>JAWHQI010000210.1:0-2501476 GCA_033032865.1 Dactylorhiza incarnata
GCCTCTTCCTTAAATTAATGGCCACATCATGGATGAGCTCAGTCTCCTTCCATAGGTCATGAGCGCGCCGTCTCTCAGTGGCAGTTAGGAAGTTCCCAGGATACTGGTACAATTTTGATGCCGGTACCATCAGAACAACAACAAAAAGAAATAATTCCTCAACATCTAAAGATACGCCCAGTTACATATATTTCCACCCTCTTATACTCATAATCATCTATGGACAAGTACATAACCTCCAGTACTCGCGAACATAGTGGGTGACATCCAGTGGGGTGCCCAGAAGAAACTTCTCTATCCACTCCCCTGTTATCGACAGCTTTGGAGGAAATAAGATGTCCTCTTTGTTGGAGTTTTGATTGGTTGACCGAGTCAACTTGTCAAAGGTTTTTTTTATATATGTATTTTATTTTGAAAAAGGAGGAGAGAGAAGATACATTAATGAGGAGAGAGAGTATGTGTTTTATTTTGCCTATAAATAGGCTTGTAAATTTGTTTGGTTTGTGCGGATGAATAGTTGTGAATAGAAGAAAAATTTTGGAGACTTTATTTTCGGAAGAATCAAGAGTGAGAGAGAGAGTAGAGAGAGGAAGGGAGAGAGTCTTGGCATTTTAGTTTCCCGCCGGAATAGTGACCCGCCTACCCCTTCTCCCTCTCTATATTATCTCTCGCATGCCACTCTCGCAGGCATATCTCGCAGCCCCATCTCGCGTTCAACGTCTCCCACAGGAGGACCCGCCTGTACATCTCGCCGGGTTGGGGGGGGGGGGGGGCTCACGCGCTGGACTTGGAGGAAAGGAGCAGGGCTCACATTTTGAAGTGGAGGAGAAGGAGCAGCCCGCCAGCTCGCTCTCGCCGCATGTGTTAGCCCAGCTCGCCGTGAGTAGAGAGTGCTCACTATGAGTTGAGGGGAGAGCTCGCCTGAAGGAGAGGAGGTTGGAGTGCTCGCCGGAAGTGTTACTTGCCGGATCTTTGAGATTGAAGGTGCTCGCCGAGAAGTGAAGGGAGCATCTCGCCGAGGCTGAAGGAGCTCGTCGGTGTGAGTGAAGGCTGTGGTTGTGCCCGCCGGGAAGTGATAGTGGAACTGCTCACATTAGAAGAGTAAAGAGAAGTGAGCTCGCGTGGAGGTCGCGCTTCCAACAAGTTGTATCAAAGCTAGGTTGCAAACCTTTGCGGTGACTCGGAAGGTTTGAGGAGTAGAATTCATGGAGATGGGTGGAGCAATGTCGGGGCAAGTCCCCAAGTTGACAAATACCAACTATGGAAATTGGAGCATACAGATGCGAGTGCTACTCGCCTCCAAAGAACTATGGGATATAGTGAACAATGGCTATACTGAGCTTACTGCTGAAGCAGAGGCGGCATTGACTAACGCTCAAAAGACAACACTTTGAGAAGCAAGGAAGGCTGACAAGAAAGCGATGTTCTTGTTATACCAAGGGTTGACGAAGCAACCTTCGAGAAGATCTCAGACGCGAGGACCTCTAAGGAAGCATGGGAGGTGTTGCAACGCTCCATGCAAGGGGTTGAGAAGGCAAAGAAGGTGAAGATGCAGTCCCTCCGCGCGGAGTACGAAGTAATGAAGATACAGAGCACCGAGAAGGTCGGTGACTATGTGACCCGTCTGCGGACGCTCACAAATGAGATGAAGCGCAATGGGGAGGCAATCGAGGATGTGAGCTTCATGGAGAAGTTGATGAGATCTATGGCCAAGAAGTTCCGTCATATAGTGGTGGAGATCGAAGAATCGAAGGACCTCAACTTGATGGCCGTTGACGAGCTTGTAAGCTCTTTGCAAGATCATGAGTACAGGATGCTGCAGGATGATGAAGAAGCGAGTGGCTTGGTAAAAGCACTCCAGACCCAGTTGAACTTTGGGGAAAGTTCCGGAAGAGGAGGCGGCCAGCGTGGCCGAGGTCACCAAGGAAGAGTTAGAGGAAGAAGAGGAGGCAGAGATCAAGGGAGAAATCAGAACTAGCAGAAAGAGGGGGAGCAACATCAAAGTGGATGGCAAGAAGGAAGAGGAAGAGGAAGAGGCCGAGGAAGAGGCCGAGGAGATATGTCCCAAGTACAATGTTACAACTGTAACAAGTATGGGCATATGAGCTACGACTGCTGGAGTCCGGGGAAGAGAGAAGAAGCTAACCACTATGCGGAGGCTAGGAACAATGGGAACAATGCTGGAGGTGGAAACCCGATGATGTTCCTAACCTACCGAGGTGCGGAAGAAGTTATAAGTGAAGTGTGGTACCTGGACACAGGGGCGAGCAACCACATGTGTGGAGATAGAGAGATGTTCACAAACCTTGAACCCATTGGGGGTGAGGTTAGTTTCGGGGATGCGTCAAAGATCTCCTTGGAAGGAAGGGTTTGGTGGAGACGAAGCTGAACTGGGAGAGAGTACACCTGAACGATGTGTACTATGTGCCAGGGTTGAAGACCAAACATCTTGAGCATTGGGCAGTTAGTGGAGAGAGGCTATTGTGTCCAGATGAAGGATGGGTCTCTGGCAATGAAAAATGGTCAAGGGAAGGAAGTAGTGAAGGTGGAGATGACGGCGAACCATCTCTTCACGCTGAAGATGGATGCTCAAGAGACAGCTTGTCTCGCGAGAATGGAGGAAGAGGAAGAAGCATGTCTATGGCACCATAGGATGGGCCATTTGGGTTTCACGGGGTTGAAGTTGCTATCTCACTCGAGGATGGTGAGAGATCTGCCAATGATCTCACCAACTCAGAAGGTGTGTGAAGCTTGCACGAAAGGGAAGCAGAAGAGGCAGAGTTTTGAAGGAGGGAAGTCCAGGAGAGCAAGGAGGCAGCTTGAACTAGTTCACTCGGACATTGCGGGTCCGTTTGAGACCACCTCAATAGGCGGAAGCAAGTACTACATCACCTTCACGGATGACTTCAGTCGGAAGTGTTGGGTGTATTTTTGAAGGAAAAATCTGAGGCCCTTGACAAGTTTAAGGAGTTCAAGGCGATGGCGGAGAATGAGAGTGGTCAGCTACTGAAGGTGTTGAGGACAGATCGAGGTGGGGAGTACACCTTGAGGCTGTTTGATATTTTCTGCAAGGAGAATGGGATCTCACACCAGCTGACAGCGGCGTACTCACCACAGCAGAACGGAGTCGCGGAAAGGAAGAATCTCACCATCTCGAACATGGCGAGGATTATGGTGAAGGGCAAAGGGTTGCCGAAGATGTTCGGGACAGAAGCAGTGTTGTGTGCGGTGTATCTACTGAACAGATGCCCCACGAAGATTGTGAAGTTCATGACCCCGTTCGAGGCTTGGATTGGCTGGAAGCCAAGTGTGAAGCACTTGAGGGTCTTTGGGTGTGTAGCCCATGCTCACGTCCCGGACCAGAGGAGGAAGAAGCTCGATGATAGGAGCGAGAAGTGCATCTTTGTAGGATATGCTCCGGAGGCTTACAAGCTATACAACCCGGTGACAGAGAAGGCCATCGTCTCGAGAGACGTGGTGTTCGAAGAAGGCAGCAGCTGGAGCTAGGATGAGAAGGTGAGGAGCATGAAGGGCATGTTCTTCGAGGATGAAGATGAAGGAGGTCATGAGGCTGGAGCTGAGGATGGTGGAGTGGAGCCACCATCACCACCGAGCAGGATTCAGGGGGAGCTTCCACCTCCCACCCAAGAGGGGAAAGCTCAAGTGGAGGAAATTCTACAGGAGGCAGCGGGAGCCGGAGTGACTCCGAGAGTCCACCACCCAGGATGAAGAGGGTGGGGGAGCTCTATGAGGAGACGGCCCCCAATCCATACTAACTATTCATTGTATTGCCTCTTAGCAGATTGTGAGCCAAGGTCCTATGAAGAAGCTGCCCAGGAGAAATCTTGGAGGACGGCGATGGATGCCGAGATGGCTTCTATCAAGAAGAACGATACCTGGAGGCTAGTGGATCCACCGGCAGGCCGCAAACCCCTCGGGGTGAAGTGGGTCTATAAGGTGAAGAAGAACAAAGACGGCGCTGTGGAGAAGCACAAGGCCAGGCTGGTGGTGAAAGGGTATAGACAAGTGATGCGATAATTTCGGCAAGTGCACCGGTCGCGCAAGTAATAATAATGGGGAAAATCCCCGAGTGTCGGTCTCTTGAGGAACACAGTAAGGTGGAGTTAAGTTTCGAGGAAGGACTTGAGATCGAAGTCCTTAGTCGGCGCTATAATGAATGGGTGGTTTGGTTTGCAAGTAATTAAATAAAATACTATGCCTACTCCTATGCAATGCCGCTATGCAATGCTTCGATTGGCGGGATGGAGACTAGGCAGGCCTTGAGCGCGCTGCGTCGAAAGGGCGGATGGGCGAGAGAAGGCTAACGAATTGAGGGTCGCAAACACCTCTTCAACAAGCACGCCACTAGCAATTGCTAGTGCGGCACCGGACATGGTAATGGAGCGGAAAATCGATCGGGGCGCACCTCATTAACACAAATGAACAAAATGATTTCATAATCATGAAATAAGCAATCTTAAACATCATTCATAGCGTTCATCATCGATATAAAGAGAATACAACACTATAACCACATAAGTAGAGGAAAAAAGGGCGAGAGATACGACCGAATCCGGAGTCTCGTTGTAGATTCACGGTAGGAAGCACCAGGTTGTCAATCCGCGTCCTAACTCGGTCCCAACTGCGTCCGGGGTAGAGGAGGGTTGTCACACCTCCCAATGAACCCGTCTTCTCTAGCGATTTACCATCCGGCCACGTCTCAAGCAAAGAACCTCTTCATTAGCGATCAAAGTGAGTGTAGGAACCCTTCTTGCAAGCCCTTGGATGATGGAGGAGGCCTAGGGGATGAAATCCCTCTGAAAACGGCGAAAACGGCGGACGGAACGGAGCCAAATTGCGTCCCCCCGACCTAATTCGCGATCAGGTCATTATATAGGCGCTGAATTAAACAGTGCGCACGGTCAGTGGCGCACGACCAGTGGTCGTGCGCACTAGAGTCCGGTGATCGTGGGCGCTGCCTGGACGGAACCTGCAAAGACAGAAATTATGAAATAAAATGTTCGCACGACCAGTGGCGCACGACCGGTGGTCGTGCGCACTAGCGTCGGTGGTCGTGCGCAATAGATGAAACAGAACTCATAAATTTAATGGTCAATGCGCACGAGCAGTGGCGCACGACCGATGGTCGTGCGCACTGGCATTGATGATCGTGCGCACTGCACCAGACAGAACTCGTGAAAAAGGGTTAAGTGCTAACGATCAGTGGCGCACGACCAGTGGTCGTGCGCAGTAGAACAAGTGATCGTGCGCAGTGTTCCTGTGCAGAATTGCAACGGGGACACTTGCACGACTCCTATTCCAGCGCAACCACAGATCTAGCCACTGAAAGTGGCACTTAACAAGCACATGAATACTACTAATGATAATAAAATAAAATAAAAACGAAATCACACCAAAGTGGGCCCAAAAGTGCACCTAGCATGGATTATCAAATATAAGCTATAACAAGGCTAAAGTGCGGTGAATTTACTGAATAATGGCCCGGATGAGTCCATAATTGTGTATATGATCAGGACTCATCACACCCCCAGACTTAACTGTTTGCGCGTCCCGAGCAAACGAATCCGGCGGAGCGCGAAAACGATAGTTAACATAGAGAATTACACAAGGGAGTACGGTGCGAAGTAACGTACGCATGCGAGTAGAAATTCTAGTAGAAGAAGATTCTAATTATGCTAACTAATTTACATAAGTATTAAAGCGTAAGTAAAGATTTAGTCCTACTCTGTTGGTGAATTATGAAGAATTTGACGATCATGCCCAGTATGAAAGTGACGAGACACTGAGGCGGGTGTTGCAAAAGATCGGGGCTTAGGAATAACTCCGCTGAAATCCATCAACGTCGTGAACCATACGCTCGCCCGGTCATACTCTCTCCACGGCGCTAGCAAACTCGCAAATCAAATCAGTAGGACTTATAGGATTAAAACGAGGCTTAGGTTACGGTATGATATTCAAAGTTAAACACGATGGCTGCGCAACCCAAGTGAGCTATCGGAACGCTGCACCCCACAAAACCACAAACTACGCTCATGTGACACACCCCCAGACTTATCATGAAAACCAGGTGTGCGCACGGCCTACTTCACAAATTCCAACAGATTTTCTGTTTTTAGCTCAGGAGGATTTTTTTTTTCAAACTACTTTTTTTTCTTTTACATATTTTTCTTCTTTTATGTATCCTCCGGTTGGTTCAAAATCAGCGGATAAACTTTATTTTCCTTCATAACACAATGGTTCCAAACACCACACAAGTTGAAAATTATGAGCACAGTTAAAACATTTTTGGTTGCGGGTGTAGGATAGGCTTCAGGCTTTGGTGGATGAAGAGGAGCTGAACAAAGGATTGGTAGGCACAAATTTGGCTCGCAAAGGTGAATGAAATGGACATGGAATAACAAAGCTCAAACTAGCCAAATGGTGGCCTACGTCATTTTTAACTCGACGAGTCGCTCTCACCAATGCTTCGAGAGTCGCTTGGGCAAGTTCTTAGCCCACGAGAAAGATAAACCTTCCTCCCGACTCGAGCAACACACGACTAGCAATCGCACACACACAACACCGGGTTATCGTCAATTCCATACAAATTCACCACTTGAGTATATTAAATCTAAATTTACGCAGAAATACTAAACATAAATTAGATGCATAAAGAAAACCTAGTTCTACACAAATTCTACCATAGCATGCGAAGTGACTAGAACACTACATGAGTCAACATCGCACTCCAAATAATAATTCCTGCGTTAACAACCTATTTCACATTCCAACCAACTAGTTTAAACGGAACAACAACAAAAAGACAAGCACGCACTCAAGTGGGAGAAGTGGTGTGAGAAGAATGCAACGATGATAATGAAAATGATAAATAAAAAGCAACCTTCTAGTATGCAATGCAGCTCGTGCACAGTGGATAATAACAACCGCTCCCCCAGACTTAAGCTAAACACGATATCTAGAAATTTGAAGCTAAAAGAGGGGAGGAAGTGTTACCCAATGCTCAGAAATGAGCATACCAGACGATTGGCGTTTAAGATCAAGAACAGTCCGCAACGTCCGCCATCATGAGAAACAAAGGCCACCTGAAAGTTATACACTAGAGCAACAAAAATAGTGAAAACTGAACTAAACATGTGAGAGCACAAAAAAAAATCAAGAAATCTAAGTTATCACCCATGGGAGTGAACTTGTTCCTGCCATCAATATTGAGCACTCACACACAAAATAAGGGAACAGAAAAGCTGAATAAATAAACTATGCCCAGAAGAGCATTCCACAAGCAAAATGTTATTATTACAATTAATAAAAGATAAGGAGTTCAAACGACTCAACAAAAGAAACTAAACAGAAAACAAGGCTTACAATATCTCGCATGCAGGGGGGAAGATCACTCATCGTCGCTGTCGCTATCTAGCACCACAACGGACGGCGACCGTCTGGAGGATGATGCGGCCCGCCCCGGAGGTGGGGGAATATTTAGCCCTCCCCGCAATGCCTGCTGATAGACGAAATCCGTAAGCCAGTACTGGTTTGCCTCCAAATCGGAGAGGCGCCGATCGAAACTTGGCACCTCCGGCGCTCTAGAAGAACTGCCCTCTTCCTTGGCTCTCCGCTCCTGCTGAAATGAATGCCTTCGCGGCTGCAGAAGGGCTACCTCGCGGTGAGTATTTGGCGGCTCAGCCGGCTCTCCGTGCTCCTCGTCGCCTTGCCTCTCCCTAGGCGCATCTCCCGGCATCACGACCACAAAGTGTCTACTACTCTTCTTCCCCACGACCCGTAATAGGTGGAAACTCACCATGGTGGCCCGCGTGATGAATGAGGGTGCAGTCACCTGCACCATCGGAGGCAGATGACTCCAGATCCCCAAGCTTTTGGCAATGCGGGTGATATAGTAGGCACCACCAATGGCGCCTGTGAGACCGTAGGTAGCCTCGTGATGGAAGAAGAAGGCCAACATGTAGCCAAGATGCAAGGGCTGCCGAAATTCCATACTATAGAGGGAGATCAGATCCTGCCACCCCACTACATTCTGACTAAGGGCACGGGCGACAAGAGAGTGGCTAAGGACGTGCTGCAGGTATCGAAGAGCAGGCGCGACGATCCATGTGGATTTGCTTTTTCTGGCCACATATTCTTCATCACGACCCGTGAGGTCACACCACGCGGCACGCGGGGTAACACCATCAGGGAAGGAGACATCCAAATCCAGAAAAGGGATCGTCGTGGCCTCGGCTTCGGTGTAAAATCCAGCGCACACCGCCAACTCGGATAAGGAAAGAGTGAAAACCTTGCCCAAAATTCGGAAAGAGCACTTTCCCGGACATTGGCCGGAGGGCAACACTTCCCACTCAAATGTAGCGAGAAATTCCAAGGAGAGCTCCCGGTAGCCGAGATCATTGCACTCGAACACCCCGCTCCAATGATCGAAATAATAGCGCTGGCGGACGGCCTCCCCCAACTCCCCATTGTCGCCGATAGAGTTCAACTCGTTCCAATCCACGAGACGCTGTGATAGGAATGGCTTCTCCTTAAGAGAATTGAATCGCCGCGTATGCGAATCCTTAGAAAAAGTCGCCATCCTAGCGAGGATCTGAGCAGGAGAGGCGGAAGAGCGGCCGGAGCGTTGGTAGACCTTTTGACGATCTCTGGAGCTCATGGTGGTAGGAGGGCAAAGGAAGGAGGAGAAATAGGGAAAGGGCTCACCGGAAGGGAAGGAGGCGCACGATCGGCGGCAAGCAGGCAGAAACGGCGCATGGACGTCGGCGAATGAGAACCCTAGATCGTGCGCGAAAGGCTCGGGCGCACGGGCTTTTTATAAAAATCTGGGCCGATCGCACGACCAGTGGTCGTGCGCGATAAGTAGTGCGCACGATCAGTGATCGTGCGCTTTAGGAATTTTTCAGCGGCCAAAATTTTAGTAAAAAACTCCATTCACCGTGCAGTTTACGCACAAACAGGAGTCAGCACACGCAGCGAGACATTCATAGCATTAACAAAAACTCAACTAAACCACAACAAAATAAGTTTCGGGAAAAATAAGGATAACTACTGGGGTTAATGTCATCCCAGCACGACTTATTTGAAAATATAAAAGTTCTAGCTAATGGGCCTATGGAAGGAGAAGTGCACAGGTAACTGTTCTAATATGCGTGTCGGTAGCGGGTGCCGATACAGCAACAGAACAGTCACGCCTCTACCCGAATAAAGATAAAACATGCCCATCGCAGGTAGCGGGAAAAGGAAATAAGAAGAGGAGCAGGAGATATCCTCGCTCAACTCACCAAAAATATCCTTGCCTAGCAAGGAGTCGTCAACAGGGAGGCAGCAGGATGCGAAGGCAATGAGTGGAGCTTCCTCTACGGAGGGGGAATAATCCACCTCACATGAGAGGATGCTCTCATCATTGACTTGAGCAAAAAGCGCCAAGTCCTCCTGAGGTACCTGTGAAGACTCAACCTGTACAAGCTCAGATAGAGAAAGGGGATCAAGAAATAAAAGAGAAGAAGGACAAAAATAATCAAACATCGGGGGAGCGGTCCCGGTCTCACTCCCATCAGGTTGGGGAAGCAAAATAATGCTTGCATTGTCATCAATGCTACAAGGCTCGGCGGGATCAACGGTGGCCAAGCTTAGGATTTGGACTTCCTCCACCGGTGCTAAGGGAGACTCCTCTTCACCTAGAAGGTTGTCCTCCTCCATAGGAATAGGCACAACACTCTGATCAACCGCCTCCTCTTGTGACACCTCATTGACAATGTCGTCGGAGACGAGTGTAGTGTGCACAACAGCGGGAAGAATCGAATCCACTAGAAGTGGTGGATGCACTGGGAGAATAGACTCAGCAATGTCGGTGCCCAAATCAGCCACACATCTGGTGACTGTGTCAACGCCATACCCTTCAAGATGTGAAGGTGGCAATGACACAAAACTGGATGTTGAAGGTGTGCCGCCAGAGTTAGGATTCGGGACGATCCGGATATCCGGCTCGTCATCCTCGTCCAATTGGCGACGAAAAACAGCACAATCCTTCAGGGCATGATCTGTGCTCCGACAAAACTGGCACTGCCTAGCGGGCTTCTTTGGCACAGCGGGGGCTGGAGCCGAAAAGAAGTATGACGGTAAAGGCTCAGCAGAGTAGCCATAAGACTTACGCGCACCATATGAAGTACCAGATGAAGTCGGTGCTCCATATGCTGGGCTGCAGGAACTATGCCTACTATCCTCCGTAGGGCATTCATCACTAGAGTGAGAAGTATCTCTACACCAACGGCAACGAATATTGAGATGTGCCCACATAGTGTAAAAATAATACGATTCAAGATAAGAATGCTATTGTGCAGACACTATACCAAACAGAAATTACTAAAGCAACCTAATATTAAATAAGGAAGCGGAATAAAAAGAACAGAAATAAAATTTAAAGGATGCAATTTACAAATGAAAGGGCTTCTCTCTCAGATTCTCCCTCTCCAGAAAACTCACACGACTGTGTTCCCCGGCAACGGCGCCAAAAACTTGATGCGATAATTTCGGCAAGTGCACCGGTCGCGCAAGTAATAATAATGGGAAAATCCCCGAGTGTCGGTCTCTTGAGGAACACAGTAAGGTGGAGTTAAGTTTCGAGGAAGGACTTGAGATCGAAGTCCTTAGTCGGTGCTATAATGAATGGGTGGTTTGGTTTGCAAGTAATTAAATATAATACTATGCCTACTCCTATGCAATGCCGCTATGCAATGCTTCGATTGGCAGGATGGAGACTAGGCAGGCCTTGAGCGCGCTGCGTCGAAAGGGCGGATGGGCGAGAAGGCTAACGAATTGAGGGTCGCAAACACCTCTTCAACAAGCACGCCACTAGCAATTGCTAGTACGGCACCGGACATGGTAATGGAGCGGAAAATCGATCGAGGCGCACCTCATTAACACAAATGAACAAAATGATTTCATAATCATGAAATAAGCAATCTTAAACATCATTCATAGCGTTCATCATCGATATAAAGAGAATACAACACTATAACCACATAGTAGAGGGAAAAGGGTGAGAGATACGACCGAATCCGGAGTCTCGTTGTAGATTCACGGTAGGAAGCACCAGGTTGTCAATCCGCGTCCTAACTCGGTCCCAACTGCGTCCGGGGTAGAGGAGGGCTGTCACACCTCCCAATGAACCCGTCTTCTCCAGCGATTTACCATCCGGCCACGTCTCAAGCGAAGAACCTCTTCATTAGCGATCAAAGTGAGTGTAGGAACCCTTCTTGCAAGCCCTTGGATGATGGAGGAGGCCTAGGGATGAAATCCCTCTGAAAACGGCGAAAACGGCGGACGGAACGGAGCCAAATTGCGTCCCCCGACCTAATTCGCGATCAGGTCATTATATAGGCGCTGAATTAAACAGTGCGCACGGTCAGTGGCGCACGACCAGTGGTCGTGCGCACTAGAGTCCGGTGATCGTGCGCGCTGCCTGGACGGAACCTGCAAAGACAGAAATTATGAAATAAAATGTTCGCACGACCAGTGGCGCACGACCGGTGGTCGTGCGCACTAGCGTCGGTGGTCGTGCGCAATAGATGAAACAGAACTCATAAATTTAATGGTCAATGCGCACGAGCAGTGGCGCACGACCGATGGTCGTGCGCACTGGCATTGATGATCGAGCGCACTGCACCAGACAGAACTCGTGAAAAAGGGTTAAGTGCGCACGATCAGTGGCGCACGACCAGTGGTCGTGCACAGTAGAACAAGTGATCGTGCGCAGTGTTCCTGTGCAGAATTGCAACGGGGACACTTGCACGACTCCTATTCCAGCGCAACCACAGATCTAGCCACTGAAAGTGGCACTTAACAAGCACATGAATACTACTAATGATAATAAAATAAAAAAAAAACGAAATCACACCAAAGTGGGCCCAAAAGTGCACCTAGCATGGATTATCAAATATAAGCTATAACAAGGCTAAAGTGCGGTGAATTTACTGAATAATGGCCCGGATGAGTCCATAATTGTGTATATGATCAGGACTCATCAACAAGTCCAAGGAGTGGACTATGATGAAGTCTACGCCCCAGTTGCGCGGATCGATACCATAAGACTGATCATCGCACTGGCGGCTCATTATGGGTGGACAATCTTGCAAATGGATGATGTGGCGGCGTACTTGAATGGGTACCTGGAAGAGGATGTGTACATTGATCAGCCTCCAGGGTATGTGGTAAAGGGTGAGGAGAGAAAAGTATGCAAGCTAGACAGAGCCTTGTACAGGCTGAATCAAGGAGCAAGGGCGTGGAATGGAAGGATAGATGCCTTCCTCCAGAAGCAGGGATATGTGAAGTGCCGGTACGAGTATGCCCTGTATGTGAAGATAGAGGAGAACGGCGATATCATGGTCTTGTGTCTATACATGGACGACATGATATTCACCGGGAACAACCCAACCATGCTTGAGGAGTTCAAGAGGCTTATGAAGAAGGAGTTCGAAATGATGGACTTGGGAGAGCTGAGTTATTTCCTGGGGGTTGAGGTGAAGCAGGAGGAAGACGGGATCTTCATATCCCAGAAGAAGTATGCAGAAGAAATTCTGAAGAAGTTCAGGATGGAGGGTAGCAAGGCTATCTCCACTCCAGCAGACCCAGGGACAAAGTTGAGGAAGGACTCTAAGGAGGAAGGTGTGAACCCGACGATGTTCAAGAGCCTAGTCGGGAGTCTAAGGTACTTGACCTTCACTAGGCCGGACATCATGTATGCGGTCGGGGTAGTAAGCAGGTACATGGAGGAGCCCAAGCAGGATCACTTCACCGCAGCGAAGCGAATCCTAAGATATGTGAACGGAGCAATGTACCATGGCCTGAAGTACTCATCAGGAGGAGAGTTGAAGCTAGTCGGCTACTCGGATAGCGACTATGGTGGAGATGTCAATGATCGGAAGAGCACTTCCGGATGCTGTTTTCACATGGGGACGACGACGTTCTCATGGAGCTCGAAGAAGCAGGCTACTATAGCCTTGTCATCATGCGAAGCGGAGTATATAGTGGCGGCTGCATGCGCCTGCCAAGCCATCTAGCTCAGGAAGATATTAGAGGAGCTACATCATGTGCAGGACTGGCCAACGACAGTGTTAGTAGATAACATGTCAGCCATCCAACTCACGAAGAACCCAGTGCTACATGGGAGGAGCAAGCATATTGAGACTCAATATCATTTTCTTCAGGAGCAAGTGGAGCTGAAGACGGTCGAAGTAAAGTATTGCCCCACCGGAGAGCAGGTCGCGGACATATTCACTAAGGCATTGAAGACAAACACGTTCGCGAAACTCAAAGGCAAGCTCGGCATGTGCAGCCAAGCTCGAGGGGGAGTTTGTTGGAGTTTTGATTGGTTGACCGGGTCAACTTTTCAAAGGTTTTTTTTATATATGTATTTTATTTCGAAAAAGGAGGAGAGAGAAGATACATTAATGAGGAGAGAGAGTATGTGTTTTATTTTGCCTATAAATAGGCTTGTATATTTGTTTTGGTTTGCGTGGATGAATAGTTGTGAATAGAAGAAAAATTTTGGAGACTTTATTTTCGGCAGAATTAAGAGAGAGAGAGAGAGGGTGTAGAGAGAGGAAGGTAGAGAGTCTTGGCATTTTAGTTTCCCGCAGGAATAGTGACCCGCCTACCCCTTCTCCCTCTCGATATTATCTCTCGCTATTATCTCTCGCCTGCCACTCTCGCAGGCATATCTCGCAGCCCCCTCTCGCATTCAACGTCTCCCGTAGGAGGACCCTCCTGTACATCTCGCCTGGTTTGGAGGGGGGGGGGGGCTCGCGCACTGGACTTGGAGGAAAGGAGCAGGGCTCGCGTTTTGAAGTGGAGGAGAAGGAGCAGCCCGCCAGCTCGCTCTCGCCGCATGTGTTAGCCCAGCTCGTCGTGAGCAGAGAGTGCTCGCTGTGAGTTGAGGGGAGAGCTCGCCTGAAGGAGAGGAGGTTGGAGTGCTCGCCGGAAGTGTTACTTGCCGGAGCTTTGAGATTGAAGGTGCTCGCCGAGAAGTGAAGGGAGCATCTCACCGAGGCTGAAGGAGCTTGCCGGTGTGAGTGAAGGTTGTGGTTGTGCCCGTCGGGAAGTGATAGTGGAAGTGCTCGCATTAGAAGAGTAAAGAGAAGTGAGCTCGCGTGGAGGTCATGCTTCAAACACTCTTCCTGCGGATCTGGCACCATCTAGAGAAAGTCAAAGTCTCCTTTAAATATGGCAAAATGCACCAGCGAGTCTGGAACTTATTAGAGAAGTTGGGAACTTAGAATTTTTCTGATCCAAAGTACATCTGCCCATGTTCCCATGCCCACAGGTAGAATATGGAGGGGAACTCCTCCAGGTTGAAGCTTATTTTTTCCGGCGGTAAGTAAACAATGAATGACATTATTGAATCAATGGTGTTAGGAGGGAGATGCACATCCACCACCCTGTAGAAGTTCAATTTTCCACCATTTACGGGATGATGTGGAACATCCAGCCCGCTTCAAAGTGTTCGAAGGGGCCACGAGTTCATGTTCGATGATTGTGGTAAACCGCTCCTCTCCCTGTAGAAGTCGTGCCGCATAATGATCAAAATATATTTCCACAATAAGAACACAGTGAAGTCCATATCGTGGATCAAGGGGAGGGTTAGTTCGTAACTCTTAAAGACAACTCCGTAGTCAACCTTCTTCGAGCCCCCCACTTGTGTTCGCGCCATCTTGCTCATGTTTTCTGATACTGGTCAGGTAATAAATGAATGTGAGACCTAAACTAAGACAACTGCGCAGTCAACCTGTTAAATTTTCGTATGCTACCAAGTATAAGGAACCAACGATGAAACAAAATGAAGTAAACTCTTTATACTAGGAAATTGAATACAAATGAATACAAGCTGAATACAAGGTGCATACACCTTGATTCACAACATCTGAAATATATGAAAAATAATAACTTGTCGCGGACAAGGTCCGCTTCTCCACTAGGTGTCGTTGAGCTAGTCAACGCACTCTCCACTTCACAACTCACTCAACCCTGCACTCTCCACCTCACAGTGCACTCTCCACCTCTCGCTGAGGTGCGGGTTGGGGTTGGACTCTCTTGGGGTGTAGGCACACTCCCACTCTCACTCACTTGAAGTTTCTCTCTCTTTAAGTTCTCTCTCTCTCTCTCTCTCTCTTGAATCTCTCTCTTGAATCTCTATCTCATTAACTCATTAACTAGGGGGGGTATTTATAGAAAACACAAACAATAAGAGATAGGGTGGGGGGGGGGGGCACCACCACCTTTGCAAGCATGCACACACCACCCCCCATGTATTCCACTCGCCAACTACATGCAACCCCCCTTCTCTCCACTCGCCAACTACATGCAGCCTCCTCCCCTCACATGCACAGCACCCACTTCTTCCACTCGGCTACCCACATGCACTATACCTTCTTCCACTCGGCAGACCACATGCACTGCACCTTCTTCCACTCGCCAACCTCCCTTACTCCACTCGCACAAGCTCCCACTTGCCACATTCACAAGAGCTCTACTCGGCAAGCTCAATTGCTCAACTCGCCAACTCCTCTATAGGTGCACTCGCCCACTTACATCACACCTCCTTACATGCACAGCTTCATTTGCATGCACATGCACACGCCTACCATGCAGGAGGGTTACTCGCCCATTGCACTCGCCTCTCCCACTCGCCTGGCCACTTCCACTCTCCCAAGCAACCCTCCTCCACTCGCCTGTCTTCACTCCTCCACTTGCCTCTTCCACTCGCACCCCCTCACTCACTTCAACTTCAACACAACCTTCTTGGAGCCGCCCACTTGTGTTCGCACCATCTTGCTCATGTTTTCCGATACTGGTCAGGTAATAAATGAATGTGAGACCTAAACTAGTTATAGAAAGGGATGGTACTCCACCTTGAAAAAAATGAAGATTGCTGCAAGTTTGGTTGTTACTTTCCAGAAACCGCCTCCTCCAAATGTCTTGTCACCTGCAATAAGAATACGAGTTTCCGCACCAAGAAACAACATTCGTCATGACCTATCACGAGCATTACATATTCAAAAGCAATAATAATATAGAAGCAGTAATTTTGGTTAATAAATATAATCAAGAATGTGAATGCGCAATGCATAGTTAGAAGATGCCCAAAATTATTATGAAAAAATCTTCTCCACGTAGATCCTGCATATCCTAACTCTCTCGGGATTGTGCTCGCTCCACACCCAGGTGCACCAAGCTGTTCATGACTTCGGAAAATACAGTGTGTGAATGCCAATGCCTTATTCATCTTGTCACCATATGTGTGTAAAGTCAGCACATTTTCTTGGACCCTCTCCATATATCTAACAAATGCGCCTTTGGAAGATGGTCGCTATTGCAATCCCAAAGTTGCGCCAACTAGTAGTGCATGGCTAGAGAGCCCTAGAGGTCTGCATCATGTTCTATCTCTTCAAGCTTTCGACTTCCCTCTCTAGGATGCTTATCCATGCCCATGAGGCACAGACTTATTTTCACAATGCATCCAGCTCCACGTACACCTTCTTCAGTGTGGCCATCGCAGTCTCAGCAAAAAAACTCCATGGCATCAGATGAAATTTGTATGATTTTTTTTATTTTCATAAGGCTAATCAAAAGGCAGCTAAGGAGGACATATCCATTGTATCCGCTGTATTATCTCCTCAAAAACTAGGTCAAGTTTGCCAAAGGAATCCATAAGAACAACGAATAAGTTTGTTGTACCCGCCATAGGTATCTCTTCAAGAGAGGGATCAAACTAGGCAAAATCAATCATGTGGATATCATACGTCATTTCTGAGAGTCTGAATGGATCGCTTGAGCCGCTCAGGGGCATTCCGCTGGAGATATACCCTTTGCGATAGCCCAACCAGCTTCCTCTACTCAGGCAATTGTTCTTGAGCCAGTGGACTCTCGTCAGAAGTTGGCCCCACCAATGGAGGGATAACAACCCACACATGCTTAGGCAGAATAGAGCACTGACCAAAAGGTTGTTGGGAGTACTCGCCTTTGCCCGCAACTCCCCTGGTCTCTCTGGCATCAATTCATGTTGAGCCCCGTGCTTGTCCAAAATCTCGGTGACATAGTAGCTCAAATTCTCCAATGCCTCCACGGTCCCCAGAACAATGAAAGACTTATCATGGGAGGTCAACGACATGGTTGCATTAGTGTACATATCAGTAGCCTCGCTCTAAACTGCTTTTCGTGTCTGCCCCTCACAAGGTACACATTTTCTTCTTCCTCTTCTTCTCCACAGGCTTCTGGGAGGCCAAAATCTCCAGCTCTTTCAACTTGAGTCACACATCGCCACCAGCTACACCTCAACATTCAGTTGTTGTCCTTCTTCTGAGACCTCCTCATGGGCATCCTCACCAGTCCACTCCTGCTTTTGTTTTAGCATAGTCCGTGCAGCCGTGTCATCCAGTGAATAAGAATGTGTGTCGTCATCCACTACCAATTTCTCTCACACTCTGCCTCTAAAATACTCCCCGGAAGGCACTGATAAGTATTATTTTTATAACTTTTTAATAGAAAATTTTGTAAATATTTAATTTGTATTTTCCTTTTTTATGTCATTTCAAGGTCATAAGTGTTTATTTTGTAATTCTGTTTCTAATTTAGCTTAATTTCAATTTTTGCAGAATTTTGGGACAAATTGGAGATATTGACAAGTATACGCCCTCAGTCACGCCCGTGACCAAGGGCGTGTAACCTAAGGATCAGTCCAGAGTCGATGCCGCGCCAATTTAGCTAGTCCACAGTGAGTCACTCCCTCGGTCACGCCCATGACCTAGTGTCACGCCCGTGACTAGGGGCGTGTAATTTTAGAATCTTCCCAGCTGGCTGCTGACGAGACGTGGAGATGCTGTCGAGAAGTCAACCTAAGTCACGCCCGTTACCCATATGTCACGGACGTGACTTGCCCGCGTGATCTCTGCTTCGCCGCCGCGCCGAATTCCAGCCCACGCTGCATTTAATGAAGCCGTCCAAATTCACGCCCGTGACCAAAATTACACGGGCGTGTAATGTCCACTTTTCGCTGCGCCGTCCAGAAAGCCCACGCCGCTGTCGGATCCGATGTGAATAGTGTAGTCACACCCTAGGTCACGCCCGTGACCAAGGGCGTGTAACTTGAAATTTTCGCCTATAAATTCAGAGGCTCTCCTTGAGTCCAGAGTTTAGAATTTTGGAGTGGGGGAGGTGCTGCTAGAGCTGATAGTGAGTCTTTCATGTTCATGTTCATGTTCTTCCTTAGGCTTTCATGTTCTCTTTTTCATGTAATGTACTAGTTTTTATTTCTTGCTTGCACTAGTTAATTAAAGCTTGTAACTTTACTTTCCTAGCTTTGTAATCTCTCTTTTAGCTTGTAATCGTTTTGGTTTTCAATAAAATTAAGTTTCCTCTTTCATGTTCTCTTTCTCTCCTTAGTATTTTCTCTTTTATGAATGTTAATTTTCCTTTCCCTTCATGCAATGTTTAATCTTCTCATTTAGCTTGCAATTAGTTTCTCTTTTTAGCTAAGTAATCAAAACCTCAAATTTTCGTCGATAAAATAATAGTGATTTTCCTCGAAGTAGAAGTAATCAACGCGCCCCGTGGAATATGACCTTGATATTCCGAAATATCCTATACTATAGACGATAAGGTACACTTGCCTTTATCGGATATAGTTTTGGAGAAAATCTCAAACCTTCACTAAATTTCAAAACCACAAAATCTATATCAGGCACCTTCTTAAGCTAGCTCATCAGGTTGACTGCGTAACTTTTGAGAGTATTCTCAACAATTGGCTCCATGGGCAGCTTTCTGGTGGTGTTTGTGCATTCTGTAGAGATACTCGCCACCACCGTAGACATTATTGCCAGACCGACCAACGTTCCAGGAAAGGCCCCAACCTTTGGACATCATATGGTCTCCTCTGTGTCCTTCAAATGGATAACATCGAATTAGGATGTCACTCCACTAGCATCTCAGCTCTCCTTATTTGTGATCTTCTTATTCGGTGGCTGCTACTTTATCTTACTTGTTGGGGAATCTACGGGAAGCTCCTATGTCTTAGACCCCTTTTCAGGACTAACACTCCCCACCTCCAGCCCTGTGGGAGCAACATACAATGAAGGATCACTTCATAAGATCCCGCTCATCTTCCACATGGTGAACCCCATGTACGAGCTTGCCTCCATTTATGAGGGAACCTGCGTGCTTACCTCAGGAGTGGCAGGAACCTTAAAGAAGTCAAAATAGCCATGGACTTCATGGGAAGACCGCAAGTCCATTTTCTCAAGGTGGATATGGGATCCTTGGCTGTATTTGCCAACAACTTGGCTTTAGGCACCCGAGCGTGTTTATTGATGAACTCATCCAGGATGAATTTGATGCAGACATCCATCGTTCGAGGTTGTATTCATAGCAACTGAAGAATAATAATGCAATGTGATCTTAATAAGCCCTGCCCCAGGTTTTTTATCCTTCAG
Source organism: Dactylorhiza incarnata (assembly GCA_033032865.1). Classification (NCBI taxonomy): domain Eukaryota; kingdom Viridiplantae; phylum Streptophyta; class Magnoliopsida; order Asparagales; family Orchidaceae; genus Dactylorhiza; species Dactylorhiza incarnata. The sequence continues at coordinate 19,503 of JAWHQI010000210.1, forward strand.
CAGTACAAGACTCGAGTCACAGTATCCGTGATTACTAGTTTACTTTTTTGAATTCTTGGTAGGCTAAAAAAGTGCAGGGATTTTATTAACCTTAAATCATGTGACCATGGCCAGAACTGTTGAATTTTTTGAAGTGGAAGTAGAAGTGGTCTTGGCGGTCTGAGGAGGCCAGACCGCAGAGACCGCACGGTCTGCGCGGGCTCTCTCTGACAACCTGTCGAGGTCTACCTAGTTAGGCTCGAGGAGTTTTCCTATTGGTGACCGTGAGATTTGCATTATCGCGGTCTGTTTATTGTGACCGTCGTGTCCGCGCGAACTTGCTTGATGTGGTGTTCGCCTGTCGTGGTCTAATTCGCAATATGGATGGGCTGTTATTGCACCTCTCTAGGGTGGTAACAACATCTGACTCCCTACTTATAGATAAAGGTGCAGGGTCTGTCATTTCTAAGAAGAAAAATAAAAGAACTGTAAGATATAAGCTCAGGTTTTGCCTTTTCCTGTCTCAAGATTTCTGACCACGTAGTCTGGAAGTTGGTTAACCATTTGTTGTGTTTGTAGGTGGTGCGGTCTCACCAATAGTGTCCTTCCTTGGCTCTTCCCATTTTTGAATAACTAGTTCACATCGGTTGAATTGAGTTGTAGTTCTTTTGCTATTTACGGTAAGCTCGGCGGTTAGGAAACCTTTGCAGTCAGGCAACCAGGAGTTGCAGTCATGCGACAACTTGTGCAGTTCGCTTCTTCTGTTTATGGGAAGCTTCTGTGGTTATGCGACCTTGCAGTTAGGCGGTCAGGAAGTGCGGACAGGTTATTTTCTCAACAGAGCAATAAGTCAGCAGTTTGTGCAGTTTGAGGTGGCGGTCTGGCAGATAGCAGGATGGTGACCTGTGTTGTTCGCGCGGGTCTTAGTGGTTGTCGTGCAGTCTTACTATTTCAGCGGTCTCAAGAGGTCACAGTTTTTCTGTCCACCAGCTTTTGGTTGTTTTCTGCTTTTCTCCATCTGGTGTTTTGATAAATCATGTCTAGCCATGTATGTTTCGCATTGTAATGAAGAATGTTAATACCATATTTTCTTGTCCTTCTATTATTGTTGGTTGCGTAGCTTGGTTATGGTTGAAGTTTCCTGTGCCTTATTCCCGCTTCTAAAGAAATTTTCACTTGATATCAGAGCTAAATTTTCACATGGTATAAGTGATAGATTTTTAACATGGTATCACTAGGATGGAAGGTTTAATCAGTGATTAGCCACAGTATCTTGCTTATATTTCTAGAAGTTCAAGTGAACCGGTGATATGACAATGGGAGGAGGATATGTAAGAGGTCTTGGTATTAAGCTCCTTATGCAGACTAACTTCAAGAAGTGGAAGTATTGCAAGGAGAGTTATCTTCTTGGCAAGGACTTATGGGAGGTAGTCGATGGAGAAGCAAGACAATAAGTGGTAGCTGCTGAAGGGAATGGTGAGTAGGTGAAGGCTTGGAAGAGAACTAATGCTAAGGCAGAGTTCACTCTCAAATGAGATACCATCACCGAGCTCTTTGACCACATCATAGGATGTCGGTCGGCTGCTGAGGTATCGACGGTCTTGGATGGCAAGTTCAATAAGAAGAATGTAGCGCGGCTACAATATATGCTGAGATATCGGCATTGGATCCTGAAGAGCCTATCTCAGAAGCGAAGCTGAAGAGGGACATAATCCACGGCTTGCAGAGGAAGTATATGGCCTTTGTTACTTTTGTGCAAGGCTGGGCCAATCAGCCATCTTTGCTACAGTTGGAGAATCAGCTTGCTTCTCAAGAGAGCTTAGCTAAGCAGATGGCTGGGATATCTGTCTCTAGGGGAGAGAGTGAGGTTCTTTATTCTAGCAAGAAGAAGAGATGGGATAAGAAGAAGAAGTCACTTACTACCGATGGTCCTTCGACTTCAAATCAGCAGGAGAGGAGTTATGCTCCTGAGCATAACGGGAAGAAGAAGGAAGGGCCAAGGTGCTACAGGTGCAACAAGCTTGGTTATTTCAAAAAGGACCGCAGAGTTAATCTTCAGCTAGGGCATGCTGCAGGAAAAGGAGAGGTAGATACCAGTGTTGAAGGTAGTTGGGGTGGAGGTGCCTTCATAACCAACACTTGTGTTCGTGCTTTGGCTTCCATCAACTACCAAGTTGAGTGGATTGTGGACTCAGGGTGTGGTCATCACCTCACCGGAGAGGAGTCAAAGTTCTATTCTCTGCAGGCATACTCATGTAATGATGTAATTATTACTGCTGATGATACTATTTATGCAGTCAAAGAAGGAGGGTATCGTTTCTTTGGGTAGTGATAGCGGTCCACTCACCTTGAGGAGTGTGTATCATGTGTCGGGTATGAAGAAGAACTTCTTCTCCGTGACCAATGATGTAGATGCTGGGTATCACATTCTGTTCGGCCCAACAGAAGTGAAGTTTCTCTGTAATGTGTCAAACTTGAGGGTTGACATTACTCATGTTGTAAGGAGGGTGAAGGACCTGCTTGTTTTGTCAACAAGCTCCTATGTTGATAAGATGAGGGCTAATGACAACACTGTTATCTGGCATGTGAGGATTGGGCATGTTGGTATGGATAAGATGAAGGCTATAGCGGCAAGAGGCCTGGTGAATGGCTTGCCTAGTCAATTATCCTTAGGTGATGGTCATGTTTGTGTAGAATGTCAGTTTGGTAAGGCTCATTGAAAGAGCACAGGGAGTCCTCTGAGTATTCTCTGGAGGGGGTGAATAGAGTTGTAAAATGTTTCTTCAAATATTGTAAAACAATAAATTAATCTAACAACAATGCATTCAGATTACCAGTATAGAATAAAATAATCACATATTTTAGAAATAAAAACAAGTGGACAACACAGAAATTTGCAGCACAAAGATAAGAGATATAGTTGTTCCCCAAAATATGGGTACATCCACTCTTCTACTACCTTGGTAAGAATACACTTTCCAGTGCCTGAGCCTATTAATAAGGAGGCTCTTAGAACCACTGAGTCTTTTTGTAAGGAGACTCTTAGAACCAACAACTGAGTCTTTTGACAAGGAGACTCTTACAACCACTAAGACATTTGGTTAGGAGACTCTTAGAACTAATGACTGAGACTTTTGATAAGGAGACTCTTAGAACCAATCTAGATCTTTTGGTATGGAGATCTTGAACCATTGAATCCTTTGGAGAGGGATTCTAAAAACTATTTACTCAATTTACAATAAGAGAGAGAGTAAGAAAGGATTAGAAGAATAAGAAGTAAATCTTCTGATTTGTATCCTCTTTCCGTAGATTTCTCTGAGGATTCTTGGCACTCTTAGTGGACTGGATCTTGTAGATGATTAATCCTTTGTAAGAAGAAACGGATTATAATGCGTTGTCCAGTTTTTAACTTTGTTATAGCAGAGAGAAGTCTTGCTGCTAATCAGAGATGTATTTTTTTGTGTATTGTCTTAGAGAAGACTTGAGGAAGAAGAAGAAGAATGATTAAAGAGTTGTAATTATTCTGAATCTTCTTCAGTAATATTATTCTAATGTTGAATAATGTTTAAATCACTTTCCTCTTCTGTTGTATCCTTAGTTGGAATGTCCAAGGAATAATAACATCCTCTTTCTATTTTGATGACCCGTTAAATCTTTGTAGAATAACTTCCAGAAATAACTTTGTTCACTCTCTGTAGTCCTTCTTTCCATTCTTGGATATAATCGACCTATTAGAGATCAAACTATTCCATGTATAATCTCTGAATCTCTTTTAGAATATAATAAAGGAGAATTTTTAATTCTATCTGTTGAATACATTTGACTTCTTATCAGCGCACCTCTGAATTGTACTAGAAGCTGCGTTGAAATCAACCTCTATTTAGAAATTATCTCTGCAGTCGATGTTGTGTCGAATAGTTATCGACGTATCCATCGAGTTGATATTCTAAACTCAGAGCACTTCCTTCTGCGTCGATTAAAAGTCCATGCTGCGTCTACTTCTAATATCGCTTCGACTGACTCTGTCTTTTACATCAAATATATCTTTACGTTGCGTCGACTTAGACTTCAGTCTGAGTTTATGTTACTTCTTTTCAAAGTCACTTCGACTTGAAGTAGAAGCTACATCGACTTCTATTCGAGGCAGGTTTAACTTAACTGAATTTTGGACTCTTTTTGGACTGGTCTTTGACACTCTAATGAGAGTGTGACATTCAAAGACATCTAATGACCAAATTACCCTCTCTATACAACATGGGTAATACATCCTAGAAAATGAAATAACTTTTATATAATTTGTAAGATAAATTAAAGCATATTTTTCCCAACAATCTCCCCCTATTTATCTTAACAAACTTTACAAATTGTGTAAGTGATTTCAAACATACTTAGACATAAAATTTAATACAAACAGATATATAGAGAACAATAATGACACTAAACTAGAATTTTTGATAAATATAAATGAAAATTCATCATAGTTAGTTACCCAAAAGATATTCTACTTTCTCTTTTTAAGGAATATTGATAGAGTTTCATACACCTTCCTGAACTTCCTTTCAACATTCTTGAAATTTGCTGGTTTAGCCTTCTCTGGATTTTGCTGAATTATGTTATGTCCTTTGAAGAGCTTTTCCAAATCAGATTCTGTATCAGGATAGACATCTTGAAACCAAGGCTAACAACTTTTGCAGTCATCTTATTCAGTTCAACTAAGTCTAATTCTTCTGAATTAGGATCTGGCACAATGAATGTTGATTGTAGGTTCCCAGAAATTGGAGTTGTCTTGAATACAATCTTTTATTTCCTTTTAAATGGTTGATCCTCCAACTCTTGATTACATCCAAGACCCCTTTTGGTGAGGAGTTGTCCAATGTCTGTCAGAACTTTGGCTTGAGGATTCATGGCAGCATATTCAGAGGAATTAAATAGAGTGTTGGGAATCTGAATTGCTTCTTTTAATTGTTCTTTTTCCACAGCCTCTTTGCCCTTCTTCAGCCTTTCAATGAATAACTTTCTCTTTTCTTCCAATTCTCTTTGAGATGCATCAAATTCATACTGATCCCTTTCTCTGATTTCATCTAAGGCTCTGTCAAGGTTTGGATCACTATATACCTCCATCTTATTTTCAGGTATTTGAACCTTCTCATAGGTTTAATAATATGACTTGTCCTTCTTAAAATATTTTATCTATTCTTTTGTATATCTTTCCCAAACATGTATGTCATCCATACTCCCTTCCTCTATAATCTCTTCCCCTTCCTCTGTAATCTCTTCCATAGCCCCTTCCTCTGAATGGATGTCTTCCTCTGGGAGTTGATGCTGGGATTATTGGAATAGGTACTGGAGTAGGTGCAAGAGGGAGCTAGGCTGGTGTGAAAATAGGAGAAGAGGGAGTAAATTCAGGAGAAAGAGCAAGCTGCACTGCAGGTAGTGGTGCTGTTGTTGACTCTTCAGAATAAGGCCTAAAATCTACCATCTCAGGAATGGGTGAATCAGCCCATGCTAAGTACTCCTTCGGACTCTTCCAGTAATCATCATCATTTAAAAAGAGATCACCCTCCCCCTGTTGTGATGACTCCCCCTGGATTGAAGACAGGGTTCTGGGATAAGAGGATGATGAAGGTAACATAGGGAACTTGTAGGAGATGGCTGGTTCTCCTTAAGACACATAAGGAGAGGGGAGATTTGCAGTGTATACTGAGTTGGAGGGGCCTGCTATATAACTTCTCCCCCTGCTTTATATCTTTGAATAATGAAATAAAGACCTTAGCAGTCAACCCTAAGAATCTTAACTCCTCTTCTATTTCTTTGGTCTGGGCAGTGAGGTGTCGAAGCCTTTGATGTTGAATACTCAGTTTATGATAACAGTCATCTGAGAAGCTGAGATGTAATGAAGATAATTGAGACAACAATATCTTTAGGGCCAAATTGATTACATCCAAAACATCTCTTCGATTTTTGCTTGGCTCCATTGAGTACCATCATATTCCTGCAAGAAGAGAAAAGGAAAGAGATAGAGAGTCAGAAAAGAAGGAGAGCGAGAGAGATAGTATTCGAATGCACAATAAAGTCTAATGATTGTGTTTCTTTGATAAGATGAATCTGTTACATCTGTAGGCGCCCTTAGAGGGGGGGTGAATAAGGGTTGTAAAAACTTTTATTATATTTTGAAATACTTGAAAAGCTAGGAGATCAAAATAGTGATTTTGAATAAAGATCTAAATTGTTTTATGATGAAAGTGAGAGAAATAAACAATTTAGAGAAATGAAGAACAAACCAATTTCATTACACAAAAATATACATGATTACTATTGATAAAGTTGATTACAAAAATAGATTTCTATGATGCTAGAAATCGAAGGCGAAGAAGTAAAAATTCTTTTCATTGTTTATCCCAACTCGTATCCCCACAAACCGGTGGCTTTAGCCTATCCTCCCCGGCATACGACCTCGTGCCGCTCTAGCCAATCCTCCCTCTGATACATCCTCGAGCACCCCCTAGACCTACCCTAGATCTAATCGCCAACACGAGGCAAATTTCTGCCCTAAGTCCTACCCAGACCTAGTCGCCAACATGAGGCGAATTCTCTAAACGGTTACAAAAGATATGAAATAAAATAGCAACCACAATATTACAAACTCCCTCTGAGAAACTTCTGAAGTCGGAGATGAGAGATCACTGTAGAAAAGCAAGGTTGAAGTGATCGCCCTTCGGATATAGCGTGACGAAGTCCTCCTTCAGAAACTCTCTAAACTTTTGGTGGGAGATCAACTCTCGGCAGAATATGGCTCTAGAATTTTGGCACTAGACCTTTCTATAAAATGTGTGTTAGAAATGAGAGAAGAGGGATCATTTTTATAGCCTTGGAGCTAGCGCCTGTGTTAGCGCTACTGCCGGCGCTATCGTAGAATAGGAAACATTCTCCGCGTGCGTATCTTCAATCCAAGGAAACCTTTCCAAAATTCCTCTTGTGCTCCGCGCTAACCCCTGCGCTATCAGCTACCGCCTGGTGCTATCGCCTTCTATACTTGCTGCCTGAACTTGCCTAATCAAAGCTAGCGTCATTGCTAGGTGCTACTGCAAACGCTTGTGGACATGTTGGAATTCTGGCCTCAAACTTGGGGGCAACCTTCTCATGTTACCCTTGAGTCATATGACTTTGTTTCCAGCACACCTAAGCACACAAGATCAAATACACAGGATTTGTTATTCTCAAACCTAGGATATGCGGAAGACCATGTTCCAACCAACTCCGCCTTTTGATAATAACAAATCCATTAATGATAAATCAGAGCATTAATATATAAGCATGATGAAACCTACTTTTGTGTGTGAGAGAGAGATGACATAGGATAATTGTCGATATCGGTATTTATAATTACACCCCTTAAATACATGCTCCCCCTATGTGAATGCTCCCCTTATATGTAACATATCATCTTTAGAATTAATCATGTTTAGTTATTCCCAATTTAATAGTGGTTTTTATTTATCAGGTTAGTTCTCCCCCCTTTGTTTTTAGCAAAAGTGGGCTAAGGAAGCAATAAACATAAAAAGAGGATTTTTTGAGTAAAAGATAAGGCATGGTCGAGCTTTTAGAGGAAACAAAATGATGAGGAGTTTTTAGCATAGAATTTCATAAATCAGAGTTTTTAGCATAAATCAGAGTTTTTAATATAAATTAGAGTTTTGAGCAGAAAATGGTATGCATGTTAGAACAACCAATATAGATTTTACCAAGCAAGTCTATCACTTGTTGAATGAAAGGAATTTTAAGATTCAAGTGATGATACACACAAAAGAAAAGAATTTAAGTAAGCATGAAAGCGCAAGGTAAAAAAAATTATATTGTACTGATGCGGAAGACTTATAGAAATACAAAAAACATCTTTTTGTAATCATGATAATTCATATGAAGAGATATGAGTTAAATTCCAAAAAGGAAGATGTTTTTGTAAATCATTATTCATTTAAAATCTTTAAGTTAGACAATAAAGTAACCTAGCATGAAAGAAGAATGTCTAAAAGAGACTACTACAATGTTATTTTAATTCACAAATTCAAAACATACCAAACATTGTAGAGAGCATGCTAGGTTATCTAGTGCATTTTATATAAAGAGAGTATAGAATTAGTAATAGGATCCAATACTCATGAGAAGAAGTGTTATGGAAGATAATGATGTGCACATAAGTGTATTTTGATGTGAGTAAACAAATGATTTAATCAAAAAATACAAGACATATGTAGAGTAAAGTGCACAATAAAACACAAATAAATTTTCTTCCACACAGTTCAATGCACAAAGAAAATATACAACTACCAAGGTGATTTGCACACATAATGCTCATGAAGACTTATCAGGGCGCAAAGTAGTTCTTGGGTATTACACACATTATTTTTCAATATTGATTTTTTTGTGATCCGGTGTACATAATAATAAGTGGTGTAAAGAGAAAGCTTATGGTTTGCACAAGGCACTTTACTATTCTTTCCAAGGTGCTCAACCTCACAATTCTCATTAAGACTTATCAGGAGGTTCAAGTAGTGCTTGGTGGATTTATCGTTGTCAATTTATTTCATGTTTTTTTGTTCTGTACAAAGTCCTCCGAATACACTTGTTTTGCAAACCAATGAAATTTTGAAAGCACAACCACTTTTCATAAATATTAAGAGTGCAAATAAAAGTAGTGTAGGTAAGATACTTGTGCAATTTTAATTCATTGTACAATTACAATACACAAGCAAGCATTCTTAGATTAAAATCACATGTAGACTTTGCCAAAATAAGTGAGTGAATAAATATCATTATCAATCATAAAACATTTACTCATACTTAGAGGCATGCTAAGCTTGGTTCTACACCACCTTTTACAATACAATTGATGAACATGCGATTAGATATATCACAACATGATAAAAACAATATTCAAGGTAGTTTGAAAAGATGAATTGCAATATTGTAGAAGGTCTAAATGATAGATTAAACAATGCTTGATTTTCACAATAAAGTCCATACAGTTTTATTGATATTTTAAAAATAATTTTGATTTAAAGTTTGAACACTTAAAATTGATCTTGGACTTCCCGAGGTCTACCCTCTGAGGGGTTCGCACAGGTACTAGGAGATGTGATGTTGTGACATCTCAAATCTCCCATTTGATTTTTGCATATAGAAATAGAAATCAGACAAATAAACAAGGAAAGAAGAGAAAACAAATATTTTTTATAATTTTGGCTTTTGTAATTTTGTATTTTAATTTTTCAAAAATCAATTAAAGGCAGAAATGCAAAAATATGTAGTACATATGAAAGAACATATTTTTAGTGATTTTTTGAAATTTTAAAAATATAGAAAATTTAACACTCAAGCTAGCGCCAACGCGGAAGACAGTACACTAATTTTTAAGATTTTGAAAATTTTGATTGTTGATATTGATTCAGTGTCCAAATATTAGTTTCATGCAGAATTTTTAGAAAGTTGGAGATGTTTAGATTGTAAAAAAATGCATGAAACGATTGTGTTTATGAATGTGACTTATATAAAACATCTAATCCTTTATCCCTTCTTCCATTCAAGACTAAGGAGCTTTGCATTGTTGCCTGTCAAGTACTTAGAGCATCCCGAGTCCAAGTACCATACATCCTCCTTGTCCTTAGCCTTCCTGCAAATCTAGAAAGAGGATGAGGGTAAATATCTGGATACCCAAGTGGTACCACCCATAGAATAAGTGGATGCCTTAGGTACCCAAATTTGCTTTTGAGATCCCTGTTTTATTTTCCTGCAAGAGCTAGACGTGTGTCCAAACCTATGACAGTTTGCACACGAAATAAAGGGGGTCAGACCCTTTTCTGAAATTCTACATTGCTCTTACTGGATTTGGTTTGATTTTTGGAATAAATAGAAGATTTTTTATATGATGGGCTACCGCTGACGTTAGTGGCTAGCGTTGGGTGGTATCTATCACTTTGATAACCGCGTCCATATTTTTCAAAACCATAACATTGGTTCCCGAAAATCATGTCCAGAGATTTTTGACCAATTCCAAATTTTTTGATGGCCATATTAAGGTCATGAGTTTGTTTTATAAGAGATTAATTGTCTTTTACAAGCATTACACATTTATTTTTAAAACCTTTTTTGTTATTCTCAATTTGTAAGAGAGAGGTTTTTAGTTTTCTCTTTAAGTCCCCCTTTTCTTTTGTAGGAGTTTTGATTTGAGAGAGGGCCTTAGAAAGAGAAACTTCAAGATCTTTTGCCTTACATAAGGAGTGATCACACTCTTAGCATGAAACCTTTCTCCTTTCTAAAGAAATTAAATTTTTGATAAGCTTATGATTTTCTTGGATGAGAGATTCAGTTTCATGATTTAAAATATTATTATCTTCTATACTTTTATTGTAGGCTTTGCAAGATTGAACAAATTCATCAAAAAGTTCTTCAAAGGTGGGAGGAGTTACCTGAGTGTCACTAAGAATACTGGTGCGTCATCGTTTCCTTTTATCATCAAGCTTATGTTTGCCTCCTCATCGTCGCTTGAAGTTGTTGCGCTTGACTCCTCGGAAGACGTATAGTTTTTCTTCTTGCCCTTCTTTTTGTGTCTCTTCTCCTTCTCCTTCTCTAGAAATTTTGGACACTCACTTCGGACGTGTCCGATCTTCCTGCAGTTGAAGCACTATGGAAGAGATATTTCCACATCATCATGGCTCTCCTTGTTCTTCCATGACCCTTGCTTGTTGGACCCTTTGGTGAGGTATTTGCGAAAAGTTTTTCTTCTTTCGGGATCCCGCAAGAATCTTTTGAAGTTCTTCACCAAGAGACCTTCTTCATTATCATCTTCTTCATCGTCGGCCTCCGTTAGCACCAATGCTTTCGTTTTTGGCTCCATATTGTACTCTTCATGTTGAATATGGAGTTATACCTCATAGGTTTTGAGATTCCCAATGAGGTTCTCAATCAGGAGCATTCTCAGGTTGTGTGACTCCGAGATGGTCATCACCATTGGATTGAACCTCAGAGGTAGAGAGCAAAGAATCTTTATGACCAAGTCGTCGTTGGAGTAGATCTTTCCAAGTGCTTTTGAAGCATTGACGATCTTGGTGAAGCATGTGTACATCGAGTTAATGTCTTCTTCAACATCCATCCTAAATTTTTCATATTCCGATTCTAGTTGGAATAACTTTGCATCTTTCACCTGTGATGTACCTTCATAAGTAACTTCGAATTGGTCCAAATATCATAAGCAGTTACACCTGAAGAAATTCGATTAAATTCAGTTCGATTAAAGCACAATATAAAGCGTTCATTGCCTTTGCATTATTTTTGTGTTTAAGTTTATCGATATCATCCCATTTATCCTTAGGTTTTTCTATTGTAGCCTCTCCTACTACAATTGTAGGAGGAGAGTACCGAATTTCCACCATGTTCCATACTTCTATATCCATGGTTATATGAAACACATCATCCTATATTTCCAGTAGTTGAAATCTGACCCAGTAAAAAGAGGTGGTCTACTAACACCTTGACCCTCGAGAAAAGTGAGATCATGAGACACCATTATTCCTGGTTGTTAGACCATTTTGGAATAAAACCGCTCTGATACCACTTGTTGGATCTGTAGGTTCCCTTATAGGGGGGTGAATAAGGGTTTTAAAAACCTTTATTATATTTTAAAATACTTGAAATGCTAGGAGATCAAAATAGTGATTTGAATAAAGATCTAAATTGCTTTATAATGAAAGTGAGAGAAATAACAATTAAGAGAAATGAAGAACAAACCAATTTCATTACACAAAAATAGACATGATTACTATTGATAAAGTTGATTACAAAAATAGATTTCTATGACGCTAGAAATCCAAGGCGAAGAAGTAAAAGTCTTTTGTTTTCTATCCCAACTCATATCCCCACGAACCGGTAGCTTTAGCCTATCCTCTCCCAGATATGATCTCAAGCCACTCTAGGGAATCCTCCCCAGATATGACCTCAAGCACACCCTAGACCTACACTAGATCTAGTCGCCAACACGAGATGAATTTCTGCCCAAAGTCCTATCCAGACCTAGTCACCAACATGAGGCGAATTCCTTAAACGGTTACAAAAACATATGAAATAAAATAGCAACCACAATGTTAAAAACTCCCTCTAAGAAACTTCTGATGTCGAAGACGAGAGATCATTATAGAATAAGCAAGGTTGAAGCGATCGCCCTTTGGATATAGCGTGACGGATTCCTCCTTCAGAAACTCTCTAAGCTTTTAGTGGGAGATCAACTCCTGATGAGTCCTGATCATATACACTTTTATGGACTCAATCTGGGCCATCTATTTAGTCTTTTCACTGCACTTTAGCCCTGTTTTAGCTCATTTTGTCATTCAATGCTAGGTGCACTTATAGGGCCCTATTTGGTGTAATTTCGTATCTTTCTTTGTTATTAGTTTTCTGGCAATGTTAAGTCCCACTTTCAGTGGCTAGACTGGTGTCGTACGCTGGAACAGGTGTCGTGCAGGTGTTTCCGGTGCAATTCTGCACAGGAACACTGCGCACGATCACCGGTTCTATTGCGCACGACCACTGTCGTGCGCCACTGATCGTGTGCACTTAACCCTTTTTTATGAGTTCTGTTTGGTGCAGTGTGCACGACCATCTACGCTAGTGCGCACGACCACCGATCGTGCGCCATTGTTCGTGCGCGCTTACCATCAATTTCATGAGTTCTGTTTCAACCAGTGCGCACGACCACCTACGATAGTGCGCACGACCACCGGTCGTGCGCCACTGGTCGTGCGAACATGTATTTCATAATTTCTGTCTTTGCAGGCTCCGTCCAGGCAGAGCACACGATCACAAGGATTCTAGTGCGCACGACCACTGGTCGTGCGCCAATGATCATGCGCACTGTTTATTCCAGCGCCTATAAATTCCGCTGCTCGCGATTTAGGTCGGACTCGACCGCCGTTTTCACGCCCAGCTCTGCCGGTCCACGCCAGTTTCGCCCCTCCACCGCCGCCCACCATCTAGAGGTGCTCCGGGCTTGGTTCTTCACGCCAATCTTGAGCCGGAGTTTCCTCTCGGCCTCCTCCTTCATCCAAGAGCTTCAAAGAGAGATCTAGCCGCCATCTCCATCGAGCAGAAGGAAGTTTGCAACCTCTACCAGGGATCGTGACACGAAGAAGACGGGTCCATTGGAGAGTCGTGACAGCTCTCTCTACCCCGGACGTAGTTGCGGACCAAGCTTGGACGCAGATTGACAACCCAGCGATTCCAACCGTGAATCTACAACGAGACCTTCGGATTCGGTCGATTTCTTGCCTTATTCTTCTCTTATTGATGTGTATATGTTTTCGATCTCATTATTATGATGAAGTGGCACTTGAATTAGTTATTTTTACATATATATTTCATGTCTATGTGTTTGTGTAATTTATCTATTTGAGTTGCTTGAGGTGCGCCGCCGTCCATATTCCATTCCGCCGTCACGTTCGTGTGCCGCACTAGCAATTGCTAGTGGCGTGCTTGTCGAAGAGGTGCTTGCGACCCTCACTCCGCTAGCCTACTCGTCCATCCGCCTACCGAAGCGTGGCATCGCGGCCCGTATTCCATCCCGCCTAACGAAGCAGCGCGCTCAAGTCCTGTGTAGTTCGATTCTGCTTGCCTACTCGTCCATCCGCCCTTTCGACGCAGCGCGCTCAAGGCCTGCCTAGTCTCCATCCCGCCAAGCGAAGCATTGCATAGCGGCATTGCATAGGAGTAGTTGATAGCTTTTATTTTATTTTCCAAAAGCCAACCCAACTCCCCCGCATTCCATCCGATTTAAGGACTTCAATCTCAAGTCCTTCCTCGAAACCTAACTCCACCTTACTGTGTTCCTCAAGAGACCGACACTCTAGGATTTTCCCCATTATTATTACTTGCGCGACCGGTGCACTTGCCGAATCATCGCATCAAGTTTTTGGCACCGTTGCCGGGGAACACAGTCGTGTGAGTTTTCTGGAGAGGGAAAACCTGAGAGAGAAGCCCTTCCTTTTGTAATCGCATTTTTTTGTTTTATTTCTTTTTATTCCATTTTCCTGATTTAATTAGGTTGCTTTAGTAATTTTTGTTAGGTGTGGTATTTCGCACAATAGTGTTTTTTATTTGAATCGTTTTATCTTCGCACTATGTGGGCACATCTTAATTTCCGTTGCCGTTGGTGTGGAGCTACCTCCCACTCTAGTGATGAATGCCCTACGGAGAATAGTAGGCATAATTCTTATAGCCCAGCATATGGAGCACCGACTTCGTCTGATACTTCATATGGTGCGCGTAAGTCTTATGGCTACTCTGCTGAGCCTTTACCGTCTTACTTCTTTTCGGCTTCAGCCCCCACTGTGCCAAAGAAGCCCGCAAGGCAGTGCCGGTTTTGTCGGAGCACTGATCATGTCTTGAAGGACTGTGCCGAGTATCTTCGCCAATTGGACGAGGATGACGAGCCGGATATCCGGATCGTCCCAACTCCTAACTCTGGCGGCACACCTTCAACATCCGGTTATGTGTCTTTGTCACCTTCACATCTTGAAGGGAATGGCATGGATACGGTCACTGGATGTGCGGCTGATCTATGCACCGACATTGCTGAGCCTATTCTCCATGTGCATCCACCACCTCTAGTGGATTCGATTCTTTGTGAGGAATCGGTGCTTGACTTTTATCCGAGCACTACTCCTCTCCCTGTGTGCATACTACACTCGTCACTGACGACATTGTTGATGATGTGTCGCAGGAGGAGGCGGTTGATCTGAGTGTTGTGCCTATTCCTATGGAGGAGGACAACCTTCTAGGTGAAGAGGAATTTTCCTCAGCACCGGTGGAGGAAGTCCAAATCCTAAGCCTGGCCACCGTTGATCCCGCCGAATCTTGTAGCATTGATGACAATGCAAACATTATTTTACTTACCCAACCTAATGGGAGTGAGACCGGGACCACTCCCCCGATTTTTGATTATTTATGTTCTTCATCTTGTTTATTTCTCGATCCCCCCTCTTCACCCGAGCATGTGCAGGTTGAATCTTCACAGGTACTTCAGGAGGACTTGGAGCTTTGTGCTCAAGTCAATGATGAGTGTGTCCTTTTATGCGAGGAGGTTGATCCCTCCTCCATTAAGAAGCCTCATTCGTTGCCTTCTCCTCCTGCGGACCTGCTGTGGACGATACCTTGCTGGGCAAGGATAGTTTTGGTGAGATGAGTGAGGACCAGGCCTCCCCCTCTTCTTACTTTCTTTTCCCTCTACCTGTGAGGAGCAGGTATTTATATTCAGGTAGAGGGGTGACTGCCTTATCTCCGTATCGGTACCAGCTACCGAAACGGAAAATGGAGCAGTTACCTGTGCATTTTCTTTTTCATAGGCCCATTAGCTAGAACCGTTTTAATTTAGAATAAGTCGTGCTGGGATGACAATAACCCCAGTAGTTATCTTACTTTTCATGCATTTTATTTTATTCAATCCTGTTTAGTCAGCTGTAGTGTTGTAGTTTATCTTTTTCTGTTTCTTTTGTTTTGCGGAGCTGACCCCTGCAGGTACTTCTTCTGGATGGCGGATGCTGCAGCTTAGTCTTGGTTTAAACGCCAATCTTCTGGTATGCTCACTTGCTGAGCATTGGGTACCCTCTTTCCCTAGCCTATGCTGATTTTCATGTCATATATTATGCGTATTGTTTAGTTAAGTCTGGGGGAGAGTAGTTTGTTTACCCGCTCACGTGCACCATTGCACTGCATGCTAGAAGATTTCATTTAAAATGTTTTGTTTATTTTCATTGCACACCACAGCACCCACTTGAGCGCGTACTCGTCTGTATGCATGCTCTACAGTGAATTTAATTCTTCTGCTTATTTGGGAAAGTCTAGGTGATGGCTTAGGACTATGTAGCAGAGTAAAATGTTGACTCTAGTAGTGCTCCTAGTCGAGTGCTCGGTTGCATAGAAATTTGTGTAGATTAGACTTCACTTTATACTTATGGTTTTATATTTTTCTTATTAGTGTAAATGTTGTTTACTCTACTCAAATGGTGAATTCGGTGGAATCAAACGGTAGCATAGGGATGTGTGTAAACGATCGCTAGATTCGTATTGCTTGAGTCGGGAGAAAGGAGAATCTTCTCGGGTGGCTAGAACTTGCCCCAAGCGATTCTTGAAGCATGGGTATACGGTTAGTCAATTGTGTGAATGTGATATAGGCCATCATTTTGGCCCGGTTGAGCCTTTGTGCCTATCCCTACCGCTATATCCTCGCTAGCCCAGTTGTGCCTACCCGTTCTTTGATTCAGCCCCACTTTTATTTCACCAAAGCCCAAAAGCCAATCCTAGTCGCACACCCAAAATTTGAGCTTTAGCTGTTTATTATTTTCATGAGTTGGGTTGTTGATGTGGTAATATGTTTGTGAATATGTGGATGTGTCCTTTTGTTTATTTGCTGAAAATGATAAGAAAAGAAAAGAAAAAAAAAGAAAAGAAGTTAAAAAGAAAGGAAAGAGAAGGAGTGTTTAATTGAAAATCTTTATGTATAGATTTATGTTTGGGAGTAGGCGGTGCACGCACCCATGCTGTTAAGTCCAAGTCTGGGGGTATTGTGTACCCGCGTGTTTGTGTGGTGAATGAGGATAGTTTCCTGCATTAGCTCATTTGGGTTTAGTTTTTGAACCATCGTCTTTATCATTGTATACCTCACCTAAACCCAAGCCCCATTTAAAACCTAAAGTCCTATTGATTCACGCATTTGAGTCAAACTAGGGCCGTGGAGAGAATGTGTCCGGGCAAGCCTATGGTCACCGACACCGATGGATTTCGGTGGAGTTTATCCGGCACCCCAATCTCGAGCAATGCTCATCTCAGCGCTTAGTTTACTTTCTCCGTATGCATGACCGAATGATTCACCGTTGTTCACCATTTTGAGTAGTTGTAATATGCTTTTACTCTTTTAGAAATTTATAAACTGTTTTTATAATCAGAAATCTTTTCTACTATTTTTCTTATGCACGTGAGCATGCGACTTCGCATGGTACTCTGTAGTATAATCATTAAGCCATCTACTGTTCTTTCCTAGATCGCTTAGAATTTGTTTGCTCGGGACGCGCAAACAGGTAAGTCTGGGGGTGTGATGAGTCCTGATCATATACACTTTTATGGACTCATCTGGGCCATCTATTTAGTCTTTTCACTGCACTTTAGCCCTGTTTTAGCTCATATTGGTCATTCTATGCTAGGTGCACTTATAGGCCCTATTTGGTGTAATTTCGTATCTTTCTTTGTTATTAGTTTTCTGGCGATGTTAAGTCCCACTTTCAGTGGCTAGACTGGTGTCGTACGCTGGAACAGGTGTCGTGCAGGTGTTTCCGGTGCAATTCTGCACAGGAACACTGCGCACGATCACCGGTTCTATTGCGCACGACCACTGGTCGTGCGCCACTGATCGTGTGCACTTAACCTTTTTTTATGAGTTCTGTTTGGTGCAGTGCGCACGACCATCTACACTAGTGCGCACGACCACCGGTCGTGCGCCACTGTTCGTGCGCGCTTACCATCAATTTCATGAGTTCTGTTTCAACCAGTGCGCACGACCACCTACGATAGTGCGCACGACCACCGGTCGTGCGCCACTGGTCATGCGAACATGTATTTCATAATTTCTGTCTTTGCAGGCTCCGTTCAGGCAGAGCGCACGATCACAGGATTCTAGTGCGCACGACCACTGGTCGTGCGCCATTGATCGTGCGCACTATTTATTCCAGCGCCTATAAATTCCGCTGCTCGTGATTTAGGTCGGATCGATCGCCGTTTTCACGCCCAGCTCCGCCGTTCCGCGCCAGTTTTGCCCCTCCACCGCCGCCCACCATCTGGAGGTGCTCCGGGCTTGTTCTTCACGCCAATCTTGAGCCGGAGTTTCCTCTCGGCCTCCTCCTTCATCCAAGAGCTTCAAAGAGAGATCTAGCTGTCATCTCCATCGAGCAAGAGGAAGTTTGCAACCTCTACCGGATCGTGACACGAAGAAGACGGGTCCATTGGAGAGTCGTGACAGCTCTCTCTACCCCGGACGTAGTTGCGGACCAAGCTTGGACGCGGATTGACAACCCGACGATTCCAACCGTGAATCTACAACGAGACTTTGGATTCGGTCGATTTCTTGCCTTATTCTTCTCTTATTGATGTGTATATGTTTTCGATCTCATTATTATGATGAAGTGGCACTTGAATTAGTTATTTTTACATATATATTTCATGTCTATGTGTTTGTGTAATTTATCTATTTGAGTTGCTTGAGGTGCGCCGCCGTCCATTTCCATTCCGCCGTCACGTTCGTGTGCCGCACTAGCAATTGCTAGTGGCGTGCTTGTCGAAGAGGTGCTTGCGACCCTCACTCCGCTAGCCTACTCATCCATCCGCCTACCGAAGCGTGGCATCGCGGCCCGTATTCCATCCCGCCTAACGAAGCAGCGCGCTCAAGGCCTGTATAGTTCGATTCCGCTTGCCTACTCGTCCATCCGCCCTTTCGACGCAGCGCGCTCAAGGCCTGCCTAGTCTCCATCCCGCCAAGCGAAGCATTGCATAGCGGCATTGCATAGGAGTAGTTGATAGCTTTTATTTTATTTTCCAAAAGCCAACCCAACTCCCCCGCATTCCATCCGATTTAAGGACTTCAATCTCAAGTCCTTCCTCGAAACCTAACTCCACCTTACTGTGTTCCTCAAGAGACCGACACTCGGGGATTTTCCCCATTATTATTACTTGCGCGACCGGTGCACTTGCCGAATCATCGCATCAACTCCCGGCAAAATAAGGCTCCAGAATTTTGGCACTAGACCTCTCTGTAGGATGTGTGTTAGAAACGAGAGAAAAGGGTCCTTTTCATAGCCTTGTAACTAGCGCCTGCGCTACCGCTACCATCGGCGCAATCCTAGTTTAGGAAACATTCTTCGCGTGCGTATCTTCATTCCAAGGAAACCATTCCAAAATTCCTGATGTGCTCCACGCTACCACCTGCGCTATCCGCTACTGCATGGCGCTATCACCTTCTATACTTGCCGCCTGAACTTGCCTAATCAGAGCTAGCGCCCATGCTAGGTGCTACTATCGGTGCTAGTGGACATGTTGGAATTCTGGCTTCAAACTTGGGGGAAACCTTCTTATGTTATACTTGAGTCATATGGCTTTGTTTCCTGCACACTTAGGCACACAAGATCAAATACACATAGGATTTGTTATTTTCAAATCTAGTAGATGTCAAAAAGTGTTGGATTCAGCGTGCCAAATCCTGTCGAAGTAGCTTCTCGAAATCAAGTCTGCGCGTGCTGTGAGAAATTGATGTAGCGTCGAGTAGAAGTCGACGTGGCTTCGAATAAAAGCAACAAATATTATGTCGACGTAAGCGTTGATATGAATTTGATGCTGCATGAAGTGCCATTCGAATGATCTATCCCAGAAAGATCTCAAAGCTAGCATCGAGTAGAAATCGATGGTGCGTCGATTTTTATTCGACGCAACTCTGATTTAAATTGTTAAGTTTTTCTCAAAATTCTTGTTGTTTTTCCCAGCAATAACTTTCTATAGAAAATAGATCTGATTACATAATATTTTTGTCCTACAGTGATCCATCAAGCATACCCAATGCATTGATGAAGAAATTGTGCTTGCTTTCATCAAATGGCTTAGTGAAAATGTCAAACCAACCGTGTATAAAAATGTATGGGCAACTTCCGAAAGCCAGAATAAACTTACCAGAGGAGCTCGTGCAATTTTACTCATGCACGGGCAAACCAACCGTGCGTGAACAAAACGCACGAGCAAATCCAGATCGCCGTTGTAAACAACAGATGACCACGCACGATCGGAGCAATCATGTGTCAAGGAAACGCACGACCATGCGATTCATGCAAGCATGAAATCTGGGCAAAATTGGATGAACCGTCCGCCTACACAATAATCAACACAGGAAACACATAGCTGGGAATACCCCTCCAGCTCAATCCAAAAATTGAAAAAGGGGTGGGGAGCACTATGTGCTTACCCCCAACGACATGGAGCGCAATTGCATGCCAAAATAGGCCAAAGCAGTGCACATAGCATGAAAGTGTATACAAGTGAAATACAAGCGATTATAGCTTGAACATGATGTGCACACGAGTGAATACTAGCCCGAAAGAGTCCATAAAATAGTGTAAATATTGAACTCATAACACCCCCAGACATAACCACTTGCTCGTCCCGAGTAAATTATCCCTCAGGCGGACGAGAAAAACATTAGTTGGCTTAGTAATTGCAAATGCAGAGTACCATTCAAAGTCGTATACTCATGCGCACAGAAATGCAATAGAAGACATTTTTAATTATACAAAATGTTTTATAAAAATCAATGAGCCTAAATATATATTATTGCTACTCAAAAGTTGAATCTCGGTGAATCATCTGGTTATGCGTAGGAAGAAAGTAAACTGATCGCTGAGGCAAGTATTGCTCAAGATCGGTGCTCAGAACAACCTCCATTGAAATCCATCAATGTCGGTGACCATAAGTTCACCCGATCACACTCTCTCCACGACACTGGTTCGATTCATTGCGTGAGTCAGTGGGACTTTAGGATAGAGATTGGGCTTAGGTTGCGGTAGGATAAACAATGATAAACTCGAAGGCTTACGAACCTAACCCAAAATAGCTAATGCATCAAAGCTAACAAGGCAGTCGCTACACGCGTGAGTGCACCACACCCCCAGACTTGAACATGAAAACATGGGTGTGTGCACCGCCTACTCCCAATACAACCTTTTGCAACTAATTTTTAATTAAGCTCTTTTCTCATCATCTTCTTTTTTTCAACTACTTTTATTTTCTCATTTCATCATTTTTTCTTTTCAATTATTTCCAGCACATTTATTCATTGGAGCACATCCACATATCCATAATTAAATCACCACATCAACGTTCCCAAAATAAAAATATGAAAACAACTAAAGCTCAGATTTGGGTATGCAACTGGGATTGGATTTTTGGCTTTGGTGGAGAAGCAGTGGAGCTGAATGAAGAGGTGGGGTAGGCACAAAAGGGCTAGCAAGGACCATATGATAGGATCGGTATAAAAAGCTTAAACTGGCCAAGGTGATGGCCTACGTCAGTCTCACGCACCGAACTAACCTATGCTAATGCTTCAAGAGTCGCTTGGGACAAGTTCTTAGCCACCGAGAAAGATAATCCTTCCTCCTGACTCGAACAATACAAGCCTAGCGAACGTCTACACACATTCCTATGCTACCATCGGATTCACACCAGATTCACCACATTTGAGTAGAATAAACAAATTTGACACACATAGAAAAATTACAAAACTATAAGCATAAAGGAAAATTTATTCTACACGAATTTCTATGAGGGACCCGTGAACTCGACTAGAGCACTACGGGAGTCAACATTATACTCCGTCTCACAATCCTAGACCAGCACAACAATTTTCCCAATCACACAAAAGAAACGAGTTAAAGTCGTTATGCGCCTATGATTAAGTGCGCTATCTAGTGGGTGTTGTGGTGTGCAATGAAAAATGAAAACATAAATAGATGATTGAGATAAAGTATAACTTCTAGTATGATGTATCATATGTACGTGCATGTAGGTAATGACAATCTACTCTCCCCCAGACTTAAATATAAGCATCACAGAATGTAATACTACAATTATAAAAGGAGGTAGCGGGAGAGGTTACCCCATGCTCAGAAATGAGCATACTAGAAGATTGGCATTAAGCTTTGAATTCAGCTCTCTATGTCTGCTACCAAAGTCACCACTCCTACAAAAATATAATCTCCAACATATGCAGAAACAAAAAAAAACAACAAAATTGGGTCGTCTCCCATAAGCCCTTTTGTTTACCGTTCTTAAGGTGGACCAAATACCTATATTAGCATTATAAAAAGAGACTTCTAGCAATTGTCTATCAAATTACCAAAAGAAACACACAAGCACACTAAAGAGATAAAACAAAAGCAGACTGAAATAGCAGCAACAAAAGCCTGGAGAATCCATCACGACTCAGCTATATGCTGATTTGTGATGATTCTCCCCAGCCACATGAGATGGGAAGGATGTGATTGCTTTACGGCTCAAAGGAGATGTCTCTCCATTTCCCCTTCTTCCTTCTCGAGCCGAAGGGCGGCAAAACAAGCAGTGTGAAGTATTCATTCTTGCTTAATTTTCTTCACAGAAAGAGAGAGCCATCGGGCACAATGTGCCAGATCAGAATCAGAGTTTATCAGCTTAGGAGCAGCTAGGGGCTTCATTTCATCACCCACCGCAGGTGATAGATCTATCCAATGAACCTATTTTAATCTTTTACACTTTGAATCACAATTGATAGAGTTATGTAAAGAGTTCTTTGCTTGGCATGATGCCTTAGCATCCAACTGCTCGGTCTCCCTGCTTCCTTTACTTGTATCTTCTCCTTCAGTTATGAACTTCTTCACTATCTCCAATATTTCTTCTTCCGGATCGACATTTTCTTCACTTTATAGCTTCTCCCTGACTATAGTTAACTCAAGCTCGTCGAACCTGCAGTATTCCTCACTTACAGACTTATCAGAAATAACAGCGAAAGTACTGAGGTTGTTGGCTATGGATGATGGTAAATTGTGGTTTATCAGTTTGGATGACAAAGTAACACAACCATTAGAAATGTGAAAAGTTGCGCCACACTCCTTCAGGAACGTGACAACCAAAATAGGTTTGGAATTATTTTCCATGGGGCCTAATACCTGGAATTTCGTGACTACAGAAGTTCCATCAAGAATCACTTCAACCTCCCGGATCTCGCCTTTTGTTTCCACCACTGTTTCATTTGCGAGGACTAAAGATGTACGATCATCAATAATGATATTACAGTTGAATTTTTCAACGTCTTGCAATGCAAGAACATTGCGTGATGATCCAGTGTCGCAAAGGGCATTCAACATTATTGATTACACATTTTACTATCATACTGCCCTCGTGGCAACCATCCGACTCAACAAGGCTCTTTCCCTGCTCACGAGGATTCTTTTCTGTCGTGCTAGGTAGAGCACCCTGAGCTCGCTCAGAGAGCACTTGAGCAAATTGGCCCAATTGCATCTCCAGATTTCTCATTAAGGCGGTTTGATTGGCCATGTTAGTTTGGGCCACGTCAACAAATTTTTCCATCATGTCCTCTAAAGCGCTTTTTCTTTACACCGGAGCACCTTGATTATAACTGGGTGGAGGCGGCCTCGGATGGCTTCCAGACGCTTGAGCATCAAATTGATGATGGCCGGGTTGCCATCGTTGGCCTGCAGTGTTTGGACTCCAGAGAAGTTTTTGTGATTTCTCACACCCAAATTATATGTGTTAGAAAAAGGTGATGTGTGGTTTTGATTGTTAATATAGTTAACATTTTCCTCCACATTTAGATTAGAAAAATCAGAGGAGAATTCACCTGTCGGGCATTCATAGGTGTTATGTCCGGGGTTCCCGCACCCTTGACATGAAATGGCCATCACCGGAGCCGGAGAGGGCGCATGCCTCTTCAGCAATGCTATGCTCTCATATGGTGACAGTGTTGCCTCCGCTGGTGGACCAGAAGTGTTTAATTCAAATAGTCCTTTTGCATTCCATGGGGTGTTCTGCCCTGCTGTCCAAAATGAGTTATGAGTTGCGGTGTCCTGCAAGATCCGCAGTACTTCATCAGGGGTGTGATTTAACAGAGTCCACCGACAGTAGCATCATTCATGGCCATATAGTTAGGCTATATTGCAAAGTAGAAATATTCCACTAGATTCCAGGGCTGCAACTCATGATAAGGACACTTCTGGAGGAGTTCCATAAATCTTTCCCAAGCTTCTGCAGGGGTCTCCAGATCATGTTGACGGAAGGTTGCAATCTCTCGCCTCATGTTCACGGTTTTGTCCACTGGGTGGAACTTTGCTAGGAATTTGGAGGAGAGCTGTAACACCAAAAAAATCGTAGTCCAGCGAGGTAAGCGGAGTGGTAGCGTCGCGCTCGGAATAGGCTAAAAATTCCATAGCAGGTTCTTCACGCACGCTCAATGGCCTCCTTCGCGCACGACCAGTGGTCGTGCGCCTGATCGTGCGTTAATTCACAAGGGTTGAAGGTCGGCTAATTGTGTAGTGCTCACAATCAGGGGATGTTGGCCGCTCACGATCACTGACCGTGCGCCGATGCTCCTGCGCACTATTTATTCTGCTCCGCGAAAAGTGACGGGGAAGATGATCCGGCCGTCCAAAAATGTTGGGATTTGATCCAACAGCTGCGATGGATGGCTGGGGGTTTTAGGGCTTGGTAGAGGAGTTAAACCCTCATTATTTCCAAGACTTTCTCGCTCTTAGGTTGGAGAGAGAAAGGAGGAGGAGGCAAGGAGGAAGAAGAAGGGGAATCCGCCATTGCCGGAGCTTCGGAGCTCCGTTCGCCGATCCGAGACCGGCAATGTGTAGAAGGCGTCGAGGCGCTTCTTATCCACCGTTTGTTTGCAAGCTTCTCATGGCTAGGAGGAGATCTTAAAAGGTAATGACATTTCTCCTCCCAGTCTTTAGGATGCGTGCATGGCATCCCTTTAATTTCTGCATTTTGGCACCGGATCCGTCGAGTGAGAGGGGTCCGGGTCGCCTTGGTTCAAAAGGAACCATCGGGATGATTGAGTCCGTCCCCGACATGATTTGCACTAGAGATCTGCTCCGTTAGCGGATTAGGCATTGTGGGTGAAGCCGGATTTGTGGCCGTTGGTCCGATTCGGTGATGTTGATTTACGCGCATTTTAGGGGTTTTGTTAGAAATTTGAATACGGCGAACTCGTCGTTGTGATGCCCTTGTAGCTTCGTGTGGTAACGAACGTTGGGTTTAGGGCGGAGAAATAATGTGCGGAATATGGGGCTTGTGATGCCTAGTGTTGTGCGAAGGCGCGATTGGTCTTTGTGGTCGGCTGGCTATCCCGTGAAGACTGAGATTCACGTGTGGAGAGTGTCCCGGCAAGATTAGTCCCTTTGATTATTGACTGACGAGAATGTCTGTGCTACGGATGAGTCCGTTGACGGTCGCCAGGCGAGGCAATCGGTGGACGTTGCCCCGAGAGTAAGTCCAGGGCCTTGGGACGTTTTTGTTAGCCAGAATTGTAACACCCCAAAGATCGTGGTTCAGCGAGGTAGGCGGAATGGTGGTGTTGCGCTCGGGATAGGCTCAAGATTCCAGATCAGGTCAATGCGCATGACCATTGTCCTCTTAGCGCACGACCAGTGAGCGTGCGCCAATGATCGTGCGTAACCCGCAAAGAATCGGAGTTCTGTCTCGGCTTATGCGCACGACCATTGTCCTCTTCGCGCACGACCAGTGATCGTGCGCCAGCGATCGTGCGTTAATTCAGAAGAGAATCGAGTTCTGTCTCGGACAGTGCGCACGACCATTTCCCTCTTCGCGCACGACCAGTGATCGTGCGCCAGCGATCGTGCGCCCTGTTTATTCTGTTCCGCGATTTTGAGCGGAGAAGAAGATCGGACCGTCCAAATCTTTTGGGATTTGATCCAACGGCTAGGTTTAGTTGCGGGAGACCTTTAGGGCTGATGAGAGGGGGTTAAACCTCATATTCTCTAAGTCATTCTCTCTCCAAACCCTAGAGAAAGAAGGAGGAGCCAAGGAAGAAGAAGGGAGATTCCGCCATTGACGGAGCTCCGGAGCTCCGTTTCGCGAACCGTTTCCAGATCTGGAGAGCGCAGCCTAGTGCGGTCATTTCCCTCCGTCTAGAATCTCGGATCCATGGCAAAAAAGAACGCTCCTAGGGTAACGATTTCTTCTCCCGTTGTTTGGACTTGTCTTTTGTCCTCTCCTTCGTTTCTCTATGCTTGCATGAGGGATCCCTTTCACCAAATGGGTGAAGTGTAGGATTCCCTCAAGTTCTCCGGAACTCCGGGTCGATTGTGTCCGTCCCCGGCATATTGCATGTAGAAAATCCGGTAGTCGTGCGGATTTAGGCATTTTGTGTGAAGCCTATTCGTGGCCGTGAGCCCGAATCGGTGATGCTTGGATTGCGACGTTGCATTTAGGTTAAGCCTAGAATGCGTGCCGGAGAATGACTCCGTGAAATCATCTATAGTAGTGCGGGATTTAAGTGTAGGCGTCTTGTGAAGATCCTAACGAAAGCCCCATGCTTTGAGATTGGATGAAGGCAAACCTTCACCGCGAAATTGATGCGGAGCGTATTATACCTCCCCTTTTTGAGTATTTGTGAAGCCTAGATCCTTGTGAAGGGATTAGGTGCGTAGCTTATATTTGTGTAGCACTTGAAGGTGCTAAACCCTTACGGGCCGAGGCGAAGCCGTACCCGCGTCGTGCGACAGATCGCGATGATTAGAGCACGGGCAAAGCTAAACCGAACCCGTTTCCATGCAGATCGGTAAGAGGTCCCTACCTCATGTAGCCGTGTGATCATGGGAGAGGTCGTGGAAGGTGGTTTACCTAGACCGACCAAAAGCTCTTTTTCCCACATAAGGCGATGGCCCTTACGGTGGAGTGTTTGTGGAATTGATGTTGTTAGCCTCATGCGGTTGTTTAGGCGGTTGCGGGGAACCTTCGGGTGAACCCAACCAACATCATGTGCATACCTAGGTTCCCTCCTTTTTGATGCTCAACCTAGAAGATTGAATGTGCTTGAAACCTCACCTTGTGTAGTTGCACTTTCTTTATTTTAGTACATGTGCTAGTGTGGCTTGCTTGCAGGGTAGAATCTCCGCCACCCCGGGAAAGGGGTGGGGTCGTTATAATTTGGTCAGCTGTGCTGACCGTTACCTTGTTTGCCACCGTTTGGTGAAATGTTCTTATGCAGGTGCAGGTGAGCCTAGCGGGAAATAGCGGGCGGTGGCCCCTTTTGCTGAGTTGGCCCTTGAAGGCCAGCCTCTTTTTTTTTAGCTTTCTCATGTATTGCCGGCCTGCGTGCCGATGTATGTTTTGGAGTTTTGGTACATTTGTTAAATGTAAGGCCTTAAGGCCATAACTCTCTTTCTTGGTTTCATTCCTATAATAGTGGACAATTCTAATGGTAATGTTAAATATTTATGCTTCCGCTAGTGTTTAGTATACTCTGTTGTAGTTTCTTTCTGTTTATCACCTTTTAACTCCTAGCTAGTGTGGTTAGTATGGCGTGGGGTCCCGGCCGGACCTACTGTTATATTATTCGTACTGGCAGGGTGTTATAATTTGGTATCGGACTTAAGGCGTCGATCCGTAGTTTAGCGAATTCGGGACGAATTCCTTTTAAGGGGTGGTGCGCACGGGTTGTGCATTCACCTAAAACGATAAAAACTAATAAGAATGTCCACTTAGGAATGAAAAGAAAACATACTTGTTTGCGGAACCTGAGCGTTCCATGATGGATGTTTGATATGTTTTGGGTCACTAAATTGTGCTTTGCATGATTATAGGTGACTAGAAGTGCTGCGGGGCAGTCTCGACCCTGTAACACCGCTGAAAGTAGTGGGTCGGCTGAAGTGCCAGCGACCACTCCTTCTGCTGAAATGATCAAATTAGTCGCAGAAGCGGTCTTCGCGATGATCAACGCTCAACCCCAAAGGCTGGTCCAGCCTGCTACTCCTACTCCAGATGTGGCCCCTGAGGCTGTTGCTGCAGTGGAACCTGCGGTAGCGCCGAGGGTGGAACCTCAAGTTGCGCAAGTAGTGGCGGAGCGAGCGCGTGACCAGCAATTAAAGCATTTCCTGAGCTTTAATCCTCCTACCTTCTCGGGATCTGAGTCCCCAATGGAGGCAGAAGACTGGTTGTCAAGAGTTAGAAGAACTCTGAGGGCGACAGCGACGGACGAAGCCATGATGGTCACCTTAGCCACCTTCCTTCTTGATGGAGAGGCTGTGCTGTGGTGGGAAGAGAAGGAGTTGCATAAGTTCTGCGGTAGAGATATTACTGAAATCACAATGGCTGAGTTTTCAAAGTCGTTCCTCCAAAGGTTTATCCCCTTTGCCCAGCGCATTGCGTTACAAAACCAGTTCTTGAGGTTGACACAAGGTGATCGCTCCGTTGACGATTACTTGCATGAGTTTACCAGACTGAGTCGCTATGCGGGGTCCTTGGTGGAGGATGAGGAGACAAAGACAAATAAGTTCTATGAAGGGCTTCGGGACGAGTTGAGGCTGCTCCTTGCAGGCCCTATGACGTTCGGCTTCCAAGTGATGGTGCAAACTGCCAGATCTTTGGAGTTGGACATGAAGAGGGTACAAGCAAGGGGTGTTGTAAAGAAACCTGAGTTTCATGTGCCGGCCTCTCAGTCCAAGTCGGTTTTCAGAAGGAACAAAAGGAAGTTCAAACAAGCGGAACCAGCTCCTTCAAATGTTTCGGGAGCCACGACCGCGCGGACTCCTATTACGTGTTTCACCTGCGGGAAGGTGGGACACAAAGTTGCGGTGTGTCGAAGTGGTCCCCCGAAGACTGGTAATCGGGCGGTGGATTATGCTCGAGCTGCGGAAAAGGGTAAAGCTGCGGAGTCTTCGGCTTCCCAGCACATTACTCTGACTCAGCCGAGAGTCTACTCGCTTGGCCAGCAAGAAGCCATACGACAAACTGATGTCGTCACAGGTACGAATTAGAAGTTAGCTTTTACAGCTATATGTATAATTCATACTGTGGTACGACTATATGCTTTATTTGTGTGCAATTAGGTTTCGTCCTAATTTTCAACTATCCGGCAAGAGCTCTATTTGATACGGGTGCATCGCACTCTTTTCTGTCCGAGGACTTCGTTGTGCGATTCGGAGTGCCGTCTACCTTCGTAGAGGATAGATTGGAAGTAGTGCTACCCAATGGATCTCGAATGAGTGCGGATAGGAAGAGCCGTGTGAAGGTGCGGATCGGAAGTCAGGATTTCGACTTGGAAGCGTCGTTATTACCGTTAGCTGAATTTGATGTGATCTTCGGCATGGACTGGCTCTCGGAGCAGCGGGCATGCATAGACTGCAATACAAAGGAGATCACTCTGTGAAGGGACACCGAAGGAGAAACCATGTTCGCCGGTATGCGAGGAGCGAGCAAGACGCTGATGTCTGCTCTCCAAGTGGTTAAGGCGGTGAGAAAAGGCGCCGAGTTGTTCTTCACCTTGTTGGAGGCTTCGGAGCCAAAGCCCAGGTTATGTGATGTCCCAGTAGTAGCGGAGTACGCCGACGTGTTTCCTAACGAACTCCCTGGGGCTCCGCCTCAGCGAGAGATCGATTTCTGTATCGAGTTGGTGCCAGGTGCCAAACCCGTGGCCCGCTCACCGTACCGGATAGCGCCAAAGGAATTGGCAGAGCTGAAGGTTCAATTGCAAGAGCTGCTAGAGCAAGGCTACGTACGTCCAAGTTCTTCGCCTTGGAGTGCACCGGTCCTCTTTGTGAAAAAGAAGGACGGGAGCTTGCGTCTATGTATCGATTATCGAGAGCTAAACAAGTTGACCGAGAAGAACCGATATCCGATTCCAAGAATCGATGATCTCTTCGACCAGCTGGTTGGGTCGACGGTATACTCCAAACTGGACCTAAGGTCCGGCTATTACCAACTGCGAATTAGGGAATGTGACATTCCAAAAACAGCGTTCAGTACCCGCTTTGGGCACTATGAGTTCACGGTGATGCCGTTCGGTCTGTCCAATGCACCGTCGGTATTCATGGACTTAATGAACAGGACGTTCCGTGAGTATTTGGATCAATTTGTGATCGTCTTTATCGATGACATTTTGGTATACTCTAAATCAGAAGAGGAGCATGTAGGACATCTGCACGCAGTTCTGGGCACCTTGAGGAAGAGTCAGTTATATGCCAAGTTCTCCAAGTGCGAGTTTTGGCTACCGTCAGTAGCATTCCTTGGACACGTCGTTAGTGGAGATGGAATTGCGGTAGACCCGTCGAAGATAGAAGCGATCCGAGCGTGGCCTTTGTTGAAAAACGTAGCGGAAGTCCGAAGTTTCTTAGGACTTGCCGGCTATTATAGGCGCTTTGTGGAAAACTTCTCGAGGATCGCACTTCCTCTCACAAAACTGACTAGGAAGGATCATAAGTTCGTTTGGTTGCCCGAGTGCGCACGAGCTTTTGAAGAACTGAAGAGACGTCTGACCACGACGCCCATTCTATGCTCGCCATGTGGTACGGAAGGCTACGAAATCTATAGCGACGCCTCGGGGAGTGGTTTGGGTTGTGTCCTAGTGCAGTTCGGTAAGGTAATTGCCTACGGCTCCCGTCAGTTGAAAGTTCATGAGAGGAATTACCCGGTCCATGATTTGGAGCTAGCGGTCGTGGTATTTGCTCTTAAGCTTTGGAGGCATTATTTGTATGGCGTGAAGATCGACATCTTTACCGACCACAAGAGCCTCAAGTACTTGCTAGATCAAAGGGAGTTGAATATGCGACAGAGGAGGTGGTTGGAGTTCCTTGGGGACTACACCTTCGACATCAAATATACTCCTGGAAAGGGAAATGTAGTTGCGGACGCGTTGAGTCGTCGGGCTCCCGCTCAAGCAAATTGGATTTTGATGCACGATGAGCGTCTGATCCGTGAGCTGGAAGAAATGGAGATCATTTGCGTTGATCGAAGAGCGTCTACTTCAGCATGCTTGAACTGGACGGAGGTTCAATACCACCTTGCCGACCGAGTTCGACAGGCATTGGAGCTGGATGAGAGCATGAAACGCTACAAAGCGGAAACCATTGACGGGTTGAACGCTGATTTCTCTTTCGAAGATGGCCTTATGTGGAAGAATGGCAGATTGTGCGTCCCAAACGTTGGTACTCTACAGGAGGAATTGATGTACGAGGCTCATCATACCAAGTACTCTATCCACCCGGGGAGCACGAAAATGTACATGGACATGAAGAAACTTTTCTGGTGGCCGGGTATGAAGAAGGACATTGCCCTCTACGTGGCCAAGTGCAACACTTGCGCGTTGGTGAAGGTGGAATGTCAACGTCCCGGTGGATTTTTGAAGTCCTTGCCGATTCCGGAATGGAAGTTTGACGATATTTCGATGGATTTCGTGCACGGATTGCCGAGATCGCAGCATGGAAACGACGCCATCTGGGTGATCGTGGACAGACTGACAAAAGTATCGCATTTTATTCCGAACCGGAAGGATGATTCTGTAGAAAAGCTAGCGAAGCTCTATGTCGATAGTATTGTGCGGCTGCACGGTGTCCCTCGTAGCATCGTCAGCGATCGTGACGGGCGTTTCACATCGAAAGATTGGAGGCTTATCCATGAACTGTTGGGCACTAAATTGAAATTCAGCACGGCCTTCCACCCGCAAACGGACGGACAGACCGAGAGGACCAACAGGACTATGGAGGATATGCTCCGAATGTGCGCTCTAGATTTTGGAAAGAAGTGGGAAGATCATCTTTATATGATCGAATTCGCCTACAATAATAGCTACCAAGCCAGTATAAAGATGGCTCCTTTCGAGGCCCTCTATGGTAAGAAGTGTCGTACGCCGTTGTCTTGGGCAGAAACGGGCGATACTAAGCTATTAAAGCGAAAGGATGTTGAGGAAGCAACTTCGACGATCCGAACTATTCGGGAAAGGCTATTGATTGCCCAGGACAGGCAAGCAAAGTATTACAACGCCAAGCATTGGAACCTAGAGTTCGCCGTCGGCGACCGGGTTTACTTGAAGATCAAACCGTTCAAAGGGGTATCGAGGATCCGACGCTTGAAAAAGCTCAGTCCAAGGTACTTAGGACCGTTTGAGATTGTGGAACGTGTTGGTGATGCGGCTTATCGGCTTGCACTATCTGCAGAGCTGAGCGGTCTGCACGACGTGTTTCACATTTCAGTTCTGAGGAAGGCAGTGCAAGAGCCTACTCATATCGTTGCGGTCGGCAAAGTGTCGGTGGATAGTGGGTTGTCGACGAAAGTCAGACCCTTACGCATCGAGGATACCGAGGTAAAGCAGTTGCGGAACAAGTCCATTCGGATGGTAAAGGTCCGGTGGGATAATTGCGGCCGAGTGGAGCTAACTTGGGAGAGAGAGCAAGCGATGCTTGCGGAGTAACCCGAGCTATTTCCCTCAGGTAAATTTTCTTTAAAAACTGTAATTTCCTGCTATTACTGTTTTCGAAATTTCGGGACGAAATTCTTTTAACGGGGGTGGAGTTGTAACACCCCAAAGATCGTGGTTCAGCGAGGTAGGCGGAATGGTGGTGTTGCGCTCGGGATAGGCTCAAGATTCCAGATCAGGTCAATGCGCACGACCATTGTCCTCTTAGCGCACGACCAGTGAGCGTGCGCCAATGATCGTGCGTAACCCGCAAAGAATCGGAGTTCTGTCTCGGCTTATGCGCACGACCATTGTCCTCTTCGCGCACGACCAGTGATCGTGCGCCAGCGATCGTGCGTTAATTCAGAAGAGAATCGAGTTCTGTCTCGGACAGTGCGCACGACCATTTCCCTCTTCGCGCACGACCAGTGATCGTGCGCCAGCGATCGTGCGCCCTGTTTATTCTGTTCCGCGATTTTGAGCGGAGAAGAAGATCGGACCGTCCAAATCTTTTGGGATTTGATCCAACGGCTAGGTTTAGTTGCGGGAGACCTTTAGGGCTGATGAGAGGGGGTTAAACCTCATATTCTCTAAGTCATTCTCTCTCCAAACCCTAGAGAAAGAAGGAGGAGCCAAGGAAGAAGAAGGGAGATTCCGCCATTGACGGAGCTCCGGAGCTCCATTTCGCAAACCGTTTCCAGATCTGGAGAGTGCAGCCCGGTGCGGTCATTTCCCTCCGTCTAGAATCTCGGATCCATGGCGAAAAAGAACGCTCCTAGGGTAACGATTTCTTCTCCCGTTGTTTGGACTTGTCTTTTGTCCTCTCCTTCGTTTCTCTATGCTTGCATGAGGGATCCCTTTCACCAAATGGGTGAAGTGTAGGATTCCCTCAAGTTCTCCGGAACTCCGGGTCGATTGTGTCCGTCCCCGGCATATTGCATGTAGAAAATCCGGTAGTCGTGCGGATTTAGGCATTTTGTGTGAAGCCTATTCGTGGCCGTGAGCCCGAATCGGTGATGCTTGGATTGCGACGTTGCATTTAGGTTAAGCCTAGAATGCGTGCTGGAGAATGACTCCGTGAAATCATCTATAGTAGTGCGGGATTTAAGTGTAGGCGTCTTGTGAAGATCCTAACGAAAGCCCCATGCTTTGAGATTGGATGAAGGCAAACCTTCACCGCGAAATTGATGCGGAGCGTATTATACCTCCCCTTTTTGAGTATTTGTGAAGCCTAGATCCTTGTGAAGGGATTAGGTGTGTAGCTTATATTTGTGTAGCACTTGAAGGTGCTAAACCCTTACGGGCCGAGGCGAAGCCGTACCCGCGTCGTGCGACAGATCGCGATGATTAGAGCACGGGCAAAGCTAAACCGAACCCGTTTCCATGCAGATCGGTAAGAGGTCCCTACCTCATGTAGTCGTGTGATCATGGGAGAGGTCGTGGAAGGTGGTTTACCTAGACCGACCAAAAGCTCTTTTTCCCACATAAGGCGATGGCCCTTACGGTGGAGTGTTTGTGGAATTGATGTTGTTAGCCTCATGCGGTTGTTTAGGCGGTTGCGGGGAACCTTCGGGTGAACCCAACCAACATCATGTGCATACCTAGGTTCCCTCCTTTTTGATGCTCAACCTAGAAGATTGAATGTGCTTGAAACCTCACCTTGTGTAGTTGCACTTTCTTTATTTTAGTACTTGTGCTAGTGTGGCTTGCTTGCAGGGTAGAATCTCCGCCACCCCGGGAAAGGGGTGGGGTCGTTATAATTTGGTCAGCTGTGCTGACCGTTACCTTGTTTGCCACCGTTTGGTGGAATGTTCTTATGCAGGTGCAGGTGAGCCTAGCGGGAAATAGCGGGCGGTGGCCCCTTTTGCTGAGTTGGCCCTTGAAGGCCAGCCTCTTTTTTTTAGCTTTCTCATGTATTGCCGGCCTGCGTGCCGATGTATGTTTTGGAGTTTTGGTACATTTGTTAAATGTAAGGCCTTAAGGCCATAACTCTCTTTCTTGGTTTCATTCCTATAATAGTGGACAATTCTAATGGTAATGTTAAATCTTTATGCTTCCGCTAGTGTTTAGTATACTCTGTTGTAGTTTCTTTCTGTTTATCACCTATTAACTCCTAGCTAGTGTGGTTAGTATGGCGTGGGGTCCCGGCCGGACCTACTGTTATATTATTCGTACTGGCAGGGTGTTACAAAATTCTTAGTATCGATCTTGTGTGTTATTGGCGGCCCGAGCGTGTGAGCTGTTATTCAAGCCCGATGGCATGGCGAGCCAGGCGAGGTGGGTCTCAACGAGAGCTCTTGGCCTTGGGCTACGATGCCCTTGCACGGAAATGACGAGTACCATTGTGTTTGTGATGTGATGATGATGTATGATGATGTGATAGATTCATACGCTTTAGGGTGCCTTGGGTGAAACCCGGGTTTGCATTCATTTTGCATTGGTAGGCCCCTTTTTATTATCTGCTCAACATAGAAACGTGGATGATGTATGTGACACTCACACCTGTGTTTATGCTGTTTTCATATATGTTTGCATACGAAGTGCTGACTTGCAGGCTGAAGTAGTTTTCGGGGGTCCGCTAGGACGGCCGGGAGGAGGGATGTTGTTACACCGTTTGTGGTCAGCCATAACTGACCCTCGTTTACCGCTCTTTGTGATTTGGTTGCAGGGCAAGAATCACAGGCTGGACCTAGCGCGCCGGCCAAAAAGGCCTAGAGCCTCATGAAGTGCTTGTCTTTATTTCCATGCACTTCTATTATTGCATTATGTTTTAACCGGCTTGCATGCCGAGGTAGTTTAGGTAAAACTACTATTTTCACCTTTTGTTGGGATGTCCTGTCGTGTTGAAGGTTTGGTGATTTGGACTGCTATTTTTGTAAGGCCTTAAGGCCAATTGGACTCCAATGCATTGTGGACAATCTCTGTGTTTTTTTTAGTTGTTTCCGCTGTGTGTTATCTGAGTTTTGAGTTGGGTAGTTAATATCTTTAAATACCAAAGCTGTGGCGGTTATATGTTGTGGGGTCCCGGCCGGACCTATATTATATGGTCACTACAGGTGAGGTGTTACAATTTGGTATCAGAGCTAGGTTAGTATATTCTTGCGAGGTCT
This sequence comes from Dactylorhiza incarnata, assembly GCA_033032865.1. Lineage (NCBI taxonomy): Eukaryota > Viridiplantae > Streptophyta > Magnoliopsida > Asparagales > Orchidaceae > Dactylorhiza > Dactylorhiza incarnata. The sequence goes on from JAWHQI010000210.1 coordinate 54,630, forward strand.
AGTGTATTTGGATCGCGTAAGAGATTGTCCACATAGGAGTACTATGCGGGATCTTGAGTATCCTTGCGTTTGAGTCTTGCGAATAGAGCTTGATAAGCCTTCTTTCTTGCTTATGCTAGGATGTTGGCGACGATGCGGGGATGTCGAGGAGGCAAGAGGAGCCTTCGGGAAGCAGTGCGACTGCTCCGGGCCTCGTGAATGTGGGCATGTCCCCGGCTGATTTCTGTCGCATGCTAGCGGAAGTAATGGTAGCGGCCCAAGCTGGGGCGATGCCACGGGTTCCGACACCGGTGGTGCAAGTTGCGACTCCTGCTACTCCGGCGGCTACGCCGGCTACACCGGATGTCGAAGTGAGGCAAGCAGAGCCAATAGCGGAGAGAGATATTCCGATGGGTGATCGATTCATGAAATACTTCTTGAGTTTCCACCCTCCGACATTCAAGGGAGTGGGCACTCCAATGGATGCCGAGGATTGGCTTTCGAGGATCCAGGAGCTCTTGAAGGCAGCTGAGACCCCAGCTGAGAGGCAGTCTCACTTTGCGAGTTTCATGTTAGAGGGCGATGCGAAGTTGTGGTGGGTGAACCATAACAGTCGCTCAAGGCAAATAACTCGACTGTGGAGGTTCTCAATTCATGATAGCACCACTCTCGAGGAATACTACCAACTAGTCTTAGGTGCTCCAAAATTGATCCAGAAACTGGAGGTTGAGTTCCTAGCACAGAAAGTGTATCCGCGCCTCTATAGCGGTCCACACGAGCCATGGAGGAGTTCGGGAACGCTTTCCTAAAGCGTTATATTCCGGGTTCGACAAGGTTAGCACTGCAGCGGAAGTTTCTGCATTTGGTGCAGCGAGAGAAGACAGTGGATGAATATCTGCAAGAGTTCACTCGTTTGGGTCGTTATGCGGGAACGACCATGACAGATGATGAAGAGAGGGATAATCTCTTCTATCAAGGGTTGAGAGAAAATTTAAGGCAACCACTCATAGCCTTGAAGAATGCGGGATTGAATGAATTGGTCGAAGCCGCTTGCACACTGGAGAGCGACTTGGAGCGAACCCAACGGCGAAAGGGTGTTGCGGCAAAGCAGGGAGAAGGAAAGCCTTCTCAGTCCCAATCTCAGTGGAAGTCTGAGGGAAACCGATACAAGAAGAAACCCCGTCCTAATAGGACTGGGGAGAGAAGTAGCGCGCCCTCGGGAGATTTTTGATTCAAAGGTCCGTTGACTTGTTACCAGTGTGGCAAGGTGGGTCACATTAGTCGGTTTTGTACCGAGGGCAGAGCTGAGCCAGAGCCGAGACAGGAACAATTGATGTGTTCGGGTCCCAGTGTTGCAGAGAAGGGGAAAGCGGCGGAGTCGAGTGCTTCGCGGTTCCCTCCAGTGCAGCCTAGAGCCTATAATCTTGGGCAACAGGAAGCGATACGTCAACCCGACGTGGTGACAGGTACGAAAAGTGTAAGTTTTCATTTGTTACTATAATGTAGGTTGCGGCCTTTTATGTTTATTTTTGCACGTGGTTAGGTTTCGTGCTAGTTTCGGGCTACCCCTCTCGAGTATTGTTCGATACAGGGCGTCACACTCTTTTCTTGCGGAAAGTTTTATCCGGAAGATTGGTGCTGAGTCCGTAGAGGCAGAAGTGGAGCTGAGTGTGCGTATGCCGAATGGGTCTTTCATGACTACCATGAGGAAGGGACGCATTGTGATGCAAATTGGCGATTATGATTTCGTATTGGTAGCAGCGATTCTGCCACTAGCCGAATTCGACGTTATCTTAGGGATGGACTGGCTTGCCGCGCAGCGAGCTAGTATCGATTGCCAGTTGAAGGTGGTAACCCTGAGAGGAGAAGGTAGAGCAGAGGTCAAGTTCGAAGGCCTAAGCGGAGTTTCTTGCTCCCTGATTTCCGCCGTGCAAATGAGGCGTACGGTAAACCAAGGAGGCGAGGTGTTTTTGGCTTTGTTGGAGACTCACTCAACAAAGTTGGCTATTGGAGAAGTTCCGGTGGTGGAAGAATTTGAGGACGTATTCCCCGAGGAGCTTCCGGGAGCACCCCCTTAGCGTGAGATCGATTTTTCGATCGAGTTGGTACCGGGTGCGAGGCCGGTGTCGCGTTCTCCGTTTAGGATGGCACCGAAGGAACTGGCCGAGTTAAAGGTTCAGTTGCAGGAATTGTTAGAGCAAGGGTACATTAGGCCCAGCTCTTCGCCGTGGAGCGCGCCGGTATTGTTTGTGAAGAAGAAAGACGGAAGTATGCGGTTGTGTATCGACTACCGTGAACTGAATAAATTGACCGTTAAGAATAAATATCCGATTCCGCGAATCGATGATTTGTTCGACCAGTTAGTAGGGTCGGTGGTGTACTCCAATTAGACTTGAAGTCAGGGTACTACCAGTTGAAGATTCGAGAAGAGGATATCGCTAAGACAGCGTTTGGGACTCGGTATGGCCATTACGAGTTTTCGGTGATGCCGTTCAGACTGACGAACGCGTCATCTGTCTTCATGGATCTGATGAACCGGGTTTTTCGACCGTTTCTAGATTCGTTCGTGGTGGTGTTTATTGATGACATTTTGGTGTACTCAAAAACAGAGGCAGGGCATGAGTCTCACTTGAGGCTGGTATTGCAGACTCTAAGGGAGAATCAGCTTTATGCTAAGTTCTCAAAATGCGAGTTTTGGATCGAGAAGGTGGCTTTCTTGGGTCACGTAATTAGTGGAGATGGGGTGGCAGTAGATCCAGCGAAGATTGAAGCCATTAGGGATTGGCCTGTATTGAGAACCGTGGCGGAAGTCCTGGAGCTTCGTTGGACTAGCCGGTTATTACAGAAGGTTCGTGGAGAACTTTTCGCGGATGGCGTTACCCCTCACCACTCTCACTCACAAGGACCAAAGGTTCGTATGGACACCGGAGTGTTCCCGTGCATTTGAGAATTTGAAGGAAAGGTTGATGTCTGCTCCAATCCTTAGTCTTCCTAGTAGGACGGAAGGATTTCAGATTTTCAGCGACGCGTCAGGTTGCGGGTTGGGTTGCGTGCTGGTGCAGCACGGCAAGGTGATAGCGTATAGGTCAAGGCAGTTAATGACTCATGAGAGGAATTATCCCGTCCACGATCTGAAGTTGGCGGCGGTAATTTTTGCGCTAAAATTATGGCGGCACTACGTTTATGGTGCGAAGGTGGAGATCTTCACGGATCACAAAAGCCTGAGGTATCTCCTGGACCAGAAGGATTTGAATTTGCGCCAGCGTAGGTGGGTCGAGTTCCTTGGGGACTACGACGTGAAGATTCAGTATATGCTGGGTAAAGCCAACGTGGTGGCAGATGCCTTGAGTAGGAAGTACTCTGGGCAAGGAAATTGGATGGAGGTGCATGATGAGCGTTTGATACGAGACCTGGAGCCCCTGGATATTTCTTGTGTGGCAAGAGGCGAGTCTGGCGTGGCTCGTTTGATGCAGGGGTATTTCCTAATAGAGATCTACACGGACTACACTCCAACTCGCCTCGATCACACGATGAACTACCGCACATACACAAGCATTCTATCGCTCACATACGTTGCCATTCACATCACAATATCAAACTAAAAAGAAGAACGATCGACTCTAAAACAGCGGTCAAAAGAGAGTCGACATAGTTCCCAAATCAACACAAAGATTGCTACTCTTTTAGAGAACAAAACCAAGGCTATAGGCCAAGATCCGTTCAAGCAAACGAGACCCACACGGTCCGGACACGAAGAATGCGGGAAAGCGATCTCAAGTTCAGAAAAAATACCAACGATCGATATTCAAAATCGCGGAGAACACGATGGTTCTTCCTCCACAAACTAAAGAAAAGAAGGTCTTGAAGATTTTAGAGATTACCCAACCCAGAAAATGAAAACACTCTTGATAACTGTGGGAGAATCACTCTCTCCACGTTTTCCACCGGCGTCGCACCGTATGGATCCTTCGGAGTCACACCGAGGGGCTGCCTTCCTTCCTCCTTGGAGTCGCACCAAGAAACCACGCCGGAAACACCTAAGAAGGGGGGGGGGGGGGGGGGGGGGGGGGCGAAATGGAGAAGAGAGGGGAGACAAGGGGGGCGGCGGCTTGGAGCAAGGCTTGGCCGAAATTCCTCCTTAGGGGGGAAGCATTTAGGGTTTAATCTATTCTATTCATTTCTCATAAAAGGCTCCTTTAAATAGGAGTTTGCAAACACCATCCAAAATTGAGATGAAATCTCATCAACCCGGATGGTTAAATGCACACCACAAAAATGTCTATTAGCACACCCAAAATAAGAAACATGCCGGAATTAAAATATTACAATTTTAAAATGACGGAAATAAATATAAAACTAAAGCAAGATAATAAAAGGCTTTATGCATCCTTTGCGCGACGCGGGCGGAGGTTATAATGTTGACTTCCGGGGCGCCGAAAGTCCTTGTGTTGTAACATCTCCAAGTCATCCACATGTGGGGGAAGTGGTGCGACATCAATCCTCCCCCCCCTCAACTTCACGTATCACCAATGCGTGGTCCAAGAGGAAACGGTGGAGAAGAGCGGCATCTATTCTTTGAAGCTCGGACTCAAGCACCCAAGAGTCATCAGAAGGTGGACGATCCCGCCATCGAATGAGGAAACGGCGAGTATCACCATCAGTAGTAGTAACGGGCTCCATGTCCAATATCCTGTCAGGGCTAGAAAAGGTTTTGGGAAACCTTGGAAACATGTCAGCATTAGGAATAAGATGTGACTCACCATCCGGCGGTATACCTGTGGAAAGCATGGAAGAGAGATCACCTACCACTCCCCAACCCATTAGAATCATTTGTGGAAGGAGAAGACGACATAGAAGACAACTCTTGTGGAGGCGGAACAAACATCGTCAAATCCGAAACGTTGAAAATGGGTGAGACACCCCAATCAGAAGGCAAATCCAAAACAAAAGCATTCTCTCCTATTTTCTTCAAAATCCGGAACGGGCCGGCTCGCCTCGGTGCTAATTTCTTAACGGTGCCAGATGGCATTCATTCGGGAACTAAGCGGACTAAAACTTGGTCGCCGACTTTAAAGTTTGATGCTCTCCTATTTTGGTTTTCATGTGTTTGATAGGCGTTATATTGAGAGGTCAAGGTCGCCCGAATATGTGCATGTAGATCATGAATGTGTTGGGCTAAAGATTGTGCGAATTGACTGGCCTTATACGACGGTGGTAGTGGGACCAAGTCAAGGGGCACTGGAGCATTATACCCGTGAACAACCTCATTGGGAGACATACCCGTGGATCGGTTCTTGGAATTATTATAAGCCAATTGAGCGTGGGGAAGAAGTAAGTCCCATGTGCCTTTATGGTCACCCACAAGGCACCTAAGAAGATATCCCAAGCTTCTATTGACCACCTCTGTTTGCCCGTCCGTTTGTGGGTGGTAGGCGGCAGAGAATAACAATTTAGTGCCCATTAGAATCCACAACGTCTTCCAAAAATAACTTGTAAATTTCACGTCCCTATCCGACACAATAGTGTTAGGCACCCCACGATGGCTAACGACATTTTGAAAATACAGCTTGGCAATATGAGATGCATCGTTGGTCTTGCTACAAGGGATAAAATATGCCATCTTGGAGAACCTATCTACAACAACGAATATAGAGTCGTGTCGGTGAAACGTGGGGGGAAGGCCTAGAATGAAATCCATGCTCACGTCTTCCCAAGGTTTGGATGGAATAGGTAACGGTGTATACAAGCCAACATTGGTCTTCGAGCCTTTGGAGACTTGACACGTTCGGCAACTGCTCACTACACGTCCGACCATGACCTTAAGTTTTGGCCAATAAAACTTCTCCTCTACGAGCACAATAGTCTTGTCACACCCGAAGTGGCCACTCAAACCGCCGCTATGCAACTCCCAAATGATGTGTAGTCGTAGGGAAGATTGTGGTATGCATCGCTTCCCGTGCCAAAAGAGATAACCGTCCCTAATAGTGAAGGCCGAAATAGTGGTGGGGGAGTTGTCCTGTGCGGATAGGTACAACTCCTAGAAATCCGGGCACGTGGCGTACTCATCTTTAATGCGCTTGAACCCAATGACCTGCACCTTCATGGTAGAAAGTAAAAGGGTGAGGCGGCTAAGCGCATCAGCGACTCGATTCTCTGAACCCTTAAGGTGCTTAATATTAAACGTGTATTCTTGAAGGAACGCAACCCACTTCGCGTGCCGTGGGCTGATCTTATGATTACCGTTTATGAATCTCAACGCATCATGGTCAGAAAGGAGCACAAATTCCTTGGACAGAAGATAGTGCCTCCAATGATGCAAACACCTCACAATCGCATAGAACTCTCGGTCGTAGTTAGAATAATTAAGCTTTGCGCCCGCCAACTTCTCACTAAAATAACTAATAGGGTGGCCCTCTTGACTTAGGACTCCTCCAATCCCTACCCCAGACGCATCACAAGTAACCTCAAAGACCTTGGTGAAGTCAGGGAGACGTAACACCGGTGCTTCGGTCATGAGTTGCTTGATCCGAAGGAAGGCAAAAGTAGCAGACTTCGACCACGCAAACTCTCCCTTTTTCATACAATCAGTAATTGGTGCCATGATGCTACTAAAGTCTCGTATAAAATGACGATAAAATGTAGCTAACCCATGGAAACTACGCACCTCTCGAATACTAGTCGGCTCTGGCCAATCCTTAATCACCTGGACCTTCCCGGGGTCTACTCGTATACCTTCGGTCCCAACAATATAACCTAAGAATTCTACCTCAGAGACTTGAAAAGTGCACTTCTTAAGGTTTAGATAAAGAGTTTCCTTCCGAAGGGTGGAAAGAACTATACGCAGATGTGAGATGTGATCGGCGGGGGTGGTACTATAGATAAGGATGTCGTCAAAGTAGACAACCACGAACTTCCCCATATAAGGCTGGAAGACATGAGTCATCATCCTGGAGAACGTGCTTGGGGCGTTGGATAACCCAAAAGGCATCACAAGCCACTCATACAGTCCATCCTTGGACTTAAACGCTGTCTTCCACTCGTCTCCCTCACGGATCCTGATCTGGTGGTAACCACTCCGCAAATCTAGCTTGGAAAAGATGGTGGCACCCGCTAGGACATCGAGGAGATCATCTAACCGTGGGATTGGAAATCTATACTTGATGGTGATTTTGTTGATAGCACGGCTATCAACACACATCCTCCACGAACCATCCTTCTTGGGGGCAAGAAGGGCTGGAACAGCACATGGGCTCAAACTAGCCCGTATGAATCCCTTCTTCAGCAAGTCCTATATCTGGACTTGTAACTCCTTGTGGGCATCGGGAGGGAGTCTATAGTGGGGCTGATTGGGTAGGGATGACCCAGGGATAAGATCTATAGCATGTTGTATATCCCTAAGTGGGGGTAACGATGACGGAAGCTCGTCGGGGTAAACATCCCTATACTCATCTAGCAAGGCCCGCAACTCTCTAGGCAACCCATCTAACGTGCTCGAATCAGTCTTCGTACTCATAAGAACTAACGCATACATCACTCCATCTAAAAATGGGTCCCTCACAAACTCCTTCCTGCCTACTAGACTCAACGTCTTCCTCTCGACCGGGACAGTGGCGTCCTTAGGTAACGCAACTGGTTCCTTCGGAACGGTCGGGCTCAAGGTAACGGTCTTACCCTTAAATTTAAACTCATAGGAGTTGGCCCGGCCATAATGTGTCACATCACGGTCATAGAGCCAAGGGCGGCCTAATAACACGTGGCATGCGTCCATCGGTAATACGTCACACCATATCTCATCTGTGTACGATCTGATCGAGAGGGGAACTAGGCATCGCTTGGTAACTGGGACAGTGATCTTGTTAATCCAAGCTACTTGATACGGGGTCGGGTGTGGCTCCGTGGTCAAGGCCATACGTGTGACGGCGTTCTCAGAAACGACGTTTACACAACTTCCACTATCGATAATCAGTTTACATAACTTCTCACCACTCCTAAAGATCAGGGAAAATATGCTCGTCCTCTTCCAATCATCTAAGGGACGAGGGGTGGTCAAGATACATCGCATCACTCCTAGGTAGCGTTCGTCGTCCAAATCACTTGGGACTCCCTCAGGGTCACCCTCCTCCATAGCCTCATAAACTAGGTCGGCGGGGTCGGTCTCCGCATCCAAAAGAGCTATGGCTCGAGTTTTTGTAGGACACTCAAAGGCGTAGTGGCCCTGAACCCCGCAAGCATAACATGTGGTGTTAGCCTTGCTAACCTTTCCTATGGGGATACGCTCACTCGTGGGATTCCTAGAGTTCCTCGCAGTGATCACTACCGATCTAGACTCGGCGGTCTTAGGTTTTCCTTTATCGTGGGTGGTAGATGAAGATGCCCCAAATGTGGTCAAACTCTTCGTACGGGAGTAACGAGAGTGGGCCTTAGAAGCCAGATGCTTTTCAATGTCAAGAGCGGCATTGAATGTCGTATTCAGGTCTGTGTGACCATATCTCAAAAGCTTCCTCTGAATGTCAGGGTGGAGCCCCTTACGAAACCGAGATAGCGTAACCTCGGGGATCTCTCGAAGATCACAACGCACCATACGGTCTTTCGGCACGCCCATATACTCGGCCACCGAGTTTGAGCCTTGCCGAAGGGTGGCTAGCTCATCGAACATTTGGGTTCGGTGGTAGGCGGGGACGTATTGGTCAGTGAGTAAGTTCTTCAACACCAGCCATCCAATGAGTGGAGCTCCCTGCCCGGATCCTAGCCTACGCTCTTCATTCAGGCAATACGTTTTTGCTCGACCCGTTAGCTTCATCCTGGCAACCTGGACCTTTTGGGGATCCGTAAGATGGTGCCATTCGAAATAACATTCAATATCCACTACCCAGGTAAGGAAAATCTGGGGGTCTCCCAAACCATCGTAAGTGGGGGCGTCGATCTTAATGGCTCTAGTGATATCCGTGCCACGATCCGGACGACGTCCACGAGGAGGGGCTCGAGGATATCCTTCATCCGAATCCGAATCATGAACCCGTTGTTGCTGATTGGGCAGCTCATCATTAGCCGGTGGGGGTGGTGTTCCCCTTTGATTCAGAAGAATCTGGGCCAACATGGTCCTAATCTCTGTCATCTCACCACGTAGCTCTTCTATAGCCTTCGTGTTAGGATCTACTTGATCGTTCGCTGCCATCCTAGAGGTGGACGGTAACTCTACGGTGTATTCCGTGCCTAGTCTCGTGCGCATGCAAATTTGAACAACTAGAAAAAAAATGAATTATTTTTGACGGACCTAACGAGATCGAAATGAAATTTTTTTGTTTTTGTTTTAAAGTTGCTGGAAATAAACTCAAGAAGCTACAAATTTTTTTTTTGAATTTTGACAAAATTTCAGATTTAAGACCGCTATTCGCACACCACCTAGATAGAATTACGACGGTTCCAATTTTCAGGCCAGCCTAACGAGGTCGAATCGAAAAAGTTTCAGTTTTAATGTTGCTGGAAATACTTTCAGGAAGCTACAAGAGAAATTTCAGATTTTTCTGACAAGTTTAAAAAATATTTTTTTTTTGAAGTTTTACTAAACGCAGACCTATCCGAAAATTTTCAGATTTTCCTATTGATTAGAACGACCAACAAAGATCGCAGCGAGGATGTTTGCAACGTTGGAGTTGAAACGACCTGCTCTGATACCAAATTGATACAGGGGTATTTCCTAATAGAGATCTACACGGACTACACTCCAACTCGCCTCGATCACACGATGAACTACCGCACATACACAAGCATTCTATCGCTCACATACGTTGCCATTCGCATCACAATATCAAACTAAAAATAAGAACGATCGACTCTAAAACAGCGGTCAAAAGAGAGTCGACATAGTTCCCAAATCAACACAAAGATTGCTACTCTTTTAGAGAACAAAACCAAGGCTATAGGCCAAGATCCGTTCAAGCAAACGAGACCCACACGGTCCGGACACGAAGAACGCGGGGAAAGCGATCTCAAGTTCAGAAAATATACCAACGATCGATATTCAAAATCGCGGAGAACACGATGGTTCTTCCTCCACAAACTAAAGAAAAGAAGCTCTTGAAGATTTTAGAGATTACCCAACCCAGAAAATGAAAACACTCTTGATAACTGTGGGAGAATCACTCTCTCCACGTTTTCCACCGGCGTCGCACCGTATGGATCCTTCGGAGTCACACTGAGGGGCTGCCTTCCTTCCTCCTTGGAGTCGCACCAAGAAACCACGCCGGAAACACCCAAGAAGGGGGGGGGGGGGGGGGGGGGGCGAAATGGAGAAGAGAGGGGAGACAAGGGGGGGGGCGGCGGCTTGGAGCAAGACTTGGCCGAAATTCCTCCTTAGGGGGGAAGCTTTTAGGGTTTAATCTATTCTATTCATTTCTCATAAAAGGCTCCTTTAAATAGGAGTTTACAAACACCATCCAACCATCCAAAATTGAGATGAAATCTCATCAACCCGGATGGTTAAATGCACACCACAAAAATGTCTATTTGCACACCCAAAATAAGAAACATGCCGGAATTAAAATATTACAATTTTAAAATGACGGAAATAAATATAAAACTAAAGCAAGATAATAAAAGGCTTTAAGCATCCTTTGCGCGACGTGGGCGGAGGTTATAATGTTGACTTCCGGGGCGCCAAAAGTCCTTGTGTTGTAACATCTCCAAGTCATCCACATGTGGGGGAAGTGGTGCGGCATCATCGTTTGAACTGGATGGAAATGCAGTATGACATAACGGATCGAATCCGAGAGGCGACGAGCGCAGATGAAGAGTGCCAACAGTGGGCGTTGGAGGCTCAACAAAGCGAAGGCACGGCTTTGGAGATGGTTGGTGGGATTCTGAAGAGAGACGGAAGGATCTGTATTCCGCGCTTTGGCATGCTTCGCGAGGAGTTGATGTTTGAAGCTCACTTTACGAAGTACTCCGTTCATCCAGGAAGTACAAAGATGTACGCGGATATGAAGAAATCTTTTTGGTGGCCTGGGATGAAGCGGGATGTAGCCGAGTACTTGAGCCGATGTCAGACTTGTGCCTTGGTGAAGGCTGAGTGCCAAAGACCCGGTGGGTTCTTGAAGCCTCTCCCTATTCCCGAATGGAAGTTTGATGACATCCCCATGGATTTTGTACATGGTTTGCCTCGATCGCAGCAGGGTAACGATGCGATTTGGGTGATAGTGGATCGCCTGACCAAGGTGGCTCACTTCATTCCGAATCAGAAGGGAGATAGCGTGGAGAAGCTCGTGGAGCTCTATGTTCGAAACATTGTGCGGTTGCACGGGATTCTGAAGAGCATCGTTAGTGATCGCGATGGGCGTTTCACTTCGAAGGACTGGAGGCTAGTACAGAAGCGCTTAGGCACAAAGCTCAAGTTTAGTACCGCGTTCCATCCGCAGACCGATGGTCAGATAGAGCGAACGAACCGTACGATGGAGGACATGTTGAGAATGTGTGCTCTCGACTTTGGTAAAGGTTGGGAAGACCACCTCTTCATGGTGGAGTTTGCCTATAACAATAACTTCCAGGCGAGTATCAAAATGGCGCCCTATGAAGCTTTGTATGGAAGGAAGTGTCGAACTCCGATGTCTTGGGCGGAGGTGGGAGACACTAAGTTGTTGGGGAAGCAAGTGGTGGAAGATGCTTGCGAGATTGTGCGGACGGTTCAGGAGCGCATGAAGGTTGCTCAGGATCGACAAGCGAAGTATTTCAACGCGCGCCACAGAAATGTGGAGTTTGTAGTGGGCGACATGGTCTACCTGAAGATCAAGCCGTTCAAGGGTGTTTCGCGGGTGCGGCGACTCAAGAAGTTGAGTCTGCGGTATCTGGGTCCGTTTGAGGTTACGGAACGTATAGGCGAAGCAGCCTATCATTTGGCGTTATCCGCAGAGCTGAGTGGATTACATGATGTCTTCCACGTCTCTGTGTTGAGGAAAGCTCTGGTGGAGCTGGGCGTCGTAGTTGAAGCGGCGATGGTGCTGGTGATGGAGGATTTGGGGACGAGGGTTCGTCCGGTTGGCGTGGAGGATTCGGAGGTCCGGCAGTTGCTCAACAAGGAAGTCAAACTTGTAAAGGTGCGATGGGACAACTGCGGGCGACACGAATTCTCTTGGGAGCGTGAGCAAGCGATGCAGGAGGATTTCCCGGAACTTTTTGCTCCAGGTATGCTTTATGAATTTCCTGTTTAAATTCTGAAATTTCGAGGACGAAATTGTTTTAAGGGGGGTGTTCAACCCTGTATTCGCCGAGTGGGCCCCCGAGGCCCAAGATATTTTTAGGCCCAATATTTCCAAAGGGCGCGACCTCGGGAGGAGTAGGGGTGAGCATTTGGAAGGAGTCGAGTCTAAGGGGCGCATCCCAGGACTGTTCCCTTGTGGGGGCGAGCTGGGAGGGCCGGGAGGCCTCCGGCTCGCCCAGAGCCTTGTGAGGGCGAGCCGGGGAGGGTCGGGAGGCCTCCGGCTCGCCCAGAACCTTGTGGGGGCGAGCTGGGAGGGCCGGGAGGCCTCCGGCTCGCCCAGACCCTTGTGGGGGCGAGCTGGGAGGGCCGGGAGGCCTCCGGCTCGCCCAGAACCTTGTGGGGGCGAGCTGGGAGGGCCGGGAGGCCTCCGGCTCGCCCAGACCTTTGTGGGGGCGAGCGGGGAGGGCCGGGAGGCCTCCGGCTCGCCCAGAGCCTTGTGGTGGAGATCCGGGAGGGCCGGGAGGCCTCCGGCTCACCCAGAGCCTTGTGGGGGCGAGCTGGGAGGGCCGGTAGGCCTTCGGCTCGCCCAGAGCCTTGTGGGGGCGAGCTGGGAGGGCCGGGAGGCCTCCGGCTCGCCCAGAACCTTGTGGGTGCGAGCCGGGAGGGCCGGGAGGCCTCCGGTTTGCCCAGACCCTTGTGGGGGCGAGCTGGGAGGGCCGGGAGGCCTCCGGCTCGCCCAGACCCTTGTGAAGGAGAGCTGGGAGGGACGGGAGGCCTCCGGCTCGCCCAGACCCTTGTGGGGGCGAGCTGGGAGGGCCGGGAGGCCTCCGGCTCGCCCAGAGCCTTGTGGGGGCGAGCTGGGAGGGCCGGGAGGCCTCCGGCTCGCCCAGAGCCTTGTGGGGGTGAGCCGGGAGGGCCGGGAGGCCTCCGGCTCACCCAGACCCTTGTAGGGGCGAGCTGGGAGGGCCGGGAGGCCTTCGGCTCGCCCAAAGCCTTGTGGGAGCGAGCTGGGAGGGCCGGGAGGCCTCCGGCTCGCCCAGAACCTTGTGGGGGCGAGCTGGGAGGGCGGGAGGCCTCTGGCTCGCCCAGACCCTTGTGGGGGCGAGCTGGGAGGGCCGGGAGGCCTCCGGCTCGCCCAGAGCCTTGTGGGGGCGAGCTGGGAGGGCCGGGAGGCCTCCGGCTCGCCCAGAACCTTGTGGGTGCGAGCTTGGAGGGCCGAGAGGCCTCCGTGTCGCCCAGACTCTTGTGGGGGCGAGCTGGGAGGGCCGGGAGGCCTCCGGCTTGCCCAGAGCCTTGTGGGGGCGAGCCAGGAGGGCGGGAGGCTTCCGGCTCACCCAGACCCTTGTAGGGGCGAGATGGGAGGGCCGGGAGGCCTCCGGCTTGCCCAGAGCCTTGTGGGAGCGAGCTGGGAGGGCCGGGAGGCCTCCGGCTCGCCCAGAACCTTGTGGGGGCGAGCTGGGAGGGCCGGGAGGCCTCCGGCTCGCCCAGACCCTTGTGGGGGCGAGCTGGGAGTGCCGGGAGGCCTCCGGCACGCCCAGAGCCTTGTGGGGGCGAGCTGGGAGGGCCGGGAGGCCTCCGGCTCGCCCAGAACCTTGTGGGGGCGAGCTGGGAGGGCCGGGAGGCCTCCGGCTCGCCCGGACCCTTGTGGGGGCGAGCTGGGAGGGCCGGGATGTTGGATCGTATGACGCCCTTAGAGGGGGCGGGGGGGGGTGAATAAGGGTGTGTTTGAAATATAATTTTTCCTTAAGAATTTTTAAACAAGTTTTACTTTTCTAAAAATTACTTCTAAACAATTTCCAAAGAATGTGTTTTTTTTTTATAATTCAAAAACAAATTTCTAAGATAAAGATTATGCCACCAAATATGTAATTAAAGAAAAAGACATAATTATATTAATCATGAAATTTACATACAATAAAAAAATGATCTTAACAATGCTTAAGATCAAGGCACAATTATGTTAATAAAAAAAATCTACAATTTTGGTTTACCAATCCTTCTCCCAAGGATCGGAAGGCTATCACTTGTCTCTCCCAAGACCAAGCCCAAGCCTATCCTCTAGATCTTCCCAAGATCTAGACGTAGCACACAAGGCCACGATTTCCCACCAAGCCACGCAAGGACTTGGACGCTCCGCACAAGGAAGCGATTTTCCCCTAAGCCGCGCAAGGACTTACACGCCGCACGCAAGATGACGATTTCTCCAACGATTACAAAATGAAAAGTGAATGAATGAAAATACAATATGAAAAACCCCCTTTAGAATTTCTGGACCAAAACAGCGAAGATCCCTTGAGACAGTCTCCTTGGAATGCGTGTACAATCTTCAGCTTCGCTCTCTCTTTTCTCCTTCAAGGATGGGGATTTTCGTTCTCTGGAGCTCTCTGGACGATAACACTCAGGAAGGAGGCTTGGGAATCTTAAGAACTGAATTCCACGAAGTTTTGAGCCCTTTTAATAAAAAGGAGCTGTCGCCGTCCGATAGCCGCTGTCGCCGAAATCCGATATCTCTAGAGGCTGCCATGTGTCCCACTAAAATGAAGTTTCTGCGTCGTGTTGAGGTCGTGGTTGAGACGTGGGCTGTCGGATATCCGATAGTACTGTCAGATATCCGATAGCCAAGGTAACCGCTGCACGTTCTGGCGTTATAGGAAGATCGTGGGCTGTCGCCATCCGATAGCGATATCGGAAATCCGATAGATCCTAACCGCTGTGTGGTAACTGCTGCACGTCCTGGCGTTATCGGAAGAACGTAGGCTATCGCCATCCGATAGCGATATCAGAAATCTGATAGATCCTAACCGCTGCGCAGAGATCAAATATACGTGCTGTCGGAAATCCGATAGCACTGTGGGAAATCCGATAGCTCAAATTTCTGGAAAATGTCATTTTTCTTCAATTGAAATCATGTTATTTTTGCACCTGTTATCTGCACACCATTAATAAAAAATAGGATCAAATACATTCGAGATTTGTTATTCTCAAACCGGACGAGTGCGGAACGCATGCTCCAACAATCTCTCCCTTTTGATAATAACAAATCCTTATAAAAAGAAATCGAATAAATCCTATTGAGATGGTGAAAAATACTTATGTGTGTACAAGTACTTATGTGAAAGATGCAATGACGATTTCCCTTAATATGATCTCCCCCTTAATATAGTTCCTTCAAAAATATTCTCCCCCTGCATATAAACTCCCCCTACATATATGCTTACTTAATTAATTTAGTATTTTAAGTGATTTAGTTGATTTAATTGATCTCTTTTTATCTTCTCCCCCTTTGATATTAGCAAAAGATGAATAGAGAGATGAGAGACTAGGAAAGAGTATTACAGAGATATGGTAGGCATGAAGAAAGAATATATGACAAGTTGGAGTACACTAGCGGAAGCTTTGTAAGTGATATGATAATGAGATAGGTAATCTTGGAGAGGAATCTAAGCATTCTAGTAATGTGTTATAATGTATAGAATCAAATAAACTTAACCATGATGAGATTCAATTTTAATGATCATAGAGAGACACAGTGCAATATAGAAAATTGAATCGTTTCGGTCCAATTCTCATAAGAAGAAATTTTATAAATAACAATGAAGTGCAGTAGTGATACTTTGAGAAAGAATACATATGAATATATTTAAAATATACATGATCATGGAATTGTTAAACATAACATAAATATACATAAAGCCCATACTTCTGAACCAGAAACTTTGCAAATATACAGAAAAGAACCATTTTGTTTTTGCAAGACACTTTACAATTCTTTCCAAGGTGCTTAACCTCACAATGCTCATTAAGACTTATCAGGAGGCTAAGTAGTGCTTGGTGGATGATCCTTGTCAATTTTTATTTATTTCTTTCAACATTTTGGGCAAAAAGAATGTTTTGCATTTGTATTTTCCTCCCATTTTTTTGAGGATTCATAGATTTTAAGGATCTCCGAATTCACTTGCATGCCAGAAATGGTAAAAGTTGAATAAGTGCAAAGTATCAAAGGTGAAGGTGACATTTATGAAATGTATTTTGTTATGTTCGATCAATCATGATGTATGTATAGAATAAATTGTATTAATATGTATTACCAAAATAAGTGTTTGTGATTGCTCATTGTCATAGATAAAAGATTTCTTATACTTAGAGGCATGCGGAAACAATTCTTAATAACGATATGAAAGTGTCATCACAATGATATGGTAAGATTGAACATCATAAGCATATGTTAAGCTATTGTTATGAATAATAACACATGAAGAATACTTAATGCAAGATACCAAAATTCTCATATTAGCATGTATAGAAATAGGGAATGAACAAACTAGTGAAAAAAAAATAGTCAATTTTTGGGAGCTGTCGGATTTCCGATATCAAGCTATCGCCATCCGACAGCTCAGAAAGTATAAAAAGACGTGTTTCGTCTTTTGACCGACACTTCTCTTCAGGTTTAGGAGAAATTACGAGATCTAGAGCTTTAGGTGCCAGAAAACTTCAGATCTAAGGTGAGATTTGTTGGTTTTTCAAGTTTTGGTTAAAATTTCTCCAATAGTTTTGTGATTCTCATATTTCTCTTGATTTTCATGGATTTTTTTTGAAGATAAACTGGAGAAAGTTTAGTAGATCTAGATATTTTACATCATTGGTTGTATAAGAGATGTAGATCTTGTCTTTTGTAAGAGAAATTAGTATTTTTGTTGAATCTGTGTGTTGAAACAAGATTTTCCTTTTTTTGTTGTTGTTTTTGGGTAGATCTAGATGTTTATAGGTTCAGTTTAAGAGGAATAATGATGACAAAAAAAATGAAGTGTTATAGGAAGAAGATGAGGAATAGTGTTTTAATTAAAGTTTTGATTTTTTTTTTTAAAAATATTAAATTTGTTGAAGATTTTTTTTTGCTGTGTGAAAAGTGTGTATATTTGGGATAGGAAGATTGTTGTGAAATAAAAATTTTCGACACAAAAAAAAATTTTTAGGTGTCGGATTTCCGATAGGTGGTATCGGAAATCCGACAGTGCCAGAATTGTTCCCTTTTTTTTTGTTTGTAAAAATTTTGTTATGTCTTATGCAGATATGAGTTCAAGTTGGAGATCAAGAAGGGGTGAATCAGGAGATGCACATTCCTCTTATCAAAGTTACCCGGCCATTGAAAAAGCACAGATAGGAATTTCAAAGATCGTGGAATTTGATCTCCCTAGGCATGAACGAGTCTATTTTATGCTTGCTGAGGCAGGTATACTCTCAGTAATTATCCAAGACATTTTCTCCTCCTTTTTAGTTCATGAATTTTACAATCATCTTGAGGATCCGGCATATACCGATCTGAATGGTGGAGTGAGATCAAAAATTCAAGGACAATATGTTGAGATCACTCCATTTGATTTAAGAAGTGAATTTGGGTTAATGGAAAGTGAGAATGTCTGGGACATAGTTGAAAACTATAGACTTGAGAGAAATTGGACGTGTATGAACATGTCTTTGCATGGAAATTCCACCAAAAATCTCATATCCACTATGACGACACTGACAGACGATGCTCGTCTTGTACAAGATATACTAAGACACACGATTATGTTGAAGTCCGGTGATACGCATAGTATTACGGCTCAACTTAGTCTTGTGACTTATTATATAGTGGAGAAAGAGTTAATTGATGTGGTCGATCTATTGTTATCCATGATTCGTTATACATATCGCCTCAAAAATCCGGAGTGGAAAAAGGCACACACCCTCCCTTTAGGTGCGATTATCCAGCATATTATATTCAAGAAATATGCATGGATAGATCAAAATTTTTATATTGGAGATTGTTGCCCGGAGATATATCAAACCTCGGATATTAAGGGTAAGAAAAGTCAACGAAAGCCGCCGACTATGGAAATGAGAGAGCCTCCAATAGCACGTGGAGGTTCTATGCGGGAGGCACTCAACTCGTTCCAAATTAAGTTGGATAAACATATAGATGACTTCCAAGAGCACAGAAGATCATTCGAAGAACATAAGGTGGAGGTGAAAAAAGATCGGACCCGAATGCAAAAATTTATGAAGTTCCTTGTGAAAGGCCTGAAATTAAAGCCTACGCCTGCGGAAGCCGCGGAATGGGAGATGCCTTCAGAGGAGGAACCTCGTCGCCAATCGGTCAGTCAAGGTCGACAGAGGAAGACAGTAGTGAGGAGATCAGATTATGATATTCCTGAAAGCAGTGGAGCTGGTAGTAGGAATGAGGAGGAGTCGGATTAAGGTGGAGTTCTGGAAGATATCGCCATCCGACAGCTCACTGTCACCATCCGACAGCTACACTGCCCAGATCCCTTTCTAATTTTCTGCATTTCTATGATCAGACATTATGATTAAATTTTTGTAATAATTTTGACTATGTGAACATGTTTGAGTTGGTGAATGTCTATTTTAAGAGATTGTTTTTCTTTTTAATATGTATAAGTTTTTGTGATGGTTTTTTTTTTTAAATTTTATAGGTTCTAAGTAGTGATATATTCATTGTGAAATGTCTAGGATTCCCAATTCTAGCCTAAGCATAGAAAAATGGGAATCCGGTAACGGTTTAGTGAATATATCCGCTAGTTGTTTTTTATTTTACCCTTCTTAATATGATCCCTTACAAAATGATGTCGGACATCTATATGCTTAGATCTAGAATGTAATACGGGATTGTTAGTTAAGTCTATAGCACTTTTATTGTCACACTTTAATTCTACACTACTTTGTTGCATGCCAAAATCTTCTAATGTTTGTGACATCCAAAGAGCTTGGGCACAACAACTACCTAGTGCAATATATTCGGCCTCGGTAGTAGAGAGGGCAACAGAATTCTGTTTCCTACTCGACCATGAAATAAGTGAAGGGCCGATAAAGTGACAAGTGCCACTAGTGCTTTTCCTATCTAAAGAACATTCCGCATAATCAGAATCCGAAAAACCATGCAAAATAAAAGAATCATTATGAGGATACCATAAGCCTAATTTTGATGTTCCTATGAGATATCTAAAGATACGTTTCACCGCTTTTAAATGTGACTCTTTAGGATTAGCTTGAAATCTAGCACATAAACAAACGGCAAACATAATATCAGGTCTAGATGCGGTTAAATACAATAAAGACCCTATCATACTTCTATAAAGGGTTTGTTCAATTGAAACACCACTTTCATCTTTTCCTAATTTTAGTGAAGTACTCATAGGAGTGTTTGCATGCTTAAGGTTTCCAAATCCAAATCTTTTTAACATATCATGAATATATTTGGTTTGACATATAAAAATACCATCATGTTTTTTTGTAATTTGAAAACCTAAAAAATATGAAAGTTCTCCAACCATACTCATTTCAAATTCATTTATCATAATTTCAACTACTTCATTACACAACTCTTCATTAGTGGCTCCAAAAATAATATCATCAACATAAATTTGTAAAATAACTAAATCATGATCAATTTGCTTAATGAAGAGTGTAGAATCAGCACTTCCTATTTTATAATCGTGCTTTAACAAATATTGAGTTAATCGATCATACCAAGCACGAGGCGCTTGTTTTAATCCATAAAGCGCTTTATCTAATTTATAAACATAATTTGGATATTTCTCATTTATAAAGCCAGGGGGTTGTTCTACATAAACCTCTTCTTTTATATACCCGTTTAAAAATGCGGTTTTGACATCCATTTGATACAATTTAAATCTTTTAAAACAAGCAAATGCAAGAAATATTCTAACCGCTTCTAATCTTGCTACGGGTGCAAAAGTTTCATCAAAATCTACCCCTTCAATTTGTGCATAACCTTTTGCAACTAATCTGGCTTTATTTCTAACAATTCTAGATTCATTATCCATTTTATTTTTAAAAATCCACTTAACACCAACTACAGGACGATTTTTGGGTCGTTCTACAAGATTCCAAACCTTATTACGTTCAAATTGATTAAGTTCTTCATTCATAGCTAAAAACCAAAATTCATCATTTAAAGCGGTGGAAACATCTTTTGGTTCTATTTCAGAAACAAAACAAAGGTTTGAAAATAAAACATGTAGCGAAGAACGAGTACTAACCCCTTTTTGCGGATCTCCAATGATAAGCTCCTTTGGCTGATCCTTTGAGAATTTCAATTCACTTGGAGGCACATATCCTTCTCTTTCTTCTTCTTCTCTATCTTCTTCTCCTCTTTCTTCTTCTCTTTCTTCTTCTTTTTCTTCTTCATTTTCTCCAAGTTCTTCTTCATCATTCTCCACCGTGGGAAGGAGTTCATCTTCTTTTCCTGTAATCTTCTTTTCTACACATGAAGCAAACTCATCAAACCTAACATGAATAGATTCTTCAACTATTTTTGTTCTTTTATTAAAAATTCTATAAGCTTTACTAGTTGAAGAATAGCCAATAAAAATACCTTCATCACATTTTTCATCAAATTTTCCTAAGGAATCTTTAGAATTCAAAATAAAACATTTACAACCAAAAACTTTGAAATAAGAGACATTTGGTTGTTTATTAAAAATTCTTCATAAGGGGTTAATTTTAAAATAGGGCGAAGCATTACTCTATTAATTACATAACATGCCGTACTAACCGCTTCAGCCCAAAAAGATTTTGGTAATTTGAATTCAGATAACATTGTACGGGCTAACTCTTGAAGAGTTCTATTTTTCCTCTCCACTACACCATTTTGCTGTGGTGTGCGTGGAGCGGAAAATTCATGTTTAATTCCTAACTCCGTACAAAAAGAAATAAACTTTTCATTTTCAAATTCTCCTCCATGATCCGATCGTATGCGTTTAATTTTTAACTCAAATTCATTTTGGATACGCAAACATAATTTTGAAAATTCTGAAAATGCTTCGGATTTGGAGGTTAGAAATAAAGTCCAACAAAAACGAGAATAATCATCAATCAAAACAAATGTGTATTTTCTACCTCCTAAGCTAGAAATTCCAATTGGCCCAAATAAGTCCATATGTATTAATTGAAGTGGCCTAGTGGTAGAAATAATGTTTTTACTTTTGAAAGATGATTTTGAAAATTTTCCTTTTTGGCAAGGCACACATAGTGAAGAAGATAAATTTCCATTTAGCAAAGGTAAACCTTTAATTAATTTATCTTTTGAAAGTTTTGAAATTAACTTGGCACTAGCATGTCCAAGTCGCCTATGCCATAAATTTAATTCATCATTTTTTGATAAAAAACATTTTAAAGTAGAATTTGAAAAATCAAGAAATTTAATCATATATACATTATGACATCTAGGTGCGGTAAAAACAATTTCATTTGTTTTGGAATTAATAATTTTGCACAAATTTGTAGAAGATTCAAATAAAACATTTAAACCCTTATCACATAATTGACTAATAGAAATCAAATTATGTTTTAATCCTTCTACAAATAAAACATTTGAAATTGAAAAATTTTCGTTACCCACAACACAGATGCCGATGATTTTTCCTTTTCCATTGTCACCGAATGTAACAACTCCTCCTTTCTTCATCTCCAGGCTAAGGAACTCCTCTTTATTGCTCGTCATGTGCTTTGAACAGCCCGAGTCCAAGTACCACACGTCTTCTTTGTCCTTAGCCTGCCAACACACCTAGAAAGAAGAGGTGAGTAAAGATCTGGTTACCCAAGTGGTTCCACCCATAGTATAGGTAGAAGCCTTAGGCACCCAGATTTGTTTAATTTTGCTTTTTCCTTCCTTCCAGCAAGAGTCCGTAGTGTGACCAAATCTATTGCATTTGGCACAAGTAATGTATTTAGAAGAGTATAACTTTTCTGGACTTTTACTGGATGAGGATGCAGTATTTGATATTTCATTAATTTTAGAATTTTTAAAAGTTAATTTTTTGGACTTTTCACTGTCGCCGGCGACAGTGGTTGTCGCCGGGCGACAGCTTCCAGATGTGTATCCGAGCCCAAACCTTCCAGATCCATGGTGTTGGTATCCTAAGATCATATCCAGTGATCTTCGGCCCATTCCAAAATTTTTCATGGCTAGTGTTAAGTCATGAATCTGGTGTCTCATTTTTGTATTCTCAGATACTAGATTTACGCATCTCCGTTCAAAAGATTTCTTTCCCTCATGGACTATGGAAATTGAAGATTTCAGATCTCTCTCTAAAATCTCATTCTTTTTAGTAAGTACTTTTATTGTAGAATGAGATTTGGAAAGAGATTCTTCAAGTTCCTTAATTCTTCCCAAAAAGTGATCACACGCTTGGCAAGAAATATCTCTTTTTCCAATAGTCTTAATTTCATTTAACAATTTTTTGTTTTCTTTAAGTAAAATTCCATTTTCAGATTTTAGAAGATCATTATCTTTTAAACTTTTTTCAAAAAATTTGCAAGTCTTTAAAAATTCAGAAAACAATTCATCATAAGTTGGAGGAGTTACCTCAGTGTCGCTTTGGACACTGCATTCGTCATCAGATATGACGCTCTTTCCCATTAAGCATATGTTGGCCTCCTCCTCTTTACTTGAGTCGGAACTGCTTGCATCCTCAGAAGTAGTATCATCCCAGGTTTCCGCCTTCAATACCTTCTTCGACCCTTTGTGCTTCTTTTCTTTAAGTTCTTTCAAGTACTTTGGACACTTGCTTCGAATGTGTCCCAACTTCTTGTAGTGATAGCACTCCGGTGGCGGTCTCTCTTCCTCCTCATCGCCTTCCTTTCCTTTTTTCTTCCTAAAGGTTTCCTTCTTAAAATACTTCTTAAACGAATTCCTTCTCTCCGGATTTTTCATAAATTTTCTAAATTTTTTAACAAATAAACTTTCCTCATCTTCTTCATCCTCCTCAGAATCACTAGTTTCTTCCTTCTTTGATCTTAGAGCCAATCCCTTCTTCCTTCGCTCCAAATACTCTTGTTGTTGAATTTTCAATTCAACTTCATGAGTTTTCAAGTTCCCAATGAGACTCTCCAATTGTAAGGTCTTAAGATCATGTGACTCGGAAATTGCAGTCACTTTAGGATTGAACTTCGGGGGAAGTGATCTTAAGATTTTCCTTACCAAATCTCCATTTGAGAACACCTTTCCTAGCACCTTTGAGTCGTTCACGATTTTTGTAAATCGTGTGTACATCGTATCGATCTCTTCATTTACCTCCATTTTGAACCTTTCAAATTCAGACTCCAGTTGAAATAGCTTTGAATCTTTTACCTGCGAAGTACCTTCATGAGTGATTTCTAACAAATTCCAAATTTCAAATGCAGAATTACAAGCACAAACTCTATTAAATTCAGTGCGATCTAGTGCGCAAAATAAGGCATTCATGGCTTTTGCATTGTTCTTACATCTTAATTTATCATTGTCATCCCACTTGTCTTTGGGCTTATCCATAGTTACATCTCCTACAACAACTGTTGGAGAAGTGTAACTAGATTCTACCATATTCCAGACTTCTATATCTAGCGCAATTAGAAAACAACGCATACGTGTTTTCCAATAATTATAGTCTGTGCCCGTGAATAAAGGTGGTCTACTTATGCCTTGCCCCTCAACGAACGCAAGATCGTTGTGCGCCATTACTCCCGGTGGTAAAACCGTTTTGGAGTAACCTGCCTCTGATACCACTTGTTGGATCGTATGACGCCCTTAGAGGGGGGGGGGGGGGGGGTGAATAAGGGTGTGTTTGAAATATAATTTTTCCTTAAGAATTTTTAAACAAGTTTTACTTTTCTAAAAATTACTTCTAAACAATTTCCAAAGAATGTGTTTTTTTTTTATAATTCAAAAACAAATTTCTAAGATAAAGATTATGCCACCAAATATGTAATTAAAGAAAAAGACATAATTATCTTAATCATGAAATTTGCATACAATAAAAAAAATGATCTTAACAATGCTTAAGATCAAGGCACAATTATGTTAATAAAAAAAATCTACAATTTTGGTTTACCAATCCTTCTCCCAAGGATCAGAAGGCTATCACTTGTCTCTCCCAAGACCAAGCCCAAGCCTATCCTCTAGATCTTCCCAAGATCTAGACGTAGCACACAAGGCCACGATTTCCCACCAAGCCACGCAAGGACTTGGACGCTCCGCACAAGGAAGCGATTTTCCCCTAAGCCGCGCAAGGACTTAGACGCCGCACGCAAGACGACGATTTCTCCAACGATTACAAAATGAAAAGTGAATGAATGAAAATACAATATGAAAAACCCCCTTTAGAATTTCTGGACCAAAACAGCGAAAATCCCTTGAGACAGTCTCCTTGGAATGCGTGTACAATCTTCGGCTTCGCTCTCTCTTTTCTCCTTCAAGGATGGGGATTTTCGTTCTCTGGAGCTCTCTGGACGATAACACTCAGGAAGGAGGCTTGGGAATCTTAAGAACTGAATTCCACGAAGTTTCGAGCCCTTTTAATAAAAAGGAGCTGTCGCCGTCCGATAGCCGCTGTCGCCGAAATCCGATATCTCTAGAGGCTGCCATGTGTCCCACTAAAACGAAGTTTCTGCGTCGTGTTGAGGTCGTGGTTGAGACGTGGGCTGTCGGATATCCGATAGTACTGTCAGATATCCGATAGCCAAGGTAACCGCTGCACGTTCTGGCGTTATAGGAAGATCGTGGGCTGTCGCCATCCGATAGCGATATCGGAAATCCGATAGATCCTAACCGCTGTGTGGTAACTGCTGCACGTCCTGGCGTTATCGGAAGAACGTGGGCTATCGCCATCCGATAGCGATATCGGAAATCTGATAGATCCTAACCGCTGCGCAGAGATCAAATATACGCGCTGTCGGAAATCCGATAGCACTGTCGGAAATCCGATAGCTCAAATTTCTGGAAAATGTCATTTTGCTTCAATTAAAATCATGTTATTTTTGCACCTGTTATCTGCACACCATTAATCAAAAATAGGATCAAATACATTCGAGATTTGTTATTCTCAAACCAGACGAGTGCGGAACGCATGCTCCAACACGGGAGGCCTCCGTCACGCCCAGACCCTTGTGGGGGCGAGCTGGGAGGGCCGGGAGGCCTCCGGCTCGCCCAGACCCTTGTGGGGGCGAGCTGGGAGGGCCGGGAGTCCTCCGGCTCGCCCAGAGCCTTGTGGGGCCGAGCTGGGAAGGCCGGGAGGCCTCCGGCTCGCCCAGACCCTTGTGTGGGCGAGCTGGCAGGGTTGGGAGGCCTCCGTCACGCCCAGAGCCTTGTGGGGGCGAGCTGGGAGAGCCGGGAGGCCTCCGGCTCGCCCAGAACCTTGTGGGGGCGAGCTGGGAGGGCCGGGAGGCCTCCGGCTCGCCCAGACCCTTGTGGGGGCGAGCTGGGAGGGCCGGGAGGCCTCCGGCTCGCCCAGACCCTTGTGGGGGCGAGCGGGGAGGGCCGGGAGGCCTCTGGATCGCCCAGAGCCTTGTGGGGGAGATCCGGGAGGGCCGGGAGGCCTCCGGCTCACCCAGACCCTTGTGGGGGTGAGCTGGGAGGGCCGGGAGGCCTCCGGCTCGCCCAGAGCCTTGTGGGGGCGAGCTGGGAGGGCCGGGAGGCCTCCGGCTCTCCCAGAACCTTATGGGTGCGAGCCGGGAGGGCCGGGAGGCCTCCGGTTCGCCCAGACCCTTGTGGGGGCGAGCTGGGAGGGCCGGGAGGCCTCCGTCTCGCACAGACCCTTGTGGGGGTGAGCTGGGAGGGCCGGGAGGCCTCCGGCTTGCCCAGACCCTTGTGGGGGCGAGCTGGGAGGGCCGGGAGGCCTCCGGCTCTCCCAGAGCCTTGTGGGGGTGAGCCGGGAGGGCCGGGAGGCCTCCGGCTCCCCCAAACCCTTGTAGGGGCGAGCTGGGAGGGCCGGGAGGCCTCCGGATCGCCGAGAGCCTTGTGGGAGCGAGCTGGGAGGGCCGGGTGGCATCCGGCTCGCCCAGAACCTTGTGGGGGCGAGCTGGGAGGGCCGGGAGGCCTCCGGCTCGCCCAGACCCTTGTGGGGGCGAGCTGGGAGGGCCAGGAGGCCTCCGGCTCGCCCAGAGCCTTGTGGGGGCGAGCTGGGAGGGCCGGGAGGCCTCCGGCTCGCCCAGAACCTTGTGGGGGCGAGCTGGGAGGGCCGGGTGGCCTCCGGCTCGCCCAAACACTTGTGGGGGCGAGCTGGGAGGGCCGGGAGGCCTCCGGCTCGCCCAGACCCTTGTGGGGGCGAGCTGGGAGGGCTGGGAGTCCTCTGGCTCACCCAGAGCCTTGTGGGGCCGAGCTGGGAGGGCCGGGAGGCCTCCGGCTCGCTCAGACCCTTGTAGGGGCGAGCTGGGAGGGCCGGGAGGCCTCCGTCCCTCCCAGAGCCTCTTGGAGGCAAGCTGGGAGGGCCGGGAGGCCTCTGGCTCGCCCAGAACCTTGTGGGGGCGAGCTGGGAGGGCCGGGAGGCCTCCGGCTCGCCCAGACCCTTGTGGGGGCGAGCTGGGAGGGCCGGGAGGCCTCCGGCACGCCCAGACCCTTGTGGGGGCAAGCGGGGAGGGCCGGGAGGCCTCCGGCTCGCCCAGATCCTTGTGGGGGAGATCCGGGAGGGCCGGGAGGCCTCCGGCTCATCCAGACCCTTGTGGGGGCGAGCTGGGAGGGCCGGGAGGCCTCCGGCTCGCCCAGAGCCTTGTGGGGGCGAGCTGGGAGGACAGGGAGGCCTCCGGCTCTCCCAGAACCTTGTGGGTGCAAGCTGGGAGGGCCGGGAGGCCTCCGGTTCGCCCAGACGCTTGTGGGGGCGAGCTGGGAGGGCCGGGAGGCCTCCGGCTTGCCCAGACCCTTGTGGGGGTGAGCTGGGAGGGCCGGGAGGCCTCCGGCTCGCCCAGACCCTTGTGGGGGCGAGCTGGGAGGGCCGGGAGGCCTCCGGCTCGCCCAGAGCCTTGTGGGGGCGAGCCGGGAGGCCTCCGGCTCACCCAGACCCTTGTAGGGGCGAGCTGGGAGGGACGGGAGGCCTCCGGCTCGCCCAGAGCCTTGTGGGTGCGAGCTGGGAGGGCCGGGAGGCCTCCGGCTCGCCCAGAATCTTGCGGGGGCGAGTTGGGATGGCCGGGAGGCCTCCGGCTCGCCCAGACCCTTGTGGGGGCGAGCTGGAAGGGCCGTGAGGCCTCCGGCTCGCCCAGAGCCTTGTGGGGGCGAGCTGGGAGGTCCGGGAGGCCTCCGGCTCGCCCAGAACCTTGTGGGGGCAAGCTGGGAGGGCCGGGAGGCCTCCGACTCGCCCAGACCCTTGTGGGGGCGAGCTGGGAGGGCCAGGAGGCCTCTGGCTCGCCCAGACCCTTGTGGGGGTGAGCTGGGAGGGCCGGGAGTCCTCCGGCTCGCCCAGAGCCTTATGGGGCCGAGCTGGGAGGGCCGGGAGGCCTCCGGCTCGCCCAGACCCTTATAGGGGCGAGCTGGGAGGGCCGGGAGGCCTCCGTCACGCCCAGAGCCTTATGGGGGCGAGCTGAGAGGGACGGGAGGCCTCCGGCTCGCCCAGAACCTTGTGGGGGCGAGCTGGGAGGGCCGGGAGGCCTCCGGCTCGCCCAGACCCTTGTGGCGGCGAGCTGGGAGGGCCGGGAGGCCTCCGGCTTGCCCAGAGCCTTGTGGGGATGAGCCGGGAGGGTCGTGAGGCCTCCGGCTCGCCCAGAACCTTGTGGGGGCGAGCTGGGAGGGCAGGGAGGCCTCCGGCTCGCCCAGACCCTTGTGGGGGCGAGCTGGGAGGGCCAGGAGACCTCCGGCTCGCCCAGAGCCTTGTGGGGGCGATCCGGGAGGCCTCCGGCTCGCCCAGAACCTTGTGGGGGCGAGCTGGGAGGGCGGGAGGCCTCCCGCTCGCCCAGAGCCTTGTCGGGGTGAGTTGGGAGGGCCGAGAGGCCTACGGCTCGCCCAGAGCCTTGTGGAGGCGAGCCGGGAGGGCCAGGAGGTCTCCGGCTCGCCCAGAGCCTTGTGGGGGCGATCTGGGGAGGCCAGGAGGCCTCCGGCTCGCCCAGATTCTTGTGGGGGCGAGCCGGGGAGGCCGGGAGGCCTCCGACTCGCACAGCTCCAAGCCGGGTAGGCGGTCTGCATTTAGCGCCCAAGAGTAGCGGGATTTGGCTATCTGCAGCCCAGTTCAAGGGTATTTTGGTAATCTGGCAGACCAGTTTTCGGCTATTTGCAGCCCAACTTCAGAAATCCTATAAATAGGACCAAAGGGGCACCATTTGGAGGGATCTCATTCTAGGCTAGCTCTCTCCCTCTCTCTCTCCCTCCCCAAGTCTCTCTAGGGGGTGAGGAGAGCCTCCAGTGGTGCCCAAGCTCAGTAGTGGCTTGGGAGGGGAAGTTCCTAGGGAACTTCCGGGTATGTGGCGGGACCTCCCCACTAAGCCCTTGGTCCAGTTCCTAGTTCCAACACCTTCAACCTATAGCTCTCCCTTGGGAGGAGTAGGGATTGGTCGCCCCTCGGCTAGCTGAGGGCCCCGAACTCCACTGAGACTAAGTCTTGTTCGCAAGTCTCGGTTTCAACACATGGTGCGGTGAGCGTGGAGGGTGACCGATTCAAGAAACTCTCAAATGAGCTCCATGGCTGGAGGTGGAGGATCCGACCCAGGTCGCTCGCAACCCCCGGTGGATTGAGCGACGTTGGAGATGTTTGAAAATTTCAGGCAAGAGATCCTGCAGACCTTGCAGCTAACTTTCGCCACGATAGGCGAAGGCATGAGAGGAGGTGGTCCGGAGGTCTCGCCCCAGCAAGTAGGTGAGAGCCCTCCAGGACAGCAGCCCAGGAAGGAGGTACTAGTGGGGGGGAGTGGGGAGGCATTCGGCCCCCTCTCTCTCAGTCCCCTAGGAGGGGGTGAGTGGGGAGGTCCCAGACCCCCACTCGCCCAGCCCCAAGGGGGCGAGTGGGGAGGTCCCAGACCCCCACTCGCCCAGCCCCAAGGGGGCGAGTGGGGAGCTCCCAGACCCCCACTCGCCCATCCCCAAGGGGGCGAGTGGGGAGGTCCCAGACCCCCACTCCCCCAGCCCCAAGAGGGCGAGTGGGGAGGTGTCAAACCCCATCTCGCCCAGCCCGAAAGGGGGGCGAGCATTGGAAGTCCTTTGTGTGAGCTGATCCTCTCGGCCTCGGTTCCAGAGGGGTTCGGAAGGATGGAGATGTCTCACTACTCCGGCACGGACGACCCCGTCCTGCACCTGCAGTGGTTTGAGGACATGGTCTCCATTAGGCCCATAACGGACGCTTTCAAGTGTCGACTCTTCGCGACAACTCTGAAAGAGAAGGCTAGAGATTGGTTCCACCAGCTCCCTGCGGGATCCATCTATGCCTTCGAAGACTTACGTCGAGTTTTCCTGCTACGCTTCTCGACGTCAAGAAAGAGGAAGAAAGATGCTGAAGCACTTTTCAAGATCAAGCAAGAGCTAGAGGAGTCGCTGGCTCACTATCTGGAACGGTTTAGGGAGTAGGTTCTCCTCGTCCAAGAGGTGCCCGGGTACACCCTCAAGCTTGCCTTCACGTTGGGGCTGTGGGAGGGTTTCTTCAAGATGGACCTCAAGAGAATGCTCCTTTGTCCTTTGAAGAGTTGATGGAAAGGGTGGAAGAAGAAGTTGAGAGTGAGGAGGCCAACCCGGAGTTCACAAGAAGGCTGGCTAAGCTGAGTGAGTCAGAGGTAAGGCAGCAGGGGGGAAGAGTAGGGGCTCCCAAGAGAAAGTTCGACCAAGAGGAAGGCAACTTCCAGGAAGAGGAGGTTGACCCCCCTAGGTGGAGGCAGAGGCCGAGGGTATCCCCTCCACCGCCTCAACAGGCAATGGCGATTGGCTGGGAAAAAAGGAGGAGAGTCAGAAAAGCAGGAAGAAGAGGAAGAGGGGGTAGAGTGGAGTTACCCTATTGTGACCTCCACGATGAGGAAGGTCACGCGATGATCAACTGCCCTGAGTTCTTGGAATTGAAGGAAACGAGGGGTTTGGTGCGGCAACAACAACGACCAATTGGGAACGAGGGAGACCACCCTCGGCAGTAGGAGACCAAGTTCGTCTAAGTGCTCAGTTTCTTCTCTCCACCCTTAAGTTCATGTAGCGTGGTTGTTTACTTAGTTTTTTCTTGAATGTAATATGATGATTAATGTAGTGAAAGTTTTCAAATACTTGGTCCCGACGCTGGCCCGCTGCCAGGCTCCCATCATGCTGGCAGGTCCGAGGATCGCTTGGTGGCAGGAAAGTCCCAAGTACTTAGTCCCGATGCTGGCCCGCTGACCAGGCTCCCATCAAGCTGGCAGGTCCGAGGATCGCTCGGTGGCAGGAAAGTCCCAAGTACTTAGTCCCGATGCTGGCCCGCTGACCAGGCTCCCATCAAACTGGCAGGTCCGAGGATCGCTCGGTGGCAGGAAAGTCCCAAGTACTTAGTCCCGACGCTGGCTCGCTGACCAGGCTCCCATCAAGCTGGCAGGTCCGAGGATCGCTCGGTGGCAGGAAAGTCCCAAGTAATTAGCCCCGACGCTGGCCCGCTGACAAGGCTCCAATCAAGCTGGCAGGTCCGAGGATCGCTCGGTGGCAGGAGAGTCTCATGGTACTTAGTCCCGATGCTGGCCCGCTGACCAGTCTCCCATCAAGCTGGCAGGTCCGAGGATTGCTCGGTGGCAGGAAAGTCCCAAGTACTTAGTCCCGATGCTGGCCCGCTGACCAGGCTCCCATCAAGCTGGCAGGTCCGAGGATCACTCGGTGGTAGGAAAGTCCCAAGTAATGAGCCCCGACGCTGGCCCGCTGACCAGGCTCCCATCAAGCTGGCAGGTCCGAGGATCGCTCGGTGGCAGGAGAGTCTCAGGGTACTTAGTCCCGACGCTGGCCCGCTGACCAGGCTCCCATCAAGCTGGCAGGTCCGAGGATCGCTCGGTGGCAGGAAAGTCCCAAGTACTTAGTCCCGATGCTGGCCCGCTGACCAGGCTCCCATCAAGCTGGCAGGTCCGAGGATCGCTCGGTGGCAGGAAAGTCCCAAGTACTTAGTCCCGATGCTGTCCCGCTGACCAGGCTCCCATCAAGCTGGTAGGTCCGAGGATCGCTCGGTGGCAGGAAAGTCCCAAGTACTTAGTCCCGATGCTGGCCCGCTGACTAGGCTCCCATCAAGCTGGCAGGTCTGAGGATCGCTCGGTGGCAGGAAAGTCCCAAGTAATGAGCCCCGACGCTCGCCCGCTGACCAGGCTCCCATCAAGCTGGAAGGTCCGAGGATCGCTCGGTGGCAGGAGAGTCTCAGGGTACGTAGTCCCTACGCTGGCCCGCTGACCAGGCTCCCATCAAGCTGGCAGGTCCGAGGATCGCTCGGTGGCAGGAAAGTCCCAAGTACTTAGTCCCGATGCTGGCCCGCTGACAAGGCTCCCATCAAGATGGCAGGTCCGAGGATCGCTCGGTGGCTGGAAAGTCCCAAGTACTTAGTCCTGATGCTGGCCCGCTGACCAGGCTCCCATCAAGCTGGCAGGTCCGAGGATCGCTCGTTGGCAGGAAAGTCCCAAGTACTTAGTCCCCATGCTGACCTGCTGACCAGGCTCCCACCTAGCTGGCAGGGTCAGGAACCGCTCAGTGGCCGAAAATTCTCTTAAGTATTTTTCCCCCCCCCCCGAGGTGGCTCCGCTAGCCGGGCTCTCACTAGCCGGCAAGGTAGGAAGGCCTCTCGGGGAGGCTAAGTGTTTTTCCCCCGAGGTGGCTCCACTAGTCGGGCTCTCACTAGCCTGCAGGGTAGGAAGGCCTCTCGGGGAGGCTGTGTTTTTCCCCGAGGTGGCTCAGCTAGAAGGGCTCTCGCTAGCCGGCAAGGTTGGGGGACCTCTCGGGGAGGCGCTATGGCTTTTCCAAGATATCACCAATAACCGGATTCCGAGCGACACTCGTCGAATATGCAGGGTTGGACATTTCTTTCCGAGCGTGAGTCACGCTCGAAAAGAGCAGGGATTGTGTACAACCCTGTATTCGCCGAGTGGGCCCCCGAGACCCAAGATATTTTTAGGCCCAATATTTCCAAAGGGCGCGACCTCGGGAGGAGGAGGGGTGAGCATTTGGAGAGAGTCGAGTCTGAGGGGCGCATCCCAGGACTGTTCCCTTGTGGGGGCGAGCTGGGAGGACCGGGAGGCCTCCGGCTCACCCAGAGCCTTGTGAGGGCGAGCCGGGGAGGGCCGGGAGGCCTCCGGCTCGCCCAGAACCTTGTGGGGGCGAGCTGGGAGGGCCGGGAGGCCTCCGGCTCGCCCAGACCCTTGTGGGGGCGAGCTGGGAGGGCCGGGAGGCCTCCAGCTTGCCCAGAACCTTGTGGGGGCGAGCTGGGAGGGCCGGGAGGCCTCCGGCTCACCCAGACCCTTGTGGGGGCGAGCTGAGAGGGCCGGAGGCCTCCGGCTCGCCCAGAGCCTTGTGGGGGCAAGCCGGGAGGGACGGGAGGCCTCCGGCTCCCCCAGAGCCTTGTGGGGGCGAGCTGGGATGGCCGGGAGGCCTCCGGCTCGCCCAGAGCCTTGTGGGGGCGAGCTGGGAGGGCCGGGAGGCCTCCGGCTCGCCCAGAACCTTGTGGGTGCGAGCCGGGAGGCCTCCGGATCGCCCAGAGCCTTGTGGGGGCGAGCTGGGAGGGCCGGGAGGCCTCCGGCTCGCCCAGACCCTTGTGGTGGTGAGCTGAGAGGGCCGGGAGTCCTCCGGCTCGCCCAGACCCTTGTAGGGGCGAGCTGGGAGGGCCGGGAGGCCTCCGGCTCGCCCAGAGACTTGTGGGGGCGAGCCGGGAAGGCCGGGAGGCCTCCGGCTCACACAGACCCTTGTGGGGGCGAGCTGGGAGGGTCGGGAGGCCTTCGGCTCTCCCAGAGCCTTGTGGGAGCGAGCTGGGAGGGCCGGGAGGCCTCCGGCTTGCCCAGAACCTTGTGGGGGCGAGCTGGGAGGGCCGGGAGGCCTCCGGCTCGCCCAGACCCTTGTGGAGGCGAGCTGGGAGGGCCGGGAGGGCTCCGGCTCGCCCAGAGCCTTGTGGCGGCGAGCTGCGAGGGCCGGGAGGCCTCCGGCTCGCCCAGAGCCTTGTGGGGGCGAGCTGGGAGGGCCGGGAGGCCTCCGGCTCGCCCAGAGCCTTGTGGGGGCGAGCTGGGAGGGCCGGGAGGCCTCCGGCTCCCCCAGAACCTTGTGGGGGCGAGCTGGGAGGGCCAAGAGGCCTCCGGCTCGCCCAGACCCTTGTGGGGGCGAGCTGGGAGGGCCGGGAGGCGTCCGGCTCGCCCAGACCCTTGTGGGGGCGAGCTGGGAGGGCCGGGAAGCCTCCGGCTCGCCCAGATCCTTGTGGGGCCAATCTGGGTGGGCCAGGAGGCCTCTGGCTCGCCCAGACCCTTGTGGGGGCGAGCTGGGAGGGCCGGGAGACCTCCGGCTCGCCCAGAGTCTTGTGGGGGCGAGCTGGGAGGGCCGGGAGGCCTCCGGCTCGCCTAGAACCTTGTGGGGGCGAGCTGGGAGGGCTGGGAGGCCTCCGGCTCGCCCAGACCCTTGTGGGGGCGAGCTGGGAGGGCCGGGAGGCCTCCGGCTTGCCCAGAGCCTTGTGGGGGCGAGCCGGGAGGGCCGTGAGGCCTCTGGCTCGCCCAGAACCTTGTGGGGGCGAGATGGGAGGGCCGGCAGGCCTCCGGCTCGCCCAGACCCTTGTGGGGGCGAGCTGGGAGGGCCGGGAGGCCTCCGACTCGCCCAGAGCCTTGTGGGGGTAAGCCGGGAGGGCCGGGAGGCCTCCGGCTTGCCCAGAACCTTGTGGAGGCGAGCTGGGAGGGCGGGAGGCCTCCCGCTTGCCCAGAGCCTTGTGGGGGCGAGCTGGGAGGGCCGGGAGGCCTCCAGCTCGCCCAGAGCCTTGTGGGGGCAAGCCGGGAGGACCGGGAGGTCTCCGGCTCGCCCAGAGCCTTGTGGGGGCGATCCGGAGAGGCTAGGAGGCCTCCGGCTCCCCCAGATTCTTGTGGGGGCAAGCCGAGGAGGCCGGGAGTCCTCCGGCTTGCCCAGCTCCAAGCCAGGTAGGCGGTCTGCATTTAGCACCCAAGAGTAGCGGGATTTGACTATCTGCAGCCCAGTTCAAGGGTATTTTGGTAATCTGCCAGACCAGTTTTCGGCTATTTGCAGCCCAACTTCAGAAATCCTATAAATAGGACCAAGGGGGCACCATATGGAGGGATCTCATTCTAGGCTATCTCTCTCCCTCTCTTTCTCCCTCCCCAAGTCTCTCTAGGGGGTGAGGAGAGCCTCCAGTGGTGCCCAAGCTCAGTAGTGGCTTGGGAGGGGAAGTTCCTAGGGAACTTCCGGGTATATGGCGGGACCTCCCCACTAAGCCCTTTGTCCAGTTCCTAGTTCCAACACCTTCAACCTATAGCTCTCCCTTGGGAGGAGTAGGGATTGGTCGCCCCTCGGCTAGCTGAGGGCCCCAAACTCCACTGAGACTAAGTCTTGTTCGCAAGTCTCGGTTTCAACAGGGGGTGGAGTTGTAACACCCCAAAAATCGTAGTCCAGCGAGGTAGGCGGAGTTGTAGCGTCGCACTCGGAATAGGCTGAAAATTCCGTAGCAGGTTCTTTGCGCACGCTCACTGGCCTCCTTTGCGCACGACCAGATGTCGTGCGCCTGATCGTGCGTTAATTCACAAGGGTTGAAGGTCGGCTGATTATGTAGTGCGCACGATCAGGGGATGTTGGTCGCGCACGATCACTGACCGTGCGCCGCTGCTCGTGCGCACTGTTTATTCTGCTCCGCGAAAAGTGACGGGGAAGATGATCCGGCCGTCCAAAAATGTTGGGATTTGATCCAACGGCTGCGATGGATGGCTGGGGGGTTTTAGGGCTTAGTAGAGGAGTGAAACCCTCATTATTTCCAAGACTTTCTCTCTCTTAGGTTGGAGAAAGGAGGAGGAGGCAAGGAGGAAGAAGAAGGGGAATCCGCCATTGCCGGAGCTTCGGAGCTCCGTTCGCTGATCCGAGACCGGCAACGCGTAGAGGGCGTCGAGGCGTTTCTTCTCCACCGTTTGTTTGCAAGCTTCTCATGGCTAGGAGGAGATCTCAAAAGGTAACGACATTTCTCCTCCCAGTCTTTAGGCTGCGTGCATGGCATCCCTTTAATTTCTGCATTTTGGCACCGGATCCGTCGAGTGAGAGGGGTCCGGGTCGCCTTGTCTCAAAATGAACCATCGGGTTGATTGAGTCCGTCCCCGACATGATTTGCACTAGAGATCCGCTCCGTTAGCAGATTAGGCATTGTGGGTGAAGCCGGATTTGTGGCCGTTGGTCCGATTCGGTGATGTTGATTTACGCGCATTTTAGGGGTTTTGTTAGAAATCCGAATACGGCGAACTCGTCGTTGTGATGCCCTTGTATCTTCGTGTGGTAACGAACGTTGGGTTTAGGGCGGTGAAATAATGTGCGGAATATGGGGCTTGTGATGCCTAGTGTTGTGCGAAGGCGCGATTAGTCTTTGCGGTCGGCTGGCTATCCCGTGAAGACTGAGACTCATGTGTGGAGAGTGTCCTGGCAAGATTAGTCCCTTCGATTGTTGACTGACGAGAATGTCTGTGCTACGGATGAGTCCGTTGACGGTCGCCAGGCTAGGCAATCGGTGGACGTTGCCCCAAGAGTAAGTCCAGGGCCTTGGGACGTATTTGTTAGCCAGAATTCTTAGTATCGGTCTTGTGTGTTGTTGGCGGCCCGAGCGTGTGAGCTGTTAGACAAGCCCGATGGCATGGCGAGCCAGGCGAGGTGGGTCTTAGCGAGAGCTCTTGGCCTTGGGCTACGATGCCCTTGCGGGGAAATGATGAGTACCCCTGTGTTTGTGATGTGATGATGATGTATGATGATGTGATAGATTCATACGCTTTAGGGTGCCTTGGGTGAAACCCGGGTTTGCATTCATTTTGCATTGGTAGGCCCCTTTTTATTATCTGCTCAAAATAGAAACGTGGATGATGTATGTGACACTCACACCTGTGTTTATGCTATTTTCTTATATGTACATTTGCATACGAAGTGCTGACTTGCAGGGTGAAGTAGTTCCCCGGGGTCCGCTAGGACGGCCGGGAGGAGGGATGTTGTTACACCGTTTGTGGTCAGCCATAGCTGACCCTCGTTTAACGCTCTTTGTGATTTGGTTGCAGGGCAAGAATCGCAGGCTGGACCTAGCGCGCCGGCCAAAAAGGCCTAGAGCCTCATGAAGTGCTTGTCTTTATTTCCATGCACTTTTATTATTGCATTATGTTTTAACCGGCTTGCATGCCGAGGTAGTTTAGGTAAAACTACTATTTTCCCCTTTTGTTGGGATGTCCTGTCGTGTTGAGTGTTTGGTGATTTGGACTGCTATTTTTGTAAGGCCTTAAGGCCAATTGGACTCCTCTGCATTGTGGACAATCTCTGTGTTTTTTTGGTTGTTTCCGCTGTGTGTTATCTGAGTTTTGAGTTGGGTAGTTAATATCATCTTTTAATACCAAAGCTGTGGCGGTTATATGTTGTGGGGTCCCGGCCGGACCCATATTATATGGTCACTACAGGGGAGGTGTTACAAGAGCAGCTCCCATGTGGTCGTTGTGCCCAAAGGGATTGTATGGAGCCACACTTTTGCATTATCACGGAGGGAGAACGGGAATATCTTAATTTCAACGTGTAGTCAGCTATGTCGACGTACCAGAATGTTTAGCAGATTTCCGAGAACTCTGCCAAGTGAAGATGGGGATCTTCACTTGCCAACCTAGAGAACTGGACATTGTTGCGGATGATGTTTAGGATTGTCTGCTTGATCTCAAACTGGTTATTCATGATGGTTGGGCCAAAATCGGGATACACACTCCCAACAATGGGAGTGTAGTCTCGCATTGTTAAGATCCATGATGATAGCAGCACGACGACGCGCGCGCAGCGTCCTCTCAATCTCTGGGTCATATTCTACTAGATCACCAGGGCCTTGCCCCTGCATAAACTTACACAACAACAAAAAAAAGAAATCAAAAACAACAAAGAACCTTTATAAAATCTTCCTGAAAGAAAAACTCATACAACGTTTGCACTCCCCGCCAACGGCGCCAAAAACGTGACACGCTTACGACAAGTGTACCAGTCGTGCATGTAATAGAAGTTGGGAGAGACTCCCCAAATATCATTCTCAAAGGATTGCAAGTTGGGGTGTATGATTTTCTCGTTAGGGAAATCAGTTATAAAGATTTTTATGGTTTGAAAAAGGGGGGGGGGGGGTTGTTTTGGGTTTTCTAATTTAACAACAATAAAATTAAAATACGGGTTGAGAGCACCGCTTCGCTCAGCGAGATGAAGTACAGTACGCAATGTCGTGCTTCAGTAAGCGGATGGATGGAAGGCAGATGGAGTGAGTGATCTTTAGTGCGGAAGTGAGGGTCGCAAACACCTCTTCGAAGTCTCACCTCTAGCTTTTGCTAGAGTGGCTCAGTTAGTGCGTGTATGGGGTGGATGTGAAATGGAGGTGAAGCGCAACACAAAAAATATCAAAGTAGATAAAATAGCTAGGCAAGTTTCATTCATAGACAAACAAAGAGCATTCTAGGTTCATTACAAGTATTTAGAAGTACATAACACAAATAGACAAAGGGTAGAGTGAACCACAAGAAGAAAAGTCTCGTCATGGGTCGTCGCCGGAATGGTGGGTTGTCAAGATGCCTCCGAGCTCAGTTCCTGGTTGCTTCCAGGATCTAGAAGTTGTCACTACCTCTGACCTTCTCCGTCTTCTTCTCTAGTGTAGGTTCCTTCTTCTTCACCAAATGGAATACCGCAAATCTTGATGCTGGTTGTAGATGGCCGGGAAGGCTTCCAGATCCTTGGATGTGGCTTAGAATCACCAGAGAACACTTCCCAAGTGGAGGAGATGGATGGAGCGATGGAAATGGTGGAGCTGGAGTGGAAGTGGCGGGCTCGGTCTGTCTTTTTCAGGAAGGGAAAATCCTGCAGCTTTTATAGTAAATAGTCAAAAAATTGGTCACGCACGGTCGAACGCACAACCGTGCATGGACCACACATTATTAATGAAGTAGAAAGCGCAGGAAGATGAAGCATAGTGCCCGTGCATTTTACTCACACACGGTCAAACCAACCGTGCGTAAAAACACACGGGCAAATTCTGAAAGCCAGAATAAGCTTACCAGAGGAGCTCGTGCAATTTTACTCACGCACGGGCAAACCAACCGTGCATGAACAAAATGCATGAGCAAATCCAGGTCACTGTTTTGAACCATAGATGACTGCGCACGATCGGAGCAATCGTGCGTCAAGGAAACACACGACCGTGCGATTCATGAAGGCATGAAATCTGGGCAAAATTGGATGAATCGTCCGCCTGCACAATAATAATAACAAGAAACACACGGCTGGGAATACCCCTCCAGCTCAATCTAGAAATAGAAAAAGGGGTGGGGATCACTATGTGCTTTCCCCCAACGACATGGAGTGCAATTACACACCAAAATGGGCCTAAAAAGTGCACATAGCGTGAAAGTGTATACAAGTGAAATACAAGCGATTATAGCTTGAACATGACGTGCACAAGAGTGAAAACTAGCCGAGATGAGTCCATAAAATAGTGTAAATATTGGACTCATCACTATGCTGGTGGACTGATCTGCTCCTAAACTTAGGTTATTAAACCATATAGAAAGATTTTGTGTAATATCTTTGAGCATTTGACTTCTCCCATTGAGTGAGTCCTCAAAAGCTTTTGCCTTTGTAAGCTCTTCTTTTAAAGTTGAATTTTCATTAGTTAGCTTAGTTAGTTCTGTTTCCTTTTTATAAATCTGATTTCTCATATCATAATTTGCTGAATATAAATCATGTTTCTTAAAGTCTTCTAATTTTTCCATTACAGTTTCTATTTCTTTTTGAAGTTCAAGATAGTCTTTACAAAATTCTTTAAAGTAATTTTAAATTCTTCTGAAGTAAAATCAAAGACATCAAAGATGGATACCTGATCTTCCTCAAAGGAACCTTCCAGAGCCATTAAGCAGGCTTCTTTTGCAACAGTTTCCTCATCACTTTCAGATGAAGAGGAGCTTGACTCAGTTTCCGAGTCACTCAAGGTTTCAGCAATGATAACTTTTCCCTTCTTCTTATCCTTCTTCCGGAAGTACTTCTTTTTGTGCTCCTTCTTACTGTTGCTTCTGCCTCTTTGCACTTCAGTACACTCAGGGGCAATGTGTCATAGCTTTCTGCAGGCAAAGAAGATAATCTCCTGCTTTGGAGTCTTGTCAAATCTGTGCTTGCTTGACCTCCTATCCATTCTTCTGGAGTCTTCAATCTTGATCAATTTTCAAAATCTTCTGGCCAAGATGTTGAACACTTCCTCTTCAGAAGTGGAAGGCCCTCCTTCAGCAGCCTTCAGAGCTATAATTTTTTTCCTTGTGGTCTGAGACCTTCTCCTTAGTTTATATATCATCCCTACTCTTTAGCAGGAGATCTTAGGATTTGAGTTTTCCTAGTAGAGCATCAGTAGAGATTTCTTTATGACATTTGGACTATCTAATAGCCCAGATCCTTGACTACCATGTGCTTGGGAAGCACATTGTTGAAACCAATTTCTTGGTCTCTTCTGAAGCTCAGTCCCTCAATGATGAGTCCCAATTATATACACATTTATGGACTCATCTGGGCCGATTATCTAGTCTTTGCACTACATTTTAGGCATGTTTTCATTCATATTTGATCACGTTGCCCATTTCATTGCTTTGTGCACATTTATGCCCCATCTTGGTGTGATTTCATGTAATTCTGAGGTCTGGTATATTTTCATACAGGTCCAAGGGTTGTGCGACACTCGGGATTGGTTCTGGGGAATTTTCAGTCAAAAAGGCCACTGATCGTGCGCATTCCTTAGCGCACGATCAGGCGCACAACCAGTGGTCGTGCGTTAATTCCCCTCCCAGACTGAGCGACGGCGCACGATCATTGGCCTTCTTCGCGCACGACCACTGGTCGTGCGCCGCTGACCGTGCGCTTTTGTGCAGATCTGGATTGAGCTACAGGTTCTTCGAGCACGATCAGAGGCATTCCTTCGCGCACGACCATTGGTCATGCGCCTGATCGTGCGCGTTGTTTATTTCTGCTCCGCCTATAAATAGGCAAGCGCGATTTTTGGTCGGGATCCATCTCCCGACTCCGCCCAGCTGCGATGTTTCCTGCTCCAGAGCTCCCATTTCGCCCCTCCATCGCCGGCCTCCATCTGGAGGTGCTCCGGACATACTCTCCACGCCAATCTCGAGCCGGAGTATCCTCTCGGCCTCCTCCATCATTCAGAAGCTTCCAAGCTCCATTTCAACGGATTGTGCACTATATCCTTGGAGTTCTCCGGCAAGATCGTGGCTGAAGGCTATTGACGAAGAAGACGGGTCAATTGGGAGGTAGTGACAGCCCTCTTCTACCCCGGACGGCAGTTGAAGACCGAGCCCGGACGAGGATTGACAACCCTAGATTCCGGCCGTGAATCTCCAACGAGTCTTCATGCTTCGGTTGTAATCTTACCTCCTGATGAGTCCTGATCATATACACATTTTTTAGACTCATCCGGGCCGTTATTTAGTCAATTCTATGCACTATAGCCTTGTTATAGTTTATATTTGATAATCCATGCTAGGTGCACATCTTGGCCCACTTTGGTGTGATTTTCGTGTTTTTTGTCTTTAGTAGTATTCTTGTGCTGTTAGGTGCCACTTTCAGTGGCTAGATCTGTGGTTATGCTGGAATAGGAGTCGTGCAAGTGTTCCCGGTGCAATTCTGCACAGGAACATTGCGCACGATCACCGGTTCTATTGCGCACGACCACTGGTCGTGCGCCACTGATCGTGTGCACTTAACCCTTTTCACGAGTTCTGTTTGGTGCAGTGCGCACGATCATCAATGCCAGTGCGCACGACCATCGGTCGTGCGCCACTGCTCGTGCGCATTGACCATTAAATTCTTGAGTTCTGTCTGCTGTAGTGCGCACGATCATCGTCTCCAGTGCGCACGACCACCGGTCGTGCGTCACTGCTCGTGCGCACTCACCAGTAATTTTATGAGTTCTGTTTCATCTATTGCGCACGGCCACCGACGCTAGTGCGCACGACCACCGGTCGTGCGCCACTGGTCGTGCGAACATTTTATTTCATAATTTCTGTCTTTGCAGGTTCCGTCCAGGCAGCGCGCACGATCACCGGACTCTAGTGCGCACGACCACTGTTCGTGCGCCACTGACCGTGCGCACTGTTTAATTCAGCGCCTATATAATGACCTGATCGCGAATTAGGTCGGGGGACGCAATTTGGCTCCGTTCCGTCCGCCGTTTTCGCCGTTTTCAGAGGGATTTCATCCCCTAGGCCTCCTCCATCATCCAAGGGCTTGCAAGAAGGGTTCCTACACTCACTTTGATCGCTAATGAAGAGGTTCTTCGCTTGAGACGTGGTCGGATGGTAAATCGCTGGAGAAGAAGGGTTCATTGGGAGGTGTGACAGCCCTCCTCTACCCCGGACGCAGTTGGGACCGAGTTAGGACGCAGATTGACAACCTGGTGCTTCCTACCGTGAATCTACAACGAGACTCCGGATTCGGTCGTATCTCTCGCCCTTTTTCCCTCTACTTATGTGGTTATAGTGTTGTATTCTCTTTATATCGATGATGAACGCTATGAATGATGTTTAAGATTCTTATTTCATGATTATGAAATCATTTTGTTCATTTGTGTTAATGAGGTGCGCCCCGATCGATTTTCCGCTCCATTACCATGTCCGGTGCCGCACTAGCAATTGCTAGTGGCGTGCTTGTTGAAGAGGTGTTTGCGACCCTCAATTCGTTAGCCTTCTCGCCCATCCGCCCTTTCGACGAAGCGCGCTCAAGGCCTGCCTAGTCTCCATCCCGCCAATCGAAGCATTGCATAGCGGCATTGCATAGGAGTAGGCATAGTATTTTATTTAATTACTTGCAAACCAAACCACCCATTCATTATAGCACCGACTAAGGACTTCGATCTCAAGTCCTTCCTCGAAACTTAACTCCACCTTACTGTGTTCCTCAAGAGACCGACACTCGGGGATTTTCCCCATTATTATTACTTGCGCGACCGGTGCACTTGCCGAAATTATCGCATCAAGTTTTTGGCGCCGTTGCCGGGGAACACAGTCGTGTGAGTTTTCTGGAGAGGGAGAATCTGAGAGAGAAGCCCTTTCATGTGTAAATTGCATCCTTTAAATTTTATTTCTGTTCTTTTTATTCCGCTTCCTTATTTAATATTAGGTTGCTTTAGTAATTTCTGTTTGGTATAGTGTCTGCACAATAGCATTCTTATCTTGAATCGTATTATTTTTACACTATGTGGGCACATCTCAATATTCGTTGCCGTTGGTGTAGAGATACTTCTCACTCTAGTGATGAATGCCCTACGGAGGATAGTAGGCATAGTTCCTGCAGCCCAGCATATGGAGCACCGACTTCATCTGGTACTTCATATGGTGCGCGTAAGTCTTATGGCTACTCTGCTGAGCCTTTACCGTCATACTTCTTTTCGGCTCCAGCCCCCGCTGTGCCAAAGAAGCCCGCTAGGCAGTGCCAGTTTTGTCGGAGCACAGATCATGCCCTGAAGGATTGTGCTGTTTTTCGTCGCCAATTGGACGAGGATGACGAGCCGGATATCCGGATCGTCCCGAATCCTAACTCTGGCGGCACACCTTCAACATCCGGTTTTGTGTCATTGCCACCTTCACATCTTGAAGGGTATGGCGTTGACACAGTCACCAGATGTGTGGCTGATTTGGGCACCGACATTGCTGAGTCTATTCTCCCAGTGCATCCACCACTTCTAGTGGATTCGATTCTTCCCGCTGTTGTGCACACTACACTCGTCTCCGACGACATTGTCAATGAGGTGTCACAAGAGGAGGCGGTTGATCAGAGTGTTGTGCCTATTCCTATGGAGGAGGACAACCCTCTAGGTGAAGAGGAGTCTCCCTTAGCACCGGTGGAGGAAGTCCAAATCCTAAGCTTGGCCACCGTTGATCCCGCCGAGCCTTGTAGCATTGATGACAATGCAAGCACTATTTTGCTTCCCCAACCTGATGGGAGTGAGACCGGGACCGCTCCCCCGATGTTTGATTATTTTTGTCCTTCTTCTCTTTTATTTCTTGACCCCCTTTCGTCATCTGAGCCGGTGCAGGTTGAGTCTTCTCAGGTGCTTCAGGAGGACTTGGAGCTGTTTGCTCAAGTCAATGATAAGAGCATCCTCTCATGTGAGGAGGTTTATTCCCCCTCCGTAGAGGAAGCTCCATTCATTGCCTTTTCCTCCTACTACCTCCCTGTTGACGATACCTTGCTAGGCAAGGATGTGTTTCGTGAGATGAGCGAGGACCAGGCCTCCTCCTTTTCTTACGTTCTCTACCCTCTACC
Organism: Dactylorhiza incarnata; assembly: GCA_033032865.1. Taxonomy (NCBI): domain Eukaryota; kingdom Viridiplantae; phylum Streptophyta; class Magnoliopsida; order Asparagales; family Orchidaceae; genus Dactylorhiza; species Dactylorhiza incarnata. Next base: position 98,015 of record JAWHQI010000210.1, read on the forward strand.
TGTGAGGAGCAGGTATCTTTATTTAAGTAGAGGGGTGACTGTTCTATCACCGTATCGGTACTCGTTACCGACACGCATATTAGAACAGTTACCTGTGCACTTCTCCTTCCATAGGCCCATTAGCTAGAACTTTTATATTTTCAAATAAGTCGTGCTGGGATGACATTAACCCCAGTAGTTATCCTTATTTTTCCTGAAACTTTATTTTGTTTGGTTTAGTTGAGTTTTTGTTAATGCTATGAATGTCTCGCTGCGTGTGCTGACTCCTGTTTGTGCGTAAACTGCACGGTGAATGGAGTTTTTACTAAAATTTTGGCCGCTGAAAAATTCCTAAAGCGCACGATCACTGATCGTGCGCACTACTTATCGCGCACGACCACTGGTCGTGCGATCGGCCCAGATTTTTATAAAAAGCCCGTCCGCCCGAGCCTTTCGCGCACGATCTAGGGTTCTCATTCGCCGACGTCTGTGCGCCGTTTCTGCCTGCTTGCCGCCGATTGTGCGCCTCCTTCCCTTCCGGTGAGCCCTTTCCCTATTTCTCCTCCTTCCTTTGCCCTCCTACCACCATGAGCTCCAGAGATCGTCAAAAGGTCTACCAACGCTCCGGCCGCTCTTCCGCCTCTCCTGCTCAGATCCTCGCTAGGATGGCGACTTTTTCTAAGGATTCGCATACGCGGCGATTCAATTCTCTTAAGGAGAAGCCATTCCTATCACAGCGTCTCGTGGATTGGAACGAGTTGAACTCTATCGGCGACAATGGGGAGTTGGGGGAGGCCGTCCGCCAGCGCTATTATTTCGATCATTGGAGCGGGGTGTTCGAGTGCAATGATCTCGGCTACCGGGATCTCTCCTTGGAATTTCTCGCTACATTTGAGTGGGAAGTGTTGCCCTCCGGCCAACGTCCGGGAAAGTGCTCTTTCCGAATTTTGGGCAAGGTTTTCACTCTTTCCTTATCCGAGTTGGCGGTGTGCGCTGGATTTTACACCGAAGCCGAGGCCACGACGATCCCTTTTCTGGATTTGGATGTCTCCTTCCCTGATGGTGTTACCCCGCGTGCCGCGTGGTGTGCCCTCACGGGTCGTGATGAAGAATATGTGGCCAGAAAAAGCAAATCCACATGGATCGTCGCGCCTGCTCTCCGATACCTGCAGCACGTCCTTAGCCACTCTCTTGTCGCCCGTGCCCTTAGTCAGAATGTAGTGGGGTGGCAGGATCTGATCTCCCTCTATAGTATGGAATTTCGGCAGCCCTTGCATCTCGGCTACATGTTGGCCTTCTTCTTCCATCACGAGGCTACCTACGGTCTCACAGGCGCCATTGGTGGTGCCTACTATATCACCCGCATTGCTAAAAGCTTGGGGATCTGGAGTCATCTGCCTCCGATGGTGCAGGTAACTGCACCCTCATTCATCACGCGGGCCACCATGGTGAGTTTCCATCTATTACGGGTCGTGGGGAAGAAGAGTAGTAGACACTTTGTGGTCGTGATGCCGGGAGATGCGCCTAGGGAGAGGCAAGGCGACGAGGAGCACGGAGAGCCGGCTGAGCCGTCAAATACTCACTGCGAGGTAGCCCTTCTGCAGCCGCGAAGGCATTCATTTCAGCAGGAGCGGAGAGCCAAGGAAGAGGGCAGTTCTTCTAGAGCGCCGGAGGTGCCAAGTTTCGATCGGCGCCTCTCCGATTTGGAGGCAAACCAGTACTGGCTTACGGATTTCGTCTATCAGCAGGCATTGCGGGGAGGGCTAAATATTCCCCCACCTCCGGGGCGGGCCGCATCATCTTCCAGACGGTCGCCGTCCGTTGTGGTGCTAGATAGCGACAGCGACGACGAGTGATCTTCCCCCCTGCATGCGAGATATTCTAAGCCTTGTTTTCTGTTTAGTTTCTTTTGTTGAGTTGTTTGAACTCCTTATCTTTTATTAATTGTAATAATAACATTTTGCTTGTGGAATGCTCTTCTGGGCATAGTTTATTTATTCAGCTTTTTCTGTTCCCTTATTTTGTGTGTGAGTGCTCAATATTGATGGCAGGAACAAGTTCACTCCCATGGGTGATAACTTAGATTTCTTGATTTTTTTTTGTGCTCTCACATGTTTAGTTCAGTTTTCACTATTTTTGTTGCTCTAGTGTATAACTTTCAGGTGGCCTTTGTTTCTCATGATGGCGGACGTTGCGGACTGTTCTTGATCTTAAACGCCAATCGTCTGGTATGCTCATTTCTGAGCATTGGGTAACACTTCCTCCCCTCTTTCAGCTTCAAATTTCTAGATATCGTGTTTAGCTTAAGTCTGGGGGAGCGGTTGTTATTATCCACTGTGCACGAGCTGCATTGCATACTAGAAGGTTGCTTTTTATTTATCATTTTCATTATCATCGTTGCATTCTTCTCACACCACTTCTCCCACTTGAGTGCGTGCTTGTCTTTTTGTTGTTGTTCCGTTTAAACTAGTTGGTTGGAATGTGAAATAGGTTGTTAACGCAGGAATTATTATTTGGAGTGCGATGTTGACTCATGTAGTGTTCTAGTCACTTCGCATGCTATGGTAGAATTTGTGTAGAACTAGGTTTTCTTTATGCATCTAATTTATGTTTAGTATTTCTGCGTAAATTTAGATTTAATATACTCAAGTGGTGAATTTGTATTGAATTGACGATAATCCGGTGTTGTGTGTGTGCGATTGCTAGTCGTGTGTTGCTCGAGTCGGGAGGAAGGTTTATCTTTCTCGTGGGCTAAGAACTTGCCCCAAGCGACTCTCGAAGCATTGGTGAGAGCGACTCGTCGAGTTAAAAATGACGTAGGCCACCATTTGCCTAGTTTGAGCTTTGTTATTCCATGTCCATTTCATTCACCTTTGCGAGCCAAATTTGTGCCTACCAATCCTTTGTTCAGCTCCTCTTCATCCACCAAAGCCTGAAGCCTATCCTACACCCGCAACCAAAAATGTTTTAACTGTGCTCATAATTTTCAACTTGTGTGGTGTTTGGAACAATTGTGTTATGAAGGGAAAATAAAGTTTATCCGCTAATTTTGAACCAACCGGAGGATACATAAAAGAAGAAAAATATGTAAAAGAAAAAAAAAGTAGTTTGAAAAAAAAAATCCTCCTGAGCTAAAAACAGAAAATCTGTTGGAATTTGTGAAGTAGGCCGTGCGCACACCTGGTTTTCATGATAAGTCTGGGGGTGTGTCACACGAGCGTAGTTTGTGGTTTTGTGGGGTGCAGCGTTCCGATAGCTCACTTGGGTTGCGCAGCCATCGTGTTTAACTTTGAATATCATACCGTAACCTAAGCCTCGTTTTAATCCTATAAGTCCTACTGATTTGATTTGCGAGTTTGCTAGCGCCGTGGAGAGAGTGTGACCGGGCGAGCGTATGGTTCACGACGTTGATGGATTTCAGCGGAGTTATTCCTAAGCCCCGATCTTTTGCAACACCCGCCTCAGTGTCTCGTCACTTTCATACTGGGCATGATCGTCAAATTCTTCATAATTCACCAACTGAGTAGGACTAAATCTTTACTTACGCTTTAATACTTATGTAAATTAGTTAGCATAATTAGAATCTTCTTCTACTAGAATTTCTACTCGCATGCGTACGTTACTTCGCACCGTACTCCCTTGTGTAATTCTCTATGTTAACTATCGTTTTCGCGCTCCGCCGGATTCGTTTGCTCGGGACGCGCAAACAGTTAAGTCTGGGGGTGTGATGAGTCCTGATCATATACACATTTTTTGGACTCATCCGGGCCGTTATTTAGTCAATTCTACGCACTATAGCCTTGTTATAGTTTATATTTGATAATCCATGCTAGGTGCACATCTTGGCCCACTTTGGTGTGATTTTCCTGTTTTTGTCTTTAGTAGTATTCTTGTGCTGTTAGGTGCCACTTTCAGTGGCTAGATCTGTGGTTATGCTGGAATAGGAGTCGTGCAAGTGTTCCCGGTGCAATTCTGCACAGGAACATTGCGCACGATCACCGGTTCTATTGCGCACGACCACTGGTCGTGCGCCACTGATCGTGTGCACTTAACCCTTTTCACGAGTTCTGTTTGGTGCAGTGCGCACGATCATCAATGCCAGTGCGCACGACCATCGGTCGTGCGCCACTGCTCGTGCGCATTGACCATTAAATTCTTGAGTTCTGTCTGCTGTAGTGCGCACGATCATCGTCTCCAGTGCGCACGACCACCGGTCGTGCGTCACTGCTCGTGCGCACTCACCAGTAATTTTATGAGTTCTGTTTCATCTATTGCGCACGGCCACCGACGCTAGTGCGCACGACCACCGGTCGTGCGCCACTGGTCGTGCGAACATTTTATTTCATAATTTCTGTCTTTGCAGGTTCCGTCCAGGCAGCGTGCACGATCACCGGACTCTAGTGCGCACGACCACTGGTCGTGCGCCACTGACCGTGCGCACTGTTTAATTCAGCGCCTATATAATGACCTGATCGCAAATTAGGTCGGGGGGACGCAATTTGGCTCCGTTCCGTCCGCCGTTTTCGCCGTTTTCAGAGGGATTTCATCCCCTAGGCCTCCTCCATCATCCAAGGGCTTGCAAGAAGGGTTCCTACACTCACTTTGATCGCTAATGAAGAGGTTCTTCGCTTGAGACGTGGCCGGATGGTAAATCGCTGGAGAAGACGGGTTCATTGGGAGGTGTGACAGCCCTCCTCTACCCCGGACGCAGTTGGGACCGAGTTAGGACGCGGATTGACAACCTGGTGCTTCCTACCGTGAATCTACAACGAGACTCTGGATTCGGTCGTATCTTTCGCCCTTTTTCCCTCTACTTATGTGGTTATAGTGTTGTATTCTCTTTATATCGATGATGAACGCTATGAATGATGTTTAAGATTGCTTATTTCATGATTATGAAATCATTTTGTTCATTTGTGTTAATGAGGTGCGCCCCGATCGATTTTCCGCTCCATTACCATGTCCGGTGCCGCACTAGCAATTGCTAGTGGCGTGCTTGTTGAAGAGGTGTTTGCGACCCTCAATTCGTTAGCCTTCTCGCCCATCCGCCCTTTCGACGCAGCGCGCTCAAGGCCTGCCTAGTCTCCATCCCGCCAATCGAAGCATTGCATAGCGGCATTGCATAGGAGTAGGCATAGTATTTTATTTAATTACTTGCAAACCAAACCACCCATTCATTATAGCACCGACTAAGGACTTCGATCTCAAGTCCTTCCTCGAAACGTAACTCCACCTTACTGTGTTCCTCAAGAGACCGACACTCGGGGATTTTCCCCATTATTATTACTTGCGCGATCAGGTGCACTTGCCGAAATTATCGCATCAAGTTTTTGGCGCCGTTGCCGGGGAACACAGTCGTGTGAGTTTTCTGGAGAGGGAGAATCTGAGAGAGAAGCCCTTTCATGTGTAAATTGCATCCTTTAAATTTTATTTCTGTTCTTTTTATTCCGCTTCCTTATTTAATATTAGGTTGCTTTAGTAATTTCTGTTTGGTATAGTGTCTGCACAATAGCATTCTTATCTTGAATCGTATTATTTTTACACTATGTGGGCACATCTCAATATTCGTTGCCGTTGGTGTAGAGATACTTCTCACTCTAGTGATGAATGCCCTACGGAGGATAGTAGGCATAGTTCCTGCAGCCCAGCATATGGAGCACCGACTTCATCTGGTACTTCATATGGTGCGCGTAAGTCTTATGGCTACTCTGCTGAGCCTTTACCGTCATACTTCTTTTCGGCTCCAGCCCCCGCTGTGCCAAAGAAGCCCGCTAGGCAGTGCCAGTTTTGTCGGAGCACAGATCATGCCCTGAAGGATTGTGCTGTTTTTCGTCGCCAATTGGACGAGGATGACGAGCCGGATATCCGGATCGTCCCGAATCCTAACTCTGGCGGCACACCTTCAACATCCGGTTTTGTGTCATTGCCACCTTCACATCTTGAAGGGTATGGCGTTGACACAATCACCAGATGTGTGGCTGATTTGGGCACCGACATTGCTGAGTCTATTCTCCCAGTGCATCCACCACTTCTAGTGGATTCGATTCTTCCCGCTGTTGTGCACACTACACTCGTCTCCGACGACATTGTCAATGAGGTGTCACAAGAGGAGGCGGTTGATCAGAGTGTTGTGCCTATTCCTATGGAGGAGGACAACCCTCTAGGTGAAGAGGAGTCTCCCTTAGCACCGGTGGAGGAAGTCCAAATCCTAAGCTTGGCCACCGTTGATCCCGCCGAGCCTTGTAGCATTGATGACAATGCAAGCACTATTTTGCTTCCCCAACCTGATGGGAGTGAGACCGGGACCGCTCCCCCGATGTTTGATTATTTTTGTCCTTCTTCTCTTTTATTTCTTGACCCCCTTTCGTCATCTGAGCCGGTGCAGGTTGAGTCTTCTCAGGTGCTTCAGGAGGACTTGGAGCTGTTTGCTCAAGTCAATGATAAGAGCATCCTCTCATGTGAGGAGGTTTATTCCCCCTCTGTAGAGGAAGCTCCATTCATTGCCTTTTCCTCCTACTACCTCCCTGTTGACGATACCTTGCTAGGCAAGGATGTGTTTCGTGAGATGAGCGAGGACCAGGCCTCCTCCTTTTCTTACGTTCTCTACCCTCTACCTGTGAGGAGCAGGTATCTTTATTTAAGTAGAGGGGTGACTGTTCTATCACCGTATCGGTACTCGTTACCGACACGCATATTAGAACAGTTACCTGTGCACTTCTCCTTCCATAGGCCCATTAGCTAGAACTTTTATATTTTCAAATAAGTCGTGCTGGGATGACATTAACCCCAGTAGTTATCCTTATTTTTCCTGAAACTTTATTTTGTTTGGTTTAGTTGAGTTTTTGTTAATGCTATGAATGTCTCGCTGCGTGTGCTGACTCCTGTTTGTGCGTAAACTGCACGGTGAATGGAGTTTTTACTAAAATTTTGGCCGCTGAAAAATTCCTAAAGCGCACGATCACTGATCGTGCGCACTACTTATCGCGCACGACCACTGGTCGTGCGATCGGCCCAGATTTTTATAAAAAGCCCGTCCGCCCGAGCCTTTCGCGCACGATCTAGGGTTCTCATTCGCCGACGTCTGTGCGCCGTTTCTGCCTGCTTGCCGCCGATTGTGCGCCTCCTTCCCTTCCGGTGAGCCCTTTCCCTATTTCTCCTCCTTCCTTTTCCCTCCTACCACCATGAGCTCCAGAGATCGTCAAAAGGTCTACCAACGCTCCGGCCGCTCTTCCGCCTCTCCTGCTCAGATCCTCGCTAGGATGGCGACTTTTTCTAAGAATTCGCATACGCGGCGATTCAATTCTCTTAAGGAGAAGCCATTCCTATCACAGCGTCTCGTGGATTGGAACGAGTTGAACTCTATCGGCGACAATGGGGAGTTGGGGGAGGCCGTCCGCCAGCGCTATTATTTCGATCATTGGAGCGGGGTGTTCGAGTGCAATGATCTCGGCTACCGGGAGCTCTCCTTGGAATTTCTCGCTACATTTGAGTGGGAAGTGTTTCCCTCCGGCCAATGTCCGGGAAAGTGCTCTTTCCGAATTTTTGGCAAGGTTTTCACTCTTTCCTTATCCGAGTTGGCGGTGTGCGCTGGATTTTACACCGAAGCCGAGGCCACGACGATCCCTTTTCTGGATTTGGATGTCTCCTTCCCTGATGGTGTTACCCCGCGTGCCGCGTGGTGTGCCCTCACGGGTCGTGATGAAGAATATGTGGCCAGAAAAAGCAAATCCACATGGATCGTCGCGCCTGCTCTCCGATACCTGCAGCACGTCCTTAGCCACTCTCTTGTCGCCCGTGCCCTTAGTCAGAATGTAGTGGGGTGGCAGGATCTGATCTCCCTCTATAGTATGGAATTTCGGCAGCCCTTGCATCTTGGCTACATGTTGGCCTTCTTCTTCCATCACGAGGCTACCTACGGTCTCACAGGCGCCATTGGTGGTGCCTACTATATCACCCGCATTGCCAAAAGCTTGGGGATCTGGAGTCATCTGCCTCCGATGGTGCAGGTGACTGCACCCTCATTCATCACGCGGGCCACCATGGTGAGTTTCCATCTATTACGGGTTGTGGGGAAGAAGAGTAGTATACACTTTGTGGTCGTGATGCCGGGAGATGCGCCTAGGGAGAGGCAAGGCGACGAGGAGCACGGAGAGCCGGCTGAGCCGCCAAATACTCACCGCGAGGTAGCCCTTCTGCAGCCGCGAAGGCATTCATTTCAGCAGGAGCGGAGAGCCAAGGAAGAGGGCAGTTCTTCTAGAGCGCCGGAGGTGCCAAGTTTCGATCGGCGCCTCTCCGATTTGGAGGCAAACCAGTACTGGCTTACGGATTTCGTCTATCAGCAGGCATTGCGGGGAGGGCTACATATTCCCCCACCTCCGGGGCGGGCCGCATCATCTTCCAGACGGTCGCCGTCCGTTGTGGTGCTAGATAGCGACAGCGACGACGAGTGATCTTCCCCCCTGCATGCGAGATATTCTAAGCCTTGTTTTCTGTTTAGTTTCTTTTGTTGAGTCGTTTGAACTCCTTATCTTTTATTAATTGTAATAATAACATTTTGCTTGTGGAATGCTCTTCTGGGCATAGTTTATTTATTCAGCTTTTTCTGTTCCCTTATTTTGTGTGTGAGTGCTCAATATTGATGGCAGGAACAAGTTCACTCCCATGGGTGATAACTTAGATTTCTTGATTTTTTTTGTGCTCTCACATGTTTAGTTCAGTTTTCACTATTTTTGTTGCTCTAGTGTATAACTTTCAGGTGGCCTTTGTTTCTCATGATGGCGGACGTTGCGGACTGTTCTTGATCTTAAACGCCAATCGTCTGGTATGCTCATTTCTGAGCATTGGGTAACACTTCCTCCCCTCTTTCAGCTTCAAATTTCTAGATATCGTGTTTAGCTTAAGTCTGGGGGAGCGGTTGTTATTATCCACTGTGCACGAGCTGCATTGCATACTAGAAGGTTGCTTTTTATTTATCATTTTCATTATCATCGTTGCATTCTTCTCACACCACTTCTCCCACTTGAGTGCGTGCTTGTCTTTTTGTTGTTGTTCCGTTTAAACTAGTTGGTTGGAATGTGAAATAGGTTGTTAACGCAGAAATTATTATTTGGAGTGCGATGTTGACTCATGTAGTGTTCTAGTCACTTCGCATGCTATGGTAGAATTTGTGTAGAACTAGGTTTTCTTTATGCATCTAATTTATGTTTAGTATTTCTGCGTAAATTTAGATTTAATATACTCAAGTGGTGAATTTGTATGGAATTGACGATAACCCGGTGTTGTGTGTGTGCGATTGCTAGTCGTGTGTTGCTCGAGTCGGGAGGAAGGTTTATCTTTCTCGTGGGCTAAGAACTTGCCCCAAGCGACTCTCGAAGCATTGGTGAGAGCGACTCGTCGAGTTAAAAATGACGTAGGCCACCATTTGGCTAGTTTGAGCTTTGTTATTCCATGTCCATTTCATTCACCTTTGCGAGCCAAATTTGTGCCTACCAATCCTTTGTTCAGCTCCTCTTCATCCACCAAAGCCTGAAGCCTATCCTACACCCGCAACCAAAAATGTTTTAACTGTGCTCATAATTTTCAACTTGTGTGGTGTTTGGAACAATTGTGTTATGAAGGGAAAATAAAGTTTATCCGCTGATTTTGAACCAACCGGAGGATACATAAAAGAAGAAAAATATGTAAAAGAAAAAAAAAGTAGTTTGAAAAAAAAAATCCTCCTGAGCTAAAAACAGAAAATCTGTTGGAATTTGTGAAGTAGGCCGTGCGCACACCTGGTTTTCATGATAAGTCTGGGGGTGTGTCACACGAGCGTAGTTTGTGGTTTTGTGGGGTGCAGCGTTCCGATAGCTCACTTGGGTTGCGCAGCCATCGTGTTTAACTTTGAATATCATACCGTAACCTAAGCCTCGTTTTAATCCTATAAGTCCTACTGATTTGATTTGCGAGTTTGCTAGCGCCGTGGAGAGAGTGTGACCGGGCGAGCGTATGGTTCACGACGTTGATGGATTTCAGCGGAGTTATTCCTAAGCCCCGATCTTTTGCAACACCCGCCTCAGTGTCTCGTCACTTTCATACTGGGCATGATCGTCAAATTCTTCATAATTCACCAACTGAGTAGGACTAAATCTTTACTTACGCTTTAATACTTATGTAAATTAGTTAGCATAATTAGAATCTTCTTCTACTAGAATTTCTACTCGCATGCGTACGTTACTTCGCACCGTACTCCCTTGTGTAATTCTCTATGTTAACTATCGTTTTCGCGCTCCGCCGGATTCGTTTGCTCGGGACGCGCAAACAGTTAAGTCTGGGGGTGTGATGAGTCCTGATCATATACACATTTTTTGGACTCATCCGGGCCGTTATTTAGTCAATTCTACGCACTATAGCCTTGTTATAGTTTATATTTGATAATCCATGCTAGGTGGACATCTTGGCCCACTTTGGTGTGATTTTCGTGTTTTTTGTCTTTAGTAGTATTCTTGTGCTGTTAGGTGCCACTTTCAGTGGCTAGATCTGTGGTTATGCTGGAATAGGAGTCGTGCAAGTGTTCCCAGTGCAATTCTGCACAGGAACATTGCGCACGATCACCGGTTCTATTGCGCACGACCACTGGTCGTGCGCCACTGATCGTGTGCACTTAACCCTTTTCACGAGTTCTGTTTGGTGCAGTGCGCACGATCATCAATGCCGGTGCGCACGACCATCGGTCGTGCGCCACTGCTCGTGCGCATTGACCATTAAATTCTTGAGTTCTGTCTGCTGTAGTGCGCACGATCATCGTCTCCAGTGCGCACGACCACCGGTCGTGCGTCACTGCTTGTGCGCACTCACCAGTAATTTTATGAGTTCTGTTTCATCTATTGCGCACAGCCACCGACGCTAGTGCGCACGACCACCGGTCGTGCGCCACTGGTCGTGCGAACATTTTATTTCATAATTTCTGTCTTTGCAGGTTCCGTCCAGGCAGCGCGCACGATCACCGGACTCTAGTGCGCACGACCACTGGTCGTGCGCCACTGACCGTGCGCACTGTTTAATTCAGCGCCTATATAATGGCCTGATCGCAAATTAGGTCGGGGGGACGCAATTTGGCTCCGTTCCGTCCGCCGTTTTCGCCGTTTTCAGAGGGATTTCATCCCCTAGGCCTCCTCCATCATCCAAGGGCTTGCAAGAAGGGTTCCTACACTCACTTTGATCGCTAATGAAGAGGTTCTTCGCTTGAGACGTGGTCGGATGGTAAATCGCTGGAGAAGACGGGTTCATTGGGAGGTGTGACAGCCCTCCTCTACCCCGGACGCAGTTGGGACCGAGTTAGGACGCGGATTGACAACCTGGTGCTTCCTACCGTGAATCTACAACGAGACTCCGGATTCGGTCGTATCTCTCGCCCTTTTTCCCTCTACTTATGTGGTTATAGTGTTGTATTCTCTTTATATCGATGATGAACGCTATGAATGATGTTTAAGATTGCTTATTTCATGATTATGAAATCATTTTGTTCATTTGTGTTAATGAGGTGCGCCCCGATCGATTTTCCGCTCCATTACCATGTCCGGTGCCGCACTAGCAATTGCTAGTGGCGTGCTTGTTGAAGAGGTGTTTGCGACCCTCAATTCGTTAGCCTTCTCGCCCATCCGCCCATTCGACGCAGCGCGCTCAAGGCCTGCCTAGTCTCCATCCCGCCAATCGAAGCATTGCATAGCGGCATTGCATAGGAGTAGGCATAGTATTTTATTTAATTACTTGCAAACCAAACCACCCATTCATTATAGCACCGACTAAGGACTTCGATCTCAAGTCCTTCCTCGAAACTTAACTCCACCTTACTGTGTTCCTCAAGAGACCGACACTCGGGGATTTTCCCCATTATTATTACTTGCGCGACCGGTGCACTTGCCGAAATTATCGCATCACCTCCTCCTTGTTATTTTTGCTGATTCTATTTGATATGTGTGGTTGTATGTTTCTATACGAATGATGTCCATAAACCCTAAATGTTATTAGTGTATTTTTCCATTGATTTGTGGTTATCTTTGTGGTTTATGTGATTTGAGGAGCGCCCCATTCCATCCTCCATCCCGCCGTCACGTTCGTGTGCCGCACTAGCAATTGTTAGTGGCGTGCTTGTCGACGAGGTGCTTGCGACCCTCATCCGTATGCCTACTCTTCCATCCGCCTAGCGAAGCGTGGCATAGAGGCCCGTGTAATCCATTCCGACTCCGTCGGTGCGAACCATTCCATCCGCTAGCCTTCTCTTCCTTCCGCCTAGCGAAGCGTGGCATAGCGGCCCGTGTGATCCATCCTCCTAACGAAGCAGTGCGCTCACGGCCTGCACAGTTTGATTCCGCCATTCTCTCCACTCCATCCGCGAGCCTACTCGTCCATCCGCCTAGCGATTCGGTGCATTGCGGCCCGTGTAGTTTCCATCCGCCCGGCGAAGTAGTGCGCTCAAGGACTGCATAGGAGTAGTTTAGTTGTTTTCTCTTTATTTTCCAAACCAAAACCCCCATTTCCGCAACCCATCCGACATAAAGGACTTCAATCTCAAGTCCTTCCTCGTTAGATAGCTCCATCTTACTGTGTTCCTTTGAGATTGATATTTGGGGATTCATTCCCATTTAATATTACTTGAACGATCGGTACACTGCCATTTCGTGCCGCAGTCGAGCTACCTCCTATAGCGGTGTGCGAGATTTGTGCATCAAGTTTTTGGCGTCGTTGCCGGGGAACACGGTCGTGTGAGTTTTCTTGAGAGGGAGAGCTGAGAGAGAGAAGTTTCTTCCAGTGTGTATAGCCGTTTTATTATTTTTGTTTGCTTTCTGATCATTTTCTGTTTGTTTGTTTGTTTATTTCTCTTCTGTTTTAAAGTTTTAGGCAAGTCTAATCCAAGAAGTTTTATTAGTTTGTGTAAATTTTCTTGCAAAGAATTTCAGTCTCGTTATATCTGCTTTAATTGTCAAATATGTCATCATGGGACATTTCTCCTAGCACTTACGACAAGATGGTCTATTATATAGATCAACTGAATGAGTTAAATGCTAGGCAGTGTAGGAACTTTGTTTGCTTGTTGTGTCGAGGAGAGGGTCATGAATTGAAGGACTGTCCTAGTCTTTTCAAGCCTGACCGCTGCTCCTCCACTCATGACAACATTGTCCCTATCGCTCATTCTTTACCCATGGAGGCAATTGTGCCCTCTACCCCCGAGCTTGTCTCGTACATGGACTCCTCACTCCCTGTGTATGGCTTCACTCCTAGTGATGATGATCACTCATCTGTTTGCCAACAAGGAGAGGAATGGGAGCTCCTAGATGCACCTGAGTATGATGAGGAAAGTATTCTTTCCATTGAGGAGGCGTTAGCGGATCTTTTTGCGGAGGAACCAACTCTTTTTGTTCCTCCAGTTTCTTTGCATGATTTTTCTACACACATTTTCTCTGATCCTATCGAAGTGAAGGAGTGGGGTGATGCTTCTGACTCGGAGGGTGCTCCAAAGTGGGATGAGGATGTCATTTTCCCTGAAGGGGAGAATGAATACTTTGAACACGATGGTGCACCTCGGTGGGATGAGGAGGATACTCTCTCTGATGAGGAGGGTTGCACTTCTTCATGGGACGAGGAGGTCCAAACCACCACTGAGGCCCCTGAGTTCTCAAGTTCCCCTTGCTATGATATTTACGATGATGATAGTGATCTATCCTTGGATCCTGCTGGGAGTGAAACCGGGATCACTCCTATAATTACAGATTGTTTATGTCTTTCTTCTATTTTGTTTCCTGACCACCCTTCTTGGCTTGAACATGTGCAGGGAGATTCAACAGTGGTAAATCTTTGGGAAGCTGAAGCTGAAATGCCCTCCACTGCTGATCCACCTCTATCTCCTCTTCTTGATATTTTTAATGCTTATTCTTTTCCATCCATGCAGGATTATGAGTATGTTGACCCATTTTTGGGTAATGATGAAAACCAATACTTGCAGGGGAAATACAATGCTGTGATGGTGTTTCCCTTAAAGGATTGGCTGCAGGGAGGCAAAAGATATTCATATACTGATCTAATGTCGGAAGAGAAGAAGAAGGCGAAAAAGAAAGAGATTTGGGGATGGAGGATAAATCCTTCCTTCTGCTTCTACCGTTGGGTCTTCGGGCCCATCTCTTTTATTTTTAGTTACTATTTTAAATCAACTTATAGATGATCCTTTTGGCATGTAATAACTAGGATTTATTAGCTTTCGCTTTATGCTTAGACAATGTTATTAAAACTGCTTAATACAGGTATTAATTCCAGCTTAAGGACGGTAAACAAAAGCGCTGCTGGGAGACAACCCAAGTTTTTGTTGCTTTTATTTTTTTTTCTAACCCGCTAATAGTAGTTTTATATATTTTTGCTTGGAGCCTTTTTTCCTGCAGGTGTGCGGCAATTTCTTTTGGTGGCGGACTTGGATTCCCTTCGCAGTATTAACGCCAATCTTCTGGTATGCTCATATCTGAGCATAGGTACCCTCTTCCTCAACATTTCTTTATTCTCATTGTCATTATTCATGTGATTGTCCAATTCAAGTCAGGGGGAGTGTACCGAGTGTTCACTGCACGTGCACTAGTGCTTAGCATGCTAGAAGTATTTTATTTTCAGCTTTATGATTTATTTACTTTCTCCACACACCACTACACCCACTTGAGTGCACACTCACTTGTTTGTGTGCTTCCGTTCACGCTTATCTTGGTTTGGAATGTGAAATAGGATGTTAGCTTAGGAATTGCAAATTGGAGTGCGATGTTGACTCTTGTAGTGCTCTAGTCGCATATTCCTTGCTTGCATAGAAATTTGAGTAGAATTAGATTGTCTCTATACTTTTAATTTACAATTAGTATTCTTGTGTAGTTTTTGATTTATTGTACTCATTTGGTGAATGTAACCAAAATTTGCGGTAGCACAGTGTTGTGTGTAAGCAAGCGCTAGTTGTGTGTTGCTCGAGTCGGAAGGAAGGTTTACCTTTCTCGTGAGCTAAGAACTTGCCCCAAGCGATCTTGAAGCATGGGTGAGAGCAACTCACTATTGTTAAACGTGATGTAGGCCAATTTTTGGCTAGATTGAGCTTTGGTTTCCAAGACCTATGCGTTTACCGTTGCAAGCCAAGTTTGTGCCTACCCTTCCTTTGTTTCAGCTCTTCTTTAAATCACCAAAGCCTGAAGCTTATCCTATTATCGCAACCAAGTAGTGAGTTAACTGAAATTATGTTTCTTATTTGGGTGTGATGTATGGAATTTTTGTGATGTGAAAAAATTTATTATATTGTGTGCTGAACACACCTTTGTAAACCAATTGGGGGATAAAATAATTGAAAAAAAATGAAGTTAGAAGTAAAAATCTGGAAAAAATTCTGAAATGAAAAGAAATCCCCTCGGGCGTAATAGAAAAAATTCGGTTGGTGTTTGTTCGGAGTAGGCTGTGTGCACACCCAGTTTTCAAGCTAAGCCTGGGGGTGTGTCACACTAGCATTTGTCTTGGACTTGTTCAGGTGCAGCTTGGTCTTTTAATTCATTCGGGTTGCGTAGCCATCATGTTTATCATTGAATATCATACTGTAACCCAAGCCCCATTATAACCTGAAAGTCCTACTGATTTAACTTTTGAGTTTGCTAGCGCCGTGGAGAGAGTGTAACCGGGCAAGCTTATGGTTCTCGTCATTGATGGATTTCAGCGGAGTTATCCCTGAATTCCGGTCTTTAGCAACACCCTCCTGAGTGGCTTGTTTACTTTCACATCGGGCACGACTGCACCATCTGAGTACAAATAAATCTCTATTTACGCATGTATACTTTTGTAAATTAATTAGTATAGTTAGAATCTTCTTTTACAGAATTTCTATTTTTGCATGGGTATGATACTTCACATCTTACTATTTCTTTGCAATTCTCTACGCTAACTACCATTTTCATATTCCGCCAGATTTGTTTGCTCGGGACGCGCAAACAGGTAAGTCTGGGGGTGTGATGAGTCCCAATTATATACACATTTATGGACTCATCTGGGCCGATTATCTAGTCTTTGCACTACATTTTAGGCATGTTTTCATTCATATTTGATCACGTTGCCCATTTCATTGCTTAGTGCACATTTATGCCCCATCTTGGTGTGATTTCATGTAATTCTGAGGTCGGGTATATTTTCATGCAGGTCCAAGGGTTGTGCGACACTCGGGATTGGTTCTGGGGATTTTTCAGTCAAAAAGGCCACTGATCGTGCGCATTCCTTAGCGCACGATCAGGCGCACGACCAGTGGTCGTGCGTTAATTCCCCTCGCAGACTGAGTGATGGCGCACGATCAATGGCCTTCGCGCACGACCACTGGTCGTGCGCCGCTGACCGTGCGCTATTGTGCAGATCTGGATTGAGTTACAGGTTCTTAGCGCACCATCAGAGGCATTCCTTCACGCATGACCATTGGTCGTGCGCCTGATCGTGCGCGTTGTTTATTTCTGCTCCGCCTATAAATAGGCAAGCGCGATTTTAGGTCGGGATCCATCTCCCGACTCCGCCCAGCTGCGCCGTTTCCTGCTCCAGAGCTCCCATTTCGCCCCTCCATCGCCGCCCACCATCTGGAGGTGCTACGGACATACTCTCCACGCCAATCTCGAGCCGGAGTATCCTCTCGGCCTCCTCCATCATTCAAAAGCTTCCAAGCTACATTTCAACGGATTGTGCACTATATCCTTGGAGTTCTCCGGCAAGATCGTGGTTGAAGGCTATTGACGAAGAAGACAGGTCAATTGGGAGGTAGTGACAGCCCTCTTCTACCCCGGACGGCAGTTGAAGACCGAGCCCGGACGAGGATTGACAACCCTAAATTCCGGTCGTGAATCTCCAACGAGTCTTCGTGCTTCGGTTGTAATCTTACCTCCTCCTTGTTATTTTTGCTGATTCTATTTGATATGTGTGGTTGTATGTTTCTATACGAATGATGTCCATAAACCCTAAAATTTATTAGTGTATTTTTCCATAGATTTGTGGTTATCTGTGGTTTATGTGATTTGAGGAGCGCCCCATTCCATCCTCCATCCCGTCGTCACGTTCGTGTGCCGCACTAGCAATTGCTAGTGGCGTGCTTGTCGACGAGGTGCTTGCGACCCTCATCCGTATGCCTACTCTTCCATCCGCCTAGCGAAGCGTGGCATAGCGGCCCGTGTAATCCATTCCGACTCCGCCGGTGTGAACCATTCCATCCGCTAGCCTTCTCTTCCTTCCGCCTAGCGAAGCATGGCATAGAGGCCCGTGTAATCCATCCGCCTAACGAAGCAGTGCGCTCAAGGCCTGCACAGTTCGATTCCGCCATTCTCTCCACTCCATCCGCGAGCCTACTCGTTCATCCGCCTAGCGATTCGGTGCATTGCGGCCCGTGTAGTTTCCATCCGCCCGGCGAAGCATTGCGCTCAAGGCCTTCATAGGAGTAGTTTAGTTGTTTTCTCTTTATTTTCCAAACCAAAACCCCCATTTCTGCAACCCATCCGACATAAAGGACTTCAATCTCAAGTCCTTCCTCGATATATAGCTCCACCTTACTGTGTTCCTTTGAGATCGATACTTGGGGATTCATTCCCATTTTATATTACTTGAACGATCGGTACACTGCCGTTTTGTGCCGCAGTCGAGCTACCGCCTATAGCGGTGTACGAGATTTGTGCATCACTCAACAAGTTGAGGGGTAGCTAGCACTTACTGGCTCCTTGGATGGAACAAACTGGAAACTAAAAATAGAACTTAGACCCTTAGTCGCAGCAAGGAGGTCCCACCACAAACCTGGAAGATCTTTGAGCGCTTCCCCTCCCAAGCCAAAGATGAGACAGAGCACCTTGGAGAGCTAGAGAGCTAAGCCAAGAGAGCCTAAGGAGAAGGAAACTCAGAGTCCTCAGGTTGGAATCTTCTCGCAAGGTGCCCTTCAAGGTCTATTTATAGTTTTTTGCTTGTGGTCTGCTAATAGCAGAATCCCTCCTTACATTCTTACTATACGCAGCCCAAAATGGTCTGCCAATAGCCAAACTCCGCTATTTGGAGGGGCTAACTGCAGACCACCAGGGGTTTTTGGGTAAAAACATCACTTGACCCTTGCTGGGTGAGCCACACCAGAGGCTTCCTCTCGCGAACTATAAAACCTTATTCACATGTCTTCTGGCGGGCTGATGGCGAGAGCCCAGCTCGCCCGCTCCCTGCGAGCGTCCACCGGGGAACTGGCTCGCTTGCCTCATACGAGCGGTTGCCGAGGGGTTTGCTCGCCTCCCTTATGCGAGCGGGCCCTTCGATGGACTCTGGCTTGCCCTCCTTGTCACTTCTCTCCCCTGTTGATCTTTCAATCTCTGCTCACCTCCTGGAGAATATCGGGGTTGTACACAATCCCCGCTCTTCGTGAGGCTACCTAGGCTAGCGAAGAAACATCCAACCCCTGTTATTCGCCAGCCTCTTGATGACGTGGCGCAAATCTTTTGGTGGGGCACATGCCCGCTGCTATAAATACCATTCTTCCTGGCTGGTGTTCAAACTCTTCCCTCACCCTTCTCTCTCTTCCCACTAGCCTTGTGACTCAGCGTGATGTCCAAAAAGGACAAAATATTGGCTCGCTTGAAGGCCTCGCAGGCGGTCCAGAAAGGAAAAGCCACATCGCTTGCTTCTTGGGCCTCCCCGCAGCGTGCGCCTCCCTCGTCTCCACTCAAAACGGCGAAGTCCGTTCGATGCTCGTCGGGCGAGGATGGATCTTCTCCTCAATCCCCATTCCCCTACGATGGGCTCGCCTCGAAGGCACTATCGCTGAGGATCCGCTAAACCCATATACTCTCTCTTACTGATGTTGCTTTATTACTCGCAGAACCCACCCCCAGGGGAAACTATCCCAGGGCAAACAACAACGGTGAGTCGCACCTCAACCCCTGGGAGGATCGACCTTGCACCCCTAGTCGTGGGGACATCTGATATGCGGGCCCCATCTTCGCGGCCAAGTGAGTAATTCGCCTCGCCCTCCATTGTATTTCTTCACTCACTGAACCCGTTTTATCCTTTATGCAGTGTATCCTCTCGCGAACCAGGGAGAGCGAATCACCAGTCCGATGGGTTCGCCAGTCCCGCCAAACCAAACCATTATCACCCCAGGGTTTGTCGTCCTTGGCCTTCGGTGCCCAGGCGGGACGCTGCTTGCCGAACCCGGCTCGCGGTAGGATCGACGCATCGCCCCGGCCTGGGGAAAACTTTCACCCCTGCTTTCATCGAAGCCTTCCAGGGTCAGCCCGAAACATCTCGCTCGTGCTCCCGTACCCTTCTTACTCTGTCAGGCTATACTATTTCCATCTATATCCTTCTCCTCATCCTTAACAATAGCTTTTCTCTTGCAGGCGGTACATCAACCACACCAGCTGAGTCAGAGCACGTAGAAGTGGTGCAGTCGCCGCCTCCATCACCAAGCCAAGTCACAGATTTCTTGGGGGACCCCGACGATCCAGAGCAAATGAAGAGGCGGGTCACCGACATATTTGAAAAACATACCTCCATGCTGCGCGAGCTATTTAATTAAAATCGAATGGACCGGGTTGCGTATGAAGAAAGATTCTCTCCGATGGAGGACGCGAATGCACGTGTCCTTGCCGAGGTGTTGCAGGTCGCTCGCTTCTAAGCCACCTCTCCTAGGGTCCATCTCGCATGAATCAAAGATTATATGCGACTAATGCAACGTGAGGTCCAGTCAGTTTGCGAATACCACTACCTGCGAATTCCTCCGCGCTCTGGTGTGCGAGGTCGCGGTCGCTGGAAATGGGTTCGCTACTAAAACGCCTTTTTCATAATTTATCGTTTGCATTTCTTTCCCCTCCCCTTTATGGGGGGGGGGGGGGGTTACAAACAATTTGATGATCTGTAATAATAATACTATTGACTCGCTCTTGAGTCCGCACTTTTATTTTTATTTTTTTTCCATTTTTTCTATCGCTTTATCAATCTCGTTCGTCCATTGCTGACTTTTCTAATAAGAATTATACTTCGACTACCTTGCCCTCGCGATTCACTCTCGCGACTCATTTTTATTCTTTACACAGCCTTTGACTCTCTGATGGCTAGTTGGAGGGTTTTATCAGGGGGCTAACTCGCTTGGAGTGGATAAGGCTCCTGGAGGCTGAAAAATACCGCGTGGATCCGCTATCCGCCGGCACCGGTGCTTCTAATTCTTCCCGCCCTTTCCATTTCTATAAATAGTCTCCGTATTTTACTTTCTAACCACCACATTTACTGCTCTTCCTTCGCTCTTCTCTTCTTCAAGCTCTCTCGCAGATCCCAGCTTGTGCTCGCAACTTCTCTGACTCGCCGTCCAACAACATCATGGTCGTAGATGGATAATCCGAGGGGAGAGACAAGTGTGCTGAAGCCTTTCGCGAGGGCCCTTTCTTCTGTGCCATCCTCACCAAGGAGGAATATCTTGCCACGGTGGACAAGTACCTCCACTCAGGGTTCGTGGCTCGCCGCCCTACCGACAGAGACACCATCAACGATCCCTCCACCGACGAGCTCGCCATCCCCATCACTCATTTTGAGAATGGGCTGCGACTCCCCCTATGGCCTGAAGTGCACCAGGTATTTTTTCTTGGCCATAGAATTTTTAGCTCGCCACGCAAAGAGTATTCTAACCCTTACTGATTCTTCTAGGTACTCAAGTACTTTGGCGTTCTGCTGAGCCAGCTGACGCCGAACGCGATTGTCGTGGTGGTCGCATTTGCCAGCTATCTGCGGGCAGAGAAGATCAGGTTTAGTCTGCTCGTCTTCCGCAAAGTATTCTCTTTCCACGCCTACAACGATGGGATGGCTCACTTCGCGAGCCAACACGTCACCATCTGCGAAACAATGAACAAGACCCACTACAGGACGCAGAAGTATGTCCTAGTGAAGGGTCCATTCGGCAACACCTCCTACTCTCACCTCCAGCGAGATGGGGCCACCTACTGCCCCCCCCCCCCCCCCGCCTCGCTGGGGGGGGGGGGGGGGGGGGGGGGGGGGCGACGACGCAAAGCTATACCAATACCTGAGCGGGAAGAACTTTGAGGTCGCCTTCCTCCGGCAGAGGGTGGACTCGCAGATGCCAGTCCCCCAGGGAGAAGGTCTGACACGCGCTCGCAAACTTCCCCACTCCTTTTCTATCTTGTTAGCTAACATTTCTATCACCTTTGCAGGAGAGCGCGATCTTCCGCTCAACCCTCCGCACTAAAATGTTGAAACCAATTTCTTGGTCTCTTGTGAAGCTCGGTCCCTCAACAAGTTGAGGGGTATCTAACACTCACTGACTCCTTGGATGGAACAAACTGGAAACTCAAAACAGAACATAGACCCTTGGTCGCAGCGAGGAGGTCCCACCAGAAACCCAGAAGATCTTTGAGCGCTTCCCCTCCCAATCCAAAGCTGAGACTGGGCACCTTGGAGAGCTAGATAGCTAAGCCAAAAGAGCCTAGGGAGAAGGAAACTCGGACTCCTCAAGTTGGAATCTTCTCCCAAGGTGCCCTTCAAGGTCTATTTATAGTTTTTGCTCATGGTCTGCTAATAGCGGAATCCCGCCTTACATTCTTACTATACGCTGCCCAAAATGGTCTGCCAACAGCCAAACTCCACTGTTTGGAGGGGCAAACTGCAGAACACCAGGGGTTTTGGGTATAAACATCCCTGGACCCTTGCTGGGTGAGCCACACCAGAGGCTTCCTCTCGCGAACTATAAAACCTGATTCACATGTCTTCTTGCGGGCTGGTGGCGAGAGCCCAGCTCGCTCGCTCCCTGCAAGCGTCCACTGGGGAACCGACTCGCTTGCCTCATGCGAGTGGCTGCCGAGGGGTTTGCTCGCCTCCCTCATGCGAGCGGGCCCTTCGATGGACCTTGGCTCGCCCTCCTTATCACTTCTCTCGCCTGTTGATCTTTCAATCTCTGCTCACCTCCTGGAGAATATAGGGGTTGTACACTCATGAGGAGTTTATCATTATCTTTATTAGAGAGATCACTATATCGAGTCCTTTTAGCTCATTTCTAGTGATGTTGATTCTCTCAAACATCTCAGCCACATTCTCATCAGACTTTTTTTTTGAAGTTCTCATATTGTGATATGAGAAGGGACTTTATGTCCTTTCATTCATCTGAACTTCCATCAACCAATCTGGAAAGGGATTCCCAAATTTCTTTAGCTGAGTTGCAGTCAGTCACCATCTGGAAAAAGTCATCAGATATTATAGAGACCAGAATGTTCATGGCCTTGGCATCACATGCCTTCTGCTTCTTTTCAACATCTGTCCATTCAGCTCTAGGCACAATTTCTTATTTCATAGATCCATTGGCATAGTCCTTAGAACTCATTTTTCTAAAAATAATTTTAAAATATAAAATTTAAGAGTAAGAGGATCTTTTGATCATGGTGTTAGCCATTTTATGATCAACCTACCTCTGATACCAATTGAAAGTGCACAGTGAGTCCTCTGAGTATTCTCTAGGGGGGGGGGGGGTGAATAGAGTTTTTAACTTTTTCTTCAAATATTGCACAACAATAAATTAATCTAACAACTATGCATTCAGATTACCAGTCCAGAATAAAATAAACACAGATTGCAGAAATAAAAATAAGTGGACATCACCGAAATTCACAGCATAAAGATAATAGCTATAGTGGTTCCCCAAAATATGGGTACATCCACTCTTCTACCACCTTGGTAGGAATACACTATCCAGTGCCTGAGTCTTTTGATAAGGAGACTCTTAGAACCACTGAGTCTTTTGGTAAGTAGACTCTTCGAACCAACAACTGAGAGTTTTGACAACGAGACTCTTAGAACCACTGAGTGTTTTGGTAAGAAGACTCTTAGAACCAATGATTGAGTCTTTTGATATGGAGACTCTTAGAACCAATCTAGATCTTTTGATAAGGAGATCTTGAACCACTGATTCCTTTAGAGAGGGATTCTAAAAACTCTTTACTCAATTTATAATAAGAGAGAGAGAGAGAGAGAGAGTAAAAAAGGATTAGAAGAAGAAGTAAGTTTTTTGATTTGAATCCTCTTTCAACAGATTTCTCTGAGAATTCTTGGCACTATTAGTGGACTGGATCTTGTATATGATTAATCCTTTGTAAGAACAAATGGATTATAATGCTTTGTCCAGTCGTTCACTTTGTTGCAGCAGAGAGAAGAAGCCTTGTTGCTAATCAGAGATGTATTTTTCTGTGTATTATCTTAGAGAAGACTTGAGGAAGAAGAAGAAGAAGAATGATTAAAGAGTTGTAATTGTTCTGAATATTCTTCAGTAATATTATTCTGTTGTCGAATATTGTTTGAATCACTTTCCTCTTCTGTATCCTTAGTTGAAATGTCTAGGGAATAGTAGCATCCTCTTTATATTTTGATGACCCGTCAAATCTTTTTAGAATAACTGCCAGAAATAACTTTATTCACTCTCTGTAGTCCTTATTTCCATTCTTGGATATAATCGACCCATTAGATATCAAACTATTTCATGTATAATCTCTGAATCACTTTTAGATAATATTAAAGGAGAATTTCTAATTCTGTCTATATTCGACGTAACGTCGAATACATTTGAGTTCTTATCGACGCACTTCTGAATTATACTAGAAGCTGCATCGAAATCCTCCTCTGCAGTCGACTTGGAGTTGAATAGTTATCGATGTATCCATCGAGTTGAATTCCTGAACTCAGAGAACTTCCTTCTGCGTTGATTATAAGACCAAGTTGCGTCAACTTCTAATACTACTTCAACTTACTATGTCTTCTGCGTCGAGTACATCTCGACATTGCATCGACTTAGACTTCAGTCTGAGTTTATGTTAGTTCTTTTCAAAGTTACTTTGACTTGAAGTCAAAGTTGCGTCGACTTCTATTCGAACCAGGTTTAGCTCAACTAAAATTTTGACTCGTTTTGGACTAGTCTTTGACACTCTAATGAGAGTGTAACATCCTAAGACATCTAATTACCAAATTACACTCCCTATTCAACATGGGTAATATATCCTAGAAAATGAAATCACTTGTATATAATTTGTAAGATAAATCAAAGGGTGCTTTTCCTAACACTCATCGCCTTCCATTTGACAAGTCACGGACATGATGTAAATCAAGATTGGAGTGTATTCATCGTGATATGTTTGGACACACCGCAACTGCCAGTCTTGGAGGTAGCAGGTATATGCTGGTCTTTATTGATGATTTCACTAGATATACCTGGGTATATTTTGTGAAGGAGAAGTCTTATGCATTTAGGAAGTTTATGGAGTTTAAGGAGCTTATGGAAGGCCAACTTGTCTGCGGATCAAGAAGTTGAGAACTGACAATGGAGGGGAGTTCACTTCAAGTGAGTTCTTCAACTTTTCACAAAGCATGGCATCCGGAGGGAGCTTTCTTGTGCACATACTCAACAGCAGAACGGAGTTATGGAGCGAAAGATCCGCCATCTGACGGAGACCTGCAAGTGTTGGCTTCATGCTAAAAGCATTCCTAAGTCCTTCCAGGCATAGGGAATGTCTTATGCATCGTACGTCACCATTCAAATGCGCCTTAGTCCTATCAACATGAAGACTCCACTTGAGTTGATGTTTAAGGAGAAGCCTAGTGTGGAACACTTTTGAGTGTTCAGATCTACCTGCTACATGCATGTTCTTGATGCTCTTAGAATGAGATGCGAAAGCAAGGAAGCTACCGTTCGTCTGTTATGATGACCGAAAGAAGGGTAGGAGATGCATGGATCCTGAGACACAAAGGTTTGTGGTCTCAAGAGATATGATATTTGATAAGCTAACATCATACCAGGGTAGTTCACCTATGGAGCTACAAGAGAGCAGGTCAGATGGAGGGAAAGGAGAAGCTGCTACAGAACTTCTGGTGGAGTTTCTTGTGTCACCAGGTGCTCCTGTTGTTTTTAGCTTTGGGACAAGTGCTTCTGGTTCTGGAAACAGGGGGAACGATGCTCCAAGTGTGCCTGGAAGAAGAGCTAGTTTAGAAGAATTAGCAGAAGTGGTGGATCTGGGTAAAGCCCTGCGGTGGTCCAAGCAACTATTATTAACCAGCTCAGTATATAGGGGGATTTTGGTGAGCTTCGTCTCATGCTTCTTTGCAGGCCCCCTAAATGAGCGAGAGTCGTCATGTTTTGAAAACACCATTAGAGTTAAGGAGTGGGAAGATGACATGGATGAGGAGATGGCTGCCCTCAGGAAGAATGAGACATGGGATCTTGTGCCCAAGATTGATGGCATTACTCCTGTGAAATGTAAGTGGGTTTACAAGCTGAAGAAAAAGGCTAACAATAGCATTGGGTGGTACAAGGCTTGCCTTGTAGCTCGAGGGTTCTCACAATAGTACATGGAAGACTATGAAGAGATGGTTAGTCCTATTGCCAAGATAATTCGGTGCGGGTGGTGATAGTGTTGGCAGCTTGCCACGGATAGAAGATTTGGCAACTTGACGTGAAAAATGGTTTCCTTTATGGCGAGATTGACAAGGATATTTTTGTAGTGCAACCACCTGGCTATGTTTCTGAAGTTCATCTAGTACATGTCTGCAAGCTCAAGATGGCTCTTTTTGGCTTGAAGTAGGCGCCTCGGGCATGGTATGGGAAGAATGTAGAATATCTCCAATTCTGCGGTTATTTTACTTATGATTTTGATTCGAGCTTGTTCGTAAAGAAGTTGGGGGACATTCAGGTCTTGGTGATATTGTATGTAGACAATATGATCATTATGGGGAACTCTAAAGAGGAGGTAGCTAGGCTCCAGGCTGAGCTAGCTATCAGATTTTAGATGAAGGATCTGGTGAGCTCCACCATTTTCTTGGACTTGAGGTGGAAAGGAAACATAATGGTGTGCTCATTTCCCAGAAGGACTAAGAAGAATAGATCGTGAAGCGATTCGGCATGGGAGAGGGGAAGAGTAGCTCTACTCCACTAGAGGTTGGTTTGAAGCTTCGACGTGATAAGGGAAGGGTTCTTTCTGATCCCATTGGTGTTCCGGGCTTTGGTTGGAAGTCTTATATATTTGATGATTACGAGGCCGGATATTGCTTATGATGTGGGATGAGTGAGTCAATATTTGGCGGAGACGTAGAAACCTTATTTTATGGCAGCAAGGAGTATTTTAAAGTATATGAAGTCCACCTCTAATATGGGTCTCTTTTATGGGAGGGACTCGAGCTTCAGTCTGCATGATTATACTGATGCTGATTATGGACGAGATACAGATGATCGAAAGTTGACTTCTGGTTATGTCTTTTTGACTGGCTCTGCAGCTATCTCATGGTGCAGCAAGAAGCACATCGAGTCATGCGCGGACCAAGCACATCGAGATCGAGCATCTTTTCGTTTGTAAGAAGGTGCTGGAGGGATATTTGATGGTTGAGTATATGAGGAGTGAGGACAATGTCGCATACATCTTCACAAAGCCTTTGTCGAAGGGACCTTTTGGTCGGTTACTGGGCTTCCTTCGACTGACTTCCACTTCCCACTTCAAGGGGGAGGGTTGAATTTTTTGTAGTGGAAGTAGAAGTGGTCTGGTAATTCTAAGGAGGTCAGACTGAAGAGACTGCATGGTCTGCACGGGCTCTCTCTGGCGACCTATTAAGGTCCAACTAGTTTGGCTCAAGGAATTTTCTTGTTGGTGACCGCGAGATCTGCATTGTCGTGGTTTGATTATTATGACCATCATGTCCGTGCTCGCTCCCTCGCTATGGTGTTCGCAGTCTGGTTGTCATGGTCTAATTCGCAATCTAGATGGGCGGTTAATGTACCTCTCTGGGGCGGTGAGGTCATCTGTATCTCTGCCTATAAATAGAGGTACAGGGCCCGTCATTTCTAAAATGAAAATAAGAGAACTGTAAGAACTAAGCTTGGGTTTTTCCTTTGCCGGTCACAGGATTTCTTACTGTGCGGTCTAGAAGTTGGTTAACCTTTTGTTGTGTTGGCAGGTGGTGCGGTCTCACCAGCGGTCTCCTTTTCTGGCTCTTCCTAGGTTTTAATAACTAGTTCGCCTCCGGCGAACTGAGTTGTAGTTATTCTGCTATTCAGAGACCGCTTAAATATTCAAACTGCGAGGCAACCACTAAGACCGTGCGAATAGCAGAGGTCGTCAACCTGCTATCTGCCAGACCGCCACCTCAGACTGCATGAACTGCTGACTTATTGACCTGCTGAGAAAACAACCTATCCGCACTTCCTGATCGCGTGACTGCAAGTTCGCATAACCACAGAAGCTTGCCGCGAATAGCAGAATAACTACAACTCAGTTCACCTCCAGGAGTTGTGGTCAGACGACAGCTTGTGCAGTTTTCTTCTTCTGTTCGTGGGAAGCTTCTGTGGTTATGCGAACTTGCAGTCACGCGATCAGGAAGTGCAGACAGGTTATTTTCTCAGCAGGTCAATAAGTCAGCAGTTCATGCGGTCTGAGGTGGCGGTCTGGCAGATAGCAGGTTGACGACCTATGCTGTTCGCGCGGTCTTAGTGGTTGCCTTGTAGTTTGACTATTTAAGCGGTCTCTGGCGGTCACAGTTTTTCTTTCTTTCAGCTTTTGGTTATTTTCTAATTTTCTCCATCTGGTGTTCTGAAAAATGATGTCTCGCCATGTATGTCTCGCATTGTAAAGAAGATTGTTAATACCAGATTTTCTTGTCTTTCTATTATTGTTGGTCGCTTAGATTGATTATGGTTGAAGTGTTCTTGCACCTTATTCCCGCTTCTATAGAAATTTTCACTTGATATCAGAGCTAAATTTTCACATGGTATTAGTGATAGATTTTTAACAAGAACTAGTTCATTTCAGAGCTAAAGCCAACCATTAGTGCCTGTTAGTAGGGTGGTTACCTTATATATAACTATAAACCCTTCCATGTCTCAGCAGCGTGGGCGTTTACGTCCTAAGTAACTGTTACCCTTCTCCAACATCGGTAGCAAACTAGGCTAGTACACCCACAATAGCTAAGTCTTGAGGGGTCTGGATGAACGCCCTGGTGTCCACCCAGCTCCCACCTCCATAGTTAGCAGTGACTTGTGTGATTATAACCTGTTGTAATTGCATGACCTCTCCTTCTTCTCACTCCTCGGATTCTCCTATATAATGAGTGTCGCGCATTTATTGTGTCCAACCATTTTGGGTGGCTCTCTATCAGTATAAATTGAGGGACAAGGGTGCCTAGTAGCATCCACTTAACTCAAGCCAGAATATTTCCCATAGTAGGTGTGGTTACAAGTTTACAGACACCCTTTGTTGCCTATTTTTCCACAGCCTTTCTACTGTAATAGCCTGTAAGAGCTCTTTAATGAAATAACATCATCTGCAATAAGTGGTATTCATCACTGTGGGCAAATCTGGTGTCCATCGTGTGCTCGCCGCAAGCTTGCCCTTCTTTTGTCTGTTCGCCAGACCCTCAAGGGTTAGTAACTGATTGCTTACGGTTACTGATTACCCTATTGCCTTTTAGTTCGATCACTAAGTGTGGAGGTTGAGGACATTTTTGGCCTCAACAAGGATATTATATTAAGATGCTTATGTTATTAATTGAATTTTTTTTATTTCATTTAGAGGAATTTTTAATCTAGTACTATTTTATTCTCATATTCTCTCACAATTTATCTTGCATCCTTCTATTTATTATTACCCAACCATAATATTGAGATAAAATAATAATAATTTTCTGAGTAGAAGTACTCATAAACCCATAGAATATGAAACTTTATATTATCTTTTAATATCCAATATTATTAAACGATAGTATACTTACCTTATCTGATTATATTTTTGGATACACTCCTAGCCCATCATACACCCATAGTCAAGCAATTGATTTTGCATCAATAGAAGTTGTGAACTACAACTCCTAGTTGAAATGTATTCAGCTTCCGCATTGGATGTAGATGTAGTTGCATTCTTTTTACAGAACTACGAAATGTGTCATGCCCCCAAGAATTGCCAAGTTCCTAATGTACTATTTCTGTCTAACACGCCACTTGCATAATCAGCATCTGAAAAGCCTATTAGTTCAAAACTTGAGTCCACATGATACAATAAGTAAAGCTCAGGTGTTTCTTTAAGATATGTAAAGATCCTTTTAAAATGGGATAAATGAGATTCTTTTGGAGTTTCATGATATTTAGTAGAGACGCCTGTACCAAACATGATATCATGTATACTTTTGTGAGATATAGAAGAGAACCAATCTAAGCTCACTAGATCTTTTGATCCACTGGACTCTAGATTCAACCTAATCTATCACAACATTAAAATCCACATGGGTTTTCATGGTGGAGGAATTTTCCTTCACAAAACTTTTAATTAATTCTCTAGTATATTTAGATTTTGAAATAAAAATACATTCAACATCTTGCTTGACTTACATCCCTAGAATGTAGGATAACTCCACACTACTACACATTTTAAATTATCCTTGCATCAGGTTTGCAAACCTTTTGCATCGGTTACTATCTGTAGTGCTAGATATGATGTCATCAATATATATTTGTACTAAAAATAATTTATCTTTATGATTTATATATAATGAACAAAGTCTTATCCACATTTCCTCCTAAAAGATAATTTTCAAAAATAAAAGTAGAAAGACTATCATAAGAAACTCTTGTTTTTGTTTGAGACCATACAATGCTTTGTAAAATTTATATAAATGAGAGGGGAGGTTAGGATCTAAAAAACATAGAGGTTGCTCAACATAAGCTTCTTCTTGAAGTTTACCATTGAGAAAGGCACTTTTGACATGTAATTGGAATTCTCTCATCCTGTTGTGAGCTATATAGCAAGAAATATTCAATTTTCTTCCAGCCTTGGAATAGGAGAAAATGTCTGATCATAGTCTACGTTGAAACCAAGACTTGAGAACAAGACTTGGTCTCTATGGAGTTCGAGGTCCCCGAAACAGGGGGTGACCTCACACCTACTTCTCTTAAGGGAGAGCACCAGACCAAAGACTTAGGAAACTAGGAACGGGACCAAGGGCTAAGCGAGGAGGTCCCACCACACACCCGGAAGATCTTTGAGCGCTTCCCCTCCCAAGCCAATGCTGAGCTTGGGGCTCCTTTGGAGGCTCTCTTCACCCACTTGAAGAAACTTGTGGAGAGAAAAGCCAAAAGAGAAGTCCTTCCAAATGGTGCCCCTTGGTACTATTTATAGTTTTTTGGACTTGGTCTGCCAATAGTCATATTTTGGCCTGCGAGATTACGAAAATACCCCCAAGATTGGCCTGCTAACAGCCAAATCCCACCATTCCGGGGAACTAAACGCAGACCGCCCTAGGGGGCCGGGCGAGCAGGGGGCAGGCCGCCTCCCTCGCTCACCCCCTTGCTGGGGCGGGGCGAGCCCGGAAGTCGGACCCTCTCCGGCTTGCCCCCTTGCTGGGGCGGGGCAAGCTCGGGAGGAAAACCCTCTCCGGCGTGCCCCCTTGCTGGGGCAGTGCAAGCCCGGGAGGCCGCCTGCCTCTGGCTTGCCCCCTGGGTGGGGCGGGGAGAGCCCGGGAGGCCGCCTTCCTTAGGCTCGCCAACTACTGGGGCAGGGCAAGCCCGGGAGGCCGATCGCCTCTGGCTCTCCCACTCTGCTGGGGCGTGGCGAGCCCGGGAGGCCGCCTACCTCTGGCTCACACCGTGGCTGGGGAGGGGCGAGACCGAGAGGCCTCCTACCTCCGTCTCGCCCCCTGCTGGGGTGGGGCGAGCCCGGGAGGCCGCCTACCTCTGGCTCACCCCCTCTGCTGGGGTGGGGCGAGGCAAGCCGGGGGGCATCCTCCCCTTTACTCTCCGGTTCGGCCCCTCTACCCATATTGGGCTGGGCAAGCGGGAGGCCGCCCGCCTCCCCTGCTCTCCCCCCTATTTGGAATAATCTAGGGCTGCCCACCTCAGTCTTGAGCCCGTCCGATGGCTCACCCGCACCTCTTACCTAGGGTAGTGCCTCTCAAAAGAGATTGGGACTAATGACACCTTGGGCCCTGGGGATCAACTCGGCGAATACAGGGTTGTACATAATCCCCGTTATTTTTGAGCGGGACTCACGGTCGGAAAGAAAAGTCCAACCCTGCATATTCGGCGAGTGCCTTCCTGAGAGCCCGGCCAGCGGAGCCACATCGGGGGTAAAACACTTAGCCTCCCCGAGAGGCCTTCCCATCTTGCCGGCTAGCGAGAGCTTAGCCAACGTAGCCACCTCGGGGGAAAAACACTTAGCCTCCCCGAGAGGCCTTCCGACCCTGCCGGGTAGCGAGAGCCCGGCTAGTGGAGCACCTCGGGGGAAAACACTTAGCCTCCCCAAGAGGCCTTTCGACCCTACCGGCTAGCGAGAGCCCGACTAGCGGATCCACCTCTGGGGAAAAACACTTAGCCTCCTGAGAGGCCTTCCCACCTTGCCGGCTAACGGAGCCATCTCGGGGGAAAACACTTAGCCACCCCGAGAGGCCTTCCCATCTTGCTAGATAGCGAGAGCCCGGCTAGCGGAGCCACCTCGAGGGAAAAACACTTAGCCTCCCCGAGAGGCCTTCCCACCTTGCCGGCTAGCGAGAGCATGGCTAGAGGATCCACCTCGGGGGAAAAACACTTATCCTCCTCGAGAACCCGTCCCACCTTGCCGGCTAGCGAGAGCCCGGCTAGCAGAGCCATCTCGGGGGAAAACACTTAGCCTCCCCGAGAGGCCTTCCCACCTTGCCGGCTAGCGAGAGCCCGGCTAGCGAGAGCCATCTTGGGGGAAAAACAACTTAGCCTCCCTGAGAGGCCTTCCTACCCCGACGGCTAGCGAGAGCCTGGCTAGCGAAGCGATCTCGGGGGAAAAAGACTTAGCCTCCCCGAGAGGCCTTCACCGTGACGGCTAGCGAGAGCCCAGCTAGCGGAGTCACCTCGAGGGAAAAACACTTAGCCTCCCAGAGAGGCCTTCCGACCCTGCCGGCTAGCAAGAGCCCGGCTAGCGGATCCACCTCGGGGAAAAAACACATAGCCTCCCAGAGAGGCCGTCTGACCCTGCCGGCTAGCGAGAGCGCAGCTAGCGGAGCCACCTCGGGCGAAAAACACTTAGCCTCCCCGAGAGGCCTTCCGACCCTGACGGCTAGCGAGAGCCTAGCTAGCAGAGCCACCTCGGGGGAAAAACACTTAGCCTCCCCGAGAGGCCTTCCGACCCTGCCGGCTAGCGAGAGCCCGGCTAGTGGAGCCACCTCATTGGAAAAACACTTAGCCTCCCCGAGAGGCCTTCCCACCCTGTCGGCTAGCGGAGCCACATCGGGGGAAAAACACATAACCTCCTGAGAGGCCTTTCGACCTCGCCGGCTAGCGAGAGCCCGGCTAGCACAGCCACCTCGGGGGAAAAACACTTAGCCTCCATGAGGGGCCTTCCGACCTCGCCGGCTAGCGAGAGCTCGGCTAGCGAAACCATCCGAGGGGAAAAATCACCTACCCTTCCTGGGAGGCCAACCTGCCCTGCCAGCTAGAGAGAGCCCGGTCAGCGGAACCATCCGAGGGGAAAATACTTAGCCTCCCTGGGAGCTCAACCTGCCCTGCCGGCTAGAGAGAGCCCAGTCAGCGGAACCATCCGAGGGGAAAAATCACTTATCCTCCCTGGGAGGTCAACCTACCCTGCCGGCTAGAGAGAGCCCAGTTAGCGGAACCATCCGAGGGGAAAAATACTTAGCCACTCTGGGAGGTCAACCTGCCCTGCCGTGTAGAGAGAGCCCAGTCAGCGGAACCAGCCGAGGGAAAAAATCACTTACCCTCCCTGGGAGGTCAACCTGCCCTGCCGGCTAGAGAGAGCCCGGTCAGCGGAACCATCCGAGGGGAAAAATCACTTACCCTCCCTGGGAGGTAAACCTACCCTGCCGGCTAGAGAGATCTCAGTCAGTGAAACCATCAGAGGGGAAAAATACTTAGCCTCCGTGGGAGGTCAACCTGCCCTGCCGGCTAGAGAGAGCCCGGTCAATGGAACCATTCGAGGGAAAAAAATACTTAGCCTCCCTGGGAGGTCAACCTGCCCTGCCGACTAGAGAGAGCCCGGTTAGCGGAACCATCCGAGGGGAAAAATTACTTACCCTCCCTAGGAGGTCAACCTTTCCTGCCGGCTAGAGAGAGCCGGTCATTGGAACCATCCGAGGGGAAAAATCACTTACCCTCCCTAGGAGGTCAACCTACCCTGCCGGCTAGAGAGAGCCCGGTCAGCGGAACCATCTGAGTGGAAAAATCACCTACCCTCCCTGGGAGGTCAACCTGCCCAGCCAGCTAGAGAGAGCCCGGTCAGCGGAACCATCCGGGGGGAAAATACTTAGCCTCCCTGGGTGGTCAACCTGCCCTGCCGACTAGAGTGTTCCCAGTCAGCGGAACCATCCGAGGGGAAAAATCACTTACCCTCCCTGGGAGGTCAACCTACCATGCCGGCTGGAGAGAGCTCGGTCAGCAGAACCATCCGAGGGAAAAAATACTTAGCCTCCCTGGGAGGTCAACCTGCCCTGCCAGCTAGAGAGAGCCCGGTTAGCGGAACCATCTGAGGGGAAAAATCACATACACTCCCTGGGAGGTCATCCTACCCAGCCGACTAGAGAGAGCCCGGTCAGCGGAACCATCCGAGGGGAAACATCACTTACCATCCCTGGGAGATCAACCTGCCTTGCCGGCTAGAGAGTGCCCGGTCAGCGGAACCATCCGAGGGGAAAAATACTTAGCCTCCCAGGGAGGTCAACCTGCCCTGCCGGCTAGAGAGAGCCTTGTCAGCGAAACCATTCGAGGGGAAAATACTTAGCCTCCCTTGGAGGTCAACCTGCCCTGCCAGCTAGAGAGAGCTCGGTCAGCGGAACTGTCCGAGGGGAAAAATCACTTACCCTCCCTAGGAGGTCAACCTGCCCTGCCGGCTAGAGAAAGCCCAGCCAGCGGAACCATCCAAAGGGAAAAATCACTTACCCTCCCTGGGAGGTCAACCTACCCTGCCGGCTAGAGAGAGCCCGGTCAGCAGAACCATCTGAGGGCACAAATCACATACCCTCCCTGGGAGGTCAACCTGCCCTGTCGGCTAGAGAGAGCCCGGTCAGCAGAACCATCCGAGGGGAAAAATACATAGCCTCCCTGGGAGGCCAACCTGCCCTACCGGCTAGAGAGAGACCGGTCAGCGGAACCATCAGAGGGGAAAAATAATTAGCCTCCAGGGAGGTCAACCTGCCCTGCCGACTAGAGAGAGCCCGGTCAGCGGGACCATCCGAGGGGAAAAATACTTAGCCTCCCTGGGAGGTCAACCTGCCCTACTGGCTAGAGAGAGCCCGGTCAGCGGAACCATCCGAGGGTAAAAATACTAAACCTCCCTGGGAGGTCAACCAGCCCTGCCGGCTAGAGAGAGTTGATAGCTAAGATTTAGGATATAAATAATTTTCTCCAAATTCTATGAACTATAGGCAAGAGCACCTATCGGTCATAGCATAGGATATTTAAAACAAATAAATATCAAGTATCGTATTCCACGGGTTTGTTGACTACTTCTACTCACGCAAATTAATATTATTTTATCGGAAGTAATATGAAGTTCTGAAAATAATTAAATAAAGAGAAACATTTGATCGGGAATCCTTCTAAAGTAAAATATTTCGGAAATCTAGAATTCGAAAGAAATTGATTTAGACAAACTTGACCGTGGAGGTTCCCAAAATATGATAGAGCCTCTCTCGAGAGAACTACCACCTAACCTTAGGTTGATCGATTAAGACCCCTCGGCCAGTTGAAACCCCTATGCTTGCTTTATACGGTGAGCCCCACTATTGGATTTGACTCCAATCCAGAAGAATTTCATCACCCTCTCTCGAGGAGTGCAAACAATTCTTTTTACTGATGAGCGATCTACCGTATTTACGGATCTCTCGATACACTAAAATATGGATCAAACTTGATTTTCATACACTAGAAATATGAAACCAATAATTGCAAATCATCGGTAAATCTTAGTTTCCAAATCCAAACTAAGAATAAAAGATTACGAAATATAAAAACTTAGGAAATCATCCGATCAAATGCTATAAAATTATTTAAACATGATTTAAAAAGAAGAACAATTTTATTTCTAAGAAAAGGAATAACACATACAAGAAATAAAATTCTAAACTAAGAATTAAGAAGTGCAAGACAAGAAGTAAATTGCATAAAGAAAATACAATAAGAAAATGCTGAAAAAACTAATCTAAAAATGACCCAATCTAAGCTAGGATCGGATTCCCATCACTTTGGTAGCAACTGGCTTTTATAGGTAGAAAATTGTTGAGTCACGCCCTTGGTCAAGCCCGTGACAAAGGGCGTGTAAGCTGTGTAATTGCGTCTTGAAAGCCCAGGAACGTTGGGGAAGAAAAAACCGCAAAAATTAATCATCTCGACGGGTCACGGCCTCAGTCACCCCCGTGACCTAGGGCGTGACTTGACTGAATCTGGAAACGGCGGGAAACGACGCGATCTGGAGTTATTCTGGCAGTTGTGGGAATGGTCACCCCCTAGGTCATGGCCGTGACATGTAGTCACGCCCGTGACAGAGGGTGTGACATGACCGAGTCTGGAAACGGCGCGATCTGGAGTTATTCTGGCAGTTGCGCGTTGGGTCACCACCTAGGTCATGGCCGTGACATGGAGTCATGCCCGTGACCTTGGGCGTGTAGGATGGCAATGATGTGGCGGCGTGTTTTGGCAGCTAGAAGATGGCTGGGTTGAGTCATGGCCGTGACTTGATGTCACGCCCTTGGTCATGGCCGTGACCGAGGGCGTGTAATACTAAATTAGGCTGGTGGCATGATCAGGCAGCTGGAAGATGGTTAGGTTGAGTCATGGCCGTGACTTGATGTCACGCCCTGGGTCATGGCCGTGACCGAGGGCGTGTAATACTAAATTGGGCTGACGGCATGATCAGGCAGTTGGAAGATGGCTGGGTTGAGTCATGGCCGTGACTTGAAGTCACGCCCTTAGTCATGGCCGTGACCGAGGGCGTGTACTGAAGATTTTTGCAGACTTGTCCCATTCTTTCCCCTGAACATGGCTGTGAGCTTGAATTTGCTATTAGCAGCCCAGATTACCTGAAAACACAAAATAAAGCGAATTAGATATATATTAAACTAAAATTATATAAAAACTAATTAATTACTACTAAAATACTATATAAAAATAACTATAAATAATGCACTATCAAATACCCCCATACTTAAGCTTTTGCTATTCCAGAGCAAAAACTAATTTATAAGTATGAGAAGAATTTATAGGGCATTTCCAAAAAGATTTACTTCTAATTATGCACTTCAAATCTCATAAAACTCATGTCAAAATAAGTTAAGAAATTAAAATTCAGATTTATAAGAAATAATTAATAATTCATAAATTGAAAT
Source organism: Dactylorhiza incarnata (assembly GCA_033032865.1). NCBI lineage: Eukaryota > Viridiplantae > Streptophyta > Magnoliopsida > Asparagales > Orchidaceae > Dactylorhiza > Dactylorhiza incarnata. Next base: position 134,354 of record JAWHQI010000210.1, read on the forward strand.
GAGTAGAATAAATTTTAGTTTTGAAATTCTCTAACTAAATCTTCATAAACAAAATTGCATTGAATTAAACAAAATATTCCAAGATTAAAGTTATAGAAACATTACAATCATGAGAAACTTTTAGAAAACTACAAAATATTAACTATGCTCTCTCAATAATATCTTGGATAAACAAGTGAACTTGGCTAAATGGGGTAAAATTGACATTGAAGAAGTTACTTTGTATATGGGAAATGATGAATTTTATCCTCTCATTTCCATTTTTTTTTAATTTCTTCTTCTTTTTATATCCCAAATGTATATGTTTAGGAGTGATGAATTTTATCCTCTCAACTCTATGCCATATAATCTTTTACTGATTTGGGTGCATATGTTTAGGAATGATGAATTTTATCCTCTCATTCCATGACATATGATCTTTTCAAATTTTTTTATGCCAAACAATGGGTTTAACAAAAAGGTAGGGAAAAGGCTAAACAAATTCCAAAGATACATTTTAAGAGCATAGAAAATAATTTGAGCAATCTACAAGAAACTATGAGTTCAAGTTAATATAAGTAAAATCTAAAGATATTTCACACAATTACTACAAAATTGAATTATGATATTTTAAAGAGAGAAAGTAAAACTAAGAAATATTCTAAACAAGTCAAAATAATGAAAAACTCATTAATTCAAATTCATCTAAAATTTAAATCTAACATATTTTGAAGAGAAATATATGATTTAAAAATTCATAAAAAGAAAACTCCTTAAATTTTTTTTGTATTTTTCATATTTTTAAAACAAAATTGAAAAAGAAAACAAAGAAACATTTTTTTATGATTTTTAACAATTTTCGCAATTTTTTTTGAAATTTTTTTTTTGAATAAAAATAAACAGAAGAGAACACCCCCCCCCCCCATACTTAAAGATAAACATTGTCCCAAATGTTTATAAACAAGGATGAAAAGGCAAAAACAGGAAAAGAAAATGCATAAAATAAAAGAAAAATTGCAAAAATATAAAGATAAGCAAGGGGTGCCTCCCAAGAGCGTTTTGTTTAACTTCTTTTAGCTAGACGTTAAGGATTAGCTAAAAGGATATTCAAATTGAAAATGCACAGGCAACTCCCTTAATTCATGCAGAGGTGAAAATGCCGAAAACTGTTGCCCGGCGACTCCTCCGCTATAATCCTGATTCTTTTGTTCTCCGTTAGCGCGAAATTGTGAATCCAAATTACCTATATATACCCTAGGTAATTTGGATTGATGGAGATGAGCGGCAAATGGATCGGTGAAGACGTTTGGTTGCAACGGCTCATCATCTACAAGAAAATTATTAGTATAAAAAGAATCAAGATTAAGCGAGTCAGAAAAATTTTCACAAGGAGGAGTTTCTTGTGAAAATACATGATTAAGCGTCGGTTGTTTATTTTCAAAAATAAACGAATTATCAGAAAAATCAATACAAAGTGGAGAAAATTCATGAGACACAATTTCTTCATGAATAATAATTTCATGAAAAAGAGAAGACAGGGCGGGCAAAGGAGAAGAAGAAAAATTTTCATTTTCTAATTCGTCCGGTGTCTCCATGACTTTGCGAAATTCTTGGTACAATTGTTCTTCTTGATCTTGAGAATAAACATTTAAAGTGGGAGAAATAACATTCGGAAAAATTTCAAGATCAGAAGAAGAACAAATCTGTGGAAAAGGCGAGGAAAGCAAATCATAATTGAAGGAATTTCTTTCTTCGCACTAAAAACTATCCGGGTGACCTTGCCACCATGAATAATCAACATCAGAGTAAGAAGGAGATTCACTCAAATCATTATTTAAAGAAAAATTATTTTCATCATAAAAATTATAATTTTCATTATAAAAACTATAATTTTCATTAGAAAAATTAATTTGATTTTCATTAGAAAAATGTTGAAATGAAAAATAGCATTCCTCACTAGAATGATGACCCCCACAAAAAGGACAGATAATTTGGCGCATTCGTGCGGCTTCCAAAAGAATGACTTTATTTTGAAGCTCGACAACTTTTGCGGCCAACTGCGATAACATCATATTTTTTGAAAAAGAAAATTAAACAATCGTTACCTAATAGAAGTGAATTTTAAAAGAAAAAGCAAAAAGAGAAATGGGGGTGGAGAAAGAGAATGATAAAAGTAATAAAATTCACGCTTTCAAAGTATCAACAAAAATATTCCCCGGCAACAGCGCCAAAAACTTGATAGCTAAGATTTAGGATATAAATAATTTTCTCCAAATTCTACGAACTATAGGCAAGAGCACCTATCGTCCATAGAATAGGATATTTAAAACAAATAAATATCAAGTGTTGTATTCCACGGGATTGTTGACTACTTCTACTCACGCAAATTAATATTATTTTGTCGGAAGTAATATGAAGTTTTGAAAATAATTAAATAAAGAGAAACATTAGATCGGGAATCCTTCTAAAGTAAAATATTTCAGAAATCTAGAATTCGAAAGAAATCGATTTAGACAAACTTGACCATGGAGGTTCCCACAATATGATAGAGCCTCTCTTGAGAGAACTACCACCTAACCTTAGGTTGATCGACTAAGACCCCTCGGCTAGTCGAAACCCCTATGCTTGCTTTGTGCGGTGAGCCCCACTATTGGATTTGACTCCAATCCGGAAGAATTTCATCACCCTCTCTCGAGGAGTGCAAACAATTCTTTTTACTGATGAGCGATCTACCGTATTTACAGATCTCTCGATACACTAAAATATGGATCAAACTTAATTTTCATACACTAGAAATATGAAACCAATAATTGCAAATCATCGGTAAATCTTAGTTTCCAAATCCAAACTAAGAATAAAAGATTACGAAATATAAAAACTTAGGAAATCATCCGATCAAATGCTATAAATTAGTTAAACATGATTTAAAAAGAAGAACAATTTTATTTCTAAGAAAAGGAATAACACATACAAGAAATAAAATTCTAAACTAAGAATTAAGAAGTGCAAGACAAGAAGTAAATTGCATAAAGAAAATACAATAAGAAAATGCTGAAAAAACTAATCTAAAAATGACCCAATCTAAGCTAGGATCGGATTCCCATCACTTTGGCAGCAGCTGGCTTTTATAGGTAGAAAATTGCTGAGTCACGCCCTTGGTCACGCCCGTGACCAAGGGCGTGTAAGCTGCGTAATTGCGTCTTGAAAGCCCGGGAATGTTGGGGAAGAAAAAACCCGCCAAAATTAATCATCTCGACGGGTCACGACCTCGGTCACCCCCGTGACCTAGGGCGTGACTTGACCGAATCTGGAAACGGCGGGAAACAGCGCGATCTGGAGTTATTCTGGTAGTTGCGGGAATGGTCACCCCCTAGGTCATGGCCGTGACATGTAGTCACGCCCGTGATAGAGGGCGTGACATGACCGAGTCTGGAAACGGCGCGATCTGGAGTTATTCTGGCAGTTGCACGTTGGGTCACCCCCTAGGTCATGGCCGTGACATGGAGTCATGCCCGTGACCTGGGGCGTGTAGGATGGAAATGATGTGGCGGCGTGTTCTGGCAGCTGGAAGATGGCTGGGTTGAGTCATGGTCGTGACTTGATGTCACGCCCTTGGTCATGGCCGTGACCGAGGGTGTGTAATACTAAATTAGGCTGGCGGCATGATCAGGCAGCTGGAAGATGGCTGGGTTGAGTCATGGCCGTGACTTGATGTCACGCCCTTGGTCATGGCCATGACCGAGGGCGTGTAATACTAAATTGGGTTGGCTGCATGATCAGGCAGCTGGAAGATGGCTGGGTTCAGTCATGGCCGTGACTTGAAGTCACGCCCTTGGTCATGGCCATGACCGAGTGCGTGTACTGAAGATTTTTGCAGACTTGTCCCATTCTTTCCCCTGAACATGGCTGTGAGCTTGAATTTGCTATTAGCAGCCCCAGATTACCTGAAAACACAAAATCAAGCGAATTAGATATATATTAAACTAAAATTATATAAAAACTAATTAATTACTACTAAAATACTATATAAAAATAACTATAAATAATGCACTATCAAGAGTCCAGTCAGCGGAACCATCCGAGGGGAAAAATCACTTAGCACAATACATTCTGGCGTAATCTGTCGGGGATAAAATTAATTTTAACTAAGAACTTGTTGATACAAGGTTCACTCAGAATGCTCACTCTTGGAGATGGTTCTATTCCTGTCATTGCCATTGTTGACCTTTAGCCCTCATCTAAAGAAACTTTGGGCAGGTGGACATTGCGTGACTTTCCTCCTGATGGAAGTCATAGTAAGGTAACTCCACTCGGACACCGCCTCTTCCTCGCGTACAATTGCTTCTTCTTCTTTGGCCGATCGCCATGGTTTGCTGAGGCGGTGGAGGGGTTGCCCTCGGTCCTGGCCTCCACCTTGGGGGTCGGATCTCTGCCTTTGAAATTTCCCCTCTCCTGGGTCAAACTCTCCTTCGGGGTCTCTCATGCCCCTTCATGCTTCCTCGGCTCCGACTCACTCAGCTTGGCCAACCTTTTTATGAACTCCGGGTTTGCCCCCTCCCCCTCAATTTCTTCCGTCGCCCTTTCCATCAATTCCTCGAAGGATAGGGGGGCCTTCCACTTTAAGCTCATCTTGAAGAACCCCACCCGCAGCCCCACAATGAAGGCAAGCTGGAGGGTGAACCCAGGTACCTCCTGGGTGAGGAGGACCTCCTCTTGGAACTTGTCGACGTAGCTAGCCAGCGACTCTCTCGGCTCTTGCTTAATCTTGAAGAGTGCCTCGACATCCTTCTTTCTCTTCCTCAACATGGAGAAGCGCAATAGAAAACCTCGACACAGATCCCCGAAGGCCCAGATAGACCCCACGAGGAGTTGGTGGAACCAATCCCTCGCTTTCTTCTTCAGAGTGGTTGCGAAGAGTCGACATTAGAAGGCATCTGACATCGGATAGATCGAGACCATGTCCTCGAACCACTGCAGGTGCAGTGCTGCGTCATCCTTGCTGGAGTAGTAAGACATCTCCGGCCCCCTGAACCCCTCTAGAACCGGGGTCGAGAGGACCAACTCACAAAAAGGACTTCCCTTGCTCGCCCCCGTTTGGGGCTGGGCGAGTGGGGGTATGTCACCTCCCCACTCGCCCCCCTGGAGTTGGGCGAGTGGGGGTATTGCACCTCCCCACTCGCCCCCTCCTTGGGGACCGGGCGAGTGGGGGCCGAATGCCTCCCCACTCCCCACCACTGGTACCTCCTTCCTGGAACGCTGGCTGGGAGTGCTCTCACCTACTTGCTGAGGCAGGACCTCTGGACCACCTCCTCTCCTGCCTTCGCCTATCATGATGAAAGTTACCTGCAAGGTGGCAGGTCCTCCCGCTTGAAGTTTTCCGACATCTCCATTGACACCACCACCCCTGGTGGCTGCGGGTGGCCTGGGTTGGATCCTCCTCCACCTCCAGACATAGAGCTCAGCTTGAGATTTTCTTATGATGGTCACTCCCATGCTCACCGCACCATAAATGTTGAAACCAAGACTTGAGAACAAGACTTGGTCTCTGTGGAGTTCGGGGTCCCCAAAAGAGGGGTGACCTCACACCTACTTCTCACAAGGGAGAGCACCAGGCCGAAGACATAGGAAACCAGGAACAGGACCAAGGGCTCAGCGAGGAGGTCCCACCACACACCCGGAAGATCTTTGAGTGCTTCCCCTCCCAAGCCAATGCTGAGCTTGGGGCACCATTGGAGGCTCTCTTCACCCACTTGAAGAAACTTGGGGAGAGAGAAGCCAAAATAGAAGTCCTTCCAAATGGTGCCCCCTTGGTCCTATTTATAGATATTTGGACTTGGTCTGCCAATAGCCACATTCTGTCCTTCGTAAAACGAGATTACGAAAATACCCCCAAGATTGGTCTGCTAACAGCCAAATCCCGTCATTCCGGGGCGCTAAGTGCAGACCGCCCTAGGGGGCCGGGCAGTAGGGATAGGTCGCCTCGCTTGCTCGCCCCCTTACTGGGGCGGGGTGAGCCCGGGAGTCGGACCCTCTCCGGCTTGCCCCCTTGCTGGGGCGGGGCAAGCTCGGGAGGTGGACCCTCTCCAGCTCGCCCCCTTGTTGGGGTGGGGGGAGCCCGGGAGGCCGTCTGCCTCCTGCTCACCCCCTGGATGGGGCGGGGTGAGCCCAAGAGGCCGACTGCCTCTGGCTCGCCCCCTGCTGGGTCAGGGCGAGCCTGGGAGGCTGCCTGCCTCCGGCTCGCCCCCTCTGCTGGGGCAGGGCGAGCCCGGGAGGCCGCCTGCCTCCGGCTCGCCCCCTGGCTGGGGCCGGGTGAGCTCTAGAGGCCGTCTGCCTCTGGCTCGCCCCTACTGGGCGGGGCGAGTCCGGGAGGCCTCCTGCATCCGGCTCGCCACCTCTGCTGTGGCGGGGCAAGCCGGGGAGGCCGGCTACCTTCGGCTCGCCCCCTCTGCTGGGGCGGGGCAAGCCGGGGGGCTTCCTACCCTCTACTCTCCGGCTCGCCCCCTCTGCCCTCCTTGGGCTGGGCGAGCGGGAGGCCGCCCGCTTCCCCTGCTCGCCCCCCTCTTTGGAATAATCTGGGGCTTCCTCCCCTCTACGCTCACCGCACGATAAATGTTGAAACCAAGACTTGAGAACCAATCTTGGTCTCTGTGGAGTTCGGGGTCCCCAAAAGAGGGGGTGACTTTACACCTACTTCTCTCAAGGGAGAGCACCATGTCGAAGACTTAGGAAACTAGGAACGGGACGAAGGGCTCAGCGAGGAGGTCCCACCACACACCCGGAAGATCTTTGAGTGCTTCCCCTCCCAAGTCGATGCTGAGCTTGGGGCACCTTTGGAGGCTCTCTTCACCCACTTGAAGAAACTTGGGGAGAGAGAAGCCAAAAGAGAAGTCCTTCCAAATGGTGCCTCCTTGGTCCTATTTATAGTTTTTGGACTTGGTCTTCCAATAGCCACATTCTAGCCAACGAGATTACGAAAATACCCCCAAGATTGGCCTGCTAACAGCCAAATCCCGCCATTCCGGGGCACTAAACGCAGACCTCCCTAGGGGGCCAGGCGAGAAGGGGGCAGGCCGCCTCCCTCGCTCACCCCTTACTAGGGCGGGGCGAGCTCTGGAGCCGGACCCTCTCCGACTCGCCCCCTTGCTGGGGCGGGGCAAGCCCGGGAGGCGGACCCTCTCCGACTCGTACCATTGCTGGGGCAGGGCGAGCCCAGGAGGCCGCCTGCCTCCGGCTCGCCCCCTGGCTGGGCGGTGCAAGTCCAAGGGGCCGCCTGCCTCTGGCTCGCCCCCTGCTGGGGCAGGGCGAGCCCGGGAGGCCGCCTGCCTCCGGCTCGCCCCCTTTGCTGGGGCGAGGCGAGCCCGGGGGGCTTCCTCCCCTCTACTCTCCGGCTCGCCCCCTCTGCCCTCCTTGGGTTGGGCAAACGGGAGGCCGCCCGCCCGCCTCCCCTGCTCTCCCCCTCTTTGGAATAATCTAGGGCTGCCCCCCTCAGTCTTGAGCCCGTCTGACGGCTCACCCGCCCCACTTACTTGGGTCAGTGCCTCTCAAAAAAGATTGTTCCTAATGACACCTTGGGCCCCGGGGATCCACTCGGTGAATATAGGGTTGTACAGTCTATACCCTCTTCCTCTCTGTATCCTTGAGCAACTAGTCTCGCCTTATTCCTTGCAATTATTCCTTCTTGGTCTAGTTTGTTTCTAAACCCACTTTGTTCCAATGATAATGTAGTTGACTACTCTCTCCACCAGTCTCCCTCCCTTATTTCATTCAAATTGAGCTAGCCCTTCTTACATAGCCTTAATTCAGTGTGGATCAATACTAGCATCATCAAATTTCTTAGGCTCCATTTGGGATAGAAAGCTTAAGAGCATTCTTTCATTTAGTGTGTTGCACTTTGTCTAATATCCATAAGATATGTTTCTAATTACTAGGAGATTGGATAATATTTAAGAGTGACAAGTACTCTTGGAGGATCATTATTTCCATCTTGAGGTGTTTCTTCAATAACTTTCTTGTGTGTTAATGTTTGTCCAACATGATCCAACGTTGTGTGTTCATATATATTGTAATCATTGCTTACATCTGCTTATTCAGTTTGGTTGATCGAAATATTTTGGATAGGTTCAACTTTATTGGAATTTTCTTTAATATCTAATTCTTCTTCTTCAAATCTCACTGTATTTGAAGATATTTGAGAACGAACCCCTTAATTGTTGTTTTGGTGATCAACTGTATCAATCACCAATTGATCCATTTTCTCTATTACTTTGGCAAACTATGGACTAAAATTAATACTAGAGTTTTTCTCTTATGAAACATGTTAGTACAAAACTAATATGCATAGATTCTTCTATGTTTAATGTTCTTTTATTAAAACATCTATATGATTTACTTGAAGTGTAATATGCTAAAAAATTCCTTCATCAATCTTTCTTTCAAATTTACCTTTGTGAGTTTTACCATTGTTCAGTATGTAGCACAAATTTCCAAAAATTCTAAAGTTTGTAATATTTGGAATCTTCTCTCTTAATAGTTCATAGTGAGACTTTTCTTTATTCCTATAGATTAAACTCCTACTCAAGAAATAACATGCAATATTTACTGTGTCAGCCTAGAAATACCTTGGTAAATAAGAGTCAACAAGAAAGGTCCTACCTATTTCAATTAGGGTTCAATTCTTTTTCTTAGCAACTTTTTTTTGTTATTGAGTTTTTTGAGCAAAAAGCTATGCTCGATCCCTTCACATTCACAAAATTAGTGTCATGATTACTTCTAATCAAAACAACTGAAGTATAATATTTATTTTGGATTTGTTTAATTAAATTTGTAAGAGCTTTGAATGTATCAAACTTAGATTTTAGAAAGAACACCCAACTGAATCTTGAATAGTCATCGATAATAACCAATGAATATGATTTTCCACCTATAGTATTAATAGAAACTAGTCAAAATAGATCTATGTGGATCAAGTAAAGAATTCTTGGAGAACTATCAATAATGGAATTCTTAAAACTAATCTTTGTTTGTTTTCCCAATTGGCAATCTCTACAAGGTTTTTCTTTTACTTGCCTAGAACTAGGTTGTCCAATTACTAGATTATTTTTGGCTAGTTTGGCATTAGTTTTTATATTTAAATGTGTAATTTCTCAATGCCATAACTCATATTTTGAGATAGAAGAGTTAAATAACTTGATTTTAGATTTGTTAGGAAATAAATTTATAAGATACATATTACCATTTCTAATTCTAAATAGAGCAATTACATCCATTTCATTTCTAAAGATTAGACATACCTCATGTGTGAACATAACTTTACTGTTCTTGTCACACAATTGACTGATGCTTATCAGATTGTGATTTAGTCCTTCAAAAAGGCTATTTCGGTGAAGGTTTTTGCACCTGCATTAATTGTAATATAGCATTTAGTTTGACCATTGCTTGAGTCTCCAAAGACAACTTTGAGTCCTTCTTTTGATTCATAATTATCCAGCAAGATCTTATCTTTAGTCATTTTTCTGGAACATCCACTATTCAGGTACCACTGTTGGGCTGTGGTAGACTTGGACTGATCAGAAAAAACAATTACTTGTTAGGGGGGGGCCTAGTATGACTAGGATCCATATTTCTTTTGATAGAAGGATATTAACCAAAAGTTCAGTAGATTAGAGTATGAAGAAAGACTTGGAATTACTGGTTGATTGTACCATCAATCCTTCATGAAGTGTCCAACCTTGTGGCAATAATCATTCAAATCTATTTTATACACTTCTTCTCTTTACAAGAATGGATTGATTTGAATATGAATTAACTCTATTATGAGAGTCAAAATTTTCTCTATAAGGCATGCGTTAAGAGGAAATCGATGCATATTTTGTTGTCGATTAGCATAGGATGTATATTCAGTCATCCATCGATTAGTATTGGATGTGCACTGAATATTATTCAGAATAAAGTTTTGTGTTTTCTTCCTTATAACAGGAGGTTTACCCATAATTCCTATTTGTGATGAAATGTCCATGGGTAACTGTTTGTGATTTCATTTTCTTAAATTATTCTTATTTAACTTATTTTTATGAGTGGTAGAAGCAATATTTGTATGCTCAATAAGCATCTTCCCTTTTTCACTAATGAAAGATGCAAGATTCTTCCATGCCGGAATGCTATTAGAATCCTTTTCCATGGTATTTTTAGCACCTTAGACCAAGTTCTTAAACATAATTGAGGCTATCATGAAATTGCATTGTCGTATCTATTTCTTATCTTAAACTTTTTTTTTTCAATTTTAAATCTATTTATATCTATTTTGAGACACGCATTATCAACTTCAGGTTGATAAATATCATTTTCAAGTTGAATTATAGATGTTACTTATTTCTTTTAATATAGTGTATTCATTTAAGGGGGGGGAGGAGTTTTGTTTGAGAATTATTTTAATCTTGCTTTCTACAACCAACTGGTTATTGTAGAAACCATCAAAAGCATTTTTAAATTCTTTTAAGGTAAAACCAAAATTATCTAAATTAATTACCATGTCTTCTTAACCAGGATGATCCAATGACAATAGACATTTGTTTTAACTCTCTTCAGGTTCACTATATAAGCTTGATGTGGACTCAAAATCTATCTCACTCTAGGATTCATAAATAAACCTTTCTCCCTCTCATTTCCCTTCTTCTTAAGATCAATTTTGATTATGTACTCCTTATTTTTTGGAGATTTATCCTTATTATTATCTAGGAATTCTAGAGCAATATGTCTAAATTTTCTACAGCTGTAACAAATAATCTTATTAGATTGAGTTTAGAAATACGTTGGTTTGCCATTGGAGTTATAAGTCCTCTTTCTGAAATCTTCAACTATCCATTTTCATAATCTTTTCCTGGTAATCCTTTATCATCAAAATCCTTCAGTGCAATGGATTTTTTTGTTGGAGTAGAAACAACCTTCTCCTTCAACTAAGTTTATCCCCTTGTTTTGAGGAGCATCTCATATGATTTTAGCTTCCCAAGGAGAGCATTAGTGGTTATCAACATGTAGCATCTAAACTCCCTTATAACCTAGATTATAGAAACCCGTGAACTAGGGAAGAACATGAGAACTTATTATTCATTTTACTAACTAAGATCTCTTTGTCAAGTCCACTGAGTTCACTCACAATCATGTTAAACATTTGGTACATATCAACAACATTCTCTTCTTGAAAATCTCATATTGATAGATCAAGAGAGATTTATAATCATTTATCTCATCTGAACTACCCTCTATAATTCTTATTAGAGATTCCATGATTTCTTTTGCAGATTGTCATCTTACCACTCTTTGCTAGATGTCATCACTCATTATAGATACTAGGATGTTTATGAACTTGGCATCACAAGACATAGCCTTCTTATCCCTTTCTCTCCTTTATGCCTTTTGCTTTGTCATAGACTCTACATCGATATTCTGCTGGGTTAAAATATATGGACCTGTGAGAACAAAATGTATGATATCTTCATCAATAGAATTCATAAATAATTTTATTCTTGATTCCATAATGAAAATTAATCTAGATTACACATAGGAGGTCTGGCTATGGCATAATTCCCAATCTTTGTTGATCTTATGGTTGTATTAAAATGTTCAAGAACTAATTCTTAAATATCAAAATCTGATTAATCGAAGTATTAAAGTTTTATAATTAACCTGGCTCTGACTCCAACTAAAAGAGCAGAATGATACTTGAGAATTACTCTAGAGTGGCAGGGAGATTTAAAACTTTGTACACAATCATTCACAATACATTCCACGGATTATATATAAATAAAAGAAAGATTATGCAAGATAATAAATCTAAGATATAGAGCAAATCATCTAGATGAAAACAAAAGATATATAGGTTCCATAAATCTTGGTAGATCCTCTCTTTTACCACTTGGTAGGCAATTAATAAATAATACAGAGACTTTTGATATGGAGACTCATAGAACCATAATTGGACCTTTTAATAAGGAGATTCGTAGAACCACTTGAGTCTTTTAATAATGAAACTCTTAGAACCATTGATTCATTTGATAAGGAGACTTTTAGAGCCACTAAACACTTTGGAAAGGGATTCTTAAAACTCTATCTTGAATACCTTGGAGAGGAATTCCTACAACTCTTTGGAATGGATGGATCTAGCAGGCTTTTCCATAATGAGATTCATTCTTCAAGAAGCTTTGAAAGGATCTTTGAATTTGATAATATGTGAGGACACTGGTTTTCCATTGATCTGTTATTCTTGAAGAGAGGAAGATAAAATGCCAATAAACACCTTCTTTTCTATTCTTAGGGCTAGCAATAAAAACCCTTTTTCATATTCAGAGAGAGAAGAAGGCAAAGAGAAAGAATTTGACTCAGAGAGAAGCTGAGTCTTTCATAGATTATGAGAGAGAAGAGGAGAATTAACGATCTTTCTTTTCAATTCCTTGATTCACTATTACTAATTTGAATATTATGTATATGAAAAGAGGTCATCTAAATTAGTACCTTCCTTTTCATCTCAAATTTAGTATAATCTCATTCTTTAATTGGAGCACCATTGGTTGGATTTGAAATATAATCATGGCCTTAATTTGCTCAACTGCCTTAACTGGCATCATTGGAGAATTTGATGCATGCTCATAAAAATATCGATTATTTCTCGATATTCATCGATTTTTGAGTATATCAGAAATCGATGAAGGTTGAATTCTTTGATACTGTTCTTTGACTTCTTTTGTTAATGTTCAGAGAACTAAACATATGTTTTCTTGACTCAACCCTAAAACTTTCTCTCGACATTTTTCCTTTATCTTTCATGCCTTTACTTATGGCATCATTTCATGCTTTCACATTACATTTATAGCCTTTCTATACATTCATAAGACATTATTAAATCACTAATTTAATCAGATATAACAAATCAAGTTCTTCTTCAAACATTAACCCACACAATGCAATGAATAATGATTAATTATAAGCTTAAATTAAAATATAAGTGCAATAGGATAAATATATGCCAAAAGCAGGAGTTTCAAGAATTTCTTATTTATTCCCTTGAATCTAGTTGAAGCATAATACAACACTTTGAAAAGCAAAGGACAAGTAGAAATAATAGATATATTATAGTCATACTCGAGCAATTCTTATATTTAGATAAAATTCTATCACAGCTTCCTCCAACATGTGATCAAAATGCTTTTTGAATAGACATATGTATTTAATATGAAAATTTTATTCCTCTCTATAGGGAATGAACATTCATGCATTCAAATGATCAATTTTATGTTAAAAATTAATTCTAAGAACTTCTATCTTTGCATTGCTTACATAATTAGAAATAGTATACACAACTACAACTACTTGGCCTTAATGCAAGGGTCAGTTAGGTTTTATTAGTTTGCCCAAGATATGAATTAAATGAACCAAAATGGGGCTAGTTTTACGGCCACCAAAACCGAAACCAACTGAACCAAAATGGAGTTGGTTTTCAACCCCCCTAAATCTAAATAAAGTTGATCCAGCCAATTTGATTCAAAAATCAATTTGGTCGGACCATTTCAGCCCAGTTTGGTTTCTTATGCACACCCCTACATGTAATATGATAACAAAGGTTAGCATAAGTAAACTACTCTAGTCATGCAAGATCTTAATCATCAAACACATTCATTCACTATCGCCGATTAGGGTCTACATCCATGAATAGGATTCACACACCATGCTTAATCAAGAATTGAACATTAGTTTTCTGAAACAAATTAAGTAGGGGATTCATTTACATGCCCCAAGGTTCTAATGAACCAAAATTTGCCATTCTTCCACTAATTAGAGTAAGGAAACTCACCAAATGCAAGAAATCAAATAATTGATTGCACAAATGGTCCTAAGATTAGAGGAAATTGTTATTACACTTATGTTCTCCACCATTCCATAAAAATTTTTATTAATGTGGTGGAGAATGAACGTGGAAGGATCTCTTCTGATCCATAACCTCAAATCTCTGATTGGGCCATTGAAGATCCCTAAATGGTGGAGTCTTCTTCTGACACTTTGAAGAAAGAAATTGATAAGTGAAATGAATGTTGGTCTAGCCTCTCCCACTACTTAATAGGTTTAAGAAATGAACTTAACTATCCATAACCATGATCTCACAAGTTACAGCCATATTTTAATTAGTTTAATAAGTTCCCCATTTGTGCATGATGCGTGCGATATGGCAAGTGCACCATTCATTCAGGTAATAATAAAACGGGAATAAATCTCTGAGTATAGAATCTCACGTGGAATATAGTGGGGTGGATTAGTCATTATGAAAATTGAAAAGAAAAGGTTTTGGTGGGAAGCATTGATTCAGATTTGGTGTTTACTAAAAACTACAATAAGAAATAAAACTAAGCTAGGTGTATGGGCAACCTTTGCTAATTTGCTCTCACAATCGCAAACACACTGATGAAGGTTGCAAGCACCTCTTCACATGAAAATAAGTGATAATTAAGAGGGTGGCCTTCACCTCTTCTCTCTCAAAAAGCTCTTTAAATCATCACAATCTCTATAACTCACAAGCTCAACTCAACTCATCATTCAAGCATAAACATTATATTAACAACAAGCACAAGAAAGAATAACACAAATCTTAATCCAAACCATCCACAAAATATTAGTAAAACAAATAACACTTACACACAATCTGCATGGTATATGAAGTGCTTAAGATTTTTCATTGTTATGAGCGTATCAAATACTAAATAGAAAAGGGTAAAATACAAGTTACAAATCATGGATACGAAGGGGAAAGAGAGTCTCTTCCTCATAATTGTAAGAGAAGAACATCTTGGTCCACTGGATCCAATAACTCCTGCTCGTCTACCGTCTGAGAAAGCTTCTTAGGTGGTAAGTACCTTGGAGGCCGCAAGGAGCAATCTGGGTGGACACTACCTTTCAATGTCGTAAGACCTGCTTAGGCGACCTATCTTTGGAGACTGTGAGTTTTCTTCAGAAGGATATTTTTTATTGTTATCCACATGTAATATGATGTTGATGTAATTTGAGCATTAAATTAATAAGAGCACCAGCAACATTGAGTTGTAGTTGCAGGAAGCCTTGTGTCTCCATTCAGGGGAATCCTCTTCCTCTCCCCCCATGTGCACTTTTTATGTAATGCCCCGACCCTCCCCCTTAGAGGCCACGTAGGCACGCTACCGGGCTACAGTCCAAGCACCCCAAAGCCTCTCCGCACCACTATTTCTCAGCAACGACGCATTGTTGAGGCCGGTTCTTGAACCCGCAACCTCCTTGATAAGGAGTTTCCAAACCATTCCTTATCAAGGAGGTTGCGGGTTCAAGACCCGGCCTCAACAATGTGTCGTTACTAAGAAATAGTGGAGCGGAGAGGCTTTGGGGTGCTTGGTCTGTAGCCCGATAGCGTGCCTACGTTGCCCCTAGGGGGGCGGGGCGTTACACTAGAATTGGTAGTTGAAGAAGGCAAGAATGAGAATCTGATCATGATTGATTGAATTTGGGTGGAGATAGAGTAAGCATTCTGATGTTTGAGAAACTTCATGATGAACCTAGGTATGAAGCACATGTAACTATGTATTTTGTTCCTCTTGGTAGAATAAAGATGCTTGGATATGAAAAAATCTTTTTGGTTACCTAGTATGAAGAAGGATATTGTTATGTTCATGAAACATTATCAGGCATGTCCTTTGATTAAGGATAATTTTGAGAGATCGAGAGGTTTTCTAAAGTCCCCATATATTGGAATATAAATTCAATTACATATCGATGGACTATGTGCACATGTCTTCTAAGTCTCAGTGGAAGGATGCAATGTGGGTTTTTAAGGAGCGACTGACCAAGTTGGATCATTTTATCCCCAATCGTAAGGATGATGATGTTGAATGACATGTTGAGTTATATGCTAGAATATTTTTTAGTTATGTGGGATGCTGAAGAAAATAATAAATGATCAAGATGAACATTTCACCATCAAATATTGAAGAATAGTTCAACAGTGTTTGAGTTCTATCCTTAAGTTTAGTATAGATTTCATCTGCAAAATGATGGTAGAACAAATAAGACTAACCATATTATGGAGTATATGCTAAGGATGTTTGTACTCAAATTTACCAAGAATTTAGAAGACCATTTATTTATTCTTGAGTGTGCATACAAGGATATCTTTTAGGTTAGTATTAAGATGAATCTGCATGAAGCTTAGTCTTGATGGTAGTTTGGTATGTCAATGCCTTAGGCGGAGGTAAGAGAAATTTGATTTTTGTAAATGATATGTCTAAAGTATTCGATGGTATTAAGATCATTTGTTTGCATACAAAAATTGTGCTAAATCTGCAAGTTAAGTATTTAAATTCGTGTTACCAAAATATAGAGTTTATACTGAGCAATATCATGTACATGAAGATTTTTCCATTAAAGGGTGTATCAAGGATTAGACATTTGAAGAAGTTAAGTACAAGGTGTTTGGTGCTATTTTAGAGAACTTACGGTACATGTTAGTCATCTTATTGTCTTGAGTTGTCAGTAAAGTTATGTTGCTTGCAAGATGTATTTTATGTGTTGGTGTTGAGGAAGGTATTGTTAAAGCCTTGAAACGTATTTGAGTCAACTTTAGTGTTTGGATAATCTAGTGATTGTTGTCTGCCCAATGTGTAGTGATGATACTAATATCCATAATCTACCAAAGAAGGAGTTCATGCTCACTAAGGTTCATTGGAACAAATGTTCTTGGGATTAATTCCCTTCAGGGAAATAACACGTCATATAGGAGGTGTACCCATAAGTATGTTTGCTGTTTAATTTCATAGGAAATTTCCTTTTAATACGGTAGAGTTATAACACCCCCCCCCCCCCATGTTTCTCATTTTGAGTATTTTATGAATGCCTGATGACCTGACTAATAATTTGCAGGAGTATAACAAGTTGTGAAGTGGTCGGGTTCCTAATTTTGGATTCATTCTAGTCTATATGGTATAAAACATGATGATGTACTAGGTCGTGTCGTCAAACCAATAGCTTTCCACCTCTCCACCTGTTTTATTATTTTGCATGGCCAAGTCCATTGTTGTATTCCATGGTTTCAAGTGCGTATAGTGTCCATGCATTTACCTATCTAACATGCTAGGATTTTAATGAGGTGCATGGCTTGGATACATGTCATATGCCTATCCATGTAGTAAACGATGTATTGGGTGTATTCTTCATGGTATTTTTCCCATGCTCTACACATATTGGTACATGACCAATTCCATACCGTGTTCTTGAGGATGCCCCATATCATGCCCTGGTTGATTGTTTCTCTGGGCATATTGTCATCATCTATAAGTTACATGACCTAGTACACGGTTTGTACAAACACATAAGTCTTGAAAGCTAACTCATATTAAATAGTCGATTGAGGTTATTTTATAATGGATGGTCCAGATCTTCAACTGATGGTCTTAGGTTGCGGGAAAAGGGGAAAACCCATTAGTTTATTAAGTCTTATCATGTTTTGATTCTTAGAATAGGATAATAGAGAATGATGAGAACCCATTAGTTTAATTTCAATATGAATATAATTTCATTTCATATCATTATTGATCATTTCTATGCTATTTCACTCGTTTTTTTTATTTTCAAGACATTGGAGTAGGAATTTGAGAAAGTGAAAAAAGAAAAATAATCAGGAGCTCTAGCAGAGAACTTAAGAAAAATATGTGAAGTCCATAACGTGGAATTTTAGCTTGGAATATGATTTCATGCACGCAAATAGAGAGGTACGCTTCCATTGGAAATGATCATGTCATCAGGTTGTGTCAGACAATTATGGGCAGAAGGTTGTGATTTTTTTGTGACACAATCTAGGGACACGGTCATGTCCCAAAGCCATGTCAGGCTAATTTTGTCGCAATAAGACTTCATTTCATTGAAAGAACTCTCTTTCTCTTCTAGGATTTCATCATCTGAAGTCATTTTCAATCCAAAATTATCAACGTAAGGAGGGATGCCATGAAGCAGAGATCAAAATAAGGAGTAATCATCTATCTTCTTTTATTTAATTATCTTCTCTACGTTACTCTTCATCCTAGGTTTTCTTTTGTAGTATGATTATGTAATCCTCTCAATTTTCATATTAGTTTAAATCTTTTAAATGCTTTGAAGTTATAGAATGTGTTTTCTTAAGATTTATACACAAATTTTTTCTTCCTTCTTGTTTTCGAGAATATTTTTTTGTTCCTATTCTTTTGTGTTTGCATCATCAAGTGAAAGTTCATGTGTTATGTGCTTCGACACATCAGATTTTGGAGATCTAACCGAGTATTGTAATTAGGAGAAATTAGCATCTATTGAAAGCACTGACAGAAGGTAGTGCACTGGCTTTGGACCTTGGCCCAAGAACATAAATTTGTCAAATAGCG
The DNA here is from genome assembly GCA_033032865.1 of Dactylorhiza incarnata. Classification (NCBI taxonomy): domain Eukaryota; kingdom Viridiplantae; phylum Streptophyta; class Magnoliopsida; order Asparagales; family Orchidaceae; genus Dactylorhiza; species Dactylorhiza incarnata. The sequence continues at coordinate 152,749 of JAWHQI010000210.1, forward strand.
ATGAGGAAAAGCGGCAACTGGATTACAAACACTGCTAGTTATCTTTATTAGTGTTAGAATAATTCTTTTATTTATATATATTGTTATAATATTAGGAAAAAGTATTTCTAGGGTATAATATTCATATTGAGTGTTTATGTTTCTATAAGTCTATGTGAACTATTATATGAATAGATCATGCGTAGATAAAGAGAGTTGCATGTAATCGTGAGAGAATGAAACTTAGTAATGAGATTCATCGAATGATAAATGGGTTTTTATGGATTTCTATATAGTGACTTGGGTTCTCAAGTAGTTCAACATAAAGTTAGTTTCTTTCATCCCATCCAAGGATTGCAAAATATTATAGGAATCACCACAGTTTGGAATAGTATTCATGCACTTAATCTTAAAGTAATTTCACAAGAATAAAACCTAATATGATCATATCTTTATAACAGATAAATATTTATTTCTCCAACGATTAACTTATATATCTTGTAGTATTTATTATATTTTATATCTTCGATATCATTATCTCCTTACCACATGATATTTAATATGATGACTGTAGAGGTGCAAATTAGTTTAATTAATGGTGGCTACATTCTTTGACCAAAAATTACCAAAAATATTTTATTTTCATTACATTATTTTTTTATAAAATTATTTTATGCTCTTACATAACATTTATATCATTCATTTTAGCTAGTTGTGGCTTCTCGCTTATGATTTTAATATTAATTAGAGTAATTTCCATTTAAATATTTTTCCTCCACAAAACAAACACATTCTTCAACCAATATCATTTAGCCCTCCACTGGATTTTAGGAGGTACAACTTAGAAGATATGAGAGGGAAGTTTATGTACAACACCGACCAAAGATTCCAAGTACTTGAGTAATCAAGGAAAAATTAGGTAGATTCCCTGTAGAAGTAGAGTAAAAAAATGGAAATGTTATATTAGAGTGACTGTATGGAACATTATCGGGTAATATTAAAGTCAACGTGAAGATCGTATTAATGCAATATACCTATGTAGTGTGAGAGTCCTTCAAGGAACTTACAAGGTTCTAGGAAATGAATTTTAGATCAAGCAAGATAAACATATTGTGTTCGAACCAAAAATGTACCATGTCCACACTTGCTCAAGCTGGAGAAGGAGGGGAAACTGTTGGGTGGTCGGTTACTTTGAGCTACGCGTGAAGGAGTAAGACAGGGAGAAAAGAGATGGGTGGGAGCAGGAAAGAGGTCTCCGGGGGAGACGAGAGTTAAAGGAGTCACTGAGGTCGCTGAGGGAGATTGCCTGCCAGGTGGGAGATCGTCCAAGAAAGGAGAAAGAGGTCTCTGCGGTCTTAAAAATGGAGACCGCTCCAGTCACCGGCTGGGGGCTGGAAACTCTCTGAAGTCAATTTTTGGTACCCTTGCCCCTCTATTTATAGGCCCGGGAGCTACCTGAATGGGAAGGGCAAGGAAAAATAGGAGGCCCGAGCCACAAGTGACCGACAGAGGGGAGATTGCCCGGAGGGAGATTTCCCAGAGGGTGATCACCCAGAGGGAGTTCGCCTAGAGGGAGATCGCCCAGAGTGAGATCTCCTGAAGGGAGATCGCCTAGAGGGAGATCTCTCATAGGGAGATCCCCAGAGGGAGATCGCCCGCAGGGAGATCGCAAAGAGGGAGATCTCCCGGAGGGAGATCTCCTACAGGGGGAGCTCGCCAGGAAGGGGGAGATCGCCCGGAGGTGGAGCTCGCCCGAAAGGGGGAGATCTCTCGGAGGGAAATCTCCTGGAGGGAGATTGATCGAAGGGAGATTGCCAGGGGGAGCTCGCCAGGAAGGGGGAGATCACCCGGAGGGAGATCGCCCGGAGCGAGATCGCCTCGAGGGAGATCGCCCCGAGGGAGATCGCCCGGAGGGAGATCGCCCAGCTGGGGAAAGACCTCCCGGCTGAAGTGGGAGACCGCCCGGGATCTCTGAAATCGCCTGGTACCTGAAAAAGGTCAGCTCGAAAAAGGGGGATCGCCGATTTCCGTGTAAACATGATCCCCACATTTTTTTCAAGCTTTGAAAACTTTGAAAAATAGAACTTACCCACGAGTATCGAGATCCACTTTCCCTGTCAGGACAAAACATGTGTATAAAAGAATGCAAGTACCTGTGGCCACTTGTCAATGCCTAAAGAGAACTTGCGAACACCTTCTTATCTTTGCAAAAGAATAGTCAAAGCAGGTTTAAAAGAAATTTATTACACGAGTACCTGAGGAGAACTCACGAGCACCTACTTATCTCTACAAAAGAGTAGTCAAAGCAGGTTAGATACTATGCAATTACCTGAAGAGAACTCACGAGCACCTCCTTATCTCTGCAAAAGAGTAGTTAAGACAGGTATAATAGAAACATAATATGCGAGCACCTGAAGAGAACTCGCGAACACCTATTTTTATCTGAAGGAGAACTCGCAAACACCTGTTACTATCTGCAAAAAATATTAGAACAGGTATATGAAAATATAATATGCGAGTAGCTGAAGGAGAACTCGCGAGCACATGTTACTATCTCCAAAAGATATGAGAACAGGCATATGAAAAATATAATACGCGAGTACCTGGAGGAGAACTCGCGAACACTCATTACTATCTTCAAAAGATATGAGAACATGTATATGAAAATATAATGCGCGAGTACCTGAAGGAAAACTCGCGAACACCGGTTACTATCTACAAAAGATATGAGAACGGGAATATGAAAAATAGAATACGCGAGTACCCAAAGAGGACTTGGAAACACCTGTATATCTCTGCAAAATATATGCGAAACATGTATATGAAAAATAGAGTACGCGAGTACCTGAAGAGGACTCGCAAACACATGTATATCTCTGCAAAAGATATGAGAAACAGGTATATGATAAATAATAAATATTTTTCGGGTACCTAAATAACTTTGCTGATACTTATGGCGGTCTTTAGATTTTGAGTGGTTGATGAACAGCAGTTGCGATGAAGATGTTGGATTTTACCGAGAATGATACCCAAACTTAAAACAACCATAACTTTTGATCCGCTTGTCCGTTTTCAGCCCATAATAGCTTTTTGGAACTGGCTCGAAGCTTTCCATCCAATAGCGAACTGATATACCTGTTTGAGTTTGTTTTGCACCCTTAGATGGCTCATATTCGACTCCATTTAGAATTTATTGCAGTTTTTCTCTTTCGACAATTTCAGTAATTTGTTTTTGTACGAGAGACTAGCCATGGCTGACCGTGAGTTCGTCTAAGCTCCTTTTCAGGAAGAATGTGCTTATTTTAAGGCCCCTGCTGATGCTTCTTATCCTTCAGCTCCTCCCATTATTGTTGAAGTGGAAGATCCTTCCCCCTTCTCAAATCAAGTTCGTTCAGAGTATGTTTCTAATGAGTTTAGAGAGCCCCATCTTCCGGTCTTCTCGGGAGGAGAAGATCCCGTCAGCCATCTTCAAGCTTTTGAATCTGCTATCTCATTGAGGACTATATCAGATGGTATTAAGTGCAAATTATTAGTTATATCCTTTAAAGGTCAAGCTAGAGAATGGTTTTACAAGCTACCACCTCAATCAATCACTTGCTTCGCTGAACTTCGAAGAGCACTTCTCTTGAGGTTTGCTACCTCGAGGAAGCGAAAGAGAGGCACAGCAACTCTTTTTCAAATCATGCAAGGATATAATGAGACTCTTGCGCAATTTGTTGATAGGTTCCAAAAGGAAATTCTTAAAATTCTTTATGTTAATCAGGACTTGTATAAAATGCCTTGATAAATGGATTACAAGAAGGTCCTCTTAAATTTAAAGATAGTCGAAATTAACCCGAGACTTATAGGCATCTTATCAGAATAGCAAATCAATTTATTGAAGGAGAGACTGCAAATCCTAATTACGCTTCTTCTCTGAATCAAAGAATCCAACAACGAAAAAGGAATTTTTATTATCAACATCCGTCTTCGTCACGAAATATCCCGCAAGATAAAGGCTTCAAATCTTACTCCATTCCTTAGAATAGATCTACTCAACATCCACAGCAATATGTATTACCTAAATTTGTGGACGCCTGTCCTATTTAGTCTTTCAATTTGAGGGCACTTAAAACCGAGAATTATCCAGGAGGGTATTGAAGCAGCGACGTCTCCTAATAGAGATCTACACGGATTTCACTCCAACTCGCCTCGATCACACGGTGATCTACCGCACTTACACAAGCATTCTATCGCTCACATACGTTGCCATTCGCATCACAATATCCAAAAAAAAAAAAAAGAACGATCGACTCTAAAACAGCGGTCAAAAGAGATTCGACATAGTTCCCAAATCAACACAAAGGTTGCTACTCTTTTAGAGAACAAAACCAAGGCTATAGGCCAAGATCCGTTCAAGAAAACGAGACCCACACGGTCCGGACACGAAGAACGCGGGAGAGCGATCTCAAGTTCAGAAAAATACCAATGATCGATATTCAAAATCGCGGAGAACACGATGGTTCTTCCTCCACAAACTAAAGAAAGAAACTCTTTGAGGTTTTAGAGATTACCCAACCCAGAAAATGAAAGCACACTTGATAACTGTGGGAGAATCACTCTCTCCACGCTTTCCACCGGCGTCGCACCGTATGGATCCTTCGGAGTCACACCGAGGGGCTGCCTTCCTTCTTCCTTGGAGTCGCACCAAGAAACCACGCCGGAAACACCCAAGAGGGGGGGGGGGGCCGAAATGGAGAAGAGGAGGAAGAGGCAAGGGGGGCGGCGGCTTGGAGCAAGCCCTTGGCCGAAATTCCTCCTTAGGGGGGGAGCTTTTTAGGGTTCAAATTCTATCCTCTCATTTCTCATAAAAGGCTCCTTTAAATAGGAGTTACAAACACCATCCAACCATCCAAAATTGAGATGAAATCTCATCAACCCGGATGGTTAAATGCACACCACATAAAATGTCTATTAGCACACCCAAAATAAGAAACATGCCGGAATTTAAAATATTACAATTTTAAAATGACGGAAATAAATATAAAACTAAAGCAAGATAAGAAAAGGCTTTAAGCATCCTTTGCGCGACGCGGGCGGAGGTTATAATGTTGACTTCCGGGGCGCCGAAAGTACTTGTGTTGTAACATCTCCAAGTCATCCACATGTGGGGGAAGTGGTGCGGCATCAATCCTCCCCCCCTCAACTTCACGTATCACTAATGCGTGGTCCAAGAGGAAACGGTGGAGAAGAGCGGCATCTAGTCTTTGAAGCTCGGACTCAAATACCCAAGAGTCATCGGAAGGTGGACGATCCCGCCATCGAATGAGGAAGCGGCGAGTATCACCATCAGTAGTAGTAACGGGCTCCATGTCCAAAATCCTGTCAGGGTTAGAAAAGGTTTTGGGAAACCTTGGAAACATGTCAGCATTAGGAATAAGATGTGACTCACCATCCGGCGGTATACCTGTGGAAAGCATGGAAGAGAGATCATCCGTCCTACCACTCCCCAACCCATTAGAATCATTTGTGGAAGGAGAAGACGACATAGAAGACAACTCTTGTGGAGGCAGAACAAACATCGTCAAATCCGAAACGTTGAAAATGGGTGAGACACCCCAATCAGAAGGCAAATCCAAAACAAAAGCATTCTCTCCTATTTTCTTCAAAATCCGGAACGGGCCGGCTCGCCTCGGTGCTAATTTCTTAACGGTGCCAGATGGAATTCGTTCGGGAACTAAGCGGACTAAAACTTGGTCGCCGACTTTAAAGTTTGACGCTCTCCTATTTTGGTTTGCATGTGTTTGATAAGCATCATATTGAGAGGTCAAGGTCGCCCGAATATGTGCTTGTAGATCATGAATGTGTTGGGCAAAGGATTGTGCGAATTGACTGGCCTTATACGACGGTGGTAGTGGGACCAAGTCAAGGGGCACTGGAGCATTATACCCGTGAACAACCTCGTTGGGAGACATACCCGTGGATCGGTTCTTGGAATTATTATAAGCCAACTGAGCGTGGGGGAGAAGTAAGTCCCATGTGCCTTTATGGTCACCCACAAGGCACCTAAGAAGATTTCCCAAGCTTCTATTGACCACCTCAGTTTGCCCATCCGTTTGTGGGTGGTAGGCGTCAGAGAATAGCAATTTAGTGCCCATTAGAATCCATAACGTCTTCCAAAAATAACTTGTAAATTTCACGTCTCTATCCGACACAATAGTGTTAGGCACCCCACGATGGCTAACGACATTTTGAAAATACAGCTTGGCAATATGAGATGCATCGTTGGTCTTGCTACAAGGGATAAAATATGGCATCTTGGAGAACCTATCTACAACAACGAATATCGAGTCGTGTCGGTGAAACATGGGGGGAAGGCCTAGAACGAAATCCATGCTCACGTCTTCCCAAGGTTTAGATGGAATAGGTAACGGTGTATACAAGCCAACATTGGTCTTAGAACCTTTGGAGACTTGACACGTTTGGCAACTGCTCACTACACGTCCGACCATGACCTTAAGTTTTGGCCAATAAAATTACTCTTCCACGAGCACAATAGTCTTGTCACGCCCGAAGTGACCACTCAACCCGCCACTATGCAACTCCCAAATAATGTGTAGTCATAGGGAAGATTGCGGAATGCATAGTTTCCCGTGCCGAAAGAGGTAACCGTCTCTAATAGTGAAGGCCGAGATAGTGGTGGGGGAGTTGTCCTGTGCGGATAGGTACAACTCCTGGAAATCCAGGCACGTGGCGTACTCATCCTTAATGCGCTCGAACCCAATAACATGCACTTTCATGGTAGACAGAAAGAGGGTGAGGCGGCTAAGCGCATCGGCGACTCGATTCTCCGAACCCTTAAGGTGCTTAATGTTAAACGTGTATTCTTGAAGGAACGCAACCCACTTCGCGTGCCATGGGCGAATCTTATGACTACCGTTTATGAATCTCAAAGCATCATGGTCAGAAAGGAGCACAAATTCCTTGGACAGAAAATAGTGTCTCCAATGATGCAAACACCTCACAATAGCATAGAACTCTCGGTCGTAGTTAGAATAATTGAGCTTTGCGCCTGCCAACTTCTCACTAAAATAACTGATAGGGTGGCCCTCTTGACTTAGGACTCCTCCAATCCCTATCCCAGACGCATCACAAGTAACCTCAAAGACCTTGGTGAAGTCAGGGAGACGTAACACCGGTGCTTCGGTCATGAGTTGCTTGATCCTACGGAAGGCAAAAGTAGCAGACTTCGACCACACAAACTCTCCCTTTTTCATACAATCGGTAATAGGTGTCATGATGCTACTAAAGTCTCGTATAAAACGACGATAAAATGTAGCTAGCCCATGGAAACTGCGCACCTCTCGAATACTAGTCGGCTCAGGGCAATCCTTAATTACCTGGACCTTCCCGGGGTCTACTCGTATACCTTCGGACCCAACAATATAACCTAAGAATTCTACCTCAGAGACTCGAAAAGTGCACTTCTTAAGGTTCAGATAAAGAGTTTCCTTCCGAGGGGTTGAAATAACTATCCGCAGGTGTGAGATGTGATCGGCGGGGGTGGTACTATAGATAAGGATGTCGTCAAAGTAGACAACCACGAACTTCCCCATATAAGGCTGGAAGACATGAGTCGTCATCCTGGAGAACGTGCTTGGGGCGTTGGATAGCCCAAAAGGCATCACAAGCCACTCATACAGTCCATCCTTAGACTTAAACACTGTCTTCCACTCATCTCCCTCACGGATCCTGATCTGGTGGTAACCACTCCGCAAATCTAGCTTGGAAAAGATGGTGGCACCCGCTAGGACATCGAGGAGATCATCTAACCGTGGGATTGGAAATTTATACTTGATGGTGATTTTGTTGATAGCACGACTATCAACACACATCCTCCACGAGCCATCCTTCTTGGGGGCAAGAAGGGCTGGAATAGCGCATGGGCTCAAACTAGTCCGAATGAAACCCTTCTTCAGCAAGTCCTCTATCTGGACTTGTAACTCCTTGTGGGCATCGGGAGGGAGTCTATAGTGGGGCTGATTGGGTAGGGATGACCCAGGGATAAGATCAATAGCATGCTGTATATCCCTAAGTGGGGGTAACTGATAAGAAAAATTAAATCTTCTTCTGGTGGGTTTATGATTTGTGATTATGCGAAGAAGATTGATGATATTTTCCAAAACTATATTCGATGAAGGCAAGTGTACCTTATCGTATATAATATAGGATATTTTATAGAAATACCAAGGTCGTATTAAACTCGGGTTTGTCGAGTACTTCTACTTTGAGAAAGCGGACTATTATTTTATCGGAGAGAATAATTTGGAAAGGAAAGAAAAGCTAATTAAAAAGAGAACAAAAATAAAATGAAGAAAACAAAACTTGATTTAAAACAAAACCTTAAAATGAAATAAAAAGATAAATACTATCATTCAACTCTAAACCTTGACCGTGGGGATTCCCGAAGCTCGAACATGCCTCTCTCGAGGTTAATGCCCAACTAAGCTTAGGAAAAATCAACCGGACTCTCGTCCTATAATTGATTACCTAAGACTTGCTTTACGATGTGAATCCCACTATAGGATTTGACTCCTATCCAGAAGATTTACGTCATCCTCTCTCGAGGGGTGCGTGCAACTCTTTTTATTCTCGAGTGATCGATTCGTACGCACGTCCTCTCGGCTAGCTAGAATACGAAAACAAATACCGAAATTCATAACCGGAATATGAACTCGATATCGTTATATTTCGAGAATAAATCGAAGGAGAGAAGATACGATAATAAGGAAAGAGATGATTTCGATTCAAAGCTTGCTAAAAATCAAGACTACAAACTAATTGCTAAAGGAAAAAAAATAAAACAAGAAAGAGAGAGAAAGAGGAAGAAAGAGAGTTGCATGAAAGAAAGATAACAAAATTTCATTTCATAAAAGAGGGATTACATAAATTGAAAGCTACCTTACATTGCATGGAATTGAAACTAAGCTAGCTTGCATGAAATAAAATTACAAGAAGTTAAACTAAAAATTACATTAATAAAAACTAACATGAACATAAACATGAAAATAAGAAAAATCTGTACAAGAAGAGCCCAAATGGGCAGGGGGCCGGAGAGGATTGCTGGAAATGAGCTCCTGAATTTATAGGAGAAAAATTCAGGCTACACGCCCTCGGTCACGGGCGTGACCTAGGGCGTGTAATATTTGTTCTGCAGCGGGGACAGCGGCGTGGGCGATTGCGTGACGGCGGGAGAAAATCAGACATGTCACGGGCGTGACATTTGGGTCACGGGCGTGACATTTGGGTCACGGGCGTGACTCAGGACGACTTCAATCAATGCAGCATGGGCTTGAATTCGGCGCGGCAGACAGCAGGGATCACGCGTGAAAGTCACGGGCGTGACTTTGGGTCACGGGCGTGACTTGGGTCAACATTGGATTCGGTGGCTGACAGGTCCACGTGGAAAGTTTGATGTGATCTTTAAATTTACACGCCCTTGGTCACGGGCGTGACTACGGGTCACGGGCGTGACCGAGGGCGTGACTTGCTGTGGACTAGCTCAAATAGCGCGGCATCGATTCTGGACTGATCTTCAGGTTACACGCCCTTGGTCACGGGCGTGACCTAGGGCGTGTACTGCCAATTTTTGAGCAAAACTCCAGAAAATCTGCAAAACAAAAATACAACTAAATTTAGAACAGAAATTATAAAAGAAGTGATTATTAACTAAAATAGAACTAATATTTACAAATTTATATTGAACTTAACCTAAATATTATAATTAAAATACGCATAAATCCTACTTATCAAATACCCCCATACTTAAGCTTTTGCTATTCCAGAGCAAAAGTATGAGAAATATTTATAAGACATTTAATAAAATTTTTAATTTAGCCTAAAAATTTATTGAATCATAAGTAAGCTAAAAAGAAAATTTAAGGATTGACGAATTAGGTCCTAAATTATGAAATTAGAATGATAAGAGAAAAATATTTAGCCAAGAATTCTCAAAAATATTAACTAGTTAACAAAATTGAGTAATAAGTAAACAAAATTAGATTTAAAATTTATAAAAACCATAACTTTGAAAAAGCTAAAGGAAAAATGTAACTTACTAAGTATTGCTCTCTCCATAACATAATTTAAATCTAGATCAAAGATATTGGGTTGGGGGAGATTTCATAAAATTTGGCATAAGAAGAGAAACTTTTGAATGGAGGAAATGGAATTTACCATGAAATTTCCTTTTTTTTTTTTTTTTCTTTCTCTTTTTTTTTTTTTTTTTTCTCTTCTAATAAAAACCCAAAATGTATATGTTTAGGAGTAATGAATTTTATCCTCTTACTCCATGCCATATAATCTTTTAAATGATTTTGGGTGCATATGTTTAGGGAATAATGAATTTTATCCTCTTATTCCCATGACATATGATCTTTTAATACATTTTTTTTTATGCCATCAAAGGGGGTAGGGTGGAGAAAAGATTTCTAGTTTATAAATTAATTTATTTTGAGAGCAAATTTTAGTAATTTAAACTTTCCTAAGATTTAAAAAGCTTGAGGTAGAAATAAATAAAATCTAAAGGTGTTTTAAGCAAGATTACTAAAAATTTGTAACTATTTAAAATAAAAGAGAAGAAGTGCTAAAGAAATATCTCTAATCAAATTAAAATCATAAAATATTTCTTAACACTAAATCACTTAAACAAAAACTAGATTTAGCAAACCATGATAGAATAAATGATTAGCAAACCAAAAAAAGATAAACGCTTATAAATAAACTCAAAATGGTTTTGGAAATGACAAAAACCAAAGTAAGGGCTTATTATATTTTTGGGATTTTTCTAAGTTATTTTAATTAATTTTTTTTTTTGAAATTTTTGATATTATCTTTTTTTTTTTTTTTTTTTGGAATTTTAGGATAAGAAATAAATACTAAAAAAAAACTAAACATAAACTAATAAACCTAATTTTTTTGTTAATTCTTGGACTTCCCAAGGTCTACCCGGTGAAGGGCTCGCAAGGTACTAGAGGCTATGATGGGAATTCAAGCCCAAAGCGTCCTTTCCGAGAATTTAAATTTTTGATTATCTAATTTTTTGAATATTTTTGAGTTTTCTAATTTTTTTTTTTTTTTTTTGAAAAAAACTAATTTTTCTTTTCTAAAAGACATTAAAAAGGAAAATAAACTATTTACAAAACTATGTACACAAATATTTTTGGAATTTTGTGATTTTTTCTTTTTTTTGGAAATTTTCTACGATTTTATAATTTAAAGGAAAGGGAAATACACCCCCATACTTAAAGTTCAACATTGTCCCCAATGTTGAAAGCTAAGTATGGAGAATAACAAAATAGAAAAATAAAAGAGCATGATTATGAAAGAAAAAGAACAAGGAAAGGAAAAGAAGTACGGCCCTGATTTGGAGACGGACGACCATCACGATTACCTGCAAAAATTTTCTTTCAAAATCATAGGACAAAACATAAGATCAAATAAAACATAAAAGTTACTTATTAAAATTTTTTGTAATTTTTGATAAAAGTAATAGTGCTTTCTTTTTTCAAAATATCGACAAAAAATCCCCGGCAACGGCGCCAAAAACTTGATAAGAAAAATTAAATCTTCTTCTGGTGGGTTTATGATTTGTGATTATGCGAAGAAGATTGATGATATTTTCCAAAACTATATTCGATGAAGGCAAGTGTACCTTATCGTATATAATATAGGATATTTTATAGAAATACCAAGGTCGTATTAAACTCGGGTTTGTCGAGTACTTCTACTTTGAGAAAGCGGACTATTATTTTATCGGAGAGAATAATTTGGAAAGGAAAGAAAAGCTAATTAAAAAGAGAACAAAAATAAAATGAAGAAAACAAAACTTGATTTAAAACAAAACCTTAAAATGAAATAAAAAGATAAATACTATCATTCAACTCTAAACCTTGACCGTGGGGATTCCCGAAGCTCGAACATGCCTCTCTCGAGGTTAATGCCCAACTAAGCTTAGGAAAAATCAACCGGACTCTCGTCCTATAATTGATTACCTAAGACTTGCTTTACGATGTGAATCCCACTATAGGATTTGACTCCTATCCAGAAGATTTACGTCATCCTCTCTCGAGGGGTGCGTGCAACTCTTTTTATTCTCGAGTGATCGATTCGTACGCACGTCCTCTCGGCTAGCTAGAATACGAAAACAAATACCGAAATTCATAACCGGAATATGAACTCGATATCGTTATATTTCGAGAATAAATCGAAGGAGAGAAGATACGATAATAAGGAAAGAGATGATTTTGATTCAAAGCTTGCTAAAAATCAAGACTACAAACTAATTGCTAAAGGAAAAAAAATAAAACAAGAAAGAGAGAGAAAGAGGAAGAAAGAGAGTTGCATGAAAGAAAGATAACAAAATTTCATTTCATAAAAGAGGGATTACATAAATTGAAAGCTACCTTACATTGCATGGAATTGAAACTAAGCTAGCTTGCATGAAATAAAATTACAAGAAGTTAAACTAAAAATTACATTAATAAAAACTAACATGAACATAAACATGAAAATAAGAAAAATCTGTACAAGAAGAGCCCAAATGGGCAGGGGGCCGGAGAGGATTGCTGGAAATGAGCTCCTGAATTTATAGGAGAAAAATTCAGGCTACACGCCCTCGGTCACGGGCGTGACCTAGGGCGTGTAATATTTGTTCTGCAGCGGGGACAGCGGCGTGGGCGATTGCGTGACGGCGGGAGAAAATCAGACATGTCACGGGCGTGACATTTGGGTCACGGGCGTGACATCTGGGTCACGGGCGTGACTCAGGACGACTTCAATCAATGCAGCATGGGCTTGAATTCGGCGCGGCAGACAGCAGGGATCACGCGTGAAAGTCACGGGCGTGACTTTGGGTCACGGGCGTGACTTGGGTCAACATTGGATTCGGTGGCTGACAGGTCCACGTGGAAAGTTTGATGTGATCTTTAAATTTACACGCCCTTGGTCACGGGCGTGACTACGGGTCACGGGCGTGACCGAGGGCGTGACTTGCTGTGGACTAGCTCAAATAGCGCGGCATCGATTCTGGACTGATCTTCAGGTTACACGCCCTTGGTCACGGGCGTGACCTAGGGCGTGTACTGCCAATTTTTGAGCAAAACTCCAGAAAATCTGCAAAACAAAAATACAACTAAATTTAGAACAGAAATTATAAAAGAAGTGATTATTAACTAAAATAGAACTAATATTTACAAATTTATATTGAACTTAACCTAAATATTATAATTAAAATACGCATAAATCCTACTTATCAAATACCCCCATACTTAAGCTTTTGCTATTCCAGAGCAAAAGTATGAGAAATATTTATAAGACATTTAATAAAATTTTTAATTTAGCCTAAAAATTTATTGAATCATAAGTAAGCTAAAAAGAAAATTTAAGGATTGACGAATTAGGTCCTAAATTATGAAATTAGAATGATAAGAGAAAAATATTTAGCCAAGAATTCTCAAAAATATTAACTAGTTAACAAAATTGAGTAATAAGTAAACAAAATTAGATTTAAAATTTATAAAAACCATAACTTTGAAAAAGCTAAAGGAAAAATGTAACTTACTAAGTATTGCTCTCTCCATAACATAATTTAAATCTAGATCAAAGATATTGGGTTGGGGGAGATTTCATAAAATTTGGCATAAGAAGAGAAACTTTTGAATGGAGGAAATGGAATTTACCATGAAATTTCCTTTTTTTTTTTTTTTTTCTTTCTCTTTTTTTTTTTTTTTTCTCTTCTAATAAAAACCCAAAATGTATATGTTTAGGAGTAATGAATTTTATCCTCTTACTCCATGCCATATAATCTTTTAAATGATTTTGGGTGCATATGTTTAGGGAATAATGAATTTTATCCTCTTATTCCCATGACATATGATCTTTTAATACATTTTTTTTTATGCCATCAAAGGGGGTAGGGTGGAGAAAAGATTTCTAGTTTATAAATTAATTTATTTTGAGAGCAAATTTTAGTAATTTAAACTTTCCTAAGATTTAAAAAGCTTGAGGTAGAAATAAATAAAATCTAAAGGTGTTTTAAGCAAGATTACTAAAAATTTGTAACTATTTAAAATAAAAGAGAAGAAGTGCTAAAGAAATATCTCTAATCAAATTAAAATCATAAAATATTTCTTAACACTAAATCACTTAAACAAAAACTAGATTTAGCAAACCATGATAGAATAAATGATTAGCAAACCAAAAAAAGATAAACGCTTATAAATAAACTCAAAATGGTTTTGGAAATGACAAAAACCAAAGTAAGGGCTTATTATATTTTTGGGATTTTTCTAAGTTATTTTAATTAATTTTTTTTTTTGAAATTTTTGATATTATCTTTTTTTTTTTTTTTGGAATTTTAGGATAAGAAATAAATACTAAAAAAAAACTAAACATAAACTAATAAACCTAATTTTTTTGTTAATTCTTGGACTACCCAAGGTCTACCCGGTGAAGGGCTCGCAAGGTACTAGAGGCTATGATGGGAATTCAAGCCCAAAGCGACCTTTCCGAGAATTTAAATTTTTGATTATCTAATTTTTTGAATATTTTTGAGTTTTCTAATTTTTTTTTTTTTTTTTGAAAAAAACTAATTTTTCTTTTCTAAAAGACATTAAAAAGGAAAATAAACTATTTACAAAACTATGTACACAAATATTTTTGGAATTTTGTGATTTTTTCTTTTTTTTGGAAATTTTCTACGATTTTATAATTTAAAGGAAAGGGAAATACACCCCCATACTTAAAGTTCAACATTGTCCCCAATGTTGAAAGCTAAGTATGGAGAATAACAAAATAGAAAAATAAAAGAGCATGATTATGAAAGAAAAAGAACAAGGAAAGGAAAAGAAGTACGGCCCTGATTTGGAGACGGACGACCATCACGATTACCTGCAAAAATTTTCTTTCAAAATCATAGGACAAAACATAAGATCAAATAAAACATAAAAGTTACTTATTAAAATTTTTTGTAATTTTTGATAAAAGTAATAGTGCTTTCTTTTTTCAAAATATCGACAAAAAATCCCCGGCAACGGCGCCAAAAACTTGATAAGAAAAATTAAATCTTCTTCTGGTGGGTTTATGATTTGTGATTATGCGAAGAAGATTGATGATATTTTCCAAAACTATATTCGATGAAGGCAAGTGTACCTTATCGTATATAATATAGGATATTTTATAGAAATACCAAGGTCGTATTAAACTCGGGTTTGTCGAGTACTTCTACTTTGAGAAAGCGGACTATTATTTTATCGGAGAGAATAATTTGGAAAGGAAAGAAAAGCTAATTAAAAAGAGAACAAAAATAAAATGAAGAAAACAAAACTTGATTTAAAACAAAACCTTAAAATGAAATAAAAAGATAAATACTATCATTCAACTCTAAACCTTGACCGTGGGGATTCCCGAAGCTCGAACATGCCTCTCTCGAGGTTAATGCCCAACTAAGCTTAGGAAAAATCAACCGGACTCTCGTCCTATAATTGATTACCTAAGACTTGCTTTACGATGTGAATCCCACTATAGGATTTGACTCCTATCCAGAAGATTTACGTCATCCTCTCTCGAGGGGTGCGTGCAACTCTTTTTATTCTCGAGTGATCGATTCGTACGCACGTCCTCTCGGCTAGCTAGAATACGAAAACAAATACCGAAATTCATAACCGGAATATGAACTCGATATCGTTATATTTCGAGAATAAATCGAAGGAGAGAAGATACGATAATAAGGAAAGAGATGATTTCGATTCAAAGCTTGCTAAAAATCAAGACTACAAACTAATTGCTAAAGGAAAAAAAATAAAACAAGAAAGAGAGAGAAAGAGGAAGAAAGAGAGTTGCATGAAAGAAAGATAACAAAATTTCATTTCATAAAAGAGGGATTACATAAATTGAAAGCTACCTTACATTGCATGGAATTGAAACTAAGCTAGCTTGCATGAAATAAAATTACAAGAAGTTAAACTAAAAATTACATTAATAAAAACTAACATGAACATAAACATGAAAATAAGAAAAATCTGTACAAGAAGAGCCCAAATGGGCAGGGGGCCGGAGAGGATTGCTGGAAATGAGCTCCTGAATTTATAGGAGAAAAATTCAGGCTACACGCCCTCGGTCACGGGCGTGACCTAGGGCGTGTAATATTTGTTCTGCAGCGGGGACAGCGGCGTGGGCGATTGCGTGACGGCGGGAGAAAATCAGACATGTCACGGGCGTGACATTTGGGTCACGGGCGTGACATTTGGGTCACGGGCGTGACTCAGGACGACTTCAATCAATGCAGCATGGGCTTGAATTCGGCGCGGCAGACAGCAGGGATCACGCGTGAAAGTCACGGGCGTGACTTTGGGTCACGGGCGTGACTTGGGTCAACATTGGATTCGGTGGCTGACAGGTCCACGTGGAAAGTTTGATGTGATCTTTAAATTTACACGCCCTTGGTCACGGGCGTGACTACGGGTCACGGGCGTGACCGAGGGCGTGACTTGCTGTGGACTAGCTCAAATAGCGCGGCATCGATTCTGGACTGATCTTCAGGTTACACGCCCTTGGTCACGGGCGTGACCTAGGGCGTGTACTGCCAATTTTTGAGCAAAACTCCAGAAAATCTGCAAAACAAAAATACAACTAAATTTAGAACAGAAATTATAAAAGAAGTGATTATTAACTAAAATAGAACTAATATTTACAAATTTATATTGAACTTAACCTAAATATTATAATTAAAATACGCATAAATCCTACTTATCAGTAACGAGGACGGAAGCTCGTCGGGGTAAACATCCCTATACTTTTCTAGCAGGGCCCGCAACTCTCTAGGCAACCCATCTAACGTGCTCGAATCAGTCTTCGTACTCATAAGAACTAACGCATACATCACTCCATCTAAAAATGGGTCCCTCACAAACTCCGTCCTGCCTACTAGACTCAATGTCTTCCTCTCGACCGGAACAATGGTGTCCTTAGGTAACGCAACTAGTTCCTTCGGAACGGTCGGGCCCAAAGTAATGGTCTTACCCTTAAATTTAAACTCATAGGAGTTGGCCCGGCCATAATGTGTTACATCACGGTCATAGAGCCAAGGGCGGCCTAATAACACGTGGCAAGCATCCATCGGTAATACGTCACACCATATCTTGTCCGTGTATGATTTAATCGAGAGGGGAACTAGGCATCGCTTGGTAACTGGAATAGTGATCTTATTAATCCAAGCTACTTGATACGGGGTCGGGTGTGGCTCCGCGGTCAAGGCCATACGTGTGACGGCGTTCTCAGAAACGACGTTTACACAACTTCCACTATCGATAATCAGCTTACATAACTGCTCACCACTCCTAAAAATCAGGGAAAATATGTTCGTCCTCTTCCAATCATCTAAAGGACGAGGGGTGGTCAAGATACATCGCATCACTCCTAGGTAGCGTTCGTCCTCCAAATCACTCGGGACTCCCTCAGGGTCATCCTCCTCAGTAGCCTCATAAATCAGATCGGCGGGGTCGGTCTCCGCATCCAACAGGGCTATGGCTCGGGTTTTTGTAGGACACTCAAAGGCGTAGTGCCCCTGAACCCCGCAAGCATAACATGTGGTGTTAGCCTTGCTAACCTTTCCTATGGGGATACGCTCACTCGTGGGATTCCTAGAGTTCCTCGCAGTAATCACTACCGATCTAGACTCGGCGGTCTTAGGTTTTCCTTTATCGTGGGTGGTAGATGAAGATGCTCCAAATGTGGTCAAGCTCTTTGTACGGGAGTAACGAGAGTGGGCCTTCGAAGCCAGATGCTTTTCAATATCAAGAGCGGCATTGAATTTCGTATTCAAATCTGTGTGGCCATATCTCAATAGCTTCCTCTGAATGTCAGGGTGGAGCCCCTTACGAAATCGCGATAGCGTAACCTCAGGGATCTCTCGAAGATCACAACGCACCATACAGTCTTTCAGCTCGCCCATATACTCAGCCACCGAGTTTGAGCCTTGCCGAAGGGTGGCTAGCTCATCGAACATTTGGGTTCGGTGGTAGACGGGGACGTATTGGTCAGTCAGTAAGTTCTTCATCACCGGCCATCCAATGGGTGGGCCTCCCTGCCCGGCTCCTAGCCTACGTTCTTCATTCAGCCAATACGTTTTCGCTCGACCCGTTAGCTTCATCCTGGCAACCTGGACCTTTTGGGGATCCATAAGATGGTGCCATTCAAAATAACATTCAATATCCACTACCCAAGTAAGGAAAACCTGGGGGTCTCCCAAACCATTGTAAGTGGGGGCGTCGATCTTAATGGCTCTTGTGATGTCAGTGCCATGATTCGGATGACGTCCACGAGGAGGGGCTCGAGGATAGCCTTCATCTGAATCCGAATCATGAACCCGTTGTTGCGGATTGGGCAACTCATCATTAGCCGGAGGGGGTGGTGTTCCCTTTTGATTCAGCAGAATCTGGGTTAACATGGTCCTAATCTCCGTCATCTCACCACGTAGCTCTTCTATAGCCTCCGTGTTAGGATCTACTTGATCGTTCGCTGCCATCCTAGAGGTGGACGGTAACTCTACGGTGTACTCCGTGCCTAGTCTCGTGCGCATGCAAGTTTAAACAACTAGAATGAAGATGAATTTTTTGACGGACCTAACGAGAGCAAAATGAAAAATTTGAAGTTTTAAAGTTGCTGGAAATGAACTCAGGAAGCTACAAAAAAAAATCAGATTTTTTTGATAAGTTTTGAAATTTTTTTTTTTTCTGATTTTTACTAAATGCAGACCAATCCGAAAAATTTCAGATTTTGACCGAGCAACGAACGCGCCGGCAAATCTAGAGAAATGATGGTGCCGAGATAGAACTCAACACAACCTAGCTCTGATACCAAATTGAAGCAGCGGCGTCTCCTAATAGAGATCTACATGGATTTCACTCCAACTCGCCTCGATCACACGGTGATCTACTGCACTTACACAAGCATTCTATCGCTCACATACGTTGCCATTCGCATCACAATATCAAACAAAAAAAAGAAGAACGATCGACTCTAAAACAGCGGTTAAAACAGAGTCGAATAGTTCCCAAATCAACACAAAGATTGCTACTCTTTTGATATAGATTTTTGCGGTTTTGAAATTTTAGTGAAGGGTTGAGATTTTCTCCAAAACTATATCTGATAAAGGCAAGTGTACCTTATCGTCTATAGTATAGGATATTAAGAAATACCAAGGTCATATTCCACGGGGCGCGTTGAATACTTCTACTTTGAGGAAAGTCACTATTATCTTATCTAATGATATTTTGGGGTTTTGGTTCTTAGCTAAAAAAGAGAAATTGCAAGCTAAATTAAGGGTTTAGATGATGATAAAAGAGGCTAGTACTCAATCAAAAGTCACCTTGGAGTGAGAAAAGACAAGTAAAAAGAAATTAAATCTAATTCCGTTTAAATTGAACTACTTGACCGTGGAGGTTCCCGAAGCTCGAACATGCCTCTCTCGAGGTTAATGCCCAACTAAGATTAGGAAAAATCAACCGGACTCTCGTCCTATAATCGATTACCTAAAACTTGCTTTACGAGGTGAACCCCACTATTGGATTTGACTCCAATCCGGGAGATTTACGTCATCCTCTCTCGAGGGGTGCGTGCAACTCTCTTTACCCTTGAGTGATCGATTCATACTTTGAGCCTCTCGGCTAACTAAATATGAAAACTTAAGCGAAAACCATATATCGAAAGTATGGCCTCACTAATTAAAAATCAAGGATAATTCAAGTGTTTATAAAAACGGAAAAAGAAAACTTTAGAAAATCATAACTTGTCTAACTCATCCTCGGATCATTTTGATCGAGTACTAATGAGGATTAGTTAATCATGGTGGAGGGGGAAGAGGAAAAAAAATAAAAATGCATATTAAGAAACTTTAGCTAAGGAGGAGACAAAATAAAGAGAACAAACTATTTTTTATTTAAATGAAAAACTATTACAAGACTTAAGAAAGGAAATTGCAAGCTAGGAAAAACAAGATTACAAGCTTAAACTAGACTATTGCACTAAAGGAAAGCTAATACATTGCATTAGAAAAGGAAGAGAGCATGAAAATAAAGAGACATGAACATGAACATGAAAAAGGAAAACTACTCAAGATTGGCTCCAGCAGCACCTTCCCCACTCCAAAATTCTGAACTTTGAACTCAAGGAGAGCCTCTGAATTTATAGGCAAAAATTTCATGTTACACGCCCTCGGTCACGGGCGTGACCTAGGGCGTGTAATCTCTGCAGCATCGGATCCGGTCACGGCGTGGGCTTGGCGTGACGGCGGGAGAAAATCGCACATGTCACGGGCGTGACAATTGGGTCACGGGCGTGACTCAGGAAGGCTTCATTTAATGCGGCATGGGCTAGCCAGACGCCGCGGCGGCGACTTGGATCACGCGGGAAGGTCACGGGTGTGACTTTGGGTCACGGGCGTGACTCAAGTTGACTTCTCAACGGCAGCTTCTCGTCTCGACGGCGGCTCCACGTGGCAGATGCTAAAATTACACGCCCCCGGTCACGGGCGTGACTTTGGGTCACGGGCGTGACCTGGGGCGTGACTGGGTGTGGACTAGCTCAACAGCACGGCTGCGACTCTGGACTGATCTTCAGGTTACACGCCCTTGGTCACGGGCGTGACCGAGGGCGTGACATGTGATTTTTCCCGATTTGTCCCAGAAATCTGCAAATATTAAAATTAGGCTAAGTTAGAATCAAAATTACAAAAAGAACTACTTATAACCTAAAATTGACATAAAAAGGAAAATTCAAATTAAATAATTACAAAATTTTCTATTAAAAACTTATATAAAAACTACTTTATCAAATACCCCCATACTTGAGGTTTTGCTATTCCAGAGCAAAAGTGTGAGACATAATTTATAAGACATCCTTAAAAAAATTTTTAATTTAAAACTAAAATTTCATTTAACCAAAAGTTAAGTTAAGAGTAAATTCAAGGGGGAGTTAAGTCCTAAATTATGATGATGATTTGAAAAGAGGGAAAAAATGTTTAGGCAATAACTTCTCAAGAAAATTAAGTAGTTTGACAAAATTGTAGAAATTATAAAACTAAATTAAATTAAAATTATAAGAACTCTATCTTAAAAGAATCTTAAGGAAAAGTAAATTACTAAATATTGCTCTCTCCATAATTTTCAACTAAAACTAGAACAATGATAATTGGCTAAGGGTGATTTCATAGAATTTGGCATAAGAAGAGAAATTTTTGAATGGAGGAAATGGAATTTATCATGAAATTTCCCTTTTTTTTTTTCTTTTCTCTTTTTTTTTTTTTCTCTTCTAATAAAAACTCAAAATGTATATGGTTTAGGAGTAATGAATTTTATCCTCTTACTCCATGCCATATAATCTTTTCAAATTTTTTGGGTGCATATGTTTTAGGGAATAATGAATTTTATCCTCTTATTCCCATGACATATGATCTTTTAATACACATTTTTTTTTATGCCATCAAAGGGGGTAGGGTAGGGGAAAAATAAATCTAGCTAGTTTTAAATCATATTGAGAGCAAATTCTAGTAAAATTAAAATTCCTAAGATCTAAGAAGTTAGAAGAAAGTATAATTGAAATCTAAAGAGGTTTGGGAAATTTACTACAAAATGAAGCCATTTAAAAATAAAAAGAGAAGTCATGCTAACAAAATTCTCTAATCAATTTAAAATCATAAGATGATTCTTAAATCAAGATTACCTCAAATTTAAAATTAACAAACTATGATAAGCAAAATTTTAGCCAATTAAAAACTTAAACATGCTTATAAACATTCTCAACTAGATTTCTAAGAAATCACAAAAACAACAAGGAGGGAAATAAGAATTTTTTGAATTTTTGATATTATCTTTTTTTGAATTTTTCTCATTAAAAACTATTTACAAAGAAAGGAAACTAGATTTAAAACTTAACAAATTTTTTTGCAAGTCTTGGACTTCCCAAGGGCTACCCGGTGAAGGGTTCGCAAGGTACTAGGAGGTGTGATGGGATAAAATCCCAAACGTCCCTTTCCAAGATTTAAATTTTTCTGTTTTCTATTTTTTTTTTTTGAGTTTTGGGTTTTACAAGTGCTAAAATAGAAGAAAAACATAAGAAAATATATATATATATTTTTTTTTTTTTGAAAATTTTCTAATTTAACAACTATTTACAAGAATTTACAAAGGGCTATTCACACCCCCATACTTAAAGTTAAACATTGTCCCCAATGTTTAAAAAATAAGTATGAAGTAGGAAAAGATAAAAAAAAAAATGCAAAAACGAAAGAAGAGAAGGAAAAAGGGCTTCCCTGATTTTTTTTGAAGCTTTTGTGGGGAAGCCGCGATTACCTGCAAAAGTTGTTAAAGCAGAAAAGAAGAGACAAGAGAAAATAACAAAAGATAACTTTGGGGTGCCTCCCAAAAGCGCTTTGTTTAAGGTCGCGTAGCTTGACCCACTTGCCGATTATGTTATATGATGAAGAAAAATCGCATCACTCTTGTCATTAGGTACGTCTCCCGGAAGATACAATTTAAGGCGGTGCCCGTTAACTTTGAAGGAGCCTTTTTCCGGGTGGGAAATTAGGATTGTCCCATAGGACCAAACCTCTTTAACAATAAAGGGTCCGGACCATCGGGATTTTAATTTTCCCGGAAAAAGGCGAAGGCGAGAATTATAAAGGAGGACGAGATCGCCCGGCGAAAAAGTTTTCGGAAATTTTATATGTTTGTCGTGATAAAACTTTGTTCGCTCCTTATATAATTTATTGCTCTCATACGCATTCGCTCGCCATTCATCTAACTCGTTTATTTGAAACTTCCTTTGTTCACCCGCTAAAGTGGAATCGAGATTTAAAAATTTAAGCGCCCAAAATGCGCGGTGTTCTAATTCGACCGGAAGGTGGCAAGCCTTGCCATAGACCATTCGATATGGTGTACAACCGATAGCGGTCTTGTACGCCGTACGATAGGCCCAAAGCGCGTCATCGAGCTTTATTGCCCAATCCTTCCGATTAATAGAAACCGTTTTCTCTAAAATTCGCTTTAATTCTCGATTAACCACTTCGACTTGGCCGCTCGTTTGTGGGTGATATGCAGTGGATAGTTTGTGCGTGACACCATATTTTGCTAAAGTTTTGTGAATTGAGTATTGCAAAAATGGGTGCCCCGATCACTCACAATAGCGCGCGGAGTGCCAAATCGAGAAAATAATTTTTTTAAAAAGTTAACGACGACTCGCGCATCGTTGGTGGGGAGAGCTTGCGCTTCCGCCCACCTTGACACGTAGTCGACCGCCACTAGAATATACTTATTTGAAAATGAAGGAGGGAGAGGACCAACGAAATCAATGCCCCAAAGATCGAAAATCTCGCATTCTAAGAAAATATTTTGGGGCATCTCATCCCGGCGAGAGATGTTGCCCGACCGCTGGCAGCTGTCGCAAGTACTCACAAGGGTGTGAGCATCTTTGAAGAGCGTGGGCCAATAAAAGCCTGCCTCCAGCGCCTTCCTCGCGGTTCGGTTCGAATGATAATGACCACCGGATGGTCCCTCGTGACAATGTCGTAAAATTTTAAGACCCTCCTTACTCGAGACGCATCGTCTCACCACTTGGTCTGCGCATACACGGAATAAAAAGGGGTCCTCCCAAAAGTAATTCTTTAAATCAGAAAAGAATTTCTTCTTTTTCTGACTCGAGAATTCTTTTGGCAAGACCCGGGCTACTAAATAGTTAGCCAGATCTGCAAACCAGGGGGTAGACGACGTATTAATATCTTCGAGAGCGAGGAGGCGCTCTTCGGGAAATTTATCATCGATGTCAGATTCTATCAAAACTTCCGAGGCGGGGTTTTCTAAACGGGAGAGATGATCGGCCGCCAAGTTTTCGGCTCCTCTTTTGTCCCGGATCTCTAAGTCAAACTCCTGCAAGAGGAGGATCCATCGCAAAAGACGAGGCTTGGCGTCCGATTTGCTTAAAAGATACCTAAGTGCGGAGTGATCCGTGAAGACAATAACTTTTGAGAGGGTGATATATGACCTAAACTTATCGAAGGCAAAAACGATCGCTAGAAGCTCCTTTTCGGTTGTGGTGTAATTCGCTTGTGCCGACGTGAGTGTTTTGCTCGCATAATAAATAGGGTGGAAATACTTACTCACCCATTGGCCTAAAACGGCACCAACCGCAATGTCACTCGCGTCGCACATGATTTCAAAAGGAAGCGACCAATCCGGCGCGACTAGAATCGGGGAGTTTATAAGTTTCTCTTTGATGAGTTTAAAAGCCAAATGGCATTCATCGCTAAAAATAAACGAGGATCTTTTTCAAGAAGGTGGGTTAACGGCTTTGTGATTTTTGAAAAATTCTGTATAAAGCGCCGATAAAACCCCGCGTGGCCTAGGAAACTACGAATAGCTTTTACGTTTGTTGGAGGGGGAAGTTTTTCAATCACTTCGATCTTGGCCTTATCGACCTCGATCCCCATGCCCGAAATTTTATGACCAAGGACTAGCCCTTCCTTGACCATAAAATGGCATTTCTCCCAATTAAGTGCTAAATTCGTTTCCTCGCATCGCTGCAACACGCGCTCAAGATTTTTTAAACAATTTTTAAATGAATTTCCGAACACGGAAAAGTCGTCCATAAATACTTCCATCACCTCCTCTACTAACTCGTCAAATATTGCCAGCATACATCTTTGGAATGTAGCTGGCGCATTACAAAGACCAAATGGCATCCTTCGATAAGCGAAGGTGCCAAAGGGACAAGTGAAAGTGGTTTTCTCTTGGTCCTCGGGCGAAATCGGTATTTGAAAATATCCCGACAAACCATCGAGAAAACAGTAGTAGGAGTGACCTGAAAGGCGCTCTAAAATTTGATCGATGAATGGTAGGGGGAAGTGATCCTTACGGGTGGCATCATTTAGTTTTCGGTAATCGATGCACATCCGCCAACCCGTAACAGTACGGGTTGGGATCAACTCGTTATTCTCATTAGCTACTACCGTAATGCCACCTTTCTTTGGTACGACTTGTACTGGGCTAACCCAAGTACTATCCGATATCGGGTAGATAATTCCCGCGTCCAATAGTTTGATCACTTCGGCCTTAACGACTTCTTTCATGTTAGGGTTTAGCCGTCGTTGAGGCTGGACCGAATTTCGGGAATTATCTTCGAGGAAGATTTTATGAGTGCAGAAGGAAGGGTTTATACCCTTTATATCCGAAATTTGCAACGCAATTGCGTGGCGGTGCTTTCTTAAGACAATAGCCAACTCGGAAATTTCTGAGTTGCTAAGTTCGGATGAAACGATGACGGGTAGCTTCGACTCTTTTTCTAAAAATAAATACTTAAGGTGAGGGGGAAGTTGCTTTAGTTCCAAAACGGGTGGCTCTTCATAAGATGTTTTGATTTTTAATTTTTCTAAAAATAGTGGTTCGGGTGGTGTGAAACGAGTGACTTCTTCTTCTTCCAGACAAAAGAGCTCGGCGAACTCGGACTCGTGACTCGAGGTGGAGACTAACTCGGGAGGGGAATCGAATTCCCAACACTCTTCCAGGTAAAAACATGAATCGTCGTTTTCTAATGTGTTCCGCATCGAGGAATTTATGCCGAAAGAAACTTCATCATCTCCAACCCGAAGGAGGAGCTTTCCGTTACTTACGTCAATAATGGCGCGGGAGGTGGCAAGGAAGGGGCGGCCGAGTATGAGGGGTACTTCGGCATCCTCTTCGATGTCAAGAATGACAAAGTCCACCGGGAAGATGAACTTGTCGACCTTGACGAGCACGTCCTCCACTATTCCTACCGGATATTTTAAAGAGCGATCCGCTAATTGAATACTCATTCGAGTGGGGCTTGGATTTCCTAGACCTAGTTTCTTAAATAATGAAAAAGGCATGAGATTGATACTTGCTCCCAGATCCGCTAAAGCGTGTTTTACTAACGAATTGCCAAATAAACACGGGATGGAAAACCGTCCCGGGTCATTCACTTTTGTAGGCAATTTGTTGAGTACAACCGCGGAGCATTCTGCGTTCAAAGAAATATGCGAAATATCTTCTAATTTTTTCTTATTGGAGAGCAACTCCTTAAGATATTTCGCATATTTAGGCATTTGAGAGATAGCCTCGCAGAAGGGTACATTAATGTGGATTTGCTTTAAAATATCTAAAAACTTTTTATAATTCTTTTCGGCGCTCTCGCTTTTAAACTTAGATGGATACGGAACATTAGAAGTAGAAGCGCGCGGAGCTAACGTAGTAGGTAAAATTGAAGATAAAATAGGAGGAAGAGGAGGAGAGGAAGTTACCATGGGTTCGTCCTGCTTAGAAGCCACCTCCTTCCCGCTTCGGAGTGTAATCGCGTTTGCGCTCTCCCTTGGGTTGGGCTCCGTGTTTCCCGGAAGGGCTCCTTGCGGTCGCTCGGAGATTATCTTTGCTAGCTGGCCCACTTGGTTCTCTAAATTTTTGATCGATCCGGTGAGGTTCCGGATGTTCGCTTCAGTTGTAGCAACATATTTTGCAAAAACCTCTTCAAGCGGAGAGGGTTTTTGCTGTTGCGGTGGAAAACCGGGTGGATTAAAATTTTGAGGGGGAGTTAAATTGAGAAGTTGATTTGGAGGTTGATTTAAATTTAAGGGACGCTGAGCATTTCCTTGATTGCTCCATGAGAAGTTCGGATGATTCCTATAACCCGCATTGTAGGTGTTATTATACGGAGCGGTGTTCGGGTTATAGGAAGGCCGAGGTGGATTTCCCATGTAATCAACTTGCTCTTCAAGTAAAATATTATTAGCCCAAGGAGGAGTGGCGGAGGAAGCAGACATCTCCGCCACTTGCTTTGTTAAGCGCTCAACTTGTAAAGCCAAATTTGCGTTAGCGTCTATTTCAAAAATTCCGGCCGGCTTATTAGGCCGCGCTCGGGGCATGTTCCATTGATACGCATTTGTGGCCATCTCTTCGAAAAGCTCTTGAGCGGCGATCGGGGTTTTGTTATTTAATGTCCCCCCGGCGGCCGCATCAATCATTTGCCTCGTTTGGAGATTTAAGCCATTATAAAATATTTGCACTTGTTGCCAAGTGGCAAGTGCGTGGTGAGGGCATCGACGCAAAAGCTCCTTGAAGCGCTCCCATGTATCATAGAGAGTCTCCGAGTCGATTTGCATGAACGATGCAATATCCGTGCGTAATTTAGCGGTCTTTGAAGGCGGGAAATATTTATTAAGAAATTTTTCCGCCATTTCGGCCCATGTAGTGATGGATCCCCTTGGTAGGGAGCCCAGCCACTGCTTGGCCTTAGACCGCAGAGAGAAAGGAAAAAGACGTAATCGAATGGCATCATCGGTGACGCCATTGATCTTAAAAGTGTCGCAAATTTCAAGAAAGTAAGAGATATGTGAATTTGGATCCTCGTCCGGTTGACCATCAAAGGTCACCGATTGTTGCACCATTTGTATGATGCTGGACTTGATCTCAAAATTATTGTTCGCCACCGCGGGGCGAACAATACTCGATTGTGTGCCTTCCAAATTCGGCCGCGCATAATAGGACATGGTCCGTTGCGCGTCCTCATTAGGGTTTGGCTCGTTAAGATTAGGAGGATTAAGATTATGATCCATATTTGCTGCGTTAGTGTCCCCGATTGACTCTTCAGATTCTACTTGATTTCCTTGATCACGAGAACGGCGGTGCCTCAAAAGGGTTCGCTCGATTTCCGGATCAAAAGGAAGAATCGAAGTGCTACCACGGGTCATACACTAAAAAGAGAAGGAAAGAAGAAGAAAAAGAGAGAATATTTTTTGTTCTTTTTAGGCGGATTAAGTTAGTCTTGGACTTCCCAAGATCTACCCGGTGAAGGGTTTGCAAGGTACTAGAGGCTGTGATGGGAATTCAAGCCCAAAGCGTCCTTTCCAAGAATTTTAATTTCACCCTTAAGATTTTCAAAAATAGAAAAACTAAAATAAAAACAACATGATAAAATTAATAGCTATCCTTGTTTCAAAATATCTACGCAAAAGTCCCCGGCAACGGCGCCAAAAACTTGATATAGATTTTTGCAGTTTTGAAATTTTAGTGAAGGGTTGAGATTTTCTCCAAAACTATATCTGATAAAGGCAAGTGTACCTTATCGTCTATAGTATAGGATATTAAGAAATACCAAGGTCGTATTCCACGGGGCGCGTTGAATACTTCTACTTTGAGGAAAGTCACTATTATCTTATCTAATGATATTTTGGGGTTTTGGTTCTTAGCTAAAAAAGAGAAATTGCAAGCTAAATTAAGGGTTTAGATGATGATAAAAGAGGCTAGTACTCAATCAAAAGTCACCTTGGAGTGAGAAAAGACAAGTAAAAAGAAATTAAATCTAATTCCGTTTAAATTGAACTACTTGACCGTGGAGGTTCCCGAAGCTCGAACATGCCTCTCTCGAGGTTAATGCCCAACTAAGATTAGGAAAAATCAACCGGACTCTCGTCCTATAATCGATTACCTAAAACTTGCTTTACGAGGTGAACCCCACTATTGGATTTGACTCCAATCCGGGAGATTTACGTCATCCTCTCTCGAGGGGTGCGTGCAACTCTCTTTACCCTTGAGTGATCGATTCATACTTTGAGCCTCTCGGCTAACTAAATATGAAAACTTAAGCGAAAACCATATATCGAAAGTATGGCCTCACTAATTAAAAATCAAGGATAATTCAAGTGTTTATAAAAACGGAAAAAGAAAACTTTAGAAAATCATAACTTGTCTAACTCATCCTCGGATCATTTTGATCGAGTACTAATGAGGATTAGTTAATCATGGTGGAGGGGGAAGAGGAAAAAAAATAAAAATGCATATTAAGAAACTTTAGCTAAGGAGGAGACAAAATAAAGAGAACAAACTATTTTTTATTTAAATGAAAAACTATTACAAGACTTAAGAAAGGAAATTGCAAGCTAGGAAAAACAAGATTACAAGCTTAAACTAGACTATTGCACTAAAGGAAAGCTAATACATTGCATTAGAAAAGGAAGAGAGCATGAAAATAAAGAGACATGAACATGAACATGAAAAAGGAAAACTACTCAAGATTGGCTCCAGCAGCACCTTCCCCACTCCAAAATTCTGAACTTTGAACTCAAGGAGAGCCTCTGAATTTATAGGCAAAAATTTCATGTTACACGCCCTCGGTCACGGGCGTGACCTAGGGCGTGTAATCTCTGCAGCATCGGATCCGGTCGCGGCGTGGGCTTGGCGTGACGGCGGGAGAAAATCGCACATGTCACGGGCGTGATAATTGGGTCACGGGCGTGACTCAGGAAGGCTTCATTTAATGCGGCATGGGCTAGCCAGACGCCGCGGCGGCGACTTGGATCACGCGGGAAGGTCACGGGCGTGACTTTGGGTCACGGGCGTGACTCAAGTTGACTTCTCAACGGCAGCTTCTCGTCTCGACGGCGGCTCCACGTGGCAGATGCTAAAATTACACGCCCCCGGTCACGGGCGTGACTTTGGGTCACGGGCGTGACCTGGGGCGTGACTGGGTGTGGACTAGCTCAACAGCACGGCTACGACTCTGGACTGATCTTCAGGTTACACGCCCTTGGTCACGGGCGTGACCGAGGGCGTGACATGTGATTTTTCCCGATTTGTCCCAGAAATCTGCAAATATTAAAATTAGGCTAAGTTAGAATCAAAATTACAAAAAGAACTACTTATAACCTAAAATTGACATAAAAAGGAAAATTCAAATTAAATAATTACAAAATTTTCTATTAAAAACTTATATAAAAACTACTTTATCATCTTTTAGAGAACAAAACCAAGGCTATAGGCCAAGATCCGTTCAAGCAAACGAGACCCACACGGTCCGGACACGAAGAACGCGGGAGAGCGATCTCAAGTTCAGAAAAATACCAACGATCGATATTCAAAATCGCGGAGAACACGATGGTTCTTCCTCCACAAACTAAAGAAAGAAACTCTTTGAGGTTTTAGAGATTACCCAACCCAGAAAATGAAAGCACACTTGATAACTGTGGGAGAATCACTCTCTCCACGCTTTCCACCGGCGTCGCACCGTATGGATCCTTCGGAGTCACACCGAGGGGCTGCCTTCCTTCTTCCTTGGAGTCGCACCAAGAAACCACGCCAGAAACACCCAAGAGGGGGGGGGGGGGGGGGGGGGGGGGGGGGGGGCGAAATGGAGAAGAGGAGGAAGAGGCAAGGGGGGCGGTGGCTTGGAGCAAGCCCTTGGCCGAAATTCCTCCTTAGGGGGGGAGCTTTTTAGGGTTCAAATTCTATCCTCTCATTTCTCATAAAAGGCTCCTTTAAATAGGAGTTACAAACACCATCCAACCATCCAAAATTGAGATGAAATCTCATCAACCCGGATGGTTAAATGCACACCACATAAAATGTCTATTAGCACACCCAAAATAAGAAACATGCCGGAATTTAAAATATTACAATTTTAAAATGACGGAAATAAATATAAAACTAAAGCAAGATAAGAAAAGGCTTTAAGCATCCTTTGCGCGGCGCGGGCGGAGGTTATAATGTTGACTTCCGGGGCGCCGAAAGTCCTTGTGTTGTAACATCTCCAAGTCATCCACATGTGGGGGAAGTGGTGCGGCATCAGGTATACTCAGCTTAATATTCCCATGGAAAAAGTTCTTGTGACCATTTAGGATATGCCAGAGTTTAGAGTTCCTCGCCCTATGAGATCAAAGGCCAAGTATCATCATGGAGAACTCTTCTGCAAATATCACTCAGACATTGGTCAGGATACAGAATATTGTCGAGCTCTTCGAAAGCTAGTAGATGAACTATGGGAAGCAGGAAAGTTACAAGACTATATTGCTCAATAATCTGACGATTTTTTCGCTAGTAGAAGTAGTGTTGCAAGCAAAGAATCTCTCATTCAATAAAAGAAGTGCATAGAGTAGAGATGGGATACAATGCCATGTTATTTCTTGTTTCTTATAACTCCCATTTGGTTGGAGTTTTCTGCACCTTCCCTTTTGTAACTTTACATGTAATAAGTATAGCAGTAACCAAGTCCTACCAAGCAGTTATCATCGAGAAGATCCTCTCGGCAGTCAGTTACATCAGACATCATATCCTGATTCACTACCTTATCCTTCACTGCATATGTTTATTCAATTATGTCTTAAGCTCTTTCTTTAAATTATTTTCTGCTTTTAAAAGAGACGGTCTGGAGCATTTAAGACCGCCGCCTGAGGTTTTTTAAGGGGCAGTCTGGAGCATTTAAGTCCGCCGCCTGAGGTTTTAAAAAGGGGCGGTCTGGAGCATTTAAGATCGTTGCCTATTGTTTGGTGTGAAGGGTGAAAATACCACCTCTGATTATTTCTTCCCGGGTCATAAAATCCACAATGACCACATCAAGCAAGAATTATCCACAGATGTGTAGTGGTAGCCCAAAATCTCCTTCTTTGTGATGATTGTCATTGATTGCTATGATTTTTCTGTCAAGTTAATCGACTTGCTTTGCTTGAATAAAGATGATTCCATTTGATAATGGATTTGTTTTGATAGATTGCTAACAAATGATGATAGGTTGGTGTGACATTATTTGCACGAGAAATAGACTAATTTTAGTATGTACCACAATGCACTACCAAATAATTATGCAATTATTTGTTGGGTTCTAATTTTTCAGGTACCATGAAATCCCATATTTTATTCATGTCGGGATTCCTGGACTTCTGGATTTTTGGATTTCTGGACTTCGGGATTCCATGATTAATTTATTTATGACTTCAGATTTCTCAAATAATATATTGAGTTGGGCATCAGCTGACGTGATATCATTAGCAATATTATTATCGGCAAGCCAAAAATCATCCAGCTGTATTAGTTTCATGCTCATATTTCTGGGAGCATGTGAATATGAGGATATCAGAATGTTGGTTTTCTCCCTCCCGCACATGAGTACTATCTCTTTTCTTCACATACAGATATTATCTCAGCAACACCAAAGCAAGTGATTGTAAATAAGTGTTCATCTTCACCTTTGTAATGAGATGTTCTTTCTTATACACTTCAAACCTAAACACAAATAAGTATCAACAAAGTTGTTTCAGGCACCTGACAAATTTTTATTATTTATCATATACCTGTTTCTCATATCTTGTGCAGAGATATACATGTGTTTGCGAGTCCTCTCTAGGTACTCGCGTACTCTATTTTTTATATACCTATTTCTCATATCTTTTGTAGAGATATGCAGGTGTTTGCGAGTCCTCTTCATTTACTCATGTATTCTATTTTTCATATACCTGTTCTTATATCTTTTGCAGATAGTAATAGGTGTTCGTGAGTTCTCCTTCAGGTACTCGCATATTATATTTTCATATACCTACTCTCATATCTTTTGCAAATAGTAACAGGTGTTCGTGAGTTCTCCTTCAGGTACTCACGTATTATATTTTTCATATACCTATTCTCATATCTTTTGCAGATAGTAACAGGTGTTCACGAGTTCTCCATCAGGTACTCGCATATTATATTTTCATAAACTTGTTCTCATATTTTTTGCAAAAAGTAACAGGTGTTCGTGAGTTCTCCTTCTCATAAAAATAGGTGTTCGTGAGTTCTCTTCAGGTACTCGCGTATTACGTTTCTCTTGTACTTTCCTTGACTACTATTTTGCATAGATAAGCAGGTGCTCGCGAGTTCTCTTCAGGTACTTGCATATTATGTAACCTGCACTGACTACTCTTTTGTCGAGATAAGTAGGTGCTCACGAGTTCTCCTCAGGTACTCACGTAATATGTTTCTTTTATACCTGCTTTGATAAATCTTTTGTAGAGATAAGCAGGTTTTGCAAGTTCTTTTCAGGCACTGGCAAGTTCCCACATGTACTTGTATTCTTTTATACACATGTTTTGTCCTCATTGGGAAAGTGGATCTCGATTCTCGTGGGTAAGTTCTATTTTTCGAAGTTTTTCAAAACTTGAAAAAATGCGGAGATCATGTTTACCCAAAAATTAGTGATCCCCCTTTTTCGTGCTGACCTTTTCTGGTACCAGACTATTTCAGAGATCCCAGGCGATCTCCCCCTTCAATTGGGCGGTCTCGCCCCTTCTAGGCGATCTCCCTCTGGGTGCTCTCCCTCCAGGCGATCTCCCTCCAGGCGAGCTCCCCCTTTCTAGCGAGCTCCCCTTCCAGTTGATCTCCCTCTGGGTGATCTCCCTCTGCGCGATCTCCCCCATTCTAGGGAGTTCCCCCTCCAGAAAATCTCCCTCCGAGTGATCTCTCTCTGGGAAATCACCCTCTGGGCGATCTCCTCCTTCCTGGCGAGCTCCCCCTCTGGGCGATCTCCCTCTCGGTGATCTCCCTCAAGGTGATCTCCCTCCGGGAGATCTCCCTCTCGGCGATCTCCCTCTGGGCAATATCTCTCCGGGAGATCTCCCTCTAGGCGATCTCCCCTCTGCCGGTCACTTGTGGATTGGCCAACCCATTTTTCCTGGCCCTGCCTATTTCGGCAGGTCCCGCGCCTATAAGTAGAGGGGCAGGGGTACCATAAATTGACTTCAGATAGTTTCCAGCCCCTAGCCAGTTGTTGGAGAGGTCTCCATTTTTGAGACTGTGAAGACCTCTTCTTCCTTGCTTGGATGATCTCCCACCCGCCGAGCGATCTCCCTCGGCGACGTCAGTGACTCCTTCAATTCTCGTCTCCCCCGACGACCTCTTTGCTACTCCCAGCCGTCTCTTTTCTCCCTGTCTTACTCCTTCACTCGTAGCTCAAAGTAACTGACCACCCAATAGTTTTCCCCTCCTTCTCCAGCTTGAGCAAGTGTGGACCTGGTACATTTTTGGTTCGAACATATTGTTGTGAAGAAGATTATATTATAATTTTTAAGAAGTTATCTATGGAAAACCTTAGGTCCAACATTTTCATTTTAACTAACCATAGTTGTTGAAAATGATTTAGCAAAATTAGGTTAATTTATCCTCTAGATTCTATGGTTCTTCAATTTGAAGACAATGATGAATCAAATTTAATTATTGGGCATCCTTCTTCAAAATTATTAGAGTTATATTGCACATGGAAGAAGAAAATTTAGTCATAAGGGTATGGAATGTGTTTAACAACCTATCTTTTAATTGGGTCCCAAGGTCGCTAGGTGACCCAATTATGTCATCCCTACCATAGAAGGGTATCTTAGGCACCCATGGACCACACATTGGTGCCCAAGCCCAGCTTTAACTCAATCGATCCCAAGGCAAGATCTTTGGCCCATTTAGGTCAGTCTTGACCAAGAAACTCATCTTGAATATATTAAACTCCTAGAGGACCTAAAAGACATTTCAATCTTAGTAAAACAATCCTAAAACCTAGTGGACCCCACTTCAATGTATTGACCCAAACTTTCCCCAATGTGGCCCAAGATAACCACCTTGGCTGATTTTGGTCAAGGATTACTTAATTTTTCTTCCATTGATCCAAGTACACCAAAAGAACCCCAAAGAGTCAATTTGAACTCAAATACCTTAATCAGATCTTAGAAAATGTATGGGTATTACATTTATCCTAAATATGCCACATTTGACCATTTTAACTCAACAAAGCCAATGTCAATACCCATGAACACCATGAGGGACCGCAGAGGCTCAAAAACCTGATTAATCACCTAATCACATGGGTACATATGGGTTCCACTATCCTTATGTTTAACTTTGTTAAATTGTGTTGAATTGGACTCCTAAGAAGAAACTTGGACCAAATTATTCCAATAATCTCGATTCACCATTGGCAAGCAGTTGATGTTGGATCATTAGCTTGAGGCCCAATGGCCATGATAACCATAAAATATCTAAGCCCTTGTGAAAGTACATAGTGAGTCCTCTGAATATTCTCTAGAGCGGGGGTGAATAGAATTTTATAAACTTTTCTTCAAATATTGCACAAAAATGAATTAATCTAATAACTATGCATTCAGATTACCATTCCAGAATAAAATAAACAAAGATTGCAGAAATAAAAATAGTGGACAACACAGAAATTCATAGCACAAAGTGACAAGAGCTATATGGGTTCCACAAAATATGGATAAATCCACTCTTCTACCACCTTGGTAGGAATACACTATCCAGTGCCTAAGTTTTTTGATAAGGAGACTCATAGAACCAACAACTGAGACTTTTGACAAGGAGACTCTTAGAACCACTGAGTGTTTTGGTAAAGAGACTCTTAGAACCAAGAACTGAGTCTTTTAATAAGGAGACTCTTAGAACCAATCTAGATCTTTTGATAAGGAGATCTTGAACCACTGAATCCTTTGGAGAGGTATTCTAAAAACTCTTTACTCAATTTACAATAAGAAAGAGAGAGTAAGAAAGGATTTAAAGAAGAAGTAAGTCTTCTGATTTAAATCCTCTTTCAGCAGATTTCTCTGAGGATCCTTGGCACTGTTACTAGACTGGATCTTGTAGATGATGAATCATTTGAAAGAAGAAGAATAAAAGGATCATTAAGCTTTGTCCAGTCTTTCACTTTTGTTGCACCAGAGAGAAGAAGTCTTATTGTTAATCAGAGATGTTTGTTTCTCTGTGTTGTCTGAGAGAAGACTTGAGAAAGATGAAGATGAATAATGGAAGAGTTGTTGTTGTTGTTCTGAATCTTCTTCAGTAATATTATTCTATTGTCGAATAATGTTTGGATCACTTTACTCTTCGGTTTTATACTTAGTTGGAATGTCCAGGGAATAATAATATTTTCTTTCTATTTTGATGACCTATCAAACCCTTTTTGAATACCTTCCAAAAATATCTTTATTGTCTCTCTGTAGTCCCCCTTTCCATTCTTGGATATAATCGACCCATTGGAGATCCAAACTATTCCATGAAAAACCTCTGAATCACCTTTAGAAAAGAATAAAGGAGAATTTCTAATTATGTATGTATTCGAAGTAGCGTCAAATACATTTCCATTCTTATCGACGCACCTCTAATTTCTACTAGAAGCTGCGTCAAAATCCTCCTCAGATTAGAAATAATCTCTACCATCGACGTTGCGTCGAATAGATCTCCACGTATACATCGAGATGGAATCCTGAACTCATAGATTCTTTCTTCTGCGTCAATTATAAGTCCAGGTTGCGTCGACTTCAAATACGACTTCGACTGACTCGATTTTCTGCATCGAGTACATCTCGACGTTGCGTCGACTTCAACTTATACATCGACTTCAGTCTGAGTTAATGTTACTTCTATTCAAAGTTACTTCGATTTGCAGTCAAAGCATCGTCGAATTCTATTCGACGCAGGTCTAACTCCACTGAATTTTAGACTCTATTTCAACTGATCATTGACACCCTAATTAGAGTGTGACATCCTAAGACATTTAATGACCAAATTACCCTTTCTATACAACATGAGTAATACATCCTAGTTAATGAAATCACTTGTATATAATTTGTGAAATAAATCAAAGGGTGTTTTTCCCAACAATCTCCCCCTTATTTATCTTAACAAATTTTACAAATTAATTAAGTGATTTCAATCATACTGAGACATGGAATTGAATACAAACAAATATACAATGACCCAAAATAACATTATTTTATAGAAGCATATACCACATAATAAACATCCAATTGATTAGATTGTTTCCGAGAACTGTATCCATACATGATGGTATAATAAAAATTGTTCATTTACTGAGTACATGTATTGTACTATTCTTTTGGAGGAATTTTCCTCTTCCTTGAGAAACACTGAGGTGTCGCTTTTCTAGGTGGAAACACTAGGAGCTCATCCTCTTCTGCAGCAGCCTTGTCATCCTCTTTGTCATCTTCTTTATGTGGCTCCCCCTGAATTAGTGCTGCATTTTGAGCTACAGTATCTTAAGCAATCTGGGCAGCCTCTTTAGCAATATTTGCAACATCTTCAAAGAGTTATTCATTGATGAGGGGCTCAAGCAGCTCACCTGGATTTGTGCAAGATCTTATAAAACATAAGGTGAAACATCTGGAAGTACCTTATTGAATACTGTGATCTTGTGGGCGTCTCCAGATTCTAAGTTAATATTGACTTATGGGGAAGGGACATCCTCTTCTTGGATAATCTCCACCTTCTGAACCTTACTCGCCAAGGAGGTTAAGAAAGAACTAGTGACTCTTAAGGAAGATATCACTGCCCATATTGACTAGAGAGATTCTTGTGACTCCTTCATCTCTTTCTCCATCTGGGTGTATTTCCTATTGAACTTTCTTGCTTGTGTTAGAAGTAGGCCAGCAAAGGTTCCAGTGGCCAGCCCAACTGCTGTAGAGATTGCTTGTTCAATGTCAGGAGAGTGTATAGGATGGGAGGTAGAGGTTGTACAAGCAGGAGGTGAAGATAGGTTAATTGGAAGGTTTTATTGAGATGGAACACTGAGGTCTATGAGATTGTGATTGATAGGGGATTATGTTTAAATGTCTTCTGGGATTATGGTTGGTTATGGTTGAAGTTGAGGAGAGGTCCTTGCTCGAGGTTTTTTATGGTGTCTTGTAGAACTATTACATGATCTTGAGCTAGTGGTTCAGTTATGGTATCTACTATGATTGCTTCATTATCTTAAGGCGCTGGAAATGATGGAGGAGAGGGTGCAGCTTGACTAGGCTATAGAATTTTCCTGGTCCGCTTGGAGAAGATCCCAATGTTGATCCTTTTTCATTGTGGAATTGGCACCCCTTTTGATTTACAGACCATCGGGTAGTGTTGAATCATGATTTGGCTCATGATTCTCATGTAGGCATTATCCTAATGTGCATTTGTGTGCCTAATCATCTTCAGGAGGCACCTCCCCAAATTTATTCTCTTGTTCAGAACCAGAACTCCCATGATTTGTAATTACTGTTTAGGAATAGCAACATGTGCAGAGGTCTTGCATAGCAAGACTTTTCTTATGATATCAGCCAAAAATTTGTATTCCTCTGACACATCATTTATCTTTAAATTGATTGTCTTCTCTTTACTAAACTTCATTATTTGTAGGGCACTGCTGGTCTCTGTTGCTCTTAATTCATCTGACTCATCACCTTATGGTAAATCAAAGGCGTGACTCACCATCTCCTCTGTGGTGTCAATATCATTTCCCAAGATTCTTCCATGGAGGGATCCATCATCTCCAATATGGATATTATATTTAAGTTCTATTCGTTCGACAACATATATCTTGCACCTTGTCGAAATTAACTTTCTCAACCCTACAGTTTGAAAAAGCCCGAGAATGGCCATGAAAATGTCTGATGCAGCATTGAACGATTCGATATCAACATCGAATCCAGAATTAACTTTAAGAGGTGCCATCGAATCCTTAATTTAGTACCTGTAAAGAGAAGACAAGAAAGAGAGAGAGTGGGAAGCGAGAGTAAGAGCACAAGAGAGCAATAGAGCCAGAAAGCACAGGAGCAAGAGAGAGAGAATTCAAAAGTGTAATATGTCTAATGTCTAAGTGCTTAAAAGAAGACGATTCGTCGCAACTTATAGTTGTATTCGAAGAAACATCGAAAAGAAGTGAATTCAGTGCGCCAAAACTTGTCAAAGTAGCTTCTAGAAGCAAAAATGTGCGCGCTTGTCATGTTGACATTGCCTTGATTTGTACACTATGTGACTTCGAATTTATACAGCAATTATTAAATCAGCATATGCATCGACATGTATTTGACGTTGCGTAGAATGCAATTCAAATT
This sequence comes from Dactylorhiza incarnata, assembly GCA_033032865.1. Taxonomy (NCBI): domain Eukaryota; kingdom Viridiplantae; phylum Streptophyta; class Magnoliopsida; order Asparagales; family Orchidaceae; genus Dactylorhiza; species Dactylorhiza incarnata. The sequence goes on from JAWHQI010000210.1 coordinate 191,450, forward strand.
ATCTATTCCAAGCGGCTCTCGGAGCTAACTTTGAGTAGAGCTTGATGGTGCATCGAATTCTATTCGACGCAACTTTGAATCTACAGTTGCATTCATTTAGGAAGTTTATGCTGTTTTTCCAGCAATTGTCTTTATTGAAAGTAGCATTTATAATATTATATGTGTTAATTAGAATGTATCATCAAGAGTATGAGAAAATAAATCACACCCTTGATTCTTTGAAGTTCCATGTTGATTTAGTTTTCCCTTTCCCTCTATCATCTCTGAGGAAGGGATCCTAAATTCTCCTGCACATGTAATTTAAACATTCGAGAGTACCCAGATTACCTTGGGCCCTTTGCTTTTACCATTATAAGAAGATTTGAAGGAATATGTTAGTTTTTCATGATATCCTTTTGGATGGTAGAAAATCGGTCTAGTAGGCCAATACTTATTATCTTGATATTTGAAGTTTGCATAGATTTTTTCTTGGTACAATAGATCTGTAGAATGCCTAATAATTTTTCTTTTGATTTTAGCTTGTTAGTTTCTCTGAACTATTCTTTCTTAGAGTTTTCTTCTCATTATTAGAATTCACTCTATTAAATGCATTAATTTTATTAGGATGGTTATCTAGTTCTTCATACATTTGACTGATTTCATTTACTTGATAATCACTTGGTCTAACAAAGATTAATTACTGGTTTTTCTAGGCTAGTTTGCTGGAACTTATAATGCTAGTGGGTGATCCTGCTCCTCGACCAAGATATTTAGGCCTCTTAGAGAGATTTTGTGTAATATCCTTGAGCTTTTGACTCCTCCCATTGAGTAAGTCTTCAAAGGCTTTTGCATTTGTAAGCTTTTCTTTTAAATTTGAGTTTTCACTAGTTAGCTCTTCTATTTCTGTTTCCTTTTTATATATTTGATTCCTCAAATCATAATTAACAGAATACAAATTATCCTTTGTAAGGTCTTCTAATTTTTCTCTAACTGTTTTAATTTCTTTTTGACCATTAAGATTGTCTTGACAAAAAAATTTAAAATATTTTTTAAAGTCTTTTGAAGAAAAATCAAATTCATCAAATAAGGAAACCTAATTTTCTTCAGTTGAATCTTTTAAAGCCATTAGGCAGGGTTCTTCAGTCTTTGTTTCTTCCTCACTATCAGAGATGCTGCTGGAGCATGATTCAGTATAATTCCAAGTTTCAGCTATGAAGCCTCTTCATTTCTTCTTACCTTTTCTGTTGAACTTCTACTTTTGGTGATGCTTTTTATGAATCTTGTCCTTCTGAAGATCTGGACACTCAGGTGCAATATGTCTAGATTTTCTACAAGTGTAGCAGGTTATCTCCTTGAATGGAGTCTTGTCAAACATGGGTTTGTTTGAGCTCCCATCCTTCTTTCTGGAGTCTTCAGATTTGACCCACCTTCTGAATCTTCTAGCTAAGACAATGAACATCTCTTCTTCAGAAGTGGAAGGCTCTCCTTCAGCAGCCTTCAGAGCTATTTTCCTCTCTTTAGGAGTTTAGACCTTTTCTTTGGCTTCAGTCTCAGCTCTACAATTTAGAAGTAGCTCATACGATTTGACCTTGCCAAGTAAAGCATCTATAAAGATCTCTTTGTGGCATCTGGACTCTCTACTGGCCCTGATCCTTGAATCCCAAGTGCATTAAAAGCACATAAGGAGTTTGTCATTGATCTCTGTCCATGATATCTCTTTGTCTAATCCCTTAAGCTCATTTATGATCAGATTGAACCTATCATACATCACAGCCACATTCTGTTCAGCTTTCTTTTGAAAGTTCTCATATTGGGATATAAGAAGGGACTTCCTATCCTTTCTTTCATCATAATTGCCTTCTACTAGTCTGGACAGAGATTCCCAGATCTCTTTTGCCGAGTTGCAGTCAGTCAATTTTTGGAAGATCTCATTTGACATGGTGGACAACATGAAGTTCATGGCCTTGGCATCATATGCCTTCACCTTCTTCTCAGCATCTGTCCACTCAGATCTTGGTACAACTTCTTATGTCACAAATCCACTTGAATCTTTTCTGACTGTCATTGCAGGACCATATATAATTACATTAAAGATGTCTACATCGATAGAGTCCATATATAATTTTATTCTGGCCTTCTAGAGTGTAAACATATTCAGGTTACACACTGGTGGTCTTCTGGATGCAAAGTCCTTGGAACTCATTTTCTGAAAATAATTTTAAAACATAAAATTTTAAAGTGAGAGGATCTTTTGATCATGGTGTTAGCCTTTTTATGATCAACCTACCTCTGATACCAATTGAAGTGCATAGTGAGTCCTTTGAGTATTCCTTGTGAGGGGGTGGTAGAGTTTTAAAAACAATTCTTAAAATATTGGACAACAATAAATTAATCTAACAACTATGCAATCAGATTACCAGTCCAGAATAAAATAATCACAAATTGCATATATAAAAATAGTGGACATCATAGAAATTCACAGCACAAAGAGAGAAGAGCTATAGTGGTTCTCCAAAATATGGGTACATCCACACTTCTACCACCTTGGTAGGAATACACTATCCAGTTCCTGAGTCTTTTGATACGAAGACTCTTAGAACCACAGAGTCTTTTGATAAAGAGACTCTTAGAACCAACAACTGAGTCTTTTGATAAGGAGACTCTTAGAACCACTGAGTCTTTTTGGTAAGGAGACTCAATGAACCGAGAGTTGAGTCTTTTGATAAGCAGACTCTTAGAACCAATCTAGATCTTTTGATAAGGAGATCTTGAACCACTGAATCCTTTGGAGAGGGATTCTAAAAACTCTTTACTCAATTTATAATAAGAAAGAGAGAGTAAGAAAGGATTGAAAGAAGAAGTAAGTCTTCTGATTTGAATCCTCTTTTAGCAGATTTCTCTGAGGATCCTTGGCACTGTTAGTGGACTGGATCTTGTGGATGATGAATTTTTTGTAAGAAGAAGAAGAAAAGGATTTTTAAACTTTGTCCAGCCTTTCACTTTTGTTGCAGCGGAGAAAAGAAGTCTTGCTGCTAATCAGAGATGAATGTTTTTATGTGTTGTCTCAGAGAAGACTTGAGAAAGAAGAAGAATAATAATGGAAGAGTTGTTGTTGTTGTTGTTCTGAATCTTCTTCAGTAATATTATGATGTTGTCGAATAATGTTTGAATCACTTTCCTCTTCTGTTGTATCCTTAGTTGGAATGTCCAGGGAATAATAATATTTCGTTATATTTTGATGACCCGTCAAACCCTTTTTGAATACCTTCCAGAAATATCTTTATTGTCTCTCTATAGTCCTCCTTTCCATTCTTGGATATAATCGACCAGTTAGAGATCCAAACTATTCCATGAATAACCTCTGAATCACCATTAGAAAATAATAAAGGAGAATTTCGACATAGCATCGAATACATTTCCCTTCTTATCGACGCACCTCTAATTTCTACTGGAAGCTGCGTCAAAATCCTCCTCAGGTTAGAAATGATCTCTACAGTCGATGTTGCGTCGAATAGATATCGACGTATACGTCGAGATGGAATCCTGAACTCAGAGCTTCTTCCTTCTGCATCAATTATAAGTCCAAGTTGCATCGACCTCAAATACTTCTTTGACTGACTCTATCTTATGCATCAAGTACATCACGATGTTGCGTCGACTTCAAGTTATACATCGACTTCAGTCTGAGTTAATGTTACTTCTATTTGATATTACTTCGACTTGCAATCAAAGCTGAGACGATTTATATTCGATGCTGGTTTAACTCAACTGAATTTAAGACTCTAGTTCAACGAGTCTTTGACACCCTGATTAAAGTGTGACATCCTAAGACATCTAATGACCAAATTACCCTTTCTATACAACATGGGTAATACATCCTAATTTATGAAATTACTTGTATATAATTTGTGAGATATATCAAAAGGTGTTTTTCCCAACACCATGTTTGGCTCAAATGCTGATCCATTGTACTGCAACTGTTAATTTTTTTATTTGGCATGATTTGCACCTCATATTTACATCAATATTTATGCGTAGATTGATTTTTATTTAAGTTCATTTTCAATTGAGTTTCATGTTTTATCAAACTTTGGACTAAGTTTTGAGGGCTTTTGAAGCTGAATTATAAACTTTTCTTTATAGGACTTATGTAAAGAAATAAAACACTACAGGTTTTCCATAGACATTTTGCAAATTTGAGCACTCTAGGTCGATCAAAAGGTAGTTTGATGTTGACTAGAATTTAGATTAAATAGTTAGATACTCAGTTTTAAAAAATTGACTTCTGAGGTCATTTTGAAGGCCTCAGAGTCCAAATCCAAAAACATTTTCTAAGTAATTTGTAAATAGTTGAAATGGCTACAATTCCTTAGATATTATAAATCAAAGCACTCTAGTTTAGTCAAAATCTTGCCTAAATTTGAATATAAATTTTAATAGAAACTTGATAAATATGTTTGGAAATTCCATCAAATTCTTGAGGTCATTTTGAAGGCCTTAGTGGACAAATCAGAAAAATTCTATCAGCAAGTTAATGGTACATAATTTAATCCTTTGCAAAAGGTTGATTTTTCATTTTATTCCTTTCATAAACTTAAAGTCAAGCTTAAAGATGCCCAAATTTAAATTAGGACTTTGTAAAAATGGGACTCATTGGGAAACCCTTGGCTAGAATTGTATTTCCACCAAGAATACATTAATAATTATGCCTTAGTTAATTATACAACTAATTTTGTGGTAATGGAATTGATTTTCATAATTGGTTAGTAAAATAAGTGTAAAGTCTTAAGTTAAAAGACACCTAACGTTGGATCTCCAGTTGAACAACATGTCAACTTAAATTTACTAACTGGTTGTAGAAACTAGTTTATTCTAATTAAGTAAATCATGAGGATTTAGCTAAATCATACGAGGACTAGATCCAGGACTAATATCCTATTGAATTTGTATTTTAACTTGCAGACACACTTACGCTCTAGTTAGGAGCTTGTATAGCATTTAGATAATGCTTGTTGAGAAAGAAATTATGTATGTCTTCGCTATGGTGCCTCAGTCATCCTCCTAGATAGGCCACCCTAGCATGAGATACTTGACAACTCTATGTACATCCTAAGGAGTAGAACACTCTTAGATAACCCTAGGTTAGGTTGTCTTCCTTGGTCATAACATTTTAGAGGGATATACATTACTAGTCACTGGTGTTCTTATTACCACGGGATGTAGCCATGCCTTCTTTGACCACTGGATGTAGCCATGTCCATAGTGTGTACCCAACCAAGAAGTGGGGGAGACTACTGCACTATCACACTTATGTTAGCGATGAGGACCGTTAGGTTAGCTACCCACTTAACAAAGGTCAAATTAAGTTTACATAAAGTGGTTTGCAATAGATCATGAGAATCCATGAAGAAACATCAAGTCGATTCGTGTAAAAGAATTGACTAAAATACTGAAGCAATGAAATATTGTCTTGTGGAAGAGACAATAAGGCAATTCGTGTGGATTATTCATCTAGAAGAATGAAGTATGAAATATTGTCTTGTAGTCCACCAGTCACCAAGACGATTCGTGCAGACAATTTGACCAAAAGATTATACTATGAAATATCATCTTGAAGACTATAAAATACATCAAGACGAATCGTGCGAAAAAATTGAACTAAGACTATACATAGTGCAGATTCATCTAGAAGAAATAAATTCGACTAGACATCTAATCGAATGGTGGAAAGGGCTGGATTCAAATTAAAGCATGATTTTGGCGTCACGTTATTTATTATTGCCACAGATTGAGCCAATGAAAGCAGATCTTTATGGAAAGCTGAGAACTAATATAAAGGATATATGAGGAAGAGACTATTATCAAGGGTCTCTATAAAAAGGTTGAGATAATTTCAGCAAACCCTAATCTGAAGATTGGAAATCATTCTACTTTATTATTTCTAAAAGAAGAGTTCGCCATCAAGAGATATATTCTCTTATAGAGCTCAGGAGAAAGAAGAAATATATTCAAGCCAATCTATACTTTCTTCTGAAGAAAAGATTCAACCTTCTTGTCGATTTTGATATTCAACCTATTTTGTAATAAGATCTGTGAAGAAGTCGTTTCTGCTAAAGGCTTCAAGAAGACTCCAGTTCTACTATATACTATTTCTGAGACTATGTTTTTATTTGTAAAAATATTGCTTGGACATATTCACCTGTAGGATTTCTGAGGAAATCTGAGTTGTAGGATCTTTCTAATCTGAGTTGTAGGATCCCTGCTGGGGATCTGAGGTGGGGAACTTAGCATAGTTCATGAGTGTAGGATCCTAAGGGATCTGAGTATAGGAGATTTGGTCTATAAGGTAGGAAGCTCATGCGTTATTGTAAATTGTAGGGTCCTTAGGACCTGAGGTAGGAGTCGAGTACTCTGAGTTGTAAGATCTAGTTGATCCAAGTTTTGGAGGTTAGATAAGTCTAGTACAATACTAGATTAGTGGAGGGTAAAAGTGGACGTACACAAACCGGGGAACCACGATAAAACACTTGTGCAATCCGTGATGTGATTCTTATAGCTTGAACAACATCCTCAACAAGGGAAAAATTCTACACACCATGACTTCTGGAGAGAACTATGAAGAACTTAGTTCTATGAAGTTGCCTATATGCAGAAAAGAGAACTTTAGAATATGGAAGGAGAGAGTTAGACTATTTATGGAAGCATCTGACCCCAGAATATTCATACATTGGAGGAATGACCTTTCACCCCCATGAAAATCTCCATTATAGATGCTAACATACAAGTTGCAAAGAAATATTCTGAGATGAAAAAGGATGAAGTCATTCTGGCCACTATGGATAAGAGGGCCAAGAACATTATTGTAAGTGTCATAGATGACTCCACATTTCAAAATCCCATTCATTGCAAAATAGGAAAAGAAATATGGGCCTCATTGATCGTGTACATGGAAGGCACTGAGGAGGTTAGAGATGATAGAAACTCCCTCCTCAACAAAGTGTATGAAACATTTAGGCAGGATAGAAAGAACTATAGTTGAATGTTATGAAAAGTTCTTCAAGATAGTAAATGGATTGAAGAACTATGGAAGAGAATTCTCAAATTATGATCTGAACGATAAGTTCTTGATGTCCCTCAACAAAGAGTGGGACATCAAGATCTGTGTTATCAGGAAAATGGGAAGCTACTTTCCCATGAGCTACAGTTAAACACCAAAAAGGCAGAAGAAGAGTCTTCCAGATCTAGAGAAAAGACTGGGCTTTCAAAGTTGAAAGCTCCAGGAAAAGTAGATATGTTTCCCCTGCCCTTAAGGATAAATTTACTGACTATGAAGAATCTGAGACTAGCACTTCAGGCTCAGAACAATCTAAAGGAGAACTGTCCTTGTTCTCCAAACACTCCTATAAGTTGCTGAGCAAGAGGAGGAAGTGGAAGAACAAACCTTCATCCTCCTCCAGCTCCAAGAAACAATACAACAACTATGACAAAAAAATCACAATCCCAAAAGGAATAGGTATGCTTCTGAACATAACAAACACTTTTCTATAGATATGGTTTTTTATTGTTGCAACAGGTGATGACAAGTCATAGTTGACTGTCTAGATAAGAGAAAGGAGGGAAAAAGAGAAGATGCGAGAAGATCTCATAAGAACAAGAAATCTAGGAAGAGATTCATAGCTAAGAAGCCAAAGACCTTGAATGACAGTGACTCAAGATCTTCAGAATCTGTAGAAGAAGCCTACATTGGGCTTACTGCTGTCTCAGAAGAAGAATTGGACAACTGATATCCTAGAGCAAGAGTGTGCATAACTGTACCTTTATCATTGTCAGATGATGATAGTGATTCTAAAGAAGAAGAGATCAGTTGTGGACTGATGGCCTTGATAGATGAAAAAGAGGAGGACAATTCATGTCCTGATAAAGTACAATTTAGAACCCCTCTTTCTATTTCAGGATGAAATATTGAGTCTGATTCTTACACAGAAGCAAACTCATCAGCTGATGTTGAGATTAATTCTGATTTAGCAAGTCAATATGATGATCTGATCAACCAGTATGGTGCTCTTCTAAAAGAACTAATGAAGATCAAAGCCTTGTCTAAACCTCTTATTATAAAAATAAAAAATCTTGAGCCTTTCAGATCCCAGTTGGATGACAAAACCATCGAAATAACAATATTGAATCATGACTTTTTGTACTTCAAAATAATTATGAATCTTATAGAAAGTTGTTAGATCAAAAGGAAAGAGCTATCAAAGTTGTGGAGGATAAGCTTCTTGTTGAAAGAAAGCTTGTAACAAGCTTCTCAAAGCCCAAAACTGTTCACCCAATTATAGACAATTTCTCCACTTCATACAGAGGAGGTCTTGGCTACAATAAGGAGAAGGAAGATGACTCCTTAGCTAAAACCATCTTCCAGAATGTTGTCTTGCCGTCCAACGCATATGATCAACATCTGACATATGGATACCTCTCCAATGACTTCTCTACTACTCGTACTAAGCCACAAAACTCAAAGAATAGAGCAAACATTAGACTGAGTGCTCTAAAGGCAACCCATAAGTAGATCAATATGAAGTATCATGGGCCATTTGTGCATGGCACTGTAGCACCATCAGCAAAAGGGATGGGAAAGGCTTTTCCTCAAAAGCCAGTCCCTAAAGCGAAGCCTATGACTGTGTAGCCAATCTCCAAATCGGTGCACAGCCACAGGAACAGCTCTAAAGTGCTTGTTATGAAGCACCCTGCTCTTTTGTTCATCATCACCAACATTAAACTCAAAAGATAAATCAGAAGAGGAGGTACAATAAGTTTGATTGCAGGTGTTGTGGTAATATTAGCCACTTTGCAATAGATTGTTCGTTCAACCCAACAATGCCTGGAGCAAAGAATTTAAATCTTGCTAGCAATTTTGTAGTCATGCTTCTTGCAGAAATGCTAATAGGAACCAAGGACCCAAATATGTTTGGGTTCCTAAGGTAAAATACTTTGTTTTTGCAGGTATGTCCTAAGACCGACAAATTACCGATCTTATATTTGGACAGTGGGTGTTCCAGGCACATGACTGGAACAAGAAGCCTCTTGAAGAATTTTACCTTTGTGGAAGATTGATCCAAAGTTATATTTAATGGATCTGACGGAGGCATCATCAAGTGATATGGTGTGATTACCAATGACATAGTCTCTTTTTCAAAAGTAGCTTATGTGGAAGGACTACAACATAACCTTATAAGCATAAGCCAACTATGTGATTGAGTTCCACAAGGATAAGTGTTTGATTAAGAATTCAGTTTATCTGGAGAAAATTTTATCAGGCACTAGGAGTGGCAATAAATATTGTTTGAATTTCTTGTGTTTAGATTCAACTACACCCATTTGTCTTGTAGCAAATGAGAGAGATTCACTTTGCATGAAATGGCACAACATGCTTGCTCAAATGAACTATAATACAATCAGCAAACTCATTCCAGAAGATCTAGTTAGAAATGGACCTAATCTTACATGCATTAAAGAGGGTATTTGTCATGCTTATCAGATGTGCAAGCAGGCTAAGAGAATCTTTGAGAGCAATGGTTCTGAAGATTAAGAAAGATGTCTTTGGATGTAAATTTTATGTCCTAAATAATGGTAAATATTATCTAACTAAGTTTGCTAAGAAATGTTTTGAGGGGATTCTTATTTGATTTAGTAGCCACAGCAAGGCTTATAGAATATTCAACAAGAAGACTCGTGTGGTAGAAGAATCAATACATATTGTATTTGATGAGACAAGCTTGATTCATCAAGGCTTGTCTAGCTCTTCTAGTATTGCAGGTATAGATCTGAAGATGAAAGAGTTCAGCTTAGAAGAATCAACATCACCTGATCTGATAATTGAATATAGAAAGCCAGTCCAAAGAGAAGCACAAGATACTACACCTGGACAACTGCCAGTTGGTACAGCAAATGCTGAAGCTCAAGGAGCACTGCCACTAGCTTGGACGCACCACAAAGACCATCCAGGCAGTCAAGTGATTGGAGAAATGAGTCAAGGTGTTAGAACAAGAAAAAGTGCTTAAAATGAGTCAAGGTGTTAGAAAAAGAAGAAGTGCTAACAAGAAGAAATGAGCGAGTTCAAAAGATGCAAGGTGTAACCCCCTAAAACTTTGAAGCAGAATTGGGCTGCTGGGAGCCAGCGCAGGTGGTTGTGCTACCGCCTGGCGCTAGCCATCTCGACGGTTTCTAGCCGTCGAGGCGGCAGCTTTAAGTGTCGACAAACGCTAGCCGTCGAGACGGAAGCTAACGCAGGCGCTAGCGCTAGCGTCGGCGCTAGCGCGCGATACAGATCCGTGATTTGAAATCGTGGCCATCAAATCCTTATGTTCTTATATCCGATGGCTGGGATTTAATCCGGGATTTCTTAAGCCTTGATCAGAGGAGATATTCTCTTTATTCTAAAGTCTTATCTCTCTTCAAGCTTGAGAAAGAGGAAAGCCAAGGAGGAAGAAGTAGGTGTCTTCCACCATTGACGGAGCTCCGATGCTCCGAATCGCGAGCCGTTTACAGATCCACGGAGAGCAGCCCGGTGCGGTCCTTTCCATCCGATTAGAATCTTGGATTCTCATGGTGAACAAGAAAACTACAAGGGTAACGATCTTCTACTTGGACAAGTGAAGTCCTCCTTTTTATGGCATGTTTGCATGGAAAATCCCCCACCGATTGGTGGAGAAAAGGGAGTTTTCCAGCAGGTTGATCATTTCGATCCCCTTTGGTTACTTGTATTAGCATCCAGAATCGTAGTACGGATATAGGCATTGTGTGTGAAACCCATCCGGACAGGTTGGTCTGGATTGTTGATGGCTATAGTGATTAATTATGCCGGAGAAGACTCCGCGTTTTGTTTGCGCTATTTTCGGGTTCTGTGTACAGTAGAGTACTGCAGGGAGTCTTGGAGGTAACCTCCAGGAAATACTCGAAGTTGTGGGTGGATTCGGAGATCTGCCACTACCGCCCAGCGCTAGGGCTAGCGCCGGCAGTAGCTCCCAGGGAACTGGTTGTGGAGGTGTGAAACCTCCTTTCATTATTCGGGCCGAGGTGAAGCTGTACCCGCGTCGCGAAGATTGATTCCGACGATTTGAGCACGGGAAAAGCTGAACCGATCCCGCTCCCATACCGAATAGGTGAAGAGGTAGCTCCTCGGTGCACCGTGTGATGTTGGGATTGGTCTGTAAGGCAAGTTAGTCTTGACGGTCAAAGCTCATGCGAACTCTTTGTTTAAGGAGTTGTTAGGTGTAACTCGGAGAGTACACCGTGAGAGTGCCTTAAGAGAATGAAATGTGTGGCCGTGCGTGCCCACGTTGGTGTTGATTGCTTATACATATGGTGTTTGAATGTACCTTGATAATCTATGCCTATACTGTATGCCTCCAGGGAAGGAGTACCACCACCCCGGCTTTAGGGGTGGGGTCGTTATAATTTTGGTCAGCTTTAGCTGAGCGGTTACCTGTTTGCCACGTTTTGGTGGATCGTTGTTGCAGGTGCAGGTAAGCCAAGCGGGAAATAGCGGGCGGTGGCCCTTTTGCTGTGTTGGCCCTCGAAGGCCAGCCTCTTTTCTGCTTTTCATGTATTGTCGGCCTGCCTGCCGAAGTATGTTTATGGAGTTTTGTACTTTTTGGAATGTAAGGCCTTAAGGCCGTAACTCTACACTTTATTGTTTCATTCCTGTGATAGTGGACTATTCTAAAAGAAATGTTAAATCTTTATGCTTCTGCTTATGTTTAGTATACTCTGGTGTAGGTCTTTTCTGTATATCTCCTTTTAACGCCTAGCTAGTGCGGTTAGTATAGCGTGGGGTCCCGGCCGGACCTACTGTTATATTATGCGTACTGGAAGGGTGTTACAATTTGGTATCAGACTTAAGGCGTCGATCCGTAGTTTAGCGAATTCGGGACGAATTCCTTTTAAGGGGTGGTGTGCACGGGCTGTGCGCTCACCTAAAACGACAAAACTAACAAGAATGTCCACTTAGGAATGAAAAAAAACAGACTTGTTTGCGGAACCTGAGCGTTCCATGATTGTTGTTTGCCTTGTTTTCAGTCACTAAATTGTGTCTTCCACGATTATAGGTGACTAGGAGTGGTGCGGGGCAGTCTAGACCCCGTAATACTGGTGAATGTAGTGCTTCCACTGAGGTGCCAGCGACCACTCCTTTGACTGAGATGATCAGATTGGTCACAGAAGATGTCTTCGCGATGATCAATGCTCAACCGCAAAGGCTTGCACAACCTGCTACGCCTATTACAGATGCGACCCCGGTGATCGAACCTGCGGTGGAACCGAGGGTGGAGACCCCTGTGCTAGTGGCTGCAGTGGAACCTGCGGTGGTGCCAAGGGTGGAGCGTCGTGTAGAGCGTGTAGCTGTTGCGCGAGCGCGTGATCAACAACTGCAGCACTTTCTAAGCTTCCACCCTCCAACTTTCTCGGGGACCGGACCCACAACGGAGGCGGAGGACTGGCTGTCAACGGTTAGAAAAACTCTAAAGGTGACAGCAACAGAAGAGGCTATGATGGTCACTCTAGCCACCTTCCTCCTTAACGGAGAGGCAGAGCTTTGGTGGGATGAGAAGGAAGTGCATAGGTTTGGAGGCAAGGAGATTACCGAGATCACATTAGCGAAGTTCTCAAAGTCATTTCTTCAGAGGTATATTCCTTCTGCCCAATGCATTGCATTGCAGAACCAATTTTTGAAGTTAACTCAAGGAGATAGCTCGGTGGATGAGTACTTGCATGAGTTCACTAAACTGGGCCGCTATGCGGGGCCTATGATGGAAGATGAGGAGACAAAGACGAACAAGTTTTATGAAGGTCTTCGAGATGAGTTGAGGCTGCTCCTTGCAGGCCCAATGACGTGTGGTTTCCACGTGATGGTGCAAACTGCTAGATCCCTGGAGTTGGACATGAAGAGAGTTCAAGCACAGGGCATGGCAAAGAAACCCGAGTTTCATGCGCCGGCCTCTCAGTCCAAGTCAGAGTTCAGGAGGAACAAAAGGAAGTTCAAACCGGCGGAGCCAACTCGCTCAAATGTGTCGGGAGCTACAACAGCATATAGCCCTATTAGATGTTTCACCTGCGGGAAGGTGGGACACAAGGCGCGTGTGTGTAGAAGTGGTCCCCCGAAGCTGGAGAACCAAGCGTTGGACTATGCTCGTGCTACGAGTCATACAGAAAGGGGTAAAACTGCAGAGTCTTCTACTTCCCAGCACATTCCGACCCAGCCTAGAGTTTATTCGCTTGGCCAGCAAGAAGCCATACGACAATCTGATGTCGTCACATGTATGAATTAAATGTTAGCTTTTACATAGCTATGTGTGATTGACACCGTTGTGCGACCTTATATTTTATTTGTGTGCAATTAGGCTTCTTCCTAATTTTCAACTATCCGGCGAGAGCTCTATTTGATACGGGAGCATCGCACTCTTTTCTGTCTACGGGCTTCGTGGTGCGAATCGGAGCGCCGTCAACCTTAGCAAAAGTTAGATTGGAGGTCGTGCTACCTAACGAGTATCGCATGAGTGCGGATAGGAAGAGCCGTGTGAAGGTGCGGATCGGAAATCAGGATTTCGACTTGGAAGCGTCGTTATTACCATTAACTGAATTTGATGTGATCTTCGGCATGGACTGGCTCTCGGAGCAGCGAGCATGCATAGATTGCAATTCAAAGGAGATCACTCTGGGAAAGAACACCGAAGATGAAACCACGTTCGCAGGTATGCGAGGAGCGAGCAAGACACTGATGTCTGCTCTCCAAGTGGTTAAGGCGGTGAGAAAAGGGGCGGAGTTGTTCTTCACCCTGTTGGAGGCTTCAGAGCCAAAGCCCAGGTTATGCGATGTCCCAGTTGTAGCGGAGTACGCCGACGTGTTTCCTAACGAACTCCCTAGGGCTCTGCCTCAGCGGGAGATTGTTTCTATATTGAACTGGTGCCAGGTGCCAAACCTGTGGCCCGCTCACCGTACTGGATAGCACCAAAGGAATTGGCAGAGCTGAAGGTCCAATTGCAAGAGCTGCTAGGGCAAGGCTACGTACATCCGAGTTCATCGCCTTGGAGTGCACCGATCCTCTTTGTGAAAAAGAAGGATGGGAGCTTGCGCCTATGTATTGATTATCGAGAGATGAATAAGTTGACCGAGAAGAACCATTATCCGATTCCAAGAATCGACGACTTATTCGACCAACTGGTTGGGTCGACGGTATACTCTAAGCTTGACTTATGGTTCGGCTATTATCAGCTTCATATTCGGGATTGTGACATTCCAAAGACAACGTTCGGTACCCACTTTGGGCACTATGAGTTCGTTGTTATGTCGTTCGGTCTATCTAATGCACCATTGGTATTCATGGACTTAATGAATAGAACGTTCCGAGAGTATTTGGATCAGTTTGTGATCGTCTTCATCGACGACATTTTGGTATACTCTCAGTCGGAGGAGGAGCATGCAGATCATCTGCACGTAGTTTTGAGCACCCTGAGGAGGAGTCAACGATATGCCAAGTTCTCCAAATGCGAGTTTTGGCTATCGTCAGTAGCATTCCTGGGTCATGTTGTTAGTGAGGATGGAATTGCGGTTTATCTGTCGAAAATAGAAGCAATCCGAGCGTGGCCTGTGTTGAATAACGTAGCGGAAGTCCGAAGTTTCTTAGGACTTGCCGACTATTATAGACGCTTTGTGGAGAACTTCTCGAGGGTCGCACTCCCTCTCACTAAACTGACTTTGCAAGTTTGATTGGTCGCCTTAGTGCGCTCGAGCTTTTGAAGAATTGAAGAGCCGTCTGACCACGACGCCCATTCTATGCTCGCCATGTGGTACGGAAGGCTACGAAATTTATTGTGACGCCTCGGGGAGTGGTTTGGGTTGCGTCCTTGTGCAGTTCAGAAAGGTAATTGCCAACGGCTCCTGAAAACTGAAGGTTCATGAAAGGAACTACCCGGACCATGAAGTGGAGCTAGCGGCCATGGTTTTCGCCCTCAAGCTTTGGAGGCACTACTTGTATGGCATGAAGATCGATATCTTTACTGACCACAAGAACCTCATGTACCTGTTGGATCAAAGGGAGTTGAATATGCGTCAGAGGAGGTGGATGGATTTCCTTGGGGACTACACCTTCGACATCAAATATAGTCCTGGTAAGGGAAATGTAGTTGCGGACGCGTTGAGTCGTCGGGCTCCTACTCAAGCAAATTAGATTTTGATGCACGATGAGCGTCTAATCCGCGAGCTAGAAGATATGGAGATCATTTGCGTCGATAGAAGAGCGTCTCCTTCAGCATGCTTGAACTGGATGGAAGTTCAATACCACCTTGTCGACCAAGTTCGACAAGCATTGGAGCTAGATGAGAGCATGAAACGCTATAGAGCAGAGACCGTCGATGGGTTAAACGATGATTTCTCTTTCGAAGATGGCCTTATGTGGAAAAAGGACAGATTGTGCATCTCAAATGTTGGCACTCTACGGGCGGAGTTGATGTACGAGGCTCATCATACCAAGTACTCGATCCACCCTGGGAGCACGAAAATGTACATGGATATGAAGAAACTCTTTTGGTGGCAGGGTATGAAGAAAGACATTGCCCTCTACGTGGCCAAGTGTCATACTTGCACATTGGTGAAGGTGGAATGTCAACGTCCTGGCGGGTTTCTGAAGTCCTTGCCGATTCCGGAATGGAAGTTCGATGATATTTTGATGGATTTCGTGCACGAATTGCCGAGATTGCAACATGGAAATGACGCCATCTGGGTGGTCATGGACCGATTGACGAAGGTATCACACTTTATTCCAAACCGGAAGGATGATTCTATGGAAAAGCTGGCAAAGTTGTACGTCGATAACATCGTACGGTTGCACGGGATTCCCCGTTGCATCGTCAGTGATCGTGATAGGCGGTTCACATCAAATGATTAGAGGATGATTCATCAATTATTGGGTACCAAGCTAATGTTTAGCACGGCCTTCCACCTGCAAACGGATGGACAGACCGAAAGGACCAATAGGACGATGGAGGACATGCTGAGGATGTGCGCCCTGGACTTCGGAAAGAGATGGGAGGACCATCTCTATATGATTGAGTTTGCTTACAATAATAGCTACCAAGCAAGTATAAAGATGGCACCTTTCGAGGCTCTTTATGGTAGGAAATGTCGCACACCGTTATCTTGGGCTGAAACGGGCGACACTAAGTTGTTAAAACGCAAGGACGTGGATGAGGCAAATACATCAATTCGGGCTATTCGGGAGCGGTTTCTCATTGTCAAGGATAGGCAAGCAAAATACTACAATGCAAATCACCGAAATGTCGAGTTCGCCGTTGGCGACTGGGTTTATCTCAAGATCAAACCGTTCAAAGGAGTATCGAGGATCCGACGCTTGAAAAAGCTAAGTCCGAGGTACTTAGGACCGTTCGAGATCTTGGAACGCATTTGTAATGCCCCAGGTTTTCTCTCATAATTAATTTAAGCGAGTTTTAATTTAAGGTGTCGATGCGTAGGGGCGTTACCTTTCGGAATCTTCGTCGGTATCCGGTGTTTTGTTTCTAGAAAGAGGCTTATGTAGGTATAAGTATATGTAAGTTTTTTTGCGTATAAAATTTCTTATATATGTATATATATGCATATAAGTTATATTTTATATACGTATATATAAAAGATTACTTATTATATAAGTACATATATTTTATTTATTATATATATACACGTATATATGTGTACAATCATATTAAATATGTGTATAAATTATATATAATCCTTATGTATAAAAGTTTTATTATTATTATTATTATTATTAGGTTATATTGCTGGCAGCCATTATCCTTGCTCACCCCTTCCCCGATAAACCCTGCTCCTCCCCCTTTCCATATTTCATTCTCTGCCGACAGTGCTGGAGTGGCGAGCTAGGGTTGCATCGATCGGTGTCGAGCGGCGTCAGAGCGGCCGTCGGAGGAAGGACCTTGGTCGCCGGGGGCTTTCTTCGTCGCCGGGGCTGTAGATCCGGCCGGCCTCCTCCTCGCTCGTCGGCAATCGACGGAGCCCCGTCGATGAGGCAAGAAAACCCTTCTCTTTCTCCCTCTCTTCTTCTCTATTGCTGGATTTCTTCCTTGTTGGCAAAATCGTTTAGATCATTATTATAGGGGGCTTCTTTTGAATTCCTGTTGGCAAATTTGTTGGATCATTATGGGGGCTTTAGTTGGTTAATATGCTAGCATTTATGTGGCTTCATCCTTGGTTATTATAGCAGTTATGTAAATAGGGGGCTGCTGTATATTGCGATTTGGGGGTTGTATGCTCCTAAAAATGGTGGAGGCCATGTTCAGCAACTGTGCTAAATGTTAGTTAAGTTATAAGGCCATTTGTATTCTCACCCAAGTAGCCTAGTGTTGAAGTCTTTTATTCTGCTCTTTGTTCTAACCCACCTTGCAGCTTCATGTGAGATATGAGATGGTTTTCTTTTGGTTATATACTTGGACTAGTGGAAATTCTGGATGGATAAGAGTAGGGATGGTTAACCTTGTCGTTCATTTAGAAATCGGGTTGGATAAGCATGCATACCTCTATGCCTATATTGTGCATTTCCTTATAGATTTGGATGGCTAAATTGTGCATATCTATGCAAATTCTACGTGTTTCAATAGCGACAAGTCTCGTTGGTTTTACTGATCCGCACCCTTCACTGGTTAAAGCGAGATATTTCACCTTTTAATTGCATGTGATCGGCTTGTTAAATCCTTCCTATTTTCTCTTATAGCGAGCTAAAAGTTTGGTTATTTCCCTTTGTATGGCTTTCTTTTCTTCTGGTTACTGGATGCACCGGTTTGGGGATGCTCTTTTGGCATATGCTTTATACGAGGAAATTATTTTATTCGAGCCTTACCAATAGCTAACTAGCATATCTATCATTTTATAGTTTCCATTCTTTCTCCTTCCTTGTCTGCCTGACCGGCTGATTTTAGGATTAGTGGCGGTTGTGTTTCACTTTTGGGTCTTGTTTGGTGTTCTCGGTTCTTGATCTCTGCTGTCATCCCCCTTAGAGTCTGGATAGTTTTTATTCCTGTTTAGTTATGCTACCAGGTAGTCTGATAAGACTTCCCTATGTTTAGAAAAGTTTGCTCGCCCTAAGATCGTGCAATTATTTCTTCTTTTATGAAGTTTCCCTTCGACTTTGGCATGAAATCTTCTAGTCAGCTTTGACATAAGTCTTTCTCGTTGACTTGATATAAGTCTTCTCCCGTCGACTCTTGTTGAGTTTCCTGTCGATTTCATCGCTCATTATGAATTGCTTTCTCATATATCTATATGATCTTCTGCCGGGTGTTCCCGGGTATCTTAAGTGTTGTTATCAAACCTTTTAAGTCCCTTTGGCTGAGACTTTTGGTAAAGCTATGCTCTATTCTTGAGTTGCCCTGTATTTGGTTAGTGTCCATCTGTCGTGCCTTGTCGTGCCTTATTCATCGTACTGTTACGAGAAGTTCGTTGGGAGTCAAGTTTGGACTCGCCAAGTGTTTCCCTTGTGATCTGCGTTAGCTATGTTCCAAGTGTTCTCTTATGAACCCACTAATATTGTTCTGGTGATTGGCCTTCGTGTCAAGTTACCTCCGTCTCGTTCCGACACTAAGCCCTGCATGGTGTCGGGTTGCTGAAATCTTCAGCTCTGTTGTAAGTTGAATATTAACCTATTGGTTTATTGCTGAATCCTGTGTTTTCCTGATTCTCTCGACTTGAATTATGGTTAAGACCATTTGTTACCATGTTTTCCCGGCCTGACCCTCCTCCTTGTGTTCTGTTGGATTTATGAGCTAAGTTTTCTTTGTTGCCTAATTCTCCAGGATAGTTTCGTTGAATGGTTCTTGATCTCCATGACCTCCGTGGTCTAATGTTCTGAGTGTTCTCAGGTGTCCTGCACTGAGGTTTGTTTATATACTTATATATATACATATACCTATATATATGATTGTGCACCCCTGCTACAGGTGCTAAGTGTGAGTCTGTTGAGCGTGTGAGCTTAAAGTCACCGCCACAGTGCCTCTTTTGGACTGTTGGTTTGGGTGGATTGGAGTCACCGCCGCAGCACTCCTGAATTGGATTCTGGGTGGCAGTGGATATGGGACCACACCCGGTTTTGGGCTGCGGGCGTTAGTGGAAGATACCACCATCGCAGAGCCTTCTTTTGGGGGACGCTTTTCCCTCGAGCTGATCAATCTCAAGTTTTATTAAGCTTATATGCTTATGTATGGTATTATGATATATTATATGTATAATCATCACCTCTGAGCCGCAGGGACGGACACGTGGTTGGCCATGATTGCTTTGGCTATTACCTTTCAGTGCAGGCTTTTCTTTTCCTCTTACCGAGTGCACTCGTTTGTGCTAGCTCGTGTTGTGTTTAGATTATTAATGTTTACCTGCTTGGTTCTTCTTTCTGTACTCCTTTATTACTAATTGCTGCTAATCTTGGTTTTCTTGCACCCTTTTGGGCCGTGGCATTCTTTTCTTATGAATGTCTCAGGTTCAGTTTTTTAGCTGCCGCAGGAGTTAGAGCGGCGTCGTTTAGCTGTCCTGTAGAGGCCCTTCCTCTCTAGTAGGTAAGGGGCAGTTCTTTTGGTTGTTTTTCCTTCTTTCCTGCGGGTTCGTGTCAGTTGTTGACGCCCGTATGAATCTCTTCTTGTGCTAGTTTACTTGCTAGTTATTTTGCTGTTACTTTCAAATTGTTTACCTACTTGCTCTCTGGGAAGCTTTATGCTAGGATGCATTAGTTACTTTTGGGTATAAAAATGTCATTCTTGCATATCATGGTTTTAAATAAATGTCACGTACTTTGAAGATCGTAGAAAATCTTTTCTTACTATATTAAACATAGATATATGCATATTATTTCTAGGATGTTCATCTTCATGCTCATGTAGGCTAAAAACAAACCTATTTTTCCGCTGCGTATATATAGTTTTCTACTTGTGGACTAGATGATCCACCGGACCGAGGGACGCGGTCTTAAGTTAATAATGAAAATTTCTCCTTTTAATATAAACACATATATGTCTTTTATAAAATTATCGTAAGGAGTGTTTGCCTGAGCGTCTGTAGTCGTCTCCTGCAGGCGCGGCATCACGATGCGTATTTTCCCGTTGCTCTGATAATACGTATTATATTCTTGGGAAAATGCGGGTTGTGACAGTTGGTATCAGAGGGAGGTTAGCCGGGTTGCTGTGATAGATTGGTTGCCCGATTAACCGCCTGGTGAGAATCGTCATTCATTGCATACACACACCGAAGGTTCATCAGTATGTCTTGG
Source organism: Dactylorhiza incarnata (assembly GCA_033032865.1). Lineage (NCBI taxonomy): Eukaryota > Viridiplantae > Streptophyta > Magnoliopsida > Asparagales > Orchidaceae > Dactylorhiza > Dactylorhiza incarnata. The sequence continues at coordinate 211,743 of JAWHQI010000210.1, forward strand.
CTGAAGCATGAACACTACACTCATAGCATGATAAGAAGTATACGGGGCATATTATGTAGTATGGGATGCATAATATGTGTTTGTATATGGATCCTCATAGGTGACAACATACGACTGTTATGTAGTATGGGATGCATAACGTAGGTCGCATGCGTGTCCATTAGATTTTCTTTTTCGTTGCATGCGATAATATGTAGTATGGGATGCATAAGATCGCATGTGTACGCCGCTCATAGCATGCATTAAGGCCTTTTTTAGATTGCATAGCACTGCATATACATCATAACATAGCATTAGCACACGTGCCAAGCTAAAGACATACATGATGACGCTCGTACACACATGATTTGAAATAAAATTTGGCATTCATGCATTTATGTTATATGCACATAAGTTGATAGGATGATGGTATATCATCCTAAGTTAAGCATAACATTATTTCATAAATTCCCAGAGCAAGGTAACAGCAAGAGCAAGTATCTACTCCTTTCTGATCTGTATCGAGTTAGGAAATTCTGGTTCCTAGCTGTTGCGTCTTAAGCTAGGTGTTTTGAGGTGTTTTCAGGTTAAGGTTTTGACCTAGTTTATTCGTTGGTTTGCGAATGTGGATTTGGTTTTTGTTATCTCAATTTTGTGCGAGTTAAGGTAGAGGATGTTGAGCGTGCCTTCTTTTTGATTTGAGTTTTACTCGATGTTTTGGCTATAAAGCTTCGCAGGCGGTCATCGTTAGGTTATCGATTGTTGTGCCATTTTTTTTCCCCAGGTGATTCCAGGTTAGATTCTAATCAAATTATTTATTTTCAGCTTTGGTTCTAGTTGTTTTCGCTCGTTTAGTTGCGTATCCAATTTTATAGGAGAGTTTAAGGTATATAACCTTTAGGCGCACGTTCCTTCCCGATTCTGGTGCTACCCACTTTTGCGTGGTTAGGACTTTAGTAGAACGTCGTGGTTTGACCCTTGATCGGGTTGGTGATCCCCTTAGTGTTAAGTTTCCCTTCTGTTGTTTCTGTGGTTTCGTAAATTTTGCCAATCTAAAGGTGCTAGACCTGGAGTTTTCGTCGTGATTTTTTTTGGGTTTGGGCTGGTTGTCCAGGTTTGATGCTGTTATCCAACGCAAGGTAAAGTGTTTGGTCTTTGAGCTGGACATCGGTCAACCCTCGAGCGTGTTTGGTTTTCCGCGCTATGTTTTCCCTGGTTATTTCCGCGGTGTGTGCCAGGAGCCTTTAGTTTTAATGGTGTTGCTTACCTTGTTTCTATGCTGGAAACCGTTATCGGGTCGTTGTGTACCGAGATTTTTCCTTTGACGCGGGAGTTCCCTGATGTCCTCCCAGTTAATCCCCCTAGTTCTTCTACCTGTGAGAGTTGAGGAGTTTGTTTCTGACCTTGAGCTGGGTACTTGTCCTATTGTTAAGGCACCGTACCCTTTGGCCCCGCGTATGTTGTGAGAGTTGCGCACTCAGTTAGACTAGTGGTTGCAGTGTTGCTTTTTCCTTGCCTAGTTCTTCGCCCTGGAGTGCTCCTGTCTTGTTTGTGAAGAAGAAGGGTAGTTCGGTGAGATTGTGTATCGATTATCGAGAGCTGATCAAGATGACCATCAAGAACAGGTATCCGTTGCCTCAGATTGATGATTTGCTTGATCAGTTGCGTGGTAGTTCGGTGTTTTCGAAGGCTGATCTTCGTTTAGGCTTCCTTTAGTTGGGGATCCGCTTATCGGTCGTTCCGCGATCCGTTTTCTGTCCTCGGTTTGGGCATTTCGAGTTCTTGGTAATGTCCTTTTCTTTTTTGGGTAATCTTATCCGCATCTGCTTTCCTAACCCTTTTCGGTTAGCGTTTCTATCTAGTGAATGTAAGCTTACCTCTCCCTTTGCTCTTTTCATTCGTTGTTTTCTAACTTTCGGTTCTAAGTTTCGGGATGAAACTTCCTTCTTGGTGGGGTGACTGTAACGCCCCAGGTTTTCTCTCATAATTAATTTAAGCGAGTTTTAATTTAGGGTGTCGATGCGTAGGGGCGTTACCTTTCGGAATCGTCGTCGGTATCCGGTGTTTTGTTTCTAGAAAGAGGCTTATGTAGGTATAAGTATATGTAAGTTTTTTTGCGTATAAAATTTCTTATATATGTATATATATGCATATAAGTTATATTTTATATACGTATATATAAAAGATTACTTATTATATAAGTACATATATTTTATTTATTATATATATACACGTATATATGTGTACAATCATATTATATATGTGTATAAATTATATATAATCCTTATGTATAAAAGTTTTATTATTATTATTATTATTATTATTATTATTATTATTATTATTATTATTAGGTTATATTGCTGGCAGCCATTATCCTTGCTCACCCCTTCCCCGATAAACCCTGCTCCTCCCCCTTTCCATATTTCATTCTCTGCCGACAGTGCTGGAGTGGCGAGCTAGGGTTGCATCGATCGGTGTCGAGCGGCGTCAGAGCGGCCGTCGGAGGAAGGACCTTGGTCGCCAGGGGCTTTCTTCGTTGCCGGGGCTGTAGATCCGGCCGGCCTCCTCCTCGCTCGTCGGCAATCGACGGAGCCCCGTCGATGAGGCAAGAAAACCCTTCTCTTTCTCCCTCTCTTCTTCTCTATTGCTGGATTTCTTCCTTGTTGGCAAAATCGTTTAGATCATTATTATAGGGGACTGCTTTTGAATTCCTGTTGGCAAATTTGTTGGATCATTATGGGGGCTTTAGTTGGTTAATATGCTAGCATTTATGTGGCTTCATCCTTGGTTATTATAGCAGTTATCTAAATAGGGGGCTGCTGTATATTGCGATTTGGGGGTTGTATGCTCCTAAAAATGGTGGAGGCCATGTTCAGCAACTGTGCTAAATGTTAGTTAAGTTATAAGGCCATTTGTATTCTCACCCAAGTAGCCTAGTGTTGAAGTCTTTTATTCTGCTCTTTGTTCTAACCCACCTTGCAGCTTCATGTGAGATATGAGATGGTTTTCTTTTGGTTATATACTTGGACTAGTGGAAATTCTGGATGGATAAGAGTAGGGATGGTTAACCTTGCCGTTCATTTAGAAATCGGGTTGGATAAGCATGCATACCTCTATGCCTATATTGTGCATTTCCTTATAGATTTGGATGGCTAAATTGTGCATATCTATGCAAATTCTACGTGTTTCAATAGCGACAAGTCTCGTTGGTTTTACTGATTCGCACCCTTCACTGGTTAAAGCGAGATATTTCACCTTTTAATTGCATGTGATCGGCTTGTTAAATCCTTCCTATTTTCTCTTATAGCGAGCTAAAAGTTTGGTTATTTCCCTTTGTATGGCTTTCTTTTCTTCTGGTTACTGGATGCCCCGGTTTGGGGATGCTCTTTGGGCATATGCTTTATACGAGGAAATTATTTTATTCGAGCCTTACCAATAGCTAACTAGCATATCTATCATTTTATAGTTTCCATTCTTTCTCCTTCCTTGTCTGCCTGACCGGCTGATTTTAGGATTAGTGGCGGTTGTGTTTCACTTTTGGGTCTTGTTTGGTGTTCTCGGTTCTTGATCTCTGCTGTCATCCCCCTTAGAGTCTGGATAGTTTTTATTCCTGTTTAGTTATGCTACCAGGTAGTCTGATAAGACTTCCCTATGTTTAGAAAAGTTTGCTCGCCCTAAGATCGTGCAATTATTTCTTCTTTTATGAAGTTTCCCTTCGACTTTGGCATGAAATCTTCTAGTCAGCTTTGACATAAGTCTTTCTCGTTGACTTGATATAAGTCTTCTCCCGTCGGCTCTTGTTGAGTTTCCTGTCGATTTCATCGCTCATTATGAATTGCTTTCTCATATATCTATATGATCTTCTGCCGGGTGTTCCCGGGTATCTTAAGCGTTGTTATCAAACCTTTTAAGTCCCTTTGGCTGAGACTTTTGGTAAAGCTATGCTCTATTCTTGAGTTGCCCTGTATTTGGTTAGTGTCCATCTATCGTGCCTTGTCGTGCCTTATTCATCGTACTGTTACGAGAAGTTCGTTGGGAGTCAAGTTTGGACTCGCCAAGTGTTTCCCTTGTGATCTACATTAGCTATGTTCCAAGTGTTCTCTTATGAACCCACTAATATTGTTCTAGTTTTTGGCCTTCGTGTCAAGTTACCTCCGTCTCATTCTGACACCAAGCCCTGCATGGTGTCGGGTTGCTGAAATCTTCAGCTCTGTTGTAAGTTGAATATTAACCTATTGGTTTATTGCTGAATCCTGTGTTTTCCTGATTCTCTCGACTTGAATTATGGTTAAGACCATTTGTTACCATGTTTTCCCGGTCTGACCCTCCTCCTTGGGTTCTGTTGGATTTATGAGCTAAGTTTTCTTTGTTGCCTAATTCTCCGGGATAGTTTCGTTGAATGGTTCTTGATCTCCATGACCTCCGTGGTCTAATGTTCTGAGTGTTCTCAGGTGTCCTGCACTGAGGTTTGTTTATATACTTATATATATATACCTATATATATGATTGTGCACCCCTGCTACAGGTGCTAAGTGTGAGTCTGTTGAGCGTGTAAGCTTAAAGTCACCGCCACAGTGCCTCTTTTGGACTGTTGGTTTGGGTGGATTGGAGTCACCGCCGCAGCACTCCTGAATTGGATTCTGGGTGGCAGTGGATATGGGACCACACCCGGTTTTGGGCTGCGGGTGTTAGTGGAAGATACCACCATCGCAGAGCCTTCTTTTGGGGGACGCTTTTCCCTCGAGCTGATCAGTCTCAAGTTTTATTAAGCTTATATGCTTATGTATGGTATTATGATATATTATATGTATAATCATCACCTCTGAGCCGCAGGGACGGACACGTGGTTGGCCATGATTGCTTTGGCTATTACCTTTCAGTGCAGGCTTTTCTTTTCCTCTTACCGAGTGCACTCGTTTGTGCTGGCTCGTGTTGTGGTTAGATTATTAATGTTTACCTGCTTGGTTCTTCTTTCTGTACTCCTTTATTACTAATTGCTGCTAATCTTGGTTTTCTTGCACCCTTTTGGGCTGTGGCATTCTTTTCTTATGAATGTCTCAGGTTCAGGTTTTTAGCTGCCGCAGGAGTTAGAGCGGCGTCGTTTAGCTGTCCTGTAGAGGCCCTTCCTCTCTAGTAGGTAAGGGGCAGTTCTTTTGGTTGTTTTTCCTTCTTTCCTGCGGGTTCGTGTCAGTTGTTGACGCCCGTATGAATCTCTTCTTGTGCTAGTTTACTTGCTAGTTATTTTGCTGTTACTTTCAAATTGTTTACCTACTTGCTCTCTGGGAAGCTTTATGCTAGGATGCATTAGTTACTTTTGGGTATAAAAATGTTATTCTTGCATATCATGGTTTTAAATAAATGTCACGTACTTTGAAGATCGTAGAAAATCTTTTCTTACTATATTAAACATAGATATATGCATATTATTTCTAGGATGTTCATCTCCATGCTCATGTAGGCTAAAAACAAACCTATTTTTCCGCTGCGTATATATAGTTTTCTACTTGTGGACTAGATGATCCACCGGACCGAGGGACGCGGTCTTAAGTTAATAATGAAAATTTCTCCTTTTAATATAAACACATATATGTCTTTTATAAAATTATCGTAAGGAGTGTTTGCCTGAGCGTCTGTAGTCGTCTCCTGCAGGCGCGGCATCACGATGCGTATTTTCCCGTTGCTCTGATAATACGTATTATATTCTTGGGAAAATGCGGGTTGTGACAGCATTGGTGAAGCTGCCTACCGGCTTGCTCTATCTTCAGAGCTAAGCGGGCTTCATGACGTATTTCACATTTCTGTTTTGCGGAAGACTGTGAAAGAGCCTACTCATGTTGTTGCGGTCAGCGAAGTGTCGGTAGATGGTGGGCTAGCGGCGAAAGTCAAACTCATTTGCATTGAAGACACTGAAGTGAAGCAGTTGCGGAACAAGTCCATTCGGATGGTGAAGGTCCGTTGGAACAACTGCGGAAAAGAGGAACTCTCTTGGGAAAGAGAGCAAAACGTGCTTGCGGAGTACCCCGAGCTTTTCCTTTCAGGTATAATCTTTTTGTACCTTTCTGTTTTCGGAATTTCGGGCCGAAATTCTATTAAGGGGGGTGGAGTTGTAACACCCCAAAACTTTGAAGCAGAATTGGGCTGCTGGGAGCTAGCGCAGGCGGTAGTGCTACCGCCTAGCGCTAGCCATCTCGATGGTTTCTAGCCATCGAGACGGAAGCTTTAAGTGTCGACAGACGCTAGCCGTCGAGACGGAAGCTAGCGCAGGCGTTAGCGCTAGCGCCGGCGCTAGCGCGCGATACAAATCCATGATTTGAAATCGTGGCCATCAAATCCTTATGTTCTTAGATCCGATGGCTGGGATTTAATCTGGGATTTCTTAAGCCTTGACCAGAGGAGATATTCTCTTTATTCTAAAGTCTTATCTCTCTTCAAGCTTGAGAAAGAGGACAGCTAAGGAGGAAGAAGATGGTGTCTTCCACCATTGACGGAGCTCCGAAGCTCTGAAACGCGAGCTGTTTACAGATCCACAGAGAGCAGCCCGGTGCGGTCCTTTCCATCTGATTAGAATCTTGGATTCTCATGGTGAACAAGAAAATGACAAGGGTAACGATCTTCTACTTGGACAAGTGAAGTCCTCCTTTTTATGGCATGTCTGCATGGAAAATCCCCCACCGATTGGTGGAGAAAAGGGAGTTTTCCAATGGGTTGATCATTTCGATCCCCTTTGGTTACTTGCATTAGCATATGAAATCGTATTACGGATATAGGCATTGTGTGTGAAACCCATCCGGACAAGTTGGTCTGGATTGGTGATGGCTATAGTGATTAATTATATCGGAGAAGACTCCGCGTTTTGTTTGCGCCATTTTCGGGTTCTGTGTACCGTAGAGTACTGCAGGGAGACCTGGAGGTAACCTCCAGGAAATACCCGAAGTTGTGGGTGGATTCGGAGATCTGCCACTGCCGCCCGGCGCTAGGCCTAGTGCCGGCGGTAGCTCCCAGTGTTGACGCCAGGAAAATCCTGACCTCAATATTCGGACCATTGCAGCCGGAGGCTACTCACCCAGCAGCCCAATGAGATGGCTTGGCTGGCAACGACGAAGAAGATAGAAGAGCAACAAACAAGACCCCAGGTGCTATGGCAGGGAGGTCCTACCACGTACCCGGAAGCTCAAGGGAGTCTTCCCCTCCAAAACCAAAAATGGCCGAGCTTGGTACAATAAAGGCAGGGACCTGGCGAGTATCTCGCCTGAGGGGGTCAACCTCATCCAAAAAGTCTTCTTTCTTGTACCCCTGGGGGTATATTTATAGACAAATCCTGGGGGGGGGGGGGGGGGGGGGGGGGGGGGGTAGTTACCTGGCCATACTCGCCCATACTTGGCTCTGCTCGCCCAAGCTCACTAACTGCTCGCCAAGCTCGCTTCCTGCTCGCCTAAGCTCGCTTCCTTCTCGCCAAGCTCGCTTCCTGCTCACCAAGCTCGCTTCCTGCTTGCCAAGCTCGCTTCCTGCTCGCCAAGCTCGCTTCCTGCTCGCCAAGCTCGCTTCCTGCTCGCCAAGATCGCTTCCTGCTCGCCCAAGCTCGCTTCCTGCTCGCCAAGCTCGCGTCTGGCTCGCCCAGCTCGCGCCTTGCTCGCCCAGCTCGCGCCTTGCTCGCCCATCTCGCGCCTTGCTCGCCCAGCTCGCGCCTTGCTCGCCTAGATAGGTCTGCGAATAGGCGACTCCTTAGGCCTTTCTAATCTCGACGAATTACGGGTAGTGCACAATCCCCGCTTTTTTCGAGCTCGCTCGCAAGGTCGGAAAAACAATGTAGGACCCGTGGTTCGGAGAGATGTGCACTAGAGAGTAAAGGCGTGAGGTCCTTCCCAGGAGGGGATCCCAACTGTAAGAGGAAAATGAGTCGATACCTCGCCGAGCTCAACTAGAGGAAGAGAGAACGTCGACACTTCACGGGAGCCGAGCTCAACTGGAGGCGGAGAGAAAGTCGACACCTCGCAGGAGCCGAGCTGAACTGGAGGTGGATAGAAGGTCGACACCTTCTAGGAGCCGAGCTCAACTAGAGGTGGAAAGAAGGTCGACACCTCGCAGGAGCCGAGCTCAACTGGAGGCGGATTAAAGGTCGACACCTTCTAGGAGCCGAGCTCAACTAAAGGTGGAAAGAAGGTCGACACCTCGCAGGAGCCGAGCTCAACTGGAGGTGGATAGAAGGTCGACACCTTCTAGGAGCCGAGCTCAACTAGAGGTGGAGAGAAAGTCGACACCTCGCAGGATCCGAGCTCAACTGGAGGTGTAGAGAAGGTCGACACCTCGCAGGAGCCGAGCTCAACTGGAGGTGGATAGAAGGTCGACACCTTCTAGGAGCCGAGCTCAACTAGAGGTGGAAAGAAGGTCGACACCTCGCAGGAGCCGAGCTCAACTAGAGGCGGATACGAGGTCGACACCTCGCAGGAGCCGAGCTCAACTGGAGGCGGATACAAGGTCGACACCTTCTAGGAGCCGAGTTCAACTAAAGGTGGAAAGAAGGTCGACACCTCGCAGGAGCCGAGCTCAACTGGAGGTGGATAGAAGGTCGACGCCTTCTAGGAGCCGAGCTCAACTAGAGGTGGAGAGAAAGTCGACACCTCGCAGGAGCCGAGCTCAACTAGAGGTGAAGAGAAGGTCGACACCTCGCAGGAGCCGAGCTCAACTGGAGGTGGATAGAAGGTCGACACCTTCTATTAGCCGAGCTCAACTATAGGTGGAAAGAAGGTCGACACCTCGCAGGAGCCGAGCTCAACTGGAGGCGGATACAAGGTCGACGACACCTTCTAGGAGCCGAGCTCAACTAAAGGTGGAAAGAAGGTCGACACCTAGCGGGAGCCGTGCTCAACTGGAGGTGGATAAAAGGTCGACACCTTCTAGGAGCCGAGCTCAACTAGAGGTGGAGAGAAAGTCGACACCTCGTAGGAGCCGAGATCAACTGGAGGTGAAGAGAAGGTCGACACCTCGCAGGAGCCGAGCTCAACTGGAGGTGGATAGAAGGTCGGCACCTTCTAGGAGTCGAGCTCAACTAGAGGTGGAAATAAGGTCGACACCTCACAGCAGCCGAGTTCAACTAGAGGCGGATACGAGGTCGACACCTCGCAGGGGCCGAGCTCAACTGGAGGCGGATACAAGGTCGACACCTTCTAGGAGCCGAGCTCAACTAAAGGTGGAAAGAAGGTCGACACCTCGCAGGAGCCGAGCTCAACTGGAGGTGGATAGAAGGTCGACACCTTCTAGGAGCCGAGCTCAACTAGAGGTGGAGAGAAAGTCGACACCTCGCAGGAGCCGAGCTCAACTGGAGGTGAAGAGAAGGTCGACACCTCGCAGGAGCCGAGCTCAACTGGAGGTGGATAGAAGGTCGACACCTTCTAAGAGCCGAGCTCAATTAGAGGTGGAAAGAAGGTCGACACCTCGCAGGAGCCGAGCTCAACTAGAGGCGGATACGAGGTCGACATCTTGCTGGAGCCGAGCTCAACTGGAGGCGGATACAAGGTCGACACCTTCTAGGAGCCGAGCTCAACTAAAGGTGGAAAGAAGGTCGACACCTCGCAGGAGCCGAGCTCAACTGGAGGTGGATAGAAGGTCGACACCTTCTAGGAGCCGAGATCAACTAGAGGTGGAGAGAAAGTCGACACCTCGCAGGAGACGAGCTCAACTGGAGGTGAAGAGAAGTTTGACACCTCGCAGGAGCCGAGCTCAACTGGAGGTGGATAAAAGGTCGACACCTTCTAGGAGTCGAGCTCAACTAGAGGTGGAAAGAAGGTCGACACCTCGCAGGAGCCGAGCTCAACTAGAGGCGGATACGTGGTCGACACCTTCTAGGAGCCGAGCTCAACTAGAGGCAGAGGGAAGGTTGACACCTCGCAGGAGCCGAGCTCAACTAGAGGAGGAAACAAGGTCGACACCTTCTAGGAGTCGAGCTCAACTAGAGGCGGATACAAGGTCGACACCTTCTAGGAGCCGAGCTCAACTAGAGGAAGAGAGAAAGTCGACACCTTCTAGGAGCCGAGCTCAACTAGATGTGGATATAAGGTCGACACCTTCTAGGAGCCGAGCTCAACTAGAGGCGGATACAAGATCGACACCTTCTAGGAGCCGAGCTCAAGTAGAGGCGGATACAAGATCGACACCTCGCAGGAGCCGATCTCAACAAGAGGCGAAAACAAGGTCGACACCTTCTAGGAGCCGAGCTCAACTAGAGGAGGATACAAGGTCGACACCTTCTAGGAGTCGAGCTCAACTACAGGCGGAGAGAAAGTCGACACCTTCTAGGAGCCGAGCTCAACTAGAGGCGGAGAGAAGGTCGACACCTTCTAGGAGCCGAGCTCAACTAGAGGCGGAGAGAAAGTCGACACCTACTAGGAGCCGAGATCAACTAGATGTGGATATAAGGTCGACACCTTCTAGGAGCCGAGCTCAACTAGAGGCGGATACAAGATCGACACATTCTAGGAGCCGAGCTCAACTAGAGGCGGATACAATATCGACACCTTCTAGGAGTCGAGGTCAACTAGAGACAGATACAAGGTCGACACCTTCTAGGAGCCGAGCTCAACTAGAGGCGGAGAGGTCCAAGGGGACACACCATCCCGAGGCCTCCATCCTATTGCGTTTGCTGAATGCTGGTCGGTCAAATCGATCATCTCTTCGTCAAGTTGGGGGGTTGGCGTCCGGACTCTCCTCTGATAACCTCTCCAGCCGGATGGGAAGTGCAGTCGGGGGGTAACTCGGCCAACATGCAAGGGGGGAGCTGATCTCGACCGTCAATGCAGAGGCTTGGTCTTAGGAGGACTCTCTCCCGAGGCGCTATCCCACCAACCGACTTGGGTTTTTACGAGAGTCGAGTCGGAGACCTGTCCCCCAATCGGTCGCCAAGTTGTGGAAGAGTCTTCATACTGTCACTCAACAATCAGAGGGGATTAACCGCACCAACCCATTTGATTGGAATAAACGACAAGAGATATTAGGCTTTGTCGCAAGAGGTCAAATGACACCTTTATACAAGGGTCCCTCAGTCAAGTAGATCGATCATCGCTTCGACGAGTTTGGGAGGTCGGCGTCCAGACTTTCTCCTGATAATCTTTCCAGTCGGATGAGAGATGCGGTCGGAGGGTAACTCGACCAACGTGCAAGGGGGGAGCTGATCTCGACTGTCAGTGCAAAGGCCTGGTATTAGGAGAACGCACTACCGAGGCACCGTCCCATCATCCGTTCTGGGTTTTACGAGAATCAAGTCGGAGGCTCGTTTCCCAACCTGTCGTAGATATCGGTTTTACCTACTTCGAAAAGCTCTTGCCATAAGAGAAAAACAATTCTCATGGCCCATGTTTCAGGGGGCGAGGAATTTTTATTTAAATGGAATAAACACAAGGAGGGGGAGAATAGACCTTCCCGCTCAGGGATAGAACCTTTTCAGGTCATTGCCGCTCCAGGTATTCCCAAGCAATTCCCTTTCATGATTCTACAGGCGGTCTCTGCCAGTTTTGAATGCCTCTTGAACGATGAATGATCCCTCCTAGTTTAGTTAGAGCTTCTCGATGACAAGTGATTTCGTTGTTGAGCCTTTAGGTACTTCTGAGCAGTTCTTCATCTCATAGAACACACCATGAAGGGGACTGACAGTCGGGGAGGTTCCAAAGGAACACATCATCCCGAGGTCTCCATCCTACTTGGGTGTTGCTGAAGGATGATGTCAAGTAGGGACTGACAGTCGGGGAGGTTCCAAAGGAGCACACCATCCCGTGGCCTCCATCCTACTTGGATGTTGAATGCCGACCCAACCTGTTTCCTGTTGCTTAACAATTAAACGGGGAGTTAAGCACACATAAGCACATTAACTCACACGATTTGGAGGAAATAATTAGAAACGAATCACTTCGCGATGGGCTCCCAGCCTTCGAGGATATACAACACCTTTATTCAAGGGTCCCTTGAGAGGTTAAGTCGATCATCCTATCGTCGAGCTAGGAGGTCAGCGTCACAACTTCTTCCTGATAATCTCTCCAGTCGGATGAGAGGTGCAGTCGGAGGGAACCGCAGCCACCATGCAAGGGGGAGCTGATCTCGACCGTCAATACGGAGGCTTGGTCTTAGGGGAACGCACTACCGAGGCACCGTCCCATCATCCATTCTGGATCTTACGAGAATTAAGTCGGAGGCTCGTTTCCCAACCTGACACGGAGATCGACTTCACCTGCTTTGTTCCTTTCTTTTGAAAACGCTTAAAAGAGACAAAAGACTCACAATCTCCCATGTTTCAGGGAGGCGAGGGATATCAACTTGAAGGCTATATGAGTAAGAACATAGCATCGGGGATACCAACTGGAACACCTTATGAGTAAGACCCCTCATGGATCATAGCCGACGGAAGGAGATCATCGGGAGTAAGGAGCATGCGGAATACCAAGCTTGAAGACGTCACGAGTAAACATTCTCGTGGAACATAAGTCCTTCATGAAGATCATCGCGAGTAGAAGCTCACGGAACACCACATTGAAGACGTCACGAGTCAGCATCCTCGTGGAATGTAAGCCCTTGATGAAGATCATCGCGAGTAGGAGCTCGCGGAACACCACCTTGAAGACGTCACGAGTCAGCATCCTCGTGGAATGTAAGCCCTTGATGAAGATCATCGCGAGTAGGAGTTCGCGGAACACCACCTTGAAGACGTCACGAGTCAGCATCCTCGTGGAATGTAAGCCCTTGATGAAGATCATCGCGAGTAGGAGCTCGTGGAACACCACCTTGAAGATGTCACGAGTCAGCATCCTCGTGGAATGTAAGCCCTTGATGAAGATCATCGCGAGTAGGAGCTCACGGAACACCACCTTGAAGACGTCACGAGTCAGCATCCTCATGGAATGTAAGCCCTTGATGAAGATCATCGCGAGTAGGAGCTCACGGAACACCACCTTGAAGATGGCACGAGTCAGCATCCTCGTGGAATGTAAGCCCTTGATGAAGATCATCGCGAGTAGGAGCTCGCGGAACACCACCTTGAAGACGTCACAAGTCAGCATCCTCGTGGAATGTAAGCCCTTAATGAAGATCATCGCGAGTAGGTTGCTGAAGAAGACCATTGCAATTAGGAGCTCGCCGAGCATCAACTTGGAGACCTCGCAAGTAGGTTATGTGCTTTCCTTTGGTGGTGAACTCGTCATGAATCATCCTATTTGTTAGTCAGACAAAAGCACTCGCGGGCTTTACCAAAGCACCCGTAACCATATAGATGTATGGAAACCACTGGCATTGAAGAAGTAGGAAACTGAGGGGAGGAGGAGTGTCCCTTTTGACATAAGACCCCCTACGCAGAGGGTTCGGGGATCTCGCCAAATTTGATTATCGTCGCCTGCATGAAGTCGCCTATGCCGAGTAACAAGGAAGCTCGCCTATGGGCGAGTAAGGATGGCGAGTAAGGAAGGATCTCGCCACTATCCAGGAAGCTCGCCTCTCTTCCGAGCAAAGTCACTGGTCTGAACTTTTCTCTGGATCTCGCCTGCAGGAACTCGCCTCTGGAGCTCGCCTCTGGAACTCGCCTATGGCGAGTAGGGATCTCGCCATCTAGAACTCGCCTCTAGATCTCGCCATCTGGAACTCGCCTATGGCGAGTAGGGATCTCGCCATCTGGAACTCGCCTCTGGATCTCTCAATCTGGGACTCGCCTATGGAGAGTAGGGATCTCGCCATCTGGAACTTGCCTATCGGCGAGGAAGGAAGGAGCTCACCTTACTTGCGAGAATTCGCCATACTCGCTAGTTGCCAACAACTTCCTCTTGGTCGCCAATTTCTACCATCTCGCCTTCCTACTAGACTTTCTTCCAACGACTACGATCCACGCTCACCGCACCAAAGTGTTGACGCCAGGAAAATCGTGACCTCAACATTCGGACCGTTGCAGCCGGAGGCTACTCGCCCAGCAGCCCAACGAGATGGCTTGGCTGGCAACGACGAAGAAGCTAGAAGAGCAACAAACAGGACCCCAGGTGCTGCGGCAGGGAGGTCCCACCACGTACCCGGAAGCTAAAGGGAGTCTTCCCCTCCAAAACCAAAAATAGCCGAGCTTGGTACAAGAAAGGCAGGGACCTGGCGAGTATCTTTCCTGAGGGGGTCAACCTCATCCAAAAAGTCTTCTTTCTTGTACCCCTGGGGGTCTATTTATAGACAAATCCGGGGGGGGTAGTTACCTGGCCATACTCGCCCATACTTGGCTCTGCTCGCCCAAGCTCGCTTCCTGCTCGCCAAGCTCGCTTCCTGCTCGCCAAGCTCGCTTCCTGCTCGCCCAAGCTCGCTTCCTGCTCGCCAAGCTCGCTTCCTGCTCGCCCAAGCTCGCTTCCTGCTCTCCAAGCTCGCGTCTTGCTCGCCCAGCTCACGCCTTGCTCGCCCAGCTCGCGCCTTGCTCGCCCAGCTCGCGCCTTGCTCGCCCAGCTCGCGCCTTGCTCGCCCAGCTCGCGCCTTGCTCGCCCAGCTCGCGCCTTGCTCGCCCAGCTCGCGCCTTGCTCGCCTAGCTATGTCTGCGAATAGGCGTCTCCTTAGGCCTTTCTAATCTCGACGAATTACGGGTAGTACACCCAGGGAACTGGTTGTGGAGGTGTGAAACCTCCTTTCGTTATTCGGGCCGAGGTGAAGCTGTACCCACATCGCGACGATTGATTAGGACGATTTGAGCATGGGAAATGCTGAACCGAACCAGCTCCCATACTGAATCGGTGAAGAGGTAGCTCCTCGGTGCACCGTGTGATGTTGGGATTGGTCCTTAAGGCAAGTTAGTCTTGACGGTCAAAGCTCATGCGAACTCTTTGTTTAAGGAGTTGTTAGGTATAGCTCGGAGAGTACACCGTGAGATTGCCTTGAGAGCACGAAATGTGTGGTCGTGCGTGCCCACGTTGGTGTTGATTGCTTGTACATGTGGCGTTTGAATGTACCTTGACAATCTATGCCTATACTGTATGCCTGCAGGGAAGGAGTACCACCACCCCAGCTTTAGGGGTGGGGTCGTTATAATTTTGGTCAGCTTTAGCTGACCGGTTACCCATTTGCCACGTTTTGGTGGATCGTTGTTGCTGGTGCAGGTGAGCCAAGTGGGAAATAGCGGGTGGTGGCCCTTTTGCTGTGTTGGCCCTCGAAGGTCAGCCTCTTTTCTGCTTTTCATGTATTGTCAGCGTGCGTGCCGAAGTATGTTTATGGAGTTTTGTACTTTTTGGAATGTAAGGCCTTAAGGCCGTAACTCTACACTTTATTGTTTCATTCCTGTGATAGTGGACTATTCTAAAAGAAATGTTAAATCTTTATGCTTCCGCTTATGTTTAGTATACTCTGGTGTAGTTCTTTTCTCTATATCTCCTTTTAACGCCTAGCTAGTGCGGTTAGTATAGCGTGGGGTCCCGACCGGACCTACTGTTATATTATTCGTACTGGAAGGGTGTTACACAAGGTGTGGAATCTAGTTCCTATACCTCAACACCAGAATGTAATTGGAACCAAGTGGGTCTACAGGAACAAGCGAGATGAGAATGGGATCATCTTTAAGAATAAGGCAAGACTGGTTGCAAAGGTATATAGACAAGAGGAAGGGATACATTTTGACCAGGCCTATGCACCAATGGGATGACTTGAGGCAATAAGGCTTTATCTACCCAATATAGATCATAAAGGAATCAAGGTGCACCAAATGGATGTGAAGTCTTCATTCCTCAATGATATCTCAAGGAAGAACTATATGTTGAGCATCCACCAGGTTTTATCATTCCTAACTTTTCTGATCATGTTTATTTCTGAAGAAAAGCCTTATATAGATTGAAACAAGCTCCTAGAGCTTGGAATGAAACCTTATCTAGCTTACTCATTTAAAACAAGTTTTCAAGGGGGAAGATAGATAAGACATTATTTCTAAGGGAAATAAAGGGCAAGAGTTTGCTAGTCCGAATTTATGTTAATCACATAATTTTGGGGTCTACTGATGACAACCCTTGCAAAAAGTTTGCTAACTTAATGCAAGGTATGTTTTAAATGATCAGCATAGAGGAGCTGAAATACATCCTAGGGCTCCCAAGTGAAGCAATTGGAGGATGGAATTTTCATCTCTCGGACCAAGTTCACTGAAGAGCTTATACAGAAGTTTGGAATGGAGAGTGCAACCTCTATGAGGACTCCAATGGGCTCCAATGTGTCTCTAGACAAAGATGAGAAAGGGAAATCTTTTGATGAGACCTTGTATAGAAGCATCATTGGATTTCTGATCTACGCTACTACTAGTAGACCAGATATCATGTTTGATACATGTGTTTGTGCTAGGTATCAAGATTCCCCTAAAAAATCTCACTATACCTCTGCTAAGAGAATCTTGAGATAACATAAGGGAACTCGTACTCTTGACAATTGGTACCCTAGATGTAATTATTTTGAACTAATTTGGTATTCAGATGCTGATTTTGTAGGTTGCAAAGAAGATGGGAAGAATACCTCAGGAACCTGTCAATTTCTAGGGAAGAGCCTGATTTCTTGGAGCAGCAAGAAGCAGACAAGTGTGTCAATCTCCACACCTGAATAAGAATATATCTCAGCTAGGAGCTGAAGTGCACAAATGTTATGGATTTAGCATCAGTTGGAAGATTGCAACATCAAGACAAGAAGAACTGTTATGTACTGTGATTCTTACTTTCAATTGTTAAGAACCCTGTGTCACACAGTAGGACTAAGCACATTGAAATCACATACCACTTCATCATGGAGCATATTGATTAGGAGGATATTTATCTTGAGTATGTCCCTATGGACAATCAAGTAGCAGATATCTTCACTTAGCCCCTTGATGAAACAAAATTTAACTTCTTTAAGTTTGAGCATCGTATGTTTAACTTAGAGTAAACATATCAATGCTCGGATTACGATGGTGCTTATGCATGCTAACAAGACCTCTGCAGAGAATTAGCCAGTAAATGCAGAAAAATAGAAAATCAAGTCTATGTCGTCGAGTATACAAGATGACATATAGGTCATATCGAAGGGTGTCAAGACGATATGGAAGGCGTGTCGTTGTGGTGCATCTACAACACGAAGAAATTGGCTATTATTTGATATTTCATCATAGACGTCCCATAGAAGATCAATTGCTTTAATAAAAGCGTACATGTATGCGCATTTTGGCATTCCTAAAATAAAGTATATATATAGGATAAATGTTTAGAAAAGGATTAGACCTTCATTTGCCCTAAGCCATAAAAAACAAAAATGCTCATCCAGCATGACATCGACGACCTTCTTCTCTCAATTTTTCTGACAATGGCACCAAAGAAGGGAGAATATTACTGCAATATAGGATGCATGCTTATGCGAGGTGGATTTAACTGTGCAGAAGAAGAGGTTAAGCCAGTCATTGAATTATTAACAACATCAGGGCGTGAGTATGTACTTTCTGAACCCATAACCATTATGCATAGAGATTTAGCAAAGTTCCACTCATAGCCCCAAATGAGCACATCTGGAAAAGCTATAAAGACAAGGGTGAATGATACCCTATTAAGGGTTATAGTTCAAGGGTTGACATGAGCCCTCCGCCTGCTAGTCTTTGACGAAGAAGATGAAGACGATTGAATGTTATGGCCCCTTGAAAAGAGAAAATTTCAACTCCAAGGGAAAGCTTCTAGCTAATATATTTCGAAAGGTATTAATATGCAAGCCTAGGTCACATGAAAGAATCTTAAGAGAGATGTTTGAGATGATGACAAGGATTACTTTGAGCAAGTAATCCAACTGCGCTCAAATTCTATTTGATAAAATTGGGGAAAAATTCAATGTGCCCAATTTTGGGGAAATTTGATCATTATATCTACTATCTAGCATGCCAGATCAGCTGAATAAGAAACTTGGAGCTCCCATCCACATCACGAAGTAGATGGATATCAGAACCTTTGAATGGTAGGAGAATGTGTTCTCCAAGGCACCTAAGAAAACCAAGGTAGCCAGTGTTGTAAAAAGGAAAAGAGTTGTTGAAAATCAAAAAAGATCTTCTGAGGAAGATGAAACTATTGACAGTTTAATCCCTGCACAAATTGAGGGGGAGACCAGTCAAGCATCAGTTTTGAGTACTGCAGCTAAACCATTGGGTGAGCCTACAGTCACCAAGGAGATTACTATTCTAGAACTCATTGCTGCATCTGCAGAAAGGCAGGAAGATCTTCAAGATAGTGCTCTAATTGAGAGGGAGACTCACATTGAGCTCCCTGCTCTAGGGGTTGAGGAAGAAACCTTAATTGGGTTGGTTGTCCAAGATAACCCAAAAAGTTCCATGAAGATCATGGACACTACTGAGGATACAGGAGCTGGAGTAGATGTTCCAAGACAGGACTATCCTGATGTTATGCATAATGATGAGGAAATGGACAGAATGTATCAAGACATAGTCCAAAGGAAGGTTGTTGAGCAGGAGAAGGTTGTTCCCCGCACATCTGCTCCATAACCTCTAGGAGATTCTTCAAGCTCAATAATTAATCAGATAAAATATCTTCTAACATTTGAAAGACTCACTATCAATCCTATGTGAATAATTAGGTGAAGGACCACAGAGAAGACATCTCTGCTCAGATGAGGGAGCTGAAATCAGATATTGATCATATCAATAGTCAAATTACCGGATGGTTCATAAAAGCAGGAATAGTTGTTGACTGCAATATGAAAGCACTACAATCTCTGGGCACAAGAATGGATTCTAATTTGGAATCACAGCAGAGGTCAGAAGAAAACCTAGAAAGTGGAGTGGACTTTCTCCCAAAAAGTATGGCTAACAGCCAAAATCATATAATGAGCAGATTTCTGAATACTCAAACAATTTATAGATGAATCTCTAACTAAGAAGATTGAATACTCCTCATAGAACTTACAAAGATGTATATTTGAAGAAGTCAGAAAGGGGGAGAAGACTGGGTTTGATCAGGAAATCTGCATAGTCAATGCACTTCATCACTCTCGAGGAATCAATCCCATAGTGACTAAACCTCCAAGAAGTAACAGTCTTGTGCATTTTTCTGAAGGCACTCAAGTAGAAGCTGGTTTCAGTCAGCAGAAGAGAAGAAGGCCATCAGAAGAAGGGTTAGCTACAATCAAAAGAAGAGAAGAGGACAAAGCAGCTGAGCAAAGTCTAAACATGTGGAGCCCAAGGTCAAAGGAAATAATTCCACAAACATGGATTGATCTTGGTAGCATTGGCAAAGATATTTACAAGTATTATCCAAATGATGAATGGACCAAACATCTAAAAACTTAAAATCAGAGAAGAATCTACATGAAGCATCAAAAGTAGGGGACACTGCCAAAGAATGCTCCTCCCATTCCCAACACTTATATTCCAAAACCATACAACTTCTTTGACAGGCATAAACAAAAAGAGAAAGCTGATGGAAAGAAGAGGAGCTTCTGAGTTTGGATGTGTTAGGGGAAAATGTAGTTCTTGAAAATCTGTTTCCAAACATTTAGAATTTTTATCTACATGTGAGATTTTGTATATTATCTCTAATCTTTGTGTCATGACTTTAATTTTTTTATGTATACTTTATCTTTGAGTGAGGTTCTGACTTCTTCAAATTGGGGAAGATTATTGGGAACTTTACTTATAATATTCTTGATTTGAAGTAGTCCTCAAGTCAAAGATAGATACACTTTGTATTTGACATGTTTGTTCTAGATTATTGCTTTCAGGTACTTGATAGTGCACTTCTAACTTAAGTTCTAGACTTAATGTCATCAGACATTGTTTTGCCAACATAATCTCTCATTGTGCAAAACACC
This sequence comes from Dactylorhiza incarnata, assembly GCA_033032865.1. NCBI lineage: Eukaryota > Viridiplantae > Streptophyta > Magnoliopsida > Asparagales > Orchidaceae > Dactylorhiza > Dactylorhiza incarnata. Next base: position 231,522 of record JAWHQI010000210.1, read on the forward strand.
ATGTCGACCTATGATCTAGACTATATTAGACTTGTCACTATATTTAAATTATCAAATATAAAGGTCTATCAAGTGAGCTGAAGCAAAGGATGTGAGTTGAGAAGATCAGAATTTGCCTAAGGAAAATATCATCTTTGTAAGGTTAAATATCATCGAGTGAAGGTCTCGATATCGTCTTGAAGACCCTAAACTCTAAGATGAAATCATCTTATGAACTCACAACAACCTTCATATTGTCTTAGAAGTCCATTATATATATATATCTTAAAGCAGTTATATGAAGGAAGAAATTAACTAAGGCAATTGTCATTGAGATCACTTGAAATGTCATTGAGGAACTAAGACGACATTTCATGAATAATAAGACTATTCGTCTAGAAGAGCTCAAATATCGCCTTGAAGATTATAAAGCGTTATCTAGTCAATTGATGTAGAAGATTCCACTAGAAGGCACAAGCAGTCAAATGTCGTCTTCAAGACTATGAAGAAACATCAAGTAGATTCATGTAGAAGAATTTGTTGGATCTACTGGCTCCCTTAGAGGAGGGGGTGAATAAGAGTTTCAAACAACTACTGGAGATTTAAATAAATTACAGCAGGAATGCGCAATTTGGAGCTAGTAATGGGCGGTAGCATTACCGCATGGCATCAGCTAAGGAGACAACACACTAATGCATAATATCATTTTGGGAATCACACTACTTCAACCAATGCACCACCAGAATATTCACAGCAGTTTATATAATAAAATAAAGGAACTTGATAGCATTGAATGATAAAATATTTCTTACACAAATAAACTTAGATCTCCATGACGTCATAGATCGGAGGCGATGAATATTAAACCTTTGTTTTTCTATACCGACCCTAAACCAAGGACCGGTTGGCTCTCTACCTTTCCTCCCCGGAAAAGACATTGAGCCACTCCTCACCTTCCTCCCAGGATGGGTCTTAGAGCTCACTAGATCTCCCAGATCTAGGCATCCTCCTAGGACGATTTCCTAGGAAATCCTCCCCGTATTCTAACGACCTCCCCAGTCGATTTCCACGGATTCCAAACTGGATTCCAACGTCCATACCAGACAATTTCACACACGAAAAATAGTAAAACAATGAAAGAGAAAAACTTAGAAGAGATGAGAAAGAAGTTGTGCTCCCTCAACGTATGTCTCCAGATGGGGTGAGCGGACGACACTTTTGATCATCGTGTAGAATGCGCTCATTGGTGCTTAGATTCTCGTTCTAATTCCGCACTTTAATGACCTTCTTCATTATAGCTTGAGGGAAAGTGTTCTTCTCATTTGGCACTGGCTCCATGGTGCAGAAATGATGAAATAGACAAAATTTTATTTTAGGTTTCCACAACCACACCATTAGAAAAGAAAAGCGCTTTTATTGCTGAATTAAAAATTTGTCGCCGGCGGTAGAGTTATCATGCGGCGGTAGCATCTTTATGCATTTTTGCCAGCTGTTCAGCACCAAATCAGGAGGGTGCCAGAGAACATTCTCTTACTGTCTTTGGATAGCGCGGCGTGATAGGCTAGCGTGTCGCGGTAGAAGCACATCGATTTCTTCTCGACAACAGTTGTGTATCAAGTCAACGTATTGTTCTCATCGACAAAAACTAGTGTGCGGAGTTAGGCTAGAGCCCGCGGTAGTAGTCACATCAATATCGTCTTGACGCTTTCGTCTCGACGACTTGGGTTCAAGTCGACGCATCCTTCAAGTCGACACTGGCAGTCTCGTCGACAGAGCTAGCGCCCGCGGTAAGTTAGCATGTGGCAGTAGTCTTCTCGATGACATCATCTCGATGACATAACTCTTCACGTCAATATTTTCCTTCGCGTTGAAGCAAGTCACATAAAAAAAACTATCGCCGACAGTAGGACTAGCGTCCGATGGTAGGTCACAGAGAATGGAATTCTCGATGTCTTCACACCTGTAAACCTGCACACTATACCCAAGACATATATGATCAATTACAGAATGGGATTTAATATTGTCAAACTAAAGATATGCAGAATGAATGATCCAACAAACTCTCCCTTTTGATATTATCAAATCCCGTTCATGAGATATAAATCATTAAGAGCATCGTATTGTGTAATCAATAATAATCATGAAACATGAACACGTTTATATATCAAGACAAAATATAAAGTGTGAACTTGCTTAAAAGTAGTATGACTCCCCCTACATATGTGCTCCCCCTATTGATGTGCACTCTATAAGGGTATCTCTGCCTATAAGCGATCTTACCTAGATGACTAGCACATGACTAGCTCAAGAATATTCTCTATTCTCCCCCTTGGATGTTAGCAAAAGGGGTGGTCTAGATCAAACTAACATACAGTTATGAGAGATGCAACGGATTTGAAAAATAATGCACACTTACAAAGCAAATCATGATAGGAATAGGGGTTGACCAAAATAAAATCAGAGAATTGAAAAGGAGACATGGGTCAAAAATGCACAGGGAAACTAAAATACCACTATAAGATTAAACGGTTGTGCATTTAAAAACTTGGTATAGATTATATGAATCAGACACATGAAACGAGACTGAATACACATGAGGTTGCATGCAATGTCAAATGATTTTAGAAAACTAAGTCAAAGGAACATCATATGTGTCATGAATGATAATCATGTATTAGTACATACGTGCAAAAGCTAGATAATGCAGTTCAAGTCCAATTCTTATGCATGGAAGTGTTAGACCAAACAATGACAAGTTTTCATGTTGCATCAATGGAAATAACATCAAGTTAAATCAACATTAATACAAGTTATATCTCAGTAATTAACTTAAGTTATATCTCAATAATGATGTGATAAATCATGTCATGTTTGTAAGTCTTACTTGAATACCAAGTATAGAACTTGGGCACGAATTTATTTTCTAGGTTTGCACAAGATTGTAATGATTCTTTTGAGCAAGGTGCTCATCCTCACAATAGTCATGGAGGCTTATCAGGAGGATTGAGTAGTGCTTGGGGGAAATCATTGTCAACAAGATTGATAGTTTATAATTTTTCATTATTTGTAGTACTATCAACTATATCATTTTACTTTTCTTTCTTTTAGAGAAGGTTCCTGAATCAAACGAAATCTATCCACATAGATAGATAAAATTTAACTTGTATGTGATGAGTCCAATATATATACGATTTTATGGACTCATCTGGGCTAGTTTTCACTCTTGTGCACGTCCTATTCGAGCTATAATTGCTTGTATTTCTCCTATTTAGGCCCGTCTTGGTTTGCTTTTGTGCTTCTTATTGTTGGGGGTAAGCACATGGTGCTCCCTAACCTTTTATTCTATATTTGTATTGAGCTGGAAGGGTATTCCCAGCTCTGTTGATTTTTATGCAGGTGGATGGATCATCCTATTTTACCCAGAATTCATGTCTGCATGAATCGCACGATCGTGTGTTTCCTTGACGTACGGACGGATGCGGTCGTGCGCCGTCATCTGGGGTGGAAAATGATGTTTTGTCTTTGATCGTGCATTTTTACGCACGGGCAGTTGCCGTGCGCGACGGAAACGCACGATCGCCTGTTAAGCCTGGTTTTTAGGCCATCTGGAATTGGTCATGCATTTTTACGCATGGGCGACTTCGACCGTGCGTGAGTAAAATGCACGGGCGCTGCTGCTTATTCCTCAAGGCATTTCTTTATCGTTAATAATGCACGGTCTACGCACGGTCGTGCATTCGACCGTGCGTGACTTAATTTCTGCTGTCTTAGTATATAAGCCAGGAAATCTGCTGGCATGGGGGAGGATCCGGAAAAACACTTGAGAGCCCGCCATTTCTGCTCTAGTCCAACCATTTCGCCTCTCCACCTCCGTTTGACCTTGGAGAAGCTCCGACAACCACTTTCTTGCAAATCTTCCGCCAAAGCTTCCTCCTCGGCCTCCTCCATCATCCACGAGCTCAAGGATGCCATCGACGAAAAGTCTCTGCTGCTTTCAAGGCGTGTCTAACAAAGAGTTAGCTTGGGCTAAACCACGAAGATGACGGGTAAACTAGAGGAAGGTGACAGGTCCTCTGGACCCCAGACGACAACTGAAGACCAAGCATGGACGAGGCTTGACAAACCTACGATTCTGACCGAGAAGCTTCAGCAAAGTCTTCGATCTTCGATTACCTCTTTCCCCTTGGGTAAGGTTTAAGGTTCTTTCCATTGTATGCGTGTAACATTTGTATGATGTTCATAAACCTTATGTTTAAGCTAATATAAGTTCATGCTTATTAAATTTGTTGTGGTTTATGTGAGTTGAGGAGCGCCCCATTCCTCCATCCACTCCACTGCTCCGTTGTGCACCGCACTAGAAATTGCTAGTTATGTGTTCCGTGACGAGGAGCCTACGACGCTCACTCCGCCAGTTACGAATCGTCCATCCACTAGCCTTCTCATTCACCCACTTACTGAAGCACGACATTGCGGCCTACATTCCATCTCGCCAAGCGAAGCGGTGCTTTAGGCCCGCATTTTCTTTCATATGTTAAATTTTTGAAGTGGAAGTGGAATTGTGCTGGGCGGTCTGCAGGTTGGAGACCGCAGAGACCGTGCGGTCTGCGCTAGTGCTCTTGCCAGTTCTGTCTCAGTCGATCTGATATGGGCGGTCAGATCTGAGAGACCGCATGTTTATCCAAGCAGCTCGCGCGGGTTGTTCTGGCGACTTGTTTAAGTCAGCCAGATGTTTAAGTAGGTCTGCCTTCTTGCAGTGACCGGGGTAACTGATGTTTTGTTCTAGTCAGTCTGGGTTACTGAAGAAGTTCTTTGCTTTTGGCAATAAGATCGGGCGGTCTATTTTCGGAGACCGCAGTAACCGGGCGGTTTGTACATAACCATGTGGTTTAAATAAGGGCGCTGTTTAACCTTGCTGAGCTCGGGCGGTCTATCTTGTGAGACCGCTGGCGATCTGATGAGCGGTTATTGTATCCTAATTTGTGCGTTGACGACATCCGTCTGCTCGCCTATAAATAAGGGTGCATGGCTCGTCATTAATAACGAGAACTGTAAGAACCAAAGTTGGCTTGATTGTGCCGGTCTCAATTTGAGGTCACGCGGTCTGAGATTTTGACTGACCGGTTTGTTTGTTCGCAGATTAGCGACTAGCAGCTCGCAGTCAGCTTTTCTCCTTTCTTCCAGCTTTGAAAAACCAGTCCGGGCGGACTGTGTTTAGGAGTTCTTTGACTATGCAGCGAACTTAGTTGATTAGGCGGTCTTAAATGGCTAGGCGATCTTGAGTTGCGGTCTGCAGAAGGAAGATGTTCTTCGTCAAGTGTTCGCGGGTTCTTCTGCAATCTTAAGACTATGCGGTCTGGGCGATCAAGGAGTGCGAACTGGTAGTCTTTCAGTAGTTGAATAAGTAGCAGGTCGGGCGATCTATGGTTGCAGTCTGACAGGTGCGGCTTGTGCTCTGTTCGCACCGTCTCAGGGTTATCTGTCTGGCTTGTCTGTTCGTGCGGTCTGGCCGTCTCAAGTTGTCAAGTCGCCAGCAGCTTGTATTTTGTATTTTGTGCTTCTCTCCTCCGTGATTCTTATGATTCTCAGTGACCAATGCTGTGGATGTTGGCTATCACGTTCTGTTCGGTCCAACAGAAGTGAAATTTCTCCGAAATGTTTCAGGCATGAAAGTTGAGGTCACTCATATAGGGAGATGGGTGAAGGACTTGTTTGTTCTATCAACAAGTTCTTATGTTGATAAGATGAGGGCGAACCACAGCGCCCCTATCAGGCACGAAAGACTTGGGCTTGTTGGGATGGATAAGTTGAAAGCTATGGCGGAATGAGGCCTGGTGAAAGGTCTGCCTAGCTTGTCATCTTTCGGAGATGGTCACGTTTGTGCAGGTTGTCAGTTTGGTAAGACTCAATGTCTTCCATTTGACAAATAACAAAGCAGATGCAAAGCACCATTGGAGTGTATACATGGTGATCTATTTGGACCTACCAACACTGCCAGTCTTGGAGGTAGCAGGTATATGCTAATTTTGGTTGATGACTTGACCAGATATACTTGGGTATATTTTTTGAAGGAGAATTCAGAGGCGTTCGAGAGGTTTGTGGAGTTCAAGGAGCTGGTGGAAGGTCGGCTTAACCTGCGGGTCAAGAGATTCAGAACTGACAATGGAGGGGAGTTCACCTCCAAGGCGTTCTTTAACTTCTGCAGGAAGCATGGCATCCAAAGAGAGCTTTCTTGTGCTCACACTCCACAATAGAATGGAGTTGCAGAGCGAAAGATCCATCATCTGACGGAGACCTGCAAATGTTGGCTTCATGCCAAGAGTATCCCAAAGTCCTTCTGGGCAGATGGAATGTCTTGTGTGGCCAATGTTATCAACCGGATGCCTCTCAGTCACATCAACATGAAGACCCCTCATGAGTTGATGTTCAAGGAGAAGCCAAGCGTGGAACACTTTTGAGTGTTTGGTTCTACCTGCTACGTGCATGTTCCAGATGCCCTTAGAACAAAGCTAGATGCAAAGGCAAGGAAACTAGTCTTCGTCGGTTATGATGACCGAAAGAAAGGGTGGAGATGCATGGATCCCAAGACACAGAGATAGGTGGTCTCTAGGGATGTGGTATTTGATGAGCTGACGCCATACCAAGGTAGATCTTCTATAGAGTTACAAGGAAGCAGGGTAGATGGTGGACCAGAGGAAGCTGCAAAGGAAGTTCTGGTGGAGTTGCCTATTTCTCCAGGTGCTCCATGTATCTCTAGCTCTGGGTCAGGTGCTTCAGGTTCTGGAAGAAGGGGGAGCAATGCTTCATGTCTACCTGAAAGGAGAGCTAGTCCAGAAGTTGCAGTTGAAGAGGTGGTTCAGAGTCAAGCTCTGAGGAGGTCCAAGAGGACCTTTATTCCACCTGATCGGTATATGGGCGGGAACTTGGTGAGCTTTGTCTCATGTTTCTTCGCAGGTCCCCTGTGTACAACCCCGATATTCGCCAGGCGAGGAGGTGGTTTAAGAAGGCAACGGGGTGAAGCGGTAAGAGAGAGGCCTTGGGGCCGAAGACCTCGCGAGAGTGATCGGAGAGCTCGCGGAGTGGCGAGCGAGAAGCATAGGAGAGATGGAATACCCGCAGGCGACTTACAGAAGTTCCCAGAGTTCGATAGAGGGAATAACGCTTTCGACGAACTCTCTCTAGTTCATCGAGCCCGCCTATGGTCGTCGAGCTTACCCCGGTTCGGCGAAGTCCTCAGCCACCGACGAAACGTTCTGCGATCATTGAAGTCAAAGGGATGGTCTCGCAAGGGGAGACGCAAGATCCAGACCTCGGCAAATTACAGCGGGGAAGCAGCGGCCGGCGAACCCCCACATTCCGATGGACAGCGAACAACTTAACGATTCGGCATCCGTCGACCTCGTCCGAAATCGACGAAGTCTAGAGGCGATCTCGCAGGAAGGTTCGCGAGATCGGACCTCGGCAGGCACCTCCAAAAGTGGCCGGCGAGGTAATCACAGGGGCTCGCCAAGAGAGGCATTGCGAGTAGGGCTCGCGAGGAGGCTCGCGAGAGCATCTCGCAGGCAGGTTCTTGCTGCCCCTTGCCCATAAGCCAATAGGGTCAAATTACCCTTTCGCCCTTGGTGGTCTGCCTTTGACCTCTTCAAAACAACGGAGTTTGGCTGTTAGCAGACCCATTTGGGGTGCGGATAGTAAAATCAAAAGGCGGAATCCTGCTATTTGCAGGCCAGATAAGAAAATCTATAAATAGGACCGTAAGGGCACCTTTGGAGAGGACTTCACTTCAGCTTCTCTCTTCTCAGGCTCTTCCTGGTTAGCATTTCCAGAGCTCTCCAAGGTGCCCGAGTCTCAGCTTTGGCGAGGAGGTCCCTTCTGCACCTGTCCCGGTGGGGTTCAGAGAGTGGGACCGGGTGTACTACAACGGCAGGGATGACCCTGTCCAACATCTCCAGTCTTTTGAGGACTCAGTCTCCATCAGGCCGATGTCGGATGCTTTCAAATGTCGGCTCTTCGCCGTCACTCTCAAAGAAAAGGCCAGGGACTAGTTCTATCAACTCCCTACAGGGTCGATCTACGCCTTCGAGGATCTGCACCTGAGTTTCTTGTTGCGATTCTCCACTTCGAAGAAAAGGAAGAAGGACGCTGAGTCCCTCTTCAAAGTAAAGCAGGAGCCAAAGGAGTCGTTGGCTCGCTACGCGGACCAGTTCTAGGAAGAAGTGCTACTCACCTAGGAGATGCCCAGGTTCGCACTCCAGCTCTCCTTCACGGTCGGGCTGAAGGAAAGTTTCTTTAAGATGGCTTTGAAGAGGAAAGCCCCCGTCTCCTACGAGGAGTTGATGGAGAGGGTGGCGGAGGAGATTGAGAGTGAGGAGGCCAATCCGGAGCTCACCAAGAGGCTAGCAAAGCTCAGTGAGCCAGAGGTCAGGCAGCAATAGGTAAGGAGAAGAGAAGAGCCCACGGCCCTGGAGGGTGAGTGGAGGCAGCGTGCCGAAGGAATGCAAGGTCAAGGAAGAGGTTACGGCCCGGGAAGGGGTAACTTTTATGGAGTTCAAGGAAGATCCCATCAGCTGGGATGGAGGAAGGGTCCGAGGCCATTGCCTCCCCCGCCTCAGCAAGCTATGGCGATCAGAATGGGAAGAGGAAGAGGAAGGAGAGAAGAGGCGAGAGAAGAAGCGGGAGCGAGAAGGAGGAGGAATAGTGTGGCGGAAGGCGAAGCAGGGGAGGTGACGTTGCCGTATTGTGACTTCCACGATGAGGAAGGTCACGCGACGGCCACCTGCCCGGAGTTCCTGGAAACAAAAAGGGGACGAGTGCTTGCGCCGAGGCAGCAGCAACATGTGAGAATTGAGGAGGTCGAGCCTCGAGGGGAGGAGGAAGAAAGGTGCGAAGACAGAGTTGATGTGGGGAGTAGAGGAGGGATCGGGGTGATCCATGGGGGGGTAGGGGTGGAGGCGACCCGCAAGGCTAGCCTCCACACCATCTATCGGCGGAGCGTGGCCTCAACATCCACTGCTCCACCCCCAGCAGAAAGAATTACTTTCTCCCAGAAGGACATGCCAAGTTATGAAGACCCATTTTGCGATGCGCTGGTCATCCAGACCGCCATCAAGAACTTCACCGTCTCGTGGATTCTAGTCGATAATGGGAGCTCGGTCAACGTCATCTTCAAGAAGGCGTTTGACGAAATGAAGCTGGAGTCCAAGAGGGTGCTGGCCTCGGATGGCCCCCTATTCGGCTTTTCTGGAGAAAGGAAGGAGGTAGAGGGAGGAGTGGGGCTCCATGTGACCCTCAGAGGGCAGTCCCGGAACTGCCGCTTCGTGATAGTGGACGCCCCAAGTAGCTACATCACCATCTTCGGACGGCCTCTCATCAGTGTGTTCAGATACGTCCCTTCCACCTTCCACCAGTGTCTCAAGTTCAACGCGGGTGGTGTCCAGGTCCGGATCCGAGGAGACCCCAAGATGGCGAGACAGTGCAATGTGACGGCCATCAACACCGTCACCTGGATGGGAGAACCGGAGGAGTTCGATAAAGTGATGGAGGAGGCAGCAGGAGCCGGAGGAGAGAATAGAGTCGAGGAGAGGAAGGAAGAAGAGGGAGTTCATGCCCAGGAAGGGGTCTTTGAAGGACCTGAGGGGAGAGACGAGGAGACGAGGAGAAGGAAGAGGGTACCCGGGAAGGATGAGTGGAGGAGTTGATGATGGTAGGGGAGGAAGAGACGGAGGAAGGAGCCCAAGCGCTCGCTTGCGGCGGAGAGAAGGAAAGTGCTTGGGGGGAGAAATCCAGGCTAGAGGCCGTGGAAGAGGTCGTGGAGCTTGAAGTCACCACTCGGCTCGGGGTGGTGGAAAAGGTCCAGGTCAGCGGAGGGCTCAATTCGGAGGAGCAGGCCGAGATCCTGGCCTGCATACAGAAGAACGTGGACATCTTCTCTTAGAGAGCCGCGGAGATGCCCGGGATCGATGCGGATGTGGCTTGCCACCGCCTCAACCTCGATCCCGGCACCCTCCCCATCCACCAAAAGAAGAGGGCCATGGCGGACATGCTGGAGGGACCAATCTGCGAGGAGGTGAAAAAGCTCATACAAGCGGGTTTTGTGTCGGAGATCTAGTATCCAGGCTGGGTCTCCAATGTAGTCATGGTAAAAAAAGGGGGAGGTAAGTGGCGCATGTGTATCGACTTTTCACTTCTTAATAAATCATGCCCGAAAGATTGCTACCACCTGCCTAGAATCGACGCGCTGGTTGACTCAGTCGTTGGTTTCTCTGTAATGTCTTTCTTAGATGCTTTTTCAGGTTATCACCAAATCCGCATGCACCCCCCGGACATCAAGGATGCCTCCTTCATCACGGGGGATGGATGCTACTGTAATAAGATGATGCCCTTTGGGCTCAAGAATGCAGGTGCCACTTACCAAAGGATGATGGATCAGGTCTTTCGTGAACAAAGGGGAAGAAACTTGGAGGTCTATGTCGATGATCTCATGATAAAGAGCCGGGACCTTGGGTCTCACCTCCGAGACCTTGAAGAGACGTTCGGGACCCTGCGGAAGTATAAGATGAAACTCAACCCCTTGAAGTGTGTCTTCGTGGCTAGCCGGGGGAAGCTCCTAGGCCATTTACTCACCCCGGCAGGAGTGGAACCTAACCCAGACAAGGTTAAGGCGATAATTGAGTTGGGGTCGCCGAGAGGCCCGAAGGAGGTCCAAAGCCTCACGGGGAAGTTGGCCGGACTCAGCAGGTTCCTCTCCAAGGCGGGAGAGAAGTGTGCACCCTTCTTTAAGGAGCTAAGGGGCAACAAAAAAATTGAATGGACTTCGGAATGTGAGGGGGCCTTCCAAGCCTTGAAAGTGCAACTCACCCAAACCCCCTTACTTCAAGGGCCGAGACCGGGAGAAGACTTATCCCTATACCTGGGAGTAGGACTTGAAGCGGTAAGTTCAATGTTAATCCGGGAGGAAGGAAGAAAGCAATTCCCAATCTATTATGTCAGCCGAGTGCTGAAGAAGGCGGAGCTCCGGTACCCAATCTTGGAGAAGTTGGCTTTCGCATTGGTGGTGGAGGCTCGGAGGCTCCGGCCCTACTTTCAGGCACACTCCATCAGAGTAGTGACAGATCACCCGCTTCGCAAAATCATGGAAGGGGTGGAGCACTCGGGAAGATTGGCAAAATGTTCCTTGGAGCTAAGCGAGTTCGATATTACATTCGTACCCAGAACATCAATCAAGGCCCAAGCGGTGGCGGATTTCATGGCCGACTACACATCCGATGTGGGGGAACATGAACCGCCTCCCCCAGTGGAGTGGAAGATGTTGGTGGATGGTGCGTGAGGAAAGCACTCCTATGGGGGGGGGAATCATCCTGGTAAGCCCCCAGGGGACCAAGATCGAGAAAGCTTTAAACATCCACTTCCCGATTACCAACAACCAAGCGGAGTACGATACGGTGATAGCGGGCCTGCGGTTAGCTCGAGAATTGGGAGTGCTAGATGTGGAGGTCTCGACGGACTCCATGGTGGTAGCTGATGAGTCCTGATCATATACACATTTATGGACTCATCCGGGCCGTTATTTAGTCATTTCTCCGCACTTTAGCTTTGTTATAGTTTATATTTGATAATCCATGCTAGGTGCACATCTTGGCCCACTTTGGTGTGATTTTCGTGCTTTTTGTCATTAGTAGTATTCTTGTGCTGTTAAGTGCCACTTTCAGTGGCTAGATCTGTGGTTGTGCTGGAATAGGAGTAGTGCAGGTGTTCCCGGTGCAATTCTGCACAGGAACACTGCGCACGATCGCCGGTTCTATTGAGCACGACCACTGGTCGTGCGCCACTAATCGTGTGCACTTAACCCTTTTTCACGAGTTCTGTTTGGTGCAGTGCGCACGACCATCAACGACAGTGCGCACGACCACCGGTCGTGCGCCACTGCTCGTGCGCACTTATCATTAAAATTCTGAGTTCTGTTTGCTGTATTGCGCACGACCATCAACGATTGTGCGCACGACCACCGGTCGTGCGCCACTGGTCGTGCGAACATTTTATTTTATAATTTCGTATCTTGCAGGTTCCACCCAGGCAGTGCGCACGATCGCAGAATTCCAGTGCGCACGACCACTGGTCGTGCGCCAATGACCGTGCACAGTATTTAATCCAGCGCCTATTTAAACGCCTGTTGCGATTTTAGGGCGTTCGTTCACTTCCGGGAGCGGGATTCCTGTTCCGTACGCCGCCGATCTCCACCGTGGGACGCCTCCACTTCATCTCCTACGCAAGGGGAAGCCTCCTCCATCCATTCCAAGACTTCCTCCATTGTCCGTGAGTGTTCTCCATCGTCCGCAAGCCTCCAAGCAACCATTCTCTCATTCCGCCCGGTGAGAAGAAGAAGGAACCTGAAGTCGAAGACGACGGAGCTACGTAGGGATATCGTGACAGCTCTCTACGCCGGAAGCATAGTCCGCCCGAGTCCGGAGGTAGCCCGACAACCTACCATTCCGGCCGTGAACGGCCGCTAGTCTTCACCACCGGTTATTTCTTTCCTCTTTTCCCTCGTTGTACTCTTTGAACCGTGCAATACTCGAATATTGTGATGTTTATTTTGATGGAAATGAATATTTCTTTGTTGTTCTTCATGGTTTGGTGGTGATTCATTCCGCTCTCTCACTCACTCGCGCACGCACGCAAGGTGTTTGATCCGCGTTAGCAAGAGCTAACGGCGGTTGTGAAGAGGTGTTTGCGACCCTCACCCTCTCGCACTTGAGTTCACTTCATCCGCCTCACGAAGCACGGCATCGCGGTCGTTGCATCCACCTCACTTTGCGAAGCGGTGTTTTCGACCCGCATCTCTTTTGTTGTTGATAAGATTAGGAAAACCAACCAAAAGCCCCATCTTTGTGTTTGTTGAACGCTTGTGTAACAATAATCACTGCGCGATTCGTTCACCCATCCTGCATTCCTCAAGAGACCGACATCCGGGGAATTTATTCTCCACAATTATTACTTGACAGCGACCGGTGCACTTGCCGACACGCATCAGTAGCATGCCAAGTCAAGGGAGAGTTTGAGGCAAAGGACCCGATCCTCCTGCGGTACTTGGAGAAGGTCAAGGGAGTCATCGGGCAGTTCCACACTTTTTCCATCAAACATGTGCCCAGGGAAGAGAGCACCCCCGCAGACCTCCTAGCCAAGTTCGGTCCCCGAGCAGGAGGGACGGTTTCGGAACTCTTCCGACCCACCATCGAGGAAGGAGAGTTGATGGAGGTGGATCAGCGGGTCTCGTGGATGGATCCCTTCATCTCCTTCTTGACATCAGGGAAATTCCCTGAAGGAGACATAGACAGGTGACGCTTTAGGTATAAGTCGACTTATTACTCTTTGCATGCAGGAGGGCTGTACAGGAAGACCCTCTTAGGACTCCTGGCCCGTTGCGTTTCATAGGAGGAGGTTCCAAGAGTCCTAGAAGAAATTCACTCAGGGGAGTGTGGGAGTCACTCCGGGAGCCGAACTCTGGAAGGAAGGTTGTTGAGGCAAGGCTATTTCTGGCCCACCCTCAGCAAGGATGCGGCGGAATTCGCAAGGAGGTGCTCAAAGTGCCAACACTATGCCCCACTCCAACTCCTCCCGGCTCAGAGGCTCCGAACCATCACCGCTCCCTGGCCTTTCACCATATGGGGATTGGACCTAGTTGGCCCTTTCCCCCAAGCAAGCGGCCAAAGAAAGTTCTTACTGGTCATGATCGATTATTTCTCCAAATGGGTAGAGGTGAAAGCGCTCGCCAAGGTAACATCTCAAGTTGTGAGGAATTTTGTATGTGGAGAAATAATCTGCAGGCACGGCCTCCCCCTGGATATAGTTACAGACAACGGACCGCAATTTGCTAGCGAAGTGTAAGACCCCAAATCAGGAAGGTAAATTTCTGGAGTTCTTAACGTTGTCGCCCAGGCGACAGTGGCTGTCGCCTGGCGATAGCGTTGTCGGGTGGCGGCTATCGCTGGCGACAAGGTGACTGGGGTCATGCAGCAGTGTCGCTGGCTGGTCAAAGTCGGTTCATAACGCTGTCGCCCAGGCGACAGTGGCTGTCGCCCGGCGACAGCGCAAAGTTGGACTTTGTGGCCGAAATCAAGGGCATTGATTGCTTATTGACTTTGGGGGCTGGTTTTGGCTTGGGAGGCTCGGTGGCAGCATAGAAGGCCGAAATCCTCTCTCTTTTCATTATTTTCCTTAAGGCTTTATTTTGGAGAGAGAGAGAGAGAAGCTTGGAGAAGAAGAAGGAATAGTAAACCCTAGCTTGAAGCTTGGGTTTGGAGGAGCTACACTCATCCAATCCCTTCAACGTTGGTTGCTACGCGTAGAGGAGGGCAAGGCGCTCCTTTCCATCCGTGTGGAACGTCAAGCAATGGGCTCGAAGCGGCGTTTAAGGGTAACGAACTTTTCTACCCTCTTTTGGACATGCCTTAGTCCTTTCCCTTGCATCGTTGAGGCACCTACCCAAAAGGGTGAGGTCGTGGCCTCCGACGGGTCAATTTATGCTATCCCCGTCAAAGCTTGCATTCATGTAGAGTCCACGCGTGAGATGGACGTAGGTGCGCTGTGTGAAGCCCATCCGAGACGGTTCGTCCGGATTGGTGATACTTTTTAGGAATTGTGCGTGCCGGGGAAAAACCCCGTGTTGTTATACTTGCCTCGTAGGGCTAGAGGGTGCTACTACATGCGCAGCAACGCCCGGGGGTGTGCCCCGGGGAGCACCCGAAGTTAAAAGGCAGAATTGGAGTTCTGTCCAGCTGTCGCTGGCGCGACAGTGACTGTCGCCTGGGCGACAGCTTCCCAGAATTGGGTTCTGGTGAACTTGGGTGTTCTGAGGCAGTGGGAGTGCTACTGCATGTGCAGCAATGCCTGGGGGTGTGCCCCGGGAAGTACCCACAGCTAGAAGCAAAATTAGGGTTTTGTGCACTGTCGCTGGCGACAGTGACTGTCGCCTGGGCGACAGCTTCCCAGACTGAGTTCTGGTGATGTTGTTGTGCCCACCTGTTGAGGGGACCTAAGGCCAGTGTACCCGACCTGTGTGGGTGTCCTGGTGGATGACTTAGCAGCCCGTGGAGCTGGCTAATTGAGAATACCTGGGCTGAAGGGACGCCATACCCGCTTTTCGTGTTGTACAACGAGAGCTGTGAACAACGGGCATTTGGCAAACCTGAAACCGCACCATTGCAGCACCTGATTAGTAAGCCTCAGATAGCATGTCGGGAGGCAATGGGACAGAGTCTTCGGACTACGTTATGTTCACAATTAAAGCACGGGGGAGCCCTGGTATTCGGGCCGCCGACTTTAGCCTCGAAGGGCAAAGCCATCAAGAGTGGATGGTGGTGGAAGGCGTAGTACACCAAAGAGTTCCTGAGTGCACGATACGTGGAGGCCATTCCCACGTTTGTGTTGTTGCATATGTATGAAATGTTGTGGGCTCGTCTTGTCGCACTCTTATATATATATATGCTGTTGAGACTGTTTTGCAGGGACGCTTAGAACTGCCACCCCCTCAAAGGGGTGGGGTCGTTATAACTTGGTCAGCTTTAGCTGACCGTTTCCCTGTTTTGCCACCGTCATTGGTGGGCTTGTTGTACAGGAGCTGCACCGAGCGGGACCTTGGCGGGCTAAAGCCCCTGCGCTGCTGCGGCCCTTGAAGGCCTTTTGTCCTTTCTTCTGTTTTCATGTATGGCTGGCCTGCGCGCCGATGTTGGTAAACTGTAAGGCCGTCGTGCCTCTTTTGTGTGTTGTAAAACATTTTATTCCATGTTAATAGAAGTGGACATACCCGAGTTCGGGTCTTGTGGTTTATAATTCTGTCTCTCTCTTTTGCTTCCGCATAGAATGCTCTGAGTTAGGCTTCGTAGTATAGTGTCGTTGCATATTCAATTAAGTGACGTTTCCATTTGTTTTGTAGTATATGGCGTGGGGCCCCGGCCGGACCTTCTGCTATATGCTTCTGAACGGATGGGGGTGTTACACGAAGAGTTTGTCAGTTTCTGCACCCAGCTTGTCATCGACCTAAGGTTCCCATCAGTTCACCACCCGTGAAGCAACGGCCAGGTGGAAGCGGCAAATAAAATAATCGTCAACCTACTGAAGAAGAAGGTGGAGAACCTCTGAGGGAATTTGGTAGAGCAACTACCATCCGTTCTCTGGGCCCTGAGGACTACCCCTAACACCGCCACCGGGGAGACCCCGTTCAAACTTTCCCATGGATCCGAAGCTATCCTTCCCATTGAGTTCGAAGTAAAAACCCCCAGGGTGATCGCCGCAGGTGAAGGGGATGAAGAGTGGATGGTGGCCAACGATGAAGAACAAAGGCTATCCTTGGACCTGGTGGAGGAACTCCGGGACCAGGCCACCATCAGGCAGGAGGAAATCAAGCGACGAATGGCCCGATACTTTGACAAACTCATCCGAATAAAACACTTTCAGAAAGGAGACCTTGTGCTGAAGAAGGTTGACGCGGCCGGGAGAGGAGCCGCGGTTGGCAAGCTAGAGCCCAATTGGGAAGGACCTTGCATTGTAAGTGAAGCGCTCAGGTCAGGAGGATACCACCTCCAGGATGTGGAAGGGGTACCTCTTGGCCGAGCCAGGAGTGGGGATGATTTAAAAAGGTTTTATCCTTAGCTATTTGTTGTAAATGACTTTTCATATTTCCTACTCAACATATGCATTTTGGAGCAATCCTTTGGCAGGTCCCAAATAGTTTTTACGCTGGAATGCCACAGATCGATTCCGCTCCCGGGCTCTCACTAGACGGGGGGTTCAGGTTGATCTCTGGAGAGGCTGGCAAGGTAACAAGTGTTGGTGCTGGAATGCCCCAGATCGATTCCGCTCCCGGGCTCTAACTAGACGGGGAGTTCAGGTTGATCTCTGGAGAGGGTGGCAAGGTAACAAGTGTTGGTACTGGAATGCGCTAGATCGATTCCGCTCCCGGGCTCTCACTAGACGGGGGGTTCAGGTTGATCTCTGGAGAGGCTGGCAAGGTGACAAGTTTTTATGATGGAATGCCCCAGATCGATTCCGCTCCTGGGCTCTCACTAGACGGGGGGTTCAGGTTGATCTCTGGAGAGGCTGGCAAGGTGACAAGTTTTTATACTGGAATGCCCCAGATCGATTCCGCTCCCGAGCTCTCACTAGACGGGGGGTTCAGGTTGATCTCTGGAGAGGATGGCAAGGTGACAAGTTTTTATGCTGGAATGCCCCAGATCGATTCTGCTCCTGGGCTCTCACTAGACGGGGGGTTCAGGTTGATCTCTGGAGAGGAAGGAAAGGTAACAAGTGTTGGTGCTGGAATGCCTCAGATCGATTCAGCTCCCGGGCTCTCACTAGATGGGGGGTTCAGGTTGATCTCTGGAGAGGCTGGCAGGGTGACAAGTTTTTTATGCTGGAATGCCCCAGATCGATTCGGCTCCCGGGCTCTCACTAGACGGAGGGTTCTGGTTGATCTCTGGAGAGGCTGGCAGGGTGACAAGTTTTTTATGCTGGAATGCCCCAGATCGATTCCGCTCCCGGGCTCTCACTAGACGGGGGGTTCAGGTTGATCTCTGGAGAGGCTGGCACAGTGACAAGTTTTTATGCTGGAATGCCCCAGATCGATTATGCTCCCGGGCTCTCACTAGACGAGGGGTTCAGGTTGATCTCGGGAGAGGCTGGCACGGTGACAGATGTTTATTTTAGGAGAGGCTGGCAAAGTGATGAGTTTCAATGCTGGAAGACATCAGGTCCATTCCGCTCCCGGACAAGAAGATAAGTTCTTTATGAGGTCAGGATAAAATGCATCAGGTTAGCAAGGCTTCGGCGCTGACCCTATCCTTCTCGCTCGTCAGGCCCGCTCGCTCGGCGAGGAGAGATTTCACACGATAGTATGCGAGCGACGAGAACCAACCCTATGCACTCTGGGGTATCCGGTTCTCGTCCGAAAGGTCGCCGGCGCAGGGTAACAGGCGAGCTCTCGCCGAAAAGAAAACACCTCGCGAGACCTAGACAAAAACGCATACCTAAAGATTAATAATCCTAAGTCGAATAACGAAAGGCCAGAGCATCCAAAAAGGTCCTACACTCGCCTATTCAACAACGAAAGGCCAGAGCATCCATCTAGAATTGGTCGTGCGTTTTTACGCACGAGTGGCTTCGACCGTGTGTGAGTAAAATGCACGGGCGCTGCAGCTTCTTCCTCATGGCATTTCTTTTTCATTAATAATGCACGGTCTACGCACGGTCGTGCGTTCGATCGTGCGTGACTTAATTTATGCTGTCTTAGTATATAAGCCAGGAATCTGCTGGCTTGGGGGAGGAACCGGAAAAACACTTGAGAGCCCACCATTTTTGCTCCAGTCCGCCCATTTCGCCTCTCCACCACCGTTTGACCTTGGAGAAGCTCCAGCAACCACTTTCTTGCAAATATTCCGCCAAAGCTTCCTCCTCAGCCTCCTCCATCATCCACGAGCTCAAGAACGCCATCGACGGAAAGTCTCTGTTGCTTTCAAGGTGTGTCCAACAAAGGGTTAGCTTGGGCTAAAACACGAAGAAGCCGTGTAAAGTAGAGGAAGGTGACAGCTCCTCTGGACCCCAAACGGCAACTGAAGACCGAGCACGTACGAGGCTTGACAAACCTACGATTCCGACCGAGAACCTTCAGCAAACTCTTCGAGCTTCGGTTACCTCTTTCCCCTTGTGTATGGTTTAAGGTTCTTTCCAATATATGTGTGCAACATTTGGATGATGTTCATAAACCTTATGTTTAAGCTAATATAAGTTCATGCTTATGAAATTTGTTGTGGTTTTTGTGAGTTGGGGAGCACCCCATTCCACCATCCCCTCCAGCACTTCGTTGTGCACCGCACTAGCAATTGCTAGTTGCGTGTTCCGTGACGAGGTGCCTACGGCCCTCACTCCGCCGGTTACAAATCGTCCATCCTCTAGCCTTCTTGTCCACCCGCTTACCGAAGTACGACATTGCGGCTTGCATTCCATCCCGCCAAGCGAAGCAGTGCTTTAGGCCCGCATTTTCTTTCATTATTGTTAATTTAGGAAACCCAAGATTAAACCTCCCTTTTTTATTATCAGCATAGCAATCTTTATAATAAATTTCCCTAACGAGAAATAATACACCCCAACTTGCAATCCTTTTAGAACGATATTCAGGGAGTCTCTCCCAACTTTTATTACTTGTACGACCGGTGCACTTGCCGTAAGCATGTTAGTATGCATGATGAATAATAAATTATACATATTTTTAATATAGTTTTTAGTATAGTTTTAAGTAATATTATAAATATTCTATTTAAATTAATGAATAAATTGCTTATTTTTATTATTTCCTTACTAAATTAGCTTTATTTCTATTTTGTAGAATTTTGGTAGTTTTTGTTAGGTCACGCCCTCGGTCACAACTGTGATCAAGGGCGTGTCAACTTAAAATGCAAAATCTCAGCATTCAGACACTTTCAGAACAAAGTCAAGGAAATGATAAAGTCACGCCCTCAGTCGCGCCCTTGACCCAGGTCGTGTAGTGAGTCACGCCCGTGTACTCATTGTCAAGATGACAGACTGATGTCTATGCGAATCACAAAGTCACGCCCGTAATGAAAGCCATGTACAAGGTCACGTAGGTGTTCAACCAACTCTTCCAGAAGGCCAGCTATTCTGACTTCCCGGGCACACCCTAGGTCACGCCCCAAGTCACGCCCGTGTGCAACCATCTGTTCAGTCAACTCTTCCAGAAGGCCAATTGTTATGATCGCTTCAACCACTCCGGTCACGCACTTGGTCACGCACGTGACCGAGCACGCATAAATCCAAAATTTTTTGCCTTTAAAAGCAGGGGTTAAGCTAAGTCTAAGGATATTGTTTTGTAGTTTGTTTTGAGTGTTTGTGAGCTGCTTTTGAATGTTTCCTTTGTTCTTTGTATGTTTTTATGTTGTAATTTTCTCTCTCCTAGTTTAGTTGTAATTTTCAATTTGAAAATAAAATAGTTTATTTCCTTAAATTTTTCTTCTTTTCTTTTTGTTTGTGTATGTGTGTATGTGTTTAAATTTTATTTTCTTTTAATTAAGTTCTCTTTATGTTGGTGTGTGTGCGTATGGTTTTTGTTTTTGTTTTCTTTTAGCGTCATTTTCTTTATGTTAGTGTGTGAGTGTATGAGGTTAATTTTTATTTTCTTTTAATTTAGTTTTCTTGTTGTTGTGTGTGTGAATGTATGAGATTAATTTTTATTTTCTTTTAATTTAGTTCTTCATTTTGTTGTGTGTGTGAGAGAGATGTTGAAACCGATTTCTCGGTCTCTGTGGAGTTCGGGGCCCCCAACAAGTTGAGGGGTTGCCAACTCTTACTCCCCCCAAGGGAGAGCTCTAGGTTGAAGGTGTTGGAACTATGAACTGGACCAAGGGCTCGGCGAGGAGGTCCCACCACATACCCGGAAGATCTTTAGAGTGCTTCCCCTCCCAAGTCAATGCCAGGCTTGTGCACCACTGGAGACTCTCCTCCCCCACTAGAGAGAGAAAATGGGGAGAGAGGGAGAGAGGGTTAGCCTAGAACAAGCCTCCTTCCAAATGGTGCCCCCTTGGTCCTATTTATAGGATTCCTGAACTTGGGCTGCGAATAACCAAAAACTGCCTGCGAGATTACCAAAATGCCCCTGGGTTTGGCGTGCGAATAGCCAAATCCTTCTGTTTCGCATCGCTAAACGCAGACCATCCTGCTAAACGCAGGCCAGAACACCATCCCGGGGCCGGGCGAGAGTGGGCTGACCTCCTCCCTGTCTCGCCCCCCTGCTGGCGATGGGGGCGAGAGGGAGGGCTCGGCCCCTCCTATCTCGCCCCCTGCTGGGGATTGGGGCGAGAGGGAGGCTCGGCCCTTCCTGTCTCGCCCCCTGCTGGAGATGGGGGCGAGAGGGAGGGCTCGGCCCTTCCTGTCTCGCCCCCCTGCTGGGGAGGGGGGCGAGAGGGAGGGCTCGGCCCCTCCTGTCTCGCCCCCTTGCTGGGGATGGGGGCGAGAGGGAGGGCTCGGCCCCTGCTGTCTCGCCCCCCTGCTGGGGGCGGGGGCGAGAGAGGGGCTCGCCCCACCTCCTCTCGCCCTCCTAAGCTGGGGGCGGGCGCGAGAGGGGGGCTCGCCCCACCTCCTCTCTCCCTCCTATGATGGGGGCGAGGGCGAGAGGGGGGCTCGCCCCACCTCCTCTCCCCCCCTAAGTTAGGGGAGGGGGCGAGAGGGGGGCTCGCCCCACCTCCTCTCGCCCCCAAAGCTGGGGGCGGGGGCGAGAGGGGGCTCGCCCCACCTCCTTCCTCCCCCCTAAGCTGGGGGCGGGGGCGAGAGGGGGGCTCGCCCCACCTCCTCTTGCCCCCCTAAGCTGGGGGCGGGGGCGAGAGGGGGGATCACCCCACCTCCTCTCGCCCCCCTAAGCTGGGGGCGGGGGCGAAAGGGGGGCTCGCCCCACCTCCTCTTGCCCCCCTTTTGCTGGGGGCGGGGGCGAGAGGGGGGCTCGCCCAACCTCCTCTCGCCCCCCTAAGCTGGGGGCGGGGGCGAGAGGGGGGCTCGCCCCACCTCCTCCCGCCCCCCTTTTGCTGGGGGCGGGGGCGAGAGGGGGGCTCGCCCCACCTACTCCCGCCCCCCTTTTGCTGGGGGCGGGGGCGAGAGGGGGGCTCACCCCACCTCCTGTCGCCCGCTAAGCTGGGGGGCGGGGGCGAGAGGGGGGCTCGCCCCACCTCCTCTCGCCCCCCTTTTGCTGGGGGTGGGGGCGAGAGGGGGGGGCTCGCCCCACCTCCTCTCGCCCCCCTAAGCTGGGGGCGGGGGCGAGAGGGGGGCTTGCCCCACCTCCTCTCGCCCCCCTAAGCTTGGGGCGGGGGCGAGAGGGGGGATCTCCCCACCTCCTCTCGCCCCCCTAAGCTAGGGGCGGGGGCGGTTGCGAGAGGGGGGCTCGCCCCACCTCCTCTCGCGCCCCTTTTGTTGGGAGCGGGGGCGAGAGGGGGGCTCGCCCCACCTCCTCTCTCCCTGCCTTGGAACTGGCTGGAAACGATGTCAAAAAATACCTCGTGGGATCTAGGGGCCCACTCGGCGAATACAGGGTTGTACACAATCCCCGCTCTTTTCGAGCGAGGTACACGCTCGGAAAGAAATGTCCAACCCTGCATATTCGACGAGTGTCGTTGGGAACCCAGCTAATGGAGTTATCTTGGGAAGAACATAAAGCCTCCCCGAGAGTTCCTCCACCTTGGCGGCTAGCGAGAGTCCGGCTAGCGGAGCCACCTCGGGGAAGAATTTACTTTGACAATCTCCGGCCACCGAAGCGGTTCCCGGCCCTGCCAGCTATTTGGGAGCCTAGTCAGCGGGCCAGCATCGGGGCTAAAGTCGAAACACTCTAGGAGCTGAGCTCAACTAGAGGTGGATACAAGGTCGACACACTCTAGGAGCCGAGCTCCACTAGAGGTGGATAAGAGTGGACACCCTCCAAGCCATTCGCTAGGCGAGCAAGCTCAACTGGAGGTGGATACAAGGTCGACACACTCTAGGAGCCGAGATCAATTAGAGGTGGACACAAGGTCGACACACTCTAGGAGCCGAGCTCAACTAGAGGTGGATACAAGGTCGACACACTCTAGGAGCCGAGCTCCACTAGAGGTGGATAAGAGTCGATACCCTCCAGGCCATTCGCTAGGCGAGCAAGCTCAACTGGAGGTGGAGAAGAGTCGACACCCTGCAGGAAATTCGCTAGACGAGCGAGCTCATTGGGGGTGGAGAATTTTCCTTCCTGCCCCCGAGCAGTTCCCGGCCCTGCCAGCTAGGTGGGAGCATGGTCAGCGGGCCAGCATCAGGGCTAAGGTCGACACAATATAGGAGCCGAGCTCAACTAGAGTTGGATAAGAGTCGACACCCTCCAGGCCATTCGCTAGACGAGCAAGCTCAACTGGAGGTGGAGAAGAGTCGACACCCTCCAGGCCATTCGCTAGACGAGCGAGCTCAACTGGAGGTGGAAAATTTTTCTTCCGGCCCCCGAGCGGTTCCTGGCCCTGCCAGCTAGGTGGGAGCCTGGTCAGCAAACCCGCATCGGGGCTAAGGTCGACACAATCTAGGAGTCGAGCAAAACTAGAGGTGGATAAGAGTCTACACCCTCCATGTCATTCGCTGGATGAGCGAGCTCAACTGGAGGTGGAGAAGAGTCGACACCCTCCAGGCCATTCGCTAGACGAGCGAGCTCAACTAGAGGTGGAGATTTTTTCTTCCTGCCCCCGAGCGGTTCCCGGCCCTTCCAGCTAGGTGGGAGCCTAGTCAGCAGGCTAGCATCGGGGCTAAGGTCGACACAATCTAGGAGCCGAGCTCAACTAGAGGTGGTTAAGAGTTGACAACCTCCAGGCCATTCGCTAGACGAGCGAGCTCAACTGGAGGTGGAGAAGAGTCGACACACTCCAGGCCATTTGCTAGACGAGCGAGCTCAACTGGAGGTGGAGAATTTTCCTTCCTGCCTCCCGAGCGGTTCCCAGCCCAGCCAGCTAGGTGGGAGACTGGTCAGCGGGCCAGCATCGGGGCTAAGGTCGACACAACCCAGGAGCTGAGCTCAACTAGAGGTGGAGAATTTTTCTTCCTGCCCCCGAGCGGTTCCCGGCCCTACCAGCTAGGTGGGAGCCTGGTCAGCAGGCCAGCATCGAGGCTAAGGTCGACACAATCTCGGAGCCAGCTCAACTAGAGGTGGATAAGAGTCGACACTCTCCAGGCCATTCGCTAGACGAGCGAGCTCAACTGGAGGTGGAGAATTTTTCTTCAAGCCCCCGAGCGGTTCCCGGCCCTGCCAGCTAGGTGAGAGCCTGGTCAGCGGGCCAGCATCGGGGCTAAGATCCACACAATCTAGGAGCCAACCTCAACTAGAGGTGGATAAGAGTCGACACCCTCCAGGCCATTCGCTAGACGAGCGAGCTTAACTGGATATGGAGAATTTTCCTTCCTGCCCCCGAGCGGTTCCCGGCCCTGCCAGCTAGGTGGGAGCCTGGTCAGCGCGCCAGCATCGGGGCTAAGGTCGACACAATCTAGGAGCCGAGCTTAGATAGAGGTGGATAAGAGTCGACTCCCTCCAGGCCATTCGGTAGACGAGCGAGCTCAACTGGAGGTGGAGAATAGTCGACACCCTCCAGGCCATTCGCTAGACGAGCGAGCTCAACTGGAGGTGGAGAATTTTCCTTCCTGCCCCAGAGCGGTTCCCGGCCCTGCCAGCTAGGTGGAAGCCTGGTCAGCGGGCCAGCATCGGGGCTAAGGTCGACACAATCTAGGAGCCGAGCTCAACTAGAGGTGGATAAGAGTCGACATCCTCTAGGCCATTCGCTAGACGAGCGAGCTCAACTGGAGGTGAAGAAGAGTCGACACCCTCCAGGCAATTCGCTAGACGAGCGAGCTCAACTGGTGGTGGAGAATTTTCCTTCCTTCGCCCGGGCGGTTCCCAGCCCTGCCAGCTAGGTGGGAGCCTGGTCAGCGGGCCAGCATCTGGGCTAAGGTCGACACAATCTAGGAGTCGAGCTCAACTAGAGGTGGAGAATTTGTCTTCCTGCCCCCGAGCGGTTCTCAGCCCTGCCAGCTAGGTGGGAGCCTGGTTAGTGGGCCAGCATCGGGGATAAGGTCGACACAATCTAGGAGCCAAGCTCAACTAGAGGTGGATAAGAGTCGACACCCTCCAGGCCATTCGCTAGACGAGCATGCTCAACTGGAGGTGGAGAATTTTTCTTCCTGCCCCCGAGCGGTTCCCAGCCCTGCCAGCTAGGTGGGAGCCTGGTCAGCGGGCCAGCATCGAGGCTAAGGTCGACACAATCTAGGAGCCGAGTTCAACTAGAGGTGGATAAGAGTCGACACCCTCCAGGCCATTCGCTAGACGAGCGAGCTCAACTGGAGGTGGAGAAGAGTCGACACCCTCCAGGCCATTCGCTAGACGAGCGAGCTCAACTGGAGGTGGAGAATTTTCCTTCCTGCCTCCGAGCGGTTCCCGTCCCTGCCAGCTATGTGGGAGCCTGGTCAGCGGGCCAGCATCGGGTCTAAGTATTTTTTTTTGAAAAAATTTTATTATATTAATCATCCTGATACATGTGAGGAAACTAGGCATGAAAACGAAACATGACATTACATGAACTTAGGGATTTAAAAAGAAAACTGAGCATGGAAACCAAACTGAGTCTCTCACTCCCCGGCCCGGTTTTCTTCGGCTTCTTCTGGTAGTTGCTGTTGTTGCCTTGGACTCCTCGCATCTTTCATTTCCAATAACTCAGGGCAGGCGGACGTCGCGTGACCCTCCTCATCGTGGAAGTCGCAGTAAGGTAATTCGTCCATATCCCTTCTTTTTCCTCTTCTCTCTGCATTCCTGGCCCTCTTCCTTCTCCCCCAACCAATCGTCATGGTTTGCTGAGGTGGTGGGGAGGGTGTGTTCAATCCCTGCCTCCTCCCGGAGATGAATTACTGACCTCTGCATTCGCCGGCTATTGGGTAGCCGCCACCCGGGGTGGTCTCGCCCACCAACATTCACTCGACTCCTTTTAGAGCGGGGCAAATGGGGGCGGATGCCTCCCCGCTCGCCCCCTTTTGGGCTTGGGCCAAAAGGGGCGGGGCGAGCTGGGAGGGCGCCTCCCTCCTGAGCTCGCCCCCTTGAAGGGGCGGGGCGAGCTGGGAGGGCGCCTCCCTCCTAAGCTCGCTCCCTTGAGGGGGCGGGGCGAGCTGGGAGGGCGCCTCCCTCCTGAGCTCGCCCCCTTGGGGATGGGCGAGTGGGGGTATGGCACCTCCCCACTCCCCCCCCACCGGTATCTCCTCCCTAGACTGCCGGCCGAGAGTTACCTCATCCACCTGCTGGGGCGGGACCTCTGGACCATCTCTTCTTCTGCCTCCGACTATCATTGCGAAAGCAATCTGGATGGTCTGTAAGACCTCTTGCCTAAAATCTTCGAACATCTCCAAAGTCATCCCAACCACCGGGGACTGCGAGTGACCTGGGCCGGATCTTCCTCCACCTCCGTCCATGGAGCTCATCTCGAGAGTTTCTTGAGTTAGTCACACTCCATGCTCACTGCACCATAATGTTGAAACCGATTTCTTGGTCTCTGTGGAGTTCGGGGCCCCCAAGAAGTTGAGGGGTGGCCAACTCTTACTCCCCCCAATGGAGAGCTCTTGGTTGAAGGTGTTGGAACTATGAACTGGACCAAGGGCTCGGCGAGGAGGTCCCACCACATACCCGGAAGATCTTTAGAGTGCTTCCCCTCTCAAGCCAATGCCGGGCTTGGGCACCACTGGAGACTCTCCTCCCCCACTAGAGAGAGAAAATGGGGAGAGAGGGAGAGAGGGTTAGCCTAGAACAAGCCTCCTTCCAAATGGTGCCCCCTTGGTCCTATTTATAGGATTCCTGAACTTGGGCTGCGAATAACCAAAACCTGCATGCGAGATTACCAAAATGCCCCCGGGTTTGGCCTGCGAATAGCCAAATCCTACTGTTCCGCAGTGCTAAACACAGACCATCCTGCTAAACGCAGGCCAGAACACCATCCCGGGGCCGGGCGAGAGGTGGCTGACCTCCTCCCTGTCTCGCCCCCCTGTTGGGGATGGGGGCGAGAGGGAGGGCTCGGCCCCTCCTGTTTCGCCCCCTGCTGGGGATGGGGGCGAGAGGGAGGGCTCGACCCCTCCTGTCTCACCCCCTGCTGGAGATGGGGGCGAGAGGGAGGGCTCAGCCCCTCCTGTATCGCCCCCCTGCTGGGGATGGGGATGAGAGGGAGGGTTCTGCCCCTCCTGTCTCGCCCCCTGCTGGGGATGGGGGCGAGAGGGAGGGCTTGACCCCTCCTGTCTCGCCCCCCTGCTGGGGATGGGGGCGAGAGGGAGGGCTCGGCCCCCTCCTGTCTTGCCCCCCTCCTGGGGGAGGGGGAGAGAGGGGCTCGCCCCACCTCCTCTCGCCCCCCTAAGCTGGGGGCGGGGGCGAGAGGGGGGCTCGCCCCACCTCCTCTCGCCCCCCTAAGCTGGGGGCGGGGGCGAGAGCGGGGCTCGCCCCACCTCCTCTCGCACCCCTAAGCTGGGGGCGGGGGCGAGAGGGGGGCTCGCCCCACCTCCTCTCGCCCCCCTAAGCTGGGGGCGGGGGCGAAAGGGGGGCTCGCCCCACCTCCTCTCGCCCCCCTAAGCTGGTGGCGGGGGCGAGAGGGGGGTTTGCCCCACCTCCTTTCTCCCCCTAAGCTGGGGGCGGTGAGAGGGGGGCTCGCCCCACCTCCTCTCGCCCCCCTAAGCTGGGGGAGGGGCGAGAGGGGGGCTCGCCCCACCTCCTCTCCCCCCCCCCCCCCTTTTTCTAGGGGCAGGGGCGAGAGGGGGGCTCGCCCCACCTCCTCTCGCCCCCTAAGCTGGGGGCGGGGGCGAGAGGCGGGATCGCCCCACCTCCTCCCGCCCCCCCATTTTGCTGGGGGCGGGGGCGAGAGGGGGGCTCGCCCTACCTCCTCTCTCCCCCCTAAGTTGGGGGGCGGTGGCGAGAGGGGGGCTCGCACCACCTCCTCTCGCCCCCCTTTTGCTGGGGGCAGGGGCGAGAGGGGGGCTCGCCCCACCTCTTCTCGCCCCCCTAAGCTGGGAGCGGGGGCGAGAGGGGGGCTCGCCCCACCTCCTCTCGCCCCCCTTTTGCTGTGGGCGGGGGCGAGAGGGGGGCTCGCCCCACCTCCTCTCACCCACCTAAGCTGGCGGCGGGGGCGAGAGGGGATCTCGCCCCACCTCTTATCGCCCCCCTAAGCTGGGGGTGGGGGCGAGAGGGGGGCTCGCCCCACCTCCTTTCGCCCCCCATTTGTTGGGAGCAGGGGCGAGAGGGGGGCTCGCCCCACCTCCTCTCTCCCTACCCTGGAACTGGCTGGAAACGATGTCAAAAAATACCTCGTGGGATCTGGGGGCCCACTCGGCGAATACAGGGTTGTACAAGAGAATAGTTTTTTTTTTTTTGCTTTCTTTTAAGTTAGTTTTTCATTTCAAAGTAGAGTGTATGTGTTTGAGTGTATGAGAATAGTTTTTACGCTTTCTTTTAATTTAAAGTAGAGAGTGTGTGTGTGTGTGTATGAGATAGTTTTTGAAACATCCTGCCAGTACAAACAAAATAACTGTAGGGCTGGCTAGGACCCCACGCCATATTGAACACACTAGCTAGACGTTAATAAGATGATAACAGAAAAGAACTACACGAGAGTATCACAAGTAGAAGCGGAAGCATTAAATAATGTTACTTTCAGAATTGTCCACTATCCCAGGAATGAAACCATTAAGAGTTATGACCTTAAGGCCTTACATTCAAAAATGTCTGTAACTTAAACATACTTTAGCACACAGGCCGACAATATAAGGAAAGCAATAAACAGAGGTTGGACTTCAAGGGCCAACACCGCATAAGGCTTCAATCTGCTACTTTTTGCCTGGCTCGCCAGCACCTGCACCAGCATCCAATAAGAGGTAAACGAGGGTCAGCTATGAGCTGACCACAAACCGCGTAGCGATCCCGCCCGGCCATCTAGCCAGCTCAGGTGTGTGTCACCGCTAATCCTGAAAGCAAGCCGTACAGGCGACATGTAATCAAATAAAAAAAGTGCAACTATACTATATAGGGTGAGGTTTCAAGCACAATCAATCTCTTGGTTAAGCATCACAGTAAGGGAGACCTAGGTATGCACATGATATTGGTTGGGTTCACCCGGAGGTTTCCCACGACTGCCTAAGAAACCATATGAGGCTAACACAACATCAATCCACAATCAACTTCACCCTAAGCAACACAATCTTAGGTGGGAAAAAGAACTTTTGGCCGATCTAGGTAAGAACCCTCCACGGACTCTCTCATGATCACACGGTGTACAAGAGGTTGGCACCTCTCACTGATCTGCATGGAAATGAGTTTGGTTTAGCTTTGTGCATGCTCTAGTCATCATGATCTTACTACACGACGTGGTTATAGCATCGCCTCGCCCCATAAGGGTTTAACACATTCAAGTGCTACACAAATGATGGCTACGCATCCAATCCTTCCAAGATGACTTAGGCTTCGCACACAAATCCAATGAAGGAGGTACAAGACCGCTTCACTTCAAATCTCATGGTAAAGGTTTGCATTCGACCACATTCCAGGTATGGGGATTCCATTAGGCTCTCCGAAACACACCTAAATCTCAAGTCCCGTATACGATGCCATTTCTCACGAAGTCATTCTCCAACATGCATTCTAGGCTAAACCAAAATGCGCGTCACAATCAAGCATCACCGATCCGGCTAACGGCCATAGGTAGGGTTCACACAAAATGCCTAAATCCATACATCTACCAATTTTCTATATGCAAATAATGTTGGGAACGGACACAATCTACCCGGAATTCTGAAGAACTATAAGAAGTCCTACACTTCACTAATTAGTGAAAGAGACAACCTCAATATACCTAAAAGAGGAATAAAAGGACCAAACACGTCCTAAGACCGGGAGGAAAGATCATTACCCTTACCGCTCTCATCGACACCATAAATCTGAGATTTCAATTGGATGGAAAGAATCGCATCGGGTTGTTCTCCGTGGATCTGGAAACGTCTCGCAATTCGGAGCTTCGGAGCTCCGTCAATGGTGGAAGATGCCTTATTCTTCTTCCTTGAGCTCTCAGCTTTCTCACACTTGGAGAGAGAATGTAAAGGTAGAAATAAACCTAAAGTTATCTCCCAAACATTCTTTAACGGATTTCGAAATGATCATAGCCGTTGGATTCATTTTTCAGAAAGACCAGAATCATTTCGAACTCAGGAATTGACGTCAAGCTCCGTCAAAACCGAAACAATTAAAAACAACGCTATGTCTGCATTCGTCGAGTAGTTGCGATAATTCGTTGAGTCAACAGAATTCATCGAGACCATTTGAGACCCTTCAGTATTTCGTTGAAACTGAACCTTAGACAGTGTTCGCCGATACACGCTGAAACCATTTGACGATTCATCGAGTTCATTCGACGATTCGTCGCGATGATTCGGTAACCCTCGTCGATTAAGTTCAATTCATCGAATAAGTACAATTCGTTGAGACCACTCTATACCTTTCGACGAATCTGGGCAGTTCTTCTGTTCTAGCCCCAATTTGGGAAAAGTGGGGTGTTACAACTCCAGCTCCCTTAAAAGAATTTCGTCTCAAAATTACAAAAAAAATTAAGTTACAAAACTTAAATTATACCTGAGAGGAAAAGTTCGGGGTACTCTACAAGCATGGTTTGCTCTCTCTCCCAATAGAGTTCCTCTCTCCCGCAATTGTTCCAACGGACCTTTACCATTCGGATGGCTTTGTTCTACAATTGCTTCTCCTTAGTATCTGTTGGAAATTGTAATCACAATTACCTTGATTTGTGAGAAGTCACCCTTAAACTAAGATTGAATTGCATTTGTTTTTGATATGCTTTTCCAGTATTGTCTTGCAGA
Organism: Dactylorhiza incarnata; assembly: GCA_033032865.1. Taxonomy (NCBI): domain Eukaryota; kingdom Viridiplantae; phylum Streptophyta; class Magnoliopsida; order Asparagales; family Orchidaceae; genus Dactylorhiza; species Dactylorhiza incarnata. Next base: position 261,924 of record JAWHQI010000210.1, read on the forward strand.
TTATCATTGCTAAGTGTAACTCAATGTCAGGTCACAATGGGTCTGCAAACACAGTTTCATACAATGTAATTCTTCATTATATGAAACATGGTGATGACTCATGTGTGATCTCTCTATTGGGGTACACTTCATTTTCAAGACTATTGAAGACTTTGGAGTGCGGTTGCAGCAAGTGTTCAAGAGAAGAAAAGAAAATTGTTGAAAACAATTTTTCTAAGGACATGTCTCGAGAGATCAAGTATGTCTCGAGAGTTCTGACATGTCTCGAGAGGCAAGTTCTTTGGATCTCGGTATTTCTGTTCTTGTTGTCTCGAGAGATCAAGCATGTCTCGAAAGACCTTTGTCTGAAATCGTTGTAATGTCTCGAGAGATCATCGAGTTCTCGAGACATCTCCTTTCTGCTCTCTTTGCTTCATATTTCGAGAGATCCCTCTTGTCTCGAGAGAACTCTTATGTCTCGAGAAATCTGTTCGAAATATTATCTAATTTGTTTTCTCTGTTCTTGTCATTTCGTAAACGCTCTCTCCCGATCCTAACGGCTATATGGAGTGCATTTAAGGTCGATTTAATCCTTAATTGCTTCCCTCTATATATAGGATCACTCTTGAGTTATTAAGACAAGTTTTCAAATCGTTCTCAAACCCTAATTTCTCTCCCGATCAAAAAGAACGAGAAAAGCGCCGCCTCGCCGACGTCTACGATTGGAGATCGATCTACTCATTGGAGTTGCCGATTTCTATCAAGAAGGATTCGATTGATCCGTGTTCTGATTCTACAATCTCTATTGGATCGTTTCGGATTGCCAAAGTCAGATTTGAAGGATCGTTGTTCTTCCTCATCGTTCTCAAAAGCTATTCAAGAAGAAGGAAGAAAACGCCTTTGTTATTCAGATCTGGTATCTCATTGTTCAAAACCTTTTATCATCTATTGTAGGAGTTGTTATCTCCGAGTTGTAGGAGAGGTTGTTCTCCGAGTTGTAGGAGAAGGTTTTCTCCGAGTTGTAAGAGAGATTCTCTCTGAGTTTGTAGGAGTTTGACTCCGAGACTGTAGGATCGTTCTTGATCCGAGATTTAGTGAGTAGTCAAGTCTAGCTGTGGTGCTAGATTGGCGAGGCCGGCAGTGGAGTACCCAAGTATGGGGAACCACTATAAATTCCTGGTGTTATCTGTGGCTGTGATTTATTTTGTGTGCTGTGCTTTACGCTTATTTTTTAATTCCGCAAAAGACGTAGAGATCACCTATTCACCCCCCCCCCCCTAGGTGATTTAGGTAGGCAACTAGATACTTCAATTGGTATCAGAGGGTCGCTGTTCGTTGCTAGGTTAACACCTTGAACAGGATCCATCTTTTTAGTTGCTAGCAAGCCATGGATAGAGTCAAGGAATCCTCTCTGAAATTGCCCATCTGCACTAAGGCCAACTTTCCTATGTGGAAGGAAAGAGTCCGTTTTTATATGGAAGCTGCAGATCCAAGAATCTTCCAAGTCGTGGAAGAAGGTCCCCATGTGCCAATGACCGCTTCGTCTACAAATCCTACTGTTCAGATACCTAAGAAAATGATGGATTTGACCAAGGATGAGATAGCTCTTGTTGCTCTTAACAAGAAGGCTAAAAACATAATTGCAAGTGCAGTGGACGATTCCATGTTGCAAAACTTAATCCACTGCAAATCAGACAAAGAAATGTGGACATCCTTGATTGTTCTAATGGAAGGTACTGACGAAGTGAGAGAAGACAGAAGATCCCTACTCAATCAAGAGTATGAGGCTTTCAAGCAGAGTAAGAAGGAGTGCATTGCTGATGCGTACGAGCGATTCTTCAAAATAGTCAATGGTCTGAGGGACTATGACAGGGAGTTCACAAACGGTGAACTAAATGACAAATTCTTGCGTTCCCTAATGAAAGACTGGGATAGCAAAATTGTGGCCATTAGAGAGTTTGGAAAACTGCCAAGTCTAGAACCTCAGAATCTGTTCGGAAAGCTGCTGTCTCATGAATTACAAATGAACATCCGAAAGTCTGAAGAGGATGTAAATCGAGCTTCAAGCAAAGAAAGAACCTTAGCTTTGAAGGCAGAGAATTCAAAGAAGAGCAAAGCAGTGATACCGATCAGAGAAAAGGAATCTGATATTGAAGAAGAATCAGAAGCCAGCTCCTCCTGTTCCGAAATGTCTGATGGGGAGTTCTCTTTAATTTCCCGTCAGTTTAAGAAACTGCTGAACAAGCGAAGGCACATGAACAACAAGCCGTCTTCCTCGGATCATAAATATTCTCGTCGTGATGGCGAATATCACAGGAAGGGCTCAAGCAATAATGACAGGTATAAATCCAAACAGAACTAACACATTTCTTCTGACATTATTTGCTACTGTTGTAATAAGTCAGGGCACATGATTGCTGAGTGTCCCTATAAGAAGAAAGAAGGTGGAAGGAAAGAAGACAAGAAATCCATCCACGGAAAGAAGAAATCAGATAGAAGCTTCGTCGCTAAGAAAGCCAAAACTCTGAGCGACAGTGACTCCGATGAGTCGAGTGATGAAGAAGAAGCTTACTTCGGCCTGATGGCCATGTCTGATGATGAAGAAGCACCCCCGTACACCGGAAAGGTAAATGATCACACTATCCTATCTGATTTTGATTATGCTTCGGCTGAACAAAAGGATAACCCCTCAGACGATGAATCTGAGCTCATGTCTCAATATACCAAAACGCTCCAATGCTTTGACAAGTGCCGAAAGGTTGTCAAAACTCAGGGTAAGGAGATCATGGCTCTCAAGGAGGTGGAATCTAACTTGAGAAAAGAAGTTGAAGAACTTTCTTCTCTCAAAGAGGAAGTCCAAGCCTTGAAAGACAAGATCAAAAGCTCGGAAGAGACTCTTGCCCTGAGAGATCATTCGATAAATGTCTTGGAGGAACAGCTTGCGGCTGAGAAGAAGTTGGTTGAAGCATTCTCTCAACCTAAAACTGTTCTGCCAATTATTGGTACTTTTACCACTAAGGCAAAAGGAAGCGGTATAGGGCATGAAGCTAGTACTAGCAATTCTTCAAAAAATACAATTGCTAAGAAGAATGGTCTGGTTGCTAAGAAAGCAACTACCAAAGAAAAAGGGAAAGCTCATCAAGAGCCTGTAGCATTCAAGAGAGTCATATTCCCTACGAATGCTTATGATATGGAGAGTTCCTATGGTCATTTCACACGACCAATTCCTTTTTCACCTGTGAATGATCATAAGGAATGGGCTCCTCCCCGAAACTTTGGTGATAGCGCTTTCCAAGCACCTTATCAAGAGATTAATCGGAAAGGGTACGGTCCGTTTGTTCATGGTCCGAGCGCTAAGAAAGCACCAAAAGTGAATGCTGTTGCACCAAAGCCGAAGAAGACAATACCACCTTGTGTGTGTTGCCCCCATGAGGCATCCTCATCTAAAAGGGCTGCTCCTGCAAGAGCTAACGTTCAAAAAGTTAAGCAGGAGAGTGTAAAAAGAAGGTACAACAGATTCGACTGTTGGTGCTGCGGCAAAATTGGTCACTTTGCCATTGATTGTTGGTTTAATACAACGTATACTAGGAGACCACAAGTGAATGTTGCAAGGCAGACCACTCGCAATGTTAACATTCATCGTGGTGCTCAACTGACATGGGACCAAGGACCCAAATCTGTTTGGGCTCCTAAGGCGAAATGATTTGTTTTTGCAGGTATGTCCAAAGGCCAATAAAAATCCTATCTGGTACTTGGACAGTGGATGCTCTCGGCATATGACCGGGACAAGAAGCCTTTTGCAAAACTACATTCCAGTTGCGAACGGTCCAAAAGTTATTTTTGGCGGTTCCGATGTAGCTTATGTGGAAGGATTACAACATAATCTGATAAACATAAGTCAACTTTGTGATAAAGGATACATTGTTGATTTTCATAAAGATAAGTGTTTGATAAAGTCGGCTGAAAATCATGAAACGATTTTATCAGGCATTCGCTGTAGAAACATATTTTGTTTAAATTTTCTGTGTATATCATCTTCTACACCAGTATGTCTTTTGGCAAAAGATAGTGCATCTCTTGTTAACCAATGGCACAAGAGATTAGCACATTTAAATCTCAAAACTATTAATAAACTGTTTTCTCAAAACTTAGTGCGAGATGCACCAGATGTTAAGTGCATTAAAGATAGACCTTGTCATGCATGTGTAAAAGGCAAGCAAATAAGAGCTACCTTTAAGAGCATTATTGGCAAAGATTCAACCAGGTGTTTATACCTGCTCCATATGGATTTGTTTGGTCCTTTGCAAATTAGAAGTTTAGGAGGAAAATCTTACACATTGGTTATTGTAGATGATTACTCTCGTTTTGCCTGGGTATTCTTTCTGAAACACAAGTCAGATACCTTTGACACTTTCACTAGTTTTGTCAGGCAAGTCCAGAATGAATTTAACTGTTCGGTGGTCAAAATCAGAAGTGACCACGGTACAGAATTTGAATCTGGAGCCATGACAGAATTCTGTGAAAGCCTCGGTATCTTTCATGAGTTTTCCTCTCCTCGAACTCCACAACAAAATGGAGTAGCTGAGAGAAAGAATAGAACACTTATTGAGGCTTGCAGAACCATGTTGAGTGACTCTTCACTACCTGAATATTTCTGGGCTGAAGCTGTCAATACTCCATGCCATGTGCAAAACAGAGCACTCATAAACAAAAACCATGAAAAGACTCCTTATGAACTTCTAAAAGGCAAGAAACCGACCATTTCTTATTTTCGAATCTTTGGTAGTAAATGCTTTGTGCTAAACAATGGAAAGCATTACAAAACTAAGTTTAGTGAAAAGAGCTTTGAAGGTATTTTTGTAGGTTATAGTAGCCATAGTAGGGCTTATAGAGTTTTTAATAAGAAAACCCTGGTGGTAGAAGAATCTATTAATGTTGTATTTGATGAGACGAGCATGCTACAAGGTAGCTCCTCTAGCATTTCTTCTGTAGACACAGGTTCAAAGCTGCAGGACTTAAGCTTGGATCAGCCAGGTGTAGAAAATTCTCAACACTTCATCAAGATTCCCCCAATAACTACCTATGAAGAAGATCATTCTGATGAAGAGCCAATCCAAGTGGAGGAAGATACTCCAACAGTAGAAGAAACTCCTATTGGTTCAATTTATGCAAGGAACCTCGGGCTACGACACATGAGGGATCATCCAGTTGATCAAATCATAGGAGATCCTCATGAAGGAATAAGAACAAGACGAGGTACCATTAACGAGAATATGCATTTAAGTTTTCTTTCGCAGGTCGAACCAAAGAAATTCCAAGAGGCAAATGAAGATCCATCCTGGATAATTGCTATGGAAGAAGAATTAAATCAGTTCAAACGATGTAAAGTGTGGACACTTGTTCCAAAACCCAAAGACAAAAATGTCATTGGAACAAAGTGGGTGTATAGAAACAAGCTGGATGAAGAAGGAAAAATCATAAAGAACAAAGCCAGACTTGTAGCTAAAGGATACAGACAAGAGGAAGGCATCGACTTCAATCAGACGTACACTCCAGTTGCAAGGCTCGAAGCGATCAGACTCTTCCTTGCTTATGCTGCTTTCAAGGGTTTCACCATATATCAAATGGATGTCAAGTCCGCTTTCCTAAACGGAGACATTAAAGAGGAAGTATACATTGAACAACCCCCAGGTTTTGTTAATCCTGATCATCCCAATCATGTTTATTTATTACAAAAAGCTTTATATGGTTTGAAACAAGCTCCTCGAGCTTGGTATGAGACGCTGTCTAACTTTCTTCTTGAGAACAAGTTCACAAGAGGAAAGATAGATAAGACATTATTTCTTAGGGAAGTAAAAGGCAAGATTTTGCTAGTGCAAATCTATGTCGATGACATCATATTTGGCTCTACGGATAATAACCTCTGTAAAAAGTTTTCTAAACTGATGCAAGGGAAATTTGAAATGAGCAGTATGGGTGAGCTGAAATATTTCTTAGAACTTCAAGTGAAACAGTCTGAAGATGGAATCTTCATTTCTCAGACAAAGTTCACTATGGAGCTGATTAAGAAATTTGGAATGGAGAATGCAACCTCTATGAGGACTCCAATGAGCTCAGTTACGTCTCTGGACAAGGATGAGAAAGGGAAACCTTTTGATGAAACCAAGTACAGAAGCATAATTGGCTCTTTGCTCTACCTTACTGCCAGTAGACCTGATATAATGTTCTCTACATGTGTATGTGCTAGATATCAGGTGAACTCTAAGGAATCTCATTACACTGCTGCAAAGCGAATTTTGAGATACCTTAAAGGCACACCAAATCTTGGCTTATGGTACCCAAGAAGTAATGATAGCGAACTAATTGGTTTTTCAGATGCAGACTTTGCAGGTAGCAAAGACGACAGGAAAAGCACTTCTGGGACGTGTCAATTCCTCGGAAGGAGACTTATTTCCTGGAGTAGCAAGAAGCAGAATTGTGTTGCAATATCAACCGCCGAGTCAGAATACATTTCTGCTGGCAGTTGTTGCGCTCAACTTCTATGGATAAGAAATCAACTTCAAGACTACAACATGAAGATCAAAGACATTCCCATATTTTGCGACTCTTCCAGTGCAATTGCTATCGCAAATAATCCAGTCTCTCACAGTAGGACAAAGCACATCGAGCTATGATATCACTTTATCCGGGAGCATGTGGAGATGGGTGATATAAATCTAAGTTATGTCCCCACGGATAAGCAAGTTGCTGACATTTTCACGAAGCCACTGGATGAGACTAAGTACTCCTTCTTCAAGACGGAACTTGGAATGCTCAACATGGAGTAATGATCACATCAACCAAAACCATGAAGACCTGAAGACTTTACAAATCCAGAAAATCTCCAGGGAAGTTCAAGTTTTCAGATGATTTTCTCAAGATCAGATATATATATCTCGAGAACCACATGGTCTCGGGAACTTTCTCTTTTCTCGGAAACTTAAATCACTTTAAGTCTCGAAATCCAAAGAACTTCTGGGATTTCTCGAGACAAGCTAGTTCTCTCGAGACAAGTTCAAGATCTCGAGATATGGTGATGTCTCGAGATATGGGTTATCACTCGAGACATCAATGAAGGAAATAACCTGTTGAAACTTCTGAGTTTTCGAGACATACCCGATGTCTCGAGACATAGTTTTCATTAAGAATTCCAAACGTCAGGTACGCGCTATTTCCACTTTTAATTTTCTTCAAAATGTCATTTTAACGTCAAATCAAAATCATATATATATATAAGAAATCGAAAATTTGATGTTCACGAAATCAATTTCCGAGTTCTCCCCGACCTTTCGAATTTCTCTCGAGCGGCGACGGTTAGCGAAAGGTCTCAGTGCTCTCGGTGGCTCTCGATTCTTCATCCTCTCCGTTTGACAGTTCTCCATATCTTGCTTCAATGGCTCCTTCTTCTCATCCAAAGATCGGCGTCGGCAGTGAAGTCGTTCGCTCAGGAATCGCCGGTTTATCCGAGGATTTCAAAAATCTTTTCTGTATGCTTGATGCCGCTGGTCTTTCTTTCGTTCTGGAACATCCTTGCCGCGTGCTGTTTGAGTTGGAAGGAGGAGACCTCGCTCGGTGGTTAAGAACTTGCCCCTAGTTATTTTCAAAACGAGTGCGTTGAATGATCTTGTTGGGAGCATGACGTAGGCCATCTTTTGATCCGATTGATCTTTGATTTCCACACCTAATATCATCCCTTGCTAGCCTCGTTGAGCCTTACCTTTCCTATTTGTTAAGCTCCACCAAACTTTCAGCAACACCACATATCCTAACCTAATACGCACTAGAGTCAAGCTTTGAAATTTATACATTTTGTTGATGATTGTGCGATGTGGAGTAATAAAAATTCGGGCGTGTGATGTGGTGTGTGCGCGCAAAAAAATGAAAAAAAAATTTGATTGATCCTAACTTATGTTACTATGGATCTAAAAAAAAAAGAAAAAGAAAAAAAAGAGAGTTAATGATCTCTAAAAAGAATAGAATCATAAGTATGGTAGTCTCGCGCACACCATAGTGCTTAATTGAAGTCTAGGGGAGTGTGCTTCAAGGTGAAGATGTTAAGGTTGAATTTTGTTTATTTACCGGAGGTTGGGTGCGTTTAGCCTACGTTCTTCTACTTCATTACCATACCTCAACCATGCCCAAATCTTGCCTAAAAGACCTACTGATTCTTGATAAGTTCGTCTCATGTAGTGGAGAAGGTGTGAAAGGGCAAGCATATGACCATCGACCTTGATGGATTTCTTGGAGAGCTCTTTCTTGAGATCCAATTTGAACAACGCTCACCTTAGTAGTTCACGCTATTTTCCCTAGGGCGCGACTGTTCGATTCACCAATAATTCACCTCAGAGTAGTAGTATTTTGTATTTTACACTTGTAGAAGTTCTTAAAATATAGTCTTTGTTTTAAAATCTTTTCTACTTTATTTTTACGATCGTTATTGCTTTACTTCCCATCGTGTTTTTCCTGCGCAGTCGCTTCTTTAACGTGCACTTTTCTACCATAGGATTAAGTGTTTGCCCGAGACGTGCAAACGGGTAAGTCTGGGGGTGTGATGAGTCCCATTTATATACACATTTATGGACTCAACTGGGCCGATTATCTAGTCTATGCACACCACTTTAGGCATAATTTCATTCATATTTGTTATTCCTCGCTAGGTGCACTATTAGGCCCGTTTCGGTGTGCATTTGCGCTCCTTGTTATTGGGGGTAAGCACATGGTGCTTCCCTTCCATTTCTTTATGTTTATCTGGTGCTGGAGGTGTATTCCCAGCTATTTCTATCTTGTATGCAGGTGACCGGATTATCTTGTATCCAGTTTTCTCCCAAAATTCATGACTGTGTGAAACGCACGGTCGTGCGTTTTCCTTGACGCACGGACGATTGCAGTCGTGCAATATCTTCTGGGCAGAGAACGAGCGATCTAAATTTGCTCGTGCGTTTTGACGCACGGGCAGATTTGCCCGTGCGTGTGTAAAACGCACGGTTGGCCTGTGTTCTCTTGGTTTTTGTCATTTCTGAATTTACCCGTGCATTATAACGCACGGGCGGATTTGCCCGTGCATGAGTAAATCGCACGGGCGGCGCAGCTTCGTCTTCACACCAGCTTTTATCATTTATTAACGCATGGTCGTGCGTTCGACCGTGCGTGACTAACTCTGCCTGTTTAGTATTTAAAGCAGGAATCGCTGCTGCCATCGTGGCTGGACGCCCCTTCACGGGAAAAGCCTAGAATCCCGCCATTTTCGCCCCTTCCACCGTAGGAGACAAGAGGAGACCATCTCCGGCGATCTCCTTCATCATTCCTCCATCCGGGAGCATTCGGAAGCTTCCTCTGCCACTAGCTCAAGCATTTCTCTCTGAGGAGACCATAGATGTGCTGAAGATCATTGGAGCGGTGACAGCCTCCTTCGAGTTAGCACACCATCTGAGGGCCGAACCCGGAGAGAGCCCGACAACCTCTTATTCCGGCCGAGAACCCTAGACGCTGTGGCATCTTCTTTGTGGTCCTCTCTAACCCTTGATGCTTGTACTTCCTTTGTGTTGTGTATGAACGCTTGTTAGGTTGATATGATGTATTCTTGCTTGTGTTCATGTGCAATGATGATGTGGTGGCAAGAATAGCCATTTTTGTTTTTGCGATAGCCTAGGTTATTTGTGTGTGAAGCCACCTAGCTATTGCTAGTGGTGTTGTTAGCAAAGAGGTGAATTGGACCCTCACAAACCTCGCACTGTGGCCACTCCACCCGCTTACCGAAGCGCGGCACCGCGGCCACTGCACTCACCCACACCTTGCGAAGCGATGCTTTTCGACCCGCATTTCTCTTCATCCTACAATAGATTAGGAACCCAAATCACAACCCCCCTTTGTTACCTTATAATCCTTTTAACTGATTTCCGAGTTGAGCAAAACGTACTACCCAACTTGCGGTCCTTAGAGAACGATATTTGGGGAGTTCCTCCCTATTTTATTACTTGAGCGACTGGTGCACTGCCGTCGTATCGCATTTCGTGCTTGCTAATTAGCAATGCTGGAATTGCGCCTCACCTAGATAGCACCCTAACAAACTATCCGGGATTTACGAAGTGGATGCCACTTCTCACTTAGCTTCACAAGTGGAGCGGCTAAGTAAGCAAGTGGCAAAGATGACTGCTTCCTCCCCCACCCCTGTATGGGCTCAAAATAATAACATAGTCGAAGAATTTTTTGATGACCCTGATAACCCAGTTCGCCCCCCTTCAATCCTGAAAACAACCCTTATAGTAATAATTATAATTCGGGTTGGAGGAACCACACAAACTTCTCATGTAGCAACCAAAATAATGCTCAGTGGCCCCTAAATGCAAATCCGCAAGGATTTCCGCAAGGATTTCGGCAAGGATTTCATCAGGGCTTTTCGCTGCCTCCTCCAAAACCTTCTCCGCTCGATGAAGATTTCACTAAAAACATCGCGTCCAACTAGTCAAATATTTGTAATATTTCCGTATCGATAGAAAACTTGGAAAACTAGGTTGGACAGCTTGCGAAGATGATCTCCGAGCGGCCATACAGAGCATTGCCAGGGAATACAGAGTCGAACCCTAGGGAAAATGCCAATGCCATACACCTTCGCAGCGGCAAGGAGGTATCCTTCCATAATGGGTTGGGCCTAAGATACATATTTCAACACCGACCTCTACACCCTCTCCTTCGATAGCTAAATCATCGAGCATTCTGAATGTGCCGAATGAGCCAAACATTTCTTGCTCGCCTCTTCCTTATCCTTTAAAAATAAATAATGAGCGGAAAGACGAGCAATATAAAAAATTCTTTCAAATTTTAAAACAAATTCAAATAAACATTACCTTATATGAGGCACTCTCCCAAATGCCGAAATACGCAAAATACCATAAATAGATGCTTTATAATAAAAAGAAACTCGAGGATGTTTCGCGCATTTACCTTAAGGTGGAATGCTCGGCAGTTCACCTCAACAAATTACCACCAAAACTGAATGACCTGGGATGGTTCTCCATCCTGTTCCTCTTCGGCAATTTGTTAATAAGGTACGCTCAAGCAGACTTGGGCGCCAACATCAATTTGATGTCGTTCTCTCTTTTCAAAAAAAAATCGATTTGGCCGTTTCGAGCCCGACCAAGATGAGCATCCAACTTGCAGATCGCTCGATAAAGTACCCGATAGGGGTAGTGGAGGATGTTCTGGTCAAGGTCGACATGTTTATCTTCCTGGTAGACTTCGTCTTGCTGGACATAAAGGAGGACGCTAAAGTACCTATTAAACTCGGCCACCCCTTCCTCGCAACCTCCCGGGCATTAATTAATGTAAGTAATGGTCGACTCCTCCTTTGGGTTGGAGACGATGAAGTTACTCTTCACATTAACTCCCTATCGAATGATGATTCCTGTTTTAACCTGGAACCCGCCTTTGAAGAGGAGTGTTCTTCTCTTTCTGAATTTCTTTCCTTAACGCTAGAGAATTCACATTTGGCAAATCTATTCTGTCTCGACGAAATGCCGACAGATTCACCTTTTGAACCCTTCGATTCAGAAGTTTTAAAAATTTAACTATCATATGAAGAACAACCATTCCTCGAACTGAAACAACTCACCGATAGTCTGAAATATATTTTTCACAAACAAGATTTAAAACGTCCTATTATTATCTCTTCTACCTTAAGTGATTTGGAGACTTCCAAATTAGTAGAAGTTTTGAACAAGCATTGTCGTGCAATTGCATGGCAGATTTTAGATATCAGAGGGATAAACCCCTCCTTCTGTACCCACAAAATTTTTCTCAAGGATAACCCCAGCAAAACCATCTAGCCTCAACGACAACTTAACCCGAACATGAGGGATGGCGTTAAGGCTAAGGTAATAAAGCTTCTCGATGTGGGAATTATCAATCCTATATTAGACAGTACGTGGGGAAACCAAGTACAAGTCATCCCCAAAAAGGGCGATATAATTGTCGTGGCAAACCAGAACAACGAACTGATAACAACTCGTACTATTACGGGTTAGAGGGTGTGCATCGACTACCAAAAATTAAATGATGCCACCCGAAAGACCACTTCTCACTACCGTTCATCGATCAAATCCTAGAGTGTATCTAATGTCATCCTTTTAATTGTTTTCTAGATGGTCTCTCGTTTTTTTTCAAATCCATATTTCCCCCGAAGACCAGGAGAAAATAACTTTTACTTGCCCCTTCGGCACCTTCGCATATCGAAGGATGTCGTTTGGCCTCTACAATTGATGGACAAAACTATGCTTGCAAACGATAACGGCAAGTGTACCGTATCGAATGTAGTATAGGTTATTAAAACAAGGTCGTATTAGACTCGGGGCGGTTGAATACTCTTACTTCGGAAAATCTCTATTATTTTATCGAATAGAATTTGTGGTTGGTTGGTTGCGAAAAAAGAGAAATAGCTTATTTAAATTAATGAATTAAAGGTTAGTACTCAACCTTGAATCACCTTGAAAAAAATAAATAAAGAAATAAAACTTCTAATCCTCTTTAAAAGAAATGCTTGACCGTGGAGGTTCCTGATTTATGAACGTACCTCTCTCGAGGATACGCCTAACTGAGTTTAGGTTGATCAATCGAACTCTCGTTCTAGAATCGAAACCCCTAAAGCTCGCTTTATCGAAGTGAACCCCTCTATTGGATATAACTCCAATCCGGGAGATTTATGTCGTCCTCTCTCGAGGAGTGCATTCAAATCTCTTTATCCTTGAAGTGATCGATTCGAACTCAAAACCTCTCGATTATTTGACTACGAAAACAAGACTGAGATTATATATCGATAATATAATCTCAATCAATATAAATTCAAGGATAAATCTTAAGCAATCTAAATAAGAGAAAAAGAAGTTCTAAACTGAATTATGAATTTCATTTTCCTTGGATCATCTCGACCGAGTACTAATGAAATTTAGCTACTCATGGAGATGGAGGAATTAATGAAATACAAGAGGTGCATAATGAAGATTGAGAGTAGAATAAGAGTAAAAGTGTTATTTTATTAATTGAAAGGGAAATTACAACTAGGAAACAAGAAATTACAAACCTGAAATGAAAGTGCAAGCTAAGAAAGAAGATTACAAGCTTAAGAATGAAAGCAATGCAAGAAAATAAACTTAGAACTCCCAAAATTCGTCCCCAAACATCTGGAAAAGCTCCCTTTAAATAGCTGAATTTTTGGTGTTACACACCCTTGGTCACGCCCGTGACCAAGGGCGTGTAAGGGGCGTGATCGAAGCGGCAGCGGAGAGGGCGCCTTCTGGAGTAATTGCGAGCGTTTCGGCCGTGTCACGCCCTAGGTCACGCCCGTGACCTGGGGCGTGTAATCCTAAAATCTGGCTGCTGGCGGGAAGCTTCGGCGGGAAATTGGCGCGGGAAAAGTCACGCCCGTGTGCTGGATGTCACGCCCTTGGTCACGCCCGTGACCGAGGGCGAGTAATTTTAATTGACATGGCGGCGTGCTCCGGATTCTTGTGGCGGGTCGTGGTCGTGACATTGGGTCACGCCCTTGGTCACGCCCGTGACCTGGGGCGTGTACTTGGCGAAAACTTCACGGAGCGTCCCTGGAGTGGCAGAAGCAGGTCTGGAGTATTTCGTAGGTTACACGCCCATGGTCACGCCCGTGACCTGGGGCGTGTAATTTTAACTTTTTGCTCGAAACAGCCCAGAAAACCTGAAAACACAAAATAAACTTAAGTTAGCTTATAAAATAACAATGGAAGGATTTATATGATAAAATTCCTAAAAATTACATAATTTTATATGAAAAACATAATAAACCTAAACTAAAAGATGAGTAAATAAATTACTCATCAAATACCCCCATACTTGCGGATTGCTCGTCCCGAGCAATCCATTTTTCACAAGGGTAAGAAAAATTAATGCAAGATAGAATTATGAAGACTAAAGAGTAAAATGCGAAGTATTATGCTGGCATGTGTAGATATTTTAGTAAAAAGATGTTCTTGGCATAAATGATAATTTATGAAATACTTCAAAAATGCGTTATAATTATTTATCATTACTTTAAAAATGAGTCGACGGTCAATCAAAAAGTTATGTGAAGGGAGAAAATAGCGTGATTGCTGAGATTTAAATTACTAGATGTAGACGTTCGGGGTGGCCTCCAAAGAAATCCATCAATGTCGACGGCCATAGTCTTGCCCGTTTGCACTTTCTCCACTACACTTCGAACTAAATCGACTCTATGGATCTTTAGGACTTAAATAGGGTACATTTTAAGGCTTGGGTTTAAGGGTGAGGTAACAATGATAAACATGAAGGCGCATTCCACTTAAACAAAATTTTTGAGCTAAAAGAAAATGATTGCCACCACAAAATAATGAAGCTTTACCCCCATGCTCGCATTTTTTCAAAGGGGAAACACTCTCATACTCTTTTATTTAAATCATGAATCTTCATAATTGGGATCATTCCAAGTATGCATGTACATACCTAGGCCGCATATCATTATGAGATTATTGCTTTTTGAGATTTAAACATTTTTTTTGAATTGATACCCATAATATTTTCATAGAATCGTACCCAAATATTTTTTTTTCAATTTAACTCAAAATTTCAAAGTGTTCATTTGGGTTTTGGGCTTTTTAGCTTTGGTGCCGAAATGATGAAGGTCGATCAAATAAATGTGTAAGGCTCAAATTTGTGTGAACAATGGTGGTAAATCTAGGTTGGGTGCAAAGGCTCAAACTATCCAAAGAAAGGCCTAAATCATTTCCGTAAAGTTAATTTGTCTAAAGCGCACATGTTTCGAAAATAGCTTGGGGCAAGTTCTAGACATCGAGAAAGGATACCCTTTTGTTCAATTCGAGTAATAGCTTTCTAACAATCTTCTACACACTCACCTAAACTACTTTTGGATAAGACCGGATTCTACAAACATTGTTCCCTGGATGGTTGTCGGGGTTGCCGGTCGAACACCTGCAGAGTTAAATTAGAAAAAACAAACAAGAAAAGAAAGACAAAAATAAAGAGGTTAACATTGGGTTGCCTCCCAAGAGAGCTTTGTTTACCGTCGCGTAGCTTGACTAAGTGGTAATTTTAAAGATTTTGGAAGTGAATGGTTTCGATGTTTCCGGGCGCTGGGTCGCCCGGGTGATATAATTTTAAGCGTTGTCCGTTGACTTTGAAAGAGCCTTTTTCCGGGTGCTCTATTAGCACCGTTCCGTATGGCCAAACTTCTTTAACTATGAAGGGACCGGACCATCGTGATTTTAATTTACCCGGAAAAAGCCTAAGTCTTGAATTAAATAATAGGACTAAGTCTCCCGGTGAAAAAGTTTTTGGATTTTTGATTTTTTTTATCATGATAAAATTTTGTGCGCTTCTTATAAATCTTATTATTTTCGTAAGCGTTTGCGCGCCACTCGTCTAATTCATTTAATTGTAGTTTTCTGTGCTCAGAGGCTAAGTTTAAATCCAAATTTAAAAATTTTAGCGCCCAAAAGGCGCAATGTTCTAATTCCACCGGTAGATGACAAGCTTTTCCGTAGACTAATCGGTACGGTGTACATACGATGGCGGTTTTGTACGCTGTCCGATATGCCCATAGAGCGTCGTCTAATTTTAGCGACCAATCCTTCCTATTAACGGATACACTTTTTTCTAAAATTCTTTTAAGTTCACGGTTCACCACCTCCACTTGGCCATTTGCTTGAGGGTGGTAGGCGGTAGATAGCTTGTGGGTGACTCCATACTTTGCTAAAATTTTAGCAAGTTGGTTGTTACAAAAATGTGTGCCCCGATCACTAATTAGTGCTCGGGGTGTGCCAAATCATGAAAATAATTTTTTTTAAAAATTTACGACGACTCTCGCGTCGTTGGTGGGAAAAACTTGTGCTTCCGCCCACCTTGACACATAATCGACCGCAACAAGGATATATTTATTATTAAAAGAGGAGGGTAAAGGACCTACGAAATCTATTCCCCAAAGATCACAAATTTCGCATTCTAAAAAATATTTTGGGGCATTTCGTCCCGGTTAGAAATGTTACCTGACCGTTGGCACCGATCACAATTACTCACGAAATTGTGAGCATCTTTGAATAAGGTGGGCCAATAGAAGCCCGACTCTAGCGCCTTTCTTGCGGTTCGGTTCGCTTGATAATGGCCACCGGTTGGCCCTTCGTGGCAGTGCCGCAGAATTTGGGCGCCTTCCTCGCCCAAAATACACCTTCTTACCACTTGGTCCGCGCAGACACGAAATAAAAAGGGGTCCTCCCAAAAATAATTTTTCAAATCTGAAAAGAATTTCTTCTTTTGTTGACTTGAAAAATCTTTTGGTAGGACCCGGGCCACTAAATAGTTGGCCAAATCCGCGTACCAAGGGGTGGAAGAAGTCGTTACCTTTTTGATGGAAAGGAGGCGCTCTTCAGGGAATTTGTCATTAATTTCGGCTTCCACTAGTGTTCCTGTAGCCGGATTCTCCAACCGTGAGAGGTGGTCGGCCGCAACATTCTCCGCTCCCCTTTTGTCTTGGATCTCCAAATCGAATTCTTGTAGTAGGAGGATCCACCTTAGTAGTCGAGGCTTTGCATCTTCTTTTTGTAGTAAATACCGGAGAGCGGAGTGATCTGTAAAAACAATAACTTTTGAAAGCGTTAAATATGATCGAAATTTATCAAACGCAAAAATTATAGCCAAAAATTCTTTCTCCGTTGTTGTATAATTTGCTTGTGCGGATGTTAGCATTTTGCTTACGTAATAGATTGGGTGAAAATGTTTATTCACCCATTGGCCTAAAACTGCACCTACAGCAAAATCGCTAGCGTCGCACATGATTTCAAACGGAAGAGACCATATTGGCGCGATTAAAATCGGGGATTTGATTAGTTCATTTTTTATTTTATCAAACGCTTTTAAACATTCCTCATCAAAATTAAACGCGGATTCTTTTTCAAGGAGATGAGTTAGTGGTTTCGTAATTTTTGAGAAATCTTTTATAAACCGCCTATAAAAACCCGCATGTCCTAGAAAACTTCTAATAGATTTTATATTGGTAGGAGGGGGAAGTTTTTCTATGACCTCGATCTTGGCCCTATCGACCTCGATCCCCTTACTAGAAATTTTATGTCCGAGGACTAACCCCTCTCGGACCATAAAGTGGCACTTCTCCCAGTTGAGTGCCAAATTCGTGTCTTCGCAGCGTTGAAGAACACGATCAAGATTATTTAGACAATTAGTGAAAGAATCGCCAAAAACAGAAAAATCACCCATGAATACTTCCTGACGTCTTCGATAAGTTCATTAAAATTTGCCAACATACATCTTTGGAATGTAGCTGGCGCATTGCAAAGTCCAAACGGCATTCTTCGATATGCGAAGGTGCCGAACGGACAAGTGAAGGTGGTTTTCTCTTGATCTTCGGGGGCAATTGGGATTTGAAAATATCCCGAACGACCATCGAGAAAACAATAGTGCGAATGACCGGATAAGCGTTCTAAAATTTGGTCAATAAATGGTAACGGAAAGTGATCCTTGCGCGTAGCATCATTTAATTTTCTGTAATCGATGCATACACGCCAACCCGTAACAGTACGGGTCGGAATCAACTCATTATTTTCGTTGGTGATTACCGTTATTCCTCCCTTTTTAGGCACGACTTGCACTGGGCTAACCCAAGTGCTATCAGAAATCGGATAAATAATTCCTGCGTCTAATAATTTTATAATTTCGGCCTTAACGACGTCCTTCATATTTGGGTTGAGGCATCGTTGGGGCTGAATAGCGCCGCGAGAATTATTTTCTACATTTATTTTATGAGTGCAAAATGAGGGGCTAATTCCCTTTATATCCGAAATTTGCCACGCAATTGCATGGCGGTGATTATTTAAACTTTTAATTAATTCGGAAGTTTCCGAATCGTTAAGTGCGGAAGATATTATTACGGCAGTTTTGAATTTTTTTCTAAAAATATGTATTTTAAATGTTCCGGCAATTATTTTAGTTCTAAACTCGGTGGCTCCTCGTAAGGTGTTTTTATTTTAGAAATATTTACGTTTACTTCTTCAAATTTGGTTGGCCGAGTTTTTTCTTCTAAACAAAATAAATTTGCAATTTCCGGGTTTTCAAATAAAGGTGAAATTATTTCAGAAAATGACGTTATTTCCTCTTCAAAATTTGTTTCTAGAGTAAAACAAGAGTCGTCGTTTGGAAACGCATTTCTCATTGATTGATTTATATTAAAAATAACTTCTTCCTCCCCAACTCGTAGGAGAAGGTTTCCGTTACTTATGTCAATTATAGCTCGAGCGGTGGCTAGGAAGGGCCGGCCGAGTATGAGTGGTACTTCGGCGTCCTCTTCGATATCGAGGATGACAAAGTCTACCAGAAAGATAAACTTGTCAACCTTCACTAGCACATCCTCAACGATCCCGATTGGATACTTTACGGACCGATACGCTAGTTGGATGCTTATATTGGTTGGGCATGGGGTGCCCAAACCAAGCTTCTTAAATAAGGAAGAACGACATAAGATTTATGCTCGCCCCTAGATCGGCCAAGGCGTTTTTAATTAGTAAATTTCCGAACAAACACGGGATGGTAAACCGTCCCGGATCATTTAATTTTTCCAGTAATTTATTAAGAACTATCGCCGAACATTCTGCATTAAGAGAAATATGCGAAATATCTTCAAGTTTCTTTTTATTTGATAATAAATCCTTGAGATATTTCGCGTATTTGGGCATTTGAGAGAGTGCTTCGCAAAATGGTACATTAATTTGTATTTGTTTTAAAATATTTATAAATTTTTTATACTGCTCCTCGTTGCGCTCATTTTGTAATTTAGAAGGATACGGAATAGAAGGCGTTTGAATAATGCGCGGAGCTAAATCAGAAGAGTTTAAATGCGGAGTTGGAGTTGAAACGTTTACCTTAGGCTCGGCCAAATTTGAACTTTTACCTCCTTTCCGCTGCGGAGGGTTATAGCGTTGGCGTCTCCCGTGGATTGGGCTTAGTATTGCCCGGTAGAGCTCCCTGCTGGCATTCGGAGAACATCTTGGCGAGTTGTCCAATCTGATTTTCTAGGCTTTTAATAGATCCGGAAAGGTTCCGGATATTGGCATTAGTAGAAGCGACGTATTTGGTGAAGACCTCTTCAAGTGAAGGGGCCTTTTGTGGTTGTGGTGGAGCGAATCCGGGAGGATTCAATTGTGGGGGGCGTTGAGCATTATTGGGGTTGCTCCATGAAAAATTCGGGTGGTTCCTTAAACCCGGATTATAACTATTAGGAAGGTTATTGTTTGGGTTATAAGGAGGATGATAGGAGTTCCCCATATAATCAACTTGTTCTTGATTATAATTATTATTATAATAATTATTATTATTATAATTATTAGCCCCATTAATGACGGAGGAAGCAGACATCTCCGCCATTTGCTTAGTAAGCCATTCTACTTGATATGATAAATTCGGGGTGGCCTCGACTTCAAAGAGTCCGGTCGGTTTGTTAGGACGCGACCGTGGCGCATTCCACTGATAAGCATTCATGTCCATCTCCTCAAAAAGCTCTTGAGCGGCATCTGGGGTTTTGTTATTTAGAGTTCCCCCAGCTACTGCATCAATCATCTGCCTCGTTTGGAGATTCAAACCATTGTAGAACGTTTGAACTTGTTGCCATAAAGAAAGGGCGTGGTGAGGACATCTCCGCAATAATTCCTTGAAGCGCTCCCATGTGTCATAGAGAGACTCCGAGTCTATTTGCGTAAACGAGAGAATGTCCGTACGTTATTTAGCGGACTTCGCTGGAGGAAAATATTTAGTTAAAAATTTCTCCGTCATTTCGGCCCATGTAGTGATGGAACCTCTAGGAAGAGATCCCAACCATTGCTTGGCCTTAGTCCGCAAAGAAAATGGAAATAAACGCAAACGAATAGCGTCGTCGGTGACGCCATTAATTTTAAACGTGTCGCAAATTTCCAAAAAATTCAATAAATGTAAATTTGGATCTTCATCTGGTAACCCGTCAAAGATGACGGTTTGCTGTACCATTTGAATGATACTCGTTTTGATTTCGAAATTATTATTTGCCACTGCCGGGCGAATAATACTTGATTGTGTTCCCTCCCAATTTGGCCTCGCATAATAGGACATAGTCCGTAGCGGAGCCTCATTATGGTCGGGGTCACCCATTATATCTTCGTTAGTCTCTCCGACTGACTCTTCGCGAATTATTGGTAGATCACTAAATCGGAGACGTCGCCGCAAGGTGCGCTCGATTTCCGGATCAAAACCAATTTCAAAATCAATTGAAGAGTTTCCTCGGGTCATAAACCAAAAGAAAAGAAAAGAAGCGGAAAAAGAAAAAGGGAAAATAAGATTTTAGATAAATAAATTTATTTTATTTTATTAAATTTTTTTTTTGATATTTTTTTTATTATTATTAGGTGAATTAGAATTAGTCCTGGACTTCCCAAGATCTACCCGGTGAAGGGTTTGCAAGGTACTAGAGGCTATGATGGGAATTCAAACCCAAAGCGTCCTTTAAAGGAATTTAGTTGCACCTTCAAATTAAGAATAAGAAAAATAAAATAAAATTAATAGATATTTCGGTTTTCGAAATATCAACCGAGTCCCCGGCAACGGCGCCAAAAACTTGATGGACAAAACTATGCTTGCAAACGATAAAGGCAAGTGTACCGTATCGAATGTAGTATAGGTTATTAAAACAAGGTCGTATTAGACTCGGGGCAGTTGAATACTCTTACTTCGGAAAATCTCTATTCTTTTATCGAATAGAATTTGTGGTTGGTTGGTTGCGAAAAAAGAGAAATAGCTTATTTAAATTAATGAATTAAAGGTTAGTACTCAACCTTGAATCACCTTGAAAAAAATAAATAAATAAAGAAATAAAACTTCTAATCCTCTTTAAAAGAAATGCTTGACCGTGGAGGTTCCTGATTTATGAACGTACCTCTCTCGAGGATACGCCTAACTGAGTTTAGGTTGATCAATCGAACTCTCGTTCTAGAATCGAAACCCCTAAAGCTCGCTTTATCGAAGTGAACCGCTCTATTGGATATAACTCCAATCCGGGAGATTTATGCCGTCCTCTCTCGAGGAGTGCATTCAAATCTCTTTATCCTTGAAGTGATCGATTCGAACTCAAAACCTCTCGATTATTTGACTATGAAAACAAGACTGAGATTATATATCGATAATATAATCTCAATCAATATAAATTCAAGGATAAATTTTAAGCATTCTAAATAAGAGAAAAAGAAGTTCTAAACTGAATTATGAATTATATTTTCCTTGGATCATCTCGGCCGAGTACTAATGAAATTTAGCTACTCATGGAGATGGAGGAATTGATGAAATACAAGAGGTGCATAATGAAGATTGAGCGTAGAATAAGAGTAAAAGTGCTATTTTATTAATTGAAAGGGAAATTACAACTAGGAAACAAGAAATCACAAACCTGAAATGAAAGTGCAAGCTAAGAAAGAAGATTACAAGCTTAAGAATGAAAGCAATGCAAGAAAATAAACTTAGAACTCCCAAAATTCGTCCCCAAACATCTGGAAAAGCTCCCTTTAAATAGCTGAATTTTTGGTGTTACACGCCCTTGGTCACGCCCGTGACCAAGGGCGTGTAAGGGGCGTGATCGAAGCGGCAGCGGAGAGGGCGCCTTCTGGACTAATTGCGAGCGTTTCGGCCGTGTCACGCCCTAGGTCACGCCCGTGACCTGGGGCGTGTAATCCTGAAATCTGGCTGCTGGCGGGAAGCTTCAGCGGGAAATTGGCGCGGGAAAAGTCACGCCCGTGTGCTGGATGTCACGCCCTTGGTCACGCCCGTGACCGAGGGCGTGTAATTTTAATTGACATGGCAGCGTGCTCCGGATGCTTGTGGCGGGTCGTGGCCGTTACATTGGGTCACGCCCTTGGTCACGCCTGTGACCTGGGGCGTGTACTTGGCAAAAACTTCACGGAGCATCCCTGGAGTGGCATAAGCAGGTCTGGAGTATTTCATAGGTTACACGCCCATGGTCACGCCCGTGACCTGGGGCGTGTAATTTTAACTTTTTGCTCGAAACAGCCCAGAAAACCTGAAAACACAAAATAAACTTAAGTTAGCTTATGAAATAACAATGGAAGGATTTATATGATAAAATTCCTAAAAATAACATAATTTTATATGAAAAACATAATAAACCTAAACTAAAAGATGAGTAAATAAATTACTCATCAACAATACGGCAGATACATTCCGATGATGTATGCTGACAATATTTGGCGAGCTCATAGAATATATAATGGAATTCTTAATGGATGACTTCTCCATATTCGGAAACTCTTTTAAAAATTGCCTGAAAATTTTAGATAGAGTCCTCCAGCAGTGCGAAGAGACGTACTTAGTTTTAAACTTGGAAAATTGCAACTTCATGGTCCGAGAGGGCTTAGTCCTCGACCATAAGATTTCTACCAAGGGGATGGGGGTCGATAAGGCCAAAGTCGAAATTATCGAAAAATTTCACGCACCCTCAAACGTAAAATCCACTAGAAGTTTTCTAGGCCATGCTGGTTTTTATCGACGATTCATACAAATTTTTTTGAAAATTACAAAATCATTAACCCACCTCTTGGAAAAGGAATGCCCTTTCATTTTTGATAGCGAATGCGTAGAGGCATTCAATTTTATTAAAGAAAACTTATCAACTCTCCTATTTTGATGGCGCCAGATTGGTCCCTTCCATTTGAAATCATGTGCGATGCGAGCGATATTGCTGTAGGAGCAATTTTAGGCAAGCACATTAATATATATTTTCATCTTATTTATTACGCTTTATGGACGCTCACAGCCGTACATGCTAATTACACTCCAATGGAAAAGGAACTGTTAGCCATTGTCTTCGCCTTCAATAAATTTAGATCCTATGTCACGCTTTCAAAAGTAATCATTTTCACCGACCACTCCGCCCTCAAATATTTGTTAGCCAAAGTGTATGTCAAGCCCCACTTACTTCAATGGATCCTCCTCCTGCAGGAATTCGATTTTGAGATTTGCGATAAGAAGGGGGGAGAAAATTTTGCTTCCGACCACCTCTTTCATTTAGAACACCCAGTCACAAAAGCGCTCGTAGAACCCGATATAGACTATAGATTTCCAGAGGAGCGCCTCTTAACTGTTATTAACGTAAAAACCTCTCCCACCCCTTGCTTCACATATTGCGCCAACCATCTAGTTGCACGGGTCCTTTCGAAAGATTTTTTAACCCAACAAAAGAAGAAATTCTTTTCTGATTTGAAAAATTACATTTGGGAGGACCATTTTCTCTTTCGCATATGCACATACCAAGTAGTACAGAGATGCATTTCAAGTGAGGAGGTTGCTCAAATTTTGTGGCACTGCCATGAAGGGCCGGCTTATGGGCATTATCAAGCTAACTGGACCGTGCGGAAGGCGCTAGAGGCGGGCTTTTATTCGCCCACTCTCTTCAAAGATGCTCACACTTTTATGAGTTCCTGCGGCAGCTGCCAGCGGTCGGGTAACATCTCTCGTCACGATGAGATGACCCAAAACCTTTTCCTAGAATGCTAGATCATCGATTTATGAGGCATAGATTTTGTAGGCACTCTACCTTCTTATAACAATCGCTATATTTTAGTGGCGGTCGACTACGTATCCAGGTGGGTGAAAGCGCAAGCTCTCACCACCGATGATGCAAGAGTCATCGTCAACTTTCTAAAAGAATTATTTTCATGCTTAAGCATGCCTCGCGCAATAGTAAGTGATAGGAGTACACACTTCTGCAATGCTCAATTTGCAAAAATCCTATCTAAGTAATGAGTTACACACAAGCTCGCCACCACATATCACCCACAAATAAGCGGCCAAGTTGATGTAGTAAATCGATATATTAAACGCATTTTAGAAAAAACTGTGTCACTAAATAGGAAAGATTGGTCTGTAAAACTCGACACCACATTGTGGGTGTATCATACGACGTACAAGACCGCCATCAGTTGTACAACATATCGATTAGTCTACGACAAAGTGTGTTATTTACCAGTAGAGTTAGAACACCGCGCTTTTTGGGCTCTAAAATTTTTAAACCTCGATTCGAACTTAGCCTTCGAGAGCATGAAATTTTAACTAAATGAACTCGATGAATGGTGTGCGAACACTTATGTGAGTAATAAATTTTATAAGGAGCGCTCTAAGTTCTACCATGATTGAAAAATTAAATGTCCAAAAACATTTGTGTCGGGCGATCTTGTCCTTTTAAATAATTCACGACCAAGCTTTTTCGGGTAAGTTAAAATCTCGATGGTCCGGCCCCATTGAAGTCAAAGAGGTTTGGCCATATAGGACCGTTCTTATCTCCCACCCGGAAAAAGGCTCATTTAAAGTCAACGGGCAATGTTTAAAACTTTATCTTGCAGGTGATCTAGTGGATGGAAAATACAAATCTTTAACCCTCCCCAAATTATAATCTTACCACGCCAAATTAGTCAAGCTACGCGATGGTAAACAAAGCGCTTATGAGAGGCACCCCATATCTATCTAATATTTTATTATGCTTCGTTATTTTTACATGTTTTTGCAGGGTTTCTTACGGCCTCACCGACCTCAATTTAGGGAAGCCCTCTCGTTCCCCCTCTTTCTTTTTGTACAAATTGCACTCTTATTTTATCTTCTTCATACTTAAATTACAACATTACGAAAATGTTGGGTTTTAAGTATGGGGGTCTTTTCCCATTTTCATTTGAAATTATAAAAAACATAAATAATTACAAAATCCAAAAAAATTCAAAAAATAGTTTATTAGTTAGTAGAAAAACTAAAAAATTTACAAAACCCCAAAATTTTCAAAAGGAAAAAATTTTAAGTTTATTTCGTATTAGAAAACAAAAAAAATAATATATAAAAATCAAAAATATAATTACACCCTACGTTTTTATTCAAGCACCTAGTTTCGTGAGTATCAATATATGGATTTTCATAATTCTTATTTTGCTAGACATTTGTTCAACACAGGTTGATAGATTTAAACGTCTGGGGTTATGTTATACAGAATATTTTGTGTTTCTAATTTAAATAGAATATTTGTTCTCCTTCTCCTCCAATGGCGCCAAAACCCAACTCTTCCAAATAAAGCTCATTCTTCATTGGGTGCGAACTGGTAAGAAACTATTTCGATTCTGCTGACGAAGACATTCAAAGCATCATATGGCTAATTGCAACATCAGGCCTGGATTTCATCCTCTCAGAACCCAATCTAATCTTCCATAGAGAGGAATTGGAATTATATCAGAATGCAAAGTTGAACAACAATGGGACAAGGATAAAGAGCAACATAGGAAGTGCAGCCATTAGAATTTTTGCCAGTAGTATTAATCGGCATCTACATCTTCCACTACTGGAAGAAGAGAAAGATGAAGAGTAAATTTCTGAGGAAGACAGACAATCTGCCCTAGAATTCTGTGAATACACTGAAGAGACAAAGGGGTCATTGTATAGAATGAAAATGAATTCACCAGGAAAACTATTGACAGACATTGTTGACAAAGCACTAATCTGCAAACCAAGATCTTTTGATAGAATCTCCAGGGATATGTTCTCCCTCATGACAAGTATTATACTAGTCAAGAAAACAAACTGGAGTAGACACTTGTTTGAAAAGATAGTACAAAGTCTGGACAACCCAAGTTTTGGCAGAATCATCTCCCTCTATCTCTCTATATGCTTACCATCTCAAATGGATCCCAGCCTGGGGATGCCTATACATTATCTGAAAAAGATTGATCTCAACATACTAAGAAGATGGGATCACCATGTCCATCATCCAGGAAAGAGCAAAGAAACAACACCTACCAAGATGCATAAATGAGAGATCATTTCAGCATCATAAAGGTTTCATTCTCATGTGCCAATTTTATTACATTCGACATCAAATAGACGAAACCTCAGACTAAGCATAAATGAGAGATCATTTCAGCAGAACATACAAGAAAATCGTAAAACCAAAGATTTGTTTAAGGATAGAAACTCTTCAGTTCATCTCCACTCTAGGTGTTGCCGAGGGATTCTCCATCGGAGTTCTATATCCTGTATCCCCCAGTCTTCAATGCCTCCAGGATTATAAAGGTTCCCTCCCAATTTGGATGGAGATTTCATAATACTGAAGATCTTCACATGGCCTCCACCTTCTTGAATACCAGATCCCCCTTTTTGAATTATTTAATCCGGACATGCTTTTCATAATACTTTTCCATCTCTTGGCGGATCGTGGCCATGTCACGAAGCTCTTCTACAAAAAAAACAATGAGAGTCGATATGCCTCCTCATTCTCTAATCTCCACTTTTCGTTGTCGTCTTCCATTGTCACTACTCTCAGACTCCTAACTTCAAATTCCACTGAGATCAATATGAAAGATTTAAGTAGTCTATAATACACCTAGAGGGGCGTGATTAGGTGTTTTCAATGTTAATTGCTACTTTAAATTCTAGCTAGCGTATCACATAAACACCACAGAAAAAATAGGATTTATAGTGGTTCCCTTCAAGATAATGTGTCAAGAGGTACTACAACTCAGAACTCATCTCAATAAGTACATCTTATAACTCAGGCTCACAAACAACCCAACCAACAACTCAGACTTTTCAAGCCTTACATCAACTCAGATCTTCACCAAGATCCTACCAAACTCAGGCTCACAAAGAACCCTACCAAACTCAAGCTCACACAGAACCCTACCAACACTCAGATCTGTTACAAGATCTTACAAGCTCAGGCTGACAAAGAACCATACAAAATAAGAAAGGGGTTTTTCTGTTGCAGAAGAGAAGGCTTCAAGATATGAGCTTTTTGAATGAAATATCTTCTTCTTCTTGTAAATATAAGCTCAAAGATCTTTTGAATCTCTGAACTATTCTTGAGAATCTTCTTCAGAGAAATATCTGATGGACTTTGCAACCAGGGAAGAAGATTCTTACTTTTTCTTTGATCTTCATAGCACAACAATGAAGTCTTCTTGTTAAGTGTTTTTCTCATTTCTCCTTGTATGTGTGTGTATAAGAATGAGAGAGAATAACTGTAACAAGTGTATTCTGAAATCGACAATTTCTCTCTTTTATTTTCTTCTATAACTTTGCATAAAGGCCCTTATTGAATTATTCCATAATTATTTGGCCAGATAGGAATGTTAATAGAAATGGCATAATATATTATCATAAATGCTTTGTCGTTCTTGGAACTTGCAGAATATAGACGTGAATAATATTCTTCATTAATGTTGTGTAACAATTATATTCTGAGGAGAATATATCATTTAATATTCCTTGATTAGCGCACGAGACAGATGGCGTGCACATTCCCAGTATTTCAATTTTCAAGAAAATCGACGTATTAAATGCAGTTCAGCATCTGTCCAGATGATTAATTTCCTTCAAGCTGATATTGTCTTGATCATGTCGACGATATGTAATCTATACGACGATATCGTCGACATACTTCTTTCTTCAAAACTTTACTTGATATCTCAACGATACTACTTATAGACGATATCGTCGAGATGTTTCCTTCTACATGATGTGTCTTCAATCTTCAAGACGATATGTCTTCTTCAGGTCGATATCATCTAGACATCTGAACTTAGCCTTCTCAATGATAAAGCTTCTTTAAAATGATATTGTTGAAATTATTTCGACGATATGTTTCCTTTCTCAACAATATGTCTGCTACGGCTCAAGCCAATATTTGACTTAGTGATTTTTCACTTCTTGTGTAGTTTTGATACTGAAAATATAGTCTTGATATTAAATATATAGTCTTGAAATATCTATGACATCATGAACTAAAACACACACCAAAAACAACTTGGCTTATCTATACTTGTGTTCCTTCTTCAAATCTAGGAACATTGAGGGCACAATACCCAATAATCTCACCAATTTGAAGAAGCCAGAACCTACAAGTATAGATAGGATTTGTTGGACCTATAGGCGCCCTTAGAGGGGGTGAATAAGGGTTTTTAAAACTTATGTTATATTTTGATTAGCTTGAAATAATAAGAGATTAAAATAGTGATTTTGAAAAGATCTAAATTGATTTATAATAAAGGAGAGGATAATAAACAATTTAGAGAAATGAAGATCAAATCAATTTTATTACACAAAGAGAGACATGATTATTATTAATAAAATTGATTACAAAATTTGATTTCAATGACGCTAGAAATCAAGGTGAAATATGAAAGACTCTTTATGTTTTCTATACCGACTCGTATCCCCACGAATCGGTTGACTTTAGCCGATCCTTCCCCAGATATGGCCTCAAGCCGCTCTAGCCAATCATTTCCCAAATATGGCCTCGAGCACCGCTTAGACCTAACTAGATCTAGTCGCCAACACGAGGCAAATTTCTGCCCTATGTCCTACCCAAACCTAATCGCCAACACGAGTCAAATTCTCTAACGGTTTACAAAAGATATGAAATGATAATAATAAAAACTCCCTCTAAGAAACTTCTGAAGTCGGAGATGAACGATCGATGTAGAATAAACAAGGTTGAAGTGATCGCCCTTCGGATATAGCGTGATGAAGTCCTCCTTCAGAAACTCTCTAAGCTTTTGGTGAGAGATCAATTCTCGGCCACATAAGGCTCTGGAATTTTGGCACAAGACCTCTATTCAACATCTATAAGGAAAACGAGAGAAGAGGCATCCTTTTATAGGAGAGATCGCTAGCGCCTGCTCTAACGCTGCATTCAGTGCTATCCCTATTTAGGAAATATTCTCCACGTGCGTATCTTTATTCCAAAGAAACCCTACCGCATTGCCTCTTGTGCTCCGCGCTACTGCCTGCGCTATCCGCTACTGCCTGGTGCTAGCGCCTTCTAAAGATGCTCCTAGAATTACGCAAATCATAGCTAGCGCCTACGCTAGGTGCTACCGCCGGCGCTAGTGGGCATGTTGGAATTTTGGGTTCAAATCTGGGGGAACCTTCTTATGTATCCTTTAGTCATATGGACTTGTTTCCTCACACTTAAACACACAAGATCAAATACACATAGGATTTGTTATTCTCAAACCTAGGAGATGCGGAAGACCATGTTCCAACAAACTCCCCCTTTTGATAATAACAAATCCATTAATGATAAATCAGAGCAGTAATATATAAGCATGATGAAACCTACTTGTGTGTGTGTGAAAGTGATGACTTAGGATAATGGTCGATTTTGGTATTTAGAATTGCTTCCCCTAAATACATGCTCCCCTTATATGTAAGCTATCATTTTAATTAATCATGTTAGTTTTCCCTTTTGATAGCAGTTTTTATTTATCATGTTAGTTCTCTCCCTTTTGTATTAGCAAAAGTGGGTAAGGAAGCAAGAGACATAAAAAAGAGGAATTTTTATACAAAGATAAGGCATGATTGAGTTTTTTAGAGGAAATGAAATGATAAGGAGTTTTAAGCATAAAAATCTAGTGATTTCCAAGTAACTAATCTACCCAGACAATATGTCTACACCCTAGCCCCGTACTAAGTGACGGATGGTCATGAGCAGATGCATACATGTCATAGGTTGGGGTGTTAGTCCCATATGCAAACGCTAGAAAATACTCAACCTAGCACTCTTTCCCCCCACTACCTCTCATTGCCCCACTGGAACCCTCCCTGGTTAAGGACAAGACATGACTTAGAGGTTAGGTTATCTAATGTCTACAACCCTAGCCCTCGCCATGGTGAGATATGTAATCATGGGATAATAATCAGTGGAAACAATAAGCATTTAAATCTAATGATAAGTTCATAGCCTATGGGTTTATATTTTTATTTGAATTTTTGAAAAAACTCACATTGCTATTTTGAAATTCATTAATGAATCAGAGTTTTTAGTATAAAAATGATATCCGTGTTAGGACAACCAACATAAATTCTACCAAGCAAGTCTACCACTTGTTGAAAAAGGAATCTTGAGTTTTAAGACTTTGATATAATCATGAAAGCGTAAGGTAAAAAATATATGGTAATGATGCGGAAGTCTTATAGAAATACGAGAAACATCTTTTTGTAATAATGATGATTCATAAGAAGATATATGAGTTAAATTTCAAAAAGGAAGATGTTTTTGTAAATCATTTTTCATTTAAATTCTTTCAGATTGATAATAAAGTAACCAAGCATGAAATAATGTTATCAAAAAGAGATTACTATAATGTTATTTTAATTTACAAATTCAAATCATACCAAACATTGTAGAAAGCATTCTAGGTTATCTAGTGTATTTTATATATAAAGAGAGTATAGAATTTTAGCATTAGGATCCAATACTCATGAGAAGAAGTGTTATGTAAGATAATGATGTGTATATAAGTGTATTTTGCATAGAGTAAACAAATGATTTAATCAAAAATACAAGACATATGTAGAGTAAAGTGCACAATAAAACACAAATAATTTTACTTCCACATACTTCAATTCACATAGAAAAAAATGTATAACTACCAAGGTGCTTTGCACACACAATGCTCATTAAGACTTATCAGGGTGCAAAGTAGTGCTTAGGGGATCACACACTTTATTTTTCAATATTGATTTTTTTGTGATCTGGTGTACTTAAGAATAAGTGGTGTAAAAATTAAGGTTTGCACAAAACACTTTACTATTCTTTCCAAGGTGCTCAACCTCACTACGCTTATTAAGACTTATCAAGAGGTTCAAGTAGCACTTAGTGGAGTTATCATTGTCAATTTATTTCATGATTTTTGTTTTGTACAAAGATCTCTGAATACACTTGTTTTGCAAACCAATGTAATTTGAGAGCTCAACCACTTTTCTTAATTTTTAAGAGTGCATATAAATGTAATGTAGGTAAGATACTTGTGCAAATTTTAATTCATTGTACAATTACAATACACAAGCAAACATTTTTAGATTAAGATCATATGTAGACTCTGCCAAAATAAATGAGTGAATAATTATCATTATCAATCATAAAACATTTACTCATACTTAGAGGCCATATATTCCCGGTTGTTAAGCCGATTTGAAATCACCTGCTCTGATACCACTTGTTGGATCTATAGGCGCCCTTAGAGGGGGGGTGAATAAGGGTTTTTAAAACTTATATTATATTTTGATTAGCTTGAAATAATAAGAGATTAAAATAGTGATTTTGAAAAGATCTAAATTGATTTATAATGAAGGAGAGGATAATAAACAATTTAGAGAAATGAAGATCAAATCAATTTTATTACACAAAGAGACGTGATTATTATTAATAAAATTGATTACAAAATTTGATTTGAATGACGCTAGAAATCAAGGCAAAATATGAAACTCTTTTTGTTTTCTATACCGACTCGTATCCCCACAAACAGGTTGGCATTAGCCGATCCTTCCCCGGATATGGCCTCAAGCCGCTCTAGCCAATCCTTCCCTGGATATGGCCTCGAGCACCCCATAGACCTAACCTAGATCTAGTCGCCAACACGAGGAGAATTTCTGCCCTAAGTCCTACCCAGACCTAGTCACCAACATGAGGCGAATTCTCTAACGGCTTACAAAAGATATGAAATGATAATATTTAAAAACCCCCTCTAAGAAACTTCTGAAGTCGGAGATGAACGATCGATGTAAAAAAAGCAAGGTTGAAACGATCTCCCTTCGGATATAGAGTGACGAAGTACTCCTTCAGAAACTCTCTAAGATTTTGGTGGGAGATCAATTCTCGGCCATATAAGGCTCTGGAATTTTGTCACAAGACCTCTCTTCAACATCTGTACGGAAAATGAGAGAAGAGACCTCCTTTTATATGAGAGATCGCTAGCGCCTGCGCTAATGCTACCACCGGCGCTATCCCCATTTATGAAATATTCTCTGTGATAGTTTATATAGGATGTAGTCTTAGACACCTAGAGGGGGGTGAATAGGTTTGTTTTATTTTAGGGTTAGTGTTTTCTGAATTTAGGTTAGCAAATTATTAAGCACAGAAAGCACAAAGAGATTTATAGAGGTTCCTCAAGATAGGGTGTCTTGAGTAGTCCTCTTTCCCCCTTCACCTTCTAACAATGAGTTAGACAAGGCCAACTTCTCCAAACTCAGCTCCAAGAGCCTACAACATAGATCCCACAGGATCTCTCAGGTTTTCCCCAAGCATACCTCAGGCACAACAGCCTACCTCAGGCACAATAGCCCTACCTCAGATCACACACTAATCCTACCTCAAGCTGACCTTTCAGCTCTACAAATCAGGCCAATCAGCCTTACACACTCAGGCAATAAAGCCCTACAGTCTCAGAACACACAAGTTCCTACATATGATATAATAGGGGATTACAAATAGAAGGAATAAGTGGTCACGCCTTGGTCTTCTTTTTTTAATTGCTGTTGTTGCAGACTTGAACCAGGGAGGAGAAGTGCAGCTCCAACTTGATTCTTCTTGATCAGCCCTTCAGATGATGGAATGGATCAACTTGCTCTTTCTTGAGATGAATCAAGATAAGCAATCTCTTCTCTCCTTGCAGCCTTGTGTAAGCTCAGTTTTTGGCTGCCGACAATGAAACAGTATTGTTCTACTTGCTTGTGTGCTGGAGAGTAAGATCAATAGCAAAAGATCATTTGCTCAACCCTAACTTATTCCTTTTATACTCCACTGATCTTCAATGGCTCTTATTCGTCCTTCTGACAGATATGAAAGTGAGGTTAGATCATAGATTTACTCTAAAGGGGGGTGAATATAGTATTAAAAACTGCTGCACATAATTTTATAGCAGAATTAAAATAGTGATATATATATGTGTACTGAGTGAGTAATAAAAACAAACACATAGAGAGCACACAACACAATTCAGAAAAATAAACAATCACAGAGGACACAAGGATTTTATAGTAGTTCCGCAATAAACCTGGGTACGTCTACTCTTCTACCACCCTTGGTAGGATTCCACTAGGTTTTTGATCAGCTGCCCTATCACCAATGGGGTTTTGATCAGGTTCCCAAAACACCAAGGAGCTTTTGATCAGGTGCTCTAACTAAACTACAGGTTTTTGTTTAGGTGCCCTGCCACCAAGGGGTTAACTTTTGAATGGATTTATAACCCTGTACAAGAGGGGATAAAGAGGGTTTAGATGTTCTTCTCTGTCAATAATCTAAGAGAAGACTCTAGTGGAATGTGATGTCGTAAAGCTCCCCCTGTCTGATTGAAATTTGCTGACAGTTGAGGATGGAGCTTTCACTTGAATGAAGTATCTTCTTGTATCTTCCTGATAGCTGATGAATTTGAGAGACAAAATGTTTCTCAGATTGTTTGTTGCTCTTGAAGATCTGATCTAGAAACTTGCAGCAGAAATCTGAGAGATGATTTGTATTATTGTTCTCAGAGAATGAGATGTGCTACTGAAGAAGATGAAGATCTATAAAGCTTTTTCTTTTCTTCTTTCTGTATATTTTCTCTCGACAGTATTCTTCTTCTCTTTATTTCCTGTCTTGCTATCCTGTAAAATGATACTGTAACTTCTTCTTTTTCTTTTTCCCTTCAAGAAAAATCTCCGACAGATTTGAAATTCAAATCTCTTAAATTAAGGAATAAAATAATCTGGGGGATTATTTCTTGGAACTGCAAGCAAGACTTTAATTCCTTTTCCTTTTTAATTAATGATATCCTTTTTCGCCAAACGGCTATTTTCTCGGGAAGAGAATGGAAAGGAATAAATAAATGGAAAGATATAATCCTTGACTTATCTGGAATAAATAGAGTCGTTGCTAATAAATCTAAGTTCAGAGAATAATATAACTGATCTTCTGAAATAAATCTGCTGAAGAGATATTTTCGTCGATCTGAACAAATTCGTTGAACACAATCTGGAGTTCGTCGATCTCAAACATAAACTGCTTAAATCTGCCTAGAAGAACTGAGTTCGTCGATCTGAGCATCTTGTTACTTATTCTTCGGGCGCAGAGCTGAGTTCGTCGAATGCTGAGACTTGGTCAACCGCTGAGACTGAAGTTCATTAACCACTGAGATGAGCTTTTGTCGACCGCTGAGAGCATTTCGTCGAATGCAAGGAGGAGTTCATCGAAAGCAGAATGAGTTCGTTGAACGCAGAACCTTGGCAAGTTCGTCGAACGCAGGATCATGTCGTTCATCGAACGTAGGATGGAGTTCGTCGAACGCAGTATGGCGTTCGTCAAACCCAGAAAACTTATCATTTCCTTAGTTCTAACAGCCTAAAACCTTGACCCTTTAGACTATACATTGGGGGTCAATTTAGTCCTAAAAAACAGATAGTCATCCTAGACCAAATCAGTAATTGGGTTGTTCTAACAAGATATGGGAGTGATTGGTGGACCACACGATGCCTTTCTACAGCTTGCGCCAAAAGCAGAACCCGCTAGATCACTTTTGAATCTGTCTCAGCGGTTGGGCTGAGATGGCCAGCCATCTCAGCGGTTGTATATGTCCCGTCCCAGGGGATCTGCTGAGACAGACAGTTGTCTCAGTGGTTTTCTTCTATCCGTATCTCAGCTTGCCCAGACACCTTCTCAGCGGCTCCTGGCCTTGTCTCAGCGGTTCAGCTGAGACTGTGAGCTCGTCTCAGTGGTTTTGACAGTAAACCAACTGATCATACATCACACCTTGGTATGTCCTAGTCCTGCATTGTCATGAGATAGAAATAGGGTTTATCAAATACAAGTTGTACTTAGCATTGAGTGTGAGCCTCTCCAAATCAAAGGAACATGGAGGGTCAGTTTCCCAACAATCTCCCCCTATTTGAAGAAGGCGGAACACCCTCAAATGCTAGAGTACATTACTCATAAATTCTTGACATGTGTCATTACAATAAGGAGTTCAACATATCATGCTTAGTGCATCAGTCATTTTAAAACCGATGGTTGTTATGAAAGGATTGTACCATAGAGTATAATCAATCCATCAGTAAGATTTGATAAACATAACAATGCAACATAGAGTAAAGTATCCAATAAAACCAGGGTAAGGTTTAGTTATAACTCTGATTTAGCTATGATACAAACTGATTACATTAACAATCCATCAATTGCAATCCAGATAGAATAGTAATTCAATGCTCAGTTTGCATTCATATATCCATAAACTATTTTAGACAAAGTATAATTAAGTTTGCATCCACACAGTCATAAGTCATTATAGTTCAATATTAATTAAATACATAAACTGTTTCTACATTCATTTAAAGCTTCCTTTTCTTATAAGAAGAACATTCAGGACAATCAACGGCTGCTTCTTTCCCTTTGACTGAAGCATCCATGTTTTCAGCAACCATTTCTTCTTGGACTGGAGGCTCCTTATCTTTAGCAGGTACAACCATGTCTTCAGGCAGATTTGTGGTTGGGTCCTTTTCAGCATTTGCTGCTTCAATCTCATCTATCTTCCTCTTGTTCTCTTGCCTTTTAAAATACATGAATGGCTTTGGGATGTATTTAGAAGGCATCCTTCTTGGGTTATCTTTCCTTACAAGGTTTGCTTTGAATACTTTATCTCTTTTTGTGTTCCTCTCTAAATGCTTTATCCATTCCTCAGATGGATATAGCTTATCAATGTCTTTGCTTATTTGGCCATGGCATAGCCAGGCATTTAGAATTATCTCTTTGAAGTCATCACTCCAATATTCAAAATCAGGGTCTCTACTATTTTCATCCCTTTGTTTGTCCATGAATTCCTTAGTGAGCAACACATGCTCTCTTTCTCTTCTCTTTTTCAATCTCTCTTTTTGTGTTATTGCCTCATGATGAGGGAAATCCCAGTCTTCTGCCCTATTAAAATCTTGGATAGGAAGATTCAGAGCTATCCCTGTACCTTGTGGGACTCTTAGTGTGAGGTCAGAATTGATGGCTGCATTTGTATCCTCCCCCTTTCTGGCTTCTTCATAGATTTGTTGATGGAGGTCTTGCATAGCTGTTGTTATTGTGCCAGAGAGAGTTTGGAATAAATTCTCAAAGTCAGCTTGAAGCACGTCGTTTAACTTGCCTACTTCTTCATTCAGAAAGGAAGAGGTGGCTCTTGCAGCAATGGATTGAGAGACAGTTGCAATTTCTGCTCTCAGCTCTTCCTTGTACCTGTCAACTTCTTCATTTAACTGCATAGCAGTTGAATAGACATACTCTTGAAGATGATTGGTTGACTTCTCTATCACCTCATCTGTCTTACTTACATAATTCTTGACATATACCATGTCCTGTTCAGACAGCTGGAGGTGTTTGTCCATTGACCTTAGAATTGTATTTTGACTGAGCACTATCCTCTGAGCAAGTTCAAACCACTTGGACATCTGTTTGGTGAGCATGTCAGTGTTTTCCTTTATTTCCTTGACCTCAGTCATGACCTTAGCTTTCACATTCAAGATGGACTGATCAATATATCCCCTGACAGATGTAATTGATTGATCTAGTTGCGTCTTCATGGAAGTTAGGTGAGACTGTAGCAACAGGGAGATAGCATTGAGATGATTCTCATTAGATGAGTTGGAGGTGGAGGCTTACTGAAAATTTATCACTTGGGCTAGGGGTCTTGGTGAGCTTGGAGGATTGATAATATTGAGCACTAGATGGATTGGTGGTTCATGCAGGACTTCAGCTGGGGCATCCACCTGCTCAGCACCTGATGCCATTGCATCAATCTGATCAGGGGGGCTGATCATCATCCATATCATCATTATCATTATTTCCTTGCTCCTCCCTCTCAGAGAGAGCATCCTTGTCAGATGAGTCCAGGAAGGCTGAGATAAATATTTGAGGTTATAGTTGAATTACCTAGAGATTCTTATGATAAGAGTGTTAGATTTACCTATAACTTCATCTTTCTCTGTAGGTGGCTCTTTCTGCACCTCCCCCTCAGATAGATTAACTTGAATGGATGAGTCCAGGAATTCAAGAACTTCATCATCTTCAGCATTTGTCCATTGGTGCTTCTCCCCCTCAGATGGTGCACTGGATGTTCCTTGTGAAGGTAATGACCACAGGGTTGGTTCATTATCTGGAATGTTTCTTATTCTTTCTTCAAGATTGAAGATAATTGTTTTAATCTGACCTTGTAAATTCTGAGGTGATGGTCTTGTGTTCACATCAGCATCATTGATTTTTGTAATATCAATGGGGAAGGTTCTTGTTGATACTCCCCCTCAGATGGAGCACACACCAGTTCTTGAGGATCTGGGGTCCACATTATTTAAATGTCAGATTTGACTAACTATTGTGATTAGCTATGATTAATTATTTAAATGAGTTGTGAGGAGTTGAATTAGTTACCATAAGTTATGACATTGTCCAGTTGCTGTGGATGGAGAATGTCATCCTTTGGAGCATTCTTGGCAAGAGGGCTTGGGGATTTATTACCACAATCATTATATTTATCTGAGGTCTCAGACTCAGAACATGACAGTACCATCCTAGTTTTCTTAGAGGATTTGGTAGTTATTTTCTCTTTTCCTTTAGCCTCAGTGGGCCGACTCATTGGAAGGACCCTGGTGAATCTGTCCAACATCTTGATATCCATTCTTTTGAGATAGTGAAGTCTTGATCCTTTGGAGTTATTGAACTTGTCTGGGTAAGATTGGATGAGATATAGGGACAAGATTCTTCCCAAATTGGGAGCTTGCAAACATTCCTTCAACCTTTGAAAGATCTCTACTCCCCAGGAGGTTTGTTTTTTCAGAATTATCCTAGTCATGAGGTCAAACATGTACTGGGATATAGTATCATGTGAACCAGTTTGCGTAGGATAGCTTTTCCCACAATGTCTAATAACAACTTCCCCCTCTGATTGAAGAATTTCCTCTTTAATGATCCAGTCTTGGCATCATTATATTCAGTCCATTTCAATACTTTCTTCTTGTCCTTCTCAGAGATTTCTTCTTCCTCACTTGAGCTGCAGGAAGGAAGATGAAGGGCTTTCTCTATCTTGGTTGGGGTGATTTTTATCCTCTCTTCTCCTATCTTGGATTTGATGGATGACTTGGAGGATGATATCTTGGCATTACTAAAGAGTTCTGGAATATGGGGCTTGGTTCAGAGAGAAGAAATTCTAATCCTTTGTCCTCAAGGAGTTGAATGACTCCCTTGATGTCTTCAGAAGCATGGGCAAAGCCATTTCTGACAATCTCATAGCCTTCAAGAAGATCTTTAGAACTTTTGGGATCCATTGCTATTGTAAACGAATGCGCTGGGATGGAAGAGAAGGTGATTCATCTCGGCAGTTGGAAGAGAAGGGTCGTGTGCCTTTCACTAAGCAGATTTGCTTTTTATATGGCTTGAGACTTAGGTAAAATTAAACCTAGTAATTAGATTTAATTGCTCTTATAATTATTAGTGTAAGTGGGTCAACTGGGGTTGTACTTAGACAATTTATAATGACTCCAACCCATCTCAGCGGAACCGCTGGGACAGTGACCTATCCGCTAGGATGGAACACTATCAGCCGCTAGGATAGATTTAGTCGTCTCAGCGGTTCAGCTGAAACAGATTGTTCTGGTTAAGCTGATCTTAATACCTTAAAATCATTAGAGATAGGATTACTTGAAGGCCTAATCATGTCACTCATAGGTTTGATGTGTCAACACATTAAGTTATACCAAGTCAAGCAGTATATCATACATGATTGAAAGTATGAAGTGTTTTACAATATTCTACATTTAACATTCCTAGTTCAATTTTGAAAGCATTAAACTTGGTCTCATCCAATGGATTAGTGAAGATATCAGCCACTTGATTGTCAATTGGGACAAATTCAATGCAGATATCTGGAGATTCTACATGTTTTCTTATAAAATGATATCTTATCTCTATATGCTTTGTCCTGCTGTGAGAGACAGGATTCTTAGCAATAGAGATAGCACTGGATGACTCACAATAAAGAGGAGAGTTACTTACCTTGAGGTTGTAGTCCTCTAGCTGGTGTTGAATCCACAATAGCTGTGCACAACAGCTCCCTGCAGCAATGTATTCAAACTCAGCAGTGGAGATAGCCTCACTTGTCTGCTTTTTGCTGCTCCATGATATCAACCTTCTTCCTAGGAATTGACAAGTGTCACTTGTGCTTTTCCTGTCTTCTTTGCATCCTGCAAAATCTGCATATGAAAATCCTGTTAGTTCAAAATCATTGTTCTTAGGGTGCCAAAGGCCAAGATGTAGGCTGCCTTTAAATTATCTCAAAATCCTCTTTGCAGCTGAGTAGTGAGATTCCTTAGGACATGCATGGTACCTAGCACACACACATGTAGATACATAATATCTGGTCTACTAGCAAATAAATATAATAGGGATCCAATGATGCACCTGTACATGGATTCATCAAAGGCCTTGCCCTTCTCATCCTTGTCCAGGGAAATGTTGGACCCCATGTGAGTTTTCATGGTGGAAGTTGATTCCATCCCAAACTTCTTGAAAAGCTCCCTAGTGTACTTGGTCTGAGAGATGAATATACCTTCATCTGACTATTTTACTTGGAGGCCTAAAAAGTACTTAAGCTCTCCCATACTGCTCATCTCAAACTCCCCCTGCATTAGGTTGGCAAAACTTTTGTAGAGGTTGTCATCAGTAGACCCAAATATTATGTCATCAACATATATTTGGACTAGGAGACACTTGCCCCTTGTTTCCCTAAGAAACAATGTGCTATCAATCTTTCCCCTCAAGAACTTGTTCTTGATGAGAAAGCTAGACAAAGTCTCACACCAAGCCCTGGGGACTTGCTTAAGACCATAAAGAGTTTTCATAAGTAAGTAAACATGACTAGAGAGGGTAGGATGTACAAAACCTGATGGTTGCTCAACATATACCTCTTCCTTCAAGTCATCATTAAGGAAGGCTGATTTGACATCCATTTGATACACTTTGAACCTCTTGTGGGCAGCATAGGCAAGGAATAGCCTAATTGCTTCCAACCTTGCAACAGGGGCAAAGGTTTGATCAAAGTTTATCCCTTCTACCTGTCTATACCCCTTGGCTACCAGCCTTGCCTTGTTCTTTATTATTGTACCATTTTCATCTAACTTGTTCCTATAAATCCATTTGCTACCTATGATATTGTGTCCTTGAGGTTTGGGCACCAATTTCCATACCTTGCATCTCTTGAATTGTAGAAGTTCTTCTTGCATAGCTTGAATCCAAAAAGTATCTTGGTTGGCTTCTTCAAACTTCTTGGGCTCCATTTGTGATAGGAAGCTCAAGAATGGGGCCTCATTTTGAGCCCTGCTTCTGGATAATACACGTTGATTCTGATCTCCAATTATTTTTTTTTATCTTGGATGATCCCTTAGATGTCTTACAGCTGTAGGCAGCCTGTTCTCAGCTTGCTGTGATGTTTCTGCTAGTTCAGTAGTGTCTTCATCGGCATGGACTTCTTCCTCTTCATGGATGGCAGCATCAGAATAAGCTTTGCTGCTGCTGGGTGTGTCTTGTATAGACATCCTTTCCAATTCCTTTTCATTTCCTGTGAAGACAAAGAACTAGACCAGCCCTTATATATTAGGCTAGTCTCATCAAATACTACATGCATAGACTCCTCTACAACGTGAGTTTTCTTGTTATACGTTCTATAAGCTCTACTATGTGAGCTATAGCCAACAAGAACATCCACATTGCATTTTTCTGTAAACTTTGTTAATTGAGATTTTCCATTGTTTAAAATGTAGCATTTGGAGCCAAAGATTCTAAAGTATGAAATTGTAGGTTGTTTGCCTTTAAGAATCTCATAGGGAGTTATTCCAAGAACCTTATTGATGGAGGCTCTATTGAGAACATGACATGCAGTATTGATTGCCTCAGCCTAGAAGTATTCTGGGAGTGAGGAGTCACTAAGCAGTGTTCTCCCAGCTTCTATCAAGGTCCTATTCCTCCTCTCATCCACACCATTTTGTTGTGGAGTCCTTGGGGAGAAGAACTCTTGGGTGATACCATATTCTTGACAAAACCTTGTCATAACTTCAGATTGAAATTCTGTGTCATGGTCAGTTCTAGTCCTGACCACATCACATTGCAAGCCATTCTGAATTGCTTTAACATGAGTTATAAAGACATTTAAAGTATCAGACTTCTTCTTAAAGAAGAATACCCATGTATATTTTGAGTGATCATCAACAATCACCAAAGTATACAACTTCCCACCTAGGATATGAATTGGCAAAGGATCATACAAGTCCATATGCAAGAGATAAAGACATCTTTCAGTGTCTTTGGAGCCAATACTTTTAAAGGTGGCACTTGTTTGCTTACCCATTTGGCAAGCATGACAAGGACCACTTTTAATACATTTTAAATTAGGACTATTCCTAACAAGGTTTTTAGAGAATAGTCTATACATTGTCTTGTAGTTAATGTGAGCAAGTCTCTTGTGCCATTGAACACAAAGGGACTCATTCTCATTAGCTACTAGACAAACAGATGTAAGAGAATTACTACATATAAAGTCTAAGAAATAAACATTCCCACTCTTAGTGCCCGAGAGAATGGTCTTTAAGTCATTAGACTTTTTGATCAAGCACTTGTCATTGTGGAATTCAATGGCATAGCCTAGATCACATTGTTGACTTATGCTTACTAGGTTGTGTTGCAACCCTTCAACGTAAGTGAACAACCATGTATTCGCCGAGTAGGCCCTCGGGACCCAAGAGGTATTTTGAGGCACTATTTTTCGGCACGATACAAGGCAGTAGGAGTGGTGGGGGTGGAGGCCCCCTTAGCGGGCGAGAGGGGCGGGCGGCCAGCCCCCCTCTCGCCTAGCTTCCTTAGCAGGGGAGAGGGGCAGGCGGCGAGCCCCCCTCTCGCCCAGCTCCATTAGCAGGCCAGAGGGGTGGGCAGCCAACCCCCCTCTCGCCCAGCTTCCTTAGCGGGCGGGAGGGGCTTGCGGCCAGCCCCCCTCTTGCCCAGCTCCCTTATTAGGCGAGAGGAGCGGGAAGCCAGCCCCCCTTTCGC
The DNA here is from genome assembly GCA_033032865.1 of Dactylorhiza incarnata. NCBI lineage: Eukaryota > Viridiplantae > Streptophyta > Magnoliopsida > Asparagales > Orchidaceae > Dactylorhiza > Dactylorhiza incarnata. The sequence continues at coordinate 303,883 of JAWHQI010000210.1, forward strand.
CTAGCTCCGTTAGCCGGCGAGAGGGGCGGGCGGCCAACCCCCCTCTCGCCCAACTTCCTTAACAGGCGAGAGGGCCGGGCGGCTAGCCCCCCTCTCGCCCAACTCCCTTAGCAGGCGAGAGGGGCGGGTGGCCAGCCCCCCTCTCGCCCAGCTCCATTAGCGGGCGAGAGGGGCGGGCAGCCAGCCCCCCTTTTGCCCAGCTCCCTTAGTGGGCTAGAGGGGCGGGCGGCAATCCCCCCTCTCGCCCAGCTTCCTAAGCAGGCGAGAGGGGCGGGCGGCCAGCCCCCCTCTCACCCAACTTCCTTAGCAGGCGAGAGGGGCGGGCCGCCAGCCCCCCTCTCGCCCATCTCCTTTAGCGGACGAGAGGGGCAGGCGGCCAGCCCCCTTCTCGCCAAGCATTCTTAGCAGGTGAGAGGGGCGGGCGGCCAGCCCCCCTCTCACCTGCTCCCTTAGCATGCGAGAGGGGAGGGAGGCCAGCCCCCCTCTCGCCCAGCATCCTTAGCAGGCGAGAGGGGCGGGCGCCAGCCCCCCTCTCGCCCAGCTTCCTTAGCAGGCGAGAGGGGTGGGCGACCAGCCCCCCTCTCGCCCAGCTTCCTTAGAAGGCGAGAGGGGTGGGCGGCCAGCCACCCTCTAGCCCAGCTCCCTTAGCATGCGGGAGGGGCGGGCGGCCAGCCCCCGTCTTACCCAGCTCCCTTAGCGGGCGGAAGGGGCGGGCGGCCAGCCCCCCTCTCGCCTAGCTCCCTTAACAGGCGAGAGGGGTGAGCGGCCAGCCCCCCTCTAGCCCAACTTCCTTATCAGGCGAGAGGGGCGGGCGGCCAGCCCCCCTCTCCCCCAGCTTCCTTAGCAGGTGAGAGGTTCGGGAGGCCAACCCCCTATCTCCCAGCTCCCTTAGCAGGCGAGAGGAGCGGCGCCAGCCCCCCTCTCGCCCAGCTTCCTTAGCAGGCGAGAGGGGCGGGCGGCCATCCCCCCTCTCACCCAACTTCCTTAGGAGGCTAGAGGGGCGGGCGGCCAGCCCCCTCTCGCCAAGATTCCTTAGCAGGCGAGAGGGGCGGGCAGCCAGCCTCCCTCTTGCCCAGCTTTCTTAGCAGGAGATAGGGGTGGCCGGCCAGCCCCTCTCTCGCCCAGCTCCCTTAGCAGGCGAGAGGGGCAAGCGGCCAGCCCCCCTCTTGCCCAGCTTCCTTAGCAGGCAAGAGGGGCGGGCGGCCATCCCCCCACTCGCCCAGCTCCCTTAGCGGGTGAGAGGAGCGAGAGGGGCGAGAGAGGTGGGCGGCCAGCCCCCCTCTCGCCCAGCTTCCTTAGCAGGGGAGAGGGGCGGGCGGCCTCCCTCCCTCTCGCCCAGCTCCCTTAGCAGGCGAGAGGGGCGGGCAGCTAGCCCCCCTCTCGCCCAGCTTCCTTAGCAGGCGAGAGGGGCGGGTGGCCAGCACCCCTCTCTCCCAACTTCCTTAGCAAGCGAGAGGGGCAAGCAGCCAGCCCCCTCTCACACAGCTCCCTTAGCAGGCGAGAGGGGCGGGCATCCAGCCCCCCTCTCGCCCAGCTTCCTTAGCAGGCGAGAGGGGAGGGCGGCTAGCCCTCCTCTCTCCCAGCCCCAGGGGGAGGGGTCGGTCTGCATTTAGCGTCATAGAATAGCGAGATTTGGCTGTTAGCAGGACAAATTCGAGGGCATTTTCATAATCTCGTAGGCCAGAATCTGGTTATTTGCAGACCCGTTTCCAAAAACTATAAATAAGCCTAAGGGGGCACCATTTGGAGGGATCTCTCTTTTGGCCTCCTCCTCCCCTAAGTTCCTTTGTTGGGTGGAGAGAGTCTCCAAAGGTGCCCAAGCTTAGCATTGGCTTGGGAGGGGAAGCGCTCTAAGATCTTTCGGGTGTGTGGTGGGACCTCCTCAATAAGCCCTTGGCCTTGTTCCTAGTTCCTTAGCTTCTTAGCATAGAGCTCTCCCTTGGGGGGAGTAAGTGTGAGGTCACCCCTCAACTTGTTGAGGCCCCGAACTCCTCGAGAGACCAATTTATTGGTTTCAACAATAAGCTACCCTTGTGATTGTGACTATGCCATTGGAGATCATACCATATCCCTTGGTGATTCCTCTTTCTGATCCCCAATGATAACCTTGGGTCCATTCTTCACAGCCTTGTAGTCCTGTAGAAGATTTCTTGTTCCTGTCTTGTGCCTTGAGCACCCACTGTCCAAGTACCAAATTTGGTTGAGGCTGGTACTTGAACTATCCTACAAGAAGGAGTTTAGTTACCCTTAGGAGCCCAAACAGCTTTGGGTCCTAGGTCCTGTTAGCATGATGAAATGACCTCACACTAGTTGTTCCCTTTGCAGGAAAGCTCATCTTTACACATGGCACATTAGGATTGTGCCAACATTCTATGGCAAAGTGTTCCACTTTACCATAGCACCAACATTCATGAATGTTGTATATCCTCTTCTGAACATTTCTTGAGGGGTGTGCAGCACTGTGCATATGTTCAGGAGGAGAGATAGCAGCTTTTCTCTTGTTTCTTTCAGCAAGGATTTGGCTGAAAGTCAATCTGTGGATAGTCTTAGTAGTCTTTGTATTAATGGCATCAGCTTGCTGATGAGTCCCAATTATATACACTTTTATGGACTCATCCGGGCTAGTTTTCATTCTCTTGTGCGTCATTATCGAGATATTATTGTGTCTATTTCTCTTTTGCTCATTCATGCGCACTTACGTGCTTCGTGCTCCTTTTTGGCCCATTTTGGTGTGCGTTGCGCTCCACGTTATTGGGGGTAAGCACATGGTGCTCCCCAATCCTTTTTCTATGTTTGATTGGTGTTGGCAGTGTATTCCCAGCTGATTTGTTGTGCTTGCAGGTGTTTGGATCATCTCCTTTTGCCAAGAATTCATGAGTGTGTATATCGCATGGTCGTGCGTTTTCCTGGTGCACGAATGGCTGCGGTCATGCGCCTTCATCTTGGGAGAATACCCGTGATCTGAATTTGATCGTGCATTTTTACGCACGGGCGGATCGCCCGTGCGTGAAGGAAATGCACGATCACCTGTTTCACCTATATTCTAGCCAATCTGAATTTGTTCGTGCGTTTTTACGCACGGGTGGATTCGCCCGTGCGTGAGTAAAACACCCGGGCGCTGCTGCTTCTTCCTCAAGCCTGGTTTCGCGTTAAATAATGCATGGGAAACGCACGGTCGTGCGTTCGCCTATGCGTGGCTAAAAATCTTACTGTTTAGTATTTAAAGCAGGAAATCTGCTACATTCGGAGAGACCCGCGGGAAAAGCTCCCGCAGGAAATGTGCTACATTCGGAGAGACCTGCAGGAAATCTGCCATTTTTGCCCACTTCGCCGTTCCACCACCATTTTGACCTAGGAGGAGCTCTGATGACCTTTGGCTTGCAAATCTACCGCAAAGCTCCCTCCTTGGCCTCCTCCATCATCCTCGAGCTCAAGAAAGACATAGACGAAGAACTTCCTCCACATTCCAGGTGTCGAACAAGAGCTACTTCAAGCTAGACCACGAAGAAGACGGGTAATAGTAGAGGAAGGTGATAGCTCCTCTGGACCCCGGACGCAACTGAATACCGAGACGGACGAGGCCTGACAACCCTATGATTCCGGCCGAGAATCTTCAGCATAGTCTTCGAGCTTTGGTTGACTCTTTTCCCCTACGCTTGTTTCAGAGTTTCTCTTTATATGTATTTGAGATTGTGGATGATGTTCATAAACCTTATGTTTTAGTTGTTATGATTTCATGTTTATGAGATCCTTTGTGGTTGATGAGATTTGAGGAGCACCGTAGTCCGCCATCCACTCCACCGCTTACTAGTGCTCCGCACTAGAAATTGCTAGTTGTGTGTTCAGCGATGAGGTGCCTACGACCCTCATCAGCTAGCCTTCTCGTCCACCCGCTCACCGATGTATGGCATCGCGGCCTGCACACCATCCCGACAAGCGAAGCGGAGCTTTAGGCCCGCATTTTCTTTCTCCGTTGATAGCATAGGAAAACCACTTTCAAAACCCCCCTTTTTTATTTAGTGTTTTAGAATCTTTATAAGAGTTTCCCTAGTAGGCAAATCATAGTACCCAACTTGCAGTCCTTTGAGAACGATATTCGGGGAGTTTCTCCCTACATTTATTGCTTGACAATGACAGGTGCACTGCCGTCATACCGCATTTCGCGCTTGCTAATTAGTAGTGCTGAAATAGCGCGTCAAGTTTTTGGCGCCGTTGCAGGGGAGTGCAAGCGTGTATGATTCGCCCTTCTCGGGAAATTAGCTTAAAGATATTCTTGTTTTTGAGTTTTCTTTTTGTGTTGTAGTGTGTGTATGCACCGATGAGATCTCAGTGGCTTTGCAGCTTTTGACCCTGAAATAGAGCGTACCCTACGGGCGCGTCTCCGTGCTGCTGTCACCATGGATGCCAATGGAAATCAGATCGATCCCGTGGTCGGAAATGCACCAGGAGGTGGTCAGGCTGCTGACGAGAATGAAGTTGCTAGGCCACGACCCAGGACCATGAGAGACTACACTACGCACACTGTTGGGAGTGTGTACCCCGGATTCAGCCCGATAATCACTAATAACAACTTTGAGATAAATCTAGCCATCCTGAATATGATCCGCAACTAGGCCCAATTCTCTGGGTTAGTCAGTGAAGACCCCCATCTTCACTTGATTGAATTCGCAGAAATTTGCGGGACATTTCGGTACATCGGGATTGCTGATGAGACAGTGAAACTCCTACTATTTCCATTCTCCCTCCGTGACAATGCAAAAGCATGGCTCCACACCATACCACTTGGGACACTTTGCAAGAAAAATTTATGGCGAAGTTCCATCCTGTCGACAAGGTTGTAAACTCGAGGAGGGAAATCACAACCTTCTGACAGCATGATCAGGAGACTCTCGCAGAAGCATGGGAAAGGTTCATGGACCTTCTCCGGAAATGCCCCCAGCATGAGCTGCAACCGTGGACCATAGTGGAAAATTTTTACTTTGCAATTGAGCCTAACTTCAGGGCCATAATTGATGCAGCTGCAGGCAGAACTCTAATGAACCACACGCCCGAAGACGCATTGCGGATCCTCCAAGACACTACCATTCATAGCACATTCTGGACTGCTGGCAGAAACGCCCCAAGAAATGCTCGGGGACTCTTTGAAGTGAGCACATCTGGTGCATCCGCTGAGATGGCATCAACACCTTATGAAAGTGCGATGCTGCTTAAAAGTCCTGCTCTTCCTTCTGCCCCAGTAACGGTTATCTCTTGTCAAGGTTGTGGAAGCCCAGGGCATCATGCGTATGAGTGTCCCACAGGTGAGCAACCTAACGATGTATCTTATGGTGAAAGTGTTAATTATATTAATGATCAAAACCGCAGAGCCCCTTTTAATAGTGTTTATAACCGGGTGTGAGGAGTCATCTGAACTTCTCTTGGAAACAAAATGTTCCTGGCCAATGATGGCAAGGAGGCTCGCATCAATCTGATGCTCAAGCCTCTGGTAGCCAACCGTGGCCACCTCAACCGAGTTATGATAAAGGTGCTCCATCTCCTAAGAAAAGCAACTTAGAAGAAATGATGGAGAGGTTTATGCAGGCCGCTAACTCGAATATGGTTAACCAAGCTACGTCCATGCAAAACTTGGAGACGCAATTGGGCCAATTGGCTCAACTGCTAACCGAGCGTTCGCAAGGGACCCTTCCTAGCAACACTGAAAAGAACCCAATCAATCAAGGGAAGAGTCTCACTGATGCGGAACTGAGTAACCCAAGTGAGTTGGTAATCACTTGCTCCATAAATAATATCGAAACTGCTGCCCTGTGTGACTTCGGTTCATCCCGCAACGTCCTTGCACTGCAGGATGTTGCTAAAATGCATCTTGAAATGAACACGGATGACCGGAAGTCCTTAGTGCTAGTGAATGGGACCGTCATTCAGGCGGAGGGAGAAGTGAGGAATGTTGAAGTTGTAATCGAGGGGACGGTGGTGATCGCCGATTTACAAGTATTGGGACCTCGTGAGAATCAATCTATTCCCATCTTGGTTGTGCCGTTCTTGAAAGAGAGCGATGCCACTTTGGATTTCTCTACAGGGAGTGTTATCCTACCGAGTAAGGTAACACCCCCTGCTTGCCCAAGATTGTAACTAAAACATTGATTCGCCCTCCCGACTTTATTATTAAAGAACAACTTAGTAATGCAGAAAAAAGTTCGTTAGATGGAGGAAAGGAAGAGAAGCTATCGAGTAGTGAAGAAGATGATGTTGACTCTCGGAAAGAAGATGACTCTGAGAGGGAGGAGAGATTCATTTCTGAACCTGTCGAGCCAAATGCAACTCGGGACAACGTCCCATTTTTATTTTGCAATAAACTGTGTAAGAAACCACTTAAACGCTCTATCACGTGGGCTGATCCAGTTGCCACTGCGGCAACGGAAGTGATGCCACCCACCACTAAGGTGGGAAATTCTGATGACTATCAATGCTGGTGCTCTCCAATAGTGGAGAAGCATAAACAGGAAAGACTATTGCGTGGTGCACGCTCTGCTGCTCTCCAAAATGGCAAGATGGCGGAGGCTAGGGAAAAATTGGGTGATACCAATTTTGGCCCTAAAGCTTTCACCTCCAGCCTACGAGCCACTGGAGATGTGCACTACAAAAGTGCATGTAGCTGATTTAATTTTTCTTGTTTTTTGATCTTTGTGTGTGTGAACTCTTCTTGAAAATTTCTGCTTTATGAAGTGTGCTTTAATACAGGTATTTAGTCCACCTTAAGGACGACATACAAAGGGCTTCTTGGGAGACAACCCATTGGGGAACCATTCGGTTTCGGCCTTTCCTTCAGAATTTTGTTTATTATGTGTTGTTTTGGACTTTTTGCTAACATCGCAGGTTTAAGCTCTCACTTAGGAGATGAGGAAGGAGCACTTTCAAGAAGGAATTGCAGCACTTCTGGCATGCTCATTCGTGAGCATAGGTCCACGCTACCCCTATTTTCCTTACTCATGAACTCTTTATTTTATATGGTTTTGATCGAGTCTGGGGGAGAGATAGGTTATGCACGTGCACGCACTTTGCATAGCATGTTATAATGTGCTGAGTTAGGATTTTCAATTCTTCTGCAAACATTTGCACCTAGTTCACGCGTACTTGATCACACACGCTTATTGGGTATTGCTGCGAGGTTCCCCGCTCATAAGAATTGGATTGTTAGTGTAGGAGTGAGGGGTGGAGAAAAATGTCGACTCGAGTAGTTCTCTAGTCGAGTGCTCCCGTCACGCCAAGAAATTCAATTAGAGTAGAATAAAATTCAATGTTATAATTTAATTATTTCTATTATAGTAGCTGCAATTTATTTTACTTTAGTGGTTGATGAGTAATTTATTTACTCATCTTTTAGTCTAGGTTTATTATGTTTTTAATATAAAATTTTGTTATTTATAAGAATTTTATCATATAAATCCTTCCATTGTTTATTTCATAAGCTAACTTAAGTTTATTTTGTGTTTTCAGGTTTTCTGGGCTGTTTCGAGCAAAAAGTTAAATTACACGCCCCCAGTTCACGGGCGTGACCCATGGGCGTGTAACCTACGAAGTGTTCCAGACAGGTTTCCGCCACCCGGAGTCGTTCCGTAAAGAATTCGCCAAGTACACGCCCTAGATCACGGACGTGACCAAGGGCGTGACCCAATATCACGGCCACGACCCGCCACAAGCACCCAGAGCCAGCTGCCACGTCAATTAAAATTACACGCCCCCCAGTCACAGGCGTGACAGCCAGTCACGAGCGTGACATTTGAGGGGTGACATGAAGTACACGGGCGTGACTCTTCCCGCGCCAATTTCCCAACGAAGCTTCCCGCCAGCAGCAAGTTTTAAAGATTACACGCCCCAGGTCACGGGCGTGACCCTAGGGCGTGACGCATCTGAAACGCCGGCATTGAAGCCAGGTCGCGCCCTCTCCGCCAACACCGATCATGCCCTTTACACGCCCCTTGGTCACGGGCGTGACCAAGGGCGTGTAACAACAAAATTTCAGCTATTTAAGGGGACCTTCCAGATGTTCAAGAACAAATTTTTGGGAGTTCTAGCCTATTTTCTTGCACTAGTTTTAATCTTGTATGCCCTTTTCTTCTTGCACTTTATTTCCAAAGCTTGTAACTCTAAATTTTCTTGTTGTAATTTCTTTTGCTAAGTAATAAAATAGTTTTTTTCTCTTACTTTTCCTCTTATTTTCATCATGCACTTCTTTCATTTCATCATTTCCTCCATCTCTATGAGTAGCTAAATTCTATTAGTACTCAACCGAGATGATCCAAGGGAAATATAATTCTTGATTTAAATTTTAGCTTCTCTTTCTCTTCTTTAGAAAACTTTAGATTTATTCTTGAACTTTTTTGGATTGAGATTATATTATCGATATATAATTCTCATCTTTGTTTTCGCAATCTAATAACCGAGAGGTTTTGATTTCGAATCGATCATTTCAAGAATAAATAGAGTTGAATGCACTCCTCAAGCGAGGATGACATAATTTTCCCGGATTGGAGTCAAATCCAATAGAGGGGTTCACTACGATAAGGTGAGTTTTAGATTTTGATTCTAGAACGAAAGTTCGTTTGATCAACTAAACTCAGTTGAGCGTATCCTCGAGAGAGGTGTGTTCATAAATCGGGAACCTCCACGGTCAAGTTTTCTCTTAAGAGATTTAGAAGTTGTTCTTTTTATATTTTATTTTCCCAAGGTGATTCAAGGTTGAGTACTAACTTTTAACTCATCATTTTAAATAAACTATTTATCTTTCTCGCAACCAACCAACCACAATTTTATTCGATAAAATAATAGAGATTTTCTGAGTAAGAGTACTCAACCGCCCCCGAGTCTAATACGACCTTGTTTTAATAACCTATACTACATTCGATACGGTACACTTGCCGTTATCGTTTGCGGATATAGTTTTGCGCATCAAGTTTTTGGCGCCGTTGCCGGGGTATACGGTTGATATTTTGAAAAACGAAATATCTATTAATTTTATCTTTTATTTTCGTATTTCTATTAAGGTGTAACTAAATTCCTGGAAAGGATGCTTTGGGATTGAATTCTCATCACAACCTCTAGTACCTTGCAAGCCCTTAACCGGGTAGAAGTCCAGGACTAATTTTAAATCACCTAATAATAAAATAATAAAATTAAAATAAATATATTAATCTAAAATCTTATTTCCCCTTTTTCTTTTTCCGTATCTTTTCTTTTCTTTTGGTTTATGACCCGAGGAAATTCTTCAATTAATCTTGAATTTTGTTTTGATCCGGAAATCGAGCGCACCTTGCGTCGTCGTCTCCGATTTAGTGATCTACCAATAATTCAAGAAGAGTCTATATGAGAAACTAATGAAGGCTTAATGGATAACCCCGACCATAATGAGGCCCCGCTACGGACTATGTCCTATTATGCGAGGCCAAATTTGGAGGGAACACAATCTAGCATTATTCGCCCGGCGGTGGAGAATAATAATTTTGAAATTAAAATGAGTATCATTCAAATGGTACAGCAAACCGTCATCTTTGACGGCTTACCAGATGAAGATCCAAATTTACACTTATTGAATTTTTTGGAAATTTGCAACACGTTTAAGATTAATAGCGTCACCGATGAAGCCATTCGTTTGTGTTTATTTCCATTCTCTTCGCGGACTAAGGCCAAGCAGTGGTTGGGATCTCTTCCTAAAGGTTCCATCACTACGTGGGCCGAGTTGATGGAGAAATTTTTAACTAAATATTTTCCTTCGGCGAAGTCCGCTAAATTACGTACGGACATTCTCTCATTTACGCAAATAGACTCGGAGTCTCTCTATGACACATGGGAGCGCTTCAAGGAATTATTGCGGAGATGTCATCACCATGCCCTTCCTTTATGGCAACAAGTTCAAACATTCTACAATGGTTTGAATCTCCAAACGAGGCAAAAGATTGATGCGGCAGCTGGGGGAACTCTAAATAACAAAACCCCAGATGCCGCTCAAGAGCTTTTTGAGGAGATGGCCATGAATGCTTATCAGTGGAATGCGCCACGGTCGCGTCCTAACAAACTGACCGGACTCTTTGAAGTCGAGGGCACCCCAAATTTAACATATCAAGTAGAATGGCTCACTAAGCAAATGGCGGAGATGTCTGCTTCATCCGTAACTAACGGGGCTATTAACTATAATAATTATTATTATTATAATTATAATAATAATTTTAATCAAGAGCAAGTTGATTATATGCGGAACTCCTATCGTCCTCCTTATAACTGATGCGCAAATCTCGCACACCGCTATAGGCGGTAGCTAGACTGCGGCACGAAACGGCAGTGTACCGATCGTTCAAGTAATATAAAACGAGGAGTAATCCCCGAGTATCGAATCTCTCAAGGAACACAGTAAGGTGGAGATTACTATTGAGGCAGGACTTGAGATCGAAGTCCTTTGGTCGGATGGATGTGGAACGGGGGATTTGGTTTGTGGAAAATAAAGAGAAAATATTACACTACTCCAATGCAATGCCGCTATGCAATGCTTCGCTTGGCGGGATGGAATCTACGTAGGCCTTGAGCGCGCTACATCGTAAGGGCGGATGGACGAGTAGGCAAGCGGAATCGAACTATGCAGGCCTTGAGCGCGCTGCTTCCTAGGGCGAGTGGATTACACGGGCCGCTATGCCACGCTTCGCTAGGCGGATGAACGAGTAGGCAAACAGAGTGAGGGTCGTAAGCACCTCTTCAACAAGCATGCCACTAGGAATTGCTAGTGCGGCGACGAACGTGACGACGGGATGGAGGATGGAATGGGGCGCACCTCAAGCAACTCAAACAACAAGTATTTCACATAGACATGAAATATATAAAAATACAAACTAGTTTAAGTGCTCTACTTCATCATAATACAAAGATCTACACATATACACATCAATAAGAGAAGAACAAGGCAAGAAATCGACCGAATCCGAAGGCTCGTCAAGGAGTCACGGTTGGAATCGCTAGGTTGTCAATCCGCGTCCAAGCTCGGTCCTCAACGACGTCCGGGGTAGAGAGAGTTGTCACTACTCTTCAATGAGCCCGTCTTCTTCGTCTCACGATCCGGTAAAGGTTGCAAACTTCCCCTTGCTTGATGGTAATGGAGGCTAGATCTCCCTTGAAGCTCTAGGATGAAGGAGGAGGCCGAGATGATCTCCGGGCTCAAGATTGGCGTGAAGAACAAGCCCGGAGCACCTCCTGAAAGTGGGCGGCGATGGACGGCGAAAAAGGCGCGGAGCTGGATCTCTGGGAGCGGGAAGAACTGATCGATCGAATAGGGCAAGACCTGCGGCTTAAATAGAAATTCTGTCAGAAAATGGTCACGCACGGTCGAACGCACGACCGTGCGCAGACCGTGCGTTATTAAATGATAAAACTTGACTTGGGCAAGACGCTGCGCCGCCCGTGCGTTTTGCTTACGCACGATCAACACCGCCCGTGCGTACAAACGCACGGGAAAAATCCGATGCTCTGAAATTAAGAATACACAGGTCGACCGTGCATTTTACTCACGCACGGGCAAACCGCCCGTGCGTGAAAACGCACGAGTAGACTCAGATGCTCCGTTTTCTTCCCAGACACATGACCGCACAGACCGTGCGTCAAGGAAACGCACGACCGTGCGATATGCACAGAAATTACTTTTGGGGGAAAACGGGACGATCAGGTCACCTGCAAACAAGATATACCAGCTGGGAATACACGTCCAGCACAGAAATACATAAAAGAAGGGAAGGGGAGCACAATGTGCTTACCCCCAACAACAAGGAATGTAATTGCACACCGAAATGGGCTTAATAGTGCACCTTGTGAAGAAATGTGTTCAAGTGAAGTTTAAGCGATAATGAACTAAAAGTGAAGTGCAAATGCATGAAAGCTAGCCCAGATGAGTCCAAATATGTGTATATAAATGGGACTCATCACACCCCCAGACTTACTCGTTTGCTCGTCCTGAGCAAACTATCTCCCATGTGAAGTAGAAAAATCTTAAGCTGGCAAAGTAATTGAATATGCGAAGTACAATGCGAAGTCGCTTACACGCGCGCGTTGAAATTTCAGTAGAAAAACCTTTTAAACATGCGAAATAGATTAGAATTTTCTAGATTACGTTTCTACTTATTATTGCTACTCATAATTTGAATCGTGGTGAATCCTTCAATCATGTATAGGGTGAAAGTAGCTCGATCACTAAGTGGAATATTGCCAGAGATCGAGGATCGGGACAAACTCCAAAGAAATCCATCAGTGACGATGGCCATAAGTTTGCCCGTTCACACTCTCTCCACGACACTAGTTACGCTCAGAGTGCAAATCAATAGGACTTTTAGGTTATGATTTAGGCTTAGGCTATGGTGCCATAGACAATGATAAATGTGGGGGCTTAGCACACCTAACCCAAATGAGCTCGCAATAAAAACACTATCTGGCAATAATGAAAAATGTGTACACCACACCCCCAGACTTAAACATGAAACTATGGGGTGTGTACACCACCTATTCCCAAATACATTGCTTTACACTTTTTTTCATTTCTTTTCACATTTTTTTTTCCTTTTTTTCCTTTTTTTTAAATTATAACTTGCACATATAATAACAAACACAGCTATATTTTCAATAACGCATTCCCACCACAACCACAAATATATACAGCCTTAACACCCAACTTTTAAATGCACAAATTGCTTGAGCTCAGAATTTGGTGTGCGATTTGGATAGTCATTTTGGCTTTGGTGAATTGAAGGTGGAGCTGAAGCAAATGGTAGGAATTAGGCACAAAGGGGCTAAGCAAGGATAGAGCGTTTAGGAATGGTGTGAAGGCTCAACCGGGTCAAAGAATGGCCTATATCACACTCGCACAAATGAAATAACCTATACCCATGCTTCGAGAGTCGCTAGGGGCAAGTTCTTAGCCACTGAGAAAGAATATCCTTCCTCCCGACTCGAGCAATACATCACTAGCGATCGTCTACACACTCACCTACACTATCGTCGGATTCAACTGGATTCACGAAATACGAGTAGAATAAATAGTATTCACACAATTGGAAAATTATAAAACTAAATTCATGAGAAAAAGCTAATTCTACAAGAATTTCAACACGAGACGCGAGCACTCGACTAGGAGCACTACTGGAGTCAACATGTTACTCCGCCACTCAATACTATGCCAGCATCATGATCTTTCAATCACACAGAAAAATAATATTTACCCGAGACGCATAGACAAATAAGCGCGTGCTCAATTGGGTGTTGTGATGTGCTGTGAAGATGAACAATACAAAATAAATGAGATCAATATACTTCTAGTATGCAAATGATATGTGCACGTGCAGTGGGTAACACATAGCGGCTCTCCCCCAGACTTAATCTAAACAATCCAACAAAATATATGGCCATGAAATTCAAAATGAAGCTAAGGGAAGAGGGTACCCAATGCTCAGCAAGTGAGCATACCAGGAGATTGGCGTGTAAACCAAGACAACGCTGCAACGTCCGCCATCCAGAAGAAGGACCTGCAGGGGTGAGCTCCGCAAAAACAAAAGAAAAAGACAAACTAAAAGAAACTACAGCTAACTAAACATGATTAGAAGAAATAAAAATGCAGGAAAAGTAAGATAACTACTGGGGTTATTGTCCTCCCAGCACGACTTATTCAAATTGAAAATAGTTCTAGCTAATGGGTCTATGAAAAGAAAAGTGCACAGGTAACTGTTCTAATATGCGTGTCGGTAGCGGGTACCGATACGGCGACATAACAGTCACACCTCTACCCAAATATAAATAATACCTACTCGTCACAGGTAGAGGGAATAAAAAGTAAGAAGAGGAGGAATCCTCACTCATCTCACCAAAAACATCCTTGCCCAGCAAGGTGTCATCTTCAGGGACGCGGCAGGAAGAGAAGGCAATGAATGAGGCTTCCTCTATGGAGGAGGGATCAACCGCCTCACATGAGAGGATACATTCATCATTGACTTGAGCAAAATGCTCCAAGTCCTCCTGGAGTACCTGTGAAGACTCAACCCCCACAGGCTTAGATGAAGAAGAGGGCTCAAGGAATAAAGAAGAGGAAGAACATAAATAAAAATCAATCGGGGGAGTGGTCCCGGTCTCACTCCAAGCAGGATCCAAGGATAGATCGCTATCATCATCGTAAGTATCATAGCGAGGGGAACCCAAGAACTCAAGGGCCTCGGTGGTGAGTTGGACCTCCTCGTCCCATGAGGAAGTGCAAACCTCCTCATCAGAGAGAGTATCCTCCTCATCCCACCGAGGTGCACCATCGTGTTCAAAGCATTCATTCTCCCCTTCGGGGAAAATAAACTCCTCATCCCACTTTGGAGCACCCTCCGAGTCAGAAGCTTCACCCCGCTCCTTTACTTCGATAGGATCATAAAAAATGTGTGTGAAAAATTCTTGCAGAGAAACTGGAGGAACAAAAAGGTTTGGTTCCTCCGCAAAGAGATCTGCTAATGCCTCCCCGATGGAAAGAGTACTTTCCATATCCCACTCAGGAGCATCTAGGAGCTCCCATTCCTCTCCTTGTTGGCCAACAGATGAGTGATCATCATCACTAGGAGTGAAGCCATACACAGGGAGTGAGGAGTCCATGCATGAAATAAGATCGGGGGTAGAGGGAATGATTGCCTCCATGGGTAAAGAATGAGTGATAGGGACAATGTTGTCATGAGTGGAGGAACGGCGGTCAGGATTGAAAAGACTAGGACAGTCCTTCAATTCATGACCCCTCCTCGACACAACAAGCAAACAACGTTCCTACAGTGCCTAACATTTAACTCCTTCATTTGGTCTATATAATAGACCATCATGTCGTAAGTGCCAGGCGAAATATCCCATGAAGACATTTTCAACAATAAAAGCAGATATAATGAAACTGAAATTCTTTGCAAAGAAATTTACACAAACTAATAAAACTACTTGGATTAAACTTGCCTAAAACTTAAAAACAGAAGAGGAAGAAATAATAACAAACACTATATAATTAAAAAGCAAACAAAAATAACAAAGCGGCTATACACACTGGAAGAACTACTATCTCTCGGCTCTCCCTCTCAAGAAAACTCACACGTCTGTGTTCCTCGGCAACGATGCCAAAAACTTGATGCGCAAATGTCGCACACCACTATAGGCGGTAGCTAGACTGCGGCACAAAACGGCAGTGTACCGATCGTTCAAGTAATATAAAACGAGGAGTAATCCCCCAGTATCGAATCTCTCAAGGAACACAGTAAGGTGGAGTTTACTATTGAGGCAGGACTTGAGATCGAAGTTCTTTGGTCGGATGGATGTGGAACGGAGGATTTGGTTTGTGGAAAATAAAGAGAAAATATTACATTACTCCTATGCAATGCCGCTATGCAATGCTTCGCTTGGCGGGATGGAATCTACGTAGGCCTTGAGCGCGCTACTTCGTAAGGGCGGATGGACAATTAGGCAAGCGGAATCGAACTATGCAGGCCTTGAGCGCGCTGCTTCCTAGGGCGAGTGGATTACACGGGCCGCTATGCCACGCTTCGCTAGGCGGATGGACGAGTAGGCAAACGGAGTGAGGGTCGTAAGCACCTCTTCAACAAGCACGCCACTAGCAATTGCTAGTGCGGCGACGAACGTGACGGCGGGATGGAGGATGGAATGGGGCGCACCTCAAGCAACTCAAACAACAAGCATTTCACATAGACATGAAATATATAAAAATACAAACTAGTTTAAGTGCTCTACTTCATCATAATACAAAGATCTACACATATACACATCAATAAGAGAAGAACAAGGCAAGAAATCGACCGAATCTGAAGGCCCGTCGAGGAGTCACGGTTGGAATCGCTAGGTTGTCAATTCGCGTCCAAGCTCGGTCCTCAACTACATCCGGGGTAGAGAGAGCTGTCACTACTCTCCAATGAGCCCGTCTTCTTCGTCTCACGATCCGGTAAAGGTTGCAAACTTCCCCTTGCTTGATGGTAATGGCGGCTAGATCTCCCTTGAAGCTCTAGGATGAAGGAGGAGGCCGAGATGATCTTCGGGCTCAAGATTGGCGTGAAGAACAAGCCCGGAGCACCTCCTGAAAGTGGGCGGCGATGGACGGCGAAAAAGGCGCGGAGCTGGAGCTCTGGGAGCGGGAAGAACTGATCGATCGAATAGGGCAAGACCTGCGGCTTAAATAGAAATTCTGTCAGAAAATGGTCACGCACGGTCGAACGCACGACCGTGCGCAGACCGTGCGTTATTAAATGATAAAACTTGACTTGGGCAAGACGCTGCGCTGCCCGTGCATTTTGCTTACGCACGATCAACGCTGCCCGCGCGTACAAACGCACGGGCAAAATCCGACGCTCTGAAATCAAGAATACACAGGTCGACCGTGCGTTTTACTCACGCACGGGCAAACCTCCCGTGCGTGAAAATGCACGAGTAGACTCCGACGCTCCGTTTTTTTCCCAGACACAAACGCACGACCGCACAGACCGTGCGTCAAGGAAACGCACGACCGTGCGATATGCATAGAAATTACTTTTGGGGGAAAACGGAACGATCAGGTCACCTACAAACAAGATATACCAGCTGGGAATACACGTCCAGCACAGAAATACATAAAAGAAGGGAAGGGGAGCACAATGTGCTTACCCCCAACAACAAGGAATGCAATTGCACACCGAAATGGGCTTAATAGTGCACCTTGTGAAGAAATGTGTTCAAGTGAAGTTTAAGCGATAATGAACTAAAAGTGAAGTGCAAATGCATGAAAGCTAGCCCAGATGAGTCCAAATATGTGTATATAAATGGGACTCATCAATAACCCAAATAATAATCTTCCTAATAGTTATAATCCGGGTTTAAGGAACCACCCAAATTTTTCATGGAGCAACCCCAATAATGCTCAACGCTCCCCACAAGCGAATCCTCCCGGATTCGCTCCACCACAACCACCAAAGGCCCCTTCACTTGAAGAGGTCTTCACCAAATACGTCGCCTCTACTGATGCCAATATCCGAAATCTTTCCGGATCTATTAAAAGTCTAGAAAATCAGATTGGACAACTCGCCAAGATGTTCTCCGAATGCCAGCAGGGAGCTCTACCGGGCAATACTGAGCCCAATCCACGGGAGAGCACCAACGCTATAACCCTCCGCAGCGGAAAGGAGGTAAAAAGTTCAAATTTGGCCGAGCCTGAGGTAAACGTTTCAACTCCAACTCCGCATTTAAATTCTTCTGATTTAGTTCCGCGCATTATTCAAATGTCTTCTATTCCGTATCCTTCTAAATTACAAAATGAGCGCAACGAGGAGCAGTATAAAAAATTTATAAATATTTTAAAACTAATACAAATCAATGTACCATTTTGCGAGGCACACTCTCAAATGTCTAAATACGCAAAATATCTCAAGGATTTATTATCAAATAAAAAGAAACTTGAAGATATTTCGCGTGTTTCTCTCAACGCAGAATGTTCGGCGATAGTTCTAAATAAATTGCCGCAAAAATTAAACGATCCGGGATGGTTTTCCATCCCGTGCTTGTTCGGTAATTTCTTAATAAAACACGCCTTGGCAGATTTGGGCGCTAGCATAAATTTGATGCCATTTTCATTATTTAAAAAGCTTGGTTTGGGCACCCCAAGCCCAACCAATATAAGCATCCAACTAGCGGACAGATCAATTAAATACCCGATAGGGGTTATTGAGGATGTGCTTGTCAAGGTTGACAAATTTATCTTCCCGGTAGATTTTGTCATCCTAGACATTGAGGATGACGTTGAAGTCCCAATTATTCTCGGACGTCCTTTCCTCGCCACCTCTCGGGCAATTATTGATGTGAGTAACAACAAACTTCTCCTACGAGTTGGGGATGAAGAAGTAACTTTCAGTATTAACAACTCTATGAGAAATTCATTTTCTAATGACGACTCTTGCTTTACTTTAGAATCAAATTTTGAAGAGGAAATAACGTCATTTTCTGAATTAATTTCACCTTTATTTGAAAATCTGGAAATTGAAAATTTATTTTGTCTAAAGGAAATAACTCGGCCGCTCAAATTTGAAGAAGTAAAACTAAATATTTCTAAAATAAAAACATCTTACGAGGAGCCACCGAGTTTGGAATTAAAACAATTGCCGGAACATTTAAAATATATATTTTTAGAAAAAGATTCAAAATTGCCTGTGATTATATCTTCCGCACATAACGATTCGGAAATTTTCGAATTAATTAAAATATTAAATAATCACCGCCATGCAATTGCATGGCAAATTTCTGACATCAAGGGGATTAACCCCTCATTTTGCACACACAAAATTAATTTAGAAAATAATTCTCGCAGTACTATTCAGCCTCAACGACAGCTAAATCCAAATATGAAGGACGTCGTTAAGGCCGAAATAATAAAATTATTAGATGCAGGAATTATTTACCCAATTTCTGATAGCACTTGGGTTAGCCCAATGCAAGTCGTGCCTAAAAAGGGCGGAATAACGGTAATCACAACTGAAAATAATGAGTTGATCCCGACCCGTACTGTTACGGGTTGGCGAGTATGCATCGATTACAAAAAATTAAATGATGATACCCACAAGGATCACTTTCCGTTACCCTTTATTGACCAAATCTTAGAGCGCTTATCCGGTCACTCACACTACTGTTTTCTCGATGGTCTATCGGGATATTTTCAAATTCCAATTGGGCCTGAAGACCAAGAGAAAACCACATTCAATTGTCCGTTCGGCACCTTCGCATATCGAAGAATGACGTTTGGTCTTTGCAACGCGCCGGCTACATTTCAACGATGTATGTTTGCAATATTTAATGAACTCTTAGAAGACGTCATGAAAATTTTCATGGACGATTATTTTGTTTTTGGAGATTCATTTAAAAATTGTTTAAATAATCTTGATCTTGTTCTTCAACGCTGCGAAGACACGAATTTGGCACTCAACTGGGAGAAGTGCCACTTTATGGTCCAAGAGGGATTAGTCCTTGGGCATAAAATCTCAAATAAGGGGATCGAGGTCGATAGGGCCAAGATCGAGGTCATAGAAAAACTTCCCCCTCCCACTAATATAAAATCTATTAGAAGTTTTCTAAGACATGCGGGCTTTTATATACGATTTATTAAAGATTTTTCAAAAATTACAAAGCCGCTAACTCATCTTTTAGAAAAAGAATCCGCGTTTAATTTTGATGAGGAATGTTTAAAAGCATTTAATAAAATTAAAAACGAGCTTATCAATTCTCCTATTTTAATCGCGCCAAATTGGTCCCTTCCGTTTGAAATCATGTGCGATGCGAGCGATTTTGTTGTAGGCGCAGTTTTAGGCCAATGGGTGAATAAACAATTTCACCAAATTTATTACGCAAGCAAAACGCTAACATCCGCACAAGCGAATTATACAACAACGGAAAAGGAATTTTTGGCAATAATTTTTGCGTTTGACAAATTTCTATCATATCTAACGCTTTCAAAAGTTATTGTTTTTACAGATCACTCCGCCCTCCGGTATTTACTACAAAAAGGAGATGCAAAGCCTCGACTGCTAAGGTGGATCCTCCTACTACAAGAATTCAATTTGGAGATCCAAGACAAAAGGGGAGCGGAGAATGTTGCGGCCGACCACCACTCACGGTTGGAGAATCCGGCGGCAAGTGCGCTAGTGGAGGCCGAAATTGACGACAAATTCCCTGAAGAGTGCCTCCTCGCCATCGTAAGGGGAACGACATCTTCCACCCCTTGGTACGTGGATTTGGCCAACTATTTGGTGGGCCGGGTCCTACCAAAAGATTTTTCAAGTCAGCAAAAGAAGAAATTCTTTTCGTACTTGAAAAATTATTTTTGGGAGGACCCCTTTTTATTTCGTGTCTGTGCGGACCAAGTGGTAAGAAGGTGCATTGTGAGCGAGGAAGGCGTCCAAATTTTGCGGCACTGCCACGAAGGACCAACCGGTGGTCACTATCAAGCGAACCAGACCGCAAAGAAGGTGCTAGAGGTGGGCTTCTATTGTCCCTCCTTATTCAAAGACGCTCACAATTTTGTGAGAAATTGCGATCGGTGCCAACGGTCAGGTAACATTTCTAACAGGGACGAAATGCCCCAAAACATTTTTCTAGAATGCGAAATTTTTGATTTGTGGGGAATTGATTTCGTAGGTCCTTTACCATCTTCCTGTAATACTAAATATATTCTTATTGCGGTCGATTACATGTCTAGGTGGGCAGAAGCACAAGCTTTTCCCACCAACGACGCGAGAGTCATCGTACAATTTTTAAAAAAATTATTTTCACGATTTGGCACACCCCGAGCACTAATTAGTGATCGGGTCACACATTTCTGTAACAACCAACTTGCTAAAACTTTAGCAAAATATGGAGTTACACACAAGCTATAAACCGCCTACCTCCCACAAGCAAATGGCCAAGTGGAGGTAGTGAATCGTGAAATTAAAAGAATTTTAGAAAAAACCGTGTCTGTTAATAGAAAAGATTGGGCTTTAAAATTAGACGACGCACTCTGGGCCTATCTGATAGCGTACAAAACCGCCATTGGATGTACGCCGTACCGGTTAGTCTATGGTAAAGCTTGTCATTTGCCAGTAGAATTAGAACATCACGCTTTTTGGGCGCTAAAATTTTTAAATTTCAATTTAGATTTAGCCTCCGAACAAAGAAATCTACAACTTAATGAACTGGACGAATGGCGCGCGAACGCCTATGAAAATAATAAATTTTATAAGGAGCGAATTAAATTCTATCATGATAAAAAAATTAAACATCCAAAAACTTTTTCACCGGGAGATTTTGTCATACTTTTTAATTCTAGACTTAGGCTTTTTCCGGGGAAATTAAAAACCCGATGGTCCGGTCCCTTCAGAGTAAAAGAAGTTTGGCCATACGAGACCGTGCTTATAGAGCACCCGAAAAAAGGATCTTTTAAGGTTAACGGACAACGTTTGAAATTATACCACCCCGGGGACCCAGCGACCGGAAATATCGAAATAATGCACTTAACGAATATTTAAGAAAACACCACTTAGTCAAGCTACGTGACGGTAAACAAAGCGCTTTTGGGAGGCAACCCAATGTTAACCTCTTTATTTTTGTCTTTCTTTTCTTGTTTGTTTTTCTAATTTAACTCTGCAGGTGTTTGACCGGCAACCCCGACTACCATCCAGGGAAGCCCTCTTTACACCTTAGTAATTTATCTTGATTTTTCTTTATTGTCCTTTTTTTAGTTTTATCTTTCATACTTAGTTTTAAACATTGGGGACAATGTTTAATTTTAAGTATGGGGGTGTAGCATAGCTTTCTTTGTAGTTTTACTTGAAAACCAAAAAAAAATTATTAAAATTGAAATTAAATTTCTTGGAAAGGACGCTTTGGGCTTGAATTCCCATCATAGCCTCTAGTACCTTGCAAACCCTTCACCGGGTAGATCTTGGGAAGTCCAAGAACTAAAAAAAAATCTATTAGGAAATGTTCTTTTTATTCATCAAAACGCCCACTTGCTAAATTGTAAGTTCTAAGTAGACTGTTTTTCATATGGACTAAAAATAATTTTGTGCTAGAATAGTTTTTGAAACTTTTGAGTAAAATTGTTGACTCATGTAGTGCTCCTAGTCATATGCATGTCCTTGAGTAGTGTTGGTGTAAAATTAAATTCTTGGCATAGATCCAAAATTATGTTTTATTAATTTGCGCAGTAATAATTTATTTTACTTTTAATTCGAATCTAGTCTTATCTAAAAGTAGTTTAGGTGAGTGAATAGAAGATTGTTAGAAAGCTATTACTCGATTTAAACAGAAGGGTGTCCTTTCTCGATGTCTAGAACTTGCCCCATGCTATTTTCAGAACATGTGCACTTTAGACAAATTAACCTTACGGAAGTGATTTAGGCCTTTCTTTGAATAGTTTGAGCCTTTGCACCCAACCTAGATTTACTACCATTGTTCACACAAATTTGAGCCTTACACCTTTATTTGAACCACCCTCATCATTTCGGCACCAAAGCTAAAAAGCCCGAAACCCAAATGAACACTTGAAATTTTGAGCTAAATTTTTGAAAAAAATTATTTGGGTACGATTCTATGAAAAAAAATATATATGGGTATCAATTCAAAAGAAAAGGCAATAATCTCATAATGATATGCGGCCTAGGTATGCACATGCATACTTGGAATGATCCCAATTAGGAAGATTCGTGATATAAAAAAATGAATGAGAGTGTTTCCCCGTAGAAAAAATATGAGTATGGGGGTAAAGCTTCAATTTTGCGGTAGTCATCATTTTCTTTTAGCTCAAAAATTTTGTTTAAGTGGAATGCGCCTTCATGTTTATCATTGCTTACCTCACCCTTAAACCCAAGGCATAAAATATACCCTATTTAAGTCCTAAGGATCCATAAAGTTGATTTAGTTCGAAGTGTAGTGGAGAAAGTGCAAACGGGCAAGACTATGGCCGTCGACATTGATGGATTTCTTTGGAGGCCACCCCGAGCGTTCAAGCCTAGTAATTTAAATCTCAGCAATCACGCTATTTTCTCCCTTTACATGACTTTTTGATTGACCGTCGACTCACTTTAAAAGTGATAATAAATAATTATAACGCAATTCGAATATTTCATAAATTAGTATTTATGCCAAGAACGTCTTTTTACTAAAACATCTACTCATGTCAGCATAGAACTTCGCATTTTACTCTCTAGCTTTCATATTTCTTTCTAGCATTAATTTTTCCTACCCTTATGAAGACTGGTTTGCTCGGGACGAGCAATGAGCAAGTATGAGGGTGTTTGATGAGTAATTTATTTACCTATCTTTTAGTCTAGGTTTATTATGTTTTAATATAAAATTTTGTTATTTATAGGAATTTTATCATATAAATCCTTCCATTGTTTATTTCATAAGCTAACTTAAGTTTATTTTGTGTTTTCAGGTTTTCTGGGCTGTTTCGAGCAAAAAGTTAAATTACACGCCCCCAGGTTACGGGCGTGACCCATGGGCGTGTACCTACGAAGTGTTCCAGACAGGTTTCCACCACCCGGAGTCGTTCTGTAAAGAATTCGCCAAGTACACGCCCTAGGTCACGGGCGTGACCAAGGGCGTGACCCAATATCACAGTCGCGACCCGCCACAAGCACCCAGAGCCAGCTGCCACGTCAATTAAAATTACACACCCCCCCGGTCACGGGCGTGACAGCCAGTCACGGGCGTGACATTTGAGGCGTGACATCAAGTACACGGGCGTGACTCTTCCTACGCCAATTTCCCGTCGAAGCTTCCCGCCAGCAGCAAGTTTTAAGGATTACACGCCCCAGGTCACGGGCGTGACCCAAGGGCGTGACACGTCAGAAATGCCTGCATTGAAGCCAGGCCGCGTCCTCTCCGCCAGCACCGATCATACCCCTTACACGCCCCTTGGTCACGGGCGTGACCAAGGGCGTGTAACACCAAAATTTCAGCTATTTAAGGGGACCTTCTCCAGATGTTCAAGAATGAATTTTTGGGAGTTCTAGCCTATTTTCTTGCACTAGTTTTAATCTTGTATGTCCTTTTCTTCTTGCACTTTTATTTCCAAAGCTTGTAACTCTAAATTTTCTTGTTGTAATTTCTTTTGCTAAGTAATAAAATAGTTTTTTTCTCTTACTTTTCCTCTTATTTTCATCATGCACCTTTCATTTCATCATTTCCTCCATCTCTATGAGTAGCTAAATTCTATTAGTACTCAGCCAAGATGATCCAAGGGAAATATAATTCTTGATTTAAATTCTAGCTTCTCTTTCTCTTCTTTAGAAAACTTTAGATTTATATTTGAACTTTTTTGGATTGAGATTATATTATCGATATATAATTCTCATCTTTGTTTTCGCAATCTAATAACCGAGAGGTTTTGATTTCGAATCGATCATTTCAAGAATAAAGAGAGTTGAATGCACTCCTCAAGCGAGGATGACAATTTTCCCGGATTGGAGTCAAATCAAATTGAGGGGTTCACTACGATAAGGCGAGTTTTAGATTTTGATTCTAGAACGAAAGTTCATTTGATCAACTAAACTCAGTTGAGCGTATCCTCGAGAGAGGAGTGTTCATAAATCGGGAACCTCCACGGTCAAGTTTTCTCTTAAGAGATTTAGAAGTTGTTCTTTTTATATTTTATTTTCCCAAGGTGATTCAAGGTTGAGTACTAACTTTTAACTCATCATTTTAAATAAACTATTTCTCTTTCTCGCAACCAACCAACCACAAATTTTATTCGATAAAATAATAGAGATTTTCCGAAGTAAGAGTACTCAACCGCCCGAGTCTAATACGACCTTGTTTTAATAACCTATACTACCTTCGATACGGTACACTTGTCATTATCGTTTGCGGATATAGTTTTGCGCATCAGTGGTGAATCCGGTGAATCCAACGGTAGAATAGGGTCGAGTGTAGCTGGATTAGTAGTAGCTTATTACTAGGATCGGAAGGACGGATAACCTTTCTAGGTGGCTAGAACTTGCACCAGGCGACTCTTGAAACGATTGCGTTGAATAACTCGTTATAAAACGTGATGTAGGCTATTTCTTGATCCATTTGTGCTTTTGAAATCCTAACCAATGTAATCACCCTTGCAAGCCCACTTGAGCCTTCCTATCCTTCTTGTTTAGCTCCACTTAAATTTCACCAAAGCCATATGGCCAAGCCTATTTTCGCACCAACAAATGAGTTGAAGGAAAGTTATATCTCCATCACGTGGTGTTATCTCTGGTGTATGGTGGCTGAGAAAAAAAGCTAAAGGAGAAGCTTAAAAAGTGCTTACAAAAGATATATATGTCGAGACGAGAAAATAAAAAATTTGTACAAAAAGAACTTTCAAATGCAATCTCTCGACAAAACAATGTGTGATCGGCTTAGCACACACCTAGTGTCCAGTTGAAGTCTGGGGTGTTGTGTAGTTCTTAATTTTCCTGTATTGGTGATTTTATGCTCTCGTGTGCTCAGGTTATGTTGAGTGCGATGCCCATCGTTCTTCTACTTATCTAACCTAAGCTCATCCTAAGCCAAATCTTAACCTATAAGTCCTATTGATTTTAGATATGAGTCGTCTCATGCAGTGGAGAGAGTGAAAACGTGCAAGCCTATGGACACCGACTTTGATGGATTTCTTAGGAGATTGTCCCGAGTTTTGATTCGAGTAATACTCTACTCATTAGTCACGCTATTTTCCCTTGTGCGCGACCGAAAGATTCACCGGGATTCACCATCCGAGTAAAGTAGATTTCAAATTAATGTTCTAGAAATAGTTAAATATAATCTTGAGTTAAATTTTATTCTAATGTATTTCTACGCACGTGAGCATGCGACTTCGCGTGGGTCTCTACCGCTCAAACTCACTCTAACACCCAATTGTTTAGATGGAGAGCTGATTAGTTTGCCCGAGACGTGCAAATGGTTAAGTCTGGGGGTGTGATGAGTCCCAATTATATACACTTTTATGGACTCACCCGGGCTAGTTTTCATTCTCTTGTGCATCATTATCGAGCTATTATTGCATCTATTTCTCTTTTGCTCATTCATGCGCAATTACGTGCTTCGTGCTCCTTTTGGCCCGTTTTGGTGTGCGTTTGGCACTCCACGTTATTGGGGGTAAGCACATGGTGCTCCCCAATCCTTTTTCTATTTTTGATTGGTGTTGGAGGTGTATTCCCAGCTAATTTGTTGTGCTTGCAGGTGTTTGGATCATCTCCTTTTGCCCACAATTCATGAGTGTGTATATCGCACGGTCGTGCGTTTTCTTGACGCACGGACGGCTGCGGTCGTGCGCCTTCATCTGGGGAGAAAACTAGTGATCTAAATTTGATCGTTCATTTTTACGCACGGGAGGATCGCCCGTGCGCGAAGGAAAAATACGATCACATGTTTCACCTATATTCTAGCCAATCTGAATTTGTTCGTGCATTTTTACGCACGGGCGGATTCGCCCGTGCGTGAGTAAAATGCACGGGCGCTGCTGCTTCTTCCTCAAGCCTGGTTTCGCGTTAAATAACGCACAGGCAATGCACGGTCATGCGTTCGCCCGTGCGTGACTAAAAATCTGATTGTTTAGTATTTAATGCAGGAAATCTGCTACATTCGGAGAGACCCGCGGGAAAAGCTTTGAAAGCCCGCCATTTTCACCCACTGCGCCGCTCCACTACCATTTTGACCTAGGAGGAGCTCCGGTGACCTTTGGCTTGCAAATTTACCACCAAAGCTCCCTCCTTGGACTCCTCCATCATCCTCGAGCTCAAGAAAGCCATAGACGGATAACTTCCGCAGCATTCCAGGTGTCGAACAAGAGCTACTTCAAGCTGGACCACTGATGGGACAAAACTATATCCGCAAACGACAATGGCAAGTGTACCGTATCGAATGTAGAATAGGTTATTAAAACAAGGTCGTATTAGACTCGGGGCGGTTGAGTACTCTTACTTCAAGAAAATCTCTATTATTTTATCAAATAAAACTTGAGGGTTGGTGTACAACCCGTATTCGCTGAGTGGGTCCCTCAAGCCAACTGGCGAGACCTGGGTCAGCCGGATCATTCGCCCAGGCTAAGGAAGGTGGAGAGATCCCGGATTAGTGGGGGTACGCTGCAGGGAGAAGAAGTTCGGCGAGTGGTGCCCTCACGGACCACTCGCTCAGTAGCATGGGCACTCGCCCAGCTGAGCGGGAGATCGGCGAGTGGTGCCCTCACGGACCACTCGCCCCAATGGTTTTGAGGGGAAAAAGACCATAATACCCCTGGTGGGCTGCAAATAGCCCTTCAGAACAGCGGAGTTAGGCTATCAGCAGACCAATTTGGGGTGCGATTAGTAAAGTTAAAAGGAGGATTCAGGCTATTCGTAGACCAGCCTAGGAAAAACTATAAATAGACCCTTAAGAGCACCTTGGAGGGGATCCGATTTTAGAGAATCCTCTCCTCCAGGCTAGTTTTTGGTCGGCTGCTAGTGCCCTCCAAGGTGCCCGGTTGAGCTCTGGTTTGGGAGGGGAAGCTCTCTAAGATCTTCCGGGTGTGTGGCGGGACCTCCTCGCTTCAGCCTTGGGTCTTTTCTTATTCTCACATCCACCGTCAGGAGAGTCTAGTGAGGGAGAAGTAAGCATCGGCTGCACCCCCAATGGGTCCGAACTCAAGAGACCTGTTGCAGGTTTCAACATTTTTGGTGCGGTGAAATAAGCGAACATACCTCTCTCGAGGATACGCTCAACTGAGTTTAGGTTGATCAATCGAGCTTTCATTCTAGAATCAAAATCCCTATGACTCGTTTTATCATAGTGAACCCCTCTATTGGATTTGACTCCAATCTGGGAGAATTATGTCATCCTCGATTGAGGAGTGCATTCAACTCTCTTTATCCTTGAAGTGATCGATTCGAATTCAAAACCTCTCGGCTATTAAAATACGAAAACACGAATGAGAATTATATAACAAAAATATAATCTCAATCAATTAAAATTCAAGTAAATCTTAAGCGATCTAAAGAAGAGAAAAAGAAGCTAGAATTTAAATCATGAATTATATTTCCCTTGGATCATCTCGGTCGAGTACTAATAGAATTTAGCTACTCATGGAGATTGAGGAATCAAAATAAATAAAAGAGCACATGATAAAAGAGGGAGAAAATGAGAGAAGAAAACAACTATTTTATTAAATTGCTAAGAAAGTTACAAGCTAGGAATTGAAAATTACAAACTATCGAATTGAAAACTACAAGTTGCATAAAGAAAGAGGATTACAAGAACTACTAAAACATGAAACGAAGTGTTTAATCCTCCAAATTCGTCTTTTAAGATCTGGAGAAGCTCCCCGTAAATAGGCAGAAATTTGATGTTACACGCCCTTGGTCACGCCCGTGACCAAGGGCGTGTAAGGAGCGTGATCGATGCTGGTGTGGGGAGGGCGCGTTCTGGCTTCAATGCAGGCATTTCGGGCGCGTCACGCCCTAGGTCAAGCCCGTGACCTGGGCGTGTAATCTTCAAAAGTGGCTGCTGGCGGGAAGGAGCGCGGGGCGTGTCACGCCCGTGACAGGATGTCACGTCCTCGGTCACGCCCGTGACCGAGAGCGTGTAATTTTAATTGACGTGGAGGCATGCTCTAGATGCTGATGGCGGGTCTCGGCCGTGACTTGGATGTCACGCCCTTGGTCACGCCCGTGACCTGTTGCATGTAAGGGTTGATCTCAGCGGTCTCAGCGGTTCTGCTTCGTGTCAGCGGTTCTACTTCGTCTCAGTGGGTTACGGCCGTGACATTGGGTTACGCCCTTGGTCACGCCCGTGACCTGGGGCGTGTACTTTGTGAAACTTCACGGAATGCTCCCGGGATGGCGGAATCGGGCCTGGAACACGTCTAGACTGTCACGCCCGTGGGTCACGCCCGTTACCTTGGACGTGTACTTGACAATTTTTCTTAAAGTGTCCAGAAAACCTGAAAAACATAAACTAAGCTTAAATTAGTGGCAAAAATAAAAAGGAATGAATTAGATAAGATAATACATATAATTTATATAAATTCATATTAAAACTAAATTAAAATTATACTAGAAGATGAGTACAAAAAGTACTCATCAAACACCCCCATACTTGAGCTTTTGCTATTCCAGAACAAAAGAGTGAGGAAAGAATTACAAGATATCGATATTATTTCTAATTTACTAAAATTTTATTAAACCAAAAATAAGTCAAAAGCAAATTTTTAGGAATTCAAGAATTAAGTCTAAAGTTATGTTGATAATTTAAAAAGAGAAATTTGTTTAGCTAACTACTTCTCAAGATAACTATTTAGAAATCGAAATTATAGAAATTTTCAAACAAAATTAGATTGAAATTATAAACACTCTAACATAAAAGAAACTTAAGGAAAAGACACCTACCAAAATATTACTCTCTTAATAATTTAGTTTAGGACTAGAAACAAGGAAATTGGCTAGGGATGGGTTTGAACGAAATGGCAAATGAAGAGTTTTTGAATAAAGGTGATGAATTTTATTCTCTCAACTCAATTGAATAGGAAATTGTATATGTTTAGGAAAATAATGAATTTTATCCTCTTATTTTCCATGCCATATAATCTTTTAAAAATTCTCTTCAAATAAAACCCAAAATGTATATGTTTAGATGTAATGAATTTTATCCTCTTACATCATGTCATATAATCTTTTAAATGATTTTGGGTGCATATGTTTAGGGGATAATGAATTTTATCCTCTTATTCCCATGACATATGATCTTTTTCTACATTTTTTTTTATTTGCCAACAAAGGGTGAGGGGGAAGAAATACTTCTAGTTTATAAATTAAACTATTTTGAGAGCAATTTTTTTAGTGGAACGAAATTTCCTAAGATCTTAAAGTTAAAAGAGGATATAATAGAAATCTAGAGATGTTTAGGCAATTTACCACAAAGTGAAGCTATTTAAAATTAAACGGAGAAGTAGTGCTAAATTAATTCTCTAATTGTATTAAAAACATAAAATGTTTCTTAAAACCAAATTACCTCAAATTTAAATTTAACAAATTCTGATAAAACAAAATATTAGCAAAATTAAAAATTAAAGAATACTTATAATCAAACCTCAAACTAAATTTCTAGAACAATAAAAATAACAAGGCTAGGCATATTTATTATTATTAATTAATTTTTTTTTATAATATTTCTTGGACTTCCCGAGGGCTACCCGGTGAAGGGTTCGCAAGGTACTAGGAGCTGTGATGGGAGTTCAAGCCCAAAGCGCCCTTTCCAAGAAATTAGATTTTCTAATTTATATATATATATATATATATTTATATAAAAATACTATGAATGCTAAGCTACACCCCCATACTTAAAATTAAACATTGTCCCCAATGTTTAAAACTAAGTATGAAGAACACTATAAAAATAAACTCTTTATAAGAAAAATACAAAAAATTAAAGATAAGCAAGGGGTGCCTCCCAAGAGCACTTTCTTTTTCCCGTCTTTAAGCTAGACGGTTAGTGTTAGGAAAACGGAAAATAAAAAGAGAAGTGAACAGGCAACTCCCCTAATTCACGCGTAGGTGAATGTGCCGGCGTCAGTCGCACGGCTACTCCTCCATTTACCTTGTGATTCTCCTTTTGTCCTTGAATTGAATATGTAAATCCAAATCACCTATACATACCTGAGGTGATTTGAATTTATAAAGATGAGCGACATATGGATCATCGATTAATTGGGGTAGCAACGGCTCATATTCAACCTGGAAATTACTAGTATAAAGAGAATCACAATTAAACTTGTCAGATAATATTTCGCAAGGAGGAGGCGCTTGCGAAAATAAATGATTAAGCTCCGGTTGTTCCTTTTATAAAATAAAATTTTCTTTAGAAAAATCTAGTGTGTTACCAAGCGGAATAAAATTTTCGGACACAAAAATTTCATGAATTTCTGGTTGAATTAAAATAGAAGAGATTTGCGAAAATTCATGATAAAGAAAAGAAGATCCGGGTGAAGTAGGAGAAGAAACTTGTTCTTCTTCTAGTTCATCCGGGGTGCCCAAAACATTAAGAATTTCTTGGTAAGAGAATTTTTTTCATAATTGGGAAAAGAAGCTATGGGAGTACATGAGCAATCATGTTCCTCCATAACTAAATTTTCCAAAGACGAGGAAAAACACTAGAAGAAAGAAAATTCTCATCTAAATTTTGGGGTGGAGTATCAAATTGAAAAAAACGGACATTCCCCAAAATTAGAGTACAAAAATTGCGGCGCAAAAGAAAAAGAACAAGAATTCGGATCTAAAGATTTAACTTCATCGCCCTGAAAACTATCCGGGTGATCTTGCCACCAAGAATAATCTACTTCGGGGCTAGAAGAAAAATTATTAGAAGCCGAAAAGTTATTCTCGTGAAAATTAGAAAAAGCACTAGACGAAATAATATTTTTCTCTAAATTTTTGGGGGAAGTATCTATTTGGATCTGCGAAATTTCCCCCAAATTAGAGAACGAAGACTGCGGAGTATAAGAAGAAAAACAAAAAATTGTGTCTAAAGATTTATCTTCGTCGCTCCGAGAATTATCCGGGTGAGCTTGCCACCAAGAATATTCAACTTCGGAGCTAGAAGAACAATTATTAAATGCCAAAATTTTGTTTTCATTATAATTAGAAAAATTATTTTCATCAAAGTTTGAAAAATTATTCTCATTAAAAGGGGGAAAATTATAAACGTAATTATTATCAAAATTATTTGCATAATATTGAGAAAAATTATTTTCATAATAATTATTTTGAGCATATGAATGTAAATAACATTCCTCACTTTGATGAGGCGCATTACAATAATAACAGCAATTTTGGCGTTTTTGTGCCGCTTCCAAAAGATATACTTGGCTTTGAAGCTCGGCAACTTTTACGGCTAATTCAAGTGATTGCATAATAAAAAAAGGAAACAACATTTACTTAAATGAATGGAATTTTATAAATTTTTTTATTAAATTTTTTTTGAAAAAGCGTGTTAAATTAGTCCCGGACTTCCCAAGATCTACCCGGTGAAGGGTTTGCAAGGTACTAGAGGCTATGATGGGAATTCAATCCCAAAGCGTCCTTTCTGAGAATTTAGATTGCGCTTTTTAAGATTTTTTTTTTATAAAAAAAAAATTAAAGAGAAGGGGGAGAAGAAAGAGAACGATAAAATTAATAAATATATCTTTTTTCGAAATATCAACCGTGTCCCGGGCAACGGCGCCAAAAACTTGATCGGACAAAACTATATCCGCAAACGACAATGACAAGTGTACCGTATCGAATGTAGAATAGGTTATTAAAATAAGGTCGTATTAGACTCGGGGCGGTTGAGTACTCTTACTTCAAGAAAATCTCTATTATTTTATCAAATAAAAATTGAGGGTTGGTTTTGCAAAAAGGAAATAAACATAAGATTAAAACAACGAGTAAAAAGACTACCACTCGATCTTGAATCACCTTGGAAAATAAACATAATAAGAACAACTTCTAATTCTCTTAATAAATTACTTGACCGTGGAGGTTCCCGATTTATGAACATACCTCTCTCGAGGATACGCTCAACTGAGTTTAGGTTGATCAATCGAACTTTCGTTCTAGAATCAAAATCCCTATGACTCGTTTTATCATAGTGAACCCCTCTATTGGATTTAACTCCAATCTGGGAGAATTATGTCATCCTCGATTGAGGAGTGCATTCAACTCTCTTTATCCTTGAAGTGATCGATTCGAATTCAAAACCTCTCGGCTATTAAAATACGAAAACACGAATGAGAATTATATAACAAAAATATAATCTCAATCAATTAAAATTCAAGGATAAATCTTAAGCGATCTAAGGAAGAGAAAAAGAAGCTAGAATTTAAATCATGAATTATATTTCCCTTGGATCATCTCAGTCGAGTACTAATAGAATTTAGCTACTCATGGAGATTGAGAAATCAAAATAAATAAAAGAGCACATGATAAAAGAGGGAGAAAATGAGAGAAGAAAACAACTATTTTATTAAATTGCTAAGAAAGTTACAAGCTAGGAATTGAAAATTACAAACTACCGAATTGAAAACTACATGTTGCATAAAGAAAGAGGATTACAAGAACTACTAAAACATGAAAATAAAACATGAAATGAAGTGTTTAATCCTCCAAATTCATCCTTTAAGATCTGGAGAAGCTCCCCTTAAATAGGAATAAATTTGATGTTACACGCCCTTGGTCACGCCCGTGACCAAGGGCGTGTAAGGAGCGTGATCGATGCTGGTGCAGGGAGGGCGCGTTCTGGCTTCAATGCAGGCGTTTTGGGCGCATCACGCCCTAGGTCACGCTCATGACCTAGGGCGTGTAATCTTCAAAAGTGGCTGCAGGCGGGAAACTTCGGCGGGAAGGAGCGCGGGGAGAGTCACGCCCGTGACAGGTTGTCACGCCCTCGGTCACGCGCCGTGACCGAGAGCGTGTAATTTTAATTGACATGGAGGCGTGCTCTGGATGCTGATGGTGGGTCCCGGCCAAGACATAGATGTCACGCCCTTGGTCACGCCCGTGACCTGGGGCGTGTAAGGCTTGATCTCAGCGGTCTCAGCGGTTCTACTTCGTCTCAGCGGTTCTACTTCGTCTCAGAGGGTCGCGGCCATGACATTGGGTTATGCCCTTGGTCACGCTAGTGACCTGGGGCGTGTACTTGGCGAAACTTCATGGAATACTCCCGGGATGGCGGAATCGGGTCTGGAACACGTCTAGACTGTCACGCCCGTGACCTTGGACGTGTACTTGACAATTTTGCTTAAAGTGTCCAGAAAACCTAAAAAACATAAACTAAGCTTAAATTAGTGGCAAAAATAAAAAGGAATGAATTAGATAAGATAATACATATAATTTATATAAATTCATATTAAAACTAAATTAAAATTATACTAGAAGATGAGTACAAAAAGTACTCATCAACCACGAAGAAGACGGGTAATAGTAGAGGAAGGTGACAGCTCCTCCGGACCCCGGACGCAGCTGAAGACCAAGACAGACGAGGCCTGACAACCCTACGATTCCGGCCGAGAATCTTCAGCATAGTCTTCGAGCTTTGGTTGACTCTTTTCCCCTACACTTGTTTTAGAGTTTCTCTTTATATGTATTTGAGATTGTGGATGATGTTCATAAACCTTATTTTTAGTTGTTATGATTTCATGTTTGTGAGATCCTTTGTGGTTTATGAGATTTGAGGAGCGCCGTAGTCTGCCATCTACTCCACCGCTTACTAGTGCTCCGCACTAGAAATTGCTAGTTGCGTGTGCCTACGACCCTCATCCGCTAGCCTTCTCGTCCACCCGCTTATCGAAGCACGACATCGCGGCCTGCACTCCATCCCGACAAGCGAAGCGGAGCTTTAGGCCCGCATTTTCTTTCTCCATTGATAGCATAGGAAAACCACTTTCAAAATCCCCCCTTTTTTATTTAGTGTTTTAGAATCTTTATAAGAGTTTCCCTAGTAGGCAAATCATACTACCCAACTTGCAGTCTTTTGAGAATGATATTCGGGGAGTTTCTCCCTACTTTTATTACTTGACAATGACCAGTGCACTATCGTCTTACCGCATTTCGCACTTGCTAATTAGTAGTGCTGAAATTGCGCGTCACTTGCTTTGGCTTTTGGGCAATGCAAGTTTTGATGGCATTAGACACTGAGCAATTAGACATGTCCACTAATTTGACAGCAGTCATGTTCTTGGCTGAATCAACCTTAGAAGGGCTTGCTTTCTTATTCTTGAATGAAGGAGCTGATGTACCAAATACAAATGGTCCAGGTTGGGCCATTTAAATTTCCTCATGGGGAGCCTTCATAGCACTCAATCCCATGCCCTTTCTTCCACTATGCGAAGGAGTGTTTTCCATCCTATAGCTACTTCCATTCTTCCAGTGACCATACATACTTTCATGGTCATACCTGTTGGAAGGGAGTAATACCTTTTGAAAGGTGGTTTAAGGCTTAGCCTTACCCCTGCTCTTTTCTCCACTCCCTTCTCCTACTTACATTTTATTGAATCCTAGTCCTCTCTTATTGGATTGAGAAGAGAAGGAGTCAATAATAGGGAGCACAGATTTTGGCTTGGAGAATAGAGCCACTAGGCTTCTTTCTTTCACAAGCTTCTCCTCAAGATCCTTGATGACCTTGTTCTTTAGGGATATGGTGCTCAGATGGGTGATAGTTATCCGCTTTAGATGGCTAATTTCCCTATACATCTGACTCATCTTGGTAGAAGATTTAGTGCATTCTTGTTTCTCCATCTTAAGGGAAGCAATCTCTTGGGTTTGCCTCTTGGCTAGCTTTTTGCTCCTTTTCATAGCTTCCAAGAGAGCATCATACTTGTCAATCAGTTGATTGACATCTACCTCATCTTCTGAATCACTTCCACCAATTTATGAAGGTGCTCCAGATTCTGGGTCAGTCTCATAATCAGAAGAGAATATGGAATGAATTAATACCTGTTCATTTTCAGAGATGTTCTGACTATCCTCTTCATCAGTGATGGCGATGAGGCCTAGCTGAACATTGTCCTCTTCATCCTCCTCTATATAACTGTCTGAGTGTGATAGAGGGGCCCTGACTCCAACCTTGGCAGGAGGATAATCTTCATCCTCTTCTGTTGCAAATAGCCCTATGTAGGCCTCTTCTTTATTCTCTGAATCTGAAGTTGAGGATTCAGATTCACTCCAGCTTTTTCCTTTCTTTGCTAGGAAGGATTTTTCACCCTTCCTATCCTTTTGGTGATGATGCTTCTTATCACCCTTCTCCATTCTATTGGCTGGACAGTCAGCTATGACATGTCCAGTTTTACTGCAGCAATAGCAAATAATATTATTTGAAACATGTTTACTAGATTTGAAATCATACTTGTCACCCTTTGGGTGCTATTTTTCAGATTTCCTGTGGTCTTTCTTGGAGTGTGATGAGAAGGAGGGCTTGTTCTTCCATTGCTTCCTCCTCATCATCTTCTTGAACTGCCTTGAAAAGGCAGCAAACTCTTTATCAAAGGAAGAGCTTTCTGAGGTGCTGATTTCAGATTTTTCAGATTTAGCACGTCTCCTTGGAGGAGACACCATCCTGCCCTTGCTTTTCTTGGAGTTGTCAGCTTTGAGAGCTACATATTTCTCCCTAGCCTGAGCCCTTCTTGAGGTGTCCTCTTCCTTTCTTGCAGACAGCTGCATCTCATAAGTGAGCAGCTTTCCAAACAGTGTTTGAGTGGGGGTCTCACCAAGCCTATCCACTTCCATGATAGCACAGATTTTTGTGTCTCAATCCCTTGTTAGAGATCTAAGAAAGTTATCATTTAGCTCATAATCAGTTAACACTCTCTCATAGTTTCTCAGCTCA
This sequence comes from Dactylorhiza incarnata, assembly GCA_033032865.1. Lineage (NCBI taxonomy): Eukaryota > Viridiplantae > Streptophyta > Magnoliopsida > Asparagales > Orchidaceae > Dactylorhiza > Dactylorhiza incarnata. The sequence continues at coordinate 339,781 of JAWHQI010000210.1, forward strand.
TTGACTATTCTGAAGAACCTCTCATAGCACATAGAGATGCTCTCCTGGCTGAGCTGCCTGAAGGCTTCATACTCTTGGTTGAGGAGTGACTTTCTATCATCCCTCACTTCAGCTGTCCCTTCCATATATACTACTAATGTGTCCCACATTTCCTTGGCAGTAGTGCAGTGTACTATGTTTTGAAATGTGGAATCATCAATAGCATTAACTATGATGTTCTGGGCTCTTTTATCCATAGTGAACAATACAAGTTCATCCTTTGTCAAGTCATTGAAGTCCTTGTCCACTCTCCTTGTTGGATCTATGGTGGAGGCAGTTTGAAAGATGAAAGGCCCTTGCTTTACAGTTATGTAGATCCTTGGATCAGATGCCTCCATAAACAATCTAACCCTTTGCTTCCATATGCCAAAGTTTTCTTTGTTGCATATGGGCAACTTCATGGATCCCATTTCCTTCTGCAATCCAGAGGAAGCCATTGGATCTGGTCAAATAGTTATGTCCTTCTTGACTAACCTACCTCTGATACCACTTGATAGTTTATATATGATGTAGTCTTAGACACCTAGAGGGGGGTGAATAGGTTTCTTTTATTTTAAGCTTAGTGTTTTCTGAATTTAGGTTAACAAATTATCAAGCACAGAAAGCACAAAGAGATTTATAGAGGTTCCTCAAGACAGGGTGTCTTGAGTAGTCCTCTTTCCCCTTCACCTCTTCTAACAATGAGTTAGAAAAGGCCAACTTCTTCAAACTCAGCTCCAAGAGCCTACAGCATAGATCCACAGGATCTCTCAGTTTTTCCCAAACCATACCTCAGGCACAACAGCCCTACATCAGGCATAATAGCCCTACCTCAGATCACACACTGATCCTACCTCAAGCTGACCTCTCAGCTCTACAACTCAGGCCAATCAGCCTTACACACTCAGGCAATAAAGCCTTACAGTCTTAAAACACACAAGTTCCTACAGATGATATAATAGGGGATTACAAATAGAAGGAAGAAGAGGTCAAGCATTGGTCTTCTTCTTCTTAACTTCTATTGTTGTAGACTTGAACCAGGGAGGAGAAGTGCAGCTCCAACTTGATTCTTCTTGATCAACCCTTCAGATGATGGACTGGATCTACTTGCTCTTTCTTGAGAAGAATCAAGATAAGCAATCTCTACTCTCCTTGCAGCCTTGTTTAAGCTCAGTTCTTGGCTGCCGATAATGAAACAATATTGTTCTACTTGCTTATGTGCTGGAGAGTAAGATCAATAGCAAAATATCCTTTGCTCAACCCTAACTTATTCCTTTTATACTCCACTGATCTTCAACGGCTCTTAGCCATCCTTCTAACAAATATGGGAGTGATTGGTGGACCCCACGATGCCTTTTTGCAGCTTGCGCCAAAAGTAGAACCCGCCAGATCACTTTTGAATCTATCTCAGCGGTTGGGCTGAGATGGCCAACCGTCTCAGTGGTTGTATCTGTCCCGTCCCAGCGGATCCGCTGAGACAGACAGTTGTCACAGCGGATTTCTTCTATCTGCAGCTCAGCTTGCCCAGACACCTTCTCAGCGGCTCCTGGCCTTGTCTCAGCGGTTCAGCTGAGACTGAGAGCTCGTCTCAGTGGTTTTGACAGTAAACCAACTGATCATACATCACACCTTAGTATTTCCTAGTACTGCATTGTCATGAGATAGAAATAGGGTTTATCAAATACAACTTGCATTTAGCATTGAGTGTGAGGCCTCTCCAAATCAAGGGAACATTGAGGATCAGTTTCCCAACACTCCGCGTGCATATCTTCATTCCAAGAAAACCTTGCCGCATTGCCACTTGTGCTCCGCGCTACCGCCTCGCTATCCGCTACTGCCTGGCGCTAGCGCCTTCCAAAGATGCTCCCAGAATTACGCAAATCATAGCTAGCGCCTGTGCTAGGTGCTACTGTCGGCGCTAGTGGGCATGTTGGAATTTTGGGTTCAAATCTTGCGGCAACCTTTTTATGTTATTCTTGAGTCATATGGACTTGTTTCCTACACACTTAAACACACAAGATCAAATACACATAGGATTTGTTATTCTCAAACCTAGGAGATGCGGAAGACCATGTTCCAACAGGCTTGACTAACAAAAATATTCAATAAAGATCAAACAAAATTCAGAGCATTTGATGTATTGATTAATATTCTCCTAAAAACAAAGATATATTAGTCACAAATGAGAAACATAGAAATGTACATGTGTTTTCCAAGAATCCTTTTCTTTTAATCCTCCTTAATAACTTTTCCTTTCCCAGAAGCTCCATCCTTCTTAGATTGTTGATGCGATGATTCGGCAAGTGCACCGGTCGCGCAAGTAATAATAATGGGGAAAATCCCCGAGTGTCGGTCTCTTGAGGAACACAGTAAGGTGGAGTTAACGTTCGAGGAAGGACTTGAGATTGAAGTCCTTGGTCGGTTGGAATGCGGAAACGGGGTGATTGGGCTTTTGGACAATAAAAGAAAATACTATAACTACTCCTATGCAATGCCGCTATGCAAAGCTTCGCTCGGCGGGATGGAAGACTATGCAGGCCTTGAGCACGCTGCGTCGCAAGGGCGGATGGACGAGTAGGCAAACGGATCGAACTATGCAGGCCTTGAGCGCGCTGCTTCGTTAGGCGGGATGGAATACGGGCCGCGATGCCACGCTTCGGTAGGCGGGTGGACGAGAAGTCAAGTGGAATGAGGGTCGCAAGCACCTCTTTGACAAGCACGCCACTAGCAATTGCTAGTGCGGCACCGGACAACCAACAATCCACACCACAAGGCACACCTCAAAATAATAAGCAAGAATACTCAAATCACATAGACATAATCAAGTATAAATGCTAATAATCAAGCACGCTTCATCATAATGTTAGATCTAACTACATAGACATCAATAAGAGAAGAATAGAGCAAGAAATCGACCGAATCCGAAGGCTCGTTGTAGATTCACGGTTGGAATCGCCGGGTTGTCAATCCGCGTCCAAGCTCGGTCCGCAACTACGTCCGGGGTAGAGAGAGCTGTCACGACTCTCCAATGGACCCGTCTTCTTCGTGTCACGATCCGGTAGAGGTTGCAAACTTCCTCTTGCTCGATGGCGATGGCGGCTAGATCACTCTTTGAAGCTCTTGGATGAAGGAGGAGGCCGAGAGGAAACTCCGGCTCAAGATCGGCGTGAAGAACAAGCCCGGAGCATCCCCCGATTGTGGGCGGCGATGGAGGGGCGAAATCGGGCGGAACGGAGCAGGAAACGGCGGAAGAAATCGGGATCCGACCTAAATCGCGAGTAGGTCGATTTATAGGCGCTGGAATAAACAGTGCGCACGGTCAGTGACGCACGACCAGTGGTCGTGCGCACTAGAATTCGGTGATCGTGCGCTCTGCCTGGACGGAACCTGCAAAGACAGAAATTATGAAATAACATGTTCGCACGACCAGTGGCGCACGACCGGTGGTCGTGCGCACTATCGTAGGTGGTCGTGCGCATTAGCCGAAACAGAACTCATGAAATTGATGATAAGCGCGCACGAACAGTGGCGCACGACCGGTGGTCGTGCGCACTAGCGTAGATGGTCGTGCGCACTGCACCAAACAGAACTCATAAAAAAGGGTTAAGTGCACACGATCAGTGGCGCACGACCAGTGGTCGTGCGCAATAGAACCGGTGATCGTGCGCAGTGTTCCTGTGCAGAATTGCACCGGAAACACCTGCACGACACCTGTTCCAGCGTACGACACCAGTCTAGCCACTGAAAGTGAGACTTAACATCGCAAGAAAACTAATAACAAAGAAAGATACGAAATAACACCAAAATGGGCCTAGAAGTGCACATAGCTAGTGATAACAAATATAAGCTAAAACAAGGCTAAAGTGCAGTGGAATGACTAGATAAACGGCCCAGATGAGTCCATATATGTGTATATAATCGGGACTCATCACACCCCCAGACTTACCTGTTTGCGCGTCCCGAGCAAACGAATCCTAAGCGAACGGGGAAAGAACATTAGATGGCTTAATGATTACACTACAGAGTATCATGCGAAGTCGCATACTCACGTGCATAAAAAGAATAGTAGAGAAGATTTCTGATTATATAAACAGTTTATATATTTCTAAAAGAGTAAAAACATATTACAACTACTCAAAATGGTGAACTACGGTGAATCGTTCGGTCATGCATACGGAGAAAGTAAACTAAACGCTGAGATGAGCATTGCTCAAGATTGGTGTGCCGGATAAACTCCACTGAAATCCATCAGTGTCGGTGACCATAAGCTTGCCCAGTCACATTCTCTCCACGGCACTGGTTTGACTCAAATGCGTGAATCAATAGGACTTTAGGTTTTAAATGGGGCTTGGGTTTAGGTGAGGTATACAATGATAAAGACGATGGTTCAAATACTAAACCCAAATGAGCAAATGCATAACATTATCCAAGTGGCCACAAAACACGCGGATGCACCACACCCCCATACTTAGACTTAGACGCATGGGTGTGTGCACCGCCTACTCCCAATACATAATATTTCTACATGATTTTTCAATAAAACTCATTTTTCTTTCTTCTCTTTTTTTTCAAATCTTTTTCTTCTTTTCTTTTTCTTTCTTTAACAATTTCAGCAAAATTTTCAAAGATGCACAACCACATTTTCACAATGTACTACCACAATTAACACCACCAATTTGAAATTTAAACAAAATGCTTGCTTTTTGGGTGTGCGACTAGGATTGGAGTTTAGGCTTTGGTGAACAATAGTGGGGCTGAACCAAAAGAATGGGGTAGGCACAACAGGGCTAGCGAGGAAATGATGATAGGAATGGCACAAAGGCTCAACCGGGCCAAGATGATGGCCTATATCACATTCACGCAATTGACTAACCGTATACCCATGCTTCAAGAATCGCTTGGGGCAAGTTCTAGCCACCGAGAAAGATTCTCCTTTCTCCCGACTCAAGCAATACGAATCTAGCGATCGTTTACACACATCCCTATGCTACCGTTTGATTCCACCGAATTCACCATTTGAGTAGAGTAAACAACATTTACACTAATAAGAAAAATATAAAACCATAAGTATAAAGAGAAGTCTACTCTACACAGATTTCTATGCAACCGAGCACTCGACTAGGAGCACTACTAGAGTCAACATTTTACTCTGCTACATAGTCCTAAGCCATCACCTAGACTTTACCAAATAAGCAGAAGAATTAAATTCACAACAGAGCAAGCAAACAGATGTGTACGCGCTCAAGTGGGTGGTGTGGTGTGCAATGAAAATGAACAACAATTTAAATGAAATCTTCTAGTATGCAGTGCAATAGTGCACGTGAGCGGGTAAACAAAACTACTCTCCCCCAGACTTAAACTAAACAATCCACAGAATATATGACATGAAAATAAGGAAAGTCTAGGGAAAGAGAGTACCCAGTGCTCAGAAATGAGCACACCAGAAGATTGGCGTGTAAGCTAAAATGAAGCTGCAGCATCCGCCATCCAGAAAAGATACCTGCAGGGGTCAGCTCCGCAAAAACAAAAGAAAATAGAAAACTGAAAAGAAATATTACTAACTAAACATGATTAGATGAAATAAAAATGCAGAAAAGAAAGATAACTACTGGGGTTATTGTCATCCCAGCACGACTTATTCAACTTTAAGAGTTCTAGCTAATGGGCCTATGGAAGGAGAAGTGGACAGGTAACTGGCCTAATATCCGTGTCGGTAGCGGGTACCTATACGGAGAAAGAACAGTCACGCCTCTACCCGAATATAGATAAAACCTGCCCATCACAGGTAGAGGGAAAAGAAAGTAAGAAGAGGAGGAGGCCTGGTCCTCACTCATCTCACCAAAACTATCCTTGCCTAGCAAGGAGTCGTCAACAGGGAGGCAGTAGGAGGCGAGGGCAATGAGTGGAGCTTCCTCTACGGAGGGAGAATAAACCTCCTCACATGAAAGGATGCTCTCATCATTGACTTGAGCAAAAAGCTTCAAGTCCTCCTGAAGTACCTGTGAAGATTCAACCTGCACAGACTCAGATGAAGGAAGGGGATCAAGAAATAAAGAAGACGAAGAACATAAATAATCTAAAATCGGGGGAGTGGTCCCGGTCTCACTCCCATCAGGTTGGGGAAGTAAAAAAATGTTTGCATTGTCATCAATGCTACAAGATTCGGCGGGATCAACGGTGGCCAAGCTTAGGATTTGGACTTCCTCCACCGGTGCTGAGGAAAAGTCCTCTTCACCTAGAAGGTTGTCCTCCTCCATAGGAGTAGGCACAAAACTAAGATCAACCACCTCATCCTGCGACACATCATCAACAATGTCGTCGGAGACGAATATAGTATGCACAACAGGGAGAGGAATAGTGCTCGGATAAAAGTCGAGCACCGATTCCTCACAAAGAATCGAATCCACTAGGGGTGGTGGATGCACCGGGAGAATAGGCTCAGCAATGTCGGTGCCCAGATCAGCCACACATCCAGTGATCGTGTCCATGCCATACCCTTCAAGATGTGAAGGTGACAAAGACACATAACCGGATGTTGAAGGTGTGCCGCCAGAGTTAGGAGTTGGGACGATCCGGATGTCCGGCTCGTCATCCTCATCCAATTGGCGAAGATAAGCAACACAATCCTTCAGGGCATGATCTGTGCTCCGACAAAACTGGCACTGCCTTGCGGGCTTCTTTGGCACAGCGGGGGCTGAAGCCGAAAAGAAGTATGATGGTAAAGGCTCAGCAGAGTAGCCATAAGACTTATGCGCACCATATGGAGTACCAGACGAAGTCGGTGCTCCATATGCTGGGCTATAAGAATTATGCCTACTATTCTCCGTAGGGCATTCATCACTAGAGTGGGAGGTAACTCCACACCAACGGCAACGGATATTAAGATGTGCCCACATAGTGCGAAGATAAAACGATTCAAAAAGAAGAACACTATTGTGCGAAATACTACACCTAACAAAAATTTACTAAAGCAACCTACTAAAAAACAAGAAAAAGGAATAAAAAGAACAGAAATAAAATAAGAGATGCAATTTACAAATGGGAGGGCTTCTCTCTCAGACTCTCCCTCTCCAGAAAACTCACACGTCTGTGTTCCCCGGCAACGGCGCCAAAAACTTGATGCGATGATTCAGCAAGTGCACCGGTCGCGCAAGTAATAATAATGGAGAAAATCCCCGAGTGTCGGTCTCTTGAGGAACACAGTAAGGTGGAGTTAACGTTCGAGGAAGGACTTGAGATTGAAGTCCTTGGTCGGTTGGAATGCGGAAACGGGGTGATTGGGCTTTTGGACAATAAAAGAAAATACTATAACTACTCCTATGCAATGCCGCTATGCAAAGCTTCGCTCGGCGGGATGGAATACGGGCCGCGATGGACGAGTAGGCAAACGGATCGAACTATGCAGGCCTTGAGCGCGCTGCTTCGTTAGGCGGGATGGAATACGGGCCGCGATGCCACGCTTCGGTAGGCGGGTGGACGAGAAGGCAAGCGGAATGAGGGTCGCAAGCACCTCTTTGACAAGCACGCCACTAGCAATTGCTAGTGCGGCACCGGACAACCAACAATCCACACCACAAGGCACACCTCAAAATAATAAGCAAGAATACTCAAATCCCATAGACATAATCAAGTATAAATGTTAATAATCAAGCACGCTTCATCATAATGTTAGATCTAACTACATAGACATCAATAAGAGAAGAATAGAGCAAGAAATCGACTGAATCCGAAGGCTCGTTGTAGATTCACGGTTGGAATCGCCGGGTTGTCAATCCGCGTCCAAGCTCGGTCCGCAACTACGTCCGGGGTAGAGAGAGCTGTCACGATTCTCCAATGGACCCGTCTTCTTCGTGTCACGATCCGGTAGAGGTTGCAAACTTCCTCTTGCTCGATGGCGATGGCGGCTAGATCACTCTTTGAAGCTCTTGGATGAAGGAGGAGGCCGAGAGGAAACTCCGGCTCAAGATCGGCGTGAAGAACAAGCCCGGAGCATCCCCCGATTGTGGGCGGCGATGGAGGGGCGAAATCGGGCGGAACGGAGCAGGAAACGGCGGAAGAAATCGGGATCCGACCTAAATCGCGAGCAGGTCGATTTATAGGCGCTGGAATAAACAGTGCGCACGGTCAGTGGCGCACGACCAATGGTCGTACGCACTAGAATTCGGTGATCGTGCGCTCTGCCTGGACGGAACCTGCAAAGACAGAAATTATGAAATAACATGTTCGCACGACCAGTGGCGCACGACCGGTGGTCGTGCGCACTATCGTAGGTGGTCGTGCGCATTAGCCGAAACAGAACTCATGAAATTGATGATAAGCGCGCACGAACAGTGGCGCACGACCGGTGGTCGTGCGCACTAGCGTAGATGGTCGTGCGCACTGCACCAAACAGAACTCATAAAAAAGATTTAAGTGCACACGATCAGTGGCGCATGACCAGTGGTCGTGCGTAATAGAACCGGTGATCGTGCGCAGTGTTCCTGTGCAGAATTGCACCGGAAACACCTGCACGACACCTGTTCCAGCGTGCGACACCAATCTAGCCACTAAAAGTGAGACTTAACATCGCAAGAAAACTAATAACAAAGAAAGATACGAAATAACACCAAAATGGGCCTAGAAGTGCACATAGCTAGTGATAACAAATATAAGCTAAAACAAGGCTAAAGTGCAGTGGAATGACTAGATAAACGGCCCAGATGAGTCCATATATGTGTATATAATCGGGACTCATCAATTGTTCGGCTTCAACCAACTTTTATTTTGCCTCTCAAAGTAGTTATAAGGCTTAGGATGATATCTGAGAGGAGGATGAGCAGGTATTGAGGGTGTTGGGTTTTCTATACCCCTTCATAAGGGATGACATATCGAATATGCGCAGCAGAAATGAGCAAGAACAACCAAAAAAGAGATCAACGGATCTTGCGGTTTTCATGATTCAAGAGAATATGCAAATTGAAATACAAGGTACCTTTGCGGGATTGAGTCAACACTCAACCAAGGTGCTCCAAGAGAAATCCGAAATCTTGTTTGAGTTCTTCAAGGAACGAAATAGATCGATCCCTCTACAGAAGTCCACACAAGCGATGAAGAACCCTAGCTTCTTGTCGTACAAGAACTAGGTCGGAGAAGGATGCTCCCAACGTCCTCACGGACTGCTAGGTCCAATCCAGAGGAGGCGGCGACCGGCGGCGGCGTCTAGCGGCGGCGGAACGACGATCGGCGGACGGAACGAGAACAGCCAGAACACTTTCGTCGTTTCTCTCTCGCGAAAAGGCTCGATCTAAAAACCGTCTCAATCGAAGCCCTAATCACGTTCCTTTTATAAGCAAGGCATAAAATCGGCTATCCGCAGACCAGAGGGAAAAACAGAAAATCTGTCCAGACTTACATTCGCCGAATTCGACTAATCACATTAACCGAATTCGACTAATCACTATAACCGAATTCGGCGAAACCATTTTGACGAATTCAACTATATATAAATTCGGCTATATAAATTCGGCGAAACCCTTTCGTCGAATTTTCCATTAGCCGAATTCGTCTAAACCCTTTAGCCGAATTCGGTTAATCCCATTAGCCGAATTCGTCTAAACCCTTTAGTCGAATTCGATTAATGCCTTTAGCCGAATTACCTAGTGTAAATCCGTTCGTTTAAACACTTTAAACGATTTCCCTTTTGAGACATTCTCAACTTGATTCCAAGCACTCACAGGATTGGTCCTCCACTCATATCCAATATGAGTAAGGCCAACACAATCCTTTCTCCAATTTCTCCAAACGCTTTTATGTGCGACCCTATAGGCTCATATTGCGTTGGCAGCAATACTAACTGTTGATTGCTTTGAGATCATCTCAGAATCTCCAACAGAAGGATCTCCCATCTTGACCTTGTTCCAATCATCTCTCTTAGTAGCTTCACCCACCTCATATTTATGTCATTCTTCAGAGCTGTAGAATTTGCCTCTATCATGCTTTCCTTGCTGATATAAAGTCCAGGTATTTAGTATTATATCCCTTGAGCATGGATTCCATTCCTCAAAATTTGGGTTCTTCTTTATTTCCTCCATTTTCTTCCTTTTAGCTTCTTGATCTTCATTATCAGCATGATGTCTCTTTCTTTTCCTGACCTGCCCACTCGCACTGGCAGGCTCATCAACAAAACTTTCTTGATAGCTGTCAGGCTGTTGATATTGCTCTGGGAAAACTTTTGCTATGGTCTCACTTGAAGGTCCTTTAGGGAGACTTCCTTCTGGAAGGGGATGTTGATAAGCAATCAAATAATCTATTACCTCTCGACCCATAGAATATATAACTTCATTTGAAAGCCACATAGCATGATGACTAAACATAATCTCCCCCTTTATGGCTTCTGAAAATATCTCTTTAGAGAGAGCTGCCTGGGAGTTCTTAATTTGTCTGGACAGAAGATTATTCAAATTGCCAATTGTATCCATAAGGGTGCCTTGGGATGTCCTAAGAGATTGACTTAGAGAGGTGGAGAGTTAAGCTTGGGTCACTAGAACTTGATGTAGAATACTTTCACCCATATTATCTACTAGCTCATTAGAGGTTTGAGCAGTTGAGGAGATTCTTTGAAGAATGGTATTAACTGCATCTTCAAAGTCAGTGAAGTTCACATTCTGGTTTTGTATGATGGCCTGCAGATTATCTCTGAGAATGGACATTCTAGCAAGCACTATATTAAGTTGTTGTCCAATCAGCAAAGTTGCTTTATTTATATGGACTATTTCATTCCTTGTATTGGCAACAACATTTGCAGCAGTGTTGCACATATTTGCATTTTGATGGTTGATATGCTGGATGTCTTCTTGCAAAACATCTATCCTGGAAGATAGCCCATTCTTACAACTTATAACAGCATTATTTACATAAGTTTCAAATTGTATTCTTTGTCGATCAAGCAATAGTTCTATTTGGGATCTAAACTCAGTTGATGTGGCTGGAGAATGTTGCTTATCTTCCATTCTTGTTGGTGAGGGAAGCATTGTAGGTTGAGCAGTAGACTGCCCATCCATTATTGCAGGTATTTCAGAGGGCTGCTCATATTCATTTTATGGAGTACTTTGTGGCATATCTTCATTTAGATATTCATTTAAGGATCTGTCAGAGTATTCTACCTCTTTACTAACTTCATGTCCACCACCTGGACTATCCTCAGACACAACAACTTTCATATCCAATACAGCCTTTTGATCAATATTCAGAACATCTTCTGCGGTCACCTCCTCATGAGGTACTGAATCACTGTCCAACACAGTATTATCTTCTCTTAGAGGCTCCCCATTAATAGGTGTTAGGGGTTCCTGAGAAACTAAGGGAATTGGATCAGGCGTGTTGGAAACTATAGCACTTTGAAGAGAAGCTTGACCTACCTCCTTCTTGGTGAACTTCTTGCCCCATCTACTTACTGCTTTTTTACATCTATCTTCTTGAGATAGTGGAGGGGGTTGATTTTGAATCTTTGAGGTGATGAGGTATGCAATTTTTAAGATACAGAGACAAGATTCTGCCAAGGTTTGGAGACCTTATGTGTTCTTTGATCTTTTCAAACACAATGCTTCCCTAGTCAGTCCTCTTGTTCAGGATTACTCTGACCATGACTTCAAACATGTCTTTGGAGACTCTGTCATGTGAGCTTGTCTTGCATAGCAACATCTTACTAATGATGTTTATGAGTAACTTCTCTTGTCTTTTCTTTTTCATCCATTGTAAGCTCCCATAGGGTTTATGGACGAAGCCACACCATCTTAACCCTTCAGAAATATCTGCCTCAGTTAATGTTTCTTTAACTTCATCTATGATGAGTCCCATTTATATAGTGTTTTATGGACTCATCTGAGCCTGTTTTATTGCATTTGCACTTCACTTTATGCACATTTTCACTCCTATTTCATATATCCTCTTGATTTCACAAAGTGCACCCATTTGGCGCATTTTTGCTAAGATTCTTTGATTTAATTTGCATTTGTTGTCTTTACCAATGATTTATATACGTTTTGAATGCTTGGAATGCTGTGTTTATTGTCCCACCAGTGGTCTGGTGTAGTTTTTTGCTGGTACAATGGTCGTGTAGAGATTCTGTGGCGTGTTTGGCACATTTTCCACTTAAAAGCCATTGGTCGTGTGTTTTTCTTCACGCACGATCAGTGGCGCATAACCACTGGTCGCGCATTGTTGACCAAAACTGCCCGAGCGCTACTCGAGCACTGGCCCTTCCTTCACGCATGACCACTGACCCTTCCTTCGCGCATGACCACTGGTCGTGCACCTGAACGTGTGTCATCTGTCTACCAGGTTTTTTGGTACAGGTTCTTAGCGCACAAGTAGTGGCCTTTCTTCGCGCACGACCACTGCTCGTGCGCCACTGCTCATGCGCCCTATTTATTCTGCTGCCTATTTATGCTTTCGCTCCGCGATTTTTGGTAATCTGGACCCGCGAACTCCGCCATTTTTCACGCCTTCCACTCCGTTTTCAGCAGAAAATCAACCCCTTGAGTGCTCAAGAGGTTAGGGATAATCCCCTATGCTTTCTCCATTCTCCAAGCTCCATTAAAGGAGATCCAAGGTGACCACCAGTCGTAAGCTAGAGTGTTGTGGTGATTCCAAGTTGTGCATACCATCGAGAAGACAGGATAGGAGGTGACAACTCTGAAGACTTCCGATTTCAACCAATGATCGGAGCTTCACTCCGCATCCGAGGAAGAATCTCAAGCATTTGTTTGTATCTCCCTCACTTGCACACTAGGTTAGTTTCATTTTGTTCTTCGTTTTGAGGATGCTTTTATTTGGATAATATTTCAATACTAGTTATTGATTGTATAAATCTTGGGATTGCATTGGAGGCCTAACCTCCCACTATTGAGTATCTCTTCACTTTCCTTCATTCCATTGTTGTGATTTGCTTGTGGTTTCTTGAGCATTGTAATGCTTGTGATGCGGAGGTCGGCGACCCGCTGAGGTGCGAAGCGGTGAAGGCGACCCGCACTTTTAATTTACTTTTCTTATTGCTGTAGTTGTAGAACAATCTCAAACACCCCCCATTACAATCCGACTATAGAGGACTCAATCTCAGTCCTTTAGCCTATAGTCCTCGAGAGATTCGATATCCGGGGATTTACTCCCCCTTTTTATTACTTGACAATGACCGGTACATTGCCGTTCGGACCGCATCTTCGCACCCGCCTATAGCGGTGTTGTGGACTTGCGCGTCAAGTTTTTGGCGCCGTTGTCGGGGACTATGGCTAGTTTTGATTATTTGTGGAAAGATATTTGATTTTGACTTCTCTCCTTTGTTTATTGCATTTTGTTGAGACTTCTCTTTTTAACTTTCTTATTCTATCTATTTAACCCTGTAGTAATCAGGTCTACAGTAATCTTATTTTCATAATTGAGCTTAGTACATGTCTGATGTGTGTTCTGTTAATGAAATATAATGTATACTACACAATCTTGTGAGCAGTGTGCATTATTCATTAATGGTTGTTTTGAATGTTATAGAAAAAGGAGTAATTATAATCAGCAAAGCTCATTGAATGAATCAATTGCATCTGTGTCTTAGACGCGGTTTTCATATAATGAACCTACCCCTTATGATTATTATTCCCCTCCACTAGTATCGCACTCATCGAGTGGTTTTACCTCATCATGGTCACGACCTATCGGGAATCATTGCTTGTGTTGTCAGAGTCCTGATCATGCATTGAAGGATTGTGAGAAATTTAAAAACCAAGTAAAAGAAGAGGATAACGATATTCGTATTCCTATTCCTTCATTTCCCTCATTCAGTTCTCCTTCCATCACAGAAGACATACTCTCTATGCCCCCATGCCTTTAAGGAGGTGCAGCGGATGTGCCTCCTAGTGATGTCTTTGATCATTTCAATGATAATTTGGAATTTTCTTGTTCTACTTTACGTCCTTTATCATTTGATTCATGTTGTGTGGATATCTCATCCTTCATCTCTGACTCTTTAGTGAGTCCAATCGTACTGAGATCATCCCTTATATTACTTTGCACATACCCTTTGATCTTGCTGCTGAAATCTCGGACGTACATTGCAAGTTTGAACAACATATTGATATCTTAGAGTATGTGGAGGAGGCTTATTCCCGTGGTGATGAGGTTTCTACCCCACTACCGGAGAAAAAGGCCCACCTCACATTTGATATCCCTTGCTGCTCACCTCATCACTATGCTACTGATCTTGCGGCTAGCAATGATCTTGCTGTATTACTTGATGGGAGTGTGACCGGGACCACTTCCCAAAATTCTGGAAATTTATGTATTTCATCCATTTTATTTCTTAACCCCGCTTCTATGTACGAGCCTGTGCAGGAAAATCTTCTTCAAATATTTCAGGCGGACACTGTGCCTCCCTCTCCATTACTGTAGGCTGAATTAGTTAAAGAGAATACTTCTAACATTTTAACTCACCTCTTTCCGCAGATGGACAAAGGCACAATGATGGACCGGGCCATCAGTTAAATAATTCTATACCCTCTACCTGTTGGACGAAGGTATAACTATTACTATCATGGTAGAGGGGTAATTGTTCTATCTCCGTACCGGTACCCGTTATCGACGCGCATACTAAAACAATTACTTATACATTTACTTTTTCATACTCCAATAAGCTAACCTTTGCAGGTCAAAGAATAAATCGTGTTGGGAGACAATAAACCCAACAGTTATCCTTAGTAGATTTATTTTGTTTACGTTATTTTTTGTTTTTAAGAGTCTTGCTTATCCTGATTGTGTGGAGTCAATACTCATTTCTGCTAGCCCCGGGATCTTGGTTTTGTGCCTTTTTAGACCCGCGAGGCGTTTAGAACGAAAACCAAATTCATGTTGTTTTTCCTTGGAGCACGACCACTAGTCGTGCTCGCTATTAGAAAACGTATGACCATTGGTCGTGCGCGGGATCTGGGTTTGCTTTTAAACCCTCGAGCCGGCCGATTGTGCACGAACCCTACTCCTTTCTCTTCTTCTTTTTTTGCTGTAGCAGCTGGTCATGTGCATCTATAGGGCATCTTCCTTCTTCCCCCTTGATCCACCCCACTCCCGGTCCAGCTCAAGGACGTTAAACAAAGCGCTCATGGGAGTCACCCCAGTGTATCTCTATTATTGCATATTTCTTTCTTTTTCTAATCTTTTGCAGGATCTGGAGTATAAACACCGCCGCAGGCAGCAGCATCTTATACGGGAATTGGTTACAGTCTAACTAGGATTACCGCACATCTGGTAATGCCCCTTAGTAGGGCATTTGGTAACACATCTCTATCCTCTCATTTTTATGTACCCCTCTCATGTTTTCATTTATATTGCATTGAGGGCAATGCTTAGTTTAAGTCTGTGGGTAGATAGATCGTGTTACCCAAATCGCCTGAACACTCCCACTTTACGCATTTCCGTTAGTATTTCTTCTTCAATTTTGCTCCATTTTTCAAAAATTGAAAAATTCTATTTCTCGTATTTTCTTTCCGCACCCACTTGAGCGCGTACTCATTTGTATGCGTGGTCCGAATTGAATTTAATTCATTTTCTTTAATGAGAAAGTTTAGGTGTTGGTTTAGGATTGTGAGACGGAGTAAAATGTTGACTCCAGCAGTGCTTCTAGTCGAGTGCGTCCTTCTCGCATAGGAATTTATGTAGATTTGATTTCTCTTTATACTTATAGTTTTGTATATTTTGATAGTGTAAATGTTGTTTACTCTACTCATAGTGGTGAATCTGGTTTGAATCAAATGGTAGCATAGGAATGTGTGTAAATTATCGCTAGATTCGTATTGCTTGAGTCGGGAGGAAGGAAAACTTTCTTGATGACTAAGAACTTGCCCCAAGCAATTCTTGAAGCATGTGCATAGGATAGCTCATTTGCATGAGAGTGACAGAGGCCATATCATTGGCCCGGTTGAGCTTTTATTTCAGTCCTACTATCTACCCTTGCTAGCCTCGTTGTGTTTATCCCTTCCATTTGATTCAGCTCCATATATATCTCACTAAAGCCTAAAAGTCGATCCTAGTCGCACACCTGAATTTGAGCTCTAGTTATTTTATCATTTTCTTTTGGGAAGTTGATTGTGGTGCAATTATGTGAATATGGTTGTGTTGATGTAAAATTTGCTGAAATAAAAAGGAAAAAAAGAAAAGAAGAAGAGAAAAGGAAGAAAAGAACAGAAAATTGCCTATCTTGAAATAAAAAGAGAAAAAGGCCGAATTGAAAATCATTTGTAAAATTTGTATTGGGAGTAGGCGGTGCACACACCCATTTGCAAAAGTCTAAGTCTGGGGGTATGGTGCACTTGCATTGTATTATGGCGCTTGGGTAGTTGTATTCTATGCTCGTTTGGGTTAGGTGGAGTTAGCCTTTTTTTTTTTTACCTTTGTTTACCTCACCGCAACCCAAGCCCGAGTTTTATCCTAAAAAGTCCTACTAACTCGTGCAGTTAGCCAATCTAGTGTTGTGGAGAGAATGTGACCGGGCGAGCTTATGGTCACCAACACCGATGGATTTTGGTGGAGTTTATCCCAAACCCGGATCTTTGGCAATGCTCATCTCAGTGTTTAGTTTACATTCTCTGTATGCGTGACCGGATGATTCACCATGATTCCCAATTTAAGTAGTAGTAATAGATATTTACTCTTTTAGAAATGTATAAACTACTGTGTATAATTAGATATTTACTCTTCTTTGTACGTGAGCATGTGACTTCGCATGGTACTATGTGTTGTAATTTTAAGCCAGCTACTTTTCTTTCCCCATCTGCTTAGGAATTGTTTGCTCGGGACACGAAAAAAGGTAAGTCTGGGGGTGTGATGAGTCCCATTTATGTAGTGTTTTACAGACTCATCTGAGCCTGTTTTATTGCATTTGCACTTCACTTTATGCACATTTTCACTCCTATTTCATATATCCTCTTGTTTTCATGAAGTGCACTCGTTTGGCTCATTTTTGGTAAGATTCTTTGATTTCCTTGCATTCGTTGTGTTTAACAATGATTTATATACGTTTTGAATGCTTGGAATGTTGTGTTTATTGTCCCACCAGTGGTCTGGTGTAGTTCTTCTGTTGGTACAATGGTCGTGTAGAGATTCCGGGGTGTGTTTGGCACATTCTCCACTTACAAGCCACTGGTCGTGTGTTTTTCTTCACGCACGGTCAGTGGCGCACGGCCACTGGTCGCGCATTGTTAGCCAAAACTTCCCGGGCGCTACACGAGCACTGACCCTTCCTTCGCGCATGACCACTGGCCCTTCCTTCGCGCACGACCACTGGTCGTGCACCTGATCGTGTGTCATTTGTCTTCCAGGTTTTTTAGTACAGGTTCTTAGTGCATGAGCAGTGGCCTTTCTTCGCTCATGACCACTGGTCATGCGCCACTACTTGTGCGCCCTATTTATTCTGCTGCCTATTTAAGCTTTCGCTCCGCAATTTTATGTAATCTGGACCCGCGAACTCCGCCATTTTTCACGCCTTCCACTCCGTTTTCAGCAGAAAATCAACCCCTTGAGTGCTCAAGAGGTTAGGGATCATCCCCTATGCTTTCTCCATCCTCCAAGATCCATTAGAGGAGATCCAAGGTGACTACCAGCCGCAAGCTAGAGTGGTTATGGTGATTCCAAGCTCTGCATACCTTCGAGAAGATGGGATATGAGATGACAGCTCTGAAGACCCCGGACGACTGCCAACGATCGGAGCTTCACTCCGCATCCAAGGAAGAGTCTCGATCATTTGTTTGTATCTCCCTCACTTGCAGGCTAGGCTAGTTTCATTTATTCTTCATTTTGAGGATGCTTTTATTTGGATAATCTTTCAATACTAGTTATTGATTGTATAAATCTTGGGATTGCATTGGAGGTCTAACCTCCCATTATTGAGTGTCTCTTCACTTTCCTTCATTCCATTGTTGTGATTTGCTTGTGGTTTCTTGAGCGTTGTAATGCTTGTGATGCGGAGGCTGGCAACCCACGGAGGTGCAAAGCGGTGAAGGAAACCCGCACTTTTAATTTACTTTTCTTATTGTTGTAGTTGTAGAACAATCTCAAACACCCACCGTTACAATTCTACTATAGAGGACTCAATCTTAGTCGCTCTCTAAGCAAATAATCGTTTAGCCCATAGTCCTCGAGAGATTCGATATCCGGGGATTTACTCCCCCTTTTTATTACTTGACAACGACCGGTACACTGCTATTCGGACCGCATCTGTCACAACCCGCATTTTCTCCGAATTTAAGAATATCAGAGTAAGAGAAAATACACGTCATGATGCCACGTCATACAGGAGACAACTGCAGACGCTCAGGCGGGAACCTATTACTTAACTAAATAAAGCATGATTATATGATAAGTCATCATTTGAAATCATTTATTAGGGGTTTTGAGGTAAGAATTGTGTCTCTCAGTTCGTGGATCAACTAGTCCACCGAGAAAGTATATATAATTGCAGCGGAAAGTACTTGATTTAGTTTACTTAAAGCCCTAAATGTATGCAAATGATGGAGCATAAGGTAAATGATATGCACATAACTAGGTGTATTGAAAGAGTAGAAAATACCTTTAAGCGACTTTAAAGTTAAGGGCTTCAGTTAGAAAGAATGCAGTGAGTATGATGAAAAACCATTTTATAACTATAGCGCACCTAACATAAATCATTCCCAGAGAGTATGATACACAAGATCTAAAAGTAGTGGCATTTAACTGGCAAATAAACTGTAAAGTATAAAAAGGGCACAATGGGCGTCAACAACATGACACTAACCCATTGGCACCAACTAGTATGTCTGGGCTCCAGAAGGAACTAAAAACAACTACCTCGCAGCAGCGGGGTGAACAACTACTAAAACTCTGAACTTCAGGCAACGCCACTAGCCGCTACGGCAGGAAACTAGCAGAAAAGTAAGCAAGCCATAAGGGGTACCAACCCAAGCCAGATCTACCGAAAAAGAAGCTCTAAACAAAGAACTAACAAGCACCGAGTGCACTAAATACCAGAAGAGGAACAAGTAAGTTCATTTATCATGATAAGTATATTTAAAGAGACTGATCAGCTCAATTAAACGGGAGCGGATATCTACCTCCGCCACCCAAAGCCTAAAAAAAACGGGTGGGGGTGCTCTAGACCCAACCACCCAAACACGACTACCGTGCAAGGCTATAACATTTCCCCCACTGTCCCCCAAACACAACTACTGTGTAAGGATAAAGACAACGGTTCTTATTAATTAAATTTCAATTAGACACGGGATGCTGCAGGAAAGGATAATCACTAGGGTGCCCTAAGAGGTAGGGTCACATCAAGATAAACATTCTTCCAATACTAAACATAAGAGAACTCATAAGTTGGTTTAACCACAACAAGTACGAGGTTTCAAAAGGGGAGAAGTAATCATGACCACGGGCACAAGACAGGCATTCCTCGAGAAGGAGAAGACACTTCTCGAGGGAAGGTAAAAGGACTTCTCGGAAAGAAAACCAAGGGGTTATCGGCACGGATCTCTCGAGAGCAGGGCAGGGACTTCTCGAGAGGGAGGGAGAACTTCTCGAGAGGAGGGATATGACTTCTCGAGAGGGGACTTCTCGAGAGGGAGAGAGTACTTCTCGAGAGGGGACTTCTCGAGAGGTGCAGGGATTTATCGAGAGAGAGAGAGAGAACTTCTCAAGAGGAAGAGAGGACTTCTCGAGAAATCAAAAAGGATCTCTCCAGAATTTTCCTTGAGGGACGAGGAGGATTTCTCGAGAACACCAGAGGATTTCTCGAAAAATCAGGTGACTTCTCGAAAAAAAACCGAAGGTCTGAGCTGCAGACGGACTCGTTTGAGGGGAAAAGCAGACATTTAGGGAGATCTCCAAAGGGAGTCTAAGAGTTAAATTAGCCAAGTTACGCCCAAGATCAAGAGTTGAGATAATGCAATACAAACTCAAGCAAGAAACAACACTTCAACATCAAGAGAAGGAGAAAGAAATTGCCACTTGCCTTTAACCTTGTAAACTCGAAGATCTCCGCTCTGGAAGCTAAGGATCCGGCCAAGAACACACCTGAGCACAAAACCTGAAACTCTTCGGGTCGAAAGAAGGGGTTAGGTCACTACCCTAACTCCAAAAATTCCACAAAACGGGAAAATCTTACCACTAAGACGAAGATCTCGCCGAGAACTTTCCAAATCCACTCTCCAAACACGATTTCGACTACTACAGCCCTAGGAATCGATGACCGAACGCTCCTCGAAGCTCCGCTCTCGCTCTTTCACTCGGCGACTGATTTGGGGTCGATGGAGAAGAAGGTGAATAGGGAAAGAAGTTTAGGTATTTATATGAAAACCTAAATGTATTATTTAATTAATAAATAATACCCCAATTTACTTAAACTACGAGGGAAACTTGACCACCTCGGATTTCTACGAAATTCGCACCTTAACTGAAACACGGCGCTACAAATCCAACGACGAAGTCAGAATTCAATTCCGACGAGCCAAACTCGGGAAAAAGCTTCCCGAAGCTAAATTCTCAATATCTACACAAAATCTTCTCTACAAACCAAAACGACGCGAAAACTCGCGCACTCGATCTAAATTACATACTTTATCTATGCTAAGGCTCAAAACTAAACCTGACGAGCTGACGTAATGTCCTAACGCCAAAATTAAGTCACGGAGGCAGCGCAAAATAATTAACAAAAATCAGGGGCGTTACAGTCACTCCCCCTAAAAAGAAGTTTCGTCCCGAAACTTGAAATCCAAAGGTTAAGAAAGATACAGAATCAAATCCAAAGGTTTCCAGACAGAAGGGTTACCCGAAATCTAAGAGAAGAGGCTAGGATGAGTCTCTCTCATGGCAGACTCCAGCTCCCATGTTGCGCTTTCGACACCCTGATTCTTCCAAAGAACCTTAACCATCGGGATCATCTTCTTCCGCAGCACACGCTCCTGAGTATCCAAAATTCGGACAGGCTCTTCAACATACGAAAGGTTGGGCTGCAAAGCGAGCACCGAATCAAGAACAAGCCGATCACTACGCAAACACTTCTTCAACTGCCTCACATGAAACACATCGTGAACATCTGGAAAGGAGACAGGCAAATCTAATCTATAAGCGGACACTCCGATGCATTCAACAACCTGGAAAGGTCCCACATACCGGGGGTCCAACTTGTGGTTCCTTCCAAATCTCTTAACGCCCGACATCGGAGAAACTTTCAAGAACACTAAGTCTCCAACGGAAAATTCTAGATTCACTCTCCTCCGATTAGCATACTTCTCATACCGCTCCTGAGCAACACGAAGCTTCTCGCGGATATGAGTCACAGCAACGCTCATCTCTATCAAAGCTTCTGGGCCTAACAACGGGCTTTCACCAACCTCGGCCCAAAACAAAGGAGTTCGGCAACGCCTCCCGTACAAAGCCTCAAAGGGGGCCATTCGCAAACTCTCCTGATAACTATTATTGTATGCAAATTCCATCAATCCGAGACGCTTGCCCCAAGCTCCTCCATGATCTAGAATATAACACCTTATCATATCTTCCAAAATCTGATTCACTCTCTCTGTCTGACCATTTGTCTGGGGGTGGTAAGCGGTAGAGTATCTTAGGTCAGTACCCAAATCTCCTTGCAGACTTCTCCAGAAATGAGACAAATACGATGAATCTCGGTCCGACACAATGCTAACTGGCACACCATGCAATCTGATGACTTCGTCCAAGTACAGCTCTGTTATCTTCTCCATTGAATATCCAATTTTAAACGGCACAAAGTGAGCACACTTTGTCAGACGGTCAGCTATGACCCATACCGAATCGTGACCTCCAGGAGATCTCGGCAAACCGGTAATGAAGTCCATTGAAATACTCTCCCACTTCCAGGTTGGAATATCCAAAGGGTTTAATTTACCACCAGGCCTCTTATGATCTGCCTTAACTCGTTGACAAGTGAAGCATTCAGAAACATACTTGGCTATATCACTTTTCATACCTGACCACCAAATGATCTGCTTCAGGTCTTTGTACATCTTTGTGGAGCTAGGATGATATGAAATACTAGAATCGTGCGCCTCACTACAGATCTTTGCTCGAATATCTCCCGACGCGGGAATGCAGTATCTACCTCAATACATCAGGGTATCTTTATCATCAATAAAAAAATCAGGTAATTCTCCTTTTTCAGTCGTATCTCGAAGATGCTGCAAGTCAGGATCTTCCTTCTGATACAATCTCGTAAGGGTAATTCAAGAAGGTTCTTCAACTCCTAAGCTTGAAGGCGCGGTACTACTACCGAATCAGATATCCATCAACATAAACTCTTCTACCAAGGACTGCATAGAGAGATTGAAGATATGCGTGGTCTTTCTGCTCAGGGCATCATCCACTACATTAGCCTTACTCGGATGATATAGGATATCAACTTCATAATCCGCAACATACTCCAACCACCTCCGCTGGTGCACATTCAGCTCCTTCTGGGTAAAGACATACCTCAGACTCTTGTGGTCCGTGAAAATCTTGCATGACACTCCATAAAGAAGGTGTCTCCAAAGCTTTAAAGCATAAATCACTGCAGCAAATTCTAAGTCATGCGTAGGGTAATTCCTTTCAAGAACTTTCAGTTGTCTAGACCCATAGGCAATCACCTTTCCTTCTTGCATCAAAACACGTCATAAACCAATGTGACATGTGTCCACATAAACGGCATACTCCAATCCTTCGATCGGCAAGGCCAACACAGGTGCACCGCATAAACGCCCCTTTAATTCCTGGAAGGCTTCATCGCATTTATCGCTCCAAATAAAAGTCGTATTCTTCTGGGTAAGCTTAGTCAAAGATGCCGACAACACCGAGAACCCCTGAACAAATCTCCTGTAGTACCCAGCCAAACCTAAGAAACTCCTTACCTCCTTAGGTGTTGAAGGCGTCTTCCAAACTAACACAGCAGAAATCTTAGCTGGGTCAACAGTAATTCCATCCTTGTTCACCCATGACCCAAAAAGGACACCTGAGGGAGCCAGCACTCGCACTTACTCAGCTTCGCAAACAACTTGTGCTCTCTAAGAGTAGACAATACTAAGCGCAAATGCGTAGCATGCTCCTCAGCACTTCTGGAATAAACTAGCCCATTTTCTATGAATACCACAACAAAATGGTCCAGAAAATTCTTGAACATGCGGTTCATCATGTCCATAAATGCAGAGGGTGCATTTGCCAAACCAAACGACATGACTAGAAACTCAAAATGGACATAACGAGAATGAAAGGTAGTCTGTGGTACGTCCGACTCACGGATCCTCAACTGATGGTAGCCTGATCGAAGGTCAATCTTCAAAAACACCGTGCTACCACGCAACTGATCAAACAGATCATCTATCCTCGGCAACGGATACCTGTTCTTGATGGTCACTTTGTTTAATTCTCTATAATCTATGCACAACCTCATAGAACCGTCCTTCTTTTTCACAAACAAAACTGGAGCACCCCAGGGCGAAGAACTTGGCCTACTGAAACCACACTGCAACAATTCATCTAACTGAGTTCGCCACTCTTCTAACGCGCGCGGGGCCATACGGTACGGTGCCTTAGCAATAGGACGAGTACCAGGCTCAAGATCAATAACGAACTCCACATCTCTATCAGGCGGGAGTCCAGGAAGACTGACAGGAAAAACATCAGGAAACTCTCGTACCACCGGAACACTCTCAATACACGGCGGTCCAGGAACAGTTTCTACTACAGAAACAAGGTAAGCCAAACAACTGAAAATTAATAGTTTCCGAGCACATACCGCAGAAAATATCGAAGAACTCTGGTACGGAGAACAAAAGACGCTCATGGGATGACCGTTGTCTGATAAGTAATAAAAAATATGTATTTTTGGTATAAGTATTAGTATAGTTTTAAT
Organism: Dactylorhiza incarnata; assembly: GCA_033032865.1. Classification (NCBI taxonomy): domain Eukaryota; kingdom Viridiplantae; phylum Streptophyta; class Magnoliopsida; order Asparagales; family Orchidaceae; genus Dactylorhiza; species Dactylorhiza incarnata. The sequence continues at coordinate 363,707 of JAWHQI010000210.1, forward strand.
TAATATTGTGAATTTTCTATGTAAATTAATGAATAAATTGCTTCTTTATTATTTCTGGTTTCTAACTTAGTTTTATTTTTGTTTTTGCAATTTTTTGCAAAATTTTCACAGGTCACGCCCTCAGACACGCCCGTGACCAAGGGCGTGTAATTTTAAAGATCAAATATCAACGGGACGGCTCAATTCAGATCAAATCCCGACAAATCGCTCAAGTCACGCCCGAGGTCACGCCCGTGACCAAGGGCGTGTAATTTTAAAAGCCAAATTTCCAGCTGGCAGCCGTTTTCAGGTGAAATCTCGAAGAGTTGATCAAGTCACGCCCGTGACTCTACAAGTCACGCCCGTGTTCCAGCAGAGTCACGCCCGTGAGCCGCCAGCGCATCACGTCTCGAAGCCGCACCCATGCTGCCGACATCAGCCACCCATAGTCACGCCCGTGACTCACCAAGTCACGCCCGTGACATACCAAGTCACGCCCGTGTGCAGCCATGTTTGACGGCCAGACCTTCCAGAAGGCGGCGAATACAGCCGAGCAAATGTCACGCCCTAAGTCACGGCCGTGACATTCAAGTCACGCCCGTGACCTAGGGCGTGTAAAACTCAAATTTTCCCTATAAATAGAGGGGATCGGCTGAAGTTATTTTCATCCAAATTTTGAGTGGTTTTTGTTGTATTGTGAGTTCTTTTGAGTGATTGTGAGCTTCTCTTCTGCATTTCAGTTTAAGTTCGTTTGTAGTTTTTTTTTTCGTCTTCCTAGTCTAGTTGTAATGCTGATTTCAGAAATAAAATGATGTTTTTCTCATTTGGAACATCTTCTTTTTATTAATGTTAGTGTGTGTGCGTGTATGAGTTTAGCTTTATTGCTTTCATAATTTAGTTTTATTGCTTTTATAGTTAGTTTTATTGCTTTCATAATCTAGGTTTACTGTTTTCATAGCTTAGATTTATAAGCTTTCATAAAATAGTTTTATCGTTTTCTTTTTCGCCTTATTTTATCGCTTTCATTTTAAACGCTTTCTTTTTCAGTTTCTTTTAGAGTGTGTGCGTGTATGAGATAGTATTTTCCTTTTTTGTAGCTTAGTTTTTATTTCAGTCTTTATATAACTGCTATATACCACCCCCTTCTCAAATAAGAGGCTAATTTACTTTAGCACTTATTTAAGTCGGTTGGGACGGATATTATTTCTGCACCTTTATAAGTCTTTTCATTTCTATACCACCCCCTTCTTAAATAAGAGGCTAAGAACTTTTTAGCACTTGTTTAAGGTGGTTGGGACGGATATTATTACTGTTTTTATATAAGTCTTTTTATTTCCTTTTTATCCGCTTATATCCGCTTTAATTATCAAACATGTATTTTTCAACCGATAATGCCGTCTCCATTCCGATGAGTGGCTAATTTCCTTTAGCGCACGACGTCGAAGAGCATTGGGACACAAAAATAGTTTTTCTATAAAAATTAAAACATCTCTTTCTAAAATAATTAACGCTTAAGGTTTACCCGAGAATCACGTTGAGTGGAGCCACATAATCGATGTGTGGTTTTCATTTCCGTTTTCGTACCTAGTTAGCCGAGAGGCTCGTGTGTACGGACTGATCACTCACGGGTAAAGAGAAGTGCGCTCTACCCTCGAGAGAGGACGAGGTAACTCTTCCGAATTGGAAATAAAAACCCAATAGCGGGGTTCGCAACATAAAGCGAGTATTAAGAACATTCGATTGTAGAACGAGAGTTCGGTCGAATATTCATAATCTCAGGTGGGCGTACCCTCGAGAGAGGAGCGTTCATAATTCTGGAACCTCCACGGCCAAGTCATCTTAATATTTTGAAAAGTCATCACTTTTAATTCTACGAAAAATCCATTTTCGTCTCAAGGTAATTCGACGTCGCGCGCTATATTTCTCATCACTTAGAACTCTAGTAAATCGCTTAAATCATCTTTCGCATTTTATCATTTAGAACTCTAGTTAAATCAACTAAAAATATTACTCCGATAAAATAATAGTTCGTCCCTCGAAGTAGCATAATCAACACGACCCGCGGAAATATACGATCCCGATATTTTCTAAAAATATCCTGTATTACTTGCGATAAGGTATACTTGCCTTTATCAAATGATTAATTTGGACTAAAAATTCAAACACAGCTTTTCAAACTCATTTAGTGCAAAACTCTCCTTTTCTACTATTCAATTCAATAGAATTCGGCATTGTAGCCGAAGCGTAATTGTCAATATTCCGAAAGAAGAAAAAGATCGTTACTTCTATCATTCGATAGGATAACGGTTAATTTCTCAAAGTAGGAGTACTTGCGAGACTCTTCGAAAATATCCGCCAATTCTAAACTCTTAATATAAAGGTTATCTTTTATTTATAAAACAAAAAGAAGAAGCCCAAGTAATCACCAAGTTTTTGGCGCCGTTGCCGGGGACGTTTGTGTTGTTATTTGAAAGTAGGAACTGCTATTAATTTTATTCCTTATCTATATATTAAAAAAAAAAAAAGGGGCACAAAAAAAAAAGAGGTTACAAAACTAATAAAAAAAAATTATATAAATATAAAAACTTATATTAAAAAAAAAAAAAAAAAATATATAATAATAATAAAACAGAAAATCCAAAAATATTGTTTTTTAATTTATGACCCGAGGAAACTCCTCGGACGATTCGACTATTCCTTTTGACCCCGAAATCGAGCGCACTCTTCGTGAGCGCATCCGATCTCGTGATCAAAACTTACTCGAAACCCCCGAAGAGTCAATCAGAGATACTGTAAATATGGGCGATCCAATTCCAAATGCGGCCCCGGCCCGGACCATGGCATATTATGCCCGGCCGAATTTGGAAGATACAGGATCCAGTATTACTCGCCCGTCAGTTAATAATAATAATTTTGAAATAAAATCCAGCATAATTCAAATGGTACAACAGTCGATTCAGTTCGACGGTTTGCCAGATGAGGACCCAAATCAGCACCTTTCAAACTTTTTAGAAATATGCGACACCTTTAAAATTAATGGCGTCACTGATGACGCCATTCGTTTACGCTTATTTCCATTTTCGCTACGGTCAAAGGCCAAATCATGGTTGACTTCTCTTCCGAGAGGGTCCATAACCACGTGGGCCCAATTGACGGAATTTTTCTTAACTAAGTATTTTCCTCCGTCAAAAACCGCAAAACTACGCACGGATATCACATCCTTTGTGCAATTCGATTCCGAGTCTCTTTATGAGACTTGGGAGCGTTTTAAGGAATATTTGCGTAGGTGTCCTCATCACGCGCTACCAACTTGGCTACAGGTCCAAACGTTTTATAATGGTTTAAATTTTTCTACACGGCAGATGATTGATGCGGCTTCCGGGGGAACGCTAAACAACAAAACCCCAGAGACCGCTCAAGCTCTGATCGACGAAATGGCCATGAATGCGTACCAATGGAACGTGCCAAGGTCGCGTCCTACTAAACCGGCTGGTCTTTTTGAAGTGGACGCCACTACTTTCTTAGCCTCACAGGTAGAGCGGCTAAGTAAGCAGGTGGCGGAGATGACTGTTTCCTCCTCCACTCCCGCTTGGAATAATAATAATAATAATAATAACGTAATCGAAGAATCGGTGGATTACCTCGGTAATCCGGTTAGGCCCCCCTTCAACCCTAATAACAACCCGTATAGTAATACTTATAATCCAGGTTGGAGGAGCCACCCTAATTTCTCCTGGAGCAATCCTAACAATGCTCAGAGGCCCCCAAATATGAATCCTCAGGGATTTCCGCAAGGATTTCCGCAGGGATTCCAGCCTCCTCCTCCAAAACCTTCGCCGCTCGAAGATATTTTGTCTAAATACATCGCGTCCAACGATTCAAATATCCGGAATCTTACCGGATCGATTAAAAGCTTGGAAAACCAGGTTGGACAACTTGCAAAGATGGTCTCCGAGCGGCCATACGGAGCTTTACCAGGGAAATACACCGTGATGCGCTGGCGGCTCACGGGCGTGACTTGAGCGATTTGTCGGGATTTGATCTGAATTGAGCCGTCCCCGGCAACGGCGCCAAAAACTTGATGATTACTTGGGCTTCTTCTTTTTGTTTTATAAATAAAAGATAACCTTTATATTAAGAGTTTAGAATTGGCGGATATTTTCGAAGAGTCTCGCAAGTACTCCTACTTTGAGAAATTAACCGTTATCCTATCGAAGGATAGAAGTAACGATCTTTTTCTTCTTTCGGAATATTGACAATTACGCTTCGGCTACAATGCCGAATTCTATTGAATTGAATAGTAGAAAAGGAGAGTTTTGCACTAAATGAGTTTGAAAAGCTGTGTTTGAATTTTTAGTCCAAATTAATCATTTGATAAAGGCAAGTATACCTTATCGCAAGTAATACAGGATATTTTTAGAAAATATCGGGATCGTATATTTCCGCGGGTCGTGTTGATTATGCTACTTCGAGGGACGAACTATTATTTTATCGGAGTAATATTTTTAGTTGATTTAACTAGAGTTCTAAATGATAAAATGCGAAAGATGATTTAAGCGATTTACTAGAGTTCTAAGTGATGAGAAATATAGCGCGCGACGTCGAATTACCTTGAGACGAAAATGGATTTTTCGTAGAATTAAAAGTGATGACTTTTCAAAATATTAAGATGACTTGGCCGTGGAGGTTCCAGAATTATGAACGCTCCTCTCTCGAGGGTACGCCCACCTGAGATTATGAATATTCGACCGAACTCTCGTTCTACAATCGAATGTTCTTAATACTCGCTTTATGTTGCGAACCCCGCTATTGGGTTTTTATTTCCAATTCGGAAGAGTTACCTCGTCCTCTCTCGAGGGTAGAGCGCACTTCTCTTTACCCGTGAGTGATCAGTCCGTACACACGAGCCTCTCGGCTAACTAGGTACGAAAACGGAAATGAAAACCACACATCGATTATGTGGCTCCACTCAACGTGATTCTCGGGTAAACCTTAAGCGTTAATTATTTTAGAAAGAGATGTTTTAATTTTTATAGAAAAACTATTTTTGTGTCCCAATGCTCTTCGACGTCGTGCGCTAAAGGAAATTAGCCACTCATCGGAATGGAGACGGCATTATCGGTTGAAAAATACATGTTTGATAATTAAAGCGGATATAAGCGGATAAAAAGGAAATAAAAAGACTTATATAAAAACAGTAATAATATCCGTCCCAACCACCTTAAACAAGTGCTAAAAAGTTCTTAGCCTCTTATTTAAGAAGGGGGTGGTATAGAAATGAAAAGACTTATAAAGGTGCAGAAATAATATCCGTCCCAACCGACTTAAATAAGTGCTAAAGTAAATTAGCCTCTTATTTGAGAAGGGGGTGGTATATAGCAGTTATATAAAGACTGAAATAAAAACTAAGCTACAAAAAAGGAAAATACTATCTCATACACGCACACACTCTAAAAGAAACTGAAAAAGAAAGCGTTTAAAATGAAAGCGATAAAATAAGGCGAAAAAGAAAACGATAAAACTATTTTATGAAAGCTTGTAAATCTAAGCTATGAAAACAGTAAACCTAGATTATGAAAGCAATAAAACTAACTATAAAAGCAATAAAACTAAATTATGAAAGCAATAAAGCTAAACTCATACACGCACACACACTAACATTAATAAAAAGAAGATGATCCAAATGAGAAAAACATCATTTTATTTCTGAAATCAGCATTACAACTAGACTAGGAAGACGAAAAAAAAAACTACAAACGAACTTAAACTGAAATGCAGAAGAGAAGCTCACAATCACTCAAAAGAACTCACAATACAACAAAAACCACTCAAAATTTGGATGAAAATAACTTCAGCCGATCCCCTCTATTTATAGGGAAAATTTGAGTTTTACACGCCCTAGGTCACGGGCGTGACTTGAATGTCACGGCCGTGACTTAGGGCGTGACATTTGCTCGGCTGTATTCGCCGCCTTCTGGAAGGTCTGGCCGTCAAACATGGCTGCACACGGGCGTGACTTGGTATGTCACGGGCGTGACTTGGTGAGTCACGGGCGTGACTATGGGTGGCTGATGTCGGCAGCATGGGTGCGGCTTCGAGACGTGATGCGCTGGCGGCTCACGGGCGTGACTCTGCTGGAACACGGGCGTGACTTGTAGAGTCACGGGCGTGACTTGATCAACTCTTCGAGATTTCACCTGAAAACGGCTGCCAGCTGGAAATTTGGCTTTTAAAATTACACGCCCTTGGTCACGGGCGTGACCTCGGGCGTGACTTGAGCGATTTGTCGGGATTTGATCTGAATTGAGCCGTCCCCGGCAATTACGATCAAATATGGGTGGCTCCTCCAAAACCTTCGCCGCTCGAAGATATTTTGTCTAAATACATCGCGTCCAACGATTCAAATATCCGGAATCTTACCGGATCGATTAAAAGCATGGAAAACCAGGTTGGACAACTTGCAAAGATGGTCTCCGAGCGGCCATACGGAGCTTTACCAGGGAAATACACCGTGATGCGCTGGCGGCTCACGGGCGTGACTTGAGCGATTTGTCGGGATTTGATCTGAATTGTTTCCTCCTCCACTCCCGCTTGGAATAATAATAATAATAATAATAACGTAATCGAAGAATCGGTGGATTACCTCGGTAATCCGGTTAGGCCCCCCTTCAACCCTAATAACAACCCGTATAGTAATACTTATAATCCAGGTTGGAGGAGCCACCCTAATTTCTCCTGGAGCAATCCTAACAATGCTCAGAGGCCCCAAAATATGAATCCTCAGGGATTTCCGCAAGGATTTCCGCAGGGATTCCAGCCTCCTCCTCCAAAACCTTCGCCGCTCGAAGATATTTTGTCTAAATACATCGCGTCCAACGATTCAAATATCCGGAATCTTACCGGATCGATTAAAAGCTTGGAAAACCAGGTTGGACAACTTGCAAAGATGGTCTCCGAGCGGCCATACGGAGCTTTACCAGGGAATACAGAGCCAAACCCAAGGGAAAATGCCAACGCTATAACCCTTCGAAGCGGCAAGGAGGTCGTCTCCCCATTGCGGGTTGAGCCTAAGGTATGCATTTCGCCTCCGACCCCTCCACCCTCTTCTTCGATTCTAATTGCTCCAGCTTCTCCGGTTGTGCCAAATGTTTCGAGTCCTCGAATTCCTTACCCGTCTAAAATTAATAAAGAGAAGGAGGACGAAAATTATCAAAAATTTTTGCGTATTTTAAAACAAATTCAAATAAACGTCCCCTTCTGCGAGGCACTCTCCCAAATGCCGAAATATGCGAAATATCTTAAAGAGTTGCTTTCTAATAAAAAGCGACTCGAGGATGTTTCGCGTGTTTCCCTTAATGCGGAATGTTCGGCTGTTCTCCTTAACAAATTGCCGCCAAAACTAAACGACCCAGGACGGTTCTCCATCCCGTGTCTCTTTGGCAATATGTTAATAAAGTACGCTCTTGCAGACTTAGGCGCCAGCATCAATTTGATGCCTTTTTCTCTTTTCAAAAAACTCAATTTAGGCGTCCCGAGTCCGACAAAAATGAGCATCCAACTCGCGGATCGCTCGGTAAAGTACCCAATCGGGGTAGCGGAAGATGTTCTGGTCATGGTTGACAAGTTTATCTTCCCGGTAGACTTTGTCATCCTGGACATAGAGGAGGACGTCGAGGTACCCATCATCCTCGGTCGCCCCTTTCTCGCAACCTCCTGTGCGTTAATCGATGTCAGTAACGGTCGCCTCCTCCTTCGAGTTGGAGACGACGAAGTTACTTTACATATCAACCCCTCCATGCGGAACTCACTATCGAATGATGATTCCTGTTTCAATTTGGAATCCGCGTTTGTGGACGAGTGTTCTTCTCTTTCAGAATTGCTATCCTTAATGATAGACGATTCGGATCTGGCGAATCAACCTCCTTTAGAAGAATTACCGCCAGATTCGCCTTTCGAGCCTTTCGACTCGAAAGATTTAAAAATCTCCACTTCCTACGAAGAACCTCCGGTCTTGGAGCTTAAGCAACTCCCCGACCATCTAAAATATGTTTTTCTAGCCGCGAACTTAAAGCTTCCGGTTATAATATCTTCTACTTTAACTGATTCAGAAACATCCGAATTGGTTGAAGTTTTATCTAAACATCGCCGTGCAATTGCATGGCAAATTTCCGATATCAGGGGAATTAACCCCTCATTCTGCTCCCACAAAATTTTTCTCGAAGAAAACCCCCGCAAAACAATTCAGCCTCAACGACGACTTAACCCGAACATGCGGGAAGTCGTTAAGACTGAAATTATTAAACTCCTTGATGCGGGGATTATCTATCCTATTTCCGACAGTACGTGGGTAAGCCCCGTACAAGTCGTCCCGAAAAAGGGCGGTATAACGGTCGTGGCAAACACGAATAACGAATTAATCCCAACTCGTACTGTTACGGGTTGGAGGGTGTGCATCGACTACAGAAAACTAAACGATGCCACCAGAAAAGACCACTTTCCGTTACCGTTTATTGATCAAATCTTAGAGCGTCTCTCCGGTCACCCTTTTTATTGCTTCCTTGATGGTCTCTCGGGATTTTTCCAAATCCCTATTTCACCCGAGGACCAAGAAAAAACGACTTTTACTTGCCCTTTCGGCACCTTCGCATATCGGAGGATGCCGTTTGGCCTCTGTAACGCGCCAGCTACATTCCAAAGATGTATGCTGGCAATATTTGGCGAGCTAGTAGAAGACATAATGGAAGTCTTCATGGATGACTTCTCCGTCTTTGGAAACTCTTTTAAAAATTGTTTAAAAAATTTAGATAGAGTCCTCCAACGGTGCGAGGAGACGAACTTAGTCTTGAACTGGGAGAAATGCAACTTCATGGTCCGAGAGGGTTTAGTCCTCGGCCATAAAATTTCTTCCAAGGGGATGGAGGTCGATAAGGCCAAAGTCGCTATAATTGAACAACTTCCTGTTCCTTCGAACGTCAAATCAATTAGAAGTTTTCTTGGCCACGCAGGTTTTTATCGGCGGTTCATTCAAGATTTTTCAAAAATAACCAAACCGCTAACTCACCTCCTGGAAAAAGATTCCCCATTCATTTTTGACACGGCCTGCGTAGAGGCGTTTAATTTTATTAAAAAGCAACTTATCAATTCTCCAATTCTGGTGGCGCCAGATTGGTCTCTTCCGTTTGAGATTATGTGCGACGCGAGCGATATCGCAGTAGGAGCTGTCTTAGGCCAACGCGTAAATAAATATTTTCATCCAATATATTACGCTTCTCGCACACTCAATGCCGCACAGGCTAACTACACCACAACGGAAAAGGAACTTCTCGCCGTCATCTTTGCTTTTGATAAATTCCGACCCTACGTAACCCTTTCACATGTAATCGTTTTCACTGATCACTCCGCCTTGAAATATCTTTTGGCCAAAGTTGATGCTAAGCCTCGCTTACTTCGATGGATCCTCCTTTTACAGGAATTTGACTTAGAGATCCGGGATAAGAAGGGGGCTGAAAATTTAGCAGCCGACCACCTCTCACGTTTAGAACACCCCGTCGCAGAAGCGCTCGTCGAACCCGAAATAGACGATCGATTTCCTGAGGAGCGCCTTTTCATCATAAATAATACCAAAACTTCTTCTACCCCTTGGTTCGCAGATTACGCGAACTATTTAGTCGCGCGGGTCCTTCCAAAAGATTTTTCGACTCAGCAGAAGAAGAAATTCTTCTCTGACTTAAAAAACTACTTTTGGGAGGACCCCTTTCTCTTTCGAGTCTGCGCAGACCAAGTGATACGAAGGTGTGTTTCCAGCGAGGAGGGTGCGCAAATATTGCGACACTGCCATGAGGGGCCGGCTGGAGGGCATTATCAAGCCAACCGGACCGCGCGGAAAGCGTTAGAGTCAGGCTTTTATTGGCCCACTCTCTTTAAGGATGCTCACACTTTTGTGAGTATATGCGATAGCTGCCAGCGGTCGGGTAACATCTCCCGTCGTGACGAGATGCCCCAAAATTTTTATTTAGAATGCGAAATTTTCGATTTGTGGGGCATAGACTTTGTAGGCCCCCTACCTCCTTCTTTTAATAATCGCTATATCTTAGTGGCGGTCGACTATGTATCTAGGTGGGCGGAAGCGCAAGCTCTGCCCACCAATGATGCGCGAGTCGTCGTCCATTTTCTAAAAAAATTATTTTCTCGCTTTGGCACGCCCCGTGCAATAGTAAGTGATAGGGGCACGCACTTCTGCAATGCCCAGTTTTCAAAAATTTTATCTAAATACGGCGTCACGCATAAGCTCGCCACCGCCTATCACCCCCAAACGAGCGGCCAAGTAGAGGTAGTAAATCGCGAGATAAAACGCATTCTGGAAAAAACCGTCTCTTTAAATAGGAAGGATTGGTCCTCAAAACTCGACGACGCGTTATGGGCGTATCGTACGGCATACAAGACCGCTATCGGTTGTACGCCCTATCGATTAGTCTACGGCAAAGCGTGCCATTTACCGGTAGAATTAGAACACCGCGCTTTTTGGGCCTTAAAATTTTTAAATCTCGATTCGAACTTAGCCTCCGAGAATAGGAAATTCCAACTCAATGAACTCGATGAATGGCGTGCGAACGCTTATGAGAGTAATAAATTTTATAAGGAGCGTTCTAAGTTCTACCACGATCGAAAAATTAAATTTCCAAAAACTTTCGCGCCGGGCGATCTTGTCCTTCTTTATAATTCACGTCTTCGTCTTTTTCCGGGTAAGCTCAAATCCCGCTGGTCCGGCCCCTTTGCAGTCAAAGAGGTTTGGCCGTATGGGACCGTTCTTATCTCTCACCCCGAAAAAGGCGATTTTAAAGTCAACGGCCACCGTTTAAAACTATATCTTGCGGGCGATCCGGTGGACGGACACACAGAATCTTTAACCCTCCCCAATTTATAATCTCACCACGCCAAATGCGTCAAGCTACGCGACGGTAAACAAAGCGCTCGTGGGAGGCACCCCATATTTATCTAATATTTTTATTATGCTTTTTCTCTAGTTTTGCAGGGTTTCTTCCGACCCCGCCAGCTTTACTTCAGGGAAGCCTTTTTGCTTCCTTTTTCCTTTTGTATATATTGCATTGTTATTTTCCCTTCTTCATACTTACATTACAACATTGGGGACAATGTTGGGTTTTACGTATGGGGGTGTATTTCCCGTTTTCAAAAAAAAAAAAAAAAAAAAATAATAATAATAATATGTATTTTTTGTAGTTGACAAAAACAAAAAAAAACAAAAACACAAAAAAAACAAAAAAAAAACAAAAAAAAAAAACAACAAAAAAAAAAAAAAACAAAAAAAAAAAAAAGAAAAAAAGAAAAAACTCCAAAAATAATAAACCCTACTTTACTTTTATTCTTAAAGCATTTAGTTTCGAGAGTATATGTTTGTGGATTTTCATAATCGCTCGTTTTACTATTTGTTTGTTTACCTAAGATCGATAGATTTAAACGTTCGGGGTTAAGTTTTAAAGAATATCTTGTGTTTTTAATTTAAATAGAGGCTTTGTTATCAAGCACTACTTCTACTAGCTAAAATAGAGACATGTGTATTATGTTAGCAAAACAACTTTAGACTGCAATTATCCCTACTTTATGTCTTCAGGAATCTAGGAATATTCAACTTACTAAGGTTGCTCTCAAAACTTTTTTTTATTATTCTAGAATTTCTCTTGAAAACCCCTTGTATACACCAATTTAGCATGGCAAAAACACAAAAAGAAGAAAAAAAAAAAAAGATCTTATGTCAATGGGAATACAAAAATTCCGTAAACATAGGCACCCAATATTTGTTAAAAGAAATCCTATGTCAATGGGAATTGCAAATTCCGTAAACACAGGCATTGGGTTAATTAAAAAGGTCAATTTTCTCTCGTCCCTCGTACACCAACGATGGGAGTCAAAGGAAACTTTATAAGAGGGGTGAGATGATACAATTCATCACCCCTAATCCAAGTACTCTTCTATTTGCCAAGGCTTTTTACCCCCTTTTCCCTTAACCAAATTATTGTTTCTAGTTTTAATTCAAAAAATCATTTGAGAGCATAATTAGTAACTTATATTTTTCCTTTATGTTTCTTTAAACAAAGGTTATTATAATTTCGATCTAATCTCGTTTACTAATGATTGCAATTTTGTTTGCTATTTGGTTAATTAAGAAGTCTTTTGGCCAGGACATTTCTTCTACTTAAATCATTTGCATAATTTAGGACTTAACTCTTATTACTCCGAATTTTTATTTTTCAGTCTCTTATGATTAAAATAAAACGATAGCCAAAAATTAGAACTTATGTTAATCCCGTATAGATCTCTCTTACTTTTGCCCTGGAATAGCAAAAGCTTAAGTATGGGGGTATTTGATAAGTAATAAAAAATATGTATTTTTGGTATAAGTATTAGTATAGTTTTAATTAATATTGTGAATTTTCTATGTAAATTAATGAATAAATTGCTTCTTTATTATTTCTGGTTTCTAACTTAGTTTTATTTTTGTTTTTGCAATTTTTTGCAAAATTTTCACAGGTCACGCCCTCAGACACGCCCGTGACCAAGGGCGTGTAATTTTAAAGATCAAATATCAACGGGACGGCTCAATTCAGATCAAATCCCGACAAATCGCTCAAGTCACGCCCGAGGTCACGCCCGTGACCAAGGGCGTGTAATTTTAAAAGCCAAATTTCCAGCTGGCAGCCGTTTTCAGGTGAAATCTCGAAGAGTTGATCAAGTCACGCCCGTGACTCTACAAGTCACGCCCGTGTTCCAGCAGAGTCACGCCCGTGAGCCACCAGCGCATCACGTCTCGAAACCGCACCCATGCTGCCAACATCAGCCACCCATAGTCACGCCCGTGACTCACCAAGTCACGCCCGTGACATACCAAGTCACGCCCGTGTGCAGCCATGTTTGACGGCCAGACCTTCCAGAAGGCGGCGAATACAGCCGAGCAAATGTCACGCCCTAAGTCACGGCCGTGACATTCAAGTCACGCCCGTGACCTAGGGCGTGTAAAACTCAAATTTTCCCTATAAATAGAGGGGATCGGCTGAAGTTATTTTCATCCAAATTTTGAGTGGTTTTTGTTGTATTGTGAGTTCTTTTGAGTGATTGTGAGCTTCTCTTCTGCATTTCAGTTTAAGTTCGTTTGTAGTTTTTTTTTTCGTCTTCCTAGTCTAGTTGTAATGCTGATTTCAGAAATAAAATGATGTTTTTCTCATTTGGATCATCTTCTTTTTATTAATGTTAGTGTGTGTGCGTGTATGAGTTTAGCTTTATTGCTTTCATAATTTAGTTTTATTGCTTTTATAGTTAGTTTTATTGCTTTCATAATCTAGGTTTACTGTTTTCATAGCTTAGATTTACAAGCTTTCATAAAATAGTTTTATCGTTTTCTTTTTCGCCTTATTTTATCGCTTTCATTTTAAACGCTTTCTTTTTCAGTTTCTTTTAGAGTGTGTGCGTGTATGAGATAGTATTTTCCTTTTTTGTAGCTTAGTTTTTATTTCAGTCTTTATATAACTGCTATATACCACCCCCTTCTCAAATAAGAGGCTAATTTACTTTAGCACTTATTTAAGTCGGTTGGGACGGATATTATTTCTGCACCTTTATAAGTCTTTTCATTTCTATACCACCCCCTTCTTAAATAAGAGGCTAAGAACTTTTTAGCACTTGTTTAAGGTGGTTGGGACGGATATTATTACTGTTTTTATATAAGTCTTTTTATTTCCTTTTTATCCGCTTATATCCGCTTTAATTATCAAACATGTATTTTTCAACCGATAATGCCGTCTCCATTCCGATGAGTGGCTAATTTCCTTTAGCGCACGACGTCGAAGAGCATTGGGACACAAAAATAGTTTTTCTATAAAAATTAAAACATCTCTTTCTAAAATAATTAACGCTTAAGGTTTACCCGAGAATCACGTTGAGTGGAGCCACATAATCGATGTGTGGTTTTCATTTCCGTTTTCGTACCTAGTTAGCCGAGAGGCTCGTGTGTACGGACTGATCACTCACGGGTAAAGAGAAGTGCGCTCTACCCTCGAGAGAGGACGAGGTAACTCTTCCGAATTGGAAATAAAAACCCAATAGCGGGGTTCGCAACATAAAGCGAGTATTAAGAACATTCGATTGTAGAACGAGAGTTCGGTCGAATATTCATAATCTCAGGTGGGCGTACCCTCGAGAGAGGAGCGTTCATAATTCTGGAACCTCCACGGCCAAGTCATCTTAATATTTTGAAAAGTCATCACTTTTAATTCTACGAAAAATCCATTTTCGTCTCAAGGTAATTCGACGTCGCGCGCTATATTTCTCATCACTTAGAACTCTAGTAAATCGCTTAAATCATCTTTCGCATTTTATCATTTAGAACTCTAGTTAAATCAACTAAAAATATTACTCCGATAAAATAATAGTTCGTCCCTCGAAGTAGCATAATCAACACGACCCGCGGAAATATACGATCCCGATATTTTCTAAAAATATCCTGTATTACTTGCGATAAGGTATACTTGCCTTTATCAAATGATTAATTTGGACTAAAAATTCAAACACAGCTTTTCAAACTCATTTAGTGCAAAACTCTCCTTTTCTACTATTCAATTCAATAGAATTCGGCATTGTAGCCGAAGCGTAATTGTCAATATTCCGAAAGAAGAAAAAGATCGTTACTTCTATCCTTCGATAGGATAACGGTTAATTTCTCAAAGTAGGAGTACTTGCGAGACTCTTCGAAAATATCCGCCAATTCTAAACTCTTAATATAAAGGTTATCTTTTATTTATAAAACAAAAAGAAGAAGCCCAAGTAATCATCATTGTCCATCACAAAGTCCAGACGCTCTTCCTTGCATAGGATGACCGCATCATAACTGGACAACCAGTCCATACCCAATATAACGTCAAAGTCTTCTAAGTCCAACACTTTGAGATCAGCAACAGCCAAGAAATCTCCTAAGAGAATGGGGCAACTTCGGACGCACCGGTTCGAGGACACCAAATCACCAGAAGGGAACTTAACGAGGAACGAATCGTTGCCCAGCTCAAGGGTCAAACGGTGATGCTCGACGAAAGCCCTTGCTACGAACGAATGGGTAGCACCCGAATCAAATAGAACACGCACCCAACGATTCTTTACTTTAAATCTACCTATAGGCGTTAACAATAACTAGTCTAACTCAACGAACTAAAAGGAATCAAGACTAACCAGTTGGCTTAAGATCTAACCTGCGATCACTTGGGTCGAAGACTGCACTTGCTCCTGGGTTAACACGTTCAGCTTTCCTCTTCCTTTATCCTGATGCTGCGGCAGCGGCAAGGCTCGAAGCAGAATAGGCTGCAACGGGGGTTGAACTAGCGGGCATAGGAACTTCATGTGCCCTTTCTGCTTGCACTGGAAGCAGACCTTTTCTTTTGTCCAACACTGGGCCGCATCGTGCCCACTTTGCTTGCACAACTGGCAGAGCACCACACCCTTCAGAGCACCCTGAATTGCTAGCACTCGCTGCTGCTTCTGAGCTCCCTTCCTCGGGAAACATTTCTCAACTGGATGGCCAGGGCGGCCACAGAAGCTACACACTCCACCACTCCCTTTCTTTGGAGCCGGGCTAGCTACCTTGGGGGTCTCCCTCTCTTCGGCTTTCCTCTTGTCCTTTTTCATTAATGCACCTCTATTCTTGGCGTTGTCTATAGCCTCGACTTTTAGCGCTGCTTCTACCACTTCAGCATAACTTTTAGATCTATAAGTGCTAGCCAATTGCTGAATATCGCTACGAAGTCCTCCGAGAAAACGCTTCACTCTTCCTGCCTCAGAAGCCACTAAATCTGGAGCAAACCTGCTCAACTTACTGAACTCGATCTCATACTCACTAACCGTGAGCTGTCTTTGCTTCAAGTTCAGAAAATTATTCATTAAGCGGTCTTGCTCGACCGACGGCAGGAACTTCTTTAACACCATCGCCTTGAACGACTCCCACGAACATCCGCCTACGAGATTTTCCCTCTCCCTAATCCACCATCTTTTAGCAAGTCCTTTCAGCTGGTAAGCGGCGACCATCACCTTTTGGTCTGCAGAGATTCCCGAGTATGAAAACATCTCCTCAATGGAAAAAAACTAGTCATCTAATGCCATGAAATTAGCTCTTCCGTCAAACGTAGGAGGTCCTAGTCGCTGGAAGTGCGAAATGAAGTTCATCTCTAGTGGCAACAAAACTGGAGGCACCAAAGGAGCAGGAGGAACAGGTACAGTCTGACCAACTACAGGGTCCTGCACCACAGGCTGCTGCCCAGCGGCGGCAGTCAACAACGTCTGGATCTGCGATTGCATCGCAACTAACTACCTCGACAGAGCCTCATTACTTTGTCGCAGACTTTCGATCATGGCCTCACTCTGCGCACCCGAAGATTCACCCTCCGATTGGGGGGTCAACCTCGTCGCAACATGCCTCCGAGACATCTCTGCTAATGCATAAACCTATAATTAAAACTTAACCATACACTATAACTACACTGCTTGGTTCAGAACATACATGTACAACTACTTGCCATTTCCACTACCTTTCTCTGGGATATTTTTCATGATGATATGCTAAATTTGGGAACGATACTACATCGTCCCTTTTGACTCATGTGCAAAGGGCATGAATGCATGAATTTTGCTATTTGCTTTGAAATCATGTGTGTACGTGTGTCATCATATAAGTCTTTAACTTCGCACGTGTGCTTATGCAATGCTATGTAAGGTATGTTGTGCTATGCATTCTAAATAAGGCCTTAATGCATGTTATGAGCGGTGTACACATGTAATATTATGCATCCCATACTACATAATATTGCATGTAACGAATGAGAAAATGTGCTAATGGGCATCCATGTGATGATGGTTATGCATCCCATACTACATAACCGTCACATGTTGCCACCTATGGTGGATCCATATACAAACACATATTATGCATCACAAACTACATAATATGCCCCGTATACTTCTTATCATGCTATGAGTGTAGTGTTCATGCTTCGGCCAAGACGTACTGATGACACATCGGTGTGTGTATGCAATGAAACCAAAACAACTACTATATCAGAATTTATTGCCCGACCAACTTGTCGAACAACCTGCCTCTGATACCAACTGTCACAACCCGCATTTTCTCCGAATTTAAGAATATCAGAGTAAGAGAAAATACACGTCATGATGCCACGTCATGCAGGAGACAACTGCAGACGCTCAGGCGGGAACTTATTACTTAACTAAACAAAGCATGATTATATGATAAGTCATCATTTGAAATCATTTATTAGGGGTTTTGAGGTAAGAACTGTGCCTCTCAGTTCGTGGATGTAACACCCCCATCCGTTCAGAAGCATATAGCAGAAGGTCCGGCCGGGGCCCCACGCCATATACTACAAAACAAATGGAAACGTCACTTAATTGAATATGCAACGACACTATACCACGAAGCCTAACTCAGAGCATTCTATGCGGAAGCAAAAGAGAGAGACAGAATTATAAACCACAAGACCCGAACTCGGGTATGTCCACTTCTATTAACTTGAAATAAAATATTTTACAACACACAAAAGAGGCACGACGACCTTACAGTTTACCAACATCGGCGCGCAGGCCGGCCATACATGAAAACAGAAGAAAGGACAAAAGGCCTTCAAGGGCCGCAGCAGCGCAGGGGCTTCAGCCCGCCAAGGTCCCGCTCGGTCCAGCTCCTGTACAACAAGCCCACCAAAGACGGTGGCAAAACAGGGCAACGGTCAGCTAAAGCTGACCAAGTTATAACGACCCCACCCCTTCGAGGGGGTGGCAGTTCTAAACGTCCCTGCAAAACAGTCTCAACAGCATATATATATAAGAGTGCGACTAGACGAGCCCACAACATTTCATACATATGCAACAACACAAACGTGGGAATGGCCTCCACGTCTCGTGCACTCAGGCACTCTTTGGTGTACTACGCCTTCCACCACCATCCACTCTTGATGGCTTTGCTCTTCGAGGCTAAATTCGGCGGCCCGAATACCAGGGCCCCCCCGTGCTTTAATTGTGAACATAACGTCGCCCAAAGACTCTGTCCCATTGCCTCCCGACATGCTGTCCGAGGCTTACTAATCAGGTGCTGCAATGGTGCGGTTTCAGGTTTGCCAAATGCCCGTTGTTCACAGCTCTCGTTGTACAACACGAAAAGCGGGTATGGCGTCCCTTCAGCCCAGGTATTCTCAATTAGCCGGCTCCAC
The DNA here is from genome assembly GCA_033032865.1 of Dactylorhiza incarnata. NCBI lineage: Eukaryota > Viridiplantae > Streptophyta > Magnoliopsida > Asparagales > Orchidaceae > Dactylorhiza > Dactylorhiza incarnata. Next base: position 381,958 of record JAWHQI010000210.1, read on the forward strand.
GGGCCGCTAAGTCATCCACCAGGACACCCCCACAGGTCGGGTACACCGGCCTCAGGTCCCCTCAACAGGTGGGCACAACAACATCACCAGAACTCAGTCTGGGAAGCTGTCGCCCAGGCGACAGTCACTGTCGCCAGCAATAGTGCACAAAACCCTAATTTGGCTTCTAGCTGTGGGTGCTTCCCGGGGCACACCCCCAGGCGTTGCTGCACATGCAGTAGCACTCCCACTGCCTCAGAACACCCAAATTCACCAGAACCCAATTCTGGGAAGCTGTCGCCCAGGCGACAGTCACTGTCGCGCCAGCGACAGCTGGACAGAACTCCATTTCTGCCTTTTAACTTTGGGTGCTCCCCGGGGCACACCCCCGGGCGTTGCTGCGCATGCAGTAGCACCCTCTAGCCCTACGAGGCAAGTATAACAACAAGGGGTTTTTCCCCGGCATGCACAATACCTAAAAAGTATCACCAATCCGGACAAACCGTCTCGGATGGGCTTCACACAGCACGCCTACGTCCATCTCACGCGTGGACTCTACATGAATGCAAGCTTTCACGGGGATAGCACAAATCGACCCGTCGGAGGCCACGACCTTACCCTTTTGGGTAGGTGCCTCAACGATGCAAGGGAAAGGGCTAAGGCATGTCCAAAAGAGGGTAGAAAAGTTCGTTACCCTTAAACGCCGCTTCGAGCCTATGGATTGACGTTCCGCACTGATGGAAAGGAGCGCCATGCCCTCCTCTACGCGTAGCCACCAACGTTGAAGGGATTGGATGAGTGTAGCTCCTCCAAACCCAAGCTTCAAGCTAGGGTTTACTATTCCTTCTTCTTCTCCAAGCTTCTCTCTCTCTCTCTCTCCAAAATAAAGCCTTAAGGAAAATAATGAAAAGAGAGAGGATTCTGGCCTTCTATGCTGCCACCGAGCCTCCCAAGCCAAAACCAGCCCCCAAAGTCAATAAGCAATCAATGCCCTTGATTTCGGTCACAAAGTCCAACTTTGAGCTGTCGCCGGGCGACAGCCACTGTCGCTTGGGCGACAGCGTTATGAACCGACTTTGACCAGCCAGCGACACTGCTGCATGACCCCAGTCACCTTGTCGCCAGCGAAAGCCGCCACCTGACAACGCTATCGCCGGGCGACAGCCACTGTCGCCTAGGCGACAACGTTAAGAACTCCAGAAATTTACCTTCCTGATTTGGGGTCTTACAACCCTCCCCTCCTTATATAAATTTCGTCCCGAAATTTTATTAAAACACACATATATACATATATATCAAAAGTCTTTACACAAAGGGGAAAAAGAGATAAACGTCACCGAAACAGCTCGGGGAACTCCTCCATCATGGTCTGCTCACGCTCCCATGAGAGCTCCTCGCGACCGCAGTTGTCCCAACGGACCTTTACCATACGGATCGCCCTGTTCCGCAACTGACGCACCTCAGCATCCTCGATGCTAACGGGCCTGACCGCCGTCTTAAGCCCACTATCCATGGGCACCTGATCCGCCGCGACCACCTGCGTAGGCTCCTGAACCGCCTTCCACAACACGGAGATGTGGAATACATCGTGTAGCCCGCTCAGTTCCGCTGATAGCGCAAGCCTATAAGCCGCCTCGCCGACGCGCTCGATGATCTCAAAAGGTCCAAGGTATCTCGGACTAAGCTTTTTCAAGCGCCGAATCCTGGACACGCCCTTGAATGGCCTGATATTCAAGTAAACCCAATCGCCAACGGCGAACTAGACGTCGCGGTGCTTTGCATTATAGTCCTTCGTCTGCCTATCCTGCGCAACCAAAAGCCTCTCCCGGATCAAACTTACCGTCGAAGTCGCCTCTTCGACGTCTTTCCTCTTGAAGAGCTTCGTCTCGCCCGTTTTCGCCCAAGCTAAGGGAGTGCGGCACTTCCTGCCATAGAGGGCCTCGAAAGGCGCCATCTGAATACTCGCCTGATAGCTGTTGTTGTACGCGAACTCAACAAGAAAGAGGTGATCTTCCCACTCCTTGCGAAAATCCAGGACGCACATCCGGAGCATGTCTTCCATCGTCTTGTTGGTACGCTCAGTTTGGCCATCCGTCTGAGGATGAAAGGCCGTGCTAAACTGCAGCTTCGTACCCAAAAGACGGTTGACTAGCCTCCAGTCGCTCGAAGTAAAGCGTCCATCACGATCACTGACGACGCTACGGGGCACACCGTGCAGTCGCACTATAGTATCAACATACAACTTCGCCAATTTCTCCACCGAGTCATCCCTCCGGTTGGGGATAAAGTGCGCCACCTTTGTCAGCCGATCTACAACTACTTAGATGGCATCGTTCCCGCACTACGATCTCGGCAGCCCATGCACGAAATCCATGAAATGTCATCAAACTTCCACTCCGGAACAGGCAATGACTGCAAAAAGCCACCGGTCTTCTGACATTCCGCCTTCACTAGCGCACAAGTGTGGCACTTGGCCACGTAGTAAGCGATGTCCCTCTTCATACCCGGCCACCAGAAAAGGACCTTCATGTCCTTATACATCTTCGTGCTCCTCGGATGAACTGAATACCTGGTACGATGCGCCTCGTACATCAACTCATCGCGCAGCTCACCCACCTTGGGGACGCACAAACGGTCACCTCTCCACAGCAACCCGTCTCGAACCTGAAACTGGGCATCCGGCCCACCACCAGCATCCTCCGCGTAGCGCTTTAAACTCGGATCGAGTTCAAAAGCCCGGCGGACTCTATCTGCGAGGTCGTACTGCACCTCAGTCCAACTCAAACAGGCACCGGCACTGCTCCTCTTCTCTACGCAAGAAATACCCAAGGCCTCCAGGTCACGTATCAGGTGCTCATCATGCATCTGAATCCAGTTGGCCTGCGCTGGAGCCCTGCGACTGAGTGCATCCGCAACAACATTTCCCTTCCCGGGAGTGTAGTGGATCTCGAAGGTGAAGTCCCCCAGGAAGTCCATCCACCTCTGTTGCCGCATATTCAGCCCTTTCTGCGTCAGAAGGTACTTCAGGCTCTTATGGTCCGTGAAGATATTGATCTTCAAGCCATACACATAATGCGGTCATAGCGTTAGGGCAAATATCACGGCCGCCAACTCCAAGTCATGGACCGGATAATTCCGCTCGTGCACCTTCAGCTGGCGAGAGCCATACACTATAACCTTGTCATGCTGCTGCAGAACGCAGCCAAGGCCGCTCCCAGAAGCGTTGGTGTAGATCTCGTAGCCCTCCGTGCCGCAAGGCAAACATAAGATCGGAGCCGTCGTAAGCCGCCGCTTCAACTCCTTGAAAGCCTGCGCACACGCGGGCATCCAAATGAACTCCTGCATCTTCCGTGTCAGCGTCGTAAGAGGCAGTGCGATCCGGGAGAGGTTCTCCACGAAGCGCCTGTAATAACCGGCCAGCCCAAGGAAGCTACGAACCTCCGCTACAGAAGAAAGGATGGGCCACTCCCTGATGGCCGAAACCTTCACCGGATCTACCGCCACACCCGAACCACTAACCACATGGCCCAAGAATGCCACGGAAGGAAGCCAGAACTCGCACTTTGAGAACTTAGCATACAACTGGTTCCTCCTCAGAACCTCCAAAACTACTCGCAGGTGATCACTGTGCTCCTCCTCGGACTGAGAGTAGACTAGTATGTCATCCAGGAAGATCACCACAAACCGGTCGAGGTACTCTCGGAAAGTCTGGTGCATCAAGTCCATAAACACCGAAGGCACATTAGACAAACCAAACGGCATCACGGTGAACTCATACTGCCCGTACCTCGTACTGAAGGCAGTCTTCGGGATATCGCACTCCCTGATCCGCACCTGATAATAGCCTTACTTCAAGTCCAGCTTCGAGTATACTGTCGAACTACGAGGTGGTCGAACAAATCATCTATCCTCGGAAGAGGATACTTGTTCTTCTCCGTCAGCTTGTTCAGCTCCCAATAATCGATGCAAAGCCGCAGGCTACCGTCCTTCTTTTTGACAAAGAGGATAGGTGCACTCCAAGGTGAGGAACTCGGACGCACGTAGCCCTGCTCAAGCAGCTCCTGCAACTGCAGCTTCAACTCTGCCAACTCTTTCGGAGCCATACGATACGGCGAGCGGGCCACAGGCTTAGCTCCTGGCACCAAATCAATCGTGAAATCTATCTCTCGCTGCGGTGGAGCACCGGGGAGCTCGTTCGGGAACACATCGGGGAACTCTGCTACTACCGGAACATCCGCTAGGCTGGGCCTCGGCGTTGAAGCCTCCACAATAGCAAAGAATAACTCTGCTCCCTGTCGCACTGCCTTGGACACCTGGAGAGCAGACATCAGCGTCTTGCTCGATCCACGCATGCCCGCATAGACCATCTCGCGATCGGCACCCTGCCCAAACCTCACCTCCTTGGTGGTGCAATCGATAAACGCACGCTGTTTCGACAGCCAGTCCATACCGAAGATAACATCGAACTCAACCAGGGGGAGTAACGATGCCTTCAGGTCATAATCCCGACTACCAACTAGAACCTTTACGCAGCAACTCCTCTACATACGCATCGAATATCCATTCAGCAGTAGGACCTCCAGTCCATCTGCAGAAGCAATCGACGGCGCACCAATATGTTGGACGAAGTCCGACGATAAGAAGGAGTGCGAAGCTCCAGTATCGAAAAGCACTCTCGCAGGGACGCCTAAAACATTTACATAGCCTACGCCGCCAAGCAGGGTTAGCATGAACATTAGAACAGGTATATAAACAGTAAATACTGTATCTTAAATTGTACCTGTCACGACATCTTTGGCTTTGATAGCCTCCTGCTGATCAAGACTAAAGACTCTGGGCTGCGGGGGAGCCATACGGGAGGCAGTGGACTCAGCTGCCTTCCCCTTCTCAGAATAAGCTGGCCCCGCCTTCTTCTCTGGCCTTGGAAGCCCACTGCGGCAATCCCGAGAGAAATGGCCAGGCTTACCACAAGTGAAACAAATAAGAGGGCCACGTCCAGATGACGCGCCCGAAGCAGAGGGAGCTGGCCCAAATACTCGAGCCTTCTTCCAGCGACTCAACCACCGCAACTTCGTCGCACACAGCGCTTTGCCCTCCGGCACTGCCTCAACCACAACCGCCTTGCCCTTTTCCCTGAGCATGTCCTGCTCAAGGGCTCGGGCTGAACCAACGAGGGTCGTGAAACCCTGCGTCAACGACCCTGTCAGAAGATGCCGCAACTCAGTACGCAAACCTCCATAAAACCTGTTCACCCTTCTATCCTCATCATCGAAAGAAGTCCCAGCATAGCGCCCGAGGTGGCTGAACTCATGCAAGTAGTCATCAACCAGTCTACCACCCTGTGTTAGAGCCAAGAACTGGTTCTCCATCGCGATCTGCTGCGACTGAGGCACATACCTTGCGAGGAAGATTCTCGAGAACTCTTCCATCGCCACATCAACCAGTCGCCTTCCCGCGATCTGGCGCCTCTCAACCTCAGCCCACCACCGCTTAGCTTCCTTTTCTAGCAAGAAAGAAGCAAAGGTCACCTTCTGCGCTTCCTCTGACTGTGTCGCTGTCAGAATTCGCTTCACATGCGACAACCAGTCTTCAGCCTCAGCTGGGGATTCAACCCCGGTGAACGGAGGAGGTCGAAATCCCAGAAAGTGCTTCAGCTGTTGCTCAGGAGCACGCCTCACTGGGACTTGCTCCACTCTTAGTGGCTCAGGGGCCACCTCTTGCACTGGCGGTTGGCCTTGCCTTTCAGGCTGGCCATTCAACGCAGCTAGAACGGCTTCATTAACTAGCCGAACCAACTCAGCAGACGGAGCTGTAGGGGCCTCAGCAGACCCACTACTCTCATGCACATCACGGGGACGCAACGGTCCCGCTGCACTTCAAGTGCCCTACACAAGTGCAACACACAGTTAGGCGACAGCACAGTCGCAACTAACAACAAAAGGAACGCTCAGGTTCCAAAATCATGCAATTATTGTTGGTTTTATGTTACATTTTATTCCTAAGTGGACATTTTTGGGTTTATTTTATGTCTCAACGGTAGCGCACACACGTGCTCACCACCCCTTAAAAGAATTCGCCCACGAATTCCTTAGAAGGATACGGAACCCTAGAAGCTGATACCAATTTGTAACACCCCCATCCGTTCAGAAGCATATAGCAGAAGGTCCGACCGGGGCCCCACGCCATATACTACAAAACAAATGGAAACGTCACTTAATTGAATATGCAACGACACTATACCACGAAGTCTAACTCAGAGCATTCTATGCGGAAGCAAAAGAGAGAGACAGAATTATAAACCACAAGACCCGAACTCGGGTATGTCCACTTCTATTAACTTGGAATAAAATGTTTTACAACACACAAAAGAGGCACGACGGCCTTACAATTTACCAACATCGGCGCGCAGGCCGGCCATACACGAAAACAGAAGAAAGGACAAAAGGCTTTCAAGGGACGCAGCAGCGCAGGGGCTTCAGCCCGCCAAGGTCCCGCTCGGTCCAGCTCCTGTACAACAAGCCCACCAAAGACGGTGGCAAAACAGGGCAACGGTCAGCTAAAGCTGACCAAGTTATAACGACCCCACCCCTTCGAGGGGGTGGCAGTTCTAAACGTCCCTGCAAAACAGTCTCAACAGCATATATATATAAGAGTGCGACTACACGAGCCCACAACATTTCATACATATGCAACAACACAAACGTGGGAATGGCCTCCACGTCTCGTGCACTCAGGTACTCTTTGGTGTACTACGCCTTCCACCACCATCCACACTTGATGGCTTTGCCCTTCGAGGCTAAAGTCGGCGGCCCGAATACCAGGGCTCCCCCGTGCTTTAATTGTGAACATAACGTTGTCAGAAGACTCTGTCCCATTGCCTCCCGACATACTGTCCGAGGCTTACTAATCAGGTGCTGCAATGGTGCGGTTTCAGTTTTGCCAAATTCCCGTTGTTCACAGCTCTCGTTGTACAACACGAAAAGCGGGTATGGCGTCCCTTCAGCCCAGGTATTCTCAATTAGCCGGCTCCACGGGCCGCTAAGTCATCCACCAGGACACCCCCACAGTTCGGGTACACCGGCCTCAGGTCCCCTCAATAGGTGGGCACAACAACATCACCAGAACTCAGTCTGGGAAGCTGTCGCCCAGGCGACAGTCACTGTCGCCAGCGACAGTGCACAAAACCCTAATTTGGCTTCTAGCTGTGGGTGCTTCCCGGGGCACACCCCCAGGCGTTGCTGCACATGCAGTAGCACTCCCACTGCCTCAGAACACCCAAATTCACCAGAACCCAATTCTGGGAAGCTGTCGCCCAGGAGACAGTCACTGTCGCGCCAGCGACAGCTGGACACAACTCCATTTCTGCCTTTTAACTTCGGGTGCTCCCCGGGGCACACCCCCAGGCGTTGCTGCGCATGCAGTAGCACCCTCTAGCCCTACGAGGCAAGTATAACAATACGGGGTTTTTCCCCGGCATGCACAATACCTAAAAAGTATCACCAATCCGGACGAACCGTCTCGGATGGGCTTCACACAGCGCGCCTACGTCCATCTCACGCGTGGACTCTACATGAATGCAAGCTTTGACAGGGATAGCACAAATCGACCCGTCGGAGGCCACGACCTCACCCTTTTGGGTAGGTGCCTCAACGATGCAAGGGAAAGGACTAAGGCATGTCCAAAAGAGGGTAGAAAAGTTCGTTACCCTTAAATGCCGCTTCGAGCCTATGGCTTGACGTTCCACATTGATGGAAAGGAGCACCTTGCCCTCCTATACGCGTAGCCACCAACGTTGAAGGGATTGGATGAGTGTAGCTCCTCCAAGCCCATGTATCAAGCTAGGGTTTACTATTCCTTCTTCTTCTCCAAGCTTCTCTCTCTCTCTCTCTCTCTCCAAAATAAAGCCTTAAGGAAAATAATGAAAAGAGAGAGGATTTCGGCCTTCTATGCTGCCACCGAGCCTCCCAAGCCAAAACCAGCCCCCAAAGTCAATAAGCAATCAATGCCCTTGATTTCGACCACAAAGTCCAACTTTGAGTTGTCGCCGGGCGACAGCCACTGTCGCTTGGGCGACAGCGTTATGAACCGACTTTGACCAACCAGCGACACTGCTGCATGACCCCAGTCACCTTGTCGCCAGCGATAGCCGCCACCCGACAACGCTATCGACGGGCGACAACCACTGTCGCCTAGGCGACAACGTTAAGAACTCCATAAATTTACCTTCCTGATTTGGGGTCTTACAACCCTCCCCTCCTTGTATAAATTTCATCCCGAAATTTTATAAAAACACACATATATACATATATATATCAAAAGTCTTTACACAAAGGGGAAAAAGAGATAAACGTCACCGAAACAGCTCGGGGAACTCCTACATCATGGTCTGCTCACGCTCCCATGAGAGCTCCTCACGACCGCAGTTGTCCCATCGGACCTTTACCATACGGATCGCCCTGTTCCGCATCTGACACACCTCAGCATCCTCGATGCTAATGGGCTTGACCGCCGTCTTAAGCCCACTATCCACGGGCACCTGATCCGCCACGACCACCTGCGTAGGCTCCTGCACTGCCTTCCGCAACACGGAGATGTGGAATACATCGTGTAGCCCGCTCAGTTCCGCTGATAGCGCAAGCCTATAAGCCGCCTCGCCGACGCGCTCGATGATCTCAAAAGGTCCAAGGTATCTCGGACTCGGCTTTTTCAAGCTCCGAATCCTGGACACGCCCATGAATGGCCTGATCTTCAAGTAAACCCAATCGCCAACGGCGAACTGGACGTCGCGGTGCTTCGCATTATAATACTTCGCCTGCCTATCCTGTGCAAGCAAAAGCCTCTCCCGGATCAAACGTACCGTCGAAGTCGCCTCTTCGACGTCTTTCCTCTAGAAGAGCTTCGTCTCGCCCGTTTCCGCCCAAGCTAAGGGAGTGCGGCACTTCCTGCCATAGAGGGCCTCGAAAGGCGCCATCTGAATACTCGCCTGATAGCTGTTGTTGTACGCGAACTCAACAAGAAAGAGGTGATCTTCCCACCCCTTGCCAAAATCCAGGACGCACATCCGGAGCATGTCTTCCATCGTCCTTTTGGTACGCTCAGTTTTGCCATCCGTCTAAGGATGAAAGGCCGTGCTAAACTGCAGCTTCGTACCCAAAAGACGGTTGACTAGCCTCCAGTCGCTCGAAGTAAAGCGTCCATCACGATCACTGACGATGCTACGGGGCACACCGTGCAGTCGCACTATAGTATCAACATACAACTTCGCCAATTTCTCCACCGAGTCATCCCTCCGGTTGGGGATAAAGTGCACCACCTTTGTCAGCCGGTCTACAACTACCCAGATGGCATCGTTCCCGCACTGCGATCTCGGCAGCCCATGAACGAAATCCATGGAAATGTCATCAAACTTCCACTCCGGAACAGGAAATGACTGCAAAAAGCCACCGGGCTTTTGACATTCCGCCTTCACTAGCGCACAAGTGTGGCACTTGGCCACGTAGTGAGCGATGTCCCTCTTCATACCCGGCCACCAGAAAAGGACCTTCATGTCCTTATACATCTTCGTGCTCCCCGGATGAACTGAATACCTAGTACGATGCGCCTCGTACATCAACTCATCGCGCAGCTCACCCACCTTGGGGACGCACAAATGGTCACCTCTCCACAGCAACCTGTCTCGAACCTGAAACTGGGCATCCGGCCCACCACCAGCATCCTCCGCGTAGCGCTTTAAACTCAGATCGAGTTCAAAAGCCCGGCGGACTCTATCTGCGAGGTCGTACTGCACCTCAGTCCAACTCAAACAGGCACCGGCACTGCTCCTCTTCTCTACGCAAGAAATACCCAAGGCCTCCAGGTCACGTATCAGGTGCTCATCATGCATCTGAATCCAGTTGGCCTGCGCTGGAGCCCTGCGACTGAGTGCATCCGCAACAACATTCCCCTTCCCGGGAGTGTAGTGGATCTCGAAGGTGAAGTCCCCCGGGAACTCCATCCACCTCTGTTGCCGCATATTCAGCCCTTTCTGCGTCAGAAGGTACTTCAGGCTCTTATGGTCCGTGAAGATATTGATCTTCAAGCCATACACATAATGCCGTCATAGCTTCAGGGCAAATATCACGGCCGCCTACTCTAAGTCGTGGACCGGATAATTCCGCTCGTGCACCTTCAGCTGGCGAGAGCCATACGCTATAACCTTGCCATGCTGCTGCAGAACGCAGCCAAGGCTGCTCCCAGAAGCATCGGTGTAGATCTCGTAGCCCTCCGTGCCGCAAGGCAAACATAAGATCGGAGCCGTCGTAAGCCGCCGGTTCAACTCCTCGAAAGCCTGCGCACACACGGGCGTCCAAATGAACTCCTGCATCTTCCGTGTCAGCGTCGTAAGAGGCAGCGCGATCCGGGAGAGGTTTTCCATGAAGCGCCTGTAATAACCGGCCAGCCCGAGGAAGCTACGGACCTCCGCTACAGAAGAAAGGACGGGCCACTCCCTGATGGCCGAAACCTTCACCGGATCTACCGCCACACACGAACCACTAACCACATGGCCCAAGAACGCCACGGAAGGAAGCCAGAACTCGCACTTTGAGAACTTGGCATACAACTTGTTCCTCCTCAGAACCTCCAAAACTACTCGCAGGTGATCACCGTGCTCCTCCTCGGACTGAGAGTAGACTAGTATGTCATCTAGGAAGACGACCACAAACTGGTTGAGGTACTCTCGGAAAGTCCGGTGCATCAAGTCCATAAACATCGAAGGCGCATTAGACAACCCAAACGGCATCACGGTGAACTCATACTGCCCGTACCTCGTACTGAAGGCAGTCTTCGGGATATCGCACTCCCTGATCCGCACCTGATAATAGCCGGACTTCAAGTCCAGCTTCGAGTATACTTTCGAACCAACGAGCTGGTCGAACAAATCATCTATCCTCGGAAGAGGATACTTGTTCTTCTCCGTCAGCTTGTTCAGCTCCCGATAATCAATGCAAAGCCGCAGGCTACCGTCCTTCTTTTTGACAAAGAGGACAGGTGCACTCCAAGGTGAGGAACTCGGACGCACGTAGCCCTGCTCAAGCAGCTCCTGCAACTGCAGCTTCAACTCTGCCAACTCTTTCGGAGCCATACGATACGGCGAGCGGGCCACAGGCTTAGCTCCTGGCACCAAATCAATCGTGAAATCTATCTCTCGCTGCGGTGGAGCACCGGGGAGCTCGTTCGGGAACACATCGGGGAACTCTGCTACTACCGGAACATCCGCTAGGCTGGGCCTCGGCGTTGAAGCCTCCACAATAGCAAAGAATAACTCTGCTCCCTGTCGCACTGCCTTGGACACCTGGAGAGCAGACATCAGCGTCTTGCTCGATCCACGCATGCCCGCATAGACCATCTCCCGATCGGCACCCTGCCCAAACCTCACCTCCTTGGTGGTGCAATCGATACACGCACGCTGTTCCGACAGCCAGTCCATACCGAAGATAACATAGAACTCAACCCGGGGGAGTAACGATGCCTTCAGGTCATACTCCCGACTACCAACTAGAACCTTTACGCAACAACTCCTCTCCATACGCATCGAATATCCATTCGGCAGTAGGACCTGCAGTCCATCTGCAGAAGCAATCGACGGCGCACCAATATTTTGGACGAAGTCCGACGATAAGAAGGAGTGCGAAGCTCCAGTATCGAAAAGCGCTCTCGCAGGGACGCCTAAAACATTTATATAGCCTACACCGCCAAGCAGGGTTAGCATGAACATTAGAACAGGTATATAAAACAGTAAATACTGTATCTTAAATTGTACCTGTCACGACGTCTTTGGCTTTGATAGCCTCCTGCTGATCAAGACTAAAGACTCTGGGCTACAGGGGAGCCATACGGGAGGCAGTGGACTCAGCTGCCTTCCCCTTCTCAGAATAAGCTGGCCCCGCCTTCTTCTCTGGCCTTGGAAGCCCACTGCGGCAATCCCGAGAGAAATGGCCAGGCTTACCACAAGTGAAACAAATAAGAGGGCCACGTCCAGATGACGCGCCCGAAGCAGAGGGAGCTGGCCCAGATACTCGAGCCTTCTTCCAGCGACTCAACCTCCGCAACTTCGTCGCACTCGGCACTTTGCCCTCCGGCACTGCCTCGACCACAACCGCCTTGCCCTTTTCCCTGAGCATGTCCTGCTCAAGGGCTCGGGCTGAACCAACGAGGGTCGTGAAACCCTGCGTCAACGGCCCTGTCAGAAGATGCCGCAACTCAGTACGCAAACCTCCATAAAACCTGTTCACCCTTCTATCCTCATCATCGAAAGAAGTCCCAGCATAGCGCCCGAGGCGGGTGAACTCATGCAAGTAGTCATCAACCAGTCTACCACCCTGTGTTAGAGCCAAGAACTGGTTCTCCATCGCGATCTGCTGTGACTGAGGGACATACCTTGCGAGGAAGATTCTCGAGAACTCTTCCATCGCCACATCAACCAGTCGCCTTCCCGCGAACTGGCGCCTCTCAACCTCATCCCACCACCGCCTAGCTTCCTTTTCTAGCAAGAAAGAAGCAAAGGTCACCTTCTGCGCTTCCTCTGACTGTGTCGCTGTCAGAATTTGCTTCACATGCGACAACCAGTCTTCGGCCTCAGCTGGGGATTCAACCCCGGTGAACGGAGGAGGTCGAAATCCCAGAAAGTGCTTCAGCTGTTGCTCAGGAGCACGCCTCACTGGGACTTGCTCCACTCTTAGTGGCTCAGGGGCCACCTCTTGCACTGGCGGTTGGCCTTGCCTTTCAGGCTGGCCATTCAACGCAGCTAGAATGGCTTCAGTAACTAGCCGAACCAACTCAGCAGACGGAGCTGTAGGGGCCTCAGCAGACCCACTACTCTCATGCACATCACGGGGACGCGACGGTCCCGCTGCACTTCGAGTGCCCTACACAAGTGCAACACACAGTTAGGCGACATCACAGTCGCAACTAACAACAAAAGGAACGCTCAGGTTCCAAAATCATGCAATTATTGTTGGTTTTATGTTACATTTTATTCCTAAGTGGACATTTTTGGGTTTATTTTACGTCTCAACAGTAGCGCACACACGTGCTCACCACCCCTTAAAAGAATTCGCCCACGAATTCCTTAGAAGGATACGGAACCCTAGAAGCTGATACCAATTTGTAACACCCCCATCCGTTCAGAAGCATATAGCAGAAGGTCCGACCGGGGCCCCACGCCATATACTACAAAACAAATGGAAACGTCACTTAATTGAATATGCAACGACACTATACCACGAAGCCTAACTCAGAGCATTCTATGCGGAAGCAAAAGAGAGAGACAGAATTATAAACCACAAGACCCGAACTCGGGTATGTCCACTTCTATTAACTTGGAATAAAATGTTTTACAACACACAAAAGAGGCACGACGGCCTTACAATTTACCAACATCGGCGCGCAGGCCGGCCATACATGAAAACAGAAGAAAGGACAAAAGGCCTTCAAGGGCCGCAGCAGCGCAGGGGCTTCAGCCCGCCAAGGTCCCGCTCGGTCCCGCTCGGTCCAGCTCCTGTACAACAAGCCCACCAAAGACGGTGGCAAAACAGGGCAACGGTCAGCTAAAGCTGACCAAGTTATAACGACCCCACCCCTTCGAGGGGGTGGCAGTTCTAAACGTCCCTGCAAAACAGTCTCAACAGCATATATATATATAAGAGTAAGACTAGACGAGCCCACAACATTTCATACATATGCAACAACACAAACGTGGGAATGGCCTCCACGTCTCGTGCACTCAGGCACTCTTTGGTGTACTACGCATTCCACCACCATCCACTCTTGATGGTTTTGCCCTTCGAGGCTAAAGTCGGCTGCCCGAATACCAGGGCTCCCCCGTGCTTTAATTGTGAACATAACGTAGTCCGAAGACTCTGTCCCATTGCCTCCCGACATGCTGTCCGAGGCTTACTAATCAGGTGCTGCAATGGTGCTGTTTCAGGTTTGCCAAATGCCCGTTGTTCACAGCTCTCGTTGTACAACACGAAAAGCGTGTATAGCGTCCCTTCAGCCCAGGTATTCTCAATAAGCCGGCTCCACGGACCGCTAAGTCATCCACCAGGACACCCCCACAGGTCGGGTACACTGGCCTCAGGTCCCTTCAACAGGTGGGCACAACAACATCACCAAAACTCAGTCTGGGAAGCTGTCGCCAAGGCGACAGTCACTGTCGCCAGCGATAGTGCAAAAAACCCTAATTTGGCTTCTAGCTGTGGGTGCTTCCCGGGGCACACCCCCAGGCGTTGTTGCACATGCAGTAGCACTCCCACTGCCTCAGAACACCCAAATTCACCAGAACCCAATTCTGGGAAGCTGTCGCCCAGGCGACAGTCACTGTCGCGCCAGCGACAGCTGGACAGAACTCCATTTCTGCCTTTTAACTTCGGGTGCTCCCCGGGGCACACCCCCGGGCGTTGCTGCGCATGCAGTAGCACCCTCTAGCCTTACGAGGCAAGTATAACAACACGGGGTTTTTCCCCGGCACGCACAATACCTAAAAAGTATCACCAATCCGGACAAACCATCTCGGATGGGCTTCACACAGCGCGCCTACGTCCATCTCACGCGTGGACTCTACATGAATGCAAGCTTTGACGGGGATAGCACAAATCGACCCATCGGAGGCCACGACCTCACCCTTTTGGGTAGGTGCCTCAACGATGCAAGGGAAAGGACTAAGGCATGTCCAAAAGAGGGTAGAAAAGCTCGTTACCCTTAAACGCCGCTTCGATCCCATGGCTTGACGTTCCACACGGATGGATAGGAGCGCCTTACCCTCCTCTGCGCGTAGCCACAACCGTTGAAGGGATTGGATGAGTGTAGCTCCTCCAAACCCAAGCTTCAAGCTAGGGTTTACTATTCCTTCTTCTTCTCCAAGCTTCTCTCTCTCTCTCTCTCCAAAATAAAGCCTTAAGGAAAATAATGAAAAGAGAGAGGATTTCGGCCTTCTATGCTGCCACCGAGCCTCCCAAGCCAAAACCAGCCCCCAAAGTCAATAAGCAATCAATGCCCTTGATTTCGGCCACAAAGTCTAACATTGAGCTGTCGCGGGGCGAGAGCCACTGTCGCCTGGGCGACAGCATTATGAACCGACTTTGACTAGCCAGCGACACTGCTGCATGACCCCAGTCACCTTGTCGCCAGCGATAGCCGCCACCCGACAACGCTATCGCCGGGCGACAGCCACTGTCGCCTGGGCGACAACGTTAAGAACTCCAGAAATTTACCTTCCTGATTTGGGGTCTTACAGTGGATCAACTAGTCCACCGAGAAAGTATATATAATTGCAGCGGAAAGTACTTGATTTAGTTTACTTAAAGCCCTAAATGTATGCAAATGATGGATCATAAAGTAAATGATATGCACATAACTAGGTGTATTGTAAGAGTAGAAAATACCTTTAAGCGACTTTAAAGTTAAGGGCTTCAGTTAGAAAGAATGCAGTGAGGATGAAGAAAAACCATTTTATAACTATAGTGCACCTAACATAAATCATTCCCAGAGAGTACGATACACAAGATCTAAGAGTAGTGGCATTTAACTGGCAAATAAACTGTAAAGTATAAAAAGGGCACAATGGGCGTCAACAACATGACACTAACCCATTGTCACCAACTAGTATGTCTGGGCTCCAGAAGGAACTAAAAACAACTACCTCGCAGCAGCGGGGTGAACAACTACTAAAACTCTGAAATTCAGGCTACGCCACTAGCCGCTATGGCTCTGAACCTGAGGCATTCCTAAAACAAAGAACGCCTCAACAAGGAATTACAAGTGGCAGGAAACTAGCAAAAAAGTAAGCAAGGCATAAGGGGTACCAACCCAAGCCAGATCTACCGAAAAAGAATCTCTAAACAAAGAACTAACAAGCACCGAGTGCACTAAATACCAGAAGAGGAACAAGTAAGTTCATTTATCTTGTTAAGTATATTTAAAGAGACTGCTCAGCTCAATTAAACGGGAGCGGATATCTACCTCCGCCACCCAAAGCCTAAAAAACCGGGTGGGGGTGCTCTAGACCCAACCACCCAAACATGACTACCGTGCAAGGCTATAACTTTCCCCCACTGTCCCCCAAACACAACTACTGTGTAAGGCTAAAGACAACGGTTCTTATTAATTAAATTTCAATTAGACACGGGATGCTGCCCGAAAGGATAATCACTAGGGTGCCCTAAGAGGTAGGGACACATCAAGGTAAACATTCTTCCAATAATAAACATAAGAGAACTCATAAGTTGGTTTAACCACAATAAGTACGAGGTTTCAAAAGGGGAGAAGTAATTATGACCACAGGCATAAGGCAGGCATTCCTCGAGAAGGAGAAAACACTTCTCGAGGGAAGGTAAAAGGACTTCTCGGAAAAAAAACCAAGGGGTTATCGACACGGATCTCTCGAGAGCAGGGCAGGGACTTCTTGAGAGGGAGGGAGAACTTCTCGAGAGGAGGGATAGGACTTCTCGAGAGGGGACTTCTCGAGAGGGAGAGAGGACTTGTTGAGAGGTGCTGGGATTTAGAGAGAGAGAGAGAGAGAGAGAGAGAGAGAGAGAACTTCTCGAGAGGAAGAGAGGACTTCTCGAGAAATCAAAAAGGATCTCTCCAAGGTTTTCTTGAGGGACGAGGTGGATTTCTCGAGAACACCAGAGGATTTCTCGAAAAATCAGGGGACTTCTCGAAAAAAAACTGAAGGTCTGAGCTGCAGACGGACTCATTTGAGGGGAAAAGCAGACATTTAGGGAGATCTCCAAAGGGAGTCTAAGAGTTAAATTAGCCAAGTAACACCCAAGATCAAGAGTTGAGATAATGCAATACAAACTCAAGTAAGAAACAACACTTCAACATCAAGAGAAGGAGAAAGAAATTGCCACTTGCCTTTAAACTTGCAAACTCGAAGATCTCCGCTTCGGAAGCTAAGGATCCGGCCAAGAACACACCTGAGCACAAAACCTGAAACTTTTCGGTTCGAAAGAACGGGTTAGGTCACTACCCTAACTCCAAAAATTCCACAAAACGGGAAAAGTTTACCACTAAGACGAAGATCTCGCCGAGAGCTTTCCAAATCCAATCTCCAAACACGATTCTGACTTCTACAGCCCTAGGAATCGATGACCGAACGCTCCTCGAAGCTCTGCTCTCGCTCATTCGCTCGGCGGCTGATTTGGGGTCGATGGAGAAGAAGGTGAATAGGGAAAGATGTTTAGGTATTTATATGAAAACCTAAATGGATTATTTAATTAATAAATAATACCCCAATTTACTTAAACTACGAGGGAAGCTAGACCACCTCGAATTTTTACGAAATTCGCACCTTAACTGAAACACAGCGCTAAGAATCCAACGGCGAAGTCAGAATTCAATTCCGACGAGCCAAACTCGGGCAAAAGCTTCCCGAAGCTAAATTCTCAATATCTACACAAAATCTTCTCTACAAATCAAAACGACGCGAAAACTCGCGCGCTCGATCTAAATTACATACTTTAACTACGCTAAGGCTCAAAACTAAACCTGACGAGCAGACGTAATGTCCTAACACCAAAATTAAGTCACAGCGGCTGCGCAAAATAATTAACAAAAATCAGGGGCATTACAGCAACTTTGCACCCGCCTATAGCGGTGTTGTGGACTTGCGTGTCAATCCTCATTGATGTCAGTTAGTTGTACAACTTTTGTCAAACTAATGGCAGTAATCCTCAGTTGTTGCCCAACAATAGTTGTATGAATAACTTCTCGAGACTTGCTTAAATGAGCATGCTCATATAATTCAGTGACAGCAGAATTGTAAAGTCGGGTTGGCTCAGTTAGGATATATTCTAACTCAGAAGCATAGAGCAGAGTTATTGCAATATCAAGATCATCTGCTTTACCTTCAAATCCACCTTTGAGAAGTTCTCCACCGGATTGAACTTTTGCATCAGAAATTTTAGGCGCCATTCCTTTTACACAGAGTCGTCGGGAAGAAGGAGATGAAAGAGGGATTCTAGGGTTTTGTGTGTGCATAATTTCTATGCTTTCACAATGTCTAATATATATACCAGTATGCATTGGGGAGGCAAAGAGGCATGTACCTGTATAAATAATCTCGTATTATTTTGAGAATACAGGAATAACGACGTAATTATGATGCTGACGTATCATGTGATGTCAATCTGTCAGCCTGATTGAGTTTTGTCGTCGAGAGTGTCGTCGAGATTACTTCAACCTGGTCATCGAGATCACTTCAGCTTTGTCGTCGAGACTCCAGCAATATCGTCGAGACTCCAGCAATGTCGTCTTGACCATCAAGATGATTTTTCATTGTCTAAGCTACTTTTCTTTAGACAATTTTGCACTTATGCCTTAGGCATTTTCCAGTTATTCATGTCTTCAAAACTAAAGTTGTTCGACTATTTAGGGTGGACCTTGTGAGAGATCCAGCCATTTATTTAAATATTTCAAATCCTCTAACAAAAGACATAAGGAATTTAACATGCCCAATTTATGAACTTAGCATCCCCAATTCAATTTTGACTCATCAAGGGGCTTAGTAAAAATATCAGTTATCTGCCTTTTTGTATTGACATATTCAAGATAGATGTCCTCCTTTTCTACATGCTCCCTAATAAAATGATATCTAATTTCAATATGCCTTGTTCTACTATGTGCCACAGGATTCTTAGCAGTAGAAATGGCACTTGAGGAGTCACAAAAGAGAGGTGTTCTCTTCATTTGCAGATTGTAATCATCTAACTGGTGTTGAATCCAAAGGAGTTGTGCATAACAGCTACCAGCAGAAATCTACTCAGATTCAGCTATATAGATAGCAATGCGTTAGTTATTGGGTGTCGACTTATCACCTAGAGGGGGGGGGGGGGGGGGGGTGAATAGGTATTTCGAAATGTTTTATTTCCCCATCTTGATGTTCTAGATTTCGGGTTAACAGATTTATAAATTAAAGACAACACATAATACACACAAGAATTTATAGAGGTTCCTCATGATAGGGTGTCTTGAGTAGTCCTTTGTCCCTCTGCGCCTACCTAGAAGTGTTCTAGGCTTAGCAAACTCCGCCAATGTCTCCAGCCCGCAAGCCTTACAACTCGGACCAGCAAGTCGCTGCAGCCTAGGCCGGCAAGCCCCTTCACTACACACGAGCCCGCAATCTCGACACTCAGTCCATCAAGCCCTACACAGCACAGACCCGCAAGTCTTGCTCCTTGGACCCACAAGTCCTGCAGCCTAGGCCTGCAAGCCCCTTCACTGCACCCGAGCTCGCAAGCTCGACACTCATGCTCTCAAGCCCTACACAGCACAGACCCCAGTTTGGAACTTGAAAGCTTTCTTGTATCCTCTTGAAGATAATCTGACCCCAGTTGGTCTTCTTACTTAGGATTATCCTTGTCATTATTTTGAACATAGGCTTGGATATTCTATCATGCGACCCTACCTTACAGAGGAGGGCTTTTCCTACGATATCAGCCATGAGCTTTCCTCGTTGATTAAAGTTCTTCCTTTTCAGAGACCCATAGGTCTTACTGGAGTGCCCGCACCATGCCAGAGCCTTGTTAAGGTCTTCCTATGTGACCTCCTCATTTTCCTCCCCCTTGGCGCAGGTCGGCAACTCAAGAACCCTGGCCAATCTCTTGGGATTCACCTTGACATTTATCCCATTGATTGAGCTTTTCACGGATGTTCCCTTTGAGCCACCCTTGGCATTCGATTAGAACTCCAACACTTATCTGTTTAAAATTAATGTTGGCTTAGAGTGAGCAAACTCCAGGCCGACGACGTCCAATAGCTTGATAGTGCCTTGAATCTCTTTTGGCCCTTCTGAGAAACCATTCGTCACCACTTCGCTCCCTTTATAGAGAAGTCCTTCCTTCTTTGGTGCCATCTCTTACTTGATCCGAGAGGATTTTAATGTTGTTGACTCGTTCACTCTTCGAATACGTAGAGAACACGACGGCTTTTTAGGGCAAATATAGAATGTGTTTTAACCTTAAGACGTCTGACCATATTTTTAGTTTCAGGATTGGAAGGCAAAGTGTCATTTGATAAAAGTCTAATTAACTTCGATTGTCGGTTAATTTCAGATCTCTTATGTATAAGATTGACACTTAGGTATCATCGTGATCCTACTTAGATGTCAAGAGATCATTTCGATGATATCAATCATTATTTTGACGATATCGTTTTGAATTCAAAATGATATTATTCTTGTTCACTCTTTTGAATAATCAGTGTTGTGCTTTAGCTTTGCCATATATGTGCTCTTGGAGTGACAGATTTTGCTTACTCAAGTCAAAATTACTTTTACATATCTATAAAGATGAGGTTATGTAGTGACTATTTAACACAGTTACCTTCACCTTAGCTTTGGCTTCTTCTTGAGCTAGTAGCTCCCCCTTGATGTGATGTCTCTTTTATTTTTCCTTTTTGCTCCCCCTTGACCAGTGCATCTTGTCCTGTGATGGGATTTTTCTTAGTCCAGAGTTATGCCTGGATCACTTATTGTCCATTAGCCTTGTTTGCTTTTGATTGGCTACATGGACTTCCCTGCAAGACAGATTTAATATCCCTTAGGAACCCATGGTGATTTGGGTCTTAGGTTCTTGTTAGCATAATAAGGAATTCTTCACCTCAGCCTTTCCAGGAGGGCTCTCCTTTGCACTAGGCACACTAGCATTGTGCCAGCTGTCAATGGCAAAGTGTCCCACTTTACCACAACGCCAACATTCATGGATGTTGTACCTTCTTTTCTAAACAATTTTTGAGGTGGGTGTAGAATCACAATGCTTATGTTCAGTAGAGAAGGCAACAACATTCTTCCTATCTCTCTCAGCTAAGGGCTACCTAGCTGCTCTAGTATAATTATTTCTTCTTTACTTTATCTGTTTGTCAGCAACAGATGTCAGCTTGGTAGCTGACATGGTGTTGATGGCATCAGATATGATCAAGTTAGAGTTGATTATACTGGTGCTACCAGCCTGCTTCTTATCTGGAAGAGATTGGGAAGGTGTTGCTCCTATAACCTTGAAGGTGGGGGCTGAGGCACCAAACACAAATGGTCCATGATGAGCCATTTGGATTTCCTCATGGGGAGCCTTCAATGCACTCATCCCCGTTCCCTTTCTCCTCCAATAGTCAGGAGCATTTCTCGAGCTATTGGAGCTTCCATTCATTCAATGACCATGGACACGGTCCTGGTAATACTTATTAGAAGGAAGCATTACCTTCTGAAAGGTGGTATGAGGCTCAGCTTTAGTTTTGCCCCTTTTTTCATTCCCAGCATCTACTGCCCCTTCATTGAAACCCAATCCCATCCTATTACTATAGGAGGAGAAGGTGTCAATGATGGGCAGTATGGTTTTGGGCTTAGAGAACTGAGCCACTAAGCTTCTTTCCTTAAGAAGATCATTTTCAAGTCTCTTTATGAGTTCATCCTTTTTATTCTTCTCATCAGAAAGCTTGACTATGATCATCTTGAGCTCACAAGAATTGGTGCCCTTATTGTGGGATATACCCATTTCATCATTCATCTCAGCCTTAATAGATCTGAGTGATTCTCCCTAGCTTGCTTCCTAACAAGTTTCTTGCTCCTTTTCAGAGCAGCCAAGAGATCACCAAACTGTTCTATTAGATCAGTATGGTTCTTATTGTTGCATGATGTGCAGTCTTCTGCATCCTTTTTAGAAGATGATCAATCATCTAAAGCACTCTTGGTCTTCTTAATTGAAGCATGCAGTAAAGGTGTGTGAGTGATGCATACCTGATCATAATGTGATTCATCATGATTTTCTTTGCTGGATAAAGCAACCAGACCATTGATCTCTTCATCCTCAGATTCACAGTCTGAGAGAGTCAAGGGTGCTCTTATCCTTCTTCCTGCTACAGAGCATTCTTCATTATCAGATTCACTGTCTGAGGAAGTTAGGGGTGCTCTGATCCCTATGGTGATGATCCCTAAACTTCTTTCTTCTTCAATATGAGAAGAGCTCCAGCTGCTTTCACTTAGTGATCTGAATTTCCTGATGTCAGATCTTCTGACTTTCTCCATGGAGCTTTTAAGTTCCTGAGTTGATGATTTGATACACCCAGTAGCAGATATGTTCAAGTTGTTAAGCTTTTCTTTGAACAACCTAGCTTTGATACCACTTGTTAGTTATTGGGTGTCGACTTATTTCCTAGAGGGGGGTGAATAGGTATTTTGAAATGTTTTATTCCCCCTTCTTGATGTTAGTTATTGGGTGTCGACCCGCAAGTCCCTGCAGCCTAGGCCCGCAAGCCCCTTCACTGCACCCGAGCCTGCAAGCTCGACACTCAGGCCCTCAAGCCCTACACAACATAGACCCGCAAGTCTTGCCCCTTGGACCCGCAAGTCATGCATCCTAGGCCCGCAAGCCCATCACTGCACCCGAGCCCACAAGCTCGACACTTAGACCCTCAAGCCCTACACAGCATAGGCCCTCAACTCCTGTAGCCTAGGCCTGCAAGCCCCTTCACTACACCCGAGCCCGTAAGCTCGACACTTAGATCTGAAAATAGATCTTACAGTAGTGGCCCGCAAGCCTTACAAAGAAACATGTACAATACTTTTTCCTCTGACTGGTGGAGATCGGCTTCTGGCCTTGAAGAAGATGCCTCTGATTTGAATCTTGAAGGTACAGATCTTCTTCAAGCATTCTTCTTTTGCATGATATTGATTGGCTTCTTGACGAGGACGATTCTTATCAGTCAATGTGGCTTGGCTGCAACTTGTAGAACACTAGATGTGCGTTTTTGTTCTCCTCTTCTTAATGTCGATTCTTCGTTCTCGTCTGCCTCGTTCTTGGGTTGTCTTTTTCTTAGGGCAACCACTGTTCCCTTTTATAGGATGGAGAAGCAGCTCAACGGTCTCTTATGATGTCCTTCACTGACAGACGCCCATACCTTAAGAGCATGCGCAGATTGGACAATCAGGCGGCGGCATTAAATGCTGACAGCGCGTCTGGCAACTTTTGAATCTGTCTCGACAATATTTCCATCTTTACGATGACATGGACAATATCTCAATGACAGAGCTTGTCGATGACTTGGACTTGGACAGATCTTCAAGTCTCCTTCCTTCTTCTTCAAATAGAGATATCTCGACGATACGGGACATCCCTTCTGCACTTGCACTTAAGACGGCATGAAGTCATCTAACTGATGTCGGTGTGATCTTCTTGACTGCTCGATATCATTGAGACCACCTTTTTTTGTCGACGACATAACGGATATCATGTCGACGACATAACCGATATCATGTCGACAGACTATTCATCAACAACTGACCATCTTCATATGACCTTCTTTAATCTTCCCGACGTCAAGCCTTCTTTACAACGATATCATCGACATCAGTCTTACTTATCCTTTCATACGACATGACTTCTTTACAACGATATCTATCTTGCTTAGCCTCATTGATGACAAGGCTTCTTTATGACGATATCATCGACATTCTTTATTGTGTTTGTACTTATGTCTTCCTCTTCATCTTAGGTTTTTGATATCGTTGTGAGGTGTTGTAGTGTTGAGGTCATAATGATATCATCATATGCATGTTGTCTCAACGATTGCTGATATGATCATTCTGCTTTGCTCTGCATATCATTTCAACGACATGCATATAATTTTTCAACGATATTGTACTTAGGCAAATTATTGAAGTATTGGACATATTGCCTGATCTCTGCAAGCATGAACTAGATATAACAATAAATACAACTTGTACTTATCATTGAGCTGAGCACTTCTTCAAATCAGGAACACTGCTGTGCACAATTCCCAACATAATGCTATTTTGCTTTTTGCTACTTCAGGACACAAACCTTCTCCCCAAGAACTGACTAGTTCCTGAAGTGCTTTTATGTCCTCTTTGCATCCAGCAAAGTCTGCATCCTAATAACCACACAACTCAAAGTCATTTGACTTAGGATACCAAAACCCTAGGTTGGGAGTACCCTTCAGATATCTCAGAATTCTTTTAACTGCTGAATAATGGGATTCTTTGGGGTTCACTTGATACCTTGCACAGACACATGTAGCAAATATGTTGTCTGGCCTAATAGCAGTAAGGTAGAGCAATGAGCCAATTATGCTTCTATACATGGACTCATTATAGGGTTTCCCTTTCTCATCCTAGTCTAGAGACATACTGAACTCATAGGTGTAGTGTTTTCCATTCCAAATTTATTTATGATATCTAAGGTAAATTTGGTCTGAGATATGAAAATTCTTTCCTCAAATTGCTGTACTTGGAGACCTAAGAAATATTTAAGCTCTCCCATACTGCTCATTTCAAATTTACTTTGCATGAGTTTAGCAAACATTTTGCAAAGACTCCCATCAGATGATGCAAATATGATGTCATCAACATATATTTGGACCAAAAGGATCCGGGCCTTCAATTTTCTCAAGAAAAGAGTCATTTATTTTCCCTCTTGAGAAATTGTTTTTAAGGAGAAAGGTAGACAGTGTCTCATCCAAGCCCTTGGAGCTTGTTTCATGCCATACAGAGCTTTCTGTAGAAAGTAGACATAGTCAGGATGGGTAGGAGAGATAAAGCTTGGTGGTTGATCTACATAGACCTCCTCCTTCAAGTCTCCATTTTAGAATGCTGACTTCACATCCATTTGGTAAACTTTGAATCCCTTGAATGTTGTATAAGATACGAAGAGCTTGATGGCCTCTAGTCTAGCAATATGAGCAAATGTCTGAACAAAGTCTATCCCTTCTTCTTGCATGTAACCTTGGGCTACCAATCTGGCTTTGTTCTTTACAATCACTCCAGCTTCATCCATTTTATTTCTATAAACACATTTTGTCCCAATGACATTATACCCTTTGTGTCCTGGGAACAAGCTTCCAAACTTTGCACCTCTTGAATTGGTTGAGCTCTTCTTGCATGGGCATAACCCAAAATTGGCCTTGATTGGCCTCTTCAAATTTCTTTGGCTCCAGTTGTGATAGAAAACTGAGTTACAAGCTCTCATTCAGATCATTTCTTCTGATTCTGACTCCATGATTGAGCTCACCACTAATTTGCTGGATGATTTCTTAGATGTCTCGTAGTTGTAGCAGCACTCTTAGTGGTTCTTCTATTTCAGTAACTGCTTCAACTGCTACTTCAAGATTTTCATTCTGAAGATTTGGGTTTTCAGTAGTTTTTTCTACTGTTTCTGGAATAAAGTCCTGTGTGAATGGTTCTTTCTTCTCAATTGTTTCTTCTTCTCTGATTTCGAGGGTCTCCAATCCTGCTTCAATTTTTGCATTGGATGAACTAGAAAGAGGGTTATACAGCATGCTACTCTCATCAAAAACAATATGAATAGATTCCTTAATTATAAGAGCATTCTTATTGAAGACTCTATAGGCTTTTCTAGTTTTGATATATCCTACAAAGACACCTTCATAACGCTTTTCAGAGAATTTGGTAATGTAATGCTTATTATTCTTCAGCACATAGCATTTACTTCCAAAATTTTTGAAGTAAGCTAGGGTTGGCTTCTTACCTTTAATCAGCTCATAGGGAGTCATATTATGGTTCTTATTGATGAGTGCTCTATTTTCCACATGACATGCAGTGTTAACTACATCAGCCCAGAGGTATTCTAGAAGTGAGGAGTTACTTAGCCTAGTCCTACCAGCTTCAATAAGTATTCTATTTTTCCTCTCAGCAATCCCATTTTGTTGTGGAGTTATAGGGAAAGAAAACTCTTATAGGATACACTCTTCTTCACAAAATTCACTCATTGAACCAGATTGAAATTCAGTTCCATGATCACTTCTGAATTTGACCATAGAGCTGTTTACTTCATTCTGAATTTGTCTGACAAAATTCTTGAATGTACTTAAGGTATCAGACTTGTGTTTTAAAAAGACCACCCAGGCAAACCTAGAGTGATCATCAACAATAACCAATGTATAATCCACCTTCCCTAGACTGAGCACTACCATAGGGCCAAATAGGTTCATGTGCAGCAGGTATAAGCACCTAGTGGATTGTTTGTCCTGTATGCTTTTAAATGTAGCCCTTGTTTGTTTGCCCATTTAACATGCATGACAAGGACCCATTTCTAAACAATCCAACATAGGAGCATCCCTTACCAAATTTTCTGTTATTAACTTCTTAAGACACTTATAGTTAATATGGGCTAGTCTCTTGTGCCACTTTACACAAGCAGACATTCCATAATTTGCTACAAGACACACAGGCTCATCCTTTCTAATACAAATGAAATTCAAGTAATAGGTATTGCCACTCCTAGTGCATGTTAGGATAGATTTAGCATTCTTAGAATCCTTATTCAGGCACTTATCCTTGTGGAAGGCAACAACATATCCCAAGTAACATAGTTGGCTTATGCTAATGAAGTTATGTTGTAACCCTTCAATATAAGCTACCGTTGTGATTGTGATACTACCATTAGTGATCCTACCATAGCCCTTGACTTCACCTCTTTTAGATCCTCCAAATTTGACTTTGGGCCCATCTTTTAAAGGTGTAAACTCCTTCAATAGGCTTCCAATCCCAGCCATGTGCCTGGAACACCCACTGTCCAAATACCACACAAGAGTCTTGGTGGTTTTTGGACATACCTGCAAGAAAGCTACACTTCCTTAGGAACTCATACTTTCTTGGTTCCTAGGTGCTTGTTAGAGAATGATCTAAATGGAAAATTAACAACTTTCTTACTAATTGTCATGTGAGAAGGATTTTGGATAGTTGGATTAAACCAACAATCTAAGGTAAAATGCCCTACCTTACCATAGTGCCAGCATTCAGAACTATTGTATCTAGATTTTCTTGTAGTGCTTGGTATGACTGGGTTGAGCTGTTGTTTGGCAGCTAACCCTCCCTTCTTGGAAGCTGAAGAATTTTCCACACCACGAGAATTTCTAAAAGCCATCACAGGAGGATCCTTATGGGGTGTAGATAGTGCACTCTTCCCAAGGAAAGTTTGTCTTTTGATAAGCCAGATAGAGGGGAGCTTAAGACCAGTCTCTATCTTCTTGCTCTCTTTGCATCCATAGATGCTACTGTGATCATATGAATTTGTGGGTATGATCACTTTTCTAAAGACTGTCTTCCATTGAGCAGATTTCCCACAATTTTCACATTGAGAGTAGCCCGAACTTTTCTTATTTATTTGTGAAAAGCCATAAATCCAAGGAAGAACAATTTGTAGCTTGGAATAACTAGCCACAATTTTTGTTTCCTCTAAGAACTTATCCTCCAGCTCTTTGATCCTATTTTTTATGCTTAATAACCTCACTTAAAGTGCTGGTGCTCAGTGTAGACATTGACAGTTTGGTATTATCTTGAGGCAGTTCAGTTACTTTCTCAAGTAGCTCATCTCTCTTGTCACTCAAGGAGATGATTTCAGATGCTTGGGCCTTACAGAGAGCTTTTGATTTCTTAAGGGCTTCAAGCAGGGCACCAAACCTCTCAATGTATTCAGAGTCTTCATCTCTTTTAGTTGAAGTGGAGCGGGCATCTGAATCCGTGTCAGATGTAGTTGGAGAAGCTTTAGGAATTACCTGGTTATGATGGGTTTCACCACAACATTCTTCATCTGAGCAGTCCATAGCTGTTATATGGCTATCTGATTTTTATGATGAGCACTCTGTGTCACTATCACTAAGTGTTCTCACCATCATAGGCACAAGGCTCTTCTCTATCTTCTTGCTCCTTGAGTACTTTCTCTCTTCACTCTTCTCTTGCCTCTTGAATGGACATTCAGCAATGATATGTCCAGACCTTTTACAGCTGTAACAATCAATGTTAGAAGAAATATGTTTGTTAGATTTGGAATCATACCTGTCTGATCTGTGTCTGTTCCCAGACTTGTCTTCTCTCTTGGAACTAGAGGAAGAAGCTTCATATCTTCTATTCCCTCTTCTTCTGTTCTCAGCAATTTCTTAAACTGCTTGGTGAATAGTGAGAGATCTCCATCAGAGAGCTCTGATCTGGAGTTGCTTAATGTCTCTTCCTCCAAGATATAGACATGCTCCACAGTCTTGTGCTTTCTTGAAGCTTCAGCTATAAAGGCCACGACCATTTCTATGATGTGAGCTTTGGAGCTCTCCTCTTCAGCCATTCTAACATTTAACTGAAATTCATATGACAGAAGCTTGCCATATAGCTGTTGGAGCTCCATACCTCCCAGATTTCCAACTTCCCTGATGGCACACAGCTCCATATCCCATTCTATATTTAAATATCTCATAAACTTGTCATTGAGCTCATAATTGGTGAACTCTCTTTCATAAGTTTTGAGCCCATTAACAATTTTGGAGAACTTTTCATAGCAGGCAGCTATGTCATCCTTCCTTTCTTGCCTGAAAGATTTATAATCCTGATTTAGAAGGGTTTTTCTGTCATCCCTAACCTCTTTTGTTTCTTCCATGTATACAACCAAGGAATCTCACATTTCCTTTGTTGTTTTACAATGAATCAGATTCCGAAATATTGAATCATCAATTACATTGACAATGATGTTCTTAGCCCTTTTGTCCATGGTGACCAAGGCTACTTCTTACTTGGTGAACTGGGATAAGGTTTTGGATGTAGGAACTGTTGTTGGGTTCACAGGGCTATTCATGGGAACATAAGGTCCCTCTTCAACTGCCATATAGACTCTAGGGTCTGAAGCTTCCATGTACAACTTTATTCTCTTCTTCCAGAGAGCAAAGTTCTCTTTGGTGTAGATTGTTGGGTATATTGCCCTCAATATCACCTTGATTTGAAGAGGCATCACTCTCAATGCTAAGGACATATTGTATTTAACAAAGCTATACTTGTGTAGGATATACAGGCACAGGTGACTCAAAAGGAAGGGCCAAACATGGCCTTAGATAAGAAGAAATCATCTACAAGGAGATGAAGATCTGTCTCAGCATAACCGCTGAGACGATGGGTCAGAACCGCTGAGACGAGGAGCCATCTCAGCGGATCCACTGAGAAGGATACTGGAGCAACCGCTGAGAAGGGGACTGGAGCTGGCGCTGAGACTGGAAGCTATCTCAGCCCAACCGCTGAGACTGGATGTCGTCTCAGCCCAACCGCTGAGACAGATCCAAATGTGCTGACGGGATCTGCTTTTGGCGCAAAGGATAATTGAGAGGGAAAAGCAAGTCCAATCTGTCCCATACTGTGTCAGGAGGATCGATATAGCCGTTGAAGCCTTCTGGGGGTATAAAAGAAGAAGCTAGGGCACAACAACAAGAACTGTTCGATTGAGATTCCTTTGCTGCACGCCGCAATCGAGAACTCTCGTTTCAGCCAGTTGAAGTTGTTCTCTGCAGCTGAAGTAAATCTTCTAAGGGAGATTAGTTAGCTCTTCCTGTACATACTCAAGAAGGGCAGGTTGATCTTCTGCTTTGCTGAAGGAGAAGATCAAGGTGATACAAATCTGAAGCAGTTGTTTTCATATCTGAAGAAGGGATTCAGAAGACCTAAGAGTAAACCTTTTGTCTTTTGTATCTAGCTCAAACTCTATTTTATCTTTGTAAGGCATTGTTGCCTGAGTGAAAGGCTGTTGAGCCTGTGTGTAAAGCTGTGTTGACAGCTTGAGTAGTAGGACTTCTTGATAGGTCTGAGGTAGGAAATCTGTGGGATTTCTGATTGGTAGGAGTTGTATAACTCTGAGCTGTAGGGCTGCTGTGCCTGAGGTGTAGGGCTGTTGAGCCTGAGGTGTAGGGATGTTGAGCCTGAGGTGTAGGGCTGTTGAGCCTGAGGTGTAGGGCTGTTGAGCCTGAGGTGTAGGGCTGTTGAGCCTGAGGGGTAGGGTTGTTGAGCCTGAGTGTAGGGCTGTTGTGCCTGAGGTTGGATCACTATTGATCTGAGAAGTTCTGAGGAACTTGTGGTGTAAGCTCAAGGAGCCGAGATTGGAGTTTGTGGCCTTGTCTAACTCATTGTTAGAAAGGTGAAGGGGGAAAGAGGACTACTCAAGACACCCTGTCTTGAAGAACCTCTATACATCCTTGTGTGTTTTCTGTGCTTGTGTTTTCTGCAGCTAGAAACATTAGGTTCAAGAAAAGAAATTAAGTAAAACCTATTCACCCCCCTCTAGATATTATTGACTACACCTATATAAACTATCAAGTGGTATCAGAGGGAGGTTGATCAAAAGGACTTAACAGTCTGATCAGATCCTATACAGGAGTAGTCAAATCTAAAATCAAATGGCATAGTCTCAATTACAAGGGTAGCTTATGTTGAAGGGTTGCAACACAACCTTGTAAGCATAAGCCAACTATGTGACTTAGGCTATGTCATTGAATTCCACAATGACAAGTGCTTGATCAAAAAGTCTAAAGACTTGGAGACCATTCTCTCAGGCACTAGGAGTGGGAATGTTTATTGCTTAGACTTCATTTGCAATTATTCTATCTCCTCTGTGTGTCTTGTAGCTAATGAAAGTGAGTCTCTCTGTGTCCAATGGCACAAGAGACTTGCCCACATTAACTATAAGACAATGTATAGATTATTTTCTAAAAACCTTGTTAGAAATAGTCCTAATCTAAAATGTGTTAAAAGTGGTCCCTGTCATGCTTGCCAAATGGGTAAGAAAACTAGGACCACCTTTAAAAGTATTGGCTCCAAGGATACTGAAAGGTGTTTATACCTATTGCACATGGACTTATTTGGTCCTTTGCCAATTTAGAGCCTAGGTGGGATGTTGTATACATTGGTAATTGTAGATGATCATTCAAAGTATACATGGGTATTCTTCCTTAAGAAGAAGTCAGATACCTTACATGTCTTTATAAATTATGTCAAGGCTATTCAGAATGATCTACAATGTACTGTGGTCAGGACAAGAACTGACCATGGCACAGAATTTCAATCTGAAGCCATGACAAAATTTTGTCAAGAATTTGGTATCACCCAAGAGTTCTCCTCCCCAAGGACTTCACAGCAAAATGGTGTGGCTGAGGGGAGGAATAGGACCTTGATAGAAGCTGGGAGAACATTGCTTAGTGACTCCTCACTCCCAGAATACTTCTGGGCTGAGGCAGTCAATACATGCTATTATGTTCTCAATAGAGCCTCCATCAATAAGGTCCTTGGGAAAACTCCCTATGAGATTCTGAAAGGAAAACAACCTACAATTTCCTACTTTAGAATCTTTGGTTGCAAATGCTACATTCTAAATAATGGAAAATCTCAATTAACAAAGTTTGCAGAAAAATGCAATGTGGGGGTTCTTGTTGGGTATAGCTCACATAGTAGAGCTTATAGAGTTTATAACAAGAAAACTCATGTTGTAGAAGAATCTATGCATGTTGTATTTGATGAGACCAGCCTTCTCTACATAGAATGGTCTAGTTCTTCTATTTTGACTGGAAATGAAGAAGGGATGCAGAGATGACTATCCAAGACAAGCCCAGCAGCAGCAACACACAGACAGCTGCTATAATTCCTGAAGAAGAAGAGATACAAGATGAAGTCATAGCTGAACCAGTGGAACAAACACAGCCACCAGAGGACCCTCTTCCTGCTGCTGCAAGGCACCTGAGAGATCATCCAAGAGATCTAATAATTGGGGATCATACCCAAGGCATATTGACTAGAAGCAGAGCTCATAATGAAGCACTATTCTTGAGCTTCCTTTCTCAAATGGAGCCCAAGAAGTTTGAAGAGGCCAATCAAGACACCTTCTGGATTGAAGCAATGCAAGAAGAGCTCCTACAATTCAAGAGATGCAAAGTATGGAAGCTGGTGCCAAGACCTCAGGGACACAATGTGATTGGCACTAAATGGGTATACAGGAACAAGCTTGATGAGAATGGTACAATCATTAAGAACAAGGCCAGATTAGTAGCCAAAGGATACAGGCAAGAGGAAGGTATAGAATTTGATCAAACCTTTGCAGCAGTTGCAAGGTTGGAAGCAATTAGGCTATTCCTTGCCTATGCTGCCCACAAGGGGTTCAAAGTCTACCAGATGGATGTCAAATCATCCTTTCTCAATGGAGACTTGAAGGAAGAGGTATATGTTGAACAACCTTCAGGTTTTGTGCATCCAACCCTAACTTCTCATGTTTATCTTCTTAGGAAAGCACTATATGGTCTCAAGCAAGCTCCAAGAGCTTGGTATGATACTTTGTCCAACTTTCTCCTCAAGAACAAGTTCATGAGGGGAAAGATTGATAGCACATTGTTTCTTAGGGAAACAAGGGGCAAGTGTCTCTTAGTCCAAATCTATGTTGATGACATAATCTTTGGGTCTACTGATGACAACCTCTGCAAGAGATTTGCCAATCTAATGCAAGGGGAGTTTGAAATGAGTAGTATGGGTGAGCTCAAATATTTCCTTGGACTCCAAGTGAAACAGTCTGATGATGGAATTTTCATCTCCCAGACCAAGTACACTAAGGAGCTCATCAAGAAATTTGGGATGGAATCAGCCTCCACCATGAGAACACCCATGGGGTTTAATGTATCATTAGACAAGGATGAAAAGGGAAAGGCCTTTGATGAGTCCATGTAAAGATGCATCATTGGATCCCTATTATACTTGACTGCTAGTAGGCCAGACATTATGTATGATACATGTGTTTGTGCTAGGTATCAAGCATGTCCTAAGGAATCTCACTACACTTCTGTGAAGAGGATATTGAGATACCTTAAGGGCAGCTTGCATCTTGGCCTGTGGTACCCTAAGAACAATGACTTTGAACTAACAGGCTTTTCAGATGCAGATTTTGCAGGTTGCAAAGAAGACAGGAAGAGTACAAGTGGTACTTGTCAATTCCTAGGGAGAAGATTAATATCTTGGAGCAGCAAGAAACAAACCAGTGTGGCAATATCCACAGCTGAGTCTGAATACATTGTTGCAGGTAGTTGTTGTGCACAACTCCTTTGGACACAGCATCAGTTGGAGGATTACAACCTCAAGGTAAGAGAATCTCCTTTGTATTGTGATTCATCCAGTGCAATCTCTATTGCTAAAAATCCTGTCTCTCATAGCAGGACTAAGCATATAGAGATTAGATATCATTTTATTAGAGAACATGTAGAAAGTAAAGATATCTGTCTTGAATTTGTCCCCACTGACAAACAAGTAGCTGATATCTTTACAAAGCCACTGGATGAATCTAAATTCAATTCCTTCAAAATTGATCTTGGCATGCTTAGTATGGAATAGTCTTATATGTATGAGTAGTAGATGTCACTATTGTTGATTCTGAATTGTGAATTATAAAGCTTTACACTATTATACATTACAACTTAGTGATATGACTAGGACCCATCTTAAGCCAAAATATCTACATTAGGTCTAAACCCTATAATCAGCTAAAATATAGGAGTATGTTCAGCTGAATCAGCTGAGAAAAATCCCAGGTGATCCGCTGAGATGAGGAAACTGTCCCAGCGGTTGACAGTTCACTGTCCCAGCTGAACCGCTGAGACGAGCAAACTGTCCCAGCGGTTGACAGTTTACTATCCCAGCGGCCTAGGTCTCCGTCTCAGCTGAACCGCTGAGACGGGGTATGTTCAATATGAAATCTGCTAATTAACCCAAAAATTCCTTAACACAATAAGGTAATTAAGTCTAAAATGCCTAGGGTTAATAAAAACGAAACTAAAATCCTATAAATAGATACACTGTAACCTAAAACACACCACAAAGCAAAACCCTTAGCGGTCGAGACGATTTATCTTCTCTCCCGTCTCAGCACCTCGATTTTCTGATTCCATGGCGCCAAAGAGCTCAAAAGATCTCCTGGAGGGCTATGAAATAGTAAGAGATGGATTCTCTCATGCCTCAGAAGAAATACGACACGTGATTCATCTATTGGAAGCTCAAGGACTAGAGCACATGCTGTCTGAACTGTGCTGCATTCTCAGAACTGAAGTTCTGGAATGGTTCAATAATGTCAAATTATCTCCTTCCAAAACAATCATGAAGTCCAAGATAGGAAGTGAGAAGATAAAGATTACAGCTAAAAGGTTAGAGAAGGGGCTGAAATTAACTCCCTGCAGTAAATCTGAAGAGGAGGAAATATCTGAAAAGGATTAGAGGTCTGCCCTAAAGTGGACAAGATACAATGGTACTAAAACCAGTTGTCTAAGAAGGAAGTTCTTCAACCAACAGGGGAAGCTGTTGTCTGATATAGTGGGCAAAGCTATCCTAGGCAAGCCTGGTTCACATGATACTGTCTCACAGTTCATGTTTGACTTAATGACTAGAATAATTCTGTCTAAGAGAACCTCATGGGGAGAAGTTATCTTTCAAAGGATAAAGGAATCTCTACAAGCCCCCAATATGGGAAGAATACTATCTCTGTACCTACAGAATAGTCATTCAGAGACCTTTGCAAACTCCAAGGGCTCAAATCTCCATTATCTGAAAAGAATGGACTTTAAGACTCTGGATAGATTCTCCAGAGTGCTCCCTATGAGCCAGCCATCTGTGGCAAAGGAAAAAAAGAAAGATTCATCTCAGCACAAATCAGACTCATCCTCAAAGTCAAATGGGTCTGAAAATGAAGATAGGCATGGGTCTGATCATAGATCTGGCAGCAACCAAATGAACATGGATAATGAAGATGTCCTCAGGACAAGAAGAGATGAGGAGCCCCAAGGAAGAGTTGGGACCAATCCTGAGCCAACTCAGATTAATGCTGCTCCAGCTGTTCCTCAAGCTGAAGATGAAACTCCCAATTCACCTATTCCTGGTAAATTAGGATTTCAGTTAGGCCTCTCTTCTCTATCAATAGTATAGTCTAGGTGTCTAATTCATCAATCATTTTTCAGGTGACCTTAGACAAAATTCTCCTCCTATGGATGCCCCAAGTGAGGGGGAGCATAGCCCAGCCTATGAAGGAGAAGGTGGGTATGCTAGTGGGGGAGAACATGAACAGGAATCAATCCCTCCAAATCTACAAGGTACACCTAATGCCCCATCTGAGGGGGAGAAGATCCCTAATGATGAGAGGGCTAATGCTCAAAGTGGAGCTGAAGAGATGGTTGAAAAGGAATTACCCCAGGAAAGGCCAGTTGCAGTTCTGGACACATCTGACCTGATAAACTCAATACAAACAATGATTGAGAGTCAAATGTTGTCTATGAAAGAGATTGTTGCTGAAAAGGTTCATGATGTATCTACCCAGATAAGGAATGAATTGCATACAACAAGAGCTGCATTGACTCAGGAGATCCAGGCCAGTGAGCAAAGAATGGAGTCCAGAGTGGCTGAAGTGAGAACTGAACTGAATGCCCAAGTTAATGATGTCAAAACTGCATCAGATCATATCCTTCTGCAGATGACAAGATGGTTTGAAATGGCCAAAAATACTGTTGCTGCCCAGCACACAATTCTGAAGGATATTGCAGACCATCAAGGGGATTCCACAAAGGACATCACATATGTAAAGAATCACATCTACAAAAATGAGAATGTCTGGGAAAAAGTTGTTGCCAGAATGGCACAAGTGGTCAACACATCAAGCAACCAAGTCAAGTCCCACATTGACAAGGCAAAGGAATGCATTTTGGATGATGTGGACAGCACCTTTCAGACTCTCTCTAAATCCATATTGGATCAACACTCTGAAATTGAGAAGAAAATAGTGGAACATAGCAAAGAAGGAGAGGAGAAGATACTCAATCTACATGCTAAGCTGAAAGGAGCTCACATACAGCTGTATAACAACATGGAGTCCTCCCACAAACTGATACTCTCCAATCAAGAAGAAGCCAGCAAGCAAATGGTGGAAGTGGTCAACAATGCTTCCAGTGCTATTTAAGAAAATATCCTTACCATGGCCAGAAAGGTCACTGATGATCAATGGGACTCAAGCTTAAAGGTGCTGCAAGGAACAAGAATTGCATTGAATCTGCAAATCTTGAACCCTAGCAGAGATGAAGACTTTGACTTCCAAAGTCAATCAAATCTGATTGCTGATGAGAGAGTAGCAAAGAGGAGAAGGGTAGAGGGTATTCAAACTGCTGAAGAATACATGGCACAGAAAAGAATGGAAAGATTATAGGATCCACTCCATGAAGATGACAATCTGGAGTTGGACACAATTGTTGTCAATACCTGGGTGAGCCATGGAAATCCAATGAAGGACATTGACCATGTCTATTCAGCTGCTGAGTGGATCAAACACCTTGAAAGGGAATCTTTAAGGGAAAGGATTCTCAAAGAAAACATGGTAAGAAGGGAAACTCCTTTAAGGATTCCCCCAAGATATCTTCCCAAGCCATTTCTGTACTTCAAAGTAAAAGAGAAGATCAGGGCTGCTGCTGAAGCTAGGAAAAGAAAGTCTACAGATGGAGAAAACTCTTCCCAGGGTCTCTTTTAGAAGAACCAGCCTTGAAATTTTTTTTAGGATTGAATGTACAACTATAAGTTGATTTTTTTTTGTACTGAACATTTACAATGAAATGAAATTTCATATTCTGATCATAATATTGTGTTTGTTTCTATTAATATATGTACTTTGTACTTATTACCTTTAGTATTCAGTACCTTAAATGGCATGTTCAAATTGACATGGATCAGCTATTACAGAAAATAGCTCTCCAATTGAGGGGGAGTAAATTCCTTGCTCAGGTTGAGGGGAAGTTGGCAAATGCTCAGACTGTATAGGTTAGCCTATAGGTTGATCCAAAGGGATCTATAGATGTTGTCCCTCTATCCATAGCAGGTTAAGGACGAAGAAACCAGAAAGGGGGAGATAGGGCCAGTACCAATGCGTAGGGCCAGTACCAATGCGTAGGGCCAGTACCAGTTCTGGAGAAAGGGTAGAAAGGGCCAGTGCACATGTCTAGGGTGTTAGGTCCTATGTTTCACAGATAATTGCTCTATAAGATCTTTTTTTTCTGTGATAAGATTTTTTATTGTTAATGGACCTTAGCATTGGGGATGTTCTGCCTTCTTCAAATAGGGGGAGATTGTTGGGTATATTGCCCTCAATATCACCTTGATTTGAAGAGGCATCACTCTCAATGCTAAGGACATATTGTATTTAACAAAGCTATACTTGTGTAGGATATACAGGCACAGGTGACTCAAAAGGAAGGGCCAAACATGGCCTTAGATAAGAAGAAATCATCTACAAGGAGATGAAGATCTGTCTCAGCATAACCGCTGAGACGATGGGTCAGAACTGCTGAGACGAGGAGCCGTCTCAGCGGATCCACTGAGAAGGAGACTGGAGCAACTGCTGAGAAGGGGACTGGAGCTGGCGCTGAGACTGGAAGCTATCTCAGCCCAACCGCTGAGACTGGATGCCGTCTCAGCCCAACCGCTGAGACATATCCAAATGTGCTGACGGGATCTGCTTTTGGCGCAAAGGACAATTGAGAGGGAAAAGCAAGTCCAATATGTCCCATACTGTGTCAGGAGGATCGATATACCGTTGAAGCCTTCTGGGGGTATAAAAGAAGAAGCTAGGGCACAACAACAAGAACTGTTCGATTGAGGAGCCTTTGATGCACGCCGCAATCGAGAACTCTCGTTTCAGCCAGTTGAAGTTATTCTCTGCAGCTGAAGTAAATCTTCTAAGGGAGATTAGTTAGCTCTTCCTGTACATACTCAAGAAGGGCAGGTTGATCTTCTGCTTTGCTGAAGGAGAAGATCAAGGTGATACAAATCTGAAGCAGTTGTTCTCAGATCCGTAGAAGGGATTCAGAAGACCTAAGAGTAAACCTTTTGTCTTTTGTATCTAGCTCAAACTCTATTTTATCTTTGTAAGGCATTGTTGCCTAAGTGAAAGGCTGTTGAGCCTGTGTGTAAAGTTGTGTTGACAGCTTGAGTAGTAGGACTTCTTGATAGGTCTGAGGTAGGAAATCTGTGGGATTTCTGAGTGGTAGGAGTTGTATAACTCTGAGATGTAGGGCTGCTGTGCCTGAGGTGTAGGGCTGTTGAGCCTGAGGTGTAGGGCTGTTGAGCCTGAGGTGTAGGGCTGTTGAGCCTGAGGTGTAGGGCTATTGAGCCTGAGGTGTGGGGCTGTTTAGCCTGAGGGGTAGGGCTATTGAGCTTGAGTGTAGGGCTGATGTGCTTGAGTTAGGATCACTATTAATCTGAGAAGTTCTGAGGAACTTGTGGTGTAAGCTCAAGGAGCCGAGATTGGAGTTTGTGGCCTTGTCTAACTCATTGTTAGAAAGGTGAAGGGGGAAAGAGGACTACTGAAGACACCCTGTCTTGAGGAACCTCTATACATCCTTGTGTGTTTTCTGTGCTTGTGTTTTCTGCAGCTAGAAACATTAGGTTCAAGAAAAGAAATTAAGTAAAACCTATTCACCCCACACCCTATAGGTATTATTGACTACACCTATATAAACTATCATAAATGGGCAGCTTCATTGAGCTCATTTCCTTATGATGCTCGCCAGCCATTATTTGTGATAACAACCCAATAAACTTGTAGATATTGTTCTAAGCTGTTAAGCCTTTGAACTCAACCTTTCTTTGATACTAATTGAAAGATTTGGGTTGTCTATAATACACCTAGAGGGGGTGATTAGGTGTTTTCAATGTTAATTGCTACTTTAAATTCCAGCGAGCACATCACATAAACAACACAAAAAGCACACTGGATTTATAGTGGTTCCATTCAAGACAATGTGTCAATAGATACTTGTAACATCCCCCAAGCAACTAGACCCCTAAAGTGGTTTTGTCATGACTAGGTCATGACAAAACCCTAGGAAGCTTGAAGAGATCACTTGGCCTTAGGCTTGAAGGAGAAGAGCACCTTGTTCTGCAAATAGCAATGTCAAGTTACCAAGCTTAGGGTTAGAATTTAGGGCCTCGCCTTGACCCTTTGACCCCACCATGGCACACCTAACCCTTTGGAGGGTCCCTTAGAGCATTTAGGACCCATTGGGGTCAACCAAAGAGGCGAATTTGACCAAAGTCAACACTTGGTCAACCTTGCCCAAAAAGAGGGGAAAAGGTTAACTCAAGCCCAATCCACTTGGGCTAGGCCTAATTGGAGTATCCCATTAGCTTAGGAGGCTGATAATCACCAGGAGTTACCACTCAATTTCTGTAAATGGTGATTAGGAGAGAGAAATCTCATTTTCTCCAAGAATGGAGGAGAGAGAAAGAGAGGGATTAATGGCATTCATGGCTTAGGGAGATCAATAGCCACCATTTCCTCATCTAATGTCCCATTTCAGTTTCCCAGATCAGTTTGGAGGAGTTTAATGGCCATTACCGGCCACATAGAGGGGGAATTTGAGGAGTTTTCACTTGGCCGAAAATGGCCATTAATGGTCATTCATGGCAATTAGGAGTTACACTCTTCCCCCTCCCCAATTAACCCATATAACTCCTTCAGTGGATGGAGAGGAGGAGTTTCCCCAGCTTACCTAAAGAATTCGAGCCCCCAAGATAGGAGATTTCAAAGGTGCCAAAGCTTCAAGGTCGGCCATGGCCAACAGAAAATCGGCAAGGAGTCACCCCTCCATACAGGTCTAATCCGCCTTCTCACCCTTAGTGCTATATCTTTTCATAATTTGGGGCTTGATCCGTGCTCAATTGGGCTCGGATCGTGCTTCCAAAAGGGCTCAGTTTGAGCTCTCTTTCCCCTCCTCAAAACTTTGATTCCGACCACCTCCGGTCGGCCAACCACCCCCTATCGTCGGCTACCACCTCAACGGAGGTGGTGGTGGCATTGGCTGGCCGGGAAGCGGCACAGGTGGCGGGAAATCATCCCGCAAGAATCCCAGGACGGGCTGTCAAGCACCGTCCATCCAACGGGGACGATGACCAAGAACCGTCGGATTTGCTGTGATCAGCAAGATTCATGTGATTATGTTATATGTTATAATGTTATTCATTTTGAATCTGGAGTAAATGTTTATTCTTATTTAATTAATTCATCAATCTGAGTAG
This sequence comes from Dactylorhiza incarnata, assembly GCA_033032865.1. NCBI lineage: Eukaryota > Viridiplantae > Streptophyta > Magnoliopsida > Asparagales > Orchidaceae > Dactylorhiza > Dactylorhiza incarnata. The sequence continues at coordinate 421,823 of JAWHQI010000210.1, forward strand.
AAGTAATTCACCGAACTGATAGTGGAGATCGTCGAACGGAAACCCGGAGTTCATCGAACAGAATTCATTCGTCGAACACACTCTGGTGTTCGTCAAACTGATTGTTGAGTTCGTCGAACGGATCCCGGCATTCGTCGAACGGGATTAATTCACCAAGAAAATAAAATAAAATAGTTGAGTTCGTCAAACGGAAACCAAAGTTCATCGAACGGAATGTCGTTTGTCGAACACACTCTGAAGATCATCGAACGGGATCATATTTCGTCGAACGCAGTTTTAGTTATGTTTTTGTCGAGCGCAGTTCTGATTTCATCGAACGCAGTTTTAGTTATGCTTTCGTCGAACGCAGTACATATTTCGTCGAGCGCAGCTCTGATTTCGTCGAACGCAGAGTCATTTATATAATTAAATGTTATATTGTTTTCTGTCACTCATTAAGCAGTGTTTCATTTTAATTATTAAAAATACTAGATCACCTCTGATGAAAAAGTGCCCAACACCAATATTGTAGCTCTTGGTGTGTATGTTAAGTGAAAATTTGTTTCATGTTGGGAGGGGCAGTGTACCACCCTGTAGAGCCAAAATGGTGGGACTGGTCCCTAGAGTAGGGCAGTCACTCTTTCCTGTATATCATTTTATTGGTAGATGTTATGGCCTTGATATTTAAAACCTAGGCTAGTTACATACACCCACACAACATACTCAAAGATGGGAATTTTAGGAGAACCTTTTTCTAAGGTTTTTGTAATAACTTCATAAATTAAACATTAATTAATTATTAGGTCAAATGACCTCCAATGCCCACCAAATTTTGGTGGGTACTTCTTAGTGTTATCACAAGACACTGGTAAAAATCTCAGCCCAATTGGGATTGATTTGGTTGGGTAATTTGTCAACCCATGTTAGGTCAAATTGGGTCAAAGTTAGGGCATGGTGTTTATCTTGGGGTATGGTGGTCAGAACTCATCACCATGAGTTGAAACCTTGGCCACTGGTTTAAGATCACCTAAAACACCTTCATGAGTAAGATGGGGTGGTGTAGAGGTGGATATGCCCTAGGACCCTAGTTTTAACCTTAGGGTTGCTCTTTGAACCTTGTGAAGGACATGGGGTCAAATGTTCTTGAATGGTCATGGAACTTGGTGGATAAGTTCATGGGATGTAATTAAGCCCTAGGTAATTTTATAGGAATTTTAGGAGCAATTATCCCCTTTGAAATAAGTCATAATCCCTTTAGGTAAACTTCTTTTAAGAGATACTTACATGCATAAATGATCTTGGATGAAGATGAAATCTAGGTGGTGCCTTTATAATCATAATATTGACCCTTGGTAATTTTTTATAATTTATTTAATTATTTAACTAGTACTTCATTTACAAGGCACCTATTTTGTCTTAATCTTAGGAAATATAATTAAGGGTCCAAAACTCTTTGGAAAAATGTGCAACTTGGTGATAGGACATTTAAGAGCTCTAAAAAGCTCTGTGAATTATATATAATTTTTGGAGGTTGTTATCAGTAGGATACATCACAACATGTGCAAATTTAGAATTATTTGGATTAATTATTTTAGTGAAGAAATGATTCTCATAAATTGTGAAACTCTGTAATTAAGCTTTTCTGGACACAATAGAGGTCTGGTAATTTTTCCCTAATTTTGGCATAAGTATTCTTGGTAGTTCCTTCATAAATCTTCAAGTTTGGATAGATGATAAATATTAAAAACAGAGGACATTTCCTTACTGTAAAATTGTGATATTCATTACTTACTGATATTTTGGCATGATAGATTTATATTAATTTTATGGGAGCCATATCATAAGAATACCTTACACTTCATGCTCATATTCATACTTGGCAAATATTGGAGAAATGATAATAAATGCAAATAATTAAGAAAAATATGAATATCTGGATTTAGTTCTAAAACATCATGATAGACCTCCGGTAAATATCTTGAGTCACATGGATGAATATTTGGAGTACCTCTACTTATAAGCTTCATATAGTTAGTTTGGTCTGCGTATAGTTAAAATGTGAAATTTGGATATTTAGGGGACTACCAAGTGGAAGTGGCATGTAGTTGGTGTACATGGTCAGGTTGAAGAGATTGAAGGTCACCAAAAGGAGTTTAGGTGATGAGGGTGTGCTTGGTGAGTTAAGGGTAAACTTGTGCTCGGGATTGACGAAGGATCGTCTTTCCCCTAGCGGGTCATAAAATAGTTAGGGTAATCCAAGTGTGATAACAAGGAGGGTGTTCTTATGGGTAGAAACCAATAACACTAAGTGTCTTGAGAAAGGGAACTTTGGGGTGTCATCCCAATATAGTTCCTAGTACCGTAGCGAGCCCCTTACAGGGTAATCCTCGGGAAGTCCAAGATAAACCATAAATTATAGGGATAAGTTGATGTACAAGATTAACTTAATAATATGCACACCCACACCCCGTAGTTACGGGAGGTTATTTGGTTTGGTTGTACGAGCGGTAGGCTCGGTGGTTGAAGCAGCAGACTAGTTAGTCCGGTGAGCTTGTGACTCGGTAATGCTTGATGGTACGGACGGGTTGGTCCGACGAGCCGGTGGCTTGGAAGGTTATGATGACGGGCAGGTTAGCCCGGGGAATTTATGGCTCGGGATATAGTAGAACATGTTGCATGTGCATGAAGGTGGTGGGTCTCCGGTATTGGACGGTCGTTCACACCGACGTCAATACTTTGACTCGGTAAGTGTGGCACTTAGCCTTGAAAGTCTGGTGGTCCATCCAGTAAGAGTACGCAGATGCTCCGTTGTTGTGTTCTTAGCATTGAGGCGTACGATAGGTCTAGGTTAGGTAGTGTGAATACCAACCTAGAGGTAGGCGAGGCACAACCCACCGCTTCTGTTTGCCACTACGGGAGTATCGTGGGAGTCTTGCTAGCTCCAAAAAGGGGGAACTAAAAGTATGTGCACATAGAGTCAAAGTGTGTGAGTTGCACTTGTATGAACATAGCATAAACTGCAAAACTCTGCATGTCATGGCATAAACATTGCATTTCAACCCCTACCCCTATCGTATAAGTCGGTTATGGGACTTCTTATACGATAGGCCTTGCTAAACGACCCCTTGGTATATAGGTTTGTGTGGGCATTCCTATAAATCAACGGTTACTTTTCCTTACTTTTCTATTATTTACATGTCTTTACTTACTGCACTTTACTTATTCTTTACCTGCTCTTACTATGCTCTTTTACTATTTCAATTTTATATATATACATGTGTAGTGTAGACATTCCTTGTACCCATGTCACCTGCTATTGTTATACCCCTTGTTGTCCTCCGCTTCATCCTTCCTGCACGGTGCCTAGGAGCCACCGGGGGAGCGGTGGGGGATTGGCTTAGTCTTTTTGACTAACGGTCGGTGGACCTTATCATTTTAGGGGATCGAAGAGACGCAGCAACACCAGAGGCCGGTGCAGATGGAGGCGGGCCAGTCTAGTACCGGAGCACAGGATTCAGGATCAGTGAGTGATTAGTAGTTAGCTTCCGCGAGTGATCTTGTAGTGAGGACATGATGTACAGGGCATGAGCCCGTTATTATTATTATCTTTTTATTTCAGTTACTCTCTGTGGACATTTACCATTTATGGTTTTATATATTTCCTGTGATGTGGACTTGAGCTTTTCTATATGTTCAAATATACTTTTCTTCTTATGTGATCGATATGGCCGGCAAGATCGGCATTTTGTAGTGGCGACCTTCCAGAGTGAGGGTGTCACCACAAAGCGGCGGTTCTGGGCATAAGACCCAGGTTTTTGAAAGAAAAAAAATGGGGTCTTGCAATACTCCACTCTCCCTCCCACCTATCCAGCAATGTGCTAGACTAGGCAACTTCTCCAAGTCAGATATCTTCTCAATAAGTAGATCTTACAACTCAGACTTACAAAGAACCCTACCAACAACTTAGACTTTTCAAGTCATACAACAACTCAGATCTTCACCAAGATCCTACCAAACTCTGGCTCACAAAGAACCATACGAAACTCAGGCACACACAGAACCATACCAACACTCAGATCTGTTACAAGATCTTACAAGCTCAGACTCACAAAGAACCCTACAAAATAAGAAAGGTGTCTTTCTATTGCAGAAGAGAAGGCTTCAAGATATAAGCTTTTTGAATGAAAGATCTTCTTCTTGCAAATATAAGCCCAGAGATCTTTTGAATCTCTGAACTGTTCTTGAGAATCTTCTTCAGAGAAATATCAGATGGACTTTACAACCAGGGAAGAAGATTATTTCTTTTTCTTTGATCTTCACAGCACAGTAATGAAGTCTTTCTGTTAAGTGCTTTTCTCGTTTATGCTTGTATGTGTGTGTATAAGAATGAGAGAGAACAATTGTAGTAAGTTTATTCTGAAATCAGCAACGTAACTTTGCATAAAGGCCCTTATTGAATTATTCCATAATTATTTGGCCAGATAGGAATGTTAATAGAAATGACAGAATATATTATCATAAATACTTTGCCATTCTTGGTACTTGCAGAATATGGAAGTGAATAATTGATGAATAGTAAATATACGCATTTTTCTTTATAATTTTTAGTATAATTTTAATTAGATTTGTAAATAATATATGTAAATTAATGAATAAAATGTTTGTTTTTGCTATTTTTGTTTTTAACTTAGTTTTATTTTCATTTTATAAATTTTCTGTAATTTTGTTAAGTCACGCCCTCGGACACGCCCGTGTCCAAGGGCGTGTTCAATAATTTCTGATAATTTTCATTTCTGTCTTTTTTCCAACTCAAACATCAAGTCACGCCCTCGGTCACGCCCGTGACCGAGGTCGTGTACTTGGTCACGCCCGTGTTGGATGTTCAGCCAGATTCGAGCCCAAATGTCAATGTCACGCCCAATGTCACGGCCGTGATCGGGTCACGCCCGTGACCGAGGCCGTGACTCAACAAAGCTTCCAGAAAACCAAAGGACACGCCAAGTGTCACGCCCAGTTCAAGCTCAAGCCTGCCGACATCGAACACGCCCGTGTTCCTTAGAACACGCCCGTGTACTTCCAAAGTCGCCGATCAAACCTTCTAGATGCCAGCCTGGATCCAGCTGTTCTGGCTATTCGCACCCCAAGCCGTGTCACGCCCTAAGACACGCCCGTGTCCGAGGGCGTGTAATTCCAAAATTTTACCTATAAATAGAGGCCGACCCCCTCATCAATTCTCTCTCTTAGAACCTCTTGGAACCTCTTGGCTCCTAATGGATTGCCCTTTTTGGGTGATCTTCCACAATATTTTGTCCACTTTTTGTAATTTTTTATTTTCTTTTTTATGTAATTAATTAGGTGTTTATTTTATTTTCTTTTTGTAATATAAATGTTGTAATTAAATGTTTTTAATTTTGTAATTTTATTTCCTGTAAACCCCGTTATTATGGCAATAAATAAATTTAGTTTTTTTCGTGCATTCGTAGCGTAATTTCAAATTCTGCAATTTCATATTTCTGCACCGTATTTCGATTCATAACTTAGCTTTATTTCTGCACCGTATTTCAATTCATAACTTAGCTTTATTTCCGCACTTCAATTTTCGCAATTTTTCTTTAGCTAGATTTATTCGTCGCCATAAAATCGGTTTTCTCGCTTATATTTGAATTTATGCGTCGTCATAATTTTTCATTCTTTTCTTCCTTGACACGGTAGTTTAGAATGGGATATTCGGGCTGCGTTTAAAATCGCTTCAAAGCGAGCGTTTTTCTCTCGTAATGCTTTCTTCGTTTTCGTATTTTCACTTTATGTTTTTATTATTCGTGTTTTTGTTGTTTTATGTTTTAATCATTTTCGTTTCCGTCATTTTTTTTCGTTGTCATTACTTTTTAATTCGTGTTTTTGTTTTCGTTATTTCGTTTAATAGCTTAGTTTTATTTCATTATTGCAATGCATTTATTTCCCGCCTATCCATTTGGATAGGACTCGTCCTGCATTTATTTCCCGTCTACCCGTTTGGGTAGAACTTGCACTGCATTTATTTCCCCTCTACCTATTTGGGTAGGGATTGCATTTCTTTAATTCCTGCAATTTATCGCTTTCATTTCAATTTCGTAGAGTGTGTGCGTTTTAATTTAGTGCGTCCTTTTTGTCTTTTCTATCGCTTTTCTTGGTTTTTGCTAAACGCACACCAAGCCCGCGATTGTTATGTTATCATTTTTTGTTTTCAAATTAATGCACTTATTATTGTATTATCGCTTTTCTTGGTTTTTGCTAAACGCACACCAAGCCCGCGATTGTTATCATTGTTTTTAATTAATGCATAAACTTTCATCTATTTTTATATCAGATAAAACAATACGCGTAGCTCGAAGTAACAATACTCGACGGGACCCAGGACTAAATACGACCTTGATATGATTTTTCTAAATCGTATATACTACACGCGATAGGTGCGCTTGCCTCCTACGTCGCGTAAAAATAATTTTAACGTATCAAGTTTTTGGCGCCGTTGCCGGGGAAGATTCATCGATATTGCGAAAAAAGTTTACGTTATTGATTTTATCATATTTAAAAAAGCCAAAAAAATTAGAAAACCCCAAAAACTCAAAAATATTTGTTTTTTGATTTTATCATCTTCAAAAACTCAAAAAAATTAAAAAACACTAAAAATTTCAAAAATATATGCTTTTGTATTTTAATCATCTTTAAAAAATCCAAAAAAAAAAAAAAAAAAAAAAACTCAAAAATATTTGTTCTTTATTTTTATCATCTTTAAAAACTATCAAAAAAAAAAAAAAAAAATGATTTCTATTTTATTTTCATTAAAGCTTATTTATGCTTATTTAAACAAAATCAAATAATATTTTAATTAAAATAACAAAATAATGGAAAACTTTGAAACATAAATCTTAAAGAATTATTGGAATTTTTGAGATAGAATAATAGGTAGTTTTCTCGAAGTAGGAGTACTCGGCAGACCCGCGAGGGAATTTTTGTCGATATTTTGAAAAGGGGAAACCCTATTACTTTTATCCTTGGATTTCACTTCTTCTTCTTTGATTTTTATTTTAAAATTTCTCTTTATTTTTTATTTTTATAAAGTATAAAGGTTTTTATAAATATGCATATTTGAAAAATGATGAAAATTGATTTAGGAAACTCCAAAAAAATAATAATATGTGGTTTTACTTTATTTATATATTTCATGCTTTTTGTAAATATAGAAAAACCCAAAATCATATATGATTTTTCTTTCTTTGTTTTTTCTCTTTTTTTTGTACTTATTTTTGTATGTATATAAATGTACATATAAGAAAAAAAATATATGATGAAAAATTCTTAAAGAAAATCCAAAAAAAAAATTTACTTAATGTATTTTCATTTTCTTTTTCTTTTTGTTCTTTTCCTTTTTTATCCCTTATTTTTACTTAATATGTATATATGTAATAAAATTAAAAATCTAAAAAATTTATTATGATAAAAACTTATCTTAGAAAAATTCAACAAATTAATATAATTTTGTATCTTTCTTTTCTTTTTGTAAATATCTTTTTCCTTTCTTTCTTTATTTCTTATTTTTATTTTTAGGTTTTATATATTTTTATCTTATTCAAAATCCAAAAAAATAATGAAAATATTAAAATCCAAAAATATATATATATAGTTTTACTTTATTTTTGTAACTTAGAAAAATAAGAAAAATAAGAAAAAGAAATAAAAAACTTATATTTATATATATACGTATATGATTTTATCATTCTTACTTTCCCCCCCCCCTTTTGAAAATAACATTTTATTATTTTGTTTTAACATTTTTTGCAGGTATTATTCCGGTAATCCGTCTCCAAAATAGGGGCGTGCTTTTTCCCCCTGCTTTTTCCCCCCTTGTATTTTCTTATTTCTCTTTATTATGCTTTTGTACATATATAAAATTGTTCCTCATACTTAATTTCAACATTGGGGACAATGTTGATCTTTAAGTATGGGGGTGTTTAGCTCTTTTTGTAATTATTTTTGCCCCTCTCATATTAGAAAAAACCAAAAAATAATAATAATAATAAATTTTATATGTTGCAACATCTTTGTAATAATGTCATAACAAAAATGTGTTGCAACATCTTTGTTCCTCTTTTCACTTACAAAAAAAAAAAATTAAGAAAATAAATAAATTAACAAAGTTGTTACAACATAACAAATTATGTTGCAACTTCTTTGTCCTCCTTTTTATTTCTCTTTTCTTTTTGTAAAAAAAAAATCTAATATGTAAATAGGAAATAAAATTGAAAAATCCATAAAAATTATATAAATCAAAATAAAAAAAAATTTGATGAAAAAAGTTATAAAAATTTTGTTATAACAAAATCCTCACACTTTTGTCATAACACAAAAAATATATATTTTCTTCTCCTTTTTCTCTCTTTCTTTCTTCTTTTCTTTGTTTTGTATTAATGTACATGTTTTTAATAAAATTAAAAATCAAAAAAAAATTTGATGAAAAAATATATTAAAAAAAAAAACCAAAAAAGTATTTTGTATGTTTTTTTTTTACTCTTCTTAATTTTTCTTCTTTCTTTTTGTTACTTTATTTTTATTAAGTGTTAATATATGTAATTTGTTATAAAAAATCAAAAAAATCAAAAAAAAAAATCATCAAAAAAAAAAATCAAAAAAATATCATATCTTAAAAACTCCAAAAAATTTGATGAAAAGAAAAACTTACCAAAAAAAAAAAAAAACCCCAAAAATAGAATAAAAACCCCTACTTAGCTTTTTGTTATTTCCAAGGCTATGTAGAGTTTATCTTTAAGCGTTTTCACTATTTTTGATTTGCTAAAACCATTTTATTTGCATCATAGTTTGTAAATTTAAATCAAGAAATTTTGGTAGTAAAAAATTTCTTGTGATCTTAATTTAATTTGAGAACAAAACTTTTAGCACTACCTCGAGTTAACCCTAAATAGATTCGTTTTTGTATTATATTGGCAAACCATCTTTAGATTCAATTATTCTAACTCGAACTTGTGAAACTTTAGGAATATTCTAATCTACTAAATTTTGCTCTCAAATACTCTTTTATTACTCTAGTTTTTCTTTTGAAACCCTCACCCCTTTAGCTTGGCATAAAAAGTAAAAGAAGACGTTTTAAAAGAAATCCTGTGTCAATGGGAATAAAAAGATTCCGTAAACACAGGCACCCAATATTGTTAAAAGAAATCTCGTGTCAATGGGAATAAAAATAAAATTCCGTAAACACGGGCATTGGGTTAAGTTTAAAAAGATTTCAATTATCCCCCGTAAACCAACGTTGGGAATCAAAGCAAAACCACCAAAAAGGTGGGGTGAGAGGATTAAATCCATCACCCCTAATCCAAGCACTCTTCTCTTTGCCAAAGCTTTCCTTTTTCCCCTACCCCTTAGCCACTAAAATTGTAAGCTAGATTTTAATTTAAAAAGTTTGCGAGAGCATAATTAGTAGGTTTTATTTATTCTTAAAAATTTTCTTAAAAAAGTTAAAGTTTTATATAATTCTATTCTAATTAAAAGGTGCCAAAAACTGCAATATTCGACGCTATTTAACTAACTTTAGAAGTTTCGCTAAAACTTTTTCGCTCTTTTTAAATTATCTTCACAATTTAGGACTTACCTCTTTAAATCTCCTAAATTTATTTCGATCTCACTTTTGATTAAATAAAAACTTTAGTAAATTAGAAATTTTATTAAACGTCTTATAGGTATCCCTTACTTTTGCTCTGGAATAGCAAAAGCTTAAGTATGGGGGTGTTTGATGAATAGTAAATATACGCATTTTTCTTTATAATTTTTAGTATAATTTTAATTAGATTTGTAAATAATATATGTAAATTAATGAATAAAATGTTTGTTTTTGCTATTTTTGTTTTTAACTTAGTTTTATTTTCATTTTATAAATTTTCTGTAATTTTGTTAAGTCACGCCCTCGGACACGCCCGTGTCCAAGGGCGTGTTCAATAATTTCTGATAATTTTCATTTCTGTCTTTTTTCCAGCTCAAACATCAAGTCACGCCCTCGGTCACGCCCGTGACCGAGGTCGTGTACTTGGTCACGCCCGTGTTGGATGTTCAGCCAGATTCGAGCCCAAATGTCAATGTCACGCCCAATGTCACGGCCGTGATCGGGTCACGCCCGTGACCGAGGCCGTGACTCAACAAAGCTTCCAGAAAACCAAAGGACACGCCAAGTGTCACGCCCAGTTCAAGCTCAAGCCTGCCGACATCGAACACGCCCGTGTTCCTTAGAACACGCCCGTGTACTTCCAAAGTCGCCGATCAAACCTTCTAGATGCCAGCCTGGATCCAGCTGTTCTGGCTATTCGCACCCCAAGCCGTGTCACGCCCTAAGACACGCCCGTGTCCGAGGGCGTGTAATTCCAAAATTTTACCTATAAATAGAGGCCGACCCCCTCATCAATTCTCTCTCTTAGAACCTCTTGGAACCTCTTGGCTCCTAATGGATTGCCCTTTTTGGGTGATCTTCCACAATATTTTGTCCACTTTTTGTAATTTTTTATTTTCTTTTTTATGTAATTAATTAGGTGTTTATTTTATTTTCTTTTTGTAATATAAATGTTGTAATTAAATGTTTTTAATTTTGTAATTTTATTTCCTGTAAACCCCGTTATTATGGCAATAAATAAATTTAGTTTTTGTCGTGCATTCGTAGCGTAATTTCAAATTCTGCAATTTCATATTTCTGCACCGTATTTCGATTCATAACTTAGCTTTATTTCTGCACCGTATTTCAATTCATAACTTAGCTTTATTTCCGCACTTCAATTTTCGCAATTTTTCTTTAGCTAGATTTATTCGTCGCCATAAAATCGGTTTTCTCGCTTATATTTGAATTTATGCGTCGTCATAATTTTTCATTCTTTTCTTCCTTGACACGGTAGTTTAGAATGGGATATTCGGGCTGCGTTTAAAATCGCTTCAAAGCGAGCGTTTTTCTCTCGTAATGCTTTCTTCGTTTTCGTATTTTCACTTTATGTTTTTATTATTCGTGTTTTTGTTGTTTTATGTTTTAATCATTTTCGTTTCCGTCATTTTTTTTCGTTGTCATTACTTTTTAATTCGTGTTTTTGTTTTCGTTATTTCGTTTAATAGCTTAGTTTTATTTCATTATTGCAATGCATTTATTTCCCGCCTATCCATTTGGATAGGACTCGTCCTGCATTTATTTCCCGTCTACCCGTTTGGGTAGAACTTGCACTGCATTTATTTCCCCTCTACCTATTTGGGTAGGGATTGCATTTCTTTAATTCCTGCAATTTATCGCTTTCATTTCAATTTCGTAGAGTGTGTGCGTTTTAATTTAGTGCGTCCTTTTTGTCTTTTCTATCGCTTTTCTTGGTTTTTGCTAAACGCACACCAAGCCCGCGATTGTTATGTTATCATTTTTCGTTTTCAAATTAATGCACTTATTATTGTATTATCGCTTTTCTTGGTTTTTGCTAAACGCACACCAAGCCCGCGATTGTTATCATTGTTTTTAATTAATGCATAAACTTTCATCTATTTTTATATCAGATAAAACAATACGCGTAGCTCGAAGTAACAATACTCGACGGGACCCAGGACTAAATACGACCTTGATATGATTTTTCTAAATCGTATATACTACACGCGATAGGTGCGCTTGCCTCCTACGTCGCGTAAAAATAATTTTAATGTATCAATAATATTCTTCATTAATGTTGTGTAACGGCTATATTCTTTGGAGAATATATCATTTAATATTTTTTGATTAGAGCACAAGACAGTCAGCATGCACATACCATATATTACAATTTCTAAGAAAATTGGCTCATTAAATGCAGTTCAGCATCTGTGACAATAAATTTCCTTCAAGCCGATATCGTCTTGATCGTGTCGACGATTTGTAATCTATACAACGATATCGTCGACATACTTCTTTCTTCAAGAATCTACTTGATATCTCAACGATACTGTTTCTTCTAAACGATATCGTTGAGATGTTTCCTTCTACATGATATTTCTTCAATCTTTAAAACGATATGTCTTCGTCAAGACGATATCGTCTAGACATCTGAACTTAGCTTTATCAATAATAAAGCTTCTTTAAAATGATATTGTTGAAACTATTTCGACGATATGTTTCCTTTCTCAAAAATATGTCTGCTGTTGGAACCAGTATTTGGCCCAATGAGGAGTTCGGACCCCTGTGCAGGGGGGCAGCTAGCGCTTACTGATCCCACGGAGGAACCTGGCCGAATACTTAGAACGAAAGGCACGACCCTTGGCAACAGCGCGGAGGTTATAACGCCCCTGATTTTCCGGCAATTAATTTAATCCAGTGATGACGTGTTTATGACGTCGGGGCGTTACTTTTAACGTAGAGTTAGCGGCGCGTCGTCGTTTGCGCGTTTTCGCATCCGTTTGGGTCAAGTCGACCAAATTTTGCGACGACCCGGAATTGGAAAATTTTACGTTAGGAAATTAGATTATTTAATTTTAGACTTTCCTATCAAGTTTCGTCGCGATCCGAGCCATTTTGGAGCCTCGGCGCATTTTAGAAGTTTTGTATATATTTAAAGCTCGCCGAAACTTCCGCCATTCGTATCTCGAAAACGGCACGTCGGAATTTGATTCCAACTTTGACGTTTGGCTCGTAGCGCCGCCGTTCACTTTAGGCGAAATTTTTGTTTGATTCGGCGTTCGTTTAATTTTTGATGATAAACTAATAATAATAATATTATTATTATTATTATTATTATTTTAAAAATATCAAAACGTATATACATTTATGCATTCATGCGTCGATTTTCCCCCCTCTTGTGTCGACTCCCTGCAGCATGCGTCGATTACTATTCAGCCCTTGCGTCGACTTCACCTCCAGCCTTGCGCCGATTTCTCCAGCCTTGCATCGATTTCTCCACCCTTGCGTCGACTTCACCTCTTCCCTCGCGTCGACTTCACTCCTTCCTTCCTGCGTCGACTTCTCTCCTCCTTTCTGCATGCATGCGTCGACCCTCTTTCTTCATTTATTAATAATAATAATAATGATATTATTATTATTAAAGTTATGTGATGTTGCCTTCTTCCTCATTTTGTCCGAACCAGAGAGTAGAATCGAGCGACGGGGCCTGCGATTTCTCGAATCTTCCGGACGCCGCCGACGGAGCTCCGGTGGTCTGAATCGCGAGCCGAGCATAGATTCGGAAAGCTCTCGACGAGAGCTTCGTCCTCGTGGTAATTTCCTTCCGCTTTGTGAACCTTTTTCGTTAGGTCTTTTGTACCCTAACCTTTTCTAGCCCGATCACTTGTAGATCTTGACTCCTCTCGCCTTCTCGTAACCCGATCTACAACGGGGAGCGATTCGGAGAGTTTTTCCTGCAAAACCTAAGGCAAGTGGTGATCCTGCTCTTGCCTTTTTTCTCTTTGCCATATAATAACTTCAAGTTGACCCCCATTGATCTAGGTGTGCTACATTTCCTTTTATCCTCTAATTATTGCTGCTAATAACTGGTCATTTTGCCAGTTAATAAAAAGTCTTTTGTTAGCATTATATCTCCTTTTATTTTCCATTTCTGCTTGCAATTTAGTATGATATGATCTGTTGGGCCTCGCCTATTGCTCCTTGAAAGAACCATGAAAAATGTGAATGATCTGTTGGAGGTCAGGTCGTACACGATGTTGGCAGTGCCACCGGTGCAATGCTCTTTTAATTTAATAAATTCTGTTGAAGGTCGTACACGATGTTGGCAGTGCCACCGGTGCGGTGCTCTGAGGGCCGTGACGATGCGATAGGGATTTATCCCCGCACGGCTTCTCTTTTTTCTGTTTGTCTGTCTGATGAGCTGACCAGTCTCTATAATTCTGAACAAGAGTAACATAATTAATAATTTGAAAGTTGATGGTTCTTTTCTTTTGCTTATGGCGAGTTTCGTCATCGCCTGTGTTCTCACCTTTGTTTGGTGAGCTTTCTCCGCTGACTTTTTAGTTTCTGCTGCTGCTTCCTTTTTGGCTGTTTATTAGATTCTTCTGCTGTTTCTTTTCCTGTGACTATTTGCTGCTAGCTTTGTCATCACTAATCCTTGCAGATATCGTTTCCCTCCGGTCTCGCGGAGGTTTGCTTACTTTCTTATTTTCCGCACCACTTGTAACTTGCTTCTGAGGTGTTCTTTCTTTGAATGCCTCAGGTTCTGGACAGTAGCAAGTGTTAGTGCGGAGTTGCTTTAGTTGCTGTCTTCTGACCCTCTTGAGGTAGGGTATTCTGTGGTCTTGCCGGCCCATAGGTTCGTGTTAGGTGTTGACGCCCGTGGTGCCGTTTGGTTACATTTTTGTTTCACTGCTGCTGTTATTTATTGTTCACTTTTGAACACTTATTCTGGAATGGTTAATTGCGGGTTGGCTTTATAGCCCCTTGCTTAGATATGCTAAGGCATTTGTAGCATTGTGCATCATGATTTGAAATGTTAAGCTCACTAATTTCAGCGCGTGATAAATCTACCTTTATATATAGTAAATCCACACATTCGATCTTGCATGGTGCACCTCACTAGGTCTTCATGTTCACTTAGGCCACTATATAATTAAATTAAGTATTTTATTTCCGCTGCGTAAAACTATATTTTAAAAGCGTGGACTAGTTGATCCACCTAGCCGAGGAACGTGGTTTATTAAGTTTCTGCATAAATCATTTGTGAATCACTTTGATTTGATAATAATAATTGCTTGAACTGCGATGAAGGATACGTTGCCTTAACGTCAGTAGGCGTCCCCTACGTGACGTGGCATCACAACGCGTAGCTTTCCCTACTCTGATAGCATTTTAAATGTTGGGAAATTGCGGGTTGTGACAGTTGGTATCAGAGGGAGGTTCTGTGAAAAAGGTAGTTGGGTGGTTTGGCGTGTGAGCCAAACGACCGCTATCCTAAGCAGAACCTCATAAGATCATTTCATTGTGTACACACACTGATATGTCATCAATATGTCTTGACCGATGCATAGTCACTACACTCATAGCATGATAAGAAGTATACGGGGCATATTATGTAGTATGGGATGCATAATATGTGTTTGTATATGGATCCAACATAGGTGGCAACATGTGACGGTTATGTAGTATGGGATGCATAACCACCATTACATGGATGCCCATTAGCACATTTTCTTTTTTCGTTACATGTAATGTTATGTAGTATGGGATGCATAACATTACATGTGTACGCCGCTCATAACATGCATTAAGGCCTCTTTCTAGAATGCATAGCACTGCATACATTCATATAATCGCATAAGCACGCGTGCCAAGTTAAAGACATACCAGATGACATATGTACACACATGTTTTGAAAAAGGAATTTAAATGTTCATGCACTCATGTCATAGCACAAGAGTCAATGGGATGATGGTGCATCATCCTAAGTTTAATCATTGCATCATTTCATGAAATTCCAGAGCAAGGTAACAGCAATAGCAGGTTGTTTTCTTTCCTGTTCCGAATTGATCCTGTGATATTTCCGAGTCTATTTGGCTTAAGCGTCTTAAGCCTGTTTCTGATTGGATGTCCATCTATCTTGTAGACATGCCTCGTAGGAGAGTTACGTGGTCGAGTTTGCTAGCTTTTGTGTCTTAAGCTAGGTCTTGATGAGTCGTTGTTGGTAATTGTAGAAGATGACCCCGAAGCGTTTTGCAATGGGGGCGTTTTCCCAGTTTGAGGGTGAGTCTTCAGATTCTCATATCGAAGTGATACTAGATGCACTGCGTCAGAGCATTGAAACAATGTCAAGGCAGATGTTTGTAATGCAAACGCAGTTGCAGGCATTGCTTACTGCCACCTTGAGGCAGCAGCATGGTGTGCAGTTTCCTGTGTTGGTTGAATACCAGAGTGAGATCGGTAAATCGAATAGATTCGCTCCTGAGTTGATAGCTGCTGAGGAGTGCAAGGTCAGAAATTTCTTGGGTGATCCTCAAGGTAACATCCAGCAGTTTACTAACGCCTACCAATCTGAGACAGATGCGAAAGCATTTGAAGCTACCTTGAAGTTTGAGGCGATTGGAAATGTCAAAGAAGGGCGGATATGGAGTTTGAGGTTGGGGACAGTGTTTTTCTAAAGGTCTCTCCGATGGCGGGCGTTAAAAGATTTGGGAAGAACCACAAGTTGGATCCCAGATATGTTGGGCCATTTCAGGTTGTTAAGCGCATCGGAGTGTCCGCTTATAGATTGAAGTTACTTGTTACCTTCCCTGGCGTCCATGATGTGTTTCATGTGAGTCAGTTAAGGAAATGTGTCCGCAGCAATCGTCAAGTCCTCGATTCGGTACCTCAAATTCAGCCCAATTTGTCTTATGTTGAGGAGCCTGTTGGGATTTTGGAGACCCACGAACGGGTGTTGCGGAGGAAATCCATCCCCATGGTAAAAGTTCTTTGGTGGAATCATGACTTCGGGAGCGCAACATGAGAGCTGGAATCAGCTATGCGGAAGTCTCATCCGCACCTCTTCTTTTAATTGGCTCAGGTAAAAATCTCCTTGTTTTCCTGCTCCATTTAATTGTCCAAATGTTCTTTCCTGAACCTTTTATTTTTTTCAATTGATTAGCTCAGGTGAATACTCTTCCCTGTACCTTTTACCTTTCATTTAATTAGCTTTGGTGAATTTCCTTTCCTGCAACATTTGATTATCTATCCTAGATTTCCTTTCTTGCACCATGTATCTATTTTAATGTGGTGGTAAATCTCCTTGTCTGCTCTATGTCAAGTTTCGGGACGAAACTTTCTTTTAGGGGGAGTGGCTGTAACACCCCTGATTTTCCGGCAATTAATTTAATCCAGTGATGACGTGTTTATGATGTCGGGGCGTTACTTTTAACGACGAGTTAGCGGCGCGTCGCCGTTTGCGCGTTTTCGCATCCGCTTGGGTCAAGTCGACCAAATTTTGCGACGACCCGGAATTGGAAAATTTTACGTTAGGAAATTAGATTATTTAATTTTAGACTTGCCTATCAAGTTTCGTCGCGATCCGAGCCATTTTGGAGCCTCGGCGCATTTTAGAAGTTTTGTATATATTTAAAGCTCGCCGTAACTTCCGCCATTCGAATCTCGAAAACGGCACGTCGGAATTTGATTCCAACTTCGCTGTTGGGCTCGTTGCGCCGCCGTTCACTTTAGGCAAAATTTTCGTTGGATTCGGCGTTCGTTTAATTTTTGATGATAAAATAATAATAATAATATTATTATTATTATTATAAAAATATCAAAACGTATATACATTTATGCATTCATGCGTCGATTTTCCCCCCTCTTGCGTCGATTCCCTGCAGCATGCGTCGATTACTATTCAGCCCTTGCGTCGACTTCACCTCCATCCTTGCGTCGATTTCTCCAGCCTTGCGTCGATTTCCCCACCCTTGCGTCGACTTCACCTTTTCCCTCGCGTCGACTTCACTCCTCCCTTCCTGCGTCGACTTCTCTCCTCCTTTCTGCATGCATGCGTCGACCCCCTTTCTTCATTTATTAATAATAATAATAATGATATTATTATTATTAAAGTTATGTGATGTTGCCTTCTTCCTCATTCTGTCCGAACCAGAGAGTAGAATCGAGCGACGGGGACGGCGATTTCTCGAATCTTCCGGACGCCGCCGACGGAGCTCCGGTGGTCAGAATCGCGAGCCGAGCATAGATTCGGAAAGCTCTCGACGAGAGCTTCGTCCTCGTGGTAATTTCCTTCCGCTTTGTGAAACTTTTTCGTTAGGTCTTTTGTACCCTAACCTTTTTTAGCCCGATCTCTTGTAGATCTTGACTCCTCTCGCCTTCTCGTAACCCGATCTACAACGGGGAGCGATTCGGAGAGTTTTTCCAGCAAAACCTAAGGCAAGTGGTGATTCTGCTCTTGCCTTTTTTCTCTTTGCCATATAATAACTTCAAGTTGACCCTCATTGATCTAGGTGTGCTACATTTCCTTTTATCCTCTAATTATTGCTGCTAATAACTGGACATTTTGCCAGTTAATAAAAAGCCTTTTGTTAGCATTATATCTCCTTGTATTTTCCATTTCTGTTTGCAATTTAGTATGATATGATCTGTTGGGCCTCGCCCATTGCTCCTTGAAAGAACCATGAAAAATGTGAATGATCTGTTGGAGGTCAGGTCGTACACGATGTTGGCGGTGCCACCGGTGCGATGCTCTTTTAATTTAATAAATTCTGTTGAAGGTCGTACACGATGTTGGCAGTGCCACCGGTGCGGTGCTCTGAGGGCCGTGACGATGCGATAGGGATTTATCCCAGCACGGCTTCTCTTTTTCTGTTTGTCTGTCTGATGAGCTGATCAGTCTCTATAATTCTGAACAAGAGTAACATAATTAATAATTTGAAAGTTGATGGTTCTTTTCTTTTGCTTATGGCGAGTTTCGTCATCACCTGTGTTCTCACCTTTGTTTGGTGAGCTTTTTCCGCTGACTTTTTAGTTTCTGCTGCTGCTTCCTTTTTGGCTGTTTATTAGATTCTTCTGCTGTTTCTTTTCCTGTGACTATTTGCTGCTAGCTTTGTCATCACTAATCCTTGCAGATACCGTTTCCCTCCGGTCTCGCGGAGGTTTGCTTACTTTCTTATTTTCCGCACCACTTGTAACTTGCTTCTGAGGTGTTCTTTCTTTGAATGCCTCAGGTTCTGGACAGTAGCAGGTGTTAGTGCGGAGTTGCTTTAGTTGCTGTCTTCTGACCCTCTTGAGGTAGGGTATTTTGTGGTCTTGCCGGCCCATAGGTTCGTGTCAGGTGTTGACGCCTGTGGTGCCGTTTGGTTAAACTTTTGTTTGACTGCTGCTGTTATTTATTGTTCACTTTTGAACACTTGTTTTGGAATGGTTAATTGCGGGTTGGCTTTATAGCCCCTTGCTTAAATATGCTAAGGCATTTGTAGCATTGTGCATCCTGATTTGAAATGTTAAGCTCACTAATTTCAGCGTGTGATAAATCTACCTTTATATATAGTAAATCCACACATTCCATCTTGCATGGTGCACCTCACTAGGTCTTCATGTTCACTTAGGCCACTATATAATTAAATCAAGTATTTTATTTTCGCTGCGTAAAACTATATTTTAAAAGCGTGGACTAGTTGATCCACCTAGCCGAGGGACGCGGTTTATTAAGTTTCTGCATAAATCATTCATGAATCACTTTGATTTGATAATAATAATTGCTTGAACTGCGATGAAGGATACGTTGCCTTAACGTTAGTAGGCGTCCCCTACGTGACGTGGCATCACAACGCGTAGCTTTCCCTACTCTGATAGCATTTTAAATGTTGGGAAAATGCGGGTTGTGATAGAGGTCCCACCACACACCCGGAAGATCTTTTGAGTGCATCCCATCCCAAGCCAAGACTGTAGTCAGGCGCCTTGGAGACCTGAAGGGGCTAACCAAAGAGATCTTGAGGAGAAGCAAATATCTAGAATGCTCTCCAAAGGTGACCCAAAGGGTCTATTTATAGCCTTTCTGAATTGGTCTGCTAATAGCGGGGTTCCACCTTTTGGTTTTTTTATACGCATCCCAAATTGGTCTGCTAACAGCCAAACTCCGCTGTTCTGGAGGGCTATTGGCATCCCACCAGGGGTATCAGGGTAAATTCACCTGCAGCCCCTGCTGGGAGAGTGGTCCATGAAAGCGCCACTCGCTAGCCTCCTTGCGAGCTGGGCTTGCAAGACCTCCTCTTGCGAGTAGGGCGAGCCCCCACTTGCCTCGCCAGATTGACTTCTGCGAGACCTTACCTGACTCTCTCTGGCTAAATGCACCCCAGAGGGTCCTTTAAAATCCACTAAGTTGTCGCCGCTTGCTACTCGCGAGCGAGATCCCTAGCCCGCCTCGCCTAGCCCTGGCCGAGTGCTTGCCGCGAATCGACGAGTACTCCCTGAATTGCTTGTGATTGATTTCTCCGCGAGTCGGTGAACACTGGGTTATACACAATCCCCTCTTTTTGCGAGGTTATGCTAAGCTCATGAAGAAACATCCAACCCTCCGTGTTCGCCGGACGAGCATGAGCTGGCACGAATCTTTGGTGGGTCCCATCCCTAGCGCTATAAATACCAACGTCTTTGGGTGATGATGGACCCTTTCTTTCCTTCCTTTCCTTCGCTACTCGCGACCGCATTTGCTGAAGATTCCCATCTCGGAAGAAGCTCGAACTCGCTTAGCAGTGTTCCGCACGAGGGGACACTTTATGACGGATTAGCTCATCCTGTGGGGTTTCCGGCGGGCCCCGACACCCCTCCCCAAAGTGAAGAGGGCGAAAGTGGTGCTGCGGCACTTCGGGATGGCTGGGTCCTCCCTCCAAGACATGTTGTATGATCCCGCTCTAGGTGGACAGGTACTCGGATTCGTATGCCTTTCTCCCCTATTTGTGTGCTAACATACTAATTTTCAGAGCGCGTCACAGGTGGGAGTCCTCGCGGGCAAGACCCTGGACGGTACTCTCCTTCATTCTCCTTGGAGAGACAATTATTCGGCGGCCCATCTGGAAATCCTCGACCTGTCTCCCTCGCCGCGATCTGGTAAGATTTTGATATTATCCTCTTCGCGAATTCTCCCACTGA
This sequence comes from Dactylorhiza incarnata, assembly GCA_033032865.1. Taxonomy (NCBI): domain Eukaryota; kingdom Viridiplantae; phylum Streptophyta; class Magnoliopsida; order Asparagales; family Orchidaceae; genus Dactylorhiza; species Dactylorhiza incarnata. The sequence goes on from JAWHQI010000210.1 coordinate 442,392, forward strand.
CTTTTTTTTTCTCCTTGCAGAGAACCACCCCGTGACGCACGGGAGGGATGCCACCCTACCGGGTTCGCCTCCCCCTCTGAATTCTTCGCCCCCACCTGGCCTGCTGCCTCCACCGGGCTCGCAGCCCCCACTTGATTCGCTACCCCCGCCAGGCTCGCATCCCCCACCAAGCTCGCAGCCCCCACCGGGCTCGCAGCTCCCCGGGCTCACATCCCCCACTGGCTTGCAGCCCCCCAGACAGGACAGTCTTCGTCCCCGGGTTCAACCTTCTGTGCCATCGAAGCCCCGGCAGCTCGCCTCCCGCCAACATCTGGGTTGCGAGCAACCTTCCCCGCGTTCCTGGCCTAGGGAAATCTGTCACGCTGAAGTACTCAGAGGCCTTCTAGGGGCAACCGAGCTCCTCCCGCCAATGACGTGGTAAAGCGTTCGCGGCCTTGTCAGGTTGGTCGGTTATAATCAACAAATTGTTTATCGCTCTGCTCGTTAAATCTCTTCTCACAGGTACCCAGGAGTCCTCCATCGAGCTGGATCTTGGAGAGGAGGAGATGTCGCCCATGCCTTCGCCGGAGAAGATTGCTGACTTCCTCGGCGACCCCCGGGATCCCGAAGCGATGAAGCGGCGAGTGGCTTATGTGCTCCAAAATCAAGGGTATATACTGCAAGAGCTGTACAACCAGGCGCGCGAGGACAGAGCGGCCTCCGAGGAGTGGTTCGCCACAATTGAAGATGAACTAGCGAGAGTTCTTGCTGAGCTGCAGTATGATGCCCTCCACGAGGCCACCTCTCCCGGGGTACACCTCTCGTGGGCGGAGGACCAAGTCCGGCTGCTGCAGCGTGAGCTCCGTGCGGTCCGCACATATCACTATCCATGCGTACCGCTGAGCTCGGGGGTGCGTGGACGAGGCCGATGGAGGTGGATCCGCTATTTATTCTCCTCGCGCTCGACTGGCAAACTCGCAGAATAATGTTTTATTATTTTTTTATTGTTGTCTTAACGATCGACGAACCATGAATTTAATTTGACACCTCACGAATAATCGTGGGATCTTCTTTTTTCAGCTTTACTCACTCGGCGTCATTATTATTTATTGTGCTCGCTAATCCTTTCGTTCGATTCTTTTTTCTCACGGCTTTCATGAGACTAGTCTCGCCAGGCATTTTACCCTCCTTGCTAACTCGCTGCGAGTGCACGGGGAGTGGGTTGGTTCAAGTACCGAGGCGTACCGCCTAGAGATCTTGCTAATCGCACCCCGTGACTCCTTGATTCCTCCCCGCCGCCTTTAGTTTCTTATAAATAGGCCTATCATCAATACTCAACCACCACATTCAACTCTCTCAACCTCTGCTATCTTCGTTCTCCCGGATTCGCCTTTTCGTTCTCGCATTCGCTTCTTTCTAAACAGCCATGGGTGGCGATGGCGATACAGAGGGCCGGGCCAAGTGCGTGTTCACCTTCTGCGACCACTCCTTTTTCACCTGCTCGCTTACCGTCAGAGAGTATCACTCTACAATGGCGAACTACATCTCGCCTGCATTCTCTGCTCGTCGTCCTGCGAAGACCAAGGCCATCAACGACCTCCATACGGATGAGCTCGCCATCTCGGTGGCCCACTTTGAAGTGGGCCTGCAGCTTCCTCTCTGGTCGGAGATCAGCCAGGTACTCGCTCATTCCTTTCTCGCATTCGCTTAGGATTTCTTTCTAATTTCTTTCCGTGAATCCTTCAGCTGCTGAAATACTACGGCGTCATCCCGGGCCAGATGACCCCAAACTCCATCGCGGTCATGGTGGGATTCGCATGCTACTTGCGCGAAGAATGCATCGAGTTCAGCTTGCAGGTCTTCCGCAAGTTGTTCTCCTTCCGCGAGAATAAGGACGGAACAACCTTCTTCGTGAACCAACACGCTATGGTTCACGAGACGGTGAACAAGAGCCATTACTGGGCTCAAAAGTTCGTGTTTGTCAAAGGTCCCTTCGGCAACGTCCCCTTCTCGCCCATCCAGCGGGACAAGCATACTACTGTCCACCCATGCTCAGCGGCCATGAGGCCGATCTCTTCATGTACATGTCCACCCACTTTGAGGCTACCTACCTCCGAAGGAATGTGGACTCGCTCCTCCCCATGCCGCCCGGGGCAGGTTTGATTCGCGATCTCTTTCTGTCTCGCATTAACACCTTATCACTTATCCCCAACCCGCCTTTTTACATTCACAGGGGAGCAAGATCTTCCACTCCACCACTCCCCCCCTACGCAAAGACCGCTGCCATCACCCCGTGAAAGTGGAGGTTAGATCTTAAATTAACTCTAGAGGGGTGTGAATAGAGTTTAAAACTTTTCCCTTAGTTTTATAGCGGAATTTAAAATACTGATATAAGTATATGTGTATAGAGTGAGTGACAAATAAAAACTGAAATAAAATGAATAATGAAAAACAGCACACAGCACAACACAGAAAAGAAATCAAACACAGAAGACACAAGGAGCTATAGTAGTTCCCCACTAAACTTGGGTACGTCTACTCTTCTACCACCCTTGGTAGGAATCCACTAGGATTTTTGATCAGGTGCCCTCACACCAATGAGCTTTTGATAAGGTGCCCAAAAACCAAGAAGGATTTTTTTATAAGGTGTCTTGCCACCAAGAGGTAAACTTTTGACTGGAGTTTTAACCCTGTACAGAATGGGATAGAGAGGGGTTTATATGTTCTTCTCTGTCAAGATGTATAGAGAAGATTCTAGTGGATGTTGATGTTGTAGAAAGGCTCCTCTGTCTGATTGAAGATGTTTGACAGTTGAATGGCTGGAGCTTTCTCTTTGAAGAAATGATCTTCCTGTAGCAGATAAATCTGGAAGAAAGAGTTCTTCAGATTTTTGTTGCTCTTTTGAAAGATCTGAAAACTTGCAGCTAATGACTGAGAGAATAATGTTGATGTTGTTCTCAGTTGAATGAAGTTGCTGCTGTTGAGGAAGAAGAGATGATGTTCTTTTTGTTCTTCTTTTTCTTCTCTTCCTGAAGCTTTTCTTCTTTCTTGATCTGATTCTTTGCAACAACTGACTGAAAGGAGGTGTTGAAGATGTTCTCAGAAAATATGTGTTGCTTAAGGAAGAAGATGAAGATCTGTGTAATTTTGTTCTTCTGCCCTTCCTGTATTTCTTTCTTTCTTTTTCCTGAGCAGAAAAACTGTACAGCAATTTGAAAATATGTTCTGTATATTATTCTGTCGTGTAAAAACAGCTGTGTAATAATCTGTAATATCTTCATTCCTTATTTTCCTTTTCTTTTAAAAATCTCTGACAGAATTAAATGCAAATCCCTAATGTTAAGGAATAAATATATCTGAGAGAATATTTTGAAAACATAAATCTGCTGCGTCGTTTTATCTCTTTCCTTTTCCACAAAATGTCCTTTTCCGAGGAAATGTCAACGGCTATAATCTTGGAATAATAAAGGAAATATATTTTCCTTACTTGATCTGATGGAAAGAGCCGTTGCTGTCGTCGATCTGAGTTCAGAGAATGAAATAAGTATAATCCTTCTGAAATTTCTGAGCTTAAATAAGAAATCTTTGATCTGAACAAAATTTGTCGAACGCAAATTCGTCGACCTCAAGATTTTCGTCGAACACAACATTTACTTCGTCGACCTCAACATTTAATACACTGTTCTGAACATCTGCTGAATATTCGTCGAATGCAGACTTGAGTTCGTCGAATGGAAGTATTCGTCGACTGCTGAGCCTGGATAAAATCGTCGACCGCTGAGCTGGGGCAAAAGCGTCGAGCGCTGGGCTTGAGCAAAAGCGTCGAGCGCTGAGCATGAGAAAATTCTTCGACCACTGAGACGGGAGAGTCGAGCGCTGAACCGCTGAGATGGGATCGTCGACCGCTGAGACGAGATCGTCGACCGCTGAGACGGGCTTGAAGCACACCGTTCGTTGAACGCAGATAGCCGTTCGTCGAAAACAGTGTGGAGTTCATCGAACGCAGAATCTGAATGAATTCTCTAGTTCTAACAGCCTAAACTCTTGACCCATAGACTATACATTGGGGTCAACCTTGTCCTTAGTCAACATATACTGTTCCTAGCCCAAATAAGAAATAGGGTTGTTCCAACACCCCGGGTCTCTAGCTCACTTTCGCCGCCGCTGACGCCTGCCGCGAGATCCCAAGTACTTCCTCCTCCCCCATGAAGCAGCCCGCACCCACGAGCCGTGGGTCGACCCTCAATCCCCCGCCGCCAAAGAAGAAATAGCCCTCAACCCTCACCAAGGGGAAGGCACCTGTTGAGAGCTTGACCGGGGCTGATCCTCCAGTGGACCTTCCCACCGACAAGGGAGTCGGGGAGACCACCAAGGCAGGCGCCAGTGTGCCGACCGCACCCACACCGGCGGGCCACTGAAACTTCTTCCTCGGCACCAAGCACCTAGACGCGGTCGGCGAGCCCATGTTGGAGTGGGACTCAGATTCCAATAGGGTCTCGATCTCCACCCTTGCCCCCTCCTAGGAGGAGAAGGATAACATTGGAGGAGAGGCCTTCGCCTTGTCCTTTGGTCTCTATGGGCGGGAGGATGTTGCAGACTTCCATGCTCTCACCTCTTGAGCGCTCGCATACGAGTGTGTGCGAGCTCAGCTTCGCGGGCTGGAGCTCGTGCATATGGCCGGTCACCACTGCCTAACGACGAAGAGTAACTCCGAGGAGCTGAAGTGCGAGCTGAGGGAGGCGAAGAAGGAGGTCGCCGACCTGAAGGAAAAATAGGTGGTCTACGAGGGCCGCCTCGAGAGCCTCAAGTATGGGATGGTAAGTGTGTCGAGAACTCGCCTACTATCTTTCGCAATTTTCCTTTTTAACACATTCGCCTTCTGCAGGACCCTGAGACTGCGAACCAGCTACTCGCCCACAAGACGGAGCTAGAGAAGGAGGTCGCCATGTTGAAGGCCCATAACCAAGAACTCGTCTAGGCCGCCCCTCATAGCTCCAGGTCCTTGAGAAACCTGAAGCGCGCGGAGCAGGATATGTTGTAGGAAAATGCAATCCTTGCGGCATGACATATCTTCAATACCTTGAAGGGGGCCCAGCTTCTCATTGCCGATACGGAGGAGCTCCCCATCGAGGAGGTTATCCTAGAGTTGTTCGAGCCAATTCCACCCAGCCCGATTGGCGGGGGGCGAGAAGTCAGGGGACGAGTCATGAGATGTCAATTTTTCCTTTTGAATTTTCTTTTGTAAGGCGAGAATTGCCACTCCTAATGTAAACCATTTTTTGAAATGGAATGAAAATTATTTTCTAAGTCTTTCATCTTCTATTTTTGCTTTTCTCGCTGCCAATTACTTACGTGTTCGCGCCCCGATGGCACGCACCATGCGTGCACCTGCACTTTGTTCAAGGACTCACTGACTCATGTGCGTGCGTACTCGTATGCATACGCATTTGTATTCTGGCATGCACCTCACGCGCACCTGTGTATTGCTCGAGTACTCGCATACTCGCCCCTCTTCGTGGGACTTGGCCGAATTTTTCCTTTGCATTCGTTCCAATAGGTTCTCACTTGTGAGTTTTTTGCCTAGACGAATGCCCATTCTGGTAGACCCATTCGCATACACTAACCGAGTCTTGCCATGATTTTGTGTGGCTTTACTGATGAGTTCTCTCCCCGGTGCTCTCGCCAAGCGAGTACCCACTTTAGTTGGCCCACTCGCACATCCTGGCTACTAGAGCCTTTTGAATTTCTTTTCTTGCCGATGAAACAGCTTTCGGTCCTTCCAGCTAGGTGAGAGCCTGGTTAGGAGACCGGTTTGAGATGATGCACCTTATCCATTTTCACCTGCCTCCCCTATCCAGGAATCAATCTCTTCCCCCCCTCCCACCAACTAGTGAGAGCCCGACGACGGAGTGGACCTGGGGAAGTTGAGTTTCTCAAGGAACCTTGCCAGCCACTCTAGAGATCAACCTGACCCACCAACTAATGAGAGCCCGACAGTAGAATCGATCCGGGGCATTCCAGCACAAACCTTCCTAAGCCAGCCTCTCTAGAGATCAATCTGACCCACCGTCTAATGAGAGACTGGCAGCAGAATCGATCTGGGGCATTCCAGTTCAACCTTTCCTCAGCCAGCCTCTCCAGAGATCAACCTGACCCACCATCTAATGAGAGCCCGGCAGCGGAATCGATCTGGGGCATTCCAGCTCAATATTTCCTCAGCCAGATTCTCCTGAGATCAACCTGACCCACCGTCTAATGAGAGCCCGGCAGCGGAATCGATCTGGGGCATTCTAGCTCAAACTTTCCTCAGCCAGCTGCTCTAAAGATCAACCTGACCCACCATCTAATGAGAGCCCGGCAGCGGAATTGATCTGGGGCATTCCAGCTCAAACTTTACTCAGCCAGCCTCTCTTCTGACCCACCCTCTAATGAGAGCCAGGCAGCAGAATCGATCTGGGGCATTCCAGCTCAAACCTTCCTCAACCATCCTCTCTAGGGATCAAACTGATGCACCGTCTGATGAGATCCCGGCTAGGTCCCGGAGCTCTTCCACCAAGTCCAAAGACACTCTTTGCTCCCATTCATTTTCCACTAGCCATTCTTCATTTCCTTCCCCTGCGATCACCACCCTGGGTGGTTTTACCTCAAACTTTATAGGAAACACGGCCTCGGACCCATGGGAGAGCTTGAACGGAGTCTCCCCTGTGGCTAAGTTTGGTGTGGTTCTCAGAGCTCAGAGGACCGAGGGTAGCTGTTCTACCCAGTTGCCCCTTAGGATCTCGACCTTCTTCTTCAGCAAATTCATGATTATTTTGTTCGCCGCCTCCACTTTCCCAATGCTCCTTTGTTGGTGTACCGACGCAAACCAAAGATCTATGCCAAGCTGGGTGAAAATGTTGACAAACTCATCGCTGGAAAATTGTGGCCCATTGTCTGTGACGATGGCCAGTGGGAGCCCATGTCAAGAGATTATCTCCCCCCATACAAAATTTCTGACAAACTGAGAAGTTACCTTAGCTAGTGCTTTCACCTCCAGTCATTTGGAGAAGTACTCGATCATCACTAGCAAGAATTTTCTCTGGCCACTCTCCTGGGGGAAGGGACCTGATGAATCGCATTTATATACTGATTTTCGGACTCATCCGGGCTAGTTTTCCTGCTTTTGTACTTCAGTTTTTGTTCATATTTGCTTATATTCACCTTGTTCATGCTTTTACTTGAAGTGCATATTTTGGCCCGTTGTTGTGTGCAATTGCGCACTATATTACTGTTGGGTTTTCTGTACCCCTTCATAAGGGATGACATATCAAATATGCGCAGCGGAAATGAACAAGAACAACCCAAAAAGAGATCAACGGATCTTGTGGTTTTTCATGATTTAAGAGAGTAAGAAAGCAAATACAATATACCTTCGCGGGATTGAGTCAATACTCAACCAAGGTGCTCCAAGAGAGATCCAAAATCTGCCTTTGAGTTCTTCAAGGATCGAAATAGATCGATCCATCTACAGAAGTCCACACAAGCGATGAAGAACCCTAGCTTCTTGTCGCACAAGAACTAGGTCGGAGAAGGAAGCTCCCAACGTCCTCACGGACTGCTAGGTTCGATCCAGAGGAGGCGGCGACCGGCGGCGGCGACACGTCGATCGGCGGACGGAACGAGAACAGCCGGAACACTTCCGTCGTTTCTCTCTCGCGAAAAGGCTCGATCTGAAAAAACCGTCTTTATCGAAGCCCTAATCACGTCCTTTTATACGCAAGGCATAAAATCGACTATCCGCAGACTAGAGGGAAAAAACAGAAAATCTGTCCGGATTTACATTCGCCGAATTCGACTAATCACATTAACCGAATTCGACTAATCACATTAACCAAATTCGTCGAAACCATTTCGACGAATTCGACTATATAAATTCAGCTATACAAATTCGGCGAAACCCTTTAGTCGAATCTGCCATTAGCTGAATTCGTCTACACCCTTTAGCCGAATTCGGTTAATGCCATTAGCCGAATTCATCTACACCCTTTAGCCGAATTTGGTTAATGCCTTTAGCCGAATTACCTAGTGTAAATCCGTTCGTTTAAACACTTTAAACGATTTCCCTTTTGAGACATTCTCAACTTGATTCCAAGCAGTCACAGGATTGGTCTTCCACTCAAATCCAATATGAGTAAGGCCAACACAATCATTTCTCCAATTTCTCCATACGCTTTTATGTGCGACCCTATAGGCTCATATTGCGTTGGCAGCAAGACTAACTGTTGATTGCTTTGAGATCATCTCAGAAACTCCAACAGTCTCCCACTTGATCACAAAGTATCAACAAAAGTCTCACAAACAATGAGCGGCATCTAGCAATACATCATTGCTACCCAAGCAATAAGAGTTCATAACTCATATAAGCCTGTCATGACCAATGTATCAGTGTTGTCATGTCCCTTTGTCCTTTACATCCGGATAGAACTAGAGGCATGGACCGTGTCACCCTCATAATTGTTCAATCCCAGTTTCCTGATCCAGAATAGACTGTCTGAAAATTGGTGAGCTCAATATCACATATTGACTCTACCAAGCATGGCCATGCATTTCTCAGTCTCATTCCATCAAGGGGCCCATGGATGTAACTCCTATCACACAGGAGGACAAATACCATTTCTGCTCACACACAAACACCCAAATGATTCGAAACATACCCAATAACCACCCTTATCGTCAACCTTTCTCAAGAGAAGACTTTAGATGGCATCAAAGTACGCTCTTCCTCACTCGATGAATGCTGTGACTTCAGGTCAAAGAACCACAAACACCATTGTCACTTGAGACCTACTTGTGACACGTTCATATAACAATCCACAAAGTAGTCTCACGGGGGGTCTGTCCAGTACAACTTGTTCACTAACAAGTACCCATGTGATGACTTGATATCACAATATCATGACCTATAAGAACCGGTCATCAGTTAACGCACATGCTAGTCTCAATGTATCATCATCGCCCTTAGCTTCTAAGATGATACTTCGACCAGGGACCATTTAAGAATGAAGCTTCTTATACACATAGGCTCTCACATTCAAGTCACGTACTTGAATTCCTATGGAAGCAAACACTCTAAGGGCATTTATTATGCTAATTAATCTTATCAAACAGATACAAATGACATAATAAAAGAACTTGCCTTAAATATAAAATGAAATACATAGTACATTTTACAATTCATCCAATGAACAAATAACCAACAAATATGCAATCCACAAGGCTCCCACTAAAGATAATCATTCAAGTATCTAATACCCATTGATCTAACATGACCATCATGCTTCTTTTGCGCAAGAGGCTTTGTCAGTGGATCCGCTATATTTTCTTCAGTCTGTACTCTGCAAATGCTCACATCTCCTCGATCGACAATCTCTCGAATAAGATGGAAGCGCCGAAGTATGTGCTTGGAGCTCTGATGAGATCTAGGTTCCTTAGCTTATGCAATTGCACCGTTGTTGTTACAGTAGAGAACTACGGGATCAACAATGCTAGGAACTACATCAAGCTCGCTGATGAATTTCCTAATCCATACAGCCTCCTTCGCCGCATTTGCTGCAGCGATATACTCGGCCTCAGTCGTAGAATCGACAACTATCTCCTGCTTGGAACTCTTCCAGCTTACAGCTCCTCCATTAAGGCAAAACACAAAACCTGACTGTGACTTTGAGTCATCTCTGTCAGTTTGGAAGCTTGCATCCGTGTAACCCTTTACAACGAGCTCTTCCTCTCCACCAAACACCAAGAATGTATCCTTAGTCCTTCTCAAGTACTTTAGGATATTCTTGACTGCGATCCAGTGACCATCACCCGGATCAGACTGATACCTGCTAGTCATGCTTAAAGCATATGAGACATCGGGTCGAGTACATAACATTGCGTACATGATTGATCCAATTGCCGAAGCATATTGAATCAGCTTCATGCGGTCCTTATCTTCCAAAGATTTTGGACATTGGTCCTTAGAGAAACTCACACCATGTGACATGGGTAAGAATCCTTTCTTGGACTCAAGCATGTTGAACCGTTTCAACACCTTGTCAATGTATGTACTCTGTGTCAAACCCAACACCTTCTTCGATCTATCTCTATAGATCTTAATACCAAGTATGTAAGTCGCTTCACCCAAGTATTTCATAGAAAAGCAATTCCCTAGGTTGTTCTTAACAACTTGCAGGGTCGGAATGTCATTCCCGATCAACAGTATGTCATCTACATACAATATCAGGAAGACAACAATGCTCCCACTAATCTTCTTGTAAACACAAGGCTCATCTTTGTTCTTGATGAAACCAAACTCTTTGATCTTCTCATCAAAACGTAGATTCCAACTTTGAGAAGCCTGTTTCAATCCATAAATGGATCGATTCAACTTGCATATTTTAGTGGCTTTATCTGGAGATACAAAACCCTCGGGTTGTGTCATATACACTTCCTCAAGGTGGTTTCCATTAAGGAAAGCTATTTTGATATCCATTTGCCAGATCTCGTAGTCATAATACGCAGCAATAGCAAGTAGAATTCTGATGGACTTGACCATAGCTACAGGGGAAAAAGTTTCATCATAGTCAACACCATGAATTTTCCTGAAACCTTTAGCCACCAGCCGGCCTTTGAATGTCTGTACATTCCCATCCATGTCGGTCTTCTTCTTGAAGACCCACTTGCACCCTATGAGTCGTACCCCTTCAGGTGGTTCCACCAAGGTCCAAACTTGGTTTGCATACATGGAGTCCATTTCAGATTTCATGGCCTCAAGCCACTTCTCGGAGCCGGGTCCATTCATAGCTTCTTGGTAGGTTGCAGGCTCATCATCATGATCCATAAGCAACACACTACCTATTTGAGACACGAGAAATCCATATCTCTCAGGCTCAAATCTTGGTCTACCAGATCTACGTAGGACTTGTGTTTCTTGAGCAGGCTCTCCAGCTACAACTTCTTGTAGTCCTTGCTTAGGTTCCAATTCTGGTTCGTTCATTGTTTGTGGCTCTTGAACTTCTTCAAGTTCTACCTTTGCAGTCTTTCTGGATAAGAACTCTTTCTCCAAACAGACACCAGTCCTTGCGACAAACACTTTGCCCTCAGACGATAAGTAGAAATAGTATCCTTTAGTTTCCCTAGGATACCCCACTAAATAACATTTATCCGATTTGGGTTCCAGCTTGTCAGACATTTGACATCGCACGTATGCCTCACAGCCCCAAATCTTGATGAACGACATACTAGGACGCTTCCCAGTCCATATCTCATATGGTGTCTTTAGAACCGTTTTCGTTGGAACTCGATTTAGTGTGAAAGCAGCAGTCTCTAAAGCAAAACCCCAAAAGGAAACGGGCAAATCTGCATGACTCATCATCGATCGCACCATGTCTAACAAGGTACGATTCCTCCTCTCAGAAACACCATTATGTTGAGGTGTTCCGTGCGCTTTGGCTGTGAATAGGGGCAGATCTCCATTTTGCCTGAATTCATGTCTGCATAAATCGCACGGTCGTGCGTTTTCTTGACGCACGGACGGCTGCGATCGTGCGCTCATGGTGGCTGGCAAAATGGTGATCTGAATGTGGTCGTGCATTTTTACGCACGGGCGGGTTCGCCCATGCATGAGTAAAACGCACGAGCTCCCTGTTTGCCTGTTTTTCATTCAATCAGAAGTTACCCATGCGTTTTTACGCACGGTTGGATTCGACCGTGCGTGAGTAAAATGCACGGGTGTGTCTTCCTTCTTCCGGCCTTTCTGCTTTGCGTAAGCATCGCACGGTTCACGCATTGTCGTGCGTGACCATTTTTCTAACCTTTCTTTATAAAAGCTGTAGCTTCCGACCTAAACCGGAGAGACCGTACACGCCGTACAACACCACCATTTTTGCCATTTCCGCAAGGGTTCCGTACCTTTGGGCCTCCTCCATCATCCTCAAGCTCCAAGGAGAGAGATTCAACCCTACATCCACCAATATCCAAGGAGAAGGAAGCTAGGTCGTGCGGCCGGATCGTGACACGAAGAAGATGGGCCATTGGGTGGTAGTGACAGCCTCCTCTAACACGGACGCAATTGAGGACCTAGCTTGGATGCGGATTGACAACTCAGTGATTCCAACTGTGAATCTTCAACAAGACTTCGGATTTGGTCGATTCCTTGCTCTCTCTATCTTTGTATTGGTAGTTGTAATTTGTATTTCTCTACACTTTGATGATGTGCACTATGAACTCTGTGTTATAATGTTTATTTCATTTATATGAGACCATTTTGTTCATATGTGTGTATGAGGTGCGCCGCCATCCATTTTCCATTCCGTCGTCGTGTCGTGTGCCGCACTAGCAATTGCTAGTGGCGTGCTTGTCGACGAGGTGCCTGCGACCCTCATTCGGCTTGCCTACTCGTCCATCCGCCCTTGCGAAGCAGCGTGCTCAAGGCCTGCCTAGTCTCCATCCCGCCAAGCGAAACATTGCATAGCGGCATTGCATAGGAGTAGTTGTAGTATTTTATTTTATTTCCACAATCCAAAACCCCCCTTTTTCCGCAATCCATCCGCTCGAAAGGACTTCAATCTCAAGTCCTTCCTCAATAGTTAACTCCACCTTACGGTGTTCCTTTGAGATTCGATACTTGGGGATCACTCACACATTTTATATTACTTGAACGATCGGTACACTGCCATTTCGTGCCACAGTCTAGCTACCGCCTATAGCGGTGTGCGAGATTTGCGCATCAAGTTTTTGGCACCGTTGCCGGGGAACACAGACGTGTGAGTTTTCTGGAGAGGGAGAATCTGAGAGAGAAGCCCTTCCATTTGTTCATTGCATTCTTTTTGTTTTATTTCTTCTTATTCTGTTTTACTGTTTATATTAGGTTGCTCTAGTAAATTTTTGTTAGGTGTAGTATTTTGCACAATAGTGTTTTCCATTTGAATCTTGTTATCTTCACATTATGTGGGCTTCATTTAATATTAGTTGTCGTTTTTGTGGAGATATATCGCATGCTAGTGATAGATGTCCAAAGGGAGATAGTAGCCCTAAGACTCAAGGCCCAGTATATGGAGCACCGACTTCGTCTGGTACTCCATATGGTGCGCATAAGTCCTATGGCTACTCTTTCGCTCCGCACATGCCCTTTTTGCATTCATCTCCGGTTCAATTTGAGCCGAAGAAAAATGCAAAACAGTGCTTGTTTTGTCGGAGCATGGATCATGCCTTGAAGGATTGTGCTGCGTTCCATCGCAAATTGGACGAGGATGACAAGCCAGATATCCGGATCGTCCCAACTCCTATTTCTAGCAGCACACCTTCAACATCTGGTTATGTGCCCGTATCAGGACCCACCAGATCCAATCATCATGTTGCGAAAGGCCATAGAGCTGTGATGGTCCGGAGCCATTGGTCTAGGAAGAGTTGGAGGGGAGTATATAGCTGGCACTTGGAGCATTTCCTGTCGAACTCTGTCGCATCTTTGCTGAGGGTGGGCCAGAAGTATCCCTGCCTCAACACCCTTCCTTCCAAAGTCCTGCTCCCCAAGTGGCTTCCACACTCCCCCGAGTGGATCTCTTCGAGGACCCTTGGGACCTCCTCCTCTGACACGCAATGGGCTAGGAGTCCCGAGAGGGTCTTTCGATATAGTTCAACTGCATGTAGGGAGTAGTATGCCGATTTATACCTGAGTCGTCGCCTGTCCACATCCCCTTCGGGGAACTTTCTTGATGTTAGGAAGGTGATGATGGGATCCATCCATGATGCTCGTTGATCTATCTCCATCAACTCCCCTTCCTCGATGGATGGTCGGAAGAGTTCTAACACCGCCCCCCTGCCCGGGGACCAAACTTAGCCAGGAGGTCAGCCGGGACACTCTCCTCTCTTGCCACATGCTGGATCGAGAAAGTGCAGAACTGTCTGATGACCCCTTGACCTTCTCCAGATAGCGCTGAAGGGTTGGCTCCTTTGCCTCAAACTCCACCCTGATCTGGCATGCCAACACCATGGACTCCATCGAGACCTCCACGTCTTGCACACCCAACTACCTGGCCAGTCGCAGTCCTGCTATCACCTCCTCATACTCAACCTGGTTCTTGGTGAGTGGGAAATGAATGTTGATGGCTTGATCAATCCTTGTCCCTTGGGGGCTTACTAGGATGACACCCCCCCCCCCCCCCCTCAAGGAATGTTTCCCTGATGCTCCATCAACCAACATCTTCCAGGCTTCCGAGTGGGGTGGTCCGGCTTCTTCTACCTCAGTCATGTAGTCGGCCAAGAAGTATGCCATTGCCTGTGCCTTTATCGACAACCGGGGCACAAATGAGATGTCGAATTCGCTTAGCTCTACTGACCCCTTAGCCAACCTTCCCGAGTGCTCCACTCCTTCCATGATGTTGCAAAGAGTTTGATCGGTCACCACCTTGAGTGAATGCGCCTGGAAGTAAGGCTGACGCTTCCGGGCCGACACTACGAGAGCGAAGGTCAGCTTCTCTAAGATGGGATATCTAAGCTTGGTCTTACTCAGGGTCCGGCTGATATAGTAGATCGGGAGCTGTTTCTTCCCTTCTTCCCGCACCAGCACGGAGCTTACCGCTTCGGATCCTACCCCTAAGTATAGGGATAGGTCCTCTCCCTGCCTCGGCCCCTAGAGCATGGCATCCTGAGTTAGCAGCTCCTTCAATGCTTGGAAAGCCTCCTCGCACTCCAGGGTCCACTCGAACTTTTGATTCCCCCTTAGCACCTTAAAGAACGATGCACATTTCTCCCTCGCCCTGGAGAGGAAACTGCTTAGCTCGGCCAGCTTCTCGGTGAGACACTGGACTTCCTTCATGTTCCTCGGCGATCCCAGCTCCAAGATTGCCCATACTTTGTCAGGGTTAGGCTCAACCCCGGCTGGGGTGAACAAGTGGCCTAGGAACTTCCCTTAGCTAGCCCCGAAGACACACTTCTGGTTGTTGAGTTTCATCTTAAATTTTTGTAAAGTCCCAAAAGATTCCTCGAGGTCCCGAAGGTGGGACTCGAGGTCCCGGCTCTTGATCATGAGATCATCAACGTAAACTTCCAAGTTCCTCCCTTTCTATTCTCGGAAGACCCTGTCCACCATTCGTTGATATGTCGCCCCTGCATTTTTTAGCCCAAACGACATCATCTTGTAGCAATAACACCCATCGCCCATGATGAAAGAGATATCCTTGATGTCGGGAGGGTGCATGCGGATCTGATAGTAACCTGAGAAAGCATCTAAAAAACTCATTAGCAAAAAATTGACGGTTGAGTCAACCAACGCGTCAATTCAAGGCAGGGGGTAACAATCCTTAGGGCATGATTTATTTAGCAAAGAAAAGTCAACACACAATCTCCACCTACCATCCCCCTTTTTTAGCATCACTACGTTGGAGACCCAGCCTAGGTACTAGATCGCTGACATAAAGCCAGCCTTGAGGAGCTTGCTCACCTCCCCCCGGAATGGTCCTTCCAGCTTGTCCGCGGTGGACCTCTTCTTCTTGTGGATGGGATGGGTGTCGGGGTCGAGGTTGAGGCGTTGGAAGGCCACATTCACATTGATCTCGGGCATGTTCTCTGTGCTCCATGCAAAGATGTCCACGTTCTCCCGGACGCAAGCTAGGATCTTCTTCTATTCCTCGGGGTCGAGTTCCCCGTTGATCTTTACCTTTTCTATCACTCCCACCAGGGAAGTGACCTCCAGCTCCATGGCCTTCAGCCGAGACTGCTCCCCCAATCGTCTTCCTTCCTTTCAGCACAAGCAAGCGCTTTGGCCCCTCCTTCCTCCCTCTTTTCCTCCCGGACCTCCAGCAACTCTTCTGCCCCTCCTGCCTAGGCATCCCCCTATTCTCCCCTTCTCTCCCTCTTCTCCTCCATCTCCTCCGTCCCGGTTCTCCGACAACCCCCTCTGCTTCCTCTTGCCGCTCCATCTCCCAGTCCATCCCCTCTGACTCAGCTTGCCAGGTGGTGTTGACGGCGGTGACGTAGCACTACCTCACTACTTTCAGGTCACCCCTCGCCCATACCTGGACTCCTCCTACATTAAGCTTAAGACACTGGTGGAAAGTGGAGTGGACGCATCGAAACATGGTGATGAGGGGTCGTCCAAAGATGGCATTGTAGCTGCTCGGAGCATACACAATGACAAACCAACATTTACGGGACTGCCCCCCCCCCCAGGACGATGTGGAGCCCTTCTCCTCCTTCCACTTCCTTTCTCTCCCCCGAGAATCTGAACAACGGAACATCTGAGGCCAACACCCTTCTGGCCTCCACCTTCATCTCGTCAAATGCCTTCTTGAAGATGATGTTGATTGAGCTCCCGTTGTCCATGAGGATTCAGGAAACGGTGAAGTTCTCGATGGCTGTCTGGATAACCAGCGCATCGTAGAATGGGTCCTCATGACCTGGCATATCCTTCTGTGAGAAGGTGATCTTCTCCACTGGGGGTGGAGCTTAAGATGTCGAATCCACGCTCCGATGATACATGACATGGAGGATCACCTTTCGGGCTACCTCGATCCCCACACCCCCATGGATCACTCTGATCCCCCATAGGTCCCCACATCGACCCGGTCTTTGCACCTTTCTTCTTCCTCCTCTCGGGGAAGGACATTCTCGATCCTCACCAATCACTGCTCTCGCTGTGCCGGCGCTCTTTCCCCCCTCATCACTAGGAACTCCAGGCAGGTGGCCGTCGCATGACCTTCCTTCTGGTGGAAGTCACAATAGGGCAATGCCACCCCCCTCCCTAGGCCTCCGTGCCACGATTCCTTCTTATCACTCCTACTCCCGTTCCCGCTCCTCTTCATCCTCTTCTTCTTCCTCCTTTCCCGATCGTCATAGCCTGCTGAGGAGGGGGAGGTAATGGCCTCGGACCCTGCCTCCACCTGAGTTGATGAGGTCTACCTTGACCCCCATGGAAGTTGACTCCTCCCTACTGCCTCCATCCAAACTCTGGGGCCCTCGGCTCCTCCCTCCTCCAAACCTCTAGCTGTTTGACCTCCGGCTCACTGATCTTTGCTAGCCTCTTCGTGAACTCTAGGTTAGCCGCCTCGCTCTCGATCTCCTCCTCCGCCCTCTCCATTAACTCCTCGAAGGACAAGGGGCCTTCTGCTTCAGGATCATTTTGAAAAAACCCTCCTGCAGCCCCACCGTGAAGGCAAGCTACAGGGTAAATCATGGCACCTCCTGGATAAGGAGGACCTCTTCATGGAAACGATACACATAATGGGCCAACGACTCCCCGGGCCCTTGCCTGAACTTGAAGAGCGCCTCAGCGTCCTTCTTCCTCTTCTTTGAGGTCGAGAAGCGAAGCAAGAAACAGCGGCGCAGGTCCTCAAAAGCATAGATCGATCCCCTCGGAAGCTGGTGAAACCAGTCCCTTGCCTTTTCCATCAACGTGGTCACGAAGAGTCGGCAATTAAAGGCGTCTGACAGGGGCCTGAGGGAGACCATATCCTCGAACCACTGCAAGTGTGGGTTAGGGTCGTCCTTGCCGGTGTAGTACATCATGTCCGACTCCCTGAATCCTTTCGGGAGTGGTGCCAAAAGCACCAACTCGCAGAACAGGCTTCCCCAGTCGCCATTCTCTCCTGCTCGAGTTGCCCCATGAGCTCCTTGACTGGGCTCACACTCCGCAAAAGGGCACTCACCAGAATGGCGCTCGCCGGAACAGCACTCGCCGGACTCAGAAACTGTTCTAGCACCGCGAGGTCTCGCCCTAGCGCCTCACCAACTACTTCTTTGCCGGCTCTCTGCCCCGGGGCATTCTCACCTGCCCCTGACGGCTGGACGACTGATGAGCAGAATTTATACATATTATTTATATATAATTTATTACAATATTTAAGTAAAATTAGTAATATATTCTATATGTTTTTTTATAATTTATTTGTTTTATATTTTGATTTCTAATTTACGCTTTATTTATTTTTGTAGGTATATCGCCGTGATTGTGCTCCCGAACTTTCAAATGAAATATTTATTGAAGTTGTCGCGTTGGCCACGTTCGTCATGCCACACTCGATATCGCCGTCATGCAAGTCTCATCGCATCCGTTCAAGTGCGGTGTACTACCCGTAATTCGTCGAGATTAGAAAGGCCTAAAGAGACGCCTATTCGCAGAGCGAGCCGGGCGAGCAGGAAAGGAGCTTGACGAGCAGGAAAGGAGCTTGGCGAGCAGGAAAGGAGCTTGGCGAGCAGGAAGGGAGCTTGGCGAGCAGGAAAGGAGCTTGGCGAGCAGGAACGGAGCTTGGCGAGCAGGAAAGGAGCTTGGCGAGCAGGAAAGGACCTTGGCGAGCAGGAAAGGAGCTTGGCGAGCAGGAAAGGAGCTTGGCGAGCAGGAAGCGAGCTTGGCGAGCAGGAAGCGAGCTTGGCGAGCAGGAAGCGAGCTTGGCGAGCAGGAAGCGAGCCGGGCGAGCAGGAAAGGAGCTTGACGAGCAGGAAAGGAGCTTGGCGAGCAGGAAGCGAGCTGGGCGAGCAGGAAGCGAGCTTGGGCGAGCAGAGCCAAGTATGGGCGAGTATGGTCAGGTAACTCCCCCCCCCCCCAGGATTTGTCTATAAATAGACCCCCAGGGGTACATGAAAGAGAACTTTTTTGGACGAGGTTGACCCCCTCAGGCGAGGTACTCGCCAGGTCCCTGCCTTCCTTGTACCAAGCTTGGCCATTTTTGGTTTTGGAGGGGAAGACTCCCTTGAGCTTCCGGGTACGTGGTGGGACCTCCCTGCCGCAGCACCTGGGGTCCTGTTTGTTGCTCTTCTAGCTTCTTCGTCATTGCCAGCCAAGCCAACTCGCCGGGCTGCTGGGCGAGTAGCCTCCGGCTGCATCGGTCTGAATCTTGAGGTCAGGATTTTCCTGGCGTCAACATGCGGAGTGCGCCGATCCGCCACCATCGAACTCCACCACCTTTGCATGCAAGGGGGTGCTCGACCACCCATGCATGATGCTATAAATTTATGTATATGCATATATAAATATATAAATTTATATATGAATATATGTATGTATCGTGTATACATATATATATACGATACATATATTTGCATCCCCGCCAAAACTGCTCTGCCAACTCCGGCCAGCCACGCCAGCGATCTGCTGCCAGCGCCTCCGCCAACTCCGCCCAGCCACGTCAGCAATCCGGCCATTTCATCCTCCAAACCCCCCCTCTACGCTGCCACTTTTGTTTTCTGTCGTTTCACCTCCAGAAATCCCGCCGCCAGCTGCCAACTCACATAAAAACGCCACCTCAAATGGAGCCTGATGGAATCGCCATTTATTTCATGCATTAAAACAGCCATGGACCCCACCCCTCAATATTTATTTTCTTTTCTTCAAATGCTTGGACTGGCGATTATTAGTTTGCACCTATAAATGGGGATCATTTGGGAGAAGAGAGGGACCCCCCCCCCCCCCCCCAGCTACTTGTGGATCAATTCTAGAGTAGATTTTCTGTATTTTTGTACTTCTTGTATGTATTTTTAATTTCATATATTTTCCCTTCCTTAGCTTAGTTTTAATTCAAGCATTGCAATTCCATTCCGTAACTTAGAAATTCAATATCTTGCTCATGTACTTTAATTTCTATAGAATTAATAAAAATATTTCTTGTCCGAAATTTATTCCTCCTCGCTCTTTAATTCGATTTATGTTCAGTTAGTCTTGCACCAACATTTGATCGGAATAATTCTTTTGGAGTCGTCATTTCTTTTCTTTATTTTCGGAAGCATAAGGTTTGTTCTTCGATTTATTCTTAGTAATCACATAGGTCGTATTCTAGTTAGCCAAGAGGCTCGTGCATACGGATCGATCGCCGAGAATAAAAGGAGTTGATCGCAACCCTTGAGAAAGGGCGACGAGATTCTTCCGGATAGGAGTAAAAGCCTATAGTGGGATTCACCGCGCTAAAGCAAGCTTTAAGGTATTCTTCTTAAATGAGAGTTTAAGTTGATATCCTTAATCTTAGTTGAGTGTATTCCTCGAGAGAGGTGCGTTCATGCTTTGGGAGTCTCCACGGTCAAGTCTATCCTTTTCGCTCTCCGATTTAACTCTTTAATTTTGATTCTCCTTAAGAGTTATTTTATTTCAAATATTAGTATTTCTTGCTAACTTTTGCTCTTCTGTTATTCAAAACCATATCCATTAATCTTCGATAAAATAATAGAATATCACTCGAAGTAGGAGTACTCAACATAACCCGAGTCTAATACGACCTTGATCTTGCGAGATCCTATACTTCACTCGATACGGTACACTTGCCGTTATCGTTTGTAGTTATATTTTTGCACGTCAAGTATTTTTATAACTGCGACACATTTTTATGCATCAACGACCTGAGGTGCGGGAGTCGTGAACTCGCTCCACGCCGCAGTGAAGGAAAGATTGTTGGTCTCGAGCACCTCCCTGTGAAGGTCTGCCACCATCTCCGCTGTCACTGGCGAACCAGATGGTGGCGAACTGCCGAAGTCGCCCTCTCTCACTCCTTCTCCGACCATGTTACCTCCATGGGAATTTCCTGCACTAGCTACTTTCCACGCTCACCACACCAAAAATTTTGGAACCAGTATTTATCCAAATGAGGAGTTAGGACCCCTTTGAAGGGGGCATCTAGCGCTTACTGATCCCACGGAGGAACCTGACCGAAGATTTAGAATGAAAGACACGACCCTTGGCAACAGCGTGGAGGTCCCACCACACACCCGGAAGATCTTTTGAGCGCTTCCACTCCCAAGCAAAGATTGTAGTGGGCACCTTGGAGAGCCGAAGGGGCTAACCAAAGAGATCCTGAAGAGAAGCAAAGATCTAGAATGCTCTCCAAAGGTGCCCCAAAGGGTCTATTTATAGCCTTTCTGAACTGATCTGCTAATAGCGGGGTTCCACCTTTTAATTTTGCTATACGCACTCCAAATTGGTCTGCCAACAGCCAAACTCCGCTGTTCTGGAGGGCTATTGGCAGCCCACCAGGGGTATCAGGGTAAATTCACCTGCAACCCCTATTGGGCAAGTGGTCCATGAAAACACCACTCGCTAGCCTCCTTGCGAGCTAGGCTCGCGAGACCTCCTCTTGCGAGTCGGGTCGAGCCCCCACTCGCCTCGCCAGATTGACTTCTGCGAGACCTTACCTAACTCGCTCTGGCAAAATGCACCCCATAGGGTTCTTTAAAATCCACTAAGTTGTCGCTGTTTGCTACTCGCGAGCTAGATCACTGGTCCGCCTCGCCTAGCCCTTGTCGGGTGCTCACCGCGAATCGGCGAGTACTCCCTGAATTGCTTGTGATTGATTTCGCCGCGAGTTGATGAACACTGGGTTGTACATCTGCTATGGCTCAAGCTAATATTTGACATAGTGATTTTTCACTTCTTGTGTAGTTTTGATACTAAAAATATAGTCATGATATTAAATATATAGTCTTGACATACTAGTCACATTATGAACTAAAACACACATCAAAAACAACTTGGTTTATCTATACTTGCGTACCTTCTTCAAATCTAGGAACATTGAGGGCACAATACCCAACACAACACCTCTGAGCCGTGAGACAGCTTAGATGGATTTTATCCTGTGATCGTGCTAGGAGTCGTCCTTAGGTCCCAAAGTACAGAAGGGAGTTGCTCCACCCAATTCCCTTTGAAGTTTTCTACTTTTTCCTCAGCAAATTGACGAGACCTTGTTGACCTCTTTTACCTTCCCATTGCATCGGGGGTGGTGAATTGATGCAAAATGGAGGTCAATCCCTAGTTGGCTTCCAAAACCTATAAGCTCATAGCTAGCAAATTGCGTTTATTTGTTGGGAACAGTGCCCACAATGTCCCTGATTTGAAGAAGCCCTCACAATATAGATGAAAACATATGTAATTGATGCATGTGCTTTCGTGTCAAAATGATTTCAGGTACTTGACAATGCAAGTCTAACATAGGGCTAGATTTAATGTTATCAGACATAGTTTTGCCAATGTAATCCCACATTGTGCAAAAACCATGTCGACCTATGATCTAGACTATTTTAGACTTGACACTAACTCTAAATCATTGAGTATATAAGTCTATCAAGTGAGCTGAAGCAAACAATTTGAGTGGAGAAGATCAGAATTTGGCTAAGGCAAATATCATCTTAGTAAGCTTCAATATCGTCGAGTCAAGATCTCGATATCATCTTGAAGACTCTAAGCTCCAAGACATTATAGTCTTTTAAACTCATAGCGTCGCTCTTATCGTCTTATCTAAGAAGAAGTAATAGTAGTAAAATATCCAAATATCTTCTTGGTAAAATACTTTCCAAGACGATATCATCTTGACAAGGCTCATATACCTTCATATCGTCTTAAACGTACACTATATATAGCTTGAAGGATTTATATGAAGAAAGAAATTGACTAAGTCAATTATCATCTTGGTCACTCAAAATTTCGCCGAGGAACCAAGACGACATTTCGTGAATAACAAGATGATTTGTTTACAAGAACTCAAATATCATCTTGAAGAATATGAAGAAAGATCAAGTCGATTCATGGAGAAGAATCGACTAGAAGGTTGAAGAAACAACATATCATCTTGAAGACTATGAAGAAAGATCAAGTCGATTCATGTAGAAGAATCGACTAGAAGGAAGAAGGAATGATATATCATCTTGTGGCAGAGACAATAAGACGATTCGTTAAGATAATTTGTCTAGAAGAACAAAGCATGAAATATCATCTTGAAGACCACCAGACACCAAGACGATTCGTGTAGATGATTCGACCATAAGAATACACTATGATAAATCGTCTTGAAGATTGTCAAATGCATCAAGACGAATCATGGAGAAGAATTGAAGTAAAGCTTTACAGTGCAGAATCGTCCAGATAAGTAAAGCCGACTAGACATCTAGTCGATTGGCTGAAAGATGTGAATTCAAATTAAAGCATGATTTTGGCGTCACGTCATTTATTGACGCCGCAGATTGAGCCAATGAATCACGTCTGCTAAGGAAAGAGTTCTCTGACATATTGTCAGTACTAGAATTGACTGTTAGACACTTTTGTCTTATAAAAGAGAATGAGACGCTGATGCAAACCCTAATCGATAATCTTCTAATTAACAAATCTAAAAAGAAATGCTTTTCTACCCCTAAAAGCTCTGCTCCATTGAAAAGCTTAAGGAAGGAGAAGACAAGCAGAACGCAAAATCTATAATCTTCTCCAAGAAGAAAGGTCGATTAAAGTTGCTGATTCAGATCAAGGATCGTTCAGCTAGAAGAAGGGTCTTCATCTGTGCAGAAGAAATTTCATTGTTTCATCCACGACATCTGTACGAAGATTCTAGTCAAAGATAATCTTCATCAAGGCATCAAGAAGACTCCAAAGCTTTCAAGTTTACTTATTTTGAGTCTATAGAAAGATTGTAATAAAACTTATTAAACCTGTAGAATCTCTCTGAGATCTAAGTTGCAGGATTCTCGAGTGGAATCTGAGTTGTAGGGATCTGTCTAGCCTGAGCCTAGGAGACTTTGTCTCTGAGGTAGGAAGCCAATTAGTGCTTCTGTGTAGTAGGATTTTGTGGGATCTGAGGTAGGAAGTCGGATATGGCTTCTGAGTTGTAGGGTCCTTGGTACCTGAGGTAGGAGACGTTGTCTCTGAGTTGTAGGATTTGCGGATCTGAGTTTTGGTGGAGATTGCCGAGTCCAACACACTACTAGATAGGCGAAGGGGGACAATGGAGTACCCAGTGACACATTGTCTTGGGGGAAATAGCTTGTGTCGGTGATGTGATTGTTGTGTGATTGTTGCTTTTATACTTACTACTGCGCAAAGCTTTAAAATGGCCAATATCACCTATTCACCCCCCCCCCCCATCTAGGTGAAGACACCCTTGGACTTTTAGTTGTCCGTGACGATGGCGATAGGCAATTCGTACCTGCAAATAATCTCTTACTAGATGAAATTGTTTACTGCCTGGGTGGTGGTCTTCTCCAATGCCTTCACCTCAATCCACTTGGATAAGTAGTCGATCATCACCATGAAGAACGTCCTTTGCCCAATTTCCTAAAAAAATGGCCCCACGAGGTCCATTCCCCGAATCGCAAAGGGTTGCGGAGCCGTGATCGACCTGAGTCATTGAGGTGGCTACATTTGAAGAGGGGAGTGGATTTGGCACTTATGACACCTTTTCAATAACTGCTTTGCATATTTTTTGATGGTAGGCCAGAAGTAGTCTTGCCTCAACACTCTCTTCTCCAAAGTTTTACTCCCCGTGTGACTTCTGCACTCCCATGAGTAAATTTCTTCCACGACCCGAGACACCTCTGCCCACAAGATCCACCTTGCTAAAGGGCCTGACAAGGTCTTTCGGTACAGATTCTCATCTTGAAGTAGGTAGTATACAACTTGTACCAGAACCATCTCTTGTCTTGAACTTTTGTCGGGAGCTTGCCCATGGTCAGGAAGGTAACAAACAGATCCATCCATGGGAACCGTTGATCTATATCCATTAGCTCTCCCTCCTCGATGGATGGTGAGAACACCTCTATGACTGTAACTCCCTCTCTGGGGCTGTACTTACCAATCTGTCTGCAAGTGAGTTCTCCTCCCTCGGTATATGATGAATCAAGATAGAATGGAGGGTGTTGACCTGCCCCTTCTGTAAGATCCCTCTCCCGCACTAAAGAGTTCCTGGATCTTATGCCCAGAACCGACGTCTTACGGTGACACCAACACGCGAGTTAGTCGCCTCCGCAAGACGCCGATCCTGCCGGCAAGAACGATCAACCAGGCCAACATGAGATAAGAAGTAAACTAGGTAAGCAAATCCACAATCATACATTTACGTATCTCCAAAAGAATACAAGTCTAACAATGAGTACAATAATCTGAAAGAGAGTAAGGGCTTATGCCCAGTACATGTCCAAAATAAAGTAAACAAACTCTCTCTCACTCTACATCTATGCGGAAGCAATCAAACTCTCGTCAATCTGATGTCAGGTAGTGGTAATAATAGAGTGGCAACTGCTCCTCAAGTCTTGCCATCACGTCCTGTTGGTCGTACTGCTGCTCCAGCTCCTCAGAATCATATGGTCACAACCGACCGTTAGTCATAAAGACTAAGCCAGTTTTATCCCCGCCTCCCCCCGCGACTCCTAGGCACCGTGCGGAAGAATGAAGTGGAGGACAATAAGGGGTAAAAATAAGCAGGTGACAAGTGGCAAGACTAGCAAGTCATATGTACTAACCAAGCATTGAAAATGATTCTAAACTGGCACAAGTATGGTATATCAGCATTAAATAAAAGCAGTAAAAAAAGGAGCAGATATAGTAATAAGGAAGAGCAGCTACGAAAATAACCTTAACTTATGGGATGCCCACACAAACCTATAAGTTAAGGGATCTGGCGCTAAGGTAAACTCATCGTATAAAAGATCCCATACTAATTTATACGATGAGGTCTTGTTTATGCAATAATGCAACTCACCCACCTGACTATGTATGTACAGACCTTTTGTTAGTTCCCTCTGTTCGAGTGTGTCAACTAAGGTACCCAGTTGAGGAAAACAGGGCAGTGGATTGGGCATGTCCACTTCTAGGCTTATGTCATACATCACCCAGCCTAGACCTTTTATATGCCCTTAAGAATAGACAGGGTATCCGTATACTATCTGGTAACACCACCTCTATATTCCCTTTTCGAGTCTCCGCTCAGGTACACCCCGTTTAGGCAAACAGGGGTAGTGGATCGGGTCTTCAACTCCTAGGCTTATCTAAGAAATTGCATCTAGCCTAGACCTGTATGTACGCCCAAAGAGCATACAGGGTATACACATATTACTTGGTTCACCAACGCCTTTAAGTGAAACACCGAGCCCTCAGCTCGGAGGACTTGACTAGTCCTTCCATATAATACTGATCCTACCTCTCGCAGGACTTAACCCAACCTTCTTAGATAATACCGAGCCTACCGCCTTGCAGGACTGTCTAGTCCTTCTTAGACAATATCGAGCCTACTTCTCACAGGACTATCTAGTCCTTCTTAGACAAAAATACCGAGCCTAGCGCTCGCAGGACTGTCTAGTCCTTCTTAGACAATACCGAGCCTACCGCTCGCAGGATTATCTAGTCCTTCTTACACAATAATACCGAGCCTACCACTCGCAGGACTGTCTAGTCCTTCTTAGACAATACCAATCCTACGGCTCGCAGTACTATCTAGCCCTTCTTAGACAATACCGAGCCTAAAGCTCGCAGGACTAAACCCATCCTTCCTTATATAATACTAATCCTACCGCTCGCAGGAATGTCTAGTCCTTCTTAGACAATATCGAGCTTACCGCTCGCAGGACAATCTAGTCCTTCTTAGATAATTTTGAGCCTACTGCTCGCAGGACTATCTAGTACTTCTTAGACAATAATACTTAGTCTACCACTCATAGGACTGTCTAGTACTTCTTAGATAATACCGAGCCTACCGCTCGCAGGACTATCTAGTCCTTCTTAGGCAATAATACTGAGCCTACCGCTCGCAGGACTATCTAGTCCTTCTTAGACAATACCGAGCCTACCGCTCACAGGACTATCTAGCCCTTCTTAGACAATACTGAGCCTACCGCTCAAAGGACTAAACCCGTCCTTCCTTATATAATACTGAGTCTACTACTCGCAGGACTGTCTAGTCCTTCTTAGACAATAGTGAGCCTACCGCTCGCAGGACTATCCAGTAATTCTTAGACAATACTGAGCCTACCGCTCGCATGACTAAACCCGTCCTCCCTTATATAATACCGAGCCTACCGCTCGCAGGACCGTCTAGTCCTTCTTAGACAATATTGAGCCTACCTCTCGTAGGACTATCTAGTCCTTCTTAGACAATACCGAGCCTACCGCTCGCAGGACTAAACCCATCCTTCCTTATATAATACAAAGCCTATCGCTCACAGGACTTTCTAGTCCTTGTACCATTCCGTCCATAATTTGGGACGAGGTTTACATTATCAAATTCTCCTACTTAGACTACTTTTGTCTATCGTTTAGTTATGCTTAGAAGTTTCTGGTGAATCATGGACTTCCCGAGGGCTACCCGGCGAAGGGCTCGCAACGGTACTAGGGAATTCAATGGGTTGAAGCCCAAATCCCCCTTTCTAGGATATTTACTCTTATTGGTGGCTACCCATTCTTTTGCACCTGTTTCCTCTCTAGTTACTCTAAATTCCTAAGGTGGATTACAAATAGATTGGACAGACGAGTGTCGATGTTCAATTGAACATCGAACCCTACCTTTCTTAGTATAAGTGTGATTGTTGTATTTGTATGTCATCACTCAAGACCTACTTAGGGTCCCAATTCATACAGCAATCACACATATACTTGTTGACGGGTCATTCCTCACATCTACCATCATATCATTGTCAATTCCCAAATTAATAGTTTTACTAAACGCACCCTGACCCCTTTCTTCTAGTGTATGTCACTAATGGTTAATCGTTTAATCAATCTATGCCTTCATATTGATCGGGGGTTTAACAATTCTATGTGTGATGATCATATGGGGTCTAAGTCAAATATTCAGTTTTACTATTCGCAAACCCAATTGTCCTCAAGTGTGATAACTTGACTTAGAAGGGAGACTACATGATCCTCTATCTAATATTTACTCAAACAAGATTCTAGAAGTAGTATAGATGATAAACTTCAGATTTTTCATTCTTTTCCTTTAATTAAATTATATTGGGCCTATAATTTAATTACTTATATTTAAGATATTCATCAATTTACACATGAAGTGTCAATTATCATGACCCAAAGGGTCTAATAAATTTTCCAGAGGTTTATATTGTTATCAAAAGTTTATGTACAAATTTTTATAGCATTCCAGTGTCAATAATTCAAGATGTAAATTTCTTAAGTTATAACTCCATATTCTACGTTGTGAAGGAAGTATGATAACCTCTCAATAAATAAATCTCACACAATTTACAAAGGTTCATAATGCTATCAAAAGTCTTTGTATAAATTTTTATAGCATTCCAGTGTCAATAATTCAAGATGTAAATTTCTTAAGTTATAACTCCATATTCTACATTGTGAAGGAAGTATGATAACCTCTCAATAAATAAATCTCTCAAAATTTATAGAGGTTCATAATGCTATCAAAAGAAAAAGTACAAATTTCTATAGCATTCCAGTGTCAATAATTCAAGATGTAAATTTCTTAAGTTATAACTACATATTCTACATTGAGAAGGAAGTATGATAACCTCTCAATAAATAAATCTCACAAAATCTACAGAGGTTCATAATGATATCAAATGTCTATCTACAAATTTCTATAGCATTCCAGTGTTAATAATTCAAGATGTAAATTTCTGAAGTTATAACTCCATATTCTACATTGTGAAGGAAGTATGATAAATGTTGAACCATAAATTTCATAAAAATTTCCAGAGATCTCAGGTGGTCTCATAAATCCAAATGTCCAATTTCAGGCAGCTTTAAGTTCATTAGCTTACCTAAATGTGGGGTGAAGTAAATAGGAATAATTGAATAAATAATGAATAATGAACTATATTATCTTCAAAAATTCCACCAAAAATTTATAGAGTGTAATCTCACTCTATTAAGTGAAACCCAGAAATTTATAACTTTTCATAAAGTTTTGGCCCTAAAAATACTCATTTATGGTCTGTGTAAAAATTCACAAAAATACTAAATTTCCTAGGAAAATCAACCCAAAAGTTTATGATTTTCTCCAAGGGATATTATCTCTTAACCCTAAGTGTATGTTTTAAGCTTCATGAGAATTGACCAAGGGAAAACCTTTAAATTGTCAAAACATTATTACTTAAGAACCTTATTGATCGCCTTTTAACACTTAGATTTTTGGCATGTGAATTTCACTCACATAAAAGAGCCCAATTGGGTTCAACCTTTAGCTAGGGCATATTCATGGTCTCATTATCATGCCACCCAAAATTTGGGTTAAGATAAGTTGATTTACCTATGTAAATGTAGACCTACATTATAGTGTTATATGCACACCAAAAATCCCCCCTTGCATACATGTGGAGATTCCTTCCCATGCATAAAGAGAAATGGTCTCAAATTTCTACCAGACACTTTTATTGACTTATTTGACATTCCAAAGAAGATTTGGTGGATTTTGAGTTCATATAACCCAATAATCACACCATGCATGATTAACTAAATTATTTCCAAAACTATGGAAAAAAATTCTCCAAAAATTCCAATTTTTTGGACAGAGCATAAAAATAGGTAACATATATCTATGGTAAAAATCTCCCATCCTATAATTTGAGAGATATGCTAAAAATACTCTATGTTATAGGCACACCATTTCATACACTAGACAAAACTTGTATGTTGAAAATATCAATTTTCATAACTCTAAATGGTCCAAAATTTTATACATGGACTCTTATGGACTTATTTGATCTTACAAAGAAGATTTGGTGGATTTTGAGTTCATATAACCCAATATCCATGACATGCGTGATTAATTAAATTATTTCTACAACCATAGAAAAAATTCCTCCAAAAATTTCAATTTTCTGGCACAAGGTAGTCCTAGGGCACATGCATGCATGTCCAAAATTTCAACCTCATTCCATCATTCATTTAAAAGTTATTCAAATAATTTGGGATGTCCCATCCTAGGGACCAGTCCCACTAAAACGTCCTTATAAGGGGATGTAGGGTGCTAAATTAAGTGATTCAAAGCTTATTAGGAAGGTAAGTCCCTAAGATACAACTTTTATGTTGAGCACGTAAGCTATATCTGTCTCTAAGTGGTTCAAAAATTAGTTTGAAGGTACTGTCCAATTTGTGACAGATTTAAATTTTTATTAAATTGAAACTTTAAAATATAATCTGTCCAACGCAGATCTTAAAGCATAGATGGACGGCATCCATGCGTCTTCCTCCTCCAGCCGACGGCTGGGAATGAAAATTCCTGTAGCTTTTGCGTGAGCCACCACCGGCCACCCGGCCACTTCCCCGGCTGGCCACCGCCACCACCACCTCCGTTGAGGTGGTGGCTATCGCCCGGCGGTTGTTTGACTGCCAGCGGTGGTGGTTTTCGGCCAACCCGATGTTTAGATTTTCATGGTAATTTCTCAATTTTTCTCACATGGATCTTGCTCGATTGAGCTCGACATCACCTCCTAAGGACCTAGAACTCTAGCACAGAGGGAGAGGGGGAGAAATTGAACCTCTAATGGGATTGTTGGCGGCTATTTCTCAAATTTGCCATGGCCGATTCTTGATTTTGAGCTCCTTACTGTTTCCTCTATTCTCCACCAAATCCATCAATTCCAGGCTTGATTCCAGCTCCCTTCCACCTTTTGAAGCTAATGGAGGAGTGTAATGGGGGTGAGGTTGGTTGGTTGTGGTGATTGGAAAAGGGGGAGGTTAGTCATGGGCTTTGGATGCTCCTCCTTGTCTCCAACCATCCCTGGAATTCCGCAATACATTACTGCTAGAGCTCAGTGGAAGGCTTGGGTAGAGGAATGGAGGGCCAAGTGGCCTCCATTCTTCAAATTCCTCTTTGTCTTCTCTTAACTTTGGGGGAAAAGTCAGTTTTCCCCTTTGCATGTCCATCCCTCCTCAATTTTGAGGGTATGCAAGGTCATATGTCATTGGGATGTAAAGTGGGCCTCTTATTGAGGCCTTAGCCCGTGGGGATTTGGTTTAATCCCATTTAAGCTCAATTTAGACTTATTTGACCAAGTGTTGGCTTCTAGGGTTGACTTGGTCAACTGATGGGTTGACTGGTCCCATATGTTGGTCTTGAGTCCCTTTACACCACCCAATGTTGATTGGGTCATGGTGATGCCCTAATTGGGTCAATTTAGCCATTATGTGTGATTTTTACCAAAATTGGGGGAAAGTTGACTTTGGTCAAATTGGACCAATTGTTGATCACTTGATGAGGATTTTGATGGGGATTTGGGGTCCATTGGGTCCCCTATGATGTTATAAGACTAGGGGTGAAGTTAATTTCAAGTTTTGGGGGGTCAATTGGACCTATTGGTGAAGGATTGACCTATGTTGATCTTAAGGGTACTTTGGTCAATTTGGGCCAATTGGTGACTCCATTATAGGGCTTTTGGGTCACTTGTACCCCAATTAGGGTTTGTAATAAGTGGTGGGGTCAATTTGATAGTATGAATTCTAATTGACCCAATTTGAGTTGAAGTGGCCTATGGTTACCTATTTTGACGTAGAGTTGGTTTGGTCAAATTGCCCAAAATTGGTGACCCTATGATGGGGATTTTGGGTCACTTGGGTCTCTCTTAGGGTTAGGGACCTATTGGTAAGCTCAATTTGAGTTGGTGAGTCCAATTTGAAGTAAATTGGCCAAGGTTGACCTTGCACTTCTAGGGTGCTTATAGCAATTTTTCTAAGTCCAAGTTGACATAGGGTCATTCCATGACCTCTACTCACCACTTCAACCCTAACCCAAGGGGTCTAGAAGGAATAGGTATGTTACACCTTCACCTTGACATGGTATCATTGCAATACTGGCTCTCGCACCTCAAACTCTCTTCTTATCTGGGAGGCAACCACCAGGGAGTCCGTATAAGATCGAATGTCCTAAATCCCCAAATCATGGGCGAGGTGAAGCCCTGCGATCACATCTTCATACTCATCATGGTTGTTGGTGATAGAGAAGTGGATGCTGATCGCCTGCTCGATCTTCGATCCCTGAGGGCTCACCAGAATGATGCTCGCCACCATAGAATATTTTCTAGATGCCCCGTCCACATACATCTACCATGCTACCCACTCTTTCTCCTTTGAATCACTTGCTTCTAACATATAGTCAGACACTGCTTGAGCCTTCATTGCCAACCGATCGAGGGGTAAATGAGATGTCGAATTCGCTGAGCTCCACTGACCACTTGGACAACCTCCTAGAATGCTCAACTCCCTCCATAATATTATGAAGAGGATGATCGGTCACCACCTTAATTGAGTGAGCATGGAAGTACTACGTCCGAACTCACTGCCACATCTCCTACCCCGATATATAGGATGAGATCCTCACTCTCTCTTGGCCCTTGAAATAAGGGTGCTTGCATCAACTGAAGCTTCATACTTCAAAAAGCCTCCTCATATTACGTCATCCACTCAAACTTCATATTATCGTGCTGCGTTTTAAAGAAAGCAAAACATTTCACTCCTGCTCTAAAGAGAAATCTACTTAACCTTGCGAGCATACCCATCAAACGTTGAACTTCCTTCATATTTCTGGTGGCTTCTATTTCCATAAATTATGTGACCTTGTCCATGTTTGGATCCACTCCCACCGTGGTCAAGAGGTGACTAGAAATTCCCATTTCCCGCCCCAAAGGAACACTTCGTCGGGTTGAGTCTCATCTTGAACTTCTAAATCAAAAGTCTCATCTGAGTCCTGTAGGAGCTCTTCCACACTCTTTCTCTTCACCCTGAGTATGTCGACGTATACCTTAAGGTCTTGCCACTTTTGTTCTTTGAATCTCATGTCCATCATTCTCTGGTATATTGCCCCCGTATTCTTAAGCCTAAAAGACATCATTTTATAGCAGTATCACGCGCCGTTGGTGATGAAAGAAATGTTTTTTTACATCAGATGAGTGCATGTGAATTTGATGGTAGCCTGGGAAAGCATCTAAAAATTTCATAACATGGAAAATGACGGCTAAGCCTATTAGTGTGTCGATTCGAGGCTAGGGATAACAATCATTGGGACGAGATTTATTAAAGAGAGAAATGTAACATCCCTCAAACAACTGGACCCCGAAGTTGGTTTTGTCATGACCAGATCATGACAAAACCATAGGGAGCACAAGAGACTATTTGAGCTTAGGCAAGAAGAAGGAAAACTACAGTGGTCTGCAAATAGCAACTATCAGATACCAAGCCTGCGGTTGGACTTTAGGTCCTCACCTTGACCCTTTGACACCATCATAGCAAACCTAACCCAATAGGGGTCCCTTGGAGCACCAAAGACCCATTGGGGTCAACCAAAGAGGCCAATTTGACCAAAGTCAACCCTAACCCTAAATTGGTCAAGTAGCCTAATTAGGGTCAATTGGCCTCCACCATGCCAAATTGACCTTGCCCCTACCATTATGGGGATATTAGGGACCCAATGGACCAAAAAGCCCCATCATGGGGCCACCAATTTGGCCAATTTGACCTAACTCAACTATAACCCTGTTTTAGTCAAAGTGACCTATTAAAGGTCAATTGGCCCTCACCTTGCCAAATTGACCCCACCTACACCTTCCTAACCCTTAGGGGAGGCCAATGGACTACTAGCCACCCATTGGGGTCGACCCAAATGGTCAAATTGACCAAAGTCAACCCTACCCTAAATTTAGGTCAAAATGACCTATTATGGTCTAATCAAGCCTAATCCACATGGGCTAGACTCAATTGAGGTGGTCCACTAGCTAATGGAGTTGGGGGATACTGAATTGGCCATTCAACTTCAGGAAATTCGCCCAGGAGAGAGAAAGCCCCAATTTGAAAGAGAGAGAAAGGGGGTTAATGGGGAGGAAGAAGAAACCTTCAATCTCCCCCATTAATTGCCCCATTCATCTCCTCTTGGGGAGATGAGGAGTTTCCAGCCTTCTCCCGGCCGGATTGAGGCCCAATTCACCTCCCCCAAGTGAAACTAAAATTACCCCATAATTGTCATTAATGGCTTTCGGGAATAAAGCCTCCCAAGGCTCCAATTGAAACCCCCACCACCATCAGTGATCAGAGAGGAAGAAAACCCCCAACTTTCCAAGAGGAATCGGGCACTGGAAACCAGGAGAGGCATGGAACCAAATGCTCTAATTCCATCCATGGCAACCCGTCGGAATACGCGACATCAGGCCACCACACAGGTCTGATCCCCTTCTCCTCCCCTAGTGCATAGATCCCAATCAATTTGGGGCTTGATTCGAGCTCAATCGGGCTTGAATCACGCTCCTAAAAGGACTCATTTTCAAGCTCTTTGCCCCCGCTAGAAACGCCCTCCGGCCACCACCATCCAGCAAACCACCGTCAATCACCTGCCACAACCTCGACGAAGGTGGTGGTGGTGGCATTAGCCGATCGGAAGGATGCAAGGGTGGCCGACAAAATGAGCACAAATGTCACCCAGGATGGGTTGTTGGGGACCGTCCAACTATTGGGGACGATGATGTAGAGCCGTCCGATCTGACCGGATCTGCTAAGCGCATACCAAATGAATTAATTAATCAAGTAATGTATATTTCTGTCACATATTATGTTGTGTTTGGTTTTAATCATTAAAAATACCTAGGCTCTGATTTGAAAAACATGATCTGCCTGATAGTTGTAGCCCCTGAAGTCTACTTTAATTCAAAATTAGTTTCATCCAATTTGGGTCAGTGGTATGACCACAACACTCAAAATGGTGCAACATATATGAAGGGCTGACCAAAACTTGATCAGTGTGCCCCCATCAATCCAGTCATCCAAATTACTTGAAATTTGAAACATAGTCTGTATATACCCACTCCCATAACATATCCAAAAAGGAGAATTTTTGGAGGAAATTTTTTTAAGGTTCTTACAAAACTTTAATAATCCATGTATTAATTAATTATATGGTCTAGTTGCCTCCAAACACCACCAAATTTTGGTGGATAGTCCCTAGGGCCATGTTATGTCCCTGGTAAAAATTTCATTACATTTGAGATTGAATTTTGTTGGGTAATTAATTAATCCAAGTTTGGCAAACTAAGGGGTTTTAGGTCAAAGTGCACTTTTTGGGTTAAATGGTCAAATCTCATCAAAATGATGTGAGACCTTATCCACTGACTTAATACCCCATAAAACACCTCCCCCAATGATTTGGGGAGATTTGGGGTGGATATGCCCTAAGACCCTAGTTCAAACCATGGGGTTGCACTTTAGGTTTGGAGAAGGACATAGGGTCATATGTCCTTGGATGAACTTGGAAATTGGTGGATAAGTTCTCAGGGTTGTGAATAACGTAGATAATTTTATGAGAATTTTTAGGCACTCTTATTCCCTCAAACTTAATTAAGAATCATTTAGGGCACCTCCTTACAAAAAAGAATTACATGTTCATATAACCTAGGATGATTATGAAACTTTGCCATCTAGCTTGCGAAAGTGTTATTGTTCTCTGATATTTTTAGTGTGATTTTTAGGGTGAACTATGTGGTACTTCATTCACAAACCCATTATGTGAACTATTTGTGAGAAAAATTAATTAAGGGTTTATTATAATTTGAAAAATTGTGAAACTTGGTAATAGGACATTTTAGGTCATTAGAAAGCTCTGTGAATTTTTTCATGATTTTTGGAAGTTGTTATCAGTAGGTTACTTCACAATATGCCCTAGTTTGGATTTTCTTGAAATATTTATTTATGTGACTAAATGGTTTTGTAAAATTATAAAACTCAGTCAGTAAACTTTTCTGATCATTACATAGGTCTAGTAATTTTACCATAATTTTTGGATAAGTATTTTTGGTAATTCCTTCATTAGCCTCCAATTTTGGAAAATTCTTCAATATTATAATTAGAGGCAAATACCTTGCTGTAAAATTGTGATATTCTGTACTTGTTGTTATTTTGATATCCTAAATTTTCCATAAGTTTGTGTAGGCCAAATCATAAGAAGATCTTACACTTCATGTTCAATTTCATACTTGGCCAATTTTGGAGAAATTGGAATAAATGCCAAATAAATAAGAAAAATTATGACCTTCTGGATTTAGTCTTATAATATCATGATAGACTCCCAATAATAATCTTGGGTCATTTGCATGACTATTTGGAGTACCTCCCCTCATACACCTCATATAGCTCATTTGGCCTGCGTATAGTAAAACTGTAAAACTTGAGTAACTTGTAGACCATTAGATGGGAATGGAAGGTACATGGTGTACCTAGTCTGGTTGAGAAGATGTGAGGTCACCATTAGGAGTCTATATGATGAGTGTACCCGATAAGCTAAGGGCAAGGTTGTGTGTGGGATTGACGAAAGATCGTCTTTCCCTTAGATGGTCATAAGATACTTAGGGTTAATCCAAGTGTAATGATAAGATGGGCATTCTTATGGGTAGTTACCAATAACATTAAGTGTCTTGAGAAAGGGAGGTTTGGGTTATCGTCCCATCGTACCTCCTTGTACCGCTGCGAGCCCCTCACAGGGTAGATGGTGATTAATTTACTATCAACCCGATGAGGCAAGTGTACCTATCAAATTGTAGTACCAAGGTCGTATTTAAAACACGGGGCTGTCAAGTATTACTACTCACGCTTTCTACTATTATCCCACCGTACGAGTGTTGGGTGATTTTGAGAATTTTTAAGACAATAATAAAGACGATAATAAAATGATAAAATCAGATTAAGAAAATAGCATTTGATCAAAGATTCACCATGAAAAGAGACAAGAGAGTAGTAAAATTTAGTTCTACGATTGCAAAATAATTCTTGACCGTGGCGGTTTCGAAAATGAGAGATAGTCTCGCTAGAGTACTAAATCTCCTAACTTATAGACGGTTTGTTCCGAATCTCTTCGTAAAACAAACAGGTTTAAAGCCGCATTATCGAAGTGAACCGCACTATTGGATTTGACTCCAATCCGGAGGATTTACGTCATCCTATCTCTAGGGGTGCGTGCAACTCCTTCCTTCTTTGAGTGATCTTTCAAATCAATGAGTCTCTCGATTATTATGAAATGAGATCAAGGGTCTACTACCGTATACCGGAAATACGGAGTCGACGCAAAAGTAAATCAAAGAAGGATCGAGAATAATTTAAACAAAAGCAAAACTAAGATATAAAAAGAAATCTCATCTCATTTCATGGATCCTCTTGATCAAACGCTAACGGAAAATTAGCTACGCATAATGGAAATAGAAACGACGATATTGGAGAAAGAAAACATTTTCATTGATAGATAGAAGAGAAGTACAATAAGAGAATTACAAGAACAATAATATTATACTAAAAAGGATTACAATAATCTAAGAACAAGAACAACAAAAAGAACTTTCAAAAGCTTACACAATATCAATACTAGCACTATAATTCCTCTCTACTTCCAACCTCCTCAATGCTTTGGCCAAGGGGTCTTTTTATAGATGAGAGGGAAGGTTCTAGAAATGAGAAGAGAAGAGGGGAGAGCAAAGGGGTTTCGGCCACATGCATGGGAGAAGGGGGGCTGAATGTATTTAATGGGGAGAGAGAAGAAGAAAGAGAGAGGGGGCCACCTACAATGCATTCTTTTTTATTAAGAGAGAAAGAAAAAAGGGGAATGTATGAGAAATGAAAGAGGGGAGAGAGAGAGGTAAGAGGGAATGGATGTGAGTTAAGAGATGAGAGAGAGAAAAATAAAATAATAAAAAGGAGAGAGAGAGTGGAGTGAAGGTGGCCGGCCATGTGAAATGGGTGAGAGAGAATGAGATTCAAATAAAATAAAGAAGAGAGAGGAGAGAGGGGAGTTCGGCCAAGGGCATTGATGGGAACTATGCATGGAAATATCCATGCAAAGGTGGCGGTTTGGGGGGGTATTGGAGAGCTGCTCGGTTAGGACTTGTAGAGGGGCTGCATCAAGAGCTTGGGCTGCACCATAGGGGCTCGATTTTGTGCTTGGGAGCTGCTCCAATTGAGGGGGGCTGCATGAAGAGGTTCGGCCAGCACAAGGGGGCTGCTCCAAATGGATGCTCGGTCTTGGATTTGTGAAGCTTGGGCTGCACCAAATGGAGGGGGCTGCTTGGCTTGAGCTTGGGTTGTACCATCCTACAACAAAACAAAGACATTAAATTAGTTAATACAATATAATATAACAAAACATAACAACATATTTTTATATAAAAACACTTAACAAAACATAAATAACAACATAAACATAAAATAACCACATAACATAACAACATAAATTAACAATAACAACATAAAATAATAAACATAAGATAATAAACAAAACAATATAAAAAAACAAACATAAAAAAAACAATAAAAAAACATAACAACATAAAACAACATAAAATCATAAAATAACAATATTAAAGCTTAACAACCATAAAATGCAAAGGGAAAATAATTAAAACTAGGGAAATTTAAACTAAACTAACCTAAAAACGATGACTAAAAACTAGTCATCAAACTCCCCCATGCTTAAGAGTTTGCTTGCCCCCAAGCAAATGGAAATCGAAATAGAGGGGAAACAAAAAGAAAAATAATTTTAAGTTGCATAATTAAGAAAACCAAAATGGAAAATTAAACTATCCTAATTTCTATGTTAGCAACTAGTGAGGTGAGATATCCAAAATAGAAAACTTGAAAGAGGAGACCTAAAAATATTATTGAAACATAAAGAAGGATTACACAATTCTAAATCCCTAAAACAAGACATCCAAAAAGTTTTGGAACATAAGAACACCAAAAATATAGAGTTTCAAAATAAACGGCGTAATAGACGAATTACTAGGTTGCTAAAATGGCGACTACCCCTAAATCACCTCAAAATAACCTCCAAAGAAATCCATCAATGATGGTGGCCATAGGCTTGTCCGTTTACACTCTCTCCACTACGCAAATTTGAAACACGTTCTAAAGATCACTAGGACTTAATAGGCGTAGTACTTTGGTTTAGGTAAATGATTGGGAATTGGAATTCAAGGATAAAAATGATGGCTAACACACTAAACCAAGGGTGAGCTTTAAATAAGCATAAAATTACAAGGATGAGAAATGACAAGTATGTCATTTTCTCCAATTCAAACTAAAGGAAAACAAACACAAGGCCATAAAATTTTTCTTTTCATACTTGGCCAAAAATAACTTCTTTTTTTTTTTTGGATTTCA
This sequence comes from Dactylorhiza incarnata, assembly GCA_033032865.1. NCBI lineage: Eukaryota > Viridiplantae > Streptophyta > Magnoliopsida > Asparagales > Orchidaceae > Dactylorhiza > Dactylorhiza incarnata. The sequence goes on from JAWHQI010000210.1 coordinate 481,213, forward strand.
TTTTCATTTTTTTTCTTTGATAATCATTTTTTTCCATTACACAAAACAGAGCTCCAAATGCGAACTAAAGATTTCCTTTCCATTTTTCAAAAATACTTCCCATCACAATAATGATATTTAAATAAAGCTCAAAGTCTAGTGTGAAATAGGAAGGGCCTTTTGGCTTTGGTGAAAATTGGAAGGTGGAGCTAAACAAAGAAAAAGGAAAAAAAAAAGCCCAAAATTATTTTAGCAAGGGTAAAATTTTCGGTGGGCAAAAAGGCTCAAACGGGTCAAAAGGATGACCTAGATCATTTCTAAAGTTCGTGAAAATCAAAACTACGCACATGCTTCGAGAGTAGCTAGGGACAAGTTCTAGACACCAAGAAAGAATTATCCCTAAATGAAAAAGTGATAACGCTATTTAGCAACCATTCCTAGGTAATAACGCCGAATAAAATGAAAAACTACAATTTGCTAACTTGTAGTCCTTAAAAGACTGATGTCTATATTTAGAGATTGGAAAAATGTAAAACTAAAATATGTTAAACTAATAAGTTTAGAAAACCTATTCAAGCAAATTCTACCTAGGACAAAAGAACCGCTCGGGCATACACATCACTAGAAGACGCAAAAAAATAAAGATAGAAAATAATTTTAGACTTTGATTTTCAAATAGATTTTACATATATTTTTGGATTTTGTATTTCTAGTTTTTTTGGATTTTTTATAAACCTTAAAGAAAAGTAGAAAAACTAAGATATTTTTTATTTTTATAATTTTTTTTTTTAGAAAAGAGAAAAAGAGAAAAACAATGAAACCCTAAGCCCTAAACAATGAAACCCTCCCCCAAGCTTAAGCTTTTCATTGCCCTCAATGAAAAAGAAAACGAGAAAGAGGAGGAGAAAGGGAAAGACAAGAAATGCAGTAAATAAAAACTAGGAAAAGAGAAAAAAAAAAGAACAGGACTTCCCCGGGTTTGTGAGGCCGAATGTGGATTCGCTCCCCCATGCTTGCATTTTTGTGACTTGATCATCAGCAGGTATGATTTGATCCTTCTTGAAATCAGCAACGTTGGAGCGGCAATCACGAACTTTGAAGTGCTTGGGCCACCAGGAGGAAGAACATAATACAAAAATAAATGCAGAAAAAGAACTTGGGCGAGATCCCAAGATTGTTCTTATTTAAATAATACAAAATGTTTGAATAAAAAGTTCGATAATAATAAGTCCATAAAAAAAGTTCCACTTTAAAAACAAAGTTCCACAACACGATAAAAATTACGAAATGAATAAAACCTGCTCCTTTTCAGGAGACACCAAATCATTAGAGAAATATAGTTTCAGTCGATGACCATTCACTTTAAATTCACCCTTATCCGGGTGCGAAATTAAAACAGTTCCGTACGGAGAGACCTCTTTGACCGTAAATGGTCCAGACCATCGAGATTTAAGTTTGCCAGGAAAAAGACGTAAACGTGAATTAAAGAGAAGAACTTGATCGCCTGGTTTAAACATTTTAGGGTGGCGCAGGTTCTTATCGTGATAAAATTTCGTACGTTCCTTATAAAGTTTGTTATTTTCATAAGCAAACGCTCGCCACTCGTCGAGTTCATTCAATTGATTTTTTCTATGCTCGCCGACTGAGTGCGGATCAAAATTAAAAAATTTGAGTGCCCAATACGCGCGATGTTCTACTTCAACCGGGAGATGACACAATTTTCCATAGACCAATCGGAAGGGAGTACAACCGATAGCGGTCTTGTACGCCATCCGATAAGCCCAAAGAGCATCGTCTAATTTTAAAGACCAATCTTTGCGAGAAGTAGAAACAGTTTTTTCTAAAATTCTTTTGAGTTCCCGATTGACAACCTCGACCTGACTGTTAGTTTGGGGTGGTAAGCGGTGGAAAGTTTATGCGTAACGCCATATTTGATTAAAACTTTAGTGAGTTGGGCGTTGCAGAAATGACTTCCCCTATCACTAACGATCGCTCGAGGGAAACCAAAATGAGAAAATAATTTTTTTTAAAAAGAAATCACAACGCGGGCATCATTACTTGGAAGAGCTTGGGCCTCTGCCCACCGAGAAACATAATCTACCGCGACTAAAATATATTTATTACCTAAACTTGAAGGAAACGGGCCGACAAAGTCGATGCCCCATAAATCAAAAATCTCACATTCAAGGTAATAATTTTGTTCCATTTCATTTTTATTTGATATGTTTCCGGTCCGTTGGCATCGATCACATCCGCTCACAAAGATTTGAGCATCTTTGAATATGCTTGGCCAATAAAAGCCAGCACTAAGTACTTTGTGGGCGGTGCGGTTTGCTTGATAATGCCCGCCAGTTGGACCTTCATGAACATGCCTTAAAATTTTAAAACCTTCTTCCCGGGAAACGCATCTTCTTACCACCTGATCCGCACAAATGCGAAATAGAAAGGGGTCCTCCCAAAAATAATACTTCAACTCAGAAAAGAATTTCTTCTTTTGCTGAGATGAGTACTCTTTTGGGAGGACGCGGGCCACAAGATAATTGGCCAGATCGGCAAACCAGGGAGTAGAAGAAGAAACATTTAAAAGTTGTTCATCCGGGAAAGAATCATTAAGAGAATTTTCGTTTAACATACCTATCTCGGGGTTTTCTAATCGAGAAAGATGATCAGCCGCTAGATTTTTCGCTCCTCTCTTATCCCGGATCTCCAAGTCGAACTCTTGAAGTAAGAGGATCCAGCGAATAAGACGCGGCTTGGCGTCCGGTTTAGAGAGGAGGTACTTCAAGGCAGAATGATCCGTAAAAACTATAACTTTGGAAAGCGTAATATACGGCCGGAATTTATCAAAAGCGAAAATGATTGCTAAAGTTCTTTTTCAGTTGTTGTGTAATTTTCTTGCGCCGAGTTAAGAGTCTTGCTAGCGTAATAGATTGGGTGGAAGTTTTTATCAATCCGTTATCCTAGCACCGCACCTACCGCATGGTTACTCGCATCGCACATTATTTCAAACGGCAACTCCCAGACCGGAGCAATCATAATCGGAGCATTAATATATTTAGATTTTATCAATTCAAAAGCAGCTAAACATGATTCGTCAAAATTAAAAGGGGTATCTTTTTCTAAGAGTTGGGTTAGAGGCTTTGTGATTTTTGAAAAGTCCTTGATAAAGCGCCGATAAAACCCCGCGTGGCCTAGAAAACTTCTAATTGCTTTAATGTTCGTAGGCGGCGGCAGTTTTTCGATTACCTCGACCTTAGCTTGATCGATCTCGATTCCCTTAGCAGAAATTTTGTGACCTAAGACTAACCCTTCTCTCACCATGAAATGACATTTCTCCCAGTTTAAAACTAAGTTAGTTTCTTCACAGCGTTCTAAAACCTTAGCCAAATTTTCTAAACATAATGAAAATGAATCACCAAAAATAGAGAAGTCATCCATAAATATTTCCATTATATTTTCTACATATTTATCGAAGATGGCTAACATACACCTCTGAAAGGTAGCAGGTGCGTTGCAAAGGCCGAAAGGCATCCTACGGTAAGCGAAAGTTCCGAAAGGGCAAGTAAATGTTGTCTTCTCTTGGTCCTTAGGTGCGATAGGGATTTGGAAATACCCCGAGAGACCGTCGAGAAAGCAATAAAAACTATGCCCAGATAATCGTTCTAAAATTTGGTCGATAAAAGGGAGGGGAAAGTGGTCCTTATGAGTGGCGTCATTAAGCTTACGATAATCGATACACATTCTCCATCCCGTTACCGTCCTAGTCGGGATTAACTCGTTATTTTCGTTCGCCACTACCGTGATCCCACCCTTCTTAGGCACTACCTGGACTGGACTCACCCACTTACTATCTGAGATTGGATAAATTATTCCCGCATCTAACAACTTAAGCACCTCTCCCTTTACGACCTCTTTCATGTTTGGATTAAGACGACGTTGAGGTTGGATTATAGGTTTTGAATCATTTTCAACAAAGATTTTGTGGGTGCAAAACGAAGGGCTTATGCCCGAAATGTCGGAAATTTGCCACGCTATTGCTCGACGATGCTTTTGTAGCACTTCGATCAGTTGATCGTTCTCGGATTGAGAAAGAAATGCCGAGATTATAACGGGCAATTTAGAATTTTTTTTCTAAAAAGGCGTACTTAAGATGATCGGGGAGTGGTTTGAGTTCAAGAGAAGGTGGTTCTTCATAAGAATTTTTTAAAACTTTTTCTTTTTCAAAAATAAAATTTTCAAAATTTTTTTGTCTAACAGTTGGTGGGTTTTCAAAATTTGTTTGCACGGACATAACCGTGTCTTCAAAAATATTTGGATAACTTTCAGAAAAGGAGGACGAAAAATCATTTGAAGAAACATTAGAAAGAAGAAGTGAAGAATTATCATTGAACTCATCAAGAAAGAAACATGAGTCGTCGTTTTTAAAGGGTTTTTCATTGAATCATTAATAGAAAATGCGACCTCATCATCCCCTACACGAAGAAGAAGCTTCCCGTTACTCACATCAATAACCGCTCGAGAGGTGGCTAAAAAGGGACGACCAAGGATAAGAGGGACATCGACGTCTTCCTCAATATCAAGAATGACAAAATCCACCGGGAAGATGAATTTGTCGACCTTCACTAACACGTCCTCAACGATACCTAATGGGTACTTGATCGACCGATCAACTAATTGGATACTCATACGTGTAGGGCTTAGAGTGCCCAATCCTAACTTCTTAAACAAAGAAAAAGGCTCAAATTGATGCTCGCACCCAAATCTGCTAACGCGTTTTTCATGAAAAGATTACCAAAAACACATGGAATAGAAAAGCTACCCGGATCTTTTATCTTTTTAGGGAGATTAGTGTTTTTTATAACCGCCGAGCACTCTTCATTTAGCGTTACATGAGATAAATTTTCCAGCTTCTTTTTGTTTGTTAGCAAATCTTTCAAATATTTGGCGTACTAAAGCATTTGACTAATCGCTTCATGAAATGGTAAATTTATATGGATTTGTTTAAACATTTCAAGAAAGCGATGATACTGATCGTCTAACTTATCTTGCCTAAGCTTAGCGGGGTAGGGTGGCGGAGGAAATTCTTTTAAAACCTCATTACCTTGAAGATTATCTTTTTCTTTTTCAAAAATATTTTTTTCTTTTTCGCTTCCTAAATCAGTTTCCTTAATGATTACTTGTTCCTTATCAGCATGAGAGGCAATAACCTCTGACTCTTCCCTTGTGGTGGGCGTGTGGACTACTTTGCCGCTCCGAAGGGTGATCGCTTTCGCGTGTTCCCTTGGGTTTGGCTCAGTATTTGAGGGAAGAGTCCCAGGTGGTCTCTCGTAGAAAGCCTTAGCTAGTTGGCCGACTGTTGTTTCAAGATTTTTCATCGACCCAGTTAGATTTCTAATGGCTGCGTCGTTAGAATTCATATATTTGGAAAATACTTCCTCCAAAGATGGAGGTTTTGGAAAATTTTGATTTTGATTTTGTGGTGGCGGTGGAGTAAAATCGTGTGGTGGACGTGCGGCGTTTGCGGGATTACTCCATGAAAAATTTGGATGACAACGCCATCCTGGGTGATACGAATTAGACGCAGCATTAAAACCAGGGGGAACAGAAAAAGCAAAAAAATTAGAAAAATTGTTTTGAGCAGGCCTGGGTATGTTCCCCAGATAATCCACCTGCTCGGCAGCAGCAGCAATTGCATTTTCATGTACCTGACTAGCGGAGGTAGCAGTCATCTCCGTTACTTTCTTGTTCAGCATTTCCACTTGAAGCGCCAGTTGGGACACGGAGTCCACTTCATAGATACCTGCAGGTTTAATTGGGCGAGACCTAGGCGAATTCCACTGATAGGTGTTCATCGCCATATCCTCGATAAGCTCAAGAGCACCCTCCGGAGTTTTTCGGTTCAAAGAACCACCGGAAGCGGCGTCTATCATTTGCTGGGTTGCTTGATTTAGCCCGTTATAGAATGTCTGGACCTGTAACCATACAGGCAGAGCATGATGGGGGCAGCGTCTTAAAAGTTCTTTGAACCTCTCCCAAGTGTCATAGAGGGTCTCAGAATTGATTTGACTATAAGAACAAATATCAGTTCGAAATTTAGCAGTTTTGGTGGGGGGGAAATACCTAGCAAGAAATTTTTCTGTTAAAATGTCACAAGTAGTGATTGATCCCCTTGGGAGAGAACTCAACCACTATTTGGCTTTGTTTCTTAAAGAGAAGGGGAAGAGTCTTAGCCTAATCGCATCGTCTGAGACACCATTGATTTTGAAGGTATCACAGATTTCAAGGAAACTAGCAATATGTAAGTTCGGATCTTCATCTGGTAATCCGTCGAACTGCGCATATTGCTGCACCATTTGTATAGTGCCGGGCTTAAGCTCAAAATTATTGTTCGCTATTGCAGGTCGAACAATACTAGATTCTGTACCCTCCAAGTTTGGCCGAGCATAATAGGACATGGTCCGTTGCTGGTCAACTTCTGGATTGGGATCACCCAAAATTTCAGAATTAAAAACACAATCACCGTTAGAATCCTCAACTGTATCTTGAGAGGTGGAACCCCTGAATCGTAAATTTCTCCGCAAGGAGCGTTCGATTTCCGGGTCCAAATCAACAAGTAACGACGAATTCGTGCGGGTCATACACTAGCAGAAAGAAAAGGGGAAGAGGGGAAAATAAACGAAAGTGAAGGAATACCAAAATTAAAAATGATGACGATGATTTTTTTTTCTTTTTTTTTAGAAGGATAATATTAGGCGGATTATTATAGTCCTGGACTTCCCGAGATCTTCCCTGTGAAGGGTTTGCAACGGTACTAGAGGCTGTGATGGGAATTCAAGCCCAAAGCGTCCTTTCCAGGATTTTAGGTAGGATAGAAAAAAAAAACGATGATATGGATTGATTATAATATATAATAATAATAATAATAATAATTTATTTTATTTTTATTTTTGTAGAAGTAATAGCGACGGCGTTTTCTTAATATTGACAAAAATCCCCTGCAACGGCGCCAAAAACTTGGTGATTAATTTACTATCAACCCGATGAGGCAAGTGTACCTATCAAATTGTAGTACCAAGGTCGTATTTAAAACACGGGGCTGTCAAGTATTACTACTCACGCTTTCTACTATTATCCCACCGTACGAGTGTTGGGTGATTTTGAGAATTTTTAAGACAATAATAAAGACGATAATAAAATGATAAAATCAGATTAAGAAAATAGCATTTGATCAAAGATTCACCATGAAAAGAGACAAGAGAGTAGTAAAATTTAGTTCTACGATTGCAAAATAATTCTTGACCGTGGCGGTTCCGAAAATGAGAGATAATCTCGCTAGAGTACTAAATCTCCTAACTTATAGACGGTTTGTTCCGAATCTCTTCGTAAAACAAACAGGTTTAAAGCCGCATTATCGAAGTGAACCGCACTATTGGATTTGACTCCAATCCGGAGGATTTACGTCATCCTATCTCTAGGGGTGCGTGCAACTCCTTCCTTCTTTGAGTGATCTTTCAAATCAATGAGTTTCTCGACTATTATGAAATGAGATCAAGGGTCTACTACCGTATACCGGAAATACGGAGTCGACGCAAAAATAAATCAAAGAAGGATCGAGAATAATTTAAACAAAAGCAAAACTAAGATATAAAAAGAAATCTCATCTCATTTCATGGATCCTCTTGATCAAACGCTAACGGAAAATTAGCTACGCATAATGGAAATAGAAACGACGATATTGGAGAAAGAAAACATTTTCATTGATAGATAGAAGAGAAGTACAATAAGAGAATTACAAGAACAATAATATTATACTAAAAAGGATTACAATAATCTAAGAACAAGAACAACAAAAAGAACTTTCAAAAGCTTACACAATATCAATACTAGCACTATAATTCCTCTCTACTTCCAACCTCCTCAATGCTTTGGCCAAGGGGTCTTTTTATAGATGAGAGGGAAGGTTCTAGAAATGAGAAGAGAAGAGGGGAGAGCAAGGGGGTTTCGGCCACATGCATGGGAGAAGGGGGGCTGAATGTATTTAATGGGGAGAGAGAAGAAGAAAGAGAGAGGGGGCCACCTACAATGCATTCTTTTTTATTAAGAGAGAAAGAAAAAAGGGGAATGTATGAGAAATGAAAGAGGGGAGAGAGAGAGGTAAGAGGGAATGGATGTGAGTTAAGAGATAAGAGAGAGAAAAATAAAATAATAAAAAGGAGAGAGAGAGTGGAGTGAAGGTGGCCAGCCATGTGAAATGGGTGAGAGAGAATGAGATTCAAATAAAATAAAGAAGAGAGAGGAGAGAGGGGAGTTCGGCCAAGAGCATTGATGGGAACCATGCATGGAAATATCCATGCAAAGGTGGCGGTTTGGGGGGGGGGGATTGGAGAGCTGCTCGGTTAGGACTTGTAGAGGGGCTGCATCAAGAGCTTGGGCTGCACCATAGGGGCTCGGTTTTGTGCTTGGGAGCTGCTCCAATTGAGGGGGGCTGCATGAAGAGGTTCGGCCAGCACAAGGGGGCTGCTCCAAATGGATGCTCGGTCTTGGATTTGTGAAGCTTGGGCTGCACCAAATGGAGGGGGCTGCTTGGCTTGAGCTTGGGTTGTACCATCCTACAACAAAACAAAGACATTAAATTAGTTAATACAATATAATATAACAAAACATAACAACATATTTTTTTATAAAAACACTTAACAAAACATAAATAACAACATAAACATAAAATAACCACATAACATAACAACATAAATTAACAATAACAACATAAAATAATAAACATAAGATAATAAACAAAACAATATAAAAAAAACATTAAAAAAACAATAAAAAAACATAACAACATAAAATCATAAAATAACAATATTAAAGCTTAACAACCATAAAATGCAATGGGAAAATAATTAAAACTAGGGAAATTTAAACTAAACTAACCTAAAAACGATGACTAAAAACTAGTCATCAGTAGACCTCGGGAAGTCCAAGATTACCCCTAAGTCGTAGGAGTAAATGGTTGTGCAAGATTAACTTAATAATACACCCACCCACACCCCATTGTTGTGGGAGGATAGGTTGTTTGGCCTTACGAGCGGTAGGCTCGGTGGTTGTAGAAGCAGACTAATTAGTCCAGTGAGCTTGTGACTCAGAAATGGTTCTTGGAGGGGCAGGTTAGCTCGGGGAGCTTATGGCTCGGAGATATAGATAGTATTCATAAATGCATGTGCATATAGGTGGTGGGTCTTTAGTATTGATGGTCGTCGCACCGACGTCGATACTTTGGCTCGGTAAGTGTGGGTAACACTTTGCCAAAGAAAAGTCTGGTGGGCTAGCCAGTAAGAGTACGCAGGAGCTCCAATGTTGTGTTCTTAGCATTGAGGCGTATGATAGGTATAGGTTAGGTAGTGCAGATACCAACCTACAGGTGGGAGAGGCCCAACCCACTGCTTCTGTTTGCCACTACGGGAGTATCCTGGGAGTTTTGCTAGCTCCAAAAGGGGGAACTAAAGATCTGTGCGCACAGAGTCGAAGTGTGTGAGTTGCACATGTGTGATCATAAAATAAACTACATAACTTTGCATGTCATAGCATAAGCATTGCATTTAAAGCCCTACCCCTATCGTATAAATTGGTTATGGGACATTTTATACGATAGGCCCAGCTAAACGACCCCTCGGTCTATAGGTTTGTATGGGCATTCCTATAAATCCAGGTTACTCTTCTTTATTATTGTTTTACGTGTTACTATTTTACTTATTACTTGTTTACTTGTTATTGCTTTACTTATTACTGCTTTACTTATTACTGCTTTACTCACTATACCATTTGTTGCGTAGTGGTAGACATTTCCCGTAGATTAGATTCACCCTGCTATTGCGTATACCTCGTGCTGTCTTCCGCTCCATTCCTTCTGCTCGGTGCCTAGGAGTCATCGAGGGAGGGGTGGGGGATTGGCTTAATCTTTTGACTAATGGTCGGTGGACCTTATCATTTTAGGGGACCGAGGAGATGCTGCAGCACCAGAGGCCAGTGCAGATGGAGGCGGGACAGTCTAGCACGGGAGATCCAGTTTCGGGATCCGTGAGTGTTATTACTAGTTTTGCTTCTGCGAGAGAACTTGTAGTGAGGGTTTGATGTATCAGGAAGGAGCCCTTATTATTATCTCTATTTCAGTTACTATATGTCGACCTCTTTATTTCTGAGATATTATATTAATGTGATGTGGACTTGAGTTCTAGTTAATCAAATATATACTTTTCTTCTGTTGTGATTGATATGGCCGGCAGGATCATCGTTTTATAGTGGCGACCTTCCCGAGTGATGGTGTCACTGCAAAGCGGTAGTTCTGGGCATAAGACCTGATTTTGTAGCGAAAAATAAATGGGGTCTTACAAACTGGTATCAAAGCAAATCTCGATCCAAAGAAAAGAAGTTCACAAACCCTGGGCCACCCTGCGCAAGCTTAGTTTGAGGACAAACTAGCAGTAGAAGCAATGGTGTGCCCATATGGGAATCACATGCAAAGTGTAACACCTCCCCTGCAATGAGTATATAATATGGGTCCGGCCGGGACCCCACTGTTGAAATTATTGAAGTGGGTGGAAGGTGGTCGGCGGTCTAAATTTTGGAGACCGCAGAGACCGCGCGTCTTGTGTTGGTATTCTGCCGGTCTGGCTCTGCCGGGTTGATTCTGGCGATCGCCTGGTTGGCCGGTTTGTTCCTGGTTGTTGCGGTCTCTCTCCGAGTTATTCTGCTTGGTCTGTCTATATTCTTTGTAAAAGACCGGGCGGTCTATTCTATGTAACCGCCTGACCGGGCGGCTTGTGCTGGCGATCTGGCGACTTGTCTAAAGTCGGCCAGATGGTTCTTAGTTTTCTCCTGGTGGTCTAAGGAAGGAGCGTTCTTGTGTTCGCGCGACTTGTGTGCGATCTGCCTGCTGATCTGCGGTCTTGGATGGAAGGTTGTCCAAGTGGTCTGATCACGCGGTCTACTTTGTGAGACCGCTGGCGATCTGATGGGTGGTGATTGTATCTCTCCTGTTCGGTGACGATATCTGTCTACCCGCCTATAAATAGGGGTGCTGCATGGCCCTTCATTCATAACGAGAACTGTAAGAACTAGAGCATGGGTTAATTTGTGCGGTCTCAACTTTGAGGTCGGGCGGTCTCAGAAGCGAGTTGACTGTTTATTGTGTTCGCAGGTTTGCGGTCAGCAGGTTGCGGTCTCATTCCTTGGTGATTCCCAGCGGCTTGAATAAATAGTTCGGCAGCGGTCTGTCTGCGAACTGGTTTATGGTGTTCTTGTGCTGTTCGCATCGAGCTCAGCGATCAGGCGACCATCAGCGGTTAGGCGATCTGAGTTGCGGTCTGGCGACAGCTTCTGTTCTTCGTTCAATTAAATAAGCTCCAGTTCGTGCGGTCTGAGGTGGCAGTCTTGTAGTGCAGGCGGTCTGTCTGTTTTCTATTCGCGCGGTCTCAGGTCAAGCTGGGCGATCTCTGGAGTTGTGCGGTCTCTGCTTTGTCAAGCTGCCAGTTTTACTTTTTGGTGTTTTGTTCTTCTTTCCTCCGTGATTCTTATGAACCATGTCTCGCCATGTATACCTCGCACTATAAATGAAGTTTGTGATTCAATAAAGTTTCTTGTGTTGCTGTGTGGCATTGTGGTTGTTTGGCTATAACTCAGTTGATGCAACTCCTGCTTACTCCTAAACGATTCAATTTCAAAAATTTTAACATGGTATCAGAGCCAGGTTGTTGGAGTGGATAAGCAGTGATCAACTTGAGTTGCCATCGTCTTTGTGAGGAAGAGACCACATAGATTACCATGGAAGATGGATACGCAAGAGGGCTTGGTATTGAACTCCTAACACCGATTAACTATAAGAAGTGGAGGTCGTGTATGGAGAGTTACTTACTTGGCGAGGATCTATGGGAGATAGTTGGAGGAGAAGACACACAAGAAGTGTTTCTAGCAGGAGATAATATGGCAGAGGTGAGACTTTGGAGGAGGACTAATGCTAAGGCAGAGTTCACTCTCAAGAGGGCTACCTCACCAGAGTTATTCGATCACATCATTGGATGTAAATCTGCTGCTGAGATTTGGACATCTTTGGACGGGCTGTTTAATAAGAAGAATGTAGCTCGGCTACAGTTTCTTGAAAATGAGTTGGCGAAGGCCTCTCAAGGTGGTCTTTCTATTTCTACCTTCTTTCCCAAGATGAAGAACCTCACAGCAGAGATTTCTGCATTGGACCCTGATGAGCCCATCTCGGAGGCAAATCTGAAGAGGCATATCATCTGTGGGTTGCGGTAGGAGTGTCTTTCCTTTGTGACTTCAGTTCAGGGTTGGGCAAATCAACCATCTCTGTTGGAGCTGGAGAACTTACTTGCTTCGCAGGAAAGTTTGGCAAGACAGATGGCGGGGACTTCTATCTCTGGGGGAGATAGTGATGTGTTGTTTTCTGGAAAGAAGAAGAAGAAGTGGGACAAGAAGAAGCCAGGTAAGGATGGACCCTTTACTTCAGGTCAGCAGGATAGAGGTTATGCTTCTAAGTCTGATGGGAAGAAGAAGGGGGAGGGACCAAGGTGCTTCAGGTGTAATAAGGCCGGCCACTTCAAGAAGGATTGCCGGGTTAATCTTCAGGGGGGACATGCAGCGGAGAAGGAGAAGCCAAAGTCTGATGAAGCTAGATGTGGAGGAGCCTTTGCGGCTAATATGATGGCCATGCCCGTTAAGGCCTTGGCTGCCATCAACTTCGAAGAGGATTGGATCGTGGCTTCAGTGTGTGGGCATCACCTCACCGGGGATGAATCAAAGTTCTCTTCTTTGGCGTCTTACTCAGGTAACGATGCAATCATTACAGCTGATAATTCTGTTCATGCAGTAGAACAAGAAGGTGTTGTCTCTCTGAGCAGTGATAAAGGTCCACTCACATTGAGGAGTGTTTATCACGTGCCTGGTATGAAGAAGAATCTCTTCTCTGTGACAAATGCGGTCGATGCCGGTTATCACATTCTGTTTGGCCCAACAGAAGTGAAGTTTCTTAAAACTCAACCGGAGATAAAGGGAGATGTTATCCATGTTCGAAGGCGGGTTAAGGACTTGTTCTTTTTATCGACAAGTACCTATGTTGATAAGATGAAGACCAACAATAGCGCGGCTATCTGGCATGAAAGGTTGGGGCATGTTGGCATGGACAAATTGAAGGTTATGGCGGTAAGAGGCCTTGTCAAGGGCTTGCCTAGCTTGTCCTCTTATGGAGACGGTCATGTTTGTGCAGGATGTCAGTTTGGTAAGTCTCATCGACTTCCATTTGATAAATCACAAACAAGATGCAAAGCGTCGTTGGAGTGCATTCATGGTGATTTGATGGGACCGACTGCCACCCCAAGCCTTGGAGGCAATAGATATATGTTGGTGTTGATTGACGATTACACCAGATTTGTCTGGGTGTATTTTCTGAAAGAGAAGTCGGAAGCCTTTGCGAAGTTCGTGGAGTTCAAGGAGCTGGTGGAAGGTCGGTTAGGCCTGCGGGTGAAAAAATTGAGAACTGACAATGGTGGGGAGTTCACCTCTGGTGAGTTCTCAAGTTTTTGCAGGAAACACGGCGTCCGGAGAGAGCTCACTTGTGCCCATACTCCACAGCAAAATGGCGTTGCGGAGAGGAAGATCCGTCATCTGACGGAAACCTGCAAATGCTGGCTTCATGCTGAGAGTATCCCAAAGTCCTTTTGGGCGGAGGGAATGTCTTGTGCAGCATACGTCATCAACAGGATGCCTCTAATTCCTATCAACATGAAGACCCCTCACGAACTGATGTTCAAGGAGAAGCCGATTGTTGCACACCTTCGGGTGTTTGGGTCAACATGTTATGTGCATATTCCTGATGCTCTTCGGACAAAGCTAGATGCGAAAGCAAGGAAGCTAGTCTTTGTTGGGTATGATGAGCGGAAGAAAGGATAGAGATGCATGGATCCTGAGACACGGAGATCAGTGGTATCTCGGGATGTGGTGTTCAATGAGGTAACTTCCTACAAGGGGAGTTCAGGAGTTGAACTACCGGAGAGAAGGGTTGATGAAGAAGGGAAGGCTGCGGGAAATCTTCAAGTGGAGTTGCATGTTTCACCAGGAGCTCCAGCTGTGTCAAGCTCTGAGATGGAGGCTTCAGGTTCTGGAAGCAGGGGGAACGATGCTCCAAGTTCGTCCGGAGGAGGAGCTAGCACAGAAGAAGCAGCTGAGGAGGTGGTTAGTCAAGAGCAACCTCTTAGGAGGTCGAAGAGGACTATCAAGCCACCAGATCGATACACAGGAGGAAACATGGTGAGCTTTATCTCATGTTTCTTCGTTGGTCCCTTGGATGAGAGGGAGCCATCGATCTTTGAGAAAGCCAAAGGCGTGAAGCAGTGGGACATTTCTATGCAAGAGGAGATGGATGCTCTCAAGAAGAATGAGACTTGGTCTCTAGTGCCCAGGCCCAAGGGCATTACCCCTGTGACATGCAAATGGGTTTATAAGCTCAAGAAGAAAGTTGACGGCACGATCGAGCGATACAAGGCTCGCCTTGTGGCTCGCGGGTTCTCACAGCAGTATGGAGAAGATTATGATGAGATGTTCAGTCCAGTGGCAAAGATGACCTCAATTCGATTTGTTATTGCTTTGGCGGCATCTAGTCGATGGGAGATTTGGCAGCTCGATGTGAAGAATGCTTTCTTATACGGAGAGATTGGCAAGGATATCTTCATGATCCAGCCGCCGGGTTTCATCTCGGAGGATTGTCCGGACTACGTCTGCAAACTGAGGAAGGCCCTATATGGGTTGAAGCAAGCGACTCGGGCGTGGTATGGGAAGATCGTAGAGTATCTTCTATTCTGCGGGTTCTTTGCTTCAGACTTTGATTCTAGCTTATTCGTCAAGAAGGAGGGGGCACTTTGGGTTATTGTTCTGCTGTATGTGGATGACATGATTGTCATCGGGAACTCGAAGGAGGCAGTAGCGAGGCTGAGAGCTGAACTTGCTATCAGGTTTGAGATGAAGGATCTGGGTGAGCTTCACCATTTCCTTGGACTCGAGGTCCAGAGGCGGGAGAGCGGAGTGCTCGTTTCTCAGGCTGGATATGCGGGGCGGATCGTTCAACGATTCGGCATGGAGGAAGGGAAGAGCAGCTCTATACCTCTGGAACAGCATCATAAACTTCGGAAGGATGAGGGGAGAGCTCTATCTGATCCGTTGGTGTTCCGAGCACTGGTTGGGAGCTTGATTTACTTGACCATCACGAGGCCAGATATTGCTTAGCAGTTGGCAAAGTGAGTCGGTACATGGCGGAGCCACGGAAGCCTCATCTTCTAGCGGCGAAAGGAATTTTGAAGTATGTGAAGTCGACCTCTGATTTGGGTCTCCTATATAGGAGAGGGTCAAGCTTTGAGCTGTATGGATACATGGATGCTGACTACGGGAGAGACGTGGATGATCGGAGATCAACGTCTGGTTTTGTCTTTATGACAGGCCCCACAGCTATTTCTTGGTGCAGCAAAAAGCAAGACTCGATGTCCGTATCTACCACAGAAGCGGAATACAAGGCTTCGGCCTTGGCAGCTCAGGAAGCCGTTTGGCTCAGGAGGTTGGTGGAGGACGTTCATGAGGAGGTTCGAGGTCCCACTATGCTACGCGGGGACAATGAGAGTGCTCTCAAGCTGGTTAATAATCCAGATTGTCACGCGAGGACCAAGCATATTGAGATTGAACACCATTTCATTCATGAGAAGGTGTTGGGAGGACCTCTTATGGTCGAGCATGTTCGGAGTGTGGACAATGTTGCAGACATCTTCACAAAGCCGCTGGCGAAGGGACCGTTTACTCGGTTGCGGAGTTTACTCGGGCTAGTTTCCACTTCCCACTTCAAGGGGGAGTGTTGAAATTATTGAAGTGGAGTGGAAGGTGGCCGGCGGTCTAAATTTTCGAGACCGCAGAGACCACGCGGCTTGTGTTGGTATTCTGCCTATCTGGCTCTGCCGGGTTGATTCTGGCGATCTACTGGTTGACCGGTTTGTTCCTGGTTGTTGCGGTCTCTCTCCGAGTTGTTCTGCTTGGTCTGTCTATCTTCTTTGTAAAAGAACGGGCGGTCTGTTCTATGTAACCGCCTGACCGGGCGGCTTGTGCTGGCGATCTGGCGACTTGTCTGAAGTCGGCCAGATGGTTCTTAGTTTGCTCCTGGTGGTCTAAGGAAGGAGCGTTCTTGTGTTCGCGCGACTTGTGCGCGATCTGCCTGCTGATCTGCGGTCTTGGACGGAAGGTTGTCCAAGTGGTCTGATCGCGCGGTCTACTTTGTGAGACCGTTGGCGATCTGACGGTTGGTGATTGTATCTCTCCTGTGCGGTGACGACATCCTTCTACCCGCCTATAAATTGGGGTGCATGGCCCATCATTCATAATGAGAACTGTAAGAACTAGAGCCTGGGTTAATTCGTGCGTCTCAACTTTGAGGTCGGGCGGTCTCGGAAGCGAGTTTATTGTTTGCTGTGTTCGCAGGTTTGCGGTCAGCAGGTTGCGGTATCCTTCCTTGGTGATTCCCAGCAGCTTGAATAAACAGTTCGGCAGTGGTCTATCTGCGAATTGGTTTATGGTGTTCTTGTGATGTTCGCATCGAGCTCAGCGATCAGGCGACCTTCACCGGTTAGGCGATCTGAGTTGCAGTCTGGCGACAGCTTCTGTTCTTCATTCAATTCAATAAGCTCCAGTTCGTGCGGTCTGAGGTGGAGGTCTTGCAGTGTAGGCGGTCTGTCTGTTTTTTGTTCGCGCGGTCTCAGGTCAAGCCGGGCGATCTCTGGAGTTGTGCGGTCTCTGCTTTGTCAAGCCGCCAGTTTTACTTTTTGGTGTTTTGTTCTTCTCTCCTCCGTGATTCTTATGAATCATGTCTCGCCATGTATACCTTGCACTGTAAATGGAGTTTGTGATTCAATAAAGTTTCTTGTGTTGCTGTGTGGCATTGTGGTTGTTTGGCTATAACTCAATTGATGCAACTCCTGCTTACTCCTAAACGATTCAATTTCAAAAATTTTAACACCCACAACATATAATCGCCACCACTTTAGTATTAAAAAGTGATATAGATCTAACCATCTCAAAACTCAGAACTAACACTGCGGAAACATTAAAATAACCACAGAAGTTGTCCACATCTACATAAGAGTACTACGGCCTTAAGGCCTTACAAAACTCATACTCAAGTCATAACAAACAGGGCATAGAAATGTCCAACAGATCACCACAATCCTAAGCTACCTCGGCATGCAAGCCGGAACAGGTAAAGGCATAATAATCAAACAACAAAGCATGAAGGGTGCACTTCAAGAAGCTTAGGCCTTTCTGGCCGGCGAGCTAGGTCCAGCCTACGATCCTTGCCCTGCATCCAAATCACAAAGAGCGGTATAACGAGGGTCAGCTTTGGCTGACTAACAACGGTGTAACAACACCCCTCCTCCCAGCCGTCCTAGCGGACCCCGGGGAACTACATCACCCTGCAAGTCAGCACTTCGTATGCAAATGTAATAAACAGTATTAACATAAACATGACAAGCATGGTTGTCACAATCATCATCCATGTTTCTATGTTGAGCAATAAAAGTAAGGGGATCTAGCAATGCAACATGTATGCAAACCTGGATTTCACCCAAGGCACCCTATGGCGTGTAAGCTTCTAACATAACAACACACATCAACATCTCATAACAAACAAAATGGTACTCATCATTCCCCCACTGGCGTACAAGCCCAAGGCCAAGAATTCCATTGGGACCTCACCACTTACATGGCTCATCTTGCCAGCGGGCGCACCAGCATACTTGTTCTCGCCACAATCACAAAACCAAGAGCCAAGAACTCCACTCGGACCTCACCACTTACATGGCTCATCTTGCCAACGGGCGCACCAGCAAACTTGTTCTCGCCACAGCCCAGAAGGGGACTTGTCTTGCCGGGGCACTCTCCCCACATGAATCAAAGCATTCACGGGCTAGCCAACTGACCACAAAGACAAACCACGCCTTCACATACACATAACATTTACCCTTTCCAAACCAACGTTCATTCTCACACGAATATAAGGGCAACACATTCGACGTTTTCACTGTCATCAAATTTCTAGCAAAATACCTAAAATGCACGGTAAGCAACATCACCAAATCAGACCACCGGTCACAATTTTGGCTTCACCCAAGATGCCTAATCCACTAACGGAGCAGATCTCTAGTGCAAAATCATGTCGGGGACGGACTCAATCAACCCGATGGTTCTTCTTGAACCAAGGCGACCCAAACCCCTCTCACATGAAAGATCTGGTGCCATAAAATTTCAGAAAAGAGAAAGGTAAAAGAATAAAAGACATGCACGCATCCTAAAATCGGGAGGAGAGATGTCGTTACCCTAAGAGTTCTCTTCCTCGCCATGGATCGGTTGAATGGAACGGATAGAAAGAATAGCCTTCTAGTCCTCTCCACGGATCTGGTCTCAGATCGGCGAACAGAGCTCCGGTGCTCCAACAATGGGAGATCTAGCCTTCTTCTTCCACCAAACCCTACCTCTCTTCTACGCCTCCAAAAGCACAAAGGAGTTCCTGCAAAGAGAAAAGAACTTCTCTGCCCTAAATAAGACCTTAGGACGCACTTATCTAAACCGTGAGATCAAGCCAAACAAATCGGACGTCCAGGAAAAGCTACTTACGGAACTGGTTCCTCCAGCTAACGCCCGCGTTCATCAAACTCCCTCTCCCTTCGTCGAACTCATTGTCGAGCTCCGTTCGACGAACTCCCTTCGTCAAACTCTTCGTCGAACTCCGTTCGAAGAACGAATTTCGTCGAACTCTTCGACAAACTCTGTTCGATGAACGAACTTCGTCGAACTCCTTTCGACGAACGAAACCAGCTCAATGTCCCAGCGATTTCGAACTTCGTTCAACGAACTCTCTTCGTCGAACTCCCTTTGTCGAACTCCGTTCGACGAACGAAACCAACTCAGCATCCCAGTGGTTCCGAACTCATTTCGTCGAACTCCGTTCGATGAATTCCCTTCGTCGAACCCCGTTCGACGAACTCCCTGTCTTCGCTTCTCGAGAAATAGTTGTTTCTCGAGAAGTAGCTTTAACCTTCACTTCTCGAGAAATAGTTGTTTCTCGAGAAGTAGCTTGACCCTGCCTTTCTCGAGAACTAGTTGTTTCTCGAGAAGTAGCTTGAGCGAAGCCTGGGGTGTTACAAATCCACCCCCCTTAGAAGAATTTCGTCCTCGAAATTTAAAACGTTAACGAAAGCATAACTAACACACATACCTGAAACGAACAGTTCCGGAAAGTCATCCCGCATTGTTTTCTCTCGCTCCCATGAGAACTCATCTCGTACGCAATTATCCCCACGCACTTTCACCAGCTTGACCTCTTTGTTCTGCAACCGTCGAACTTCAGAATCCTCCATGCAAACCGGACGAACTATCGTCCTCAGATCTTCGGTTATAGGAACTGTTGGAGACTCAACCACATCCTCCAGCTCCACCAATGCTTTCATCAGCACCGAAACATGAAATACATCATGTAATCTGCTTAGCTCTACGGGCAATGCCAACCGATAGGCCGCTTCGCCTATGCGCTCTGTAACCTTAAACGGACCCAAGTATCTCGGACTCAATTTCTTGAGTCGTCGAATTCGCAAAACGCCTTTGAACGGCTTGATCTTCAGGTAGACCATGTCGCCCACCACAAACTCCACATTTCAGTGGCGCGCATTAAAATACTTTGCCTGCCGATCCTGAGCAACCTTCATGCGCTCCTCGATCGTTCGCACCAACTCACAAGCATCTGCCACCACTTCTTTTCCTAGCAACTGGGTGTCTCCCGCCTCTATCCAAGACATCAGCGCTCGACACCACCTTCCATACAAAGCCTCGTATGGCGCCATTTTGATACTCGCCTGAAAACTATTGTTGTAGGCAACCTCCACCATGAAGAGGTGGTCTTCCAAGCTTTTACAGAAATCGAGAGCATGCATTCTTAACATGTCCTCCATCGTACGATTCGTTCTCTCCGTTTGGCCATCGGTCTGCGGATGGAACGCGGTACTAAACTTCAGTTTTGTGCCCAAACTTTGCTGCACTAACCTCCAGTCCTTGGACGTGAATCGCGCATCGTGATCACTAATGATGCTCTTTGGAATTCCGTGCAACTGCACAATGTTTCGAACATAAAGCTCCACGAGCTTCTCCACGCTATCGTCCTTCCGATTTGGAATGAAGTGGGATACCTTGGTCAGGCGATCCACAATCACCCAAATCGCATCGTTATTTTACCGCGATCGAGGTAAACCATGCACAAAATCCATGGAGTTGTCGTCGAATTTCCACTCGGGGATAGGAAGAGGTTTCAAGAATCCACCCGGCCTTTGGCATTCCTCCATCACTAAGGCGCACGTCTGACACCGGCTTACATACAAAGCTACATCCTGCTTCATCCCATGCCACCAAAAAGATTTCTTCAAATCCAAGTACATCTTCGTACTTCCTGGATGAATGGAGTATTGATGCGCGTTCGGCAAGTGCACCGGTCGCTGTCAAGTAATAAATTTGGGAATAGCTTCCCCGAATGTCAATCTCTTGAGGAATGCAGGTTCTGGTGAACGAAACGTGAGGTGAGTCGATTGTTACACGAGCGAATAAAATAAAACAGGGGCGTTGTGATTGGTGTCCTAAGCTATTGCGTAAATGAGAGAAATGCGGGTCGAAAAGCACCGCTTCGCAAGGTGTGGGTAAGTGCAGCGGCCGCGATGCCGCGCTTCGGTGAGTGGGTGGAGTGGCCTCAGAGCGGGATTTTGTGAGGGTCGTATTCACCTCTTCGCCAACATCACCACTAGCTATTGCTAGATGGCTTCACACACAAACAACTTAGACTATCACAACAACAAGGAAAGCTATTCTCACCACCACAGCATCATTGCACATGAACAACAAGCAA
Source organism: Dactylorhiza incarnata (assembly GCA_033032865.1). Classification (NCBI taxonomy): domain Eukaryota; kingdom Viridiplantae; phylum Streptophyta; class Magnoliopsida; order Asparagales; family Orchidaceae; genus Dactylorhiza; species Dactylorhiza incarnata. Next base: position 502,172 of record JAWHQI010000210.1, read on the forward strand.
GGATCTAAAACATTAGTCTAACGAGCATTCATTAAAACAACACAAAGAGAAAGCACAAGCATCAAAGTTTAGAAAGGACCAAAAAGAGTATGTCACCGCGTCTTGGGTTCTCGGCCGGAATGAGAGGTTGTCGGGCTCTCTCCGGGCTCAGCCCTCAGATGGTGTGCGGACTCGAAGGAGGCTGTCACCGCTCCAACGATCTACAACATTTCTATGGCCTCCAATGGTGAAGAATGCTTGAACTAGTGGCGGAGAATACTTGCAAATGCTCCCGGATGGAAGAAAGGTGAAGGAGATCGCCGGAAATGGTCTCCTCTTGTCTCCTCCGATGGAAGGGGCGAAAATGGCGGGATTCCTGGCTTTTCCCGCGAGGGGTATCGGTCTCTCCCGCGGCTTCCCATTGACTGCAGCTTTTCCTGCATTAAATACTAAACAGGCAGAGTTTTGGTCACGCAAGGGCGAACGAACGATCGTGCGCTGCCCGTGCATTATTTAAAGATAAAAATAAGCTTGAAGACGAAGCTGCGCCGCCCGTGCGATTTACTCACGCACGGGCAAACCCGCCCGTGCATCAAACGCACGGGTAAATTCAGAAATGCTAAAACCCGTGCCATTTTACTAACGCACGAGTAAACCCGACCGTGCGTAGAAACGCACGACTAAACTCAGATCGCCTATTTTCTGCCCAGAAGAGAACGCACGACCACAACTGTCTGTGCGTCAAGGAAACGCACGACCGTGAGTTGTACACAGTCATGAATTCTAGGAGAAAACTGGAGGATCCGACCGCCTACACACAAGACAAAACAGCTGGGAAAACACCTCCAGCACCAGTTAAACACAGAAAAAGGAATGGGGAGCGCCATGTGCTTACCCCCAATAACAAGGAGCGCAAATGCACACCGAAATGGGCCTAAGAGTGCACCTAGCAAGGAATAACAAATATGATCGAAACCATGCCTAAATTGTAGTGCATCGACTAGAAATACGGCCCAAATGAGTCCATAAATGTGTATATAAATGGGACTCATCACACCCCCAGACTTAACCATTTGCACGTCCCGGGCAAACTACTCAGCTCTCCTGTCGGAACAATTGGATATGAGATTGTGATTGAGTGGTGGAGACTCATGCGAAGTCGCATGCTCACGTGCGTAAAAATACATTAGAATAGAATTAAACTCAAGATTATATCTAACTATTTCTAGAACAGTAATTTGAAATCTACTTTACTTGGATGGTGAATCCCGGTGAATCTTTCGGTCGCGCACAAGGGAAAATAGCGTGACTAATGAGTAGAGTATTACTCAAATCAAAGCTCGGGACAATCTCCTAAGAAATCCATCAAAGTCGGTGTCCATAGGCTTGCACGTTCGCACTCTCTCTACTGCATGAGACGACTCGTATCTAAAATCAATAGGACTTATAGGTTAAGATTTGGCTTAGGTTGAGTTTAGGCAAGATAAGTAGAAGGACGATGGGAATCGCACTCAACATAACCTGAGCACTAAAGAGAATAAAAATCACTAATACAACATTTTCAAGAACTACACAACACCCCCAGACTTCAACTGAACACTAGGTGCGTGCTAAGCCAATCATACTTTGTTTTTGTCGAGAGAAAGTAATTGAAAGTTCTTTTTGAACAATTTTTTTTCTTTTTCCTTTTCTCTACTCGACAGAATATCTTTTGTAGGCTTAATAAAAACTTCTCCTTCAGCTTTTTCAAGGCTACCATACACCACAGAGATAGCACCAAAAGTGATAGATAACTAAATTCCTTTCAGCTCATTTGTTGGTGCGAAAATAGGTTTGGTCGTATGGCTTTGGTGAGATTTTAGTGGAATTAAACAAGGAGGCCAGGTAAGCTCAAATGGTCTTGCAATGGTGATTACATTGGTAAGGATTTCAAAAGCACAAACGGATCAAGAAATGGCCTAAATCACACTTTATAATGAGTACTTCAACGCAATCGTTTCAAGAGTCGCCTAGTGCAAGTTCTAGCCACCGAGAATGGTTGTCCTTCCTTCCGACCCTAGTAATAAGTTACTACTAGTCCAGCTACACTCGACCTTATGCTACCGTTGGATTCACCGGATTCACCACTAAAGTAAAATAAATTGCAGCTACTATAATAGAAATAATTAAATTACAACATTGAATTTTATTATACTCTAATTGAATTTCTAGGCGTGACGGGAGCACTCGACTAGAGCACTACTCGAGTCGACATTTTTCACTACTCCTCACTCCTACACTAACAATCCAATTCTTACGAGCGGGGGAACCTCGCAGCAATACCCAATAAGCGCGCGTGATCAAGTGCGCGTGAACTAGGTGCAAGTGTATGCAATGTGCACAATAAAATTGAAAATTCCTAACTCAGCACATTCTAACATGACATGCAAGTGTGTGCACGTGCACAACTCGCTCTCCCCCAGACTTGATCAAAACCAAATAAAAATTCAAACAAAAAGAAAAAGAGGGGTAGAGTAGACCTATGCTCACGAATGAGCATGCCAGAAGTGCGGTAATTCCATCTTTAAATTTTCTCCTTCCTCATCCACCACACGAGAGCTTCAGCCTACGATGTTAGCAAAAAGAAAATAACAGAACATACAAGAAATTAAAAGGCAAACGGAACCGGTTGGTTCCCATGGGTTGTAACACACCAAAAGTCGTAATTTGTCGAAGTAGGCGGAATGGTAGTACGGCGCTCGAAGTAGGCTAAATTTCCCCTACCTGCTCCTCGCGCACGGTCAGTGGCTTTCTTCGCGCACGACCAGTGATCGTGCGCCATGATCGTGCGTTAATTGAGAGGAATAGGGGTCGGCTGAAAGGGTGTACGCACACGACCAGTGATCGTGCGCCATGATCGTGCGTTAATTGAGAGGAATAGGGGTCGGCTGAAAGGGTGTACGCGCACGACCAGAGGTTCTTCGCGCACGACCAGAGACCGTGCGCCTGTGAACGTGCGCACTATTTATTCTGCTCCGCAAAAATGAACGGAGAAGATTATCCGGCGGTTCAAAATTCTTGGAATTTGATCCAACGGCTGTGATGATTGGCTGGAGGGTATTAGGGCTTTTGAGAGGGGTTCTATCCTCATAATATCAAGGCTCTTCTCTCTCCTAGGCTAGAGAAAGAAGAGGGAGGCAAGGAAGAAGAAGAGGAGATCCCGCCATTGACGGAGCTCCGGAGCTCCGTTTCGCGAGCCGTTTCCAGATCTGGAGAGTGCAGCCCGGTGCGGTCCTATCCCTCCGTGTAAAATCTCAGATACATGGCTAAGAAGAACGCTCCTAGGGTAACGATTCCTGATCCCGATAATTGGACTTGTCAATTGTCCTCTCTTTCATTTCTCTATGCTTGCATGAGGAATCCCTTTCATCAAATGGGTGAAGTGTAGGATTTCCTCAAGTTCTTCGGAACTCCGGGTAGATTGTGTCCGTCCCTGGCATTATTGCATGTAGAAATCCGGTAGTCGTGCGGATTTAGGCATTTTGTGTGAAGCCTATTCGTGGCCGTGAGCCCGAATCGGTGATGCTTGATTTGCAACGTTGCATTTAGGTTAAGCCTAGAATGCGTGCCGGATAATGACTCCGTGAAATCATCTATAGTATTGCGGGATTTAAGTGTAGGCGGCTTGTGAAGATCCTAACGAAAGCCCCATGCTTTGAGATTGGATGAAGGCAAACCTTCACCACAAAATTGATGCGGAGCGTATTGTACCTCCCTTGTTGAGTATTTGTGAATCCTAGATCCTTGCAAAGGGGTTAGGTGCGTAGCATATAATTTGTGTAGCACTTGAAAGTGCTAAACCCTTACGGGCCGAGGTGAAGTCGTACCCGCGTCGTGCGATAGATCGTGACGATTAGAGCACGGGCAAAGCTAAACCAAACTCGTTTCCATGCAGATCGGTAAGAGGTCCCTACCTCATGGAAGCCGTGTGATCATGGGAGAGGTCGTGGAAGGTGATTTACCTAGACCGACCAAAAGCTCTTTTCCCCGCCTAAGGCGATGGCCCTTACGGTGGAGTGTTTTGTGAAATTGATGTTGTTAGCCTCATGCGGTTGTTTAGGCAGTTGTGGGGAAGCTTTGGGTGAACCCAACCAGCATCATGTGCATACCTAGGTTCCCTCCTTTTGATGCTCAACCTAGAAGATTGATTGTGCTTGAAACCTCACCTTGTGTAGTTGCACTTTCTTTATATTAGTACTTGTGCTAGTATGGATTGCTTGCAGGGTAGAAGCTCTGCCACCCCGGGAAAAGGGTGGGGTCGTTACAATTTGGTATCGGACTTAAGGCGTCGATCCGTAGTTTAGCGAATTCGGGACGAATTCCTTTTAAGGGGTGGTGTGCACGGGATGTGCATTCACCTACAACGACAAAAACTAATAAGAATGTCCACTTAGGAATGGAAAAACATACTTGTTTGCGGAACCTGAGCGTTCCACGATTGTTGTTTGCTATGTTTTCAGTCACTAAATTGTGTCTTACACGATTATAGGTGACTAGGAGTGGTGCGGGGCCGTCTCAACCCCGTAACACTGCTGAAAGTAGTGGGTCGGCTGAAGTGCCAGCGACCACTCCTCCTACTGAGATGATCAGGTTAATCGCAGAAGCTGTCTTCGCGATGATCAATGCTCAACCGCAAAGGCTTGCACAACCAGCTACGCCTAATACAGATGCGGCCCCGGTGATCGAACCTGCAGTGGAACCTGCGGTGGAACCGAGGGTTGAGACCCCTGTGCCAGTGGCTGCAGTGGAACCTGCGGTGGTGCAAAGGGTGGAGCGTCCTATAGAGCGTGTAGCCGTTGCGTGAGCGCGTGATCAACAACTGTAACACTTTCTAAGCTTCCACCCTCCAACTTTCTCGGGGACCGGATCCCCAACGGAGGCGGAGGACTGGCTGTCAACGGTTAGAAAAACTCTAAAGGCGACAGCAACAGAAGAAGCTATGATGGTCACTGGTGTTTAGCCTCTTTTTGTAATTATTGCCCCTATAATTAGAAAAACAAAAAAATATATATGTTTTTCCTCTTTTTGTAATTATTTTTGCCCCCCCCCCCCCATTTTTTTTACTTAGAAAAAACCAAAAAACAATGACGAAAATTTCACTTAAAAATTAGTTATAACAAAATTTACTAAATTTTGTCATAACACCAAAAAAAATTTATGTTTTTTTTATTATTTTCTTTTCTTTCTCTTTTTCCCCCTTTTTTATTCATGTGCATATTTTTAACAAAATAAAAAAATAAAAAAATATATGATGAAAAAATTTCTTAGAAAAAATCAAAAATATTTTGTATGTATTTTTACTTTTCTTAATTTTCTTCTTTCTTTGTTTTTTTAGTATTTATTTATGTATCTTGTTATAAAGAAAATCAAAAATCCCAAAAATATCATATCTTAAAAACTCCAAAAAAAAATATATTGGAAAAACTTATCAAAAAATACAAAAATAAAATAAAACTCATACTTAGCTTTTTGTTATTTCCAAGGCTAGGTAGAGTTTATCTTTAAGCATTTTCATTATTTTTTATTTGCTAAAATCATTTTATCTTTATCATAGTTTGTAGATTTGAATTTTTGGAATTTTAGTAGTAAAGAACATCTTGTGATTTTAATTTAATTTGAGAACAAACCTTTTAGCACTACTTCAAGTTTACCCTAAATAGTTTCTATTTGTATTATATTGGCAAACCATCTATAGATTTAATTATTCTAACTCTAAACTTGTGAAACTTTAGGAATATTTTAATCTACTAAACTTTGCTCTCAAAATTCTTTTTTATTATTCTAGATTTTCTCCTGAAAACCCCCCTTTGTAAACACCAATTTAGCTTTGCATAAAAAAATAAAAGAAGAAGTTTAAAAGAAATCCTGTGTCAATGGGAATAAAAGATTCCGTAAACACAGGCACCCAATATTGTTAAAAGAAATCCTATGTCAATGGGAATAAAAAAAATTTCCGTAAACACGGGCATTGGGTTAAGTTTAAAAATGTTCAATCTTCCCTCGTAAACCAGCGGCGGGAGACAAAGTAAACCACCAAAAAGGTGGGGTGAGAGGATTAAATCCATCACCCCTAATCCAAGCACTCTTCTTTTTGCCAAGGCTACCTTTTTTCCCTACCCCTTAGCCAATAAAATTGTAGGCTAGATTTTAATTTAAAAAGTTTGCGAGAGCATAATTGGTAGGTTTTATTTATTCTTAAAAATTTTCTTTAAAAAGTTAAAGTTTTATATAATTCTACTCTGATTAAAGGCGCCAAAGACTGCAATATTCGACGCTATTTAACTAACTTTAGAAGTCTCGCTAAAACTTTTTCGCTCTTTTTAAATCATCTTCATAATTTAGGACTTACCTTTTTAATTCCCTAAAATTTATTTCAAACTTACTTTTGATTAAATAAAACTTTAGTAAATTTAAAATTTTATTAAACGTCTTATAGGTATCCCTTACTTTTGCTCTGGAATAACAAAAGCTTAAGTATGGGGGTATTTGATGAATAGTAAATTATACGTACTTTAGTATAGATTTTAGCTTAGTTTTAAATAATATTGTACATATTTCTTGTAAAATATTGAACAAATCATTTGTTTTTGCTAATTTATATATATTTATACATTTTTATGTAAAAAAGAAATATATATAAAGTATTTAAATATATATGTATGTATATATGTAAATGTATATTTAAAGTATGTGTAAATATTTATTAAATAAAAACTATATATTTATGTAATTATAAACTATAATAAGTTAAATATATAATAATAAAATAAACTATATGAAAATATAAACTATATAAAGTTAATAAATATATATGTATGTATAATTGTATATGCAATAATAAATAATAATATATATTAACGCATAACAATAATAATAATAATAAACACAACTAATAATAAATCTAATATAATACTAGTTAATTAAAATATTTTTTTATTAATTAATAAATACGTTTAAAAGTATTATATATTTAATATATTCCTTTCTTAAACAGAACTGCGCGCTTGGCCGAGTGGTGTGGTCAGGTTAAGCTTGCTCAAGCAACCCGGGATCGAAACCGGGCCAACTCATTTTGCTGGAATTAAAGCCAGCTGTCCCGCCCGCTAGCTGTCCTGCCCGCTGCCCGTGCCCTGCTTACAGCTATCCGCAGCCCAGCCCAGCTCACTCCGCCAACACACCAGCCTGCTGCTGCCCGCCCCTGCTGCCCGCGCCCGTGCCTGCCCCTGTAGCTCACCGCCAGCTAGCCATCCAGCTGCCATCCAGCCACCTTCTAGAAGCTTCCGGAATCCTCTATCCGCACCCCAGCCCGCCACCTCACCTCCCAGCTAGCATTCCAGCAGCTTCCTTTTCAGCCAGCTCAGCTTCCAGCCCTCTATTCGCACCGCAATTTTCTCTATAAATAGAGGCATAACTCCTCACTATTTTGCCCCTCTTGGATTGCCCTTTTTTGGGTGATCTTCCACAATCCTTGCCACCTTAGTTTTTGTATTTTATTTTTGTATTTTCTTTTTGTAATTTTTTATATAAATGTTGTAATTTTATTTTCATGTTTTGTTTTTTATATAAATTAGTTAAATGTTGTAATTTTTTGTAATCTTTTTAAATGTTGTAGTGTTTTTATAAATGTTGTAATTAAATGTTGTAGTGTTTTTATTTTTGTAATTTTATTTCGTGTAACCCCGTTATTATGGCAATAAATAAATTTATTTTTATTTTCGTGCATTTTTTTCATTCGTAGCGTAATTTCAATTCTGCAATTTCATTTCTGCACTGCAATTTCAATTTCTAACTTAGCTTTATTTCTGCACCGTATTTCAATTCATAAACTTAGTTTCATATCCGCACTTCAATTTTGCAATTTTTCTTTCTTTAGCTAGATTTATTTGTCGCCATAACATCGGGTTTTTCGCTTAGATTCGAATTTATGCGTCGTCATAATTTTTCGTTCTTTTCTTCCTTGACACGGTAGTTTAGAATGGGATATTCGGGTTGCGTTTAAAATCGCTTCAAAGCGAGCGTTTTTCCCTCGTAATGCTTTCTTTGTTTTTTTATTTTCACTTTAAGTTTTTATTATTCGTGTTTTCTTTTATTATTGTTTTCTTGCATTTGTTTTTGTTTTCGTGTTTTTATTTCCTGCATTTTGTCTTTATTTTCGTGTTTTTATTTCCCGCATTTTACTTACGTATTTTTTTGCTTTATGGTTTTTACTTTGATTTTTATCCACGCTTTATCACCGATAAAACAATAGCCGTAGCTCGAAGTAACAATACTCGACGGGACCCAGGACTAAATACGACCTTGATATGATTTTTTATCATATATACTACACGCGATAGGTGCGCTTGCCTCCTACGTCGTTATTTTATCTATCAAGTTTTTGGCGCCGTTGCCGGGGAATTTCATCGATATTGCGAAAAAAGTATACACTATTGATTTTATCATTTTTAAAAAAATCAAAAAAATTAAAAAACACCAAAAAACCAAAAAATATATGTTTTCTCTTTTTCTTAAGCTTTAATTTGTAAATATAAAAAAATTATAAACCAGAAAAATGATGAAATATTCTTATAAAAAAATCCAAAAAATTTATTTTTTTCTCTCTTTTTTGTTAAGTATTAATATATAGATATATTATATCCTTATTTATCATCCATTATAAATAAAGAAAAAAATGATGATGAAAAAGTTAGAAAAATACAAAAAATATTTGCTCTTCTTTTTTTTCTTTTTGTTTTTATATTAAGTTACTTTTTTTTTATTAAGCTTTAATTTGTATATAAATGTGCATATAAGAAAACTCAAAAAATGATAGGATTTCTATTTGTTTCATTCAGTTTTTATATGCATATTTGAAAACATATTATTTCAAATTTAAAAATGGAAAAAATAATGAAAGACTTTAAAACCAAAATCAAAAGGAATTCTAGGAATTTTAAGATAGGACAATAGATCGTTTTCTCGAAGTAGGATTACTCGACAGACCCGAAAGGGGATTTTTGTCGATATTTTGAAAAGAGGAAACCTCGTTGCTTTTACCTTATTATTTCTACATTTTCTTCTTTGCTTTTCATCTTAAAGATTTTCTTTATTAATTTTGTTTTTTCTCTTATGTTTTAATATAAATTTGAATATGCGTATTTCAAAAATGATGAAAATACATTTAGAAAGCTCCAAAAATATATATGATTTTACTTTATATATATATATTTCATCCTTTTTGTGATATAGAAAAAACCAAAAATCATAAATGTTCTTTTTACTTTGTTTTTCTCTTTCTTGTTCTTATTATTTTTGTTCCTTTTTTTAGTATCATTATGTATATAAATGTACATATAAAAAAAATCCAAAAAAAATTAATATAATTATATATCTTTCTTTTTGTAAATATCTTTTTTTTTCTTTCTTTCTTATTTTTATTTTTAGGTTTTATATATGTAAATTATATATGTAAATATTTGGCTAAATTTTGAAAAATAAAAAAAAACTTGATGGATAAAAATTTGAAAATGGAAAAACTAAAAAAATCCTACAAAAAATTAATTAAGTATTTTTTGCTTTCTTATTTTTTCTTTTTTTCCTCTTTCCTCTTTCTTGCTTTTCTTTTTTGTTACGTATTTATATATATTTTTATCATATTAAAAATAAAAATAAAAATGATGATGAAAATATTGAAAAATCAAAAAAAAATATGTTTTGTTTTCTTTCTTTATTTTTTTTTCTCTTTCTTAAGTTTTATTACTTATTAAGTTTAATTTTGTATATAAATATGCATAACAAAAAAAATGATTTGATTTCTATTTTATTTTCATTAAGATTATATATGCATATTTAAACAAAACAAAATAATACTCTAACTAAAATGACAAAATAATGGAAAACTTTGAAACATAAATCTAAAAGAATTTTTAGAATTTTTGAGATAGAATAATAGTTAGTTTTCTCGAAGTAGGATTATTCGACAGACCCGAAAGGGGATTTTTGTCGATATTTTGAAAAGGGAAAACCCTATTACTTTTATCCTTTCATTTCACTTCTTCTTCTTTGTTTTTTATTTTAAAGTTTCTCTTTATTTTTCTTATTTTTATTAAGTATAAAGGTTTTATATATATGCATATTTTAATAATGATGAAAATATATTTAGAAAACTCTCCAAAAAATATATATATAGTTTGCTTTATGTATATATGTTTTATTTTTTGTAACTTCGAAAAATTAGAAAAACAAATAAAAAAACTTATATATATATATATATATATATATATATGTATATGATTTTATCATTTTTATCCCCCCCCCCCCCCCCCATGTACATAAGCCTTTATTATTATGTTTTAACTTTTTTTTTGCAGGTATTAATCTGGTTATCCCGTCTCCAAAATAGAGGCGTGCTTTTTCCCCCTGCTTTTTCCCTCCTTGTATTTTTCTTTTTATTATGCTTTTGTATATATATAGGATTGTTCCTCATACTTACTTCAACATTGTGGACAATGTTGATTTTAAGTATGGGGGTATGGTGTTTAGCCTCTTTTTGTAATTATTGCCCATATAATTAGAAAAACCAAAAAATATATATGTTTTCCCTCTTTTTGTAATTATTTTTGCCCCCCCCCCCCATTTTTTTTACTTAGAAAAAACCCAAAAAAAAATGACGAAAATTTCACTTAAAAATTAGTTACAACAAAATTCACTAAATTTTGTCATAACACCAAAAAATTTTATGTTTTTTATTATTATTTTCTTTTCTTTCTCTTTTTCCCCCTTTTTTTTATTAATGTACATATTTTTAACAAAATAAAAAAATAAAAAAATATATGATGAAAAAATTTCTTAGAAAAAATCAAAAATATTTTGTATGTATTTTTACTTTTCTTAATTTTCTACTTTCTTTGTTTTTTTTAGTATTTATATATGTATCTTGTTATAAAGAAAATCAAAAATCCCAAAAATATCATATCTTAAAAACTCCAAAAAAAAATATATTGGAAAAACTTATCAAAAAATCCAAAAATAAAATAAAACCCATACTTAACTTTTTGTTATTTCCAAGGCTAGGTAGAGTTTATCTTTAAGCGTTTTCATTATTTTTGATTTGCTAAAATCATTTTATCTTTATCAGAGTTTGTAGATTTGAATTTTTGGAATTTTAGTAGTAAAGAACATCTTGTGATTTTAATTTAATTTGAGAACAAACCTTTTAGCACTACTTCAAGTTTACCCTAAATAGTTTCTATTTGTATTATATTGGCAAACCATCTATAGATTTAATTATTCTAACTCCAAACTTGTGAAACTTTAGGAATATTTTAATCTACTAAACTTTGCTCTCAAAATTCTTTTTTATTATTCTAGATTTTCTCCTGAAAACCCCCCTTTGTAAACACCAATTTAGCTTGGCATAAAAAAATAAAAGAAGTTTAAAAGAAAACCTGTGTCAAGGGGAATAAAAGATTCCGTAAACACAGGCACCCAATATTGTTAAAAGAAATCCTGTGTCAATGGGAATAAAAAAAATTTCCGTAAACACGGGCATTGGGTTAAGTTTAAAAATGTTCAATCTTCCCTCGTAAACCAGCGGCGGGAGCCAAACTAAACCACCAAAAAGGTGGTCTGAGAGGATTAAATCCATCACCCCTAATCCAAGCATTCTTCTTTTTGCCAAGGCTACCTTTTTTCCCCTACCCCTTAGCCAATAAAATTGTAGGGTAGATTTTAATTTAAAAAGTTTGCGAGAGCATAATTGGTAGGTTTTATTTATTCTTAAAAATTTTCTTTACAAAGTTAAAGTTTTATATAATTCTACTCTGATTAAAGGCGCCAAAGACTGCAATATTCGACGCTATTTAACTAACTTTAGAAGTCTCGCTAAAACTTTTTCGCTCTTTTTAAATCATCTTCATAATTTAGGACTTACCTTTTTAATTCCCTAAAATTTATTTCAAACTTACTTTTGATTAAATAAAACTTTAGTAAATTTGAAATTTTATTAAACGTCTTATAGGTATCCCTTACTTTTGCTCTGGAATAACAAAAGCTTAAGTATGGGGGTATTTGATGAATAGTAAATTATACGTACTTTAGTATAGTTTTTAGCTTAGTTTTAAGTAATATTGTACATATTTCTTGTAAAATATTAAACAAATCATTTGTTTTTGCTAATTTATATATATTTATACATTTTTATGTAAAAAAGAAATATATATATAAAGTATTTAAATATATATGTATATATATATGTAAATGTATATTTAAAGTATGTGTAAATATTTATTAAATAAAAACTATAAATTTATGTAATTATAAACTATAATAAGTTAAATATATATTAATAAAATAAACTATATGAAAATATAAACTATATAAAGTTAATAAATATTTATGTATGTATAATTGTATATGCAATAATAAATAATAATATATATTAACGCATAACAATAATAATAATAATAAACAAAACTAATAATAAATCTAATACTATACTAGTTAATTAAAATATTTTGTTATTAATTAATTAATACGTTTAAAAGTATTATATATTTAATATATTCCTTTCTTAAACAGAATTGCGCCTTGGCCGAGTGGTGTGGTCAGGTTGAGCTTGCTCAAGCAACCCGGGATCGAAACCGGGCCAACTCATTTTGCTGGAATTAAAGCCAGCTGTCCCGCCCGCTAGCTGTCCTGCCCGCTGCCCGTGCCCTACTGCCAGCTATCCGCAGCCCAGCCCAGCTCACTCCGCCAACACACCAGCCTGCTGCTGCCCGCCCCTGCTACCCGCTTCCGTGCCTGCCCCTGTAGCTCACCGCCAGCTAGCCATCCAGCTGCCATCCAGCCACCTTCTAGAAGCTTCCGGAATCCTCTATCCGCACCCCAGCCCGCCACCTCACCTCCCAGCTAGCATTCCAGCAGCTTCCTTTTCAGCCAGCTCAGCTTCCAGCCCTCTATTCGCACCCCAATTTTCTCTATAAATAGAGGCATAACTCCTCACTATTTTGCCCCTCTTGGATTGCCCTTTTTTGGGTGATCTTCCACAATCCTTGCCACCTTAGTTTTTGTATTTTATTTTTGTATTTTCTTTTTGTAAATTTTTATATAAATGTTGTAATTTTATTTTCATGTTTTGTTTTTTATATAAATTAGTTAAATGTTGTAATTTTTTGTAATCTTTTTAAATGTTGTAGTGTTTTTATAAATGTTGTAATTAAATGTTGTAGTGTTTTTATTTTTGTAATTTTATTTCGTGTAACCCCGTTATTATGGCAATAAATAAATTTATTTTTATTTTCGTGCATTTTTTTCATTCGTAGCGTAATTTCAATTCTGCAATTTCATTTCTGCACTGCAATTTCAATTTCTAACTTAGCTTTATTTCTGCACCGTATTTCAATTCATAAACTTAGTTTCATATCCGCACTTCAATTTTGCAATTTTTCTTTCTTTAGCTAGATTTATTTGTCGCCATAACATCGGGTTTTTCGCTTAGATTCGAATTTATGCGTCGTCATAATTTTTCGTTCTTTTCTTCCTTGACACGGTAGTTTAGAATGGGATATTCGGGTTGCGTTTAAAATCGCTTCAAAGCGAGCGTTTTTCCCTCGTAATGCTTTCTTTGTTTTTTTATTTTCACTTTAAGTTTTTATTATTCGTGTTTTCTTTTATTATTGTTTTCTTGCATTTGTTTTTGTTTTCGTGTTTTTATTTCCTGCATTTTGTCTTTATTTTCGTGTTTTTATTTCCCGCATTTTACTTACGTATTTTTTGGCTTTATGGTTTTTACTTTGATTTTTATCCACGCTTTATCACCGATAAAACAATAGCCGTAGCTCGAAGTAACAATACTCGACGGGACCCAGGACTAAATACGACCTTGATATGATTTTTTATCATATATACTACACGCGATAGGTGCGCTTGCCTCCTACGTCGTTATTTTATCTATCAAGTTTTTGGCGCCGTTGCCGGGGAATTTCATCGATATTGCGAAAAAAGTATACACTATTGATTTTATCATTTTTAAAAAAATCAAAAAAATTAAAAAACACCAAAAAACCAAAAAATATATGTTTTCTCTTTTTCTTAAGCTTTAATTTGTAAATATAAAAAAATTAAAAACCAGAAAAATGATGAAATATTCTTATAAAAAAATCCAAAAAATTTATTTTTTTTCTCTCTTTTTTGTTAAGTATTAATATATAGATATATTATATCCTTATTTATCATCCATTATAAATAAAGAAAAAAATGATGATGAAAAAGTTAGAAAAATACAAAAAATATTTGTTCTTCTTTTTTTTCTTTTTGTTTTTATATTAAGTTACTTTTTTTTATAAAGCTTTAATTTGTATATAAATGTGCATATAAGAAAACTCAAAAAATGATAGGATTTCTATTTGTTTCATTAAGTTTTTATATGCATATTTGAAAACATATTATTTCAAATTTAAAAATGGAAAAAATAATGAAAGACTTTAAAACCAAAATCAAAAGGAATTCTAGGAATTTTAAGATAGGACAATAGATCGTTTTCTCGAAGTAGGATTACTCGACAGAACCGAAAGGGGATTTTTGTCGATATTTTGAAAAGAGGAAACCTCGTTGCTTTTACCTTATTATTTCTACATTTTCTTCTTTGCTTTTCATCTTAAAGATTTTCTTTATTAATTTTGTTTTTTCTCTTATGTTTTAATATAAATTTGAATATGCGTATTTCAAAAATGATGAAAATACATTTAGAAAACTCCAAAAATATATATGATTTTACTTTATATATATATATATATATATTTCATCCTTTTTGTGATATAGAAAAAACCAAAAATCATAAATGTTCTTTTTACTTTGTTTTTCTCTTTCTTGTTCTTATTATTTTTGTTCCTTTTTTTAGTATCATTATGTATATAAATGTACATATAAAAAAAATCCAAAAAAAATTAATATAATTATATATCTTTCTTTTTGTAAATATCTTTTTTTTTCTTTCTTTCTTATTTTTATTTTTAGGTTTTATATATGTAAATTATATATGTAAATATTTGGCTAAATTTTGAAAAATAAAAAAAAACTTGATGGATAAAAATTTGAAAATGGAAAAACTAAAAAAATCCTACAAAAAATTAATTAAGTATTTTTTGCTTTCTTATTTTTTCTTTTTTTCCTCTTTCCTCTTTCTTGCTTTTCTTTTTTGTTACGTATTTATATATATTTTTATCATATTAAAAATAAAAATAAAAATGATGATGAATATATTGAAAAATCAAAAAAAAATATGTTTTGTTTTCTTTCTTTATTTTTTTTTCTCTTTCTTAAGTTTTATTACTTATTAAGTTTAATTTTGTATATAAATATGCATAACAAAAAAAATGATTTGATTTCTATTTTATTTTCATTAAGATTATATATGCATATTTAAACAAAACAAAATAATACTCTAACTAAAATGACAAAATAATGGAAAACTTTGAAACATAAATCTAAAAGAATTTTTAGAATTTTTGAGATAGAATAATAGTTAGTTTTCTCGAAGTAGGATTATTCGACAGACCCGAAAGGGGATTTTTGTCGATATTTTGAAAAGGGAAAACCCTATTACTTTTATCCTTTCATTTCACTTCTTCTTCTTTGTTTTTTATTTTAAAGTTTCTCTTTATTTTTCTTATTTTTATTAAGTATAAAGGTTTTATATATATGCATATTTTAATAATGATGAAAATATATTTAGAAAACTCTCCAAAAAATATATATATAGTTTGCTTTATGTATATATGTTTTATTTTTTGTAACTTCGAAAAATTAGAAAAACAAATAAAAAAACTTATATATATATATATATATGTATATGATTTTATCATTTTTATCCCCCCCCCCCCCCCCCATGTACATAAGCCTTTATTATTATGTTTTAACTTTTTTTTTTGCAGGTATTAATCTGGTTATCCCGTCTCCAAAATAGAGGCGTGCTTTTTCCCCCTGCTTTTTCCCTCCTTGTATTTTTCTTTTTATTATGCTTTTGTATATATATAGGATTGTTCCTCATACTTACTTCAACATTGTGGACAATGTTGATTTTAAGTATGGGGGTATGGTGTTTAGCCTCTTTTTGTAATTATTGCCCATATAATTAGAAAAACCAAAAAAAAATATATGTTTTCCCTCTTTTTGTAATTATTTTTGCCCCCCCCCCCCCCCCCATTTTTTTTACTTAGAAAAAACCCAAAAAAAATGACGAAAATTTCACTTAAAAATTAGTTACAACAAAATTCACTAAATTTTGTCATAACACCAAAAAATTTTATGTTTTTTATTATTATTTTCTTTTCTTTCTCTTTTTCCCCCTTTTTTTTATTAATGTACATATTTTTAACAAAATAAAAAAATAAAAAAATATATGATGAAAAAATTTCTTAGAAAAAATCAAAAATATTTTGTATGTATTTTTACTTTTCTTAATTTTCTACTTTCTTTGTTTTTTTTAGTATTTATATATGTATCTTGTTATAAAGAAAATCAAAAATCCCAAAAATATCATATCTTAAAAACTCCAAAAAAAAATATATTGGAAAAACTTATCAAAAAATCCAAAAATAAAATAAAACTCATACTTAACTTTTTGTTATTTCCAAGGCTAGGTAGAGTTTATCTTTAAGCGTTTTCATTATTTTTTGATTTGCTAAAATCATTTTATCTTTATCATAGTTTGTAGATTTGAATTTTTGGAATTTTAGTAGTAAAGAACATCTTGTGATTTTAATTTAATTTGAGAACAAACCTTTTAGCACTACTTCAAGTTTACCCTAAATAGTTTCTATTTGTATTATATTGGCAAACCATCTATAGATTTAATTATTCTAACTCCAAACTTGTGAAACTTTAGGAATATTTTAATCTACTAAACTTTGCTCTCAAAATTCTTTTTTATTATTCTAGATTTTCTCCTGAAAACCCCCCTTTGTAAACACCAATTTAGCTTGGCATAAAAAAATAAAAGAAGTTTAAAAGAAAACCTGTGTCAAGGGGAATAAAAGATTCCGTAAACACAGGCACCCAATATTGTTAAAAGAAATCCTGTGTCAATGGGAATAAAAAAAATTTCCGTAAACACGGGCATTGGGTTAAGTTTAAAAATGTTCAATCTTCCCTCGTAAACCAGCGGCGGGAGCCAAACTAAACCACCAAAAAGGTGGGCTGAGAGGATTAAATCCATCACCCCTAATCCAAGCACTCTTCTTTTTGCCAAGGCTACCTTTTTTCCCCTACCCCTTAGCCAATAAAATTGTAGGGTAGATTTTAATTTAAAAAGTTTGCGAGAGCATAATTGGTAGGTTTTATTTATTCTTAAAAATTTTCTTTAAAAAGTTAAAGTTTTATATAATTCTACTCTGATTAAAGGCGCCAAAGACTGCAATATTCGATGCTATTTAACTAACTTTAGAAGTCTCGCTAAAACTTTTTCGCTCTTTTTAAATCATCTTCATAATTTAGGACTTACCTTTTTAATTCCCTAAAATTTATTTCAAACTTACTTTTGATTAAATAAAACTTTAGTAAATTTGAAATTTTATTAAACGTCTTATAGGTATCCCTTACTTTTGCTCTGAAATAACAAAAGCTTAAGTATGGGGGTATTTGATGAATAGTAAATTATACGTACTTTAGTATAGTTTTTAGCTTAGTTTTAAGTAATATTGTACATATTTCTTGTAAAATATTAAACAAATCATTTGTTTTTGCTAATTTATATATATTTATACATTTTTATGTAAAAAAGAAATATATATATATATAAAGTATTTAAATATATATGTATATATATATATATGTAAATGTATATTTAAAGTATGTGTAATATTTATTAAATAAAAACTATAAATTTATGTAATTATAAACTATAATAAGTTAAATATATAATAATAAAATAAACTATATGAAAATATAAACTATATAAAGTTAATAAATATTTATGTATGTATAATTGTATATGCAATAATAAATAATAATATATATTAATGCATAACAATAATAATAATAATAAACAAAACTAATAATAAATCTAATACTATACTAGTTAATTAAAATATTTTGTTATTAATTAATTAATACGTTTAAAAGTATTATATATTTAATATATTCCTTTCTTAAACAGAATTGCGCCTTGGCCGAGTGGTGTGGTCAGGTTGAGCTTGCTCAAGCAACCCGGGATCGAAACCGGGCCAACTCATTTTGCTGGAATTAAAGCCAGCTGTCCCGCCCGCTAGCTGTCCTGCCCGCTGCCCGTGCCCTACTGCCAGCTATCCGCAGCCCAGCCCAGCTCACTCCGCCAACACACCAGCCTGCTGCTGCCCGCCCCTGCTACCCGCTCCCGTGCCTGCCCCTGTAGCTCACCGCCAGCTAGCCATCCAGCTGCCATCCAGCCACCTTCTAGAAGCTTCCGGAATCCTCTATCCGCACCCCAGCCCGCCACCTCACCTCCCAGCTAGCATTCCAGCAGCTTCCTTTTCAGCCAGCTCAGCTTCCAGCCCTCTATTCGCACCCCAATTTTCTCTATAAATAGAGGCATAACTCCTCACTATTTTGCCCCTCTTGGATTGCCCTTTTTTGGGTGATCTTCCACAATCCTTGCCACCTTAGTTTTTGTATTTTATTTTTGTATTTTCTTTTTGTAAATTTTTATATAAATGTTGTAATTTTATTTTCATGTTTTGTTTTTTATATAAATTAGTTAAATGTTGTAATTTTTTTGTAATCTTTTTAAATGTTGTACTGTTTTTATAAATGTTGTAATTAAATGTTGTAATGTTTTTATTTTTGTAATTTTATTTCGTGTAACCCCGTTATTATGGCAATAAATAAATTTAGTTTTTATTTTCGTGCATTTTTTTTTCATTCGCAGCGTAATTTGAATTCTGCAATTTCATTTCTGCACTGCAATTTCAATTTCTAACTTAGCTTTATTTCAACACCGTATTTCAATTCATAAACTTAGTTTCATATCCGCACTTCAATTTTGCAATTTTTCTTTCTTTAGCTAGATTTATTTGTCGCCATAACATCGGGTTTTTCGCTTAGATTCGAATTTATGCGTCGTCATAATTTTTCGTTCTTTTCTTCCTTGACACGGTAGTTTAGAATGGGACATTCGGGTTGCGTTTAAAATCGCTTCAAAGCAAGCGTTATTCCCTCGTAATGCTTTCTTTGTTTTTGTATTTTCACTTTAAGTTTTTATTATTCGTGTTTTCTTTTATTATTGTTTTCTTGCATTTGTTTTTGTTTTCGTGTTTTTATTTCCCGCATTTTGTCTTTATTTTCGTGTTTTTATTTCCCGCATTTTACTTACGTATTTTTTGGCTTTATGGTTTTTACTTTGATTTTTATCCACGCTTTATCACCGATAAAACAATAGCCGTAGCTCGAAGTAACAATACGCGAACGGCGCCAAAAACTTGATAGATAAAATAACGACGTAGGAGGCAAGCGCACCTATCGCGTGTAGTATATATGATAAAAAATCATATCAAGGTCGTATTTAGTCCTGGGTCCCGTCGAGTATTGTTACTTCGAGCTACGACTATTGTTTTATCGGAGATAAAGCGTGGATAAAAAATCAAAGTAAAAACCATAAAGCCAAAAAATACGTAAGTAAAATGCGGGAAATAAAAACACGAAAATAAAGACAAAATGCGGGAAATAAAAACACGAAAACAAAAACAAATGCAAGAAAACAATAATAAAAGAAAACACGAATAATAAAAACTTAAAGTGAAAATACAAAAACAAAGAAAGCATTACGAGGGAAAAACGCTCGCTTTGAAGCGATTTTAAACGCAACCCGAATATCCCATTCTAAACTACCGTGTCAAGGAAGAAAAGAACGAAAAATTATGACGACGCATAAATTCGAATCTAAGCGAAAAACCCGATGTTATGGCGACAAATAAATCTAGCTAAAGAAAGAAAAATTGCAAAATTGAAGTGCGGATATGAAACTAAGTTTATGAATTGAAATACGGTGCAGAAATAAAGCTAAGTTAGAAATTGAAATTGCAGTGCAGAAATGAAATTGCAGAATTGAAATTACGCTACGAATGAAAAAAATGCACGAAAATAAAAACTAAATTTATTTATTGCCATAATAACGGGGTTACACGAAATAAAATTACAAAAATAAAAACATTACAACAATTAATTACAACATTTATAAAAATACTACAACATTTAAAAAGATTACAAAAAAATTACAACAATTAACTAATTTATATAAAAAACAAAACATGAAAATAAAATTACAACATTTATATAAAAAATTACAAAAAGAAAATACAAAAATAAAATACAAAAACTAAGGTGGCAAGGATTGTGGAAGATCACCCAAAAAAGGGCAATCCAAGAGGGGCAAAATAGTGAGGAGTTATGCCTCTATTTATAGAGAAAATTGGGGTGCGAATAGAGGGCTGGTAGCTGAGCTGGCTGAAAAGGAAGCTACTGGAATGCTAGCTGGGAGGTGAGGTGGCGGGCTGGGGTGCGGATAGAGGATTCCGGAAGCTTCTAGAAGGTGGCTAGATGGCAGCTGGATGGCTAGCTGGCGGTGAGCTACAGGGGCAGGCACGGGCGCGGGCAGCAGGGGCGGGCAGCAGCAGGCTGGTGTGTTGGCGGAGTGAGCTGGGCTGGGCTGCGGATAGCTGGCAGCAGGGCACGGGCAGCGGGCAGGACAGCTAGCGGGCGGGACAGCTAGCTTTAATTCCAGCAAAATGAGTTGGCCCGGTTTCGATCCCGGGTTGCTTGAGCAAGCTTAACCTGACCACACCACTCGGCCAAGCACGCAGTTCTGTTTAAGAAAGGAATATATTAAATATATAATACTTTTAAACGTATTTATTAATTAATAACAAAATATTTTAATTAACTAGTATAGTATTAGATTTATTATTAGTTTTGTTTATTATTATTATTATTATTATTATTATTGTTATGCATTAATATATATTATTATTTATTATTGCATATACAATTATACATACATAAATATTTATTAACTTTATATAGTTTATATTTTCATATAGTTTATTTTATTATTATATATTTAACTTATTATAGTTTATAATTACATAAATATATAGTTTTTATTTAATAAAAATTTACACATACTTTAAATATACATTTACATATATATATATATATACATATATATTTAAATACTTTATATATATATTTCTTTTTTACATAAAAATGTATAAATATATATAAATTATCAAAAACAAATGATTTGTTCAATATTTTACAAGAAATATGTACAATATTACTTAAAACTAAGCTAAAAACTATACTAAAGTACGTATAATTTACTATTCATCAGTCACTTTAGCCACCTTCCTCCTTAACGGAGAGGCAGAGCGTTGGTGGGCCGAACAGGAAGTGCACAAGTTTGGAGGCAAGGAGATTACCGAGATCACGATAGCGGAGTTCTCAAAGTCATTTCTTCAAAGGTATATTCCTTCTGCCCAACGCATTGCGTTGCAGAACCAGTTTCTGAAGTTAACTCAAGGCGACAGCTCAGTGGATGAGTACTTGCATGAGTTCACTAAACTGGGTCGTTATGCGGGGCCTATGATGGAAGATGAAGAGACAAAGACGAACAAGTTCTATGAAGGTCTTCGGGACGAGTTGAGGCTGCTCCTTGCAGGCCCAATGACGTTAGGTTTCCATGTGATGGTCCAAACTGCCAGATCCCTAGAGTTGGACATGAAGAGGGTACAAGCAAAAACCGTAGCAAAGAAACCTGAGTTTCATGCGCCGGCCTCTCAGTCCAAGTCAGAGTTCAGAAAGAACAAAAGGAAGTTCAAACCGGCGGAGCATTCTCGCTCAAATGTTTCGGGAGCAACGACTGTGCGGGGTCCTATCACGTGTTTCACCTGCGGGAAGGTGGGACACAAGGCCGCGGTGTGTCGAAGTGGTCCCCTGAAGGCAGAGAACCGAGCGTTGGACTATGCTCGTGCTGCGGAAAAGGGTAAAGTTGTGGAGTCTTCGGCTTCCCAGCACATTATTCTGACTCAGTCGAGAGTCTATTCGCTTGGCCAGCAAGAAGCTATACGATAGACTGATGTCATCACCGGTACGAATTAGAAGCTAGCTTTTACAGCTATATAGATAATTCATACTGTTGTACGACTATATGCTTTATTTGTGTACAATTAAGTTTCGTCCTAATTTTAAACTATCCGGCGAGAGCTCTATTTGATACGGGTGCATCGCACTCTTTTCTGTCTGAGGACTTCGTGGTGCGAATCGGAGTGCCGTATACCTTGGTAGAGGATAGATTGGAAGTAGTTCTACCCAATGGATCTCGCATGAGTGCGAATAGGAAGAGCCGTGTGAAGGTGCGGATCGGAAGTCAGGATTTCGACTTTGAAGCGTCGTTATTACCGTTAGCGGAATTTGATGTGATCTTTGGCATGGACTGGCTCTCGGAGCAGCGAGCATGCATAGATTGCAATTCAAAGGAGATCACTATGGGAAAGAACACCGAAGACGAAACCACGTTCGCTGGTATGCGAGGAGCGAGTAAGACGCTGATGTCTGCTCTCCAAGTGGTTAAGGCGGTGAGAAAAGGCGCCGAGTTGTTCTTCACTTTGTTGGAGGCTTCGGAACCAAAACCCAGGTTGTGTGATGTCCCAGTTGTAGCGGAGTACGCCGACGTGTTTCCTAACGAACTCCCTGGGGCTCCGCCTCAGCGAGAGATTGATTTCTGTATCGAGTTGGTGCCAGGTGCCAAACCTGTGGCCCGCTCACCGTACCGGATAGCGCTAAAGGAATTGGCAGAGCTGAAGGTCCAATTGCAAGAGCTGCTAGAGCAAGGCTACGTACGTCCAAGTTCATCGCCTTGGAGTGCGTCGGTCCTCTTTGTGAAAAAGAAGGACGGGAGCTTGCGTCTATGTATCGATTATCGAGAGCTAAACAAGTTGACCGAGAAGAACCGATATCCGATTCCAAGAATCGATGATTTATTCGACCAACTGGTTGGGTCGACGGTATACTCCAAACTGGACCTAAGGTCCGGCTATTACCAACTGCGGATAAGGGAATGTGATATTCCAAAGACAGCGTTCAGTACCCGCTTTGGGAATTATGAGTTCACGGTGATGCCGTTCGGTCTGTCTAATGCACCGTCGGTATTCATGGACTTAATGAACAGGACGTTTCGAGAGTATTTGGATCAATTTGTGATCGTCTTCATCGGCGACATTTTGGTATACTCTCAGTCGAAAGAGGAGCATGTAGGGCATCTGCACACAGTTCTGAGCACCTTGAGGAGGAGTCAGCTTTATGCCAAGTTCTCCAAGTGCGAGTTTTGGCTACCGTCTGTAGCATTCCTTGGTCATGTTGTTAGTGGAGAAGGAATTGCAGTTGATCCGTCGAAGATAGAAGCGATCCGAGCGTGGCCTTTGTTGAAAACGTAGCAGAAGTCCGAAGTTTCTTAGGACTTGCCGGCTATTATAGGCGCTTTGTGGAGAACTTCTCGAGGATTGCACTCCCTCTCACTAAACTGTCTAGGAAAGATCATAAGTTCGTTTGGTCGCCCGAGTGCGCATGAGCTTTTGAAGAGCTGAAGAGCCGTCTGACCACGGCGCCCATTCTATGCTCGCCATGTGGTACGGAAGGCTACGAAATTTATAGCGACGCCTCGGGGAGTGGCTTGGGTTGTGTCCTAGTGCAGTTCGGAAAGGTAATTGCCTACGGCTCCCGACAATTGAAGGTTCATGAGAGGAATTACCCGGTCCATGATTTGGAACTGCCGGCCTTGGTATTTGCTCTCAAACTTTGGAGGCATTATTTGTATGGCGTGAAGATCGACATATTTACTGACCACAAGAGCTTCAAGTACCTGCTGGATCAAAGGGAGTTGAATATGCGTCAGAGGAGGTGGATGGAGTTCCTGGGGGACTACACCTTCGACATCAAATATACTCCTGGAAAGGGAAATGTAGTTGCGGACGCGTTGAGTCGTCGGGCTCCCGCTCAAGCAAATTGGATTTTGATGCACGATGAGCGTCTAATCCGCGAACTGGAAGAAATGGAGATCATTTGCGTTGATAGAAGAGCGTCTACTTCAGCATGCTTGAACTGGATAGAGGTTCAATACGACCTTGCCGACCGAGTTCGACAAGCATTGGAGCTGGATGAGAGCATGAAACGCTATAAAGCAGAAACCGTGGATGGGTTAAACTCTGATTTCTCCTTCGAAGATGGCCTTATGTGGAAAGAGGGTAGATTGTGCGTCCCAAACATTGGTACTCTACGGGTGGAGTTGATGTACGAGGCTCATCATACCAAGTACTCGATCCACCCGGGGAGCACGAAAATGTACATGGACATGAAGAAACTTTTTTGGTGGCCGGGTATGAAGAAGGACATTGCCCTCTACGTGGCCAAGTGTAATACTTGCGCGTTGGTGAAGGTGGAATGTCAACGTCCCGGTGGATTTTTGAAGTCCTTGCCGATTCCGGAATGGAAGTTTGATGATATTTCGATGGATTTCGTGCACGGTTTGCCGAGATCACAACATGGAAACGACGCCATCTGGGTGATCGTGGACAGACTGACAAAGGTATCACACTTCATTTTGAACCGGAAGGATGATTCTGTAGAAAAACTGGCAAAGTTGTACGTGGATAACATCGTACGGTTGCACAGGATTCCCCGTAGCATCGTCAGTGATCGTGATGGGCGGTTCACATCGAATGATTGGAAGCTAATTCATCAACTATTGGGTACCAAGCTGAAGTTTAGCACGGCCTTCCACCCGCAAATGGATGGACAGACCGAAAGGACCAATAGGACGATGGAAGACATGCTGAGGATGTGCTCCCTGGATTTCGGAAAGAGATGGGAAGACCACCTCTTTATGATCGAATTTGCTTACAACAACAGCTACCAAGCGAGTATAAAGATGGCCCTTTCGAGGCTCTTTATGGTAGGAAATGTCGCACACCGTTGTCTTGGGCTGAAACAGGCGACACTAAGTTGTTAAAATGCAAAGACGTGGATGAGGCGAATACATCGATCCTGGCTATTCGGGAGCGCTTGCTCATTGCCCAGGATCGGCAGGCAAAATAATACAACGCAAATCACCGAAACGTTGAGTTTTCCGTTGGCGACTGGGTCTATCTCAAGATCAAACCGTTCAAAGGAGTATCAAGGATCCGACGCTTGAAAAAGCTAAGTCCGAGGTACTTAGAACCGTTCAAGATCTTGGAGCGCATCGGTGAAGCTGCTTACAGGCTTGCTCTATCTTTTGAGTTGAGCGGGCTGCATGATGTATTCCACATCTCTGTGTTGCGGAAGGCTGTTAAAGAGCCTAATGTGGTTGTTGCTGTCAATGAAGTGTCGGTAGATGGTGGGCTAACGACGAAAGTCAAGCCCATTTGCATTGAAGACACTGAAGTGAAGCAGTTACGGAACAAGTCCATACAGATGGTGAAAGTCCGTTGGAATAATTGCGGAAGAGAGGAACTCTCTTGGGAAAGAGAGCAAGCGATGCTCGCGGAGTACCCCGAGCTATTCCCCTCAGGTAATTTTTTAACGGTATTTTCTATTACTACGGTTTTCGAAATTTCGGGACGAAATTCTTTTATGGGAGGTGGAGTTGTAACACCCCAAAAGTCGTAATTTGTCGAAGTAGGCGGAATGGTAGTGCGGCGCTCGAAGTAGGCTGAATTTTCCCTACCTACTCCTCGCGCACGGTTAGTGGCTTTCTTCGCGCACGACCAGTGATCGTGCGCCATGATCGTGCGTTAATTGAGAGGAATAGGGGTCGGCTGAAAGGATGTACGCGCACGACCAGTGGCTTTCTTCACGCACGACCAGTGATCATGCGCCATGATCGTGCGTTAATTGAGAGGAATAGGGGTCGGCTGAAAGGGTGTACACGCACGACCAGAGGTTCTTCGCGCACGACCAGAGACCGTGCGCCTGTGAACGTGCGCACTGTTTATTCTGCTCCGCGAAAATGAATGGAGAAGATGATCCGGCCGTTCAAAATTCTTGGAATTTGATCCAACGGCTGTGATGATTGGCTGGAGGGTATTAGGGCTTTTGAGAGGGGTTCTATCCTCATAATATCAAGGCTCTTCTCTCTCCTAGGCTAGAGAAAGAAGAAGGAGGCAAGGAAGAAGAAGAGGAGATCTCGCCATTGACGGAGCTCCGGAGCTCCGTTTCGCGAGCCGTTTCCAGATCTGGAGAGTGCATCCCGGTGCGGTCCTATCCCTCCGTGTAAAATCTCAGATCCATGGCTAAGAAGAACGCTCCTAGGGTAACGATTCCTCCTCCCGATAATTGGACTTGTCAATTGTCCTCTCTTTCATTTCTCTATGCTTGCATGAGGAATCCCTTTCACTAAATGGGTGAAGTGTAGGATTTCCTCAAGTTCTTCGGAACTCCGGGTAGATTGTGTCCGTCCCCGGCATTATTGCATGTAGAAATCCGGTAGTCGTGCGGATTTAGGCATTTTGTGTGAAGCCTATTCGTGGCCGTGAGCCCGAATCGGTGATGCTTGATTTGCAACGTTGCATTTAGGTTAAGCCTAGAATTCGTGCCGGATAATGACTCCGTGAAATCATCTATAGTATTGCGGGATTTAAGTGTAGGCGTCTTGTGAAGATCCTAACGAAAGCCCCATGCTTTGAGATTGGATGAAGGCAAACCTTCACCACGAAATTGATGCGGAGCGTATTGTACCTCCCTTGTTGAGTATTTGTGAATCCTAGATCCTTGCGAAGGGGTTAGGTGTGTAGCATATAATTTGTGTAGCACTTGAAAGTGCTAAACCCTTACGGGCCGAGGTGAAGTCGTACCCGCGTCGTGCGATAGATCGCGACGATTAGAGCACGGGCAAAGCTAAACCGAACCCGTTTCCATGCAGATCGGTAAGAGGTCCCTACCTCATGGAAGTCGTGTGATCATGGGAGAGGTCGTGGAAGGTGATTTACCTAGACCGACCAAAAGCTCTTTTCCCCACCTAAGGCGATGGCCCTTACGGTGGAGTGTTTTGTGGAATTGATGTTGTTAGCCTCATGCGGTTGTTTAGGCGGTTGTGGGGAACCTTCGGGTGAACCCAACCAACATCATGTGCATACCTAGGTTCCCTCCTTTTGATGCTCAACCTAGAAGATTGATTGTGCTTGAAACCTCACCTTGTGTAGTTGCACTTTCTTTATATTAGTACTTGTGCTAGTATGGCTTGCTTGCAGGGTAGAAGCTCTGCCACCCCGGGAAAGGGGTGGGGTCGTTATAATTTGGTCAGCTGTGCTGACCGTTACTTTGTTTGCCACCGCTTGGTGGAATGTTCTTATGCAGGTGCAGGTGAGCCTAGTGGGAAATAGCGGGCGGTGGCCCTTTTGCTTAGTTGGCCCTTGAAGGCCAGCCTCCCTTTTTTTGCTTTCTCATGTATTGCCGGCCTGCGTGCCGAAGTATGTTATGAGTTTTGTACATTCGTGAATGTAAGGCCTTAAGGCCGTAACTCTATTTTATGGTTTCATTCCTATGATAGTGGACAGTTCTAAATGAAATGTTAAATCATTATGCTTCCGCTAGTGTTTAGTTTACTCTGTTGTAGTTCTTTCTGTTTATCACCTTTTAACTCCTAGCTAGTGTGGTTTGTATGGCGTGGGGTCCCGGCCGGACCTACTATTATACTATTCGTACTGGCAGGGCGTTACATGGGTTGTCTCCCAAGAAGCCCTTTTGTTTAACGTCCTTAAAGGTGGATCAAATATCTGTATTAAAGTTTGATAGCAGCAGTTAAAAAGACTATTTTAGACTGAATAAAAAAAACACAACATAACAAGGCCGAGTAACGAGGCACACCAAAAAAATAGAAAAGAAGAAACAGCACAACCAAAACCCGGAGACCCCATCACGCATCAGTTATATGCTGATTTGTGGTGGTTCTCCCCAGCCACGCGATATGGGAAGGAGGTGAAGGCTTTAGGGCCCAAGGAGGATGTCTCCCCCTTGCCCCTAACCTCCTCCTTCTCGCGCCGGAGGGCAGCAGAGCGTGCTCCACGCAATAATCTTTCTAGTTTCAGCTTCTCCACAGTTGGGGAGCGCCAACGTTGATAATCATCCGAATTTCCCACCTTGGTGGTGGGTGGCATCACTTCTGTTGTCGCCGTGGCAACTGGATCATCCCAATGGACCTGTTTAAATTGTTTACAGTTCTCATTATGACTAAGAAAATTATTCATAAGGCGATTTGCTCCGCCTTCTCCCTTATTGTTCCAAACTTCAGTCTCGCCGCTTTCTCTTGCCTTCTTCACCTCTTCATTCACAACCTGCTTCGCTTTTTCTTTCTTCTCTCCAACTAGCAATTCTTTTTCTTTCCAAGCTTCAGTAGTACTAAACACTTCATCAGTAATAAAAAGGGGAGAGTGAGTTAATGCTTCGGAAGCAATCTTGGGACAAGTAGGGGGTGTTACCTTACCAGGTAAGACAACACAACCCTTAGAAAAATCCAAGGTGGCATGGCTCTCTTTCAAGAACGGTACTCCCAAGATGGGAATAGATTGATTTTGACTAGGTCCCAAAACTTGGAAGTCGGCGACCACCACCGTCCCTTCAATTGTAACTTCAACATTTCTGACTTCTCCCTCAGCCTTAATGACGGTCACGTTGGCAAGCACTAGGGATTTCCGATCATCTGTGTTCATTTCAAGTTGTAATTTAGCAACATCCTGCAATGCAAGGACGTTGCGAGATGAACCGAAATCACATAGGGCCGCTATTTCAATATTATTAATGATGCATGAGATTACCAACTCATTTGGGTCACATGCTCCTGCATCGGTGAGACTCTTCCCTTGGTTAATTGGATTCTTTTCAGTATTACTGGGAAGGGTCCCTTGCGAACGCTCGGTTAGCACTTGAGCCAATTGGCCCAATTGCGTCTCCAAGTTTCGCATGGATGCGGTTTGGTTGGCCATATTCGAGTTGGCGGCTTCCATAAACCTCTCCATCATTTCTTCCAAATTGCTTTTCCTAGGGGTCGGAGCACCTTGATTATAACCCGGATGGGGCGGCCTCGGCTGGCTTCCAGACGTTTGAGCATCGTATTGATGCTGGCCCGGTTGCCACCGTTGGCCTACAGTGTTTTGATTCCTGGAAAAATTGGGGTGATTTCTCACACCCGGATTATAAGCATTACCGTAGGGTGCCCCCTTAGCTTGATTTCCAACAAAATTTACCAATTCATTTAAATTAAGTTGAGATAATTCACCTGATAGCCCGCTACTTGGGCACTCGTATGTGTGGTGACCACTGCCTCCGCATCCTTCATAAGCAATGTTAGTCGCGGGCGCAGCAGCGGGAGGAAATGAGTCCACCAAAAACAGTCCCCGAGTGCTTCTCGGCGCATTTCTCCCCGCAGTCTAGAAGGTGCTGTGAGAGGCAGTGTCCTGCAGAATTCTTAGAGCTTCCTCTGGCGTATGGTTCATCAAGGTCCCTCCTGCAGCATCGTCAATCATTGCCCGGTGGTTGGGCTCGATGGCGAAGTAGAAGGTTTCCACGATGTTCCACGGCTGAAGCTCGTGATTTGGGCATTTGCGCAGGAGGTCACTAAGACGCTCCCAAGCTACTGCGAGAGTTTCTTGCTCAGCTTGCCGGAAAGTGGCGATCTCACGCCGAAGGCTCACGATTTTGTCCACCTGGTGGAATTTAGCTAGAAATTTAGACGCGAGAGCATCCCAAGTTGCAGCAGTCCCTGGGGGAATAGAGTGGAGCCAGACCTTGGCTTTGTCGCGCAACGAGAAAGGGAACAGTCTCAGCTTGACTGTTTCATCAGAGATTCCTGCGTAACGGAAGGTTCCGCAGATATCGGCGAACTCCGCCAAGTGAAGATGTGGGTCTTCACTAGGCATCCCAGAGAACTGAGCGTTGTTGCGGATGATGTTCAGGATGGACAGTTTGATCTCGAACTGGTTATTTATGATGTTAGGCCCAAATCCTAGATACACACTCACAGATGTTGGAGTGGTATAATCTCTCATGGTCCGGGGCCTTGGTCTAATCGCCTCCTGCTCATCCCTTAGATGATTTTTCCCCACATGGGGTACTCCAGGATTCACTTCTTCCCGATCAATGGGTACTCTCGGCACACCTCCAAGTTCCATATTATCTCCCATAGCCGCTTGCACGGCTGCAGCGCGCCTTAGTGCGTGCGCAGTATGTTCAATCTCAGGATCAAAGTGTACTAATTCCCTTCCGGCTTGTCTCTGCATACACAAAAGAAGACACAAAGAAAAACAAAAATAAAAAACAACTGCTCCTATAACAATGATTCACAACACAGAATGTTACACGCCTGCATTCCCCGGCAACGGCGCCAAAAACTTGATGCGCGTTCGGCAAGTGCATCGGTCGCTGTCAAGTAATAAATTTGGGAATAGCTTCCCCGAATGTCGATCTCTTGAGGAATGCAGGTTCTGGTGAACAAAACGTGTGGTAAGTCGATTGTTACACGAGCGAATAAAATAAAACAGGGGTGTTGTGATTGGTGTCCTAAGCTATTGCGGAAATGAGAGAAATGTGGGTCAAAAAGCACCGCTTCGCAAGGTGTGGGTGAGTGCAGCGGTCGCGATGCCGCGCTTCGGTAAGCTGGTGGAGTGGCCTCAGAGTGGGATTTTGTGAGGGTCGTATTCACCTCTTCGCCAACATCACCACTAGCTATTTCTAGATGGCTTCACACACAAACAACTTAGACTATCACAACAACAAAGAAAGCTATTCTCACCACCACAACATCATTGCACATGAACAACAAGCAAGGATCTAAAACATTAGTCTAACGAGCGTTCATTACAACAACACAAAGAGAAAGCACAAGCATCAAAGTTTAGAAAGGACCAAAAAGAGGATGTCACCGCGTCTTGGGTTCTCGGCCGGAATGAGAGGTTGTCGGGCTCTCTCCGGGCTCGGCCCTCAGATGGTGTGCGGACTCGAAGGAGGTTGTAACCGCTCCAACGATCTACAGCATTTCTATGGCCTCCAATGGTGAAGAATCCTTGAAAAAGTGGCGGAGAATACTTGCAAATGCTCCCGGATTGAAGAAAGGTGAAGGAGATCGCCGGAAATGGTCTCCTCTTGTCTCCTCCGCTGGAAGGGGCGAAAATGGTGGGATTCCTGGCTTTTCCCGCGAGGGGAATCGGGCTCTCCCGCGGCTTCCCGTTGACTGCAGCTTTTCCTGCTTTAAATACTAAACAGGCAGAGTTTTGGTCACGCACGGGCGAACGCACGATCGTGCGCTGCCCGTGCGTTATTTAAAGGTAAAAACAAGCTTGAAGACGAAGTTGCGCCGCCCGTGCGATTTACTCACGCACGGGCAAACCTGCCCGTGCGTCAAACGCACGGGTAAATTCAGAAACGCTAAAACAACCAGAAGAAATAGGCAACCGTGTGTTTTACTCACGCACGAGTAAACCCAACCGTGCGTAGAAACGCACGACTAAACTCAGATCGCCTATTTTCTGCCCAGAAGAGAACACACGACCACAATCGTCCGTGCGTCAAGGAAATGCACGACCGTGCGTTGTACACAGTCATGAATTATGGGAGAAAACTGGAGGATACGACCGCCTGCACACAAGACAAAACAGCTGGGAAAACACCTCCAGCACCAGTTAAACACAGAAAAAGGAATGGAGAGCACCATGTGCTTACCCCCAATAACAAGGAGCGCAAATGCACACCAAAACGGGCCTATGAGTGCACCTAGCAAGGAATAACAAATATGATCGAAACAATGCCTAAAGTGTACTGCATCGACTAGAAATACGGCTCAGATAAGTCCATAAATATGTATATAAATGGGACTCATCAAGTACTTCGTGAAGTGAGCCTCAAACATCAACTCCTCCCGGAGCTTGCCAAAATGAGGGACAACCACCCTTCCATTTCTCTTCAAAAGTCCACTGACCATCTCCAACACACTGCCTTCGCTTTGCTGAGCTTCCAATGCCAATCGCTGACCCTCTTCGTCTGCACTGGTTGCCTCTCGAATTCGATCTACTAGATCACACTACATCTTGATCTAGTTCAGTCGAGCTGCGCTGGACTCACCCCTAGCCACACAAATAATGCCAAGAGAGTCGAACTCTCGCACCAAACGCTCGTCATGCACTTCAATCCAATTTCCTTGCCCAGAGTACTTCCTACTCAAGGCGTCAGCCACCACATTGGCCTTGCCTGGTGTATACTGAATTGCAATGTCGTAGTCCCCAAGGAACTCGACCCATCTATGCTGCCTCATATTAAGATCCTTCTGATCAAACAGATACCTCGAGCTTTTGTGGTCCATGAAGATTTCAACCTTCGCACCATACACGTAGTGCCGCCACAACTTCAACGCAAAAATTACTGCTGCCAACTCCAAGTCGTGGATGGGGTAATTTCTCTCACGAGGCTTTAGCTTCCTCGACCCATAAGCTATCACGTGGCCATGCTGCACAAGCATGCAACCCAAACAGCATCATGGCGCGTCGCTGAAAATTTGGAAGCCCTCGGTCCCACTAGGAAGACTTAGGATTGGAGCCGACATCAATCTTTCCTTCAAGGTCTCGAACGCACGGGCACACTCCGGCGTCCACACAAACTTCTGGTCCTTACGGGTAAGAGTGGTGAGGGGCAAAGCTACCCACAAAAAGTTCTCAACGAACCTTCTATAATAACCGGCTAGTCCAAGGAAACTCCGGACTTCCGCCACAATTCTCAGTACAGACCAATCTCTAATGGCTTCAATCTTCGCAGGATCCACCGCCACCCCATCTCCACTAATCACGTGGCCCAAGAATGTGACTTTCCCGATCCAAAACTCGCACTTTGAGAACATCGAATAAAGCTGGTTCTCCCTCAATGTTTGCAACACTATTCTCAGATGAGACTCATGCTCCGCCTTTGACTTTGAATACACTAAGATGTCGTCAATGAACACCACCACAAACGAATCCAGGTATTGTCGAAACACTCGGCTCATTAAATCCATGAACACTGATGGCGCATTCGTCAACCCGAACGGCATCACTGAGAACTCAAAATGACCATACTCGTCCCAAACGCCATCTCAGGAATATCCTCTTCTCAAATCCTCAACTGATAGTAACCCGACTTCTAGTCTAACTTGGAGTACACCGTCGACCCCACCAGCTGGTCGAACAAATCATCGATTCGCAGAATCGGGTACTTATTCTTGATGGTCAACTTATTCAACTCGCGATAGTCTATGCACAGCCGCATACTACCATCCTTCTTCTTAACGAACAACACCAGCGCACTCTAAGGTGAGGAGCTGGGCCATATGTACCCCTGCTCAAGCAACTCTTGCAACTGTACCTTTAACTTAGATAGTTCCTTCGTTTCCATCCGAAACGGAGGACGCGAAACCAGCCTCGCATCCGACACCAACTCAATTGAAAAGTCAATTTCACGCTGAGGAGGCAATCCTGGAAGCTCCTCAGGGAACACATCCTCGAATTCCTCTACCTCTGGCACTTCTCCGATCGCAAACTTTGTGGAGTGAGTCTCCAACAAACCGACAAATGCCTCACCTCCTTGATTCACCGCACGCACCATTTGCACGACAGAAATCAGGGAGCAGGCCACTCCGCATAGGCCCTCAAACTTGACCTCCGCTCTTCCTTCACTCCTTAAGGTCACCACCTTCAACAGGCAGTCAATACTAGCTCGTTGCTCTGCAAGCCAGTCCATCCCCAGGATGATGTCAAATTTGGCTAGTGGTAGAATTGTTGCTACCAACTCGAAATCACACTCACAAATCCTTAGCACAATGCGTCCTTTCCTTCCAGTGGTCATGAAAGACCCATTCGGCATGCGCACACTAAGCTCCGCCTCTGCCTCGATAGTCTCAACATCGATCCTCCGGGTAAAGCTTTCCGCAAGGAAAGAGTGTGACGCTCCCGTGTCGAACATCACTCTAGAGGGATAGCCAGAAACTAGCACAAAGCCTAACACGGTTTCAAACAGGTTAAAACTATTAAACAAAACTCTGAACTTTCGTACCTGTGTAAGACCCCTTTTTTTCCTTCAAAAACTCGGGTCTTATGCCCAGAACCGCCGCTTTGCGGTGACACCTTCACTCGGGAATGTCGCCACTACAAAACGCAGATCCTGCCGGCCATATTGATCACAGAAGAAGAAAAGCATAAATGAACAAAATGAAGTTCAAGTCCACAATCACATGCTATATATAATAAATGTCCATATCGTATAACTGAAATCACAAGGGTTACAACTTTGGTGTTGACCACTTTTTCTGTAGAGGGGCATAAGTATTTTTAATAAATTAATCTAGGTACAGCAAAAAGTGTGACAGAAAATATAATTTCATAAGGATTTATATTAAATGATTCAGCGCGAATCTTGAAGTATATCGGGTGGCAGCTGGTCATCTTTCTCCTCCAGCCAAGGGTCAGGATTGCACCGACCTGTAGCACCTCCTCTCTCAATTTCTCGGCCATCCGGCCACCTCCCTGGCAGGCCACCACCACCACCACCTCCGTTGAGGTGGTGGCTATCGCTGGGCAGCGGCACGGTCGCCGGAGGGGCCGATTCCGACGAACCCAAAGGGAAGAAAATCCATAGAAATTTCAGATTTTTCGGATCGGTCTCAATTGAGCCCGATTTCCCACCTATTTTGATCTAAGATATATCCATAGAGGGAGAGGAGAAGAACCAGACCTTCAATCGGGCTTGATGGTGCTTATTTCCCGGATTTGCCATGGCCGACCACCCTCCTTGAGCTCCTTGTCGATCTCTCAATTCTCCACCAAATGCAACAATCTAGGACTCGGTTTCGACTGATATCCCCCTTCTGAAGATGATGGAAGGGTCAATTTGAGGAGGGGGGCTTAATGGTGGAGTGCAATTAATGGCCATCTCGGTTTCTCTTGAAAATCATTGAATCCTCCACCGGATGGAATGGGAAAGGCTGGAAAACATCTTAGAATTCAATGGGGAGATGAATGGAGGCTGTGGGGAGATGATTGGGAGGTCAATTTGCCTTGAATTCCATGAATTCACCTTGACTGGCCACTTTCTCTCTCTTCAAATTGGGGGAAACTCCCAATTTCTCTCTCCTAGCCACCCCCTCCAAAAATTGGATGGCATTCCATGTAATTCCAGCCTCATGAGGTTAGAGTGTCACTTCAATTGGGCCTAGCCCAAGTGGATTGAGCTTGAGTTAGCCTTTTCCCCTCTTTTTGGGCAAGGTTGACCAAGTGTTAACTTGAGGTGTTGACTTGGTCAACTAATGGGTTGACTGGTCCAAGTGGTGTGTCTTGAGTCCCTTGACATCACCCAAAGTTGGTTGAGTCATGGTGGTGCCCCAATTTGGCCAATTATCCAAAAGGTGTTGGTTTGACCAAAATAGGGCTAGAGTTGACTTTGATCAATTTGACCATTTGGGTTGACCCCAATGGGTGGGTAGTGACCTATTGGTCTCTCTTAAGGGTTAGGAAGGTCTAGGTAGGGTATATTTGGCAAGGTGGAGAGGTCAATTGAACCTAATTAGGCTACTTTGACCAATTTGGGGTTAGGGTTAACTTTGGTCAATTTGGCCTCTTTGGCCTCTTTGGCCTCTTTGGCCTCTTTGGTTGACCCCAATGGGTCCTTGGTGCTCTAAGGGGACCCCTAAAGGGCTAGGTATGCTATGGTGGGGTCAAAGGGTCAAGGTGAGGCCCTTAAGTCCAACCCTAAGCTTGTTAACTGGAAATTGCTATTTGCAGACCAAGGTGCTCTTCTCCTTCAAGCCTAAGGCCAAGTGGTCTCTTCAAGATTCCTAGGGTTTTGTCATGACCTATTCATGACAAAACCACTCTAGGGGTCTAGTTGATTGGGGGATGTTACAAATCCCAATAAACAAAAAAATAATTTCTTCCTCGAAATTCAGGCTAGGCTCGCGGGGTTTTCACCGAGAGTGACTGAACGTAACATCCCCTAAGAATTAAAGTTATTTCCGACTCGAAGAGCACCGACTATCTCTGTCATACCAATTCTAGTGGCTCTCAGGTGAATCGATCAATTGGAGGCTACCGAGCCATCTATAGTAGAAATTCGCTACTCTGGCTGTAGTAGAGCTCTCCTAAAGGAGGAGACATGGAAGACGTCGTGCAATCCCGCTAACTCCGGCGGAAACTCCATTCTATAAGCCAACGGGTTGATCCACTCCAGGATCTTGTAGAGCCCCATCTATCTCAGACTGAGCTTCTTCCTCCTGCGAACCCGCAAGACTCCCTGCATATGACGTGTCTTCCTGAACACCCGGTCTCCAACCTGGAACTCTACTTGACGATACCACGCATCGTAATACCTGACCTGGCAGCTCTGGTCCCCAACATCCTAACTCAAATCAGTCGCACCTGGGTATCTATGTCCTCCATAAATTTTGAGTCGAGTGCCTTGGGATCCTCATCCTGGGTCCAAGATTGTGGAATTCTGCGCCTCTGTCCCTCTGAGGGTGGAAAGCTGTGCTGAACGTCAACCAAGTGCCCAGATAAGCCTGGACTGATCTTCACTCTTTAGACGTAAACCGTTCATCCCAATCTGACATGATCGTCCTTGTCACACCACGATAATGGACAAACATCTCGTCAAATCCCATCCAACACTAACGGGAGCATCCTACCATCCCAGGGTGACCCTAGCTATCCTGATCAATCTATCCTCGAGCTTCCACTCCCTAACATGGGCAGTGA
Source organism: Dactylorhiza incarnata (assembly GCA_033032865.1). NCBI lineage: Eukaryota > Viridiplantae > Streptophyta > Magnoliopsida > Asparagales > Orchidaceae > Dactylorhiza > Dactylorhiza incarnata. The sequence continues at coordinate 538,930 of JAWHQI010000210.1, forward strand.
CTATAGTAGTTCCCCAAAGATTCTTGCACTTGGCCTTCACCAACTGACAAGCCTCACGGTACATCACAAAACTTATGTTGTCTTTCCTCATTCCGGGGAAATATACATTCCGCAATACACCATTTTTCCGGTGACTAAATTTCTCATTTATGTGGGTAGGCATTGACTCTATAAAAACTTCTCTACACAATCAGCTTCTTATTCCTATGAGTACGCCAGAGTCATCAACCAAATCAACTTTATGATTTTATTCAATTCTTATCATTTAATGGGACTGATTGCATCATCAAGCGTCCCAATTATCCTCAGAATTCAAGGGGGTGTACACATGGATCTTATGAATATATGTTAACCAACCAACACTAGTATCAATATTTGAAGATGACTCCCAATCACTTTCTATGTGGAGTTTGATTCATAAGGTATACGGATAAAATATTTTGAAACCCTAAGATTTTTCACAAGTTAATCTCATCAAGAAAATATCTTCACGTTTATTTCACCAAATTCCTATCACTTCCACATATGCTAGTCTCGATCACTTTCAAATGTCTAAAGTAAGATAAACTTAGATCGTTCTTATCATAGTAAACTCAAACACTAGATTCTAAATCCAATAAGTCATCGTCTAAGATCTCTGGTTATTTATCATCAAAGCTCCCAAGGTATAAGGCTATTATTGTAATTAAGATTCTCTACCATGATAAGGTGTGATTTTTAACAAACCATAAGTTAATCACTTCTGAATGCCCCAAACCTCAAGAACTGTCGGATATAACTACAACTTGTAAAATCTAATTTCCATCCTCAACTTCTAGACTAGGACATCGACATCCTTAAGTGATTAATCCTGGCGACTTTACATTTCCAATGATTCAACTAAGGTCAAGTTGTTGTTTGATCAACGATGTTTATCCATTGTCATGGTAATACTTCAGATCATTATTCCAGACCTACTTTTACACTATCTCATCTTTGCCTGCATAACGTTGAATAAGATCGACCTCAAAATCACTATGTTTACGATGCAACATCTTAAAAATTAGATCCAAAGGAAAACCAAGTCAGTAACTAATTTGCCCAATAAACAAAAGGTAAGCCCCAATAAACAAAAGATAAGCCACTATCTATTTTGGGCTAAGTATCTTCGATATCACCATGTTATATTCGTCCCAAGTATGCAAACAATCCTTAGGGCACACAACCTTAGACTTGGGGTTCTATCTTGAGACTTGTTGGTGTACTCCATACATTAGACTCTTCAAGGTACCCTTTTCAACAACCTTATCAAGGTCAACATGCAACTCACTCCTGTACAACCCCGATATTCTCCAGGCGAGGAAGCGCGGTGTGAGAAGGCAACCGGAGGAAGTAATAAGAGGCGAGCGAGAAGGGTCGGCGAGATGAACACTCGCAGGCAATTTAAAGAAGTTTCCTGAGTTCGACGAAAGGGATGCTGCGCTCGACGAACTCTTCCGAGTTCGTCAAGCCCACCGGTGGTCGTCGAGCTCGCCCTTGTTCGGCGAAATCATTAGCAGTCGACGAAATGTTCTATGCTCATTAAGGCCAAAGGGACGGTCTCTCAAGAGGAGCCGCGAGATCCTGACCTCGGCAGATATCTTCAAAGGACTGGGCCAAGCGAGGAAGGGCAAGTCAATACCTCGCAGACCGCTGGCGGAAGAGACCCTTTGTTCAATAAAGAGGTGTCCGGCGAAACGTGTTCAGTGCGCGACAAAGTTAGTAGGCGATCTTGTAGTAAGGCTCGCGAGACCGAACCTCGGCAGATACCGCCATAATTGGCCGGCGAGGGCCGCGCAGGGCGATCGCCTAGGAGAGGTATCGCGGGCAGGACCCGCGAGAGCTTTAGCAGTCAAGTTCTCGCAGTTCCTTGCCCATAAGTTCACAAGGCCAAATTACCTGTTTACCCCTGGTGGTCTGCCTTCAACCTCTCCAAACAGCAGAGTTTGGCTGTTAGCAGACCCATCTGGGGTGCAGATAGTAAAATCAGAAGGCGGGATCCTGCTATTTGCAGGCCAGATCAGGAAACCTATAAATAAGACCTCATGGGCACCTTTGGAGAGGACTTCACTTCATCTTCTCTCTCCTCAGGCTTTCTTTGGTTAGCATTTCCAGAGATCTCCAAGGTGCCCGAGTCTCAGCTTTGGCTTGGGAGGGGAAGCGCTCAACGATCTTCCGGGTTAGTGGAGGGACCTCCTCGCTGTGACTAAGGTCTTAGTCTTCTTTCCAGTCTTCAGTCTACCCTCTCCGAGGGATCAGTAAGGGCTAGCTGCCCCTCATCTCGGTGAGGGCCCCGAGCTCCACAAGAGGCCGAGAAATCGGTTTCAACATTTTGGTGCGGTGAGCGTGGAGCGTGGCTGGTCCAAGAAAATTCCAAAGAGGGGATGACAGGAGGCGAAGATCGAGGCGAGGAGTTCAGCGAGACGCCGCAGGTGGTGACGCCGAGGATGTTCGCGGATTTTAGGAGGGAGGTGCTTGACACTTTCGGACTCACGGTCGCTGCGCTGCGAAGTGAGTTCGTGACCCCAGCACCTCAGGCGACCCCTCCCCCATCCGCAGTCAGCGAGAAGAAACCAGGGGGAAGAGCTAGAAAGGAAGTCGCAGGAAGTTCAGTTCAAGACTTGGAGGGGCGAGTGTTGTTCGCCAGCCCGGCGAACTCTTTGCCGGCGAGCTCTGTGCCAGCGAGCGCGGCGCAGGCGAGCGCGCGCCCGGAGGATGTAGCGACTGTGGGAGTGGTCCAGGCGAACACCGTCCTCGCGAGCGCAGTCCCCGCGAGCCTGAGTCTGGCGAGAGAGCTCGGGGGGCATGCAAAGCAAGAAAGGGTGGCAGAAGGGGGAAGTCCCTTCTGCGAGTTGGTACTTTCTGCACCTGTCCCGGCAGGGTTTTGAGAGTGGGACAAGGTGTACTACAACGGCAGGGATGACCCTGTCCAACATCTCCAGTCCTTTGAGGACTCGGTCTCTATCAGGCCGATGTCGGATGCTTTCAAGTGTCGGCTCTTCGTCGTCACCCTTAAGGAAAAGGCCAGGGACTGGTTCCATCAACTCCCTACAGGGTCGATCTACGCCTTTGAATATTTGCGCCGAAGTTTCCTATTGCGATTCTGGACTTCGAAGAGAAGGAAGAAGGATGTCGAGTCTCTCTTCAAAGTAAAGCAGGAGCCCAAGGAGTCGTTGGCTCGCTACGCGGACCGGCTTCAGGAGAAGGTGCTGGTCACTCAGGAGATGCCTGGGTTCGGACTCCAACTCGCTTTCACCGTCGGTCTAAGAGAGAGTTTTTCAAAATGGCTTTGAAGAGGAAAGCCCCCGTCTCATACGAGGAGTTGATGGAGAGGGTGGCGGAAGAGATTGAGAGTGAGGAGGCCAACCCAGAGCTTACCAAGAGGCTAGCAAAGCTCAGTGAGCCAGAGGGCAGGCAGCAGGAAGTAAGGAGAAGGGAAGAGCCCAGGGCCCCGGAGGGGGAGTGGAGGCAGCGTGCCGAAGGAATGCAAGGTCAGGGACGGGACTACGGCCCGGGAAGTGGTAAATTCTGTGGAGGGCAAGGAAGACCCCACCAGTTGAGATGGAGACAGGGTCCGAGGCAATTGCCTCCCCCGCCTCAGCAAGCCATGGCGATCAGGCGGGGAAGAGGAGGAAGAGGAAGAAGAGAAGAGGCTAGAGAATAAGCAGGGGCAGGGAGAAGGAGGAGGAATAGGATGGCGGAAGGCGAAGCAGGGGAGGTGACATTGCCGTATTGTGACTTCCACGATGAGGAAGGTCACGCGATGGCCACCTGTCCAGAGTTCCTGGAAACAAAAAGGGGTCGAGTGCCCGCGCCGAGGCAACAGCAATAGGTGAGAATCGAGGAGGTCGAGCCTCGAGGGGAGGAGGAAGAAAGGTGTGAAGACAGAATTGATGTGGGGAGTAGAGGAGGGATCGGGGTTATCCATGGGGGGGGGGGGGGGGGGGGGTAGGGGTGGAGGCAACCCGCAAGGCTAGCCTCCATACCATCTATCAGTGGAGCGTGGCCTCAACATCTACTACTCCACCCCCAGCGAAGAAAATTACTTTCTCCCAGAAGGACATGCCAGAACATGAAGACCCATTCTGCGATGCGCTGGTCATCCAGACCGCCATCGAAAACTTCACCGTCTCACGGATTTTAGTCGACAACGGGAGTTCGGTCAACGTCGTCTTCAAGAAGGCGTTTGACGAAATGAAGGTGGAGGCCTAGAGGGTGTTGGCTTCGGATGGTCCCCTATTTGGTTTTTCGGGAGAAAGGAAGGAGGTAGAGGGTGGAGTGGGGTTGTATGTGACTCTCGGTGGACAGTCCCGGAACTGCCGATTCGTGATAGTGGATGCCCCGAGCAGCTACAGCTCCATCTTCGGACGGCCTCTCATCAGCGCGTTTCGATGCGTCCCTTCCACTTTCCACCAGTGCCTCAAGTTCAACATGGGTGGGATCCAGATCCGGGTCCGGGGAGACCCCAAAATTGCGAGACAGTGCTATGTGACGGCTGTCAACACCGTCACCTGGATGGGAGAAGCGGAGGAGTGGGATAAAGTGATGGAGGAGGTGGCTGAAGCCCGAGGCGAGGAGGGAGTAGAGGAGGAGATGGAGGAAGAGGAAGTTCATTCCCAGGAAGGGGTCGCTGAAGGGCCCTGGGCGGAGGGAGGAGAAGAGGAGGAGAAAGAAGGGAGTGCCCGGGAAAGAGGGGCGGAGGAGTTGATGATAGTAGGGGAGGAAGCGATGGAGGAAAGAGCCCAAGCGCTCGCTTGCGGCGGAGAGAAGGAAAGTGCTTGGGGAGAGCAATCTAGGATGGAGGCCGTGGATGAGGTCGTGGAGCATGAGGTCACCACTCGGCTTGGGGTGGTGGAGAAGGTCCGAGTCAGCGAAGAGCTCGGTTCGGAGGAGCAGGCTGAGATCCTAGCCTGCGTGCAGAAGAATGTGGATGTCTTCGCTTGGAGCGCCGCAGAGATGCCCGGGATCGATGCAGATGTGGCTTGCCACCGCCTCAACCTCGACTCTGGCACCCGCCCCATCCGCCAAAAGAAGAGGGCCACAGCGGACAAGCTAGAGGGGCCGATCCGCGAGGCGGTGAAAAAGCTCCTACAAGCAGGTTTTGTGTCGGAGATCCAGTATCCTGGGTGGGTCTCCAATATAGTCATGGTAAAGAAGGGAGGAGGTAAGTGGCGCATGTGTATCGACTTTTCACTACTTAATAAATCATGCTCGAAAGATTGTTATCCCCTGCCTAGAATCGACTCGCTGGTAGACTCAGCCGTCGGTTTTCCTGTAATGTCTTTCTTAGATGCTTTTTCAGGTTATCATCAAATCCGCATGCACCCCCCGGACATCAAAGATGTCTCCTTCATCACGGGGGATGGATGCTACTGTTATAAGATGATGCCCTTCAGGCTCAAGAATACAGGTGCCACATATCAAAGGATGATGGATCGGGTCTTTCGCGAACAAAGGCGAAGAAACTTGGAGGTCTATGTTGATGATCTCATGGTAAAGAGCTGGGACCTTGGGTCTCACCTCTGGGACCTTGGGTCTCACCTCTGAGACCTTGAGGAGACGTTTGGGACCCTACAGAAGTATAAGATGATACTCAACCCCTTGAAGTGTGTCTTCGGGGCTAGCCGAGGGAACTTCCTAGGCCACTTGCTCACCCCGGCGGTGGTGGAACCTAACCCAGACAAGGTCAAGGTGATAATGGAGTTGGGGTCGCCGAGGAGCTCGAAGGAGGTTCAGAGCCTCACGGGGAAGCTGGACGAACTTAGCAGGTTCCTCTCCAAGGCGGGAGAGAAGTGTGCGCCCTTCTTCAATGTGCTGAGGGGCAATAAAAAATTCGAATGGACCCCGGAGTGCGAGGAAGCTTTTCAGGCTTTGAAAAGGAAACTCACCCAAACCCCCCTACTTCAAGGGCCGAGATCGGGAGAAGACCTATCCCTATACCTGGGAGTAGGACTTGAAGCGGTTTGTTCAGTATTGATCCGGGAGGAAGGAAGAAAGCAGTTCCCTATCTACTATGTCAGCCGAGTGCTGAAGAAGGCGGAGCTCCGGTACCCAATTTTGAAGAAGTTGGCTTTCGCATTGGTGGTGGCGGCTCGGAGGCTCCGGCCCTTCTTCCAGGCACATTCAATCAAAGTGGTAATAGATCACCCGCTTCGCAAAGTCATGGAAGGGGTGGAACACTCGGGAAGATTGGCAAAGTGGTCCGTGGAGCTGAATGAGTTCAACATTACGTTCGTCCCTAGGGCGTCAGTCAAGGCCCAAGCAGTAGCGGACTTCATGGCCGACTACACATCTGAAGTGGGGGAACATGAACCGCCTCCCCCAGTGGCGTGGAAGATGTTGGTGGATGGTGCGTCAGGAAGGCACTCCTATGGAGGGTGAATCATCCTGGTAAGTCCTCAAGGTACAAAGATTGAACAAGCGCTGAACATCCACTTCCCGATTACCAATAACCAAGCTGAGTACGAGGCGGTGATAGCGGGCCTCCGGCTGGCCCAGGAACTGGGAGTGCAAGACGTGGATGTCTCGACGGACTCCATGGTGGTGGCATGCCAAGTACGGGGAGAGTTTGAAGCGAAGGATCCGACTCTCCAGCGGTACCTGGAGAAGGTCAAGGGAGTCATCGGGCGATTTTGCACTTTCTCCATCAGACACGTGCCGAGGGAGGAGAGCACCCCCGCGGACCTCCTAGCCAAGTTTGGTCCCCGAGCCGGCGGAACAGTTTCGGAACTCTTCTGACCCACCATCGATGAAGGGGAACTGATGGAGATAGATCAGCGGACCTCGTGGATGGATCCTTTCATCGCCTTCCTATCATCAGGGAAGCTCCCTGAAGGAGACATAAACGGGCGACGCTTTAGGTATAAGTTAGCTTATTATTCTTTGTTTGCAGGAGAGCTATATAGGAAAACTCTCTCGGGACTCCTGGCCCATTGTGTTTCCGAGGAGGAGATCCCAAAAGTCCTGGAGGAGATTCACTCTGGGGAGTGTGGCAGTCATTCCGGGAGCCGAACCCTGGAGGGGAGGGTGTTGAGGCAAGGCTATTTCTGGCCCACCCTCAGCAAAGATGCGGCCGAGTTCGCAAGGAAGTGTTCAAAGTGTCAACTCTATGCTCCACTCAAACTCCTCCCAGCCCAGAGACCTCGGACCATCACAGCTCCATGGCCTTTTGCCATATGGGGGTTGGACCTAGTTGGACCTTTCCCTCAAGCTAGCGGCCAGAGACGGTTCTTGCTGGTCATGATCGATTACTTTTCCAAGTGGATAGAAGAAAAGGCGCTCGCCAAGGTAACATCTCAAGTTGTAAGGAATTTTGTGTGGGGAGAGATAATTTGCAGGCACGGGCTCCCCCTGACCATAGTGACGGACAATGGGCCACAGTTTGCTAGCGAAGAATTTGTTAGCTTCTGCACCCAGCTCGGCATCGACCTCAGATTCACATCGGTTCACCATCCGAGAAGCAACGGCCAGGTGGAGGCGGCAAACAAGATAATCGTCAACCTATTAAAGAAGAAAGTAGAGAACCTCTGGGGGAACTGGGTGGAGCAGCTACCGTCCGTTCTCTAGGCCCTGAGGACTACCCCTAACACCGCCACCGGAGAGGCCCCGTTCAAACTTTCTCATGGGTCCGAAGCAGTCCTTCCCATAGAGTTCGAAGTAAAGACCCCCAGAGTGATCGCCGTAGGTGAAGGGAATGAAGAGTGGTTGGTGGCCAATGACGAAGAACAAAGGCTATCCCTGGACCTGGTGGAGGAACTCCGGGACCAGGCCACCATCAGGCAAGAGGAAATCAAGCGACGAATGGCCTGATATTTTGGCAAACACGTCCGAGTAAAGCACTTTCAGAAAGGAGATCTGGTCTTGAAAAAGGTCGACGCGGCCGGAAGAGGGGCCTCGGTAGGTAAGCTCAACCCCAATTGGCAGGGTCCATACATTGTAAGCGGAGTGCTCAAGTCGGGGGGGTATCACCTCCAAGATATGGAAGGGGCACCTCTCGACCGAGCCAGAAGTGGAGACGATCTGAAGCGGTTCTACCCTTGAAAGTTTTATTATGATGTTGGTTGAATACTTTACTTTTTCACTTGATAGTTATAGTTGTTATGCGAGGGTAGGCAAGGTGACGAGTGTTTATGCTGGAATGCCCCAGATCGATTCTTCCCACGGGCTCTCACTAGACGGGGGGTTTCAGGTTGATCTCTGGAGAGGCTGGCAGGGTGACAAGTTTTATGCTGGAATGCCCCAGATCGATTCCGCTCCCGGGCTCTCACTAGACGGGGGGTTTCAGGTTGATCTCTGGAGAGGCTGCCAGGGTGACAAGTTTTATGTTGGAATGCCCCAGATCGATTCCACTCTCGGGCTATCACTAGACGGGGGGTTTCAGGTTGATCTCCGGAGAGGCTGGCAAGGTGACAAGTGTTTATGCTGGAATGCCCCAGATCGATTCCGCTCCCGGGCTCTCACTAGACGGGGGGTTTTAGGTTGATCTCTGGAGAGGCTGGCAAGGTGACAAGTTTTTATGCTAGAATGCCCCAGATCGATTCCTCTCCCAGGCTCTCACTAGACGGGGTGTTTCAGGTTGATCTCTGGAGAGGCTGGCAGGGTGACAAGTTTTTTATGCTGGAATGCCCCAGATCGATTACGCTCCCGGGCTCTCACTAGACGGAGGGTTTCAGGTTGATCTCTGGAGAGGCTGGCAAGGTGATAAGTTTTTATGCTGGAATGCCCCAGATCGATTCCGCTCCCGGGCTCTCACTAGATGGGGGGTTTTAGGTTGATCTATGGAGAGGCTGGCAGGGAGACAAGTTTTATGCTGGAATGCCCCAGATAGATTCCGCTCCCGGGCTCTCACTAGACAGGGGGTTTCAGGTTGATCTCTGGAGAGGCTGGCAAGGTGACAAGTTTTTTATGCTGGAATGCCCCAGATCGATTCCGCTCCCGGCTCTCACTAGACGGGGGGTTTCAGGTTGATCTCTGTAGAAGCTGGCATGGTGACAAGTTTTTATGCTGGAATGCCCCAGATCGATTCCGCTCCCGGGCTCTCACTAGACGGGGGGTTTCAGGTTGATCTCTGGAGAGGCTGGCAAGGTGACAAGTTCTTATGCTGGAATGCCCCAGATCGATTCCGCTCCCGGGCTCTCACTAGACGGGGGGTTTAAGGTTGATCTCTAGAGAGGCTGGCAAGGTGATAAGTTTTTATGCTGGAATGCCCCAGATCGATTCCGCTCCCGAGCTCTCACTAGACGGGGGGTTTCAGGTTGATCTCTGGAGAGGCTGGCATGGTGACAAGTTTTTATGCTGGAATGCCCCAAATCGATTCCGCTCTCGGGCTCTCACTAGACGGGGGGTTTCAGGTTGATCTCTGGAGAGGCTGGCAAGGTGACAAGTTTTTATGCTGGAATGCTCCAAATTGATTCCGCTCCCGGGCTCTCACTAGACGGGGGGTTTCAGGTTGATCTCTGGAGAGGCTAGCAGGGTGACAAGTTTTATGCGGGAATGCCCCAGATCGATTCCGCTCCCGGGCTCTCACTAGACGGGGGGTTTCAGGTTGATCTATGGAGAGGCTGGCAAGGTGACAAGTTTTTATGCTGGAATGCCCAAGATCGATTCCGCTCCCGGGCTCTCACTAAACGGGGGGGTTTCAGGTTGATCTCTGGAGAGGCTGGCTAGGTGACAAATATCGATGCTGGAAGGCATCAGGTCCATTCCGCTCCCAGGCTCTCACTAAACGGGAGGTGCAAGTTGATCACTAGGGAAGTTGGCAAGGAGACGAGTTCTTCATAAAGTCAGGATGAAATGCATCAGGTTGGCGAGCCTTCGGCACTGACCTGGTCCTTCTCGCTCGGCGAGCCCGCTCGCTCGGCGAAAAGAAAGATTTCGCACGATAGTGTGTGAGTGACGAGAATCAAACCTGGGCACTCCAGGGTATCCGGTGCTCGGCAGAAAGGTCGCCGGCATGGGGTGGGAGGCGAGCCCTCGCCGAAAAGGAAAGTACCTCGCGGAACCTAGAGAGAAATGCATACCTAAGGGATGATAACCCTAAGGCAAATGGCGAAAGGCAGAGCAGCCAAAAATGACCTATGCCTATCTGTTCGATAACGTAAGATGCGAGAACGATCATCGCGAGAATAACCTACGTAAAAATGAATATCAAGGAAAGCGAGAACGAGGTATCAGCACAAAAAACAATAAAGTAGAAACGGCGAACACGATACAAGTCCAAAAATATGAATCCATGCATTTCGCAGTTTAATTTACATAAGGCGGCGATCTCGCCAGCCCAAAACAAAACAATAAAATCAAAAACTGTCAAGCTTCAGGAATCGTTCGCGAACTCTTCCTCATCATCGTTGTTCTTCACTGGCGGAAGCGGGATGAAAAGCTCCGGGACGATGTCCTCCAGAGTCATATCAGCCGCGTAGGCGGCTAGGAGGTCGGATGCCTTCATCGTCTGGAAGATGTAGCGAGCTGACTCGGTAGACTCCAAGCGGATTTCTTCGTCTCGCGCTCGCCGCTCTTCCTTCAGACGGCGGGGAGAAGGGGGAACGACGACACGGGTGAGGTCGCAGTTTAGGGCTTTCAGCCAGGCCACCTCGCCCTCCAATTCCTGAACGCGAGTGTCGGCTCTTCCGGCGGCCTCGACATCCTGCAAGTAAAATAAGTTAGGGGAATGAAATGGCCGAAGGAGGGGAGGGTGGCGAGGTCTAGGTAACTCACCGCACTGCCCTCTGCGGCGAGAAGCTTCTCCTTCAGCTGCGCATTCTCGGCAAGGAGCCCTTAATAGGCCCTCGCAAGCTCCACGTTCTGAAGCTCCAGTTGTAAGCAGCGCCTCCCCGTCATATGGGCGAACTCAGTAGAGTGCAACTGAGACCTCGCGCTCTCGAAAGCGAGAGTTCTCGCAGTCTCGTCTTTATAAGACCCCGCGTCCTCGCGTCCATAGAGGACAAATGAGAGATCGAAGGCGTGGCCGTTGATGGTCTCCTTCTCCACCCAGGAAGGAAGGATGGTGGAGATGTCCACCCGGTTCGTCTCCGGTTTCCAGTTTACCAAGAGCTCGCCGGTCTCATCCCGGCGCCTCTGGCCGAGGCCAAAGTTGTAATGGTTGACGGGGATGGGCGGGACAGAGGTTCTGGAAGCCTCCTGGCCGGGCTCATCGTCCTCTCCTCCCGCGGAAAGGATGGTGAGGTCAAACTCATCGAAAGCGGTCTCGCGAGGCTCCTTCCCCTTCGAGGAGCCGAGCGAGACCCCGCTCTTCTTACTCTTTTTCTTCGGCAGAGATTTTGGGGGAATGGCATGGCTACCAGAAGCCCCCGGTCTCTTGCGAGAGGAGGGATAACCTAGTGTGACGGCGCCTCGGCAAGCCTCCGCCCCCATGGTCGCGAGAGCCAGGGTAGCGTCGGTCTTCCGATTGCTCGCGTAGGGGGGATGGATGGGAAGATCCCGCTCGCCTAAAAAAGGGTTGAAATTTCAATAAATACGTTATTGGAAAAAAAAGAGTTGTAGTGATAGAGCGAGATCCTTACCTTTCCCAGCGAGCACTGTAAGCAGCTTGTCGAGGTTGCGGCGAAGATGAATGTCACAACCCGCATTTTCTCCGAATTTAAGAATATCAGAGTAAGAGAAAATACGCGTCATGATGCCACATCATACAGGAGACAACTGTAGACGCTCAGGCGGGAACCTATTATTTAACTAAACAAACATGATTATATGATAAGTCATCATTTGAAATCATTTATTAGGAGTTTTGAGATAAGAACTGTGTCTCTCAGTTCGTGGATCAACTAGTCCACTGAGAAAGTATATATAATTGCAGCGGGAAGTACTTGATTTAGTTTCCTTACGGTCCTACATGTATGCAAACGACGGAGCATGAAGTAAATGATATGCACATAACTAGGCGTACTGTAAGAGTAGAAAATACCTTTAGGCGACTTTAAAGTTAAGGGTTTCAGTTGGAAAGAAATGCAATGAGGATGAAGAAAAGCCATTTTTATAACTATAGTGCACCTAACATAAAACATTCCCAGAGAGTAAGATATACAAGATCTAGAAGTAGTACCATTAAACTGGCAAATAGACTGTAAAGTACAAAAAGGGCACAATGGGCGTCAACAACATGACACTAACCCATTGGCACCAAATAGTATGTCTGAGCACAAGAAGTAACTAAAAACAACTACCTCGCGGCGGCGGGGAGAACAACTACTAAAACTCTGAACTTCAGGCTACACCACTAGCCGCTAAGGCTCTGAACCTGAGGCATTCAATAAAACAAAGAACGCCTCAGCAAGGAATTACAAGTGGCAGAAAACTAGCAGAAAAACAAGCAAGGCATAAGGGGTACCAACCCAAGCCAAATTTACCGAAAAAAGAAGCTCTAAACAAAGAACCAACAAGCATTAAGTGCACTAAATACCAAAGGAGGAACAAACACGTTCATTTATTTAGTTTCCTCAATTAAAGAGACTGATCAGCTCAAATTATACGGGAGCGGTTAACTACCTCCGCTACCCAAAGCCCAAGACCAGGTGGGGGTACCACTAGACCCAACCATCCAAACACGACTACCGTGCAAGGCTATAACATTTTCCCCCACTGTCCCCCAAACACAACTACTGTGTAAGGCTAAAGACAGTAGTTCTTATTACTTAAATTTTAATTAAACACGGGACGCTACCCGAAAGGATAATCACTGGAAGGCCCTAAGAATTAGGGTCAAGGCAAAGTACACCTCGATCAATATGAATCATAAGAGTAACTCAAATGTTAACAGACCACAACGAGTAAAAAGAGGTTCAAACGAGAGGGATTCGAGACCAGGAGCACCGAAGGGTCACTGGCAATCATCCAAGTGCACCCGAGGGGACACGAGATTCAAACATAAAAACTCAACGAAATCACAAGCGTTCCGTGCGGGGTTCCAAGGGGCCGCGCCCCTGGCGGTGAAATCCCACCACCAGAAACCACACAAACATCACCCCAAAAAGAAGTTCTTACCGACATTTATCGAGAAGAAGAAGGACAGCATTCAAGGCAGAACTTCTCGGGAACTGGAAGGATTTCTCGAGAGAGGACAAGGGATTTCTCGAGAAGTATAGGGGTTCCATCGGGGAAAGTTCTCGAGAAATCAAGCATTTCTCGAGAGGTCGAGGGGTTCCAGCAGGGGATTTCTCGAGAAATCAAGCATTTCTCGAGAGGTCAAGGGGTTTCTCGAGAGGAGAATTTCTCGAGAGGGGCAAGGATTTCTCGAGAGGAGCATTTCTCGAGAGGGGCACGGATATCTCGAGAGCTGGGCTAAAATAACTTCTCGAGAACGATGAAGACTTCTCGAGGAGGACCAGGGATCTCTCGAAAACTTGGCTACACAACTTCTCGAGACTCTCAAAGACTTCTCGAGAAGGACCAATCAGCGGCTAAAATTCAGGGAACGACGGTGTCTTCCGGGAGAAATGCCCTGACACTACATGGGGGAAAACAAATTAGGGTTTCTAACTATCACACAAGACGCTCGAAACACGAGCCCACAGTTCATCAAGCATCTATCAGGAGAAAGACAAACCACGACTTAACCAAACAAAGAGGAGGAGGAAGCCACTTGCCTTAAACCTTGCAAACTCGAAGATCTCCGCTCCGAAAGCTATGGATCGGCTAGGGAAACACACGAGCACAGATTCCTGAAACTTTTCGGGTCGAAAGAAGGGGTTAGGTCACTACCCTAACTCCAAAAATTCCATAAAACGGGAAAAGCTTACCGCTAGAACGAAGATCTCGCCGAGAGCTTTCCAAATCTCCTCTCCAAACGCGATTCCGACTACTACAGCCCTAGAAATCGCCGATCGAACGCTCCTCGAAGCTCCGCACTCGCCCTTTCGCTCAGCGGCTGATTTGATCGAGGGAGGAAGAAGATGAATAGGGGAAGAAGATTTTAGGCTTTATATAAAAAACCTAATTTATTAATTAATTAATTAATTCCCCCATTCACTTAAAACCGCGAGGGAAACTAGATCACCTCGGATTTCTACAAAATTCGCACCTTAACTGAAACACGGCGCTACGAATCCAACGGCGAAGTCAGAATTCAATTCCGACGGGCCAAACTCGGGCTAAAGCCTCCCGAAGCTAAAATCTTGATATCCACCCAAAATCTTTACTTTAACTCGAAACGATGCGAAATCTCGCACGCTCGATCTACAAGACATACTTTAACTAAGCTAAGGCTCATCAAACTACTAGACGAGCTGACGTAACGCCCTTACGCCAAAATTACGCCACAGCGGACACGTAAAATAATTAACGGAAATCAGGGGCGTTACAATGAACAACCTCAAAGTTCTTCTTGCATGAGAACTGATAGAGGAGGGCGTCGTGTCCTCCGAGGGCAGCGGGCCGGTAGGTGGTCTCGCCGTGCTGGACTGGCGAGATCGGGATATTACCGAAGTTCCCCTTGACGAAAGGAACTTCTGGGCCCAGAAGTGGGCTTTGTTGACAGTCTCGTCAACCTTAGGACCGGAGCCCACGAAGTAGGCAGTTCCGTCTTTGTAGGCACGGAACGAGAACAGCTTCCGAAAGACCGGGAGGCTGAACTCGATGCGCTCCTCGCGAAGGTAGCAGGCGAAGGCTGTGATCACCGCCATGGCGTTAGGGGTGAGCTGGCCCAGAACAACGCCATAGTGCTTGAGCACCTGACGAGCAGCAGGAGGACCAGGATTAATTCACATAATGAGCGAGACTTGACCAGCATAGAATAAGAAGCGAGCGAGAACGATCATTACCTGGCGAACTTCTGGCCACAGGTGGAGACGCAGGCCGACCGTGAAATGAGCGGTGGGGATGGCCAACTCGTCGACAAGCGGGGCGTTGATCACGTCGTTCTCGCTGGGACGGCGTGCCTCGAATGGGGGGGTGACGTAGTCGGTGACCGCACTGAAGTACTCCTCGTCGGTCAGATTGCAATGGAAGAAGCCGTGCTCGGCGAAAGCCTTAGCGATCTTTCGCCGACCCTCCGACTCATTAGCGTCGCCGCCCATTTCAATAACCTGCGAGAAAGGAAGTAGAGCGAGAACGGGAAGGAGTGAGAGATCTGAAGCAGAGAAGGAAGAAGGGTGATAGTAAATGCGGTGGTTGACTCAGCTAGGACAGTCTATTTATAGCAAAAGCAAAAGGGCGGGAAGAAGTCCAAGCGCCGGCGAGCGCGGTTAGTCAAAAACATCACATCACGACCGCGGGCGAGAAAGGCCTGCGAGGTTAGCACAAGCAATATCTCTGCGAGAACAGCGCAAGCAAACAATAGCGTGAGAAGGGGGGTGGAGCCATCACGAGATATGTTCAGCGAAACCGGAAACCCCCGCGAACACAACATAGCATGAAAATGAAACGGACATATTAGCAACGAGCGAGAACTAATAAAAGCTAGTAATTATTATCAGACGAGATAAAACTAGTATAAAACTTGGACCATTGCGAGATCGTCTGAAATAAAGGCACTCATTAACAAATAACGATAGTTCGCGACGACGTAAGATTTAGCGAGAGTCGTGGGGCAACCATTTCCACCTACCCCCACCTCGTGACCCGGAACGCGGCGGCACCCTGGAATTATTGTAATTCTCGGCCGCGCGGCCCTCCCGGTCAATGAGGAAGGCGTAATCCCTCATCCTCGCTATATGCACCTCCGATGTCGTGACGTTCTCATCATGATCGCATTGTCTCGCGGCCCGGAGCCTCGCACATTCTTCCATCAATATGGCATGCCTATCCTCGGCGGCTTCTTTGTCCCGTCTCGCCTGCATGTTAAGGTCCATCAGCATCCGACCATGTTTTCTCAGCAACTCTGTGGCTCGTTGTTTCATCATCTCTGGATCTCTCGGATCCCTTAAGAAGTCTTCCACTTGGTCAGGAAGGGGGGACATCTAGTCGTCGCCCAACTCGGAATCGGTAGGAAGACTTTCAGAATTCTCTGTGAAAAATTACGGAAAGGTTAGATAGCGCGCTTGAGTTTGCGCAGGGCAAGGGGACGTCAGAACGCTTACCCAGAGGGGGCGAGAAGTCTCAGGGAGGCCCTGGAAGAGGTTTCCATAGTGGGGGTAGAGAGATTTACCCAGACCAGGAGGGTAGTCTGCGTTATTGGTTGGAGGGACCTTTGGCGGTACAGAGCCGCCGGTCTCCTCGCTCGTCAGGAGCCGGAACCCTGGCCTATCTATAGTTTTGTCGGGAGGAGCCGGGGACGTAGGCCGCAATGCCTGGCGAGCCAGGGACTTCCGGTGCGAGACTGTAAGAAGCAGAGAATGAAGGTCAGATAGTTGACGAAAGAAGAAGTCAATATGCGAGATTTAGGGCATACCTACGGCATTCTTGCCAGCGAGATCCGTATCCGCTAGCGGAGTTTTGCGAGACCCACCAGCAGGCTCGCTAGTGTCCTCGTTCGGCAAAGCATCCTACAAATAGGCATGAATCACGGGCAAACTTATTGACTTAAGCTAGAGGGGTAGCTTATACCTGCTCGTGGGGACGGCTATCCGGGGAGGAGTCCAGCAGCACGGAGCCGTCCCCAGTTCGGCAAGCCTCCTTCGCCTTCTTGGTCTTCGGCGACTGAGCGGGAGGCGGCCGGTTCATCCAGGCGGGGACCTTGGTCATAGAAGGTAGCCCACCGGCTCTCACAGCCCTCAAGAGAGCCTCAACTTCTTCGGAAAGCGGCATCTCCAGACAGCTACAGTACGAGGCAAAAAGAAAGAAAAGGAAGTGGCGGCGCGCGCCACTAAGGACTCGGGACGATATTTATAGCCCTCGGGGTGGGCCCTACCGAAGATTCCTGACAGGTCATCAAGGGGCTGGCGAATACTAGGGGTTGGATGATTTTTCGCGAGCCTAAATAGCCACGCGAAGAGCGGGGATTGTGTACAACCCCGATATTCGCCAGGCGAGGAAGCGCGGTGTGAGAAGGCAACCGGAGGAAGTAATAAGAGGCGAGAGAGAAGGGTCGGTGAGAGGCCGGCCACCACCACCACCACCTCCGTTGAGGTGGTGGCTATCGCCGGGCGGCGGCACGGCCGCCGGAGGGGCCGATTCCGGTGAACCCAATGGGAAGAAAATCTAAGGAAATTTCAGATTTTTCTCACTTGGATAGGGCTCAATTGAGCCCGATTTCTCACCTATTTTGATCTAAGAGATGTCCATAGAGGGAGAGGAGAAGAACCAGACCTTCAATCGGGCTTGATGGTGGTTATTTCCCGGATTTGCCATGGTCGACCACCCTCCTGAGCTCCGTGTCGATCTCTCAATTCTCCACCAAATGCAACGATCTAGGACTCGGTTTCGACTGATATCCCCCTTCTGAGATGGAGGGTTAATTTGAGGAGGGGGAGGCTTAATGGTGGAGTGCCATTAATGGCCATTTCGGTTTCTCTTGAAAATCCTTGAATCCTCCACTGAATGGCATGGGAAAGGCTGGAAAACATCTTAGAATTCAATGGGGAGATGAATGGAGGCTGTGGGGAGATGAATGGGAGGTCAATTTGCCTTGAATGCCATGAATTCACCTTGAATGCCATGAATTCACCTTGACTGGCCACTTTCTGTCTCTTCAAATTGGGGGAAACTACCAATTTCTCTCTCCTAGTCACCCCTTCCAGAAATTGGATGTCATTCCATGTAATTCCAGCCTCATGAGGCTAGAGTGTCACTTCAATTGGGCCTAGCCCAAGTGGATTGAGCTTGAGTTAGCCTTTTCCCCTCTTTTTGGGCAAGGTTGACCAAGTGTTGACTTGAGGTGTTGACTTGGTCAACTGATGGACTGACTAGTCCAAGTGGTGTGTCTTGAGTCCCCTGACATCAACCAAAGTTGGTTGAGTCATGGTGGTGCCCCAGTTTGACCAAAACAGGGCTAGAGTTGACTTTGGTCAATTTGACCATTTGGGTTGACCCCAATGGCTGGGTAGTGACCTATTGGTCTCTCTTAAGGTTTAGGAAGGTCTAGGTAGGGTCAATTTGGCAAGGTGGAGGTCAATTGACCCTAATTAGGCTACTTTGACCAATTTGGGGTTAGGGTTGACTTTGGTCAATTTGGCCTCTTTGGTTGACCCCAATGGGTCCTTGGTGCTCTAAGGGGACCCCTAAAGGGTTAGGTATGCTATGGTGGGGTCAAAGGGTCAAGGTGAGGCCCTTAAGTCCAACCCTATGCTTGTTAACTAGAAATTGTTATTTGCAGACCAAGGTGCTCTTCTCCTTCAAGCCTATGGCCAAGAGGTCTCTTCAAGCTTCATAGGGTTTTGTCATGACCTAGTCATGACAAAACCACTCTAGGGGTCTAGTTGGTTGGGGGATGTTACAACCTGTCAACACGTCAGGTTGACGAATCGCTTCTTGCTGCCCGAGGTTGTACGCTCTAGGCTACACAAGAGGGAATCGGGAAGCACTGGACTCCGCCACCTTCCCTTTCTCCCCAACGCTAGGACCGGAATGCACCGACTGCTCCTGCCTCTGCTCTTCTCAACTCCATTCTCGAAACAGACCCGAGCTATGTGGCCCATTTTGCCACACTTGTAGCATGTCAAAGGCCCCTTGGAACGGAACTCTCCATTTTGCCACACGGTAGTGCTATAGCGGGGCGGTAGCAACAGTGAGCAGTTTCCTTCCTTCTATTCTCATCAATTTCGTGGGTTTGACTTCTATCTTTGGAAATACATTATTCCCCACGAAAATATGATATATTCTTGCCTTCATAATGATATTGCATGCTCCTTTTGGTTTCCTAATTAAATCTTGATTGATTGGAGTTTCCAAATCTTGATTAATGAAATCATGATTGATTGGAGTTTCCAAATCTTGATTGATTGGTTTCATAATGATATTGCATACTCTTGATTGATTATTCCTTCCCGCGAGATCTCCTTCCTCATTTGCTCCTCAATCAGCATCATGATGGCGGGACATCCAAAAGTTACCGCCGGGCGTTAGCATTAACGCGTCGCGATAGTACTTGCCAAAATAGCATCTCGTCGACATTCCTTTTTCTCCATTGTTTCCTTCTCGTCAATTGTTTCCATTTATGCTAGCGTCAGCGGTAGCGCTAACGCTCTACGGTAGAGCACAACTCTTTTCGTCGGACAGCATCTTCGTCGAGCTGGCCTCACACTTCGTCGAGCACTGCTTTCATTTCGTTGAACGAACACTAGCGCCAGCGGTAGTTCTAACGCTCCGCGGTAAAGCATGCATTTTGTTGAGCGTCGCGGTAGAGCATGTAGTTCGTCGATCACCGCGGTAGGACATGAAGTTCGTCGAACGCAATTTCGTCGAATGCCAGTTCGTCGAACGCAATTTCGTCGAATGCCAGTTCGTCGAATGCCAGTTCCGTTCTCAGTGGATTCCATTTCGTCGAACGCTAATTCGTCGAACGCAGTTTCCATTTCGTCGAATGGCAGTTCCGTTCTCAGCGGATTCCTTCTCAGCGGTTTCTGATTCGCTAGTGCCAGCGGTAGTGCTAGCGCTCCGTGGTAGAGCACTTCTCTTTTCGTCGAACGCAGTTTCATTTCGTCGAACGTCTTCACATTTCGTCGAATGCAGTTTCATTCTCAGCGGTTTCCATTTCGTCGAACCGCTAGCGCCAGCGGTAGTGTTACCGCGCCGCGGTAACAACAGATAATCATCCTGATGCCGCTTCGATATCTTTCTTTTTCACACTCCTTTGGGGATTGAATGTTGAAGATCATGCACACTATAAACACAATGCAAGTATGATCAAATACAATAGGATTTGTTATTGTCAAACCAAGAGATGCGGAAATCATGTTCCAACAAGAACAACTATTGTTCTTAATAATGAAAGAAAATCCTCTTATGTCTAAACACGACACAGATATAATGTTTCGAGTTTTGGTTGGAACAAAATAACAATTATCTAATTCTATTACAAGCTCAGTGAGCAAAGAAAGACGATAGACACCAACGGCAATGGCAGCAATTCTTGCTCCATTTCCAACGCACAGGTCTACCTCCACTTTACCTAGCATTCTTCTCCTTCCCAGTTTCTGCACATTTGTACAAATGTGAGAACCGCATCCGGTATCCAATACCCAAGATGAAGGAGCAGAAAGGTTTATTTCTATAATAAATATACCTGAAATGGAAGTCACACTTCCTTTCTTCTTTTGCAGATCTTCAAGATAGAGGGGGCAGTTCCTCCTCCAATGCCCTGCCTTACCACAATGGTGACACTTCCCTTCCTTCACCAAGCCTTTATTCTTCAGTGCTGAATACTTGGGATCAAGATATCACTTAGGTCCTACCTTAGTCATCTTGAATACCTTGGTTTTGCCCTTGCTTTTATGCACCATCAATATGGGGCTAGCAGGTTTGACATTCTTCATATTGATTTTAGCAGTTCTTAACATGCTTAGAAGCTCGGGCAGTGTCTTGTCAATTTCATTCATATTGTAATTCAAGACAAACTACTCGTAACTGTCCGGCAACGATTGCAGGATCAGATCAGTAGCCAACTCTTGGCTCAAAGGAAACCCCAGTCTTTCAAGGTTCTTTATATAACCAATCATCTTGAGTACGTGAGTCCCTACTAGGTCTCGAGCTCCCATCTTACACTGAAATAACGCCCTAGATATGTCAAATCTCTCTTGGCGAGCTTACCCTTGAAACATTTTCTTCAGGTGCTCGACCATCTCGTAACAACTCATGTTCTCGTGTTACTTTTGAAGCTCAGAGTTCATGGTTGCGAGCATAAGGCATTCAACATCCAAGGAGTCATCTCCATACTTCTTGTAAGCATATTTATCTGCACGAGGTGCAGTGGCGGCTGGCTCCGCGGGGGGATCTTCTTCCAGGACATAAAGCTTACGCTCTTGCCTGAGAACAATTCTCAGGTTCCTGAACCAGTCTAGGAAATTTGTCCCACTATTTATTAAAAGGGCTCCCACTATTTTAATAAAATTGATAATCCTTAATATCAATTCGGAGAGTTTATGTGAGTTACTCTCTTAGTAGACAAGATCTGTATTTCACCAACACAATGAGTTCGCTTTGGCATTCCTATCATAGTGCGGTTATTTAGGTAGACAACATTTGTCAATTGCATCACTATGCAACTCTTGTATGGTTGGTGAATAACTCTTTATTCGCATCCATCATATGGTGTATGCCAACCCTATGCCTCTAGGCACTCAACCTTTGAGGTCACCTAGTTAAGATAGACCTGATGTCGACAGTGGGATATCATAATTATCCGCTCGCACCCTTAATAAGATAGATTAATGCATCATGCTTTGGCATGCCCACACTTCATCAATCGAGGCATGAAGAGTGTCATCCACTAGAAGGCATCCATACACTTAATATTGAAAAGGGGTTTTAAGATACAATCGATGAACATTTCAGCGTGATTAACATTTAATCATTGTGCACATTCACAAAATAGAAATACAACATTCAAAAACCTAAGGCATCCCCAATGTGCACAAAATTAAATTATCAACACTTTTGATAAAAGGGGCTAAATATGAACACTTAGAACACTTCTTAATCTCCAGATTTGCATGCATTGAACACAGACAAAACAACTCTACTTATGCAGTAGACAAGCTCGTCTCTCAATATCAGATTCAAAATCTAAGACACTTGATTTCACAAATCATTTTGAGGGTGGGTTACTGCAAAGGAGAAATAATTTCTAAAACAATGAAATCGCAACGCAATCACATGTGTTCCTGGCGGGGTTCCAAGGCGTCGCGCCCCTGGAAGGGTCTTAGGGGCAGATCCCCTAACGGGGTCCAAGGGGTAGAGCTCTTGCGGGGTGCAAGTAGTTTTGTCTACCCGCTCACGTGCACTATTGCACTGCATACTAGAAGATTTCATTTAAATTGTTGTTCATTTTCATTGCACACCACAGCACCCACTTGAGCACGTACTCGTCTGTATGCATGCTCTGTAGTGAATTTAATTCTTCTGCTTATGTGGGAAAGTCTAGGTGATGGCTTAGGACTATGTAGCAGAGTAAAATGTTAACTCCAATAGTGCTCCTAGTCGAGTGCTCGGTTGCATAAAAATTTGTGTAGATTAGACTTCTCTTTATACTTATGGTTTTATATTTTTTTTTTCGATTAGTGTAAATGTTGTTTACTCTACTCAAATGGTGAATCCGGTGGAATCAAACAGTAGCATAGGGATGTGTGTAAACGAACGCTAGACTCGTATTGCTTGAGTCGGGAGAAAGGAGAATCTTTCTCGGTGGCTAGAACTTGCCCCAAGCGATTCTTGAAGCATTGGCATAGGATAGTTCTAGTGCGTGAGAATGACGTAGGCCATTATTTTGGCCCGGTTGAACTTTTTATTTCATACCTATCGTCTACCTTTGCTAGCCCCTTTGTGCCTACCCTTTTCTTGATTCAGGTCCACATATTTCTCACCAAAGCCTAAAAGCCTAACCTAGTCGCACACCCAAATCTGAGCTTTAGTTGTAGTTTTATTTACATTGTGGGGGGTGTTGATTGTGGTGTTTATTATGTGAATCTGTGGATATGCTCATTTGAAAATTTTGTTGAAAGAAAAAAGACAAGAAAAAGAAGATAGAGAGAAAAAAAATGAAAAGGAAAAGAGAAAAAAATGAGTTTTATTGAAAGATCATGTGAAAAATTATGTATTGGGAGTAGGCGGTGCACACACCTATGTGGCAAAAGTCCAAGTCTGGGGGTGTGGTGCACTTGCATTCGATTTTGGTGCGCGGGTAGTTGTATTAAAGCTTATTTGGGTTGCGTGTTATAAGCCCTCTTGTTTATCATTGTTTACCCTACCTTGACCCAAGCCTCATTTAAAACCTAAAGCCCTACCGACTCACGCTATAAACCAATCTAGTGTCGTGGAGAAAATGTGACCGGGCGAGCCTATGGTCACCGACACCGATGGATTTCGGCGGAGTTTGTCCTGCACCCCAATCTTGAGCAATGCTCATCTCAGCGCTTAGTTTACTTTCTCCGTATGCGTGACCAGATGATTCACCGTAGTTCACCATTTTGAGTAGTTGTAATATGCTTTTACTCTTTTAGAAATATATAAACTGTTTATATAATCAGAAATCTTCTCTATTATTTTTCTTATGCACGTGAGCATGCGACTTCGCATGGTACTCTGTATTGTAATTTTAAGCCATCTACTTTTTTTTCCCCGTTCGCTTAGAATTTGTTTGCTCGGGACGCGCAAATAGGTAAGTCTGGGGGTGTGATGAGTCCCAAATATATACACATTTATGGACTCATCTGGGCCGATTTTCTAGTCTATGCACTACACTTTAGGCATGTTTTCGCTCATATTTGTTATTCCATGCTATGTGCACTTCTAGGCCCGTTTTGGTGTTATTTCTTGTTTATCTTCATTATTAGTTTTCATGCATGGTTAAGTGTCACTTTCAGTGGTTTGATTAGTGTTGTATGCTGGAGCAGGAGTCATGCAGGTGTTCCCGGTACAAATCTGTACAGGAACACTGCGCACGATCACTGGTTTTATTGCGCACGACCACTGGTCGTGCGCCACTGATCGTGTGCACTTACCCCCTGAATTCTGAGTTCTGTCTTCCTTATCGCACGACCACTTACGATAGCGCGCACGACCACTGGTCGTGCGCCAGTGGTCGTGCGAACATTGTATTTTATAATTTTCTTACCTTGCAGGCTCCGTCCAGGCAGGCACACGATCACAGGATGCTAGTGCGCACGACCACTGGTCGTGCGCCAATGACCGTGCACACTGCTTATTCCAGCGCCTATAAATTGACCTGCTCGCGAATTAGGTCGGATCGACGCATTTCTTCCGCCCAGCTCCGCCGTTTTCGCCCCTTCCGCAGGTTTTTTGCCCCTCCATCGCCGCCCACCATATGGAGGTGCTCCGGGCTTGTTCTTCACGCCAATCTTGAGCCGGAGCTTCCTCTCGGCCTCCTCCTTTATCCTAGCGCTCCAAGGGAAGACCTAGCCGCCATCACCATCAAGCAAGAGGAAGTTTGCAACCTCTACCGGATCGTGACACGAAGAAGATGGGCTCATTGGAGAGTAGTGACAGCTCTCTCTACCCCGGACGTAGTTGCAGACCGAGCTTGGACGCGGATTGACAACCCGGCGATTCCAACCGTGAATCTACAACGAGACTTCGGATTCGGTCGATTTCTTGCTTATTCTTCTCTTATTGATGTGTATGTAGTTAGATCTATGTATTAAGATGAAGTTGCACTTAAAACTAGTCTGTATTTCTATATATTTCATGTCTATGTGAAATGTTTGTTGTTTGAGTTGCTTGAGGTGCGCCCCATTCCATCCTCCATCCCGCCGTCACGTTCGTCGCCGCACTAGCAATTGCTAGTGGCGTGCTTGTCGAAGAGGTGCTTACGACCCTCACTCGGTTTGCCTACTCGTCCATCCGCCTAGCGAAGCGTGGCATAGCGGCCCGTGTAATTCACTCGCCCTACGAAGCAGTGCGCTCAAAGCCTGCATAGTTCGATTCCGCTTGCCTACTCATCCATCCGCCCTTGCGACGCAGCGCGCTCAAAGCCTGCCTAGTCTCCATCCCGCCAAGCGAAGCACTGCATAGCGGCATTGCATAGGAGTAGTCATAGCATTTTCTCTTTATTTTCCACAATCCAAAACCCCCGTTTCCGCAATCCATCCGACCCAAAGGACTTCGATCTCAAGTCCTTCCTCGAACGTTAACTCCACCTTACTGTGTTCCTTGAGAGATTCGATACTTGGGGATTTACTTCCTCATATTATTACTTGACAACGACCGGTTCACTGCCGTTTCGTGCCGCAGTCTAGCTACCGCCTATAGCGGTGTGCGAGATTTGCGCCATCAATGCTCCAGGAAGAAATCTACATATTTAGAACGCTTCTAAATTTCTAGATTTACACAAACGGGATCACAACCTACCTGTGATACCACTATTGGGTTTTCTATACATCAAATGTAGAATGCATATCACATATGCGCAGCGGAAATAAAGATCAAGAACAACCCTAAACAGTTCAAGGAACTTGCGATTTAATGAATCAAGAAATAGTTTAACAAATGCATTGCAATACACCTGAAGGGGATTGAGTCAATACTCAACCAAGATGCTCCAAGATCTGATCCTGAAGACAAAATCTGAGTTCCAAGCACAGAAATCGATCAGCGCCTCTATGGAATTCCACACGAGTGAAGGAGAACCCTAGCTTCTTGTCAAACAAGAACTAGGTCGGAGAAGAAGAGCCCCCAATGTCTCCCATGGACCGCTAGTTCCAACGACAGGGAGAGGCGGTAGTGGCGGAATTGAAAACCTATGAAACTCTTCCGTCGGTCTGTTTGCGAAACTCTTCCGCCTCTCTTCTGATCGCAAAAGAATGAACGATGGTTAGGGTATAAAATTGGGCTCTATTTATACCCTAAGGAAAGAGAGAAGATATCCGCACACCCACAACTTACATTGGAGTAAGCAAAAATCACCCAGGTATAGTACTCGTCTGCGGCAAGCCCGCATACACTTTATTCGATACGGGTGCCTCGCACTCATTCATCTCGGAAGAATTCGTGGATGATCTGGACCAAGTCCAGCACTTTAATGGCATCCACAGGAGGGTGCAATTCTCGGATGGATCAAAGATAGTAATGAATGCTAAGTACAATATGAACGTAGAGATTATAGGGATGATGTTTGAAGCGTCGGTGACGCTCTTGAAGATGAAAGACTTCGACCTGATCCTGGGAATGAACTGGCTGCACGGGAACCATGCACGGATTGACTGCCCGGCATGGAGGATTGTTCTGAAGCATGAGGACATGGAAGTAGTAGTCGAAGGTGTTGAAATTGTTGAAGTGAAGTGGAGGTAACCGGGCGGTTTGAGTTTGGGTGACCGCGTGACCGCGCGGTCTGTGTTAGTGTTCTGCCGGTCTGCTGGTTCTGCCGGACTGTTCTTGATTGCTGCGGTATGTTCCCGAGTTGGTCTACTGGTTGACCTGTCTTCTTTGTTGGAAGACCAGGCGGTCTGTTCTTATGTGACCGCCTGTCCGGGCATCCTGTGCTGGCGATCTAGCGACTTGTCTGAAGTTGGCCAGATGGTTCTTGGTTTGCTCCTGGCGGTCTAAGGAAGGAGTACACTGTTGGAGTTTTTGAGGTGATCTCAAAGCAATCAACAGTTAGTCTTACTGCCAACGCAATATGAGCCTATAGGGTCGCACATAAAAGCATTTGGGGAAGTTGGAGAAAGGATTGTGTTGGCCTTACTCATATTGGATATGAGTGGAGGACCAATCCTGTGACTGCTTGGCATTAACTTGAGAATGTCTCAGCGGGAAATCATGTAAAGGATTTAAACGAATGGATTTATGCTAGACAAATTTGGGTAAAGGGTTTAACCGAACTGTGTCAAATTCGGCTAAAGGGTTTAACCGAATTATGTTGATTCGACTAATGGAGTTCGTCGATATTGATTCGGCTAAAGTGTTTAGCCGAACTGTAACAAATTCGACTAAAGGGTTCAGCCGAAATGTGTTAGTTTGATGAAATGGTTTCGACGAAATCATATAACCGAATTTATATAGTCGAATCGGCTATAGCATATAGACGAATTCGGTTATTGTATATAGTCGAATTCGGTTATATTGTTTAGTCGAATTGTCAAATTCGGCGAATGTGTAAATCTAGACAGAAATGTTCTATTTTTCCTCTGGTCTGCGGATAGCCTATTTTATACCTTGAGTATATAAGGAACGCGATTAGGTCTTCGAAGTACACTGAATTGATCGAACCCTTTTCGCGATTAAAGAAGAGAACGACCGTCCGGAAACATTCTGCAAGAGGAGTTCTCGTTCTTCCCGTCCGCCGTCGACGGTCACCGCCTCCCCTGTCGCGGACCTAGCAGTCCGTGGGGACGTTTAGAGCTTCCTACTCTGACCCTTTCCTTGTTCGACAAGGCTTTGGGGTTCTCCATCGTTTGTGTGGATCGCTGTAGAGGAGCCGATACATTTCGGTTCTTGGAACTCAGATTCAGTCTACCGGATTCCTTCTTGGAGCACCTTGGTTGAGTATTGACTCAATCCCGCGAAGGTATATTGCATTTTGCTTTCCTAATCTTTTGATTCATGAGATCCGCAAGATCCTTACTCTTTGGGTTGTTCTAGTTTCTCCGCTGCGCACATTTGATGTGTTCATATCATTGTGAATGGCATTTAAGAAAAACCCAACAGTGGTATCAGAGCTAGGTTGCGATCATATGCGTGCAAATCTAGAAATTTGGAAGCGTTCTAAATGTATATATTTCTTCTTGGAACATCATTTTTGATGTGGTTTTGTGTGGTTTCTGGTGGTGGGATTTCAAAATTTTCGTTCCAAATGTATAAATTTGGAAGCGTTCTAAAGCGAGACCACCGCCAGGGGCGCTGCCCCTTGGAACCCCGCCAGGGATGCATGTGATTGTGTTGCATTTTCATTGTTTCAGAAATTGTTTCTCCTTTGCAGTAACCGTCCCTCGTTGTGGTTTGTGAAACCAAATGTCATGGATTTTGAATCTTACATTGAGAGACGAGCTTGTCTACTACATAAGTGGAGTTGCTTTGCTTGTGTTCAATGCATGTAAATTTGGAGATTTATAAGTGTTCTAAGTATTCAGATTCAGCCCCTTTTATCAAAATGTTGATAATCCTTTTATGTGCACATAGGGGATGTATTTGTTTTGTGTATGTGCACGGTGATTAAATGTTAATCATGATGAAATGTTCATCAATCGAAAAATAAAATCCCTTATCCAATATTAAGTATATGGATGCCTTCCGATGGATGACACTCTTCCTGCCTCGATCGATGAAGTGTGGGCTTGCCAAAGCAAGGTGCATTAATCTATCTTGGTAAGGGTGCGAGCGGATAATTGTGATATCCCACTGTCTACATCGGGTCTAACTTAACTAGGTGACCACAAATTAAGGTTGAGTGCCTAGAGGCATAGGGTTGGCATGCTCCATATGATGGATGCGAATAAAGCGTTATTCACCAACCATACAAGAGTTGCATAGTGATGCAATTGACAAATGTTGTCTACCTAAATAACCGCATTATGAGAGGAACGCCAAAGCGGACTCATTGTGTTAGTGAAATACGGATCTTGTCCACTAAGAGAGTAGCTCGCATAAACTCTCCGAATCGAAATTAAGGGTTGTCGATTTGATTAAAATAGTGGGAGCCTTTAATAAAAGTCCTTATTAATATAAATTGTATTTCGAAATACAGTACTGAAAGTTTTGCGAATTCATTGTAGAATTTCCATGGCAAGTGGATCTCACTCCACCCTGTCCCTGAGAGCTATTCTTGAGAAGGACAAGCTCAATGGGACGAACTTCCTCGACTGGTATAGGAACCTGAGAATTGTTCTCAGGCAAGAGCGCAAGCTCTATGTCTTGGAAGGTGAAGCCCCCACAGAGCCGACCGAAAATGCTACGAGAGCAGATAGAGATGCTTACAAGAAGTATCAGGATGATACCTTGGATGTGGAATGCCTCATGCTTGCTACCATGTCCTCTGAGCTTCAAAAGCAACACGAGAGCATGTGTGGTTAAATCGGGCACCTCAAGAAAATGTTCGAGGGGCAAGCCCGACAAGAGGTGTTTAACATATCCAAGGCATTATTCCAGTGCAAAATGGGAGCTCGAGACTCAGTAGGGACTCACGTACTCAAGATGATTTGGTATATCGAGAACCTTGAAAGACTGGGTTTTCCCTTGGGTCAAGAGTTGGCCATAGATCTGATCCTGCAATCGTTGCCAGACAGTTATGAGCAGTTCGTCTTGAACTATAACATGAATGAAATAGACAAGACACTGTCCGAGCTCCTAGGCATGTTGCGAACTGCTGAAAATAATATGAAGAAGGTCAAGCCAGCTAGACCCATACTGATGGTGCATAAAAGCAAGGGCAAGACTAAGGGATTCAAGAAGACAAAGATAGGATCTAAGTCTCATCTTGATCCCAAATCTTCTGCACTGAAAAAGAAAGGTCTGGCGAAGGAAGGAAAGTGCCACCACTGCGGTAAAGCTGGGCATTGGAGGCGGAACTGTCCCCTCTATATTGAGGATCTACAAAAGAAGAAAGAAAGTGTGACTTCCACTTCAGGTATTTATGTCATAGAGATAAACCTTTCTGCTCCTTCATCTTGGGTATTGGATACCAGATGTGGTTCTCACATTTGTACAAATGTGCAGGAACTGAGAAGGAGAAGAATGCTGGGTAAAGGGGAGGTAGACCTGCGCGTCGGGAATGGAGCAAGAGTTGTTGTCGTCGCCGTTGGTGTCTATTGTCTTTCTTTGCCCACTGAGCTTGTAATAGAATTAGATAACTGTTATTTTGTTCCATCCATAACTAGAAACATTATATCCATATCATGTCTTGAGATGAAAGGCTTTTCATTTATAATTAAGAACAATTGTTGTTCGATTTTTATGAATGATGTTTGTTATGGTGTAGCCCAATTGTTTAATGGTTTATATGTTTTGAACTTAAACCATTCGATCTATAATGTAGAAAATACTAAAAGACTAAAAACAAATTATTCGAATCCTACGTACCTTTGGCATTGTCGTTTAGGCCATATAAACAAGAAACGCATATCCAAGCTCCATAAAGATAGACTACTGGACTCATTTGATTATGAATCATTTGAGAGATGCGGGTCATGTTTGTTGGGCAAGATGATGAAAGCTCCTTTCACTACTTGTAATGAGAGAGCTAATGATCTCTTGGTTATAATACATAGTGATGTATGCGGACCTATGAGTTCTGTGGCTAGAGGTGGGTTCTACTACTTCATTACATTTACTGATGATTTCAGTAGATACGGATACGTGTTTCTTATGAAGAACAAATCTGAGACCTTTGAAAAGTTCAAAGTGTTTAAGAATGAATAGAAAACCAACTGGGAAAAGGATAAAAGCACTCCAATCTGATCGAGGTGGCGAATATCTGAGTCATGAGTTTCATGATCATCTGAAAGAGTGTGGTATTGTATCACAGCTCACTCCGCCCGGAACACCTCAACATAATGGTGTTTCTGAGAGGAAGAATCGTACCTTGTTAGACATGGTTGGATCGATGATGAGTCATGCATATTTGCCCGTTTCCTTTTGGGGTTTTGCTTTAGAGATTGTTGCTTTCACACTAAATCGAGTTCCAACAAAAATGGTTCTAAAGACACCATATGAGATATGGACTAGGAAGCGTCCTAGTATGTCGTTCATCAAGATTTGGGGCTGTGAGGCATACGTGCGACGTCAAATGCCTGACAAGCTGGAACCCAAATCGGATAAAAGTCATCTAGTGAGGTATCCTAGGGAAACCAAAGGATACTACTTCTACTTGTCGTCTGAGGGCAAAGTGTTTGTCGCAAGGACGGGTATCTTTTTGGAGAAAGAGTTCTTATCTAGAAAGACTGCAAAGGTAGAACTTGAAGAAGTTCAAGAGCCACAAACAATGAACGAACCAGAATTGGAACCTGAGCAAGGACTACAAGAAGTTATAGTTGGAGAGCCTGCTCAAGAAACACAAGTCCTACGTAGATCTGGTAGACCAAGATTTGAGCCTGAGAGATATGAATTTCTCATGACTCAAATAGGTAATGTGTTGCTTATGGATCATGATGATGAGCCTGGAACCTACCAAGAGGCTATGAATGGACCAGACTCCGAGAAGTGGCTTGAGGCCATGAAATCTGAAATGGACTCTATGTACACAAACCAATTTTGGACCTTGGTAGAACCACCTGAAGGGGTACGACACATAGGGTACAAGTGGGTCTTCAAGAAGAAGACCGACATGGATGGGAATGTACAGACATTCAAAGGCCGGCTGGTGGCTAAAGGTTTCAGGCAAATTCATCGTGTTGACTATGATGAAACCTTTTCCCCTGTAGCTATGGTCAAGTCCATCAGAATTCTACTTGTTATTGCTGCGTATTATGACTACAAGATCTGGCAAATGGATGTCAAAACGGCTTTCCTTAATTGAAATCTCCTTGAGGAAGTGTACATGACACAACCCGAGGGTTTTGAATCTCCAAGTGAAGCCACTAAAATATGCAAGTTGAATCGATCCATTTATGGATTGAAACAAGCTTCTCGATGTTGGAATCTGCGTTTTGATGAGAAGATCAAAGACTTTGGTTTCATCAAGAACGAAGATGAGTCTTGTGTTTACAAGAAGATTAGTGGGAGCATTGTTGTCTTCCTGATATTGTATGTAGATGACATACTGCTGATCGGGAATGACATTCCGACCCTGCAAGTTGTTAAGAACAACCTAGGGAACTACTTTTCTATGAAAGACTTGGGTGAAACGACTTACATACTTGGTATTAAGATCTATAGAGATAGATCGAAGAAGTTGCTGGGTTTGACCCAGAGTACATACATTGGCAAGGTGTTGAAATGGTTCAACATGCTTGAGTCCAAGAAAGGATTCTTACCCATGTCACATGGTGTGAGTCTCTCTAAGGACCAGTGTCCTAAATCTTTGGAAGATAAGGACCGCATGAAGATGATTCCATATGCTTCGGCAATTGGATCAATCATGTACACAATATTATGCACTTGACCCGATGTCTCTTATGCTTTCAGCATGACGAGCAGGTATCAGTCTGATCCTGGTGATGGTCACTGGATAGTTGTCAAGAATATTCTAAAGTACTTGAGAAGGACTAAGGATATGTTCTTGGTGTATGGTGGAGAGGAAGAGCTCGTTGTAAATGGTTACACGGATGATAGCTTCCAAACTGATAGGGACGATTCAAAGTCCCAATCAGGTTTTGTATTTTGCCTTAATGGAGGAGATGTAAGATGGAAGAGTTCCAAGCAGGAGACAGTTGCCGATTCTACGACAGAAGCCGAGTATATTGCTGCCGCAAATGCGGCAAAGGAGGCTGTGTGGATTAGGAAATTCATCGGCGAGCTAGATGTAGTTCCTAGCCTTGTTGGTCTCGTAGTTCTCTACTATGACAACAACGGGGCTATTGCCCAAGCTAAGGAACCTAGATCTCATCAGCGCTTTAAGCACATACTTCGGCGGTTCCATCTTATTCGAGAGATTGTCGATCGAGGAGATATGAGCATTTGCAGAGTACCGACTGAAGATAACATAGCGGATCCACTGACAAAGCCTCTTGCACAAAAGAAGCATGATGATCATGCTAGATCAATGGGTATAAGATACCTGAATGATCGTCTTTAGTGGGAGCCTTGTGGATTGCATGTTTGTTGGTTGTTTATTCATTTGATGAATTGTGTTATGTACTGTATTTTTCATTTTACATTTATGGCAAGTTCTTTTATTATGTCAACCGTTTCTATTTGATAGACTAATTAACATAACGAATACCCTTAGAATGTTTGCTTCCATAGGAATTCATGTACGTGACTTGAATGTGAGGGTCTATGTTTAAATGAAGCTCCAATCTTAAATGGTCCCTGGTCGAGGTATCATCCTAGAAATGTAGGGCGAGGATGAGACCATAAGACTAGCATGTGCGTTGACTGATGACCAGTTCTCACAGGTCATGATATTGTGATATCAAGTCATCATATGGGTACTTGTTAAAAACAAGTTGTACTGGACAGACCCCCCCCCCCCCCCCCCCCATGAGAGTACTTTGTGGATTGTTATATGAATGTGTCACAAGTAGGTCTCAAGTGACAATGGTGTTTGTGGTCCTTTGACCTGAAGTCATAGCATTCATCAGGTGAGGAAGAGCGTACTTTGATGCCATCTAAAGTCTTCTCTTGAGAAAGGTTGACGATAAGGGTGGTTGTTGGGTATGTTATGAATCATTTGGATGTTTGTGTGTGAGCAGAAATGAGATTTTTCCTCCTGTATGACAGGAGTTACATCCATGGGCCCCTTGATGGAATGAGACTGAGAAATGCATGGCCATGCTTGGTTGACTCAATATATGATATTGAGCTCACCAATTTAAGACAGTCTATTCTAGAACAGGAAATTGGGATTGAACAATTATGAGGGTGACACGGTCCATGCCTCTAATTCTATCCAGATGTAAAGGACAAAGGGACATGACAACAGTGATACATTGGTTAAGACAGGCTTATTGAGTTATGAACTCTTATTGCTTGGCTAGCAATGATGTATTGCTAGATGACGCTCATTGTTTGTGAAACTTGTGTTGATACTTTGTGATCAAGTGGGAGACTGTTGGAGTTTCTGAGGTGATCTCAAAGCAATCAACAGTTAGTCTTACTGCCAACGCAATATGAGCCTATAGGGTCGCACATACAAGCGTTTGGGGAAGTTGGAGAAAGGATTGTGTTGGCCTTACTCATATTGGATATGAGTGGAGGACCAATCATGTGACTGCTTGGCATTAACTTGAGAATGTCTCAACGAGAAATCGTTTAAAGGGTTTAAACGAATGGATTTATGCTAGACAAATTCGGGTAAAGGGTTTAACCAAACTGTGTCAAATTCGGCTAAAGGGTTTAACCGAATTATGTTGATTCGACTAATGGAGTTCGGCGATATTGATTCGGCTAAAGTGTTTAGCCGAACTGTAACAAATTCGACTAAAGGGTTTAGCCGAAATGTGTTAGTTCGATGAAATGGTTTCGACGAAATCATATAACCGAATTTATATAGTCGAATCGGCTATAGCATATAGACGAATTTGGTTATTGTATATTGTCGAATTCGGTTATTGTATATTGTCGAATTCGGTTATATTGTTTAGTCGAATTATCGAATTCGGCGAATGTGTAAATCTAGACAGAAATGTTCTATTTTTCCTCTGGTCTGCGGATAGCCTATTTTATACCTTGAGTATATAAGGAACGCGATTAGGTCTTCGAAGTACACGGAATAGATCGAACCCTTTTTTGTGATTGAATAAGAGAACGGACGTCCGGAAACGTTCCTCAAGAGGAGTTCTCGTTCTTCCCGTCTGCCGCCGACGGTCACCGCCTCCCCTGTCGCGGACCTAGCAGTCCGTGGGGACGTTGAGAGCTTCCTACTCTGACCCTTTCCTTGTTCGACAAGGCTTTGGGGTTCTCCATCGTTCGTGTGGATCGATGTAGAGGAGCCGATACATTTCGGTTCTTGGAACTCAGATCCAGTCTATCGGATTCCTTCTTGGAGCACCTTGGTTGAGTATTGACTCAATCCCCCGAAGGTATATTGCATTTTTCTTTCCTAATCTTTTGATTAATGAGATCCGCAAGATCCTTACTCTTTGGGTTGTTCTAGTTTCTCCACTGCGCACATTTGATGTGTTCATATCATTGTGAATGGTATTTAAGAAAAACCCAACATACACTTGTGTCCACGCGGCTTGTGCGCGGTCTCATGTTCGTGCGATCTGTGCGCGATCTGTCTGCTGATCTGCGGTCTTGGTCGGAAGGTTGTCCAAGTTATGTGATCGCGCGGTCTGCCTTATGAGACCACTAGCGATCTGACGGGTGGTGATTGTACCTCTCCTGTGTGGTGACGACATCCGTCTACCCGCCTATAAATAGGAGTGCAGGGCCCATCATTCATAATGAGAACTGTAAGAACTAGAGCCTGGGTTAATTCGTGCGGTCTCAACTTTTGAGGTCGGGCGGTCTCGGAAGCGAGTTGACTGTTTGTTGTGTTCGCAGGTTTGCGGTCAATAGGTTGCGGTCTCCTTCCTTGGTGATTCCCAGCGGCTTGAATAAACAGTTCGGCAGCGGTCAGTCTGCGAACTGGTTTATTTTTGTTCTTGTGTTGTTCGCAGCGAGCTCAGCGATCAGGCGACCTTCAGCGGTTAGGAGATCTGAGTTGCGGTCTGGCGACAGCTTCAGTTCTTCGTTCAATAAAGCTCCAGTCTGTGCGGTCTGAGGTGGCGGTCTTGCAGTGCAGGTAGTCTGCCTGATTTCAGTTCGCGCGGTCTCAGGTCAAGCCGGGTGATCTCTGGAGTTATGCGGTCTGTGCGGTCTCAGCTTGTCTAGCCGCCAAATTTGTTTTGGTGTGTTTTGTTCTTCTCTCCTCCGTGATTCTTATGAATCATGTCTCGCCATGTATACCTCGCACTGTAAATGAAATTTGTGATTCAATTAAGTTTCTTGTCTGCTGTGTGGCATCGTGGTTGTTTGGCTATAACTCAGTTGATGCAACTCCTGCTTACTCCTAAACGATTCAAATCAAAAATTTTAACATGGTATCAGAGGGAGGTTGTTGGAGTAAATAAGCAGTGATCAACTTGAGTTTCCATCGTCTTTATGAAGAAGAGACCACATAGATTGCCATGGAAGGTAGATACGCAAGAGGGCTTGGTATTGAACTCCTCACATCGACTAACTATAAGAATTGGAGGTCGTGTATGGAGAGCAATTTACTTTGCGAGGATCTATGGGAGATAGTTGGAGGAGAAGACACACAAGAAGTGTTTCTAGCAGGAAATAATATGGCAGAGGTGAGACTTTGGAGGAGGACTAATGCTAAGGCAGAGTTCACTCTCAAGAGGGCTATCTCACCAGAGCTATTTGGTCACATCATTGGATGTAAATCTGCTGCTGAGATTTGGATGTCTTTGGACGGGTTGTTTAATAAGAAGAATGTAGCTCGGCTACAGTTTCTTGAAAATGAGTTGGCGAAAGCTTCTCAAGGTGATCTTTCTATTTCTACCTTCTTTCTCAAGATGAAGAACCTCACAGCAGAGATTTCTGCTTTGGACCCTGATGAGCCCATCTCGGAGGCAAAACTGAAGAGGCATATCATCCGCGGGTTGCGGAAGGAGTATCTTGCCTTTGTGACTTCAGTTCAAGGTTGGGCAAATCAACCATCTCTGTTGGAGCTGGAGAACTTACTTGCTTCGCAGGAAAGTTTGGCAAGACAGATGGCGGGGACTTCTATCTCTGGGGGAGATAGTGATGTGTTGTTCTCTGGGAAGAAGAAGAAGAAGAAGTGGGAGAAGAAGAAGCCAGGTCAGGATGGACCCTCAACTTCAGGTCAGCAGGATAGAGGTTATGCTTCTAAGTCTGATGGGAAGAAGAAGGGAGAGGGACCAAGGTGCTTCAGGTGTAATAAGACCGGCCACTTCAAGAAGGATTGCCGGGTTAATCTTCAGTCGGGACATGTAGCGGAGAAGGAGAAGCCAAAGTCTGATGAAGCTGGATGGGGAGGAGCCTTTGCGGTTAATGTGACGGCGATGCCCGTTAAGGCCTTGGCTGCCATCAACTTCAAAGAGGATTGGATTGTTGATTCAGGGTGTGGACATCATCTCGCCGGGGATGAATCAAAGTTCTCTTCTTTGGCGCCTTACTCAGGTAACGATGTTATCATTACGGCTGATAATTTTGGTCATGCAGTTGAACAAGAAGGTGTTGTCTCCCTGAGCAGTGATAAGGGTCCACTCACATTGAGGAGTGTTTATCACGTGCCTGGTATGAAGAAGAATCTCTTCTCTGTGACCAATGCGGTCGATGCCGGTTATCACATTTTGTTTGGCCCAACAGAAGTGAAGTTTCTTAAAACTCAACCGGAGATAAAGGGAGATGTCATCCATGTTGGAAAGCGGGTGAAGGACTTGTTCATTTTATTGATAAGTACCTATGTTGATAAGATGAAGACCAACGATAGCGCGACTATTTGGCATGAAAGGTTGGGGCATGTTGGCATGAACAAATTGAAGGCTATGGCGGTAAGGGGCCTTGTCAAGGGCTTGCCTAGCTTGTCCTCTTATAGAGACGGTCATGTTTGTGTTGGATGTCAGTTTGGTAAGTCTCATCGACTTCCATTTGATAAATAGCAAACAAGATGCAAAGCGCTGTTGGAGTGCAATCATGGTGATTTGATGGGACTGACTGCCACCCCATGCCTTGGAGGCAACAGATATATGTTGGTTTTGATTGACGATTACACCAGATATGTCTGGGTGTATTTTCTAAAAGAGAAGTCGGAAGCCTTTGCGAAGTTCGTGGAGTTCAAGGAGCTGATGGAAGGTCGGCTAGGCCTGCGGGTGAAAAAATTGAGAACTGACAATGGTGGGGAGTTCACCTCTGGTGAGTTCTCAAGTTTTTGCAGGAAACACAACGTTCGGAGAGAGCTCACTTGTTCCCATACTCCACAGCAAAATGGCGTTGCGGAGAGGAAGATCCATCATCTGACGGAAACCTACAAATGCTTGCTTCATGCCAAGAGTATCCCAAAGTCCTTTTGGGCGGAGGGAATGTCTTGTGCGGCTTACGTCATCAACAGAATGCCTCTAAGTCCTATCAACATGAAGACCCCTCACGAACTGATGTTCAAGGAGAAGCCGAGTGTTGCACACCTTCGGGTGTTCGGGTCAACCTGCTATGTGCATATTCCTGATGCTCTTCGGACAAAGCTAGATGCAAAAGCAAGGAAGCTAGTCTTTATTGGGTATGATGAGCGGAAGAAGGGATGGAGATGCATGGATCCTGAGACACAGAGATCAGTGGTATCTCGAGATGTGGTGTTCGATGAAGTAACTTCCTACAAGGGGAGTTCAGCAGTTGAACTACCGAAGAGCAGGGTTGATGAAGCAGGGAAGGTTGCAGGAAATCTTCAAGTGGAGTTGCCTGTTTCACCAGGAGCTCCAGCTGTGTCAAGCTCTAAAATGGAGGCTTTAGGTTCTGAAAGCAGGGGAGCGATGCTCCAAGTTCGTCTGGAAGAGGAGCTTGCACAGAAAAAGCAGCTGAGGAGGTGGTTAGTCAGGAGCAACCTCTTAGGAGGTCGAAGAGGACAATCAAGCCACCAGATCGATATACAGGAGGAAACATGGTGAGTTTCGTCTCATGTTTCTTCGCTGGTCCCTTGGATAAAAGGGAGCCGTCGAGCTTTAAGAAAGCCAAAGGCGTGAAGCAGTGGGATATTGCTATGCAAGAAGAGATGGATGCTCTCAAGAAGAATGAGACTTGGTCTCTAGTGCCCATGCCTAAGGGCATTACCCCTGTGACATGCAAATGGGTTTATAAGCTCAAGAAGGAAGCTGACGGCATGATCGAGCGATACAAGACTCGCCTTGTAGCTCGAGGGTTCTCACAGTAGTATGGTGAAGATTATGATGAGACGTTTAGTCCAGTGGCAAAGATGACCTCGGTCCGATTTGTTATTGCTTTGGCGGCTTCTTGTGGATGAGAGATTTGGCAGCTCGATGTGAAGAATGCTTTCTTATACGGAGAGATTGATAAGGATATCTTCATGATCCAGTCGCCGGGTTTCATCTCGGAGGATCGTCCGGACTACGTCTGCAAACTGAAGAAGGCCCTGTATGGGTTGAAGCATGCGCCTCGGGCGTGGTATGGAAAGATCGGAGAGTATCTTCTATTCTGCGGGTTCTTTGCTTCAGACTCTGATTCTAGCTTGTTCGTCAAGAAGGAGGTGGCGCTTTGGGTTATTATTCTACTGTATATGGATGGCATGATTGTCACCGGAAACTCGAAGGAGGCGGTAGCAAGGCTGAGAGCTGAGCTTGCTATAATGTTCGAGATGAAGGATCTGGGTGAGCTTCACCATTTCCTTGGACTCGAGGTTCATAGGCGGGAGAGCGGAGTGCTAGTTTCTCAGGCTGGATATGCGGAGAGGATCGTTCAATGATTCGGCATGGAAGAAGGGAAGAACAGCTCTATACCTCTGGAACATCATCATAAACTTCAGAAGGATGAGGGAAGAGTTCTATCTGATCCGTTGGTGTTCCGATCTCTAGTTGGGAGCTTGATTTACTTGACCATCATGAGGCCAGATATTGCTTATGCAGTTGGCAAAGTGAGTCGGTACATGGAGGAGCCACGGAAGCCTCATCTTCTGGCGGTAAAAGGTATTCTGAAATATGTGAAGTCGACCTCTGATTTGGGTCTCCTATTTAGGAGAGGGTCAAGCTTGGAGTTGCATGGATACATGGATGCTGACTATGAGGGAGACGTGGATGATCGGAGATCAACGTCTGGTTATGTCGTTATGACGGGCCCCACGGCCATCTCTTGGTGCAGCAAAAAGCAGGACTCGGTGTCCATATCTACCACAGAAGCGGAATACAAGGCTTCGGCCTTGGAAGCTCAGGAAGCCGTTTGGCTCAAGAGGTTGGTGGAGGACGTTCATGAGGAGGTTCGAGGTCCCACTATGCTACACGGGGACAATGAGAGTGCTCTCAAGCTGGTTAATAATCCAGTCTGTCACGCGAGGACCAAGCATATTGAGATTGAGCACCATTTCATTCGTGAAAAGGTGTTAGGAGGATCTCTTATGGTCGAGCATATTCGGAGTGCGGATAATGTTGCAGACATCTTCACAAAGCCGCTGGCGAAGGGACCGTTTACACGGTTGCGGAGTTTGCTCGGGCTAGTCTCCACTTCCCACTTCAAGGGGGAGTGTTGAAATTGTTGAAGTGAAGTGGAGGTGACCGGGCGGTCTGATTTTGGGTGACCGCGTGACCGCGCGGTCTGTGTTAGTGTTCTGTCGGTCTGCTGGTTCTGCCGGACTGTTCTTGATTGTTGCGGTCTGTTCCTGAGTTGGTCTGCTGGTTGGCCTGTCTTCTTTGTTGGAAGACCGGGCGGTCTGTTCTTATGTGATCACATGTCCAGGCGGCATGTGCTGGCGATCTGGCGACTTGTCTGAAGTTGGCCAGATGGTTCTTGATTTGCTCCTGGCGGTCTAATTAAGGAGTACACTTGTGTCAGCGCGGCTTGTGCGCGGTCTCATGTTCGCGCGATCTGTCTGCTGATCTGCGGTCTTGGTCGGAAGGTTTTCCAAGTTTTGTGGTCGCGCGGTCTGCCTTGTGAGACCGCTGGCGATCTGACGGGTGGTGATTGTACCTCTCCTATGTGGTGACGACATCCATCTACCCGCCTATAAATAGGGGTGCAGGGCCCGTCATTCATAACGAGAACTGTAAGAACTAGAGCCTGGGTTAATTCGTGCGGTCTCAACTTTTGAGGTCGGGCGGTCTCGGAAGCGAGTTGACTATTTGTTGTGTTCGCAGGTTTGCGGTCAGCAGGTTGCGGTCTCCTTCCTTGGTGATTCCCAGCGGTTTGAATAAATAGTTCGGCAGCGGTCAGTCTGCGAACTGGTTTATGTTTGTTCTTGTGATGTTCGTAGCGAGCTCAGCGATCAGGCGACCTTCAGCGGTTAGGCGATCTGAGTTGCGGTCTGGCGACAGCTTCAGTTCTTTGTTCAATAAAGCTCCAGCTCGTGCGGTCTGAGGTGGCGGTCTTGCGCACGACCGCCTACGATAGTGCGCACGACCACCGGTCGTGCGCCACTGTTCGTGCGAACATGGTATTTTATAAATTTCTTACTTTGCAGGCTCCACCCAGGTAGGCGCATGATCACAGAACTCCAGCGCGCACGACCACTGGTCGTGCGCCAATGACCGTGCGCAGTATTTATTCCAGCGCCTATATAAGGTCCTTATCCGCAGATTAGGGATAACGGGGGTTCCGGGAGCGCGATTTACAGCCCGTACGCCGCCGTTTTCCACTTCCATCCACCTCCACCACATCTTCTCCGCAAGGGGAAGTCATCTCCAGCCATTCTAAGCATTCCTCCATCGTCCGGGAGCATTCTCCGCCCTCCGCAAGCACTCAAGCAAGCCATCTCCAGTTCTGTCCGGTGAAAAGAATAGTCATCCTGAGGTAGAAGACGACGGAAGCACGTGGAGAGGTCGTGACAGTCTCTCAACGCCGGAAGCACAGTCCACCCGAGTCCGGAGGTAGCTTGACAAACTACCATTCCGGCCGTGAACGGCCGCTAGTCTTCGTCCATTGGTTGATTTCTTCCTCCCCCCTTTGTTGTACTTCTTTGAATCATTTAAACTTGAATATCATGATGTTTAGTTTAAATGCAATGGTTGTTTCTTCTCTGTTCTTCAGTATTTGTTTGTGATACGTCTCACCTCCACTCACTCACTCACGCACTCATCTTGTTTGATCCGCGTTAGCAAGAGCTAACAGCGATTTGTGAAGAGGTGTTTGCGACCCTCACTCTCCACACTAGTAATTACTTCATTCGCATGCATACCGTCCATCCGCCTCACGAAGCTCGGCATCGCGGCCGCTGCACCCATCTCACCTTGCGAAGCGGTGATTTCGACCCGCATTTCTTTTATTGTTGTTAACAGTAGGAAACCAAATCAAAACCCTACTGTCTGTGTTTGTTTTCGCTTGTGTAATAATTGTCACACAACGTGATTCGTTCACCCAACCTGCATTCCTCAAGAGACTGACACTCGGGGATCCTATTCCCAACATTTATTACTTGCGCGACCGGTGCACTTGCCGAACATCGCATCAAGTTTTTGGCGCCGTTGCCGGGGAATGCAGACGTAATGAATTCGTCTGCGTGAAGAATAGTTGCACGAGGAACTATTCTCTTTTATTATTTCTCTTTGTTTACCTCTGTTGTCTTTGTTCCTTTTTGATACGCACACTAATTACCTTCGTTCGTCCCATCGTGCGCTAATCTTTTGGGTTTCAAGTATTCCTAGCATGACCTCCATTCAGGAATACATCTATCAAGGAAGTTTAAATGATTTAAAGGTTCAAGCACAAAGGAATGATCACGACTTCGGGATTTCCTCCGACATCATTGAGTATATGACTGGGAATTGCAAGTTCAGTGGGAATAAGCATGAAGACGTGGTACAACACGTGCAGGACTTCTTAGAAATTTACTATACATGTATATTCAGTGGAGTTGAAAACGACCTGCAAAAGATCCTGGCATTCTCATTTTCCCAACATAATAAAGCCAATAGTTGGTACTGGGATATCCGGAAAAGAGAGGCGACCACATGGAAGCAGCTCGAAGGGAGATTTTTGCATGAGTTTCAACACCGTACCCGAGTTTTGGACAAGTACAGGGAACTCATAACCTTCGGTCAGGGAAAGGAGGAGACGTTAGTGGATGCTTGGGAGTGTTTTCAATCCCTGCATAGGGGATGCTACCGTGAAGACCTATCAGAAGTCTTTTTGATTCAGATTTTTTATTTCGGCGTGCTGGACAAATTCCGTCTGTTATTCGATATGGCAGCCGGAGGGGCCCTGTTTAATAAATCGGGGAAGGACGCGCGGGAAGTGGTCGTGAATATAGTTCACACCAGCCAGCACTGGAGTCATGTCGTTCTTCCCCCCAGTACTGCTGAAGTTAATGCAGTGACATTCAACAGAGCAGCGGATCATGTGCCGTCAGGGCAAACGGAACAGTTAGCAACCTTGGTGGTCGGGATGCTGAATAAAATGAATGACCAATCAGCAGCAATTCAACAGCTTCACTCTACTATAGGGACTCTTACCAATGTCGTTTCTGGGCTTGCAAGTCAGCATCCGGAGTCTGTGAATACCATGCGATTGAGAAGCGGTAGAGGTGTTGACAATCTTCCTCGACAGGAACCACTTGTGAGCTCCACTGACAAGTGCAATGCAGACATGGCCGAGAAGCAGACTCAGATTCATATTGAGTCGGACCCCGTGAGCGAGGCGCAACCCTCGAGATGTGTTGTTCACCCCCCATCCCCCCACAGGTTACGAAACGAGAAATCCGAGAAGCAATTCCGCAAATTCTTGGAAATAATGAAAGGAGTGCAAGTGAGCATCCCACTGATTGAAGCCATTTCTCAAATACCGGGCTACTCCAAGTTCTTGAAAGACTTGATTTCGAAGCGGAAACTGTTGGAGGATCTCAAGACTACCGATCTCACTGAGGAGTGCTCCGCCATCATCTCCAATATGCCCACAAAGTGCAAAGATCCGGGCAGCTTTACTATTCCTTGCAGGATCGGTCATCACCGTTTCAGCCAGGCGCTCTGTGATTTGGGAGCATCAATCAACTTGATGCCGCTCTCTATCTTTCGTGAACTAGGTGCAGGGACCTTGAAGCCGACGCAGGTAATGCTACAGCTAGCTGATCGGTCGATCAAAAAACCGTCAGGAATTGTCGAGGACCTCACAATAGTAGTAAACGGTCTCGCTTTTCCAGCCGATTTTGTCATCCTCGACATGAAGGTTGATACTAAAGTACCCATTATTTTGGGGCGGCCCTTTCTCACTACAGCTCGTGCTATCATTAATGTGGAGCAGGGGGAGCTCACGCTTAGATTGGGGGAGGACGTTATTTCCTTCAACGTCCACAACCTGTCGCAACTCTTCGAAATCACGGAATGCGAACCGGCAGAGCCGCT
The DNA here is from genome assembly GCA_033032865.1 of Dactylorhiza incarnata. Taxonomy (NCBI): domain Eukaryota; kingdom Viridiplantae; phylum Streptophyta; class Magnoliopsida; order Asparagales; family Orchidaceae; genus Dactylorhiza; species Dactylorhiza incarnata. Next base: position 582,102 of record JAWHQI010000210.1, read on the forward strand.
TGAAGAATTCGATGGCCAGATCGATGCGGGTTTGGATGACAGCGAGATGTGTTGGCGGCGCGAGGACGTGGGCAATGACGGTGCACATTCGAACCAGCCCGATGTTTCACATTCAATCGGAGAGCCATCCAGTGATTCTACTGATCCAAACATTTATCCGGCTCTCAAACAACTACCGGATTCTCTAAAGTACGTTTTTCTTGGAGAAAATGCCACGCATCCAGTGATTATTTCCGCAGCTCTTTCCGCCGCCAACAAAACCGCATTGGTGGGTGTGCTGAGAAGGTACCACAAAGTCTTCGGACGCTCCATTGCAGACATTAAGGGAATCAGCCCCACGGTCTGCATGCATAAGATCCTCCTTGAAGATCAGTACAAACCCACAGCACAGCCCCAAAGGCGTTTGAACCCGAAAATGCAAGAGGTAGTGAAGGCAGAAGTGATAAAGCTCTTAAACGCTGGCATCATTTACCCAATCAGCGACAGCAAATGGGTCAGCCCAGTTCAGGTGGTACCGAAAAAGGGAGGGATCACCGTTGTTGCCAATGAAAAGAACGAGTTGCTACCTACCCGAATGATCACCGGGTGGAGAGTTTGCATCGATTACCGCAAGCTGAATGATGCTACACGCAAGGACCATTTCTCACTCCCCTTCATTGACCAGATGTTAGAAAAGTTAGCGGGGCAGGACTACTACTGTTTCTTGGATGGGTACTCAGGTTACAATCAAATCTTAATAGACCCGTCTGATCAAGACAAAACAACATTTACATGTCCTTCCGGTACCTTCGCATTCAATAGAATGTCATTCAGACTGTGTAATGCCCCTGCAACTTTCCAGCATTGTATGCTCGCTATTTTCGCTGACATGGTGGGAGACTTCCTCGAAGTTTTCATGGATGACTTTACTTTATTTGGCAGCAGCTTCGATACTTGCCTCGCGAATTTGGCCAAGACTTTGAAGCGGTGTGAGGACACCAATCTTGTCTTGAACTGGGAGAAATGTCACTTTATGGTGCGCGAAGGAATTGTGTTGGGGCATAAGGTTTCCTGCCAAGGGCTCGAGGTGGATCAAGCGAAGGTAAGTGTTATCAGAAACCTCCCTCCACCTACGTCAGTGAAAGGTATCCGAAGTTTTCTTGGTCATGTGGGATTCTATCGAAGGATTATTAAGGACTTTTCATCCATTTCAAAGCCTTTATCTCGCTTGCTTGTTAAGGACGTCCCCTTCCACTTCGACGATGCATGCATGCAGGCCTTTGAAACTTTACGGGGACAACTCATCTCGGCTCCAATTTTGGTGGCACCCGACTAGAATTTACCCTTTATTATCATGTGTGACGCAAGTGATGTGGCTGTGGGTGCTGTACTCGGTCAAAAGATAGACAAGACTTTTCACACCATTGCGTATGCCAGTCGAACTCTTAACAACGCGCAAGCAAACTATACCACCACGGAGAAAGAAATGTTGGCCGTGGTCTTCGTCTTTGAAAAATTTTACTCATACTTGGTGCTTTCCAAAGTAATCGTGTACACGGACCACGCTGCACTCAGGTATCTTTTCAGCAAAAAAGAATCCAAATCGCGTCTGATTCGTTGGATTTTACTTTTGCAGGAATACAATTTGGAAATCAAAGACAAGAAAGGGGTGGAGAACGTGATAGCTGATCATCTTTCGCGTTTGGAGTACGACACTCCCAACAGCTGTGTGGAGGAAACGAACGATTATTTTCCGGATGAAAAATTATTCGCAATCACTACGCCCCCTCCAATTGCCCCATGGTACGCTGACATCGCTAACTACTTGGCTTGTAAAACCTTCTCTCCGAACCTGTCCCTTCAGCAAAGACGGAAGCTTGCCTCTGACTCAAAATACTATTTTTGGGAAGACCCGCTCTTATTCCACACATGCAGCGATGGAATTATCAGGCGCTGTGTTCCTGAAGCCGAGTTTCAGTCTGTACTGCAGCACTGCCATGACAGAGAAGCTGGCGGGCATTTCGGAGCCGTTCGAACAGCATGAAAAATTTTGCAATGCGGATTATTTTGGCCGACCCTCTTCAAGGACGCCCATGCCTATGTCACCAAGTGTGACGAATGCCAAAGGACCGGAAATATCTCCCGGCATGACGAGATGCCCCTCAATAACATGCTGGTTTGCGAACCATTTGATGTATGGGGGATAGACTTTATGGGTCCTTTCCCCATGTCTCATGGTAAGCGTTATATCATTGTGGCAGTTGACTATGTCTCAAAATGGGTGGAAGCCGAGGCGGTTGCCACGAATGACGCCAGCACATTGCTACACTTTATCCACAAGAATATCTTCTCCAGGTTTGGGACGCCGAGAAATATTATCAGCGACGGCGGAAGTCATTTTTGTAATAAGCAGTTTGTGCAGCTCATGAAAAAATTTGGGGTCCATCATAAGATTTCATTAGCGTACCACCCCCAAACATGTGGACAAGTAGAAGTATCCAACCGCGAGCTCAAGCGAATAATCGAGAAATCGATACATTCAAATAGGAAGGAGTGGTCTAAAAAGGTCGACGACGCATTATGGGCTTACCGGACCGCTTTCAAAACACCTATCGGCATGACTCCGTTTCAACTAGTCTATCGCAAGGCATGCCACCTCCCTGTGGAGCTGGAGCATAAAGCATTATGGGCAACCAAACTGTTGAACATGGACATTGGAGCCGCGGCCGAGGTGCGTCGTTCCCAACTCAACGAATTAGAAGAGCTCTGGCATTTCGCTTATGAAAACGCTCGCATCTACAAAGAGAAAACAAAAAAATGGCATGATCGACACATCATCCCGAAGGAGTTCAAAATTGGGGACCAAGTGCTGCTTTGCAACTCCCGTCTCCGCCTCTTTCCAGGAAAGTTAAAATCGAGGTGGAGCGGTCCTTTCTCAGTGACTGATGTCTCTCCCTTTGGTGCCATCGAAATATCAGGGGATAAGGGAGACAAATTTAAGGTCAACGGGCATCGACTGAAGTTATACGATGGCGCCATTATAAACAAGGAGTGTCAGCTGGTGACATTGGGAGACGGGCACCATAAAAGCGCCTATAGCTGATTTTCTTTTTATCTCTTATTTTGTGAAACTCTCTTTTTCATGCACTTTTTATTTAATTTCTGCACTCTATAAACAATTATAATACAGGTATTTGGTCCAGCTTAAGGACATAAAATAAAAGCGCTGCTGGGAGACAACCCAGATTTGCTGATTTCTGTTTTTCTAACATGTTTCAATTCAGTTTTTATATATTTTTGCCGCTTTTAGTTGTGTCGTTTGCAGGCGAGCTTTGTTCTTTGCGATGGCGGAAGCTGTGGATTGCTCATGAAAATTAACGCCAATCGTCTGGTATGCTCAATTCTGAGCATTGGGTAACACTTCTTCCCCCCTAGCTTTCAGTTTTTGTGATGCAATGTTTAGATTAAGTCTGGGGGAGAGCACGTTGTTATCCACTTTGCGCACGAGTTGCACCGCATGCTAGAAGATTGTTTAAATTTTTCGTTTCCATCGTCATTATTCCATGCTTCATACACCACTTCACCCACATAAGCGCGCACTTACCTGATTGTTTCGTTTCCTAATAAATTATTTTGGCTTGGAATGTGAATTAGGGTGTTAGCTTAGGAATTACTAATTGGAGTGTGATGTTGACTCGCGCAGTGTTCTAGTCGCATCCGCATGCTATAGTAGAATTTGAGTAAAACTAGATTATTTCTATGTGTTTAATTTATGATTAGTATTTTTGCGTAGTTTTAGATTTGTTATACTCAAATGGTGAATGTGAACGAAATTGGCGATAACCCGGTGTTGTGTGTATACGAGCACTAGTTGTGTGTTGCTCGAGTCGGGAGGAAGGTTTACCTTTCTCGTGGGCTAAGAACTTGCCCCAAACGACTCTTGAAGCATGGGTGCGAGCGATTCTTCGAGTTAAATGTGATGTAGGCCACCTTTTGGCTAGTTTGAGCTTTGTCTTCCCTTATCCTATTCGCTCGATCACCTTTGCAAGCCAACATTTGCGCCTACCACTTCTTTGTTTCAGCCCCTCTTCCATTCACCAAATCCTAAAAGCTTATCCTACTTTCGCAACCAAATTGCTGTTTAACTGCACTCATGTTCTTGATTTGGTGTGATGTTGGGAATCTCTGTAATGTGAAGGAAAAATAAGTTTTATTTGCTGAATATGAACCAACTGGAGGATAAGAAAAAAGAAGAAAAATATGTTATTGAAATGAAATTCTAAAAAAAAAAAATTGTATTGAAAAGATATCCTCCCAAGTGCAATAGAAAATCTGTTGGTATTTGTGAAGTTGGCCGTGTGCACACCTAGTTTTCATGATAAGTCTGGGGGTGTGTCACACGAGCATTGTTCTTGGTTTTGTTTGGTGCAGCGTTCCGTTGACTCATTTGGGTTGCGTAGCCTTCATCTTTATCTTCGAATATCATACCGCAACCTAAGCCCCAATATGATCCTAAAGCCCTACTGATTTATCTCGTGAGTTTGCTAGCGCCGTGGAGAGAGTGTGACCGGGCAAGCTTATGGTTCACGACGTTGATGGATTTCAGCGGAGTTATTCCTGAACCCCGATCTTGTGCAACACCCTCCTTAGTGGCTTGTTACTTTCACATCGGGCATGATCGATCAAGTTCTTCACAGTTCACCAACTGAGTATTGATAAATCTTTCTTTATGCTCTAATACTTTTGTAAATTAATTAGTATAGTTAGAATCTCTTTTTACTAAATTTCTATTTGCATGTGTTTGTTACTTCGCACCGTACTCCTTTGTGTAATTTCCTTTGTTAACTACCATTTTCACACTCCACCGAATTCGTTTGCTCGCAAACAGTTAAGTCTGGGGGTGTGATGAGTCCCAAATATATACACATTTAGGGACTCATCTGGGCCGATTTTCTACTCTATGCACTTCACTTTAAACATGTTTTCACTCATATTTGATACTCCATGCTAAGTGCACCTCTAGGCCCGTTTTTGGTGTTATTTCATGTTCTGCATCTCTAGTAGTTTTCATGCATTGTTAAGTGCCACTTTCAGTGGCTGGATTCATGGTTGTGCTGGAACAGGAGTCGTGCAGGTGTTCCCGGTACAATTCTGTACAGGTATACTGCGCACGATCACTGGTCGTGCGCCGCTGATCGTGTGCACTTAACCCTATTTTTCGAGTTCTGTCTTGGGTAGTGCTCACGACCACCTATGATAGTGCGCACGACCACCAGTCGTGCGCCACTGTTCGTGCGCACTTAATATCAATTTTATGAGTTCTGTTTCGGACAGTGCGCACGACCGCCTACGATAGTGCGCACGACCACCGGTCGTGCGCCACTGGACGTGCGAACACGGTATTTTATAAATTTCTTACTTTGCAGGCTCCACCCAGGTAGGCGCACGATCACAGAACTCCAGCGAGCACGACCACTGGTCGTGCGCCAATGACCGTGTGCAGTATTTATTCCAGCGCCTATATAAGGTCCTGATCCGCAGATTAGGGATAACGGGGGTTCCGGGAGCGCGATTTACAGTCCGTACGCCGCCGTTTTCCACTTCCAGCCACCTCCACCTCATCTTCTCCGCAAGAGGAAGTCATCTCCAGCCATTCTAAGCAATCCTCCATCGTCCGGGAGCATTCTCCGCCCTCCGCAAGCACTCAAGCAAGCCATCTCCAATTCTGTCCGGTGAAAAGAATAATCATCCTGAGGTAGAAGACGACGGAAGCACGTGGAGAGGTCGTGACAGTCTCTCAACGCCGAAAGCACAGTCCGCCCGAGTCCGGAGGTAGCTTGACAAACTACCATTCCGGCCGTGAACGGCCGCTAGTCTTCGTCCATTGGTTGATTTCTTCCTCCCCCCTTTGTTGTACTTCTTTGAATCATTTAAACTTGAATATCATGATGTTTAGTTTAAATGCAATGGTTGTTTCTTCTCTGTTCTTCAGTATTTGTTTGTGATACGTCTCACCTCCACTCACTCACTCACGCACTCATCGTGTTCGATTCGCGTTAGCAAGAGCTAACGACGATTTGTGAAGAGGTGTTTGCGACCCTCACTCTCCACACTAGTAATCACTTCATTCGCATGCGTACCGTCCATCCGCCTCACGAAGCTCGGCATCGCGGCCGCTGCACCCATCTCACCTTGCGAAGCGGTGATTTCGACCCGCATTTCTTTTATTGTTGTTAACAGTAGGAAACCAAATCAAAATCCCACTGTCTGTGTTTGTTTTCGCTTGTGTAATAATTGTCACACAACGTGATTCGTTCACCCAACATGCATTCCTCAAGAGACCGACACTCGGGGATCCTATTCCCAACATTTATTACTTGCGCGACCGGTGCACTTGCCGAACATCGCATCAATGAGGTATATCAGGTGTAACATCCCCCATACAACTAGACCCCTAGGATGGTTTTGTCATGACTAGGGCATGACAAAACCATAGGAAGCATAAAGGGAGCATAAAAGCTTAGGATGGAAGGAGGAAACCACCTTGGTCTGCAAATAGCAATTTCTAGTTACCAAGCCTAGGGTTGGATTTTAGGGCCTCACCTTGACCCTTTGACCCCCCCCCCCCCCCCATGGCACACCTAACCCTTTGGAGGGTCCCTTAGAGCATCTAGGACCCATTGGGGTCAACCAAAGAGGCCAAATTGATTAAAGTCAACCCTAACCTTAAATTGGTCAAAGTAGCCTAATTAGGGTCTATTGGCCTCCACCATGCCAAAATGACCTTACTCCTACCATTATAAGGTTATTAGGGACCCAATAGACCAAAAATCCCCATCACGGGGCCACCAATTTGGCCAATTTGACATAAGTCAACTCTAGCCCTGTTTTGGTCAAATTGCCCTATTGTGGGTCAATTGGCCTCCACCTTGCCAAATTGACCCTACCTAGACCTTCCTAACCCGTAAGAGAGCCCAATGGGTCACTACCCACCCATTGGGGTCAACCCAAATGGTAAATTGACCAAAGTCAACTGCACCCTAAATTTAGGTCAAAATGACCTATTTTGGCCTAATCAAGCCCAATCCACTTGGGCTAGACCCAATTGAGATGGTCCACCAGCTAATGGGATTGGGGGTTACTGAATTGACCATTCAATTTCATGAAATTCGACCAGGAGAGAGAAAATCCCATTTTCCCCAAAAATGGAGGAGGAAGAAAGAGAGAAGTAATGGCATTCATGGCCAGGGGAGGCCAAAGGCTCTCCCAATTGATGGGATTCACTCCCTCTATCAGTTTTGAGAAGTTTAGGAGGTTTTCCAGCCCACATGGGGGCTGATTTTGCCGGTTTTTTCCATGGCCGAAATTCTCCTTTGATGGCCATTAATGGCATTCAAGGTATAACCCCCCCCCCCCCCCCCCCCCCCCCCCCCCCCCCCCGCTCCCTCGATTAATCTCTCTATCATCTTCAAAAGACTGAGAGGAATGAAACCCCCAACTTTCCAGAAGAAATCGTGCAGTGGAGGCTCGGATCGGCATTACTTCTAAGCTCCAAGGTCGGCCATGGTGGTGAGCCAAACGACAAGGCTTCAAGACTCCAAGAAGGTCTGGTTCTTCTCCTCTTCTCTAGTGGGTAGATCTACATCTAAAATCCCAAGGATTGGGTCCAATTGGTCCTCAATCAACATGGCAAAAATCTCTATTTTTTGGAGGTTTTTCTCTTGCCCAACTCCCCATCGTCAGCCACCACCTCAAGGAAGGTGGTGGTGGCATTGGCCGGCCGGGGAGGGGCGTGGGTGGCCGAGAAAACCAAGCTAAAGGGGATATAGGTCGGGGAAATCTGGACCCTTGGCTGGAGGAGGAAGATGAAGGGATGCCTTTGGTTTTGCTTTAAGATCTGTGCTCAGATCTTGTGATTATTATAATTGATATTTGTATTTTCTGTCATAAGTATGACTATACCTAGCTTTAATTAATAAAAAGTACTTAGGTCTCTCTACAGAAAAAGTGGTCAACACAAAAGTTGTAGCCCTTAAAGTCTACTTTATTTGAAAATTTCTCTCAGCCCAAAAGGAGTACTATAGCTTCCTGTAGAGCCATTTTGGTGGGACTAGTCCCTAGTGTAGGACAGACACCATTTCTTGAATAACTTTTGATTGGGAAAGGATATTGACTTGAAAATTGAAACCTAGGCTATTTGTACCTACACCCTTAACATATCAAAAGATGGGAATCTTAGGAGAACATTTTTCTAAGGTTTTTGTAATAATTTAATAATTTATATATTATTTAATTATAAGGTCTAATGACCTCCAATCCCATCCAAATTTTGGTGGGTGCTCTTTAGGGTTATTATATGACCCTGGTAAATTTTCAGCCCAATTGGGACTGATTTGGTTGGATAATTTGTTAACCTAAGTTTGGTCAAACTAGGTCAAACTAGGTTAAAAGTGCACATGATGGAATTAGGTGGTCAAATCTCATCAAAGTGGTGTGAAACTTTGGCAACTGGCTTAGGATCACATAAGACGCCCCCATGAGTAATTTGGGGTGATGTGGGGTGGATATGCCCTAGTATCCTAGTTCAAACCTTAGGGTTGAACTTTGAGCCTTCTGAAGGACATAGGGGCATATGTCCTTTAATGTTCATTAAACTTGGTAGATAAGTTCATAGGATGTAAATATGTCCTAGTAAATTTTATGAGAATTTTAGGAGCACTTATCCCCTCTTATTTAGGTTATAACCATTTTTGGGAACCTCCTTATAAGAGAAATTTAGATGCTCAAATGATCTTGGATGTTGATTAAAGTTTGGTGGTGCATGCCCTCATAATCATGTAATAGATCTTTGGTAATTTTTGTGTAATTATTGAATTAATGTAATTAGCACTTCATTCACAAGTCATCTATTTGGTCTTAAGAATATAATAAATAATTAAGTGCCAAATACCCTCTGGAAAATTATGAAACTTGGTGGTAGGACATTTTAAAGATATATAGAGCTCTGTGAATTTTTGTATAAATTTTAAAATTATTCATCAGTAGGTTCCTTCACAATTTTCCCTGGAATTAGTGTACTTGGAATATTTATTTATATGATTAATTTGCCTTGATAAATTCTGAAATTTGGCCAGTAGACTTTTCTGATTATTATGAAGGTTTAGTAATTTTCCAATAATTTTTAGACCGGTATTTTTGGTCGTTCTTTCTTTAAATTTCGATTTGGGGTAATTGTTCAATATTATAATTAGAGCTCAACACCTTACTGCAAAATTGTGATATTATGTATTTACTGTTATTTTGACATCATAGATTTTCAATAATTTTATGGGGGTCATATCATAAGAAGACCTTACACTTCATGTTCAATTTTATACTTGGCCAATGTTTGAGAAATTATAATAAATGCCAAATAATTAAGGAAAAATATGATCCTCTGTATTTAGTCTTACAATATCATGATAGACTCCCAGTAATAATCTTGAGTCAGTTGGATGAATATTTGGAGTACCTCCTCTTATGCAACTCATATAACTCATTTGGTCTGCGTATAGTAAAACTGTAAAACTTGAGTAACTTGTGGATCATTAGGTGGGAATGGAAGGTAGAAGGTGTACCTAGTCTGGTGTAGAAGATGTGAGGTCACTATTAGGAGTCTATATTTTGAGTGTATCTGATAAGCTAAGAGGTAAGGTCGTGTTCGGGACCGACGAAATATCGGCTTTCCCCTTAGAGGGTCATAAAATACTTAGGGTAATCCGAGTGTGATGATAAGAGGGGTGCTCTAATGGATAGTTACCAATAACATTAAGTGCCTTCGAAAGGGAGCTTTGGGGTGTCATCCCATCATAGCTCCTAGTACCGCTGCGAGCCCCTCACAGGGTAGTCCTCGGGAAGCCCATGGTTAACCATAAACTGTAGGAATAAACTGTTATGTAAGATCGTCTTAATAATCTATCTGCTCATAATGCGTGAGCAGATAGATTATTACTGGGAAAAAAACTGTTAAGTGACTTCGTGGTAATTGCGCCTGGCTGAATCCTGCGTTGTCAAATGGCATCGCTCCGTTCTGGACAGAGATGTTGATTAGGACAGAGTTGTTGATGAGTAAATTTTACAGTAAATCTATCTGCTCCGCTTGACCCTCTACCGGCCAATACTACGGAGCAGCCCTATAAGCATTCATCACAGAGACTAACATGCTTCGCTTAGCCACTAATTGACTAATACCTCGAAGCACCCTTACACAATTTATATTATGGCGAAATTGATTACCTTGCGATTTGTGGGCAGATACATGTGCTTCGGGACAATAAAGCTCAGTTTATCCAAAGTATAATATGCATCCATTGATGATATTCCGAACCAGCAAGATTCCCTGTGCCATCATGGTAAATGGTTTAGTTTCTTAGGAGGTGTGATGAGAAGCTGAATTGGGAAGTCAATAAAGAGCAGAAATATGGTAATAAATATTCATAATGATGCTCACCCCAACTTCTTCTTTATATTAAAAATAAAAAATGTTCTTCATCTCCTTCAATTGTCTAATCGGCATTTGTTCCTGACTCGAAAATCCATGATTTCAACTGCAATGCTTGCACTGTAGTGTTAGGAAATTCAATCAATATTGAGCCTAATAATTTCACTTGATAAATAAAATATATATCCAATTTAAGAGGTTCTATATATATTTCCTGATTCTGCGTACAAAAAGATGGAGTTATTCGGAGTCAAATTATGAATACTTCATTGCATTTTTGAAATTGATGACTAAAATATGGAAGCAATGGCTAAAATCCAAGAGATCAGGAGTTAGAAGAGGAACACCACAATTAGAACAGGAATCCGATTAAATAAAATATGAAAATTCACATAGAAGCATCTTTTGGGCAATCAATCAAACACATTGTGATCCTACATTATGGAGCAATTTCTTTTATAGTTAGTAAAATAGAGCTTCGAAGCTCCTTGTCAACAATAAACTGAAAAATTCGACGATCTAAAATAAATCATTGCAAGGGCAGTCAAGAAGCATGGATTTAAAAACAACCAAATAAAATGCTGAATGAATGGGAGAGTAGCCAACCATCAGCCTTCAATAACGAAATGCTAAATGAAAAAGTTATATGAGTAAGGGTGCATGGCACCAAATAAAAAAAAAGCAGCACTCAGATTTATCACTCTCAAATTTCTATCGAGAAACTAACAGAAATAACTTGTTAAAAAAAACAAAGCAGCACTCAGATTAATCATTGAACAAAATGGTACAGGTTAGATGGTAACAGGGAATTGTGAACAATAGATTAATATCACTCTGACTAACAGGGAATTAAAGATAATAGAAATTCATAATCACTTGTAAACTGCTAGTGCTAAGCCATAGAAGAAACTGAAGTAGAAACAATTAGCGAACTCATGACCTGTTTGAAGTTAAAAATGAATCAGTGCAAAATGCTGGTGGTTGGCGTTTTTGGTAAAAATCAAAGAAAAGATAAGAAGATACACAATGGAGGTTGGGGAACCCTGAATGAAATTAATAAACGAAATCTAAGACGGGAATAATAAACGTAAATGAAATCATAATCGGTTATATTCGTCTATGAGACATTCAGCTTTTGAGGTATGAATTTCCTGTGTTCTCTTTTACATCATTTCTCTATCAGTTCTCTTTTATATTCGTCGGAGACATTGAAGGCGCTGAGGTTGTGTTAGGGCTTACCTCTGTGGATGCGGCTTGAGCGGGGTAGGGATGCGGCTTACCTCTGTGGATGCGCCGAGGTTGTGGATGCGGCTTGAGCGGGGCAGGGAAGATGGTAGTCCGCGAGATGTGGTTGTGGAGGCGGAAGGAGGAGGACGTCGGGGGAGATCGCGCCTGCCAGAAACGGGAATGAGGAAGTGGGAGGGGGATCGGGAGATGGAGGGGTTAAGAGGCGAGAAACGGGAATGAGGATGCGGCGTGGTCGTGGTTCTAGGTTTTTGTTGCCGTGGTATTAGGCTATCGCCCTCAAATCAATGACTCCTATTTTTTGAAGCCATATCTGGACGGTTCAAATTTTTTGGATATTTATGAACTCATGCTATTCGCAGGCCATCATATTTTTTTTTTAATATAGTATACATATATATATATACAGTAAACACAAGACATTTGGATGGTTAAATGCCAAAAATACATTTCATTAAGATGTAAACAACAAGACACTTGCATAAAATATGCTCATGAAAATGATGAAAAATGAATGATATCCGAATTTCATTAGCATAAAACATTTGTGTCAAAAATGCCACAGGAATGCATAATTTTCATTTTCATAAAACAACAAAAATCAATATGCAACAAAATCAAGTTGGAAAATACTAATAATGATATCTAAAGCATGAACAAGTTGATAATTCCTCAACATTCTTCAGTGCGTCCATGAATCATTATCACCACATGAATAGCTTATCTTATTCAGAAACATTGTCGCACAAGAACTAAATTACATTAAATACTTGCACCATATAATTATTGCATATGCCCCGATGTGTGTTTTTTAACTAGAATGTTGGGGTACACAAAAGAACCGGGTCTGGAAAGCCTACTTGGGTCTGGCCTAGCAAAAGCCTGATTTTGGGGAAGTTGATGTTCTTTTGTGTGCTAAAGAGATATTTACAAGTTTATAATATTGAAAGCAATGTAGTGAATGATTATATATAATTTTACAAGTTTATATTACTTGAAATAAATTTTGTTTATCATTAATGTGATTTTTTGTAAGTGTATACTCTTCAATCCTAGTGATGACGTAGGCATTATAAATAATTTTTCATATTGTTACTATAATTAAAGATATATTACTTAAACTAATAAGTTGCAATTAATCTCTTAACATATTTTAATTTCACTCTTCAAAAATATTTGAAATATTTATCAAAATTAATTTTATAAGAAAAATTAATTTATATTTTTAACTAAGATTTTAGATGCACAATTACTCTTTGGAGTTTAGATTACCATAAATTTCTATTTGTTTTAAAAAATATTAAAATGCAATAATTTGCGACATTTTTTCGAAAAGCGTTATTGTAGAGTTTAACTACGGTTACATTTTGTAAAAAACATTAACGTAGAGTTAATATTTTTCTCGACCTTTTTTTAGAAAGTGTTACGATAGATCAATTATATACATGACATTTTTTTAAAAAGTGTCGCGATAGAGCACCCACTAATCATGACGCTTTTTTTGAAAAGTGTCGCAAAATGCTATGACGACAATCGCAATCGTGACAATTTGGTGGCGTTTTTATAAACATCACAAAAGCTATCATCGCTAAAGACAAAAAAATCACCGCATAATGATTTTGTTGTAGTGACAAAAGAACCGGATCTGAAAAGCCTGCTTGGGCCCGTCCTGGCAAAAGACTGCTTGGGCCCAAGTAGACCTGGTGCAGGTCCTGGCCAAGCCTAGGGGCCTAAGGAGGCCCCCATTTAGCCTTAAAGCATGTTTCCCTGCTCGGGCCAGGTTTAGGCCTGGCCTGGACCTGGCATCCAGGCCAGGCACCAGCCCGCAATGCAAGTAAATTCGCTGGATTTACTTCTAAAAATCCTGCGTGGAGGCGGGGTTTAAAAGTAAATCCCACCTCCATGCGGGATTTCCAAAAGGGCGGGAAATAAATCCCGTCTGTAGGCGGGATTTTCAAAAGGAACTCCCGACTACACGCGGGATTTGCAATTTTTTTATCAAAAAAATATAGTTTTAATTATTTAATCGGGGTTAAGATAATAAAGACAGTAATAGGCAATAATTTCTCTTCACAACATCCTTGAGTCGAAACATGCTGTGCTGAATATTTTTTTGGCAAAAGGTGACCCAATCCTTGAAAAAAAGGATACCATTCGTAAAAGGAAGCTTGTGTTATGATGCCAGACACTCACGTTTATACTGACAATGACAATGATGAATGAAGAATGGAGACTCTTGCGGTAGCCTTACCTCCCTTCTCTATTCTGCTCCATCCCTCATATTGATCGTTCCATTAAATCCAAATATTTGAGGCTCGTAAGACTGTTTAAGAACAATGAGGGGAGAAGTAGCACTAGCATGTACTCTTTTTGCTGAGTCAGACCTCTCAAAACTATCAGCCGAACAGGAGATGAATAGTGTGAACCTATCAATATATTGTTTTCGTCTATTTATGATAACACATCTTGGTTAATTGGAAAAAAATATGCATGAAACTAGTTCTAACATTATCTCCTATTGCAATTGTTTATACTTAATAAGATTGCTTTCAGGTCATTCAGCCTCTCTCCTTTGTTAAGATATAGAAGTTTAATAAAAAATTAATGAAGTAAGATTTTAACTCATCTTTGTTATAGTAAAAAACAAAATATTGTGTTGGTGCGAGACATCTTCTCTCAAGAGACATTCAAGTGGATACTCCCATGTGTGCCCCACTATGCATCAAATGTCTCATACAACATGATCAATTGTGCAATTTTAATTTGGTTGCATCTAGATCATCTTATGCAGCTTAAGCATCTTCATCTTTCATTAGTTGTAATATCAAGCAAGATATATGTTGAAAATAGTAAAGTCTAATATTGTTGAGCCACAAGTTTAGTCATGATGAGAGATTTTGCCGAGTTGTAAGTGTTGGACCATGAACTGTCCGCGCTCGGGGAGAGTTTATTGGTTCATTGGCTGAGAACAACGAAGGTGGTCGACGATCGCCGGAGGTCTCACTTCACACACGAGAGCTTGTTGAATGAGCTCCCCCTTTAGAATTGGCTTCAGGTCTCTTGTTTCAAAGCGGGGTTGGAAGAAAGAGTGTCAAGAGAAGGTGAAAAGATTCAGTAATCTTTCATTGTTCTTAGGTCAGGTTATATATCTGCGAATGTATTGAGTAACACCAATCGATAGTGGAGTATCGAGATAGTTGTGTCTCGTTCATGGGAATTGTCCTTCCTTTGGAGGTTGGTCAAGGAAACCCGTACATTATCAGTGTTGGATTTGACACTTGGCCCACGATATGTATGAGGGGATTGAGGAAAGATTGAGTGAAATCTAGTTACTGGGGTATAAGGACAGACTTGTCTTGGAAAATATACAATTTATGTAAGTGGCGAGGATAATGTGTTATCCTTGGAATGGAGCGAGGCATAGTGGAAAGAGCAGAAGTAGTGGACTAGGGCAGGTTCCACTGAATTGAAAGACTCTTGGAGATGTGTCTGAGGTTCTTTAGCAGGGTAAGGAGCGTCTTGATTACGTAAGGAGCATCTCCGTATAACAAGAAGCATCTCAGTGAGCATCATTTAGTGTGAGGGGAAGAAGAGAGGGGGAGAAAAGATACAGCCATGCACACTAGTCGAGAGAGGGAAACGAGATGGATGGCTACACAAGTGAGACGCGTATCTCGGTCAGCCTATCATCTCGGAGGCATCCTAAGAAGATTTTATAGAGGAAATTGACTATTTTGTAGCGCGGGAAGCCATGCAACATGTCATTAAGCAGTAGTTGCAGAAAGAGGTCTAGCGGATTAGTAGATAGCATATTTCAGCTTAGCAGGTCGTGAATGCATATTTTGGGTCCCGTTATAGTGGTGCTTTGAGATATGTCGCAGTGATCTGATGTCGATGTGTATGGCGTGATGTGATGAGTGATCTGGATAATTAACACCAAATCCACTCAAGACCAACATTTATCCATGCTTCTCGAGGATGTTTGAAATAAACATCCTCACAAAAAAGTGGGTGTTGAAACGTCAATGAGGAGCTATAAAAAGAGGTAGGAGCTATTTGCGGCAAGCTAAATTTTGGCTAGGTGTGTGAAGCCTCTTTTTTCCATTGTAAATATGTCCAGCTCCAACACAGCGGGCAGAAGGGGAAGCCTAGGAGGCCTCTGAGAGCATTGTTAAGCGTGCAACACTGCATTCAGCCATAAGTGTCATTGGATGCCTTGGTGAGTGATCAGGTGGCCAGATGGGTCATAGATCAATCAGAAAGGATAGATGGCATATCGTGATAGAAGGTAATAAGGGATTCATTGGAGGTATCTATTACTCCTAAACATGGTGGAGAGTGGAGTGGCACTGAAGTTCAAATTCATGCCCAAGAAGGAGATGTTACAGACCTTGGCATGGGTCAAGGGTCTGAACCTGGGAATTGTGATGGTTCTGGTTTATATAGCTATTTTCGGACTCATCTGGGTCGTTTATCTTGCCAATGCACTTCATTTATTGCTCATAAATGCTTCTATTTGATCACATTGTGTATTTCAACGCAGAGTGCATTTCTTGGCCCATTTTGGTGTGATTTCTTGTATGCCCTATAGTCAATCTATTCTGTGATGATATACCTGTTCTGTGGATTATGTGAATGCCTTTTTCAGTGGTTTTCCTGTAGGTACAGGGGTTGTGTGGACGCTCGGAGTTGGGTTGGGCCATTTTTAGCCTAATAGGCCATTGGTCGTGAGTTTTTGTTCACGCACGATCAGGCGCACGACAACTGGTAATGCGCATCCCCCATTTTCCAACCTAGCGGTTCGCATGATCACTGGATTTCTTCTCGCACGACCACTGGTCGTACGCCACTGATCATGCGCTATTTTGTCATTCTGGATATTTTGCTACAGGTTGTTCCCGCAGTGTCAGTGGCATTTCTTCTCGTACGACCACTGGTCGTGCGCCACTGATCGTGCTCGTTCAAAATTCTGCTTTCTATAAATACGCAATTTTCACGAACCCTTCCGCCCTAATCCGCATTTTAGGTCTTTTGGAGCGTCGTTTTCAGGCACTCTTCATCCTCTCGGCCTCCTCCATCATCCTCAAGCTCCAAGGAGAGGGATATAGCCCTACATCCATCATCATCCAAGGAGAAGGAAGCTTTGGTCTTGTGGTCGGATCGTGAGATGAAGAAGACGGGTCATTGGGAGGTAGTGACAGCCTTCTCTACCCCGGACGCAGTTGAGGACCGAGCTTGGACGCGGATTGACAACCTAGCAATTCCAACCATGAATCTTCGACAAGGCTTCAGATTGGGTCGATTCCTTTGCATTCCCCCTCTTTGTTTTGATGGTTATATATGTTAGATTCCTTACATTTTGATGATGTGCACTATAAACCATGATTTGTAATGTTAGTTTCATTTATAGGAAATTATCTAGTTTATATGTGTGTATGAGGTGCTCCCCCATTCTATCCTCCAATTCGCCATCACACTCCATTCCATTACGCTAGCCTATTCGTCCATTATGCGAGTCTACTCTTCCATCTGCCAAGCTAAGCATTGCTAACGACCCGTATAATCCACCTCGACTCCGCCGGTACGAACCATTCCATCCGCAAGCCTACTTTTCCATCCGCGTAGCGAAGCGGTGCATAACGGCCCGTGTAATCCATCTGTCTAGCCAAGAGGTGATAACGGCCCTCAAACCTTTCCTGAGTTACACTAACCTCATCTGCTTGCCTTCTCGTCCATTCTCCTGGCGAAGCAATGCATAGCGGCCTGCATAGTTCCATCCGCCCAACGAAGCAGTGCATAGCGGCATGCATAATAGTTTATTTTCTTTATTTTGTTTACCAAAAATCAATCCAAACTCTTCCGCAATCCATCCGACCTAAAGGACTTCAATCTCAAGTCCTTCCTCGAAAAATAACTCCACCTTACTGTGTTCCTTGAGAGATCGATACTTCGGGAATTTCACCCATTTTATATTACTTGAACGATCGGTACACTACCGTGTCGTGCCACAGACACGCTCCCGCCTATAGCGGTGTGCTAGATCTGCGCACCAGGTTTTTGGCGCCGTTGTCGGGGAACACAGTCGTGTGAGTTTTTTGGAGAGGGAGAACCTGAGAGAGATGTTCTTCCATTTGTAAATTGCAACCTTTTTGTTTTATTTTTTCCTATTATGCTTTTCTTTCTTTTATTATAGGTTGCTTTAGTGAATTATTGTTTGGAGTAGTATTTTGCATAATAGTGTTTTTTTAATCGGGTTATCTTCACGCAATGTGGGCCTCATGAATGTGCACAGTTAGCCTCAATAGAATTCTCTAGAGGGGGGGGGGGGGGAATAGAGAATTAAAAAATATTTTGTGCAAAGTTAATATATATATATATGTGTAATATTCACAGATTTAAGCTTTCCACACACCAACAAGAATTAACCAAAAGAAATAGCAAAAAGAAAATCACAGCACAACACAAAGAAATATAGTGGTTCCCCAAACTTTGGGTAGTCCACTCTTCTACCCCCTTGGTAGGAATTCACTATCTTGCACTGAGTCTTTTGATAAGGAGACTCTTAGAACCAGCCTGAGTATTTTGATAAGGAGACTCTTAGAACCACTACAACTGAATTTTTTGAAGAGAGATTCTAAAAACTCTTTTACACAATTTGAAAATGAAATGAGAATAAGAAGAAGAAGAAGTAGAAGAGAAACAATTGAAGCAAGAAAGAATCTTCTTCCTAGCAAGAAGATTAGAAGCACAAGAATAGTGAATGTAATCTCTCTTTTATAGTGAGAAGGAGATTGTAGGTCTTTCTCTCTTTCAGTGAGAGGTTTCAGAAATTGCAGCAGTATGATCTCAGAAGAAGGAGAAGAAGAAGGCTTGTTGCTTTCTGCAGCACACTTTCACTTTTCTCAGATTTTCTCACTTTTCTCTTGGGAGCTTTTCCTCTATTTCAAATGTATGGAGTGGATCACTTCATCTTCTTCTCTGCCGACTTCCCTCTTATTTATAGCTCTGTTTATTCAAAGAATACTATAAGAGAATAATCAATTAGCAGTCAGAGAAATAATAAGAGAGAAAAGATTCCATAATCAATATTTCTGTAGAAGGAAAGAGATCATTCTGATTTCAAATAATATCCATAATAAACTTAATCAATTTAGCCAAGAATCAATTAGAAGGAAAGACTGATTCAGAACGGCTATAAAAGAATAATATAATTCCATAAGAATCAAATCTACAGAAAGAAGGAAAGAGATCTGGCGTGTTTTGAATTTGACATAGAAATCGACGTGCGTCGATTACTATTCGACGTAAGCGTCGATTCCAGCCTGGCTAGACGTCGAGAAGAAAATATGGAAAGAGCGTTGACAGAGGTGCGTCGACTTTACTGGGTGCGTCGACTAGAAATCAGAGTTACGTCGACTTTGGTTACGTCAAATTCTATTTAGAATTACTTCGACTCATTTTGAGAAGAACGTCGACTGAACTTCGACGTTGCGTCGATTACTATTCGACGCATGTTTTACTTAAACCAATTTTCTGCTCTGATAACTCATTTTCTACTCATTTCTAGGGGTTAAGATAAATTAATTTCCCAACAATCTCCCCCTATTTGTCTTAACCCTATTCAGAGAGAAATTTTATCAGCTTTAATCAACACTTCAAAGCATAGGAAAGAGATATATTAGGTAATCAGAAGATAATGGAGAAAGAAATCATATAACAGACTTTTTGTACAGATTAAGCAGTCCTTAAGTATTAAAAATAGAGCTCTGCTCAAAATTGTTCAACATATCATTCAGCTCCCCCTGAGTCAAAATTGTTCAACATATCATTCAGGAGGAGTAGGAGGAGTTTTTCTCTTCCTAGAGAATACTAAATGGAGATCAGGTCTTTTTATAGAGGTGAGTTGTTCCTGTTCATTCAGCTCCCCCTGAGTCAAAGCAGTCTGCTCCCCCTGAGATAGAACTTCCTTTATACTTTCTTTTTCTGCTTCTTCAGCTTCTTTCAGCTTCTTTCTCTACTCTACTTGCCTCCCCTTGTAAGAGAGCTACTTGTTGTTCAGCCTCTCTTGCTATAGAAAGTACATCTGTTAGATGTTCTGTAGTATGTAGCTCAGGTACTATTTCATTCCCAGTGGTCTTAGGCAGAGCAAGGCTATCAGATTTTGATGTTGGAGAGGTTTTGTATGAGTGAGATTTGTGGCTAGAGAGCTGTTATTCATCTAACTTCTCCCCCTTCTTGACCGTCTTAGTCAAGGAGGTTAAGAATGATTTAGTAACCTTAGATGAAGACACAGAGGTTTTGAGTACTTGCACAGAGGCATTTACCCCATCCAACTGGGTTTGCATGTGCCTGATAGAGGAGTGAATTTGAAGGCAGTGTCCATCCAGCATTTCTTGAAATTTTTGGGCTGCTGTCTGGATACACTGAGTGATGAGAGTTTCAGTTGATGGAGATGGTTCAACTTGTGTTGGTGAAGAAGATAATGGTGGAGGGGATAAAGGTGGGGAAGTGTTTGTTGATATATGAGGTGTGTGAGATGATGTAGGTAGAGAAAATGTGATAAGAGGAGGAGGTAGAGGTGGTGATTGAATTGGTGTATGTGAAGATATAGTTAAGGTAGGAGGTGTGAGGGTAGTGGAGACTATTGGTGTGGATGATGTTGGTAGGGAAGAGATGTCTGTATGTTGAGGAGGAGGGGAAGATGGATGCACAGGAGAATTAGGAGGAGAGGGAGTCCTTTCAGAAATGGAGCCAGGCTTGGGGATTTGCCTGGTCCATTTTGAGAAGAGGGCTATGGACATCCTTTTTCCAGGAGGAATGGAAATTCCTTTTGACCAACATAGGTCAGGGAATGAGTGGAGGAGTACCTGACTCATGATCCTCATATAGGCATTTTCTTTGTGAAAATATTTGTAGCCTATCATTTTTAGTAAGCAACTGGCCCAGTTAACCTTCTTTTTCAGCACAAGGGCCACCATGATGTTTAGTTGCTGCTTGGGCACTGCATCATGGGCAGAGATCTTGCATAGTAGAATTTTCCCTACTATGTCTGCCAATAGCCTATATTCATCAGAGAAATCTATTTTCTTCAGGTGGATTGGTCTATCTTTGGAGAACTTCATGATGAGTAATAGATTTTTGATTTCCTCAGGGGTGAGTTCCACAGGTTCAACACCTGATAAGGGAATGATGATGGCGATTTATTTAGTTACCCTTAGAAAATAATTTACTTTCCCTTTCTGATTTGAACAAGGATAGTGTACCTGATGGAAGATCAAAAGTGTCCCTAAGGTGTTCTGCAGAGATTGAGACAGGTGTCTCATAGAGTGTTCCTGTGATCTCTCCTTGTTCAGATATTTGAAGATGATTCATTAACTCAGTGAGTTCTGTCTCTAAGAGTCTGCATCTTGTGGAAATGAGTTTGTCTAGACCAGCTTCAGTGAAGAGAGTTATGATGCTTTTATAGTTTTCGGCAGCCTCTTGGAAGGATTTAATATCAAAATCGAAACCAGAGTTGATCTTGGGAGCCATTTAGCTCAGTGAAATAGAGGAAGAGATGGCTGGACTGAGAAATGAGAAGGATGAGAGATGCAAGGAGCGTGCTGAATTTTAACTGAAGAGTCTATTTAAGTCAGGTGAAACATCGACACAAGACACAACTCAAGGTTTATTCGGTACAACAGTAGATGTCACTGAAAATATTTTAGTATTGCCGCTCTTTTTCATGAAGTCGACGTTGCGTCGAGTGGAAGTCGATGTATGCATCGGTATAGTCTGATAGGGTTTCCTATCGACGTATGCGTCGATTAAGTGACTTTTACTTTGTCTGAAAATTCCAGGTTTTTCTTGAGAGATTATTTCTTCCTAATCCTAAGGTTTTCTAAGTCACCCTTGGACTAATTTTATAAACAATTGGATTGATTGTGCCAACATTATTTGGAAGTGTGGCCAATTTTATTACAGATATAACACCTAATTGTCTTTAGATTATGGGAATTTAAGTTTAGAGAGGGATAGAGATGTTGATTAGGATAGAGTTGTTGATTAGGATAAAAGTTTTGATTAGGATAAGAGTTTTGATTAGGATAGGAGTTTTGATCAGGATGAAAGGGTCCTGAATGGGGGTTAAGATAAAAAGTTTTTGAAGAATAGCTATGTCCTGTATTTAAGTTGCTCTGAGGTTTTATGCGTTGATATTTATTCGACGCATGATGAGAGTTGCATCGATTTATATTCGGCGCATTCTCTAGATTGCGTTGAGCTCGAATCGATGCATGGGAGTAGTTGCGTCGATTGTAAGTCGGCACAATCTTATTCATGCGTCGATTTGAGGTTGGAGCATCTGAGAGATTGCGTCGAGTAGAGTTCGACGTACTATCATTCATGCGTCGATATGAAGTCGACGCAATTGTGTCTTCACAGATTTTATTTTTCCCTTTTTCTGGTGGGAGATTTATTTCTTTATGAATTGTTTCTTTTGGCCTAGTTGCCTTTTGTGAGTCTTCTTCTGAATGGTATGATGATGATTCATCAAAGTGGTTTATCTCTTTGAAGGTGAGGTCTTCTTTATTTGGTGATTCTCCTTCTAAGTTTGTTGATTTGATAGGTTTAGTAAATTTAACAGGCCTCATCCAAGCAGGTTTGGCAGATGGTATTGAACTAGTTGAAGGATCAGCCCCTAGCCCCAAATTCTTATATCTTATTGTTTGTTTATCAGTGATTTCTTTAAGTGTTTGGCTTCTGATTTTTATAGATTCTTCAAAAGCTTTTGCCTGAGATACTTTATTATTAAGGAGTTGATTTTCCATTTTAGCACTTTCTGTTTCCTTTTCTATTTTATAGATTTTACACCTTAGTTCATAATTTTTTGAACATGTATCCTCTATCTTTCTCATATTAATTTGTTCTTTTAGATCCTTAATTTCTTGTTCAACTTTTAGTTGATCTAAGCAGAATCCCTTAAAATCATTTTTGAAATCTTCACAGAGAAAATTTATTTCATAAAAAATGCTTACCTTTCCCTTATCATCAGATTCCTCTATGAGAATAAGGCTATTTGCTTTTGTTGTTGAAGAGATGCTTCCTTCTGATCCTGTTTCACTCCATGATTCAGCAACACATTCTTCTTCTGTGCTTTCAAGAGCCATTAAGCATAGGTCTTCTTGCTTAGACTCTTCATTGTCACTTTTGGATGAAGTGATGTCTTCAGAATCTGTCTCACTCCAAGCTTCTGCAATGAAGCTACTTTATTTCTTCTTCCCCTTTTTCTTGAGATCTTTCTTTTTCAGATCTTTCTTTTTCTCAGCATTTTTTGGACATTCTGGAGCAATATGTCCTGTTTTCCTGCAGGAATAACAAACAATATCTTTGGTAGGAGTCTTATCATACCTTGGTTTTGACTCTCTCTCTCTCTAGACCCATCTGGCCTGACCCATTTCTTGAATCTTCTGGCCAGGAGGCTGAATAGTTCTTCTTCAGTAACAGAGGTTTCTTCTTCTGTTGCTTTTAATGCAAAGTTTCTATCTTTTGAAGAGGTTGGAGTATTTTCCCTTCTTTCCTTCTCTTCTCTGGTTTTCAGTAGTTGCTCATAGGATTTAAGTTTTCCTAAGAGAGCATCTGTTGAGATTTCCTTTTGTCCTCTTGTATCTCTTATTGCCCATATTTTTGAGTCCCATGAACTTGGGAGACTCATTAATATTTTGTCATTGATCTCTGTGAGAGATATCTCTCTTTCTGAGTTTCTTAATTGATTGATGATCAGACTGAATCTGTCATACATCTCAGATATACTTTCATCATTCTTCTTTTGGAAGTTCTCATATTGGGAGATCAATAGAGCCTTCCTATCTTTCCTTTCATCAGCACTTCCTTCTACCATCTTTGTAAGAGCCTCCCAGATTTCTTTGGCTGATTCACAGTCAACAACCCTTTGAAAGATTTCATCTGAGAGGGTTGAGAAAAGAATGTTCACAGCTTTTGCATCACATGCTTTTGCCTTTTTTGATCATCTGTCCACTCAGCCCTTGGGACAAGTGTTTGAGTCACTTCACCACTTGAGTTCTTTCTATAGGGCTTTGGAGGACCTGTCAAAATAACATTAAACAAATCTTCATCAATAGAATTCATATAGATCTTAATTCTTGTTTTCCAAAGTGCAAACTTTTCAAGGTTGCAAATTGGTGGTCTGGTGGAAGCATAATCTTTGATTTGTGCCATGTGAAAAATAGTTTTTAGAAATATATATATATATATATATGAGGTAGGATCTTTTTGATCAAGGAGTTACCCCTTTTTGATCAACCTCGCTCTGATACCAATTGAAAGTGCACAGTTAGCCTCAATAGAATTCTCTAGAGGGGGGGGGGGTGAATAGAGATTTAAAAAATATTTTGTGCAAAGTTAATAAATATATATATATATATATGTGTAATATTCACAGATTTAAGCTTTCCACACACCAACAAGAATTAAGCAAAAGAAATAGCAAAAAGAAAATCACAGCACAACACAAAGAAATATAGTGGTTCCCCAAACTTTGGGTAGTCCACTCTTCTACCCCCTTGGTAGGAATTCACTATCTTGCACTGAGTCTTTTGATAAGGAGACTCTTAGAACCAGCCTGAGTATTTTGATAAGGAGACTCTTAGAACCACTACAACTGAATTTTTTGAAGAGAGATTCTAAAAACTCTTTTACACAATTTGAAAATGAAATGAGAATAATAAGAAGAAGTAGAAGAGAAACAATTGAAGCAAGAAAGAATCTTCTTCCTAGCAAGAAGATTAGAAGCACAAGAATAGTGAATGTAATCTCTCTTTTATAGTGAGAAGGAGATTGTAGGTCTTTCTCTCTTTCAGTGAGAGGTTTCAGAAATTGCAGCAGTATGATCTCAAAAGAAGGAGAAGAAGAAGGCTTGTTGTTTGTTGCAGCACACTTTCACTTTTTTCAGATTTTCTCACTTTTCTCTTGGGAGCTTTTCCTCTATTTCAAATGTATGGAGTGGATCACTTCATCTTCTTCTCTGCCAACTTCCCTCTTATTTATAGCTCTGTTTATTCAAATAATACTATAGGAGAATAATCAATTAACAGTCAGAGAAATAGTAAGAGAGAAAAGATTCCATAATCAATATTTCTGTAAAAGGAAAGAGATCATTCTGATTTCAAATAATATCCATAATAAACTTAATCAATTTAGCCAAGAATCAATTAGAAGGAAAGACTGATTCAGAACGGCTATAAAAGAATAATATAATTCCATAAGAATCAGATCTACAGAAAGAAGGAAAGAGATCTGGCGTGTTATGAATTTGACATAGAAATCTACGTGCGTCGATTACTATTCGACGTAAGCGTCGATTCCAGCCTGGCTAGACGTCGAGAAGAAAATATGGAAAGAGCGTCGACAGAGGTGCGTCGACTTTACTGGGTGCGTCAACTAGAAATCAGAGTTACGTCGACTTTGGTTACGTCGAATTCTGTTTAGAATTACTTCGACTCATTTTGAGAAGAACGTCGACTGCACTTCGACGTTGCGTCGATTACTATTCGACACATGTTTTACTTACACCAATTTTCTGCTCTGATAACTCATTTTTCTACTCATTTCTAGGGGTTAAGATAAATTAATTTCCCAACACCTCATTTAATATTCGTTGTCATTGGTGTGGAGATATATGTCATGCTAGTGATAGATGTCCAATGAGAGATAATATACCTAGCACTCTTGACCCAATATATGGAGCACCGACTTCATCTGGTACTCCATATGGTCTGTGTAAGTCCTATGGCTATTCTTCTGAGCCTTTACCGGCATACTACTTTGCTACTTCAACACCTATTGTGCTAAGGAAACCAGCAAGGCAGTGCTTGTTTTGTCGGAGCACGGATCATGCCTAGAAGGATTGTGATGCTTATCTTCGCCAATTGGATGAGGAGGATGAGCCGGATATCTAGATCATCCCAACTCCTAACTCTGGCAGCACACCTTCTACCTCTG
This sequence comes from Dactylorhiza incarnata, assembly GCA_033032865.1. NCBI lineage: Eukaryota > Viridiplantae > Streptophyta > Magnoliopsida > Asparagales > Orchidaceae > Dactylorhiza > Dactylorhiza incarnata. The sequence continues at coordinate 607,804 of JAWHQI010000210.1, forward strand.
ATTACGTAGATGTGTCACTTTCAAGTTTTGAAGGGAATGATGCAGACACGCTCATCAGAGTTGTGGCAGATGTATGTTCCGACATAGCTGAGCCTATCTCCCCTGTGCATACATCACCTTGCGTGGATTCGATTCTTTGTGAGGAATCGGTGCTTGACTTTTATCCAAGCACTTTTCTTCCCACAATTGTGCATATTACTATATTCGTCTCTAACGACATTATTGAGGATGTTTCGTAGGATAAGGCAGGTGATTTGTGTGTTGTGCCTATTCCTATGGAGGATGATATTTTCCAGGGTGACGAGGATTCTACCTCAGCACTAGTGGAAGAAGTCCAAATCATGGAGGAGTCCCCAGACCCCCTCTCACCCCCGCCCCCATTAAGGGGGTGAGAGGAGGAGGACCCAACCCCTTCTCGCCCCCGCCCATGCAAGAGGGGGGCGAAAGGAGGAGGCCCCAACCCCCTCTCGCCCCCACCCCTGCAAGGGGGCGAGAGGATAGGGCCGCCTGCCCCCTCTCGCCCCAACTCCAATAAGGGGGGCGAGAGTAAGGGGAGCTTCCTGCCCCCACTCGCCCAGCCCCATGAATAAGGGGTGGTCTGTGTTTAGCACCTCGGAATGGCGAGATTTGGCTGTTCGCAGGCCAAATTCGAGGGTATTTTGGTAATCTCGCAGGCCAGAATGGGGCTATTGACAGACCAAGTTCAAAATCCTATAAATAGGACCAAGGGGGCACCATTTGGGAGGACTTCTTTTTTGACCACTCTCTCCCCATATTTCCTTGGTGGGTGGAGAGAGCCTCCAAAGATGCCCAAGCTTAGCATTGGCTTGGGAGGGGAAGCGCTCTAAGATCTTCTGGGTGTGTGGTGGGACCTCCTCGCTAAGCCCTTGGTCTCATTTCTAGTTCCTTAGCCTCTAGCCTAGAGCTCTCCCTTGGGAGATGTAAGTGTGAGGTCACCCCCCAACTTGTTGTGGGCCCGAGCTCCACAGAGACCAAGTTATTGGTTTCAACATTATGGTGCGGTGAGCGTGGAGAGTGACCAACACAAGAAAATCTCAAGCTGAGCTCCATGGCTGGAGGTGGAAGAGGATCCGACCCGGGCCACTCGCAGCCCCCGGTGGCTGGAGTGAGGTTGGAGATGTTTGAAAATTTTAAGCGGGAGGTCTTGCAGACCTTGCAGGTAGCTTTCGCCACGATAGGCGAAAGCAGGGGAGGAAGTGGTCCGGAGGTCTCGCCTCAGCAGGTGGGCGAGAGAACTCTCATCCAGCAATCTAAGAAGGAGGAACCAGGAGGGGGGGAGTGGGGAGGTGCCATACCCCCACTCGCCCATCCCCAAGGGGGCGAGTGGGGAGGCGGCCTGCCCCCACTCGCCCAGCCCCAAAGAGTGGCGAGCAAGGGAAGTCCTTTTTGTGAGTTAATCCTCTCAGCCCTGGTTCCAGAGGGGTTCAGGGGGGCGGAGAAGTCTCACTACTCTGGCAAGGATGACCCAGTCCTACACCTGTAGTGGTTTGAGGACATGGTCTCCATCAGGTCCGACACCCATGTCGGACGCTTTCAGGTGCCGACTCTTCGCGACAACTCTGAAGGAGAAGGCACGAGATTGGTTCCACCAGCTCCCCGAGGGGGGGGGGGGGGGGGGGGGGGGGTCTATCTATGCTTTCAAAGACTTGCGTCGAGGATTCCTGCTACGTTTCTCGACGTCAAGGAAGATGAAGAAGGATGCTGAAGCACTTTTCAAGATCAAGCAAGAGCCAGGGGAGTCACTGACTCACTACGTGGATAGGTTCCAGGAAGAGGTTTTGCTTGTCCAAGAGGTACCATGGTTCACCCTCCAGCTCGCCTTCATGGTGGGGATGTGGGAGGGGTTCTTCAAGATGAGCTTGAAGTCTAAGTCCCCCCATCTTTCGAAGAGCTGATGGAAAGGGTGGCGGAAGAAATCGAGAGTGAGGAGGCCAATCCGGAGTTCGCAAGAAGGTTGGCCAAGCTGAGTGAGTCAGAGGCAAGACATCATGGGGGGAGGGCAGAGGCTCCCAAGAGGAAGTTCGACCAAGAGGAGGATAACTTCCAGGAAGAGGGGGCTGTTGAAATTATTGAAGTGGAAGTGGAGGAGGTTTTTTGGACCTGGGCGGTCTGGGAAGAGACCGGGCGGTCTGGCGTGACCGCACGGTCTGGCGGTCTGACAATGGCGATCCGTTCTATTGGTCAGCTGTGGCTTCCGGGGTTGACCGCTGGTCTGGTCCAAGGGCTGCTGGAGGTGGAGGTCGTGCGGTCTGGCTGTGACCGCATGGCGGGTGATCTTCCTCAGGGTCGCGCGGTCTGTCTCTGACCGCGTGACAAGTTGTTCTCTTCAAGGACGTGCCGGTCTGGCGTGACCGCACGGGTTGGCTCTTGAATCCGGTCTGGTGGCTTTCCAGAGGGTTCTGAAGGAGTTCGCGGACTAAGTCATCTTAGTCGCGCGGTCTCAGTTCGCGGTCTCAGAAGGAGACTGGTATGCGAGCTGGTTGCTGTTCATGGTCTCAGGAGGAGATCGGCATGTGGACAGGAGTTCGCGGTCTGATGGCGAACTGGCTGTGTTCGTGGTCTCGAACGAACACAGGTGGTGAAGGGCTTCGGGCGGTCTGGCGATCTCTTTGGAGAGTCGCGGTCTGCTGTGAGAGTGGCGGTCTCTCATAGCGACATTGAAGCTGGCGGGTTCACCAAAATGAAGCAGAAGTAATATTGCTGATCGCGCGGAGTGACCGATAAGGTCGCGCGGTCTGTGGGGTGGTGATCCTATCTCATGGGGCGGTGACTGGATCAGGTCCCGCGCCTATAAATAGGAGGCCACTGTAGCAGCAAATATAGAACACACCAAGTGTAAGCTGAGTTCGCTTGTTTCCTGCGGTCTGGTTTATTCTGACCGTGCGGTCTTCTGATTGAACTCTATCTTTTGTGCAGCTTCTGCGGATAGTGTGGGCGGCAGCGATCACCTCTTCCTCTGAAAGTGTTCGAGCGGTCTGCGGCTTGGAGTTGTGGTGCTGGAGTTCGGGAGAATCAGGAAATCGGAAGAAGGGAGCGGTCTGTGCAGCGGTTTGGTGGTGTGCTGTGATCGGCAAGGCGCTGCGGTCTGGCAGTGTGTTGAAGTCGCAGGGAGGTCGCGCGGTCTGGAGCGGTCTCAAGTTATCTTCAATCTGTATCTTTCCTTTTGTGTTTGTGCTGACGAAATCATGTCTCGTCAAGCATGCCTCGCCTTGTAATTTTGAAGTACTGCTATCAATAAAGATCCGTTGTTGCCTTCATTTGTTTCTGGTTGTTTTTGGCTTTGATATCTAAGTTGACTAGCTCCTGCTTGCTCCATAAAGATTCGAAAAATTTCACATGGTATCAGAGCGAGGTTGGAGTGGTTGAGCAGTGAGTAACTTAGAGTAGCCATCGCCTTTGTGAAGAAAGGAACCAGTGGAAGAACAAATGGAAGGTGGATTTGCAAAGGGTCTTGGGATTGAGGTGCTTACATCGACCAACTTCAAGAAGTGGAAGTCGTGTATGCAAAGCTATCTTGTAGGTGAGGACCTCTGGGAAGTTGTTGGAGGAGATCAGACGCAGGAAGTTGTCCCGGAAGGGGATAATGGGGCTGAGGTGAGAACTTGGAGGAGGACGAATGCGAAGGCAGAGTTCACCTTGAAGAGGGCAATCTCACCTGACCTATTTGATCACATCTTAGGGTGTGGTTCAGCTGCGGAGATCTGGAGAGCCCTGGATGGGCTGTTTAACAAGAAGAATGTGGCGAGGCTGCAGTTCTTGGAGAATGAACTGGCAAGGTCGGCTCAGGGTGATCTTTCTATCTCCACCTTCTTTCTGAAGTTGAAGAACTTGTGTGCTGAAATCTCAGCATTGGACCCTGATGAGCCTATCTCTGAGGCGAAGCTGAAGAGGCACATCATCTGCGGCCTGCGGAAGGAATATGTTGCCTTTGTGACGTCGGTGCAGGGATGGGCAAATCAGCCGTCTCTGTTGGAGCTGGAGAACTTGCTTGCATCGCAAGAAAGTTTGGCAAGGCAGATGGCGGGGGTGTCGGTGGCTGGGGGAGATGGCGAAGTTCTCTTCTCAGGGAAGAAGAAGAAGTGGGACAAGAAGAAGAAGACCGCTGGAAGTGGCTATGGGCCTTCAACTTCTGGGCAGCAGGAAAGGGGGTATGCTCCCAAGGCTGACGGGAAGAAGAAGGGTGAAGGTCCGAAATGCTACAAGTGTGGCAAGTTTGGCCACATCAGGAAGGACTGCAAGGTTGTTACCCAAGCTGGGCATGCTGCGGAGAAGGAGGAAGCTGAGGCCAGGAATATTCAAGGAGGTTGGGGAGGAGCCTTCTCGGCTTCTGTTGGAGCTTCTGCTCCTATCAACTATCTGGAGGATTGGATCGTGGACTCGGGGTGTGGTCATCATCTCACCGGAGACGAGACCAAGCTTTCTTCTGCACAGCCCTATACAGGTAACAATGCAATCATTACTGCTGATAATACTGTACATCCAGTGGAGAAGGTGGGGGTTGTTTCTTTGGGCAGTGATAGAGGGCCACTTACTTTGAAGAGTGTCTATCATGTGCCCAGAATGAAGAAAAACCTCTTCTCCGTGACCAACGCTGTAGACGCTGGGTATCACGTTCTGTTCGGCCCAACAGAAGTGAAGTTTCTACGAAACTTTGAGAATGTTAAGGCGGAGGTCGTTCATGTTGGGAGACGGGCAAAGGACTTGTTTGTATTGTCAACAAGTTCCTACGTCGACAAAATGAAGACGAATGATGGTGCCGTGATATGGCATGAGAGGTTGGGGCACGTAGGAATGGACAAGCTGAAAGCAATGGCGGTGAGAGGTCTGGTCAAGGGCCTGCCAAGTCTATCCTCCTACGGAGAAGGTCATGTTTGCGCAGGATGTCAGTTCGGCAAGTCTCATCGACTACCGTTTGACAAGTCGCAGACAAGGAGTAGTGTGCCGTTGGAGTGCATCCACGGTGACTTGATGGGACCTACTGCTACCCCAAGCCTCGGAGGCAGCAGATATATGCTGGTGTTGATCGATGATTACACCAGATATGTCTGGGTTTATTTCCTGAAGGAGAAGGCGGAGGCGTTTGCCAAGTTTGTGGAGTTCAAGGAGCTCGTGGAAGGTCGGCTGGGACTGCGGGTGAAGAAGCTGAGGACTGACAACGGAGGGGAGTTCACCTCCAGTGAGTTCTCTATTTTTTGCAGGAAGGCGGGCATCCGGAGAGAGCTCACTTGTGCTCATACTCCACAACAGAACGGAGTTGCAGAACGGAAGATCCGTCATCTGACGGAGACCTGCAAGTGTTGGCTGCATGCCAAGAGTATCCCAAAGTCCTTCTGGGCGGAGGGAATGTCTTGTGTTGCCTACGTCATCAACAGGATGCCTCTGAGCCCCATCAACATGTTAACTCCGCATGAGTTGATGTTCAAGGAGAAGCCAAGCGTGGCACACCTTAGGGTGTTTGGCTCCACCTGCTACGTGCATGTCCCAGATGCTCTTCGGACGAAGCTAGATGCGAAAGCAAGGAAGCTAGTCTTCGTGGGATACGATGAGCGGAAGAAAGGGTGGAAGTGCATGGACCCGGAGACGCGGAGATTTGTTGTATCTCGCGACGTCGTGTTCGATGAGGTGACATCTTACAAGGGGTCTTCTGATGTGGAGTTACCAGAGAGCAGGGTGGAGATGCCAGAGAAAGCTGTGGAGAATCTTCAGGTGGAGCTACCTGTGTCACCAGGTGGTCCATCTCCCTCTAGTTCCGAGACGGGGGCTTCTAGTTCAGGGAGCAGGGGGAGCAATGCTCCTAGCACGTCTGGAAGAGGAGCTAGGGAAGAAGCAGCTGGAGATGAAGCGGTTCAGGGGAAGGAGCTGAGGAGGTCGAAGCGAGCGATCATCGCCCCTGATAGCTATACAGGAGGAAACGCAGTGAGCTTCGTCTCATGTTTCTTCGCTGGTCCCTTGGATGAGAGGGAGCCGTCGAGCTTTGAGAAGGCCCAAGGCGTAAAGGAGTGGGACGTTGCGATGCAAGAAGAGATGGCAGCTCTTGAGAAGAATGAGACCTGGTCTCTTGTGCCCAAGCCTAAGGGCATCGCTCCTGTGACATGCAAGTGGGTCTACAAGCTTAAGAAGAAAGCTGACGGCAGTATCGAGCGGTACAAGACTCGTCTTGTAGCTCGGGGGTTCTCGCAGCAATACGGTGAAGATTATGATGAGACATTCAGTCTGGTGGCAAAAATGACTTCAGTTCGCTTCATCATTGCCTTGGCGGCGTTCAGTGAATGGGAGATTTGGCAGCTCGACGTCAAGAACGCTTTCTTGTACGGCGAGATTGACAAGGACATCTTCATGGTCCAGCCACCAGGTTTTGTGTCTGAAGATTTTCCGGAGCATGTCTGCAAGCTGAAGAAGGCCCTGTATGGGTTGAAGCAAGCGCCGAGGGCGTGGTACGGGAAGATCGCAGAATATCTCCTATTCTGTGGATTTGTTGCTTCAGACTCAGACTCAAGCTTGTTCGTCAAGAAGAGCGGGGAGCTTCAAGTCATCGTACTGCTTTACGTCGACGATATGATCGTGACGGGGAACTCGAAGGAGGAAGTAGCACAGCTTCGAGCCGAGCTGTCTATCAGGTTCGAGATGAAGGACTTAGGTGAGCTTCACCATTTCCTTGGACTTGAGGTGCAGAGGAAGGAAGGTGGAGTGCTGGTTTCCCAGGCTGGATATGCGGAGCGGATCGTGGAGCGGTTCGGCATGAAGGAAGGGAAGTGCACTTCCACACCTCTGGAGAAGGCTATGAAGCTTCGGAAGGATGAGGGGAGGATCATGCAAGATCCGTTGGTGTTCCGAGCTCTGGTTGGGAGCTTAATCTATCTGACGATCACGAGGCCGGACATTGCATATGCAGTGGGCAGGGTGAGTCGGTTTATGGCGGAGCCACGGGTACCTCATCTGCTAGCGGCCAAGAATATTCTGAAGTATGTCAAGGCGACCTCAGACATGGGTCTCCTATACAGGAGGGATGCGGGCTTCGAGGTGCATGGATACATGGATGCCGATTACGGGGGAGATTCGGATGATCGAAAGTCGACATCTGGATTCGTCTTCATGGCGGGCCCTACGGCTATATCATGGTGCAGCAAGAAGCAGGATTCCGTGTCAGTCTCTACCACGGAAGCGGAATACAAGGCTTCGGCCTTGGCAGCTCAGGAAGCCATCTGGCTTAGGAGGTTGGTAGGAGACGTCCACAAGGAGGTTCGGGAGCCGACTCTGTTACGCGGTGACAATGAGAGTGCTCTCAAACTGGTAACCAATCCAGTTTGTCACGCGAGGACCAAGCATATTGAGATCGAGCATCACTTCATACGGGAGAAAGTGCTGGAGGGATCTCTTTCGGTCGAGCATGTGCGGAGTGCGGACAATGTCGCAGACATCTTCACAAAGGCGCTGGCAAAGGGGCCGTTCACACGGCTAAGGGAATTACTTGGGCTAGTTTCCACTTCCCACTTCAAGGGGGAGTGTTGAAATTATTGAAGTGGAAGTGGAGGAGGTTTTTTGGACCTGGGCGGTCTGGGAAGAGACCGGGCGGTCTGGCGTGACCGCACGGTCTGGCGGTCTGACAATGGCGATCCGTTCTATTGGTCAGCTGTGGCTTCCGGGGTTGACCGCTGGTCTGGTCCAAGGGCTGCTGGAGGTGGAGGTCGTGCGGTCTGGCTGTGACCGCATGGCGGGTGATCTTCCTCAGGGTCGCGCGGTCTGTCTCTGACCGCGTGACAAGTTGTTCTCTTCAAGGACGTGCCGGTCTGGCGTGACCGCACGGGTTGGCTCTTGAATCCGGTCTGGTGGCTTTCCAGAGGGTTCTGAAGGAGTTCGCGGACTAAGTCATCTTAGTCGCGCGGTCTCAGTTCGCGGTCTCAGAAGGAGACTGGTATGCGAGCTGGTTGCTGTTCATGGTCTCAGGAGGAGATCGGCATGTGGACAGGAGTTCGCGGTCTGATGGCGAACTGGCTGTGTTCGTGGTCTCGAACGAACACAGGTGGTGAAGGGCTTCGGGCGGTCTGGCGATCTCTTTGGAGAGTCGCGGTCTGCTGTGAGAGTGGCGGTCTCTCATAGCGACATTGAAGCTGGCGGGTTCACCAAAATGAAGCAGAAGTAATATTGCTGATCGCGCGGAGTGACCGATAAGGTCGCGCGGTCTGTGGGGTGGTGATCCTATCTCATGGGGCGGTGACTGGATCAGGTCCCGCGCCTATAAATAGGAGGCCACTGTAGCAGCAAATATAGAACACACCAAGTGTAAGCTGAGTTCGCTTGTTTCCTGCGGTCTGGTTTATTCTGACCGTGCGGTCTTCTGATTGAACTCTTTTGTGCAGCTTCTGTGGATAGTGTGGGCGGCAGCGATCACCTCTTCCTCTGAAAGTGTTCGAGCGGTCTGCGGCTTGGAGTTGTGGTGCTGGAGTTCGGGAGAATCAGGAAATCGGAAGAAGGGAGCGGTCTGTGCAGCGGTTTGGTGGTGTGCTGTGATCGGCAAGGCGCTGCGGTCTGGCAGTGTGTTGAAGTCGCAGGGAGGTCGCGCGGTCTGGAGCGGTCTCAAGTTATCTTCAATCTGTATCTTTCCTTTTGTGTTTGTGCTGACGAAATCATGTCTCGTCAAGCATGCCTCGCCTTGTAATTTTGAAGTACTGCTATCAATAAAGATCCGTTGTTGCCTTCATTTGTTTCTGGTTGTTTTTGGCTTTGATATCTAAGTTGACTAGCTCCTGCTTGCTCCATAAAGATTCGAAAAATTTCACAGGGGCCGACCCCCCTGAGGTGGAGGCAGGGGTCGAGGACACCCCCTCCACCGCCTCAGCAAACCATGGAGATCGGCCAAAGAAGAAGAAGGAACCGCACAGGAGGAAGAGGAGGCGTCCGAGTGGAGTTACCTAACTGTGACTTCCATCAGGAGGAAGGTCACGCGACGTCCACCTGCCTAGAGTTTCTGGAGATGAGAGCCAAAGGTCAACAATGGCTGCGACGGGAATAGAACAATCTCCAAGAGTGAGCATTCTGAGCGAACTTTGTATTTGCATGTTCTTAGTCATAATCAATTTTATCTCTGATTGGTCACACTAGAATGTATTAGGCTAAGTATTTTTCCCCTCGGATGGTTCCGCTAACCGGGCTCTCTCTAGCCGGCAGGGCAGGTTGACCTCTCAGGGAGGGTAAGTATTTTTCCCTTCGGATGGTTCCACTGACCGGGCTCTCTCTAGCCGGCAGGGCAGGTTGACCTCCCAGAGAGGGTAAGAATTTTCCCCCTCGGATGGTTCGGCTGACCGGGCTCTCTCTAGCCGGCAGGGCAGGTTGACCTCCCAGGGAGGGTAAGAACTTTCCCCTCAGATGGTTCCGCTGACCGGGCTCTCTCTAGCCGGCAGGGCAGGTTGACCTCCCAGGGAGAGTAAGAATTTTTTCCATCGGATGGTTCCGCTAACCGGGCTCTCTCTAGCCGGCAGGGCAGGTTGACCTCCCAGGGAGGGTAAGTATTTTTTCCCCTCGGATGGTTCTGCTGACCAGGCTCTCTCTAGCCGGCAGGGCAGGTTGACCTCCCAGGGAGGGTAAGTATTTTTTCCCTCGGATGGTTTCGCTGAACGGGCTCTCTCTAGCCAGCAGGGCAGGTTGACCTCCCAGGGAGGGTAAGTATTTTTCCCCTTGGATGGTTCCGCTGACCGGGCTCTCTCGAGCCGGCAGGGCAGGTTGACCTCCCAGGGAGGGTAAGTATTTTTCCCCTCTGATGGTTCCTCTGACCGGGCCTTCTCTAGCCGGCAGGGCAGGTTGACCTCCCAGGGAGGGTAAGAATTTTTCCCCTCGAATGGTTCCGCTGATCGGGCTCTCTCTAGCCGGCAGGGCAGGTTGTCCTCCCAGGAAGGGTAAGTATTTTTTCCCCTCGGATGGTCCCGCTGACCGGGCTCTCTCTAGTCGGTAGGGCAGGTTGACCTCCCAGGGAGGCTAAGTGTTTCCCCCGAGATGGATCTGCTAGCCGGGCTCTCACTAGCCGACAGGTTAGGGTGGCCTCTCGATGAAGCTAAGTGTTTATCCCCAGAGGTGGCTCCGCTAGCCGGGCTCTCGCTAGCCGGTATGGTAGGATGGCCTCTCGGGGAAGCTTGAGTAAGTTTTCACCGGGGCGATATGGGGTCTTCTGAATTTCACTCAGCGCCACTCGCCGAATATGCAGGGTTGGACATTTCTTTCCGAGCGTGTACCCCGCTCAAAAAGAGAGGGGATTATGTACAACCCTGTATTTTCTGAGTGGACCCGCGGGACCCAGGGGCCCTTTAGGACATTATTTTTTAGCATGGTCACATGCATGGAGAGGGGGGGGGGGGGGGGGGGGGGGGAGCGGCGGAGGTCTCCCGCTCACCCAGCCCGTAAGGGCGGGAGGAGGAGGCGCCAATCCCCCCTCTCCCCTGCCCCTGCAAGAGGGGGGTGAGAGGAGGAGGCCCCAACCCCCTCTTGCACCCGCCCCTGCAAGAGGGGGGGTGAGAGGAGGAGGCCCCAACCACCTCTCGCCCCCCCGCCCCTGTAAGGGGGGGGGGGGGGGGGGGGGCGAGAGGAGGAGGCCCCAGGCCCCCTCTCGCCCCCGCCCCTGTTAGGGGGCGAGAGGAGGAGGCCCCAGGCCCCCTCTCTCCCCCTCCCCTGTTAGGGGGGCGAGAGGAGGAGGCCCCAGGCCCCCTCTCGCCCCCTCCCCTCTTAGGGGGACGAGAGGAGGAGGCCCCAGGCCCCCTCTCGCCCCCGCCCCTGTTAGGGGGGGCGAGAGGAGGAGGCCCCAACCCCCTCTCGCCCCCGCCCCTGCAAGAGGGGGCGAGAGGAGGAGGCCCCAGCCCCCTCTTTCCCCCTCCCCTGTAAGAGGGGGCGAGAGGAGGAGGCCCCAGCCCCCTCTCGCCCCCACCCCTGCAAGGAGGGCGAGAGGAGAGGGCCGCATGCCCCCTCTTGCCCTAACTCTAGTAAGGGGGGCGAGAGTAAGGGGAGCTGCCTGCCCCCTCTCGCCCAGCCCCATGAATAAGGGGTGGTCTGTGTTTACCGCCATGGAATGGCGGTATTTGGCTGTTCGCAGCCAAATCCGAGGGTATTTTGGTAATCTCGCAGGCCAGAATGTGGCTATTGACAAACCAAGTTCAAAATCCTATAAATAAGACCAAGGGGCACCATTTGGGAGGACTTCTTTTTTGGCCACTCTCTCCCCATATTTCCTTGGTGGGTGGAGAGAGCCTCCAAAGGTGCCCAAGCTTAGCATTGGCTTGGGAGGGGAAGCTGATGAGTCCCAATTATATACACATATATGGACTCATCTGGGCCGATTTTCTAGTCTATGCACTGCACTTTAGCACTGTTTTAGCTCATATTTATTATTCCATGCTATGTGCACTTCTAGGCCCGTTTTGGTGTTATTTCTTATTTATCTTTATTTTTAGTTTTCATGCATGGTTAAGTGTCACTTTCAGTGGTTTGATTAGTGTTGTATGCTGGAGCAGGTGTCGTGCAGGTGTTTCCGGTACAATTCTGTACAGGAACACATCGCACGATCACTGGCTTTGTTGCGCACGACCACTGGTCGTGCGCCACTGATCGTGTGCACTTAACCCCTGAAAACTGAGTTCTATTTTCCTTATCGCACGACCACTTACGATAGCGCGCACGATCACTGGTCGTGCGCCACTGGTCGTGCGAACATTGTATTTTATAATCTTTTTCCCTTGCAGGCTCCGTCCAGGCAGGCGCACGATCACAGGATGATAGTGCGCACGACCACTGGTCGTGCGCCAACGATCGTGCGCACTGTTTATTCCAGCACCTATAAATTGCCCTGCTCGCGATTTAGGTCGGGATCCTCGCCGTTTTTTTCGCCCAGCTCCGCCGTTCTCGCCCCTTCCGCAGGTTCTTCGCCCCATCCATCGCCGCCCACCATATGGAGGTGCTCCGGGCTTGTTCTTCACGCCAATCTTGAGCCGGAGCTTCCTCTCGGCCTCCTCCTTCATCCTAGCGCTCCAAGGGAAGACCTAGCCGCCATCACCATCAAGCAAGAGGAAGTTTGCAACCTCTACCGGATCGTGACACGAAGAAGACGGGCTCATTGGAGAGTAGTGACAGCTTTCTCTACCCCGGACGTAGTTGCGGACCGAGCTTGGACGCGGATTGACAACCCAGCGATTCCAACCGTGAATCTACAACGAGACTTCGGATTCGGTCGATTTCTTGCCTTATTCTTCTCTTATTGATGTGTATGTAGTTAGATCTGTGTATTAAGATGAAGTTGCACTTAAACTAGTTTGTATTTCTATATATTTCATGTTTATGTGAAATGTTTGTTGTTTGAGTTGCTTAAGGTGCGCCCCCTTTCCATCCTCCATCCCGCCGTCACGTTCGTGTGTCGCACTAGCAATTGCTAGTGGCGTGCTTGTCGAAGAGGTGCCGACGACCCTCATTCCGTTAGCCTACTCGCCCATCCGCCTACCGAAGCGTGGCATAGCGGCCCGTGTATTCCATCCCGCCTAACGAAGCAGCGCGCTCAAGGCCTGCATAGTTCGATCCGTTAGCCTACTCGTCCATTCGCCCTTGCGACGCAGCGCGTTCAAGGCCTTCCTAGTCTCCATTCCGCCAAGCAAAGCTTTGCATAGCGGCATTGCATAGGACTAGTTGATAGCTTTTATTTTATTATTCGCAAACCAAATCCCCCATTTCCGCATCCATCCGCTCGAAAGGACTTCAATCTCAAGTCCTTCCTCGATAATAAACTCCACCTTACTGTGTTCCTTTGAGATCGATACTTGGGGATTCATTCCCATTTTATATTACTTGAACGATTGGTACACTGCCGTTTCGTGTCGCAGTCGAGCTACCGCCTATAGCGGTGTGTGAGATTTGCGCCATCAAGTTTTTGGCGCCGTTGCCGGGGAGCACAGTCGTGTGAGTTTTCTGGAGAGGGAGAACCTGAGAGAGAACCCTTCCATTTGTAAATTGCATTTCTTTGTTTTATTTCTTTTTATTCCATTTTCCTGTTTTAATTAGGTTGCTTTAGTAATTTTTGTTAGGTGTAGTATTCTGCACAATAGCATTTTTATTTTTGAATCGTTTTATCTTCGCACTATGTGGGCACATCTTAATTTCCGTTGCCGTTGGTGTGGAGCTACCTCCCACTCTAGTGATGAATGCCCTACGGAAAATAGTAGGCATAATTCTTATAGCCCAGCATATGGAGCACCGACTTCGTCTGATACTCCATATGGTGCGCGTAAGTATTATGGCTACTCTGCTGAGCCTTTACCGTCTTATTTTTTTTCGGCTTCAGCACCCGCTGTGCCAAAGAAGCCCGCTAGGCAGTGCCAGTTTTGTCGGAGCACTGATCATGTCTTGAAGGACTGTGCCGAGTATCTTCGCCAATTGGATGAGGATGACGAGCTGGATATCCGGATCGTCCCAACTCCTAACTCTGGCGGCACACCTTCAACATCCGGTTATGTGTCTTTGTCACCTTCACATCTTGAAGGGAATGGCATGGATACAGTCACCGGATGTGCGGCTGATCTATGCACCAACATTGCTGAGCCTATTCTCCATGTGCATCCACCACCTCTAGTGGATTCGATTCTTTGTGAGGAATCAGTGCTTGACATTTATCCAAGCACTATTCCTCCCCCTATTGTGCATACTACTTTCGTCTCTGACGACATTATTGAGGATGTGTCGCGGGATGAGGCTGGCGATTTATGTGTTATGCCTGCTCCTATGGAGGAGGACAACCTTCTAGGTGAAGAGGAGCTTTCCTCAACACCGGTGGAGGAAGTCCAAATCTTGGGCATGGCCACTGTCGATCCCGCTGAACCTTGCGGCATTGATGACAATGCCAACATTATTTTACTTCCCCAACCTGATGGGAGTGAGACCGGGATCACTCCCCCGATTGATGTTTATTTATGTTCTTCGTCTTCTTTATTTCTTGATCCCCTTCCTTCATCTGAGTCTGTGCAGGTTGAATCTTCACAGGTACTTCAGGAGGACTTGGAGCTTTTTGCTCAAGTCAATGATGAGAGCATCCTCTCATGTGAGGAGGTTTATTCCCCCTCCGCAGAGGAAGCTCCACTCATTGCCTTCGCCTCCTGCTGCCTCCCTGTGGACGATACCTTGCTGGGCAAGGATAGTTTTGGTGAGATGAGTGAGGACCAGGCCTCCTCCTCTTCTTACTTTCTTTTCCCTCTACCTGTGATGGGCAGGTTTTATTTATATTCGGGTAGAGGCGTGACTGTTCTTTCTCCGTATAGGTACCCGCTACCGACACGGATATTGGGCCAGTTACCAGTCCACTTCTCCTTCCATACTCCCATTAGCTAGATATTATAAAGTTTTGAATAAGTCGTGCTGGGATGACAATAACCCCAGTAGTTATCTTAATTTTTCCTGCATTTTCATGTCTTTTCTAATTTTATTTAGTTAATTGCACTTTATTTCAGCGTTTATATTTTCTTTTGTTTCTGCGGAGCTGACCCCTGCAGGTATCTTTTCTGGATGGCGGATGCTGCGGCTCATTTTAGCTTACACGCCAATCTTCTGGTGTGCTCATTTCTGAGCACTGGGTACTCTCTTTCCCTAGCCTTTTCTGATTTTCATGTCATATATTTTGTGGATTGTTTAGTTTAAGTCTGGGGGAGAGCAGTTTTTGTGCCCACTCACGTGCACTCTTGCATAGCATGCTAGAAGTACTTTTATTGTAGCTTATTGGAAATTGTTGTTCATTTTCATTGCACACCACAGCACCCACTTGAGCGCGTACTCATCTGTTTGCTTGCTCTGTTGTGAATTTAATTCTTCTGCTTATGTGGGAAAGTCTAGGTGATGGCTTAGGACTATGTAGCAGAGTAAAATGTTGACTCCAGTAGTGCTCCTAGTCGAGTGCTCGGTTGCATAGAAATTTGTGTAGATTAGACTTCTCTTTATACTTATGGTTTTATATTTTTTTTCTATTATTGTAAATGTTGTTTACTCTACTCAAATGGTGAATCCGGTGGAATCAAACGGTAGCGTAGGGATGTGTGTAAACGATCGCTAGACTCGTATTGCTTGAGTCGGGAGAAAGGAGAATCTTTCTCGGTGGCTAGAACTTGCCCCAAGCGATTCTTGAAGCATTGGCATAGGATAGTTCTAGTGCGTGAGAATGACGTAGGCCATTATTTTGGCCCGGTTGAACTTTTTATTTCATGCCTATCGTCTACCTTTGCTAGCCCCTTCGTGCCTACCCTTTTCTTGATTCAGCTCCACATATATCTCACCAAAGCCTAAAAGCCTAACCTAGTCGCACACCCAAATCTGAGCTTTAGTTGTAGTTTTATTTACATTGTGGGGGGCGTTGATTGTGGTGTTTATTATGTGAATCTGTGGATATGCTCATTTGAAAATTTTGCGGAAAGAAAAAAAGACAAGAAAAAGAAGATAGAAAGAAAAAAAAATGAAAAGGAAAAGAGAAAAAAGAAAAGAAAAATGAGTTTTATTGAAAAATCATGTAGAAAAATTATGTATTGGGAGTAGGCGGTGCACACACCTATGTTGCAAAAGTCCAAGTCTGGGGGTGTGGTGCATGTGTTTATTATCGTCGTGCGGGTAGCTCTATCTTATGCTCCTGTTGGGTTAGGTGTGCTTAGCCTCCAAGTTTATCTTTCTTTACCTCACCGTAACCCAAGCCCCATCTCTAGCCTAAAGTCCTACCGACTCACGCTATGACCCAATCTAGTGTCGTGGAGAGAATGTGACCGGGCGAGCCTATGGTCACTGACACCGATGGATTTCGGTGGAGTTTGTCCGGCACCCCAATCTTGAGCAATGCTCATCTCAGCGCTTAGTTTACTTTCTCCGTATGCATGACCGGACGATTCACCGTAGTTCACCATTTTGAGTCGTTGTAATATGCTTTTACTCTTTTAGAAATATATAAACTGTTTATATAATCAGAGATCTTCTCTACTATTTTTTCTTATGCACGTGAGCATGCGACTTCGCATGATACTCTGTATTGTAATTTTAAGCCATCTACTTTTCTTTCCCCGTTCGCTTACAATTTGATTGCTCGGGACGCGCAAACAGGTAAGTCTGGGGGTGTGATGAGTCCCAATTATATACACATATATGGACTCATCTGGGCCGATTTTCTAGTCTATGCACTGCACTTTAGCCCGGTTTTAGCTCATATTTGTTATTCCATGCTATGTGCACTTCTAGGCCCGTTTTGGTGTTATTTCTTGTTTATCTTTATTTTTAGTTTTCATGCATGGTTAAGTGTCACTTTCAGTGGTTTGATTAGTGTTGTATGCTGGAGCAGGTGTCGTGCAGGTGTTTCCGGTACAATTCTGTACAGGAACACAGCGCACGATCACTGGCACTGTTGCGCACGACCATTGGTCGTGCACCACTGATCGTGTGCACTTAACCCCTGAAAACTGAGTTCTGTTTTCCTTATCGCACGACCACTTACGATAGCGCGCACGATCACTGGTCGTGCGCCACTGGTCGTGCGAACATTGTATTTTATAATCTTTTTCCCTTGCAGGCTCCGTCCAGGCAGGCACACGATCACAGGATGATAGTGCGCACGACCACTGGTCGTGCGCCAACGATCGTGCGCACTGTTTATTCCAGCACCTATAAATTGCCCTGCTCGCGATTTAGGTCGGGATCCTCGCCATTTTTTCGCCCAGCTCCGCCGTTCTCGCCCCTTCCGCAGGTTCTTCGCCCCATCCATCGCCGCCCACCATATGGAGGTGCTCCGGGCTTGTTCTTCACGCCAACCTTGAGCCGGAGCTTGCTCTCGGCCTCCTCCTTCATCCTAGCGCTCCAAGGGAAGACCTAGCCGCCATCACCATCAAGCAAGAGGAAGTTTGCAACCTCTACCGGATCGTGACACGAAGAAGACGGGCTCATTGGAGAGTAGTGACAGCTTTCTCTACCCCGGACGTAGTTGCGGACCGAGCTTGGACGCGGATTGACAACCCGGCGATTCCAACCGTGAATCTACAACGAGACTTCGGATTCGGTCGATTTCTTGCCTTATTCTTCTCTTATTGATGTGTATGTAGTTAGATCTGTGTATTAAGATGAAGTTGCACTTAAACTAGTTTGTATTTCTATATATTTCATGTTTATGTGAAATGTTTGTTGTTTGAGTTGCTTGAGGTGCGCCCCCTTTCCATCCTCCATCCCGCCGTCACGTTCGTGTGCCGCACTAGCAATTGCTAGTGGCGTGCTTGTCGAAGAGGTGCCGACGACCCTCATTCTGTTAGCCTACTCGCCCATCCGCCTACCGAAGCGTGGCATAGCGGCCCGTGTATCCCATCCCGCCTAACGAAGCAGCGCGCTCAAGGCCTGCATAGTTCGATCCGTTAGCCTACTCGTCCATCCGCCCTTGCGACGCAGCGCGTTCAAGGCCTGCCTAGTCTCCATTCCGCCAAGCGAAGCATTGCATAGCGGCATTGCATAGGAGTAGTTGATAGCTTTTATTTTATTATTCGCAAACCAAATCCCCCATTTCCGCATCCATCCGCTCGAAAGGACTTCAATCTCAAGTCCTTCCTCGATAATAAACTCCACCTTACTGTGTTCCTTCGAGATCGATACTTGGGGATTCATTCCCATTTTATATTACTTGAACGATCGGTACACTGCTGTTTCGTATCGCAGTCGAGCTACCGCCTATAGCGGTGTGTGAGATTTGCGCCATCAGAAGCGCTCTAAGATCTTCTGGGTGTGTGGTGGGACCTCCTCGCTAAGCCCTTGGTCTCATTTCTAGTTCCTTAGCCTCTTAGCCTAGAGCTCTCCCTTGGGAGAAGTAAGTGTGAGGTCACCCCCCCCCCCCCCCCCAACTTGTTGAGGGCCCGGACTCCACAGAGACCAAGTTATTGGTTTCAACATCGACGATGCCGACGGTATCTTTTTACTTCAACCTATCGGGAGTGAGACTGGGACCACTCCCCCGATTGATGTTTATTTAAGTTTTTCTTCTCTTTTATTTCCTGACCCCCCATCATCCTTTGATCATGTGCAGGTTGAGTCTTCACAGATACTCAAGGAGGACTTGGAGCATTTTTCTCAAGTCAATTATGAGTGTATCCTCTCTTGTGATGAGGTTGATCCCTCCTCCATAAAGGAAGACTCATTCATTGCTTTCTCCTCATGCCGCCTCCCTGAGTACGACACCTTGTTGGGAAAGGATTATTTTGGTGAGATGAGTGAGGTTCCTTCTCCTCTTCTTACTTTTTATTCCCTCTACCTGTGAAGCGCATGTATTATTTATATTTTGGTAGGGGAGTAACTGTTGTGTCATCGTATCGGTACCTGCTACAGACACGCATATTAAAACAGTTACCTGTTCATTTCCTTTTTCATACTCCCATTAGCTAGAACTCCATAAGTTCCGAATAAGTCATGCTGGGAGGACAATAACCCCAGTAATTATCTTACTTTTTCCTGCATTTTTATTTTATCTAGTTTGTTTAGTTAGTTGTTTTTCTTTTTTAGTTTGTCTATTTTCTTTTGTTTTGGAGGAACTCACCCCTGCAAGTTCATTTTCCGGATGGGGATGCTACAACTTTGTATTGGTTTACAAGCGTCTTCTGGTATGCTCATTTGTTGAGCATTGAGTACTCTCTTCCCCTAGATTTATTTTGAATTTCATAGTCATATGTTGTATTGGATTGTTTAGTTTAAGTCTGGGGGAGAGTCGTTTTATATACCCACTCACATGCACTATTGCATAGCATGCTAGAAGCTTTTATTTATGATGTCTTATTTATTTTCTTTGCACACCACAACACCCACTTGAGCGTGTACTTAGATGTTGGCGCGTCATGAGTTAAACTCGTTTCCTCTGTGTGATTGGGAAAATCATTGTGCTGCCATTTAAATTATGTAGTGGAGTAAAATGTTGACTCCGGTGTTCCTAGTCAAGTACTTATGTGAGTATAGAGATTTGTGTAGATTAGATTTATTTTTATACTTTTAGTTTTATACATTTCTATTAGTGTAAATATTATTTACTCTACTCAAACAGTGAATCCGGTGTGAATCAAATGGTAGCGTAGGGATGTGTGTAGACGTTTGCTAGATTCATATTGCTTGAGTCGGGAGGAAGGATTGTCTTTCTCTGTGGCTAAGAACTTGCCCCTTGCGACTCTTGAAGCATTGGTTTCAAGTTATTTCAAGCGCGTGGGTGTGATGTAGGCCATCATTTTGGCCAGGTTGAGCTTTTGTACCATTCCTAATTCTCTGATCCTCGCTAGCCCCTTTGTGCCTACCCTATCTTTTGATTCAGCTCCACCGCTTCTCCACCAAAGCCAAAAAGCCGATCCTAGTTGCATACCCAAAGCTGAGCTTTAGTTGTTTTCTTATTTTTATATTGGGGTGTTGATGTGGTGTTCATCTCTATGGATGTGTGGTTGTGCTCCATTGTAAACTTGCTGCGAAAAAAATAATTGTTGAAAAAAATTGTGAAAAGAAAAATGAAAAAAAATGATAAAAAAATTGTGAAAGAGTCTTAATTGAAAATTATGTGTGAAAGTTTGTATTGGGAGTAGGCGATGCACACACCCATGTTTTCAATGTTCAAGTATGGGGGTGTGGTGTGCCCGCGCTTTCTTTGTTGCTGCATGGTTAGTTTTTTGTGCTAGCTCATTTGGGTTTAGTTTTTTTTAAGCCCTCATGTTTATCTTTGTTTACCCTACCTTAACCCAAGCCTCATATCTAACCTAAAGTCCTACTGATTCACGCGTTGAACAAAACTAGTGTCGTGGAGAGAGTGCGAACGGGTGAGCTTATGGTCACCGACATTGATGGTTTTCTTTGGAGGTTGTCCTGAGCTCTGATCTTGGACAATGCCAATCTCAGTGCTCAGTAAATTTTCTCCATACACGTGACCGGATGATTCACCGTAATTCCTTTTTTTAGTAGAAGTAATATTTATTTACTCTATTAGAAAATCTATAAACTATGTGTATAATTAGAAGTCTTCACTACTATTTTTCTATGCAGGTGAACATGCGACTTTGCATGGTACTCCATTTTGTAATTTTAAGCTAGCTTTTCCATTTTCCCGCTCCGCCAGATTTGTTTTCTCGGGACGCACAAACAGGTAAGTCTGGGGGTGTGATGAGTCTGATTTGTATAGCTATTTCCTGACTCATCTGGGTCGTTTAACTTTCCTTTGCACTTCACTTATTTCTCATTGATGCTTCTATTGATCACATTGCGTATTTCTACTCTAAGTGCAATCCTTGGTCCCTTTTGGTGTGATTTCTTGTATGCTTTACTTTCAATCTATCCTGTGATGATATACCTGTGATGTGGATGTTGTAGAATGCCTAATTCAGTGGTTTTCCAATAGGTACAAGGGTTGTGTGGATGCTCGGTGTTGGATAGGCCATTATTAGCCTAATTTGCCTTTGTTCGTGTGTTTTTATTCTTGCACGATCAGGCGCACGATCACTGGTCGTGCGCCTCCACCCATTTTTCTCCCGAGCGGTTCGCACAATCACTGGATTCCTTCTCGCACGACTACTAGTCATGCGACACTGATCGTGCATTATTTTTCCATTCTGGATTTTTGCTACATGTTGTTCCCGCAGGGTCAGTGTCATTTCTACTCGCACGACCACTGGTCGTGCCCCACTGATCGTGCGCGTTCAAAATTCTGCTTTCTATAAATACGCATTTTCACGAATCCTTCCGCCCTAATCCGCATTTTAGGTTTTTTTGAGCGCCGTTTTGAGGTACTCATCATCCTCTCAACCTCCTCCATCATCCTCAAGCACCAAGGAGAGGGATCTAGCCCTACATACATCACCATACAAGGAGAAGGAAACTTTGGTCTTCTGGCCGGATCGTGAGACGAAGAAGACGGGCCATTGGGAGGTAGTGACAGCCTTCTCTACCCTGAACGCAGTTGAGGACCGAGCTTGGACGCAGATTGACAACCCATCGATTCCAACCGTGAATCTTTGACAAGGCTTTGGATTGGGTCGATTCCATTGCTTTCCCCTCTTTGTTTTTATGGTTGTATATGTTAGATTCCTTACATTTTGATGATGTACACTATAAACCATGATTTGTAATGTTAGTTTCATTTTTATGAAATTATCTTATTTATATGTGTGTATGAGGTGCGCCCCCATTCCATCCTCCACTTCTCCATCACCCTCCATTCACATACGCTAGTCTACTCATCCATTATGCGAGCCTACTCTTCCATCCACCAAGCTAAGCGTGCTAACGGCCCGTATAATCCACCTCGACTCCGCCGCTGCGAGCAATTCCATCTGCAAGCCTACTCTTCCATCCGCATAGCGAAGCGGTGCATAGCGGCCCATGTAATCCATCCGCCTTGCCAAGAGGTGCTAACGGCCCTCAAAACCTTCCGCAGTTAAACTCACCTGATCCGCTTGCCTTCTCCTCCATCCGCCTAGCGAAGCAGTGCATAGCGGCCTACATAGTTTTCATCCGCCCAGCGAAGCAGTGCATAGCGACCTACATAGTAGTGTTAATTGATGGCGCAAATCTCGCACACCGCTATAGGCGGTAGCTCGACTGCGGCACGAAATGGCAGTGTACCGATCGTTCAAGTAATATAAAACGAGGAGTAAATCCCCGAGTATCGATCTCGGAAGGAACACAGTAAGGTGGAGTTGACTATTGAGGAGGACTTGAGATTGAAGACCTTAAGGTCGGATGGATTGCGGGAGGCTTGGTTTGGATTGCGGAAAACAAAATAAAATAGCTACGACTACTCCTATGCAGGCCTTGAGCGCACTGCTTCGCCAGGCGGGATGGAAGACTACACGGGCCGCAATGCACCGAATCGCTAGGCGGATGGACGAGTAGGCTAGCGGATGGAGTGGAGAGAGCGGCGGAATGAGGGTCGTAAGCACCTCTTCGCAAAGCACACCACTAACAATTGTTAGGGCGGCATAACACAACAAACAATCCACACCACAAGGCACACCTCAAATGAAAATATAACAAGATTACTCAATCACATAGACATGATTTCATACTAATGTTAACAAATAAAAGTATACTTCATCAAACATATAAGAAATCCAACTAAACTATCAACTACAAGAGGAGGTGAGTGTGCGAAATCGACCGACTCCGAAGTCTTGTTGAGGATTCATAGAAGGAATCGCCGGGTTGTCAATCCGCGTCCAAACTCGGTCCTCAACTGCGTCCGGGGTAGAGAAGGTTGTCACTACCTTCCAGTGGACCCGTCTTCTTCGTGTCATGAACCGGAGGAATGATCACACAAGCTGCTCAGATCTTGAAGAAGAAGGCTAGGTTGACTCCTTTCTTGAAGCTCTTGGATGAAGGAGATGGCCGAGAGGAAGCTCTGGCGAAGATTTGGCGTTGAAAGCTTGCCCGGAGATCCTCCCTAAGGTGGGCGGTGAAGGAGAGGCGAGATGGGCGTTCTGGAGCAGGAAACGGCGCTGGAAAAATGATCTTTTCGACCTAAAATCGCGCATGTCTATTTATAGGCGGAGCAGAAATTAACAGCGCGCACGGTCAGGCGAACGACCAGTGGTCGTGCGCGAATTGCCTTTGATCGTGCGCGAAGAACCTGTAGTATAGTCCTGAACTACAAAAATAGCGCACGGTCAGTGGCGCACGACCAATGGTCGTGCGCGAAGAAGGCCTGTGATCGTGCGCCGACGCTCGGTCAGGGAAGGGAATTAACGCACGACGACTGGTCGTGCGCCTGATCGTGCGCGAAGGAATGCGCACGATCAGAGGCTTTTTAGGCTGAAAATCCCCCAGGACCCATCCCGAGTGTCGCACAACCCTTGGACATGCATGAAAATATACTAGACCACAGAAATACATGAAATCACACCAAGATGGGGCATAAATGTACACTAAGCAATGAAATGGGCAACGTGATCAAATAGAATTGAAAATAGGCCTAAAGTGAAGTGCAAGTGCATGAAAACTAGCCCAGATGAGTCCGGAAATCACTATATAAACTGGACTCATCACACCCCCAGACTTACCTGTTTGCACGTCCCGAGCAAACACATCCTAAGCAGGCGGGGAAAAATAAATAGCTAGCTTAAAATTACACCGAGGAGTACCATGTGAAGTCGCATACCCAAGTGCATAGAGAAATAGTGGATAAGGTTTCTAATTATACACATATTTTATATGCTTCTAATGGAGTAAATAAATATTACTACTACTCATAAATGTGAATCACGGTGAATCAATCGGTCACGCATACGGGGAAAGTAAAATACATGCTGAGATGAGCATTGCCCAGGCTAGGGTTTGGGACAAACTCCACCGAAATCCATCGGTGTCGGAGACCATAAGCTCGCCCGGTCACATTCTCTCCACATCACTAGATTAGTTCATAGCGAGAGTCGGTAGGACTTAAGGTTTTTCATGAGGCTTGGGTTACAGTGAGGTAAACAATGATAAACAGGACGGCTTAAAGCACCCAACCCAAATGAGCTTAAACAATAACTCTATCCCCGCAGCTACAAAAACACGCAGATGCACCACACCCCCAGACTTGGACCTGAACGCACGGGTATGTGCACCGCCTACTCCAAAACATATATCTCAAATAGATTTTCAATTAAACTCATTCTCATTTTTCTTTTCTTTTCTTCTCATTTCATTTCTTTTTCTAATTATATATTTTTTAAATTCAGCAAATGTTCAAGGGAGTACAACCACATCTCCAAATTTAACATCACCACATCAACATTCCAAAATACAAATGTGAAAATAGCTAAAGCTCAGCTTTGGGTATGTGACTAGGATCGGTTTTTTGGTTTTGGTGGAATAAAATGTGGAGCTGAATCAAAGGGATGGGGTAGGGACAAATGGGCTAACGAGGATAAGATATCAGGATTAGCACAAAGGCTCAACCGGGCCAAAATGATGGCCTACGTCATTCTTGCGCAACAGAATTATCCTATGCCAATGCTTCAAGAATCGCTTGGGGCGAGTTCTTAGTCACTGAGAAAGGTTATCCTTCCTCCCGACACAAGCAATATACGTCTAGCGATAATTTACACACACCCATATGCTACCTTTTGATTCAAACCGGATTCACCATTTGAGTAGAGCAAACATTATTTACACTAATAGAAATGTATAAGACTAATAGTATAAAAAGGAATCTAATCTACACAAATCTCTATGCTCACAAAAGCATTAGACTAGGAACACCGGAGCCAACATATTACTCCACTATATAATTTAAAAGCCAGCACAATGATTTTCCCGAACCTTGCTCAAGAAATGAGTTTAACTCGCGGCACGCAAACATCTAAGCACACGCTCAAGTGGGTGCAAGTGGTGTGTGATGCAATGATCTAAACAAAATAAATCAATAAAAGCTTCTAGGATGCATATGCAGTGTGCACGTGCATTGGGTAACAGATACTAGCTCTCCCCCAGACTTAAACTATGCATTAAGATATTCTAAAACAAAGTTGGGGAAGAGGGTACCCAATGCTCAGCAAGTGAGCATACCAGAAGACGCATGTAGAATAAGACCAAGCAGCACCTCCGCCATACGAAGAATCGCGACCACCGCCTTCCATAGGAATGACCAGTGGTGAGCTCCGCAAAAACAAAAAGAAATAGAAAAACTAAAACTGAATTGAAATTTAGCTAACTATTCTACTTAACAAAAATACAATGCAAGGAAAATAAGATAGATACTGGGGTTATTGTCTTCCCAGCACGACTTATTCAAAACTTTACGAGTTCTAGCTAATGGGCCTATGGAATAGAAAATGCATAGGTAACTGTTCCATTATCCGTTTCGGTGGCCGGTACCGATACGGCGATAAAACAGTCACCCCTCTACCTGTATAATAATACCTGCAACGCACAGGTAGAGGAAACAGAATGTAAGAGGAGGAGGAGGAATAAGCCTCACTCATCTCACACAAAAAATCCTTGCCAAGCAAGGTGTCATCCACAGCAGGTCCGCAGGAGGAGAAGGCAATGAATGAGGCTTCCTCTATGGAGGGGGGATCAACCTCCTCACATGAGAGGATACACTCATCATTGACTTGAGCAGAATGCTCCAAGTCCTCCTGAAGTGCCTGCGAAGACTCAACCTGTACAGGCTCAGATATAGCAGAAGGGGGGGGGGGGGGGGGGGTCAAGAAATAAAAGAGAAGAAGAACATAAATAAAAATCAAGCGGGGGAGTGGTCCCGGACTCACTCCCAAAAGGTTGGGAAAGTAAAATAATGTTTGCATTGTCATCAATGCTACAAGGTTCGGCGGGATCAACAAGGGCCATGCCTAGGATTTGGACTTCCTCCACCGGTGCTGAGGAAAGCTCCTCTTCACCTAGAAGGTTGTCCTCCTCCATAGGAGTAGGCACAATACATAGATCGCCATCTTCATCTTGCGACACATCATCAACAATGTCGTCGGAGACGAGCGTAGTAGAATGCACAACAGGGGAAGGAATGGTGCTTGGATAAAAGTCAAACACTGATTCCTCACAAAGAATCAAATCTACGCTAGGTGATGGATGCACAGGGGAGATAGGCTCGACCATGTCAGCGCCTAGATCAGCCACGCATCTGGTGACTGTGTCCACATCATACCCTTCACAAGATGAAGGTGACACAGACACATAACCGGATGTTGAAGGTGTGCTGCCGGAAGTAGGACTCGGGACGATCCGGATATCCGGCTCATCATCCTCGTCCAATTGGCGAAGATACTCGGCACAGTCCTTCAGGGCGTGATCCATGCTTTGACAGAACAAGCACCGTTTTATATTACTCCTTGGTCCTTGAGGGGCCGCGGAGGAATATAAAAATGGTGTATGCGGCGAGGACGAGTGGCCATAAGACTTGGGCACAGGGCATGAAGAACCATAGGAAAATGGTGCTCCGTACACCGGGCCACGAGAATTATGCCCACCATCTTCCGTAGGGCATCTATCACTAGCGTGAGAAATATCTCTACATAAACGGCAACGAATATTAAATGCAGCCCACATTATATGGAGATAGCAAGATTCAAAATAAAGACACTATCGTGCAAACTGTTACACCTAACAGTAATTTACTAAACAACCTATTTAAAAACAGGAAAATAGAATAAAAAGAACTGAAATAAAAATAAACGACGCAATTTACAAATGGAAGGGCTTCTCTCTCAGATTCCCCCTCTCCAGAAAACTCACACGTCTGTGATCCCCGACAACGGCGCCAAAAACTTGATGGCGCAAATCTCGCACACCGCTATAGGCGGTAGCTCGACTGCGGCACGAAACGGCATTGTACCGATCGTTCAAGTAATATAAAACGAGGAGTAAATCCCCGAGTATCGATCTCGGAAGGAACACAGTAAGGTGGAGTTGACTATTGAGGAGGACTTGAGATTGAAGTCCTTAAGGTCGGATGGATTGCGGGAGGCTTGGTTTGGATTGCGGAAAACAAAATAAAATAGCTACGACTACTCCTATGCAGGCCTTGAGCGCACTACTTTGCCAGGCGGGATGGAAGACTACACGGGCCGCAATGCACCGAATCGCTAGGCGGATGGACGAGTAGGCTAGCGGATGGAGTGGAGAGAGTGGCGGAATGAGGGTCGCAAGCACCTCTTCGCAAAGCACACCACTAACAATTGTTAGGGTGGCACAACACAACAAACAATCCACACCACAAGGCACACCTCAAATGAAAATATAACAAGATTACTCAATCACATAGACATGATTTCATACTAATGTTAACAAATAAAAGTATACTTCATCAAACATATAAGAAATCCAACTAAACTATCAACTACAAGAGGAGGTGAGTGTGCGAAATCGACCGACTCTGAAGTCTTGTTGAGGATTCACGGAAGGAATCGCCGGATTGTCAATCCGCGTCCAAACTCGGTCCTCAACTGCGTCCGGGGTAGAGAAGGTTGTCACTACCTTCCAGTGGACCCGTCTTCTTCGTGCCACGAACCGGAGGAATGATCACACAAGCTGCTCAGATCTTGAAGAAGAAGGCTAGGTTGACTCCTTTCTTGAAGCTCTTGGATGAAGGAGATGGCCTAGAGGAAGCTCCGGCGAAGATTTGGCGTTGAAAGCTTGCCCGGAGATCCTACCTAAGGTGGGCGGTGAAGGAGAGGCGAGATGGGCGTTCTGGAGCAGGAAACGGCGCTGGAAAAATGATCTTTTCGACCTAAAATCGCGCATGTCTATTTATAGGCGGAGCAGAAATTAACAGCGCGCACGGTCAGGCGCACGACCAGTGGTCGTGCGCGAACTGCCTTTGATCGTGCGCGAAGAACCTGTAGTATAGTCCTGAACTGCAAAAATAGCGCACGGTCAGTGGCGCACGACCAATGGTCGTGCGCGAAGAAGGCCTGTGATTGTGCGCCGACGCTCTGTCAGGGAAGGGAATTAACGCACGACCACTGGTCGTGCGCCTGACCGTGCGCGAAGGAATGCGCACGATCAGAGGTTTTTTAGGCTGAAAATCCCCCAGGACCCATCCCGAGTGTAGCACAACCCTTGGACCTGCATGAAAATATACTAGACCACAGAAATACATGAAATCACACCAAGATGGGGCATAAATGTGCACTAAGCAATGAAATGGGCAATGTGATCAAATAGAATTGAAAATAGGCCTAAAGTGAAGTGTAAGTGCATGAAAACTAGCCCAGATGAGTCCGGAAATCACTATATAAACTGGACTCATCATTAATTTAGTTTATTTTATTTATTTTTTGCAACCCAAAACCAAATCTCCCGCATTCCATCCGCTCAAAAGGACTTCAATCCCTAGTCCCTCCTCGATAGATAACTCCACCTTACTGTGTTCCTTGAGAGATCGATACTTGGGGAAATTCTCCCATTTTATATTACTTGAATGATCGGTAAACTGCCGTTTCATGCCGCAGTCTCGCTACCGCCTATAATGGTGTGCTAGATCTGCGCATCAACAACTTGATGCATAGAACTAGCACACCGATATTGGCGGGAGCGAGTCAGCGGCACGAAATGGCAGTGTACCGATCGTTCAAGTAATATAAAATGGGTGAATTTCCCCAAGTATCGATCTCTCAAGGAACACAGTAAGGTGGAGTTAACTTTTAAGGTAGGACTTGAGATTGAAGTCCTTTCTAGCGGATGGAATGTGGAGAATTTGGTTTTGGGTTGCGGAAAAAAATAAAGAAAATAAACTACTATTATGCAGGCCGCTATGCACTGCTTCGCTGGGTGGATGGAAACTACGTAGGCCGCTATGCACTGCTTCGCAAGGTGGATGGGCGAGAAGGCAAGCAGATGGAGTGGTTCGCACCGACGGAAGTGAGGTGGATTATACGGCCCGTTAGCAAAGCTTAGCTTGGCGAGTGGAAGAGTAGACTCACGTAGTGGAAGAGTAGTCAAGCGGAATGGAAGAATAGGCTTGCGGAATGGGAGAGTAGGCTAGCGGAATGGAAGAGTAGGCTTGCGGAATGGAATGGAGGGTTTGCGGAATAGAATGGCGGCACACCTCATACACACATATAAATGAGATGATTTCATATAAATGAAATATGCATTACAACACAATGTTTATAGTGCTCATCATCAAACTTAGAGAAATCTTGCCCTAAATACAAATCAAAAGGTAAAAGAGTAAAGGAATCAACCACGTCCGAAGCCTTGTTGGGATTCGCGGAAGGAATCGCTGGGTTGTCAATCCGCATCCAAACTCGGTCCACAACTGCATCCGGGGTAGAGGAGGGTTGTCAATTCCTCCCAATGACCCGTCTTCTTTGTCTCACGACCCGATTTACTCCGGTGCATGATCTCCTTGTTTGATATTGATGATTTTTGGGCAAGAATCCTCTCCTTGAAGGCTCTTGGATGATGGAGGGTGAAGGAAGATGAAAGGTACCTGAAAACGGCGCTCAAAATGACCTAGAAATGTGGATTAGGGCGGAAGGCGGGAAAATAGTCCAAGCCACTAGCAGATGCTTTCCACATGATCAATAGAAACAGTATAGCATCATAGAAAAGATGAACGTAAGAAATCACACCAGACAGGGCTGAAAATGTGCACTATGAGTGAAATAGGCAATGTAATCGAATAGAAACAATACTGGGCCTAAAGTGTAGTGCAACGACATGGAAAATGACCCAGATGACTCCAAAAATCACTATATAACCGGGCTCGTCACACCCCCAGAATTACCTATTTGCACATCGCGAGCAATCAAATGCAGCAGAGTGGGAAAAGCACAGCTAGCTAAAAAATTGCAAACATGAATAATATGCGAAGTTGCATACTTGTGTGCTTAGAAATTCCTTAGAAGAAGTTTCTAAATATGCTAGCTAACTTATAAAAGTGTAAATACGTAAACAGGAATTTATTTTTTACTCAAAAATGGAATGTTGGTGAATCTCGTGGTCACGCGTAGTACGAAAGTAAGTAAATCGCGAAGGTGGGTGTTACCCAAGATCGGAACTCGGAATTATCTCCGTTGAAATCCATCAACGTCGAGAGCCATAAGCTCGCCCTGTCACACTCTCTCCACGTCACTAGTGAACTCACAAGATGAATCAATAGGACTTTGGGTTTACACAAGGCTTAGGTTACGGTTTGGAATGCAAAGATAAACATGAAGGCTAATCGCAACCCAAATGAGCACATAAAAGTGCTAAATTATAGCAGCCCCAATAATACACGTGTAACACACCCCCATACTTGACTTAGAAACTGGGTGTGCACACGACCTACTCCAATCGATAGAACTAGATGTTTCAATTAAAACGCTAGGGATATATATTTTTATCTTTGCTTTTCGTTTTCTTTATCTTTTTTTTTTATCCCCAAATCTATTCGCAAAAATCTCAACATATAGAAATTTTTAAGAAATACACATCAACACTAAAATTTCTCATCGCCGCACCGCATTGGCAAATTAAAATTCATTAATGCTTTTGGCTTATTTTTGGTTGCGATAATGGGATTAGATTTTAGGCCTTGGTGAAGCATGGTGGAGCTGAACTAAAAGGTCGGGTAGGCACAAAATAGGCTAGCAACGGTTAGCGTATTGGACAGGTAGAACAAAGCTCAAGCTTGCCAAATAGATGGCCTACGTCACGCTCAACTTGCAAATCGTTCGCACCCATGCTTCGTGAGTCGCTTGGGCAAGTTCTTAGCCCCCCAAGAAAGGTAATCCTTCCTCCCGACTCAAGCAACACAAACCTCGCGCTCGCCTACACACAATACCACGCTACCACTAGATTCAGCCACATTCATCATTTTGAGTAAAATAAATTAAAATCTACGCAAATCAACTAATTGTAAATTAGAGGCATAAATAAAAACTAGTTCTACTCAAATTCCTAAACAAGACACGAGTACTCAACTAGAGCTCTACAGGAGTTAACATGCCACTCCATCTTGCAATTTTTTTTGGCTAATACAACAATTCCTACATGACAACCAAGAATTGAATATACAGAAGCATCCAAACAAGCGA
This sequence comes from Dactylorhiza incarnata, assembly GCA_033032865.1. Taxonomy (NCBI): domain Eukaryota; kingdom Viridiplantae; phylum Streptophyta; class Magnoliopsida; order Asparagales; family Orchidaceae; genus Dactylorhiza; species Dactylorhiza incarnata. The sequence continues at coordinate 638,325 of JAWHQI010000210.1, forward strand.
GTGTGCGCTCAAGTGGGTGTTGTGGTGTGCGATGAAGATTAACAAATAATATAACTGAAATAAAATACTTCCAGCATGCACTGAGATGTGCCCGTGTAGTGGGTAACACATAGCGGCTTTCCCCCAAACTTAATCTAAGCAATAGATGCAAATGATGTAACCAAGAAAATTGAATAAAAGGCTAGGGGAAGAAAAGTTACCCATGCTCAGAAGTGAGCATACCAGAAGATTGGCGTTAATACTGCGATGGAAATCCAAGTCTGCCACCAAAATATCACCACCCTACAAAAAGGACTCACCAAGCAATAACAAAAATAATATATTATGGCATTAGCGGATTAAATAAAGCAACACAAGCAAAATTGGGTTGTCACCCATTAGCGCTTTTGTTTACCGTCCTTAAGATGGACTAAATACCTGTATTATGCAGTTTTATAAGATTGTCTAAGCATAAAGCGAAAATAATAAAGTCTACTTATTATTATTACATAACCAACAGAGAAATCAACTATACGTTGATTTAAAGTAGTAACTAGAAATGAATGAAATGGGTCCGAAGACCCAGCAATAGGGGTAGAAATAAGGATTTATCCTCCATCCCCAAATCTCTTTCTTTTTCGCTTTCTTCTTCTCTTCCGACATTAGATAAGGATAAGAATATCTTTTGCCTCCCTGCATCCAATCCTTTAAGGGAGACACAGTCACCGCACTGTATTTTCCCTGCCAAAATTGATTTTCAACATTACCCAAAAATAGGTCAACATACTCAAAATCCTGCATGGATGGAAAAGAATAAGCATTAAGAGCATCAGGAAGAAGAGGTAGAGGTGGATCAGCAGTGGAGAGCATTTCGGATTCAGCATCACAAAGATTTGACACTGCTGAATCACCCTGTACACGTTCAAGCAAAGAAGGGTGGTCGGGAAACAAAATAGAAGAAAGACATAAATAATCTATAATTATGGGAGTGATCCCAGTTTTACTTCTGGCAGGATCCAAGGATAGATCACAATGGGTGTCGTAAGAATCATAACGGGGCGCATCTGAAAACTCGAAGGCAGTAGTGGTGCGATAGATCTCCTTCACCAATGAAGAGGTGCACAACTCCTCATCAGAAAGGTTGTCCTCCTCATCCCACTTCGGTGCAGCTTGGAGGTCCAGAACATCACCCTGCAAATAATCTTCGACACGATCATTAAAAATATGTGTAGAAAAAGTTTGCAAAGAAGCAGGAGGAACACAATCAATTTCAAAATCTGAAAATAAAAGATTTGGTTCCTCCGCAAAAGGATTCGCAGACACCTCCCCACTGGAGAGACCACTCTCCTCACCCCACTCTGGTGCATCCAGGAGCTCCCAATCCTCTCCATGTTGGCAATCAAATGAGTGATCGTCATCACTAGGAGTAAAGCCATACACAGGGAGTGAAGAACCTATGCAAGAAATAAACTCAAGGGGTGAGTGCGCAACTTCCTCCACGGGTAAAGAATGAGCAATATGGACAATGTCTTCATATGGATCAACACAAACTCTGATGGGCATTTCTGCTGTAGTCCCCCATAGATAAGGTGGTGCTGCATACATGTCATCAGAGGGTGAAGGGTTGCAACTGGAAAATGGAGTAGATATGATTCGGATGTCCAGATCATCATCATCCTCCCTTTGCTGCGTGAGAAAACTAGGGTAGTTCTTCAAGACATGATCCATACTTTGACAATGTGAACATCGAAGATATCTACATTGCTCAGCATTCAAAATACTCAAGATGTCGATATAATTGCGCAAAGTGTCACAAAAGCTAAGTTCGGCCACTGTATACATTGTGTGAAAGATATGGATAAAACTGTCTAGACGTGGCTAGACCTCTTATAGAAGACTAAGCACTCATTTGCCATGGAAGGCACCCTTCCATGGTCGGTTATGCATGGATGGGCCCCACCATATGTAACATCCCAAATTTATTTTACGGGTCTAGATGTTTGATGGTGTGGCCATGTGCACCCCAAGCTAGTTATCTGAGCTAGAATAAACCCCTCAACCCATATATGGTGTAATCTTGGCATGGTCCAACCTAAGGTGACCAAGTGGTGTCATGGATGTGCTTTGGACTTGGTGAATTTACCTATGTACCAACCAAGGTCTGACACATCACCTAAAGTCAATCTAAAAGTCAACTCTAGTTTATTTGGATTACTCAAGCCATCTTAGTGGACATTGATGAGTAGATTTCATATAACATATTTTAGACTCATCTAGGCATATTTCTATATGTAAGAGCTTCATTTTTTAATTGAAAAGAGCCCGTAAATCACTTGATCAATTTTCACACTTGAAGCACGTTTGCGGCCTAATTTTGTGTGAAGTGTCGATTCTAAAGTAATGTGGAGACACCAGTTTATTCTCCCATTTATTCACTTTTGTACACTTGGCAAATTTGCACATGCCGTCGGCTAATTGCTTCGGTCCGTTTGCGCATCGCGAGCGCGGGTTGTAAGATCCCTCTCCCGCACCTGGAGAGATTCCAGATCTTATGCCCAGAACCGCCGCCTTACAGTGACACTAACACCCGAGTTAGCTGCCTCCGCAAGACGGCGATGATAACTTCCCAAAATAGAAGTTATTTGGTCTATGAATAACACATTTTGCACTATGAAATGATGAATATTAATATGAAATATGGATATAATAAACTTAATTAATTATAAATTACAAAGTAATTATTTCATGGTGATTCTGCTTAAATTCGAGTTTAATATGCAGGAATTAAATGAGTGTTCAGGATGGAAAGAAAAGAAATGGAGGAATAATTAATGCAGGTGGATTTGTCGTAACAAGGTTACAACAAGGTTACAACAAGCGGGGGCTGCAAACATGGCATGAATGGCGCGACTATTTAAAACCATATGATGAGGTGGCAGTAGTTATGCACAGGCGGACAGCTGGCTGGAGACGGAATTAGAAGGCTGATTATGTGATTCTAAAGAGGAGAATTAAATATAGAAGATGGCGGTTACAAGAATTGAAAACCGGGAAGTTACTTAATTTGAATTATAAAATAGAGGGAAGGGAGAGCAATGAAAAGGTGAAGGAAATTGAGAAGAAAAGGAAAGATATTTTCGGCAAGGAGAATTCTTCCTACTTGGAGGGCCCAACCATTCCAATCCGGGAGAGAGAAATTGCATCTTTGGAGTGAAAAACTTACCTTCTTCAACCATGTCTTTGAGCATGTCTTGTAAGGATGTTCTTATTTGTTATTTTATTCCAATTAGCATGAACTAAAATCTGTAGCTTTGTGTGTGGAAAAATACTTTGTCTTTTGTGATATGTATTAGAACACAATTCTGTTAAATTATTTGCTTCAATTTTTTGTTCGTTTTAAGTGTGCGATTACATTTTGAAGATTTTGTGTCAAGCTTTGTATATCTCTTTGGAGTATATTCATAAATCGAGAGAGGAGTTGCACGCAAGGTTATACAAACCATTTCTTATGTAGAATAAATCGAGAGAGGAACCACATAAATCTTTAACCAAAAATTCTTCATCCAAATACTGCGTTGTGAAATTCGAGAGAGGAGTGACGAAAGTAATTCACATATTCTAATTTAATCATTGGAAGTAGAAAGAGATTTCACTTTCTTCATGATTAGTCGCTGTGTACAGATTTCGGAGACCGAGAGGTAATGAGTCCTACATTTAATTTGCGTCAGGAGAATAATTTTACAAATATTTAACTAAATCTTTTGAAATTTCATATCACATAGACTTAGGAAATCCAAATGCAAAGCCTTCTCTAAAAATTGGTATTTCTCAAAAAATAAAAATAAAAAACCCATTGAATTAATTAATTAAAGTTATTTTCCTACTTTTTCTTCACGCAACCAACTTTTGAATTATTTACTTGGATTCAAAGAAAAGGATAATATTAGTACTTGTGAGCGTTAAATTAACACTTCCCTGTGGAGACGATCTTACTTACACTTTATTACTTGAATCGGTACGTTCACTTGCGTAACACTCATTTTCACGGTATCAAGTTTTTGGCGCCGTTGCCGGGGAAGTGTACTAATTTAGCGTTTTCTTGCAATATTAGTAAATCCTTAGTAATTGGAGCTCAAGTACTATTTTTGTTTTATTTCATTGTTTGTCTGTTTTACTTATTTTAATTGCATTACTTTAGTTTATGCCCAGATTTCGGCCAATTGAATTATTCCCGCTAAATTTAGAAATTGAGCGTGAGTGTAGGCAAAATAGAAGAGATTTTTGCTTAGAGCATTCTAGTCATCCTACTATGAACCCAAACGGTTTAAATAATGGGAATGGGAATGGTCATGATCATGGGGATCAGGTGGACCCTAATGGTCAAGTCGAACACAATGGTCATAATGTTCAAAAAGCTGCACCGCGAATGACTTGTCGAGACTATAGCGCACCGCTAAGAGGTGGTTTGCAATTTAGTATAGCGCGACCCACAATCGCCGCTAATAATTTTAAAATAGACTCTTCCACAATGCAACTAGTACAACATAACAAGTTTGGGGGTCTTAATCATGAAAATGCAAACGCTCATTTAAGAACATTCTTAGAAATCTGTGATATGTACAAGGTAAACGAGGCTTCAGATGAAGCTATTCAATTGAGGTTATTCCCATTTTCTTTGGAGGGTCGGGCTAAAGATTGGCTTAACTCTCTAACTCTTGGTTCCATCACTACGTGGGATCAATTGGAAGAGAAATTTCTGAATAAATATTTTCCACCTTCTAAAACAGCTAAGTTGGTTAGAGACATCACCACTTTTGTCCAAAATCATGGCAAAACACTTTATGAAGCGTGGGAAAGGTTTAAAGAAATGCTTAGGAAGTGTCCACATCACGGGATGGCCCAACACCAACAAGTCACAATTTTTTATAACGGGTTACAAACCACTACGATGATCCTAGTTGACGGAGCTGCGGGAGGGTCTTTATTAAAGAAATATCCAGAAGATGCTTTTGAAATTTTAGAAGATCTTACTTCTAACAATTACCAAGAATTCGAAAGGCAAGGTAATAATCATCCAGCCGGTATTCATCAAGTAGATCAAATCACTTCGTTAGCAGCTCAAATGGCCACTCAATTTAATTTAATAAATAAGAGGTTAGATTTTTTATCTACCCCTTCAACAAGTGTGCCAATGACAGTGGAACAATTAAACCAAGTAACTGAAGAAGTACATTATCTTGGAGGCCAACAAAGGCAAGGACCTTCAAATTTCGGAAATCATTATAATCCAGAGTGGCGAAATCATCCCAATTTTTCTTGGAAAAATTCACAAAATGCAATTCAACCACCAGGTTTCAATCAAAACATTAATTCTATACCAACCCATATGCATAATCAATAAACCAATAATAGGAAATTGATTGATGAGTATATTGTAGGTTTGTTTCAAAAGAATGACTCTAGGATGGGTGGTATTGAGTCTTCACTCCGATCTTTAGAATCCACAATTGGCCAATTGGCCAATGCTTTAAATCAAAGAACAATAGGATCGCTACCATCTGACACCACACTTAATCCAACAAGGGAAGAGCCAAATAATCATTGTAAAGCTATTGCATTAAGGAGTGGGGTAGAGATCTCAAGTAGGGATGGATTGCTAGAGAAGTTAATAGAGGAAGAGGCAAGAGAAAATATGATTAGGAGAGGAGAGTCTATAGAAGTTAAGGAGACGGAGGAAGTGGAAGTCGATCCACAAAATAATAAAAAGAAAGAAATTATTTACCCTCCTCCACCTTTTCCATCTAGATTAAATAAAACAAAACTTGACAAACAATTTAAAAAATTTATGGAAATTTTTAAGAAGCTTACAATTAATATTCCATTTGCCGAGGCATTAGAGCAAATGCCCATTTATGTCAAGTTTATGAAAGATATTTTATCTAAGAAAAGAAAATTTCTATATAGAGAAATAGTTGCATTAACGGAAGAGTGTAGTGCAATTTTGCAAAAGAAATTGCCTCAAAAACTTAAGTACCCCGGTAGTTTTACCATACCTTGTTCCATAGGAGTGAAATTTGTCGGGAGAGCATTATGTGATTTAGGTGCGAGCATCAATTTAATGCCCTTATCTATTTATACAAAGTTAGGTCTAGGAGAGATAGCTCCAACAACTCTTACTCTCCAATTAGCCGATAGGACTTTAGCATTCCCTAAGGGAATAGTTGAGGATGTATTGGTTAAGGTGGAGAAATTTATTTTTTCGTCCGATTTTGTAGTGTTGGACATGGAAGAGGATAAGGATGTGCCCATAATCTTAGGGAGGCCATTTTTAGCAACCGGAAGAACTTTAATTGACGTACAAAAAGGGGAGTTAACAATGAGAGTTAATGAAGAGGAAGTAACATTCAATATCTTAAAAGCTATGAAATTTCCAAATGAAAAAGAAGATTGTTACTCTATTGAAGAAGTGGAGTTTAAAAATCAATTAATTAAGGGTAATGAAGATGATCTAGAACAAAGGCTTCTCACAATTCTGACAAATGAAGAGTGGGATGATGATTTAGAATTGGACGAATGTGTGAAGGTCTTAGAATCCCATTATAAATTGCCTATCTTTAGGAGTTTTGAATCTATAACTAGGTCAAGTGAACCAAAAATTATGAAACCCTCAATTATTGAACCTCCAACTTTAGATTTGAAACCTCTTCCGGAACATCTTAAATATGCTTTTCTTGGAGAAGAAAATACTCTTCCGGTAATAATTGATGCATCATTAAAATTTGAAGATGAAGAAAAACTACTTCTTGTTTTGAAAGAATTTAAGAAGGCCATGGGATGGACTATAGCAGACATTAGTGGCATTAGCCCCTCGATTTGTATGCATAAAATAATATTAGAAGATGAGGCTAAATGGTCAATTGAACATCAACGTAGGCTTGTCCACCCATGAAAGAAGTAGTTATGAATGAGTTAATAAAATGGTTAGATGCAGGAATTATTTACCCTATTTCGGATAGCAAGTGGGTGAGTCCGGTACAATGTGTACCGAAGAAGGGAGGAATTACGGTGGTGAAAAATGATAACAACGAGTTGATACCAACTAGGACGGTTACCGGTTGGAGAATATGTATGGATTATAGAAAACTAAATAAATCAACTCGGAAGGATCATTTTCCACTACCTTTTATTGATCAAGTACTTGACAAGTTGGCGGGTAATGATTATTTTTGTTTCTTGGATGGATATTCCGGTTATAATCAGATTATGGTTGCTCCGGAAGATCAAGAAAAGACCACATTTACATGTCCTTATGGTACATTTGCATTTCGCAAAATGCCATTTGGATTATGTAATGCACCCGCCACTTTTCAAAGGTGTATGATATTTATTTTTACTGATTTAATGGATGAAGAAATAGAGGTGTTTATGGATGATTTTTCTGTGTTTGAAAAGTCATTTGATTGTTGTTTGGAAGTTCTTAGGAAGGTATTAACAAGATGTGTTGAGACAAATTTAGTGTTAAATTGGGATAAGTGTCATTTCATGGTGAGAGAGGGAATTGTCTTAGGCCATAAAGTATCAAGCAAGGGTTTGGAGGTAGATCGGGCTAAAATAGAAGTTATTGAAAAGCTTCCTCCTCCTAAGAATGTCAAGGGCATTCGTAGCTTTTTAGGTCATGCGGGGTTCTATAGGAGGTTTATTAAAGATTTCTCTAAAGTATCAAAACCTTTATGTAACTTGTTAGAAAAAGACACTCCCTTTATATTTGATGACCATTGTTTGCACGCTTTTGACACATTAAAACACAAGATAGTTTCTTCACCTATTGTCACAACACCGGATTGGTCGTCACCTTTTGTTCTTATGTGTGATGCTAGTGATTATGCCGTAGGAGTTGTTTTAGCACAAATCTGGGATAGAATTTTTCATACTATATATTATGCTAGCAAAACACTTATTGATGCACAATTAAACTACACTACAACCGAGAAGGAACTCTTAGCCATAATGTTTGCATTTGATAAGTTCCATTCTTATTTAATAAATTATAAAGTGATAGTTTATACGGACCACTCGGCTATCAAATACTTGGTAGAGAAAAAAGATGCTAAACCTCATCTTATTAGGTGGGTGCTACTATTATAAGAGTTTGATATAGAAATTAAGGACCGTAAGGGGGCTGAAAATCAAGTGGCCGACCACCTATCAAGGCTAGAACAAGAATGTGAAAAGAACAGCCAAGTAGAGATTAAGGAAAACTTTCAGGATGAGTATATTCTTGCAATTACTAGTGATAATACTCCATGGTATGCTGATTTTGTAAATTATATTGTTAGTAATATTTTACCACCAGATTTAAGTTTTCAACAAAAGAAGAGATTCCTTCATTTAGTGAAATCTTATTTATGGGATGCACCACACTTATTTAAAATTTGTGCAGATCAAATGATTCGTAGATGTGTCCCCGAAATAGAAGTCCCAAGTATCCTCCACAAATGTCATGCATCTCCTTATGGAGGACATTTTCAAGGACTTAGGACAGCTATGAAGGTCTTAGAAGCTGGATTCTATAGGCCAAATTTATTTAGGGATTCCCATGAATTTGTAAAACAATGTGATAGGTGCCAACGCACCAGTAATATGAATAGAGGAGCGAGTATGCCCCTTAATAACATCATGGAAGTTGAGATATTTGATGTTTGGGGGATAGATTTTATGGGTCCATTTGTGAATTCAAATGGACATCTTTACATTATACTAGCGGTTGATTATGTTAGCAAATGGGTGGAGGCAATTCCAACTCAAAAGTGTGATGCAAAATCCGTACTAAAATTTCTAAAGTCACATATTTTTAGTAGGTTCGGCACACCAAGGGCTATCATTAGTGATGGGGGGCACACTTTTGCAATTATCATTTTAAATCCTTGTTAAATAAATATGGGATAACACATAAAGTTGCCTTATCTTACCACCCACAAACCAATGGTTTGGCCGAAGTTTCAAATAGAGAAATTAAATCAATCTTAGAAAAGACAGTGAGTACAACACGTAAGGATTGGTCACACAAGTTGAATGATTCACTTTGGGCTTATAGGACTGCATTCAAAACACCTATAGGGTTGACTCCATATCGGATGATATTTGGTAAGGCATGCCACTTACCGGTTGAGCTAGAGCATAGAGCTTTTTGGGCAATTAAGAAATTGAATTTTAATTTTAATAATATAGATAAAAATCGTTTAGCCCAAATAAATGAACTCAATGAAATACGATTTCATGCATCTGAGAATCATAAGCTCTATAAAGAAAGGACGAAGAAATGGCATGACGCTAGGAATTCACCTAAGGAATTCCGGGTAGGACAATTAGTATTATTATATAATTCAAGGTTGAGATTATTCCGGGGTAAACTAAAATCTAGGTGGTCGGGACCATTTCGTGTAACAAAGGTACACCAATATGGGGTTGTGACCATACAAAATGAGAAAGACAAATCTGAATTTAAAGTCAATGGACAACGCCTTAAGATATATTTCCAACAAAATGAGCAATGTGAGGCGGTGGTAACCATATTAGCATAAACACTATCATTAGGTCCTGCCGGGACTTTAAATTAGGCGCTGGATGGGAGGCAACCCAATAAAATGTAGAATAGGAAGCTATTTTTAATTTTTAATATAATTTCTTCGCATAATTACTGCTTTTTGCTTGAACCATATATGTGTTTTAATTGTTAATTTCTACACTATTCTGGTGGGTTGGTTATGTTTTTCTGAACGAATATTGTTGTGGAAGCTAGGACCCACATGTGGCTACTTGTGGTTGATCATTATGCTGCTGAATATTATATTTTTGGGATATTGCTATGCATGTATTGTTTTTGGTGAGTTTATGTTGCAGGAAAATAAGACATGCCGAGCCCAAGGTCATCTACAACATGAAGCTTGGAGCTAGTTGAATGGATCCAACATACTCCTATGTTTGGAAGGGGGGTATTTTGTTCAATTTATATCATTATATGAATACATCTGTTTTAACTTGAGGGCAATTAGATTCTAAAGTGTGGGGGTGGGTAGGTTATATTTGATAACCTTTGTCACTATAAAATTTTACCACCCCATTATTTTCATAAGTAGCAAGGATAATTATTTTGCCAAATGAATGTATATTTATTTTCCAAAGTTAGGGAATAATGGTAGTATTCTTGTGAAAAATTCGTTGAACACTACTTCTCTTTATTTCATGAGCTCTAAAACAAGTTGTATATATTTTAAATTTCTATAAAAATTAAATTCAAAAGTAGTCAAGAGCCTAATAAGCATTGTTTAGTCCAAAGCAATAATGAAGTAGTAAATATCATTTATCGAACCATCACTTGCTATCATCTTGAAAAATCAACTTCATTCTTGAATATTAATCTTGTGGATTTTCTCAAGTGACATCCCTGCTAGTGTGTTAAATCATGAAAAAAAAATGATAAAAAAAAGAGAGAAATTGCTTATGGTGATATGTGGCCTGGATATTTGCTTGCTTACTTGGAATGATCCCTGCTATGTGAATATATGTAAAAAAAAAAGAGGAAAAAAAGAGAGAATGCCTCATAATGATATGTGGCCTAAACATGCATATGTTTGGAATGATCCCAATTATGTTGATATATATATAAAGAAAAAAAAATTAGTACCATAGTGATACGTGGCCTAAGTAAGCACTCAAATATTTGGAAAGATCCCTATCATGAGTACATTAAAAAGTAATAAATGTGTGCCTTCATGACCTAAGCACTATGGGATTGTTGCTTTTTGAAAATCATTTCTCATTTGTTATAAAAGATCATATTGTTGAGAATCCTCTCCATTCCTTGTTTTTACTAAATTATTGTTGTAATGGACTAATCATGGTTATTAGCATTGTTCTACTCAGAATTTTTTTTATAGATGTTTAAATGTATTAATTTGGATAGGAACGATTAATTTAAAAGAGAATCGCACACACACACACACACACACACTATGTGAAGTCTCATTTGAACATTATTCCCACTATTTCCCTAGCTTACTAAAATATGTTTATTTGGCAAATTATACAATGTTGTTGCTTGCTTAGCCTCCTTATATTATAAATCTTGAGCATGCAAGCTCATATGAATCAAAAATTTTGTATGTAGTTTTGCTAGGGGCTAGCAAAAAGCTAAGTGTGGGGATGTGATAACTTCCCAAAATAGAAGTTATTTGGTCTATGAATAACACATTTTGCACTATGAAATGATGAATATTAATATGTAACTTGGATATAATAAACTAAATTAATTATAAATTACAAAGTAATTATTTCATGGTGATTCTGCTTAAATTTGAGTTTAATATGCAAGAATTAAATGAGTGTTCAGGATGGAAAGAAAAGAAATGGAGGAATAATTAATGCAAGCGGATTTGTCGCAACAAGGTTACAACAAGGTTACAACAAGCGGGGGCTGCAAACATGGCATAAATGGCGCGACTATTTAAAACCATATGATGAGGTGGCAGCAGTTATGCACAGGCGGACAGTTGGCTGGAGACGGAATTAGAAGGCTGATTATGTGATTCTAAAGAGGAGAATTAAATATAGAAGATGGTGGTTACAAGAATTGAAAATCGGGAAGTTACTTAATTTGAATTATAAAATAAAGGGAAGGGAGAACAATGAAAAGGAGAAGGAAATTGAGAAGAAAAGGAAAGATATTTTCGGCAAGGAGAATTCTTCCTACTTGGAGGGCCGAACCATTCCAATCCGGGAGAGAGAAATTGCAACTTTGGAGTGAAAAACTTACCTTCTTCAACCATGTCTTTGAGCATGTCTTGTAAGGATGTTCTTATTTGTTATTTTATTCCAATTAGCATGAACTAAAATCTGTAGCTTTGTGTGTGGAAAAATACTTTGTCTTTTGTGATATGTATTAGAACACAATTCTGTTAAATTATTTGCTTCAATTTTTTGTCCGTTTTAAGTGTGCGATTACATTTTGAAGATTTTGTGTCAAGTTTTGTATATCTCTTTGGAGTGTATTCATAAATCGAGAGAAGAGTTGCACGCAAGGTTATACAAACCATTTTCTTATGTGGAATAAATCGAGAGAGGAACCACATAAATCTTTAACCAAAAATTCTTCATCCAAATACTGCGTCGCGAAATTCGAGAGAGGAGTGATGAAAGTAATTCGCATATTCTAATTTAATCATTGGAAGTAGAAAGAGATTTCACTTTCTTCATGATTAGTCGCTGTGTACAGATTTCAGAGACCGAGAGGTAATGAGTCCTATATTTAATTTGCGTCAAGAGAATAATTTTACAAATATTTAACTAAATCTTTTGAAATTTCATATCACATAGACTTAGGAAATCCACATGCAAAGCCTTCTCTAAAAATTGGTATTTCTCAAAAAATAAAAATAAAAAACCCATTGAATTAATTAATTAAAGTTATTTTCCTACTTTTTCTTCACGCGATCAACTTTTGAATTATTTACTTGGATTCAAAGAAAAGGATAATATTAGTACTTGTGAGCATTAAATTAACACTTCCCTGTGGAGACGATCTTACTTACACTTTATTACTTGAATCGGCACGTGCACTTGCGTAACACTCATTTTCACCGTATCAGCCGATCCTGCCGACAAGAACAATCAACAGGCCAACAAGATCTAAGAAGGAAAATAAACAAAACCAAGTCCACAATCACACATTTATACATCAAAATATAATAAGTCCATCAATGATTACAACAGGTAAAGGAGAGAAAAGGGCTTATGCCCAATACATATCCAAATAAAGTACAAAAACTCTCTCACTCTACATCTATGCGTAAGCTAAACAAACTCTCAACTCTCAAACACCTGTCTTGTAGTAGAAGTAATGCGCGGCATTTGCTCCTTAGGTCCTGTATCCTCTTCTAGCTGGGGCTCCATCACCTCGGGCACCTACGATCACAACCGACCATTAGCCATAAAGACTAAGCCAATTTTGTGCCCGCCTTCCCCCGCGACTCCTAGGCACCGTGCGGGAGGACGAAACGGAGGAAAAATAAGGGGTAATAGAAATAAGGCAGGTGACAAGAGTTCTACGCTAGCAAGTATATAATAACAATTCTATACTAATAAAAGTAAGTGTGACAGCGATAAGTAAGAGACAATATAAGTAAAAGAAGCAGGTACAATAAATAAGAGCAGCTACAAAAGTAACCTTAACTTATATGCACACATAAAAGCACATAAGCTAAGGGATCTGGCACTAAGGTAAACTCATCGTATAAAAGAGCCCATACTAATTTATACGATGGGGCCTCTGTTTATGCAAGAATGCTATGCTATGATATGCAATGCAATGGTGCAACTCATGCACACGACTTTGTACGTACAAACCTTTTGTAGTTCCCTCTGTTCGAGTGTGTCAACTCAGGTACCCAGTTGAGGCAAACAGGGCAATGGACTGGGCTGTCCACTTCTAGGTTTGTGTAGCACCACCCAACCTAGACCTTACGTACGCCCCTAAGAACACATAGGGTATTCGCGTACTATCTGGTAAGCACCACCTCTAGCCCTCTATTCGAGTCTCCGCTCAGGTACCTTGTTGAGGCAAACAGGGCAGTAGACCGGGCTGTCCACTTCTAGGCTTGTGTGACACCACCCAACCTAGACCTTACGTACGCCCCCTAAGAACACACAGGGTATCCACGTACTATCTGGTAAGCACCACCTCTAGTGAAACACCAAGCTCTTGGCTCGGAGGACAAAATGAATAATTGGGTGACAAAATGAATAATGGGTATTTCAACATGAATAATGTCCCTAAAAATTCTATCAAAAATCCCAGAGATTTATAATTGTATTCCTAACTATGTTCCGTAGTTTCACAACCTTCTCATACACCAGTGAAATCCTATTATTCAGATTTGTGACCTAGGGGTAATTTTGTAATTTCCTAAAGGAAAGGCCTCTGAAATTTTCTACAAAAATTTACAGAGGTCCTGCATGGCATAATAATAGGTTCCTCAGAGTTCCAAATTTTCTACAAGTTATTTGACATGAAAATTTCAAATATACCAAAATGTGACCTAATTCACATTAATCCAAAAACATAGGATTTTGATCCCAAAAATCCTAAGATTCTCTTAGATGGTGTGTTATGTCATAAAGAAAGTATGACCAAAATTTCAAAGGCTAGCTCCAAGCCATTTGGCCAGAAAACACAAAATAGACTTTTTGTCTATTGGCACACCATAACACATTAGGGTAGAGGCATGCAAGTGGAATTTAACCTACATGCAGAGGTCCAAATGTTCTCAATTTTTAACCATAGACTAATATAGGATAAATAAGCATGTCACCCAAATTTGGGGTCATTTGGAGTTATATAACTCTAGTTATTTCATTTATTTAATTTTCCATATTTTAAATAAAACTATAGAAAAATTGTCTCCAAAATTTATGATATTTGAACCTAAGCTAGGTATATGGCACATACATGCATGGCTAATATCTCAGCTTCATCAGGCTTTGCATTTAAAAGTTATACACATTCAAAGATCTGGTTTCTCTTTTGACCAGCCCTACTAAAATCAGTGTTGTGGGTCTCCCTCCTCCATTGTCCACTACTTAGCGCTTTGCCCTAGAGCATCCTTCATCGTGAAGGACTGATTTCAAGGTATTGGAAGCATCTTCATCGCAAATCCAGGGTTTCTTTGAGATTGATGTGGTTAGATAGAATGACCAGAGAAGTCTGGTACATTAGGAGTTGGTGTTAGCCCTCTTGGACCCGTTGATGATCAAAGATTGGAAGCGGATTGACGACCTGGTGACTTCTATCTTCGATATACAACAAGTCTTTGGATTCAGTTGTATTTCTCTCCTTTCTTCCCGCATATTTACATGTTGTAGCTTTTCATAGTATAACTTTATGGTGATTACTTCATTTTCATGCTTATATGGACGCGGTGTTGAATGTGTGTGAGTGGTAGCTAGGATGTGTGATCCTCAATCATAAGTGTGATTAAGGAAGTGATCAGATTGTGTTTGTGAAGCGGTGAAGGCAACCCACATTGGTGTATTATTTGTAAAGCGGTGTTTGCGACCCGCATTTCTTTCTAGTTTTGTTTTTATTAACTCCACCAAAATCAAAGCCGGTCTTTTCTTTAAAAACTTCACAGTTGAGATTCTCTAAACAATAAATCTTTCGCAAATTTGTATTCCACTTGAGATCGATACTCAGGGATTCACTCGCATTTTATACTTAAACGATTGATGCACTTGTCATTTCGTGTTGTAGTCTCGCTCCCACCTATAGCGGTGTGCTAGATTTGCGCATCAAGTTTTTGGCGCCATTGCCGGGGTAATACATGGACTTTGGAATTTAAGATGTTGAAATTTTAGTTGCGAAGATTTTCTGTTTTTTTCTTAGTTCATCCTATTTTTATAAGTTTTGTATGCAGGGTAGGAACCCTGCAAATCTTATTCCATTTGACCTTGAAATAGAACAAACTGCACGAGCTCAATTTCGTGTGAATCAAAGAATGGATCCAAATGTGAATGCTTAGTAAGAACCGAGGGTCAATCCCGATCGAAACCCTCAGAATTTTCATATTGAAGAACAAGATTAAGTTCGCCCGCGACCGCGCACAATGCGCGATTTTACCACTCCTACGGTTGGGAGTGTGTATCCACCGTTCGGCCCAGCGATTACTAACAATCAATTTGAAATTAAACCAGCAATATTAAACATGATTCAAAATAATTGTCAATTTGTAGGTCTACTTAGCGAAGATCCACATCTGCACTTAGCAAACTTCTCGAAAATCTGGGCAACATTTTGTTACGCAGGTATAACTAACGACATGGTCAAGCTGAGACTTTTCCCTTTTTCGTTAAGGGATAAAGCCAAAGCATGGCTACACACTATTACACCGGCAACAACAGCAACTTGGGATGCGCTAGTTAAGCAATTCTTAACAAAATTCCATCCCGCAGACAAGGTAGTGAGCACAAGGCAGCAGATTGCTACCTTCCGCCAAAATGAGCAGGAATCCTTAGCCAAAGCTTAGGAATGCTTTACTGATTTGTTGAGGAAATGTCCTCAACGTGAATTTGCTCAATGACACTTAATTGAAAATTTTTATTTCTCTATTGATCCACATTATCGTGCTACTATCGATGCGGCTACAGAGGGCACACTAATGAATCGCACCCCTGAGGACGCATTTGAAATCATTCAGCAAACTGCCTCACATAGCTGCTACTAGACAGCAGGAAGGAACTCCACTAAGAGAACCATGGGATTGTATGAAATGAACGCTCCGCCTACCCAGGTTGAAACTGTATCAATATTAAAGCGTAACACCTTCAATACAAACCCTGTCATGGCTATCTCATGCCAAACTTATGGAAATCCTGGGCATCATGCATTTGAATGCACACATGGTGAGTCCTATGTTGATATATTGAATTCTTTTGTTGATGAGTTGGTGCATTTTGTTGGAAATCAGAACAGGGATAACCCATACTCCAATACCTACAATCTGGGGTGGCGCAACAACCCAAATTTTTCATGGAGCCAAAATGCCCCAGGACAAAAATGGAAACCCGATAAGCATCATTACGAAGGGCAAAGTTTTGGTGGACCACAACGACCACCACAATTCAACAACCAACCAAAGCTTACTCTAAATGCACCAAAGAAGACCAACCTCGAGGAATTGATGGGAAATTTGTGGACATGGCGTCCACTTCTTTTGCAAATCAGGCGACGTCAATGAGGAATTTGAAAACTCAAATAGGGCAGCTGGCACAAGTCTTGACTGGACGTGCTCAAGGCTCCCTTCCTAGCAACATGTAGAAAACCCGAAGGAGCAAGAGAAGACTAGCCACGCCGATGCCTGATTATGAGGGAGATATAATGCTAAACTATAAAATTAATTATATAGAAACGATTGCATTGTGTGACACCAGAGCATCGTGCAATGTTATATCATTGTAAGACATTGAAAAATACAATTTGACACTGAATCCTAATGACTGATTGTCATTCCTTCTGATGAACGGGGAACCCAATCAAACTGAAGGAAAAGCTACCGATATTCCAATGTTATTAAGTGGTGTTATAGTAGTTACAGAATTTCAAATAAAATGTGCCCATGGAGAACGACTCTCCACCTGTATTTGGAGCCCCATTTTTGAGAACATTGGGAGGTACATTGAATATTTCTAATGATAGCGTTACCTTAGCTCCTAAGAAAACACTGCCAAATCATGTATCATCAACTCCTATAAAATTAGATGTTGGGAAAAACATCCTCTTAATTTATCTTACAAATTATGTAAAAGTAATTTCATCCTCTAGGATTTATTACTCATGTTGTATATTGAGTGTAATAAGGTCTTTAGATGTCTTAGGATGACATACTCACATTAGAGTGTCAAAGTCTAGTCAAAAGGAGAGAAAAAACTAGTTGAATTAAATCTGCAACGAAAAGAAGTCGATGCGGCTTCGATTGAAAGTTGAAGTAACTTCGAATAGAAGTAAAGATAACTCAGACTGGCTGTCGACGCATCATTGGAAGTCGACGCAATGTCATATTGTATTCGACGCAGAAGTCAGAGTTTGAAGTCAACGTTCTTCATCTCAAAGGATACGTCGATAAGATGTCGACGCAATGTCGATAACAAAGTTCAATTCAAAACTAAGGAAGATTTCGTAGCTGCTTCTAATAGTATTCAAAGGTGCATCAATAAGAAGTCAGAAGTTATTCGACGCAACGTCGAACACAATTACAGTTTTGGAAAACTTTCTGGAATAGATTCTAATTCTTATTCAGAAGATATATATGGAAGATATTTGTATTATAACGGGTCGCACATATTCAAAAAGAGAAAGAATAATTCCAAAGATTCAATAATGATAAAATTGGAGATTATACAGAGGATTTTGACGGGCTGTCAACACAAATAGAAAGAGAGCAATAATTACTCTTGGGCATTCCAACTTGAGAAAGATAAGAAGAGAAAAGTCATTCATCTCCATTCGACAGAAGAATAATATATACAGAATTCAAAACGAAAGGAGTGAACAACAATTTTTCACTAACTCTCTCTCTTATAACATACACGATAAATCTCTATACAGAATATTCTTCTACAGAAGGCTTCTTCTTACTCCTCTCTCTCTCTCTCTGAAAGAAGCATGCAAAAATTACAGAGATCAACAACTGGATAAGGGCTATCATAATCCTTGTATTATCTTCTAAGAAAGGATTCATTTACAGAAGAAGGATCCAGAAAATACTTAGTTCATACAATCCTCAGTGACTACTAAAAGAGGATTCATTTTAGAAGAACAATATTCATCTTCTTCTTCTTACTCCATTTCTTACTTCCTATAAATTGAGTAAAGAGTTCTAAGAATCCCTCTTCAAAGGATTCAGCCTGGTTCAAGATCTCCTTATCAAAAGATTTAGTTTGGTTCAAGATCTCCTTATCAAAAGATCTAGTTTGGTTTTAAGAGTCTCCTTAATAAATGACACAGTTCTTGGTTCTAAGAGTTTGCTTATCAAAAGACTAAGGCACTATGATAGTGTATTTCTACCAAGGTGGTAGAAGAGTGGAGTACCCAGATTTTGGGGAACCACTATAGCTCTTGTCTCTTCTGTGTTGTGGTAATTTTCTATGCTTGACTATTATTTAGTTTTATTATTCTGTGATTATTTTATTATGGTTGGAATTCTAGATGCTCGTTTATTAAGACTTTTTTCTATGCACATTTTATTGAAAAGTTTTAAATCTCTATTCACCCCCTCCTCTAGAGAATACTCAGGGGAGTCATTGTGCACTTTTAATTGGTATCAGAGGGAGGTTGATCAGAAAAAGGTTAACACCTTGATCAAAAGATACTCTCACTCATATTTTTGTAATTTAAAAATATTTTAAGAAAATGAGTTCTAAAGACAATGCATCCACTAGACCACGAGTGTATAATCTGAATAAGTTTACACTCTGGAATGCCAGCATAAAGTTATATATGAATTCTATTGATGAGGACATTTTTGATGTTGCTTTGTCAGGTCCTCCAATGCTCTACATGAAAGATGCTAGTGGGAATGTAACACAAAAACTAGTTCCCAAAGCTGAGTGGACTGACGCTGAGAAGAAAGTGAAACTCTGTGATGCTAAGACAATGAATATCTTGTTGTCAACCATGTCAAATTACATATTCTAGAAATTGTCTGAATGCTAATCAGCAAAAGAAATCTGAGAGTCTCTGTCCAGATTAGTTGAAGGGAGCTCTGATGAAAGAAAGGACGGGAAGTCCCTTCTCATATCCCAATATGAGAACTTTCAGAAAATTTTGAAGAGAATGTTGCTGAAATGTATAAAAGATTCAACATCTTAATTAATGAGCTCAAGGGACTGGACAAGGAGATCTCATTAACTGAGATAAATGACAAGCTACTCATGTGTTTCCTAAGCACTTGGGACTCAGGGATTCGGGCCATCAGAGAGTCTAGATGCCACAGGGAGATCTCCACAGATGCCCTACTTGGCATGCTTAACTCCTATGAGCTGCTGCTGGAAAGTAGAGCTGAGATAGAAGCAAAGGAGAAAGTCTCAAATCCAAAAGAAAGTACCATAACATTAAAGGTTGTTGAAGGAGAGCCTTCTACTTCTAAAGAAGAGATGTTTAATCTCTTCGCTAGAAGGTTTAGAAGGTGGGTAAAAACTGAAGACTCAAGAAGAAGGGAAATGAGCTCAAACAAGCCAAGGTTTGATAAGACTCTCAAGCAAGAAATAATCTACTTTTCCTATTAAAACCTAGGGCACATTGCCCTTGTATGTCCATAAGAGCAGAAGGACAAAAGCAGCAAGAAGGAGCATAAGAAGAAGTCCTTCAGAAAGAAGGACAAGAAGAATGGAAGAGGTTTCATACCTAAAACCTGGAGTGACTCAAGATTTGAGTCAAGCTCTTCATCTGAAAGTGATGAAGAAACTGCTGCTGAAGAAGCCTTTCTGATGGCTTTGGAAGATTCCTCTGAGGAAGGTCAAGTATCTCTCTTTGATGACTTTGATTTTACTTCAAAAGAAATTAAAAATTGTTTTAAGAAATGTTATCATGATTATATAAAGCTCAAAAAGATATTAAAACACTTAGGAAAGAATTAGAAGATCTTAAGAAAGATGATATATACTCTGAAAATTGTGAATTAAGAAATACGGTATATAAGAAGGAAACTGAAATGAATAAATTAACTACTGAAGATTTAATAAAAGAAGAGATTACAAAGGTAAAGACTTTTGAAGACTCACTCAATAGGAGGAGTCAAAAGCTAAAAGATATCACATAAAATCTTTCTATGAGATTTAGATATCTTGGTTTAGGAACAGATCAATCAACAAGCACTGTAACTTCCAGCAAACTAGCTTGGAAAAAGCAGTAATATTTGTTAGACCTAGTGAAATCAAGTGAATGAAATAAGTCAAATGTGTGAAGAAGTAAATAATCATCATGATAAAATTACTGTATTTAATAGGGTGAATCTTAATAATGAGAAAAGAACTCTAGGCAAGAATCATTCAGAAAAACTAATGATCAACAATCAAAAAGTTAAACACAAAAGAAGAATCATTAGGCATTCTACTGATTTACTATACAGAGATAAATTTTATGCAAATTTCCAGTAACAAGCTAACATATCTTGGTTTGATAAACCTATTCTATGCCATCCAAAGGGTATAATGAAATACCACTCTATTCTTTCATATCACCCTATAATGGTTAAAACAAAGGGCCCAAGGTAACCTGGGTACCCTCTAATAAAATAATTTCATGTGCAGGAAAATGTAGGGTCCCTTCCTCAGAGACAATGTAGAGAAAGATAAATTAAATCTTTAATGTGCAACTACAGATAATCAAAGGGGTGACCTCTTCTCTAAGCCCCTTGATGGAGCTTTCTAATTCACATATATTATCTAATAAATGCAATTTTACTAAAAATCTATTGCTGGGAAAAATAGCAAAAATTTCTTGAAGAAAATGCAAATGTTAATTCAGAGTTACGTCGAATAGAATTCGACACACCGTTGATTTCTACTTCATGCCAGCTTCGAGAGTTGTCGGGTATAGTTAATTCGAATAGCACTCGATGCAACGTCAAATTCATATAGACTCATGCATCGACTTAATAGTTACTACATGAATTTGAATTCACGTCGATTACCACTCGACGCAACATCGACATGCCAAGCGCGCACAATATTTTCTTCTAGAAGCTGCCTCGACTTATTTTGGCACGCTAAATCTATTTCCTTTCGACATTGCTTTTATTAAAACCCTAATCTACGAGGAATCGCCTTCTTTAAGCAGCACAGACGTTAGACCATTTCACACATTCAAATTTTCTCTCTCTTGTTTTCTTGCTTTCTTGCGTTCTTGTTCTCGTTTCTTTCTCCCTTCCTAATTTGTTTTTGCATGTACTCTTATAAGATTTAATGTCTCCTCCAAAGGTGAATTCATGGTTCGATGTGGACATTGAATCATTTAACACTGCTATAGAAAATTTCACAAGGAATCTTGGGTCTCTTCCAAACAGCAGGACTCACAAAACTGATTTCTATAAGGAGCAAGATATATGATGTTGAATTGACAGATTTGAAGGATAATATTCATATTGAAGAGGATGGGTCTCACCTTACTAAGGATTTGTTGAGTCTCACCTTCAATTTACCAGTAGGTAAGGACTCTTCAAAACTAACAGTGGCAGAAACTCAATAAGCACTATAGATCATGAACTTCAATAAAGAAAAAATAATCAATCTAAAGAAGAATGATTTTTCTAAAGAATACAGGTTCCTGGAAGTCATAGTAGGTAAGGTCCTACTATGTAAAATCTATGCCCACAATGTGATTCCCAAACAACAACTATAAATCATAGGAGTGTTGGTTCTCAACAAAAGAATTCATTGGGGGAGGTGCCTCCTAAAACTAATTGGTCATAAGTATGCTCACAAAAAAATGCATACATGAGGATTATGATTCAGGTATTATATCACCATTGCCCAGTGGTATGCAGATCCAAAGGAGTGCACATACCTCCTAGAAAAAGAATCAATATAGGAATCTTCTCTAAGTGGACCTAACAAATTTTGAAGCCTGGTAAAGTTCCACCATCTCATCCTTCATCTCCAGCTGCTGAAGAATAGGAAACATTCCTACCAAATAACCTAGTTGATAAACATGCAGCACAAATATCTTCCCCACAACCTAATCTTACATTCACTCTTTCTGCTCCTCTAGCACAAGATCATCCTCAACCAACTCCTCCTATTGACATACCAGCTCCTCCTATTGGCACACCTTCTACCTCCCATGCTATACCTCTTTTTGATATTGATCAGACAATATCTAAAGCAGCGGATCTGGCCACTGGGATATTTTCTGACTTGCTACAGACTCAGTTAAGGAAGTTTCAAAGGAAATATTCCCAGATTGAAACTGAACTAAAAGAAACAAAGGAGTCAATTTAGGAAATCAACACGCTGATATCCTCCTCTAAGATAACAAGATCTTTCTTAACCTTACTTATCAGTGAGGTTTAGAAGGGCGAGGCATTCAACAGGAGGAAGTGTCTGTTATAGATGCTTTAAATTCCTGCTCTATAAAGGCCTGCATAGATCCAATGGGAGTTTCTACAGGAGGAGTTGCCTGCATCAACCAAGGGGGAGCTCCTCATAGCTGATGAACAGATCATCAAAGAAGGTACCACAATTGCTCATGAAGTTGTTCACATTGCTGAAGATGTTGCATCATTTCAGGGGGGTTTCACAAAGACGTTAACAAAACTGTTGAGGAGGAGGAAGAGAAGAATGCTGATAGGACTGCTGAGGAAAAGGAGGAGGAGCCTCTCATATTTCCACAATTAAATATGCCAACACATGTCTTCTCAAGAAAAAGAAAAGCTTCTCCCAAAGATCAGTAACAATTAGGGGAGAAGAAAATGAACAACTACTCTTATAATTCTTCAGTACACATATCTGAGATACAATTATGGTGGCCAATCATTTCATTACTCAGAAGTTTCTCAAAATTTTATTTCAGAAGATTCTCAGTTTATGTTGTCATTCTCTTAACATATGCTTTTATGTATATTCTCTTATTATTCATTATGTTGAAATCACTTAAAAAGTCTGTAAAATTTGTTAAGATAAATAGGGGGAGATTGTTGAGAAAAACATCTTCTTGATTTATCTCACAAATTATGTAAAAGTGATTTCATCATCTAGGATTTATTACCCATGTTGTATAGTGAGAGTAATATGGTCTTTAGATGTCCTAGGATGACATACTCACATTATAATGTCAAAGTCTAGTCAAAAGGAGAGCAAAAACCAGTTGAGTTTAATCTGCAGCGAAAAGAAGTCGACACAACTTCGATTGAAAGTCGAAGTAACTTTGAATAGAAGTAAAAATAACTCAGGTTGGCTATCGACGCGTCATTGGAAGTCAACGCAACGCCAAATTGTATTTGATGCAGAAGTCAAAGTTTGAAGTCAATGTTCTTCAACTCGACGTATACGTTGATAATATATCGATGAAACGTCGATAACAAGGTTCAATTCAAAGCTGAGAAAGATTTCAAAGCTGCTTTTAATAGTATTCAAAGGTGCGTCGATAAGATGTCAGAAGTTATTCAACGCAACATCGAATACAGTTATAGTTTTGGAAAACATCCTAGAATAGATTTTGATGCTTATTTAGAAGATATATATGGGAGATATTTGAATTATAATGGGTCACACATGATCAAGAAGAGAAAGTATAATTCCAGAGATTCAAGAATGATGAAATTAGAAATTATACAAAGGATTTTGACGGGTTGTCAACAAAAATAGAAAGAGAACAATAATTCCTCTTGGGCATTCCAACTGGAGAAAGATCAAAATAGGAAAGTCATTCATCTCCATTCGATAGAAGAATAATATATACAGAATTCCAAAAGAAAGGGGTGAACAACAATTCTTCACTAGCTCTCTCTCTCTATCTTACAACATACATGAGAAATCTCTGTACAAGATATTCTTCTATAGAAGGCTTCTTCTTCTTCTTCTTCTTCTTCTTCTTCCTCTCTCTCTCTCTCTGAAAGAAGCATACACAAATTACATAGATCAATAACTAGATCAGGGATATCATAATCCATGCATCTTCTTCTAAGCAAGGATTCATTTTCAGAAGAAGGATCCAGAAAATACTTAGTGCCTACAATCCTCAGTGACTACTAAAAGAGGATTCATTTCAAAAGAACAATATTCATCTTCATCTTCTTCTTACTCCATTTCCTACTCCTATAATTGAGTAAAGAGTCCTAAGAATCCATCTTCAAAGGATTCAGTCTGGTTCAAGATCTCATTATCAAAAGATCTGGTTTGGGTCATGGTCTCCTTATCAAAAGATCTAGTTTGGTTTTAAGAGTCTCCTTAACAGAAGACTCGGTTCCTATTTCTAAGAGTCTCCTTATCAAAAGACTCAGGCACTATGATAGTGTATTCCTACCACGGTGGTAGAAGAGTGGAGTACCCAGATTTTGGGGAACCACTATAGCTCTTGTCTCTTCTATGTTGTGATGATTTTCTGTGCTTGCCTATTATTTAGTTTTATTATTCTGTGATTATTTTATTCTGGTTGGAATTCTGGATGCTCAGTTATTATGACTGTTTTTTGTGCATATTTTATTGAAAAATTTTAAATCTCTATTCACCCCCCTCTAGAGAATACTTAGAGGAGTCACTGTGCACTTTTATTTGAGGAAAGTGAGTATATGTCAATCTTATATGATATTTCCACTAATGATGATTGTGAGTGTAAGTTTGCAAGATTAGATGCGATGGAGGAAGATGAAGATGTGGTGATTGCAAAAGTTAGCAAATTAGAAGATGAAGTAAAAAACCTACCTCTGGTTAGTACAAAGTAAAAGCTTAAAGATGAACATTGGGAAGAGGGAGATCGAGAGGAAGATCACTTGCGAAAGTTGATTTAGAAAGCACGGTGCTTCTTCCTACATAGGAAGCACACCACAATTTACTTTCACCTGATGTAATAAATAAACACTTTAAGAAAGTAGTCACTTGGGCTGATCCCATTTTCAATATGGCAGAGGAAATGATGCCCACCATCAAGCTTGCGAAGAAAACTACATTTTCTAATCGTTATCGCCCTCTAACTATGGAGAAGAAGAAAAAAGAACATTTAAGGCGCACCACAAATTTTGTTGCCCTGTGTCACGAGAAGGAGGAGGTTAGGGACGGGAAAGGTAACACTTCCTCGGTCCATAAAGCCTTCACCTCTGGACCTTCTTGTTTGACTGGAGTGAATCACTATAAGTCATCTTATAGCTGATTTGCAGGAGATTCTTGGGATCGTGCTGTTTTATGCTTTTCTTTTAAAGAACTCTTGTTAGAATTACTTTCTTTATGCTTTAAACTATATGCTAATACATGTTTTTGCGTCCAACTTAAGGACGTTAAACAAAAGTGCTACTAGGAGACAACCCAGATTAGTTTTTTGTGGTTTTCTAATTTCCTATATTGTATGCAGCATTATTTTCGCAAAGTATTTGCAGATTGCTGGAGATCAATCCTACCAGATACACCATCCGGATTCAAAAATGTTGGAGCATGAAGATGAATAATTTCAAATTTCAATCATCTTCCGGTGTGCTCAATATTTGAGCATGGGGTACATTCTAAATCTCTCCCATGTATTTACCTCAGAGTTTTATAGTCAGATTCATCATATAGTTTCATCTAAGTCTGGGGGAGAGTGAACCGAATGCTTACCCACATTTCTCACATCACAGTTGCATACCAAAAATCTATATTCATTTCAACTGTTTAATATCTTAGGAATGTTGTTTTTTTATTAAAATGCTAAATTTTTATCTTTGCCTTGCACACCGCATCACCCACTTAATTGTGTACTTGCTCATTTGCAAGTTGTAGGCAATTTAACTTATCATGGTGATTGGGAATTTTTTTGGTGCTTGTATAGGTTTTGAATTTTGGGAGTAAAATGTTGACTCGTGTTGTGCTCCTAGTCGAGCACACGTGTTCATGTATGATTTTGTGTAGAATCAACTTCTCCACATACTATTAGGATTATGAATTTCTAATTGTGTTAAGATTATTTATTATACTCTTAATTTGTGAATCTGGTTGAGTCTGAAAGTAGTATAGGTGAGTGTGTAAAAGATTGTTATAGTTATATTACTTGAGTCGGAGGAAGGGTATTCTTTCTCGATGGATAGAACTTTCCCCTAGCAACCCTCAAGACATTTGCATAGGTTAGATCATTAGTGTGAGCGTGATTTAAGCAATTTCTTGGTCCATTTGAGCTTTTACACCATGCCTACATTTTATATCCTTGTGCACACTCCTTGAGCCTTTCTCCAACTTTTTTGATTCAGGTCCACCAAAAATTTAACCAAAGCCTAAATAGTATCCTAATTACACACCTCTAAATATGAGCTCGAAATGTTATTTTCAAATAAAATTTGGGAGTGATAAGGTGATTTCATGATGTGGTGGATGTTTTTACATTGAAAAAAATCAAATGGCTATAGATTTTGCTTTTGTAAAATGTTGAAAAGAAAAGAAAAAAATTCAAAAGGAAAAATAAAAATCTAAAAAAGAAATGTTGAGTTTGGGAATAGGCGATGTACACAAGCCATATTATTTCAGTCAAGTCTGGGGGTCCCATGTACGAATATTATGCTTGGATATCATCTAGTAGCAAGCTCTCATTTTGATTAGGTGTATAGCCTTCATGTTTATCTTTGTATATCACACCACCAACCTAAGCCTACACACTTCAACCTATTAAAATTCCTATTGATTCACGATGTTGAATTTGACTAGTGTCGTGGAGAGGGTGTGAAAGGGCAAACCTATGTCCATCGTCATTGATGGATTTCTTTGGAGGCAACCCCGATCTCCGACGTCAAGTATTGTAGATCTGAGCGATCACGCAACTTTCTCCTTATACATGAATTTAGGATTCAACGTCTATTCTAATTAAGAGTAGAGATAATAGATCGAAACACATGTTCAAAATTTATAAACTAATATGTATGCTGAGAAGGTCCTTTTGCTGAGTTACCTACGCACGTGGGCGTAAGACTTCTCATTTTACTCCTCTTATTCATTTCCTAGCAAGTATTGGAAGTTCCTACCTCTATGGAGAGTTGTTTGCTCGGGACTAGCAAACACGTAAGTCTGGGGGTATTTGATGAGTAGATTTCATATAACATATTTTAGACTCATTTAGGCATATTTCTATATGTAAAAGCTTTATTTTATATTTGAAAAGAGCGCGTAAATCACTTGATCAATTTTCATGCTCTAAGCACGTTTGCGGCCTAATTTGGTGTGTGAAGTGCTGATTCCAAATTTAATGTGGAGACACCACTTTATTCTCCCATTTATTCACTTTTGTGCACTTGGCAAATTTTGCACATGTCGGCGGTTAATCGCCTCGGTCCGTTTTCGCATCGTGAGCACGGGTTGTGCTGTTTAGGTATAATGTTGTAGCCCACGCATGGTCGTGCCTTTTTCTTCTCGCACGACCTGGATGGTCGTGTGCGAGCAACCTTCTCAACGACACAAATTTTGGCCAGAAAATGGTGTTCTGTGCGCACTCGTGAATTGTCTTCTCGCACAGTCGGGTTCGACCGTGCGTCAAGATAATCACACGATGGTCTGCATGATAAATCACACGATCGTGCGATTTCCGTAACGCACGAGCACTTCGGTCCGTGCATGTGTTTTCCTTGAGTTTTGGGTGTTCTGTCCCGGGCCGTGCGTTTTCTTCTTGCACGATCAGTGTTGACCGTGCGAGATCAAAACGCATGGGCTGATATTGATTTGAAGTTTGATTTGATAGGGCACCATATTTTGGCATCGTTTTGAGTTTTTTATTGTCCTTCTTGCACGATCAAAATGCACGGTCCTCCATTCTCCATTACTTAGGTCCATTCTCCACTACTTAAGCTGTTTTCTATATATTTAAGGGTTCTGCTTCCAGTTCTGTTTTACCTCCTCTTGGAGAGTTCTGCAAAGGGTCACCTAGGGCATCAAAAGTCGCCTAAGGGGAAGATCCAACTCCCTCCTCCATTCATCACTACTTTGGTCTCTGCCTTAGAGCATCCTTCTTTGTCAAGGGCTGATTTCAAGGTATTTGAAGCATCTTCATCACAAAGCCAGGGTTTATTTGAGATTGAAGTGGCCAGATAGAATGACCAGAGAAGTAGGTACATTAGGAGGTGGTGACAACCCTCTTGAACATCGAATGTAGTTGATGATCAAAGATTTTAAGCGGATTGATAACCTGGATACTTTTATCTTCGATCTACAACAAGCCTTTGGATTCAGTTGCATCTCTCTCCTTTCTTCCTGCAAATCTAGATGTCGTAGCTTTTCATATTATAACTTTGTGATGATTGGCATGAATATTGAATATTTATTAGAATCTTGTCTATGGGATTACTTCTTTTTCATGCACTTCTATAACTTTGTGATGATTGGATGTCGTGTTGAATGTGTGTGAGTGGTAGCTAGGATGTGTGATC
Organism: Dactylorhiza incarnata; assembly: GCA_033032865.1. Lineage (NCBI taxonomy): Eukaryota > Viridiplantae > Streptophyta > Magnoliopsida > Asparagales > Orchidaceae > Dactylorhiza > Dactylorhiza incarnata. The sequence goes on from JAWHQI010000210.1 coordinate 666,941, forward strand.
CTCAATCACAAGTGTGATTAAGGAAGTGATTAGATTGTGTTTGGGAAGCGATGAAGGAAACCCTCATTGGTGCTATTGTTTGCGAAGCGGTGTTTATGACCCGCATTTCTTTCTAGTTTTGTTTTTATTTACTCCACCAAAATCAAAGCCTGTCTTTTCTTTACAAACTTCACAGTTGAGATTCTCTCAACGATAACTCTTTCACAAATTTGTATTCCATATGAGATCGATACTCGGGGATTCACTCCTATTTTATATTACTTGAACGAACGGTGCACTTGCCGTTTTGTGTTGTAATCTTACTCATGCCTATAGCGATGTGCTAGATTTGTGCATCAGACATTTAGACATTGTTAGACTTACTTGAGACCTAAGCCACCTTGTGGTGGGGTCAAGTGGTCAAAAAGGTCAAGGGTTGACCGTGAATAGTCAAACCTGAGCCCTTAAGGTTTAATTTGAATTATCCAAACCCATTTGGGTTCAGTCTAGGCTAGCCCGACCCTAATAAATCTCCAATAGATGTGTTCCATCATTTGTGTGGCTGGAGTGGAGGTTAGAGGAGAGAGAGAGGGCCACGACCATGGTTAATCGCCACTTGAGTGGTGAAGATTAAAGGCCGACAGTTATAGGAGTGTTACGTAACTCCCCAAAGCCCCTCAGTACCTCCATTTATCCTTGTCGACCCTTTTCGAAATAAGAGAGTTGTGGAGGCGGTCGCTAGAGAGAGAGTTTGAGATTTCCACCGTCGTGATCTACACCATGCCACCGTACCTCCATTTGACGTCAAATATCTCTTCTCATGTGAACATCTGAACCCCCTTAATGCATAGATCATACAGGAGGAGTAGCGTGGGGATTCCGGCCACCGAAAAGCCTATTTCCCGGCCACCCGAGCCTTGGACCACCGCACATTTTGTTGAAGCACTCCAGATCTCTTTGAGATTCACTAGAGGGCACCACAGAGGAGAGGAGGACTCCTTGGTCCTTCTCTAGTACTTTAATGCGACTGTCATCACCAGAGAAGAACTCTTCGAGTGTCCACGCCATGGGAAATCATTACTAATCATTTTTCGGCGAGAGGCGGTAGTGGCTGGCCACCGAAAGACCACCTAGAGGTTCTCCATCCTCTGGTGAGTTGAATGGTGGTGGTGCTCTGCTGTGGTGATCACGGAAATGGGGTGGTGGTGTAGATCAAGGCATGATTGTATCTTAACCGTTGATCCAACGAAGAAGGCGAAATCAGGGCCACATGTTTCCTCGGTAATGATTAGTATTCCGTGCAGCAGATCGTAACTACCTGATCCCATGATTTGGTTATAAGAAATTTAGTGTGGCTGCATCATAGCCATCCAATCCACTTGATTTAGGTGCAGAGCGCTATCTGCACCCCCAATCTGTATTAAATCATTTTAATATGTGCCAATTATTTAAATAAAAATGCAGACTCTTTATTTAATTAAATTGAAGGTTTAACAATCATTTCCAGAAAAAGTGTCCAACATCAAACTTGTAGAGGATAGTGAGAGCATTCCAAATTGTGGTGCCAGATCTCATGGTGACTAATGTAGCTCCTTGAAAGTCCATTTTACTGAGAGCAAGTTAATCTTTGGGTTGCATTTAGACAAAGTGTATATCTCTCTCAAAAATGATTATTTTGGGCTGAAATTTTATATATAGGTTTTTAATAACATTTAAAATCTCTAGTATAAATTTGGGAATTTTTGGAATAATTATCTCTATAGTTTATGGTGAAATAAATAAATAAATGAATGAAATATACTAGTGTGGCAAGAAATAAATAAATGAAATAATCAGTACTTTTACTATTCCAAATGACCTGAAATTTTTTTGGATCCTTTAGTATGTCTTAAAGTCTCAGTGGTTCAAATTTGGTGCAATTTGGACTTATAAAACTCGGACTATCACTCAAGCATGATTTGGTTAATATTATCGCATTAAACTATATAAGAATTTAATTATGTGTATAATTCCTCTATCATAAAGTATTTTGATGTGAAATTTGTACAGTAGATTTGTATTATTATTTACTTTGAATGGTTGGAATTTGGAGGCACATAAGTATGACTTATACTTTATATAACATAGTAAAGGCGTCACCTTAAGTGTCACCTTGAGCAATCTATTGTTGATACTACTTAATCATCTTTGGCAAGGGCTTAACACCATTTCTTTTGATGTTATGATCTCTAAAATTTAAGAGCACATGTCTCTTTAAGAACAATAGCCTTGCTCATACTTGTTTAGATACTTGGTTGATGATATGAATACCTATTTAACAAAACACTGGTTTGCTAACTATAAGATCACTACTTGATTTCATGTACTAGGTTGTTTAGTTATGAATTGCCAAATATAGAGTTTGATACATTTACTCCATGTTGTTCCTTAGTAGTTGATATATTACATGTATATATTACAAACTGTATAGAGTAGGGATGTTTTACCCTTCTCTTGAATATCATGTTTAGTACTCATGTTTATAACTGTAATAATTTGAAGACAAGTTTGTGTCTTGTATTTTAATTATGTACATGCATGAGTCCCTATCACAAATGTGATAGTTATTATGTTTTGTGGTGAGTCCTTCCATCTCTCCCGAATAATACACCGACGTGGTGTTTGTGAGGTGACACTTAGAAGCAGTGAGCCATGAGGTAGATCTTAGCTACTTTCTAAGGTATTCTTCCTCGTGGACTCTGCCTTCTTAAATATGGAGTTGTTCGTAGCTTCTGCACTTGACTTGGTCATTTACTTCAAAATAGTGCATGTTTAACCCGTGCAATCGAGCATAGGGTGAGTTGTGTGTTATTTCCCTAGAAGCGGCGGTAACTGTACCATTGTCATTGTGTTGCCACTACGATGAGTCCCATAGAATTGCTACCAACTTAAAAAGATTTTTTGTTGTTCTCATATTTCATAAATCATATGGTCTTATTGGTGTCTAGCATGGAGCTTGGGTAAGCTTGTTGATCATGTAATGATAGTGATTAGCTTTTCTTTACAATATTGGATGTTGTGATTCATACGTTAACACTCCTGGACCCTTATCTTATTCAATGTATGGGCGTTGTAATAAGATAAGTTATATTTCTATGTTTGCAATCATCTTATACCCTTATTATGTGACTTAGTATGGGCTATCTCATGTGGTAAGTTATTTCATGTAATTACTTACTATACTTGTTGATGCTAACATAACTAAGTAACCTAAACTTGTATATGATGTTTTAATAAACTATTGGCCCTACTTGCCTTGTTCCCTAAGGAGCAAAGAGGGGCAGGGACTAGTAAGCGCGCAGCGGGTGCCTCCTCTGAGGTTCAACCAGTACCACGGTAGATGAAGAGCTATTAGGACGACACCCACACCACCTGCATTACCAGACTCTTCCATGGATTCATCTGATGATCCAGTGTCTTTGAGTGTCGTAGAGATTGTCTTTCTGGACTGATTTTATTTATGTCATTGTTTTTGGCATCTATTTGTGTAGCCCTTATTCTTGGACTTTATTACTTTCTATTTGAGACTTTGTTTGTGTATATATGATGACTTTACTTGATTATGATGGTATTACTTCCTGTTTAGACTTTCTAAAAGTCTAGGATGTAGTCTAATTACCTAGAGGGGGGGGGGGGGGGTCAATAAGTGTTTTAAAATTGTTTTAGCCTTGTAGAACTTGAGACTAAATTAGCTTGAGAGAACACAATCAGAAATCAAATCACAGAAAGCACACTAGTATTTATAGTGGTTCCCCAGTGTGGGTACTCCACAGTCCCCCTTCACCAATCTAGCAGTATGCTAGACTTGGCCAACTCCTTCAAATCTCGGATATCTTTCACAGATCTTACACCTCAGGCACAACAGCCCTATAACTCAGGCACTACCGGCCGTAAAACTTAAATCCACACAGGATCCTACCTCAGGTTCCCAAAACCCTACAACTCAGGCACAACAGGCCCTACAGCTCAGATCTTCAACAGATCCTACCTCAGAGTGCAAGCACTCCTACAGCTCAGGTCCCCAGCAGGGATCCTATCTCAGATTTCAATGAAATCCAACAGCTCAAGTCTTCACAGACCATACACTCAGGCTGTCAACACAACCCTACAACTCAGAGTGCAAGCACTCCTACATCTCGGATCTCAAAGAGAAACTACAGAAGATGTTTAGAAAATTTTACAGACTTTGACTCTTACAGATTTAGCTTTGGATAGCTTGAGTCTTCTTAGGACTTTCTGAATAGAAAGCCTTCTTTATTTGCAACACAAGATCTTCAATAAAATGAACCTTCAGATCTGGATCTGTACTGACCTTTCTTGAATGAAGAAGTGTTCTTTCTCTCAAGAATGAGAGCTTTCTTTTGGAAGCTTTTCTTCTTCTTCTTTCTTTCTTTCTTTCTTAGAAAAGGCCTTTTTCTTTTTACTGTTCTATTGCCTTTTGCCTTCAAGCCTTTTGAAGAATACTAGGGCACGAGATTTTCCAAGTCATTAGGGTTTGCTGACCCTCTCTTCAGCTTTTATAGCTTGACCCATCAAACATTCGACACCTTAAAATATTGTTGTCAGAGCACTTTACAGAAGTGGTTGATTTGACATCTGACTTTGTCATCTTCGGTATTTTGAATTTTTGCCTTCTGATCTTGACAAGACAATGTCATTGTGTGAAGATAGTTGACACAATGATAAAGGACTTAGCAAGCTTTCTTGAGTCTTCACAACGATATCGCCGTGTGATACTTATTGTCACGACGATATTTGACTTAGCTAGCCCTTCTTGAGTCTTCACAATGATATTGTCTTGTGAAACTTGTATTTACGACTATATATTACTTAGTTATCCCTTCTTGAGTCTTCACAATGATATCTTCGTGCGATACTTATTGTCACAACGATATCGTCGTGTTCTTCTTATTGTCATGATGATTCTTAACTGAGTTGTTTCTTCTGGTTCTCACAACGATATCGGCATGTGTACCTTGTTGACACAACGATATCGTCATATTCTTCTTATTGTCATGATGATTCTTGACTTAGTTATTTCTTCTTGTTCTCACAACGATATCGTCATGTTCTTCTTATTGTCACGACGATTCTTGACTTACTTCTTTTGCTGTTTTCTGCGCCAATGATATCGTCGAGTGAGTGTTATATACACGATGATATATAACTTAAGCATTTTGCCTGATCTCCAACCATTATATATGTGATATATTATGTCCCTACCTGCTCATGTCATATCAAATGAACATCAAATACAAACTGTACTTATCATTAACTTAGAGACTTCTCCAAATCTGGAACATTGTGGGCAGTGTTCCCAACAATCTCCCCATATTTGAAGAAGTCATAACACAGTCAATGATAAAGCACATTAATGAAAATCAACAGATAATAAGAGCATTTTAGTTCAGATTATAAGAGCATTAACATATGTTAGATAATATGAAATAGTCATTTCCGTTCACAACATAAGAAGCATAATCATCACATTATAAATTTATAAATATTGAAATGTTTTGGAATTTCCAGCATTTCTACATTTGCCCAAAAACAAGAAAACCAATTATGCTTCTGGTTTCCTTATAACTATTCCACTCCTTGCTCTCTTGGCAGCAGCATCCTTTTTCTTTTCAAATTCCCTAGTAAAAAAACCATTGGGCTTAGAATGATATCTGAGTGACTCTTATGTATCTGCTGGGATCCTTCCTGCCAGCTTGTCTCTTCTGTGGCTTCTTCTTAGCTCTTCTTGATTTTCATACTTTGTCCATTTATCGATGTTATTAAATTTTGGAAGTGGAAGTATATGTGGTCTAAGTGGTCTGAGGCGGTCAGACCGCAGAGACCGCGCAGTTAACACTGGCTCTCTCTGGCGACCTGTCAATGTCTAGCTAGTTGGGCTCAAGGAGCATTCCTATTGATGATCGCGAGATCTGCATTGTCGCGGTCTGATTGTTGTAACCGCCGTGTTCGCGCGAGCTCGCTCGCTATGGTGTTTGCAATATGTTTATCGTGGTCTGTTTCATAATTTGGATGGGCAGTTATTGTACCTCTCTGGGGCGGTGACGACATCCGTCTGTCTGCCTATAAATAGAGGTGCAGGGCCCGTTGTTTCGTAGAAGCAAATAAGAGAACTATAAGAACTAAGCTCTAGTTTCTAGCATTGCTAGTCTCAGGATTTCTAACCATGTGGTCTGGAAGTTGGTTAACCGTATGTTGTGTTCGCCGGTTTTGCGGTCTCACCAGTGGTCTCCTTCCTTTGCTTTTCCCAGTTTTGAATAACTAGTTCGCTTCTGATGAACTGAGTTGTAGTTCTTCTGCTATTCGTGGCAAGCTCGACGATCAGGCGACCTTTGCGGTCAGGAGACCAGCAGTTAGGCCAGGCGACAGCTTTACGTAGTTCCCTTCTTCTATTCGCAGGAAGCTTCTGTGGTTATGCGACCTCGCGGTCAGGCGATCAAGAAGTGCGGACAGATTGTTTTCTCAGTAGAGCAATAAGTCAACAATTCGTGTGGTCTGAGGTGGCGGTCTGACATATAGTAGGTTATCGACATGTGTTGTTCGCGCGGTCTCAGTGGTTTCCGTGCGGTCTGAATATTTTAGCGGTCTCTAGCAGTCACTATTTTTCTGTCCACCACCTCAATGTTTATTTTCTGTTTCTTCTTCATTTGGTGTTTTGATAAATCATGTCTCGTCATGTATGTCTCGCATTCTAAAGAAGATAGATTAATACCAAATTTTTCATGTCCTTCTATTGTTGCTAGTTGCTTAGTTTGGTTATGATTAAAGTGTTCATGTGCCTTATTCCTGCTTCTAAAGAAATTTTCACATGATACCAGAGCTAGATTTTAACATGGTATCAGTGATAAATTTTTAACATGGTATCAGAAGGACAGATGGTTTGAGCAGTGATCATCCACAGTATATTGCTTGGATTTCTGGAAGTTCAAGTTAACCAGTGGTATAACAATGGAAGGAGGATATGCAAGAGGTCTTGGTATTGAGCTCCTAATGCAGACTAACTTCAAGAAGTGGAAGTTTTGCATGGAGAGTTATCTTCTTGACGAGGACTTATGGGAGGTAGTCGGTGGAGAAGCGAGATAACCAGTGGTAGCTGCTGAAGGGAATGGTGATCAGGAGAAAGCTTGGAAGAGAACAAATGGTAAGGCAGAGTTCACTCTCAAGCGAGCTATCATCCCTGAGCTCTTCGACCACATCATAGGATGTCGGTCTACTATTGAGTTATGGATGACCTTGGATGGCCTGTTCAATAAGAAGAATGTAGCGCTTCTAAAATTTCTTGAAAATGAGTTGATGAAAGCAACTCAAGGTGATTTGTCCATTTCATCCTTCTTTTTGAAGATAAAGAGCCTATGTGCTGAGATATTGGCATTGGATCCTGAGGATCCTATCTCAGAAGCGAAGCTGAAGAGGCACATAATCTGCGTCTTGCGGAGGGAGTACGTGGCTTTTGTTATTTCTGTGCAAGGCTAGGTCAATCAACCATCATTGCTAGAGCTGGAAAGTCTACTTGCTTCACAAGAGAGCTTAGCTAAGTAGATGGTTGGGATATCTGTCTCTGGGGGAGAAAGTGAGATTCTTTATTCTGGCAAGAAGAAGAGATGAGAGAAGATGAAGATGAAGTCACTTGCTAACGATGGTCCTTCAACCTCATATCAGCAGGAGAGGAGCTATGCTCCTAAGCATGATAGAAAGAAGAAGGAAGGGCTAAAGTGTTTTAGGTGCAATAAGCCTGGTAATTTCAAAAAGGACTGCAAAGTTAATCTTCAGCCACGGCATGCTGCAAGAAAAGGAGATGTACATTCTAGTGCTGAAAGTAGTTAGGGTGGAGGTGCCTTCATGACGGGCACTTTTGTTCGTGCGTTGTATTCCATCAACTACCAAGATGATTGGATTGTGGACTCAGGGTGTGGTAATCACCTCACCGGGGATGAGTCAAAGTTCTCTTCTCTGTAGGCATACTCAGGTAATGATGTTATTATTACTGCTGATGATATTGTTCATGAAGTCGAGAAGGAGGGTGTCATTTCTTTGGGCAGTGATAGAGGTCCACTCACCTTGAGGAGTGTGTATCGCGTGTCGGGTATGAAGAAGAACCTCTTCTATGTGTCCAATGTTGTAGATGTTCGGTATCATGTTCTATTTGGCCCAACAGAAGTGAAGTTTCTTTGAAATGTGTCAACCTTGAAGGCTGACATCACTCATGTTGGAAGGAGGGTGAAGGACTTGTTTGTTTTATCAACAAGCTCATATGTTGATAAGATGAGGTCTAATGATAGCGCAGCTATCTGGCACGAGAGACTTGGGCATGTTGGTATGGATAAGCTGAAGGCTATGACGGCAAGAGGCCTGGTGAATGGCATGCCTAGTCTGTCTTCCTTAGGTGATGGTCATGTTTGCGATGAATGTCAGTTTGGTAAGGCTCAACGCCTTCCAATTGACAAGTCACATACTAGATGCAAAGCACCATTGGAGTATATTCATGGTGTTTTGTTGGACCCACTACAACTGGCAGTCTTGGAGGTAGCATGTATATGCTGGTCATGATTGATGATTTCATTAGATATACTTGGGCATATTTTGTGAAGGAGAAGTCTGAGGCGTTCGGGAAGTTTGTGGAGTTCAAGGAGCATGCGGAAGGCCAGCTTGGCTTGTGGATCAAGAAGTTGAGAACTGATAATGGAGGAGAGTTCACCTCAAGTGATTTCTTCAACTTTTGTAGAAAGCATGGCATCCAGAGAGAGCTCTCTTGTGCATATACTCCACAACAGAATAGAGTTGCAAAGCAGAAGATCCATCATTTGACGGAGACCTGCAAGTGTTGGCTTCATGCTAAAAGCATTCTTAGGTCCTTCTGGGCAGAGGGAATGTCTTGTGCAACTTATGCCATCAATTGGATGCCTCTTAGTCCTATCAACATGAATACTCCACATGAGTTGATGTTTAAAGAGAGGCTTAATGTGTAACACTTTTGAGTGTTCGGATCTACCTGCTACGTGCAAGTTCCTGATGCTCCAAAAATGAAGCTAGATACGAAAGCAAGGAAAATAGTGTTTGTCGGTTATGATGACCGGAAGAATGGTTGGAGATGCATGGATCCCGATACATGAAGGTATGTGGTCTCAAGGTATGTGGTATTCGACGAGATGACACCATACTAGTGTAGCTCATCTATGGAGTTACAAGAGAGCGGGTCAGATAGAAGGATAGGAGAAGCTGCTAAAGAACTTCTGGTGGAGTTGTCTGTGTTACCGGATGCTCCTATTGTTTCTAGCTCTGGGACAAGTGCTTCTGGCTCTAGAAGCAAGGGGAGAGATACTCCAAGTGTGCCTAGAAGGAGATCTAGTTCAGAAGTAGAAGCAAATGTGGTGGATCGGGGTAAAGATCTGAGGAGGTCCAAGTGGACTATTATTCCACTAGCTCGGTATACATGGGGGATTTGGTGAGCTTTGTCTCATGTTTTTTTGTAGGACCCCTAGATGAGTGAGAGCCATCATGTTTTGAAAACGCCACTGGAGTCAAGGAATGGGAAGATGCCATGGATGAGGAGATGGCTGCCCTCAGAAAGAAAGAGACCTGGGATCTTGTGCCCAAGGTTGATGGCATTACTCATATGACATTTAAGTGGGTTTACAAGCTGAAGAAGAAGGTTGGCGGCAGTATTGAGTTGTACAAGGCTCGCCTTGTATCTTGAGGGTTCTCACAATAGTTCAGGGAAGACTATGAAGAGACATTTAGTCATATTATGAAGATGACTTCGATATGGGTGGTAATTACGCTGACAGCTTGCCAAGGATGGAAGGTTTGGCAACTCAAGGTGAAGAATGTTTTCCTTTAGAGCGAGATTGACAAGGATATCTTTATGGTATAGCCACGTGGCTATGTTTCTGAAGTTCATTCAAGACATGTCTGCATGCTCAAGAAGGCTCTTTACGGCTTGACACAGGCACCTCGGGTGTGGTATGGGAAAATCACAGAATATCTACAATTCAGCGGTTATTTTGATTCTGATTCTGATTTGAGCTTGTTCGTAAAGAAGTAAGGGGAGCTTCAGGTCTTGGTGTTGTTGTATGTAGATGAAATCATCATTACGGAGAACTCTGAAGAGGAGGTAGCTAGGCTCCGGGCTGAGCTAGCTATCAGATTAGAGATGAAGGATCTGGGTGTGCTCCACCATTTCCTTGGACTTGAGGTGGAGAAGTGTAACATCCCCCAAACAACTAAACCACTAGAGTGGTTTTTTCATGACTAGGTCATGACAAAACCCTAGGAAGCTTGAAGAGACCACTTGGCCTTAGCCAGGAAGAAGGAAACCATAGTGGTCTGCAAATAGCAATTTCCAGTTAACAAGCATAGGGTTGGACTTAAGGGACTCACCGTGACCCTTTGACCCCACCATAGCATACCTAACCCTTTAAGGGTCCCCTTAGAGCACCAAGGACCCATTGGGGTCAACCAAAGAGGCCAAATTGACCAAGTCAACCCTAACCCCAAATTGGTCAAAGTAGCCTAATTAGGGTGAATTGGCCTCCACCTTGCCAAATTGACCCTACCTAGACCTTACCCTTAGAGGAGTCCAATGAGTCACTAGCCTCCCATTGGGGTCAACTCAAATGGTCAAATTAACCAAAGTCAACTCCACACTAAATTTGGGTCAAAATGACCTATTTGACTTAATCAAGCCCAATCCACTTAGGCTAGGCCCAATTGGAGTAGCCCATTAGCTTATGAGGCTGATAATTACCAGGAGTTACCACTCAATTTCTGTAAATGGTGACTAAGAGAGAGAAATCTCATTTCCCCAAAAATGGAGGAGAGAGAAAGAGAGGGATTAATGGCATTCATGGCCAAGGGAGTCCAATTGATCTCACCATTGATGGGGATTCATCTCCTCTGGCTGTTACAAGAATTTTAAGGGGTTTTTCAGCCCACATGGGGGCTGAATTGGGAGGTTTCCATCATGGCCAAAAATGAACATTAATGGCCTTCATGGCAATTGATGCCATGGCCCTCCCTCTCCCCAAATTGGCTAACTTAAAACCATCAGAGGACTGGGAGGATTGTTTTCCACCATTCACTTGAAGGAATCGAGCCCGTTGGTGTGGAGGATGCAATGGCTCCTAGAGCTTCAAGGTCGGCCATGGCCAACAAGAGATTGGCAAGGAATCACCCCTCCATACAGGTCTGGTTCTTCTCTTCTCTCTGTGGATAAATCCCATCAGGTTGCCTGCAAGTATTGGGGCCAATTGGTCCCTAATCGGGTAGGCCAAGAGCTCCATTTTAGGAGATTTAATCCCGCCTCCATACCCCTATTCCGGCCACCTCCGGCCGGCCAACCACCTCAAATCGCCGGCCACCACCTCAACGAAGGTGGTGGTGGCATTGGCCGGCCGGGGCGGCGCTTAGGTGGCCGGGAAAACAAGGGTGAAGGAGCTCCAGGTGTGGTTAATCCTGGCCGTCGGCCAGAGGAAGAAGGCAAACGGATGTCGTCTGTTCTGCTTCAAGATCTGTACAAGATCTTTATATTAAAAGTTATGATATATACATTCCTGTCACATATTTTGTTGTATATTGTTTAGTTTAATAAAAATACTGAGACGTCGGATCTGTCGATCTGAGTAGAAGAAATTCGTCGAGCTGTAGGCCGAGTTCGTCGAACTGATAGTTGAGTTGGTTGAACTGAATCTGGAGTTCGTCGAACGGAATTCATTCGTCGAACACACTCTGGAGTTCGTTGAACTGATAGTTGAGTTCGTCGAATTGAACCTGAATTAATTCGTCGAACTGAAATAATTCGTCGAACTGAGAGATGATCAGCTGAACTGGCTGGAGAACTGATTTCGTCGAACGCACTGAAGCACGACGTTCGTCGAACATAGAATAGATTTCGTCGAACGAAGATCAGATTTCGTCGAGCGCACTGAAGCACGACGTTCATTGAACGCAGAACAGATTTCGTCGAACGCAGGTCGGATTTCGTCGAACGCAGAGACTTGTTCCAACACTTTTTGTCATACTTCCTGCAGTATTTTATTTTAATTATTAAAAATACTAGAACCCCTTAAATGAAAAAGTGGTCAACACCAAAGTTGTATCCCTTGGAGTCTACTTTAATTTAAAATTAATTTCACCCCAAAAGGAGTTCTGTAGCTCCCTGTAGGTCCATTTTGGTGGGACTAGTCCCTAGTGTAGGACAGCCACCATTTCTTGAATAACTTTTGATTGGGTTATGGGATTGACTTGAAAATTGAAACATAGGCTGTTTACACCTACCCACACATCATACACAAAGATGGGAATTTTAGGAGAACCTTTTTTTAAAGTTTTTGTAATAATTTTATAAATCCAATATTAATTAATTAGTGGGTCAAATGACCTCCCATGCCCTCCAAATTTTGGTGGGTACTTCTTAAGGTTATCATATGACTGGTAAAAATCTCAGCCCAATTGGGACCGATTTGGTTGGGTAATTTGTCAACCCAAGTTATGTCAAATTGGGTCATTGTTAGGGCATGGTGTTTATCTTGGGGTATGGTGGTCAGAACTCATCACCATGAGTTGAAACCTTGGCCACTGGTTTAGGATCACCTAAAACACCTTCACGAGTAAGATGGGGTGGTGTAGAGGTGGTTATGCCCTAGGACCCTAGTTTTACCCCTTGGGGTGCATATATAGCTTTGTGAAGGTTATGTGGTCAAAATCTATAGAATGGCCATGGAACCTAGGAGATGTGTTATGCCCTAGGAAATTTTGAGAGAATTTTAGGAGAATTTATTCCTCCTAAATTAGGCCATAACCCCTTTAGGGAAATTTCTTATAAGAGATATTTACATGTTCAAATGGCCTTGGATGGTGATGAAACCTTAGTAGTGCCTTTATAATCATATGATGGACCTCTGGTAATTTTTGTGTAATTAATTAGGTGATTTAACCAGCACTTCATTCTCAAGGCACCATTTTGTCTTAATCTTAAGAAAAATATTTAAGGGTCCAAAACTCTTTGGAAAAATGTGCAACTTGGTGATAGGACATTTCAAAGCACTTGGAAGCTCTGTGAATTTTTATAGAATTTTTGGAGGTTATTATCAGTAGGCTACTTCACAACATGTGCAAATTAGGAATTATTTGGATTAATTATTTCAGTGAGAAAATGATTCCCATAAATTGTGAAACTCTGTAATTAAGCTTTTCTGGACATAATATAGGTCTGGTAATTTTTCTATAATTTTGGCATAAGTATTCTTGGTAGTTGCTTCATAAATCTTCAAGTTTGGATAGAAGTTAAATATTAAAAATTGAGTACATTTCCTTATTGTAAAATTATGATATTCATTACTTACTGTTATTTTGGCATGATAGATTTATCTTAATTTTATGGGAGTCTTATCATAAGAATATCTTACACCTCATGCTCATGTTCATACTTGGCAAATATTGGAGTAATGAAAATGCAAATAATTAAGGAAAAATATGATTCTCTGGATTTAGTTTTGAAACATCATGATAGACCTCCAGTAAATATCTTGAGTCGGTTACATGAATATTTGGAGTACCTCTACTTACAAGCTTCATATAGTTAGTTTGGTATGCATATAGTAAAACTGTAAAACCTGAGAACTTTATGGATCATTAGGAGGGAATGGAAGGTAGAGGTTGTACCTAGACTGGTTGAGAAGATTGAAGGTCACCAAAATGAGTTTAGGTGATGAGGGTGTGCTTGGGAGTTAAGGGTAAAGTTGTGCTCAGGATTGACGAAAGATCATCTTTCTCTTAGCCTGTCATAAAATGCTTAGGGGTAATTCAAGAGAAATGACAAGAAGGGTAATCATATGGGTAGCTACCAACAACACTAAGTGTCTTGAGAAAGGGAACTTTGGGGTGTCATCCCATTATAGTTCCTAGTACCATAGCGAGCCCCTTACAGGGTAATCCTTGGGAAGTCCAAGATTAACCATAAACTGTAGGAGTAATATGTTGTAGAAGATTAACTTAATAATACATACACCCACAACCCATGGTTACGGGAGGTTAGTTGGTTTGGTTTTACGAGCGATAGGCTCGGTAGTTGAAGCAGCGGACTAGTTAGTCTGGTGAGCTTGTGACTCAGTAGCGTTTGTTGGTACGGACGGGTTGGTCCGGCGAGCCGGTGGCTCGGAAGGTTATTGATGAAGGGTGGGTTAGCCCAGGGAGTTTATGGCTCAGGATATAGTAGAACATGTTTGCATGTTCATGAAGGTGGTGGGTTTTCGGTATTCGAAGGTCGTTCACACCGATGTCAATACGTTGACTCAACAAGTGTGGAATTTGCACTTAGCCATGAAAGTATGGTGGTCCAGCCAGTAAGAGTATGCAGATGCTCCGCGGTTTTGCGTTGAGGCGTACGATAGGTCTAGGTTAGGTAGTGTGAATACTAACCTAGAGGTGGGCGAGGCCCAACCCACCGCTTCCATTTGCCACTACGAGAGTATCCAGGGAGTCTTGCTAGCTCCAAAAAGGGGGAACTAAAGGTCTGTGCACATAGAGTCAAAGTGTGTGAGTTGCACTTGTATGAACATAGCATAAACTGCATAACTCTGCATGTCATGGCATAAACATTGCATTCAAACCCCTACCCCTATCGTATAAATTTGTTATGGGACTCTTTATATGATAGGCCCTACTAAACGACCCCCTTGTCTATAGGTTTGTATGGGCATTCCTATAAATCAATGGTTACTTTTATATTATATACTTGTTTTTACTTACTATTCTTTACTTGCTCTTTACCATGCTCTATTACTGCTTTAATTACCTATATACACATGTGTAGTTGTAGACATTTCTTGTAGATAGATCTGTCATCATCTGCTTTATTTTATACCCCTTGCTGTCCTCTGCTTCATCCTCCCACCCAGTGCCTAGGATCCATTGGGGGTGAGGTGGGGAACATAAGGCTTAGTCTTTTTGACTAACGGTCGGTGGACCATATCATTTTAGGCGACCGAGGAGACGCAGCAGCACTAGAGGCTGTTGCAGACGGAGGCGGGCCAGTCTAGTATATGAGCACAAGTTTCAGGGTCAGTGAGTGATTAGTACTTAGCTTCCGCGAGTGATCTTGTAGTGAGGACATGATGTACAGGGCATGTGCCCTTTATTATTGTAGCCTTTGTTATTTCAGTTATATTATGTGGAGATTTATTATATATAGCATGTGATTTGTGGACTTGAACTTCTATTGTTCATTTATACTTTTCTTCTTCTGTGATCGATATGGCCGACAGGATCGGCACCTTGTAGTGGCGACCTTCCTGTGTGATGGTGTCACCGCAAAGCGGCAGTTCTGGGCATAAGACCGAGTTTTTGAAAAAAATGGGGTCTTACAAAGTGGTATCAAAGCAAACCTCGATCTGAAGAAAAGAAGTCCACAAATCCTGGGCCACCCCGCGCGAGTTTAGTTTGAGGAAAAACTAAGCAGCGGAAGCAATGGTGTGCCATATGGGGAAATCACATGAAAAAGTCCACTTTTAACTGAATCCTTTTGGCAAGTTTTCTTTTGTAGCCTGCGGTGAACCTTGCCCCCAGCAGGGAATACCTCTGGCTACAAAGATCTCTTTATATAGTCCTTTAGTCAATGAGTTATGCTCAACCCCACTAGGACACATGACTTACCATGACAATTTATTCCATGCCCTAGTCTGAAATAGACCGTAGGTATAACTTAGATGAAGATGAGATGGTGTAACAGTACGTTCAGAATAATGATCTGAAGTATTACCAGGACAATGAAAGGACATCGTAGATCGAGCAACGACTTGACCTTGGTTGAATCATTGGAAATGTAAAGTCGCCAGGATTAATTAGTTAGGGGTGTCGATGTCCCATTCTAGAAGTTGAGGACGGAAACTTGGTCATACAAGTTGTAGTTATATTTGAAAGTTCTGGTAGTTTGGGGCATTCAGAAGTGATTAACTCATGAATTGTTAAAAATCATGCCCTGTCAGGGTAGAAAATTTTAACTACAATAATAGCCCTTATACCTTGAGAGCTATAATAATGAATAACCAGAGATCTTAGACGATGACTGATTGGATTTAGAATCTAGTGTTTGAGTTAACTATGATAAGGACGATCTAAGTTTATCTTACTTTGGACCATCTGAAAGTGATCAAGACTAGCATATGTGGAAGTGATAGGAATTTGGTGAAATAAACGTGAAGATATTTTCTTGATGAAATTGACTTGTGAAAAATCTTAGGGTTTCAAAAGATTTTACCCGTATACCTTATGAATCAAACTCCACACAGAAAATGATTGGGAGTCATCTTATAAACATGAATACTAATAAAGATTGGTTAACATATACTCATAAGATTCACAAGTGCAACCCCAAAAATTTTGAGGATGATTGGAACGCTTGATGATCTGATCAGTTCCACCAATGGTAAGAACTGGATAAGTTGTAGAGTGGAGTTGATTGGTCACTCGAATGTACTTGAAGGAATAAGAACATAAACATGCGGAGAAAACATTATAGAAGTGTTGTCTACCCATATTAACAAGAAATATAGTCACCGGAAAAATGGTGTATTGCGGAATGTATATTTCCCCGGAATGAGGAAAGACAACATAGGTTTTGTGATGCACTGTGAGGCTTGTCAGCTGGTGAAGGCCAAGTGCAAAAGTCTTTGGAGAACTACCACAGTCACTGCCTAGGTTAGAGTGGAAGTTCGAGGATATAGTTATGGATTTCATACATAGGTTACAACATCCCCACTCCGGGCATAAGTTTATTTAGAACATCGAGGATATAGTGACCAAGGTAGTTAGGGTCACCTCGAGTCGGAAGGACGCTCTCCTTAGTGTTTGATGGGATTTGTTGAGATGTTTGTTCGTTATCGTAGTGTGTCCAGGGCGATCATGTCGAATCAAGATGGACGGTGTACGTCCAAAAAGTGAAGATCAGTCCAGGCTTATCTGGGCTCTTGGTTGACGTCGGCACATATTTTCCACCCTCAGAGGGACGGAGGCACAGGACTCCACTATCTTGGATCCAGGATGAGGATCCCAAGGCACTCGGTTCGAAATTTATGGAGGACATAGATACCCAGGTGTGACTGATTTGAGTTAGGATGTTGGGGACCAGAGCTGCCAGGTCAGGTATTACGATGCGTGGTATCGTCAAGTAGAGTTCCAGGTTTGATACTGGGTGTTCCGGAAGATACGTCTGATGCAGGGAGTCTTGCGGGTTCGCAGGCGGAAGAAGCTCAGTCTGAGATAGATGGGGCTCTACAGGATCCGGGAGTAGATCAGCCCATTGGCTTATAGAGTGGAGTTGCCGCCAGAATTAGCGGGATTGCACGACATCTTTCATGTCTCCTCCTTTAGGAGAGCTCTACTACGGCCAGAGCAGCAAATTTCTACTTTAGATGGCCCGGTAGCCTCCGTTCGATTGATTCACCTAAGAGCCGCTAGAACTGGTATGGCAGAGATAGTCGGTGTTCTTTGAGTCAGAAATAACTTCAATTCTTAGGGGATGTAACGTTCAGTCACTCTCGGTGTATACCCCGCGAGCCTAGCCTGAATTTTGAGGATGAAATTATTTTTTGTTTATTGGGATTTGTAACATCCCCCAAACAACTAGAACCCTAGAGTGGTTTTGTCATGACTAGGTCATGACAAAACCCTAGGAAACTTGAAGAGACCACTTGGCCTTAGCCAGGAAGAAGGAAACCAGTGTGGTCTGCAAATAGCAATTTCGAGTTAACAAGCATAGGGTTGTACTTAAGGGCCTCACCTTGACCCTTTGACCCCACTATAGCATACCTAACCCTTTAGGGGTCCCCTTAGAGCACCAAGGACCCATTGGGGTCAACCAAAGAGGCCAAATTGACCAAAGTCAACCCTAACACCAAATTGGTCAAAGTAGCCTAATTAGGGTGAATTGGCCTCCACCTTGCCAAATTGAACCTACCTAGACCTTCCTAACCCTTAGTGGAGTCCAATGAGTCACTAGTCACCCATTGGGTCCAACCCAAATAGTCAAATTGACCAAAGTCAACTTCATACTAAATTTGGGTCAAAATGAGCTATTTGACTTAATCAAGCCCAATCCACTTGGGCTAGGCCCAATTGGAGTAGCCCATTAGCTTAGGAGGCTGATAATTACCAGGAGTTACCACTCAATTTCTGTAAATGCTGAATAGGAGAGAGAAATCTCATTTCCCCCAAAAATGGAGGAGAGAGATAGAGAGGGATTAATGGCATTCATGGCCAAGGGAGGCCAATTGATCTCACCATTGATGGGGATTCATCTCCTCTGGCTGTTACAAGAAGTTTACGGGGTTTTTCAGCCCACATGGGGGCTAAATTGGGAGGTTTCCACCATGGCCGAAAATGACCATTAATGGCCTTCATGGCAATTGATGCCATGACCCTCCCTCTCCCCAAATTGGCTAACTTAAAACCATCAGAGGACTGGGAGGATTATTTTCCCCCGCCTGTTGGTGTGGAGGATGCAATGGCTCCAAGAGCTTCAAGGTCGTCCATGGCCAACAAGAGATCGGCAAGGAATCACCCCCTCCATACAGGTCTGGTTCTTCTCCTCTCTCTCTGTGGATAGATCCCATCAGGTTGCCTGCAAGGATTGGGGCCAATTGGTCCCTAATCGGGTAGGCCAAGAGCTCCATTTTTGGAGCTTTAATCCCGCCTCTATACCCCTGTTCCGGCCACCTCCGGCCAGCCAACCACCGCAAATCGCCGGCCACCACCTCAATGAAGGTGGTGGTGGAATTGGCCGGCCGGGGCGGCGCTTAGGTGGCCGGGAAAACAAGGGTGAAGGAGCTCCAAGTGCGGTTAATCCTGGCCGTCGACAAGAGGAAGAAGACAAATGGATGTCGTCCATTCTGCATCAATATCTGTGCAAGATCTTTATTTTAAAAGTTATGATATATACATTTCTGTCACATATTTTGCTGTGCATAGTTTACTATATCAAAAATACTGAGCCGTCGGATCTGTCGATCTGAGTAGAAGAAATTCGTCGAGCTGTAGACCGAGTTCGTCAAACTGATAGTTGAGTTCGTCGAACTGAATCCGGAGTTCATCCAACAGAATTCATTCGTCTAACACACTCTGGAGTTCGTCGAACGAACCTGAATTAATTCGTCGAACTGAATTAATTTGTCGAACTGAGAGATGATCAGCTGAACTGGCTGGAGAACTGATTTCGTCGAACGCACTGAAGCACGGCGTTCGTCGAACGTAGAGTAGATTTCATCGAACGAAGATCGGATTTCGTCGAGCGCACTGAAGCATGGCGTTCGTCGAATGCAGAACAGATTTCGTCGAACGCAGGTCGGATTTCGTCGAACGCAGAGACATGTTCCAACACATTTTGTCATACTTCATGCAGTATTTCATTTTAATTATTAAAATACTAGAACCCCTCAAATGAAAAAGTGGTCAACACCAAAGTTGTTGCCCTTGGAGTCTACTTTATTTTAAAATTAATGTCACTCCAAAAGGAGTTCTGTAGTTCCTTGTAGGTCCATTTTGGTGGGACTGGTCCCTAGTGTAGGACAGCCACTATTTCTTGAATAACTTTTGATTGGGTTATGGGATTGACTTGAAAATTGAAAAATAGGCTATTTACACCTACCCACACATCATACCCAAAGATGGGAATTTTAGGAGAAACTTTTTCTAAGGTTTTGTAATAATTTCATAAATCAAATATTAATTAATTAGTGGGTCAAATGACCTCCAATGCCCTCCAAATTTTGGTGGGTACTTCTTAGGGTTATCACATGACCCAGGTAAAAATCTCAGTCCAATTGGGACTAATTTGGTTGGTAATTTGTCAACCCAAGTTAGGTCAAATTGGGTCAAAGTTAGGGCATGGTGTTTATCTTGGGGTATGGTGGTCAGAACTCATCACCATGAGTTGAAACCATGGCCACTGGTTTAGGATCACCTAAAACACCTTCATGAGTAAGATGAGGTGGTGTAGAGGTGGCTATGCCCTAGGACCCTAGTTTTACCCCTTGGGGTGCATATAAAGCTTTGTGAAGGATATGTGGTCAAAATCTATAGAATGGCCATGGAACCTAGGAGATGTGTTATGCCCTAGGACATTTTGAGCGAATTTTAGGAGAATTTATTCCCCCTAAATTAGGCCATAACCCATTTAGGGAAATTTCTTATAAGAGATATTTACATGTTCAAATGGCCTTGGATGGTGATGAAACCTTGGTAGTGCCTTTATAATCATATGATGGACCTCTGTTAATTTTTGTGTAATTAATTAGGTGATTTAACCAGTACTTCATTCTCAAGGCACCTATTTTGTCTTAAGCTTAAGAAAAATAATTAAGGGTCCAAAACTCTCTGGAAAAATGTGCAACTTGGTGATAGGGCATTTCAAAGCACTTGGAAACTCTGTGAATTTTTATAGAATTTTTGGAGGTTATTATCAGTAGGCTACTTCACAACATGTGCAAATTAGGAATTATTTGGATTAATTATTTCAGTGAGGAAATGATTCCCATAAATTGTGAAACTCTGTAATTAATCTTTTCTGGACATAATTGAGGTCTGGTAAATTTTCTATAATTTTGGCATAAGTATTCTTGGTAGTTTCTTCATAAATCTTCAAGTTTGGATAGAAGTTAAATATTAAAAATAGAGGACATTTCCTTACTGTAAAATTGTGATATTCATTACTTACTGTTATTTTGACATGATAGATTTATCTTAATTTTATGGGAGTCATATCATAAGAATACCATACACTTCATGATCATATTCATACTTGGCAAATATTGGAGTAATGAAAATGCAAATAATTAAGGAAAAATATGATTCTCTGGATTTAGTTTTGAAACATCATGATAGACCTCCAGTAAATATCTTGAGTCGGTTGGATGAATATTTGGAGTACCTCTACTTACAAGCTTCATATAGTTAGTTTGGTCTGCGTATAGTAAAATTGTAAAACCTGAGAACTTTATGGATCATTAGGAGGGAATGGAAGGTAGAGGTTGTACCTAGACTGGTTGAGAAGATTGAAGATCACCAAAAGGAGTTTAGGTGATGAGGGTGTGCTTGGGAGTTAAAGGTAAAGTTATGCTCGGGATTGACAAAAGATCGTCTTTCCCTTAGCCTGTCATAAAATGCTTAGGGGTAATTCAAGAGAAATGACAAGAAGGGTAATCTTATGTGTAGATACCAACAACACTAAGTGTCTTGAGAAAGGGAACTTTAGGGTGTCATCCCAATATTGTTCCTAGTACCGTAGCGAGCCCCTTACAGTGTAATCCTCGGGAAGTCCAAGATTACCCATAAACTGTAGGAGTAATATGTTGTGCAAGATTAACTTAATAATACACACACCCACACCCCGTAGTTACGGGAGGTTAGTTGGTTTGGTTTTATGAGCGGTAGGCTCGGTGGTTAAAGCAGTGGAATAGTTAGTCCGGTGAGCTTGTGACTCAGTAGTGTTTGTTGGTACGGGTTGGTCCGGCGAGCCGGTGGCTCGGAAGGTTATTAATGACTGGTAGGTTAGCCCGGGGAGTTTATGGTTTGGGATATAGTAGAACATATTTGCATGTGCATGAACGTGGTGGGTCTTCGGTATTGGACGGTCATTCACACCGACGTCAATACGTTGACTCGGCAAGTGTGGAATTTGCACTTAGCCATGAATGTCTGGTGGTCCAGCCAGTAAGAGTACGCAAATGCTCCGCGGTTTTGCGTTGAGGCGTACGATAGTTCTAGGTTAGGTAGTGTGAATACCAACCTAGAGGTGGGCGAGGCCCAACCCACCGCTTTCGTTTGCCACTACGGGAGTATCCTGGGAGTCTTGCTAGCTCCAAAAAGGGGGAACTAAAGGTTTGTGCGCATAGAGTTGAAGTGTGTCAGTTGCACTTGTATGAATATAGCATAAACTGCATAACTCTGCATGTCATGGCATAAACATTGCATTCCAACCCTACCCCTATCGTATAAATTGGTTATGAGACTCTTTATACGATAGGCCCTGCTAAACGACCCCTTGGTCTATAGGTTTGTATGGGCATTCCTATAAATCAATGGTTACTATTATATTATATACTTGTCTTTACTTAATGTTCTTTATTTGCTCTTTACCATGCTCTATTACTGCTTTAATTATCTATATACACATGTGTAGTTCACTACCAGAAAATGGACTTTTAGTCAGGGCAAATTGCCGTGGCTAAAAGTCCAATTTCGTGGCAAAAGGGTTTTAGCCACGGTTTGGCCGTGGCTAATGGGCGTGGCTAATGCGAGCGTGGCAAAAGGTATTTGCCACGCGCATCCCGTGGCAAATACCCTTTTGCCACGACTTTTAGCCACGAAACCAAACCGTGGCTAAAAGGCTCGGTTTTGCTGCCTATTAGCCACGGATACGCCGCCCTTGCTAAAAGTGCAGTTTCTAACTATTAGCCACAGAATCATCCCGTGGCTAAAAGCCCTAATTTTATCACCTATTAACCACGGAAACTCTGCCCTGGCTAAAAGTATGTTTTGACTATTTGCCACGAATTCGACCCGTGGCTAAAACTTCCATGCTTGTTTAATTGTTTGCCACGGCCATTTGCCGTGGCTAATAGTCTACTTTTATAATTATGTATGGCGCCATAATCCCCTCAATGGAAATAGAGAAAGCCACAAAGATAATGTATCCAACATAGATTCAAAATAAGAAGCATATTGAACTTTTCAACCCAAACCATCATTCATCACCAAACAAAACAAAAAAGAAACATTCAGATTATAAAATATTATGCCATTAAGAAGTCAAACTTAAGTTTAAATTTTTTTTTCAATTGTTGATAACACAAACCAAAATAAAATCAACCATAAACTTCAAGTGTAATCATTCTCAAACCACAAAATAAAACCAATCAAAAAACTATAGCATATATATTAGTTTGTTGAATGATGCATCATGCCCTCCAACTCTCCGTCTTCTAAAGCATCATGTTCATCTCCAACCTATAAAATTTCAAATATAATTAGAAGTTTTTTAAAAAATTAGTAATTGAAAAGTAACATTAAATACAAACCTGTCCCGTGCTAGATGGAATGGAAGGATCATCACTTCTATTCATTGTTTGTGTTAATGGAATGCCAGCACGCTCTAAAAGCACTTGCATATTTTGTTGAACACGTGTCATTTCATCCATTTGTGCTTTCATTTGAGCAATTTGAGAATCAAATTGAGATTGCACCTCCTCCCGAATTTGCGAACGAATTGATTTTGATGCTTCCTCACTTGATTGCGGATTGCTTATACCGGAACCCCATGTACGCACACGACCATGGCCATCCTCTCCCATGACCTTAACAAAGCAAGCTTCTTTATATTCTGCTGTGCGCTCCTCCTCAGGTAACTTTTCATACAAGCTATTCACATCGTTCTGCATTATG
Organism: Dactylorhiza incarnata; assembly: GCA_033032865.1. Classification (NCBI taxonomy): domain Eukaryota; kingdom Viridiplantae; phylum Streptophyta; class Magnoliopsida; order Asparagales; family Orchidaceae; genus Dactylorhiza; species Dactylorhiza incarnata. Next base: position 690,407 of record JAWHQI010000210.1, read on the forward strand.
AAAATACGAAATAATTTCAATTAATTCATTTTTTTCATCGAATGAAAGTCTACAATAAAAAAAGTAACTTACAATAAGATCTTTAGCTTCAAACTCAATCATGCCATGTTTGTCGGTTCGTGTTCTTTTAAAAACACTAAGTCTATCCATTTCAACTCCATCTACCTCCATCTAAAATAACAATACATTATATAACATTAATCCCAATTGTATGCACAATTATAAATATTTTTAGTTAACTAATTACCTTTTGTCGAATAGAGCGAAATGACGATCTGCCCATCTTATGATATCCTCCTTGACACTCACGGTTGAATGAATTTTGTACTGATATAGACTTTATAGTATCTTGCCCCCAATACTGAACAAGTGTCCTCCACTGATCAGCAACAACACGATCTGGGACGATAGATAAACGCTCCTCATCTGTCTTATATATATTATAGTTATGACGTTTGATGTAATGTTTCCATTCTCTCCATCTCTCTCCAATTATATGCAAGCATTTAGTTCGAAATTCTTGGGGTGCATCTGTGTTATCCTGCACTTAAACAATAAGATAATTAGAATTAAAAATATTTATATTTTTAACTTGTTAAAAGAATAGCATATGTATATACCTGTATCTCCCGCCACAACCCATCAAGAACATCATCAGGTAAGTCACTCCATCGTGCATATGTTAGTGATACTTTAAATCCATTCCTCGCTAGCAAACCAAGTTGTCCAATAAAAGGTTGCTCACACTTACCAATAGGCAGCCCATGCTTATCAAAATCAATATGAAACCGCTCTCCCGTGCCCCATGTTGAAATGCCTTGAGCTCCACCACGCCCTCTCTTGCTACTTTTTAAGTTTGAGGCACCTTCATCAAAATGAAAAAAAATATATACCATTATTCTCATGTAATTAAGCAATGAAAAATTAATTCAACTACCTGCATATCCACTTGAATTTGAATTAGATGTCGAATTTGGTGGACCAGTGAAGTTGAATTCAGGGTTAATGTGTTCGGAGAGTGGTGGCATGTGTACGGTGGCCGGTTGGGAGAGGGATGGTACATGTATAGTGGTTGACTGAGAGACTCGTGGTGTATTTGTGGTGGGCGGAGAGATCGGTGGTATTGGGTGTTTAGTGGCTCGAAACAGTGACTTAATAGTGGTCGCAGGAATAGAGGGTGGTGGATGTGTCGTGGGAGGGAAAACTGAAGGTGTAGTGGTGCATGGTTCAGTTAGTGATGGTGGATGTGTTATAGGCGAAGGGAGTTGCATTTTTGTATTCATAGTCTGTCCAGGAAGCTTTTTCTTCCCCATTCCTGCAAAAAAAATTAATTGAAGATAATAACAGTGATAGTAATATTCACATTAATATTATGTTTTTCAGTGAACGCCCGGTTCGCTGTTTTTCAGGGAACCGGGCGCCCGGTTCGCTGTTTTTCAGGGAACCGGGCGCCCGGTTCGCTGTTTTTCAGGGAACCGGGCGCCCGGTTCGCTGTTTTTCAGGGAACCGGGCGCCCGGTTCGCTGTTTTTCAGGGAACCGGGCGCCCGGTTCGCTGTTTTTCAGGGAACCGGGCGCCCGGTTCGCTGTTTTTCAGGGAACCGGGCGCCCGGTTCCCTGTTTTTCAGGGAACCGGGCGCCCGGTTCCCTGTTTTTGTTTTTCAGGGAACCGGGCGCCCGGTTCGCTGTTTTTCAGGGAACCAGGCGCCCGGTTCGCTGTTTTTTCAAAAAAGAGTGGCTTTCAAAAAGTTTTTTACAAAAAAGCCATGCATGTCGTACAATAAATTTTGAGAGACAGGCAGAAGCATTTCGAACCGATCTCGAAATCATCAGTAGAGCCAAAGTCGAGGAGGAGAAAAGATCCATTCTAGCTGAGGAGGCACTGAGGAAGACGAAATTGCATAACTATAACACGGCTGAACAGCTGCAGGAGGAATTCAAGAGGCTAACAACACAAATGTCATCCTCATTTTATATGAATGAGAAACTGGTTATCCAAACACTGAAAGAATCCAGTGAACTGCAAATGCAAAAATGCAACTTGGAAGCAATGCTTGAGAAGACAAACCAGGAGCTTGAATCAGTGAGACATCAGCACCACATTAAATACCAGCAGCTGCTGAGTTTGATAGATTTCAAAACCAATGAAGTAGACAGCCTGGTTTTGGAACTGAAGAAAAAGCAAGAAGTGCTCGAGAAGCAAAGAATGGCTGAAGAAGAAAGGCGGAGGGATTCCGCTGAACAAATTGATCGACTTACAGCCGAACTTGAGAAGCTCTCGAGAAAAAGCGATCATCTTTCCGAACAGATAAAACTCAAAGAGGGTTTGATGGAAGAGATGGAGCGGGTGAAGGCATCGGTCGCTGAAAGTGGTGTGTTTCGAATGGGAAAATCTATGCTTGGTGAGGAGTTTTCTGCTGTTAAAATCTAAAATGATGCCATTATTAGAGCACAGTGTGATGGATTGAAGCATTCCATGAATGAGGATGAGCTAGACAAAGAAAACCTGAGAAAGCGGGTTGTTACATTAGGGGGTGGCCTTCTACAGAAGGAAGCCGGTATTATTTTTAGTACTGAGAAAAGCCTCAAGGAACACCCACACTAACAGAAACAATTTTATTCTAAAAACATCAATGACTGTTAATAATTGACAGAATAGTACAGAATAGTAGTAAACTACAGCACTACTTACTATGTGTGGTCCCACTCACCAATGATTGGCGAAGAACACTTATCATCAACTATTCATAGTTGATAGAATTGTTAATAAGTCGCTACAACCCTCTTTCTATGAGTAGTCATACTCACTGTCACCAGTATTGGTGAAGAACATATATACATCATAATACAGGTTTTGTCAACTGGGTCAAAAGATGCAACAACTATTGATTACTATTCAATCAAATTGTCTTAAGATAGTACACCCCACATACCAATGAAATCATGCATTTTCCTTGATAATATAAATGCTGACGAAGTTAATAATTTCATCAGCTAACACAATAGTTTGCACAAGTATTTGATCAGCTAACACAATAGTTTGCAAATATATGGAGTTTACATTCATGACAAGCGATGTAGCTAAGAAATCATAGCACTTGTAACTTGCTACTGTAGGAATTCTAATCAAACACAAATTCACTAGTAGATTAGACAACATACATTCACATCATCAATTAAATAGAAGAACAACATTTAATCTTCAATTATGTCATTATCAACATCCACTTGTGCATCATCAACTAAGACACCATCAACTCCATCTCTAACCCAATGAACATCATCATCATGCGCATATATTCTTTCATCTAATTCTTGTTGGCTTAGTGGTTCAACTTGAGGCACAAGCCGAGAAACATGGGATGAATCCTTGGAGTACATATCAAATGAATCGCGAATTGTCAGCTGCATAACAACTTCCCAATCGAGCTCTAAAGGATCTTTGACATAACACACTTGTTCGGCTTGAGTGGCTAATATAAAAGGCTCATCTGTCAGCTTGTTATGCTTGTACAACAAATGATTGAAGTTTACAAGGGTGAAATTAAACTCATCAACCTTTTTACCTACCTGAGGATCAATCCAATCACATTTAAATAAGATAAACTTAAATTCATTAGTATAATGAATCTCAAAAATATCAGTTAACTTCCCATAGTATGTGACACCTCCAATACGAGGATTCTTATCCTTTGAACTAGCATAGCTAATAGTGTTTGCTTTGAGCATCACGCCACTATTTTGTGTATTTCTTTTACTATCCATGTACTTTGTACGAAAACGGAATCCATTAATAAAATATCCATTGTATCTCCATGCCCAATCATTTGGTCCTTCACTAAGATACTTAATTTCCTCTGATATATTGATATCGCTGGATTTGACCTACATAAGTAGTTGAATAATTTTATAGATAATCATAATCCTTTAGTAAAAAAATTGTTGAATATACTCACATGTTGTTTGAACCACAAATGAAAAGATTCATTATGAACCTTGTCAATTTGATTTTTGGTTGCTCGAGGAAAATCCATTCTTAGTGATTCAATGTGTTTCCTATAATAAATTTCACCATCATAAACAACTAATACAAAAGATATTAAACTTGAATAAGTTTCAGAAACTCACTCTAGAAATATGGTGATTGCATCTGTGTTGAAAAGAATATGGCGATGCATTTGTGTCAATGTAACTTCATCAAGAAGCATCTTTTTGCCTCTCTTGAAAGGACGACCAGAAACATCACCTCCATCATAATTTCTACTTGGGCGGTTAGACTTTGTTTGCACTCCATCCAGGTATCTCTCACAGAAATTCATACATTCTTCCATAAGATAGCCTTTAGCAATAGAACCTTCGGGATGAGCACGATTACGTACATATCTCTTTAGAGTAAGTAGATACCTAAATTAAAATATACATTATGTTAATAAAAGAAGGTAGAATATTGTCAAATACAAGCAAACATCATTACCTTTCAATGGGATACATCCATCGAAATTGAACTGGGCCAGCAATGGCAGCTTCTTCAGCTAAATGTATAGTTAGATGCTCCATAATATCAAAAAATGCGGGTGGAAAAATCTTCTCGAGATGACATAGTGTGAGAACAATGCGTTTTTGCAAAGACTTTAAGTCAATAAGTTTGTTACTTTTGGAGCACAATTGTCTATAGAAGTTGGATAACTCAATAAATACCTTCACAACATCTGTCGGCAAAGCTTTTCTAATGGCTATTGGAAGGAATTGTTGCATAATTATATGCATGTCATGACTTTTAAGACCCCAAATATTTCTCTCTTTCAAATGAACACATCGAGAAATATTTGATGCATAACCATCGGGCACTTTGATGTTTTTCAATACTCTTAAGAAGATATCTTGATGTGTTTTATCCATTGTAAAGCGAGCTGGATACAATAAAGTCTTGCCAGATGCAAGTAGTTGTGGGTGCAACATAGTGCGAATACCCATAAGCTTTAAATCTTGTCTTGCCTTCAATCCATCCTTTGATTTCCCTGTAATGCCTAATATGGTATATAACAAATTTTCTCCTAAATTTTTCTCTTGGTGCATCACATCAATGGAATGACGTACTTGAAGAGACCCCCAATATGCCAATTCAAAAAAGATACTCTTTTTTTTCCAACCAGGTATTTGACCAATATTACTTACTCGGTTACGCTCTTCCCTCTTTCTTTTCTTAAGGTCATCTTTCTTGTACTCAGTAAGTACACCATCCAACTGTGCTAAAATGTCACTTTCCTTTAAGTTAGGAGGCTTATCTTCAAACTCTCGATGTCCATCAAAAGATACTTTATCTCTTCGAAACCTGTGTCCGCAAGGTAACCAACGACGATGACCCAAGTAACAAAATTTTCTACCATTTGCCAACCAATGTGATCTAGTTTGGTGATTACAATTTGCACAAGCACATTTACCTTTTGTACTCCATCCTGATAAATTGGAATATGCTGGATAATCATTAATTGTCCAAAGTAGTGCTGCACGAAGTGTAAACATTTGATTCTTTGAAGCATCATATGTTATCATACCATAACTCCATAGTTCATTCAACTCTTCAATCAACGGTTGAAGATAAACATCTATCTTATTACCTGGCCCCTTTGGTCCATCAATTAATACAACAAGGAAGAGAAAAGCTTGAGTCATACACAACCATGGTGGTAAATTATAAGGCATTAAAACTACTGGCCATGTGCTATGAGCAATAGACATGGTTCTAAAAGGATTAAATCCATCAGATGCCAAACCAAGTCTAACATTGCGATGCTCTGCTGCAAATTCAGGAAAATCATTATCAAATTTTTTCCATTGAGGAGTGTCTGCAGGGTGTCGCATGATCCCATCATCTATGCGTTCTTCTATATGCCATCGCATGAAATGTGCAGTTTTTGATGACATGAATAACCTTTTTAACCTTGGCTTAATAGGAAAGTATCTTACTTGTTTTGAAGCAATTTTTGTAGTTGTGCACTCTACAGTACCAGAGCTTTCATTGGGTTTTTTATATCTTGATTCCCCGCATATCTCACATTTATCAAGTGACAAATCATTTCCTCTGAATAACATACAATTGTTAGGGCATGCATCCCACGTCTCGTAAGAAAACCCCAAGTCTTTAGTGATTTTCTGAGCTTCATAATAAGATTTTGGTAGCTTTATGTTAGGAAACGCATCAATAAGAGATTCTAACAACCAAGTGAATGATACATCTGTCCATCCATGCATTGTTTTCCCTTGTAATAACCTAACCATGAAAGACAGGGACGTATATTTAGCGCAATCAGGGTACAATGGACACTCTGCATCTTCAACAAGTTTTCTAAATTTGGCATCCTCTTCCGTAGATGTATGTGGATCTTCATTGAAGTTAGTATCAATTGCAGGAATGCCAACTGCTTCATGTATCATTCCAATCATATCATCACTCAAATTTAAATGATGATTAATTGAGCAATCTCCACTATAATTTTGTAAAAGACATGACTCCCCATGAAAACTCCATGTCTTGTACTTTTTGAGAAACCCATGAATAATTATATGCTCACGTGCAACAATTCTCTCTACAAGATAACGGTTGGTACATTTCTTGCAAGGACAGTAAATCCTAGTCTCAAAATCAATTGAATTGTTTTGATAAGCATAGTCCAAAAACATGTCAACACCCTTAATATATTCATCTGAAGCTCTATTTTGCAAATCAATCCAACTCTTATCCATGTAATATGCTAGAGTAACCTACATAAAAGCTCATATTAAGTGATTTATAAGGGGGGGAGACTTTAAAATTGGAATCAACAAAACATGAATAAATACCCACAAAGTAAATAAATATCTATTTGCTCCGCTTGACCCTCTACCGGCCAATACTACGGAGCATCCCTACAAACATCAATAACAGAATCTACCATGCTTTGCTTAGCCACTACTTGACTAATACCTCAAAGCACACCTAGAATACAGGAATGTAAAAGGAGATAGAGATAAAGAGAGTGAAACCTAGGCCACGATCTGTAGCCGGAGAAGAGCCGTAAAACCAACGATAAGTCCTCCTTATCTTGTTGCCTACAATTTAAAAGAACATTGAAATTAATCATTGATATTATTGAAAACATAGGAAACCATTGAAATTAAGCATTGATAACATTAAAAACTAAATAAAATATTGAAAAATAAGCACCCTAACCAAGTATATTTAGCAAATTTACATACCTAAACCTAGACCCATAATGAGTTGAAAAATATGCACCCTAACCAAGTATATTTAGCAAATTTATGTAATTATTTGGATGATGTTATTCATATAAATAGCACCTGACTTCTCCATTCACAGTTGAGTGCATGATGTTTTCATATCCCCATCATTTGGTATCAAGGCTCCATCTACTTCACAAATAGTTAGTTATAAGCTTCTTCTTTTAGGAAACACTGAGTCATGTGCCATAGCAAATGAGACTTACCATTGGAATAGTTTTCTCAGTGAGGATGGGTGATGAAGATTATTTTAGAAATATATAGGAGCTACAATTTTTCATATATGAATAAATCATTTCCCTTATTAGTAATTTTTGGTACTGTTTGAGTTTTTTACAAATGCTTAGTGATTTCATGGAAGCACCCTGATGTCTAAAAGTTGTACTTGACTATACTTAAAGGAATATTACAATCTTTTCCACTTAACGAACTGACAGTCATTGTTAATGGATTTAAGTATAATCTAGAATCATTCACTAGGAAGAAAAGTTTCTTGAGTAGAGGTGTCTCTAGCATACAGCACTTGTGCAAAATATGTTCAAGAGATGGCTTCCTTGGTATAGTTCTTGGTCCTGCTATACACTTCTTCGGTTCTTCCTATTTTCTTTATGTTGTGTTCCTCTACTACCATTTTTAATTGTCCAAATCGTCACCCATCAAGATATTGTTCAGTTTTGGCCTAATTCGACTTGAGGTTTATTCATTTTCATTGTTTAATAGATAGCCTCTTCCTATATAAGAGGCGCCATTTGAACGGGACCGTTAGTTAAATGAAGATTTATCCTAATCTTTCTTTCCCATTTCTCTAAATGATGATTTATCCTAATCTTTGCTTCCCATTTCTCTCCTTCTCTTCTCCTTCTTCGCAACTCCTCATTCTCTTCCTCTCTCGCCACTCCTCGATCTCTCATCTATACTCTACTAGCTTTTCCTTATCAATTCTCTGTGCACCATGTGGCCAGCTACTCCTAAGCATATTCCCATCACTAAGCTTTAAGGAGATTCATGGCCACATCCACATTTTATTGGACAGTCATGGATAATAGCAATGAGGAAGTTGACGAAGATGAGAATCTCAGGCAATGATTAAATGCAAGATCTCAATCAGAAATTCTTCCAAAAGAAATGAACAGGAAGACTTCAATATCTGCAATGGGAGGAGATATTCTGTTTCTTACACAATTCGCGAGCATTTTAGGACTTAGAACCACCATTTTTTAAGCAGATCAGACGCCGGAGTACACATAAACTGATAATTATAACGGTACACTACTACTAATTTTCTCCATGTCAATGAATAGAGCCCACCTGCGATAGAGGGGATGAGCGGAGTGGCGGAACTAGGATTTTCAAACCGCTCGGGCCCAATAAATTAGAACTAAAAAATGTTTGTCAGAAATATTGAAATCTCATATATTTGTAGGAGCCCAAAACAATTGATAAATCTGAAAGTTTCTTGTCAAACAGAAAAATAAGAGAAATCAAAATCAAAAGTTGAAAAAAAATGATAAGTTTACATTTGAAGCTGGAATAGTCGAATAATTGCAAACCCGATGGAGAAAAATCAAATACGAAGGAAAACGTAGCACATAAGAAATGGAAGCGAGCAGCTGAACTTTATTTCATTCTAACTATTGCAGGTACAAGTACTGAAAAGCAACATAGAGCACAAAAGAATTCATCATACTCGACAGGAAAATGCACAAAAGTAATTGATATTCATCATTTTTTCCGGAAATCCAAGCCCCAAATGGCTAAATCTAACATGTATTCATAATGAAAACATGTATTTATCGTTTTTCTAGTAATCTCAGTCAGAAAATCGAAGGATCCAAGCCCTAAATCAAGAAAAAACAAATTGAAAATCTCATTCAGAAAAATGGTGATGGCTATGCTGACTGGAATCAGATATTCAACTATTTTAACTCTGGGAAATCGAAAGAAGAAGAGGATAATCGTAGGAAGAAGGTACCCGCTGGGCGGCTCTGGGCCGCGGGCGATGGATCTGCTGACTGCTGCTCAAGTACGCGGCAAAATCGAGCCCTAGACAACTCGACTACTTGCTCAAGGACGAGGAAGAAGTAGCCACTCGGGGATGAAGAAGAAGCAAAGCCTCACCGGCATAGAGCGCACGCTGGGGTTGAGTAGGGCACATACGTTCGAGATCGAAATGAAAAGAACCTTCTGCTTTTAGGCATCAGGCGGGATTCGGCTGTTTTCACGCCCGGTTAGAAGATATTTGAGGGTTAAAGAAATTTATTTAATTAATTGGATATGGGACCTGTTCCGTAAAAAGGTGGCTAAAGACAGCTTTTTGCCGGCGTGGAAAAAATCAAACGCCGCTACAATCTTTAACAAAAATTTTTCCCGCTAAAATCATTCAGCCATTGCCGCGTAATTGAAAAAATAATAAAAATTTAATTAATAGCCACATTTTTTTGGCAAAACGTCGCGACTGACAAATATAATGGCCACGTTTTCACAAATGTCGCGGAAAAAAGGTTGCGGTAGGCTATAAATATTGTAGTGACACACACAACACACGCATTCAACAAATTTATTCAACACCAAATTTTTTTTTCACTCGAGTGTTACATCATTTCTGTTATATTCGCTATATTTTGTTACTCTTTGAGATATGTATGGATTATTCCAATGCCACTTATTTTTACAGGATATCAAAGAAATTATTGAACTTTGTCGTGCTCATGACTTCACTGATGTGATTCTAGTACATGAACATCGTGGTCAACCTGATGGCTTGGTTGTCTGCCATTTGCCCTTTGGCCCAACTGCTTAATTATTTTCAATTGCAGAATGTGGTATGAAATATTGTTCTATATATTGTCTTTCTGATTTTTTTCTTGATTTTTTCTTGATTTTTCTTTGGTGATATTTTGCTTTCTATACTTCTATTCATCTTTAGGTGACACGGCATGATATTAAAAAGCTGAGCCAAACTGATTAAACTCGTGGAAGGTTCTGTGGCTGCTCGGTGGCAGAGGGATCGCTGGGAGGAGAGGCGTCGGAAGAAGCTGTTGTGAGGAGGAGCCGCGAGAAAGCTGCTGCCGCTGCTTCGCTGCTGTGCGTCGGCGAAGATGCGCCTGCCGGAGGAATGGCTGGGAGGAGCTGCGCCGGGAGGAGATACGCCGGGAGGAGAGCCGCCGGGGGAAAAGCGCCGGGGATGTGACGTTGGGGCAGATGCTTAATTATATGCATAATTACATAATATAAATAAAAATAATATTAAGAAAAAGCTCGCGAGCCGCCTGGCGAGGTCATGAACAAGGTTAATTAGACTCCGGCTTGGCTCAAATTAAAGCTCGAGCTCGAGTTGAGTTTTTTTCGAGCCATCTCGTCGAGCTCTCGAGCCGGCTCAACTCAGCTTGCACCCCTGATAAAATCGAATTCATACTGAATAGTTCGGTTCGGTTCTCGGTTCTACTCAAGTGTTTTGCAACCGGGCAAAAAAAGTTCGGTTCTCAGTACTACTCATACAATTTTTTTGCCACGAAAAAAACCGTGGCTAATACTTATGCATTTGCCACGAATTAAGAATTGTGGCTAAACTATTAGCCACGAAGTGGGAAACCGTGGCAAATAGTATTTTTTTAGCCACGAATTCGGAAAGCCGTGGCAAATGTGTTTACTTTTTGCCACGAATCTGACATCCATGGCTAATACTTGCTTATTAGCCACGAATTTGGGGTCGTGGCTAATACTTAACTATTAGCCACGATTTTAGACCCGTGGCCAAAAAAAGTGTGGCTAAAAGTCATTTTTCTAGTAGTGGTTGTAGACATTTCTTGTAAATAAATCCACCGTCATCTGCTTTGTTTTATACCCCTTGCTGTCCTCCGCTTCATCCTCCCACCCGGTGCCTAGGAGTCATTGGGGTTGAGGTGGGGAACATAAGGCTTAGTCTTTTTGACTAACGTTCGGTGGACCATATCATTTTAGGGGACCAAGGAGACGCAGCAGCACTAGAGGCAGGTGAGTCTAGTACAGGAGCACAAGTTTCAGGTTCAGTGAGTAATTAGTACTTAGCTTCCGCGAGTGATCTTGTAGTGAGGACATGATGTACAGGGCATGTGCCCTGTATTATTGTAGCCTTTGTTATTTTAGTTATATTATGTGGTCATTTATTATATATAGCATGTGATTTGTGGACTTAAACTTCTATTGTTCGTTTATACTTTTCTTCTCCTGTGATCGATATGGCCGGCAGGATCAGCGCCTTGTAGTGGCGACCTTCCCGTGTGATGGTGTCACCGCAAAGCGGCGGTTCTGGGCATAAGACCCGTGTCTTTGAAAAAAAAGGGGTCTTATAAGAAGAAAGAGAGCGGTGTGATCGTTTCCCAAAAGGGCTATGCAGAATGGATCGTGAAGTGATTTGGCATGGGAGAGGGGAAGAGTAGCTCTACTCCATTGGAGGTTGGTTTGAAGCTTCGACGAGATAAGGGAAGGGTTCTTTCTGATCCCTTGGTGTCCCGGGCTTTGGTTGGAAGTCTTATATATCTGACGATTACGAGGCCATATATTGCTTATGTTGTGGGCCGAGTAAGTCGGTATATGGCAGAGCCGTGAAAACCTCATCTGATGGAGGCAAGGAGTATTCTGAAGTATGTGAAGTCCACCTCTGATGTGGGTCTTTTTTATGGGAGGGTCTCGAGTTTCAGTTAGCATGGCTACACGGATGCTGATTGTGGAGGAGATACAGATGATCAAAAGTCAACTTCTGGGTATGTTTTTATGACTGGCTCTACAGCTATCTTATGGTGCAGCAAGAAGTATGATTTAGTGTCAGTCTCCACTACGGAAGCGGAATACAAGGCTTTGGCCTTGGTAGCTCAAGAAGCCATCTGGCTTAGGAGGCTAGTGGGGGACATCCATGAGGAGGTGCGAGGTCCTACGCTGCTACGCGGTGACAATGAGAGTGCCCTTAAATTGGTTAATAATCTAGTTTGTCATGTACGGACCAAGCACATCGAGATCGAGCATCACTTCGTTCGTGAGAAGGTGCTAGAGAGATCTTTGATGGTTGAGTATATATGGAGCGAGGACAATGTTACGGACATCTTCACAAAGTTGTTGTTGAAGGGACTTTTTGGTCAGTTACAGGGCTTGCTTGGGATGACTTCCACTTCCCACTTCAAGGGGGAGTGTTGAATTTTTGAAGTGGAAGTAGAAGTGGTCTGGGTGGTCTGAGGAGGTCAGACTGCGGAGACCGCTGGGTTTGTGTTGGCTCTCTTTGGCGACCTGTCATGGTCTAGTTAGTGGGGATCACAGAGCATTCTAGTTGGTGACTACGAGATCTGCATTGTCGCAGTCTGATTGTTGTGACCGTCGTGTCCGCGCAAGCTAGCATGTTGTGGTGTTCACGGTTTGGTTATCACGGTCTGATTCATGATCTGGATGGGCAGTTATTGTACCTATCTAGGGCGGTGATGGCATCTGTCTGTCTGCCTATAAATAGAGGTGTAGGGCCTGTCATTTGTAGAAGCAAATAAAATAACTGTAAGAACTAAGCTATGGTTTATGCCTTTGCCAGCTTCAGGATTTCTGACCGCGCGGTATGGAAGTTGGTTAACCGTTTATTGTATTCGCATGTGGTGTGGTCTCACCTACGGTCTCCTTCATTGGCTTTTCCCAGTTTTGAATAACTAGTTCGCCTCTGGCGAACTGAGTTGTAGTTCTTCTGTTGTTCGCGACAAGCTCGGTGGTCAGGCGACCTTTGCGTTCAGGTGACAAGGAGTTGCGGTCAGGAGACAGCTTTGTGCAGTTCCCTTCTTCTATTCGTGGGAAGCTTCTGTGGTTATGTGACCTCGCGGTCAGGCAATCAAAAAGTGCAGATAGGTTGTTTTCTCAGCAGAGCAATAAGTCAGCAGTTCTTGCGGTCTGAGGTGGCAGTCTGGCAAATAGCAGGTTGTCAACCTGTGTTATTCATGCGGTCTCAGTGGTTGTCGTGCAGTCTGACTATTTTAGTTTTCTTTGGCGGTCACAGTTTTTCTGTCCGCTAACTATTGTTTGTTTTTTGTTTCTTCTCCATCTAGTGTTCTGATAAATAATGTCTCGCCATGTATGTCTTGCATTATAAAGAAGAGAGATTAAAACCAGATTTTCTTGTCCTTCTATTGTTGCTGGCTGCTTAGATTGGTTATGGTTGAAGTGTTCATGCGCCTTATTCCCTCTTCTAAAGAAATTTTCACATGACACCGGAGCTAAATTTTAACATGGTATCAATGATAGATTTTTTACAGGTGCTATACAATTTGCTCCTTTCAGGCTTATTTGTTTTGTTGTGCTCCCCTGCAATTAAGATTATTTCCCTTGATTTAGGGCTCCATTGCTCATAGTCTTCTATCTTTTCCATTTTTGCTATATCTTTTCTTTCTTAACTTTGTCTCATCTTCATCAGCAATCTCCTTTCCTTTGTTCAACAGCAGCAGCAGGTGCATCAATAGATGTATCAGCATGTTACTCATAGAAGATAGGAGGGAGATTCATTGCTTCCCTTATTGTATCAGAGATTCATTGCTTCTTTCTTTCTTTGAAAAAGCCTTTTCTTTTTACTATTTCTATTTCCTTTTGCCTTCAAGCCTTTCAAAGAATACTATGGCACGAGATTTTCCAAGTCGTTAGGGTTTGCTGACCCTCTCTTCTGCCTTTATAGCTTTACCCATCAAATGGACAAAACCTTAAAATATTGATGTCATGGCACTTTACAAAAGTGGTCAATTTGACATCTGACTTTGTCATCTTCGTTATTTTGAATTTCCACCTTCTGAGCTTGACAAGATGATATCATCATGTGAAGATAGTTGATATGACGATAAAGGACTTAACAAGCTTTCTTGAGTCTTCACAATGATATCATCGTGTGATACTTATTGTCACGATGATATTTAACTTAGCTAGACCTTCTTGAGTCTTCACAACGACGTCGTCGTGTGATACTTGTTGTTACGATGATATATTACTTAGCTAGCCCTTCTTGAGTCTTCACAATGATATCGTCGTGTAATACTTGGTTGTCATAATGATATCATCGTGTTCTTCTTATTGTTACGATGATTCTTGACTTATTTGTTTCTTCTGGTTCTCACAACGATATTGTCATGTGTACGTTGTTGACACAATGATATCGTCGTGTTCTTCTTATTGTCACTGAGATCCTTAGCTTAGTTGTTTCTTCTTATTCTCACAACAATATCATCGTGTGTACCTTGTTGACACAATGATATCGTCGTGTTTTTATTATTGTCACGATGATTCTTGACTGACTTCTTTTGTTGTCTTCTACGAGTGATCGCAGCGATATCGTCGAGTGAGTGTTATATACACCACGATATTTAACTTAAGCATTTTGCCTGATCTCCAACCATTATATATGTGATATATTATGTCCCTAACTGCTCATGTCGTATCAAATGAACATCAAATACAAATTGTACTTATCATTGACTTAGGGACTTCTCCAAATCTGGAACATTGTAGCAGTGTTCCCAACACTTCTGTTGTACATTTGTACAATTACTTATACTCTGATGTGGATTGTGATATTTTGGCTGGCAGGGTAATCGTCACGTTGTGATGTGTAGCCATGATGTATGGAATCACCGCAGGATGGTTGCACTGTCATAAAATCTTCTCTCTGTGTTTTGGGAGGGGGATTTTCACCACACCCCATAGAGGCATCCCCACGAATTGAAAATGAGGGAACATGCCTCTTGAGGGTCGTGGGTGGTCAAGCTAGCCATGGTTGGGTTTAAGCCTAGGGGAATGAGCTTGGTCAACCCATGCAATGTCAGGTTTGACCATTCTTGGACAATCTTTGACCAATGTGATGACAAGACATCACCTTAAGTTCCAATGGCTTATGCTAAACCCAATGGGATCATGGATGACAAGTAAGGTGGGCTAGGTACCCTAAATAATCTCATGTTTACCTAGTGTTGACTTTTTGATGAATTATTACAACATGATTGTGTTGGGTTTTCAATACATCAAATGTAGAAAGCATATCACATATGCGCAGCGGAAATAAAGAACAAGAACAACCCTAAACAGTTCAAGGAACTTGCGATTTCATGAATCAAGAAATAGGAGAAGTAGCACATTGCAATACCTGATGGTGATTGAGTCAATACTCAACCAAGGTGCTCCACAAATGAGATCCCGATGAACGATCATTGAGTCCCAATTGCTGAAAAGGATCGGCGCATCTATGGGAGTCCACACGAGCTATGAAGAACCCAAGCTTCTTATCGCACAAGAACTAGGTTAGAGAAGAACAGCCCTCAACGTCTCCCACGGACTGCTAGGTCCGACGACAGGGAGAGGCGGAGACAGGGGAGGGATCGACCGATCGGAACTCTTCCATCAGAAGCTTTTGCGGAACTCTTCTGTCGCTCTCTCTGATTCGCAAAAGGGAATCACATATTTAGGTCGTAGAATCGTATTCTATTTATACCCAGGCGAGAGAGAAAAGCTATCTGCACACCCACGACCAGAAATGGAGTAAACAGAATTCGTCGAGTGATTATCATTTCGTCGAGTAATCATAAATTCGTCGAGTCATGAATTCATCGGGTAACAAACAATTCGTCGAGTAACAATTGATAGGAAAATTATTTTCCAAAAACTTGATAAGAAAATAATTTTACGAAATTGCTAGAGGCAAGCGCACCTATCGCGTGTAGTATATATATGATGAAAATATCATAACATAGTCGTATTGGTCCTGGGTCCCGTCGAGTATTGTTACTTCGAGCTACGCGTATTGTTTTATCCGATATAAAAATAGATGAAAGTTTATGCATTAATTAAAAACAATGATAA
Organism: Dactylorhiza incarnata; assembly: GCA_033032865.1. Taxonomy (NCBI): domain Eukaryota; kingdom Viridiplantae; phylum Streptophyta; class Magnoliopsida; order Asparagales; family Orchidaceae; genus Dactylorhiza; species Dactylorhiza incarnata. The sequence goes on from JAWHQI010000210.1 coordinate 706,524, forward strand.
CAATCGCGGGCTTGGTGTGCGTCTAGCAAAAACCAAGAAAAGCGATAATACGATAATAAGTGCATTAATTTGAAAACGAAAAATGATAACATAACAATCGCGGGCTTGGTGTGCGTTTAGCAAAAACCAAGAAAAGCGATAGAAAAGACAAAAAGGACGCACTAAATTAAAACGCACACACTCTACGAAATTGAAATGAAAGCGATAAATTGCAGGAATTAAAGAAATGCAATCCCTACCCAAATAGGTAGAGGGGAAATAAATGCGTGAGCAAGTTCTACCCAAACGGGTAGACGGGAAATAAATGCAGTGCAAGTTCTACCCAAACGGGTAGACGGGAAATAAATGCAGTGCAATAATGAAATAAAACTAAGCTATTAAACGAAATAACGAAAACAAAAACACGAATTAAAAAGTAATGACAACGAAAAAAAAAGACGGAAACGAAAATGATTAAAACATAAAACAACAAAAACACGAATAATAAAAACATAAAGTGAAAATACGAAAACGAAGAAAGCATTACGAGAGAAAAACGCTCGCTTTGAAGCGATTTTAAACGCAGCCCGAATATCCCATTCTAAACTACCGTGTCAAGGAAGAAAAGAATGAAAAATTATGACGACGCATAAATTCGAATATAAGCGAGAAAACCGATTTTATGGCGACGAATAAATCTAGCTAAAGAAAAATTGCGAAAATTGAAGTGCGGAAATAAAGCTAAGTTATGAATTGAAATACGGTGCAGAAATAAAGCTAAGTTATGAATTGAAATACGGTGCAGAAATATGAAATTGCAGAATTTGAAATTACGCTACGAATGCACGAAAAAACTAAATTTATTTATTGCCATAATAACGGGGTTTACAGGAAATAAAATTACAAAATTAAAAACATTTAATTTCAACATTTATATTACAAAAAGAAAATAAAATAAACACCTAATTAATTACATAAAAAAGAAAATAAAAAATTACAAAAAGTGGACAAAATATTGTGGAAGATCACCCAAAAAGGGCAATCCATTAGGAGCCAAGAGGTTCCAAGAGGTTCCAAGAGGGAGAATTGATGAGGGGGTCGGCCTCTATTTATAGGCAAAATTTTGGAATTACACGCCCTCGGTCACGGGCGTGTCTTAGGGCGTGACACGGCTTGGGGTGCGAATAGCCAGAACAGCTGGATCCAGGCTGTCATCTAGAAGGTTTGATCGGCGACTTTGGAAGTACACGGGCGTGTTCTAAGGAACACGGGCGTGTTCGATGTCGGCAGACTTGAGCTTGAACTGGGCGTGACACCTGGCGTGTCCTTTGGTTTTCTGGAAGCTTTGTTGAGTCACGGCCTCGGTCACGGGCGTGACCCAATCACGGCCGTGACATTGGGCGTGACATTGACATTTGGGCTCGAATTCTGGCTGAACATCCAACACGGTTGTGACCTAGTACACGGCCTCGGTCACGGGCGTGACCGAGGGCGTGACTTGATGTTTGAGCTGGAAAAAAGACAGAAATGAAAATTATCAGAAATTATTGAACACGCCCTTGGACACGGGCGTGTCCGAGGGCGTGACTTAATAAAATTACAGAAATTTTATAAAATGAAAACAAAACTAAGTTAAAAACGAAAATAGCAAAAACAAACATTTTATTCATTAATTTACATATATTATTTACAAATTTAATTAAAACTATACTAAAAACTATATAGAAAAATGCGTATATTTTCTATTTATCAACAATCAATTCATCGAGTGATGAATTCATCAAGTTCGTCGAGTAATCATAAATTCGTCGAGTAATTATGATTTCGTCGAGTCATTATAATTTCGTTCACTCGACAAACTGAAGTAAGAGTCGTCGAGACACTCTCGACGACTCGACTCAAAAACTTGTCAACATGCTCCATACAATATTCACAATACCTATGGAGCATTCAGTTGACTCGACACAACTCTAATAAGTCATAGGATTGGTCCTTCACTCATATCCAATATGATTAAGGCCAACACAATTCTTTCTCCAACTTCTCCAAACACTCTTGTGTGTGACCCCATAGGCTCACATTGCGTTGGCAGTGAGACTAAATGCTTGATCACTTCCAGATCACCTTGGAAACACCAACAGATTGGCCTTGGATGACCTTGGTATTCTCTTGATTAAGATTCACCTAAGGTCTTACCTGACCTTAACCACCCCACTAGTGATCACTGTTTGCACACTCAAGGGCTTGGTATGGGGCATTAGTGTGATTTGGCCTAGGGATCATCTTAGGACACTAAGCACACTCCATAGGGCTTATGGGTATTGGAGCTCTTTTCAAGCTCATGGAACTAGCAAAGGTGCACTACGTCACAATCCAAGATTCATTGACCCATTATCAATTTTTGGGATGTTACAATATATATATATATATGTGTGTGTGTGTGTGTGTGTGTGTGTGTGTGTGTGTGTGTGTGTAAGTGTGTGTGTGTGTGTGTGTGTGTGTGTGTGTGTGTGTGTGGATGAATTGAGTCACACTAGTCAATAATGGAGTCTCATTATATGGGAGTTTTGTTCATGGAAACTGTCCTTCCTTTGGAGGTTGACCGAGGCAACCCGTAGGATCTCAGGGTTGGGCTTGATACTTGGTCAATGATATGTATGGGTGTAAGACCCCATTTTTTTCTTTTATAAAACCCGGGTCTTATGCCCAGAACCGCCGCTTTACGGTGACACCCTCGCTCGGGAAGGTCGCCACTACAATGCGCCGATCTTGCCGGCCATGTCGATCACAAGAGAAGTAAATCTTAAACCATCTTATAGAAGCCAAGTCCACATCACATAGAAAGTAAAACCATCATAAATAGATGTCCACATCAAATATCTGAATAAAAGGTACGATAACAATAAAGGGCTCATGCCCTGTACAACAATTCCTCACTACAAAAGACACTCGCGGAAGCAAAACGACTAGAAGTGACACTCACGGATCCTGAGACTGAAGCTCCTGTACTAGACTTCCCGCCTCCATCTGCACCGGCCTCTGGTGTTGCTGCATCTCCTCGGTCTCCTAAAATGATAAGGTCCACCGACCGTTAGTCAAAAGACTAAGCCAATCCCCCACCCCTCCCCCGATGATTCCTAGGAACTGAGCGGGAGGAATGAAGCGGAGGACAATAAGGGGTGTAAACAATAGCAGATCACGAGAATATATTCTACAGGGGATGTCTACCACTACGCAATATATATTATAGTTGAAGCAGTAAGTAAAGTAGGGTAAGAACTAGTAAAGTAAGCAAGTAGAGCAAATATATATAAAGGTAAGTAAGGAAACGTAACCGTTGATTTATAGGAATGCCCATATAAACCTATAGACCAAGGGGGTCGTTCTGCAGGGCCTATCGTATAAGGAGTTCCATAACCAACTTATACGATAGGGTAGGGGTTGAAATGCAATGTTTATGCTATGTCATGCAAGGTATGATGTTAGATATTATAATCATACAAGTGCAACTCACACACTACGACTCTATGTGCACAGACCTTTAGTTCCCCCTTTTGGAGCTAGCAAAACTCCCAGGATACCCCCATAGTGGCAAACGGAAGCGGTGGGTTGGGCCTCACCCACCTCTAGGTTGGTATTTGCACTACCTAACCTAGACCTAACGTACGCATCAACGCGAAGAACACAATAGCAGAGCTCCTGCGTACTCTTGCTGGTTAGACCACCAGACTTGTCTTGGTAAAGGGTTATCCACACTTACCGAGCCCAAGTATTAATGTCGGTGCAACGACCATCAACACTAAGGACCCACCACCTTATGCACATGCAAACATGTTTACCATTTATCTCTGAGCCATAAGCTCCCCGGGTTAACCCGCCCGTCACAATAATAACCGCTGAGTTACAAGCTCACCAGACTAATCAGTCTATTGCTACAACCACTGAGCCTACCGCTCGTAAGACCAAACCGACTAATATACCCTTGACAATGGGGTGTGAGTGAGTGTATTATTAAGTTAATCTTGTACAACAACTTATCCCTATAATTTATGGTTAGTCTTGGACTTCCCGAGGATTACCCTGTAAGGGGCTCGCAGCGGTACTAGGGGCTATGATGGGATGACACCCCAAAGCTCCCTTTCTCAAGGCACTTAATGTTGTTAGTGTCTACCCATAAGAGTGCCCCTTTTAATCATTTCACTTGAGGTAACCCTAAGTGCTTTATGACACTCCAGGGGAAAGACGATCTTTCATCAATCCCGAGTACAACCTCACCCTAGACTCAACAAGCACACTTACCACATGACCTCCTTTTTGGTGACCTCAACCTCTTCAAACTGACCACATACACCAACTAAACCACAATTCCTCTTAGTAGGCCACTAGTTACCCATGTTTTACCATTTTACTATACGCAGACCAAACGAACTATATGAACCTCAAAAGTAGAAGTACTCCAAATATTCATCCACATGACACAAGATTATTACTGGAGGACTATCATGGTATTACAAGGCTAAATCCAGATAATCATATTTTTCCTTAACACTTTAGCATTTATTTTAATTTCTCCAATATTTGCCAAGCATGAAAATGAACATGAAGTGTAAGGTATTCTTATGATATGGCTCCCATAAAATTAAGATAAATCTATCATGTCAAAATAACAGTAAGTGCAGAATATCACAATTTTACAATCAGGAATTGTCCTCTATTTATAATATTTAGCATCTATCCAAAGTTGGAGGTTAATGAAGGAACCATCAAAAATACTTATCCAAAAATTATGGAAAAATTACTAGACCTCTATAGTGTTCAGAAAGGCTTACTGACTGAGTTTCACAATTTATGGAAATAATTTTCTCACCTAAATAAATAATTGAAGAAAATACTAATTTGAACATGTTGTGAAGTAGCCTACTGATAACAATCTCCATCAATTGGGTCTTAATTGGCCATGAATGCCATTATTCTCCTCTCCCTCTCTCCACCATTTTTGGGGGAAATGGAGCTTTCTCTCTCCTAGCTGAATTCCTTGAAATTGAATGGCCAATTCAGTAGCATTCAACCCCCATTAGGTCGTGGACCACATCAATTGGGTCTAGCTCAAGTGGATTGAGTTTAATTTGGGCAAATTAGGTCATTTTGACCTAATTTAGGACAAGGTTGACTTTGTTCAAATTGACCATTTGGGTTGACCACAATGGGTGGGTAGTGACCCCACAGACTCCCTCAAGGGTTAGGAAGGTCTAGGTAGGCTCAATTTGGCAAGGTGAGGGTGAGTTGCCCCTTAATAGGGCACTTTTGACCAAATTAGGGCTAGGGTTGACTTATGTTTAATTGGCCAAATTGGAAGTCCCATGATGGGGCTTTTTGGTCCATTAGGTCCCTAGCATCCTCATAAGGGTAGGGGTAAGGTCAATTTGGCATGGTGGAGGCCAATTGGCCCTAATTAAGCTACTTTGACCAATTTAGGGTTAGGGTTGACCTTGGTCAAATTGGCCTCTTTGGTTGACCCCAATGGGTCCCTGGTGCTCCAAGGAGACCCCTAATGGGTTAGGGATACTATGGTGTGGTCAAGGTTCAAGGTGAGGCCCTAAAGTCCAACCCTATGCTAGGTATCTGAAAACTGCTATTTGTAGACAGCTTGAGTTTTCTCCTTCTCACCCAAGCTCACATGATCTTAAGCTCTTCCTATGGATTTGTCATGACCTAGTCATGACAAAACCAACTTGGGGGTCTAGTTGTTTGGGGGATGTTACAAATCCCAATACATAAAAATAAAAACTTCATCCTCGAAATTCAGGTTAAGCTTGTGGGGTTTCTACTACAAGTAAGAAAATGTAACATCCCAGAAAAATTAAATTATACCTGCTGCAAAGAGCTCCATGTACTTTGGTTGCATTAGGTCCAGTGGCTCCCGGGTATGCTCCTCTTGCCCATGATTCCTCCATAGGACCTTGACCAGCGGAACCTTCTTGCGCAGCAAGACTCGCAACTTCGTGTCGTCTATCCGAACCGGCTCCAGGTGAACCGATCGATCTGTAGCTACTGGCCCCTCCGTAAAAGATATTTGTTGCTCTGGCCAAAGTAGAACCTTACTAAGTGAGGAGACATGGAAAAAATTGTGTAGTCCCTCTAACTTCGGCGGTAGCTCCAGTCTGTATGCCAAGGGACCGATCCGCTCCAGGATCCTGTAATGCCCCATATATCTCGGACTGAGCTTCTTCCGCCCGCTGATGGCGCAAATCTTAGTACACCGCTATAGGCGGTAGTAAGACTGCGGCACGAAACGGCAGTGAACCGGTCGTTGTCAAGTAATAAAATGAGGAAGTAAATCCCCAAGTATCGAATCTCTCAAGGAACACAGTAAGGTGGAGTTAACGTTCGAGGAAGGACTTGAGATCGAAGTCCTTTGGTCAGATGGAATGCGGAGGGGGTTGATTTGTGGAAAATAAAAGAAAAACAACTATAACTACTCCTATGCAATGCCGCTATGCAATGCGTCGCTTGGCGGGATGGAATCTACGTAGGCCTTGAGCGCGCTACTTCGTAAGGGTGGATGGACGAGTAGGCAAGCGGAATCGAACTATGCAGGCCTTGAGCACGCTGCTTCGTAGGGCGAGTGGATTACACGGGCCGCTATGCCGCGCTTAGCTAGGCGGATGGACGAGTAGGCAAACGGAGTGAGGGTCGTAAGCACCTCTTCGACAAGCACGCCACTAGCAATTGCTAGTGCGACGACGAACGTGACGACGGGATGGAGGATGGAATGGGGCGCACCTCAAGCAACTCAAACAACAAGCATTTCACATAGACATGAAATATATAAAAATACAAACTAGTTTAAGTGCTCTACTTCATCATAATACAAAGATCTACACATATACACTTCAATAAGAGAAGAACAAGGCAAGAAATCGACCGAATCCGAAGGCTTGTTGGAGATTCACGGTCGGAATCGCTGGGTTGTCAATCCGCATCCAAGCTCAGTCAGCAACTGCGTCCGGGGTAGAGAGAGCTGTCACGACTCTCCAATGGACCCATCTTCTTCGTCTCACGATCCGGCGGAGGTTGCAAACTTCCTCTTGCTTGAAGGAATTGGTGGCTAGATCTCCCTTGAAGCTCTAGGATGAAGGAGGAGGCCAAAGGGACGAAACCCTGGTGGAGATGGCGAAATCGGCACTGCTGTACGGCGCGTACGGAACTCCCTCTTTTAGGTCGAAGCTGCAGCTTTTATAGAAAAACGTTAGAAAATTGGTCACGCACGGTCGAACGCACGACCGTGCATGGACCGTGCGATACTTAAGCTTAGCACGTGTGTAGGGGAAGAAGGCATGCGCCCTGCGTTTTGCTCACGCACGACCAACACCGCCTGTGCGTCCAAACGCACGGTTACATTCCGACGCTCAGAAATCATCCAGACACAGGTCGACCGTGCATTTTACTCACGCACGGGCGAATCCGCCCGTGCATTAAAATGCACGAGTAAACTCCGACGCTCCGTTTTCTGCCCAGACACAAACGCACGACCTCCACCGACCGTGCGTCAAGGATACACACGACCGTGTGATATGCACAGAAATTACATTGGGGAAAACAGGACGATCAGGTCACCTGCATACAAGAGACACATCTGGGAAAGTACTACCAGCAGCACAGAGATAAAGAGGATACAATGGGGAGCACGCAGTGCTTACCCACAACAACAAAGTGCACAATTGCACACCAAATTGGGCCCAAAGAGTGCACTTTGTGAAGAAATGTGTTCAAGCGAAGTTTAAGCGATAATGAACTAAAAGATAAGTGCAAATGCCTGAAAACTAGCCCAGATGAGTCCGAAAAAGTGTATATAAATGGGACACATCACACCCCCAGACTTACCTGTTTGCGCGTCCCAAGCAAACAAATCCGTCGGAGTAGGAAAAGCATAGCTAGCCAAAAAATTGCAAACAAGGAATAGAATGCGAAGTTGCATACTTGTGTGCATAGAAGTTCATTAGAAGAAGTTTCTACATATGATAGCTAATTTATAAAAGTGTAAATGCGTAAAAAGAAATTTATTTTTACTCAAAAATGGAATGTTGGTGAATCGCGAGGTCACGCGCAGTACGAAAGTAAGCAAGTCGCGAAGGTGAATGTTACCCAAGACCGGAACTCGGAATTTGTTGGAGTTGCCATTGTGATCTAGAAGTGGTCAAACATGTAATCTCACTGCCAACGCGATATGAGCCTGCAGGGTCGCACATAAGAGCATGTGGAGAAGTTGGAAGATTGACTGTGTTGGTAAAGGTTACCAATCACCATAAAGAATGGGGAAGTCCAGCAAATGTTGCTGTCTGAATTCGTCGGATATGATTCGTCGGAATTCGTCGGGTTTACACGGATTGGATTCGTCGGATTCGTCGGGATTCGTCGGGTCATTCCGTGGAAACTCGACGAACTGTGACAGAGATCCTTCACTCGACAAAGTGTTGTCGTCTGTCTGGATTCGTCGGATTCGTCGGGATTCGTCGGGTCATTCCGTGGAAACTCGACGAACTGTGACAGAGATCCTTCACTCGACAAAGTGTTGTCGTCTGTCTGGATTCGTCGGGATTCGTCGGGTCATTCCGTGGAATCTCGACGAATTATCACAGAGAGCCTTGACTAGGCAATTGTTGCCGTCTGGTTGGATTCGTCGGGTTTCGTCGGGTTGTCCCGTGAAATCTCGACGAATGATCTTCCGTGAAATTCCGACGAATTATAACAGAACCCCTAATTCTGCTATGTGGTCTGCGGATAGCGATTCTTCTAGAAGCCTGTTTATGCTTTGAGTATAAATAGATCTTCTTTAGGGTTCTTAAGAACTGACGAAGAGAAAGGCCGACGGAAGTGTTCCGCTCTCGCCCGAACCCTAGACGGAAGGAGTTCCGTCGTTCGTTCGCCTCCGCCGACCCCTTCTCCGGCGATCGTCGCCGTCATTGTTCTTCCTGGAGCGAACCTAGCAGTTCGTGGAAGTGCAAGGTGCAGCCGTTCTTCCTTCCGAGTTGCGTGCGACGTGATTTGGCGTTCTCCCGGCTCGTGTGGATCACTGTAGAGACGTAGACATAATTCTACGTGAGAACTCTTCTCGCCACCGACAGGAATCAACTCTTGGAGCATCTTGGTTGGATTTGATCCAACCCCATTGAGGTAATTTTTACCTAGTATTTTATTAACTTCTTGATTCAACATTCATGGCCGATCCAAGCATTTTTGGGTTGTTTCTGTTTATTTCCGCTGCGCCACTCTGATGTATTGTTCTAGAAAAACCCAACAGTGGTATCAGAGCCAGGTTCTGGTCATGAATGTTGTTTCAGAAGTTTGGTTATTCCAGTACGTGCAAATCTAGGTATTTAGAAGCGTTCTAAATGTCAAGATTTCTTCCTGGAACATCAAATGTTGATGATTTTAAAAGGGGGTCTTGGAACCCCGCCAGGAACGTCTGGGATTTCGTGGTCATTTCTAACTGTTAGAAATTGTTGTCTCCTTAACAGTAACCGTCCCTCAAGTGGTTAATGAACCCTTCTATTGTTTTGGATTTTGAATCCAACAATGAGAGACGAGCTTGTCTACTGCTTTAAGTCGAGTTGTCTTTGCCTTTGTCCAATGCATGTAAATCTGAAGATTTGGAAGAGTTCTAAATGTCCAGATTTAGCCCTTTCGTCTATCAAAGGTTGATAGTCTTATGTTGTGCACATAAGGGATGCATGAGGATTTTAGAAAGCTTGTTTTTCTGTGGATGTGCACATTGATCAAATGTTGATCATGGTTAAGTTTTAACCTATTATTAAAATTAAAATCCCTTCATCAAATATTAAGTGTTCGGATGCCTTCCGATGGATGACACTCTTCCTGCCTCGATCGATGAAGTGTGGGCTTGCCAAAGCAAGGTGCATTAATCTATCTTGGTAAGGGTGCGAGCGGATAATTGTGATATCCCACTGTCGACATCGGGTCTAACTTAACTAGGTGACCTCAAAGGTTGAGTGCCTAGAGGCATAGGGTTGGCATGCTCCATATGATGGATGCGAATAAGGAGTTATTCACCAGCCATACAAGAATTGCATGAGGATGCAATTGGCAAGCGTTGCCTACCTAAATAACCGCATTATGAGAGGAACGCCAAAGCGGACTCGTGGTGTTGGTGAAATACGGATCTTGTCCACTAAGAGAGTAGCTCGCATGGACTCTCCGAGTTGATAGTGAGGGCTATCAATTTGAATAAAATAGTGGGAGTATTTAATTGAAGTCCAAATTAAAAAATAAATTGTATTTTGGAATTTTGGTACTAATTAGATTCTGCATGAATTCTTGTAGAATTTCATGGCAAGTGGTTCACATTCCACCTTGTCCCTGAGAGCTATCCTTGAGAAGGACAAGCTTAGTGGGACGAACTATATGGACTGGTATAGGAACCTGAGAATTGTTCTCAGGCAAGAGCGAAAGCTCTACGTCTTGGAAGAAGAAGCCCCCGAGGTGCCGACCGGGAACTCGTCCCGTGTTGATAAGGATGCTTATAAGAAGTATACCGATGACGCCTTAGACGTCGAGTGCCTTATGCTTGCCACCATGAACTCTGAGCTTCAGAAGCAACACGAGAACATGGGGTTCAAGGAGATTGACGAGCACCTAAAGAAAATGTTTCAAGGGCAAGCTCGTCAAGAGAGGTTCGATGTCACGAAGGCCTTATTTCAGTGCAAAATGGGAGCTCGAGACTCGGTTGGTACTCACGTGCTCAAGATGATTGGGTATATAGAGAACCTGGAGAGACTGGGTTTTCCTCTGGGTCAAGAGTTGGCCACAGATCTTATCCTGCAATCGTTGCCGGATAGTTATGAGCAGTTCGTCTTGAACTATAACATGAATGAAATAGACAAGACACTGCCCGAGCTCCTAGGCATGTTGCGAACTGCCGAAATAAACATGAAGAAGGCCAAGCCTGCTAGTCCCATATTGATGGTACATAAAGGCAAGGGTAAGGCCAAGGGCTTCAAGAAGACGAAGGTGGGACCTAAGTCACATCTTGAGCCCAAATCTTCTGCGCTGAAAAAGAAGAGCACCGTGAAGGAAGGGAAATGCCACCACTGTGGCAAGGCTGGTCATTGGAGGAGGAATTGTCCTTCGTACATTGAGGGTCTGCAGAAAATGAAGGGAGGTATGACTTCCGCTTCGGATATTTACGTTATAGAGATAAACCTTTCTGCTCCTTCATCTTGGGTATTGGATACCGGATGTGGTTCTCACATTTGTACAAATGTGCAGGAACTAGGAAGGAGGAGATTGCTGAGTAAAGGAGAGGTGGACCTACGTGTCGGCAATGGAGCAAGAGTTGCTGCTGTAGCCGTAGGGGTTTACCGTCTTTCTTTGCCCAGTGGGCTTGTAATAGAACTTAATAATTGTTATTTTGTTCCGGCCATAACTAGAAACATTATATCCATTTCATGTTTGGACATGATTGGATTTTCTTTTATAATTAAGAACAATTGTTGTTCTATATTTAAGAATGATGTTTGTTATGCTGTAGCTCAATTGTTTAATGGTCTTTATGTTTTGAACCTGGACCATCCGATCTATAATGTAGATAGTAATAAAAGACTAAGAACAAATGACTCAAATCCTACATATCTCTGGCATTGTCGTTTGGGCCATATAAACGAGAAGCGCATATCCAAGCTCCATAAAGATGGACTATTGGACTCATTTGATTATGAATCATTTGAGCGATGTGAGTCTTGTTTATTAGGCAAGATGACTAAAGCTCCTTTCACTGGTTATACTGAGAGGGCTGAGGATCTCTTGGGTGTTGTACATAGTGATGTATGCGGACCCATGAGTTCTATGGCTAGAGGTGGGTATTTCTACTTCGTTACATTTACTGATGATTTCAGTAGATACGGATACGTGTATCTTATGAAGTGCAAATCCGAAACCTTTGAAAAGTTCAAAGAGTTTAAGAATGAAGTGGAGAACCAATTGGGTAAAAAGGTTAAAGCACTCCGATCTGATCGAGGTGGCGAATACCTGAGCCATGAGTTCCGTGATCATCTGAAAGAGTGTGGTATTGTATCACAGCTCACTCCACCTAGGACACCGCAGCATAATGGTGTGTCTGAGAGGAGAAATCGTACTCTGTTAGACATGGTACGGTCGATGATGAGTCATGCAGACTTGCCTGTTTCCTTTTGGGGTTTTGCTTTAGAGACTGCTGCAATGACACTGAATCGCGCTCCGACGAAAACGGTTCTAAAGACACCATATGAGATATGGACTGGGAAGCGTCCTAGTATGTCGTTCATTAAAATTTGGGGCTGTGAGGCATACGTACGACGTCAAATGCCTGACAAGCTGGAACCCAAATCAGATAAGTGTTATCTGGTGGGATATCCTAAGGAAACGAAGGGATATTACTTTTACCTACCGTCTGAGGGCAAAGTGTTTGTCGCAAGGACGGGTGTCTTCTTGGAGAAAGAGTTCTTATCAAGAAAGACGCAAAAGGTAGAACTTGAAGAAGTTCAAGAACCACAAATAGTGAATGAACCAGAGTTGGATTCTGAGCCAGGACTACAAGATGTTGTAGCTAGAGAACCTGCTCATGAAACACAAGTCCTACGTAGATCTGGTAGACCAAGATTTGAGCCTGAGAGATATGGATTTCTCGTGTCTCAAATAGGTAATGTGTTGCTTATGGATCATGATGATGAACCAGCAACCTACCAAGAGGCTATGAATGGACCGGACTCCGACAAATGGCTTGAGGCTATGAAATCCGAAATGGACTCCATGTATATAAACCAAGTTTGGAACTTGGTGGAACCACCTGAAGGGGTACGACCCATAGGGTGCAAGTGGGTCTTCAAGAAGAAGACCGACATGGATGGGAATGTACAGACATTCAAAGGGCGACTGGTGGCTAAGGGTTTCAAGCAAATTCATGGTGTTGACTATGATGAGACCTTTTCCCCTGTTGCCATGGTAAAGTCCATTAGGATATTGCTTGCTATTGCTGCGTATTATGACTACGAGATCTGGCAGATGGATGTCAAAACGGCTTTCCTAAATGGAAACCTCCTTGAGGAAGTGTACATGACACAACCTGAGGGTTTTGTATCCCCAAATGAAGCCACTAAAATATGCAAGCTGAATTGGTCCATCTATGGACTGAAACAGGCCTCTAGAAGTTGGAATCTTCGTTTTGATGAGAAGATCAAAGAGTTTGGTTTTGTCAAGAACGAGGATGAACCGTGTGTTTACAAGCGAATCAATGGGAGCATTGTTGTCTTCCTGATATTGTATGTAGATGACATACTGCTGATCGGGAATGACATACCTACCCTGAAAGTTGTTAAGAACAACCTAGGGAACTGCTTTTCTATGAAGGACTTGGGTGAAGCGACTTACATACTCGGTATTAAGATCTATAGAGATAGATCGAAGAAGTTGCTGGGTTTGACCCAGAGTACGTACATTGACAAGGTGTTGAAGCGGTTCAACATGCTTGAGTCCAAGAAAGGATTTTTACCCATGTCTCATGGTGTGAATCTCTCTAAGGACCAGTGTCCAAAATCTTGTGAAGATAAGGACCGCATGAAGTTGATTCCATATGCTTCGGCAATTGGGTCAATCATGTATGCAATGTTATGTACTCGACCCGATGTCTCTTTTGCTTTGAGCATGACTAGCAGGTATCAGTCTGATCCCGGTGAATGTCACTGGATAGCCGTAAAGAATATCCTGAAGTACTTGAGAAGGACTAAGGATGTATTCTTGGTGTATGGTGGAGAGGAAGAGCTCGTTGTAAGTGGTTACACGGATGCTAGCTTCCAAACTGATAGGGATGATTCAAAGTCTCAGTCAGGGTTTGTGTTTTGCCTGAATGGAGGAGCTGTGAGCTGGAAGAGTTCCAAGCAAGAGACAGTTGCTGATTCTACAACTGAGGCCGAGTATATCGCTGCAGCTAATGCAGCGAAGGAGGCTGTATGGATTAGAAAATTCATCGGCGAGCTAGATGTAGTTCCTAGCATTGTTGGTCCCGTAGTTCTCTACTGTGATAACAATGGTGCAATTTCACAATCTAAGGAACCTAGATCCCATCAGCGCTCCAAGCACATACTTCGGCGGTTCCATCTTATTCGTGAGATTGTCGAACGAGGAGATGTGAACATTTGCAGAGTGCCGACTGAGGAGAATATTGCAGATCCACTGACAAAGCCTCTCGCGCAGAGAAAGCATAATGGTCATACTAGATCAATGGGTATACGATACCTGAGTGATCAACTCTAGTGGGAGTCTTGTGGGTTGCATGTAAAATAAATATTCTGTTGGCTGTTTATTATTTATTCATATGATGAATTGTGTACCGATTATTTCTTTTTACAATTAATGGCAAGTTCTTTTATTACGATATACTGTTTCTATATGATAGAATAAAATTCGTGATAAATACCCTTAGAATGTTCGCTTCCATAGGACATCAAGTACGTGACTTGAATGTGAGAGCCTATGATTTCGAAGCTTCATTCTTAAAAGGTCCCTGGTCGAGGTATCATCATAGAAGCTAAGGGTGATGATGATACATTAAGACTAGCATGTGTGTTGACTGATGACCGGTTCTCACAGGTCATGATATTGTGATATCAAGTCATCACATGGGTACTTGTTAGTGAACAAGTTGTACTGGACAGACCCAACCTGAGACTACTTTGTGGATTGTTACTTAAAAGTGTCACAAGTAGGTCTCATTTGACAATGGTGTTGTGGTCCTTTGACCTGAAGTCACAGCATTCACCGAGTGAGGAAGAGCGTGCTTTGATGTCATCTAAAGTCTTCCTTGAAGAAGGTTGATGATAAGGGTGGTCGTTGGGTACGTTACGAATCATTTGGGTGTTTGGGTGTGAGCAGATATGGGATTTGTCCTCCTATATAACAGGAGTTGCATCCATGGGCCCCTTGATGGAATTGGACTGGGAAATGCATGGCCATGCTTGGTTGAGTCAATATGTGATATTGAGCTCACCATTCTCTGGAAGTCCGTTCTAGATCAAGAAACTTGGATTGAGCTATTAAGAGGGTGACACGGTCCATACCTCTAGTTCTTTCCGGATGTAAGGGACAAAGGGACAAAGACAACGCTGGAACATTGGTCATAAAGGCTTATGAGTTATGAACTCTTATTGCTTGGGGAGCAATGATGCATTGCTAGATGCCGCTCATTGTTTGTGAGGTTTTTGGTTTGATACTTTCAAGATCAAGTGGGAGACTGTTGGAGTTGCCATTGTGATCTAGAAGTGGTCAAACATGTAATCTCACTGCCAACGCGATATGAGCCTGCAGGGTCGCACATAAGAGCATGTGGAGAAGTTGGAAGATTGACTGTGTTGGTAAAGGTTACCAATCACCATAAAGAATGGGGAAGTCCAGCAAATGTTGCTGTCTGAATTCGTCGGATATGATTCGTCGGAATTCGTCGGGTTTACACAGATTGGATTCGTCGGATTCGTCGGGATTCGTCGGGTCATTCCGTGGAAACTCGACGAACTGTGACAGAGATCCTTCACTCGACAAAGTGTTGTCGTCTGTCTGGATTCGTCGGATTCATCGGGATTCGTCGGGTCATTCCGTGGAAACTCGACGAACTGTGACAGAGATCCTTCACTCGACAAAGTGTTGTCGTCTGTCTGGATTCGTCGGAATTCGTCGGGATTCGTCGGGTCATTCCGTGGAATCTCGACGAATTATCACAGAGAGCCTTGACTAGGCAATTGTTGCCATCTGGTTGGATTCGTCGGGTTTCGTCGGGTTGTCCTGTGAAATCTCGACGAATGATCTTCCGTGAAATTCCGACGAATTGTAACAGAACCCCTAATTCTGCTATGTGGTCTACGGATAGCGATTCTTCTAGAAGCCTGTTTATGCTTTGAGTATAAATAGATCTTCTTTAGGGTTCTTAAGAACTGACGAAGAGAAAGGCCGACGGAAGTGTTCCGCTCTCGCCTGAACCCTAGACGGAAGGAGTTCCGTCGTTCGTTCACCTCCGCCGACCCCTTCTCCGGCGATCGTCGCCGTCATTGTTCTTCCTGGAGCGAACCTAGCAGTTCGTGGAAGTGCAAGGTGCAGCCGTTCTTCCTTCCGAGTTGCGTGCGACGTGATTTGGCGTTCTCCCGGCTCGTGTGGATCACTGTAGAGACGTAGACATAATTCTACGTGAGAACTCTTCTCGCCACCGACAGGAATCAACTCTTGGAGCATCTTGGTTGGATTTGATCCAACCCCATTGAGGTAATTTTTACCTAGTATTTTATTAACTTCTTGATTCAACATTCATGGCCGATCCAAGCATTTTTGGGTTGTTTCTGTTTATTTCCGCTGCGCCACTCTGATGTATGGTTCTAGAAAAACCCAACAGAATTATCTCCGTTGAAATCCATCAACGTCGAGAACCATAAGCTCGCCCGGTCACACTCTCTCCACGACGCTAGTGAACTCAGAAGACGAATCGATAGGACTTTAGGTTTACATGAGGCTTGGGTTACGGTTTGGAATGCAAAGATAAACGTGAAGGCTAATCGGAACCCAATTGAGCACACAAAAAAATGCAAAATCATAGCAGCCACATTAATACACGTGTAACACACCCCCACACATGACTTTGAAACTGGGTGTGCACACGGCCTACAACAATCAATACCATTATATGCTTCAATTAAAGGGCTAGGGAATATATATATATTTTTTTTCTTTTTCTTTTTCTTTTCTTTTTATCCCCAAATCAATTAGCATAATTCTCAGCACATAGACATTTTTAAAACTTCCACATCAACACTGAAGTTTCACATCACCGCACCGCATTGGAAAATTACAATTCATAAATGCTTTTAGCTTAATTTTTGGTTGCGATAATAGGATTAGCTTTTAGGCCTTGGTGAAGTATGGTGGAGCTGAATCAAAAGATCGGGTAGGCACAAAATGGGCTAGCAATGGTTAGTGTATAGGAATGTTAAAACAAGGCTCAAGCTTGCCAAATAGATGGCCTACGTCACGCTCAACTTGCAAATCGTTCGCACCCATGCTTCGAGAGTCGCTTGGGGCAAGTTCTTAGCCCCCGAGAAAGGTTATCCTTCCTTCCAACTCGAGCAACACGAACCTCGCATTCGCTTACACACAATACCACGCTACCACTAGATTCAACCACATTCACCATTTTGAGTAAAATAAACTAAAATCTACGCAAATCTACTAATTATAAATTAGAAGCATAAATAGAAACTGATTCTATTTAAATCCCTATGCAAACACGAGTACTCAACTAGAGCACTGCAGGAGTCAACATTCCACTCCATCTTGCAATTATTTTGGCTAATACAGCAATTTCTACATCACAACCAAGAATTGAATATACAGGAGCATACAAACAAGCGAGTGCGCGCTAAAGTGGGTGAAATGGTGTATGATGCATATGAACAAATTTACTATATGGATAAAATAAAATTACTTCTAGTATGCAATGCAGCATGTGCGTGCACAGTGGGTAACGAACAGCTCTCCCCCAGACTTAATCTACGCAATAAGGTAAGTTGAAATATCAACATGAGTGTAAGAGAATGGAAAAGAGTACAGGTTACCCCATGCTCAGATATGAGCATACCAGAAGATTTGGCGTTAAATTCTGAAAATTTAGCTCCAAGAGTCCGCCACCAAGGAAATTGCCACACACCTGCAGGCAAAAGACTTCACACAAAAATATATATGTAAAACTAAGCTATTAGCATGTTAGAGAAAAAAAATAAACGCAACAAAAACTTGGGTTGTCTCCCAGCAGCGCTTTTGTTTACCGTCCTTAAGCTGGACTTAATACATGTATTATGCAGTTTTTAAGAAGATTGTCTAAGCACAAAAACAAAAATTAATAAATCCTAATTATTACATGCTCAACAAAATGATCAACTATAAGTTGATTTAAAGTAGTAACTAGAGATAAAAGAAATGGGTCCGAAGACCCAACAGCAGCATTCCAGAAGATCAGGAGCTTTCCATCTCCATATTTCATCTTTCTTCATCCTCTTCCTCTCCTCCAATCGGCGGTCATGGATGAAGTATCGTTTACCACCCTGCACCCAGTCCTTTAAGGAAAAAGCAGGCAATGATGATGAGGTGGAATAGACGATTGATTTCATCATTGCCATCTGCTTTCCCTGCCAAGACCGCCACTTAGAATTACCCAAAAATGGGTCTAGATATTCATGCACCTGCAGGGGGATATATGAAACATTAGAAATTAAAGCAGGAGGGGAGGCAGGAAGGATGAATTCATTAGGATCAGCATTAAAAGAAGGGGGATTAGGAAATAAAATAGACGAAGAACTAAAAGAATCAAACAAAGGAGGAGTGATCCCTGTTTCACTCCTAGCAGGTTCCACAAAAGACTCAATGTCGGATGCAATAGAATCACTGCAGGCAGAATATGAGCAGCTAGGAACTTCTATGATGAGATGGACCTTCTCCTCCGGTGATGAGGTAGAAACCTCATAACTAAGGAAAATATCCTCCTCAGTGCAACTCGGCGTAGCTTCGGGCTCCATTGGCTCATCCTGCACATCTAGAAATTCAGCAATAAGAGCAGAAGATACATGCATACTGATACAAGAAAATATCTAAGTAGAAATAGGGCTCAAGATAGAGTCCGATAGGAGGGAAGAAATGTCCTCAGATACAGAATCCATAGGAAAGGATGGCACCATAGAGGAAGGAAACCCCACAATGTCGTCGTAGTGATCAACAACGACGCTGATCGACGCATTCATTGTGCTCCCAAGATGATCCGGGGGCCTAACGTATGTGTCATCAGCGATGGAAGGAACGGTGGCATAGGAAGGCAGTGGAATGGAGATAAGTGTTGGCTCATCATCCTCTTCCAATTGCAATTTCCATTGCTCACAGTCTTTCAGCGCGTGATCAAAACTCTGACAACACAAGCAGCGCCTCCCAGTAGGTTTTGACCATGGAGAGGCCAAACCACCCGATGAAGGTGATGCTCGCGATGGAGACGCATAATTATAATATGTAGGTTCATTGTATGAAGATCTAGATTCTCCATATGATGAACTATATGGATTATAATGATGGCTTCCTAAATGACAAGAATCACTAGAATGACTAAACGATTTACACCATCTACATTGTTGATAAGCATACATATTGGTGCAAAGATGGATTCACAAATAATATAAGTTGAAAAATAACTCAGTATGCACGAAGGAAAAATTAAATCAACAGAAAGCTAATTTTTAAAATACTTAAAAACAGATAAAATGGGAATTTACAAATACTAAATAAAAACAAATGCGATAAACAAATGGAAAAGAACTTATATCTCACAACTCTCCCTCTCCAGAAAACTCACACGACTGTGTTCCCCGGCAACGGCGCCAAAAACTTGATGGCGCAAATCTTAGCACACCGCTATAGGCGGTAGTAAGACTGCGGCACGAAATGGCAGTGAACCGGTCGTTGTCAAGTAATAAAATGAGGAAGTAAATCCCCAAGTATCGAATCTCTCAAGGAACACAGTAAGGTGGAGTTAACATTCGAGGAAGTACTTGAGATCGAAGTCCTTTGGTCGGATGGAATGCGGAGGGGGGTTGATTAGTGGAAAATAAAAGAAAAACAACTATAACTACTCCTATGCAATGCCGCTATGCAATGCGTCGCTTGGCGGGATGGAATCTACGTAGGCCTTGAGCGCGCTACTTCGTAAGGGCGGATGGACGAGTAGGCAAGCAGAATCGAACTATGCAGGCCTTGAGCGCGCTGCTTCGTAGGGCGAGTGGATTACACGGGCCGCTATGCCGCGCTTCGCTAGGGGGATGGACGAGTAGGCAAATGGAGTGAGGGGCGTAAGCACCTCTTCGACAAGCACGCCACTAGCAATTGCTAGTGCGGCGACGAACGTGACGGCGGGATGGAGGATGGAATGGGGCGCACCTCAAGCAATTGAAACAACAAGCATTTCACATAGACATGAAATATATAAAAATACAAACTAGTTTAAGTGCTCTACTTCATCATAATACAAAGATCTACACATATACACTTCAATAAGAGAAGAACAAGGCAAGAAATTGACCGAATCCGAAGGCTTGTTGGAGATTCACGGTCGGAATTGCTGGGTTATCAATCCGCGTCCAAACTCGGTCAGCAATTGCGTCCGGGGTAGAGAGAGCTGTCACGACTCTCCAATGGACCCGTCTTCTTCGTCTCACGATCCGGCGGAGGTTGCAAACTTCCTCTAGCTTGAAGGAAATGGTGGCTAGATCTCCTTTGAAGCTCTAGGATGAAGGAGGAGGCCAAAGGGACGAAACCCTGGTGGAGATGGCGAAATCGGCGCTGCTGTACGGCGTGTACGGAACTCCCTCTTTTAGGTCGAAGCTGCAGCATTTATAGAAAAACATTAGAAAATTGGTCACGCATGGTCGAACGCACGACCGTGCGTGGACCGTGCGATACTTAATCTCAGCAGGCGTGCATGGGAAGAAGGCATGCGCCCGTGCGTTTTGCTCACCCACGACCAACACCGCCCATGCGTCCAAACGCACGGGTACATTCCGACGCTCAGAAATCATCCAGACACAGGTCGACCGTGCGTTTTACTCACGCACGGGCGAATCCGCCCGTGCATTAAAATGCACGAGTAAACTCCGACGCTCCGTTTTCTGCCCAGACACAAACGCATGACCGCCATCGACCGTGCGTCAAGGAAACGCACGACTGTGCGATATGCACAGAAATTACATTGGGGAAAACGGGACGATCAGGTCACCTGCATACAAGAGACACAAGCTGGGAAAGTACTACCAGCAGCACAGAGATAATGAGGATACAATGGGGAGCACGCAGTGCTTACCCCCAACAACAAAGTGCGCAATTGCACAACAAATTGGGCCCAAAGAGTGCACTTTGTGAAGAAATGTGTTCAAGCGAATTTTAAGCGATAATGAACTAAAAGATAAGTGCAAATGCCTGAAAACTAGCCCAGATGAGTCCGAAAAAGTGTATATAAATGGGACTCATCACCCGCGAACCCGCGAGACTCCATGCATCGGAAGTATCTTCAAGAAAACTCGATCTCCCACCTGGAACTCTACCATACGATGGCGTGCATCGTAGTACTTGGCCTGCCTTCTCTGGGCCTCCAACATCCTGTCTCGAATCAGTCGCACCTGAGCTTCGGTGTCCTCCACAAACTCTGAGCCGAGTGCCTTGGGATCCTCATCCTGAATCTAAGACAATGGTGTCCTGCACCACCGTCCGTATAATGCCTCGTAGGGTGCCCTGTCTATACTAGCCTGGTGACTGTTGTTGTATGAGAACTCGACTAATGGCAACAGTCTCTCCCATGGCTCCCCGCGGTCCAGAATGCAAAGGCGTAGAAGATCCTCTAGGGTCCGGTTGGTACGCTCCATTTGTCCGTCTGTCTGGGGATGGAAAGCTGTACTAAATATCAACCGGGTGCCTAGGTAGGCCTGCACGGCTCTCCACTCCCTTGACGTAAATCGTCTATCTCGATCCGACACGATCATCCTATGCACACCATGATACCGAACAAGTAGCTCCACGAACCTCTGTACCAAAACACCGACCGGAGCGTCCTTCCTAACTGGAATGAATCTGGCCACCTTTGTCAATCTATCGACGATCACCCAAATCGAGTCATTTCCCGCATGAGATCGGGGAAGACCGTGTATAAAGTCCATCGCAATGTCGTCGAACTTCCACTCTGGTACCGGGAGTGGCTGTAATAATCCGGCTGGGTTTCGGCACTCCGCCTTCATGAGTTGGCAAGACTCACAGTGGGTCACAAAATAGGTGATGTCCTTCTTCATACCCGGCCAGTACATGGTCCTCTTCAGATCCACTGTCATCTTAGTGATACCCGGGTGCACAGAATATCTACTGCAATGAGCCTCTGTCATAATATCCTCCCGAATCCGGCTCCCTTTCGGTATATACACTCGGCCTCTAAAACTCAACATGCCGTCCTTCAACGAATAGTCTCCAGCTGAGCCTGCCTCCAAGGCTCTGAATATCGGCTCTAGCTTGGCATCCTGCCTCTGCCCATCCCTGATGCGGTCCCGAATGTCATATGTGGTACCCATCACCGCTAAGTACTCCTCGTATAGCTCCGGGTCATCCTTGGATACTAAGGAGATCTGCATGTCTTCGAACATCCGTACTAGCTCCATAGCCATCAACTTGGGCTTTGTTCCTAACGTGGTAGCTCTCCTGCTCAGAGAGTCTGCTACTACATTCGCCTTCCCTGGGTAATAATGCATCGTGCACTGATAATCTAATAAGAATTCCACCCAACGCCTCTGCCAGATGTTCAGCACCTTCTGTGTATCTACGTACTTCAGATTCTTGTGATCTGAGAATATGTTGCAGTGGACACCGTAGAGGTAGTGTCGCCAGATCTTTAGAGCGAATACAACTACTCCCATCTCCAAGTCATGCACCGGGTAATTCTACTAATGATTCTTCACCTAGCGGGAAGCGTATGCTAACATGTGCCTGTTCTGCATCAGAACGGCACCCATCCCCTGGTATGACGCATCTGTGTACACCTGGAATCCTTCCCTCCCCGATGGAAGGGCAAGGATGGGGGCCGTAGTAAGATGACCCTTCAGCTCCTGGAAGGCTGCCTCACACTGCGACGTCCATGTAAAAGTAGCATACTTTTTCGTCAGGGATGTGAGCGGGAGGGCTATCTGGGAAAACCCCTGCACGAACTTCCGGTAATAGCCGGCAAGTCCCAAGAAACTCCACACGTCGGTGTCCGTCGTTAGTGGCGGCCAATCCCGTACTGCCTGGATCTTTGCTGGATCCACTGCTAGGCCATCTCCACTGATAATATGGCCTAGGAATGCCACCTCCTTCAGCCAATACTGGCACTTACTAAACTTCGCATACAGACGGTGCTCCCGAAGCTTCTCCAATGTTAGTGCCAAATGTCGTGCATGTTCCTCCTCCGTCCTCTAATAGATGAGGATGTCGTCGATGAACACGAAGAAAAAAATGTCGAGATAAGGCTCGAACACCCGCTTCATCGGGCTCATAAATGTTGATGGTGCATTTGTGAGTCCGAATGGCATCACCGTGAACTCATATAATCTGTATCGGCTGCTGAAAGCCGTCTTCGGGATGTCCTCCTCTTGGATCCTCAACTGATAATACCCCAACCTCAAATCCATCTTTGAGAAGCAGTGGGCTCCCTCTAGCTGGTCAAAAAGCTCATCTATCCTCGGCAAAGGGTACGTGTTCCGCACTGTCAACATATTCAGTGCTCTGTAGTAGATGCACAATCGGAGCGTCCCATCCTTCTTCTTTATGAATAGCACCGGAGCTCCCCAAAGTGAGGAACTCGGTCTAACGAACCCAGCTTACACCAGCTCCTGTAGCTTGCTTCGGAACTCTACTAACTCCTTTGGGGCCATCCAATAAGGAGCTCTTGATACCGGCTTTGCCCCCGGCACCAGCTGGATCTGGAAATCCTTCTCGCGGTGGGCTGGCAGCCAGGGTAGCATCTCCGCATATACTTCGGCATAATCCCGCACGACCGGGATGCTTGACACCGAGTCTTTGACTTCAGTCGCCTCGAAAAGCACCTGATATACCTCGTCTCCCTGCAGGTGGGCCTTGACGGCCTGAATAGATGATAATAAGAGGCGAGAGGTGGGTATAGTACCATCGATTACTACTTCACCGTCTTCATGCTTTAGAACAATCCACCTTGCCGGACAGTCAATCTTTGCATGGTTCCAGTACAGCCAATTCATGCCCAGGATCAGGTCGTAGTCTTTCATCTTCAGCAGAGTCGTCGGGGCCTCAAACAGTCTTCCTCCAATCTCTACGTTCATGTTGCATTTGGCATTTGTTAGAACCTCTGATCTGTTCGGAAATCGTACCCTCCTGTAGATGCCCTCGAAGTGTTGGACTTGGTCCAGGTCATCTACTAATTTTATTGAGGTGAACGAGTGCAAGGCACCCGTGTCAAACGGGGTATATGCGGTTTTGCCGCAAACACGTACTGAACCTAGGTGATATTGTTGTTTGGTTTAAATGCTGTCACAACCCGCATTTTCTCCGAATTTAAGAATATCAGAGTAAGAGAAAATACACGTCATGATGCCACGTCATACAGGAGACAACTGTAGACGCTCAGGCGGGAACCTATTACTTAACTAAACAAACTTGATTATATGATAAGTTATCATTTGAAATCATTTATCAGGGGTTTTGAGATAAGAACTGTGTCTCTCAGTTCGTGGATCAACTAGTCCACCGAGAAAGTATATATAATTGCAGCGGAATGTACTTAATTTAGTTTACTTAAAGTCCTACATGTATGCAAACGACGGAGCATGAAATAAATGATATGCACATAACTAGGCGTACTGTAAGAGTAGAAAATACCTTTAGTCGACTTTAAAGTTAAGGGTTTCAGTTAGAAAGAATGCAATGAGGATGAAGAAAAATCATTTTATAACTATAATGCACCTAGCATAAATCATTCCCAGAGGGTAAGATACACAAGATCTAAAAGTAGTGGCATAATCTGGCAAATAATCTATAAAGTATAAAAAGGGGCACAATGGGCGTCAACAACATGACACTAACCCATTGGCACCAACTAGTATGTCTGAGCACAAGAAGTAACTAAAAACAACTACCTCGCAGCAGCGGGGTGAACAACTACTAAAACTCTGAACTTCAGGCTACACCACTAGCCGTTACGGCTCTGAACCTGAGGCATTCAATAAAACAAAGAACGCCTCAGCAAGGGATTACAAGTGGCAGAAAACTAGCAGAAAAACAAGCAAGGCATAAGGGGTACCAACCCAAGCCAAAGTTACCGAAAGAGAGCCCCAAACAAAGAACCAACAAGCATCAAGTGCACTATATACCAAAAGAGGAACAAACATGTTCATTTATTTAGTTTCATCGATTAAAGAGACTGATCAGCTCAAATTATACGGGAGCGGTTAACTACCTCCGCTACCCCAAGCCCAAAAGCAGGTGGGGGTACCACTAGACCCAACCACCCAAACACGACTACCGTGCAAGGCTATAACATTTTCCCCCACTGTCCCCCAAACACAACTACTGTGAAGGGCTAAAGACAGTAGTTCTTATTACTTAAATTTTATTTAAACACGGGACGCAACCCGAAAGGATAATCACTGGAAGGCCCTAAGAAAAAAATAGGGTCAAGGCAAAGTACACCTCGATCAATATGAATCATAAGAGTAACTCAAATGTTAACAGACCACAACGAGTAAAAGGATACAACCAAGAGGGTTTCAAGATCAGGAGCACCGAAGGGACACTGGCAATCATCTTGGTACACTAGAGAGGACAAAAGATTAAAACATGGAAATCGCAACGAAATCACATGCGCACCTTGCGGGGTTCCAAGGGGCCGCGCCCCTGGCGGGGTCTTAGGGGCAGAGCCCCTAACGGGGTCCAAGGGGCAGCGCCCCTGGCGGTGGTCTCGCCGCCAGGGGCGCTGCCAGAAATCACACAAAAATCACATCAAAATTTAGGACTTGTCGAAAAACTACAAGGAACTTCTCGAGAGCTCAAGGATTTCTCGAGAGGAGCATTTCTCGAGAGGAAGGCAGATTCTCGAGAGATGGGGGAATGTCTCGAGAGCTCAAGGATTTCTCGAGAGGAGCATTTCTCGAGAGGAAGGCAGTTTCTCGAGAGGAGGGCAAGGATTTCTCGAGAGATGAGAAATTGATTTCTCGAGAGCAGGGCAATTTCTCGAGAGGAAGGCAAGGATTTCTCGAGAGATGAGAAATTGATTTCTCGAGAGGAGGGCAATTTCTCGAGAGGAAGGCAATTTCTCGAGAGAGATCAGGGGATTTCTCGAGAGCTCAAGGAATTTCTCGAGAGAGGATAAGGGAATTCTCGAGAACTCAAGCATTTCTCGAGAGGTAGAGGGGTCTTCTCGAAAACTTGGCTAAAATAACTTCTCGGGACACTCAAAGACTTCTCGAGAAGGACCAATCAACGGCTAAAAAAATCCAGGGAACGACGGTGTCTTTCGGGAGAAATGCCCTGACGCTACACGGGGAAGAAAATTTAGGGTTTCTAACTATCACACAAGACGCTCGAAACACGAGCCCACAGCCCACCAAACATTTATCAGGAGGTAAAACCAAGATTTAACCAAACAAAGAGGAGGAGGAAGAAGCCACTTGCCTTAACCTTGCAAATTCGAAGATCTTCGCTCCGGAAGCTATGGTTCGGCTAGGAAAACACACGAGCACAGATTCCTGAAACTTTTCGGGTCGAAAGAAGGGGTTAGGTCACTACCCTAACTCCAAAAATTCCACAGAACGGGAAAAGCTTACCGCTAGAACGAAGATCTCGCCGAGAGCTTTCCAAATCTTCTCTCCTAACGCGATTCCGACTACTACAGCCCTAGAAATTGCCGATCGAACGCTCCTCGAAGCTCCGCACTCGCCCTTTCGCTCGGCGGCTGATTTGATCGAGGGAGGAAGAAGATGAATAGGAGGAGGAGATTTTAGGCTTATATATATAACCCTAAATTATTATTTAATTAATAAATAAATTCCCCAATTTACTTAAACTGCGAGGGCGATCAAAACACCTCGGGTTTCTACGAAATTCGCGCCTTAACTGAAAAACGGTGCTACGAATCCAACGGCGGAGTCAGAATTCAATTCCGACGAGCCAAACTCCGGACAAAGCCTTCCGAAGCTAAAATCTTGATATCCACTCAAAATCTTCACTTTAACTCGAAACGACGCGAAATCTCGCCTGCTTGACCTAAATCACAAGATTTAACTAAGCTAAAACTCGAAACACTACCAGACGAGCTGACATAACGCCCTTACGCCAAAATTACGTCACAGAGGGTACGTAAAATAATTAACGAAAATCAGGGGCGTTACAAATGCTAGGGTGAATCTAGGGTTTATATGGTGCTAATAGTTATAAGAAACTTCAAAGTACCTGTGATGACCCTTGCCGGGTCCCAGAGCTGTGCCATGTCCAAGGCGTACATCTGCTCCCTGTTTTGCCTCTGATCTCCGCCCTGAAATCCACGACCTCGTCCACGTCCCCGGACCCCGAAATGCTGGGACTGTGGGCAGCCTGTAGTGCTAGTGGTGCATTCCTCTGAGGGAAGTTTCTCCTGATGTGGCCAGTCTGGTGGCAGTGGTAGCACTCCGGAGGTGGCCCACCTCCTCCAATCCTCGGCATCTCCCGTATCTGTAGAGGCTGGGGAGCCAACACTACTGGCTCAATCCCTTTGCTCCTATCTCTCCTCCTGTAAGGGTCGGACCTCCGTCCTTCTTTCCCCAGCATCTCGACCTCTCGGTTGGTCCCTTCTGCCTCTCCGTCCCTGGTCCTCCATCGGTCTCTTCCTTCCACGAACAGTTTGCTAGTCTACCTCCAACTTTTTGGCCATCTCCAAGATCTTAGTCATACTGCCGTCGGAGACGAAGAGGAGGGCCTGCCTCAGCTCATCAAGAATTTCCTTGTAGAACCTCTTTGCGTATCCTGTGTCATCCAGCTGATACGAAACTGCAAACCAGGATAGCGGGTAAACTCCCGGTGATACTCCAGAGCTGTCCTGCTCCCCCGCCTCAACTACAGAAATCTATCCTCCAGCTCATCTCTTACAGACTGCGGCACAAAATGATCCAGCAGTGCTGCCTTGAAAGCATCCCAAGAAACATCTGCAGCCTCTAGTCCTGTATATGACGTGTCCAGGAACCTCTTCCACCATCTCTTTGCATGGGACTCCAAGCATCAGACCACCAGTGGCACCTCCATCTCTACCGGGCACTGAATCCCTATCAGCATCTCCTCCATGATGTCCACCCACTCCTCAGTCCTCACAACTGCCTCCGTCCTGAGGTATGATGGCGGGGAGAAACTTCAGAAGACGCTCAGCCAGTTGGCCCCATGGTTTTGCTGAGGAGTCAGTGCCTGCTGAGCCCTGAATGTCTCCAGTATGGCAGTCAGTGTTTGTCCCATCTCTGTATGCTAGAACGGAGTAGGAGCCGGTGGTGGTGGAACGACGTTTGGAGTCGGTGGAACTCCATACTGCTGTGTAGGGTTCGTTGCAGGCTACACAAAAAAATTTCATTTGTAAGGGACTTAGCTAAAGAATATTCAGTTAGAAGTGGAATTTTTCATGTGATTTCCCTTATGGGCACACCATTGCTTCCGCTGCTAGTTTGTCCTCAAACTAAGCTCGCGCGGGGTGGCCCAAGGTTTGTGTACTTCTTTTCTTTTCTCCGGATCGAGGTTTGCTCTGATACCACTTTGTAAGACCCCTTTTTTCGTTTATAAATCCTGGGTCTTATGCCAAGAACCGTCGCTTTGCGGTGACACCCTCGCTCGGGAAGGTCGCCACTACAAAGCGCCCATCCTGCCAGCCATGTCGATCACAAGAGAAGTAAAGCTTAAACCATCTTATAGAAGCCAAGTCCACATCACATAGAAAGTAAAACCATCATAAATAGATGTCCACATCAAATATCTGAATAAAAGGTACGATAACAATAAAGAGCTCATGCGCTGTACATCAATTCCTCACTACAAAAGACACTCGCGGAAGCAAAACAACTAGAAGTGACACTCATGGATCTTGAGACTGGAGCTCTTGTGCTAGACTGTCCCGCCTCCATCTACACTGGCCTCTCGTGCTGTTACGTCTCCTCGATCTCCTAAAATGATAAGGTCCACCGACCGTTAGTCAAAAGACAATGCCAATCCCCCACACCTCCCCAGGTGACTCCTAGGCACCGAGCGGGAAGAATAAAGCGGAGGACAACAAGGGGTGTAAACAATAGCAAATGACGGGAATATATTCTACAGGGGATGTCTACCACTACGCAATATATATCATAGTTGAAGCAGTAAGTAAAGTAGGGTAAGAACAAGTAAAGTAAGCAAGTAGAGCAAATATATATAAAGGTAAGTAAGGAAACGTAACCGTTGATTTATAGGAATGACCAAAGTTTAGGAATATTTTATAAGAAAATATATTTTGATATCTCAAAAAAGATTGTATTGAAGATTCCTTTTTAAACAAGAGAAACAAAACTTTTTATTAACTGTTGTTAAAGCCTGGCGTTAAGTGTTAATGTTGGGCGTTAGCTCTCCAGAAAATATTCCTTAGAACAAAAAGATTGTCACAGTGATTTTACTTATGAAATCTTAAATGAAATACAATTCCAGAAAATCAAAGATAATGAAAACGATTATTGTATTTCAAAGATAATTACACAAATGTTAATTTTATTACTTTGATGAAAATATAAATTAAAACATTCTTGAAGAGGAAATAAAATCAATTGAATAGAACATTAAAAGACATGATTTTATTTTATAATAAATTGAATACATAAATGTTTGATTTCTATAACGCTAGAAATCAAGGCGAGAATATGTAAAAACACGTTTTTTTGTTTCACTGGTCCTTCTCCCAAGGACCGGTTGGCTATAGCCTATCTAACCCCAGATAAGGCATCTAGCCACCGCTTAGATCTAACCTCGACCTAGTCTCCACGCACAAGGTGGCGAATTACCCCCTAAGCCGCACAA
Organism: Dactylorhiza incarnata; assembly: GCA_033032865.1. Lineage (NCBI taxonomy): Eukaryota > Viridiplantae > Streptophyta > Magnoliopsida > Asparagales > Orchidaceae > Dactylorhiza > Dactylorhiza incarnata. The sequence continues at coordinate 736,161 of JAWHQI010000210.1, forward strand.
GGACCTAGTTGCCAACACAAGGCGAATTACCCACGAAATCCTTCCCGGAATCTGACGTTCTTCCCGAACGATTTCTCCACACCAAAATACAAAGAAAATAAAATAGAAGATTACAAGATAAAGTAAAGAGAAACTCCCCAAGAAATTCTAAAGGTTAAGACGAAGGTGATGTAGATGTTGGCGTTCTTGAAACGATCGTCCTTCGTATGGGCTATGCGTTGTAGACCTTCTCCTTCAAAATCCTCTTTAGATCATCATGATAGCCCAAGAGAGATCTCTCAAATGTTGGACATGAGACTCTCTTAAAATTATTAGAATTCTGTAATCATCACACAAATAATGAGAGGGGCTGCTCTTTAAATAGGCACGGGAGCTAACGTGTGGCGTTAAGAGTTAACGCCAGTGTTAGAGATCATGTACAGTCATGGTTGAGATCGTGCAACCGTCGGGATCATGGCAGATTTGTGGACTCAATGCGGGCGTTAAGAGTCAACGTTGGCGTTGTCTCTTGGTACTCGACGGTTCTACTTCTCGATGACATCCCCTTCTCGACGACATCCCTTATCGACGAGAAGTTAACGCAGGGCGTTAACTCTAACGCACGACATTATCTCTCTTTCCAAAGAGTCATCTCCATTCAGTATACTACTCATAGGGATGTGTAGTTATAGTTCCTGTACAACCTGCACACTATAAACACACAAAATTCAAGATCAAATACAACACTGTATTTGTTATTGTTGGATCGGTAGGTGCCCTTAGAGGGGGGTGAATAAGGGTTTTTAAAAACTTATATTATATTTCGAAAAGCTTTGAAATAATGTGAGATTAAGACAATAAGAAGTCAAGTAAAATAATTGAAATAAAGTAGAGACATGCTTTATTAATGTCAAATAGGGTTTTACAAAAGTTGATTTCTATAATGCTAGAAATCAGTGGCGATGAATAGTAGACTCTTTTTGTTTTCTATCCCGCCTCGCATCCCCACGAACCGGTGGCCCTAGCCTATCCTCCCCAGATTCGGCCTCAAGCCGCTCTAGCCAACCCTTCCCCGGATATGGCCTCGAGCACCCCCTAGACCTACACCCGAAACCTAGTCTCCAACACGAGGCAAATTTTTGCCCTAAGTCCTACCCAGACCTAGTCGCCAAAACGAGGCAAATTTACTACACGATTTACAAGAAAAGATGTGAAATAAAAAGTCAATAATATAAAACTCCCTATATGGATCTCTTGGAGAAGTGGACGAAGGCCCGCAGAGTATGATCATAGTCGATGCGGTCTTTCATCACGATGATGATGCGTGTTGAAATCTTCTCCATGGATCTCCTTAAGCCTTTATGGATTTGTGGGAGTATCTCTCTGAAACTTCCTCTGTATGTTGTGGCACGAAGCTCTGGAATTTTGGATATCAAGAGGATTATGAAGACGGAGCCAAGGGGTCTTTTTTATAAACTCAGTGCTAGCGCCTGCGCTAGTGCTGCCACCGGCGCTATCCCATTTTAGGATATATTCTGCGCGGCAGAATCTTCAATATGAGGAAACAATTCTCTATTTCCTTCTGTGCTCCGCGCTATCGCCTGCGCTATCGGATACCGCCAGGCGCTATCTCCTTTTATATGTGCTCCCGGAATTGCGCTTAAGCATTCTTTTCGTCAATCGAATTTTTGTCGACCGGAGTTCGTCGATCGAGCTTCATCATTCGTCAAACGGAAATTCGTCAAACGCAAGATCGTCAAACACAAGATCTATTTCATCGAGCGCAGCTACGCTATGATGAGCATTTTGTCGAGCGCAGCTAACAGTTCATCGAGCGAACGCTAGCGCCAGCGCTAGTACTAGCGCGCCGCGGTAGAGTAAGCAGTTCATCGAGCGCCAGTCTGCATCTCAGCGGTTCCTTAGCGCTAGCGCCGGGCGTTAGTTGATACCGCCGGCGCTAGTAGGAGTGTTGGATTTGATGGCTCAAATTTGGGGGCAACCTTCTTATGTGCTCCTTGAGTCATGTGGACTTTGTTATCCTGCACACTTAAACACACAAGATCAAATACACATAGGATTTGTTATTCTCAAACCTAGGATATGCGGAAGACCGTGTTCCAACAAACTCCCCCTTTTGATAATAACAAATCCATTAATGATAAATCAGAGCATTAATATATAAGCATGATGAAACTTACTTGTGTGTGTGTGAGAGTGATGACTTAGGATAATTATCGATTTTAGCATTTAGAATTGCTCCCCCTAAATACATGCTCCCCCTAAGTGAATGCTCCCCTAATATGTAAGTTATCATCTTAATTAAGCATGTTAGTTTTATATTTTGATAGCAGATTATATTTATCATGTTAGTTCTCCCCCTTTTGTTATTAGCAAAAGTGGGTAAGGAGACGTCACTTAAAAGTTGATAATAAGATAAAGGCATGATCAAGCTTTTTAGAGAGAATGATAAGGAGTTTTAGAATAATCTTTATAGAGATAGATCAGAGTTTTTAGCTTAAAGATGAATAATATAACATTTGCCAAGTAATCATATTATAATGTTAGTTTTCTCCTTTATATAAGAGTTTTAAGCATAAAAAGGTAATGATTTCTAAGTAACCAATCTACCCAGACAATACGTCTACACCCTAGCCCCGTACTAAGTGATGGATGGGCATGAGGAGCTGCAAACATGCCGTAGGTTGGGGTGTTAGTCCCATATGCAAACACTAGACAAAACTCAACCTAACACTCTTTCCCCCAAGTGCCTCGCAAGGCCCCACTGGAACCCTCCCCGGTTAAGGACAAGACATGACTAAAGATAAAGGTTATCTAATGTCAACAACCCTATGCCCCCGCTATGGTGAGATATGTAATCATGGATAATAATTATTGGAACCATTAGGCATTTAAATTTAGTGATAAGTTCATAGCCTATGGGTTTATATTTTTATTTGAATTTATGAAAATACTCACATAGCTATTTTGAAATCCATTAGTGAATCAGAGTTTTTAGCAAAAAAATATTCATGTTTAGAGTAACCAATATAAAGTTTACCAAGAAAGTCTACCACTTGTTGAAAGAAAGGAATGTTAAGATTCAAGTGATGATGCACAAAAAAATTAAAAGACTTTAAGTAAGCATGAAAGCGCAAGGTAAAACAATTATATGGTTATGATGTGGAAGACTTATAGAAATACAAGAAACATCTTATTGTAATCAATGATGATCCATAAAAAGATATATGAGTTAAATTTCTAAAAGAAGATGTTTTTGTAAATCATTGTTCAAGTAAAATCTTTAAATTCAATAATAAAGTAACCAAACATGAAATAATGTTACCAAAAAGAGAGTACTACAATGTTATTTTAATTCACAATTTCAAATCATACTAAACATTGTAGAAAGCATGCTAGGTTATCTAGTGCATTTCATAAATAAAGAGTAGTATAGAATTAGCATTAGGATCCAATACTCATGAGAAGAAGTGTTATGAAAGATAATGATGTGCACATAAGTGTATTTTGAATAGAGTAAACAAATGTTTTAATCAAAAATACAAGAGATATGTAAAGTAAAGAGCATAATAAAACACAAATAATTTTACTTCCACACACTTCAATGCACAAACAAAATGTACAACTACCAAGGTGCTTTGCACACACAATGCTCATTAAGACTTATCAGGGTGCAAAGTAGTGCTTGGGGGATCACATATTTTATTTTATTTTAATGTTGAGACTAGTGATCCGGTGTACTTAAGAGTAAGTGGTTTTTATTTTGAAAGAAAGATATGGTTTGCACAAGATACTTTACTATTCTTTCCAAGGTGCTCAACCTCACAACGCTTATTAAGAGTTATCAGGAGGTTCAAGTAGTGCTTGGTGGAGTTATCTTTGTCACTTTATTTTATGATTTTTGTTTTGTACAAAGTTCTCCGAATACACTTGTTTTGCAAACCAATATAATTTATGAAAACATAACCACTTTTCATAACTATTAAAAGTGCAAAAAAGGATTGTAGGTAAGATACTTGTGCAATTTTAATTCATTGTTCTAATACACAACATACACAAGCATTCTTAGATTAAACACATATGTAGACAATGCCAAAATAAGTGAGTGAATAAAGATCATTATCAAACATAAAACATTTACTCATACTTAGAAACATGCTAAGCTTAGTTCTACACAACTTTTATAAGACAATTGATGCACATATTACTAGATATATCAAAGCATGAAAAAAAACAATGTTCAAAGTAGTTTGAAAAGATAAATTGCAACATTATAGAAGTTCTAAATAATAGATTAAATCATGCTTGATTTTCATAGGAAAATCCATACAGTTTTTTTATAGTTTTAATGTTTTATATTTTTGTATTTGTTTTTTTGCAAAAAAATAGACCCTAAACAAAAGACAGACAAAAAAAGGCAAAACATATTTTTTTGTAATTAGGCTTTTGTATTTTTGTATTTGATTTTTGCATAAAAATAGACTTTAAACAAGAAAAGCAAAACATATTTTTTTTTGTAATTTGGCTTTTGTATTTTTGTATTTGATTTTTCAAAAATGAAATATAATCAAAAGTGCAAAAAGAAATAGTACATATAGATTAATATATTTTTAAGAAATTTTCAGAATTTTAAAAATGCAGAAAAACGAATAAGTGTGCTAGCGCTAGCGCGGGAAACAGTACACGATTTTTTATGGTTTTGAAATTTTTTAGTTGTTGATCTTGATTAAGTGTCCCAATAGTAGTTTCATGCTGAAATTTCAGAATTTTAGGAGATGTTTTCGATGGTTAAAAATTACAAAATTGTGTTTGTGAATGTGTTTTAACTCGAAAGATCTAGGACACCTAACTCAAGTCGTAATAAACGAAATCTTGCATCACTAAGTAGTACATACAGTGGAGAATAAATTTAGGTATCTTATAGAATTTTGTTTTCTCAAAAAATCAGAAAGGTGCGATATCGCCTGCGCTAGCGATAGCGCTGGCGCTATCGAGACTTTAGTTAAATCCCCTTTACTTTTTCATTTCGGCCATTTCCATTGACTCTCTCCCGAAAAACCCTAGAAGACGACTCAGCCCACGCGTAGATCTGAGGTAAAACTTCATCTTTTCTTATGATTTTTGTTTTAAAACTTGATTTTGATGTTAGAGATGAAGATATTTGAGGTTTTTTGGTGGTTTTAGAAACTAGATCTACAATGGTTGATTCTTTTCTTCGAGATTTTTGTTTTACATTTTTATGAGGATTTTGGTTTTGATCTTGGTTTGGATTATGTGGGTTTCTTGGATCTAGCAAGTTAGGATTTGAAAATATTTTATTTTAAGGAGATTTTTACCATTTTAGATCGGAGGACTAGTGCCGGCGCTACAGTGGGCGCTATTGATAACGCTGGGCGCTAGTGATTATTGCTTAGTTTTAATTCTTCTTGTAATGTGGCAGATGGCACCTGGATCTAAAGGGAAGAAAAGTGCAGAGCTGGCCGTGGAAGCAGCAGTAGTGGGTGTTCCTTATATCATGGAGTTTGACATGCCTCGTCACCACCATATCATGCAGCTATTTGCTGCCTCCGAGGTGTTGAATTTATTTTCTCCTGATGGGTTTTCTTCAGAATTAGTTCGAGATTTCTATACGCACTTGGAGAACCCATCGTAGACAGAGATGGATGGAGGAGTGCAGTCTTTGGTGCAGGGACACGTGGTAACAATTACTCATGACCAACTGAGGAACGTGTTTGGATTGACTCAGCATCCAAATCATTTGGAAATTGTTGAGAAGTTTAGAGTAGATAGAGGCTGGACTCAAGTGAATATGGTGCTGCATAATAGGGAATGCAGGAGTCTGATCTCCTCAGTGTCGTCACTCACAGTAGACACCTTGGTCGTTCAAGATGTACTACGACATACAATCCTGCTGAAGTTGGGTAATACAGCAAAAGTCACAGCACAACTAAGTTATGTCTCCTATTTCATCTTAGAGGAGGAGAAATTTGACGTGGCAGATTTGTTACTTTCCTTGATTCCCTATTCATACAAGTTACGGCACCCTTCCCGTCAGAGATATAACAACTTTCCCCTGGGTGGCATCATTCAACGGGTTATTCAGGTGATGTATCCTTCTATAGAAGTAGGTTTTTACTTGATAGATTGCTTTCCTCCAATCTATAGTACTTCACACTTACGAGCTACATCCCACCCGGATGAGCCATCGTCATCTGCTCGACCACCACTCTGGCGAGGAGCATCATCTCGAGGGGCTCGAGATGATTCATTTGAGTTTTTTCGAGAAGAAATGGGAGAGCGGATGACAAGAGTGGAGAAAGATGTTTCTGGTATAAATAAGATGGTGAAGTTCATGATCAAGGCATTAAAGCTAAAACCATCTACACCAGAGCGGAGGGAGTGGGACAGCCCAGAACATGATCCACCCCGTCATTCGATTCGGAGGACTCGCAGAAGACAATCCCCAAGTCCTAGTGTGGAGGAGATAGATGGGGAAGAGTAGTGGAGTAGGAAGGTCCGAGGGGAACAAGTTTTTAGTTTTGTAATAATACAGGTATTTTGACACATGTTCTTGGATGCTTGAATGTTTTTATCTGATTCCTCTTTGGTAGCTTTTTAAAGGTTTTGTTTTATATTTTATTTATGAATTTTGAAGTTATGAAGTGGAGATGTTTAGGCAATTTTAATATCATATGTAGTATTTTTAAAAAAAACTTATGGTTAGAGATTTTATTATCACATAGTAATTTTGAATTCAATTGTTGATAAATGATGTATATATATATGTAATGAATATAAGAATAATAGATAGGTCACCAAAATAAAATATGATTTTGAGTTTTGATTTATAAACTTATTAAGTTTTTTAAGAGTTAAGATCATATTTCCTATAATATATGAGATGACTAGCTTTTTTTAAAAAATAAAGCAAGAAGTTAAAGCATATCATGAAGTAGAATAATTGATACTTTATTTTTTGTTGATTTCTACTTCATGCGTTTGGTGATACCTAATGAGTAAGAGATTTAGGGATCCAAAGGGGACCAAGAGTGGTGGTTCCTTTGGGTACCCAAATATATCGTGTAGGTTTGTGGGTAGATATTGATGAATGGGTCCTTTCATGTGATGTTAATGTTTCAGTTTTAGTTTTGGGCCTCCATTCAAACTTTGGTTTAGTGTTATTCTTATATGTGAAATTTCCATTGTGATAATCTTTATATTGATGATTATTGAAAGTATTTTTCATAGGAAAGTTGTGAGCATTTAATTTTATGTTGGGAGAAGATTGATGTTGTAAGTGATAATGATGATAGTATTTTGGAATTTCATTTTCAATCTTTTGAAGTTTTTTATTTCCATTGTTTGGTTTATTCATATTTTGAGATATCATATTTAACTTGCTTTTGGAGTTTGCTTGATATTGAGAATTTTTCTTTAAGATTTCATTAACCAAGATAATTTTAGTTTCTAATTCATTGTTCTTAAGTTTCAAATTATGTCTAGCTTTATTATACGCAATTATGCTATTTTTAAGAGTACAAACAATTGAATCAATATGGTTTTGGTATTCATTTCTGTATTCCTCAAATGTTTCATCTCTCTTCAATTTCAATTTTATAACTTTTGCATGTAGCACAATCACCTTTTAAAGATGAACTTTCTAAAGATAATTTTTCATTATGTTCTTTTATACAAATAATTTCTTTTTCAAGTTCCTTGAGTTTTTCCTTAATATTATTACAATCAAAACAAGGTTTTGTGTTTTCAAGTAAAGGACAAGATGGTGAAACCACATCACAATTTAATTCTAAATTAACATTAGCTTTTAACCTCTTATTTTCTAAACGTGAATTTTTATTAGTGATTTTCAATTTCTTGATCTTACGTTTAGCCGTTTTTAGTATTTTGAAACTAGAGATGGAAGTTATCACACAAGAAGAAGATTTAGACTTTCTTACAGCACTTTTGCTAGAGGCAAAATGTGAGCATGAAGTTCCTTCGTTATCTTTTAGGCCTTCCTCCATCATAGATGAATTTTCATCTTCTTTTTCTCTTGATGTATTGCTCTCTTTTCCAAGTTAGTTTCCATGATTTCCATGGCTTTGTTACGAGAGAGATCTTCTTGAATAGTAGTGGATGCTTGTATGTCCTTCTCGTCCTGTGTTTGTTCTTTACCTGCGAGAGGAAAATCATACATTTCTTCAAGAAATTGCCATACTTTGTATGCACTAGAAAAACAATATATTAATTTGAAAATTTTATTTGATAGACCACAAAATAAATTATGTTTGGCTTTTGCATTTAGTTGACGTTCCTTTTTATTTGATTCATCCACAGGTCTTACAATGGCTAAATTCCACACTTCGACATCTAGAGTCTTAATAAATTTTTCAATTAAAATTTTCCATCCTTTATAATTTGTTCCTTCAAATAAAGGTGGTTTAAGAGATATTTCTTCTTCACAGAAATTTTTCCCACTAGTAGAAGCGAGATCATGAGACGCCATTATTCCCGGTTGTTAAGCCGATTGGAATAAAACCCCTCTGATACCACTTGTTGGATCGGTAGGCGCCCTTAGAGGGGGGGGGGGGTGAATAAGGGTTTTTAAAACTTATATTATATTTCGAAAAGCTTTGAAATAATGCGAGATTAAGACAATAAGAAGTCAAGTAAAACAATTGAAATAAAGTAGAGAAATGCTTTATTAATATCAAATAGGGTCTTACAAAAGTTGATTTCTATAACGCTAGAAATCAGTGGCGATGAATAGTAGACTCTTTTTGTTTTCTATCCCGACTCGCATCCCCACGAACCGGTGACCCTAGCCTATCCTCCCCGGATTCGGCCTCAAGCCGCGCTAGCCAACCCTTCCCCGGATATGGACTCGAGCACCCCTAGACCTACACTCGAGACCTAGTCGCCAACACGAGGCAAATTTCTGCCCTAAGTCCTACCCAGACCTAGTCGCCAACACGAGACGAATTTACTACACGATTTAAAAGAAAAGATGTGAAATAAAAAGACAATAATATAAAACTCCCTATATGGATCTCTTGGAGAAGTGGACGAAGGCCCACAGAGTATGATCGTAGTCGATGCGGTCTTTCGTCACGATGATGGCGCATGTTGAAATCTTCTCCACGGATCTCCTTAAGCCTTTATGGATTTGTGGGAGTATCTCTCTGAACCTTCCTCTGTATGTTGTGGCACGAAGCTCTAGAATTTTGGATCTCAATAGGATTATGAAGACGGATCCAAGGGGTCCTTTTTATAGCCTCAGTGCAAGCGCCTGCGCTAGTGCTACCGCCGGCGCTATCCCATTTTAGGATATATTCTGTGCGGCAGAATCTTCAATCTGAGGAAACAATTCTTTCTTTTCCTTCTGTGTTCCGCGCTACCGACTGCGCTATCGGATACCGCCAGGCGCTATCTCCTTCTATATGTGCTTCCGGAATTGCGCTTAAGCATTATTTTCGTCGATCGAATTTTCGTCGACCGGAGTTCGTCGAGCGAGCTTCATCATTCATCAAACGGAAATTCATCGAACGCAAGATCGTCGAACACAAGATCTATTTCATCGAGCGCAGCTAACAGTTCGTCGAGCGAATGCTATGATGAGCATTTCATCGAGCGCAGCTAATAGTTCATCGAGCGAACGCTAGTGTCAGCGCTAGTACTAGCGCGCCGCAGTAGAGTAAGCAGTTCGTCGAGCGCTAGTCTGCATCTCAGAGGTTCCTTAGTACTAGCGCCAGGCGTTAGTTGATACCGCCGGTGCTAGAAGGAGTTTTGGATTTGATGGCTCAAATTTGGGGGAAACCTTCTTATGTGATCCTTGAGTCATGTGGACTTTGTTATCCTTCACACTTAAACACACAAGATCAAATACACATAGGATTTGTTATTCTCAAACCTAGGAGATGCGTAAGACCATGTTCCAACAGTTATTCTCAAACCAAGAGATGCGGAACATAGGCTCCAACAATCTCCCCCTTTTGATAATAACAAATACCTATATGAGAAATTAGAGAGATTAAGACAATTTGTGTTTATAGATAAGTGCGGCAATAAGATGTGTATGAATAACAGGTTAAAAGCGTGATAGATTTGAAAGTGATATTGCATACCCTTCTATATGAAGTCCTCCCCTACATAAGTGTTCTCTTATAATTTACTCCCCCTAAATATCTATTTTACTAGATTTCTCAATTTCTTCTCCCCCTTTATTATTAGCAAAAGTGGGTAGGGATGAGTGTATATCTACTAAGATTGATTAGGGACTACTTATTGAAGGATTGTCATGATCGAGCAAAGGATATTGTATGCACCTTCTATATGAGTACTCCCCCTACATAAATACTTTCTTTGAGTTTGAAATTATTATAATGTACTCCCCCTAAATATTAGATTTATATAAGTTATTCTCCCCTTTTGGTAGTATCAAAAGAGGGTTTAGGTGAGAGTGTGCAATAAGGAGTAATATGTTCTATGTCGAGAAGAAAAATAGGATGCAATATAAAGCTTGTTAAATACTCCTTGTTGAGAAAAATATAAGCATGATGGAACATAAAGTAGTAAGTAACATAGCTGAAATAATAAAGTAAGCATTCTTATTTTAAGATACCACTTGTTGAAAAGAATACCACGGTGTTAAAAATAATAGACATGAATGAGTGTAAATGGTAAACTTAGCAGAAGAATATAATTAGCACTCTTATACATAAACATCATTTTAGAAGATAAAATCATATAAAGGATAATGAGTTTTAAATTTGAAAAGTTGATGTTTGAGTTAAAGATTGAAGAGATGTTATTCCATTAAGATAAAATTGCAAGCATGATTTTTTGCATTTCAAGTAAACATAAACATTGTAGCAATCATGCTTTGTTATCTAGTGCATTTACTTAAGTTTGTAGAGAATAGTGTAGATGAGCATTAAGATCCAATTCTCATAAGTATAAGTTTTATGAAAGATAATGATGTGTACAATATAGTGTCTTGATAAAGTATACAAATGAATCAATCAAAAACACATGACAAATATAATGAAATAACACAACATTAAAAAAGATAAATAATATTAATTCCACAATATTTCAATGCACATGAATAAGGAGTACAACTACCAAGGTGCTCTGCACACACAATGCTTATTAAGACTTATCAGGGTGCAAAGTAGTGCTTGGGGGATCACTTTTATACTTTTTACCATTACTTTCAAATTTTATTTGTGATCCAGTGTAGTAAGAGAAGTGGTGTATAAATTGTTTGCTACAAGACACTTTACAATTCTTAGCCAAGACGCTCAACCTCACAATGCTCATTAAGACTTATCAGGAGGGTGAGTAGTGCTTGGTGGAGTTTTCCTTGACATTTATTATTTGTTTTTTAGTTTAGTAACTAAGGACTCTGAATTCACTTATTTTGCAAACATAGCATTTTAAACCACATTTCTCTAAAGAATAAGTTCATGAAAGACAAAGAATTGTAATAACTGATTCAATGTTGTGTAGGTAATCTATTTATGCATTTTAATTATTTATGTTATTACACTACACAATCATGCAAGTATAAGATTGTAAACATATGTATATTATCAATGATGAAACCGATTTCTCGGTCTCTATGGAGTTCGGGGCCCCCAACAAGTTGAGGGGTGGCCAACTCTTACTCCCCCCAAGGGAGAGCTCTAGGTTGAAGGTGTTGGAACTATGAACTGGACCAAGGGCTCGGCAAGGAGGTCCCACCACATACCCGGAAGATCTTTAGAGCGCTTCCCCTCCCAAGCCAATGTCGGGCTTGGGCACCACTGGAGGCTCTCCTCACCCCGCTAGAGAGAAAGTTGGGGAGGGAGAGAGAGAGAGCTAGGCTAGAACCAGCTTCCCCCAAATGGTGCCCCATTGATCCTATTTATATAATTCCTGATATTGGGCTGCAAGTAACCACAATCTTGTCCATGAAAATACCAAAATACCCTCGGAAATGGCTGCAGATAGCCAAATCCCGCTTTTCTGCAGCGCTAAATGCAGACCAAACCCTCCCCCCCGGAACTGGGCGAGAGGAGGTACCACGCGAGGCTCGGCCAGCCCACTAACTGGGGTGGGGCGAGACCCGGGGATCGGCCCCCTGCTGGTCTCTCCCCCTGCTGGGGCGGGGGCGAGACCCAGCCAGGGTCGGCCCCCTGCTGGTCTCGCCCCCTGCTGGGGCGGGGGCGAGACCCAGCCAGGGTCGGCTCCCTGCTGGTCTCGCCCCCTGCTGGGGCGGGGGCGAAACCCAGCCAAGGTCGGCCTCCTGCTGGTCGCGCCCCCCTGCTGGGGCGGGGGCGAGGGGGGTCGGAGGCCTCCTCCCATCGCCCCCCTGCTTGGACTGGGCGAGACCCAGCCAGGGTCGGCCCCCCTGCTGGTCTCACCCCTCTGCTGGGGTGGGGGCGAGGGGGCCGGAGGCCTCCTCCCCTCGCCCCCGTGCTGGGGCTGGGTGAGACCCAGCCAGGGTCGCCCCCCTGCTGGTCTCTCCCCTCTGCTGGTGGGGGTGCGGGGGCGAGTGGAGCTCGCCCCCCTACCTTGGGGCGGGGCGAGTGGAGCTCTCCCCCTACCTCGGGGCGGGGCGAGTGGAGCTCGCCCCCTAGCTTGGGGCGGGGCGAGTGGAGCTAGCCCCCTACCTTGGGGCAGGGCGAGTGGAGCTCGCCCCCCTACCTTGGGGCGGGGCGAGTGGAGCTCGCCCTCCCCCCCCCACCCCCCCCCCCCCCCTACCTACTGGGTCTCGCCCCATCCTGCTGGGGGTGGGGCGAGAGGGAGGGTTGGCACCTCCTCCTCTCGCCCCTCTACAAGGGCTGGGTGAGCGGAATGCCTCCGCCTCCACTGCTCTCCCCCTCGCCTCTACTACTCTTCCTGTCTGGGACCATGCGACCGAATAGGACTCTAAGGGGCCCTTAGGAGTACACTCGGTGAATTACGGGCTTGTACACAATCCCCGCTCTTTTTGAGCGAGGTACAAGCTAGGAAAGAAATGTCCAACCCCACATATTTGGCGAGTGGTGCTGAAAATCGTGCCATAGGCGAAACCCCCCTGGAAGAAAAACACAGCCTCCTCGAGAGGCCCTCCAACCCTGCCGGCTAGCGAGAGCCCAGCTAGCGATACCACCTTGGGAAAAAACATACAGTCACCCCGAGTGGTCTTCCAAGCCCGCCGCCTAGCGATTGCCCGGCTAGCGAGACCACCTCGGGAGAAAAACATACAACCTCCCCGAGATGTCTTCCCACCTTGCCGGCTAGCGAGACCACCTCGGGAGAAAAACATACAACCTCCATGAGATGTCTTCCCACCTCGCCGCCTAGTGAGAGCCTGGCTAGCGAGAACACCTCGCGAGAAAAACATACAGCCACCCCGAGTGGTCTTCCAACCCCGCCGACTAGCGAGAGCCTGGCTAGCGAGACCACCTCGGGAGAAAAACATACAGCCACCCTGAGTGGTCTTCCAACCCTGCCGGCTAGCGAGAGCCCGGTTAGCGAGACCACCTCGGGAGAAAAACATACAACCTCTCCGAGATGTCTTCCCACCTTGCCGGCTAGCGAGACCACCTCGGGAGAAAAAATACAACCTCCCCGAGATGTCTTCCCACCTCGCCGCCTAGCGAGAGCCCAGCTAGCGAGACCACCTCGGGAGAAAAACATACATCCACCCCGAGTGGTCTTCCAACCCCGCCGGCTAGCGAGACCACCTCGGGAGAAAAACATACAGCCACCCCGAGTGGTCATCCAACCCCGCCGACTAGCGAGAGCCCGGTTAGCGAGACCACCTCAGGAGAAAAACATACAACCTCCCTGAGATGTCTTCCCACCATGCCGGATAGCGAGAACCCGACTAGCGGAACCATCCGGGGGAAAAGAACATAGCCTCCCTGGGAGGTCAACCCGCCCTGCCGGCTAGTGAGATCCCGGTCAGCGGAACCGTCCGAGGGGAAAAGAACATAGCATCCCTGGGAGGTCAACCTGCCCTGCCGACTAGTGAGAGCCCGGTCAGCGGAACCGTCCGAGGGGAAAAGAACATAGCCTCCCTGGGAGGTGATCCTACCCTGCCGGCTAGCGAGAGCCCGGCTAGCGGAACCATCTGAGTGGAATTGCAGCACCAAAGACTTATCACCTTGCCAGCCTCTCCAGAGATCAACATGTACCCCCCGTCTAATGAGAGCCCGGGAGCGGAATCGATCTGGGGCATTCCAGTACCAATACTTGTCACCTTGCCAGCATCTCTAGAGATAAACCTGAAACCCCCCGTCTAGTGAGAGCCCGGGAGCGGAATCGATCTGGGGCATTCCAGCACCAATACATATCACCCTGCCAGCCTCTCTAGAGATCGACCTGAAACCCCCCGTCTAGTGAGAGCCCGGGAGCGGAATCGATTTGGGGCATTCCAACACCAATACTTGTCACCTTGCCAGCCTCTGCAGAGATAAACCTATACCCCCCGTCTAATGAGAGCCCAGGAGAGGAATCGAACTGGGGCATTCCAGTACCAATACTTGTCACCTTGCCAGCTTCTGCAGAGATCAACCTGAAACCCCCCTGTCTAGTGAGAGCCCAGGAGCGGAATCGATCTGGGGCATTCCAGCACCAATACTTATCACCCTGCCAGCCTCTCCAGAGATCGACCTGAAACCCTCCGTCTAGTGAGAGCCCGGGAGCGGAATCGATCTGGGGCATTCCAGCACCAATACTTGTCACCTTGACAGCCTCTCCAGAGATCAACCTAAAACCACCCGTATAGTGAGAGCCCGGGAGAGGAGTCGATCTGGGGCATTCCAGCACCAATACTTATCACCATGTCAGCCTCTCCAGAGATCAACCTGAAACCCCCCGTCTAGTGAGAGCCCGGGAGCAGAATCGATCTGGGCCATTCCAGCACCAATACTTATCACCCTGCCAGCCTCTCCAGAGATCAAACTGAAACCCCCCGTCTAGTGAGAGCCCAGGAGCGGAATTGAGCTGGGGCATTCCAGCACCAATACTTGTCACCTTGCCAGTCTCTCCAGAGATCAACCTGAAACCCCCCATCTAGTGAGAGCCCGGTAGCGGAATCGATCTGGGGCATTCTAGCACCAATACTTGTCACCTTGCCAACCTTTCCAGAGATCAACCTGAAACCCCCTGTCTAGTGAGAGCCCTGGAGCGGAATCGATCTGGGGCATTCCAGCACCAAACATAAACCACCTCGTTAGTCATAATATTGCACACAAGAAAAGGAACTAAGTATGAAAACAAACCATCGCACTACGTGGATTTACTGGTACAAGCATTTTTGGTCACTACCACTTAGCTCGGGATATCCTTTCTTCGTGTCAAACATCCTAGGTCATGTCCTCCTCGATCCCCTTCGGTTAGTGTCATTGTTGCATCGGACCCATCGCCTCCCTTATTTCCAAAAACTCGGGGCAGGTGGATGTCGCGTGACCTTCCTCCTGGTGGAAGTCACAGTAGGATAACTCCACCCTACCCCCTCCTCTTCCTCTTCTTTCTGCTTTCCTGGCTCTCCTCCTTCTTCCCCTACCAATCGCCATAGTTTGCAGAGGCGGTGGAGGGGGTGCCCTTGGTCCCTGCCTCCACCTTGGGCAGTTGGATCTTTTCCTTTTGAAGTTCCCCCCTCCTTGCTCTCGCGAAGTCGACTTGCTGGCCTCTGCGCTCGCCGGGATACTGGGTAGCCGCCACCCGGGGTGGCTTCGCCCACCAACATTCACTCGACTCCTTTTGGGGCGGGGCGAGTGGGGGCCGGATGCATCCCCGCTCGCCCCCCCCCCCCCCCCCCCTTGGGGCTGGTCTAGAAGGGGCGGGGCGAGCTGAGAGGGCGCCTCCCCCCTGAGCTCGCCCCCTTGCAGGGGCGGGGGGAGATGGGAGGGCGCCTCCCTCCAGAGCTCGCCCCCTTGCAGGGGCGGGGAGAGCTGGGAGGGCGCCTCCCTCCTGAGCTCGCCCACTTGCAGGGGCGGGGCGAGCTGGGAGGGCGCCTCCCTCCTGAGCTCGCCCCCTTGTAGGGGTGGGGTGAGCTGGGAGGGCGCCTCCCTCCTGAGCTCGCCCCCTTGCAGGGGCGGGGCGAGCTGGGAGGGCGCCTCCCTCCTAAGCTCCCCCCCTTGCAGGGGCGGGGCGAGCTGGGAGGGCGCCTCCCTCCTGAGCTCGCCCCCTTGCAGGGGAGGGGCGAGCTGGGAGGGCGCCTCCCTCCTGAGCTCGCCCCCTTCGGGATGGGCGAGTGGGGGTATGGCACCTCCCCACCTCCCCCCCACTGGTACCTCTTTCCTGGACTACTAGCCGAGAGTTCCCTCCTCCACCTGCTGGGGCGGGATCTCCAGACCTTCTCCTCTTCTGCCTCCGACTATCATGGCGAAAGCAACCTGGAAGGTATGTAAGACCTCTTGCTTGAAATTTTCGAACATCTCCAACGTCACCCCAGCCACCGGGGGCTGCGAGTGACTTGGGTTGTATCTTCCTCCACCTCCATCCATGGAGCTCATCTTGAGAGTTTCTTGAGTTAGTCACACTCCACGCTCACCGCACCAATATTGAAACCGATTTCTCGGTCTCTGTTGAGTTCGGGGCCCCCAACAAGTTGAGGGGTGGCCAACTCTTACTCCCCCAATGGAGAGCTCTAGGTTGAAGGTGTTGGAACTATGAACTGGACCAAGGGCTCGGCGAGGAGGTCTCACCACATACCCGGAAGATTTTTAGAGTGCTTCCCCTCCCAAGCCAATGTCAGGCTTGGGCACCACTGGAGGCTCTCCTCACCCCGCTAGAGAGAAAGTTGGGGAGGGAGAGAGAGAGAGAGAGAGAGAGAGCTAGGCTAGAACCAGCTTCCCCCAAATGGTGCCCCCATGGTCCTATTTATAGAATTCCTAAGATTGTGCTGCAAGTAACCACAATATGGTCCCTGGAAATACCAAAATACCCTCGGAAATGGATGCGGATAGCCAAATCCCGTTGTTCTGCAGCGCTAAACGCAGACCAAACCCTCCCCCAAAACTGGGCGAGAGGAGGTACCACGCGGGGCTCGGCAAGCCCACTAACTGGGGTGGGGCGAGACCTGGGGATCGGCCCCCTGCTGGTCTCGCCCCCCTATTGGGGCTGGGTGAGACCCAGCCAGGGTCAGCCCCCTGCTAGTCTAGCCCCCCTGCTGGGGTGGGGGCGAGACCCAGCCAGGGTCGGCCCCCTGCTGGTCTCGC
This sequence comes from Dactylorhiza incarnata, assembly GCA_033032865.1. NCBI lineage: Eukaryota > Viridiplantae > Streptophyta > Magnoliopsida > Asparagales > Orchidaceae > Dactylorhiza > Dactylorhiza incarnata. The sequence goes on from JAWHQI010000210.1 coordinate 753,356, forward strand.
CCCCTGCTGGGGCGGGGGCGAGACCCAGCCAGGGTCGGCCCCCTGCTGGTCTCGCCCCCCTGCTGGGGCGGGGGCGAGACCCAGCCAGGGTCGGCCCCGTGCTGGTCTCGCCCCCTGCTGGGGCAGGGTGGAGGGGGGCCGGAGGCCACCTCCCCTCGCCCCCCTGCTGGGGCTGGGCGAGACCCAGCCAGGGTCGCCCCCTGCTAGTCTCGCCCCTCTGCTGGGGCGGGGGCGAGGGGGGTCGGAGGCCTCCTCCCCTCGCCCCCTGCTGGGGCTGGGCGAGACCCAGCTAGGGTCGGCCCGCTGCTGGTCTCGCCCCTCTGTTGGTGGGGGTGCGGGGGAGAGTGGAGCTCGCCCCCTAACCTTGGGGCGCGGCGAGTGGAGCTCGCCCCCCTACCTCGGGGCGGGGCGAGTGGAGCTCGCCCCCTACCTCGGGGCGGGCCGAGTGGAGCTCGCCCCCCCTACCTGGGAGCAGGGCAAGTGGAGCTCGCCCCCCATACCATGAGGTGGGGCGAGTGGATCTCGCCCCCCTACCTTGACGCGGGGCGAGTGGAGCTCGCCCCCCCTACCTTGGGGCGGGGCAAGTGGATCTCGCCCCCCTACCTACTGGGTCTCGCCCCCTCCTACTGGGGGCGGGGCGAGAGGGAGGGCTGGCCCCTCCTCCTCTCGCCCCTCTACAAGGGCTGGGTGAGCGGGATGCCTCCGCCTCTACCGCTCGCCCCCTCGCCTCTACTACTCTTCCTGTCTGGGACCATGATACCGGATAGAACTCTAAGGGGCCCTTAGGAGTACACTCGGCGAATTACGGGGTTGTACACAATCCCCGCTCTTGTCGAGCGAGGTACAAGCTCGGAAAGAAAAGTCCAACCCCACATATTCGGCGAGTGGTGCTGAAAATTGCGCCATAGGCGAAACCCCCTGGAAAAAAAATACAGCCTCCTCGAGAGGTCCTCCAACCCTGCCGGCTCGCGAGAGCCCAGCCTGCGATACCACCTTGGGTAAAAACATACAACTACCCTGAATGGTCTTCCAACCCTGCCGCCTTGCGAGAGCCCGGCTAGCGAGACCACCTCGGGAGAAAAACATACAACCTCCCCGAGATGTCTTCCCACCTCGCCGCCTCGCGAGAGCCCGGCTAGCGAGACCACCTCGGGAGAAAAACATACAGCCACTCCGAGTGGTCTTCCAACACCGCCGGCTAGCGAGAGCCCGGCTAGCGAGACCACCTCGGGAGAAAAACATACAGCCACCCCGAGTGGTCTTCCAACCCTGCCGGCTAGCGAGAGCCCGGTTAGCGAGACCACCTCGGGAGAAAAAACATACAACCTCCCCGAGATGTCTTCCCACCTTGCCGGCTAGCGAGACCACCTCCGGAGAAAAACATACAACCTCCCCGAGATGCCTTCCCACCTCGCCGCCTAGCGAGAGCCCGGCTAGCGCGACCACCTCGGGAGAAAAACATACAGCCACCCCGAGTGGTCTTCCAACCCCGCCGGCTAGCGAGAGCCCGGCTAGCGAGACCACCTCGGGAAAAAATCATACAGCCACCCCGAGTGGTCTTCCAACCCCACTGGCCAGCGAGAGCCCGGTTAGCGAGACCACCTCGGGAGAAAAAGATACAACCTCCCCGAGATGTCTTCCCACCTTGCCGACTAGCGAGACCACCTCGGGAGAAAAACATACAACCTCCCCGAGATGTCTTCCCACCTCGCTACCTAGCGAGAGCCCGGCTAGCGAGACCACCTTGGGAGAAAAACATACAGCCACCCTGAGTGGTCTACCAACCCCACCGGCTAGCGAGAGCCCGGCTAGCGAGACCACCTCGGGAGAAAAACATACAACCACCCCGAGTGGTCTTCCAACCCCTCCGGCTAACGAGGGCCCGGTTAGCGAGACCACCTCGGGAGAAAAACATACAACCTCCCTGAGATGTCTTCCCACCTCGCCGCCTCGCGAGAGCCCGGCTAGCGAGACCACCTCGGGAGAAAAACATACAGCCACTCCGAGTGGTCTTCCAACCCCGCCGGCTAGCGAGAGCCCGGCTAGCGAGACCACCTCGGGAGAAAAACATATAGCCGCCCCGAGTGGTCTTCCAACCCCGCCGGCTAGCGAGAGCCCGGTTAGCGAGACCACCTTGGGAGAAAAAACATACAACCTCCCCGAGATGTCGTCCCACCTTGCCGGCTAGCGAGACCACCTCCGGAGAAAAACATACAACCTCCCTGAGATGCCTTCCCACCTCGCCGCCTAGCGAGAGCCCGGCTAGCGCGACCACCTCGGGAGAAAAACATACAGCCACCCCGAGTGGTCTTCCAACCCCGCCGGCTAGCGAGAGCCCGGCTAGCGAGACCACCTCGAGAAAAAATAATACAGCCACCCCGAGTGGTCTTCCAACCCCACTGGCTAGCGAGAGCCCGGTTAGCGAGACCACCTCGGGAGAAAAAGATACAACCTCCCCGAGATGTCTTCCCACCTTGCCGACTAGCGAGACCACCTCGGGAGAAAAACATACAACCTCCCCGAGATGTCTTCCCACCTCGCTACCTAGCGAGAGCCCGGCTAGCGAGACCACCTTGGGAGAAAAACATACAGCCACCCTGAGTGGTCTACCAACCCCACCGGCTAGCGAGAGCCCGGCAAGCGAGACCACCTCGGGAGAAAAACATACAACCACCCCGAGTGGTCTTCCAACCCCTCCGGCTAACGAGGGCCCGGTTAGCGAGACCACCTCGGGAGAAAAACATACAACCTCCCCGAGATGTCTTCCCACTTTGCCGGATAGCGAGAGCCCGGCTAGCGGAATCATCTGGGGGAAAAGAACTTAGCCTCCCTGGGAGGTCAACCCGCCCTGCCGGCTAGTGAGAGCCCGGTCAGCGGAACCGTCCGAGGGGAAAAGAACATAGCATCCCTGGGAGGTCAACCTGCCCTGTCGGCTAGTGAGTGCCCGGTCAGCAGAACCGTCCGAGGGTAAAAGAACATAGCCTCCCTGGGAGGTCATCCTACCCTGCCGTTTAAGGAGAGCCCGGCTAGCGGAGCCATCCGAGGGGAACTGCAGAACCAAAGACTTATCACCTTGCCAGCCTCTCCAGAGATCAACCTGTTCCCCCCGTCTAATGAGAGCCCGTGAGCGGAATCGATCTGGGGCATTCCAGCACCAATACTTGTTACCTTGCCAGCCTCTCCAGAGATCAACCTGAATCCCACCGTCTAGTGAGAGCCCGGGAGCGGAATCAATCTGGGGCATTCCAGCACCAATACTTGTCACCTTGCCAGCCTCTCCAGAGATCAACCTGAAACCCTCGTCTTGTGAGTGCCCGGGAGCGGAATCGATCTGGGGCATTCCAGCACCAATACTTGTCACATTGCCAGCCTCTCCAGAGATCAACCTGAAACCCCCCTCTAGTGAGAGCCCGGTAGTGGAATCAATCTGGGGCATTCCAGCACCAATACTTGTCACCTTGCCAGCCTCTCCAGAGATCAACCTGAAACCCCCCGTCTAGTGAGAGCCCAGGAGCGGAATCGATCTGGGGCATTCCAGCACCAATACTTGTCACCTTGCTAGCGATACCACCTTGGGAAAAAAACATACAGCTACCCCGAGTGGTCTTCCAACCCCGCCGCCTAGCGAGAGCCCGGCTAATAAGACCACCTCGGGAGAGAAACATACAACCTCCTCGAGATGTCTTCCCGCCTCACCGCCTAGCGAGAGCGCGGCTAGAGAGACCACCTTGGGAGAAAAACATACAGCCACCCCGAGTGGTCTTCCAACCCCCCCCCCCCCCCCCCCGGTTAGCGAGAGCCCGGCTAGCGAGACCACCTCGGGAGAAAAACATACAGCCACCCCGAGTGGTCTTCCAACCCCGCCGGCTAGCGAGAGCCCGGTTAGCGATACCACCTCGGGAGAAAAACATACAACCTCCCCGAGATGTCTTCCCACCTTGCCGGCTAGCGAAACCACCTCGGGAGAAAAACATACAACCTCCCCGAGATGTCTTCCCACCTCGCCGCCTAGCGAGAGCCCGGCTAGCGAGACCACCTCGGGAGAAAAACATACATGTTGAAACTGATTTCTCGGCCTCTTGTGAAGCTCGGGGCCCTCACCGAAATGAGGGGCAGCTAGCCCTTACTGATCCCTCAGAGAAGGTAGACCGAAGACTAGAAAAATGACTAAGACCTTAGTCGCAGCGAGGAGGTCCCTCCACTAACCCGGAAGATCGTTGAGCGCTTCCCCTCCCAAGCCAAAGCTGAGACTCGGGCACCTTGGAGAGCTCTGGAAATGCTAGCCAAGGAGAGCCTAAGGAGAGAGAAGCCCGAAGTGAAGCCCTCTCCAACGGTGCCCTTTAGGTCTTATTTATAGGTTTTCTGATCTGGCCTGCAAATAGCAGGATTCTGCCTTTTGACTTTACTATCCGCACCCCAAATGAGTCTGCTAACAGCCAGACTCCGCTGTTTGGAGAGGCTAAGTGCAGACCACTATGGGTAAAAGGGTAATTTGGCCTCATCAACCTATGGGCCAGGAACTGCGAGAACACTACTGCCGAAGCTCTCGCGGGCCTTCTCGCGAGTCCTCTTCGCGATACCTCTCCTAAGCGATCGCCCTGCGAGGACCTCGCTAACCCCCCTTCGAGGTATCTGCCGAGGTCTGGTCTCGCGAGCCTTCCTACGAGACCACCTCTTGACTTCGTCGTGCACCGAACACACGTCGTTGAACACCGACGAGCTCGACGAACGCAAAAAACAATTCGTCGAAAATAGAATCAAGTTCGTCGAATGCTGAGATGGGATGTTCGTCGACCGCTGAGACAGGTTTGAAGCAAGTCATTTGTCGAATGCGGGAGGCAATTCGTCGAACCTGGAAATAAATTCATCGAGTGTGAAGGCCCGGTCTCGTGAGCCTTTCTGCGAGACCCCCCTCTCTTGGAGATCACCCCTTTCGGCAAGACCGCCCCTCGACAGGTGAGCTCGACGAACGAAGTAGAGTTCGTCGAGTGCATAAGGGTTCGCCGAACACCCTTCGCCGAACCAGCTATTAGCCTCGCTCGCCTGGCCGCGAGCTCCTGGTCAATACCTTTCTCGCCTGGCCCTTCTGCAAGGACTTCGGTCTGCCTTACTGCTTTCTTCATAGTATTGATTTCTCAAACTGCGCCTCCTTGTCTGGCGAATATCGGGGTTGTACACAATCCCCGCTCTTCGCGAGGCTATTCAGGCTCGCGAAGAAACATCCAACCCCTGGTATTCGCCATCCTCTTGATGATCTGTCAGGAATCTATGGTAGGGCCCACCCTGGGAGCTATAAATATCGTCGCGAGCCTCAGCAACGCGTGCCATCACTCTCTCTTTTTTTTCTTGTCCCGTACTGTAGCCGCCCGGAGATGCCACTTTCCGAAGAAGCTGAGGCTCGCCTGAGGGCCGTGAGAGCTGGCAGGCTACCCTCCACGACCAGGGTCCCCGCCTGGATGAATCGGTCGCCTCCCGCTCAGTCGCCGAAGACCAAAAAGGCGGCGGCTTACCGAACCGGGGATGACTCCGTGCTGCTGGACTCTTCCCCGGACAACCATCCTCCCGAGAAGGTATGGGCTACTCCTCTAGCGAAGTCAATAAATTTGCCTGTGATTCATGCTTATTCGCAAGAGATTTTGCCGAACAAGGAAATTGGCGAGCTTGGAGGTGGGTCTCGCCGAAGCCCGCCAGCAGACACACATCTCGCTGGCAAAAACGCCGGAGGTACGCCCTTAATCTCGCTCACTGACTCTCCATTCGTTGACTATCGACCTCTTAATCCTTGTTTTCACAGTCCCGCCCCGGAAGACCCCGACTCGCGAAGATTCATGGCTTCCGTCTCTGTCCCTTCCCGACACAACTGTGGATATGCCGAGGTTCAATCTCCTGGGGGGGCGAGGGTGTTGGCGGCTCTCGGACGCCAAATATTCCCCCAATTAACAACGCGGCCTATCCTTCAGGTTTGGGGAATCCCTCTACCCCCACTATGGTAACGTCTTCCAGGACTGCCCTGAGAGCTCTCGCCCCCTTCCGGGTAAACACTCTGACGTCCCTCCGCCATGCGCGAACTTGAACGCGCCATCTAATCTTTTCACAATATTCTTGTAGAGAATTCCGAGCATCTGCTTACCGATTCCGAGTTTGGCGACGACGAGGTTTCCCCCCTTCCAGATCAAGTGGAAGATTTCTTAGGGGACTCGCGAGATCCTGAGATGATGAAGCGGCGAACCGCAGAGTTGCTTCGGAAACATGGTAGGATGCTGATGGACCTCAACCTTCAAGCGAGACGGGATAGGGAGATCGCCGAGGACAAGCAAGCTGTCATGATGGAGGAGTGCGCGAGACTCCGAGCAGCGGTGCCTCGCGCCCAAGACGAGATGGCCACGTCGCCGGAGGTGCATATTGCGAGGATGAGAGATTACGCCTACCTAATGGACCGGGAGGGCCGTGCGGCCCAGGATTACTATAATTCCAGGGTACCACCGCGGTCCGGGTCGCGAGGTGGCGGTAGATGGAAATGGCTGTCCCACGATTCTCACTAACTTCTATATTTCTGCGAACTCTTATTGCTTGTTAATGCTTATCGCTGCGTTGGGCAATCTCGTAATTACTTGCAATTTATGTTCGCGAGTTCTCGCATAGTAGTAATTATTGATAGCCATCTATTAATTCTCGCTCGCGATTTACCTATCCGCGTCCCTTCTTTGTTATGCTATTCTCGCAACGAGCCGATTTGCTTTCGCTAAAGATTGTCTCGCGATGGATTACCTTCTCTATTCTATTTGCTTATGCTGCCTTTGCAAAGAATTTGCTCGTGCTAACCTCGCAGGTAGCTCTCGCCCACGATCCTGATGTGATGCTTTTGCTAACCGCACTCAGCGGCGCTTGGGCTTCTTCCTGCCCTTTCACTTTTGCAATAAATAGGTTGTCATAACTGTGCCAACCACCGCATTTACCGTCGACCCTCTCCTCTCACTACCCCGGAGCTCTCGCCTTTTCCCCTCTTCCTCGCGCTATTCTCTTCCTCGCAGGTCTTCAAAATGGTTGGTGACTAGGGCGAGGCTGAGGGCAGGTTGAAGTGTGCATGGGCCTTTACCGACCACTCCTTCTTCCTGGCGAACTTGATGGAGGAGGAATATCTCACCGCCGTCGCCGACTTTATCCCCCCGGAGTTTACCGCTCGCCAACCTACCAAGGATGACGTGATAAATGTCCCTCTGCCTGACGAACTCACGATCCCTATAGCCCATTTTGCGGTGGGTCTGAGGCTACCTCTGTGGCCCGAAGTTCTCCAGGTAACCCTTGATCTCGCTTTCCTTTCCTCAGATGATAATGGATTCTTCCTCGTTTAACTGACGGTCTCGCCATCTTGCTCGCCAGGTGTTGAGACACTACGGTGTGGTACTGGGTCAACTGACCCCTAACACGATGGCGGTCATCGTCGCATTCGCCTGCTATATGCGCGAGGAGCGCATCAAGTTCAGCCTTCCGGTTTTCCGGAAGCTGTTCTCATTCCGTGCACATAAAGATGGGACCGCCTACTTCATTGGCTCGGGCCCCAAGGTTGACTAGACCGTCAACAAATCTCACTACTGGGCTCAGAAGTTCCTCTTTGTCAAGGGGAACTTTGGCAACATCCCTTTCTCGCATGTTCAGTACAGCGAGACTACTTACCGTCCTCCTACTCTCGGCGGCCACGACGCCACCCTATACCAGTTCTTCTGCAAGAAGAACTTTGAGGTTGTGTATCTTCGTCGCAACCTCAACTCGTTACCCCCAGTGCTCGCCGGGGATGGTAATGATCTCGCCAGCTAACTTCCATGGTTTCAATGTTTTCCACGTTAGATGTCTAACACTCACTATTTCAGGTGAACGAGATCTACCACTCAACCCCCCCCCCCCCCCCCCCCCCATGCAAGCAAACGGAAGTCTACCTCAACCCACGCTCTTGCGACCATGGGAGCGGAGGCCTGTCGTGATACCACCACCACGGCTGAACCCTCTTCTCGCAAGAGATCGGAGGCCTCCAGCAGCCGTGTCCCAGCCTCAAAGTCCCTGCCCAGGAAGAGAGGCAAGAAGAGACAAGGCTCGCTCGCCCTCTCTAAAGGAAAGCGGGCACTCCGAAGCCGCTACTGGCGAGATCGACCTAACCATCCTTTCCGAGGAGGGGGGGGGGGGGGGGGGGGGGGGGGGGGGGGGGGGGTCGATGAGGAGAGCGAGGAGGTCGCGAAGACCTCTGACCCGCCCATTCCAGTTAACCACTGGAACTTCGGGCTCGGTCAGAGACGCAGGGATGAGACCGGCGAGCTCCTGGTGTATTGGAAGCCGGAGGTTAACAAGGCTGAAGTCTCCACCATCCTTCCCTCCTGGGTGGAGAAGCCGACCATCAGCGGCCATGCCTATGACTTCTCCTTTGCCCTCTATGGGCGCGAGGACGCTGGGTCTTACAAGGACAAGACCTCAAAGACCCTCGCCTATGAGAGCGTGAGGTCCCAGGTGCGCTCCGGTGAGCTCGCCCATATGACAGGAAGGCGATGCCTACAACTAGAGCAGCAGAATATGGAGCTCGTGAGGGCTTATCAGGTGCTCCTTGCCGAGAATGCACAGCTGAAAGAGAAGCTGCTCGCCGCAGTGAGCGATGCGGTGAGTTATCTAGACCTCGCCACTTCTCCCTTTCAACCCTTCCGCTTTCTGAACTTCTTTTATTTGTAGGATGTCGCAGCTGCCGAAAGAGCTGACGCTCGCATTCAAGGCCTGGAGGGCAAGGTGGCAGGGTTAAAAGCCCTCAATCGTGAGTTGTGCCGTGTCGCCGTCCCCCCTTCCCCCCGCCGCCTAAAGGAAGAGCGGCGAGCGCGAGACGAGGAAATCCGCGAGGAGTCCATCGAGTCGGCTCGCTATATCTTCCAGACAATGAAGGCGGCCGGCCTCCTAGCCGCCGACGTGGCTGGCATGACTCTGGAAGACATCATCCCAGAACTCTTCATTTCGCTCCCGCCAGTGAAGAGTAGCGACGACGAGGAGAGGTCCGCGAGCGATTCCTGAAAGTCGCCACTATCTCTATTTTTGCTTAACTTTTGACCGGCGAGATCGCCGTGAATTGTATTCGAACTGTGAAATGTAAATGCTGCTTTTGCCTTGTTCATTGTGCTGGTCGTTTCTGCCTTGTTATTTTCATACGTTTATATCACGTTTCTGCGCATTTTTATCATTCTCGCCAAGCCGATTCTCGCGTATTTCGACGGTTCCGGTGGAGACTCCGCATTCAATTGGTCTCGCCCATTATCCTACCTTGGGACTAGGTGTTCTAGGACTACCTTCTCCCTAGGGCCTCGCACGGTATGCTCCCTCCCGGCAAGGACTCCTCTCTCACCTTTCGGGGTCCTTGTAGGCCTCCTCTCGGATCTGGCTCGCAATACCTCTTCTCGGCGATCCCCCTGTGCGGGCCTCGCTGGCCCTTTTATTGTGATGCGAAATCCATTCCTCTCGCCGAGCGAGAAGTCCCTGGTCAGCACAGAGGACTTGTCGACTTGAGGCTTTCCAAACTGCCTTGTTAGAAACTCATCTCCTTGCCAGCCTCTCCAAAGATTCACCTGAAACCCCCCGGCTAGTGAGAGCCCGGGAGCGGAATCGATCTGGGGCATTCCAGCATCAATACTTATCACCTTGCCAGCCTCTCTAGAGATCAACCTGAAACCCCCCGTCTAGTGAGAGCCCGGGAGCGGAATCGATCTGGGGCATTCCAGCACCAATACTTATCACCTTGCCAGCCTCTCCAGAGATCAACCTGAAACCCCCCGTCTAGTGAGAGCCCGGGAGCGGAATCGATCTGGGGTATTCCAGCACCAAGACTTATCACCTTGTCAGCCTCACCTAGCAGTTACAACTTATCACATGAAGAAGTAAGATATTCAACTAATAACATAATAAAAACTTTCAAGGGTAGAATCGTTTCAAATCATCTCCACTTCTGGCTCAGCCGAGAGGTACCCCTTCCACATCCCGGAGGTGGTACCCCCCCCCCCCCCCCCCCCCAACCCCGACTTGAGCACTTCGCTTACAATGTATGGACCCTCCCAATTGGGGTTGAGCTTACCTACCGCGGCCCCTCTTCCGGCCGCGTTGATCTTCTTCAGGACCAGATCTCCTTTCTGAAAGTGCTTTACTCGGATGTGCTTGATAAAATATCGGGCCATCCATCGCTTGATTTCCTCCTGCCTGATGGTGGCCTGGTCCCGGAGTTCCTCCACCAGGTCCAAGGATAGCCTTTGTTCCGTATAAATAGCCATTATCCACTCTTCGTCCCCCTCACCTGCGGCGATCACCCTGGGGGTCTTTATTTCGAACACTATGGGAAGGACTGCCTCGGATCCGTGAGAAAGTTTGAACGGGGTCTCCCCGGTGGCGGTGTTTGGAGTAGTCCTTAGGGCCCAGAGAACGGATGTTAACTGCTCCACCCAGTTCCCCCGGAGGTTCTCCACCTTCTTCTTTAGTAGGTTGACGATTACTTTGTTTGCCGCCTCCACCTGGTCGTTGCTTCTCGGGTGGTGAACCGATGCGAACCTGAGGTCGATGCCAAGCTGGGTGCAGAAGTTAACAAATTCTTTGCTAGCAAATTGTGTCCCATTGTCTGTCACTATAGCCAGGGGGAGGCCGTGCCTGCAAATTATTTCTCCCCACACAAAATTCTTTACAACTTGAGATGTTACCTTGGCTAGCGCCTTCACCTCTACCCATTTGGAGAAGTAATCGATCATGACCAGTAAGAACCTTCTCTGGCCAATAGCTTGAGGGAAAGGGCCAACTAGGTCCAACCCTCATATGGCAAAAGGCCAGGGAGCAGTGATGGTTCGGAGCCTCTGAGCTGGGAGGAGTTGGATTGGTGCATAGAGCTGGCACTTCGAACACCTTCTTGCGAACTCCGCCGCATCCTTGCTGAGGGTAGACCAGAAGTAGCCTTGTCTCAACACCCTCCCCTCCAGAGTTTGGCTCCGGGAGTGACTCCCGCACTCCCCAGAGTGAATTTCTTCTAGGACTCTCGGAACCTCCTCCTGTGAAACACAACGGGCCAGGAGTCCCGAGAGAGTCTTCCTATACAGCCCTCCTGCATGCAAAGAATAATAAGCTGACTTATGCCTGAAATGTCATCTGTCTATGTCTTCTTCAGGGAACTTCCCTGATGATAGGAAGGTGGTGAAGGGATCCATCCATGAGACCCGCCGGTCCACCTCCATCAGTTCTCCTTCCTCAATGAAGGGACGGAAGAGTTCTGAAACCGTCCCTCCTGCTCGGGGACCGAACCTGGCTAGGAGTTCCGCGGGGGTGCTCTCTTCCCTTGGCACCTGTTTGATGGAGAAAGTGCGGAATTGCCCGATGACTCCCTTGACCTTCTCCAAGTATCGCTGGAGGGTCGGGTCCTTTGCCTCAAACTCTCCCTTGACTTGGCACGCCACCACCACGGAGTCCGTTGAGACCTCCACATCTTGTACTCCCAGTTCCTGGGCTAGCCGCAGGCCCGCTATCACTGCCTCGTACTCAGCTTGGTTGTTGGTAATTGGAAAATGGATGTTCAAGGCTTGCTCGATCTTTGTCTCTTGGGGGCTCACTAGGATGATTCCCCCTCCATAGGAGTGCTTTCCTGATGCACCATCCACCAACATCTTCCATGCCACTGGGGGAGGCAGTTCATCTTCCCCTACCTCGGTCGCGTAGTCGGCCATCAAGTCCGCCACTGCTTGTGCCTTGATTGATGTCTTGGGCACGAACGTAACATCGAACTCGCTCAGCTCCACGGACCACTTCGCCAATCTTCCCGAGTGTTCCACTCCTTCCATGACTTTGTGAAGCGGGTGATCTGTCACTACTTTGATTGAATGTGCCTGAAAGTAGGGTCGGAGCCTCTGAGCCGCCACTACCAATGTGAAAGCCAACTTCTCCAAAATTGGGTACCGGAGCTCCGCCTTCCTCAGCACTCGGCTGACATAGTAGATAGGGAATTGCTTTCTTCCTTCCTCCCGGATCAGTACTGAACTTACTGCCTCAGATCCTACTCCCAGGTATAGGGATTGGTCTTCTCCCGGTCTCGGCCCTTGAAGTAGGGGGTTTGGGTGAGTTGCTCTTTCAAAGCCTGAAAAGCTTCCTCACACTCCGGGGTCCATTCAAATTTTTTGTTGCCCTTTAGCACCTTGAAGAAGGGCGCACACTTCTCTCCCGCCTTGGAGAGGAACCTGCTGAGTCCGACCAGCTTCCCCGTGAGACTCTGAACCTCCTTCGGGTTTCTTGGCGACCGCAACTCTATTATCGCCTTGACCTTGTCTGGGTTAGGCTCCACCCCCGCCGGGGTGAGCAAGTGACCTAGGAATTTCCCTCGGCCATCCCCGAAGACACACTTCAAGGGGTTGAGTTTCATCTTATACTTCCGCAGGGTCCTAAACGTCTCCTCCAGGTCTCGGAGGTGAGACCCAAGGTCCCGGCCCTTCAACATGAGATCATCAACATAGAAATCTAAGTTTCTTCCCTTCTGTTTGCGAAAGACCCTATCCATCATCCTCTAGTACGTGGCACCTGCATTCTTGAGCCCGAAGGGCATCATCTTATAACAGTAACATCTGTCCCCCGTGATGAAGGAGACATCTTTGATGTCCGGGGGTGCATGCGGATTTGATGATAACCTAAAAAAGCATCTAAGAAAGACATTACAGGAAAACCGACGGCTGAGTCAACCAGCGCGTCGATTCTAGGCAGGGGGTAGGAATCTTTCGGGCATGATTTATTAAGTAGTGAAAAGTCGATACACATTCTCTACTTACCTCCTCCCTTCTTCACCATGACCACGTTGGAGACCCAGCCTGGATACTGGATCTCCGATACAAACTTGCCTGCAGGAGCTTACCCACCTCCTCTCGGATGGGTCCTTCCAGCTTGTCTGCTATGGCCCTCCTTTTTTGATGGATGGGGCGGGTGCTGGGGTCGAGGTTGAGGCGGTGGCAAGCCACATCCGCATCGATCCCGGGCATCTCCGCGGCGCTCCAAGCGAAGGCTAGGATCTCGGCCTGCTCCTCCGAACTGAGCTCTCCGCTGATCCGGACCTTCTCCACCACCCTAAGCCGAGTGGTGACCTCAAGCTCCACGACCTCCTCCACGGCCTCCAGCCTAGATTGCTCTCCCCAAGTACTTTCCTTCTCTCCGCCGCAAGCGACCGCTTGGGTTCCCTCCTCCATCTCTTCCTCCCCTACCATCATCAACTCATCCGCCCCTCCTTCCCGGGCACCCTCTTCTTACTCCTCTTCTTCTCCTCTCTCTGCCCTGGGCCTCTCAGCGACCCCTTCCTGGGCATGAACTTCCTCTTTCTCCATCCTCTCCTCTGCTCCCTCCTCACCTCCAGCTTCTGTCGCCCCCTCCATCACTTTATCCCACTCCTCCGCTTCTCCCATCCATGTGATGGTGTTGACAGCCGTCACATAGCACTGTCTTGCCACCTTAGGGTCTCCCCAGACCCGGACCTGGATTCCACCCACGTTGAACTTGAGACACTGGTGGAAGGTGGAAGGGACGCATCGAAACACGCTGATGAGAGGCCGTCCGAAGATGGCGCTGTAGCTTCTCGGGGCATCCACTATCACGAAGCGGCAGTTCCGGGACTGCCCTTCTAGGGTCCCATGGAGCCCCACTCCACCCTCTACCTCCTTCCTTTCTCCCGAAAAACCAAATAGGGGACAATCCGAGGCCAACACCCTCCTGGCCTCCACCTTCATCTCGTCAAATGCCTTCTTGAAGACGATGTTAACCGAACTCCAATTATCGACTAGAATCCGCGAGATAGTGAAGTTCTCGATGGCGGTCTGGATGACCAGCGCATCGCAGAACGGGTCTTCATGACCTGGCATGTCCTTCTGGGAGAAAGTAATTTTCTTTGCTGGGGGTAGAGCAGTGGATGTTGAGGCCATGCTCCACCGATAGATGGTATGGAGGCTAGCCTTGCGGGTTGCCTCCACCCCTACCCCCCATGGATCACCTCGATCCCTCCTCTACTCCCCACATCAGCTCTGTCTTCACACCTTTCCTCCTCATCCTCTCGAGGTTCGACCTCCTCGATTCTCACCGGTTGATGTTGTCTCGGCGCGGGCACTCGGCCCCTTTTTGTTTCCAGGAATTCTGGGCAGGTGGCCATCGCGTGACCTTCCTCATCGTGGAAGTCACAGTACGGCAACGTCACCTCCCCTGTCTCGCCCTCCGCCATCCTATTCCTCCTCCTTCTCCCTGCTCCTGCTTCTTCTCTAGCCTCTTCTCTTCTTCCTCTTCCTCCTCTTCCTCGTCTGATCATCATGGCTTGCTGAGGCGGGGGAGGCATCTGCCTCGGACCCTGTCTCCATCCCAACTGGTGGGGTCATCCTTGACCTCCATAGAAGTTACCCCTTCCTGGGCCGTAACCCCTTCCCTGACCTTGCATTCCTCCGGCATGCTTCCTCCACTCCCCCTCCGGGGCCCTGGGCTCTTCCCTTCTCCTTACTTCCTGCTGCCTGACCTCTGGCTCACTGAGCTTTGCTAGCCTCTTGGTGAGCTTTGGGTTGGCCTCCTCACTCTCGATCTCTTCTGCCACCCTCTCCATCAACTCCTCGTAGGGGACGGGGGCTTTCCTCTTCAAAGCCATCTTGAAGAAACTCTCCCTTAGCCCGATGGTGAAAGCGAGTTGGAGTGCAAACCCAGGCATGTCCTGAGTGATCAGTACCTCCTCTTGAAACCGGTCCGCGTAGCGAGCCAACGACTCCTTTGGCTCCTGCTTCACTTTGAAGAGAGACTCGGTGTCCTTCTTCCTTTTCTTTGAAGTTGAGAATCGCAATAGGAAACATTGGCACAAGTCTTCAAAGGCGTAGATTGACCCAACAGGGAGTTGGTGGAACCAATCCCTGGCCTTCTCTTTGAGGGTGATGGCGAAGAACCGACACTTGACGGCATCTGACATCGGCATGATAGAGACCGAGTCCTCAAAAGACTAGAGGTGTGGGACAGGGTCATCCCTGTCGTTGTAGTACACCATGTCCCACTCCCCGAACCCTGCCGGGATAGGTGCGGAAAGCACCAGCTCACAGAAGGGACTTCCCCCTCCTGCCATCCCTTTTCGCTCCACACGCCCCCCCCCCCCCCCCCCTAGAGCTCCCTCGCCTGACTTGGGCTTGCGGGGACCGCGCTTGCGAGAGCGGTGCTCGCCTGAACCACCCCCACTGTCACTCCATCCTCCGGGCGCGCGCTCACTTATGTCGCACTTGCCGGTACAGAGCTCGCCGGCACAGAGCTCGTCGGGCTGGCGAACAGCACTCGCCCCTCCAGGTCTTGCACTGAACCTCTGGCGATTTCCTTTCCGGCCCTCCCCCCCCCCGGGGCATTCTCGCCAACCGCTGCTGGGGGAGGGGTCGCCTGAGGCGCTGGGGTCACAAACTCACTTTGCAGCGCCGCGACAGTGAGTCCGAAGGTGTCGAGCACCTCCCTCCTGAAATCTGCGAACATCCTCGGCGTCACCACCTGCGGTGACTCGCTGAACTCCTCGCCTTGATCCTCGCCTCCAGCCATATCTGCTCCTTGGAACTTTCTTGGACCATCCACGCTCCACGTTCACCGCACCAAAATGTTGAAATCGATTTCTCGGCCTCTTGTGAAGCTCGGGGCCCTCACTGAAATGAGGGGCAACTAGCCCTTACTGATCCCTCAGAGAAGGTAGACCGAAGACTAGGAAAATGACTAAGACCTTAGTCGCAGCGAGGAGGTCCCTCCACTAACCCGGAAGATTGTTGAGCGCTTCCCCTCCCAAGCTAAAGCTGAGACTCGGGCACCTTGGAGAGCTCTGGAAATGCTAGCCAAGGAGAGCCTGAGGAGAGAGAAGCCCGAAGTGAAGTCCTCTCCAAAGGTGCCCTTTAGGTCTTATTTATAGGTTTTCTGATCTGGCCGGCAAATAGCAGGATTCTGCCTTTTGATTTTACTATCCGCACCCTAAATGGGTCTGCAAACACCCAGACTCCACTGTTTGGAGAGGCTAAGGGCAGACCCCTATGGGTAAAAGGGTAATTTGGCCTCATCAACCTATGGGCCAGGAACTGCGAGAACACTACTGCCGAAGCTCTCGCGGGCCTTCTCGCGAGTCCTGTTCGTGATACCTCTCTTAGTCGATCGCCCTGCGAGGACCTCGCTAACCCCCTTTCGGAGGTATTTACCGAGGTCTGGTCTCGCGAGCCTTCCTGCGAGACCACCTCTTGACTTCGTCGTGCACCGAACACACTTCGTTGAACACCGACGAGCTCGACGAACGCAGCAAACAATTCGTCGAACATAGAATCGAGTTCGTCGAACGCTGAGACGGGATGTTCGTCGACTGCTGAGACGGGTTTGAAGCAAGCCGTTTGTCGAACGCAGGAGGCAATTCGTCGAACCTGGAATTGAGTTCGTCGAGCGTGAAGGCCCGGTCTCGTGAGCCTTTCTGCGAGACCCCCCTCTCTGCGAGATCACCCCTTTCGGCAGGACCGCCCCTCGACAGGTGAGATCGACGAATGCAGCAGAGTTCGTCGAGCGCAGAAGGGTTCGCCGAACACCCTTCGCCGAACCAACTATTAGCCTCGCTCGCCTGACCGCGAGCTCCTGGTCAGCAACTTTCTCGCCTGGCCCTTCTGCGAGGACTTCGGTCTGCCTTACTGCTTTCTTCCTAGTATTGATTTCTCAAACTGCGCCTCCTTGTCTGGCGAATATCGGGGTTGTACAATACAGCCACCCTGAGTGGTCTTCCAACCCCGCTGGCTAGCGAGAGCCTGGCTAGCGAGACCAACTCGGGAGAAAAACATACAGCCACCCCGAAGGGACATCCAACCCCGCCGGCTAGCGAGAGCCCGGTTAGCGAGACCACCTCAGGAGAAAAATATACAACCTCCCCGAGATGTCTTCCCACCTTGCCGGCTAGCGAGACCACCTCGGGAGAAAAACATACAACCTCCCCTAGATGTCTTCCCACCTTGCCGGCTAGCGAGACCACCTAGGGAGAAAAACATACAACCTCCACGAGATGTCTTCCCACCTCGCCGCCTAGCACGAGCCCGGCTAGCAAGACCACCTCGGGAGAAAAACATACAGCCAACCCCGAGTGGTCTTCCAACCCCGCCGCCTTGCGAGAGCCCGGCTAGCGATACCACCTCGGGAGAAAAACATACAGCCACCCCGAGTGGTCTTCCAACCCCGCCGGCTAGCAAGAGCCCGGTTAGCGATACCACCTCGGAAGAAAAACATACAACCTCCCCGAGATGTCTTCCCACCTTGCCGGCTAGTGAGAGCGCGGCTAGCGGAACTGTCTAGGGGAAAAGAACATAGCCTCCCTGGGAGGTCAACCCGCCCTGCCGGCTAGTGAGAGCCCGGTCAGCAGAACCGTCCGAGGGTAAAAGAACATAGCCTCTCTGGGAGGTCAACCTGCCCTGCCGGCTAGTGAGAGCCCGGTCAGCGAAACCGTCCGAGGGGAAAAGAGCATAGCCCCCCTGGGAGGTCATCCTACCCTGCCGGCTAGCGAGAGCCCGGTTAGCGGAGCCATCCGAGGGGAACTGCAGCACCAAAGACTTATCACCTTGCCAGCCTCTCCAAAGATCAACCTGTTCCCCCATCTAATGAGAGCCCAGGAGCGGAATCGATCTGGGGCATTCCAGCACCAATACTTGTCACCTTGCCAGCCTCTCCAGAGATCAACCTGAAACCCCCCGTCTAGTGAGAGCCCGGGAGCGGAATCGATCTGGGGCATTCCAACACCAATACTTATCACCCTGTCAGCCTCTCTAGAGATCGACCTGAAACCCGCCGTCTAGTGAGAGACCGGGAGAGGAATTGATCTGGGGCATTCCAGCACCAATACTTATCACCTTGCCAGACTCTCTAGAGATCAACCTGTACCCCCCGTCTAATGAGAGCCCGGGAGCGGAATCGATCTGGGGCATTCCAGTACCAATACTTGTCACCTTGCCAGCCTCTCCAGAGATCAACCTGAAACCCCCGTCTAGTGAGAGCCCGGAAGCGGAATCGATCTGGGGCATTCCATCACCAATACTTATCACCCTGCCAGCCTCTCCAGAGATCGACCTGAAACCCCCCATCTAGTGAGAGCCCGGGAGCGGAATCGATCAGGGGCATTCCATCACCAATACTTCTCACCTTGCCAGCCTCTCCAGAGATCAACCTGAAACCCCCCGTCTAGTGAGAGCCCGGGAGCGGAATCAATCTGGGGCATTCCAGCACCAATACTTGTCACCTTGCCAGCCTCTCTAGAGATCAACCTGAAACCCCCCATCTAGTGAGAGTCTGGGAGCGAAATCGATGTGGGGCATTCCAGCACCAATACTTGTCACCTTGCCAGCCTCTCCAGAGATCAACCTGAAACCCCCCGTCTAGTGAGAGCCCGGGAGTGGAATCGATCTGGGGCATTCCAGCACCAATACTTATCACCCTGCTAGCCTCTCCAGAGATCAACCTGAACCCCCCCCCCCCCCCCCCCCCCCCCCCCCCCGTCTAGTGAGAGCCTAGGAGCGGAATCGATCTGGGGCATTCCAACACCAATACTTGTCACCTTGCCAGCCTCTCCAGAGATAACCTGAACCCCCCCCCCCCCCCCCCATCTAGTGAGAGCCCGGGTGCGGAATCGATCTGGGGCATTGCAGAACCAATACATGTCACCTTGCCAGCCTCTCCAGAGATCAACCTGAAACCCCTCGTCTAGTGAGAGCCCGGGAGCGAAATCGATCTGGGGCATTCCAGCACCAAACATATACCACCTCGTTAGTCATAATATTGTACACAAGAAAAAGGAACTAAGTATGAAAACAAACCATCGCACTACGTGGATTTACTGGTACAAGCGTTTTTGGTCGCCACCACTTAGCTCGGGATATCCTTTCTTCGTCTCCAAAATCCTAGGTCCTGTCCTCCTCGATCCCCTTCGGTTATTGTCGTTGTTGCATCGGACCCATCGCCTCCCTTATTTCCAAAAAATCAGGGCAGGTGGATGTCGCGTGACCTTCCTCCTGGTGGAAGTCACAGTAGGATAACTCCACCCTACCCCCTCCTCTTCCTCTTCTTTCTGCTTTCCTGGCTCTCCTCCTTCTTCCCCCGCCAATCGCCATAGTTTGCGGAGGTGGTGGAGGGGTTGCCATTGGTCCCTGCCTCCACCTTGGGCAGTTGGATCTTTTCCTTTTGAAGTTCCCCCTTCCTTGCTCTCACGGAGTCGACTTGCTGGCCTCTGCGCTCGCCGGGCTACTGGGTAGCCGCCACCCAGGGTGGCTTCGCCCACCAACATTCACTCGACTCCTTTTGGGGCGGGGCGAGTGGGGGCCAGATGCTTCCCCGCTCGCCCCCCTTTGGGGCTGGGCGAGAAGGGGCGAGGCGAGCTGAGAGGGCGCCTCCCCCCTGAGCTCGCCCCCTTGCAGGGGCGTGGCGAACTGGGAGGGCGTCTCCCTCCTGAGCTCGCCCCCTTGCACGGGCGGGGCGAGCTAGGAGGGTGCCTCCCTCCTGAGCTCGCCCCCTTGCAGGGGCGGGGCGAGCTGTGAGGGCGCCTCCCTCCTGAGCTCGCCCCCTTGCAGGGGCGGGGCGAGCTGGTAGGGCGCCTCCCTCCTGAGCTTGCCCCCTTGCAGGGGAGGGGCGAGCTGGGAGGGCGCCTCCCTCCTGAGCTCGCCCCCTTGAAGGGGCGGGGCGAGCTAGGAGGGCGCCTCCCTTCTGAGCTTGCCCCCTTGCAGGGGCGGGGCGAGCTGGGAGGGCGCCTCCCTCCTGAGCTCTCCCCCTTGGGGACGGGCGAGTGGGGGTATGGCACCTCGCCACCTCCTCCCCACTGGTACCTCTTTCCTGGACTGTTGGTCGAGAGTTCCCTCCTCCACCTGCTGGGGCGGGATCTCCAGACCATCTCCTCTTCTGCCTCCGACTATCATGGCGAAAGCAACCTGGAAGGTATGTAAGACCTCTTGCTTGAAATTTTCGAACATCTCCAACGTCACGCCAGCCACCGGGGGTTGCGAGTGACTTGGGTCGGATCTTCCTCCACCTCCGTCCATGGAGCTTATCTTGAGAGTTTCTTGAGTTAGTCACACTCCACGCTCACCGCACCATAATGTTGAAACCGATTTCTCGGTCTCTGTGGAGTTCGGGGCCCCCAACAAGTTGAGGGGTGTCCAACTCTTACACCCCCCAAGGGAGAGCTCTAGGTTGAAGGTGTTGGAACTATGAACTGGACCAAGGGCTCGGCGAGGAGGTCCCACCACATACCCGAAAGATCTTTAGAGCGCTTCCCCTCCCAAGCCAATGTCGGGCTTGGGCACCACTGGAGGCTCTCCTCACCTCGCTAGAGAGAAAGTTGGGGAGGGAGAGAGAGAGAGAGAGAGAGAGAGAGAGAGAGAGAGCTAGGCTAGAACCAGCTTCCCCCAAATGGTGCCCCTTGGTCCTATTTATAGAATTCCTGAAATTGGGCTGCAAGTAACCACAATCTGGTACCTGAAAATACCAAAATACCCTCGTAAATGGCTGTGGATAGCCAAATCCCGCTATTCTGCAGCGCTAAACGCAGACCAAACCCTCCCCCCGGAACTGGGCGAGAGGAGGTACCACGCGGGGCTCGGCGAGTCCACTAACTGGGGTGGGGCGAGACCCGGGGATAGGCCCCCTGCTGGTCTCGCCCCCCTGCTGGGCCTGGGCAAGACCCAGCCAGGGTCGGCCCCCTGCTGGTCTCTCCCCCCTGCTGGGGCGGAGGCGAGACCCAGCCAGGATCGGCCCCCTGTTGGTCTCGCCCCCCTGCTGGGGCGGGGGCGAGACCCAGCCAGGGTTGGCCCCCTGCTGGTCTCGCACCCCTGCTGGGGCGGGGGCGAGACCCAGCCAGGGTCGGCCCCCTGCTGGTCTCGCACCCATTCTGGGGCGGGGGAGAGGGGGGCCGGAGGCCTCCTCCCCTCGCCCCCCTGCTGGGGTTGGGCGAGACCCAGCATGGGTCGGCCCCCTGCTGGTCTCGCCCCTCTACTGGGGCTGGGGCGAGGGGGGCCGGAGACCTCCTCCCCTCGCCCCCTGCTGTGGCTGGGCGAGACCCAGCCAGGGTCGGCCCCCTGCTGGTCTCGCCCCTCTGCTGATGGGGGTGCGGGGGCGAGTGGAGCTCGCCCCCTACCTTGGGGCGGGGCGAGAGGAGCTCGCCCCCCTACCTCGGGGCGGGGCGAGTGGAGCTCGCCCCCTACCTTGGGTCGGGGCGAGTGGAGCTCCCCCCCCCCCCCCCCCCTACCTTGGGGCGGGGCGAGTGGAGCTCGCCCCTCCCTACCTACTGGGTCTCGCCCCCTCCTGCTGGGGGCGGGGCGAGAGGGAGGGCTGGCCCCTCCTCCTCTCGCCCCTCTGCAAGGGCTGGGTGAGCGGGATGCCTCCGCCTCCACCGCTCGCCCCCTCGCCTCTACTAATCTTCCTGTATGGGACCATGCTACCGGTTAGGACTCTAACGGGCCCTTTGGAGTACACTCGGCGAATTACGGGGTTGTACAATCAAAAATAAGTGAGTGAATAAATCATTATCAAACATAATACATTACTCATACTTAGAGGCATGCTAAGCATTTCTACACATGTTTATCTACAAGCAATTTCATTGCACATAACAAGATAATTTTCAAGGCATGACAAAAACAAAACAATGTTCTTAAGAAACTTGAAAGTTAAATTAAACATTGTATTTAATCTTTAATTGATATAATTAATCATCCTTGACAATGACAATGAATAACAATCAGTTTTTATAAATTTTTGAATTTGTATATATGCACAAAACAATAAACACACATAAAGAAAAAAAATTTGTTCTTTAGAATTGTTTTGTAATTTTGTATTTTTTTTATATATATATTTTCTTGAAAATATAGAAGTCTTTAATAGCCCTTGCAGTAAATGACATTCTATGCCAGAGAAATAAACCTAAAATAATGTATGAGAAAATACATTTTTTTTTAAAAGAAATAATTTTTTTTTAAAGGAAATAAAAAGATAGAAAACTTTTAAAAACAGAGAAATAAAAACACACTCTTCATTAAAAGAATACCAGAAATTTTACAAAAAAAAAAAAAAAAATTGGCGCAAAGAGCTAACGCCAGGCATTAGCTTCTTAACGCCGAGACAGAACACTGAATTTTGATGTTTTGAAAAACATTTTTCATAATTCATTTGTATTATAAAGAGACCTTCCTTTAGTGGAAATTTCAGACTTTTAGAGATGATTTGAAGGCTCTTTTAAGCATGTTTTCGATGATTTTTCAAATACTTGTGTTTTATCATTAATGCTCAAAATAATAAAATATGCAAAGATAGAACAAAAATAATATGCATAATTTAACTATAAAGAGTGAGATGATGTTCATGCAATGAATATAATATGAGTATACCCAAGAATAATATACCCTGTCTATATGTCTACACATTATAGCCCCGTACTAAGAGACGGATGGACATGAGGAGCTGCACACATGTCGCAGGTTGGGGTGTTAATCTCATATGCATACAAAAGACGACGCTCAACCTAGCACTCTTTCCCCCCAGTGCCTCGCAAGGCCCTACTGGAACTCTCCCCGGTTAAGGACAAGACATGACTTAGAGGTTAGGTCTCTAATGCACACAATTCTACGCCCTCGCTATTGTGAGACAAATGTCATAGGTTTAATGATTATGGACATACTAAGCGTGTAAGCCTTAAATATATAAACTATGGTATAACTGCATGTGTGTTGAAACCGATTTCTCGGTCTCTTGTGAAGTTCGGGCCCTCAACAAGTTGAGGGGCAGCTAGCCCTTACTAGTCCCTCGAAAGGAGCAGACTGGGGACTCGGGAACAGACTAAGACCTTAGTCACAGCGAGGAGGTCCCACCACAAACCCGGAAGATCGTTGAGCGCTTCCCCTCCCAAGCCAGAGCTGAGACTTGGGTACCTTGGAGAGCTAGAGAGCTAAACCAAAGTAACCAAGGGAGGAAGAAGCTCAGAGAACTGAGATTGGAATCCTCTCCCAAGGTGCCCTTTAAGGTCTATTTATAGTTTTTTGCTCGTGGTCTGTTGATAGTGGAATTCGCCTTTGGATTTTACTAAGCGCACCCTAATTTGGCCTGCTAACAGCCAAACTCCACTATTTGAAAAGACTAACGGCAGACCACCAGGGGTAGAGGGGTAATTTCTCCTCCTTAGCCTACAGACAAATGGCTTGCGCGAAGGCTACTTACGAGAACTCCTGCGAGTCTCCTCGCGAGTATGGCTCACAAAGCCCCCTTCAGGCGAACGCTATGCGAAGGCTCCGCCCACGTCCCTCTTGGCAACCCCCACCGAGGTCGGGTTTCGTGTGCCTTCCCACGATCTTCCCTCGGCCCTGTGAGAGCCCGCTGAACTGGACGGAAGATTAAGCTTGTCGGGCTGATAAATACTTTCATCGAACTGAAGTGTGAATCATTTGAGTCGAGGTCGTCGAACGCAGAACGTGATGTTCGTCGATCGTAGGATGAACTTCATCGAATACCGAGCTGAGTTTGTCGAACCCAGGAACTTGGGAAAAAACCTGGCTCGTCTGGCCTTTCGTGAACGGTCGACGAGTGCCTGGCTCGCCTGCCTTCCTGCGAGCGACCCTTGAGAGCTCGTCTCCCTTCCTGCGGGCGACCCTTGAGACAGGCTCGCCTTCCTTGTTATCTCTTTCGCCTATTCGATTCAAAGCCCCTTTTAGGCGAGTGTTTTGTGAAAGCCCCGCTCGCACCTCTTCCGACGACATCCGTCGAGGCCGGATCTCGCATACCTTCCTGCGAGCTCCCCTCGGCCTCATATGAGCGCTGAATTGAATGGAAGATCGAACCCATCGAGCTGAGCTGCAGATGGAGGAAAACTGCTGAGACAACTCTGTCCCAGTGGATTCGCCGAGACGGGACGGAAGTGGCCACTGAGACGGCTGATCTTCTCAGCCTAACCTTTGAGACAGATTCAAAGGTGTCATTCATCGAACGTAGAACGAATTTCGTCGGACGCCGAGCGGAGTTCGTTGACCTCAGCTGAAACTCGGTGTTTGTCGAACGCAGAATGAATTTCGTCGAACGCCGAGATGAGTTCGTTGACCTCAACTGAAGCTTGGCGCTCATCGAACACAGAATGGGTTTCGTTTGTCCATCTCCTGACGAATATCGGGGTTACACAGTGCCACTCGCGTCCCTGGCCCATTCACGCTCGCGCGGCTTTCGCGCGAGTTGTCCTCGAGGCACTACTGCCGAGTAATTCTTGAAGTGCTGCGTGGGGAGCAGCATACGCGAGCGGTCTGTGAGCGCCCCCGCCTGTTGTTCGCTCTCGCGTAGGTGGGATCGCACTTGGCTTGTCCGCTCGCTCGAGGCGAACCTGAGGTTGTACACAATCCTCACTCTTTACGAGTCTTAAGCTAAACTCGCGAAGAATCATCCAACCCTCGACGTTCGCTGGACTGATGCTGACCTGGCAGGAATCTTTTGGTGGGGCCCAGCCTCCCTGCTATAAATATCGTCGATCATAGTCGATGGGCTCCCCTCTCTTCCTCCACCAATTCTCGCTTCTCCGTACTGTAGCTATTTGAGGATGCCTATTTCTGAAGAGACACGGGCTCGCATTGACGCGGCGCGAGCTTTTGAGCACGCGGCCCTCACTAAGCCCGCTCCTTGGGCCCCAAAGCCATCTTCCCCAAGAATGCTAAAAGTAAAACCGGTCCAGCGCCAGAGCGGAAAAGATGGATCCCTGGCTCTAGATCCTGGCCTTCTGCTGGCAAATCAGGTACTCGGGTCGGTAAGCTGACCCACCTCCTTTTCCTCCTGATACACACCTTTTTCCTTTCAGGCCTCGCTTCTATCGGGGAACCTGACGGACAAAATCCGAGCGGATACTCTCCCTGCTATCCCTCGGGGTGGCGGCGCGAAGATCCCAGACTTGGGCGTCCCTGTCCTTCGCTTGTCTTCGCCTCAGCACCGTACGCCTTCTCGCCTAATTTTTTGATGAACTCGCCGTGTTGCCCCCATGACCCTGTCTCTCGCAGAATCTCCTCTTGCGACTCCCGAAGGACGAGCCGTTCCTTCGCTCTCACAACTTCCTCCAAGTCAAATATCCCTGTCCCGGGGTACACTCTTCTGGAATGAATGAATCCTGAGTATTCGTTTCCAGACGCCGTCCAGGGTGAGGGCCCCGAACTTCGCCTCTCAGGATTAGGTAAATCGGTGACCCTACCCCTCCGGATTCCGTTCCAGGGGCGGCCTGGTTCTTCTCACGCTCATCAGGGTAATGCGACTTCCGGCCTGCCCAATTAGCTCGAACCAGTCAGCTATCGATCTTTTTCTTCTGTCTGACGACTTCCCCCTCTCGCAAGCCCTCCCGAGAGTTCCAGCGACTTTGACTTGGGGGAACAGGAGTTGTCGCCCCTCCTTTTTCCGGAAGAGATCGACGCCTTCCTCGGTGACCCGCTGGATCCGGTGATGATGATGAGGCGGACCTCAGAGCTCTTTTAGAAACAGGGTCGGATGTTGCAAAACATGTTCAGTCAGGTGAAGAGAGACAGGGAGGCGGCTGAGGAGCAAATTGCCTCGCTGGAGGATGAATGCACTCAGCTCCAAGCCGAACTACTGCAAGATTCTTGCGAGGAGGTTACTTCCCTGGGGGTGCACCTCGCGTAAGCAAGAGACCATGCTCGCTTGATTCAGCAAGATCTCCATGCTGCCGAAGCGTATCATTACAACAGGAGACCGCCTAGCTCGGGGGTGCGAGGAAGGGGCCGATGGAAATGGATCCAATATTGACCCACCCCCCTCCCTCCGCACTCGCGTTCTTTTTCTAAATAATTCCCTCTTGTTTCATGATAACTGGACGATTTATGTCGTAGTGGCGATCCGAATACTTCTCACCCGTACTTGTGAGCTCTTCTTATTTGGGTTTGTGCTATATTGTTTTTGCCTTTTCCTTTTATTCATATTTTATGTTGCTCTAGCCGCGCTTATGTATGCCTAGCGGACAATACGTGCTTCCAACTTAGTCCTCTGCCTTTTATCGTTCGAGCACGTGATCCGCAAGGGCTCGCCTATCCTGCAAGGGCTCGCACCCCTTTACTCGCGTCGTTGCTACTATCGTTTGTCAATATTTTCGGGTTGTCGCGAGCGAGTGTGAGAGAGGGAGGCTCTCATTTTGAGGTACATCATGGCGTGCTTTTGCTATCTGCACCCTCCGGTGCTTCGATAACTCCCCATCGCCTTGATTTTTCTATAAATAGGGCGGTTATTTATGACTAACCACCGCTCTGATCGTCTTCTCCCTTCTCGGTCTTTGCCTCCTCTCTCTCGCCACCTTCTCTCTTTGTGCTCGCTTGTCTTTTCTTGCAGGAAACCCATGGGTGGTGATAACGCTGACATCGAAGGCCGGGCTAAGTGTTCGGGGACTTTTCGCGAGCATATTTTTCTGAATTGCTCGCTCACGGAGAGCGAGCTGTTGGATCTTACGGCGCCCTTAGAGGGGGGGTGAATAAGGGAATAAAAATCTTTTTATAATTTTATGGAAAATACTAAATTGTTTTATAATATGAGAAAGGCAAAATGACAATTTAGCCAATTTGTGAGAATATCATAATTTTCAAGTTTAGAAATAAGTACTAAATTGTTTTATGATTAAGAGATTGAAATAAACAATTTAGATAAAGTAATTTGGATTTAAGACTTTGTAACCAATATTTTAGAGATAACGCCAAAGGAGATAAATCAAGTAAACACAAATAGAGACATGATTGTATTTATATAAAAGAAAAGTGTTTACATAAATTTGATTTCAATATCGCTAGAAATCGAAGGCGTACAAAAGTAAATTTCTTTTCCTTTTCTATACCGACTTGTATCCCCACAAACCGGTTGGCTTTAGCCTATCCTTCCCCGGATAAGGCCTCAAGCCGCTCTAACCAATCCTTCCCCGGAAATGGCCTCGATCCCCCCTAGATCTAATCACCTAGAACTAGTCGCCAACACAAGGCGAATTACCCCCTAAGTCCTACCCAGACCTAGTCGCCAACACAAGGCGAATTAACAAAACGGTTACAAAGAAAGTATGGAATGAAAATAAAGATAACAATAGTAAAACTCCCTATATTAGATTTCTGAAGATGAGGATGAAGGATCGCTGTAGTATGAGCGAGGTAGAAGCGATCGTCCTTCGAATGTAGCGTGACGTAGTCCTCCTCCAGAATTCTCCTTAAGCTTTTTGTGGGAGATCCATCTTCGGCAGCATAACAGCACTGGAGTTGTGGCACAAGCAACCTCTCTGGGATCTCTAACCAAAATGAGAGAGAGCCCACCATTTTATAGAACTTGGAGCTAGCGCCTGCGGTAGTGGATAGCGCCGGCGGTAGTGTTCGTGTGGAGCGAATGCGAAACCGTCGGCGGTGTGGCGCTGTGCACGAACTGGAGATAGCGCCTGGCGGTAGCGATAGCGCTGGAGGTAGCGGGAGATTGAGTCCGAAACTTCTCCAGACTGTAGATTTAGTCGTTCTCATCTCTGGAATGGGGTGGCACATTCTGTAACTCTTCCTGGATTGAAAGTTATGGCCATTTTAAGATCAGCACACAAAACTCATGCTTTTGCTTTATCTAATGTGTACACACTCTCGGATTATGCCCATGAACGAGGACTTGTCTCCTCATTGAACATGTACAACCAGGACACTATAAACACACAAAAGACTAGATCAAATACAATATGGGATTTGTTATTCTCAAATAAAGGGATGTGATACACATGTCCAACAATCTCCTCCTTTTGATAATAACAAATCATCTTATCAAGAAATCAACATTAGTGTTTATAGTATATATGATAAGCATGATAAAAAGTGAAACTATAGTAAATGATTAGCATGATGAAATTGTGCATACTCCCCCTAAATTAATGCTCCCTCTACATAAATGCAGTTTATGTTTTTACTCCCCCTAAATGATAGATTGCAAGATTTAATTATGCTCCCCTTAATCTTCTAGATTTCTTGAATTAATCTCCCCCTTTTGGTATTATCAAAAAGAGAAGATTTAGATTTTCAAACCCCGAAGGTGGTGGAAGCGTGGTGAGGAGGCATTTAAATAATAAAGCATGATCGAGCTTTTGAATATATGAAATGATAAAGAGTTGAAGCATAGTATATATAAGAGATTTCAAATAAAAAGATAAGAGTTGTAAGCAAGCGGAAGATTATAAGAAACATCATTTTTGTAAGCATGAAAAGCATAAGTAAAAATATGAGTTTTAGTTCAAAATTGAAAGATGTTTTAACCTTTTTGAAATCTCAAAGTTTTTCATAAGGATACCAAGCATGAAATGAACATATTAAAGAGAGATTAGACTACAATGTTACTTAATTTTAAGTTCAAGAGATACCAAAACATTGTAGAGATCATGCTAGGTTATCTAGTGCATATTTATATAAAGAGTAGTATAGATAAAGCATTAGAATCCAATACTCATGAGAAGAAGTGTTATGAAAGATAATGATGTGCACATAAGTGTATTTTGGGCAATGTTAACAATTGATTTAAATCATCAAAATACAAGACATATGTAAAGTAAAGTGCACAATAAAACACAAGTAAATTACTTTCACACACTTTTAATGCACATAATTTTTTAACAAAGTGGTGTAATAACTAAGGTTTGCACAAGCCACATTACTCTTCTTTCCAAGGTGCTCAACCTCACAATGCTTATGAAGACTTATTAGGAGGTTCAAGTAGTGCTTGGTGGAGTTATATTTGTCTACATATATATTTTTTGTTCACATTTGTGAGACAACATTCTTCGAATACACTTGTTTTGCAAACCCAATTTCTTTTTTTAACTTTTAACCACTTTTCTAAGTTTCATAAGTGCAATTCAAATGTAGTGTAGGTAAAAAACTTATGCAAGTTTTAATTCATTGTACAAATACAATACAAAAGCAAGCATTTTAGATTTAGACACTGATGTTGATTACCAAAATAAGTGAGTGAAATATATCATTATCAATCATAAAACATTTACTCATACTTAGAGGCATGCTAAGCTTGGTTCTACACATTTTTCAATACAATTGATGCACTTAAATAGATATATCAAAGCATGATAATCAAAACAATGTTCATAGAAATTTCAAGAAATAAATTTTAACATTGTAAATAATTCTAAATAATAGAATTCATACATGCTTGATATTGGCAATAAAGATCATACAGTTTTTTTAAGTTTTATCATTTTTTTTAAATCAAATAAAAACAGAAAATCACAAAAACATATTTTTGTAATTTTTGAATTTTGAATTTTTGTAGTAGATTTTTCATAATAAGAAGAAAAAAAACATAAATAACAAAAACATATTTTTGTATATTTTTTAAATTTTGAACTTTTGTAGTTGATTTTTCATAATATGATTAAAAACATAAATAGCAAAAAAAAATATTTTTGTATTTTTGAATTTTGATCTTTTGTAGTTGATTTTTCATAATATAAATAAAACAAAAATAACAAAAGTCAGAAACACAACAAATAAGTAGAAAAATATGAACCACCATATTTTTATGGATTTTTAGAAATTTTAAAAATCAGAAAATTCCCACACCCACGCTAGCGCCGGCGCTAGCGCTAGCGCTGGAAACAGTACTCGATTTTTTGAGAATTTTAAAAATCTGATTTTTTTATTTTGATTAAGTGTCCTTAGAGTAGTTCCATGCTGAAATTTCAGAATTTTCAGAGATGTCTTGATTGCTCAAATTTGCATAAAACTTTAGCTTTTTCAAATACATGTGTTTTACAAAAACATTTAAGCTCAAAAAGATAAATTATGCAAACACATGAGGACATTTTTATTAAACAACCCAAAATATGCATGATTTAAGTGATAAGTAAATAAAGTGATCATGCAATACGTAATATAGTTATGTCCTAAGATTAGAAACTACCCCGACTAAATGTCTACACCCTAGCCCCGTACTAAGTGACGGATGGGCATGAGGAGCTGCACGCATGCCGTAGGTTGGGGTGTTAATCCCATATGCACACACTAGAGAACACACAACCTAGCACTCTTTCCCCTCAGTACCTCGCAAGGCCCCACTGGAACCCTCCCCGGTTAAGGACAAGACATGACTTAGAGGTTAGGTCTCTAATGCATACAACCCTACGCCCTCGCTATTGTGAGATATGAAGTCATAGGTGAATAATCTTTTGGACAACCTATGCTTTTTAAATCTATGGGTTGATATATAAACTATGGGTTTTTGTGAAGAGTTATAAAGCCGCATAGTTTTTCTATTCTTATGAGATGACGATATGAGATAACTAGCACAATTACTAATATGAGATAAATGGTAATGCTAGTATGATGAGTTTTGGGTTTAATGTCATGTCATAAGTTTAACATTTATATTGCATGTATTCCAAACTAGAGTTTCAAATTATAGATCTAGAATAAAGTGGTGATTTTAATTTATTCTTATTATTACACAATTGATTCTAGAATCTATATATATGTGAGATACATGCAATCAATAGCAACGCATATTCATACACCAACTAATGTAAAGAAAACAATATTCATATCTTTATCATAAAATTCATAATTCCAATTTGTTTTTGAGATTTTTCTTGATAGAATATGAATTATGATTTATGATTATAGAGAATTTTGCATAGAATATATGTTAGATCATCATGATGTATGTGATTTCTATTCCTTCTAGACTTATGATAATATGATTTGGTGATTTTCTTTTGAATAAGCATGTTTGATTTTTAAGTCTAGAAATTGATGATCATGTAATCATATCAAAGACAAAGATCACATATATAACATTTTGAAATTTATAATAAAATTGCATTGGATAATTAGATTTATTGATCTTTGGTTTTCCATGATGATATATAGTTTCATGATATATATACTAATGATTAATCCATAAACTATGTGTTTGTTGGAATTTTAGTATTCTATTATAATTTCAAAATCGCATAGTTATCATGAAAGTTGAATAACATTATAAGTGTTCTACCCAGCATAAATATATAAGCATAGACCAAGAAGCAATGCTAGGATGATGAGTTTGAATGCAATGTTATTACATAGGATTAATGGAGATTATGTTGCATGTAATATGAGAAGTTTTCAAATTAATTTTCTTTAGACCTAGAATGAAATGATTAAACTTTTGATTTGATCTTAATGATACAAGATGATTCTAAGGTCTAAGTTACATGCAAACATAGGTGACACACATCACACACATAATATAAAATATGAAAGAATTATTCTAAGGATAGCGTGTGATGAAAAAATTCATAAACACAGAAATTTCCAAATCAAGCAAACTAAGATAGCTTTTAAAACGGAGTTGTAA
This sequence comes from Dactylorhiza incarnata, assembly GCA_033032865.1. NCBI lineage: Eukaryota > Viridiplantae > Streptophyta > Magnoliopsida > Asparagales > Orchidaceae > Dactylorhiza > Dactylorhiza incarnata. The sequence continues at coordinate 784,742 of JAWHQI010000210.1, forward strand.
TTGGGCAAGTTGACAGCACCAAGAGAACTCAAATGAACAAGCCTAGTTTGCCATTGGATGGAGATTTTTGTGCTCTTTCCAAAAATATATTAAACACGAAAATCGGACGAGCGGATCAAAAGATATGACTATTTGAAGTTTTGATCAAAAACTCGCTTTTTGATAGATTAAGCATGCGTTTAAATGAATTTTTTTTTTCAAAATTTTTCTAGATAATGTTCTTCATTATAAGGGCTATCATATGCAGCAAATAAAATAGAAGATTATCATAACGTTGCGCATTTTAATTTTTAGCTTAAGCCCTTTAATAAACCATTTAAATCTTTTTTTTTTAAATAATTTCATTAGTCTAGAAAATAACTTCTATATTCAAAGATGAGTGATAGATCACTTTTGAAAAATATATGACTTAATGTTCAATTTTAACTCAAATTTGATTTGAAAGACATTAGGCTTAATATATGAAAGTCATATTACATGATATATAAAGTGATCATAGCATGTTTTTTTTTAAATATAAAATAAACAAAAGAAAAAGAGACAATAAGCATATCATGAAGTAGAGAATTGATATTTCATTTTTAATTGTTTCTACTTCATGCAAATGATGATTCCTAGTGAATGAGAGATTTAGGTATCCAAAGGGGACCAAGTGTGATGGTTCCTTTGGGTACCCAAATACATCGTGTAAGCTTTTGGAGAGATAGTGATGAATGAGCCTTTACAAGTGGAGTTAGTGTTTCATTTTTAATTTTGGGCCTCCATTCATACTTTGGTTGTTTATCTTTTAAATTCATGTTATGATTATGTGACATCTTTATATGATTATATTTGTTTGAAAAATAATTCATTTGTCATTCATGTTTATTCAAATTATTTTTCAAAATAGATTGATGTTGATAATCATAATGAATTTTATTATATGGATTGTTTGAAATTTTATAAGAGTGATTGTCTTTCTTTAGAAGTGATTGTTGAAAGAGTGGGTTACAATATGTTTTACAAGATTGATTATTATTTTGATGATTTTCATTTCCACTCTTTCTTATAGACATACTCTTATAATATGAAGGATAATATTTTATATTTTGATTTTCATGAAAAGGAGTTTTTAAATTTGAGTCATGATTGAAAATATATTGAGACTTATAATAGTGACTCTTAAGAATTTTGTGAGGGTCATAATTCTTCTTGAAACTAAACTCCTTTTGAGTTGATGTATGAAAATGATCCTTTTTAGAAATGATTTTGTAAGTTAATTTATCCTTGTTATTCAAAGTCTTATGATGAAATTCATTACATGACATTTGAAATTTTTCAACAAAAGATTTTAATTGTATTAACTTACAAGATAAAACATCATTTTCAATTAACAATTTTTCATTATGCCTTTTAGAAATTAAGAGCCCTTTTTCAATTTCCTTGAATTTTTCTTTAAATAAATTGCAATCAAAACAAGGAGTAGGAATTGTAACTAAAGAGCATGAAATAGAATTTAACGCATCAATATTTGTTTCTACTTTATCGTTTGCTTTTAAAGATTTATTTTCTAAACGTAATTTTGAATTAACAATTTTTAACTTTAAAATTTTACGTTTAGCAATTTTAAGCATACGAGATGTAGAAATAGAATTTTTTACAAAAAGAGAAGATTTAGATTTTCTTACCTTGCAATAGTTTCCGTCTTCTCTTTTGCTTGATGTGTTGCCAACAAATGAGTCCAATATTGTGATGTTGTATTCTTCTTCCTCCAAGCATAAGTCCTCATCGATTTCTTCTCTTGGATCCATAAGAAATTCCTCGTCGATTTCTCTCTTAGATTTATCATCCTCCAAGAATGAGTCCTTATCGATTTCTTCTCTTGGATCCATAAGGAATTCCTCTTGTTCATCATCTGTAGAAGGAAGACTATAAGTATTCTCAAGAAATTTCCAAACTTCATAAGCAGTAGGAAGTGTATAAATAAGTTTGAAAATATTTTGATCTAATGCACAATATAGACTATTCATAGATTTGGCATTTAAAAACATTTCATTTTTTTTTAAATACTTGGGGCCATTTTAATTGTAATATTCCATACTTCCATATCCAAAGATTTAAAAAAATTTCCATTAGAAATTTCCACCCATTATAATTTTTCCCTTCAAAAAAAGGTGGTGCTAAAGATTTTTCATTTATAAGAAAATTTCCCCTATTAGTAGAAGCGAGATCATGAGACGCCATTATTCCTGGTTTTTAAACCGTTTAGAATAACCTAGCTTTGATACCACTTGTTGGATCTTACAGCGCCCTTAGAGGGGGGTGAATAAGGGAATAAAAATCTTTTTATAATTTTATGGAAAATACTAAATTGTTTTATAATATGAGAAAGGCAAAATGGCAATTTAGCCAATTTGTGAGAATATCATAATTTTCAAGTTTAGAAATAAGTACTAAATTGTTTTATGATTAAGAGATTGAAATAAACAATTTAGATAAAGTAATTTGGATTTAAGACTTTGTAACCAATATTTTAGAGATAACGCCAAAGGAGAGAAATCAAGTAAACACAAATAGAGACGTGATTGTATTTATATAAAAGAAAAGTGTTTACATAAATTTGATTTCAATATCGCTAGAAATCGAAGGTGTACAAAAGTAAATTTCTTTTCCTTTTCTATACCGACTTGTATCCCCACAAACTGGTTGGCTTTAGCCTATCCTTCCCCGGATAAGGCCTCAAGCCGCTCTAGCCAATTCTTCCCCGGAAATGGCCTCGAGCCCCCCTAGATCTAATCACCTAGAACTAGTCGCCAACACAAGGCGAATTACCCCCTAAGTCCTACCCAGACCTAGTCGCCAACACAAGGCGAATTAACAAAATGGTTACAAAGAAAGTATGGAATGAAAATAAAGATAACAATAGTAAAACTCCCTATATGAGATTTCTGAAGATGAGGATGAAGGATCGCTGTAGTATGAGCGAGGTAGAAGCGATCGTCCTTCGAATGTAGCGTGACGTAGTCCTCCTCCAGAATTCTCCTTAAGCTTTTTGTGGGAGATCCATCTTCGGCAGCATAACAGCACTGGAGTTGTGGCACAAGCAACCTCTCTGGGATCTCTAACCAAAATGAGAGAGAGCCCACCATTTTATAGAACTTGGAGCTAGCGCCTGCGGTAGTGGATAGCACCGGCGGTAGTGTTCGTGTGGAGCGGTTGCGAAAACCGTCGGCGGCGTGGCGCGGTGCACGAACTGGAGATAGCGCCTGGCGGTAGCGATAGTGCTGGCGGTAGCGGGAGATTGAGTCTGAAACTTCTCCAGACTGTAGATTGAGTCGTTCTCATCTCCGGAATGGGGTGGCACGTTCTGTAACTCTTCCTGGATTGAAAGTTATGGCCATTTTAAGATCAGCACACAAAACTCATGCTTTTGCTTTTTCTAATGTGTACACACTCTCGGATTATGCCCATGAACGAGGACTTGTCTCCTCATTGAACCTGTACAACCTGGACACTATAAACACACAAATTACTAGATCAAATACAATATGAGATTTGTTATTCTCAAATAAAGGGATGTGACACACATGTCCAACACGAGCATCACCTGGTTATGGCGAATTATATTTCGCCCGGATTTATAGCCCGGCTGCTTACGGATGAGGACACGATAAACTTTATCTTCGCGGATGAGCTTGCCATTCTGGTAGCTCATTTCCAGGCGGGCTTTCGGTTGCCCTTCTGGCTGGAGATTAGTCAGGTACTCGCTCCTCCCTTTCGCCTTTCCATTGCACACTCGCGTGGGGTTTTCGTTTGACCATTCATTGCGAACTTTTCAGATACTCAAATATTTTGGCGTGATCCCGGGTCAGCTGACCCCCAACGTCGTGGCCATGATGGTAGCCTTCGCATGCTACTTGCGAGAGGAGGGGATAGAGTTCAGCCTACCCATTTTCCGCAAGTTATTCTCCTTCAGGGCGAACAAGGACGGGACTGTTTTTTTCGCGAGCAGCCACGCCAAAGTCCAGGAGACGGTCAACAAGAGCCATTATTGGCCCCCAAAAGTTCATCATCGTGAAGGGCCTATTCGGCAACATGCCCTTCTCGCCCATCCAGCAATCCAAAGCCACCTACTTCCCCCCCCCCCCCCCCTCCCCCCCCCCCCCCCCCCCCCCCCTCCCCCCCCCCCCCCCCCCCCCCCCCGACGCTCGGCGGCCACGAGGACGATCTCTTCAGGCGCATGTCGACCAACTTCGAGGAGGTTTACCTCAGGAAAAACGTCGACTCGCTTCTTCCCGTGCCTCCCGGAGCAGGTTTGGCTCGCGCTCGCTCTGCTAACCTTTGTATTGTTTCTTCTCTTCCTGACTTGTGTTACCCCTTTGATGAGTCCCAATTATATACATATTTTCGGACTCATTTGGGCCGATTTTCTAGTCTTTGCACCACACTTTAGGCTCGTTTTCATTTATATTTAATAGCCGTCTATTATTCCACTCTTAGTGCACATGTATGCCCGTTCTTGGTGTGATTCCTTGTATTCCAGTGGTCCTGGACATTTTTATGCAGGTTCAAGGGATCGTGCAATGCTCGGAGTCTGTTTGGGGGCAATTTCTGCCTGAAATGCCACTGATCATGCGTTTCCTTCACGCACGATAAGTTGATCGTGCGCCTCTGATCGTGCGCGTTCTTTTGCTGCCCAAAAACAGCTTCGGAGTTTGGTCGTGCGTTTGCTACGCACGATCGTGCGCACGGTCGTGCGCTTTATATTTTTTCTGCAGTTTTGTTTTGCAGGTTTCTGGCACAGAGCGCACGACCACCAACTTCCAATGCGCACGACCACTGGTCATGCGCTACTGATCGTGCGACCTGTTTTTCTATAAATACGCAGCCCGCAATTTTAGGTCGACAGCACTGTTTTGGGCGCGAATTCTTCCGCAAGCTCCACCGTTTTCCCTCTCCAAGCTCCATCCATCCATCCCCTTCCTTGGGAAAGCTTCTTCCATCGATCCTAAGCTCCACCAAGGGTTCTGGAAGCTTTCCCCACCATCTACATCAAGCATTTCAAGTTGCGACATCTCCTTTTGGGTCAAGGGGAAGAGACCCAGCTCTGAAGAAGACGGATGATGGTTGGAGGTAGTGACAGCCTCTGAACCCCGGAAGCAACCAAGGACTGAGCTCGGAGGAGGCTTGACAACCCCCCATTCCGACCAAGATCTACGGCGAGGCTTCTCATATCGTGGTTTCCTCTACCCTCTCTCTTTTGGAAATGTATGCTTAACTTTCGTATTGAACTAGTGTGATTTCTATTTGTCTATGAATGAAATATACTCTTGTTTTATCTTACGCTTGATGCTTTGCTGTGATGCGCTCCACCCCCATTCCACTTCCACATATGCGTTCTAGTTAGCCATCTAGCAATTGCTAGTGGTGATGTTGGTGAAGAGGTGAATACGACCCTCACAAAACCTCGCACTGCGGCCATTCCACCCGCTTACCGAAGCGCGGCATCGCGGCCGCCGCACTCACCCCCACTTTGCGAAGAGGTGTGTGCGACCCACAATCGTCACAGTTACTTTCCGTCCACACGCCTTCCGAAGCACGGCATCGCGGCCGTTGCATCCATCCCGCCTTGCGAAGCGGAGTTTTGACCCGCATCTTATTTCTGCAATAGCTTAGGACACCAATCACAACGCCCTTGTTTTTTACTTTCTTTTACTCGTCGAAACAATTACCTCACTCTACTTTCTTGTCACCACATCCTGCATTCCTCAAGAGATCGACATTCGGGGAGTTCCTCCCTATTTTATTACTTGGCAGCGACCGGTGCACTTGCCGAATACGCATCACCCTTACTCGCAGGAGAGCGAGACCTCCCGCTCAACCCCCCTCATGCGAAGGTAGGGCATACCCCTTCTGCTCTTCATCTTGCCACCTCCGCCGCCGAGCTCTGCCGAGAGCCTGTCCCTGCTTCGACCCCGGCCTCTCTTAAGCGGACAGCTCCTGCGAGTCGCAGGTCAAAGTCTCTACCTTCTCCCCCCAAGAAACCGAAGATGCTTCTTCCGACTAAGGGGAAAGAAGTCCTCAAGGTCCCATCCGGGGGAGGTCTCCCAGCGACCCGGCCCTAGGAGAAGGTGTCCAGCGAGCCCTCTACGGTGGTGGTCGGCACCTCGAAGGTGCCTGACCCGGCACGCCACCGGAACTACGGCTTGGGGGTCAAGCATCTGGACAAGTCCGGCGCGCCTCTGCTGGTCTGGGACGTGAAGACCAATCGGGCCTCAATATCCACTCTCCTCCCCTCCTGGGTGGAGGAGAATACGGTTGGTGGCGAAGCTTTCGCCCTGTCCTTTGATGGCGCAAATCTTAGCACACCGCTATAGACGGTAGTAAGACTGCGGCACGAAACGGCAGTGTACCGATCGTTCAAGTAATATAAAACGAGGAGTAATCCCCAAGTATCGAATCTCTCAAGGAACACAGTAAGGTGGAGTTAACGTTCGAGGAAGGACTTGAGATTGAAGTCCTTTACGTCGGATGGATGCGGAACGGGGGATTTGGTTTGTGGAAAATAAAGAGAAAATATTACACTACTCCTATGCATTGCCGCTATGCAATGCTTCGCTTGGCGGGATGGAGACTAGGCAGGCCTTGAGCGCACTGCGTCGCAATGGCGGATGGACGAGTAGGCAAGCGGAATCGAACTGTGCAGGCCTTGAGCGCGCTGCTTCGTTAGGCGAATGGATTACACGGGCCGCTATGCCACGCTTCGCTAGGCGGATGGAAGAGTAGGCATACGGATGAGGGTCGCAATCACCTCGTCGACAAGCACGCCACTAGCAATTGCTAGTGCGGCACACGAACGTAACGACGGGATGGAGGATGGAATGTGGCGCACCTCAAGCAACTCAAACAGTAAAGTATTTCACATAGACATGAAATGTATAAAAATGCAAATAAAGTTAAGTGCTACTTCATCATAATGTTAGATCTAACTACATATACATCAATAAGAGAAGAACAAGGCAAGAAATCGACCGAATCCGAAGGCTCGTCGAGGAGTCACAGTTGGAATCGCTAGGTTGTCAATCCGCGTCCAAGCTCGGTCCTCAACTACGTCCGGGGTAGAGAGAGCTGTCACTACTCTCCAATGAGCCCGTCTTCTTCGTCTCATGATCCGGTAGAGGTTGCAAACTTCCTCTTTCTTGATGGCGATGGCGGCTAGATCTTCCTTTGAAGCGCTAGGATGAAGGAGGAGGCCGAGAGGAAGCTCCGACTCAAGATTGGCGTGAAGAACAAGCCCGGAGCACCTCCTGGTGATGGAAGATGATGCAGGGGGTGGAAGAGGCGAACGGGACTCAAAAATGTCGGAGCAGAATGGTCGTCCGACCTAATTTCGCGGGCTGGATATTTATAGAAAATAGGGCGCACGATCTGTGGCGCACGATCAACTGATCGTGCGCACTGAAAGCTGGTGATCGTGCGCTCTGTGCCCGAAACCTGCAAAACAAAACTGCAGAAAAAATATAAAGCCCACGACCGTGCGCACGATCGTGCGTAGCAAACGCACGACCAAAATCCGAAGCTGTTTTTGGGCAGCAAATGAACTCGCACGATCAGAGGCGCACGAGCAACTGATCGTGCGTGAAGGAAACGCACGATCAGTGGCATTTCAGGCAGAAATTGCCCCCAAACAGACTCCGAGCATGGCACGATCCATGAACCTGCATGAAAACCTCCAGGACTACAGGAAAACAAGGGATCACACCAAGAATGGGCATACATGTGCACTAAGAGTGGAATAATAGACGGCTATTAAATATAAATGAAAACAAGCCTAAAGTATGGTGCAAATACTAGAAAATCGGCCCAAATGAGTCCGAAAATATGTATATAATTGGGACTCATCACACCCCCAGACTTACCTGTTTGCGCGTCCCGAGCAAACCATCTCAAGGCGAAGAGGAAGAAAGCTAGTTGGCTAAGCAATTGTACGAATGAAGTACCATGCGAAGTCGCATCCTCATGCACAGAGAGAAATAGCAGAAAACAATTCTAAGTATACCCAATAATTTCTATTTTCTATAAGCATAAAGAAGATATTACTTGTACTCCTACTGTGAATCACAGTGAATCATCCGGTTACGCGTTGAACGAAAGTAGACGGACAATGAGGTGAGCATTGCCAAAGATCGAGTCTCGGGCGGATCTCCAAGGGAATCCACCAATGTCGATGACCATACGCTTGCCCGTTCACACTCTCTCCACGGCACTGGTTTGACTCAAGCGCACAAATCAATAGGACTTGTAGGTTTATGGCAGGGCTTAGGTTCAGGTGCAGAAAACAACGGTAAACATGAAGGTTAAGTAGACCAAACCCAAATGAACAAGTACAAACACAGATAAATCACCCTACACCCAAACATAATCAAATGGGTGCACACACCACATATCACTTTTTATATATTTTCCATTTTTTTTTCGTCTCCCTTTTTTTTACATTGCATTCATTTTTTTTTCATATAATCAATCCAGCATAAATAACATTTGGGCACAACCACATATCACGATATAAACACCACTTCAACACCCCACATTCAAAATGTAAATAATAAAGCTCAATCATGGGTGTGTTAAAAGGGTTGGCTATTTGGCTTTGGTGACGTATAGTGGAGTTGAATCAAAAGGAGGGGTAGGCACAACTGGGCTAGCGAGGGTAATGTGGTAGGAATGGGTACAAGACTCAACCGGGCCAAAATGAGGGCTTACATCATATTTGCGTGCTTGACTAACCGTATACCCATGCTTCGAGAGTCGCTTGGGGCAAGTTCTTAGCCACCGAGAAAGATCAACCTTCCTCCCGACTCGAGCAATACGAAGCTACTGAACGCCTACACAATTCTACGCCACCGTTTGATTCATAACCGGATTAACAACTAGAGTACAGTAAACAAAATTTACGCTAATAGAAAAATAGAAACAAAAAGCATATAAAGAATTTTAATCTACACAAACTCTAAGTGAACATGAGTGTACGACTAGGAACACTCTTGGAGTCAACATTTTACTCCGCAGTACAATCCTAAGCCAACACAACATTCTTTACTTAGCTCACAAGTGATAAATGAGCTCGACACGTGCAAAATTTTAAGCACACACTCAAGAAGGTGTTGTGGTGTGCAATGCAAATGAACATCATAACACAATTAATGCTTCTAGTATGCAAATAAAAGGTGCACGTGAGCAGGTAACAACATGTGGCTCTCCCCCCAAACTTAATCTAAGCAATACATCATAATGATAGAGCATTGAAAATTAAAATAGAAAGCTGGGGGAGAAGTTACCCAATGCTCAGCAAGTGAGCATACCAGAAGATGCATGAAAATCTGAAGCAAACCCGCCATTCAAAATTTGCAATGAGTACCTGCATGGGTGAGCTCCACAAAAACAAAAGAAAGCAGAAATGCTAAAACTGAACATAAATTAACTAACTACTCTAACTAGGAAAATGAAAATGCAATAAAAGTAAGATAACTACTGGGGTTATTGTCATCCCAGCACGACTTATTCAGGTTTTGTACAGTTCTAGCTTATAGGCCTATGAAAAGAAAAGTGCACAGGTAACTGTTCTAATATGCGCATCGGTAGCGGGTGCCGATACTGAGACATAGCAGTCACCTCTCTACCTAAATATAGATACATGCTCCTCACAGGTAGAGGGTAGAGAATGTAAGAAAAGGAGGAGGCCTGGTCCTCACTCATCTCACAAAAAAAATCCTTGCCGAGCAAGGTATCGTCATCAGGGAGGTAGCAGGAGAAAGAGATCAATGCTGGAGCTTCCTCATCGGAGGAGGGATCAACCTCCTCGCCCATGACGATGCTATCATCATTGAACTGAACTGGAAGCTCCAAGTCCTCCTGATGTACCTGTGGAGACTCAACCTGCACAGGCTCAGATATAGCAGAAGGGGGTTCAAGAAATAAAAGAGACGAAGGACAAAAATAATCAGTATAAGGGGGAGTGATCCCGGTGTCACTCCCAGCAAGATCCAAGCACAGATCACTGTCGGTATCATATGAGTCGTAACGAGGGGGACCCAAGAGCTCGGGGTCCTCGGTGGTGAGCTGGATGTCCCCATCCAAGAAGTAAGTAAACACCTCCTCCTCAGAAAGAGAATCCTCCTCATCCCACCGCGGTGCGTCATCGTGTTCAAAGGTATCACACTCCCCATCAGAGAGAATGAAATCCTCATCCCACTTTGGTGCAACCTCAGGCGCCGAATCAACCACCCGCACGACATCATCAGCCGACTCACTAAAGATAGGAGTAGATGAATTTTGCAAGGAATGCGGAGGAACTGGACTGCTCTCATGATCAGAAAATAAATGAGCAGTCGCCTCCGCGAAAATATCCACAGACGCCTCCACGCAGGAAGAACCAGAATCTGCACACCATACTGGTGCATCCATGAGTTCCCAATCCTCTCCCTGTTGACCATCGAATGAGTGCACATCGTCACTCAAGGGAAGCTCATAAAAGGGGATTGAGGGACCCATGAAAGAGCTGTACGCGGAGAGAGATTCCTCGGTAATCTCCAAGGGCAAAGATCGAGCAAGATGTGCGATGTCAGTGTAGGGGCCAGGCAACACTCTGGTGGGCCTGTCCGCAGTAGTCTCCCATAAACGGGGGGATGCTGCGTACACGTACTCAGAGGGGGAAAGATCGCACAGATGAGGGCAATCCTTCACCATATGGCCTAAACCTTGACATAGCAAGCACCTAATACAATGCTCAGCGTTTAAAGCATCCATGGCGTCGATGTATAGACGCAAAGTGTCATAGAGGCGACACTCGGCTTCAGAATTCATCACAGAAATATGTGGATAAAACAAAAATCAACAATTCCTTGCAAAATAAAACTACACGCAACCAGAATTAAATGAACACCTGCTACAGAAAAGCCGAAACTAGATAAAGGAAGAAATGAAATAGAAATATCAAATTTTAACACTAAAATAAACAAAAGAAATGGTATAAACAAAGGGAAAAGGGCTTCTATCTTACAGCTCTCCCCCTCTAGAAAACTCACATGTTTGTGTTCCCCGGCAACAGCGCCAAAAACTTGATGGCGCAAATCTTAGCACACCGCTATAGGCAGTAGTAAAACTGCGGCACGAAACGGCAGTGTACCGATCGTTCAAGTAATATAAAACAAGGAGTAATCCCCGAGTATCGAATCTCTCAAGGAACACAGTAAGGTGGAGTTAACGTTCGAGGAAGGACTTGAGATTGAAGTCCTTTATGTCGGATGGATGCGGAACGGGAGATTTGATTTGTGGAAAATAAAAAGAAAATATTACACTACTCCTATGCAATGCCGCTATGCAATGCTTCGCTTGGCGGGATGGAGACTAAGCAGACCTTGAGCGCACTGCGTCGCAAGGGCGGATGGACGAGTAGGCAAGCGGAATCGAACTGTGTAGACCTTGAGCGCGCTGCTTCGTTAGGCGAATGGATTACACGGGCCGCTATGCCATGCTTCGCTAGGCGGATGGAAGAGTAGGCATACGGATGAGGGTCGCAAGCAACTCGTCGACAAGCACGCCACTAGCAATTGCTAGTACGGCACACGAACGTAACGGCGGGATGGAGGATGGAATGGGGCGCACCTCAAGCAACTCAAACAGTAAAGTATTTCACATAGACATGAAATATATAGAAATGCAAATAAAGTTAAGTGCTTCTTCATCATAATGTTAGATCTAAATACATATACATCAATAAGAGAAGAACAAGGCAAGAAATCGACCGAATCCGAAGGCTCGTCGAGGAGTCACGGTTGGAATCGCTAGGTTGTCAATCCGCGTCCAAGCTCGGTCCTCAACTACGTCCGGGGTAGAGAGCTGTCACTACTCTCCAATGAGCACGTCTTCTTCGTCTCACGATCCGGTAGAGGTTGCAAAATTCCTCTTGCTTGATGGCGATGGCGGCTAGATCTTCCTTTGAAGCGCTAGGATGAAGGAGGAGACCTAGAGGAAGCTCCGGCTCAAGATTGGCGTGAAGAACAAGCCCGGAGCACCACCTGGTGGTGGAAGATGATGCAGGGGGCGGAAGAGGCGAACAGGACTCGAAAACGGCGGAGCAGAATGGTCGTCCGACCTAATTTCGCGGGCTGGATATTTATAGAAAACAGGGCGCACGATCAGTGGCGCACGATCAACTGATCGTGCGCACTGAAAGTTGGTGATCGTGCGCTCTGTGCCCGAAACCTGCAAAACAAAACTGCAGAAAAAAATATAAAGCGCACGACCGTGTGCACGATCGTGCGTAGCAAACGCACGACCAAAATTCGAAGTTGTTTTTGGGCAGCAAATGAACTCGCACGATCAGAGGCGCACGAGCAACTGATCGTGCGTGAAGGAAACGCACGATCAGTGGCATTTCAGGCAGAAATTGCCCCTAAACAGACTCCGAGCATCGCACGATCCATGAACCTGCATGAAAACCTCTAGGACTACAGGAAAACAAGGGATCACACCAAGAATGTGCATACATGTGCACTAAGAGTGGAATAATAGACGGCTATTAAATATAAATGAAAACAAGCCTAAAGTATGGTGCAAATACTAGAAAATCGGCCCAAATGAGTCCGAAAATATGTATATAATTGGGACTCAACATCCTTCGGCCTTTATGGGCGGGAGGATGCGAAAGAGTTCAACGAGATGACCTCTCGGGTACTTGCTCATGAGAGCGTGCGGTCCTAACTCCGCTCTCTAGAGCTCGCCCATATGCTTGGTCAGCGCAATTTGCAGTTGGAGAGAAACTCGTAGGAGCTCATGCGCGAGCTGAGGATCGCCGCGAAGGAAGTCGCGCGTCGGAGGGAGGAAAAGAGCTCTGAGGTTCTTCGGGAAGAGTTGAAAGCTGCGACCGAGGAGGTGGCCGTCCTCAAGGAAAAATTAAACATCTCGTACGGCCTCGTCGCCAGCCTCCAGGCTGGGATGCTGAGTTTTTGTTCATTCGTTTACCCTTTCTTATCCTTACATACTCACGCATAAATCTTTTCCTTGCAGGATGCCGAGATTGCCAGCGAACTCCTTACTCGCAAAACCGACCTGGCACAGCAAGTAGAAGGGTTGAAAGCCCTGAACCTCGAACTGGCCCAGGTCGTCCTCCCGCCCAATCCCAGGTCGCTGAAAGCCTGTGAAATTTTCCGAAGATCTAGGAGTGAGCAGGAATAGAACAACTCAAAGCAATAGCCAACAACCAGAAGCAATGAAAAATTCAATCTTTATTGATACTTCCAGAAATCATCATTACAGAGCGAGGTATACATGGCGAGACATGATTTCGCCAGTACACAAAAAACCAGGAGAAAATACAAGCTGAGAAAGATAACTAGCGGTCTGCCCACAGAGACCGCCTGACCGCCCGACCTGCGAGTTCGTGCGACTAGAACATGAGACCGCTCGAACTGTCTGCCCGTGAGAACAACACCAACTGAGAACTCCGCGACCTCCACTGATTCTCCTGAACTCCAGCAACCCGCACTGCAAGCCGCGAGACCGCTCGAACACCCTAGAAGAAGAGGTGACCGCTGCTGCCCGCACAATCCGCAGAAGCTGCACAAAAGAAGTTCAATCAGCAAAACCGCCCGGTCACAAGAAATGAGACCGCAGGAACTAGCCGTGAGCTCTTCTTACACTTGGTGCGATGTATTTTGCTGCTACAGTGGCTCCTATTTATATGCGTGAGACCTGATCCAGTCACCACCCTATGAGATAGGGTCACCACCCTTGATCACGCGACCAGACAGGTCAACCCGCGCGATCAGCAAAAGATCATTAGTGAGCTCGTCAGCTTCAAAATAGACAAGGAGATCGCCACTCCTCCAAGAAGCCGCCCACTACCAGTGTTCGCCAACGAGACCGCAAACACAATCTGTTCGCCAATGAGACGGCGAACACAACTTGTTCGCATTGCCAGCCTCCACCAAAGACCGCGAACAGAGACCGCGTGACTAAGAAACCTTAGTCGGCGAACACTACCAGGAACTCGGACAGTCGCCAGACCGGACTTCCGGATACCTGAACCAACCCCGTGCGGTCACAGCTTGACTGGCACAGTCCTGAAGTAACAACCCGCCATGCGGTCACAGATCCAGATCGTGCGGCCTCACTTCAGCATCCTTGGACAGAACAACGGCGGTCACGCCGAATAGACCTGCGGCTAGACCGAAGAGATCAGACCGCAGATGGAGACCGCAGGACCGCGTGGTTTGCCAGACCGCGCGACCCCCCCCCCCCCCCCCCCCCCACAGACCGCCAACTTCCACAAACTTCCACTTCAACATTTTCAACACTCCCCCTTGAAGTGGGAAGTTGAAAACAGCCCAAGCAAACTCCTTAGCCGAGTAAACGGCCCCTTCGCCAGCGCCTTTGTGAAATGTCAGCAATGTTGTCCTGACTCTGAACATGCTCGACCGAAAGAGACCCCTACAACACTTTCTCACGAATGAAATGATGCTCGATCTCGATATGCTTGGTCCTCGCGTGACAAACTGGATTAGTAACCAGTTTGAGCGCACTCTCATTGTCGCCGCGGAGCAGAGTCGGACCCCGAACCTCTTTATGGACCTCTCCCACCAACCTCCTAAGCCAGATGGCTTCTTGAGCTGCCAAGGCCGAAGCCTTGTATTTCGCTTCCGTGGTAGAGACAGACACGGAATCCTGCTTCTTGTTGCACCATGATATAGTCGTGGGGCCCGCCATGAAGACGAATCCGGACGTCGACTTCCGATCATCTGAATCTCCCCCGTAATCAGCATCCATGTACCCATGCACCTCGAAGCCCGCATCTCTCCTATAAAGGAGACCCATATCTGAAGTCGCCTTGACATACTTCAATATATTCTTGGCCACTAGTAGATGAGGCATCCGTGGTTCCGCCATATACCGACTCACCCTGCCAACTGCATACGCAATATCCGGCCTAGTGATCAGCAGATAGATCAAGCTCCCAACCAGAGCTCGGAACATAAGCGGATCTTCCAGAATCCTCCCCTCATCCTTCCGAAGTTTCATGGCCTTTTCCAGAGGTGTAGAGATGCACTTCCCTTCCTTCATGCCGAATCGCTCCATGATTCGCTCCGCATATCCATCCTGGGACACCAGCACTCCACTTCCCTTCCTCTGCACTTCGAGTCCAAGTAAATGGTGAAGCTCGCCTAAATCCTTCATCTCAAACCTGATAGATAGCTCAGCCCGAAGCTTTGCTACCTCCTCCTTCGAATTCCCTGTCATGATCATATCGTCGATGTAAAGCAGCACGATGACTTGAAGCTCCCCGCTCTTCTTGACGAACAAGCTTGAGTCTGAGTCTGAAGCACCAAAACCACAGAATAGGAGATATTCTGCTATCTTTCCATACCACGCCCTCGGCGCTTGCTTCAACCCATACAGGGCCTTCTTCAACTTACAGACATAGTCAGGAAAATCTTCAGATACGAAGCCTGGCGGATGGACCATGAAGATGTCCTTGTCAATTTCGTCGTACAAGAACGCATTCTTTACGTCAAGCTGCCAAATCTCCCACCCCCAAAATGCCACCAAGGCAATCACAAACCGAATTGAAGTCATTTTTGCCACCGGACTGAATGTATCTTCATCGTCCTCACCGTATTGCTGCGAGAATCCCCGAGCCACAAGACGAGCCTTGTATCGCTCGATACTGCCGTCTGCCTTCTTATTGAGCTTATAGACCCACTTGCATGTCACAGGGGTGATACCCTTGGGCTTGGGCACCAGAGACCAAGTCTCATTCTTCTCAAGAGCGGCCATCTCTTCTTCCATAGCCAAATCCCACTGCTTCACGCCTTTAGCCTTCTCAAAGCTCACTGGTTCCTGCTCATCCAGGGGACCAGCAAAGAAACATGAGACAAAGCTCACCATGTTTCCTCCTGTATAGCGATTAGGGGCAATGATCGTTCGCTTCGATCTCCTCAGCTCCTTCCCCTGACTCGCAACATCCTCAGTTGCTTCTTCCCTAGCTCCCCTTCCAGACATACTAGGAGCATCGCTCCCCCTACTTCCTGATCCAGAAGACTCCGTCCCAGAACTAGAAGTAGATGGACCACTAGTGACACAGGCAGCTCTACCTGAAGACTTTCCATAGCTCTCACCGGCTCCTCCACCCTGCTTTCTGGTAGCTCAACACCAGAACTTCCCTTGTAATACGTCACCTCATCGAACACGACATCGCGAGATACAACAAATCTCCTCGTCTCCGGGTCCATGCACTTCCAGCCCTTCTTCCGATCATCATATCCCACGAAGACCAGATTCCTTGCTTTCGCATCTAGCTTCGTCCGAAGCGCATCTGGAACGTGCACATAGCAGGTGGAACCAAACACCTGAAGGTGTGCCATACTTGGCTTTTCCTTGAACATCATCTCATGCGGGGTCAACATGTTAATGGGACTGAGGGGCATCCTGTTGATGACATATGCAGCACAAGACATTCCCTCTGCCCAAAAGGACCTTGGGATACTCTTGGCATGCAGCCAACAGTTGCAAGTCTCCGTTAGATGACGGATCTTCCGCTCTGCAACTCCATTTTGTTGTGGAGTATGCGCACAAGTAATCTCTCTCTAGATGCCCGCCTTCCTGCAAAAACAAGAGAACTCACCAGAGGTGAACTCCCCTCCGTTGTCAGTTCTCAGCTTCTTAACCCACAGGCCTAGCCGACCCTCCACAAGCTCCTTGAACTCCACGAACTTGGCAAACGCCTCTGCCTTCTCCTTCAGGAAATAAACCCAGACATATCTGGTGTAATCATCGATCAACACCAACATATATTTGCTGCCTCCGAGGCTTGGGGTAGCAGTCGGTCCCATCAAGTAACCATGGATGCACTCCAACGGCACACTACTCCTTGTCTGCGACTTATCAAACGGCAGTCGATGAGACTTGCTGAACTGACATCCCGCGCAAATGTGACCGTCACAATAGGAAGATAGGCAGGCCCTTGACCAGACCTTTCACCGCCATAGCCTTCATCTTGTCCATCCCTACATGCCCCAACCTCTCGTGCCATATGACGGCACTATCATTCGTCCTCATCTTGTCGACATAAGAACTTGTCGATAAAACGAACAAGTCTTTTGCCCTCCTCCCGACATGAACGACCTCGGCCTTCACCGCCTCAATGTTTCAAAGAAACTTCACTACTGTTGGGCCGAACAGAACGTGATACCCAGCGTCAATAGCGTAGGTCACGGAGAAGAGGTTTTTTCTCATTTCGGGCACATGATAGACACTCGTCAACGTTAGTGGCCCTCTATCACTGACCAAGGAAACAACCCCCACCTTCTTGACACTATGCATGGTATTATCAGCAGTTATGATGGCATCGTCACCTGAGTAAGGCTGCGTTGAAGTAAGCTTCGACTCATCCCCGGTGAGGTGATGACCACACCCTGAGTCCACGATCCATTCCTCCTGATAATTGATAGGATCCGCAGCTCCAACAGAAGCCGAGAAGGGTCCTCCCCATCCTCCATCATTCTGCCTGGCCTCAGCTTCCTCCTTCCCTGCAGCAGCATGCCACGGCTGAAGATTCACCCGGCAATCCTTCCTTATGTTACCAAGCTTCCCGCATCTGAAGCACTTGGGTCCTTCTCCCTTTTTCTTTCCTTCAGCCTTATGAGCATATCCCCTCTCCTGTTGTCCAGAAGTTGAAGGCCCATAGCCTCCATCGGTCTTCTTCTTCTTATCCCACTTCTTCTTCTTCCCTGTGAAGAGAACCTCGCCTTCTCCCCCAGACACTGACACCCCCGCCATCTGCCTTGCCAGACTCTCATGCAACGCAAGCAGATTCTCCAGCTCCAGCAGAGACGGCTGATTTTCCCAACCCTGCACTGACGTCACAAAGGCCACATACTCCTTCCGCAAATCACGGATGATGTGCCTCTTCAGCTTCGCCTCAGAAATTGGCTCATCAGGATCCAGTGCTGAAATCTCAGCGCACAGGCTCTTCATCTACAGGAAGAACGTAGAGATAGAAAGATCACCCTGAGCCGATCTAGCCAGCTCATTTTCCAGAAACTGTAGCCTCTCTATATTCTTCTTGTTAAACAGCCCATCCAGGGCTCTCCAGATCTCCGCAGCTGATCCACACCCCAAGATGTGATCGAACAGGTCAGGTGATATTGCCCTCTTCAGAGTGAATTCTGCTTTCGCATTAATTCTTCTCCAGTTCCTCACCTCATGACAATTGTCCCCAACTGGGACAACCTCCTCTGTACTATCTCCTCTGACCACCTCCCATAGGTCCTCACCCAGAAGATAACTCTGCATACACAACTTCCACTTCTTAAAGTTAGTCGAGTTGAGCATCTCAATTCCAAGACCTCTTGCTTCCATGGCTCTACCACTTGTTCCTTCTTCACAAAGGCGATGGCAATAATGAGTTATTCACTACTCTATCCACACCAACCTATCTCTGATACCATGTGAAATTTTTCGAAGATCTAGGAGTGAGCAGGAATAGAACAACTCAAAGTTATAGCCAACAACCAGAAGCACATGAAAAACTCAATCTTTATTGATACTTGCAGAAATCTTCATTACAGAGCGAGGTATACATGGCGAGACATGATTTCGCCAGTACACAAAAAACCAGGAGAAAATACAAGATGAGAAAGATAACTAGCGGTCTGCCCACAGAGACCGTCTGACCGCCCGACCTGCGAGTTCGCGTGACTAGAACACGAGACTGCCCGAACTGATTGCCCGCGAGAACAACACCAACTGAGAACTCCGCGACCTCCATTGATTCTCTCGAACTCCAGCAACCCGCACTGCAAGCCGCTAGACCGCCCGAACACCCTAGAAGAAGAGGTGACCGCTGCTGCCCGCATAATCCGCAGAAGGTGCACAAAAGAAGTTCAATCAGCAAAACCGTCCGGTCACAAGAAATGAGACCGTAGGAACTAGCCGCGAGCTCTGCTTACACTTGGTGTGATGTATTTTGCTGCTATAGTGGCTCCTATTTATAGGTGTGAGACCTGATTCAGTCACCACCCTATGAGATAGGGTCACCACCCTTGACCGCGCGACCAGACCGGTCAACCCGCACGATCAGCAAAAGATCATTATGTTTAGTGAGCTCGCCAGCTTCAAAGTAGACAAGGAGATCACCACTCCTCCAAGAAGCCGCCCACTACTAGTGTTCGCCAACGAGACTGCAAACACAATCTGTTCGCCAATGAGATGGTGAACACAACCTGTTCGCATTGCCATCCTCCACCAAAGACCACGAACAGAGACCGCGCGACTAAGAAACCTTAGTCGGCGAACACTACCAGGAACTCGGACAGTCGCCAGACCGGAATTCTGGATACCTGAACCAACCCTGTGCGGTCACAGCTTGACCGACACAGTCCTGAAGTAACAACCCACCACGCGGTCACAGAACCAGACCACGCGGCCTCACTTCAGCAGCCTTGGACAGAACAACGGTGGTCACGCCGAATAGACCTGCGGCTAGACCGAAGAGATCAGACTGCAGATGGAGACCGCAGGACCGCGCGGTTTGCCAGACCGCGTGACCCCCCCCCCCCCCCAGATCGCCAACTTCCACAAACTTCCACTTCAACATTTTCAACAAGGCCAAGATGCAGGAGCATAAGACAGAGATGCGAGAGGGAGCGCTTCATGCGGCAACGTTCGCCTTCCGCACCCTTAAGTGGTCTGGCTTACTTACAGCGGAGGTGGCGGAGCTCACCTTGGAGGACTTATCCCGGAGATGTTCCTACCCACCACACCTTCTGAGAGGAGCGAGGGCGAGCAATCCGCGGATGAGTCGTGATTTTTCGATGTTTTTTGGTTTTCCTTTGACTTCTCTTTTTGTTTTGGGTTTGCGAGAACGCCACAGAACTTTGTAAAACTCTTGAACAAAAAATAGAAAGGATGTATATTTTTCACTTGTTACTCACTTGATGTTTCTGCGTGTATTTTCCCTTATTCATTTCTCTCGCTCCTTTCGTTATTGGCACGGCGTTCGTAATGTTCGCTCTCGCCTATCTTTCGTATATGAGACGAGTTACGGTCGGAAGACCGTGAGAGCGAGCGAAGGATTCTGCTGCGGGCGGCTTTCCAAGTGTAAGATTTTTGTTTTGGTCGGCGAGTTCGCCATTGACGATAACGCTTTTTGACCAACGAAAAAACCATTTTGTATATCTGTTGAATGTCCTTCCCTTCTTAATTTATTACTCGTACTCGGACTTGTGTTCATGCTCGTGCGGAGGCATTTTGTCATGCCCGCACTAGCATGCTCGCAGGCCCACGCCTTTATTTCCATATTTCTGCGTTTAATCAGGCTCGTGCTCGCACATTTCTTTTCGGCGATGGTTATGTTAGCAACTACCGTACTCCATGGCCCCGTTTTTACCTTTGGACTTAGGTGCATTTCATCTGTCGCGGGTTTTTGTTTTTACGCGAGAGAGCCTCTGGGCTCGCCTCGCTTATGGGAGATTTTACGAGCCGAGACCCTTAGCATGAATAACTTGTCAGCCTCTCCAGAGATCAACCTGACCCACCGTCTATAAGAGCTCGGCAGCAGAATCGATCTGGGTCATTCCAGCACTCAAGAACTTGTAACCTTGCTGGCCTCTCCAGAGATCAACCTGACCCACCGTCTATGAGAGCCCGGCAGCGGAATCGATCTGGGGCATTCCAGCACCAAAGGACTTGTAACCTTGCCAGCCTCTCCAGAGATCAACCTGACCCACCATCTATGAGAGCCCGGCAGCGGAATCGATCTGGGGCATTCCAGCACCAAAGGACTTGTAACCTTGCCAGCCTCTCTAGAGATCAACCTGACCCACCATCTATGAGAGCCCAGCAGCAGAATCGATCTGGGGCATTCCAGAACCAAAGGACTTGTAACCTTGCCAGCCTCTCCAGAGATCAACCTGACCCACCGTCTATAAGAGCCCGGCAGCGGAATCGATCTAGGGCATTCCAGCACCAAAGGACTTATAACCTTGCCAGCCTCTCCAGAGATCAACCTGACCCACCATCTATGAGAGTGTGGCAGCGGAATCGATCTGGGGCATTCCAGCACCAAAGAACTTGTAACCTTGCCAGCCTCTCCAGAGATCAAATTGACCCATCGTCTATGAGAGCCCAGCAGCGGAATCGATTTGGGGTATTCCAGCACCAAAGGACTTGTAACCTTGCCAGCCTTTCTAGAGATTAACCTGACCCACCATCTTTGAGAGCCCGACAACGGAATCGATCTGGGGCATTCCAGCACCAAAGGACTTGTAACCTTGCCAGCCTCTCTAGAGATCAACCTGACCACCGTCTATGAGAGCCCGACAGCGGAATCGATCTGGGGCATTCCATCACCAAAGGACTTGTAACCTGCTCAAGAATTACTTCAAAATATATGTATTGAGGAGGAAACACACGAATGTTAGTTACAAAATTTTGTTAAGGGTAAAATCTCTTCAAATCATCCCCACTCCTGGCTCGGCTGAGAGATACCCCTTCCACATCTTGGAGGTGGTACCCCCCCCCCCCCCCCCCCCCCCGCCCCGACTTGAGCACTTTGCTTACAATGTAAGGCCCTTCCCAATTGGGCTCTAACTTACCTACAGCGGCTCCTCTCCCTGCCGCATCTACCTTCTTCAGGAACAAATCTCCCCTCTCAAATTGATTTATTCAGATATGTTGATCAAAGTACCGGGCCATCCGCCTCTTGACTTCCTCCTATCGGACAGTAGCGAGGTCCAGGATCTCTTCTACCAGGTCCAGGGACAACCTTTGCTCTGCATCATTTTCTATTAGCCATTCTTCATCTCCTTCACCCGCGGTGATCACCCTAGAGGTTTTGACTTTGAATTCTATCGGGAGGACGGCCTCAGACCCATGAGACAGTTTGAAAGGGGCCTCTCCTGTGGCCGTGTTTGGAGTAGTCCTCAAGGCCCCTAGGACCGAGGGTAGCTGTTCCACCCAATTGCCTCTGAGATTCTCCACTTTCTTCTTCAGCAGGTTGACAATTATCTTGTTTGCCGCCTCCACCTGACCGTTGCTCCTTGGGTGGTGGACCGACGTGAATCTGAGGTCCATGCCGAGTTGGGTGCAAAAACTAATAAACTCTTCGCTGGCAAATTGGGGTCCGTTGTCCGTCACGATGGCCAACGGCAACCCGTGCCTGCAAATAATCTCACCCCACATGAAATTTCTCACCACCTGGGAGGTTACCTTGGCCAGCGCTTTTACTTCTACCCACTTGGAGAAATAGTCAATCATTACCAATAGGAACCTCCTTTGGCCACTAGCTTGCGGGAAAGGACCTACCAGGTTCAAACCCCATATAGCGAAGGGCCACGGAGCTGTAATGGTCTGGAGCCTTTGAGCTGGGAGGAGTTGGAGTGGAGCATAGATCTGGCACTTTGAACACTTCCTTGCGAATTCTGCCGCATCTTTGCTGAGGGTAGGCCAAAAATAGCCTTGTCTCAGCACTCTTCCCTCCAGAGTCCTTCTCCCGGAGTGACTGCCACATTCCCCCGAGTGGATTTCTTCGAGGACTCTCGGGACCTCCTCCTCCTCTGCCATGCAGTGGGCTAGAAGCCCCGAGAGTGTCTTTCTATATAGCCCTCCTGCATGTAAGGAATAATAGGCCGACTTGTACCTGAAGCGCCGTTTATCTACGTCTCCTTCGGGGAACTTTCCCGATTCCAGGAAGGTGATGAAGGGATCCATCCACGATGCTCGTTGATCCACCTCCATCAGCTCCCCCTCTTCGATGGAAGGTCGGAAGAGTTCCGTTACTGTCCCTCCAGCCCGAGGACCAAACTTGGCTAGGAGGTCCGTCTGGGTGCTCTCCTCCCTCGGCACATGTGTGATGGAGAAAGTGCGAAATTGGCTGATGACCCCCTTAACCTTCTCCAGGTAACGCTGGAGGGTCGGATCCCTTGCTTCAAATTCTCCCCTGATTTGGCACGCCACCACCATGGAGTCCGTTGAGACCTCCACGTCCTGTACTCCCAGTTCCCTTGCTAGTCGTAGGCCCGCTATCACCGCCTCATACTCAGCCTGGTTATTGGTGATTGGGAAATGGATGCTCAAGGCCTGCTCGATCTTTGTCCCTTGTGGGCTTATTAGGATAATTCCTCCTCCATAGGAGTGCTTCCCTGACGCGCCATCCACCAACATCCTCCAGGCCACCGGGGGAGGTGATTCATGTTCCTCCACTTCAGTCGCGTAGTCCGCCATGAAGTCCGCCACTTCATGTGCCTTGATTGACATCCTGGTCACAAGCGCGATGTCAAATTCACTTAGCTCTACGGACCATTTTGATAGCCTCCCTGAATGCTCCACCCCTTCCATGACTTTGCGAAGTGGGTGGTCGGTCACCACTTTGATTGAGTGTGCTTGGAAGTATGGCCTGAGCTTCCGAGCCGATACCACCAAAGCGAAAGCCAACTTTTCCAAAATTGGGTATCGGAGCTCTGCCTTCCTCAACACTCGGCTGAAGTAGTAGATGGGGAACTGCCTCCTCCCTTCTTCTCGGACCAACACCGAACTTATTGCTTTAGATCCTACCCCCAAGTATAGGGATAAATACTCCCCTTGCCTTGGTCCCTGGAGTTGGGGAGCCCGGGTGAGCTGCCCCTTCAAAGCTTGGAAGGCTTCCACGCATTCCGAGGTCCACTCAAACTTCTTGTTTCCTCGTAACACCTTGAAGAAAGGTGCACACTTCTCACCCGCCTTGGAGAGGAACCTGCTGAGTCCGACCAACTTTCCCGTGAGGCACTGGACCTCCTTCGCGTTCCTTGGCGCCCCCAACTCCAAGATGGCCTTAACCTTATCTGGGTTAGGCTCCACCCATGCCGGGGTGAGCAAGTGACCCAGGAACTTTCCCCTGCTAGTCCCGAAGACACACTTCAGGGGATTGAGTTTCCTCTTGTACTTTCGCAAGGTCCCAAAGGTCTCTTCTAGGTCTTGGAGGTGGGACTTGAGATCCCGGCTCTTTACCATGAGGTCATCAACATAAACTTCCAGGTTTCTTCCCTTCTGCTCTCGGGAGACCCTGTCCATCATTCGTTGATACGTATCCCTTATATTCTTGAGCCCAAAGGGCATCATCTTATAACAGTAGCACCCATCTCCTGTGATGAAGGACACATCTTTGATGTCGTGGGGGGGGGGGGGGGGGGGGGGGGGGGGGGGGGGGGGGGGGGGGGGGGGGGGGGGGGGGGGGGGGCATTCGGATCTGATGGTAACTTGAAAAAGCATCTAGAAAAGACATTACAAGAAAACCGACGGCGGAATCAACCAGCGTGTCGATTCTAGGCAAGGGATAACAATCCTTGGGGCATGATTTATTGAGCAAGGAAAAATCGATACACATACTCCACTTACCTCCTCCCTTTTTTACCATCACCATGTTGGAGACCCAGCCTGGATACTGGATCTCTGATACAAAACCCGCCTGTAGGAGCTTACCCACCTCCTCCCGGATGGGTCCCTCCAACTTGTCTGCTTTGGCCCTTTTCTTTTGACGGGTGGGGCGGGTTCCTGAGTCAAGATTGAGGCGATGGCAAGCCACATCCGCATCGATCCCGGGCATCTCTGCGGCACTCCAGGCGAAGACGTCCACGTTTTTCTGGATGCAAGCCAGGATCTGCTTTTGCTCCTCCAAGCCGAGCTCTCCGCTGATGCGGACCTTCTTCACCACCCCGGCCCGGGTGGTGACCTCGAGCTCCACGACCTCCTCCACGGCCTCCAGCCAGGACTGTTCTCCCCAATCTCCTTCTCTTCTTCTTTTCCCTCCTGGACCTTCATCACTTCTCCCGCCCCTTCCTCCTGGGCCCGACTCTCTACCTCTTCCTTCTCCTCCTCCATTGGATCCGCCGACCCTTCCTTCCCTTTCTCCTCCTCTTCTCCCTCTTGAACCTTTATCACCTCTTCCGCCCCTCGCTCCTGGGCCCGACCTTCTTCCTTTCCCTTCTCCGCCTCTTCCTTCTCCTCTCCTCCTCCCAACTCCTTTTCTGCCTCTCTAAAACCCGCCGGCTCTCCCACCTCCTGATCCCACTTCTCAGCTTCGGCTATCCAGGAGATGGTGTTGACCGCCGTCATATAGCACTGCCTTGCTACCTTCGGATCCCCTCTCACCCGAATCTGGACTCCCCTTAAGCTGAATTTGAGACATTGGTGGAAGGTGGAGGGGACGCAGCGAAAAGCGCTGATTAGTGGCCGTCTGAAGATGGCACTATAGCTGCTGGGGGCATCCACTATGACGAAGCGGAAATTCCGAGATTGCCTGCCCAGGACCACATGGAGCCCCACTCCCCCCTCGGCCACCTTCCTCTCTCCGGAGAACCCGAACAACGGGCCGTCCGAGGCCAACACCCTCTTGGCTTCCACCTTCATCTCATCGAACACCTTTTTGAAGATGACGTTGACGGAACTTTTGTTGTCCACGAGAATCCGGGACACCGTGAACTTCTCAATGGCGGTCTGGATGACCAATGCGTCGCAGAAAGGGTCCTCATGACCTAGCATGTCCCTTTGAGAGAAAGTGATTTTTTCTGTTGGGGGTGGAGCCGTGGATGTCGAAGCCACGCTCCGACGGTAGATGGTATGGAGGCTCGCCTTGCGGGTTGCCTCTACCCCTACTCCCCCGTGGATCACTCTGATCCCGCCTCGGGTCCCCACATCGGCCCGGTCCTCGCTCCTCTCCTCCTCATCCTCCCGAGGCAAGACCTCTTCGATCCTCACCTGTTGCTGTTGTCGTGGCGCCGGCATTCTAGCCCTCTTTGTCTCTAAGAATTCTGGGCAGGTGGCCATTGCGTGACCTTCCTCATCATGGAAGTCACAGTATGGCAACGCCACCTCTCCCCTCTCGGCCTCCGCTGCCCTATTTCCTCTTCTCCTTCCCTCTCCTGCTTCCACTCCTTCTCTCCTTCCTCTTCCTCCTCTTCCTCGCCTGATCAGCATAGCCTGCTGAGGCAGGGGAGGCATCTGCCTCGGACCCTGCCACCATCCCAGTTGTTGGGGTCTTCCTTGCCCCCCATGGAAGATACCCCCTCCTGGGGCGTAGCCTCTTCCTTAACCTTGTATCCCCCCTCCATGCTGCCTCCATCCCCCTTCCGGGGCTCGGGGCTCTTCCCTCCTCTGTACTTCCTGTTGCTTGACCTCCAGCTCACTGAGCTTTGCTAGCCTCTTGGTGAGCTCCGGATTGGCCTCCTCACTCTCGAACTCCTCCTCCACCCTCTCCATCAACTCCTCGTAAGAGATGGGGCCTTTCTCTTCAGATCGATCATGAAGAAACTCTCCTTCAGCCCCAACGTGGAGGCAAGCTGAAGGGCAAACCCGGACATCTCCTGAGTGAGCAATACTTCTTCCTGAAACCGGTCTGCATAATGAGCCAGCGACTCTTTGAGCTCCTGCTTTACCTTGAAGAGGGACTCGGCGTCCTTCTTCCTCTTCTTCGAAGTTGAAAACCGCAACAAGAAACTTCTACGCAAATCCTCAAATGCGTAGATTGATCCGACAAGGTGTTGGTGGAACCACTCCCGGGCCTTCTCCTTTAGGGTGACGGCGAAGTGCCGACACTTGAAGGCATCCGACATCGGCCTGATAGAGACCGAATCCTCAAACGACTGTAGGTGCTTGACTGGGTCATCCCGGCCATGGTAGTAGACCCTGTCCCACTCCCCAAACCCTTCCGGGATGGGTGCGGAAAGCACCAGCTCGCAGAAGGGGCTTCCTCTACCTGCTGTCCTTTCCTGCTCCACTCGCCCCCCGAGCTCCCTCACCTGGCTGGAGCCTGCTGGGGCACTACTCGCAAGAGCCACCCTCACCGAGACTGCTCCTATGTGCGCTGCGCCCGCTAGGATTGCGCTCGCCTGCGCCGCACCCACCTATGCCGCACTTGCCTGCGTCGCACTCGCCTGCGGCACGCTCGCCTTCCCTGTGCTCGCTGGCACCGAACTCGCCGGACTGGCAAACAGCACTCGCCCCTCTAGGTCCTGCACTGACCCTCCATCCACCTCCTTTCCAGCCCTTCCTCCCGGGGCATCCTCTCCAACCGCTACCGGAGGATGGGACACCAGAACTGCTGGGGTCGCGAACTCGCTACGCAATGCTGCGACCGCAAACCCGAGGGTGTCGAGGACTTCCCTCCTGAAGTCTGAGAACATCCTTTGCATCGCCGTCGGGGGCGACCCGCAGAACTCCTCGCCCTGTTCTTTATCTCCTGCCATGTCCCTTTCTTAGAATCTTCTTGGACTAGCCACACTCCACGCTCACCGCACCAAAATGTTGAAACCAATTTCTCGGTCTCTTGTGAAGCTCGGGCCCTCAACAAGTTGAGGGGCAGTTAGCCCTTACAAGTCCCTCGAAAGGAGCAGACTAGGGAACAGACTAAGACCTTAGTCACTGCGAGGAGGTCCCACCACAAACCCGGAAGATCATTGAGTGCTTCCCCTCCCAAGCCAAAGCTGAGACTTGGGCACCTTGGAGAGCTAGAGAGCTAAACCAAAGTAACCAAGGGAGGAAGAAGCTCAGAGAACTGAGATTGGAATCCTCTCCCAAGGTGCCCTTTAAGGTCTATTTATAGTTTTTTGCTCGTGGTCTGTTGATAGCGGAATTCCGCCTTTGGATTTTACTAAGCGCATCCCAATTTGGCCTGCTAACAGCCAAACTCCATTGTTTGAAAAGACTAACGGCAGACCACAAGGGGTAATTTCTCCTCCTTAGCCTACAGACAAATGGCCTGTGCGAAGGCTACTTGCAAGAACTCCTGTGAGTCTCCTCGCGAGTATGGCTCACGAAGCCCCCTTCAGGCGAATGCTCTACGAAGGCTCCGCCCACGTCCCTCTTGGCAACCCCCACGGAGGTCGGGTCTCGTGTGCCGTCCCGCGAGCTCTCCTCGGCCCTGTGAGAGTCTGCTGAACTGGACGGAAGATTAAGCTCGTCGGGCTGAGAAATACTTTTGTCGAACTAAAGTGTGAATCATTTGAGTCGAGTTCGTCGAACGCAGAATGTGACGTTCGTCGATCGCAGGACGAACTTCGTCGAATACCGAGCTGAGTTCGTCGAACCCAGGAACATGGGAAAAAAATGGCTCGTATGGCCTTCCGCGAACGGTCGGCGAGTGCCTGGCTCGCTTGCATTCCTGCGAGCGACCCTTGAGAGCTAGCCTGCCTTCCTGCGAGCGACCCTTGAGACTGGCTCGCCTTCCTTGTTATCTCTTTCGCCTATTGGATTTGAAGCCCCTTTTAGGCGAGTGTTCTGTGAAAGCCCCGCTCGTGCCTCTTCCGGCGACATCTGCCGAGGTCGGGTCTCGCATACCTTCCTGCGAGCTCCCCTTGGCCTCGTGTGAGCGCTGAATTGGATGGAAGATTGAACCCGTCGAGCTGAGCTGCAGATGGAGGAAAACCGCTGAGACAACTCTATCCCAGCGGATCCGCCGAGACGGGATGGAAGTGGTCGTTGAGACGGCTGATCTTCTCAGCCTAACCGCTGAGACAGATTCACAGGTGTCGTTCATCGAACGTAGAACGAATTTCATCGGACGCCGAGCAGAGTTCGTCGACCTCAACTGAAACTCAGCGTTCGTCGAACGTAGAACGAATTTTGTCGAATGCCGAGATGAGTTCGTTGATCTAAACTGAAGCTTGGCGCACGTCGAACGCAGAACGGGTTTCGTCTGTCCATCTCCTGGCGAATATCGGGGTTACACAATGCCACTCGCATCCCTGGCCCATTCGCGCTCACTCGGCTTTCGTCGTGAGTAGTCATCGAGGCACTGCTGCCGAGTTGTTCTTGAACCGCTGCGCGGGGACCAGCATACGCGAGCGGTCTGTGAGCGCCCCCGCCCACTGTTCGCTCTCGTGTAGGTGGGATCGCACCTGACTTTTCCGCTCGCTCGAGGCGAACCCGAGGTTGTACAACATTATTAGTTTTGGATTTACACTTATATCGAAGATTGTTGATTTTAAATCCATTTAGAAAAATTTTATTCACACAAAACAAGATATGAAACTATAATACTAATAACCATCATATATTTCATAATTCCTAAGGTTGATAGAAATAGTTGATTTAAGATAATTCTTGATAGATCATGAATTATGATATATGATAATAGTGAATTTTAGCATGGGATATCAATAGGTCATGGTGGAGTGTGTGAAATCATATTCATCATTTTTGTAATTTTGTAATTTTTCAATTTTGATTTTTCTAGATCATGATTTTCCATTATAGGGGCTAACATATGCAACAAAGAAAATAGACAAATATGCAATAAGTTGCGCATTTAATATTTTAGCCTAAGACCCCTAAAAGTCCATTTAAATCCAATTTTGAAAGTAATTTCATTAGTCTTGATAATATCATTTAGCAAATTTAGCATTCAATTTATAATGATAATATAAGATATTTATAGGCAATGGATTTAAAAATGATAAAACATATAAAAAGAAAAGATAGATCACTTAAAAAATTTTGACTTTATGTTCAATTTAATTTAATTTGATTCGTTAAACATTAGGCTTAAAATGAAAGTCATATCTCATGATATATAAAGTGATCATAGTGTGTTGGCTCAAAAATAAAAAAATAGACAAAAGAAAAAGCAATTAAGCATATCATGAAGTAGAGTAATGATATTTCATTTTTAATTTATTTCTACTTCATGCAATACAATGATTCCTAGTGAATGAGAGATTTAGGTATCCAAAGGGGACCAAGTGTGATGGTTCCTTTGGGTACCCAAATACATCGTGTTGACTTTTGGGAAGATAGTGATGAATGGGCCTTTACAAGTGGAGTTAGTGTTTCATTTTTAATTTTGGGCCTCCATTCATACTTTGGTTGTTTATCTTTTAAATTCATATTATGATTATTTGACATCTTTTTGTGATGATAATTGTTTGAAAAATAATTCATTTGGGATTTATGTTTATTCAAATTATTTTTCAAAATACATTGATGTTGATAATCATAATGAATTTTATTATACGGATTCTTTGAGAGTTTATATGAGTGATGGTCTTTCTTAAGAATTGAATGTTGAAAGAGTGGCTTACAATATGTTTTAAATGATTGGTTCTTATTTTGATGATTTTCATTTCCACTCTTTCTTATAAACATACTCTTATAATATGAAGTTAAGCTTTTAGACTTTTGATAATTTGATAAACTAGAAATAAAAGATTTTTTATTATATGAAAATTTTTGAATAAATATTTTTAATGATTCTAGTTTATCCTTTAAGTTGTCATTTTCTTTTATCAAATTTTCATTATGCTCTTTTGAAGTTAAAAGACCTTTTTCCAAAACCTTGAGTTCTTCTTTAAAAGTATTATAATCAAAACAAGGTTTAGCATTTTTAATAAAAGAGCATGAAAGAGAATTTGAAACATCAATATAAAATTCTACTTTAGCGTTTGCTTTTAAAGTTTTATTTTCTAAACATAATTTGGAATTAGCATGTTTCAACTTTGAAATTTTACGTTTAGCAAATTTAAGCACACGAAATATAGAAATGGAATTTGTTACAAAAAGAAAGATTTACATTTTCTTACCTTGCTATTGTTTTCGTCTTCTCTTTTGCTTGATGTTTTGCCATCAATTGAGTTCAATATTGTAACATTGCATTCTTCTCTCTTAAATAGATCTTCCTCCAAGCATAAGTCCACATCAGTTTCTTCTCTTGGATCCATAAGGAATTGCTCTTGTTCATCATAAGATAAAGGAAGACTATAAGTATTCTCAAGAAATTTCCAAACTTCAAAAGCAGTAGGAAGCGTATAAATGAGTTTGAAAATATTTTGATCTAGAGCACAATATAGACTATTCATAGATTTGGCATTTAAAAACATTTTATTTTTATTTAAAATACTTGGGGGCATTTTAATAGTAATATTCCAAACTTCAATATCCAAAGATTTAAGAAATTGTTCCAAAGAGTTTTCCACCCATTATAATTTTCACCCATAAATAATGGTGGTGATAATGATTTTTCATTTTCACAAAAAATTTCCCTTCTAGTGGATGCGAGATCATGAACCGCCATTATTCTCGGTTGTGAAGTAGTATTGGAAAACCTACCCTCTGATACCAAGTGTTGGATCTTACGGCGCCCTTAGAGGGGGGGGGGGGTGAATAAGGGTTTTATGGAATTTTAAATCTTAATTAAATTTATCAAAGTTTGTGACCAAAGTTTAAGAATATTTTATAAGAAAATATATTTTGATATCTCAGAAAAGATTGTATTGAAGATTCCTTTTTAAACAAGAGAAACAAAACTTTTTGTTAACTGTTGCTAACGCCTGGCGTTAAGTGTTAACGCTGGGCGTTAGCTCTCCAGAAAATTTTCCTTAGAACAAAAAGATTGCCACAGTGATTTTACTTATGAAATCTTAAATGAAATACAATTCCAGAAAATCAGAGATAATGAAAACGATTATTGTATTTCAAAGATAATTACACAAATGTTAATTTTAATACTTTGATGAAAATATAAATTAAAACATTCTTGAAGAGGAAATAAAATTAATTGAATAGAACATTAAAAGACATGATTTTATTTCATAATAAATTGAATACACAAATGTTTGATTTCTATAATGTTATAAATCAAGGCGAGAATATGTAAAAACACTTTTTGTTGTTTCACCAATCCTTCTCCCAAGGACCGGTTGGCTATAGCCTATCTAACCCCAGATAAAGCCTCTAGCCACCCCCTAGATCTAGCCTCGACCTAGTCGTCAACACAAGGTGAATTACCCACGGAATCTTTCCCATAATTCGACGTTCTTCCTGAACGATTTCTCCACACCAAAATACAAAGAAAATAAAATACAAGATTACAAGATAAAGTAATGAGAAACTCCCCAAGAAATTCTGAAGGTGAAGACGAAGGCGATGTAGATGTTGGCGTTCTTGAAACGATCATCCTTCGTATGGGATATGCGTTGTAGACCTTCTCCTTCAAAATCCTCTTTAGATCATCATGTTAGCCCAAGGGAGATCTATCAAATGCTGGACACGAGCCTCTCTTAAAATTATTAGAATTTTGGAATCATCACACAAATAATGAGAGTGGCTGCTCTTTAAATAGGCACGGGAGCTAACGCGTGGCGTTAAGAGTTAATGTCAGCGTTAGCAATCGTGTACAGTCGTGGATGAGATCGTGCAACCGTCGGGATCGTGGCAGATTCGTGGACTCAATGCGGGCGTTAAGAGTCAACACTAGCGTTATCTCTTAGTACTCGACGATTCTACTTCTCGACAACATCCCGTTATTGACGATATCCCCTTCTTGACGACATCCCTTATCGATGAGAAGTTAACGCGGGGCGTTAACTCTAATGCACGGCGTTAACTCTCTTTCCAGAGAGTCGTCTCCATTCAGTATACTACTCATAGGGATGTGTAGTTATAGTTCCTGTGCAACCTGCACACTATAAACACACAAAATACAAGATCAAATACAACACAGTATTTGTTATTCTCCAAGGGGGTCGTTCTGCAGGGCCTATCATATAAGGAGTCTCATAACCAACTTGTATGATAGGGGTAGGGGTTGAAATGCAATATTTATGCTATTTCATGCAAGGTATGCCGTTATATGTGATAATCATACAAGTGCAACTCACACACTATGACTCTATGCGCACAGACTTTTAGTTCCCCCTTTTTGGAGCTAGCAAAACTCCCAGGATACCCCCGTAGTGACAAACGGAAGCGGTGGGTTGGGCCTCGCCCACCTCTAAGTTGGTATTTGCACTACCTAACCTAGACCTAACGTACGGCTCAATGCTAAGACCACAACAGCGGAGCTCCTGCGTACTCTTGTTGGTTAGACAACCAGACTTGTCTTGGTAAAGGGTTATCCACACTTACCGAGCCCAAGTATTAATGTCGGTGCAATGACCATCAACACTAAGGACCCACCACCTTATGCACATGCAAACATGTTTACCATCTATCTCCGAGCCATAAGCTCCACGGGCTAACCCGCCCGTCATAATAAACACTGTTGAGTTACAAGCTCACCAGACTAATTAGTCTACTGCTACAACCACCGAACCTACCACTCGTAAGACCAAACCGACTGATATACTTGTGACAATGGGGTGTGAGTGAGTGTATTATTAAGTTAATCTTGTACAACAACTTAACCCTACAATTTATGGTTAGTCTTGGACTTCTCAAGGATTACCCTGTAAGGGGCTCGCAGCGGTACTAGGGGTTATGATGGGATGACACCCCAAAGCTCCCTTTCTCAAGGCACTTAATGTTGTTGATGTCTACCCATAAGAGTGCCCCTTTTAATCATTTCACTTGAGGTAACCCTAAGTGCTTTATTACACTCCAGGGGAAAGACGATCTTTCATCAATCCCGAGTACAACCTCACCCTAGACTCAACAAGCACACTTACCACATGACCTCCTTTTTGGTGACCTCAACCACTTCAAACTGACCACATACACCAACTAAACCCCATTTCCTCTTAGTAGGCCACTAGTTACCCAAGTTTTACCATTTTACTATACGCAGACCAAACAAACTATATGAACCTCATAAGTAGAAGTACTCCAAATATTCATCCACATGACACAAGATTATTACTGGAGGACTATCATGGTATTATAAGGCTAAATCCAGAGAATCATATTTTTCCTTAACACTTTAGCATTTATTTTAATTTCTCCAATATTTGCCAAGCATGAAAATTAATATGAAGTGTAAGGTATTCTTATGATATGGCTCCCATAAAATTAAGATAAATCTACCGTGTCAAAATAACAATAAGTGCAGAATATCACAATTTATAATCAGGAATTGTCCTCTATTTATAATATTTAGCATTTATCCAAAGTTGGAGGTTAATGAAGGAACCATCAAAAATACTTATCAAAAAATTATGGAAACATTACTAAACCTCTATAATGTTCAGAAAAGCTTATTGACTGAGTTTCACAATTTATCAAAATTATTTTCTCACCTAAATAAATAATCCAAGAAAATCCTAATTTGAACATGTTGTGAAGTAGCCTACTGATAACAGTCTCCAAAAATTATATAAAACTTTACAAAGCTTCTTAGTGCCCTGAAATGTCCTATCACCAAGTTGCAAAATTTTCCAGAGAGTATTGGACTCTCAATTATTTTTCTTAAGACTAAGACAAAATAAGTTCCTTGTGAATAAAGTACTAGTTAAATCACTTAATTAAATACACAAAAATTACCAGAGGTCTATCATATAATTGTACAGGCACTACCATGATTTCATCATCATCCAAGACAATTTGAGCATGTAAATTTCTTTTATAATGAAATGTCCTAAATGGGTTATAACCTAATTTAGGGGGAATAAGGGTTCTTAAAATCCTCATAAAATTACCTAGGGTATTTTTACACCCCTTGAACTTGTACACCAACTTTCATGACCATTCAATAACATTTGACCCCATGTCCTTCACAAAGCTATAAATGCAACCCTAAGGGTAAAAGCTAGGGTTTTGGGGCATATTCACCCCCACATCACCCCAAATCACTCATGGAGGTGTTTTAGGTGATCTTAAACCATTGGCCAAGGTTTCACATCATATTGGTGAGATTTGACCACAATACCCCTAAATTGAGCACCATACTCTATTTTGACCTAGTTTGACCGAACTTGGGTTAGCAATTTACCTAACCAAATCAGTCCCAATTGGGCTAAAATTTTTACCAGGGTCAAATAATAACCCTAAGGAGCACCCACCAAAATTTGGAGGGGGTTGGAGGTCATTAGACCCTATAATTAATTAACATATGAATTATGAAATTATTACAAAAACCTTAGAAAAATGTTCCCTAAAATACCCATCTTTGGATATGTTAAGGGGGTTGATACAAATAGCCTAGGTTTCAATTTTCATGCCTATAGCATTTCTCTATCAAGAGTTATTCAAGAAAATGTGACTGGCCTACCGAAGGTGTAAGACCCCCCTCCCGGAACACATGACACGGCCGAGGGGAGTCTTATGCCCAGGAAAGCCGCCTTGCGGGAGCGCCCGCACACGAGCTAGCCTCCCCCACAAGACGCCTATCCTACCGGCCAAACCAACTGAACAGCGCCAACCCATCAATAAAGAAAAGCAAGGAGCCAAAAAAAGATATTCACATAAGTAAGAGTCCAAATAAGTACAAAGACAAGAGCTCTGAGAGCTCCTGCAAAAGTATCAGAGTATCAAACTAAATGCCCCAAGGGCTACATCTCAAACCGTGCTCATATCTGCCACAAACGGCAACAAAAGGTACCATTGTCACCAACCCTGCACACCTGGCCTGTCTGGCCTCCTCCAGCACTGTGCACTGCTGCTCTAAGGAACACTCTTAAAAAGAGGGACATAGCAACCGTTAGTAATAAAGACTAAGTGGCTTCCCATCCGCTCCCCCGGCGACTCCAAGGCACCGGGCGGAAGGAAAGGAAGAAAAGATGCAATATAATCAATAATATGTACAAGCAGGTGACAGGAAAGGTTGTATATACATGTCGGTTGTATAAGTACCCAAGTACTTGCAATAACTCTAACTAACAGGTACAAATACAAGTAAGTACTAGTAACAGAAAGAAGTAAGCAGAGTATCAATATCGTACTAGTAGCAGAAAGCATAAGCCGAGTATCAATAAGCAAGTACTAGTAACGGGAAGCATAAGCAGAGTATCAATATCGTACTAGTAACAGGAAGCATAAGCAGAGTATCAATATCGTACTAGTAGCAGAAAGCATAAGCAGAGTATCAATAAGCAAGTACTTGTAACGGGAAGCATAAGCAGTTCATATTGTATCTTAACTTATATGAATGCTCATACAAACTTATAAGTTAAGGTTTCCAATTTGTGACCCATCATATAAAAGAGCTCATACTAATTTATATGATGGACCCATTGCGGTGCAATGCTATGATTATGAAGGATGAATGCAATGCAATGATTATGATATGAACACTCACCCGTGCAATGTTGTTATGTCGACATAGACCTTTAGTTCTCACTTTTTGAGTGGTAGCTAACCGCTCTGGCATCTCCCATCGTGGCCAGACGGAGACAGTGGAACGACCTCCTCCACTACTAGGAGGGTATGAACACTACCAGTCCTAGGCCTCTGTACGCCTCGACGCTAAGAATACACAGCGGAGACCCTGCATACTGCTCGACGCTAAGAACACACAGCGGAGCCTCCAAGGACACAGAAGGGGACTTGGGTAGGTGAGCACCAAGAGTCCAACCCAACTGGTCTAGAGTCTACTGTCGGCTTCTGTCGGTGTCACGACTATCAAGCCCATAGACCCGCCACAAGTATTCCTCCCCAGCGGGGGTCCATTTGTATCCGAGTATCAACCTACACAAGGACTTCTAAC
Organism: Dactylorhiza incarnata; assembly: GCA_033032865.1. Taxonomy (NCBI): domain Eukaryota; kingdom Viridiplantae; phylum Streptophyta; class Magnoliopsida; order Asparagales; family Orchidaceae; genus Dactylorhiza; species Dactylorhiza incarnata. The sequence goes on from JAWHQI010000210.1 coordinate 821,160, forward strand.
CCAAGTCCTTCTAAGCAATATGTGTATCTACGTACACCAGGACTTCTAATCCAAGTCCTTCTAAACAATCCATGTATCTACATACACCGGGACTTCTAATCCAAGTCCTTCTAAACAATCCGTGTATCTACGTACACCGGGACTTCTAATCCAAGTCCTTCTAAACAATCCGCGTATCTACGTACACCAGGACTTCTAAACCAAGTCCTTCTAAACAATATGTGTATCTACGTACACCGGGACTTCTAATCCAAGTCCTTCTAAACAATCCGTGTACCTACGTACACCAGGACTTCCAAACCAAGTCCTTCTAAACAATCTGTATATCTACGTACACCAGGACTTTTAATCCAAGTCCTTCTAAACAATCTGGACCGCAAAAACAGCACACACTTAACCACATTCCAGCTTTCTGGATAGTCCACTCGACTGGACCTTTAGGGAGCTACACGGCACTTCAGAAAACGGATGACCTAACGTCGTAAAACTCTTTCCGAGGGCTACAACTTTCATGTTGAGCCAGAAGCCTAGTTCTAGCGGGATCAAACCCAAGAATTGGCTTGAACCCAGCTGCGCACCGATTCATCCCTTAACAACCAAGTGAAATGTTATAAATTGAAACTTCTTTAGCAAGGGGGTTATCATCACATTTATCACACAAATGTATAATTAACAACCCTAATTAACAGGGGGCTGTTCATCATCTTTCCCAAACATGAATTAGATCATTTCACCCCCTTTTTTTTAAATCCCTAAATAACATTCCCCTCACTCTCCCACAACGACCATGGGTTTGCCCCAAATCAAATCCCATCTCTTCCTTTTGAAGAGAAGAAATGATCCCTAGAACCTCGCGGTGAATGATGCCCTAATTTGAGGTTCCGGCTTGGTCTTCCTAAGGAAACTCCATTAAAGCTCACACGAGAAGCTCTATTGAGCCTTCATCTCTCCTATTGTGATCTAAGAGGCTAGCACCAAAGGAGAGGGGAGGAAGTCACCTGATTTTCGGCTGACGTTCGCGGTTGTATCCTCCGCGGCATGGCGGCAGTTAGCCAAGACTTATTAAAGAGCCCTGATCCACAGAAATATACAACATGTAATCAGTCAACATTATCCAAACTAAAAAAGGAAATAGCAGACAACATGAAAAGTTAACAAATTAATAACTTCCCAAAGACTCCCATCCTTTGATTCATAAAGAGAAACTGATTAGAGACGGCCAACAGGACTACCATATAAAATTTCTTCTCTGGTATAGGAGTATAAATGGCAGCAAATAGGAATAGGAATAGGAATCCCCCCTGTAAGATAGCAGTTCATATATAGACTGAATTCCCTCCCACAAAATTGAAGAACACAAGGTACCAAACAACATGGGGTAGCTTGAGGGACCAAGCATTGAAATATTTGAGAGCCGATTAGATAAATAAAGCAAAACCAACAACACCCAAATCGGCCAACTAAACCATAGATATAGATCAAGATGATAGCAGCACAACAGGAATACTTATCAATGCCATAGAAAATGTAGGAACTCTCCACCATACCTCTAACTGATTTTGAATCCATCCCCCCCCCCCCCCCCCCCCCCCAACAAAGCCATATAAACTAGTAAGAAGTTCTCCCATAATTTGTAATAAAATAGTTAACCGGCATGGACAATACGTTATAGATGGACATGACCCCGTCATGCGAAAGCCCCATGATATAAGCTCATATTCAATCACATAAATAACAGGGCCGGTCAAGTAGTCAAGGTTAACAAAAGTTCCCAAAAGAAGGTTCGCAAAGAAAAGATATGAGAAAGAAATACTTCCAGCAGTCGGCCACCACAATAAATAAAGAGGAACATCAAGGCTCAGCACAACCACCATAGTAAAATATTTAGCAGTTAACCCTTTCTCCCAAAATCAGTGAAACATCTGATCAAAATGGAAACAATACCAGTTGGCCAACCTAAACCCAATTAAACATCATAGGAGCCGGCAGCATCAAAGGAAAGCCTCCATTTAACTCAAATCAAGGTATGTACAGACAAACCCAAAACCAGAAATTAAATGAATAAGAATTATAACAACGGCTGATGTAATTTCTCTCCCACTAAACTGTGAAACGAAAACATCAGAACTCTAACCATTCAAGGCCAAAGCAATTAAAGCCAAAGATATAGAGATTTCTTAGGTCACGATTAATGAAATCCCCCATAAACCAGAAATTGATAAAGCCCTAACCAGCAACCAATAATCCAGGAATTAATTAGAAGGAGAGGAAAAGAGGAAAGAGGAGCTCACCGTGTGATAAGACGAGCTGGGAACTAATTCAGCACACACCAAACGAGCCCGACTAGATCCAGGCTTCGCGAAACCTTGTAAATCTCTGATTCTAACAGCAGTTCAGAGATCCCATGTAATTTCGAGCTGTGAGGAAGAGTAGAAGAATCGAGAAGAAGACCGGTTCTGAAAGCCCTAGCCGCGATATGGATGAGGCGCGAGAGAAGGTCGGCAGCGGAAATAGCTAAGAAGAGGGGAGTAATCATTTATTTTTCTTAAAGTCCACCGCCTCCAATAATGCCAGCCAAGTATTATGTGCAGCCCAAAATCAAATCAACCTATATTAGCACACCAAATTAGCTTTTAGCATGAATTAAAGCAAATCAGCTCAACATGGCTAACATGCTAGTGGCACACCAATTTGCATATACGCACACTTCCCTCTATTAGCACCCCACTTTATCGAGGAGGCAACTTCTTAAGCCATGTACATGCTGAGAGGACCCAGCGCAACCAACTACACCAAAAGCCATGACTGTTGGTGAAGGCGCAACTTGATCTTTATATCAACGGAAAGGCGCTACGGGTCAAGTGAAGGAACGATAGACCCAACAATCCCCCCCCCCCCCCCAGCGTCCAGCACGACCCGCTACGGGTCAAGTGAATGAACGCTGGACCCAACACATGCTAATAAATATGTTCATATATAAATACATTTAGTACAATATTTATACCAATAGAAACATAGCGACATACACCTTTCCGCAAGAAGAAAAAGGAGATCAAACACATTCCTAGCGACACTGATTTGTTTTTCATCATAGGGGCCTAGCGCGCACTAGGATGTTACAAATCCAATAAACGAAGAAACAATTTCGTCCCCAAAATTTAAGTTGAGGTTAGGAGGGTCTTATGTTCCAAAAATGCTGAAAGGAAGACACATGAATCCCACACATACTCTTCTCTATCAACTGCTAGCCTCGCTGAGTCACCGATAACTAGCAGGGGAAATTCCCAGGAAATTTAACACCTAATTCCCTAAGCCATCGGGAGTTAGGAAGCGAAATTTCCGGGGAATTTAGGGTCTAAACACCTCCAAACCACCAAAGCTGAAGCCAACCAAAACTAACCCAACTCATTTGAAGCCGCAGTGTGGTTTAGTACAAAAACAAATAAAGAGCTCAACAGTTAAACTACTAGCGAGGCTATGAATGGTTTGAAATTTAGCCAACATTTAAACGATTGCCAAACTTGACCATCGTAATCTCCTATACCCAGGGCTGAATAACCAAGGCGTTTAACTGCCACATAGCAAATATAACACTATAAGTATGAAGCTATAGGAGCCATTAGAATATAGAGCATCCCCCAATGAACTCAAATAAAGCAGCCACTTTAAATCCATATAAAGCAGCACCCAATTAGACAGGTATAAGAAGCAACCCAATTAATTAACAGCAGCCTTAATTGGACAAGGAGAAGATAGAAGCAGTCCCCAACAAACAAACAGTAGCAGCCCCACAAGAAAGAAAGAAAACAATAGGGCAGCCCCAGCTAAAACAACAGCAGGTTTCAGTAAAGCAACCCCATAACACATTAGACAACAACAAGAAGCATAGCCCCTAGTCGAATCAACATGAAAGAATGGAACCATTCAGATATTTTTGTTCACTTATCTATAGAGCGAAGCAGCCAATGACTTGAAGCGGTTATAAAGCTCGAAACCGAAGTAAATCCACATAACCACCAAGTTTAACAATTGATAACTTTGCCAAAACTTCGGGAACTAACAAGAGAGATTCCCAGGAATTTTAGCACCAAATTCCCAAACCCGTCAGGAATTAGGAAACAAACGTTCCGGGGAATCTAAGGTCTAATGTTTCCCAACCCACTAGAGATTACAAAATAAATTTCCAGAAAGATTAGCCCGCCAAACCACCAAAACCTTTAGCTAGAGAAATGCGCAAAGTTTACAACCTCCAAATTTTCTGCTACCAAAATATGCAAGATTAGACAAGTATAAAGGCAGAACTAACCAAGTGATCCAACCATATAACCCTCCTGAGCTAGCCAATCATAACCCAGTGTATAACCAAGATAACCCAAAATAGGATGATAGCCGGAACTAGGACCACTGCTAGCACACCCCAAAATAGATGTTAACCAAAATTTGGAGAAAAACTGCTAGCATAATCCAACATAACTATTAACAGAAACTTGAAGAAAGATGCTAGCATAATCCAACATAAATGTTAACAGGAACTTGGAGAGACCTACTAGCATATTGCTAATATTTCAAGCGTTGAATTTCATTTTATCATGGATCTAGCTATGCTGCCCGTTACTGGAACAAGTAAAAACCCAAAACCGAATTCCATCCACTTATCCTTCAAATTTAACAATTTGCTAGCCTCGCAAAGTCGTCGAGAACTAGCAAGGGAAATTCCCAAAGAGCTTGGCCTCTAATTCCCCCGACTCGCCAGGAATTAGAAATGAAATTCCCGGGGAATTAAGATCTGGTTCCTCACACCGATAAGGATTTGCAAAGAAGGCTCCATGAAACTTAGCCGCAAAACCAACTGCACCTTCTAACAAGTGTATAAATATATATTCAGAATTAAAACCAACTAGAGCTGAGTCAGGCCATATTATGTAGAAACGGAGCTATCTAAACTTTAGTCGATCAGAATTAGTCCTTTGTTTAACTAGGATCCGACAAACTATCCGTCTTCTAATTATTGGTATGAATACCTATCCGGGACCTCGATCAAATTTCCAACAACGACAAGTGCAGAGAATAACAAGGGCAGAGTATGGCAGCACATGATTTAGCCGAGACATAATCAGAAGGGCCCAAAATGAACCCAGCAAACAGCCCCACCAAAAGTAGGGGCCCATGGTTCAATAGCAAAAGAGGTCCAAGATTTGCTATCAGCACACACACACTTATATATATAAAGATATGAGCCCTAATGAAATTATATATAACAACGCCCCACCACCACAAAATTTGTCATGCGGTCGTCAGATCGACCTTTCATCCTTGAGAGACACTACAACGCTACGTTACAATTTACTTCTCTGCATAGTCTTCATTTAGAGTGAAGACCTGCTCATCCTTAAGGTACTCACCTCTATTACTCTGGGAGTGAACTCACCGTAAACCAAAACATGGTGTTCAAACATCCCCCTTGCTTAAGATGAACTCATTCATCAAGGGGTGCTAATTCCAATATCAACGGCTTGTAACGTCTTAAATGGAAAAAACTCATAGTAGCAAGGCTAAGTGAAGCAGGCCACAAAGATTTTTGGCTCCTGGTAGAATCCCAATTGGCCCACCTGCTAGGCCAATAAACGAAGGGACAAGCCCCCGTATGTTTTTGGACTAAATTTCATCCACCGCCCATATGGTATATTCATCTCACGTATGGGCACAAACCTTAGGGGCATATCCTCCTCGACTTAGAGTTCCTACCCTATAGATCCCCGTGACGATGCACTTATATATTTATCGTGATGTAGAAATTCAAATTTTACGGCGACGACCAAGCTGTATCTCATTGTAATGAGAGCATGCACAAATAACATCAAATTACCCGGTATATAACTAGCCCAATAAACGAAGAGATAATCCCCCGTATCTCTTCGACTGAGTTCCTTCTACCACCAATATAACACATTCGTCCCACAATGAGCCTTCTCTGGATCCGAATTTTTATCATACAGTATAAAAGACATGCTTGGTGGTCTCTTACTAAGCTGATGATAGATTTCAGGCACCAATCTCATTTAGATTGCCCTAATATTTTGGGTAAGGTGATAATATTACTCCATATCTAGGATAGAAATCTCAGGGTGTGATCTCTAGCATCTACACTCACGTTAAACTCTTCCCTTAATCATTTGCGGGAACTTATTGCTTGGCCACATCATCCCCGAGATCGGTATAAGGCTAAGGTATGTCACGACATATCCTGCTAAGTCGACCAAAATGGTATCCCAGTTAGGTTGGCATCAATCCTATGCCAAACCAACTCTGACTGTTGGAATGGGAATACCAATTACTATCTCGGAATGAGCCAGCATCTATACGTAAGGGTACGAGTTTGGCTTAGGTTGGCACTTCTATAGGAAAAAGCGGACATACTTGATGTGAATCACCCATGGGCACACCACCGCTTCCGTTGCATCAGTTTGTCCTCAAAATGATTTAGCTAACAGGGTGGCCTAGTGGTTTAATGGACTTCTTTATCTCAGGATCGTTGCAAGATGATACCATTTGTAAGACCCCCCTCCCGGAACACACGACACGCTGAGGGGAGTCTTATGCCCAGGACAGCCGCCTTGCGGGAGCGCCCGCACACGAGCTAGCCTCCCCCACAAGATGCCTATCCTACCGGCCAAACCAACTGAACAGCGCTAACCCATCAATAAAGAAAAGCAAGGATCCATAAAAAGATATTCACATAAGTAAGAGTCCAAATAAGTACAAAGACAAGAGCTCCAAGAGCTCCTGCAAAAGTAGCAGAGTATCGAACTAAATGCCCCAAGGGCTATATCTAAAACCGTGCTCACATCTGCCACAAACGGCAACCAAGGTACCATAGTCACCAACCCTGCACACCTGACCTGTCTGGCCTCCTCCAGCACCGTGCACTGCTGCTCTAAGGAACACTCCTAAAAAGAGGGACGTAGCAACCGTAATTCATAAAGACTAAGTGGCTTCCCATCCGCTCCCTGATGGCGCAAATCTTAGCACACCGCTATAGGCGGTAGTAAGACTGCGGCACGAAACGGCAGTGTACCGATCGTTCAAGTAATATAAAACGAGGAGTAATCCCCGAGTATCGAATCTCTCAAGGAACACAGTAAGGTGGAGTTAACGTTCGAGGAAGGACTTGAGATCGAAGTCCAGCGATAGGTGGAATGCGGACGAAAGGGATTTGGTTTGTGAATAATAAAATAAAATATTACAACTACTCATATGCAATGCCGCTATGCAAAGCTTCGCTCGGCGGGATGGAAGACTACGCAGGCCTTGAGCGCACTACTTCGTTGGGCGGATGGACGAGTAGGCTAGCAGAATCGAACTATGCAGGCGTTGAGCGCGCTGCTTCGTTAGGCGGGATGGATTACACGGGCCGCGATGCCACGCTTCGATAGGCGGATGGACGAGTAGGCTAACGGAACGAGGGTCGCAAACACCTCGTCGACAAGCACGCCACTAGCAATTGCTAGTGCGGCACCGGACACGGTGGTGGAGTGGAAAATGGATGGCGGCGCACCTCATTAACACATATGAACTAAATAATTCCAAATAAATGAAATAAGCATTACAAAGCATAGTTCATAGCATACATCATCAAAATATAGAGATTACATACATTACATCAACATAAGGAAGAGAAAAAGGCAAGAGATACGACCGAATCAGGAGGCTCGTTGTAGATTCACGGTAGGAAGCACCGGGTTGTCAATCCGCGTCCTAGCTCGGTCCCAACTATCGTCCGGGGTAGAGGAGGGCTGTCACACCTCCCAATGAACCCGTCTTCTCCAGCGTTTTACAATCCGGCAACGTCCGATGCGAAGAAATCCTTCCTTGGCGATGAAGATGAGTGTAGAATCTCCTCCTTGAAGCCCTTGGATGATGGAGGGGGCCTAGGGGGCGAACACCTGCGGAAATGGGCGGAACGGCGGAGCTGGGCGAGAAAAACGGTGAAGGATCTGACCTAAATCGCGAGCAGGAATATTTATAGGCGCTGGAATAAATAGTGCGCACGGTCATTGGCGCACGACCAGTGGTCGTGCGCGCTGGAGTTCTGTGATCGTGCGCCTGCCTGGGTGGAGTCTACAATGTAAGAAATTTATTAAATACCATGTTCGCACGACTAGTGGCGCACGACCGGTGGTCGTGCGCACTATCGTAGGTGGTCGTGCACACTGGTCGAAACAGAACTCATAAAATTGATGTTAAGTGCGCACGAACAGTGGCGCACGACCGGTGGTCGTGCGCAATATCATTGGTGGTCGTGCGCACTGTCCGTGAAAGAACTCAAAAAATAGGGTTAAGTGCACACGATCAGCGGCGCACGACCAGTGGTCGTGCGCAATAGAAACAGTGATCGTATGCAGTGTTCCTATACAGAATTGTACCGGGAACACCCTCACGACTCCTGTTCCAGCACAACCATGAATCCAGCCACTGAAAGTGGCACTTAACAATCCATGAAAACTACTAAAAATGAAGAACATGAAATAACACCAAAAACGGGCCTAGAGGTGCACTTAGCATGGAGTGTCAAATATGAGTGAAAACATGTCTAAAGTGAAGTGCATAGACTAGAAAATTGGCCCAGATGAGTCCATAAATGTGTATATATTTGGGACTCATCACACCCCCAGACTTAACTGTTTGCGCGTCCCGAGCAAACCATCTCTCGCGGACAAGAAAAACATAAGCTGGCGAAGAAATTATCAAGCGGAGTACCATGTGAAGTCGCATGCTCATGTGCGTAGAAATATAGTAGATAAAATTTCTAATTATACATATTAGTTTATAATTTTCTAGGAGCGTAGATATATATTACGTTTACTCAAAAAGTGAATCACGGTGAATCATAAGGTCGTACATAGGAAGAAAGTAAACTGAACGCTGAGGCGAGCATTGCCAAAGATCGGGGCTCGGGACAACTCCATTGAAATCCATCAATGTCGGTGACCATAAGCTTGCCCGTTCGCACTCTCTCCACGGCACTGGTTTGACTCAAATGCGTGAATCAATAGGACTTAAGGTTTTAGATGAGGCTTGGGTTTAGGTGAGGTAAACAAATATAAACATGAAGGCTTAGAACACAAATACCCAAATGAGCAAATGTATAACACTATCCAAGTAGCCATAAAACACGCGGATGCACCACACCCCCAGACTTAGACTTAGACGCATGGGTGTGTGCACCGCCTATCACGACCCGCATTTTCTCAGGAATTAAGAATATCAGAGGAAGAGAAAATACGTGTCATGATGCCACGTCATGCAGGAGACAACTGCAGACGCTCAGGCGGTAACCTCTTACTTGATAGTTGAAAACATGATTTCACGATAATCATTATTTGAAATCATTTATTAGGGTTTAGGGTCAGAACTGTGTCTCTCAGTTCGTGGATCAACTAGTCCACAGAGAAAATTATATATGTAACTGCAGCGGAAAACACTTGATTTAGTTCATTTAAGGTCCTATATGCACGTGAAGGCAGGACATAAAGTAGATAATATGCACTTAACTAGGCGTAGTATAAGTATAGAAAATATCTTTAGGTGACTTTAAAACTAAGGGTTTTAGTTAAAAATGATGAGATGAAGATGAATGAAAAGCCATTTTATCACTATAATGCACCTAGTCATAAATCATTCCCAGAGAGTAAGGTATCAGATCTAAAAGCAGTGGCATAAACTGGTAAGTAAACTATAAAGTATCAAAGAGGCACAATGAGCGTCAATAAGCTGACACTAACCCATTGGCCCAAACTAGCATGTCTGAACACAAGGAAAAACAAACAACAACAACTACTACTACCTCGCAGCAGCGGGGTAAACAGCAGCTAAAAACTCCCGAAGACTTCGGGCTACTCCACTAACCGCTACGGCTCTGGACCTGAGGCATTCAATAAACAAGAACGCCTCAGCAAGGGAATTGCAAGTGGCAAGAAAATAAGGAAAAGACAAGCAATAAAGGCATACGGGGTACCAACCCAAGCCTGATTCACTGAAAAAGAAGCTCTGAAACAAGGAGCTAAGCAAAGCACCAAGTGCAACCAAATATCATAAGTAGGAGCAAGTATAAATTAATTAACTTGTAAATTTTGCATACATGAGACTGATCAGCTCAAATAAACGGGTGCGGTTTCTTACCTCCGCAACCCAAGCCCTAATCCAGGTGGGGGTACTTCTAGACCCAACCACCCAAACACGGCCCACAGGAATACAGGCAACGCCTGCTGATCACGTCCTTGAAATGGCCACCGTGCAAGCTAAAAGCATATATTCATTTTAATTAAATCATTAAGACACGGGACGAAGCCCGAGAAATAATCAACAGGGATACCCTAAGAGATAGGGTCAAAGCAAGGCACACACCGATCAAGATGAATCACAAGCGAAACCAACGATTTGCAAGATCACATCAGGTTTAGAATTTTGATAGGAGGTAAACATGATCAAAGACGCAATGCAGTTATTAGCAACATCACCGCATACTGCTAACATCACAAATACTAGGAAGAAACACCCTAAGGATAGGGTCACCATGAGATAACTGCTAATCAAACGATTCATAAGGGGAGACTCGGAGTCATTGAACCAAAAAGGCAAAGGGGTTCAAGATCGAGGGATTCACGATCAAGGACACCCAAGAGACTTGGGCAAAACTCCTTGTACCCTTGTAAGAGGCACAAGGTTTCAAAAAGGAGGAGGAGTAATCAGAGGCATAAATCATGACGAATCATAAGAGTAAACTCAAACGTTAACAGACCACAACGAGTAAAAGAATTCAAGCAAAAGGGATTCAAGATCAGGAGCACCGAAGGGATACTGGCAACATCCTTGTGCGCTTGAGAGGACACAAGATTTAAACATGAGAATCGCAACGAAATCACATGCGCTCCTGGCGGGGTTCCAAGGGGCCGCGCCCCTGGCGGGGTCTTAGGGGCAGAGCCCCTAACGGGGTTCAAGGGGCAGCGCCCCTGGCGGTGGTATGGGCGGTAGTAAGACTGCGGCACGAAACGGCAGTGTACCGATCGTTCAAGTAATATAAAACGAGGAGTAATCCCCGAGTATTGAATCTCTCAAGGAACACAGTAAGGTGGAGTTAACGTTCGAGGAAGGACTTGAGATCGAAGTCCAGCGATAGGTGGAGTGCGGACGAATGGGATTTGGTTTGTGAATAATAAAATAAAATATTACAACTACTCCTATGCAATGCCGCTATGCAAAGCTTCGCTCGGCGGGATGGAAGACTACGTAGGCCTTGAGCGCACTACTTCGTTGGGCGGATGGACGAGTAGGCTAGCGGAATCGAACTATGCAGGCCTTGAGCGCACTGCTTCGTTAGGCGGGATGGATTACACGGGCCGCGATGCCACGCTTCGATAGGCGGATGGACGAGTAGGCTAACGGAATGAGGGTCGCAAATACCTCGTCGACAAGCACGCCACTAGCAATTGCTAGTGCGGCACCGGACACGGTGGTGGAGTGGAAAATGGATGGCGGCGCACCTCATTAACACATATGAACTAAGTAATTCCAAATAAATGAAATAAGCATTACAAAGCATAGTTCATAGCATACATCATCAAAATATAGAGATTACAAACATTACATCAACATAAGGAAGAGAAAAAGGCAAGAGATACGACCGAATCCGGAGGCTCATTGTAGATTCACGGTAGGAAGCACCGGGTTGTCAATCCGCGTCCTAGCTCGGTCCCAACTATCGTCCGGGGTAGAGGAGGGTTGTCACACCTCCCAATGGACCCGTCTTCTCCAGCGTTTTACAATCCGGCCACATCCGATGCGAAGAAATCCTTCCTTGGCGATGAAGATGAGTGTAGAATCTCCTCCTTGAAGTCCTTGGATGATGGAGGGGGCCTTAGGGGCGAACACCTGAGGAAATGGGCGGAACGGCGGAGCTGGGCGAGAAAAACGGTGAAGGATCTGACCTAAATCGCGAGCAGGAATATTTATAGGCGCTGGAATAAACAGTGCGCACGGTCATTGGCGCACGACCAGTGGTCGTGCGCACTGGAGTTCTGTGATCGTGCACCTGCCTGGGTGGAGCCTGCAATGTAAGAAATTTATAAAATACCATGTTCGCACGACCAGTGGCGCACGACCGGTGGTCGTGCGCACTATCGTAGGTGGTCGTGCGCACTGGTCGAAACAGAACTCATAAAATTGATGTTAAGTGCGCACGAACAGCGGCGCACGACCGGTGGTCGTGCGCAATATCGTTGGTGGTCGTGCGCACTGTCCGTGACAGAACTCAAAAAATAGGGTTAAGTGCACACGATCAGCGGCGCACGACCAGTGGTCGTGCGCAATAGAAACAGTGATCGTGCGCAGTGTTCCTGTACATAATTGTACCGAAAGCACCCGCACGACTCCTGTTCCAGCACAACCACGAATCCAGCCACTGAAAGTGGTACTTAACAATCCATAAAACTACTAAAAATGAAGAACATGAAATAACACCAAAAACTGGCCTAGAGGTGCACTTAGCATGGAGTGTCAAATATGAGTGAAAACATGTCTAAAGTGAAGTGTATAGACTAGAAAATCGGCCCAGATGAGTCCATAAATGTGTATATATTTGGGACTCATCACTCCCCCGGCGACTCCAAGGCACCGGGCGGAAAGAAAGGAAGAAAAGCTGCAATATAATCAATAATATGTACAAGCAGGTGACAGGAATGATTGTATATACATGTCGGTTGTATAAGTACCCAAGTACTTGCAATAACTCTAACTAACAGGTACAAATACAAGTAAGTACTAGTAACAGAAAGAAGTAAGCAGAGTATCAATATCATACTAGTAGCAGAAAGCATAAGCAGAGTATCAATAAGCAAGTACTAGTAACGGGAAGCATAAGCAGAGTATCAATATCGTACTAGTAACAGGAAGTATAAGCAGAGTATCAATATCGTACTAGTAGCAGAAAGCATAAGCAGAGTATCAATAAGCAAGTACTAGTAACGGGAAGCATAAGCAGTTCATATCGTACCTTAACTTATATTAATGCCCATACAAACTTATAGGTTAAGGTTTCCAATTTGGGGCCCATCATATAAAAGAGCCCATACTAATTTATATGATGGACCCGATGCGGTGCAATGCTATGATTATGAAGGATGAATGCAATGCAATGATTATGATATGAAGACTCACCCATGCAATGTTGCTATGTCGACATAGACCTTTAGTTCTCGCTTTTTGAGTGGTAGTTAACCGCTCAGGCATCTCCCGTCGTGGCCAGACGGAGACAGTGGAACGAGCTCCTCCACTACTAGGAGGGTGTGAACACTACCAGTGTTAGGCCTCTGTACGCCTCAATGCTAAGAACTCACAGCGGAGACCCTGCATACTGCTCGACGCTAAGAACACACAGCGGAGCCTCCAAGGACACAAAAGGGGACTTGGGTAGGTGAGCACCAAGAGTCCAACCCAACCGGTCTAGAGTCTACTGCCGGCTTCTGTCGGTGTCACGACTAGCAAGCCCGTAGACCCTCCACAAGTATTCCTCCCCAGCGGGGTAAATTTGTATCCGTGTAGCAACATACACCAGGACTTCTAACCCAAGTCCTTCTAAACAATCTGTGTATCTACGTACACCAGGACTTCTAATCCAAGTCCTTCTAAACAATCCGTGTATCTACGTACACTGGGACTTCTAATCCAAGTCCTTCTAAACAATTCGTGTATCTACGTACACCGGGACTTCTAATCCAAGTCCTTCTAAACAATCTGTGTATCTACGTACACCAGGACTTCCAAACCAAGTCCTTCTAAACAATCTGTGTATCTACGTACACCGGGACTTCTAATCCAAGTCCTTCTAAACAATCTGTGTATCTACGTACACTAGGACTTCCAAACCAAGTCCTTCTAAACAATCTGTGTATCTACGTACACCAGGACTTCTAATCCAAGTCCTTCTAAACAATCTGGACCACAAAAATAGCACACACTTAACCACATTCTAGCTTTTTGGACAGTCCACTCGATTGGACCTTTAGGGAGCTACAGGGCACTTCAGAAAATGGGTGACCTAACGTCGGAAAACTCTTTCTGAGGGCTACAACTTTCATGTTGAGCCAGAAGCCTAGTTCTAGCGGGATCAGACCCAAGAATTGGCTTGAACCCAGCTGCGCACCGATTCATCCCTTAACAACCAAGTGAAATGTTATAAATTGAAACTTCTTTAGCAAGGAGGTTATCATCACATTTATCACACAAATGTATAATTAACAACCCTAATTAACAGGGGGTTGTTCATCATCTTTCCCAAACATGAATTAGATCATTTCACCCCCTTTTTTTTTAAATCCCTAAATAACATTCCACTCACTCTCCCACAACGACCATGGGTTTGCCCCAAATCAAATCCCATCTCTTCCTTTTGAAGAGAAGAAATGATCCCTAGAACCTCGCGGCGAACGATGCCCTAATTTGAGGTTCCGGCTTGGTCTTCCTAAGGAAACTCCATTAAAGCTCACACGAGAAGCTCTCTTGAGCCTGCATCTCTCCTATTGTGATCTAAAAGGCTAGCACCAAGGGAGAGGGGAGGAAGTCACCTGATTTCCGACTGAAGTTCGCGGTTGTATCCTCCGCGGCATGGCGGCAGTTGGCCAAGACTAATTAAAGAGCCCTGGTCCACAGAAATATACAACATGTAATCAGTCAACATTATCCAAACTAAAAAAAGGAAATAGCAGACAACATGAAAAGTTAACAAATTAATTACTTCCCAAAGACTCCCATCCTTTGATTCATAATGAGAAACTGATTGCAGACGGCCAACAGGACTACCATATAAAATTTCTTCTCTGGTATAGGAGTATAAATGGCAGCAAATAGGAATAGGAATAGGAATCCCCCTGTAAGATAGCAGTTCATATATAGACTGAATTCCCTCCCATAAAATTGAAGAACACAAGGTACCAAACAACATGGGGCAGCTTGAGGGACCAAGCATTGAAATATTTGAGAGCCGATTAGATAAATAAAGCAAAACCAACAACACCCAAATCGGCCAACTAAACCATAGATATAGATCAAGATGATAGCAGCACAATAGGAATACTTATCAATGCCATAGAAAATGTAGGAACTCTCCACCATACCTCTAACTGATTTTGAATCCACCCCCCCCCCCCCCCCCCCCAACAAAGCCATATAAACTAGTAAGAAGTTCTCCCATAATTTGTAATAAAATAGTTAACCGGCATGGACAATACGTTATAGATGGACATGACCCCGTCATGCGAAAGCCCCATGATATAAGCTCATATTCAGTCACATAAATAACAGGGCCGGTCAAGTAGTCAAGGTTAACAAAAATCCCAACAGAAGGTTCACAAAGAAAAGCTATGAGAAAGAAATACTTCCAGCAGTCGGCCACCACAATAAATAAAGAGGAACATCAAGGCTCAGCACAACCACCATAGTAAAATATTTAGCAGTTAACCCTTTCTTCAAAAATCAGTGAAACATCTGATCAAAATGGAAACAATGCCAGTTGGTCAACCTAAACCCAATTAAACATCATAGGAGCCGACAGCATCAAAGGAAAGCCTCCATTTAACTCAAATCAAGGTATGTACAGACAAACCCAAAACCTGAAATTAAATGAATAAGAATTATAACAACGGCTGATGTAATTTCTCTCCCACTAAACTGTGAAACGAAATCATCAGAACTCTAACCATTCAAGGCCAAAGCAATTAAAGCCAAAGATATAGAGATTTCTTAGGTCACGATTAATGAAATCCCCCATAAACCTGAAATTGATAAAGCCCTAGCCAGCAACCAATAATCCAGGAATTAATTAGAAGGAGAGGAAAAGAGGAAAGAGGAGCTAACAGTGTGATAAGACGAGCTGGGAACTAATTCAGCACACACCAAACGAGCCCGACTAGATCCAGGCTACGCGAAACCTTGTCAATCTCTGATCCTAACAGCAGTTCAGAGATCCCATGTAATTTCGAGCTGTGAGGAAGAGTAGAAGAATCAAGAAGAAGACCGGCTCTGAAAGCCCTAGTCGCGATATGGATGAGGCGCGAGAGAAGGTCGGCAGCGGAAATAGCTAAGAAGAGGGGAGTAATCATTTATTTTTCTTAAAGTCCACTGCCTCCAATAATGCCAGCCAAGTATTATGTGCAGCCCAAAATCAAATCAACCTCTATTAGCACACCAAATTAGCTTTTAGCATGAATTAAAGCAAACCAGCTCAACATGGCTAACATGCTAGTGGCACACCAATTTGCATATACGCACACTTCCCTCTATTAGCACCCCACTTTATCGAGGAGGCAACTTCTTAAGCCATGTACATGCTAATAAATATGTTCATATATAAATACATTTAGATACAATATTTATACCAATAGAAACATAGCGACATACACCTTTCCGCAAGAAGAAAAAGGAGATCAAACACATTCCTAGCGACACTGATTTGTTTTTCATCATAGGGGCCTAGCGCGCACTGGGATGTTACACAAGGGACCAGTCCTACCAAAATGGCTCTACATGGAGCTACAGTGCCCCTATTGGCCTGAAACAGATTTTCATTTAATCTACACACCAAAGGCTACAATTTTGATGTTGGTCACTTTTTCATTTGAGGGGTCCTAGTATTTTTAATAATTAAATTAAAATACTGCAAAATGTGTGACATTAATACAAATAATAAGATATCATATTCAAATGATCTTGCACAGATCTTGGAGCGCATCTGACGGCTCCTGGTCGTCTTCTACCTCCAGCAAAGGGCTGGGATTTTCCCATCCTGGGCTCACTTCCTCCTCACTTTCCCGGCCACCTGAGCGCCGCCCCGGCCGGCCAATGCCACCACCACCTTCGTGGAGGTGGTGGCCGGCGATTAGAGG
This sequence comes from Dactylorhiza incarnata, assembly GCA_033032865.1. Taxonomy (NCBI): domain Eukaryota; kingdom Viridiplantae; phylum Streptophyta; class Magnoliopsida; order Asparagales; family Orchidaceae; genus Dactylorhiza; species Dactylorhiza incarnata. The sequence continues at coordinate 838,094 of JAWHQI010000210.1, forward strand.
TGGTTGGCCGGCCGGAGGTGGCCGGAGTGAGGAATTTTTGCAGGAGAAAGAGAGCTTGAAACGAGCCCTATCGGAAGCTTGATTCGAGCCCGATTTGGCTCGAATCAAGACCCAATCTAGATAATGATCTAGCACTAGGGAGAGGAAGCGGATCGGACCTGATTCGTGGCCTGGTGGAGCGTATTCCGGCGAGTCGCCATTGTCGATGGTGGTGCTTTTGGTGCCATGCCGATCTAGGCTTCTGGTGCTCGATTTATTCAGGGAAGAGGGGGGTTTCACTCCTTTTCGACCTCTGAAGGTGTTAAAGAGATCAATTAGGGAGAGGAGGAGTCATGGCATCAATTGCCATTAATGGCCATGAAGAAGGATTTCAGCCACCTTGATTTCCCCTGATTCATCCCCCTTGGGGAGCTGGAAAATGCTCTAAATTCCTTGTAATTGCCAGGGGTGTGAATCTCCATCAATTGGGCCTTAATTGGCCATGAATGCCATTATTCTCCTCTCCCACTCTCCACCATTTTTTGGGGAAATGGAGCTTTCTCTCTCCTGTCCAAATTCCTTGAAATTGAATGGCCAATTCAGTAGCATTCAACCCCGATTAGGTGGTGGACCACATCAATTGGGTCTAGCTCAAGTGGATTGGGTTTATTTTGGGCAAATTAGGTCATTTTGACCAAATTTAGGACAAGTTTGACTTTGGTCAAATTGACCATTTGGGTTAACCACAATGGGTGGGTAGTGACCCCTTGGACTCCCTCAAGGGTTAGTATGGTCTAGGTAGGGTGAATTTGGCAAGGTGAGGGTGAGTTGCCCCTTAATAGGGCACTTTTGACCAAATTAGGGCTAGGGTTGACTTAGGTTTAATTAGCCAAATTGGAAGTCCCATGGTGGGGATGTTTGGTCCATTAGGTCCCTAGCATCCTCATAATGGTATGGGTAAGGTCGATTTGGCATGGTGGAGGCCAATTGGCCCTAATTAAGCTACTTTGACCAATTTAGGGTTAGGGTTGACCTTGGTCAAATTGGCCCCTTTGGTTGACCCCAATGGGTCCCTGGTGCTCCAAGGAGACCCCTAATGGGTTAGGGATACTATGGTGTGGTCAAGGTTCAAGGTGAGGCCCTAAAGTCCAACCCTAGGCTAGGTATCTGAAAACTGCTATTTGCAGACCACTTGAGTTTTCTCCTTCTCACCCAAGCTCACATGGTCTTAAGCTCTTCCTATGGTTTTATCATGACCTAGTCATGACAAAACCAACTTGGGGGTCTAGTTGTTTGGGGGATGTTACAATGGGTGGATTGAGAAAAAGTTGAGTGAAATGTGGTTAGTGGTGTTAAAAGATAGATATGTTTAGGAAAATGGAAGATTTGCCTTTCTAAGTGGTGAAGGTAATGTGAATATCCTTGGAATGGAGCGATGAGTAGTGGAAAGAGCATAAGTAGTGGACTAAGATAGGTTCCACTGAGTAGATAGCTTCTTGAATTCTTTGGCGGGGTAAGAAGCATCTCGATTCAGTAAGGAGCATCTCAGTATTGCGAGAAGCATCTCAGTGAGCATCGTGCATCATGAGGGGATGAAGAGCGTAGGAGAAAAGAGCGGCCCCACAACACTCGTCAAGAGAGGGAAGCAAGATGGATGGCTACACGAGCAAAATGTGCATCTAGGCCAGCTTGTAGGAATCCCAAAAAGATTTTATTGAGGACACTGCCTGTTTTATAGCGCATGAAGCGATGCGACGTGTCAAAAAGTGGTACTTGCAAAAAGCGGGCTAGCAGATTTTGGGTTAGCGTGTCATGAATATTTAGGTTCTACTGCAGTAGTGCCTTGGGACCTATGGTAGTGATCTGATGATAATATGTATGGTGTGATGTAATGAGAGATCAGAGTAATTCATACCGAATTCACTCATGACCAACAGTATGTTCTGCAATGCCTAAGCGATTTTGCAAGTCAAATGGAGAATTAAATGTAACATCCTCATCCATTCGGGAGCATATAACAGAAGGTCCGGTCGGGGCCCCACGCCATATACTACAAAACAAACGGGAACGTCACTTAATTGAAATACCGAACGACTTTAAACAACGAACCTAACTCAGAGCATTCTATGCGGAAGCAAAAGAGAGAGACAAGATATATAAACCACAAAACCCGAACCCGGGTATGTCCACTTCTAATAATAGGAATAAAATGTTTTACACAACAAAAGAGGCACTACGGCCTTACAAATTACCAACATTGGCGTGCAGGTCGGCCATACATGAAAACAAGATAACATCAAAAAGGCCTTCAAGTGCCGCAGCAACGCAGGGGCTTCAACCCCCTAAGAGCCCGCTATGTTCCCGCTCGGTCCAGCACCTGTACAACAAGACCACCAAAAACGGTGGCAAAACAGAGCAACGGTCAGCAACAGCTAACCAAATTATAACGACCCCACCCCTTCGAGGGGGTGGCAGTTTCCCGTCCCTGCAAGAGCATCACAGCATATATATATAACAAAATGAAGCGGCTGACACGGCCCACAACAATTCATACATATGCATCAATCACAAACGTGGGAATGGCCTCCACGTCTCCTGCTCTCAGGCACTCTTTGGTGTACTCCGCCTTCCACCACCATCCACCCTTGATGGCTTTGCCCTTCGAGGCTAAAGTCGGTGGCCCGAATACCAGGGCTCTCCCGTGCTTTAAATGTGAACATCTCATAGTCCGAAGACTCTTTCCCATTGCTTATCGACATGTTGTACGAGCCTTACTAATCAGGTGCTGCAATGGTGCGGTTTCAGGTTCGCCAAATGCCCGTTGTTCACGGATCTCGTTGACAACACGAAGAGCAGGTATGGCGTCCCCTCAGCCCAGGTATTCTCAATTAGCCGGCTCTACGGGCCGCTAAGTCATCCACCAGGACACCCTCATAGGTCGGGCACACAGGCCTCAGGTCCTTTCAATAGGTGGGCACAATAACAACACCAGAACTCAGTCTGGGAGCTATCGTCGGCGTTAACGCTAACGCCTGGCGATAGCGCACAGAAACCCCACCTTGGCTTCTAGTTGTGGGTGGTCCCGGGGCACACCGCCAGGCATTGCTGCACATGCAGTAGCACTCCCACTGCCTCAGAACGCACAAAATCACCAGAACCAAGTCTGGGAGCTACCGCCCGGCGCTAACGCTAGCGCCAGCGGTAGTGAACAGAACTCCATTTCTGCTTCTAACTTCGGGTGCTTCCCGGGGCACACCCCCATGCGTTGCTGCGCATGCAGTAGCACCCTCTAGTCCTACGAAGCAGGATATCAACACGGAGTTTTCCCCGGCACGCATAATATCAAAAAGCATCACCAATCTGGACGAACCGTCTCGGATGGGCTTCACACAGCGCGCCTACGTCCATTCCACGCATGGACTCTACATGTATGCAAGATCTGACGGGGATAACACGAATCCACCCGTCGGAGGTCACGACCTCACCCTTTTGGGTAGGGACCTCAAAGCTGCACGGAAATGGACACACATGTCCAAAAGAGGGTAGAAAGGATCGTTACCCTTTGACGTCGCTTCGAGGCCATAGCTTGATTTTTGGTACGGATGGAAAGGAGCGTCTTGCCCTCCTCTACGCGTAGCCACCAAGGTTGAGGAATTCCGATGAGTGTAGCTCCACCAAATCTAAGCCCTAGGGTTTAGAAACCCTATTCATCATCACTTTGGAGCTCTCCCTCTCTCACCAAAACAAAACCCTTAGTGGAATGAGGAAGCCAAGTGATTTTCGGCCTCTTAAGGACACCTCCCGAGCCACCTCAGTCCAAAACAGCCCCCAAAGTCAAAGTGCCATAAATGGCCACCTTTTCAAATCAGGGATCTGTATCATGCGCTAGCGCCGGCGCTAGCTCTAGCGCCTGCGCTAGCTCCCGACTCGACGCTAGCGGCTGTCGAGGCTTAAGGCTTCTGTCTCGACGCTCGCAACCGTCGAGATAGCTAGCACCAGGCGGTAGCACTACCGCCCGCGCTAGCTCCCGTCTCGACACTAGCGGCTGTCGACGCTTAAGGCCTCCATCTCGACGCTTGCAACCGTCGAGATAGCTAGCGCCAGGAGGTAGCACTACCGCCTGCGCTAGCTCTCAGCAGCCCAAAATTGCTTCGAAGTTTTGGGGTGTTACATTAAATATTTTATGAAGTTTGGATATTCTAAAATCAAGCCTTTGGCTGAACACAAGATTTGTCACATTAGAAAATTTCTCCAAGCATGGAGAGAAGTTATGGGCTCCACTACAATGAGAAATTCTACTAAGTCTGGGCCTAAGTTGCATGCTCTATTTGGACTAAAAATTTTGCCACATAATGGACGAGTTGTAGATCCACTGCGTCAAGAAATTTTGTGAAGTCGAAAAAGGGCACATCATTATAGAAATTCCTCCGAAGTCTAGTGTCAAACTGCAAACTCCATTAAGAAATTCTTCAGCTTACCCACTTTCTAAAGAGTGAGTTTTACATGGATACAATACTTGTTGAATTACACCGTGCTGAGGTGTGCCCATAAATACAATGTTCATGTGCTGAGGTGTGCCCATAAATACAATGTTCATGCTAATAAATATAGGCAATTGTTATAAGCACACCAATTTTGTCTATTCGCACACCAATTTCTATGAGTTATTACAGGCCTTTTGAAAATATGTCTTGTACATGCATTTTTTGGAAACGTGTTCAACACTAAAATTGTAGATCTCGTCGAGATCTACAACTTTCGTGTTGAACACTGTTGGGAATTTTCTCTCAATGTTCCCTTGATTTGAAGAGGCATCACTTCCAATACTAAGTACATATTGTATTTGATAAAGCTTTGTTTTTGTAAGTTAAACAGGCTTAGGTGACTCAAGAGAAAGGGTTAATCAAGACCTAAGGTTAGGAGAAATCTTCTCCTAAGTAGATAGAAGAAATTGTCTCAGCTGATAGATTCGTCGAACGCAGAGTGTCGTTCGTCGAACGCAGGACTCAGTTCTTCGACTGCTGAGACGATACCAGAGAAGGAGCCATTGAAAAGGCACAAAGGGTGTGTTCGTCGAACGCAGAGAGCCATTCGTTGAACGCAGAATCCTGTTCATCGACCGCTGAGATGAGATAGAAGAATCAGCTGAGATCTGGCGTGTTCGTCGAACGCAGAGTGCCGTTCGTCGAACGTGGAGACAAGGCAGATCATCGAATGCAGAGTGTCGTTCGTTGAACGCAGAGACAAGGCAAATCGTCGAAAGCAGAGACAAGGCAGATAGATGAACACAGAGTTTGGCAAGTTCGTCGAACGCAGAGTTTGGCAAGATCATCGAACGCAGGATGCAGTGGGTTCGTCGAGCGCAGAGTGTAGCGCGTTCGTCGAACGCAGACCTTCTCTACAGATAAGTAGGGCGGCAGGACCTGCGGCTAGGGCAAGTTGCAGAAAAGATACAGGGGACCACCAATGTCTCCCATACTTCTTGGGAGATCAAATTAGAGCCGTTGAAGATAAAAGAAGTATAAAAGAAAGAGTTAGGGTATTTTCTAAGCCCCGGCCAGTTGCGTGCAAAATCTCGATTCGCCATTGACGGCTTCTGCTCTCGTCTTTCTTCCTGCTCACTGAAAGAGAAAAAGAAACTGAGAGAAGAAGATAGCTCCTCCACCAGAAGGGGCAAGGTGATCTTCCATCCTTCTATTGAAGAGGAAGATCAAGTGGTAGTTGTGAGGCGCAAATCTTAGCACACCGCTATAGGCAGTAGCAAGACTGCGGCACGAAACGGTAGTGTACCGATCGTTCAAGTAACATAAAATGTGGGAGTGAATCCCCAAGTATCGATCTAGAAGGAGCACAGTAAGGTGGAGTTTACTGTAGAGGAAGGACTTGAGATTGAAGTCCTTAAGTCGGATGGGTTGCGGAAATGAGTGTTTTGGTTGGAGGAAATAAAGAGAAAATACTACAACTACTCCTATGCAATGCCACTATGCAATGCTTCGCTTGGCGGGATGGAGACTAGGCAGGCCTTGAGCGCGCTGCTTCGCAAGGGAGAATGGACGAGTAGGCTAGCGGAATCGAACTGTGCAGGCCTTGAGCGCACTGCTTCGTTAGGCGAATGGATTACACGGGCCGTTATGCCATGCTTCACTAGGCGGATGGGCGAGTAGGCATGCGGAGTGAGGGTCGCAAGCACCTCGTCGACAAGCACGCCACTAGCAATTGCAGGTGCGGACACGAACCTAATGAATGGAGTGGTGGATGATGTGGTGGCGCATCTCATATACACAAATAACCAAATGGTTTCATAGAAATATGAAATAAACATTGCAATTAAAGATCATTGTGCATATCATCCAAAAATACAAGAATCTACCCTAGAATATCATTACAATTTGTAAGAGAGTAAGAAATCGACCGAATCTGAAGGCTCGTTGGGATTCACGGTTGGAATCGCAAGGTTGTCAATCCGCGTCCAAGCTCGGTCCACAACTACGTCCGGGTAGAGGAGGGTTGTCACTACCTCCCAATGGACCCGTCTTCTTCGTGTCACTATCCGCTCGGCTTCAATACATGGCTCCCAATCTTGACAATGAAATCTACGCGGAGATCCTTCCTATTGAAGCTTGTGGATGACGGAGATGGCCGAGGTGATCTCCGGGCTCAAGATAGGCGTGAAGAATAGTCTCGGAGCACCTCCTGGTGGTGGAGGATAATGCAGGGGGCGGAAGAGGCGAACAGGGCTCGAAAACGGCGGAGCTGGAATGTCGTCCGACCTAATTTCGCGGGCTGTATATTTATAGAAAACAGAGCGCACGATCAGTGGCGCACGACCAGTGGTCGTGCGCACTGGAAGTTGGTGATCGTGCGCACTGTGCCCGAAAACCTGCAAGACAAAACTGCAGAAAATAATAAAGCGCACGACCGTGCGTAACAACGCACGACCAAATTCAGAAATCAACTTTGGGCTGCAAATGAATGCGCACGATCAGTGGTCGTGCGCAGTGTTCATGTACATATTTGTACCGGGAACACCTGCACGACCCCTGTTCCAGCATAAACACAAATCAAAACCACTGAAAGTGGCACAAAACACAGCATGAAAGATAATAAAAGACACCACATCGGGCCTAGAAGTGCACTTCAAGTGAGAATTGTGAATAAATAAAATATAAGCATTAATACACAAAAAGTGAAGTGCAAGTGCGTGAAAACTAGCCCAGTTGAGTCCATAAAAATGTATATAATTTGGACTCATCACACCCCCAGACTTACCTGTTTGCGCGTCCCGAGCAAACAAATTCGGTGGAGTAGGAAAAGCATAGCTAGCCAAAAAATTGCTAACATGGAATAGAATGTGAAGTTGCATACAAGTGTGCATAGAAGTTCATAAGAAGAAGTTTCAACATATGCTAGCTAATTTATAAAAGTGTAAATGCATAAAAAGTAATTTATTTTTACTCAAAAATGGAATGTCGGTGAATCTCGTAGTCACGCGTAGTACGAAAGTAAGCAAGTCGTGAAGGTGAATGTTACCCAAGACCGGAACTCGGAATTATCTCCGTTGAAATCCATCAATGTCAAGAACCATAAGCTCGCCCGGTCACACTCTCTCCACGGCGCTAGTGAACTCACGAGACGAATCGATAGGACTTTAGGTGTACACGAGGCTTAGGTTACGGTTTGGAATGCAAAGATAAACATGATGGCTAATCGCAACCCAAGAGAGCTCGCAAAAGTGCTAATTCAAAGCTGCCACAATAATACACGTGTAACACACCCCCAGACTTGACTTTGAAACTGGGTGTGCACATGACCTAAAACAATCAATACTATTTAGATGTTTCAATTAAAATGTTGGGGATATAAATCTATTTTTTTTACTTTGCTTTTCTTTTTCTTTTCTTTTCATCCCCATATCTAATAACACAATTTTCAGCACATAGACATTTTTAAAACTTCCACATCAACACTGAAGTTTCGCATCACCGCACCGCATTGGAAAATTACAATTCATAAATGCTTTTAGCTTAATTTTGGTTGCGATAATAGGATTAGCTTTTAGGCCTTGGTGAAGTATGGTGGAGCTGAACCAAAAGATCGGGTAGGCACAAAATAGGCTAGCAATGGGTAGCGTATAGGAAAGGTAAAACAAAGCTCAAGCTTGCCAAAAGATGGCCTACGTCGCGCTCAACTTGCAAATCGTTCGCACCCATGCTTCGAGAGTCGCTTGGGGCAAGTTCTTAGCCCCCGAGAAAGGTAATCCTTCCTCCCGACTCGAGCAACACGAACCTCATGCTGGCCTACACACAATACCACGCTACCACTAGATTCAACCACATTCACCATTTTGAGTAAAATAAATTAAAATCTACGCAAATCTACTAATTATAAATTAGAAGCATAAATAAAAACTAATTCTACTCGAATTCCTAGGGAAGACACGAGTATTCAACTAGAACACTACAAGAGTCAACATTCCACTCCATCTTGCAATTATTTTGGCTAATACATCAATTTCTACCTCACAACCAAGAACTGAATATACAGGAGCATACAAACAAGCGAATGCGCGCGAAAGTGGGTGTAGTGGTGTGCGGTGCATATGAAACAATAATAAATAATAAAAAAACTGAACTAAAATGTACTTCTAGTATGCAAATGATCAGTGCATGTGCAGTGGGTAACAAATACAACAGCTCTCCCCCAGACTTATTCTAAACAATCCAACAAAAGATATAACCATGAAATTCAAATGAAGTCTAGGGAAAGAGAGTACCTGATGGTCAGCAAGTGAGCATACCAGAAGATTGGCTTGTGAATCAAGATAAAGCTGCAGCGTCCGCCATCCAGAAGAAGGACCTGCAGGGGTGAGCTCCGCCAAAAACAAAAGAAAATATACAAAAATAAAATAAAATAAAGCTAACTAAACTAACCTAGATGAAACAAAATTGCAGGAAAAGTAAGATAACTACTAGGGTTATTGTCATCCCAGCACGACTTATTCAAATTGAAAACAGTTCTAGCTAATGGGCGTATGAAAATGGAAATGAACAGGTAACTGTTCTAATATGCGTGTCGGTAGCGGGCACCGATACGGCGATAAAACAGTTACTCCTCTACCTAAATAATAATACCTGCTTAACACAGGTAGAGGAAATAGGAAGTAAGAAGAGAAGGAAGGCTGGTCCTCACTCGTCTCACCAGAAAATAAATCCTTGCCCAGCAAGGTGTCGTCTTCAGGGAGGCAGCAGGAGGAGAAGGCAATGAGTGGAGATTCCTCTACAGAGGGGGGATCAACCTCCTCACGTAAGAGGATGCTCTCATCATTGACTTGAGCATAATGCTCCAAGTCCTCCTGAAGTACCTGTGAAGGCTCAACCTGCACAGGCTCAGATGAAGAAGGGGGATCAAGAAATAAACAAGAAGAATGACTTAAATAAAAATCAAGCGGGGGAGTGGTCCCGGTCTCACTCCCATCAGGTTGGGGAAGTAAAATAATGTTTGCATTGTCATCAATGCTACAAGGTTTGGCGGGATCAACCGTAGCCATGTCCAAGATTTGGACTTCCTCCACCGGTGCAGAGGAAATCTCCTCTTCACCTAGAAGGTTGTCCTCCTCCATAGGAGTAGGCATAACACATAGATTGCCAGCCTTATCCTGCGATACATCCTCAACAATGTCGTCAGAGATGAATGTAGTATGCACAACAGGGGGAAGAATAGTGCTTGGAAAAAAATCAAGCACCGATTCCTCACAAAGAATCGAATCTATGCATGGTGATATATGTACAGGGGAGATGGGCTCAGTCGTGTCAGAGCCTGGATCAGCCACACATCTGGTGACTGTGTCCATGCCATACCCTTCAAAGCATGAAGGTGATACGGGAACATAACCAGATGTTGAAGGTGTGCTGCCAGAAGTAGGAGTCGGGACGATCCGGATATCCGGCTCGTCATCCTCGTCCAATTGGCGAAGGAATGCAGCACAATCCTTCAAGGCATGATCCATGCTCCGACAAAATAAGCACTACCTTGCGGGCTTCTTTGGCACAATAGGAGCTGAAGCCGAAGAGAAGTATGACGGCAAAGGCTCAGCAGAATAGCCATAGGACTTACGCGCACCATATGGAGTACCAGACGAAGTCGGTGCTCCATATACTGGCCTTGAGTACTAGGGCTATTATCTCCCTTTGGACATCTATCACTAGCATGGGATATATCTCCACAAAAATGACAACGAATATTAAACGAAGCCCACATAGTGTGAAGATAAAATGATTCAAAATAAAGAGAACTATTGTGCAAAATATTACACCCAACAAAAATTTACTACACAACCTAAAAAAAAGGAAAACAGAATAACAAGAACTAAACTGAAATAAAATAAAAGATGCAATTTACAAATGGAAGGGCTTCTCTCTCAGAGCTCTCCCTCTCCAGAAAACTCACACGACTGTGTTCCCCGGCAACGGCGCCAAAAACTTGATGCGCAAATCTTAGCACACCGCTATAGGCGGTAGCAAGACTGCGACACGATACGTCAGTGTGCCGATCGTTCAAGTAATATAAAATATGGGAGTGAATCCCCAAGTATCGATCTCAAAGGAACACAGTAAGGTGGAGTTTACTATTAAGGAAGGACTTGAGATTGAAGTCCTTAAGTCAGATGGGTTGTAGAAACGAGGGTTTTGGTTGGAGAAAATAAAGAGAAAATACTACAACTACTCCTATGCAATGCCGCTATGCAATGCTTCGCTTGGCGGGATGGAGACTAGGCAGGCTTTGAGCACGCTGCTTCGCAAGGGCGAATGGACGAGTAGGCTAGCGGAATCGAATTGTGCAGGCCTTGAGCGCACTACTTCGTTAGGCGAATGGATTACACGGGCCGTTATGCCACGCTTCACTAGGCGGATGGGCGAGTAGGCATGCAGAGTGAGGGTCGCAAGCACCTCGTCGACAAGCACGCCACTAGCAATTGCTAGTGCGGCACACGAACCTAATGGATGGAGTGGTGGATGATGTGGTGGCGCATCTCATATACACAAATAACCAAATGGTTTCATAGAAATATGAAATAAACATTGCAATTAAAGATCATTGTGCATATCATCCAAAAATACAAGAATCTACCCTACAATATCATTACAATTTGTAAGAGAGTAAGAAATCGACCGAATCCGAAGGCTCGTTGGGATTCACGGTTGGAATTGCAAGGTTGTCAATCCGCATCCAAGCTCGGTCCACAACTACGTCCGGGGTAGATGAGGGATGTCACTACCTCCCAATGGACCCGTCTTCTTCGTGTCACTATCCGCTCGGCTTCAATACATGGCTCCCCATCTTGACAATGAAATTTGGGCGGAGATCCATCCTATTGAAGCTTGTGGATGACGGAGATGGCCGAGGTGATCTCCGGGCTCAAGATAGGCGTGAAGAATAGTCCCAGAGCACCTCCTGGTGGTGGAGGATAATGCAGGGGGCAGAAGAGGCGAACAGGGCTCGAAAACGGCGAAGCTGGAATGTCGTCCGACCTAATTTCGCGGGCTATATATTTATAGAAAACAGGGCGCACGATCAGTGGCGCACGACCAGTGGTCGTGCGCACTGGAAGTTGGTGATCGTGCGCACTGTGCCCGAAAACTTGCAAGACAAAACTGCAGAAAATAATAAAGCGCACGATCGAACGCACGACCGTGCGTAACAATGCACGACCAAATTCAGATAGCAACGTTGGGCTGCAAATGAATGCGCATGATCAGAGGCGCACGATCAGTGGTCGTGCGCAGTGTTCCTGTACAGATTTGTACCGGGAACACCTGCACGACCCCTGTTCCAGCATAAACACAAATCAAACCCACTGAAAGTGGCACAAAACACAGCATGAAAGATAATAGGAATGAAGAACATGAAAATACACCACATCGGGCCTAGAAGTGCACTTCAAGTGAGAATTGTGAATAAATAAAATATAAGCATTAATACACAAAAAGTTAAGTGCAAGTGCGTGAAAACTAGCCCAGATGAGTCCATAAAATGTATATAATTTGGACTCATCAAGCTGTTATCAACATCTTCAGCTACAGGAAAGCACAAACTGTGCAGGATCTACATGAGAGTATTTCTGCTGTAGAATATTTCTAAAACATCTTTTTCTGTAAGGCTTTTTGCCTGAGTGTGTAGGGCTTGTTGGCCTGAGCTTGTACGGCTGGTTTGCTTGAGATTGTAGGGATGTTTAGCCTGAGGAGTAAGGCTTGTTGCCTGAGGTAAGAACAGGAGGTGTTCTGAGCTGTAGGAGGTGGATTCCTCTGAGTTTGTAGGGAAGGAGTGCCTGAGGTAGGAGCTGGTGATAGCTCTGAGTTGTAGGGACTTTTGTCCTGAGGTAGGATCATCTTTGATCTGAGAAGTTCTGAGAAACTTGTGATGTAAGCTCTTTGAGCCAAGTTTGGAGGAGTTGGCCCTGTCTAACACACTGTTAGAAGGGTGAAGGGGGAAAGTGGACTACCCTTAGACACACTGTCTTGGGGAACCACTATAAACACTTGTGTGTTTTTCTGTGTTGCTTGATTCTCTGATTAGAATAGTTTTAACAGGCCATAAATATCAAGTAAAACTCACAAGACCTATTCATCCCCCCCCCCCCCCCCTAGGTGAATTAGTTAGCATACCAATATTCTTTCAAGTGGTATCAGAGCGAGGTTGGTCAAGAAGGACTTAACAGTCTGACCAGTTCCTAATTAGGTATTGCTGATTCAAAATCAAATGGCCTCCAGTGGAATGAAGAAAGAGTTGGGGTCAATGAAGTTGCCCATATGCTCCAAAGAAAACTTTGGCATATGGAAGCAAAGGGTGAGGCTGTTCATGGAAGCCTCAGACCCAAGGATCTATGTAACAGTCAAGAATGGTCCTTATACCTTTGATAAGGCTTCCACTATTGACACTACTACAAAAGTACTGAAGGTATTTTTTGAGCTGACCAATGATGAAATTGCACCGTACACAATGGACAAAAGGGACCAGAACATAATTGTTAATGCAATTGATGACACTACATTTCAGAACTTGGTACACTACTCAACTGCCAAGGAAATGTGGGACACATTGGTTGTATATATGGAAGGAACTGCTGAAGTGAGGGATGATAGAAAGTCTCTCCTCAATCAGGAATATGAAGCCTTTAGACAGTAGAGCCAGGAGAACATCTCCATGTGTTATGAAAGGTTCTTTAGGATAGTAAATGAACTAAGAACCTATGAGAGGGTGTTCACAGATTATGAGCTAAATGACAAGTTCCTTAGATCTCTAACTAGAGATTGGGACACTAAAATCTGTGCAATCAGGGAAGGGGCAAGGCTCGGAGAAACCCCTACCCATACACTATTTGGGAAATTGCTCTCATATGAGATGCAACTGACTGCAAGAAAGGAGGAGGATACTTCCTCCAAGGCTCACGCAAAGGAGAGAACTATAGCTCTCAAAGCTGATAGCTCAAAGAAGAGCAAGAGCAGGTTGTAGTCGCCTCCAAGAAGGAAGCTGAATCTGAGAAGTCTGAGAGCTGCTCTCCAGACCGCTCTTCTTCTAATGAAGAGTTTGCTGCCTTCTCTAGGCAGTTCAAGAAGATGAGGAGGAGGAATCAATGGAAGATCAAGCCCTCCTCCTCATCACACGCCAAGAAGGATCACTTTAGATCTGAAAGGCAGCACCCCAAAGGGGACAGGTATGATTCCAAAACTAGTAAACATGCTTCAGATAATATTGTTTGTTATTGCTGCAGCAAGCCTGGGCATGTCATTGCTGACTGCCCAGTCAAAAGGAAAGAAAAAGGTGAAAAGAAGCCTCATCACAAGAAGGAGAGGAAGGGAGAAAAATCCCTTCTAGCCAAGAAAAGCAAGAGCTGGAGTGAATCTGAATCTTCATCTTCAGATTCAGATGAAGAAGAGAAAGCCTACATTGGGTTGTTTGCTGATCAGGAGGATGAAGACTATCCTGCTGCTAGGACAGGAATCAGGGCCCCTCTATCACACTCAGATACTGATGAAGAGGAGGATGAAGAAGACTATGTTCTGCTAGGCCTTATGGCCCTCACTGATGAGGAAGGGAGTCAGAATATGTCTGACAATGATCGGGTATCAATCCATTCCACTTCTATTTCTGATCATGATGTATGTCAAGAATCTGAAGCACAGCCATCACATGATGGAAGTGTTTCAGAAGCTGAGGTAGATTTCAATCAATTGATTGACAAATATGATGCCTTGGTTATTGCTCTAAAAGAGAGCAAGAAGCTTGCCAAGAGGCAAGCCCAGGAAATTGCCTCCCTTAAGAAGACTGAAGGTGACTACACTGGACCTACCTCCCTGGTGGCCCAGATGAGTAGACAAATAAGTCATTTAAAGAGTATGACAAGTGCTCAATTGAGCACTATTTCCCTGAAGAACAAGGTCATCAAGGACCTTGAGGAGAAGCTGGTGAAAGAGAAGAGCCTAGTGGCTCAATTCTCCAAGCCCAAATCTGTGCTTCCCCTTATTGACACCTTCTCCTCTCAAACCAATAGGAGAGGACTTGGATTCAATAAGATGGAAGTAGGAGAAGGGAGTGGAGTAAAGAGCAAGGAAAAGGCTAATCCTCAAACCACCTTTCAAAAGGTGTTACTTCCTTCCAACAGGTATGACCATGAAAGCATTTATGGTCACTGGAAGAATGGGAGATCATATAGGAAGGAAAATACTTCTTCCCATAGTGAAAGAAAGGGCATGGGATTGAGTGCAATGAAAGCTCCCCATGAGGAAATACAAATGGCCCAATCTGGACCATTTGTGTTTGGTGTCTCAGCACCTTCAGTCAAGAACAGGGAAGCAAGCACTTCCAAATCAGCTTCAGCAAAAAGCAAGACTGCTGTCAAATCTGTTGACAAGGCCTGCTGCCCAGTGTCTGATTCCATCAGATCTTGTATGGCTGCCAAGCCAAAGCAAGTTGAGGCCATCAGGACAAAGAGCAGCAAGACTGTCCACAGATTATCCTTCAGTCAGATTATTGCTGCAAGAAACAGGAAGAATGCTGCAGTCTCTTCTGCTGAACATGTGCACAGTGTTGTACCAATTCAGAAAATGTTCAGAAAAGAAGATACAATATTCATGATTGTTGGTGTTGTGGCAAAGTGGGACACTTTGCCATAGATTTGTTGGTACAATCCCAATGTAACTAATGCAAAGAAGAGCTTTCCTGCTAGGAGTGTAGCTAGTGTGAGAGTATCTCATCAAACTAATAGGCACCTAGGACCCTGTAGAACCCGGGGTTCGCCTGGCTCCTCCCAGGGATCTCGCAGAACACCAATAGTTCTCGGCAGCCGGGGTGAGGCGAGATCAGTTGTTGGGAATTGTTTTCACAATTACCTTGATTTGTAAGAAGTCACCCTTAAACTAAGATTGAATTACTTTTGTATTTGATATGCTTTTCCAAGTATGGTTTTGCAGATGACCATTGCTAAGTGTAAATCAATGTCAGGTCACAATGAGTCTGCAAACACAGTTTCATAGAATGTAATTCCTCATTCTATGAAACATGGTGATGACTCATATGTGATCTCTCTATTGAGATACACTTCATTTTCAAGACTATTGAAGACCTTGGAGTGCAGCTGCAGCAAGTGGTCAAGAAAAGAAAAGGAGAAAAAGAAAATAATTTTTCTAAAGGGATGTCTCGAGAAATCGAGCTTGTCTTGAGAAGTCAAGGCTTGTCTCGAGATTCAGCCTCTGCTCTTTCCGGAAACTCTATCTGGATGTCTCGAGAGATCAACCATGTCTCGAGAACTACTGGACCGAGAGATTTCCTTTGTCTCGAGAGATCCTGCTTTACTCGAGTCTGCAATCTTTTGATCTCTTTATCTCAGTTCTCGAGAGATAGATTTATGATGTCTCGAGATATTTGGTAGGTCTCGAGAGCTATTCCTTATGTCTCGAGAGATCCATCTTTTCCCGAGACATTGGTCTGATGATTACTCCTTCCTCTGTTCTCGAGAGATACTCTTCATGTCTCGAGAATTCCCATTTGTCTCGAGACATCTGTCTAAATCTTGATATTCTCTGTTCTCTGTTCTTGACGACCCGTGATCGCTCATTTCCGATCCTAACGGCTTTCTTGAGAGCATTTAAGGCTGGTTTATACCTTAATTGCCTTTCTCTATATATAGGATTAGTTTTGGGGTTTCAAAGAGAAGTTCTCTAATCATTCAAGCCCTAATTCTCTTTCCCGATCTAGAAGAACGAGAAAAGCGCCGCCTCGCCGTCGCCTACGTTTGGAGATTGATCTTCTCATAGGAGTTGTCGATTTCATTCAGGGAAGATTCGATTGATCCAAGGTCTGATTCTACAACCTCTATTGGATCGTTTCGGATTGCAAAGGTCAGATTTGAAGGATCTTAGTTCTTCCTCACCGTTCTCTAAAGCCATTCAAGAAGAAGGAAGAATACACCTCTATCTTTCAGATCTGGTATTGTTTTGTTCAAAACTTTTATCATCCTTGTAGGAGAGATTGTTCTCCGAGTTGTAGGAGTTGTTCTCCGAGTTGTAGGAGAGGTTGTTCTCCGAGGTGTAGGAGTTGTTTTCTCCGAGTTGTAAGAGAAGTTTTTCTCTGAGTTTGTAGGAGTTTTGACTCCGAGACAGTAGGATCGTTCTTGATCCGAGTTTCAGAAAGTAGTCAAGTCTAGCTGTGGTGCTAGATTGGCGAGGCCGGCAGTGGAGTACCCAAGTACGGGGAACCACTATAAATTCCTGTGTTATCTGTGGCTGTAATTTCTTTTCTGTGCTGTGCTTTACGTTTAATATTTTAATTCCGCAAAAGACGTAGAGATCACCTATTCACCCCCCTCTAGGTGATTTAGGTAGGCAACTAGATACTTCATCAGTGGCTTGATCTCGCTCTATCCGAGCTCGGCAGGAGGGCCTCATTCCTAAGGTTCAGCGAGACCCTCGAGGTCGCAGAGACAGCAGGGGCTCGCGCATACACTTTGGCGAGACCAGGGGGCGAGCAGTCCTCGCAGACCCCTCTTCCATGAGGCTGGAAGCTAGAATTGCCTCTTTGCCCCTGAGGGTCTGCTAATAGCCACCCCGGACAGCGGAGTTTGGCTGTTAGCAGACCAAGTTGGGGTGCGTATAGTAAAATCGAGAGGCAGATTCCTGCTATTTGCAGGCCAGATCAGAAAATCTATAAATAGGATCCAAAGGGCACCTTTGGAGAGAGTTCCTCTTTTGAGCTTCTCTCTCCTCAGGCCATCCTTGAGCTCTCCAAGGTGCCCAGGCATCAGCTTTTGGCTTGGGAGGGGAAGCACTCTAAAGATCTTCCGGGTGTGTGGTGGGTCCTCCTAGCTGAGCCTAAGGATCAGTGTCCAACTCCGAGGCTCCGGTTTGTTCTCTCGTGAGATTAGTAAGTGCCAGTCGCCCCCCAACCCGTTGGGGGCCCCGAACTCCACAAAAACCGAGAAATCGATTTCAACATTTTTGGTGCGGTGAGCGTGGAGTGCGGCTAGCTCAAGAAAATCTCAGGGAAAACATGACCGGCGAGGATGAGCGGGATGCGAACCCTGGAGGCTCGCCACCCCCAGGAGCACCAGCCACCGTAGAGATGTTGGCGGATCTTAGGCGAGATCTTCTTGGAGCTTTTCAGAGCGCTCTCGCCACTGCGCTCGGTGGTTTCGCGACCCCGGCGCCCCAGGTGGCTCATCAACCTGGAGTCGGCGAGAGCGAGCCAGCTCAACGGGCGGGAAAAGAGGTGGCGGCCCAGGGAGGAGGACGAGATCTGTCTGGGCGAGAGCTGTTCCCCAGCCCTGCTGGGGGAAGCGAGAATCCGGCAAGGGAGGCTCTAGCGGGAGGAAGCTCGGCCAGGGAGGTCCCGGCGAGCTGTCCTCTGGCGAGATCGGCAGGAGTAGGATCACCCGAGGAGCCCGTGAGAAGGGTGGAGCAAGTTCAGGGGGTGAGTGGGGGAAG
Organism: Dactylorhiza incarnata; assembly: GCA_033032865.1. Classification (NCBI taxonomy): domain Eukaryota; kingdom Viridiplantae; phylum Streptophyta; class Magnoliopsida; order Asparagales; family Orchidaceae; genus Dactylorhiza; species Dactylorhiza incarnata. The sequence goes on from JAWHQI010000210.1 coordinate 856,048, forward strand.
TCCCTTCTGCGAGATGGTGCTCTCGGCGCCACTCGCCGATGGGTTCAGGGAGCCTAACATGATGGTGTATTCTGGCAAAGATGAACCCATTCAACACCTGCAGTGGTTCGAGGATATGGTCTCGATCAGACCCATGTCGGAAGCCTTCAAGTGTCGCCTCTTTGCTACTACCCTGATGGAGAAGGCGAGGGACTGGTTCCACCAGATTCCCTCAGGATTGATCTATTCCTTCGAGAACTTGCGTAAAGGTTTTCTCTTACGTTTTTCCGCCATGAAGAAAAGAAAGAAGGATCCAGAGTCGCTTTTCGACATCAAGCAGAGGTCAGGAGAATCGTTGGCTCATTATCTGGAGCGGTTCCGAGAGGAGGTCCTCCTTGTCCAAGAGGTCCCAGGGTATACCCTCCAGCTTGCCTTTACATTGGGCCTGAGAGAAGGCTTCTTCAAGATGGACCTCAAGAAGAAGGCTCCTCAATCTTATGAAGAATTGATGGAGAGAGCGGCAGAGGAGGTAGAAGGGGAGGCAGTAAACCCTGAGTTTGCGAAGAGATTGGCATGGCTGAGCGAGCCGGAAGGGAGACAGCAAGAGCCAAGGAGGAGAGAGGAAGCGAGAGCCCCAGAGTTGGGATGGAGGCAGCAGGGTGGAGGAATGCAAGGCCCAGGGAGGGGTTTCCCCCACGGGGGAGGTAACTTCCAAGGAGGGCAGGGAAGACCTCATGAGCTGGGGTGGAGACAGGGCCCGAGGCCATTTCCACCCCCCCCCCCCCCCCCCCCCTCATCAGGCAATGGAGATCGGTAGAGGAAGGGCAGGAAGAGGAAGAGGAGGGGGAGCCGGAGGAGCCGGCCCCAGAAGAAGGAACCGAGGAGTCGGGGATGAGGCAAGGGGGTGGCGCTGCCGTACTGTGACTTCCATCAGGAGGAAGGCCACGCAACGGCCACCTGCCCTGAGTTCTTGGAAGTTAGAGGGGTGAGAGCCCCAGCACCACAAGCACAGCAAGGGGGAGCAAGGATAGAAGAGATTCTACCTCAGGGAGATGAGGATGAAAGGTGCGAGGATCGGGCGGACGTAGGGACCTGAGGAGGGTGATGAGTCCAGCTTATATAATGGTTTCCGGACTCATCTGGGATAGTTTTCATGCACTTGCACTTCACTTTAGGCCTATATTCAATTCTATTTGATCACGTTGCCCATTTCATTGCTTAGTGCACGTTTATGCCCATTTTGGTGTGTTTTCATGTATTTCTGTGGTCTAGTATATTTTCATGCAGGTCCAAGGGTTGTGCGACACTCGGGATGGGTTCTAGGGGATTTTCGGTCGAAAAAGCCACTGGTCGTGCGTTTTCCTTTTCGCACGACCAGGCGCATGACCATTGGTCGTGCGTTAATTCCCATCCCTGAGTGAGCCCTGATTGAGTGACCGCGCACGATCATTGGCCTTCTTCGCGCATGACCACTGGTCGTGCGCCACTGACCGTGCGCGCTCAAAATTCTGCTTTCTATAAATAAGCGTTTTCACGAATCCTTTCGCCCTAACCCGTATTTTAGACCGATTTCAGCGCTGTTTCCTGCTCCAGATTGCCCATCTCGCCTCTCCATCACCGCCCACCTTCGGGAGGAGCTCCGGCCGCCATTCTCTTGCAAATCTCAAGCCGGAGCATCCTCTAGGCCTCCTCCATTGATCGTGCATCTACAAAGTTCCATTTCAAGGGATTTCCTGCTGCATATATGAATTTCTCCGGTGAGATCGTGGCCAGAGAAGATTGACGGAGAAGACGGGTATAATAGAAGAAGGTGACAGCTCTTCCGGACCCCGGACGGCAGTTGGAGCCCAAGCCCGGACAAGGATTGACAACCCTAGATTCCGGTCGTGAACCTCCGATGAGTTTCCGTGCTTTGGTTGTAATCTAAACCCCCTTTATACTGTAGTATCGTTTTCTTTTATAGTTTGGGTGTATGAACAATGTTTGCTTAAACCTTATCATGTTATTTTTGTATTTCATGTTAATGTAAAATTGATATGAGCGGTTTATGCAAGTGAGGAGCGCCCCATTCCATCCTCCGTCCCGCCGTCACGTTCGTGTGCCGCACTAGCAATTGCTAGTGGCGTGCTTGTCGACGAGGTGCTTGCGATCCTCATCCGTATGCCTACTCTTCCATCCGCCTAGCGAAGCGTGGCATAGCGGCCCGTGTAATCCATTCCGACTCCGCCGGTGCGAACCATTCCATCCTCTTGCCTACTCTTCCATCCGCCTAGCGAAGCGTGGCATAGCGGCCCGTGTAATCCATTCGCCCAACGAAGCAGTGCGCTCAAGGCCTGCACAGTTCGACTCCGCTTGCCTACTTGTCCATCCGCCCTTGCGACGCAGCGCGCTCAAGGCATGCCTAGTCTCCATCCCGCCAAGCGAAGCATTGCATAGCGGCATTGCATAGGAGTAGTTGTAGTTGTTTTCTTTTATTTTCCAAAAGCCAAACCAACTCTCCTGCATTCCATCCGACCTTTAGGACTTCGATCTCAAGTCCTTCCTTGAAAGTTAACTCCACCTTACTGTGTTCCTTTGAGATCGATACTTGGGGATTCATTCCCATTTTATATTACTTGAACGATCAGTACACTACCGTTTCGTGCCGCAGTCTTACTACCGCCTTTAGCGGTGTGCTAAGATTTGCACATCAAGTTTTTGGCGTCGTTGCCGGGGAACACAGACATGTGAGTTTTCTGGAAAGGGAGAATCTGAGAGAGAAGCCCTTCCATTTGTAAATTGCGTCGTTTATTTTTATTTCAGTTCTTTCTATTCTATTTTCCTGTTTTTAATTAGGTTGTTTAGTAAATTACTGTTAGGTGTAATAGTTTGCACAATAGTGTCTTTATTTTGAATCTTGCTATCTCCATACAATGTGGGCTGCATTTAATATTCGTTGCCATTTGTGTGGAGATACTTCTCATGCTAGTGATAGATGCCCTACGGAAGATGGTGGGCATAATTCTCGTGGCCCGGTGTACGGAGCACCATTTTCCTATGGTTCTTCATGCCCTGTGCCCAAGTCTTATGGCCACTCGTCCTCGCCGCATACACCATTTTTATATTCCTCCCCGGCCCCTCAAGGACCAAGGAGTAATATAAAACGGTGCTTGTTCTGTCAAAGCATGGATCACGCCCTGAAGGATTGTGCCGAGTATCTTCGCCAATTGGATGAGGATGATGAGCCGGATATTCGGATCGTCCCATTCGTCAGATGGAATGTGGGAGAGTTGGTTTGGCTTTTGGAAAATAAAAGAAAACAACTATAACTACTCCTATGCAGGCCTTGAGCGCACTGCTTCGCTAGGCAAGATGAAAACTAGGCAGGCCTTGAGCGCGCTGCGTCGCAAGGGCGGATGGATGAGTAGGCAAGCGGAATCGAACTATGCAGGCCTTGAGCGCGCTGCTTCGTAAGGCGAATGGATTACACGGGCCGCTATGCCACGCTTCACTAGGCGGATGGACGAGAAGGCTTGCGGATGGAATGGTTCGCACCGACGGAGTCGGAATGGATTACACGGGCCGCTATGCCACGCTTTGCTAGGCGGATGGAAGAGTAGGCATACGGATGAGGGTCGCAAGCACCTCATCGACAAGCACGCCACTAGGAATTGCTAGTGCGGCACACGAACGTGATGGCGGGATGGAGGATGGAATGGGGCGCTCCTCACTTGCATAAACCACTCATATCAATTTTACATTAATGAAATACAAAAATAACATGATAAGGTTTAAGCAAACATTGTTCATACACCCAAACTATAAAGGAAAATGATACTACAGTATAAAGGGGGTTTAGATTACAACCAAAGCACGGAGACTCATCGGAGGTTCACGGCCGGAATCTAGGGTTGTCAATCCTTGTCCGGGCTCGGGCTCCAACTGCCGTCCGGGGTCCGGAAGAGCTGTCACCTTCTTCTATTATACCCGTCTTCTCCGTCAATCTTCTCTGGCCACGATCTCACCGGAGAACTTCATATATGCAGCAGGAAATCCCTTGAAATGGAACTTTGGAGATGCACGATCAATGGAGGAGGCCTAGAGGATGCTCCGGCTTGAGATTTGCAAGAGAATGGCGGCCGGAGCTCCTCCCGAAGGTGGGCGGTGATGGAGAGGCGAGATGGGCGCTCTGGCGCAGGAAACAGCGCTGAAATCGGTCTAAAATACGAGTTAGGGCGAAAGGATTCGTGAAAACGCTTATTTATAGAAAGCAGAATTTTGAGCGCGCACGGTCAGTGGCGCACGACCAGTGGTCGTGCGCGAAGAAGGCCAATGATCGTGCGCGGTCACTCAATCAGGGCTCACTCAGGGATGGGAATTAACGCACGACCAATGGTCGTGCGCCTGGTCGTGCGAAAAGGAAAACGCACGACCAGTGGCTTTTTCGACCGAAATCCCCTAGAACCCATCCTGAGTGTCGCACAACCCTTGGACCTGCATGAAAATATACTAGACCACAGAAATACATGAAAACACACCAAAATTGGCATAAACGTGCACTAAGCAATGAAATGGGCAACGTGATCAAATAGAATTGAATATAGGCCTAAAGTGAAGTGCAAGTGCATGAAAACTATCCCAGATGAGTCCGGAAACCATTATATAAACTGGACTCATCAGAGGGATCGGAGTGATCCATGGGGGGTGGGGGTCGAGGCAACTCGGAAGGCGAGCCTCCATGCCATGTACCGTTGGAGTGTAGCTTCGACATCCCAAGCCCCACCCCCCGCGGAGAAGATCACCTTCTCACAGAAGTACCTGCCCGGTCACGAAGACCCATTCTGCGATGCGTTGGTCATCCAGACAGCCATCGAGAACTTCACCATCTCGCGAATCTTGGTGGAAAATGGGAGCTCGGTCAATGTTATTTTCAAGAAGGCGTTCGACGGGATGCAGGTAGAGCCCAGGAGGGTGTTGGCCTCGGATGGCCCGCTGTTCGGATTCTCAGGAGAAAGGAAAGAAGTAAAAGGGGGAGTAGGACTTCATGTGACCCTGGGAGGGCAGTCCCGGAACTGCCGCTTTGTGATAGTGGATGCCCCCAGTAGCTATAGCGCCATCTTCGGACGGCCTCTTATCAGCGCGTTCCGGTGTGTCCCGTCCACTTTCCATCAATGCCTCAAGTTCAGCATGGGAGGAATCCAGGTCAGGGTCAGGGGAGATCCCAAGGTGGCGAGGCAATGCTATGTGACCGCCGTCAACACCATCTCTTGGATGGAGGAGGCGGAGGAGTGGTATAAGGTAATGGAAGAAGTGACCGCGACGGAAGAGATAGAGGAAGAAGTAGTTCGTGCCCAGGAAGGGGTCGGTGAGGGATCCAGGGCGGGGGAGGAAGAAGGAGAGCGGGGAGAAGATGAGGCCCCGGGGGGAGGGGCGGAGGAGATAATGGAGGTAGGAGAGGAAGGGGGAAGAGAAGTAGTTCATACCTAGGAAGGGGTCGGCGAAGGACTCAGGGCGGGGCAGAAAGAGGGAGAGAAAGAAGAGGAGCAGAGCCCCTTGGGGGAGCAGTCCAGGCTGGAGGCTGTAGAAGAAGTGGTGGAGGTGGAGATCACCACTAAGGCCGGGGCGATCGAGAAGATCAAGATCAACGGGGAGCTCAGCCCGGAGGATCGGGCGAAGATCTTGGCTTGCGTCCAGGACAATGTGGACGTCTTCGCATGGAGCGCTGTAGAGATGCCGGGAATCGACGCGGATGTGGCGTGTCATCGCCTCAACCTCGATCCCGGCGCTCTCCCCATCTGCCAGAAGAGGAGGTCCACGGCGGACAAGCTGGAGGTGCCCATCCGGGAGGAGGTGAACAAGCTCCTCAAAGCTGGCTTTGTATTGGAGATCTAGTACCCAGGCTGGGTCTCCAATGTTGTGATGGTAACCAAGGGAGAGGGTAAGTGGAGAATGTGTGTGGATTTTTCCTTGCTTAATAAATCATGCCCCAAGGACTGTTATCCCTTGCCTAGAATCGACGCGCTGGTTGATTCAGCCGTCAGTTTTTCTGTGATGTCTTTTTTAGATGCTTTTTCAGGTTATCACCAGATCCGTATGCACCCTCCCGACATTAAAGATGTGTCCTTCATCACCGGGGATGGGTGCTATTGTTACAAAATGATGCCGTTTGGTTTAAAGAATGCGGGGGCCACCTATTAGCGTATGATGGATAGGGTGTTTCGCGAGCAGAAAGGGAGGAACTTGGAGGTTTATGTGGATGACCTAATGATCAAGAGTCAAAATCTCGAGTCTCATCTCAGTGACCTCGAAGAGACTTTTGAAACCTTGAGAAAGTTTAAAATGAGGCTTAACCCCTTCAAGTGTGTCTTCGGGGCCAGTCGAGGGAAGTTCTTGGGTCATTTGCTCACCCCTCTTGGAGTGGAGCCTAATCCAGACAAGGTAAAGGCGATCCTTGAGTTGAGATCTCCACGAAGTGCGAAAGAGGTCCAACGTTTGACAGGGAAGTTAGCCGGGCTGAGCAGGTTCCTTTCCAAGGCAGGAGAAAAATGTTCTTCCTTCTTCAAGGTATTAAGGGGTAACCAAAAATTCGAATGGACTCCCGAGTGTGAAAAGGCTTTTCAAGTGCTAAAGGAACAACTGACCCAGGCCCCATTATTACAAGGGCCGAGACAAGGGGAAGACCTATACCTGTACTTGGGGGTAGGGTCGGAAGCGGTTAGCTCAGTGTTGGTTCGAGAGGAGGGGAAGAAATAACTCCCCATTTACTACGTCAGCAGGGTACTCAGGAAGGCCGAACTCAGATATCCTATCCTCGAAAAGTTAGCGTTTGCCTTGGTAGTGTCGGCTAGGCGGCTCAGACCTTACTTTCAGGCACACTCAATCAAAGTGGTGACTGACCACCCCCTTCGTGGCATCATGGAAGGGGTAGAGCACTCTGGGAGGTTGGCAAAGTGGGCGGTAGAATTGAGTGAGTTCAATGTCTCCTACGAGCCCAGGGTATCCATAAAGGCGCAGGCGGTGGCGGATTTCATGGCCGACTACGTGACCGAGTTAGAGGAATCTGAAATACCCCACCCGGTGGCTTGGAAGATGCTGGTCGATGGTGCGTCGGGAAAGCATTCCTTCGGAGGAGGGGTGGTGTTGGTGAGTCCCCAAGGAACTAGGATAGAGCAAGCGATAAACATCCATTTCCCCCTCACTAACAACCAAGCCGAGTACGAGGTCGTGGTAGCAGGCCTCCGCCTGGCACAAGAATTGGGGGTGCAGGACGTGGAGGTCTCGACGGACTCCATGGTGGTGGCATGCCAGATCGGGGGGGAGTTCGAAGTCAAAGAACCAACTCTCCAACGGTACCTGGAGAAGGTTAAAGGGATAGTGGGACAGTTTCGCACCTTCTCCATCAGACACATCCCGAGAGGAGAAAGCACCTAGGCGGACCTCCTGGCCAAGTTCGGTCCCCAGGCCGGGGGAACGGTCTCGGAGCTTTTCCGACCCTCCATCGAGGAGGGGGGTGATGGAAGTGGACCAGCGGGTGTCGTGGATGGATCCCTTCATCTCCTACTTAACAACGGGGAAGTTCCCTGAGGAAAGGACAGATAAGCGTCGGCTCAGGTACAAACCAGCCTACTACTCCTTGCATGCAGGGGTACTATATAGAAAGACCCTCTCAGGGCTCCTGGCCCGTTGTGTCCCGGAGGAGGAAGTCCCGAGGGTCCTGGGGGAGATTCACTCAGGAGAATGTGGCAGCCACTCAGAAAGCAGGACTCTGGAAGGAAGAGTTCTGAGGCAAGGCTACTTTTGGCCCACCCTCAGCAAGGATGCGGCCGAGTTCTCCAGGAGGTGCCCCAAGTGCCAACTCTACGCTCCTCTGCAACTCCTCCCAGCTCAGAGGCTAAGAACGATCACGGCCCCTTGGCCATTTGCAATCTGGGGACAAGACCTGGTGGGACCTTTCCCCCAGGCAAGCGGTCAACGGAGGTTCTTGCTAGTGATGATCGATTACTTCTCCAAATGGATCGAGTCGAAGGCGCTGGCCAAGGTAACCTCCTAAGTGGTAAAGAATTTCATCTGGGATGAGATTATTTGCAGGCACGGGCTTCCTCTAGCCGTTGTCACGGATAACGGGCCGCAGTTTGCCAGTGATGAGTTCGTTAGTTTCTGTGCTCAGCTCGACATAGATCTCAGGTTCGCGTCGGTCCACCACCCAAGGAGCAATGGGCAAGTGGAGGCGGCGAACAAAATTATAGTAAACCTCCTCAAGAAGAAGATCGAAAACCTTAGAGGGAGTTGGGTGGAGCAACTTCCCTCAGTCCTCTGGGCCCTGAGGACCACCCCAAACACAGCTACCGGAGAGACCCCCTTCAAGCTGTCCCATGGATCCGAGGCTGTCCTCCAGGTTGAGTTTGAAGTCAAGACACCTAGAGTGGTCGCCGCAGGGGAAGGAGGTGAAGAATGGAGAGAGAACAACGAAGAAGGCCAAAGATTGTCTTTGGACCTAGTGGAGGAACTCTGAGACCTGGCCACCGTTAGGCAGGAGGAAGTGAAAAGGCGGATGGCCAAGTACTTTGACAAATATATCCGAGTAAAACATTTCCAGAAGGGGGACTTGGTACTAAAGAAGGTTGATGCGGTCGGAAGGGGGGGAACGGTTGGTAAGCTCAATCCCAACTGGGAGGGCCCGTATATTGTAAGTGAAGTGTTAAAGTCAGGAGGGTACCACCTCCGGGATGTGGAAGGGGTACCCCTCGGTCGGGCCAGGAGTGGGGATGACTTGAAACGTTTTATCCATGAAGTTCCTTTTCTATACCCGTTCTAATATATTATTTCTCATGTGCTGTTTCTTCAACTATGGGTCCGATGTTGACAAATTCTTTTATGCTGGATTGCCCCGAACTCCACAAAAACCGAGAAATCGGTTTCAACAGACCCAAAGCTTTTTGGGATCCTAAGGATAACTAAATCTTTCTTTGCAGGGTAGTTCAAGTACCAGTCTCAACCAAATATGGTACTTGGACAGTGGGTGCTCAAGGCACATGACAGGAACTAGGAGTCTTCTACAGGATTATAAGCCTGTGAAGAATGGACCCAAAGTTATATTTGGGGGAGGTGAAACAGGAGTCACCAAAGGCTATGGTATGATCTCCAATGGCATAGTTACAATCACAAGGTAGCTTATGTTGAAGGGTTGCAACACAACCTAGTAAGCATAAGTCAACTATGTGACTTAGGCTATGTCATTGAATTCCACAATGACAAGTGCTTGATCAAAAAGTCAAATGACTTAGAGATTATTCTCTCATGCACTAGGAGTGGAAATGTTTATTGCTTAGATTTCATTTGCAGTAATTCTTTTACTTCTGTTTATCTTGTAGCTAATGAGAATGAGTCTCTTTTGTGTTCAATGGCACAAGAGACTTGCTCATATTAACTACAAGACAATGTATAGACTTTTCTCTAAAAATCTTGTTAGGACTAGTCCAAATTTAAAATGTATTAAAGATGGTCCTTGTCATGCATGCCAAATGGGTAAGCAAACTTGGGCCACCTTTAAAAGTATTGGCTCCAAAGACACTGAAAGATGTCTTTATCTCTTGCATATGGACTTATTTGGTCCTTTGCCAATTCAGAGCCTAGGTGGAAAGTTGTATACTTTGGTGATTGTTGATGATCACTCAAAATATACATGGGTATTCTTCCTTAAGAAGAAATCTGATACTTTAAATATCTTTATCAATCATGTCAAGGCAATTCAGAATGATCTACAATGTGTTGTGGTCAGGACTAGGACTGACCATGACACATAATTTCAATCTGATGCAATGACAAGATTTTGTCAAGAATTTGGTATCACCCAAGAGTTCTCCTCCCCAAGGACTCCACAACAAAATGGTATGGCTGAGAGGAGGAATAGGACCTTGATAGAAGCTGGGAGAACACTGCTTAGTGACTCCTCACTCCCAGAATATTTTTGGGCTGAGGCAGTCAATACATCTTGTCATGTTCTCAATAGAGCTTCTATCAATAAGGTTCGTGAGAAAACCCCCTATGAAATTATGAAAGACAAACAACCTACAATTTCATATTTTAGAATCTTTGGATCCAAGTGCTACATTCTAAATAATGGAAAATCCCAATTAACAAAGTTTGCAGAGAAATGCAATGTAGGTGTTCTTGTTGGCTATAGCTCACATAGTAGAACTTATAGAGTATACAACAAGAAAACTCATGTTGTAGAGGAGTCTATGCATGTTGTTTTTGATGAGACCAGCCTAATATATAAAGGCTGGTCTAGATCTTCTGTCTGCTGAACCTGCAGAAACAGCACAGCAAGCTGAGAACAGAATGACTGCAGCTACCAGACATCTAAGGGATCATCCCATAGAGCAGATAATAGGGAATGTTCAGCAAGGTGTGACAACTAGGAGTAGGGCTCACAATGAGGCCTTGTTCCTAAATTTTCTGTCACAGAAATAATTGGCACCAAATGATGGCAGGAAGAGCTTTTGCAATTCAAAAGATGCAAAGTATGGAAGTGGGTGCCAAGACCAGAAGGACACAACATAATTGGCACCAAATGAATATTCAGAAATAAGTTGGATGAGAATGGGACAATCATCAAAAACAAAGCAAGGCTGGTTGCAAAAGAGAATAGGCAAGAGGAAGGAATAGACTTTGACCAAACCTTTGCCCCAGTTGCAAGGTTGGAGGTCATAAGACTATTCCTTGCATATGTTGCTCACAAGGGCTTCAAAGTCTACCAGATGGATGTCAAATCAGCATTCCTGAATGGAAATCTAAAATAGGAAGTATATGTAGAGCAGCCATCAGGTTTTGTACATCCTACTCTTAAATCTCATGTCTATTTTCTTAGGAAAGCCCTGTATGGTTGTTGACGCCTGAAAAATCCTGGCCCCAAAATTTGAATCAATGCGGCCTAAGGCTACTTGCCCAGCGGTTCAGCGAGAAGGTTTGGGTTAGCCACTACGGATGAAACAGAGAGATAAGGGACACAACCCCAGGCGCTGCGGCAGGGAGGTCCCACCACGTACCCAGAAGCTCTAAAGAGTCATCTCCTCCAGAACCACGAATGGCCGAGCTCGGTACTAGGTAGGCACTTGATAGGGAAGGTTCTTGATTGTCAAAGGGGGAGGGGTGCAGCTCTAATTTTGACAAGTGCCATTTCTAGTACCCCTGGGGGGTCTATTTATAGACAAATCCTAGGGGGGGCAAATGACTATCCCTGACCCCCTAGAGTTGGTTTTTTAGACCAGGCAATATGTGGGCGAGCAGGTAAGGATCTCAGACCTAACTGGCGAGTTGGTTGGCTAAGTTGCCTATAGGCGAGCAGGTCCGAGCTCATGGCTTCCTCGCGTGGCCGGGTAGGAAACGCCGGGCAGGGCTTTCCTCCTCGTCATGGGGCGAGCAAGTACCTTCTCGCACAATAAAAGATCTTGATCTTCCTTCGTCTTCTGGATTGTTGACTTCTGCCTTGACCTTTTGACCTTGACCTCCGCCTACGTGGCCTTTGGTGGGGCCCACCCTCGGAGAATGAGGGTTGTACACAATCCCCGCTATTTGCGAGCAACGTAGTTGGTCGGAAAGAATCATCCAAACCTTATTCTACGAGCTTCTTCTGGCGGGAAACCTACCTACTCGGCAGGCCTAGGACCCCTGGAAGTCTATAAATAGAGGGGGGTGGTCCTTCCTTGGCACGCCACTTTTTTAGAATCGACGAGATGCTGTCTGCCGAGCAGATGCTCGCGAAGACCGAGCTGTTGATGAAATTAATGAAGAAGACAAAAAGCTCGGATACTCATAAGAGAAAAAGAGGAGCCTCTGATCGTCGCCTTAGCCCCTTGGCCGAGGAGGTTACTCGGGCGAATCCGGCGACCTCCGCGCTTGAGCCTTCCCTTGCGACGTCGACTGCTGAGAGGTTGGGGGGCGAAGTTACTCTAACCGCTGTCGAGGAAGAACCCCAGAACGTTAACCCGGACCCTCTCTGAGAAGGTAAGCGCCTTGTCGAGATACTGCGATTCTTGTGCGGACTTTTCGTTGATGCCGACGTTCTTTTGTAGGTGGACCTCCCGCGGAGGCGAATACGCAGACGTCCACGGTGGTAGAGCGCGTAGGATCCGAGCACCTACCGCCTCCACCGGTCCTTCCCGCAGGGGTCGTCCCTGAGCGGGAACCTCTTCGTCCATCATCCCCTATTACTGAGCGCGTGACAGGCGGGAACCGGATACTGCTAAAGAACTCCAGGGTTACCCTTTCTGGGGGAAGGGGAGAGGGAGGATCTTCCTTGGTTCTTCCCACGGCTCAGCTTTCTCGGCGCCCTGACAGCGGGCCGTCGTCCCATAACGGACGGAGTGGGCGCTCAGCGGGCCGGCATACTCCTCAGCGCTCGCCTTCTCCTCGCAGATCTCCTCGGCGAAGGCTCAGTCCTCGTCGGACTCCATCTCCTCGCCATGTTGTCTCCCCCCCCCCCCCCCCCCCCCCCCCCCCCCCGTCGGGACGTTCCTCGGCGGTCACCTTCTCCTCCTCGTCATCAACCGAGGGCGGCACCTGTGCGGGCAGGTAAAATTATCGTAAATTACTGTCTTTAGGTGGTTCTTTTTCTAACTCGCCATCTTCCAGCCCGTGCCACGTCTTCGGGGTCTGCTTTTATTGAGGCGCTCGGACTTCCTACTCGCGAGTACAGGATGAAGATGGGCTCCGCCTACCTCGACCTGGAGATAAAGGTAGATAGGTTGCTGGCCTACGAGGTTCATCGGCGAATAACCTCGCTTGAAGGACGTGTCTCAAATATCGAAGAATTCGAGCATCGGCTACAGATGGCAGAGGGAAAGCACTATCTTGTCACCAAGTTGGACAGTCGGATGGTCGGCATAGAACATCACTACGAGGCGCTGAGGGCAGAAGTGCGTAGCCTTCGTGCGAGTATTTGGTCCCTTGGGATGTTGAATCGTATGGAGGAGCACATCCGGCTTGGCGAGGAACTCTTGGCGAGAGCGAATGAGCAGATGGCCTTCGCGCGTCAACTGGGATTCAACGGGCGGCTTGGTGCAACCTCGGATAGGCACGGCGATCCTCCTGTCCTTTAGGATTGCTTATTGATTTGTATTTTTAGACAATCATGTTGCGAGTATTGTAATAATCTCGAATGCCTGTGCGCTATGACTTTAAACTGTATTGCTTGGTCGCGTTTATGTTGACTTTGTCTTCTGCAGGGTTTTCTTGTGTTTTTTGTAGATCGTTGCTTAGGCGCGAGAAGAGTAATCAGCACCTCGCGTATAAGGTAGTTTATGCGACTTCGAAGCGGGCGAGTAGGTAGAAACCTCGCACGAACTTTTGTCGCGACCCCCCCCCCCCCTCCCTTTTCTTTCATGTTGCCGATTTCTATAAATATGGGGGGTAGGAGTCCAAAATGGGCGTGCTTTCTCGAACTTCTTTAATTGCCTTTCCTTCTCGTTTCCTTCTTCCTGTTCGCTCCAATGACGCCTTCTTTGGAAGCTGAGACCCGCCTCTTGACTTATGCCGAGAATTTCATCGCACATAAGTTCAAGAAACCCGTCACCCGCGCGGACGATCTGGAGAGATTCGTCCATCAACACCTCGCGCAAGGCTTCCGGGTCAGCCTTCCCGCTCCCCACGAGCGGATCAACACCTTTTCGGAGGGCAAGCTCGCCTTCTCCCTGTCGCATTTCGAGGTCGGCCTGCGCCTTCCTCTCTGGCCCAAGTTCTGCCAGATCCTCCGGTACTATGGCTGGGTCCCCGCCCAGATTAATACGAATGGGGTAGCGATGATCATAGGCTACCTCTGCTTTCTTCGAAGCGAGAAGATCGCTTTCGACTTGGACGTCTTCCGCAAGATCTTCTACATGGGAGCGACCAAGGACGGGGTGATCTTCTTCGGCAACCATCACTGTAAGGTGGTCGGGACTTCGAATAAGGTCCACCGGTGGAGCGAGAAATTCATCTTCGTCACGGGTGACTTCTCGCACATACCAAATCACCCTCAGAAGAGACCGGCCACGGCGCTCTCCACTCCAGCTCTCAGAAGTCAACGCGAGGAACTCTTCCGCGCCCTGATGAATAAAAAACTTGACATCGAGTTCTGGCGCCGGAACGTGGACCATCTCGCCTTCGTGCAGCCTGGCGAGGGTAACATTCCTTAGTTGCTGCTAATAGTAATTTTACCTTCGTTTCTTGGTCTAACGACTGTCTTTAGGTTTCCGGCATCTCCCGTCCACGGCTCTTCCTGTGGGAGGTCAGACCCCACCTCCTTGATCTCCCGTGGTCGATCCGGCGACCATGCAAGGCGAGGAGGAGGAAGGCGAGCAGGGATCTCCGCTCGCGGAGATCCATCCTGAGGTTGGCGCCGAGGCTGAGATCCTTCGCGCATCTGGATGGCTGGCCGAGGACGAACCACCAGCGATCAAGAAAAGGAAGAGAAAGGAAGTTGCCCGGCGCGTGGTGGAGGAGCGAGCTCGCGAGGAGGAAGATAGCATCCCTGAGAACCATCCCAACTTTGGGCAGGGTTCGCTGAACAGGGGCTTGGATGGCGAACCGCTGATCACCTGGAGCTGGGAGCGCAGCGAGGTGACCCTAAGCACTCGCCTGCCTTCGTGGAGCGAGGATGAGGTCCCGAACGATGATGCCTTCAGCGTCTTGTTCGGCCTTTATGGTCGCGATGATGCGAAGGTTCTGCAGGAGGCTTCTCCTAGCTTTCTGGCCGACCAGGGGTCGCGAGCAATGCTGCGAGCTTCTGAGTTATTCCACCAGACAGCGCGGAATCTTCTTGGCTCTGAATTGGAGCTCACGCTTCATCGGAAGCTGACGATGGAGGCCGAGAAGCGGGAGAACGAGGCTCTAAGGTGCGCCAAGGCGGCCGAGGATAAGCCGAATCTAGTCGGAGCTTCTAGGTGATCTTGGTACTTTACGCGAGCTTGGATTGAAACCCGATGTCTTCTCTTCGCATCTTCTAACCTGTCCTTCTCGCATGTACAGGAAGAGCAGTTGGTGGCGGCGGAGACGATCTCCAAGCTCGAGTGCGGCCTGCGGGCGAGCCAAGTTTTGTTGGAGGCGTCGCAGGTTCGTAACGCCGAGCTGGAATCGAGGATGGCTGCACTTTCCTTCTCGGAAGCCAGACCTTCTCGCCGAACTCCTGGATCGTTCATGATGTCGCAGGAGCTCTCGTCTCTTCGACGAGAGATTGCCCTAGCCGTCGGGGACTTAGTTTTTGCGAAGCTTTCGGTGGCCGGCTTGCTGGTTCCTGGGGCGGATAGCTTGACGACGGAGGGGCTTCTGTCAGACATCTTGAACGCCAGCGATGAGGAAGACGACGAGGAAGAGAACGAGTCAGATTCGACCGACTATGCTCCGCCGTCAAAGTGAACTATTTATTTTTTGACATTTCTTGTGCTTCTCGCGGCTCTGCGAGTATATATTTTTTGGTAGATAACATTCATTCTGATAGTAATATTTATTTTCTTGGTGAATCTTCCTTGTGCTGATATGATCTCGCTAGGCTCCTAGGCTCGCATGTTTTCTTGTCTTTCTTGTCAGAACGACTTAGGATGAAATCGGACCTGCCGACCATCTGCCTTGCTCGCTTCTTTGACCTGCTCGTTTTCATTTTTGCTTCTCGCCCATGGGGCTATTCGCACTAACCCCTGCGAGTTGGCATCCTACTCGCACCCTGACTTCTGAAGAAGATGTTAGATAGGAAAAGACGGTCGGGGCCAAGGGGATATCCCCGATAGTCTTCCTTCTAGTGCGAAGCTGGTGCCATTGAAGAGGACAACTCAGTAGGGAATGACTGTCGGGGAGGTTCCGGAGGAGCACCTTCCAAGGGAACACACCATCCCAAGGTCTCCATCCTGCTGTTGAAGGGGTCGACACAGTAGGGAATGACTGTCGGGGAGGTTCCGGAGGAGCACCTTCCAAGGGAACACAACATCCCAAGGTCTCCATCCTGCTGTTGAAGGGGTCGACACAGTAGGGAATGACTGTCGGGGAGGTTTCGGAGGAGCACCTTCCAAGGGAACACACTATCCCAAGGTCTCCATCCTGCTGTTGAAGGGGTCAACACAGTAGGGAATGACTGTCAGGGAGGTTCCGGAAGAGAATTTTGTATGTTATGACAAAATTTTTGTGAATTTTGTTATAACAAAATTTTTTAGTAAAATTTTTCATCATTTTTTTTTGGATTTTGATTTATTATTATAAATAAGGATTTTTATATACAAATAAAAGACATAAACATAAAACATTTATATAAAAAAATTTTTTGTGTTTTTTCTAAGTTAATTAATGATTTTTTTGGATTTTTCATTTGATTTCCTATTTACATATAAAATTGTTTTTACAAAAAAAAAGGAGGGACAAAGATGTTGCAGCATAATTTTATTATGTTGTAACAAATTTTGCTATTTTATTTATTTTGTCATTTTTTGGTTTTTTCTAAGTAAAAAAAAAATGGGGGGGGGGGCAAAAATAATTACAAAAAGAGGGAAAACATTTTTTTTTGGTTTTTCTAATTATAGGGGCAATAATTACAAAAAGAGGCTAAACACCATACCCCCATACTTAAAATCAACATTGTCCCCAATGTTGAAGTAAGTATGAGGAACAATTCTATATATGTACAAAAGCATGAAAAAGAGGAAAAAGAAAATACAAGGGGGGAAAAAGCAGGGGGAAAAAGCACGCCCCTATTTTGGAGACGGGATAACCGGAATAATTTCCTGCAAAAGATGTTAAAACATAATAATAAAGGTTTATGTACATGGGGGGTGATAAAAATGATAAAATCATATGCATATATATATATAAGTTTTTTATTTGTTTTTCCAATTTTTCTTAGTTACAAAATAAAAAATAAAACATATATACATAAAGCAAAACTATATTTATTTTTTTTGGAAAGTTTTCTAAATATATTTTCATCATTGTTAAAATATGCATGTATATAAAAACCTTTATACTTAATAAAAAAGAGAAAAATAAAGAGAAACTTTAAAATAAAAAGCAAAGAAGAAGAAGTGAAATGAAAGGATAAAAGTAATAGGGTTTCCCCTTTTCAAAATATCGACAAAAATCCCCTTTCGGGACTGTCGAGTAATCCTACTTCGAGAAAACTACCTATTATTCTATCTCAAAAATTCCAAAAATTCTTTTTGATTTATGTTTCAAAATTTTCCATTATTTTGTCATTTTAATTAGAGTATTATTTTGTTTTGTTTAAATATGCATATATAATCTTAATGAAAATAAAATAGAAATCATACCATTTTTTTATGCATATTTATATACAAAATTAAACGTAATAAGTAATAAGACTTAAGAAAGAGAGAAAGAAAACAAAGAAAGAAAACAAAACATATATTTTTTTGATTTTTCAATATTTTCATCATCATTTTTTTTTTGGATTTTTAATATGATAAAAATATATATAAATACTTAACAAAAAGGAAAAGCAAGAAAAAGGAAAGAGGAAAAAAGAAAAAATAAGAAAGCCAAAAATACTTAATTAATTTTTTTTGTGAGATTTTTTAGTTCTTCCATCATCATCATTTTTTTTTTCAAAATTTAGCCAAATATTTACATATATAATTTACATATATAAAACCTAAAAATAAAAATAAGAAAGAAAGAAAAAAAAAAGGAAAAAGATATTTACAAAAAGAAAGATACATAATTATATTAATTTTTTTGGATTTTTCTTATATGTACATTTATATACATAATGATACTAAAAAAAAGGAACAAAAATAATAAGAACAAAAAAGAGAAAAACAAAGTAAAAAGAACATTTATGAGTTTTGGTTTTTTCTATATCACAAAAAGGATGAAATATATATATAAAGTAAAACCATATATATTTTTTTTTGGAGTTTTCTAAATGTATTTTCATCATTTTTGAAATACGCATATTCAAATTTATATTAAAACATAAGAAAAAAAACAAAATTAATAAAGAAAATCTTTTGCAAAATTGAAGTGCGGATATGAAACTAAGTTTATGAATTGAAATACGGTGTAGAAATAAAGCTAAGTTAGAAATTGAAATTGCAGTGCAGAATTGAAATTACGCTACGAATAAAAAATGCACGAAATAAAAACTAAATTTAATTATTGCCATAATAACGGGGTTACACGAAATAAAATTGCAAAAATAAAAACATTACAACATTTAATTACAACATTTATAAAAACACTACAACATTTAAAAAGATTACAAAAAATTACAACATTTAACTAATTTATATAAAAAAACAAAACATGAAAATAAAATTACAACATTTATATAAGAAATTACAAAAATAAAATACAAAAACTAAGGTGGCAAGGATTGTGGAAGATCACCCAAAAAAGGGCAATCCAAGAGGAGGGAATTAGTGAGGGGGAGGGGCTCTTATTTATAGAGAAAATGGGTTGCATTTAGTAGTAAAAAAAAGGAAAGAATTTGATAGCAGCTGGAAGAGCAACTGGAAGAGCAGCTGGCGGGTAGCAGCTGGCCTGGTTCTAGAAGGTGGGTGCGGTTAGAGGGATGGAAGGTAAGCTGGCGGGCTGAGCTGGAGGTTGGCTGGTGGGCTTCGGGCTGGCGCGTGGAGGCAGGGCAGCGGGCAGCAGGGCACGGGCGCGGGCAGCGGGATAGCAGCTGGCGGATTAATTCTGCGCAAAATGGCGCTGGCCAGGTTTCGAACCGACCACCTTTGCCAAGGTTAAGCCAACCAAACCACTCGACCAAGCGCGCTTCTCTGTTTAGCAGGGGAACATTTTATTTATAATATATATTTACAGATATTTAATATTTAAAATATATCAACTTTAATAAATTTAAAAACATATTTTTATTAACTTTAATTATAAAACAACTAACTAAAAAACGATTTTTTATTAACTTAGTATATATATATATAAATATATTATAGTTTATACAACATTATTATACACTAAATAAAATATACGTTTAAATAAAACATACACTAAATAAGATACACAAAATATATATATACTTATTATTATTACATATATACATATATGTATTTATTACATATATACATATATACTATTTATTATTACATATATACATAAATATATATGTATTAAAAATATATCAATATTTATTTATACTTATAATATTTACATATATTTACATATATTTACAAACAAGATAAAACAAGCTATTATTTCAATAATTTACATATTGCATGTACAAAAATACCCAAATTAGGCTAGAAATTATATTAAAAATATGCAATATTTTCTATTCATCAAGCAGCTCGGGGCGTCCACGATGACGAAACGGCACTGGAGAGGGGTGCCCCCGAGTGTTACTAGGAGATCTACTCCTCCCTCCACCTCTTGCTTCTCTCCGGAGAAGCCAAAGAGGGGACCATCCGGCTTTCGGACCCTTCCTGCGCCGACTCCCAGCCCGTCAAACGTCTTCTTGAAGATGACGTTTACGGAACTACCGTTATCGATCAGGATTCGATCAACGGTAAAGTCTTCTACGGCGGCCTGGATTACGAGGGCATCATGAAAGGGGTTCTCATTCCCTAGCATGTCTTCTTCGGAGAAGGTGATCTCCTCCAACGGGGGCGGTGCCTGCGAGGTCGAAGCGACGCTCCTTCGATAAATTTGATGGAGACTTCCCTTGCGGGAAGCTCCTATCCCCGCACCCCAGTGGATCACCCCCACTCCTCTACCTCCTGGGGCCACTTCTCCTCGACCTCCGTGGTCGACTTGGTCCTCGTTCCATCTTCGGCCAGCGTCCTGAACCGCCGGCTGCTCGACCGGAGCTTCTATTCTCCGCTGCTCTTCTCCTGCCTCTCCTGCTGCCAGCCTTCTTCTGGCTTCCCAAAAGTCCGGGCATGCCATCGTGCCATGCCCCTCCACCTGGTGGAGTTCACAGTAGAGGGGAACCTCCTCTACCTGTGGCCTCCTCTGCTTCTTATTCTTCCGGCCCTGGCGGTTGCCGCGCCTGGCAACCGCCATTGCTTCCTCCCTTCTTCTCTCCTGGCGCCCCTCTGGCCTGTCGTAATGCCTTCTCTTCGGGGATCTCCTTCCCCGCTCCTGACGTTGAGGTCCCCTGGCCGGCTTCCACGGTGGCCGGTTAGCGGGGACTTGGTAGCGTCTTTCTTCCTCCCGACTCTCCGGGGACACGATGAGCCTCTTCTCATCGTTCCTTCTCCGCTCCTCCCTCCTGGGTTCTCTTTCTCTTCTCTCCTCTCTGCCTCTTCCTTCTTGCTTCCGCTTCTCCGCCCTCCTGGGTTCTTCCTTCTTCCTCTTCTCAGGGGGACTTTCCTCTTCCTCCTCTTCCTCGTCTTCCTTGGTCACTCGGGTGAGCCTGGCTAGGAAGCCGCGGTTGGAAACTTCACCCTGGACGAACTGGTTGGCCCTTTCGATGAGGTTGGCGTAGGAGTAGGGAGGATTCCTACCGATCTCCAACTTAAAGAGGCCCTCGCGGAGGCCGAAGGTTAGGGCCAACTGCAGGGTGCGACCATCCACCTCCTGGATGTGTAGCACCTCTTCCTGGAAGCGATCGATGTAGTCCCCCAGCGTTTCTTTTGGTCCCTGGGTCAGATGGAAAAGGGTCGTAGACTCCTTCTTCAACTTCTTTGCCGTGAAGAACCGCATGTTCAGCCCCCGGCAAAGGTCTTCAAAGCAGTAGATGGAGCCTTCCCGCAACTGGTGGAACCAGTCCCTTGCCTTCCCTCGGAGGGAAATCGCGAACAGCTTACACTTGAAGGCGTCCGACATGGTCCGAAGGGAAGGGACATCCTCGAACCACTGGATATGACGGATAGGGTCCTTTCTCCCCGAGTAGTAATTCATCGAGGGATCCCTAAACCCCTCCGGCACTGGCGCGGCGAGGATCTCCTCGCAGAACGGGCTCCTCCCCCCTATCTGGCGATGAGCATCATCTGGCCGAGTATCTCCCCCATACTCGCTCACCTGGCGAGTATGATAGAATCTCGCCTGCTCATCCTCCTCGCGGAACCGAGTTCCGCCAGGTCCTTGAGACGCTTGCAGACCAAACTGCGACTTCCTCGGTCGCTCGAACTCCTCGACGTACGCCTTCCCTGCTCGCTGAGTGCGAGCACCTTCCTCGGACGGGCCCGGGCGATGAGGCGAGGTCGTCGTTCCTTTCGTGCGAGGTAGAAGAGCCGCTCGCATGGTGCCTTCCATCCTTTGCGCGAATTCTTCAAAGACAGCCAACGATACAAACTCGCCGCCTCGAGCCGAGTTTCCCGCCACCTCCTTGTGGTCGCTAGCTGCTACCATCTCACTTTTCTACCAGACTTTCTTCCTCTGGCCGCGATCCACGCTCACCACACCAAAGTGTTGACGCCTGGAAAATCCTGGCCCCAAAATTCGAATCAATGCGGCCTAAGGCTACTTGCCCAGCGGTTCAGCGAGAAGGTTTGGGTTAGCCACTACGGATGAAACGGAGAGATAAGGGACACAACCCCAGGTGCTGCGGCAGGGAGGTCCCACCACGTACCCAAAAACTCTAAAGAGTCTTCTCCTCCAGAACCACGAATGGCCGAGCTCGGTACTAGGTAGGAACTTGATAGGGAAGGTTCTTGATTGTCAAAGGGGGAGGGGTGCAGCTCTGATTTTGACAAGTGCCATTTCTAGTACCCCTGGGGGTCTATTTATAGACAAATCCTAGGGGGGAGCAGATGACTATCCCTGACCCCCTATAGTTGGTTTTTTAGACCAGGCAATATGTGGGCGAGCAGGTAAGGATCTCAGACCTAACTGGCGAGTTTGTTGGCTAAGTCGCCTATAGGCGAGCAGGTTCGAGCTCATGGCTTCGTCGCCTGGCCGGGTAGGAAACGCCGGGCAGGGCTTTCCTCCTCGTCATGGGGCGAGCAAGTACCTTCTCGCACAACAAAAGATCTTGATCTTCCTTCGTCTTCTGGATTGTTGACTTCTACCTTGACCTTTTGACCTTGACCTCCGCCTACGTGGCCTTTGGTGGGGCCCACCCTCAGAGAATGAGGGTTGTACAATGGTCTTAAGCAAGCTCCAAGAGCTTGGTATGAGACTTTGTCCAGCTTTCTCCTCAAGAATAAGTTCATGAGGGGAAAGATTGATAACACATTGTTTCTTAGGGAAACAATGGGCAAGTGTCTCTTAGTCCAAATTTATGTTGATGACATAATTTTTGGGTCTACTGATGACAACCTCTGCAAGAGATTTGCCAATCTAATGCAGGGGGAGTTTGAGATGAGCAGTATGGGTGAGCTCAAATATTTCCTTGGGCTCCAGGTGAAACAGTTTGATGATGGAATTTTCATCTCCCAAACCAAGTACACCAAGGAGCTCATCAAGAAATTTGGGATGGAGTCTGCCTCCTCCATGAGAACACCCATGGGATCTAATGAATCATTAGACAAGGATGAAAAGGGGAAGGCCTTTGATGAGTCCATGTACAGGTGTATCATTGGATCCCTGTTGTACTTGACTGCTAGTAGGCCAGACATTATGTATTCTACATGTGTTGGTGCTAGGTATCAGGCCTGTCCTAAGGAATCTCACTACACCTCTGTGAAGAGGATCATGAGTTACCTCAAGGGAAGCCTGAATCTTGGCCTTTGGTACCCTAGGAACAATGATTTTGGCCTGATAGGCTACTCAGATGCAGATTTTGCGGGATGCAAAGAGGACAGGAAAAGCACAAGTGGCACCTGTCAATTCCTAGGGAGGAGGCTGGTCTCATGGAGCAGCAAAAAGCAAACCAGTGTGGCAATGTCCACAGCTGAGTCAGAGTACAATGCAGCAGGTAGTTGTTGTGCTCAAATTCTGTGGATCCAACATCAGTTGGAAGATTACAACATCAAGGTAAGACAATCACCCCTGCTGTGTGACTCATCCAGTGCAATTTCTATTGCTAAAAATCATGTCTCCCATAGCAGGACCAAGCACATAAAAATTAGGTATCATTTTATTAGAGAGCATGTAGAGTGTGAAGATATCAAATTTGAATATGTCCCTACAGACAATCAAGTAGATGATATCTTCACTAAGCCACTGGATGAGGCAAAGTTTAATTCTTTTAGAATTGACTTAGGCATGTTGAATTTAGAATGAGTTCAGTTCTAAATATATGTTCTCTATATTAAACTGCTTATACCATATCTGTTCAATTTATCAGAAAATGTAATGTTATGATAAATTAATATCTGAATTGATCTTCCATCAATAGGCATAATCCACTTATAGGGTAAATAATCTCCCTAAGTTGTTAAATGTAAGATAGTTTAAATTGATCAGCTGAATCAGAAACATCTGGATCAGCTGAAATTCTAGCTTTCTTTTAATCAGCAGGAAAATGTCTGGGTCAATACAGGTGCTCCAATTAAGGGGGAGCAAACTCCTGCTCAAATTGAGGGGGAGTTGGCTATAAGTTGAGGGGGAGATAACTAATGCTCAGTAGGTCAGAAAGGATGTAGGCTGTCCTAAAAGAGGATTTGGAAAATAATTTCTAATCTATCTTAGGATGTGTTAGAAGTATCCTGTAAAGTGTAGAGGTTGAAGAATCATATTCCCTAATGGGAAAGAGGTTGAAGAATCCAGAAAGGGGGAGATGGCCAATGCTAAGACCAAATTTGGTCTTGCTAGATGCAAATAGGAGATGGAATGCTAGTTGCTAAGACCAAAGTAGTGTTAGCCCTCTAAGTTAGTTATCATGACATGCCATTCAATCTGAGTGAGAAAGGGGGAGATGCCCTCTAAGCTAGTCAAAGCTCTATATAATCTGTCATGAAGTTGTTAGCTTAAGCAATGTTGTTATCTAGAAGCTATGTTATCATGATTATCTTATATATCATTTACATAATATGTCCTTCAAGAGATATCATGATATATTTTTGTTGGCTATGTACCTTAGTATTGGGGATGTTCTGCCTTCTTCAAATAGGGGGAGATTGTTGAGAATTTTCCCTCAATGATCCCTTGATTTGAAGAGACATCACTTCCAATACTAAGTACATATTGTATTTGATAAAGCTTTGTTTTTGTAAGTTAAATAGGCTTAAGTGACTCAAGAGAAATGGTTAATCAAGACCTAAGGTTAGGAGAAATCTTCTCCTAAGTAGATAGAAGAAATTGTCTCAGCTGATAGATTCGTCGAACCCAGAGTGTCGTTCGTCGAACGCAGGACTCAGTTCGTCGACCGCTGAGACGAGACCAGAGAAGGAGCCGCTGAGAAGGCACAAAGGGCGTGTTCGTCGAACGCAGAGAGCCGTTCGTCGAACGTGGAATCCTGTTCGTCGACCGCTTAGACGAGATAGAAGAATCAGCTGAGATCTGGAGTGTTCGTCGAACGCAGAGTGTCGTTCGTCGAACGCAGAGACAAGGCAGATCATCAAACGCAGAGTGTCGTTCGTCGAACGCAGAGACAAGGCAGATCGTCGAACGCAGAGACAAGGCAGATCCTTGAACACAGAGTTTGGCAAGTTCGTCGAACGCAGAGTTTGGCAAGATCGTCGAACGCAGGATGCGACGGGTTCGTCGAGCGCAGAGTGTAGCGCGTTCGTCGAACGCGGACCTTCTCTACAGATAAGTAGGGCGGCGGGACCTGCGGCTAGGGCAAGTTGCAGAAAAGATACAGGGGACCACCAATGTCTCCCATACTTCTTGGGAGATCAAATTAGAGTCGTTGAAGATAAAAGAAGTATAAAAGAAAGAGTTAGGATATTTTCTAAGCCTCGGCAAGTTGCGTGCAAAATCTCGATTCGCCATTGACGGCTGTTGCTCTCGTCTTTCTTCCTGCTCACTGAAAGAGAAGAAGAAACTGAGAGAAGAAGATAACTCCTCCACTAGAAGGGGCAAGGTGATCTTCCATCCTTCTATTAAAGAGGAAGATCAAGTGGTAGCTGTTATCAACATCTTCAGCTACAGGAAAGCACAAAATGTGCAGGATCTATATGAGAGTATTTCTGTTGCAGAATATTTTTAAAACATCTTTTTCTGTAAGGCTTTTTGCCTGAGTTGGTAGGGCATTTGCCTGAGTGTGTACGACTTGTTGGCCTGAGCTTGTAGGGCTAGTTTGCCTGAGATTGTAGGGCTGTTTAGCCCGAGAAGTAAGGCTTGTTGCCTGAGGTAGGAACAGGAGGTGTTCTGAGCTGTAGGAGGTGGATTCCTCTGAGTTTGTAGGGCAGGAGTGCCTGAGGTAGGAGCTGGTGATAGCTGTGAGTTGTAGGGACTTTTGTCCTGAGGTAGGATCATCATTGATCTGAGAAGTTCTAAGGAACTTGTGTTGTAATCTCTTTAAGCCGAGTTTGGAGGAGTGGGCCCTGTCTAACACACTGTTAGAAGGGTGAAGGGGGAAAGTGGACTACCCATAGACACACTGTCTTGGGGAACCACTATAAACATTTGTGTGTTTTTCTGTGTTGCTTGATTCTCTGATTAGAATAGTTTTAACAAGCCATAAATATCAAGTAAAACTCAAAAAACCTATTCACCCCCCCTCTAGGTGAATTAGTTAGCATACCAATATTCTTTCAAACACTTTTCCTAAAAATACACGCACAAGACGTATTTTCATAACTGATCGTAACTACAACGATTTTTTGAAAATACGCCTTGTACATGCATTTTTAGGAAAAGTGTTCAACACGAAAATTGTAGATCTCGACGAGATCTACAATTTTTGTGTTGAACACTTTTCTTAAAAATGCATGTACAAGAGGTATTTTCAAAAGGCGCGTGATAACTCATAGAAATTGGTGTGCGAATAGTCAAAACTGATGTGCTTATAACAATTGTCTAAATATAATAGAAGCATTTGATTGTTGAGAATCACCCATGTTTTAAAAATTGGCTCTAGTTCAAGATTCAAGGGTTCAATTTGCCAATTGCATTGACCAATCGAAATGGTGGCCTTTCTTGTTCACAACCTAATCGATCAAACTAATCTGCCCAATTGGATTTTCAAAGGCTCCGGAGTTCATCTACTTCTTTTGTCCTTGCCCCTTGGTGACATTAAAAACAACCAAGAATGTTTGATTTAACTAATACAATTTTATATTTATGGCACATAAATCAAAATGGATTCTTGAGTCTGCCCTCTCTGATGTCTTTGGCTTTGATTTGAGGGCATGATTCCGCAGCAAACGTGACGGTATAGGGGGCCA
Organism: Dactylorhiza incarnata; assembly: GCA_033032865.1. Lineage (NCBI taxonomy): Eukaryota > Viridiplantae > Streptophyta > Magnoliopsida > Asparagales > Orchidaceae > Dactylorhiza > Dactylorhiza incarnata. Next base: position 882,162 of record JAWHQI010000210.1, read on the forward strand.
CTATTTCAGTGGTAATCTGTGAGCAGCCACTTTGTGCATCTATTGTCAAAGGTTCGGTCTTTCTCCTCTGAGAGAAGCCACTTTGGGCATAGGGCCAAATGTTAGGTCTGTTTCCAATCTTCCCCCGCCCATACCCCCAATGATTGGGGACTATATGGGTTCTGCTGTTGTTGTTGTTGATGAAAGTAATTTTTTTACAATTTATACAATAGTATTGATTATAATTTTAACTGTAAAATAAATTTTATATTCTTACATAAATTTTGTTACCGCTAACGCTAAGTACAAATAATTTACTGTTTTATTAATAAATATTCATGTCTTGTACACATCAAGAAATCTGATGACTTTCTACAAGTCTGAATTAACTCAAGAAGATGACATGTGCCACCCTATTGCTCCATCTGTATCCATTGCTCTCTCTCTCTCTCTCTCCACCTTCCCCTTCTTTCGCCATACCCTTCGGCCTTCAATAATAATTTATCAAATTTCGCACACATCCCTTTTGGCTCTCTCTCATCAAATTCCCCACCTTCTCTCTCCCCTCTTTCCCCACTTCACCAACCTTGCGCCCAAAGTATCCGCTCATCTAGATTGGCTTCTATTTCAACGGCTATAATCTGTGCGCCCACTACTCTTCCTCATTCACCACGACTCCTCTTCTAATGTCTAGTCACTTTACTTAACAATGCCGCCGGAAAAGAACAACCGGCGACGGTTTCAACGTTACTGCATTACCCTGCTCGAGCTCTTCGTGACGATCTTAACATGGCCCGACGGCACGGCGACTCTGAAGTTCGACTTCGCGTCACTGAAGCAGGGAAGCCTCAAACTCCTCGGTGACGCCCATCTCAAGAACGGCAGCATCCGCCTCTCGCAAGACCTTCCCGTCCCCAATTCCAGCTCCGGGCGGGTGCTTTTTTCCGAGCCCGTTCGCCTCCGCCACTCGGGTACCGGCGCCGCCCTCCCCTTCTCCACCTTCTTCTCCTTCTACGTCATCAACCTCAACCCCTCCTCCATCGGCGGCGGCCTCACCTTCCTCCTCACCTCCGATGACCATGCCCTCGGCGACCCCGGCGGATTCCTCGGCCTCATCAACTCCTCCGCCGTCAGCCCTCCTGTCGTTGCTGTCGAGTTCGACACCCTCATGGATGTGGAGTTTGAGGACATCAACGGTAACCACGTCGGGGTGGATCTCGACACCATGGTCTCTGCTCAAATTGCTGATCTGGATTCCTCCGGCATTGATCTGAAGAGCGGTAATCTCATAAACGCGTGGATTGAGTACGATCATCGAGGTGTTCTCCAAGTATTCGTCTCCTACTCCACTGTTCGACCGGAGAGTCCCGTTCTGGATTTTCTTTTAGACCTCACACAGCTTGTTGAGGAGTTTATGTTCGTCGGTTTCTCTGGCTCCACTCAGGGGAGCACAGAAATCCACAGCATTGAATCATGGAGCTTCTCCTCCGCTTTATCTTCCCCCGCCTCCTCTGCTTTGACGCCCCTGTCGCCTCCCCCGCCCTCATCTGCTTTTCAACCAAACTCAGGTCCGCCGCCGCCTGCCACTCTGGCACCTTCCATCTCCGTATCTGAAGCGAAGGCCCCCAGCAACGGCAGCAACAAGCCTCCATCCTCTTCTTCTTCTTGCCATAGCAACAGCCTATGCCGCCAGGGACCCGCTGCCGTCGTTGGCGTAGCCAGCGCCGGGGCTTGCTTCATTGCTGCCTGCGCCGCACTCGGCATCTGGGCTTTCACCCGAAGAACCAGATCGCTCAAGAAATGGGACTCCTTAGCAGCGGCGGCGGACATAGTAAAGAGCCCCCGGGAATTCGCCTACCGCGAGCTCGTCACGGCGACCCGCTGCTTCAACTCCAGCAGAATCATCGGTCACGGAGCGTTCGGGACAGTTTACAAGGGCATCATTCCAGAAACCGGCGCAATGGTCGCTGTCAAGCGATGCATCAACGCCGGCGGCGACCATGCTGCGGCACAGGGAAGGGCGGAGTTCTTATCAGAACTGTTGATCATCGCAAGTCTTCGGCACCGGAATCTCGTTCGTCTTCAGGGTTGGTGCCAGGAGAAAGGAGAGATTTTGTTGGTATACGACTACATGCGTCATGGCAGTCTGGACAAAGCCCTGTTCGACCCATCAACTCTGCCTCTTCCATGGAGGCATCGCCGGAAGATTCTCGCTGGCGTTGCATCAGCGGTGGCATACCTCCACCACGAATGTGAGCGGCAAGTGATCCACCGGGACGTGAAGTCGAGCAACGTAATGCTGGACGAGAACTTCCACCCGAGGCTCGGCGACTTCGGCCTCGCCCGCCAGGTGGACCACGATCGTTCTCCCGACGCTACTGTCACCGCCGGCACCATGGGTTACCTAGCCCCGGAATACCTCCTCACTGGGCGCGCCTCCGACAAGACTGACGTCTTCAGCTTCGGCGCCCTTGTACTCGAGGTCGTGTCTGGACGCCGGCCGATCGACGAAAAGCGGAAGGTCAGCCTGGTCGAATGGGTGTGGGGGCTTCACAGGGAGGGGAGATTGCTGGAAGCAGTAGACTCGCGATTAGATGGGGAGTTCGATGATCGGGAGATGAAGACGGTTTTGCTGGTTGGATTGGGGTGTTCTAGCCCGGATCCGGCGGCGCGACCGGGGATGCGCACGGTGGTGCAGATGCTCTGCGGCGAAGCGGAGCCACCGAACGTGCCGGCGGCGAAGCCGCATTTGAGTTTGAGCGCCAATCACCAGCTACTAATCAACCTTCAAGATAGCGTCTCCGATTACAACGCCATTGGGCTCAACCTCTACTCTTCGTCCTCATCTTCGTCATCTCGTACAAGTATTCTTAGAGATGGAAGCGGCGGTGGGACCGGCCCCTCTGCTTCCGGAGTATGATTTATGGCTTCCACTTACCGGGGTGGTGATTCCTTTCATACTCTCTTTCTGCATCCGTTCCGTTGTATGAGTATATTAACAATATTTTCTTAAAAAAATACAAATATCACTGTTCAGCATTTTTCCCGCCGACTCACCTTACACGTGATATGAGCTTCCAATTCTATTTTTTAATTTCATGATTTACATAAATTGGTGTGGAGTCGTATTATCCGGATAAGTGGGGTACCAGACTAGTTGTTTTATATTAATCCGACACGAGCTAGCCGTTCACGGATGCCGTGCTCTAATGATAATGCATTCGGCCAAAATTATAAAATAAGTTCATATATTTTACTAATTTAAAAAACCAGTCCCTGTGACTTATTTTGGATAAAATAAATCCCTCAATTTGTTGGGCGTCTGGGCTCCGGTACGGCAGGGATGAAACTCCATTTGGAGTAAAAGCTGTGTTTGTCGCTCGGGTTGGACCAATCCGGCGTTTAATTAAAAACGACGTTTCTTTATATCGAGCAGACATGGTGAGACACCCCAGTCCAGACGCGACGATCCCTCGCGTCTAGTGTTCCATCTCCCCCGCATCTTCTTCTTACGCCCGTCGACGACATTTCCGAGCCCGTCGGCACCTGTCTTCAACCTCGCCTAGGGCGTCGACGACATTTCTGCATCCACCCGCTTCGTTGACATTGTCAGCGGCTGCAAGGTCTGCAACCTCTGCTTCTTCCCTTTCCTCTGCAAGCTCGGCTCGACGGCGTCGACATTCTCCGGCTGTAGCTTTCACCCTCTCCTTTGGTGTCGACATTGACGGCTACTGCAAGCACGAGTGCGACATCCACGGCCTCTTCAAGCTTGGCTCGGGGGAGACATCCTATACCTGCAGTTTTCCCCTCTCCATGGCCGGATCTACTTGGTATTCCTTCTCCCCTTTACTCTGCCTGCCATAAAATGTTTGATGATGTTTATGTATTTTTTTAATCTTGTATTTTTGTATGCGTCTGTGTGTGTGTGTGTGTTTGTAGTGTGTGTGTGTAGTGTGTGTGTGTGTGTGTGTGTTTGTGTGTTTGTATATGTGTGTGCGTGTTATATGTTTGTGTTATTTTTGTGTTCATGTTTTGTATGTGTGTGTGTGTGTGTGTGTGTGTTGTATGTGTGTGCGTGTTATATTTGTGTTTTATGTTGTGTTATATGTATATGTGTGTATTTTTCAATTTTGGTGTGTATGTGTGTGTGTGTGTGTATTTGTATTTGTGTGTGTGTTATATGTGTGTGTGTATTTGTATGTGTGTTTGTGTGTATGTTTGTGTTTGTGTTATATGTGTGTTTGTGTATCTGTGTGTGTGTGTTGTATTTGTGTTATATGTTGTTTGTGTGTGTGTATCTATATGTGTGTGTGTGTGTGTGTGTGTGTTGTATTTAGGTTATATGTTGTTTGTGTGTGTGTGTGTGTTTTCTTATATGTTTGTTTGTGTGCTTGTGTGTGTTGTGTGTTTTCTTATATGAATGTGTGTGTGTGTATTTTCAATTTGGGTGTGTATGTGTGTGTGTGTGTTGTATTTGTATGTGTGTGTGAGTATGTTTGTGTGTATGTAGCTTATATGTGTGTGTGTGTTTGTATGTTATGTGTGTGTGTAACATCCCCCAAACGACTAGACCCCTAGAACGGTTTTGTCATGACTAGGTCATGACAAAACCCTAAGATGCGCAAAGAGAACATAAGAGCTTAAGCTTGAGGCGAAAATCACCATGGTCAGTAGACTTTTCTGATTGTTATGAAGGTCTGGTAATTTTCCCATGATTTTAAGATAAGTATTTTTGGTGGTTCCTTCTTTAACTCACGATATTGGAAAATGATTTAATATTTTAATTAGAGGTCGAAACACTACTGTAAAATTGTGATAATATGTAGTTGCTGTTATTTTGACTTCATAGATTTTTCATAATTTTATGGAGGTCATATCATAAGAGGATTTTATACTTCATGTTCAATTTTCATACTTGGTCAATGTTGAGGAAAATTAAAATAAATGCCAAATAATTAGGGGAAAATGTAATTCTCTGGATTTAGTCTTGGAATATCACGAAGGACTTCCAGAAATAATCTTGAGTCAGTTGGATGAATATTTGGGGTACCTCCTCTTATGCAACTCATATAATTCATTTGGTCTGCGTATAGTAAAACTGTAAAACTTGAGTAATTTATGGATCATTAGGTGGGAATGGAAGGTAGACGGTGTACCTAGTCTGTTAGAGAGGATATGAGGTCACCATTAAGAATCTATCTGTTGGGCGTACCCGATAAGCTAAGGGGTAAGGTCGCTTTCGAGACCGACGAAAGATCGTCTTTCCCCTTAGAGGGTCATAAAATACTTAGGGTAATCCAAATGTAATGACAAGGAGGGTATTCTTATGGGTAGACACTAATAACACTAAGTGCCTTGGAAAGGGAGCTTTGGGGTGTCATCTCATTATAGTTCCTAGTACCGTAGCGAGTGATGCGCGTCGGCAAGTGCACCGGTCGCTGTCAAGTAATAATTGTGGAGAATAAATTCCCCGGATGTCGGTCTCTTGAGGAATGCAGGATGGGTGAACGAATCGCGCAGTGATTATTGTTACACAAGCGTTTCACAAACACAAAGAGGGGTTTTTGGTTGGTTTTCCTAATTTTAACAACAATAACAGAGATGCGGGTCGAGAACACCGCTTCGCAAAGTGAGGTGGATGCAACGGCTGCGATGCCGTGCTTCGTGAGGCGGATGAAGTGAACTCAAGTGCGAAAGGGTGAGGGTCGCAAACACCTCTTCACAACCGTCGTTAGCTCTTGCTAACACGGAGCAAACACCTTGCGTGCGTGTGCGAGTGAGTGAGTGAGAACGGAATGAATCATGAGCAAACCATGGAGAAAAACAAAGAAATATTCATTTTCATCAAAGTAAATATCGCAATATTCATCTAGTACATGGTTCAAAGAGTGCAATGAAGGGAAAGAAGAAAGAAATAACCGGCGGTGAAGATTAGCGGCCGTTCACGGCCGGAATGGTAGGTTGTCGGGCTACCTCCGGACTCGGACGGACAATGCTTCCGGCGTAGAGAGCTGTCACAATCTCCCTACGTGCTCCGTCGTCTTCGACTCAAGGTCTCTTCTTCTTCTCACCGGGCGGAGAGCGAAAATGGTTGCTTGGAGGCTTGCGGACGATGGAGAACACTCACGGACGATGGAGGAAGGCTTGGAATGGATGGAGGAGGCTTCCCCTTGCGTGGAAGATGAAGTAGGGGCGTTCCAGGGCGGTGGTCGGCGGCGTACGGAACAGGAACCTCGCTCCCGGAATGATCGATCCCCCTTAAAATCGCAACAGGCGTTTAAATAGGCGCTGGATTGAATACTGCGCACGATCATTGGCGCACGACCAGTGGTCGTGCGCACTGGAATTCTGCGATCGTGCGCACTGCCTGGACAGAACCTGCAAGAGACGAAATTATAAAATAAAATGTTCGCACGACCAGTGGCGCACGACCGGTGGTCGTGCGCACTGGAGTTGATGGTCGTGCGCACTACAGCAAACAGAACTCAGGAATTTAATGATCAATGCGCACGAGCAGTGGCGCACGGCCGATGGTCGTGCGCACTGGAGTCGATGGTCGTGCGCACTGCACCAGACAGAACTCGTGAAAAAGGGTTAAGTGCGCACGATTAGTGGCGCACGACCGGTGGTCGTGCGCACTAGAACAAGTGATCGTGCGCAGTGTTCCTGTGCAGAATTGCACCGGAAACACTTGCACGCCTCCTATTCCAGCACAAACACAGATCTAGCCACTGAAAGTGGCACTTAACAACATATGAATACTACTAAAGATAATACACACGAAAACACACCAAAGTGGGCCTAAATGTGCACCTAGCATGGGTTATCAAATATAGACTATAATAAGGCTAAAGTGCGGTGAATTTACTGAATAATGGCCCGGATGAGTCCATAAATGTGTATATGATCAGGACTCATCACACCCCCAGACTTAACTGTTTGCGCGTCCCGAGCAAACGAATCCGGTGGAATGTGAAAACGATAGCTAACATAGAGAATTACACAAGGGAGTACGGTGCGAAGTAACGTACGCATGCGAGTAGAAATTCTAGTAGAAGAAGATTCTAACTATGCTAACTAATTTACGTAAGTATTAAAGCGTAATTAAAGATTTAGTTATACTCAGTTGGTGAATTATGACGAATTTGGCGATCATGCCCGGTATGAAAGCGACGAGACACTGAGGCGGGTGTTGCACAAGATCGGGGCTTAGGAATAACTCCGCTGAAATCCATCAACGTCGTGAACCATACGCTTGCCCGGTCACACTCTCACCACGGCGCTAGCAAACTCACAAATCAAATCAGTAGGACTTATAGGATTAAAACGGGGCTTAGGTTACGGTATGATATTCAAAGTTAAACACGATGGCTGCGCAACCCAAGTGAGCTATCGGAACGCTGCACCCCACAAAACCACAAACTACGCTCGTGTGACACACCCCCAGACTTATCATGAAAACCAGGTGTGCACACGGCCTACTTCACAAACACCAACAGATTTTCTGTTTTTAGCTCGGGAGGACTTTTTTTTTTCAAACTACTTTTTTTTTTCTTTTACATATTTTTTTTCTTTTATGTATCCTCCGGTTGGTTCAACATCAGCGGATAAACTTTATTTTCCCTTCATAACACAATGGTTCCAAACACCACACAAGTTGAAAATTATGAGCGCAGTTAAAACATTTTTGGTTGCGGGTGTAGGATAGGCTTCAGGCTTTGGTGGATGAAGAGGAGCTGAAAATAGGAATGGTAGGCACAACATGGGCTTGCAAAGGTGAATGAAATGGACATGGCATAACAAAGCTCAAACTAGCCAAAGGGTGGCCTACATCATGTTTGACTCAACCAGTAGCTCTCACCCATGCTTCGAGAGTCGCTTGGGGCAAGTTCTTAGCCCACGAGAAAGATAAACCTTCCTCCCGACTCGAGCAACACACGACTAGCAATCGTACACACACAATACCGGGTTATCGTCAATTTCATACAAATTCACCATTTGAGTATACTAAATCTAAATTTACGCAGAAATACTAAATATAAATTAGATGCATAAAGAAAATCTAGTTCTACTCAAATTCTACCATAACATGCGACGTGACTAGTACACTACATGAGTCGACATCGCGCTCCAAATAATAATTCCTATGTTAACAAACTATTTCACATTCCAACCAAACTAATTTTAAACGGAACAACAAAAAGAAAAGCACGCACTCAAGTGGGTGAAGTGGTGTGTAAGGAATGCAACAATGATAATGATAATGAAAAATAAAAAGCAACCTTCTAGTATGCAATGCAGCTCGTGCACAGTGGATAATAACAACCGCTCCCCCAGACTTAAGCTAAACACGATATCTAGAAATTTGAAGCTGAAAGAGGGGAGGAAGTGTTACCCAATGCTCAGAAATGAGCATACCAGACGATTGGCGTTTACGATCAAGAATAGTCCGCAGCATCCGCCATCGAACACAAAACCTGCAAGCACAAACTCAAGGCAACAAAAGCAAATATAAAAGCTGAACTAAAAAAAAAAAAAAACGGAAACGGAAATCTGGGTTGTCTCCCAGTAGCGCTTTCATTTAACGTCCTTAAGCTGGACCAAATACCTGTATTAACTGTGTTTATAAAGAGTGCAGGAATTAAAAAGAAATACTCAAAAATAGTTCATCACAGCAAATAAAACACACATCAACTAAAAGCGCTCTTATGGTGCGCTTCTCCCGTAGCACGTAGGCGGGAGGTGAAGGCTTTAGGGCCAGCACTGGTATTACCCAATGCTCCCCTAACCTCCGCCACCTTGCCACGGAGAGCAGCAGCACGAGCGTCACGCAGAAGTTTTTCCTTTTTAAGTTTGGTGACAGTTGGAGACTGCCACCGCTGAGAGTTCTCAGATTTTTCTGCCTTAGAATCAGGTGGCGTCACTTCCGGCATCGTGGTGACTACCGGATCGGCCCACGAGATGGAGCGCTTACATAGTTTATTACATGATTCATCACACGGAGATAAATAAATATCATCCCTAACTATATTCAAGTCAACGTTTCCCGAACTGTCGTCTTCCTCCATCTCGGAGTCGAACTCTTTCCGGAAGTCGATCTCTTCTTCCTCATCCGATTGGAACTCTTCCATTCCTCCTTCACCTGTTTCTTGAACATGTATCTTTCCTGCACCGCTTAGAAATTCATCAGAAATAACGAGAGGGGGCGGAGTGAATATTTCAGTTGTGGCTTCAGGGCAAGTAGGTTGCTGCACCACATTGGTTAGGGAAATGCACCCCGTAGCAAAATCAAGGGTAGCACCGCTCTCTTTCAAGAACGGCACCCCCAAGATAGGAATGGACTGGTTTTCTCGCGGGCCCAGAACCTGAAAATCAGCTACTACAGCTGTCCCCTCAACCGTTACCTCCACATTCTTTACTTCCCCCTCAGATTGGATAATCGTGCCATTAGCGAGAATCAGCGATTTCCTTTCCTCCGTGTTCATCTCCAGCTGTAACTTCGCAACATCTTGCAGTGCAATAACGTTGCGGGAGGAACCGGAATCGCATAAAGCTTTGGTTTCAACCTTATTGATGGAGCACGAGATTACCAGCTCACTCGGTTTGGCATCTACCGCATCTCCCAGACTTTTCCCTTGATCAATATGGTTCTTTTCCGTGTTGCTGGGAAGGGTTCCCTGCGAATGCTCGGTTAGCGCTTGAGCCAATTGGCCCAATTGCGTCTCCAAGTTTCGCATAGATGCGGTTTGATTTACCATGTTTGAATTAGCTGCAAGCAGGAATTTCTCCATCATCTCTTCTAAATTACTTTTCTTTTGGGTGGGGGGTGCTTGGTTATAATCCGGGTGCGGCGGCCTCGGTTGGCTCCCGGAGGCGTAAGCATCATTTTGATGCTGTCCCGGTGACCATCGTTGGCCGGGCGTGTTGGGATTCTAAGAGAAGTTTGGATGACTTCTCGCTCCCGGATTATAGGCGTTATTGTAAGGCGCCCCCTTGGGTTGATTTCCTACATAGTTCACAGATTCATTTAAGGTCAAGTGTGCGAAATCACCTGCCATGTGGTTCCCCGAACATTCATAAGCATGATGGCCTCCGCCTCCACATCCTTCACAAGTAATGATAGCAGCAGGCGCAGACGGAGTGGGGAGTGAGTCGACCATGAAAAGACCTCGGCCGCTTCTCGGGGCATTTCTCCCTGCAGTCCAGAACGTACTGTGGGAGGCAGTGTCACGCAAAATCCGAAGGGCTTCGTCCGGAGTGTGGTTCATCAGGGTACCACCCGCTGCGGCATCGATCATTGCCCTGTAGTGGGGCTCGATTGCAAAGTAGAATAACTCGACCACATTCCATGGCTGGAGCTCGTGGCCAGGACAACGGCGAAGGAGCTCGTTAAGGCGCTCCCATGCTTCAGCAAGGGTCTCTTGGTCCAGTTGACGAAATGTGGCGATCTCCCGCCGCAAGCTCACGATCTTGTCCACAGGATGGAATTTAGCGAGGAACTTGGATGCAAGGGCATCCCAAGTTGCAGCAGTCCCGAGCGGAATGGAGTGAAGCCACACTTTTGCCTTGTCCCGGAGAGAGAAGGGGAACAGTCTCAGCTTGACTGTGTCATCAGCAATCCCGGCATAGCGGAAGGTTCCGCAGATATCAGAAAATTCTGCCAGATGCAGATGCGGGTCTTCGCTAGCCAGCCCTGAAAACTGAGCATTGTTGCGGATAATGTTTAAGATCGCTGGCTTGATCTCAAACTGATTATTCATGATGTTGGGCCCAAACCCCGGGTACACACTCCCAGCAGTGGGGGTGGTGTAGTCTCTCATCATGCGGGGTCGAGGCCTCGCCGCCTCCTGATCGTCACCAGGCAGATGTTGCCCCTCGTTGGGCACTCTCGCATCATCATCGTTCGGGTTTACTTGATCACCCATGGCCGCTTGTACGGCTGCAGCGCGCCTTCGCGCGCGAGCAGTCCGTTCGATTTTTGGGTCAAAAGGTGCGAGTTCACCGGCGGTCTGTCTCTGCATACACTGTCAGAAACAGAAGAAAACAAGGAAGTTCAAAGACAACAGCTCGTATAACGAAAATCACTACACAAGACGATACACGTCTGCATTCCCCGGCAACGGCGCCAAAAACTTGATGCGCGTCGGCAAGTGCACCGGTCGCTGTCAAGTAATAATTGTGGAGAATAAATTCCCCGGATGTCGGTCTCTTGAGGAATGCAGGATGGGTGAACGAATCGCGCAGTGATTATTGTTACACAAGCGTTTCACAAACACAAAGAGGGGTTTTTGGTTGGTTTTCCTAATTTTAACAACAATAACAGAGATGCGGGTCGAGAACACCGCTTCGCAAAGTGAGGTGGATGCAACGGCTGCGATGCCGTGCTTCGTGAGGCGGATGAAGTGAACTCAAGTGCGAAAGGGTGAGGGTCGCAAACACCTCTTCACAACCGTCGTTAGCTCTTGCTAACACGGAGCAAACACCTTGCGTGCGTGTGCGAGTGAGTGAGTGAGAACGGAATGAATCATGAGCAAACCATGGAGAAAAACAAAGAAATATTCATTTTCATCAAAGTAAATATCACAATATTCATCTAGTACATGGTTCAAAGAGTGCAATGAAGGGAAAGAAGAAAGAAATAACCGGCGGTGAAGATTAGCGGCCGTTCACGGCCGGAATGGTAGGTTGTCGGGCTACCTCCGGACTCGGACGGACAATGCTTCCGGCGTAGAGAGCTGTCACAATCTCCCTACGTGCTCCGTCGTCTTCGACTCAAGGTCTCTTCTTCTTCTCACCGGGCGGAGAGCGAAAATGGTTGCTTGGAGGCTTGCGGACGATGGAGAACACTCACGGACGATGGAGGAAGGCTTGGAATGGATGGAGGAGGCTTCCCCTTGCGTGGAAGATGAAGTAGGGGCGTTCCAGGCGGTGGTCGGCGGCGTACGGAACAGGAACCTCGCTCCTGGAATGATCGATCCCCCCTAAAATCGCAACAGGCGTTTAAATAGGCGCTGGATTGAATACTGCGCACGATCATTGGCGCACGACCAGTGGTCGTGCGCACTGGAATTCTGCGATCGTGCGCACTACCTGGACAGAACCTGCAAGAGACGAAATTATAAAATAAAATGTTCGCACGACCAGTGGCGCACGACCGGTGGTCGTGCGCACTGGAGTTGATGGTCGTGCGCACTACAACAAACAGAACTCAGGAATTTAATGGTCAATGCGCACGAGCAGTGGCGCACGACCGATGGTCTTGCGCACTGGAGTCGATGGTCGTGCGCACTGCACCAGACAGAACTCGTGAAAAAGGGTTAAGTGCGCACGATTAGTGGCGCACGACCGGTGGTCGTGCGCACTAGAACAAGTGATCGTGCGCAGTGTTCCTGTGCAGAATTGCACCGGAAACACTTGCACGCCTCCTATTCCAGCACAAACACAGATCTAGCCACTGAAAGTGGCACTTAACAACATATGAATACTACTAAAGATAATACACACGAAAACACACCAAAGTGGGCCTAAATGTGCACCTAGCATGGGTTATCAAATATAGACTATAATAAGGCTAAAGTGCGGTGAATTTACTGAATAATGGCCCGGATGAGTCCATAAATGTGTATATGATCAGGACTCATCAGCGAGCCCCTTACTGGGTAATCCTCGGGAAGTCCATGGTTAACCCTAAATTATAGAAATAAGATGATGTTCAGGACTAACTTAAATAATACACGCACCCGCACCCCGTGTTTGCGGGAGGCTAGTCAGTTTAGAATCACTAGCGGTAGGCTCAGTGGTTGTTAGCACGGACGGGTTAGTCTGGCGAGCCGATGGCTCGAAAGGTTATGATGACGGGCAGGTTAGCCCGAGGAGCTTGTGGCTCGGAATATAGCAAGACATATTGTATGTGCATATGGTGGTGGGTCTTTGGTGTTGATTGTCGTCGCACCGACGTCGATACTTTGGCTCGGTAAGTGTGGATGGCACTTTACCAAGAAAAGTCTGGTGGACTGGCCAGCAAGAGTACGCAGGAGCTCCGATGTTGTGTCCTTAGCGTTGAGGCGTACGATAGGTCTAGGTTAGGTAGTGCTGATACCGACCTAAAGGTGGGCGAGGCCCAACCCACCGCTTCTGTTTGCCACTACGAAAGTATCCTGGGAGTTTTGCTAGCTCCAAAAAGGGGAAACTAAAGGTCTGTGCGCATAGAGTCGTAGTGTGTGAGTTGCACTTGTATGAACATAACATTAAACTGCATACTTTGCATGACATAACATAAGCATTGCATTTCAACCCTTACCCCAATCGTATAAATTGGTTATGGGACTCTTTATACGATGGGCCCCGCTAAACGACCCATTGGTCTATAGGTTTGTATGGGCATTCCTATAAATCAAATGTTACTTTTCTATTCTTACTTACTGTCCTTTACATGCTCTTTACTATGCTTTATTTACTGCTTTAATTATATATATACACCTGTGATGTAGGCCTAGCCTACAGTGGCGCTCGCAACGGGATAACGGTATTCTACCCAACGTAACACGAATTGCCCAACACGCTCAAGGTAAACGCGGCGATCTCCTACGCAAATTATCAATGATTACGCCAACGACGGATAGCTAACCCGCTAGAGATTGAATAGAGGATATAGGCCAATATTCGCTCAAGCTAAATGGACCCACCCGGTCCGATCGAGCTATGCATTGTACCAAAAGAGATCCCCCGAAAATAATGATTCGAAAAAAAATGGGTGATCTCTCCCAACAAGAAGAAGGCTCGCCAAACCCCTTCGAAAATAAAACGAAAGGATGCAAATGCAAATCGAAATGAAGAAACCACGAAAAAATCAACGGTGATACGAAGATCACGCCACAAAGTTCCACCACAAGATCTACCAAGAAGAGAATCACACAAGTGGATAGTTCGTTACCCCGCTTGAGTTTGGATTGGCCTCAAGCACACGAAAGCCCGTTCTCTCTCCCACAAATCCGTCGGAGTTGTCGTCGCGAAGTGGGGTTTGAACGCCGTCTTCGCTGTCACGCCGTTACCGGTTCCCACGTAGACCACCTTTTGCACTATGGGAGGGGAGGCCGAATGTTGGATGGGGTTTTTTCTGGAGGGAGAAGGTGAGTGGAGAAGAAGAAGGTGGCGACTAGGTTGAGAGGGGGGGGGGGCTCCAATGGAAGGGGGGCCGAACTAGGAGGGGAGTAGGGGAGGAAGGAGAGAGGGCCGCACTAAGGTGGGGGGGGGGGGGGCGCCGAACCTGAGAGGGGGAAGAACGAGAGGGGGCGGTGCTAAGGGGGGGCGCCGAACCAGCGAGGGGGAAGAACGAGAGGGGCAGCCACGAGGAAGGGGATTCAGGGAGAATAATTAGGGCTTAGTTCTTTTTATCATCAATAATCTGCATTCTCCAACAACATATGACCTTATATAGGGTCTTACAACAAGGAGGGCTATTTGCAGCCCCAAAATTAAAAAACCAAATAGATTTGGCTCAATGCAGGCCAAATTAAAATGTCAAATCAAAATGTTCATGCATGAAACTAAAAATACTAAAGTCCCAATCATTAATACATGATAAAAATAAACTAATAATTATAATCAAATTATTATAACTACTAGTTTTCAAGTCGGCGGCGCGGGCGAAGGTTGTAGCGACGATGGCGTGAATCCTTGGATGGAAAACTGCCGTCGTCGCCATCAATCCTCCCCCGCTCAAAAGTACTCATCACCGATGAGTCACCTCGAACGTACCGGCGGAGGAGAGTATCATCCAACAGATCCACCTCAAACTCCGGAAGCCACGAGTCATCGGAGGCCGGTCGATCACGCCAGCGAATCAAGTAGCGTTGACTGTCACCACTGGGAGAGGGGAGCACTTCGTCTCGGAGAATCCTGCCAGGCACAAAAGTGGTACGGGGAAATCATGGAAAAGCGTTAGGCAAATCAGAAGAACAAATCCCAACATCAAATGACGTACCTCCGGTGGGGACCGTGGAAGAAGACGAACTAGGCTCTGATGCGCTATTTCGGCACTGCTGATTAGCAGGCACGAAATGCGATACGACGGCAGTGCATCAGTCGCTCAAGTAATAAAAATGGGAAGTTATCCCCAAGTATCGATCTCTCAAGGACTGCAAGTTAGGTAGTACGATTTGCTCTAAATAGGAAATCAGTTAAAAGGAATGATAAGTAGCCACAGGGGGGGTGGTTGATTTGGTTTCCTACGCTATTGCAGAATGAAGAAAGATGCGGGTCAAAACTCCGCTTCGCACGGCGAGATGGGTGCAACGGCCGCGATGTCGTGCTTCGGAAGGCGCGTGGACGGGAAATCACTATGACGGTTGAGGGTCGCACACACCTCTTCTCAAAACATCACCACTAGCAATTGCTAGTGGCTTCACCCACAACAAATCACAGAAAATCACTAGGAACAAAGGGGCTATTCATGCCACCACAACATCAGTGCATATGAAGGAAAGAAAAACTACTTAGGATTAGCTTAACACATGTTCATACAACACAAAATGAAGTAAAAGCATTCAAGGTTAGAGAGGACCACAAAGAAGAGGTCACGTATTGGGTTCACGGCCGGAATGAGAGGTTGTCGGGCTCTCTCCGGACTCGGCCCTCAGATGGTGAGCTTGGCTCGAAGGAGGCTGTCACCGCTCCTACGATCTTCAGCGCTTCCTTGGTCTCCTTGGCAAGGAATGCTTGAGCTAATGGTGGATGAAGCTCCCTAATGCTCCCGGATGGAAGGATGGAGGTGGAAATCACCGGGAATTGCCTTGATGGTGGAGGAGATGAAGGGGAAGCCTTCAACCCTCAAGAGCAGCGGGAAGGGAGAGATTTCTCGCTCTCTGAATCGCTCCCGGTCATCCTCCCCCGGTCCTCTCTTCTGGTTGCCTCGATTCCTGCTTTTTATAGGAAACAAGCTGAAAATTGGTCACGCACGGTCGAACGCACGATCGTGCGCAGACCGTGCGATATTAACGGATGAAATATGGCTTGTAGAATACGCTGCGCCGCCCGTGCGATTTGTTCACGCACGACCAACGCCGCCCGTGCGTTCAAACGCACGGGTAAAATCCGACGCTCTGAGATCACAAAGATACAAGTCGACCGTGCGTTTTACTCACGCACGGGCGGATTCGCCCGTGCTTTAAAATGCATGAGTAAACCCCGACGCTCCATTTTCTTCCCAGACACAAACGCGCGACCGCGCAGACCGTGCGTCAAGGAAATGCACGACCATGCGATATTCACAGAAATTACATTTGGGGGAAAACGGAACGATCAGGTCACCTGCAAATAAGATATACTAGCTGGGAATACACGTCCAGCACAGGGATACATAAAATAAGGGAAGGGGAGCACAATGTGCTTACCCCCAACAACGAGGAATGCAATTGCACACCGAAATGGGCTTAATGGTGCACCTAGCATGAAATAGTATATGTAAATGAAAACGTGACTAAAATGTGGTGCAAACACTAGAATATCAACCCAAATGAGTCCAAATATATATATATATATATATATATATATATATATATATATATGGGACTCATCACACCCCCAGACTTAACCATTTGCACGTCTCAGGCAAACTACTCAGCTCTCCTGTCGGAACAATTGAATGTTAGCATAAGTTTGAGCGGTAGAGAATTATGCGAAGTCGCATGCTCTTGTACGTAGAAATACATTAGAACAAAATTAAACTCAAGGTTATATCTAATTATTTCTAAAACTGTAGTTTGGAATTTATATTACTTGGATGGTGAATCCTGGTGAATCTTTCGGTCGCGCAAAAAGGGAAAATAGTGTGACTAATGAGTAAAGTATTACTCAAATCGAAGCTAGGGACAATCTCCTAAGAAATCCATCAAAGTCGGTGTCCATAGGCTTGCACGTTCACACCCTCTCTACTGTGTGAGACGACTCGTAACTAAAATCAATAAGACTTATAGGCAATTATTGGGCTTAGGTTGAGTATAGGCTAGGTAAGTAGAAGGACGATGGGAATCGCACTCAACACAACCGTCGCACTCAAGAGAATGACAATCACCCATACAACATTTTCAGTATTTACACGACACCCCCGGACTTCAACTGAACAATAGGTGCGTGTTGAGCCAGATATACAAAAATTTTGCCGAGAGAGAATTATTATTGCACAACTCTTTTATTTTTCTTTCTTTTCTTTTCTTTTCTCTTTTCGGCAAAAGAACATTTTTAAGCGCAATAAAATGATTCCTTTAGCTAAATTAAAGCTGTCATACGCAACATAGATGACACCAAATGCGATCGAGAAAGAAATTTCTTTCAGCTCAACGGTTGGTGCGAACATAGGTTCGGCTGTATGGCTTTGGTTACATTATTAGTGGAGCTAAACAAGGAGGAAGAGTAGGCTCAAATGGGCTTGCAATGGTGATTACGTAGGTAAGAATTTCAAAAGAACAAACGGATCAAGAGGTGGCCTATATCACATTTCATGACGAGTACATCAACACAATCGTGTCGAGAGTCGCCTAGTGCAAGTTCAAGCCACCGAGAAAGGTTGTCCTTCCTTTCGACCCTAGTAATAAGCTACTACTAGCCTGCTACACTCGACCTATTGCTACCGTTGGATTCACCGGATTCACCACTAAAGTAAAATAAATTTCATCTACTATAACAGAAATAATTACATTACAACTCTGAATTTTATTCTACCCTAATTGAATTTCTAGGTGTGACGGGAGCACATGACTAGAGCACTACTCGAGTCAACATTTTTCTCTACTCCTCACTCAAATGCTAACAATTCAATTCTTATGAGCGGGAAAACCTCGTAGTGATACCCAATAAGCACGCGTGATCAAGTGCACGTTAACTAGGTGCAAGTGTATGCAACAAAATATAAATCCTAACTCAACACATTCTAGCATGTCATGCAACGTGGGTGCACGTGCACAGCTCGCTCTCTCCCCCAGACTCGATTGAGAACATCTAAAATAAGCAATTCAAACATAAGTAAGAGAGGGGAAGAGTTGACCTATGCTCACAAAGGAGCATGCCAGAAGTGCGGTAATCCCAATTTCTTTAAAGATAAATCTCCTTCCACGCGAGAGCATAGCTTCACCTACAATGTTAGCAAAACTGAAATAACAATACGCAAAAGGATTAAAAAGATAGACGGAATCGAGTGGTTCCCATGTGTTGTCTCCCAAGAAGCCCTTTTGTTTAACGTCCTTTAAGGTGGACCAAATACCTGTATTAATCATTGTTCAAAGCAGAGAATCTAGAGAAAAAGTTTCACAGACAGATCACAGCAAAAAGAAAAAAAAAGAACTCAGCTATACGCGCTTTTGTAGTGCACGTCCCTAGTGGCTTGTAGGCTGGAGGTGAAAGCTTTAGGGCCAAAATTGGTATTACCCAATTTTTCCCTAGCCTCTGCCAACTTGCCACTGGAAGCAGTGGAGCGAGCACTACGCTCTCTTCTTTCAAATTTTAGTTTCTCCACAGTAGGAGAGCGCCAGCGTTGGTAGTCGTCAGATTTTCCCACCTTAGTGGTGGGTGGCATCACTCCCATTACCGTAGTGGCAACTGGGTCAGCCCAAGAGACCGTCTGTTTAAAAAGTTTATTACAAAATTTATTGTCAGATAAGAATGGGACATTGTCCCGAGTTAAGTTCAGCTGAATGGGTTCAGACACCAGATCTTCCTCCCTTTCCGGGTCGCATTCCTTTCTCAAATCTATTTCTTCTCCTTCTCCGCATGATTGTTTCTCCTCCTTTTCTTCGTCCAACTGTACTATTTCAACTTTGATTCCTGCATCACTAAGAGATTTATCAGAAATATTTTGGGAAAAGCAAGGCAATGTTTCAGTCACAATTTTGGGGTAGGTAGGGATGATAACTTTCCCAGCGGAAAATCCAAAGTGGCACCGCTCTCTTTCAAGAACGACACTCCCAAGATGGGGATAGAGTTATTCTCCTTGGGTCCCAACACTTGGAAGTCGGCGACCACTACCGTCCCCTCAACCATGATTTCAACATTCTTCACTTCCCCCTCCGACTGAATAATAGTCCCATTAGCAAGCACCAAAGACTTCTGATCATCCGGGTTCATCTCGAGTTGCAGTTTAGCCACGTCTTGCAATGCAAGGACGTTGCGGGATGATCCGGAGTCACATAAGGCAGCAGTTTGGATATTATTAATAGAACAATTGATGACTAATTCATTTGGGTCAACCACATCCGTGTCGGTGAGACTCTTCCCTTGATTTATAGGATTTTTTCTGTGTTGCTAGGAAGGGTCCCTTGCGACCGCTCGGTTAACAATTGAGCCAATTGGCCCAATTGCGTCTCCAAGTTGCACATGGACGCGGTTTGGTTAACCATGTTAGAGTTCGCGACATGCATAAACCTTTCCATCATTTCTTCAAGGTTGCTCTTCTTAGGAGTTGGGGCACCATGATTATAACTCGGTTGAGGCGGCCGCCGTTGGCTACTGGAGGCTTGAGCATCGTATTGATGCGAGCCTCCTTGCCATCGTTGGCCTGGAATGTTTTGTTTCCAAGAGAAGTTCAGATGACTTCTCACGCCCTAGTTATAAGTGTTATTGAACGGAGCTCCTTGAGTTTGATCATTAATATAATTAACACTTTCATCAAAAGAAGCTTCATTAGGTTGTTCACCTGTGGGGCACTCATATGCATGATGCCCTGGGTTTCCACAGCCTTGACATGAGATCATCATCACTGAGGTAGAAGGGGGGGTAGGCCTCTTAAGTAGCATGGTACTTTCCGCAGGTGTACCAGACGTGTTCAACTCAAAAAGACCGCGAGTGTTCCTTGGAGCGTTTCTTCCAGCAGTCCAAAAGGAACTATGAATGGCAGTGTCTTGGACGATCCACAATGCTTCTTCAGGGGTGTGGTTCATCAAAGTTCCGCCTGCAGCAGCATCAATCATGGCCCTATAGTTAGGTTCAATAGCAAAATAAAAATTTTCTACTATGGCCCACGGTTGCAGCTCATGCTGGGGGCATTTCCGGAGAAGGTTCCTGAACCTCTCCCAAGCTTCTGAGAGAGCCTCCTGATCAAGCTGTTGGAAGGTTGCTATTTCCCTCCGCAAGTTCACAACTTTGTCAACAGGGTGAAACTTTGCCAAAAAATTTTCTTGCAGGGCGTCCCAAGTGGTAGCTGTGCCGACAGGGATCATGTGGAGCTACGCCTTTGCCTTGTCACGTAGAGAGAAAGGGAATAGCCTAAGCTTCACCGTATCGTCATCCAATCCTGCATAACGAAATGTTCCACAGATTTCTGCGAATTCAATTAAGTGAAGATGGGGGTCTTCACTTGCTAATCCAGAGAACTGGGCTTGATTGCGGATCATGTTCAGGATGGCCGGCTTTATCTCAAAGTTGTTGTTGGTGATAGCTGGGCCAAATCCAGGGTACACACTCCCAATAGTGGGTGTAGTGTAGTCTCTCATAGTCCTAGGTCGTGGCCTAGCCACTTCATTCTCGTCAGCAGCCTGCCCCACGGCCGGTGCATTTCCCACTCCGGGATCAGCCTGATTTCCATTAACATCCATGGTGGCAGCAACACGTAGACGCGCCCGCAGAGTACGCTCTATCTCAGGGTCAAATGCTGCACACTCACCGGGATCTCTTCTATGCATACACTTCTTCAACATGAAAGCAGATAATAAAAAAAAAACAAAAAGACCTTAAAACGGATCTCCAAAGAAGAACAAATCACACACGCTTGCAGTCCCCAGCAACGGCGCCAAAAACTTGATGCGCTATTTCGGCACTGCTAATTAGCAGGCACGAAATGCGATACGACGACAGCGCACCGGTCGCTCAAGTAATAAAAATGGGAAGTTATCCTCAAGTATCGATCTCTCAAGGACTGCAAGTTGGGTAGTACGATTTGCTCTAAACAGGAAATCAGTTAAAAGGAATGATAAGTAGTCACGGGGGAGGGGGGGTGGGGTTGATTTGGTTTCCTACGCTATTGCAGAATGAAGAAAGATGCGGGTCAAAACTCCGCTTCGCACGGCGAGATGGGCGCAACGGTCGCGATGCCGTGCTTCGGAAGGCGCGTGGATGGGAAATCACTATGACTGTTGAGGGTCGCACACACCTCTTCTCAAAACATCACCACTAGCAATTGCTAGTGGCTTCACCCACAACAAATCACAGAAAATCACTAGGAACAAAGGGGCTATTCATGCCACCACAACATCAGTGAATATGAAGGAAAGCAAAACTACTTAGGATTAGCTTAACACATGTTCATACAACAAAAAATGAAGTAAAAGCATTCAAGGTTAGAGAGGACCACAAAGAAGAGGTCACGTCTTGGGTTCACGGCCGGAATGAGAGGTTGTCGGGCTCTCTCCGGACTCGGCCCTCAGATGGTGAGCTTGGCTCGAAGGAGGCTGTCACCGCTCCTACGATCTTCAGCGCTTCCTTGGTCTCCTTAGCGAGGAATGCTTGAGCTAATGGTGGATGAAGCCCCCTAATGCTCCCGGATGGAAGGATGGAGGTGGAAATCACCGGAAATGGCCTTGATGGTGGAGGAGATGAAGGGGAAGCCTTCGACCCTCAAGAGCAGCGGGAAGGGAGAGATTTCCCGCTCTCTGAATCGCTCCCGGTCGTCCTCCCCCGGTCCTCTCTTCTGGTTGCCTCCATTCCTGCTTTTTATAGGAAACAGGCTGAAAATTGGTCACGCACGGTCGAACGCACGATCGTGCGCATACCGTGCGATATTAACGGATGAAATATGGCTTGTAGAATACGCTGCGCCGCCCGTGCGATTTGTTCACGCACGACCAACGCCGCCCGTGCGTTCAAACGCACGGGTAAAATCCGACGCTCTGAGATCACAAAGATACAGGTCGATCGTGCGTTTTACTCAAGCACGGGCGGATTCGCCCGTGCGTTAAAACGCACGAGTAAACCCCGACGCTCCATTTTCTTCCCAGACACAAATGCACGATCGCGCAGACCGTGCGTCAAGGAAACTCACGACCGTGCGATATGCACAGAAATTACATTTGGGGGAAAACGGAACGATCAGGTCACCTGCAAACAAGATATACTAGCTGGGAATACACGTCCAGCACAGGGATATATAAAAGAAGGGAAGGGGAGCACAATGTGCTTACCCCCAACAACGAGGAATGCAATTGCACACCGAAATGGGCTTAATGGTGCACCTAGCATGAAATAGTATATGTAAATGAAAACGTGACTAAAATGTGGTGCAAACACTAGAATATCAGCCCAAATGAGTCCAAATATATATATATATATATATATATATATATATATAAATGGGACTCATCAGGCTCCAACTCACCCCAACCCATTAGAACATGGTGTGGAATTAAACGGGCAGACAGACAAATCATGCGGTGGAGACTTAAACGGTGTTAAATCCGACACTTTGAAAACATGGGAGATTCCCCAATCAGTTGGTAGCTCCAATAGAAATGCATTATCTCCTAATCTTTTTATAATACGAAACGGGCCCGCTCGCCTATTAGCCAACTTCTTTATGGTGCCCGAAGGCATCTGTTCAGGGACAAGACGAACCATAACCAAATCACCCACTTTCAAAGGGGATTCTCTCCGATGGGTGTTAGCGTGCAATTGGTAAGAGGCGTATTGAGTAGCGAGCGTATCCTTAACATGCTTATGCAATTCGTGAATATGAGAGGCAAAATCCTGTGCAAATTGACTCGACTTGTAGGATGGAGGTAACAGAACAAAGTCAAGTGGCACCGACGCTTTGTATCTGTGCACAATCTCGTTTGGAGATAAACCGGTGGACCGATTTTTAGAGTTATTATAAGCTAATTGAGCGTGGGGAAGTATGAGATCCCACGTGCCCTTATGGTCACCAACGAGACAACGTAAAAGACTACCCAAACTTCGATTCACTACCTCAGTTTGCCCATCCGTCTGTGGATGGTAGGCGGATGAAAACAAGAGCTTCGTGCCCATGATCCGCCAAAGGGTTTTTCAGAAATAACTAGTGAACTTTACATCCCGATCAGTGACTATAGACTTAGGAACGCCCTGGTGCCCCACTACTTCCTTAAAAAATAACTTAGCAACGTGGGAAGCGTCATCGGTCTTATTACCCGGAATAAAATAGGCCATTTTGGAAAACCGATCAACTACCACTAGAATGGAGTCATTGCGACGGAAGGTAACCGGAAGACCGAGAACAAAATCCATACTAATATCCTCCCATAGGACGGAGGGAATCGGAAGGGGGGGTATAAAGTCCCGTATAAGTTTTACTACCCTTAGCCAATTGGCACGTTCGGCAACTACTTACGATTTTATGCACCGTGGACTTAAGACCCGGCCAATAGAACTTGTCCTCCACTAATGTAATGGTCTTGTCACGCCCAAAATGACCGCCTAGACCGCCACTATGCAACTCCCACACTATGAAATTACGAAGAGATGAACGTGGGATACAAAGTTTGGCATGCCAAAATAGGTAGCCGTCATGAATATAATACGCGGAAATGGTCGTGGGCGGCATCGCCTTGCGCGGAAAGATAGAGCTCTTTAAAATCCGGACAATTGACATACTCATCCTTAATGCGGTCAAATCCGATGACTTTTACTTCCAACGTGGTCAATAATAAAGAGACGCGACTAAGGGCGTCCGCCACCCGGTTGAGGGTTCCCTTAAGATGTTTGATAATAAAAGAGTACTCCTGAAGATAGGAGACCCACTTGGCGTGTCGGGGGCTGACTTTGCTTTGGGAATTGACAAACCGTAAGGCCTCATGATCGGATTGGATGACGAACTCCTTCGGGAGAAGGTAGTGCCGCCAATGTTGGAGGCAATGTATCACGACATAAAATTCGCGGTCATAATTTGAATAATTTAATTTAGGACCCGCCAATTTCTCACTAAAGTAACCAACGGGATGGCCCTCCTGACTTAAGACGCCTCCAATCCCGACTCCCGACGCGTCACATGATAACTCAAAGACTTTATTAAAATCGGGTAACCGCAATAGGGGCACTTCCGACATCCTATCTTTAATCGTTTGGAAAGCTTGGGCGGCCGACTTTGTCCAAGTAAAATCGCCTTTTTTCATGCACTCGGTGATGGGTGCCATGATGCTGCTAAAATTACGAATAAAACGGCGATAAAAGGTAGCTAGACCGTGGAATCTCCTAACATCCCTAATGTTGGTCGGTTCCGGCCAATCGCGAATGGCTTGGACCTTTATTGGGTCCACCAAAATCCCTTTTGAACTCACAATGTACCCAAGGAACTCTACCGACGTAACATAGAAGGTGCATTTTTTTATGTTAATGAATAGCCTCTCTGCACGTAACGTCTCTAGAATAGTCCTCAAATGCGCTTTATGATCACTAGTTGACTTGCTAAAGATGAGGATGTCATCGAAATAAACCACTATAAATTTGCCCATGTATGGTTGGAAAATGTGAGTCATCATCCGAGAAAATGTGCTGGGGGCATTGGACAACCCAAAGGGCATCACTAACCACTCGTAAAGCCCTTCCTTAGATTTAAATGACGTTTTCCACTCGTCACCTTCCCGAATTCTAATCTGATGGTAGCCACTCCTAAGATCCAACTTGGAAAAGATAGTGGCTCCGGCTAACATGTCCAACAAGTCGTCCAATCGCGGGATAGGAAACCGGTATTTAATTGTAATTTTATTAATGGCTCGACTATCAACGCACATCCTCCATGAGCCATCTTTCTTAGGCGCGAGCAAAGCCGGCACGGCACACGGGCTCTTACCATGGCGGATAAATCCCCTTTCTAACAAATCGGAAATTTGTTTTTGTAGTTCCAAGTGGGCAGACAGATTTAAGCGATAGTGGGGTAGGTTGGGTAACGAAGAGCCCGGGACGAAGTCTATCGCATGTTGGATGTCTCGCAATGGGGGTAGTGTAGGAGGTAACTCCTCCGGGTAGACATCCTGAAACTCTTCCAACATGTGTCGTAACACGGGGGGGGGGGGGGGGGGGGGGGGGGGGGGGGGGGGGGGTAAGTTCTCAAACAACGGTACGTCCTCCTTAACCTGAAGGCAAACTAAGGCATACAGGACACCATCCAAGAAGGATTGGCGGGCGAACTCTTTTTTGCCTAGTAAACTTAAGGTCTTCTTCTCTACGGGCACAATTGTGTCCTTCGAGGCGCTAGAGGGGTCCTTAGGTGGGGACGGTTTCAAGGTAACGGTCTTGCCCGTAAACTTGAACTCGTAAGTATTGACTCGCCCAAAGTGGGTTACGTCATGGTCATAAAGCCACGGGCGACCAAGCAACACGTGACATGCATCCATGGGGATGACGTCGCACCAAACCCTTTCCGAATAGGCTTTGATGGTGAGCGGTACCAAACAACGACGAGTAACCGGAAGGGATGTTTTGTTAACCCATGCCACCTTATATGGGTGAGGGTGCGGTTCAGTGGTCAGTTTCATCCGGACTACCGCATTCTCCGAAATGGCATTCATGCAGCTTCTGCTATCAATGATGAGCTTGCACCACTTCTCTCCGCTCTTAAAATTTAACGAAAATATGTTCATCCTATTCCAATCGGCGTCAGTACGCGGGGTGACTAAAATACATGGCATGACCTTCAAGTTAGCATCATCAACAATGTCACCCGGCACTCCTTCCGATTCGGGCTCATTACCGGCCTCATATTCGAGCTCGGTTGAGTCATCCTCAGCTCCCATCAAAGCTAGGGGCTTGGCCTTAGTAGGGCATTCACTAGCGTAGTGCCCTTTAACCCCACAACTAAAACAAGAAGCGTTTGTTTTGCTAATCCAACCCACGGGCACACGCTCACCGGATGGGTTACGCGTATTCCTAGCGGTGATAACGACGGAGTTCGAATCGGTGGATCGAAACTTCCCCTTATCCTTCGTGACAAGTGGAGGGGCTCCTAAGATGGACTTCCTCCTTTGGAATGAACGCGATTTGGACATGTGGGACAAGTGTTTTTTGATGTCCAACGCGGCGTTATAGGTGGTGTTCAGGTCAGTGTGCCCATAACGGAGGAGCTTGCCCTATATTTCGGGGCTAAGTCCCTTACAAAACTGAGAGAGGGTAACCTCCTGCATTTCCCTAACATCACAACGAACCATCATCTCCTTCAGGAGACCCATATATTCTGCGACCGAACGTGTACCTTGCCTAAGGGAGGCCAAATCATCAAACATTTGGGTGCGATGATAGGTCGGGACGTACTGATCAGTCAGCAAGGCCTTCATGCCCGCCCAACCGATGGGAGGTAACCCTTCCCCCGCACCTAGACGCCTTTCCTCATTCAGCCAAAAAGACTTGGCTCTACCTAACAGTTTCATGCGCGCTACCCGCACCTTATCCCCGTCGGTCAAGTTTTGCCACTGGAAGTAGCACTCGATTTCTATGATCCAATCCAAGAAAACCTGCGGGTCGCCCAATCCATCATATGATGGTGGTTTGATCCGGATGGCTTTAGTAATGTCGAACCCGTTCAGAGCCCGCGGGGCACGTTCAGCATTATTAATTCCCTCGCCCCGTGGTTGGGCTGCCGGATTCGGAGGTGCCTGATCCATAACGTTGTGATTGGGGAAAAGTCCATCACCCCGATGTCGGGCTGCAGGATTTTGAGCGGCCGTGATGGCGACTCTCATTTCATGAAGCATTTCCCGAATGTCCGTCAACTGATCGGTAAACTCCTGGCGGAGTTCATCAATCGGTGTTGGACCGCCACCGGTATCTGGCTCGTCCGTCATGTGGGAGGAGGACGAAGGATACTCCGTGCCAAATCTTGTACGCATGCAACTAGAACCTAAAACACCCCTGATCAGAAAATTTTATGAAAGACGTCGAGGTTTCCGCCTAATAACTAGGATGGAAAGATAAAATTTTTTTGGATTTTCTCACAGAAATAATACGTAGAATGTAAATTTTTTTTTTGATTTTTTTTGACAACGCTAACGTGGGACGGAGGTGAGTGCCGACGAACAAGAGACCTATAGGAAAGTGTCAATTAAGAAATCGACGCTAACCTCGCTTTGATACCAAGTTGATGTAGGCCTAGCCTACAGTGGCGCTCGCAACGAGATAACGGCTATTCTACCCAACGTAACACGAATTGCCCAACATGCTCAAGGTAAACGCGACGATCTCCTACGCAAATTATCAATGATTACGCCAACGACGGATAGCTAACCCGCTAGAGATTGAATAGAGGCTATATGCCAATATTCCCTCAAGCTAAATGGACCCACCCGGTCCGATCGAGCTATGCGTTGTACCAAAAGAGATCCCCCGAAAATAACGATTCGAAAAAAAAGGGTGATCTCTCCCAACAAGAAGCGGGGCTCGCCAAACCCCTTCGAAAATAAAAAGAAATAATGCAAATGCAAATCGAAATGAAGAAACCATGAAAAAATCAACGATGATACGAAGATCACGCCACAAAGTTCCACCACAAGATCTACCAAGAAGAGAATCACACAAGTGGATAGTTCATTACCCCGCTTGAGTTTGGATTGGCCTCAAGCACACGAAAGCTCGTTCGTTCTCCCACAAATCCGTCGGAGTTGTCGTCGCCGAAGTGGGGTTTGAACGCCGTCTTCGCTGTCACGCCGTTACCGGTTCCCACGTAGACCACCTTTTGCACTATGGGAGGGGAGGCCGAATGTTGGATGGGGTTTTTTCTGGAGGGGAAGGTGAGTGGAGAAGAAGAAGGTGGCGGCTAGGTTGAGAGGGGGGGGGGGGGGGGCTCCAATGGAAGGGGGAGGCCAAACTAGGAGGGGAGTAGGGGAGGAAGGAGAGAGGGCCGCACTAAGGTGGGGGGCGCCGAACCTGAGAGGGGGAAGAATGAGAGAGGGCG
The DNA here is from genome assembly GCA_033032865.1 of Dactylorhiza incarnata. Lineage (NCBI taxonomy): Eukaryota > Viridiplantae > Streptophyta > Magnoliopsida > Asparagales > Orchidaceae > Dactylorhiza > Dactylorhiza incarnata. Next base: position 910,036 of record JAWHQI010000210.1, read on the forward strand.
GCGCTAAGGAGGGGCGCTGAACCAGCGAGGGGGAAGAACGAGAGGGGCGGCCACGAGGAAGGGGATTCAGGGAGAATAATCAGGGCTTAGTTCTTTTTATCATCAATAATCTGCATTCTCCAACAACATATGGCCTTATATAGGGCCTTACAACAAGGAGGGCTATTTGCAGCCCAAAATTAAAAAACCAAATAGATTTGGCTAAATGCAGGCCAAATCAAAATGTCAAATCTAAATGTTCATGCATGAAACTAAAAATACTAAAGTCCCAATCATTAATACATGATAAAAATAAACTAATAATTATAATCAAATTATTATAACTATTAATTTTCAAGCCGGCGGCGCGGGCGAAGGTTGTAGCGGCGATGGCGTGAATCCTTGGATGGAAAACTGCCGTCGTCACCATCTTCATGTTGAGGGCCGTCGTCGCCATCAACCTGTGTAGTGGTAGTTGTTCCTGTAGCTAGGTCACGCCACCTGCTTTGTTTTATACCCCTTGCTGTCCTCCGCTTCCTCCTCCCGCTCGGTGCCTAGGGCCACTGGGGGATGGAGGGGGGGGGGGGGGGGACGAGGCTTAGTCTTTTTGACTAACGGTCGGTGGAACTTATCATTTTAGGGGACCGAGGAGACGCAGCAGCACTAGAGGCCGGTGCAGATGGAGGCGGGACAGTCTAGCACGGGAGCACCGCTGACAGGATCCGTGAGTGTTTTGTTAGTTTTGGTAGATTATGCTTACGCGAGTGATTTTTGTAGTGAGGCTATGATGTATTTGGCATGAGCCCTTCTACTGTTATCTTTTATTCATTTACTGTAAGTGGACATCTCTTTTAATGGTTTTATTTTGTATGTGATGTGGACTTGAACTTCTATGAGTTTGTTTAAACTTTGCTTCTTCTGTGATCGATATGGCCGGCAGGATCGGCGTTTTGTAGTGGCGACCTTCCCGAACGAGTGTGTCACCGCAAAGCGGCGGTTTTGGGCATAAGACTCGGGTTTTTGAAAAAAAAAATGGGGTCTTACAAACTGGTATCAAAGCGAACTTCGATCCGAAGAAAAGAAGTCCACAAACCCTGGGACACCCCGCGCGAGTTTAGTTTGAGGACAAACTAAGCAGTGAAAGCAATGGTGTGCCCATATGGGGAATCACATGAAAAGTCCACTCTTAACTGAATTTTTAGGCAAACCTGCTTATGAGTGTCAATTTTCTTTTGTAGCACGCGAAGAACCCTACCCCACAGCATGGAGTGCCTCCGATTCCGAATGTAATCCCACCGCCACCGGCTTTTACTCTGTTCCAGCAAACAGAGATGGGACAAACACTAACTGTCATACTGAAAACATTCAGGGCACAACAGGCACCGGTTCCTCAGCCAAACCCCGGGGCCAACTGCCTGAGCGTCTTCCGAGGTCTCTCTCCTCCATCATACCTCGGGACGGAGGCAGTTGTGAGGATTGAGGAGTTGGTGGACATCATGGAGGAGATGCTAGCAGGGATTCAGTGCCCGATAGAGATGGAGGTGCCACTGGTGGTCTCATGCTTGGAGTCCCATGCGAAGAGATGATGGAAGCCGCTACTAGACACATCATATGCAGGAATGGAGGCTGCAGATGTTTCTTGGGATGATTTCAAGGCAGCACTGCTGGAGCATTTTGTGCCGCAATCCGCAAAAGACGAGTTGGAGGACAAATTTTTGCAGTAGAGGCAGGGGAGCAGGACATTCCTGGAGTACCACCGGGAGTTTACCCACTTGGCCCGATTTGCGGATTCATATCAGTTGGATGACGCAGGATATGTGAAGAGGTTCTACAAGGGTCTCCATGACGAGCTGAGGCAGGCCATCCTCTTTGTTTCCGACGGCAATATGGCCAAGATTTTTGACATGGCTAAGAAGCTGGAAGCAGACCAGCACACCATTCGTGGAAAGAAGAGACCTATGGAGGATCAGGGAAGGGGAGGCAAAAGAGACCAGCAGAGAGGTTGAGATGCCGGGGAAAGAAGGATGGAGGCCCGACCCAACCCGGAGGAGAGGCAGGAGCAGAGGGAGACGGTAGTTTGGCTCCTCAGCCTCTACAAATGCGGGAGATGCCAAGCATAGGAGGAGATGGTCCACCTCCCCCACCAGAGTGCTACCACTGCCACCAGACTGGCCACATCCGGAGGAACTGCCCTCAGAGGAATGCACCACCAACACCACAGGCTGCCCCACTGGCCCTGCATTTCGGGGGTCGAGGACGTGGTCGAGGCCGTGGATTTCAGGGCGGAGACCAGAGATAGAACAGGGATCAGATGTACTCCCTGGACCTAGCCCAGCCTCGGGACCCCGCAAGGGTCATTACAGGTACTTTTAATGTCTTTTGTTCATTAGCACTTAGTAAACTTTAGTTTTACCTTACCTTTACCCTGGCATTTAACCAAACAAACAAAAATCACCCAGGTATCGTACTCGTCTGCGACAAGACTGCATTCACTTTATTTGATACGGGTGCCTCACACTCATTCATCTCTGAAGAATTCATGGATGATCTGGACCAAGTCCAGCACTTTGAGGGCATCCACAGGAGGGTGCGGTTCCTGGACGGATCAGAGATAGCAATGAACGCCAAGTGCAACATGAACGTGGAGATTGGAGGGAAACTGTTCGAAGCACCGACAACACACTTGAAGATGAAGGACTTTGATTTGATCCTAGGCATGAATTGGCTATATTGGAACCATGCAAGGATTGACTGCCCGACAAGGAGGATTGTTCTGAAGCACGAGGACACAAAAGTAGTAATCGAAGGTATCATACCCCCCTCCCGTCTCTTATTATCATCTGTTCAGGCCGTCAAGGCCCACATACAGGGAGAGGAGGTATATGATGAATAGTAAATATACGCATTTTTCTATATAATTTTTAGTTTAATTTTAATTAGATTTCTAAATAATATATGTAAATTAATGAATAAAATGTTTGTTTTTGTTATTTTTGTTTTTAACTTATTTTGTAAAGTTTCTGTAATTTTGTTAAGTCACGCCCTTGGTCACGCCCGTGTCCAAGGGCGTGTTCACTAATCCCTAACATTTTCTTTTCTCTGTTCTTTTTCCAGCTCAAACATTAAGTCACGCCCTCGGTCACGCCCGTGACCGAGGCCGTGTACACGGTCACGCCCGTGACCGAGGCCGTGTACTTGGTCACGCCCGTGTTGGATATCCATCCCAGATTCCAGCCACTTGAAACATTTCATCCAAAAAAATCAAAGTCACGGCCGTGACATTTCAGACACGCCCGTGACCCTCAATTCCTTCCAGAAGAACAAAGGACACGCCGCCCGTCACGCCCAGCAGCCGACAGCACAATGCCGACATCGAACACGCCCGTGTTCCCTGGAACACGCCCGTGTACTTCCAAGTCGCCGGTCAAGCCTTCCAGATGCCCGCCTGGATCTAGCTGTTCTGGCTATTCGCACCCCAAGCCGTGTCACGCCCTCAGACACGCCCGTGTCCGAGGGCGTGTAATTTGAAAATTTTTCCTATAAATAGAACCCCTCCCCCTCACTAATCTCTCCTCTTGGATTGCCCTTTTTTGGGTGATCTTCCACAATAATTCTCCACCATAGTTTTTGTATTTTTTTTTTATGTTTTTTTTATGTAATTAATTAAGTGTTTTTTTTGTATTTTCTTTTTTTGTAATGTTTTTATAAATGTTGTAATTAAATGTTTTTATTTTTGTTTTTATAATTTAATTTCGTGTAACCCCGTTATTGTGGCAATAAATAAATTTAGTTTTTATTTCGTGCATTTTTTCATTCGTAGCGTAATTTCAATTCTGCAATTTTATTTCTGCACTGCATTTTCAATTTCTAACTTAGCTTTATTTCTGCACCGTATTTCAATTCCTAAACATAGTTTCATATCAGCACTTCAATTTTGCAATTTATCTTTCTTTAGCTAGATTTATTTGTTGCCATAACATCATTTTTTTTCGCTTAGATTCGAATTTATGCGTCGTCATAATTTTCCGTTCTTTTCTTCCTTGACACGGTAGTTTAGAATGGGATATTCGGGTTGCGTTTAAAATCGCTTCAAAGTGAGCATTTTCCCTCGTAATGCTTTCTTTGTTTTTGTATTTTCACTTTAAGTTTTTATTATTCGTGTTTTCGTTGTTTATGTTTTCGTTATTTCGTTTAATAGCTTAATTTTAGTTTAACTTGCACTGCATTTATTTCCCGTCTACCCGTTTGGGTAGAACTTGCACTGCATTTATTTCCCGTCTACCCGTTTGGGTAGAACTTGCACTGCATTTATTTCCCGTCTACCCGTTTGGGTAGAACTTGCTCACGCATTTACTTCCCCTCTACCCGTTCGGGTAGAGATTGCATTCCTTTAATTTCTGTCCTTTAATTTCAGTCATTTAAATTCCCGTAGAATGCGTGAGTTTTTCATTTAGTGCGTTTTTTTTTGTCTTTTCTATCGCTTTTCTTGGTTTTTGCTAAGCGCACACCAAGCCCGCGATTGTTATCATTTTTGTTTTTAATTATTGCAAACACTCACTTATTTTTAATATTCGATAAAACAATAGCCGTAGCTCGAAGTAACAATACTCGACGGGACCCAGGACTAAATACGACCTTGATATGATTTTTCTAAATCGTATATACTACACGCGATAGGTGCGCTTGCCTCCTACGTCGCGTAAAATATTTTCTTATCAAGTTTTTGGCGCCGTTGTCGGGGAGTTTCATCGATATTGCGAAAAAGTATACACTATTGATTTTATCATCTTTAAAAAATCAAAAAAATAAAAAACCCCCAAAACCAAAAAATATATGTTTTCTCTTTTTCTTAAGCTCTAATTTGTAAATATAAAAAAAATTAAAAACCAAAAAATTGATGAAATATTCTTATACAAAAATCCATAAAAATTTATTATCTTTTTTTTTCTCTCTTTTTTGTTAAGTATTAATATATAGATATATTATATCCTTTTTTATCATCCATTATAAATAAAAAAAATGATGATAAAAAAGTTAGAAAAATACAAAAAATATTTGTTCTATTTGTATTTGTTTCATTAAGTTTTTTTATATGCATATTTGAAAACATATTATTTCAAATTTCAAAATGGAAAAAAATAATGAAAGACTTTAAAACCCAAATCAAAATGAATTCTAGGAATTTTAAGATAGGACAATAGATCGTTTTCTCGAAGTAGGATTACTCGACAGACCCGAAAGGGGATTTTTGTCGATATTTTGAAAAGAGGAAACCCCGTTGCTTTTACCTTATTATTTCTACGTTTTCTTCTTTGCTTTTCATTTTAAAGATTTTCTTTATTAATTTTGTTTTTTTCTTATGTTTTGATATAAATTTGAATATGCGTATTTCAAAAATGATGAAAATACATTTAGAAAACTCAAAAAAATATATGTGGTTTTACTTTATATATATATTACATCCTTTTTGTGATATAGAAAAAACCAAAAATCATAAATATTCTTTTTACTTTGTTTTTCTCTTTTTTGTTCTTATTATTTTTGTTCCTTTTTTTTAGTATCATTATGTATATAAATGTACATATAAGAAAAATCAAAAAAAAAAATTTTAATATAATTATGTATCTTTCTTTTTGTAAATATCTTTTTCCTTTTTTTTTCTTTCTTTCTTATTTTTATTTTTAGGTTTTATATATGTAAATTATATATGTAAATATTTGGCTAAATTTAAAAAAAAAATGATGATGGAAAAACCAAAAAAAAATCCCACAAAAAAAAATTAATTAAGTATTTTTGGCTTTCTTATTTTTTCTTTTTTTCCCTCTTTCCTTTTTCTTGCTTTTCTTTTTTGTTAAGTATTTATATATATTATTATCATATTAAAATCCAAAACAATGATGATGAAAATATTGAAAAATCAAAAAAATATATGTTTGTTTTCTTTCTTTGTTTTTTTTATCTTATTAAGTTTTATTACTTATTAAGTTTTATTACTTATTAAGTTTTATTTTGTATATAAATATGCATAAAAAAATGATGATATGATTTCTATTTTATTTTCATTAAGATTATATATGCATATTTAAACAAAACAAAATAATACTCTAATTAAAATGTCAAAATAATGGAAAATTTTGAAACATAAATCAAAAGAATTTTTGGAATTTTTGAGATAGAATAATAGGTAGTTTTCTCGAAGTAGGATTATTCGACAGACCCGAAAGGGGATTTTTGTCGATATTTTGAAAAGGGGAAACCCTATTACTTTTATCCTTGCATTTCACTTCTTCTTCTTTGCTTTTTATTTTAAAGTTTCTCTTTATTTTTTATTTTTATTAAGTATAAAGGTTTATATATATATGCATATTTTAATAATGATGAAAATATGTGTTAGAAAGATCTCCCAAAAAAAATATATATATAGTTTGCTTTATGTATATATGTTTTATATTTTTTTTGTAACTAAGAAAAATTGGAAAAACAAATAAAAAACTTATATATATATATGCATATGATTTTATCATTTTTATCCCCCCTTGTAAATAACCTTTATTATGTTTTAACATCTTTTGCAGGTAATTATTCCGGTTATCCCGTCTCCAAAATATGGGCGTGCTTTTTCCCCCTGCTTTTTCCCCCCCTGTATTTTCTTTTTCCTCTTTTTCATGCTTTTGTACATATATAGAAATGTTCCTCATACTTACTTCAACATTGGGGACAATGTTGATTTTAAGTATGGGGGTATGGTATCATGTTTTCCCCTTTTGTAATTATTGTCCCCCATTTTTACTTAGAAAAAAAAATGACAAAATAAATAAAATAGCAAAATTTGTTACAACATAACAAAATTATGTTGCAACATCTTTGTCCCTCTTTTCATTTCTCTTTTCTTTTTGTAAATTTTTTTTAATATGTAAATAGGAAATCAAATGAAAAATCCAAAAAAATCATTAATTAACTTAGAAAAAACACAAAAAAAAACGTTTTAAATGTTTTATGTTTATGTCTTTTATTTGTATATAAAAATCCTTATTTATAATAATAAATCAAAATAAAAAAAAATGATGAAAAGTTTTACTAAAAATTTTTGTTATAACAAAATTCACAAAAATTTTGTCATAACATACAAAAAATATATGTCTTTCTCTTTCTTTTTCTTTCTTTTCCCTTTTTTTTAGTATTAATGTAAATATATATGTATTTACATATGTATTTTATTATAAATCAAAATCCAAAAAAAATGATGAAAAACACTTAAAAATTTGTTATAACAAAATTCATTTTGTCATAACACCAAAAATTTTTATTTTCTCTTTTCTTTTCTTTCCTTTTTATTAATGTACATATTTTTAACAAAATTAAAAAATCAAAAAAATATATGATGAAAAAAAAATTTCTTAGAAAAACTTATCAAAAATATTTTGTATATAACTTTTCTTAATTTTCTTCTTCCTCTTTTTTTTTATATATGTATTTTGTTACAACAAAATATAAAAATCCAAACAAAAATATCATATCTTAAAAAATAAAAAAAAATGATGAAAAAAAAACCTTATCCAAAAAATCCAAAAATAAAATAAAACCCCTACTTAGCTTTTTGTTATTTCCAAGGCTAGGTTAGTTTTATCTTTAAGCGTTTTTCATTATTTATGATTTGCTAAAACAATTTTGTTTATTTCATAGTTTGAAAAATTTAAATCGAGGAATTTTTAGTAGTAAAGAAAATCTTGCGATCTTAATTTAATTTGAGAACAGAATTTTTAGCACTACCTCGGGTTTACCCTAAATAGATTCCTTTTTGTATTATATTGGCAAACCATCTTTAGATTCAATTATTCTAACTCTAAACTTGTGAAACTTTAGGAATATTTTTAATCTACTAAATTTGCTCTCAATTTTTTTTTTATTAATCTAGAATTTCTCTTGAAACCCCCCTTATAAACACCCCTTCAGCTTGGCATAAAAAAAGTAAAAGAAGAAGTTTTAAAAGAAATCCTGTGTCAATGGGAATAAAAAGATTCCGTAAACACAGGCACCCAATATTGTTAAAAGAAATCCCGTGTCAATGGGAATAAAAAATTTAATAATTCCGTAAACACGGGCATTGGGTTAAGTTTAGAAATGACTTCAATTCTCCCGCGTAAACCAACGCTGGGAATCAAAGCAAAGGCCACCAAAAAGGTGGGGTGAGAGGATAAAATCCGTCACCCCTAAATCCAAGCACTCTTCTTTTTGCCAAGGCTACCCTTTTTCCCTACCCCTTAGCCAATAAAATTGTAGGCTAGATTTTAATTTAAAAAGTTTGCGAGAGCATAATTAGTAGGTTTTATTTATTCTTAAAAATTTTCTTTAAAAAAAAAAAGTTAAAGTTTTATATAATTCTATTCTAATTAAAAGGTACCAAAGACTGCAATAATCGATGCTATTTAGCTAACTTTAGAAGTCTCGCTAAAATTTTTTCGCTCTTTTTAAATTACTTTCATAGTTTTGGACTTACCTCTTTAAATACCCTAAATTTATTTCGATCTTACTTTTGATTTAATAAAAACTTTAGTAAATTAGAAATTTTATTAAACGTCTTATAGGTATCCCTTACTTTTGCTCTGGAATAGCAAAAGCTTAAGTATGGGGGTGTTTGATGAATAGTAAATATACGCATTTTTCTATATAATTTTTAGTATAATTTTAATTAGATTTCTAAATAATATATGTAAATTAATGAATAAAATGTTTGTTTTTGTTATTTTTGTTTTTAACTTAGTTTTATTTTCATTTTGTAAAGTTTCTGTAATTTTGTTAAGTCACGCCCTTGGTCACGCCCGTGTCCAAGGGCGTGTTCACTAATCCCTAACATTTTCTTTTCTCTATTCTTTTTCCAGCTCAAACATTAAGTCACGCCCTCGGTCACGCCCGTGACCGAGGCCGTGTACACGGTCACGCCCGTGACCGAGGCCGTGTACTTGGTCACGCCCGTGTTGGATATCCATCCCAGATTCCAGCCACTTGAAACATTTCATCCAAAAAAATCAAAGTCACGGCCGTGACATTTCAGACACGCCCGTGACCCTCAATTCCTTCCAGAAGAACAAAGGACACGCCGCCCGTCACGCCCAGCAGCCGACAGCACAATGCCGACATCGAACACGCCCGTGTTCCCTGGAACACGCCCGTGTACTTCCAAGTCGCCGGTCAAGCCTTCCAGATGCCCGCCTGGATCCAGCTGTTCTGGCTATTCGCACCCCAAGCCGTGTCACGCCCTCAGACACGCCCGTGTCCGAGGGCGTGTAATTTGAAAATTTTGCCTATAAATAGAACCCCTCCCCCTCACTAATCTCTCCTCTTGGATTGCCCTTTTTTGGGTGATCTTCCACAATAATTCTCCACCATAGTTTTTGTATTTTCTTTTTATGTTTTTTTATGTAATTAATTAAGTGTTTTTTTTGTATTTTCTTTTTTTGTAATGTTTTTATAAATGTTGTAATTAAATGTTTTTATTTTTGTTTTTATAATTTAATTTCGTGTAACCCCGTTATTATGGCAATAAATAAATTTAGTTTTTATTTCGTGCATTTTTTCATTCGTAGCGTAATTTCAATTCTGCAATTTTATTTCTGCACTGCATTTTCAATTTCTAACTTAGCTTTATTTCTGCACCGTATTTCAATTCCTAAACTTAGTTTCATATCCGCACTTCAATTTTGCAATTTATCTTTCTTTAGCTAGATTTATTTGTTGCCATAACATCGTTTTTTTTTCGCTTAGATTCGAATTTATGCGCCGTCATAATTTTCCGTTCTTTTCTTCCTTGACACGGTAGTTTAGAATGGGATATTCGGGTTGCGTTTAAAATCGCTTCAAAGTGAGCGTTTTTCCCTCGTAATGCTTTCTTTGTTTTTGTATTTTCACTTTAAGTTTTTATTATTCGTGTTTTCGTTGTTTATGTTTTCGTTATTTCGTTTAATAGCTTAGTTTTAGTTTAACTTGCACTGCATTTATTTCCCGTCTACCCGTTTGGGTAGAACTTGCACTGCATTTATTTCCCGTCTACCCGTTTGGGTAGAACTTGCACTGCATTTATTTCCCGTCTACCCGTTTGGGTAGAACTTGCTCATGCATTTACTTCCCCTCTACCCGTTCGGGTAGAGATTGCATTCCTTTAATTTCTGTCCTTTAATTTCAGTCATTTAAATTCCCGTAGAGTGCGTGAGTTTTTCATTTAGTGCGTTTTTTTTGTCTTTTCTATCGCTTTTCTTAGTTTTTGCTAAACGCACACCAAGCCCGCGATTGTTATCATTTTTGTTTTTAATTATTGCAAACACTCACTTATTTTTAATATTCGATAAAACAATAGCCGTAGCTCGAAGTAACAATACTCGACGGGACCCAGGACTAAATACGACCTTGATATGATTTTTCTAAATCGTATATACTACACGCGATAGGTGCGCTTGCCTCCTACGTCGCATAAAATATTTTCTTATCAGTATACCAGGTGCTGTTCGAGGCGATCGAGGCGAAAGATTCTGTGGCTAGTATCCCAGTAGTGCGAGATTTTGCCGACGTATTCTCGGAGAAGTTGCCAGGGCTGCCACCGCACCGCGAGAAGGATTTTCAGATCCTGCTGGTGCCAGGGGATAAACCGGTATCTAGAGCTCCTTATCGGATGGCCCTGAAGGAGCTAGTGGAGTTTCGTAGCCAGCTGCAGGAGCTGGTGGAAGCAGGGTTCGTTAGACCGAGTTCCTCACCTTGGGGAGCTCCGATGCTATTTTTGAAGAAGAAGGATGGGACGCTCCGATTGTGCATCGATTAAAGAGCACTGAACCGGATGACGGTCCAAAATACGTATCCGCTACCAAGGATCGACGAGCTATTTGACAAGCTAGAGGGAGCCGGTAACGGCGTGACAGTGAAGACAGCTGTGGATTCAGGAGGAGGACATCCCGAAGACAGCTTTCAGCAGCTGATACAGACTGTACGAGTTCACTGTGATGCCGTTCGGGCACAAATGCATCGTCAGCATTTATGAGCCTGATGAACCCGGTGTTCGAGCCATATCTCAACATCTTTGTCATCGTGTTCATCGATGACATCCTCATAAATTCGAGGACGGAGGAGGAACACACACGTGATTTGGCATTTACATTAGAGAAGCTACGGGAGCACCGCCTGTATGCGAAGTACAGCAAGTGTCAGTTTTGGCTGAAGGAGGTGGCCTTCCTAGGTCATATTATTAGTGGAGCTGGTCTAGCAGTGGACCCGACAAAGATCCAGGCAGTACGGGATTGGCCACCGCTGAAGACGGCCACCGACGTGCGGAGCTTTTTGGGGCTTGTCGGTAATTACCAGAAGTTCGTACATGGGTTTTCCCAGATAGCCCTCCCACTCACATCCTTGACAAAGAAGGATACTGCATTCATTTGGATACCGCAGTGCGAATCAGCCTTCTAGGAGCTGAAGGGTCGGCTTACGATGGCCCCCATCCTTGCCCTTCCATCGGGAAAGGAAGGATTCCAGGTGTATACGGATGCGTCATACCAGGGGATGGGTGCCGTTCTGATGCAGAACGGACACATGATAACATACGCTTCCCGCCAGTTGAAGAACCATGAGCGGAATTACCCGGTGCACGACTTGGAGATGAGAGCGGTTGCATTCTAAAGTGAAAGTGAGGTATTAGATCTTAGATTTACTCTAGAGGGGGGGGGGGGGGGGGGTGGGGGGTGGTGAATAAAGTATTACAAGTTTTAACTTATTTTATAGCGGAATTAAAATAATGATATATATATATATATGTAATTGAGTGCGTAGAAAACAGAACAACAAACACAGCACAGTACAGAAAATAACACAAACAAAGCAAAGACACAAGGATCTATAGTAGTTCCCCAATCAACCTGGGTACATCTACTCTTCTACCACCCTTGGTAGGAATCCACTAAGGTTTTTGATCAGGTGCCCTTCACCAATGGGATTTTCGATCAGGTGCCCAAACACCACTGAGCTTTTGATCAAGTGCCCAAACCAAACCACTAGTTTTTGATCAGGTTCCCTGCCACCAAAGGTTAACTTTTGAAGGGAGTTAAAACCCTGTACAAAGTGGGGTAAAAAGAATAAGCAAAAAGGGGTTATGAAGTTCTTCTCTCTTAATAAGATCTGAGAGAAGACTAAAGGATTGTTGTTGTTGTAAAGCTCCCCCTGTCTGATAGAGTTTGTTGACAGTTGGTGAAGCTTCCTCTTGGGTGTAGAAGACTAAGAACCAGCAGATGCTTCTGAGAGAAGATTTCAGTTATTCTCAGAGAATGAAATTGGTGCTGTAGATGAAGATTTCTGTATATCTCCTTTCTGTCTGTGTATTTCACAAGTGTATGTTATCTCATGTGTCCTCTAGTATATATATATACACTTCTTCTTGTATCTCTTATATACTGCTTCATCCTTTTTCCTTAGATAAAATGATTTGAAAATTCAAATCTTCTGTTAAGGAATAAAATAAATTGAAACAAATCATTCTTGGGATTGCAATAGCAACTTTCTGATTCTGCAAAATACTATAATTCCTTTTCTGTGAAAGTTTCCTTTTCCAATATATGTCAACGGCTTGATTCTCGAAAGAAGAGAAAATTTTGACTTATCTGAATATGAATAAATCCAAATATTTGAATAGATCCGTTGCTGAATATTCGATCTGAGTTCAGAGAAAGAAATAACTGATCTTCAGGATTCGTCAAGCTCAAGAGGAAATTCGTCGAACTGAGATAGTTACTCATTCGTCGAGCAGAACACTGAGTTCGTCGATCTCAATCAGGAGTTCGTCGAACTGAAATATAGAATCCGTTGAACTGGCTTGGAAGAATAAGTTCGTCGAGCTGGAGATCAAGTTCGTCGAGCTGATATACGACGTTCGTCTAACTCAGGAAGGCGTTCGTCTAACTCAGGAAGGCGTTCGTCAAACACAGAAAAATTGGGATTTTCCTAATTTTCAGCTAACTTAGATAGGCTTAGACCTTGACCCTGGGACTATACATTGGGGTCAACTTGAATCCTAACCACAGATAGTGATCCTAGCCCAAATTAGTAATAGGGTTGTTCCAACAATCTCCCCCTATTTGGGTTAGGATACGATTTGAAAAAAATAATAAGAAAACCAAACAACAATAAACATAGAGCATATATATCTCACAAAATTTAAAATTCATTTCAGCAGATAAAAATATAATACTCTGAGCTTAGAATGTTTTACATTGTAAGCAGAAATTAGTAAAACCAGAAATCAGGAGTCTTTCTCTGTTGGGATTTTCAGATTCTCTCTTGCTCATATATAGGTCATTTGGTCCCAGCAGGGTTTGAGATGAAGTATGAGGAACAACTGCAGCTGGGTGCAACTTAATATATTCTTCAGCACTGAAGAGATGCCTTGAACTATATCTTTCAAACCCTTGTCTTCTGTATTCTGACATAGTTGTAAACTGTGAATAATCCTTTCCTTCAGCTTTGGCTTTGTTAATTTGAGCAGTAACAATTGTTTCTCTATATCTGGCCATGTGTGCATTCTTTTCTAAATCAGGATTATGGGAGAGGAAGGTCTTTCATCATGTTCACTAGACTGATGGGAGGATTTTTGATCTTGAGAATTTCTTTTCCTGTGCATAGATCCATCAGAGATATGATATTTGTATACTGAAGATGGAGCTCTAGCTGATCCTGAGGGTGGAGCTCTGGATGATCCTGATCTGTAAGAGCCACTGAAACTTCCATGTCTCTCCCCTGTTCTTCTTGAGTACTGATGCGAAGGTTTTTGAGATAAGGAGGACATGCCTGCAGATCCAGCTGTTGGAGGAGGAGGAGGATTAAATTTGACTGGCTTGTCAGAATAAAATCCTGTTTTCTTCATTTTCTTTCTCCTATTATTCTCATTCCTTGAGAATCTCATCCAGGCTGGAGAGTATTTGGTGAGAGTGATGTTTTTCAATATGTAGTAGGGAATGTCATGGGTAGAAGAAGGAGGTTTGGGAGCAGCCTTAGCTTTGCTTCTTGATTTCCTTTTCTTTGAAGATATTATATCTGAATCATCAAAATCATCATCATCATCAGAGGATGTGTAGGATTATCATACAAGTCATCAATTTCTTTAAGAGCATTATCAACATCTTGCTCATTATGATCTGATAGAGGGGAATCATCATAAATGAATGTTGGAGGTGAATTCATCAAGCCAACTTCCTCTGTAACTGCAACTGGAACTAAAATACTGTTGATGATTTGATCTAGCAAAATTGGATCTATAGGAGCTGAATAAGGAATTATAGCCTTTGAAATATCTTGAGGCTTAGGCAGACAACTGAAAATCAAACTGAATTTTGATAATAAATAGAGAATGTCCTTTGAGGGATTAATAGAGATATTATTTACTGAATCTATAATAGGAATAGTTATTTCTGAAACTACAACTGAAGCTGTATCAACTGTATCAATAACCATATCTGAGTTTGTATTTACAACTAGAGCTTCTTCATTGAACATCTCCCCCTGCTTAGGTTCAGGGAGACTTGAATCTAGGCCCCAAGAAGAAGGGACAAGTGATGAGGAGGTAGGAATGGAGGCAAGTTTGGAAGATAGTTCTGAGATGGCTTTAAGAACTAGAGCTAGCTTCTCATCCAGAAGAGCTATCAGTTTTGGAGAGATATGATTGAAGATTTGCTCAGCAATGGAGGAGAAATCAACATACACATATTCATATGTATGCTGAGAGGATGTGGATGCTGGAATGGAAGAAAAGGGAGTAGAGGTGTGATCCTGGTTGGTACAAATAGATGAGGGTAGGAAGATGTTTGTATCATTTGAGATGGGTGGAATGGAAGTGTTTGAGAGAATGGTTTGATGATTATTCTCATGGATGGGTGATTGAGGTGGAGTATTTTGTTGAGGAGACAAGAGTTCAAATGAAGGAGGTGGGATGAATGGGGGAAGAGAATCATCATCTGGAATAGATGAGGATAGAAACTTTGCAGACTGATTAGCCTGTAGAGGAGGAGAAGAAAACATTGAGGAGGATGTGTCTATGGGACTGTTGGAAGGAAGAACTTCTTCAGTAGTAGTGGTCTGAAGAGGTTGATAAGGGATAGGAGTTGAAGATACAATGGGAGGAACTTCCTGTAGGGTTGAGGAAGTGACTGAGTCAGTCCTTGTGCTCTCAGAAGCCTTCTTGGATGTTTCTGCCCTTGGAGTTCTTTTTGGTATAACTCTGTCCCATTTGCCAAAGAGTGCTGAAGTTAGCCTCTTGCTTGCATTTATGAAAACTATTGGTGACACTAGCAGCTCTGGGCATTTTTCTTGAAGTACAATTCCTAAAATCTTGTCATAGCAAACACTCATCTTGCTTTGCTTTTTCTTGATAGATTCAAAAAGAATCATTCCCCAGTTAACCTGTTTCTTTTCCACTAAGGCCACCATCAATAGAAATTGGTGCCTTGTAATGTAATCATGTGCAGAGGTTTTTCCCAGCAAAACCTTGCCAACAACATCAGCTAAGAATTTGTATTCAACAGACAAATTCTTCTTGAGAAGATGGTTAGGGTTTCCACTGGAGTGACCCATCTTTCCCAATTGAATATTGAATTCAGCAGAGGTGATGTCCAGATCATCTTCACCATTTTCAAGCCAAAAATCTCTGTTAAAATTTCAGGGGAAAACAGAACCTGGTTGCCTGAAATAGTTCCTGAGACAGATGTTGCACTCAATCTTGATGTGCCTGAGAAAGTCTGTCAGAACACTGAAGGTGTCAGACTTGTTCTTGAGAAAGAACACCCAAGTGAATCTAGAGAAGTCATCTACAATAACTAAAGTGTAATGTTTCCCTCCTAAACTCTGTATTGCAATGGGTCCAAAGAGATCCATATGCAGCAAGTACAGAATCCTAGGTGAATCACTCTTGGATAAAGATTTGAAACTACTTTTGGTCTGCTTTCCTAGTTGACAGGCCCTACAGAGTCCTTCCTTCTTGTATGAACCAGAAGACAGTACTCTTACCAGACTATGCTTGGAGAGCTTAGAGATAGTTCTAAGGTTAATATGTCATAGCCTTTTATGTCATAGCTCATTTGTTTTACTTATTGAATTAAATAAACAAATGTCTGAATTGGCAGAATCAAAATTGACTAAATATATATTTCCTTGTCTAATACTAGATAACACATTAATGTTCTTATTATTGGTAATAAGACATAAGAAATGATCAAAAAATACCTGATAACCTTCATCACATAACTGACTTATGCTGATGAGGTTATGCTTGAGACCATTGACATAAGCTACCTCTTTGAAGGTAACTGCTCCAATTCTGACTTTTCCATATCCTTTAGTCTGTCCACAGTTGGTGTAACGCCCCTGATTTTTGTTAATTATTTTGCGTAGCCGCTGTGACATAATTTTGGCGTAAGGGCGTTACGTCAGCTCATCAGGTTTAGTTTTGAGCCTTAGCGTAGTTAAAATATGTAATTTAGATCGAGCGTGCGAGTTTTCGCGTCGTTTTGATTTGTAGAGAAGATTTTGTTTAGATATTGAGATTTTGGCTTTGGGAAGCTTTATCCCGAGTTTGGCTCATCGGAATGGAATTCTGACCCCGCCATTGGATTCGTAGCGCCGATTTCCAGTTTAGGTGCGAATTTCGAAGAGGTGCGAGGTGTTTTGGTCGCCCTCGCGGTTCTAAGTAAGAATGGGGTAATATTTAATTATTTAAATAATAAATTAGGTTTTAGTATAAAACCTAAAGATCCCTCCCCTCTTCTTCTTCCTTCCTCGATCAAATCAGTCGCCGAGCGAAAGGGCGAGAGCGGAGCTTCGTGGAGTGTTCGACCGACAATTTCTAGGGCTGTGGTGGTCAGAATCGTGTTTGGATCGAAGATTTAGAAAGCTCTCGGCGAGATCTTCGTCTTAGTGGTAAGCTTTTCCCGTTTTGTGGAATTTTTGGAGTTAGGATAGTGACCTAACCCCTCCTTTTGGTCCAAAAAGTTTCAGGAATCTATGCTCGTGTGTTTTCTTAGCCGATCCATGGCTTCCGGAATGGGGATCTTCGAGTTTGCAAGGTTAAGGAAAGTGGCTTTCGTCTCTCCCTTGTTTTTGGATGTATCACTATTTTTTTTCTGGTGTTTGGGTTCTTACCGTGCTGATTGACACGTATTTTGAGTGTGTTGAATGATAGCTCTACCCTCGAATCCCCTCCTAGTAGCTGAATTTCCCCAGAGAAAACATCTCTACCTAGAGTTCTTTCCTGCAGATGAGTGTACCTCGGAACTTGGCCGTAAATGCCTTTAATTTCTCGAGAAGTCCTGAGTCCAGACCCCTTGAGTTCTCGAGAAGAGCCCTTGAGCTCTCGAGAAGTGCCTTTAATTTCTCGAGAAGTCCTGAGTCCAGAACCCTTGAGTTCTCGAGAAGAAGTACCCCTTGAGTTCTCGAGAAATGCCTTCTTTCTCTTGAGAAGTCCTGTGTCCTGACCCCTTAATTTTCTCGAGAAATCACTCTCTCCTGCCCTTGGGATGTCCCGAGGAGTTATATTATCCCGCCCTTGTTCCTCGAGAACTTTATGATCCTTGCCTTGATCTCATGGTTGTTTGTAACCCATAACCCCCTCGAGAAAAGCCTTCTATGTTCTTAGTGCTTGAGTTGTGCCTCCGTTTATTTCTCCCCTTTGAAACCTCGTACTCATTGCGGTTAAATCAACTTATGAGTTCTCTTATGTTTAGTATTGGAAAAATGTTTACTTTGTTGTGACCCCATCTCTTAGGGCATCCTAGTGATTATCCTTTCGAGTATCATCCTGTGTTTAATTGAAATTTAATTAATAAGAACCGTTGTCTTTAGCCTTACACAGTAGTTGTGTTTGGGGGACAGTGGGAGAAATGTTACAGCCTTGCACGGTAGTTGTGTTTGGGTGGTTGGGTCTAGAGGCACCCCCACCCGGTTTTTGGGTTTTGGGTGGCGGAGGTAGTAACCGCTCCCGTTTAATTGAGCTGATCAGTCTCTTTAAATAAAAATTAACAAGATAAATAAACTTGCTTGTTCCTCTTTTGGTAATTAGTGCACATGGTGCTTTGCTGAGTTCCTGTTAGAGCTTCTCTTTCGGTAAATCTGGCTTGGGTTGGTACACCCCCTTATGCCTTGCTTACTTTTCTGCTAGTTTTCTGCCACTTGTAATTCCTTGCTGAGGCGTTCTTTGTTTTATTGAATGCCTCAGGTTCAGAGCCGTAACGACTAGTGGTGTAGCCTGGAGTTCAGAGTTTTTGTAGTTGTTCACCCCGCTTCTGCGAGGTAGCTGTCTTTAGTTTTCTTCTTATGTTCAGACATACTATTTGGGCCAATGGGTTAGTGTCATGTTGTTGACGCCCATTGTGCCCTTTTATACTTTATAGTTTATTTGCCAGATAAATGCCACTACTTTTAGATCTTGTGTATCTTACTCTATGGGAAAGATTTATGTTAGGTGCACTATAGTTATAAAATGGCTTTTCTTCATCCTCATTGCATTCTTTCTAACTGAAACCCTTAACTTTAAAGTCGCCTAAAGGTATTTTCTACTCTTACAATACACCTAGTTATGTGCATATCATTTACTTTATGCTCCATCATTGCATACATTTAGGACTTTAAGTAAACTAAATCAAGTACTTTCCGCTGCAATTATATATACTTTCTCGGTGGACTAGTTGATCCACAAACTGAGAGACACAGTTCTTACCTCAAAACCCCTAATAAATGATTAAAAATGATGACTTATCATATAATCAAGTGTTATTTAGTTAAGTAATAGGTTCCCGCCTGAGCGTTTACAGTTGTCTCCTGTATGACGTGGCATCATGACGTGTATTTTCTCTTACTCTGATATTCCTAAATTCGAAGAAAATGCGGGTTGTGACAGTTGGAGTCTCCAAAAATTACTTTGGGTCCAAGCTTTGCCTTATAATTACTTAGATTGGCTTTGTTTCCTATCAAGTGCTTAGAGCAGCCACTATCCAAATACCAATGTTCCTCTATGTTTGGATAGCTTTGTACATGCAAAACAGAAAACAGACTAGTTGTTTTTGACCCAGATTATCTTGGGTCCTTTTGTCTTACCACAAAATTTTGAAATGTAAGAGATCTCAGGCAGATCCTTATAGCCTTATGGATGATATCTACTAGGAGGAATAGTCCACTCAGTAAAGGGATTCTTAATATGTTGAGATTGAGAATTCTTTAGAAATGCAGTACATTTTTCGTTCGATGAACTTGGCTGAGTTCGTCGATCGCCATTCGACGAATTGAAGTTATTTTGTCGAGCGCCGCTCGAATGATAACTATACTGAAAATTTGTATTCAGTGTTCGTCGATCACCGTTCGACAAATTCATGTGATTTCGTCGAACGCCATTCGATGAATGCTTTTGAATTCCTTTGTTCTTAACAACCTTGCTTGAGATGTTCTTACCTACTTCTACTGCCTCTTTGCTTTTGATAGAAATGAATTTCACTAGGGTAGATAAAATGTCTTTCTTAAGAAGGTATGGCTGACTTGATGATGCACCCAAGCCCAGTTTGCCATTGAGTATGGCATTTATAGTGCTTGTGATGTTCATCAGTTTGATGCTTCTCCCATTGAGAGATTCTTCAAACTTGTTGGCCTCAGATAAATTGTTCTCAATGAGAACAATATGTTCTTTGGAGGCAGCCAGTTCTTCCTTAAGATTGACATTATCTATAGTCAGTTGGTTCATTTCAATCAACTTACTTCTGAGGGAAATTATCTCCTTCTCAGATTTAATCAAATCTAAACAAAGAGTCTTAAATTCATTTTTAGAATCATTTGAGGTAAAATCAAAAGTAGAAATTACCTGATCACTATCAGTGTCAGATTCTGATTCATCAGAATTATTTGCTGAGGCATTGATAGCCATCATGCAAAAACTTCTTTCATCTGCATCATCTTCATCATCACTTGAGTTGGATGATGATGCATGTTCTGAATCACTACTTTAGCCATAGATAGCCATCATGTATAGATCCTTTTCATTTCAATCATCTTTATCTTCAGAAGAGCTGGATGATGACTCTGATTTAGTCTCACTCCATGTCTCAGACACAAAGCCCTTTGCCTTGTGTTTATGTTTGTGGGAGGATGGCTTGCTGGAGTATTTTTTTTCTTCCTTTTCTTTTCTTTTGTCCTTCTTTTGATTTTCTGGACACTCAGGTAGGATGTGTCCATGCTTCCTGCAACCATAACACATAATTTCTTTAGAATGTGTTTTGTCATACCTTGGTTTCTCCTTGGATCTGAAGTCCTTCTTTCTGAGGTCCTTTCTAGCCATTTTGTTGAATCTTTTGGCTAGGAGGCTCATGAACTCCATTTCTCTTGGAGCTTTGTCTTCCTCTTCTGTTGCCTGAAAAGCAATGCTTCTTTCCTTTTTGGTGGTTGGTGAGGAGGTAGATTGTTCAGCTTCCCTTGATTTGATAAGATGCTCATAGGATTTCAGTTTGCCTAATAAGGTCTCAGTGGAGATCTCATTTAGGCTTATGGCTTCCTTGATTGGCCAGATCCTTGAGTCCCATGTGTTGGGAAAGCACATTAAGATCTTATCATTTATTTCAGTGATTTTGATCACTTTATCCAAAGACTTCAGCTCATTGATGATGAGACTGGGTCTATTATACATATCTGCAACCATTTCAGTATCTCCCTTCTTGAAGTTCTCATATTGGGAGATGAGGTGGGATCTCCTATCCTTTCTCTCATCTGCAGATCCATCAACCATGTTGTTGAGAGAGTTCCAGATGTCCCCGGCTGAGGTGCAGTCCACAACCTTCTGGAATATGTCATCAGACATGGTCTGTGCCAAGATGTTCATAGCTTTGGCATCATCAATCCTTACTTTCTTCTGAGCATCTGTCCACTCAGGAGGTGGAACAGTATGAGTATTGGTTGTTGTTTCATTGCTTGTTGCTGCTGATGGAGTAGGAGGTCCTGTTAAAATAGAGTTAAAAATATTCTCATCAATAGAGTTCATATATAGTTTGATCCTTGCTTTCCATAATGCAAACTTGTTAAGATTGCATATAAGAGGTCTTGTGCTTGAGTAATCTTTGTTCTGTGCCATGAGTTTTCAGAAAAAAAACTCTAGAAGAAGTTAAGATCTAATTGATCTTTGGATTCAGGTGTTAGCCTGTGTAACCAATCAACCAACCTCTGATACCAATTGAAAGTGAGGTATTAGATCTTAGATTTACTTTAGAGGGGGGGGGGGGGGGTGAATAGAGTATTAAAAGTTTTAACTTATTTTATAACGGAATTAAAATAATGATATATATATGTGTAATTGAGTGCGTAGAAAAACAGAACAACAAACACAGCACAATACAGAAAATAACACAAACACATCAAAGACACAAGGATCTATAGTACGTAGTTCCCCAATCAACCTGGGTACATCTACTCTTCTACCACCCTTGGTAGGAATCCACTAAGGTTTTTGATCAGGTGCCCTTCACCAATGGATTTTTGATCAGGTGCCCAAACACCACTGATCTTTTGATCAGGTGCTCAAACCAAACCACATGTTTTTGATCAGGTGCCCTGCCACCAAAGGTTAACTTTTGAAGGGAGTTAAAACCCTGTACAAGGTAGGGTAAAAAGAATAAGCCAAAAAGGGGTTATGAAGTTCTTCTCTCTTAATAAGATCTGAGAGAAGACTAAAGGATTGCTGTTGTTGTAAAGCTCCCCCTGTCTGATAGAGTTTATTGACAGTTAGTGAAGCTTCCTCTTGGGTGTAGAAGACTAAGAACCAGCAGATGCTTCTGAGAGAAGATTTCAGTTATTCTCAGAGAATGAAATTGCTGCTGTAGATGAAGATTTCTGTATATCTCCTTTCTGTCTGTGTATTTCACAAGTGTATGTTATCTCATGTGTCCTCTAGTATATATATATACTTCTTCTTATATCTCTAATATACTGCTTTATCCTTTTTCCTTAGATAAAATGATTTGAAAATTCAAATATTCTGTTAAGGAATAAAATAAACTGAAACAAATCATTCTTGGGACTGCAATAGCAACTTTCTGATTCTGCAAAATACTTTAATTCCTTTTCTGTGAAAGTTTCCTTTTCCAATATATGTTAACGACTAGATTCTCGGAAGAAGAGAAAATCTTGACTTATCTGAATATGAATAAATCTAAATGTTTGAATAGATCCATTGCTGAATAGTCGATCTGAGTTCAGAGAAAGAAATAACTGATCTTCAGGATTCGTCAAGCTCAAGAGGAAATTCGTCGAACTGAGATAGTTACTCATTCGTCGAGCAGAACACTGAGTTCGTTGATCTCAATCAGCAGTTCGTCGAACTAAAATATAGAATCCGTTGAACTGGCTTGGAAGAATGAGTTCATCGAGCTGGAGATCAAGTTCGTCGAACTGATATACGACGTTCGTCGAACTCAGGAAGGCTTTTGTCGAACACAGAAAAATTGGGAGTTTCCTAATTTTCAGCTAACTTAGACAGGCTTAGACCTTGACCCCGGCTATACATTGAGGTCAACTTGAATCCAAACCACAGATAGTGATCCTAGCCCAAATTAGTAATTGGGTTGTTCCAGGAGCTGAAGGGTCGGCTTACGACGGTCCCATCGTTGCCTTCCATCGGGAAAGGAAGGATTCCAGGTGTATACGGATGCGTCATACCAGGGGATGGGTGCCGTTCTGATGTAGAATGGACACATGATATCATACGCTTCCCGCCAGTTGTAGAACCATGAGCGGAATTACCCGGTGCACGACTTGGAGATGAGAGCGGTTGTATTCACTCTAAAGATTTGGCGGCACTACCTCTATGGCGTCCAATACGACATATTTTCAGATCACAAGAATCTGAAGTACGTAGATATGCAGAAAGAGCTGAACATTCGGCAGAGACGCTGGGTGGAGTTCTTGTCCGACTACCAGTATACCATGCATTACCACCTGGGGAAGGAGAATGTGGTGGCAGACGCATTGAGCAGGAGAGCTACCACGACACGAGCAGAGCCCCAGTTGATGGCCATGGAGCTAGTACAGATGTTAGACGACATGCATATCTCCTTAGTATCCGAGGAAGATCCAGAGCTTTATGAGGAGTACCTGGCGGCGATGAGTACTACATATGACATCCGAGACCGCATCAGGGATGGGCAGAGGCAGGATGCCAAGCTAGAGCCGATATTCAGAGCCTTGGAGGAAGGCTCAGTCAGGGACTATTCGTTGAAGGACGGCCTGTTGAGCTTTAGAGGCCGAGTATATATACCGACAGGGGGCCAGATTCGGGAGGACATTATGACAGAGGCACACTGCAGTAGGTATTCGGTGCACCCGGGTATCACCAAGATGGCGGCGGACTTGAAGAGGACCATGTATTGGCCGGGCATGAAGAGGGACATCACTTGTTTTGTGACCCACTGCGAGTCTTGCCAGCTCGTGAAGGTGGAATGTAAGAACCCGACCGGATTATTACAGCCACTCCCAGTGCCAGAGTGGAAGTTCGACGACATCGCGTTGGATTTTATACACAGTCTTCCCCGATCACATGCGGGGAATGACTCGATATGGGTGATCATTGACAGATTGACGAAGGTTGCCCGATTCATTCCAGTCAGAAAGGACACATCAGTCGGTGATTTGGTATGACGGTTTGTGGAGCAGTTTGTTCGGTACCATGGCGTGCCTAGGACGATTGTGTCGGATCGGGGTGGACGATTTACATCGAGGGAGTGGAGAGCAGTGCAGGCTTACTTAGGCAGACGACTGACATTCAACACTGCATTCCACCCCCATACCGACGGGCAGACGGAGCATACCAACCGGACCTTGGAGGATCTTCTACGTATATGCATTCTGGACCGCGGGGAACCGTGGGAGAGACTATTGTCATTGGTTGAGTTCTCGTACAACAATGCCCACCAGGCTAGCATAGGCTTGTCACCATACGAGGCTTTATACAGACGGAGATGCAGGACCCCATTATCTTGGATCCAGGATGAGGATCCTAAAGTGCTTAGCTCAGAGTTCGTAGAGGACACGAAGGATCAGGTGAGGCTGATTCGAGACAGGATGCTGGAGGCCTAGAGTAGGCAGACCAAGTATTACGATGCGCGGCATCATATGGTAGAGTTCCAGGTGGGAGATCGGGTATTCTTGAAGATACGCCCGATGCATGGAGTCTCTCGAGTATGCGGGTGGAAGAAGCTCAGTCCGAGATATATGGGGCCCTATAGGATCCTAGAGCGGATCGGCCCATTGGCTTACAGACTGGAGCTACCGCCAAAGTTAGTGGGATTGCATGACGTCTTCCACGTCTCCTCACTCAGGATGGCTCTACTGTGGCCAGAGCAGCATATATCCACTATAGAGGGGCCGGTAGCTCCTGACCGGTCAGTTAACCTAGAGCCGTTCCGGATAGACGACACGAAGATGTGAGTCCTGCGGCGCAAGAAGGTTCCGTTGGTCATAGTCCTATGGCGTAATCATGGACAGGAGGAGCACACCTGAGATCCCCTGGACTTGGTGCAGCAAAAGTATCCAGAGCTCTTTACGACATGTATAACTTAATTTTTGTTTTGGATGTTACATTTAACCACTTGCTAAAGGAACACCACAGGACTAACATGAATTTCGGGGACGAAATTTTTATTTTTATGTATTGGGATTTGTAACATCCCCCAAACGACTAGACCCCTAGAACGGTTTTGTCATGACTAGGTCATGACAAAACACTAAGATGCGCAAAGAGAACATTAGAGCTTAGGCTTGAGGTGAAAATCACTATGGTCTGCGGATAGTGATTTCTAGTTACCAAGCCTAGGGTTGGCCTTAGGGCATCGTCGTGACCCATGACCCCACCATGACGAGTCTAGCCCAGTAAAGGGATCCCCTCGTAGTACCTCAATTACCCAACCGTAAAAAGAAAAGGGGCATATTGATTATGGCGCTAGCGCCGGCGCTAGTGGCTAGCACTAGCGGTAGTGGTGGTTTAGGTGAACCGGTGAGACGAATGCTGAACCGCTGAGACAAACCAAATACCATTGAAACACTATGCAGGCGCTAGCGCTGGTAGTAGCGGTAGCGCCTGACGGTTGTCGAACCTGTTGGAACAACCCTATTACTGATTTGCGCTAGGATCATTATCTGTTGACTAGGACTATGTTGACCCCAATGTATAGTCTAAGGGTCAATGTTTTAGGCTGTCTGAGTTAGCTAGAACTTAGGAAAACTCTAAGTTTCTGTGTTCGACGAACTCCATCCTGCGTTCGACGAACTCCATCCTGGGTTCAACGAATGTCATGCTCCAGTTCGACGAACTTGTCAAGTTTTGTGTTCGACGAACTCCATTCTGCGTTCGACGAACTCCATCCTGGGTTCTACGAACGTTATGCTTTAGTTAGACAAAATTCATTCTCAGCTCGACGCACTCAGTTCTCCAGCCAGTCCAGCATTTTATCTTTCAGTTCGACAAACTCCAGTTTGAGATCGACGAACTCAGCTCTGTGGTCGACGAATAAGTAACAAGATGTTCAGTTCGACGAAAGTGCTTCTCAGTTCGACGAACTCCAGATTCAGTTCGACGAACTCAACATTAAGTTCGATGAACTCAGCTCTCAGATCGATGAATTTTCTCCTCAGCTCAAAATTTCAGAAGGATCAGTTATATTATTCTCTGAACTCAGATCGATTAATCAGCAATGGATCTATTCATTTATTTGGACTTATTCATCTATCAGATAAGTCAATATTTGATCTTTCCTTTTATTATTTCCTTTCCATTCTCTTCTCTCAAGAAAGTAGTCGTTGACACATTTTGGAAAAGAACACTTTCATGGAAAAGGAAAAAGGATTAAAGTTTATTTGCTGAATCAGATTGCAGTTCCAAGAATATCTTTTCAGAATATTTTATTCCTTAATTAAAAGATTTGAATTTCAAATCATCCAGATATTCTCTAAGGAAAAAGGATGAAGAAAAAGTTTTACAACATTACAACAAGATAAAGAGAATAGAGAAGTAACAGTCGAGAGAAAGAAATACAGGAAGTCAAAAAGCTTTTCAGATCATCTTCATCCTCAACAGCAGCAATTTCATTCTCTGAGAACAACAACACAAAATCATTCTCTCAATTTTCAGCTGCAAGTTTCTAATCTTCAAAGAGCAACAATAATCTGAGAAACTTGGTCTCTCAGATTTATCAGCTATTAAGGAAGATCATTTATATTCAAGAGGAAGCTCCATCCATTATCTGTCAAGAATTTCTATCAGACAGGGGAGCTTCACAACAACAAATCCAATAGTCTTCTCTCAGCTTGTTGATAGAGAAGAACTCCATAACCCTCTTTATCCCATCTTGTACAGGGTTCTAACTCCCTTCAAAAGTTAACCCTTTGGTGGCAGGGCACCTGATCAAAAAACCTATGGTTGGTGGCAGGGCACCTGATAAAAAACTTGTGGTTGGTGTTTGGGCACCTGATCAAAAACCCATTGGTGATAGGGCACCTGATCAAGAACCTAGTGGATTCCTACCAAGGGTGGTAGAAGAGTAGATGTACCCAGTTTGATTGGGCAACTACTATAGATCCTTGTGTCTTCTGTGTTTGTGTTAATTTTCTGTATTGTGCTGTGATCTTTATTTTGCTTTTACACTCGATATATATATATCACTATTTTAATTTCGCTATAAAAATTAGTTAAAAACTTTTAATACTCTATTCACCCCCCTCTAGAGTAAATCTAAGATCTAACCTCACTTTCAATTAGTATCAGAGGACTTTCAATTGGTATCAGAGGTTGGTTGATTGTTTACAGGATAACACCTGAATCCAAAGATCAATTAGATCTTAATTTCTTCTAGAGTTTTTCTTTTGCTAAAAACTCATGGCACAGAACAAAGAATACTCAAGCACAAGACCTCCTATGTGCAATCTTAATAAGTTTGCATTATGGAAGGCAAGGATCAAATTATATATGAATTCTATTGATGAGGATATCTTTAATGTTATTTTGAAGGACCCCCTACTCCAATAGCAACAAGTACTGAAGCAGCAACAAACAATAATGTCGTTCCACCCCCTGAGTGGACAGATGCCCAGAAGAAACAGAGAAGTGCAGATGCCAAAGCAATGAATATCTTGGCACAGACAATGTCTGATGACATAATCCAGAAGGTTATGGACTGCACCTCAGCCAGGGATATCTAGAATTCCCTCAACAACATGGTTGAAGGTTCTGCAGAAGAGTCAGAGTCTTCATCCAGCTCTTCTGAAGATGAAGATAAAGAAAATGACAAAGATCAATGCTTGGTAGCTATTTATGACTCAAGCAGTGAGTCAGAACATGCATCATCATCCAGCTCTAGTGATGATGAAGATAATGAAGATGAAAGAAATTTCTGCATGATGGCTATCAATGCCTCAGCAAACAATTCAGATGAATCAGAATCTGAAATTGATGCTGATCAGGTAATCTCTACCTTTGACTTTAATTCAAATGATTTTAAAAATGAATTCAAAACTCTTTGTTTAGATTTAATAAAATCTGAGAAGGAGATAATCTCTCTCAGAAGTAAGTTGGTTGAAATGAATCAACTGACTGAAGATAATGTCAATCTTAAGAAAGAATTGGCCGCCTCCTGAGAGCATATTGTTCTCATTGAGAACAAATTATCTGAGGCTAAGAAGTTTGAAGAATCCCTCAATGGGAGAAGTATCAAACTAATGGACATCACAAGCACTATGAATTCCAGACCAAATGACAAACTAGGCTTGGGTGCATCATCAAGTCAGCCACATCTTCTTAAGAAAAACATTCTATCTACTCCAGTAAAATTCATTTCTGCCAAGGGAGAAGTAGATAAAAATATCTCAAGCAAAGCTGTTAAGAATAAAAGAATTCAAAAGAATTCGTCGAACGACGATCGACGAAATCACATGAATTCATCGAACGTAGATTGACAAAAGCTGAACACAGGATTTCAGTATAACTATCCATCGAACGACGCTCGATGAAATTACTCTAATTCGTCGAACGACGATCGACAAACTCACCAGAATTCGTCGAACGGAAAATATACTGCATATCAGAAGAATTCTTATTCTCAACATACTAAAAATCCTTTTACTGAGTGGATCATTCCTCCAAGGAGATATCATCAACAAGGCTATAAGGATCATCCTGAGATTTCGTATATTTCTGATTTTTGTGGAAAGACAAAAGGACCCAATGTAGTCTGGGTCAAAAACAACTAGTTCGTTTTCTGTTTTGCAGGTACAAGGCTATCCAAACATAAAAGAACAATGGTATTTGAATAGTGGGTGCTCAAAGCATATGACAGGAAACAAGACCAACTTAAGCAACTACAAGGCAAAGCCTGGACCCAAAGTGATTTTTGGAGACTCCAACTGTGGACAAACCAAAGGCTATGGAAAAATCAAAGTTGGAGCAGTTACCTTCAAAGAGGTAGCACATGTCAAGGGTCTCAAGCATAAACTCATTAGCATAAGCCAGTTATGTGATGAAGGTTATCATGTAACTTTTAACCATTCCTTATGTCTTATTACCATTAATAAAAACATTAATGTGTTATCTGGTATTAGACATGGAAATATTTATTTAGTCAATTTTGACTCTGCCAATTCAAACATTTGTTTATTTAATTCAATAAGTAAAACAAATGAATTATGGCATAAAAGGCTAGGACATATTAACCTTAGAACTATATCTAAGCTTTCTAAGGACAATTTTGTTAGAGGACTGCCTTCTGGTTCATACAGGAAGGACTCTGCAGGGCTTGTCAATTAGGAAAGCAGACCAAGAGTAGTTTTAAATCTTTATCCAAGAGTGATTCACCTAGGATTCTGTACTTACTGCATTTGGATCTCTTTGGACCCACTGCAATACAGAGTCTAGGAGGGAGGCATTACACTTTAGTTATTGTAGATGACTTCTCAAAATTCACTTGGGTGTTCTTTCTTAGGAACAAGTCTGACACCTTCAGTGTTCTGACAGACTTTCTCAGGTCCACCAAGATTGAGTACTCTACTCTAGTTGCATTGATCAGAAGTGATCATGGCACTGAGTTTGAATCTCTTCTAATGAGAGAATTCTGTGG
This sequence comes from Dactylorhiza incarnata, assembly GCA_033032865.1. Taxonomy (NCBI): domain Eukaryota; kingdom Viridiplantae; phylum Streptophyta; class Magnoliopsida; order Asparagales; family Orchidaceae; genus Dactylorhiza; species Dactylorhiza incarnata. The sequence continues at coordinate 939,159 of JAWHQI010000210.1, forward strand.
AAAAGAAGGGACCAGGCAATGTTTCTCTGCTCCTAGAACTCCTCAACAAAATGGGGTAGCTAAAAGGAAAAATAGAACACTAATTGAATCAACAACAACATTGCTTATTGATGCTCACTTGCCAATCTCTTTTTGGGCAGAGGCAGTGAACACAACAAATTATGTGTTGAACATAAGTCTGATACATAAACTTAAGGGTAAAACACCCTATGAATTACTTAAGAATAAAAAGGCTAAGTTTAACTATTTTAAGATTTTTGGCTGTAAATGCTATGTGCATAACAATGATAAGTAATATCTAAGGAAATTTGAAGCAAAGTCTGCTGAATGTATATTCCTTGGATACTCTCTTTCTAGTAAGGAATATAGAGTTTACAACAAATCAACTCTTAAGATAGAAGAGTCCATGCATGTATCTTTTGATGAAACTAATATGTTAAATGAGGAGAGGAATACCACCTCTACCAAAGATACTTTGCAGGTACCAACTCTATGTGAAGAGCTTAATGTATTAGATCTACAGAGTAAAGGTTCTCCACTTGCATCAAATGAAATTATTGAAGATAGTGAAGAAGAGGATAATCCAGATCTTGCTGATAATTCAAATCAAGTGACAGCTGATCATATCCCTCCAGAGGAAACTATTGTTGAACCAACTCCAACTGATGATCACATAACAGTTTGAGATCATCCAATATCCCAAGTCATTGGAGATATCTCAGCAGGTGTTCAAACAAGGCATCAACTACACCAAAATTAGATGCATACTTTTTTCCTATCACAAGTTGAACCTCAATCCATAAAAGATGCAAAATAAGATCCAAACTGGATTCTTGCAATGCAAGAGGAACTCAACCAATTTGAAAGGAACAAGGTTTGGGATTTGGTTCCAAGACCAAAGAGCCATCCAGTTATTGGCACTAAATGGGTCTTCAGGAACAAGCTTGATGATCAAGGCTTCATATCAAAAATAAAGCAAGATTGGTAGCCCAAGAATACTCTCAGGAAGAAGGAATTGATTATGATCAAACTTTTGCTCTTGTTGCTAGACTTGAAGCTATAAGGATATTTCTTGCCTTTGTTGCATTCAAGAAATTCAAAGTATATCAGATGGATGTGAAGAGTGCTTTTCTGAATGGAGTTATCAAAGAAGAAGTTTATGTGGAACAACCACCAGGTTTTATCTCTCCAACTCACTCTTCCTATGTGTTTAAGATTAATAAAGCTCTCTATGGTCTCAAGCAAGCTCCCAGAGCATGGTATGAGACCCTAGCTAATTTTCTTTTGGAGAACAAATTCTGTAGAGGCATTGTTGATAAAACCTTATTTTTCAGGATACATAAAAATCAAACATTACTAGTTCAAATCTATATAGATTATATTATTTTTGGCTCTACTGATTCAAATCTATGCAAAAGGTTCTCTGACCTAATGCAATCTAAATTTGAAATGAGTAGTATGAGTGAGTTATCTTACTTCCTTGGCCTTCAAGTGAAGCAAACTCCAAATGGCATATTCATATCACAATCTAAGTATGCTAAGGAATTAGTGAAAAGATTTGGTATGTCTGATGCTTCCACTATGAAAACACCCATGCCCTCCAATGCTGTTGTTGACAATGATGAATCAGGGAAACCTGTTGATCAGAAAGTATATAGAGCAATTGTTGGCTCATTACTTTACTTAACAGCTAGTAGACCAGACATAATGTTTGCTACTTATATTTGTGCTAGTTTCCAAGTTAACCCCAAAGAATCTCACCTTATTTGACTAAAAAGAAATTTGAGATATATAAAGGGTTGTCCAAATCTAGGACTCTGGTATCCAACTGCATCAGAATTTGAATTAATTGGATTCTCAGATTCTGATTATGCTGGATGCAGAGTAGATAGGAAAAGCACATCAGGAACTTGCCAGTTCCTTGGTGATAGGCTAGTGTCTTGGTTTTGTAAGAAACAGACATCTGTGTCTACATCAACAGCTGAAGCAGAATATATTGCTGCTGGCAGTTGCTGCTCACAGATATTGTGGATACAAAATCAACTTCTAGATTATGGTATCAATCTAAATAAGTCAATTATATTTTGTGACAATACTAGTGCAATATCTATAGCATAAAATCTAGTACTCTATAGTAGGACTAAACACATAGAAATTAGGCATCACTTTATCAGAGATAATGTGGATAAAAATAAAATTTGTCTACAATTTATTCCTACTGACTTACAAAGAGCTGATATTTTCACCAAACCATTGGATGAAAAGAAGCATATTTTCTTTATAAATCAGCTAGGAATGATAGATGGAGATTCAATCAATTAAAAAAATTATATCTTTTATTTATCCCTCAATGTACCCTTGTTTTGAAGTAAGTTCAGTAGGTTTGCAGTCAAAACAGCTGATACAAGCTCTCAATCTCAGCTGAACCGCTGAGACAAGGCCTAGGGCCACTGAGAAGTTGTCTGGGGGACATCTAATAGCCGTCGGAGATCGACAAAATCTAGTAGTTCGTCGAACGGAGATCGACGAAGCCTACTTCAGAGATCGACGAAGTCATCTAGATCGTCGAACTGAGATCGACGAAAATTAATTTTTTCGTCGAACGCAGTTTGATGAAGCCTATGACTCTGATCTCTTTCCTTATAATCAAACTTTGATTTCTTTTTGACTTTGTGCCTACAGAAATTGCTTCTCCTTCTAGTTCCTTTGAACTTGATCTTTTTTTTCTTTTGCAGGAACAATGGCAATCTTTCTTCTAAAATGGCATCCTTCCCTACCTCCTCTTCAAATGTCCCCTCTTCTAGGGGCCTAGCTTCAGGTCTCCCTAAAACTAGGCAGGGGGGATATTTTTATGAAGAAGCTCCAGTTTCAGGGGGAGATGCTTTATGAAGAAGCTCCTTTCGATGCAGTGAATGATGATTCAATGATGATTGATACTGTTTCAGATATGGTTTTGATAGAAGCAGTTTCAGTTCTTGATGAAGAAGTTCCAGATCATGCAGATGCAGATTCAGTTATGGTGTTTGATATAGCAGATGCAGTTTTTGATAAAGAAGATTCAGATATGACAAATTCAACTCAGATCAACAAAGCCAAAGCAGAAAGCAAGGATTTCTCTCAGTATTCTATAATGTCAGATTTCAGAAAGCAAGAATTTGAAAGTGTAAAGTCTTCTAAACCTAGAGTACTGTATTTCTGCTGAAATGATTTAATTTCTGTTAGATATATATGCTCTATGTTTTGTTTGTTTTAATTTTGTCAAATAGTGTCCTAACCCAAATAGGGGAGATTGTTGGAACAACCCTATTACTGATTTAGGCTAGGATCATTATCTGCTGACTAGGACTATGTTGACCCCAATGTATAGTCTAAGGGTCAAGGTTTTAGGCTATCTGAGTTAGCTAGAACTTAGGAAAAACTCTAAGTTTCTGCATTCGACAAACTCCATCATGCGTTCAACGAACTCCATCCTGGGTTCGACGAACGCCATGCTCTAATTCGATGAACTTGCCAAGTTTCTGTGTTTGACGAACTCCATTCTGCGTTCGATGAAATCCATCAAAGGTTCGACGAATGTTGTGCTTCAGTTTGACGAACTTCATTCTCAGCTCGACGCACTCAGTTCTCCAGCCAGTCCAGCAGTTTATCTTTCTGTTCGACGAACTCCAGTTTGAGATCGACGAACTCAGCTCTGTGGTCGACGAATAAGTAACAAGATATTCAGTTCGACGAAAGTGCTTCTCAGTTCGACGAACTCCAGATTCAGTTCGACGAACTCAACATTCAGTTTGACAAACTCAGCTCTCAGATCGACGAATTTTCTCCTCAGCTCAAAATTTCAGAAGGATAGGTAATATTATTCTCTGAACTCAGATCGACTAATCAGGAACGAATCTATTCATTTATTTGGACTTTTTCATCTATCAGATAAGTCAATATTTGATCTTTCCTTTACTATTTCCATTCCATTCTCTTCTCTCGAGAAAGTAGTCGTTGACACATTTTGGAAAAGGATACTTTCATGGAAAAGGAAAAAGGATTAAAGTTTATTTGCTAAATCAGATTGCAGTTCCAAGAATATCTTTTCAGAATATTTTATTCCTTAATTAAAAGATTTGAATTTCAAATCAGTCAGATATTCTCTAAGGAAAAAGGATGAAGAGAAAGTTTTACAGCATTACAGCAAGATAAAGAGAATAGATAAGTAACAGTCGAGAGAAAGAAATATAGGAAGTCAAAAAGCTTTTCAGATCTTCATCCTCAACAACAGCAATTTCATTCTCTGAGAACAACAACACAAAATCATTCTCTCAGTTTTTAGCTGCAAGTTTCTAATCTTCAAAGAGCAACAACAATCTGAGAAACTTTGTCTCTCGAATTCATCAGCTATCAAGGAAGATCAATTATATTCAAGAGGAAGCTCCATCCATTATCTGTCAAGAATTTCTATCAGACAGGGGGAGCTTCACAACAACAAATCCACTAGTCTTCTCTCAACTTGTTGATAGAGAAGAACTTTATAACCCTCTTTATCCCATCTTGTACAGGGTTCTAACTCCCTTCAAAAGTTAACCCTTTGGTGGCAGGGCACCTGATCAAAAAACCTATGGTTGGTGGCAGGGCACCTGATCAAAAACCTATGGTTGGTGTTTGGGCACCTGATCAAAAACCCATTGGTGATAGGGCACTTGATCAAAAACCTAGTGGATTCCTACCAAGGGTGGTAGAAGAGTAGATGTACCCAGTTTGATTGGGGAACTACTATAGATCCTTGTGTCTTCTGTGTTTGTGTTTATTTTCTGTACTGTGTTGTGATCTTTATTTTGCTTTTACACTCACTCTATACACATATATATATCACTATTTTAATTCCGCTATAAAAATAAGTTAAAAACTTTTAATACTCTATTAACCCCCCCTCTAGAGTAAATCTAATATCTAACCTCACTTTCAGTTAGTATCAGAGGACTTTCAAAACCGGCAAGCATTACGACGCCGAGGGGCTAACGCTGGCGCTAGCACTAGCACCGGTGGTAGCTAAACCGACGGAAGACGGCCAGGACTCGTTTTGCTGGCCAAATTCATGGCCAAGGGAGTACAAGAGTCCTCCCAATTGATGGAGGTCCATTCCCTTTATCAAATAGAAGAATATTAAGGGTTTTTCCAACCTTTAAAGAGGGTGAAATGAGTGACCTTTGGAGGTGGCCGAAATTTCCACCATGAATGGTGTTAATGGAGGAATTCCAAGCTTCATCTCCTCCCCACCAGGATTTGGCTCTTTAAAAGGGCTCAAGGGGTGGAGGGAATAAGTTTCCCCCATTTTCTAGAAGAATTCTCTTAACTAGGCACCTACCGACTGGCACCCGAGGGCTCTCGACCAACCATGGCGGACCGGCGATCGATATGGCTACAAGCCACAATTCAGGTCCTCCACTCTTATCTATTTTTTAGTGGGTAGATCTTATCATTTTGGCCACTAGATTTGGGGCCAATTGGTCTTGAATCGGCATGGACGGAAGCTTGTGATCAAGCTTTCTTCCCTCATTTAAAAATCTGGATTCCGACCGCCTCCGGCCGGCCAACCACCGCACATCGCCGGCCGCCACCTCAACGGAGGTGGTGGAGGCATTGGCCAATCGGGAGAGCATCTAGGCGGCCGGGAAATCACCTCCCAAGTTGCTACAGGATGGGCCAACCATGGTCGTTGGCTGATTGGAGAAGATGAAGGGATGCCCTTCGTTTGCGCTCTAAGAACTATGCAAGTTATGTAGTGATATATTTGATATTCCTATTTCTGCCCTTTTACTGGCAGTAGTTAGAAATAATTATAGAAAATACTTACTCTCCCCTGATGTAAAAGTGACCAACACCAAAGTTGTAGCCCTTGGTGTGTACTTAAATTTAAAATTTGTTTCAGCCCAAAAGGAGCAAGGTAGCTCCCTGTAGAGCCATTTTAGTGGGGCTGGTCCATAGTGTAGGACAACCACTATTTCTCGCATAACTTTTGAATGGGAAATTCTATTGACTTGAAAATTGAAACATAGGCTATTTGTACCTACATCCTTAACATATTCAAAGATGAGAATTTTTAGAAAACATGTTTCTAAGGTTTTTGTAATAATTTAATATTTCATATATTATTTAATTATAGGGTCTAATGACCTCCAATACCCTCCAAATTTTGGTGGGTGCTTTTTAGGGTTATTATGTGACCCTGGTAAAAATTTCAGCCCAATTGGGGCTGAATTGGTGGGGTAATTTGTTAACCCAAGTTTGGTTAAACTAGGTCAAACTAAGACAAAAGTGCACATGATGGAATTAGGTGGCCAAATCTCATCAAGGAGGGGTGAAACTTTGGCCACTGGTTTAGGATCACATAAGACACCCCCATGAGTAATTAAGGAGTTTAACCTTAGGGTTGCACTTTAAGCCTTGTGAAGGACATAGGGGCATCTGTCTTTGGATGGTCATGAAACTTGGTGGATAAGTTTATGAGGTGTAAATATTCCCTAGGAAATTTTAAGAGAATTTTAGGACCACTTATCCCCTCTGATTTAGGTTATAACCTTTTTAGGTTACCTTTTTATAAGTAAAATTTACCTGCCCAAATTATCTTGGATGTTGATGAAAGTTTGGTAGATTGCATAAAATTATGATATAGATCTCTGGTAATTTTTGTGTAATTATTGAATTAATTTAATTAGCATTTCATTCACAAGTCATCTATTTGATCTTAAGAATATAATAAATAATTAATGGCTAAATACCCTCTAGAAAATTATGAAACTTGGTGGTAGGACGTTTTAGGGCTATAGAGAGCCCAGTGAATTTTTGTATAATTTTTGGAATTATTTATCAGTAGGTTCCTTCATAATTTTCCCTAGTATGGGTTTACTTGAAATATTCATTTATGTTATTAATTAGTATTGATAAATTCTGAAATTTGGCCAGTAGACTTTTCTGATTGTTATAAAGATCTGGTAATTTTCCCATGATTTTAAGACAAGTATTTTTGGTGGTTCCTTCTTTAACTCACGATATTGGAAAATGGTTTAATATTTTAATTAGAGGTCGAAACATTACTGTAAAATTGTGATATTTTGTATTTGCTATTATTTTGATTTCATAGATTTTTCATAAGTTTGTGGTGGTCATATCATAAGAGGATTTTATACTTCAAGTTCAATTTTCTTATTGGGTTAATGTTGAGGAAAATTGAAATAAATGCCAAATAATTAGGGAAAAATGTGATTCTCTGGATCTAGTCTTGGAATATCATGAAGGACTCCCAGTAATAATCTTGAGTTAGTTGGATGAATATTTGGGGTACCTCCTCTTATGCAACTCATATAATTTATTTGGTCTGCGCATAGTAAAACTGTAAAACTTGAGTAATTTATGGATCATTAGGTGGGAATGGAAGGTAGACGGTGTACCTAGTCTATTAGAAAGGATGTGAGGTCACCATTAGGAATCTATATGTTGGGCGTACCCGATAAGCTAAGGGGTAAGGTCGCGTTCGGGACCGACGAAAGATCGTCTTTCCCCTTAGAGGGTCATAAAATACTTAGGGTAATCCAAATGTAATGACAAGGAGGGTATTCTTACGGGTAGAAACTAATAACACTAAGTGCTTTGGAAAGGGAGCTTTGGGGTGTCATCCCATTATAGTTCCTAGTACCATAGCGAGCCCCTTACCGGGTAATCCTCGGGAAGTCCATGGTTAACCCTAAATTATAGGAATAAGATGATGTTCATGACTAACTTAAATAATACACGCACCCACACCCCCGTGTTTGCGGGAGGATAGTCGGTTTAGAATCACTAGCGGTAGGCTCGGTGGTTGTTAGCACGGACGGGTTAGTATGGCGAGCCGATGACTCAGAAGGTTATGATGACGGGCAGGTTAGCCCGGGGAGCTTGTGGCTCAGGATATAGTAAGACATATTGTATGTGCATAAGGTGGTGGGTCTTTGGTGTTGACTGTCATCGCACCGACGTCGATACTTTGGCTCGGTAAGTGTGGATGGCACTTTACCAAGAAAAGTCTGGTGGACTGGCCAACAAGAGTATGTAGGAGCTCCACTGTTGTGTCCTTAGCATTGAGGTGTACGATAGGTCTAGGTTAGGTAGTGCTGATACCGACCTAGAGGTGGGCGAGGCCTAACCCACCGCTTCCATTTGCTACTATGGAAGTATCCTGAGAGTTTTGCTAGCTCCAAAAAGGGGGAACTAAAGGTCTGTGCCCATAGAGTCGTAGTGTGTGAGTTACACTTATATGAACATAACGTTAAACTGCATACTTTGCATGACATAGCATAAGCATTGCATTTCAACCCTTACCCCTACCATATAAATTGGTTATGGGATTCTTTATACGATGGGCCCTGCTAAACGACCCTTTGGTCTATAGGTTTGTATGAGCATTCTTATAAATCAAAGGTTACTTTACTATTCTTACTTACTGTCCTTTACATGCTCTTTACTATGCTATATTTACTGCTTTAATTATATATATATATGCACCTGTGTAGTGGTAGTTGTTCCTGTAGCTAGGCCACGCCACCACCTTTATTTTTACCCCTTGCTATCCTCCGCTTCCTCCTCCCGCTCGGTGCCTAGGGCCACTGGGGATGGAGGGGGGGGGGGGGGGGGGGGGGATGAGGCTTAGTCTTTTTGACTAACGGTCGGTGGACCTTATCATTTTAGGGGACCGAGGAGACGCAACAACACCAGAGGCCGGTGCAGATGGAGGCGGGACAGTCTAGCACGGGAGCACCGATGACAGGATCTATGAGTGTTTTGTTAGTTTTAGTAGATTATGCTTCCGCGAGTGAATTTTGTAGTGAGGCTATGATGTACTGGGCTTGAGTCCTTCTACTATTATCTTTTATTCAGTTACTGTAAGTGGACATCTCTTTTGATGGTTTTATTTTCTATGTGATGTGGACTTGAACTTCTATGAGTTTGTTTAAGCTTTGCTTCTTCTATGATCGATATGCCCGGCTGGATCAGCATTTTTTAGTGGCGACCTTCCCGAGCGAGAGTGTCACCGCAAAGCGGCGGTTTTGGGCATGAGACCCGGGTTTTTGAAAGAAAAAAATGGGGTCTTACACTCTGCACAATCAAATGGTCTACCTCCAGCTTTTTGGCCATCTCGATGATCTGGGTAGACGTGCCATTCGATATGAAAAGTAGAGTCTGTCTCAATGAATCCCTGAGACCTTGATAGAATCTCTTAGCGTACTTCCTCTCATCCAAGTCATGTACCCCTGTAAATCTGGCCAGGTGGGAGAACTCCCTATGGTATTCAATTACTGACCGGGTCCCCTGACAGAGGTTCAAGAACCTCTCTTCTAGCTCGTCCCTATCTGTGGTAGATACAAAGTGCTCTAAGAAGACATCACTGAACTCGTCCCATGAGATATATGACATCTCCCGATCTGCAAAAGTGGAGTCCAACACTGACTTCCACCATCTTTTGGCATGTGCATCCAAAGCAGATGCTGCCAAGGGAACAACTCTGTTGACTGGGCAGCTGATGCCGGCTAGCATCTCCTGAATCGAATCAAGCTACTCCTCCGTCTTGACAGCATTTTCTGTTCTATGGTACATTGGGGGAGCCAAACTCTTGAAGGCATTTAGCCAATTTGATCCGGGGTTCGGCTGTGCGGCCGGAACCTACTGAGATCTGAAGACATCCAGAATAGCCGTCAGAGTTTTCCCCAGCTCCGTCTGCTGAAAAGGGGTGGTAGTCGGAGGAGGAGGGACAACACATTGTGGATCAGCGAACTGTGGGGACTACACAAAAGTAAGGTTGTATTAGAATTGGCTTAACTCAATGCTTAAATGGACTATTTTCTATGATTTTTACACATGGGCACACCATAGCTTCCGCTGCTTAGTTTGTCCGCAAACTAAAGCTTGAGCGGGGTGGCCTAGTGTTATGGACTTCTTTCTCTTATGATCGTTTGTCAAGTGATACCAGTTTGTAAGACCCCCCTTACTAAGAGGGATACCCAGGCCTTATGCCCAGAACCGCCGCCTTACGGATGACACCAACACTCGGGTTAGCCTCCACCGCAAGACGCCGATCCTGCCGGCTAGTACGATCATTTAACCTTTAGGCCAATAGAGAATTGAAGCATATAAAAGAAATGAACAAGTCCACAATCATAAAATCTCATAAATGTATATAAGTAGTCCAGTAATGAGCACAAAAGAGAGTAAGGGCTTATGCCCGGTACATAGCCAAATGAAAACAACAAAAGAGTCACTCTCTCTGAACATCTCAATGCGGAAGCTAAACACTCTCATCATCAATCACCTGACTTGTAGTAGATGTAGTGCGCGACATCTGCTCCTCAAGTCCTGCCACCTCGTTCAGCTGGTGCTCCAGCTTCTCGGACTCCTACGGTCACAACCGACCGTTAGTCATAAGACTAAGCTAATTTTTTCCCCGCCTCCCCCCACGACTCCTAGGTACCGAGCGGGAGGAAGGAATTGAAGCAGAGGACAACAAATATAGTAACAACAATAAGCAGGTGACAATGGAATCTACGCTAGCAAGTATATTCATGACAAGGTAAACTATACTAGCAATATAAGCAGGTAAGCAGTAATAAAAGAAGTAAAGTAAAGTAAAGCAGTGCGACTCAGGTAAGTAAACCAGTATATTTATTCTACCATCACATAAGTAACTTAACTTATATGAATGCCCATACAAACTTATAAGTTAAGGTTTCCGAAATAATAACTTATCATATAAAAGAGCTCATACTAATTTATATGATAAGGGTATTCAAGTTATGTTCTAAGGTTTATGTATGATATGATGTGCATGCTATGCTATGATTCATACAAGTGCAACTCACACACACACTCTGTGATCACAGACCTTTTGTTCCCAATTTTTGGAGCTAGATTCACTCTCTGGTACCACCATTGTGGCTACGACAGCAGTGGAGCGGGTGCCTCCACTTCCTAGGCGGGTATACACACTACCAGGCCCAGACCCTTCGTACGCCTCTATACACATCCTAGGTGCACTCTAGAGTTTTGCGTACTCTTTGCTGGAACCCACCAGTCTTTAAGGTCGGGTGTACGTTTTCAGGGATTGTCCTCCAGACCGCAGCATTAACAACCTACTAGCCCCTCAAACCCTCACATTGGCCTAAGTCAACGTACTTCCATCGGTGTGATGACCGGTCCAGTACTGAAGACCCGCCACTAATTATGCACATGCAAGTTATCACAACCCGAGCCTCCAGCTCGTAGGACCAAGCTGTCCTGATATACAACATCCCGAGCCTCCAGCTCGCAGGGCTAACCCGTCCTGATATCTAACTTCCCATCCCTTAACTCGGAATGAAGTTTACCATACCTCTTATTCATTTAGTTAGACTACTCTTGCCTAATTCTTGTTATACTTAGAAGTTTAGGGTGAATCCTGGACTTCCCGAGGTCTACCTGGTGAAGGGCTCACAACGGTACTAGGGAATACGATTGGCTGAAGCCCAAACCTTCCTTTCCAAGACAATTACTTTTATTAGTGGCTACCCATTTCCAAGACCCACTCTCCTTATTACTCTTTATAACTTAAATGCTTTATGACTTATCTTTCACTCTATTCTTAAGCAAACGTTCTCTTGAACGATGCTCAACACATAAGCTCTCCCATCCTCTAAATCTAGTACGAATGTTCTCCAAATATTCCACAACTTCTAGGGGCTGATATGAATGGTATAACACTACTATGATCCAAGTTTTACTGATTTTCTATATGAACTTGCCAATCAAATCATCACATTTAGTTTTTACTATTCGTAGTCCAAAATGAGAATGACTAAATTTGATTCCTATAAAGCAATCTAAAACATATCATGTCTAATTGAGCTACAATTCATACTATATGTCCATATTGGGTAATTTAAGAAGTGTCCAGATTTTTAACATATTTCAAATTAATTTGACCTCTATTTAAAATTCATTAATCATTTGACATGTTCCAAATTACAAAGGAAGTATTATGTAAGTAATTTCAATCTTGCTAATAAAATTTCCAGAGACGATTGATGACAAAATAACATGATTCCATAGTTCCACAATTTTTCAGAGAATTTATAATCATAATTTCCATATAAAATAAAAGGGGTAAAATGTAACTTTACACAGCAAGTACTAATTTATGTCTTCCAAAAATTCTGAGAAAATTACTAGAGTATTATCATGACCCAAAAAGATCCTATCCCAAATTTCATAATTTTCCAGAAACATTTCACCATAGATATTTCATAAATTAAAAGTGTGACAAATTGAATATGAGGAATTTTACCATGTGTAATACATTCAAAAATTCTATCAAAAATTCTAGAGGTTCATATTCATATTTTAAATGATTTTCCAGAGTTTCACAATTTTCCACAAGGTATTAGCCTTAAACATTTCACTAATACATAAGTTTGGCATAATTCAAATTTATCAAGTACTTAGGATTTTTGATGCTAAAAATCCTAATTTTTTTTCCTGAGTTAAAGTATTATGTCATAAAGAGGGTGTGGCCAAAATCTCAGAGGCTAACACTAAGCCATATATGCCAAATACACAAAATATCCTTTTTGGCTATATGCACACCATATCACATAATAGGCAAAGACATGCAAGTGGAATTACCCCACTTGCAGAGGTCCAATTGCTTCCAAATTTTAACCAGAGTTTACTAATGGTCTATCAAGCATGAAACCTAAATTTGTGTTCATTTGGAGTTTCACCACTCCATATATTTCATTTATTATATTAATTGAATAATGAACAAAACTATAGGGAAATATCCTCCAAAAATTCACAATTTTTGGCAGGGGGTACTTCAGGGCATACCTCATGCATGCCCAAAATTTCAAGTCATTTCGATATATATTTCTCTCAAAATTTAAATTTAAATGTCTAGGGCTCCCTAGGTACACGTCTCATAATAATGGGTGCCCAAGGAGCTACAGGGCTCCAAATGAGCTGATTTAAATTTCTAAATAAAGTAGACCCTCATTTCTAAAAAAGTTATCTCTGGCCATTTTTCATGAAATGGCTTCTAAGGGCCTCAAAATAATTAATCTAGGTACTAAAATTAATATGACAAATTAATACACATGAAATTAATTATAATGATTTGGTATGCACAAATCTTAAAGCAGAATCGGACGATTCCTGCTCATCTTCTTCCTCCAGCCAGCGGTGGAGATTTTTGGTTAAGAACAATATAAATCCAAAATGGTAAACCACCATTTCTACTTTGATTTGAAAAATGGAAGAAGGGGGAAGCTAGCACGAGGGGAGGGGAGGAGAAATCGGACCTGAATGGGGGCTTGGGATCGCGTGATCCGTCGGGGCGGCATGTTTCTCCGGCGAGCTTGCTGGAGCTTCTTAAGTTGTGAGGAAGAAGAAGGAAAGATGATAATAAGTCTCGGGTGAGGGAAAGGGGTTTCAAGCTAAGGTAGGAGAGAGAAAATAAATGGCTGATTTGATTTGGAATTAATGGGAAAAATTAATGGCAAAGACTTTTTCTCTTGCTCGGATTGGACAAGACATCCATGTGTCATTTTCTTATTGGCCAAAGCCACCTACCAGCCTTGAAATAATCAAAGATATAATATTTAATTTATATGCATCGGGATGTAGCATTTCCCAGCTGCTGCAAACAATCGACGGGATGGTCCCGTCGATCGATGGGAGGTCCCGTCGTTTGAGGGGATGGTCCCGTCGATTTTGACTTAACTCCACAAAGAAGCAGCTTACATAGTTGCTTCCTACGATCGTCGGGACCAAGGATGGCCCCGTCAATCGACGTGGTCGACGGAATGGTCACGTCGATTTGACTTAAAGATAAAAATATACAGAAGTAAGATGCAGCCGACAATCGACGGGATGGTCCCGTCGATCGACGGGATGTTCCGGTCGATTTTGACTTAATGATAAAGAAGCAGCAAATTAGTTGTTGCTGTCAATCGACGGGATGGTCCCGTCGATCGACGGGATCGACGGGATGGTCCCGTCGATCGACGGGATCGACGGGATGGTCCCGTCAATTTTGACTAATGATATAAAGAATATATATTTACCCAACTGATATCGCCGATCGATGGCATGGTTCCGTCGATCGATGGGATGGTCTGTCGATCGATTGGATGGGCCATCGATTTTGACTTAGTCACACAAAATTTTCTTCTTTCAAACCTAAAATTAACCGTGGTTGACTTGCCTCCTTTAGTGGACCATATGTGAGTTCTCTCAACTCAATGTGGCCTAAAGTCAATACTTAGCTCAAGGCCACCTCACTCACCACATGTCCGACACTAATTGAAGTCAAGGGGTCTAGTAGGAAATGTGATGTTACAAACTGTGTTCTTACCGGTACCATGACCATGCTTTTCTTTGACCCTTTGGCCTTCAAAGCTACGGACTTCTCTTTTCCAGAAGTCATGTTGCCTTCTTCTCCAGCTTTCCTGATGCCGAGCTTTAACTCATTGGAAAGAAGCTTCCCAAAAATAATTTGTGGCTCCATAGTGGCCAGCTTCCCAAATTCTCTGATGACAATGGACTTGGTATCCCATTCTTTCGTCAGGTATCACAAGAACTTGTGATTCAGTTAACCCACGGTGAATTCCCGATCATAGTTCCTAAGACTGTTGACGATCTTGAAGAACTTCTAATACGTGTGAGAAATAGATTCCCTTGGATCCTGCTTGAATGATTCATATTCTTGATTGAGCAGAGATCTTCGATCATCCTTTACTTCTTCCGTACCTTCCATCTAGACGACAAGAGAATCTCACATCTCTTTAGCAAATTTGCAATGGAAGAGATTCTGTAGCATAGAATCATCCACAACACTAGCAATTATATTCTTAGCCTTCTTGTCTAAGGCGACATGAGCAATCTCGTCCTTCGTCAAATCAAGCATCTTCTTGGGAACTTGTATAGCAGGGTTGATTGTAGATGCCTTCATTGGAACATAAGGATCTTCCTCAACTATCTGAAAGATTCTTGGGTCGGCAACTTCCATATTAAACTTGACTCTTTCCTTCCACATGGGGAAGTTCTCCTTAGTGCATGCAGGCAGCTTCATGGAAGAATCCTTGTTCTTATCCATTCTGGACATGGTGCCTTTGAACAACTAGATGGAGGAGTTTGTTCAAGGTGTTATCCTCTTAACGAACAACCTACCTCTGATACCAATTGAAAGTATCTAATTGCTACCTAAATCACCTAGAGGGGGTGAATATGTGAGTTTTATGGCTTTAAGCGGACTTAAAAACCTTAAACAGAAGCGCACAGAAATAAAAAACACACATACAAACACGAAGATTTTATAATGGTTCCCTGATGTGGGTAGTCCACTTTCCCTCCTCACCTATCTAGCACGATTGGCTAGACTAGGCTACTTCACTATTCTCAGATTATGAATAATCCTACAACTCGGAGTAAAACTCCTACAAACTCGGAGAACAAAACTCTCCTACAAAATTGATCCTCTAAACTAGGATCTACAAAGATTCCGAAGATAAAACTTCCTACAATAATATGTAAAAAACAAGTACTTTGGATTGAAAATCCAATCTCTAAGAATCTCAAGGAGATTCTACTTCTTCAGATCTGAAATAAAATAGGTCTTCTTCTTCCTTGAAATCCATGAAGTCTTGAACTTGAGAGGAGAAGAAGAAATCCTTTTTCTTGAATGATTTGATCTGAACACTTGAGGGAGACAACAAGATCTAAACTAAACTTCAGAGAGATTTAGATCTGAGATCTTGTTGAAACCAAACTTCTGAGAAGAATCGCACGAGAGTTTTGTTGGCAGCGGAAAAATCTTTTGCGAAAATGAGAATAGCCGACAATGACGATTTGCGATTTTTTAAGTTAGGCACGATTAGGGTTGAACGAAATAACCCTTCAATATTTATATCGATCCTTCTTAAACGGCTATAAACAAAACTTACGAAAAAAGCACCACGTGTACTATCCATAGAGGAAGCCCTACAGAAAAGCTGTCTGTGAATTTGAAAATATGCGCTCTATCTTCATTCGTCGAGTGAGAAGAATTACCCGATGAATTCATTTCATCACTCAACGAATACACTTCATCTACGTATAAGAACGCGGTGACTTCATTCGTCGAGTAAAAAGAATTACTTGACGAATTCTCACTCGACGAATTCTCACTCGACGAATTCTCACTCGACGAAGTCACTTTGAGAATCGATGACAAAGGCTTAACTTCAGGCTGAGACGGGAAGAAACTACAGTATAGATTTCTTGTGAAGTAAAGGATTACTCGACGAAAATATATTATTACTTGATGAAGATACTTAAGTAAAATTTATTCCATTCCTTTAAACAGCAACAACTTCTCCTTAGCTTTTCCTTAGTGTTTGATAGTGAAGTACACCCCAATAGAGAGATTTCACATGAGTCAACAATTTGGTCTACACAATGAGGAATTACATTGCATAGGCATGTGTTTAATGACCCATTAAAACTTGACATTGGTTTGTACTTAGCAATTAATATCCTGCAAACACATAACTAAAATGCCACATCAAATACAATATCAATTCATCTTAGTTTAAGGGATACTTCTTCAAATCAAGGCTATTGTGGCTACAATAACTAACATGTGTCACAACAAGGCGGCGGTTCTGGGCATAAGACCCAGTGCAAATGCAAAAAAATGGGGTCTTACAAAAGCGGGAGATAGAGGAGACAGAGCAAGCTAAAGATATCACAGGCACTTCCTCGATCATATGGAAATCCGCACGGTGCTCTAGTGAGAGTACTTTTAATTTTGATAGCCTCGATAACCACTTGAGGGATGTAGAGAAGGGGCCATTACTGAAGTGGGACCCCAAAGGTAAGAGCGTGGCGCTAAGCACTACTCTTCCCACTTGGAAGGAGAGTGATAGGGACACCACTGATTCCTTTGTGGTATCCTCAATGTTATATGGTCGGGAATGTCTGAGCAAACTTGAAAGAGTTCTTGTGGACAATCTACCTTATATGTCCGCATAGACAACACTAAGGAATGCGGCCCTCAATCACCATACTGGTTACACACTTAACAATGTTCTTGACAAGATTTAAGAAATGTAGAAACAACTCAAAGTGATAATGATTTGTAGTAGCGGTTATAGGCTTCCTATCCATGTGAGCTAACACAGTGCCTTATTATTTTGAATATTTCCTATAGTATAGATAATCCTGCCTTCTACATGATTATGCATAGGTTTAGTAGGGAGTAGGCCAAAGGTACTATCAAATCAATTGAGGAAAAGGATGGCTTCAAGCCAGAGTTCATGAACTCAGACTTTACCTTCTGGTTCCCTGAGGATGTGAACATGTATCTCTCTGCTTTTATCCATGAGAGCTCAAAAGAGGTTGAGGCTGCCTCGACCAGCTTGGGGACTCAAGGTGGCGAGTCTACTATGAGCATCGATAAACAAGAAGAGGAAAATGAAAGGATATTAGTTCTTAAATATAATTAAAGGACTTTGTTTAAATTTTACTTCAAAGTAAATGATATATATAAATATATGAGTGTGCTGAGTGCTGTATGAGTAATAAACACAAACAGTCAGAGTGCATAAGTAATCATAGCAAGAAATAAGAAATAAAACAAACAAGAAAAGCAAACATCCAGATGACACAAGATATATAGTAGTTCACCAATCAACCTGGGTACATCTACTCTTCTACCCACTGGTAGGAATCCACTGGAGGTTGTTGATCAGGTGCCCTCACACCAAGGTGATTTTGATAAGGTGTCCACACACCATAAAGCTTTTGATCTGGTGCTCAAAACCAAGATGCAGGTTTTTGCTAAGGTGCCCTGTCACTGGGAGTTAACTTTTGAAGGGAGTTATAACCCTTTACAAGATGGGAAGCAGAAAGGGAAAAGATATAATGTTCTTCTCTTTTTGCTGAGAATACTCTTGATGATCCTGACGAGATGTTGTGTTTGGATCTTGATGATGATGTTGAAGAAAGCTCCCCCTGTCTGATTTAGATTAGATGACAACTTCTGGATGGAGCTTCTTCTCTAGATTGCAAATGCTCTTCTTTTCTTCTTGCAGTTTAGATCCCTGAGCAATTGATATAGATTGGTGTCTTAGGTTGTAGATGATCTGCAAGAGAAGAGTTAGCAAAAATAAAACAAGATAGAATATTAATGTTGTTCCTGTTTTTTCTGATGTTCTTCTTTTTGTCTTCTTCTTCTTCTTCTTCTTCTTCTTCTCTTTTCTCTGTACAGAAAATGTAATATGTTCCGTCTCTTAATTTCTTCTCTGTTCTTCTCTCTGTATATTTATTCTGGAGAGCTTTCGGCTGATTTGAATCCTTGCCGACAAAAGAGGAAAGAGATAATATCTCTTTTATTTCCCAGATCCTCGAGCAGACAAATTGCCATCTTTGGCTTGCTGTAACAGCTATAACATTTAATGCTGCAACGGATGTATTGTTAAATCAGCAATATATATAGCAATATATAAATAGGAATAATAAATATTGCATTATAGAATCTGACAACATATATATAATATTTTAGTCGAGCTGAAAGATAAAAAATAATACTGCAGATATTTCGTCGAGCTGAGCTTCACGTTCGTCGACCTCATCATTTGATTCGTCGTTCTGAGCCTCTGTTGAAGATTTGTCGAACGCAGACTTGAGTTCGTCGAACGGAAGGATTCGTCGACCGTTGAGCCTGGATGATCTCGTCCACCGCTGAAGTATTGAGCTGTTCGTCGAACGCAGACTTGAGTTTGTCGAACGCAGGATTTCGTCAAACGCAGAGACGGGCTGAATCGTCGACCGCTGAATATTGAGCTGTTCGTCGAACGCAGACTTGAGTTCGTCGAATGTAGGATTTCATCGACCGCTCAGCCGGGGTCTATTCGTCGACCGCTGAAATAATCTATTCGTCGACCTCTGAACCACTGAGACGGGATCGTCGAATGCTGAACCGCTGAGATGGGTTTGTCGAACGCTGAACCGCTGGATTTCGTCAAGCGCATAATGAACGCCATTCGTCGACCGCAGAGCGCCGTTCGTCGAACGCAGGTAGACGTTCATCGAACGCAGAGAACTTATGTAAATTTAATTCTTCTCTTATTTTTCAGCCAATTAAATATATATATTTATATTTCTTAGTATATTATATATATATGTATATATTCTTTTCAGCCTAATATCTTAATGGGATTTGATCTAAGTTATAAGATGTGTTAAGATAGAAACTTAGACATTAAAGGTGGATTCTAACTCAAATCAAAACTAAGGTTCCAACAATCTCCCCCTATTTGAGTTGGGATCCTAATCCAAATTAAGACTAGGTTCTAACAATCTTCCCCTATTTGGTTTAGGATACCTAAGCATAAAAAGTCTTGTAATAACTTAAGGCTTAAGGGTCAGAGATTATTTCTTTTAAAAACCAAGCAATTTCTGATTCCTAGATTGTGATTTAAATAAGAATTTAATATTATAAATTGCTAGCTGTTAATAAATTCTAAGAATTTTAAAATAAAAAAGACAATGCCTGATTGCTTCTTTCTATAGAATCCCCTTAATCAGAAGAGACTCACACTCAAAGCTCTGATCATTTCTGATCTATGCTATTTGAGTAGAATGCTCAACTTGATTTTAGGAGAAAATCTGGAAGAATGTGAAGTTATCTGATATTGCTTTAAAATAGAAAAATTCCAAAGAATCTTATAATTGCTGTTTAATTATAAGTATTTTAAAATAGGTAAAAACAAATGCTTTATAATTAGATATGTTGGTCTTTTTATTTCATTGAAATATAAATTTGAAAATTTATTTTGATGTTGCTGAACATAAGGTTTTTCTTTTTCCTTAAAAGTTTGTTTAAACTTATCAGCTTTAATGAACCTATTTCTTAAACAAATAATTTATTCTGCTGATATTTTAAAATTTTCTTTAGGTTTGTTATATTCAGAAATCAAATTAGTTATTTTTGTTAACTCTTTTCTAATTTCCTTTTTAGATTTGTAATTTTCAGCAATTATTAAATCTGTACATGATGAATTGAAAACAGATTTAACATCCGGTGTAGAGATAAAATTTGAGGTTACCTCTTTTACCTTTTCTGGTTCAGATTCTGCATCTGAGATATGATATGAGCCATATATGGCCATCATGCAGAAATCTTTTGCTTTTTGTTCTTCTTCTTCTTCAGTTAGAGTGAATGATGGTTCTGCATCAAACAAACAGTTAGTGGAAGAAGTAAAGGTGGATTCATTTACCATCCTTGAGAGGGAGTTCCAAATGCTTCTTGCTGAAGTGCAGTCATTAACTCTTTGATAAATGACATTTGACATTGATTGAGCTAATATCTCCATGGCCTTTGCATCAACACTGATCAACTTTTCTTGATCATCAGATGAAGAGATTGAAGATGGAATTCCTGTCAAAATGGAATTATAAATATCTTCATCTATTGCATTCATATATAATCTGATTCTAACTTGCCATAAATCAAATCTATCCAAATTACATATAGGTGGATCTGAAAATGAAAAATTTACTTGTGCCATTTTGAAAAACCAAAAAAATATTTTTAAGAACTAAGTGATTTTTGTAATTTCAGGTGTTAGCCTGTGTGAAAAATCAACAACCCTCTGATACCAATTGAAAGTGAGTTCAATTGAGTATCAGTTGCAAGAAAATGAAGTAATAAAATCAACCTAGCTTTGATACCTATTGAAATGAGTTTTAGTTCTTAAGTATTAATTAAAAGATCTTGTTTAAGTTTTACTTCAAAGTAAATGATATATAAAAATATATGAGTGTGTTGAGTGCTGTATGAGTAATAAACACAAATAGTAAGAGTGCATAAGTAATGACAGCAAGAAATAAGAAATAAAATAAACAAGCAAAGCAAACATCCAGATGAAACAAGCTATATAGTAGTTCCCCAATCAACCTGGGTACATCTACTCTTCTACCCACTGGTAGGAATCCACTGGAGGATGTTGATCAGGTGCCCTCACACCAAGGTGATTTTGATAAGGTGTCCACACACCATAGAGCTTTTGTAAAGGTGCTCAAAACCAAGATGCAGGTTTTTGCTAAGGTGCCCTGTCACCGGGAGTTAACTTTTGAAGGGAGTTATAGCCCTTTACAAGATGGGAAGGAGAAAGGGAAAAGATATATTGTTCTTCTCTTTTTGCTGAGAAGACTCTTGATGATCCTGATGAGATGTTGTGTTTGGATCTTGATGATGATGTTGAAGAAAGCTCCCCCTGTCTGATTTAGATATGCTCTTCTTTTCTTCATGCAGTTTAGATCCCTGAGCAATTGATCTAGATTGGTGTCTCAGGTTGTAGATGATCTGCAAGAGAAGAGTTAGCAAAAACAAAACAAGATAGAATAATAATGTTGTTCCTGTTTTTGCTGATATTCTTCTTTTTCCCTTCTTCTTCTTCTTCTTCTTCTTCTTCTTCTTCTCTTTTCTCTGTACAGAAAATGTAATATGTTCTGTCTCTTAATTTCTTCTCTGTTCTTCTCTCTGTATATTTATTCTGGAGAGCTTTCGACTGATTTGAATCCTTGCCGACAAAAGAGGAAAGCGATAATATCTCTTTTATTTCCCAGATCCTCGAGCAGACAAATTGCCGTCTTTGGCTTGCTGTAACAGCTATAACATTTAATGCTGCAACAACTGTATTGTTAAATCAGCAATATATATATAGCAATATATAAATAGAAATAATAAATATTGTGTTATAGAATCTGACAGCATATATATAATATTTTAGTCGAGCTGAAAGATATAAAATAATACTGCAGATATTTTGTCGAGCTAAGCTTCACGTTCATCGACCTCATCATTTGATTCGTCGTTCTGAGCCTCTGTTGAAGATTCGTCGAACGCAGACTTGAGTTCGTCGAACGGAAGGATTCGTCGACCGCTGAGCCTGGCTGATTCTGTCGACCGCTGAAGTATTGAGCTGTTCGTCGAACACAGACTTGAGTTCTTCGAACACAGGATTTTGTCGAACGCAGAGATGGGCTGGATCGTCGACCGCTCAATATTGAGCTGTTCGTCGAATGTAGACTTGAGTTCGTCGAACGCAGGATTTCATCGAGCACTGAGCCGGGGTCTGTTCATCGACCGCTGAAATAATCTATTCGTCGACTGCTGAACCGCTGAGACGGGATCGTCGAACGCTGAACCACTGAGACGGGATCGTCGAATGCTGTACCGCTGGATTTCGTCGAGCACAGAATGAACGCCATTCGTCGACCGCAGAGCGCCATTCGTTGAACGCAGGTAGACGTTCGTCGGACGCAGAGAACTTATGTAAATTTAATTCTTCTCTTATTTTTCAGCCAATTATATATATATTTCTTAGTATATTATATATATATTCTTTTCAACCTATTATCTTAATGGGATTTGATCTAAGTTATAAGATGTGTTAAGATAGAAACTTAGACATTAAAGGTGGATCCTAACTCAAATCAAAACTAAGGTTCCAACAATTTCCCCCTATTTGAGTTGGGATCCTAATCCAAATTAAGACTAGGTTCTAACAGAAAACATGGAGACAAAGGATTCCTTCAGCGGTGCAGATGGATTTACTTTTGAAAGCTCTTGGAATTTATCTACTACAAAACTGTCTGAGAGTTCATGCGAATTTGTCCTATGCAAGAAATAATAGAAGAGTCAAGGTTAAGGCCAAGCGTCATAAAGAGTGATCAGTATATGTTTCTTCATGGCGTAAATATTGTCGGAAGCGATACGAATGGGCACGCGACCTTCCTATCACTCAACTCTCAAAGTGGTGAGCACCCCTTCGGCAAACACTCTTTCTTAGGAGAACACACCTCTACTTCCACGAGCACTACCCCACGGTGAGCACACACACCACGAACACTCCACTCGCAAGACCCCCCTTTCTTCGCCGAGCTGCACACTCCGGCGAGATGGACAGGCGAGCTGGCGGCGGCGAGCTGCTCCTCCAGGCGAGTGCGGGCTGGCGAGCGAGCTGGCGATGGCGAGAACTCCCCCAGGCGAGTGCGGGCTGGCGAGCGAGCTGGCTGTGCCGAGAACTCCTCCAGACGAGTGAGGGCCGACGAGCTCAACTCTGGTGAGCTGGCAGACTGCTCCAGCGAGCCGCTCCTCCTTCTCCTCCGCGTCCATCGGTGAGACGTGCTGGCAGGGTGAACTGCTCCGGTGACATGGGTGGCGAGAGGAAAAGGCGATCTCACTATTCCTGTGGGAATAATAAAACTCTCTCTCTCTCTCTATGTTTTCTGCCGAAAACTCCTTCTATTCCAAACTTCAAAAAATCACTTTCAAAAGAACAAACAAGCCTATATATAGGCAAGAAGAGAAAAAAAAATCCTACTCTCTCTCTGCAATAAATGCACTTCCTCTCTCTCCTCCTTTTCAACTAATACAAAATACATATATAAAACTTAAAATAAGATAAAATTTGTTGACCAAGTCAACAAGACTAAAGCCAACAAACTCCCCCTCAAACTTGGCAGCACATGCCAAGTTTGCCTTTGAGCTTTGAGAACGTCTCCACCTTCAACGCCTTAGTGAAGATATCCACGACCTGCTCTCCAGTGGGGCAATGCACCACCTCAACCATCTTCAGCTCCACCCGCTCCCTAAGGAAATGGTACCGGGTCTCGATATGCTTGCTCCTTCCATGCAGCATCGGGTTCTTCGTAAGCTGGATGGCAGACATGTTATCCACTAACACTGTCGTTGGGCCATCCTGCACATGATGTAGCTCTTCCAAGAGATTCCTCAACCAGATAACTTGGCAAGCACATGCCGCAACTGCAATGTACTCTGCCTCACATGATGGTAAGGCTATCGTAGCTTCTTTGAACTCCATGAAAATGCCGATGTTCCCATATGAAACATATATCCGGAAGTGCTCTTCCGGTCATTCACATCCCCTCTGAAGTCGCTGTCTGAGTAGCCAGCCAACTTCAATTCTCCTGCAGATGAATACTTCAAACCATGTTCCCTTGTCCCGTTCACATATCTCAGGATCCTCTTTGTCGCAGTGAAGTGGTCCTGCTTGGGCTCTTCCATGTACCTACTCACGACCCCAACCGCATACATGATGTCAGGTCTGGTGAAAGTCAAATACCTTAGACTCCCAACCAAACTCTTAAACATTGTTGGGTCCACACCTTCTTCCTCCGAGTCCTTCCTTAGCTTCATTCCGGGATCATCGGGAGTGGAGATAGCCTTTCTACCCTCCATCCTGAACTTCTTCAAAATTTCTTCCGCATACTTCTTCTGAGATATGAAGATGTCATCTTCTCTCTGCTGCACCTCAATGCCCAAGAAGTAGTTGAGCTCTCCCAAGTCCGTCATTCTAGAACTCTCTCTTCATCATCCTCTTGAACTCCTCGAACATAGCCGGGTTGTTCCCGGTGAATATCATGTCGTCCACGTACATGCATAAGATCATGATATCACTGCTCTTCTCCATCTTCATATACAAAGCGTACTCGTACGGGCACTTTATGTAACCATGCTTCTGGAGGAATGTATCTATCCTTCCATTCCAAGCCCTCGCTCCTTGCTTCATCCCGTACAAAGCTTTGTTCAGCTTGCACACCTTCCTCTCCTGGCCTTTCACCACATACCCCAGAGGCTGCTCGATGTACACATCTTCCTCCAAATAGCCGTTGAGATAGGCCGACACCACATCCATCTGTGAGAACTTCCAACTATGGTGAGCTGCAAGCGCGACGATCAACCTGATGGTGTCGATCCTCGCCACTGGGGCATAGAACTCGTCATAGTCCACTCCTTGGACTTGCCTGTAGCCCTTCACGACGAGTCTCGCCTTGTGCTTCTCCATAGCTCCTTCCTTGTTCTTCTTCACCTTGTAGACCCACTTCACCCCAAGGGGTTTGTGGCCAGCGGGTGGATTAACCAGCTTCCAAGTGTCATTCTTCTTGATGGATGATATCTCATCATCCATTGCCTTCCTCCAAGCTTTCTCCTGAGCAGCTTCATCATAGGGGTGCGGCTCGCAATCTGCCAACAAACAATACAAAGAAAAATTGTTAAGTGTCAGTGCCGTCTCCATGTAGATCTCCTCCAACCTCCTCATCCTAGGTTGAGGACGATCTACTTTGCTTCCACTAGTGCTTGATCCACTAGAACCTCCTCCACTTGAGTAGGGAGTGCAAGCTCCCCCTGAATCTCCACTAGGTGGTGATGGTGGATCAACTCCACCATCCTCAGCTCCTGCTTCATGATCACCTTCCTCTTCATCATCTTCAAAGAACACACCTTTGAGGCTCCTCACCTTCTCATCCCAGCTCCAGCAACTATCTTCCTCGAATACAACATCCCTTGAGATTATTGCCTTCTCCATCCCTGGGTTGTAAAGTTTGTAAGCCTTGCTCATTGGAGCGTAGTCTACAAAAATGCACTTCTCACTCTTATCATCGAGCTTCTTCCTTCTCTGGTCAGGAATGTGAGTATAAGCTACACACCCAAATATCCTCAAGTGTTTCACACTTGGCTTCCATCCACTCCAAGCTTCATACGGAGTCTTGAACTTCACACTCTTCATTGGGCACCTGTTCAGCAAGTACACCGCACATTGTACTGCTTCAGCCCAGAACATCTTTGGCAACCCCTTGCCCTTCACCATGCTCCTCACCATGTTCATGATGGTCAAGTTCTTTCTCTCTGCCACTCCGTTCTTCTGAGGTGAGTATGCAGTTGTCAACTGATGAGAAATCCCGTTCTCCTTGCAGAAACCATCAAACAACCTAGAGGTGTACTCCCCACCTCTATCTGTCCTCAGCACCTTCAGTGGCTGAACACTCTCCTTCTCAGCCATCGCCTTGAACTCCTTGAACCTATCAAGGGCCTCAGATTTTTCCTTCAAAAAATACACCCAACACTTCCGACTGAAGTCATCAGTGAAGTTGATGTAGTACTTGCTTCCTCCAACTAAGGCAGTCTCAAACGGACCAGCAATGTCTGAGTGAACTAGTTCAAGTTGTCTTTCTGCTCTCTGAGACTTTCCTCCTTCGAATGGTTGCCTCTTTTGCTTTCCCTCCGTACACGCCTCACACACCTTCAGTGGAGGTGAGATCATAGGCAAACCATCCACCATCCTGGAGTAAGATAGCAACTTCAATCCAGAGAAGCCTAGGTGGCCCATCCTGTGGTGCCATAACCAAGCTTCCTCTTTTTCTTCCATCCTTGCGAGACACACCGTCTACTGAGCATCCATATTCAGCGTAAAGAGACGATTCGTCGTCATCTTCACCTTCACCACCTCTCTCCCATGATGGTTCTTCATCGCTAATGAACCATCCTTCAACTGAACACAATATCCTTTCTCCACCAGCTGCCCCAGGATTAAGATATTACTCTTCAAGACGGGCACATAGAACACATCGTTGAGATGCACCTTCTCGCAGTTTAGGGTGACCACTATCAACCCTCTACCTTCCACCGAGATCTTCGATGCGTCTCCAAAATTGACCTCACCCGCATTTGGTTCAAGGTTAGTGAATAGCTCCTTCTCTCCACACATGTGGTTGCTCGCTCCAGTGTCCAAGTACCACACCCCATTCCTTCCTCCTTCAGCTCCTCTTTATGTTAGGAACATCATAGGGTCTCCACCAGTGTTGCTTGCTTCTGCATAGTGGTTGGCCTCTTCTCTCTTCCTCGGAGCCCAACAGTCATAGCTCATGTGCCCAAACTTGTTACAATTGTAACATTGGACTTGGGCCATACCACCACGGCCTCTTCCTCGACCTCTTCCACGGCCTCTTCCTTCTTGCCATCCTCCTTAAGGTCGCCCCGCCTCTCTCTGGAAATTTTGGTTCCTTCCTTGATCTTTACCTCCTCTTCTACCTCTGCCTCTGCCTTGGTGACCTCGGCCACGCTGGCCGCCTCCTCTTCCGGAGCTCTCTCTAAAATTTAACCGAGTTTGGAGTGATTTTCCCAAGCCACTCGCCTCTTCATCATCTTGCAGCATCCTATACTCATGGGCTTGCAAAGAGCCTACAAGCTCGTCAACGGCCATCTCGGTGAGGTCCTTCGACTCTTCAATCGCTACCACCACATGACGAAACTTCTTGTACATAGATCTCAACAACTTCTCCATAAGGCTCACATCATCGATCATATCCCCATTGTGCTTCATCTCATTTGTGAGTGTCCGCAGACGGGTCACATGGTCACCAACCTTCTTGGTGCTCTGCATCTTCATTACTTCATATTTCGCATGGAGGGACTGGAGCTTCACGTTCTTTGCCTTATCAACCCCTTACATGGAGCGTTGCAACACCTCCCATGCCTCCTTAGAAGTTTTCGCATCTGAGATCTTCTCAAAAGTCGCTTCGTCGACCCCTTGATACAACAAGAACAATGGTTTCTTGTCAGCCTTCCTTGCTTCTCTAAGTGTCGTCTTTTGGGCGTTAGTCAATGCCGCCTCTTGTTCAGTAGTTTGCTCAGTATAGTTATTATTCACTATATCCCACAACTCTTTCGACGCTAGTAGCACCTTCATCTGAATGCTCCAGTTACCGTAGTTCGTCTTCGTCAACTTGGGAACCTGCCCTGGCATGGATCTACCCATCTCCATCACAACGAGCTCTTCACTTCTTCAACTCTTCGGAGTTTCATCCAAGGTTAGTAACCTCCCTCTGATACCAG
Organism: Dactylorhiza incarnata; assembly: GCA_033032865.1. NCBI lineage: Eukaryota > Viridiplantae > Streptophyta > Magnoliopsida > Asparagales > Orchidaceae > Dactylorhiza > Dactylorhiza incarnata. Next base: position 966,889 of record JAWHQI010000210.1, read on the forward strand.
TTGTCGAAAGCGATACGAATGGGCACGCGACCTTCCTATCACTCAACTCTCAAAGTGGCGAGCACCCCTTCGACAAACACTCTTTCTTAGGCGAACACACCTCTACTTCCACGAGCACTACCCCACGGTGAGCACACACACCATGAACACTCCACTCGCAAGACCCCCCTTTCTTCGCCGAGCTGCACACTCCAGCGAGATGGACCGGCGAGCTGGTGGCGACGAGCTGCTCCTCCAGGCGAGTGCGGGCTGGTGAGCGAGCTGGCAGTGGCGAGAACTCCCCCAGGCGAGTGCGGGCTGGCGAGCGAGCTGGCTGCGCCGAGAACTCCTCTAGGCGAGTGAGGGCCGACGAGCTCAACTCCGGCGAGCTGGCGGACTGCTCCAGCGAGCCGCTCCTCCTTCTCCTCTATGTCTAGCGGCAAGACATGCTGGCGGGGTGAACTGTTCCGGCGACTTGGGTGGCGATGGGAAAAGGTGATCTCACTATTCCTACGGGAATAATAAAACTCTCTCTCTCTCTATGTTTTCTGCCGAAAACTCCTTCTATTCCAAACTTCAAAAAATCACTTTCAAAAGGACAAACAAGCCTATATATAGGCAAGAAGAGAAAAAAAACTCCTACTCTCTCTCTGCAATAAATGCACTTCCTCTCTCTCCTCCTTTTCAACTAATACAAAATACATATATAAAACTTAAAATAAGATAAAATAAGTTGATCAAGTCAACAAGACTAAAGCCAACAAATATTTGTTTTTTTGCTACAGGTATTCGCATTAGGTTTTTGTAAATATGAACACAAAGACTTATAAGATTTTACTTGAAATGAACAAAAATGATGTTTTTAGCATCACCTGCTCTTGTTTGTGCCAACATATTTTTGATGTCCATTTTACATGTTGATATGTTCAAATGATCATTGCGTCTTGAACTTTGCATAGCCCAGGCAAACACTGCTTCTTAGCCCACACCACGTTCAACAGATGACAATTTCCTCAGCCAAAGATTTGCAGATATTGTTAGCACAGTCTCAAGGTGAGTGTCCACCCAAACTCATAATTAGAGGGAAAATATATAAGAACAAATGAAGCGCATATAACGATGAATGCCAAAAATACCATAACATATATAAGTGTTGAAATTGTTGAAGTGTAGTGGAAGGGAGTCCGGCCGGTCTGAAGGCTGAAGACCGCAGAGAACGCGCGGTCTGCGCTGGTGCTCTGGCGGTTTGGTTCTGGCGATCTGGTGAGATCTGCCAGCTTGCTTCTTGGGTTTGGTCGTTGGCGACCTGTTGCGGGTTGTTTCCGGTCTTCATCTGGGCGGTCTGCTCTTGGTAGATGCGGGTTGTTCCCGAGTAGATCTGCTGGTTTGCCTGGTTCCCTTATTGGAAGACCGGGCGGGTTGTTCCTATATGATCGTCTACCCGGGCGGTCTATCTTGGCGATCTGGCGACTTGTCTGAAGTCGTCCAGGTGGTCCTTGCTTGATCCTGGTGTTCTAAGGAAGGAGCATTGTTGTGACCGCACGGCTTGTGCGCGGTCTCATGTTCGCGCGGCCTGTGCGCGATCTTGTCTGCTGATCTGTGTCTTGGTCGGGTGATCATCCAAGAGGTCTGTTCGCGCGGTCTGTCTTTTGAGACCGTTCGCGATCTGATGGGTGGTGACTGTATCCCGGTTTGTGCGGTGACGACATCCGTCCACCCGCCTATAAATAGGGGTGCATGGCCCGTCATTCCTAACAAGAACTGTAAGAACCAGAGCCCGGATTGTTTCCTGCGGTCTCAAGTTTTAGTTCGCGCGACTTGGATGCGAGTTAACCTTTGTTGTGTTCGCAGGTTTGCGGTCAGCAGGGTGCGGTCTCCTTCCTTGGTGATTTTCGGTGGCTTGAATAAACAGTTCGTCTGCGGTCTGTCAGCGAACTGGGTTATTGTGTTCTTATGCTGTTCGCAGCGAGCTCAGTGATCAGGCGACCTTCAGCGGTTAGGCGGTCTGAGTTGCGGTCTGGCGATAGCTTCAGTTCCTTGTTCCAATAAGCTTCAGTTCGTGCGGTCTGGGGTGCGGTCTTGCAGTGCTGGCAGTCTGTCCGGTTTCTGTTCGTGCGATCTCAGGGCAAGCCGGGCGAGTTCTGGAGTGGTGTGGCTTGTGCGGTCTGAGCTTGTCTAGCCGCCAGCTTTACCTTTTTTGGTGTGTTTTGTTCTTCTCGTCTCCGTGATTCTGATGAATCATGTCTCGCCATGTATACCTCGCATTGTAAAGCAGTTCTGTTTAAATAAAGATTTCTTGTGTTGCTTTTTGGCATTGTGGTTGTTTGGCTATAACTCTTGTTGATACAACTCCTGCTTACTCCTAAACGGTCCAATCAAAAATTTTAACATGGTATCAGAGGTAGGTTTCTGGAGTGGATAAGCAGTGATCAACTAGAGTTGCCATCGTCTTTGTGAAGAAGAGACCACATAGATTGCCATGGAAGGTGGATACGCAAGAGGTCTTGGTATTGAACTCCTCACATCGACTAACTTTAAAAAGTGGAAGTCGTGTATGGAGAGTTACTTGTTTGGCGAGGATCTATGGGAGGTAGTTGGAGGAGAAGACACCCAAGAGGTGTTTCCAGCAGGAGATAATGTGGCAGAGGTGAGACTTTGGAGAAGGACGAATGCTAAGGCTGAGTTCACTCTCAAGAGGGCTATCTCACCGGAGCTGTTTGATCACATCATCGGATGTAAATCTGCTGCTGAGATTTGGACATCCTTGGATGGATTGTTCAATAAGAAGAATGTAGCGAGGCTACAGTATCTTGAAAATGAGTTGGCAAAGGCCTCTCAAGGTGATCTTTCTGTTTCTACCTTCTTCCTCAAGATGAAGAACCTCACGGCAGAAATTTCTGCATTGGACCCTGATGAGCCTATCTCTGAAGCAAAACTGAAGAGGCATATCATCCGCGGGTTGCGGAAGGAGTATCTTGCTTTTGTGACTTCAGTTCATGGTTGGGCAAATCAACCGTCGTTGTTGGAGCAGGAGAACCTTCTTGCTTCGCAAGAAAGTTTAGCAAGACAGATGGCAGGGGTTTCAATCTCCGGGGGAGAAAGTGATGTGATGTTTTCTGGGAAGAAGAAGAAGAAATGGGAAAAGAAGAAGCCGGGTCATAATGGACCCTCCACTTCAGGTCAGCAAGATAGGGGCTATGCTCCTAAGTCTGATGGGAAGAAGAAAGGAGAGGGACCGAGATACTTTAGATGCAACAAGACCGGGCACTTCAAGAAAGATTGCCGGGTGAATCTTCAGCCGGGACATGCAGTGGAGAAGGAGATGCCAAAGTCTGGTGAAGTTGGATGGGGAGGAGCCTTTGCGTCTAATATAACGGCGATGCCCGTTAAGGCCTTGGCTTCCATCAACTATGATGAGGACTGGATTGTTGATTCAGGGTGTGGGCATCACCTCACCGGGGATGGATCAAAGTTCTCTTCTTTGGCGCCTTACTCAGGTAACAATGCTATCATTACGGCTGATAATTCTATTCATCCAGTAGAGCACGAAGGAGTCGTCTCTCTGAGCAGTGATAAGGGTCCACTCACGTTGAGGAGTGTTTATCACGTGCCTGGTATGAAGAAAAATCTCATTTCTGTGACCAATGCGGTGGACGCCGGTTATCACGTTCCGTTTGGCCCAACAGAAGTGAAGTTTCTCAAAACTCAACCGGAGATAAAGGGAGATGTTATTCATGTCGGCAAGCGGGTGAAGGACTTGTTCGTTTTATCGACAAGTACCTATGTTGATAAGATGAGGACAAATGATGGCGCGGCCATCTGGCATGAAAGGTTGGGGCATGTAGGCATGGACAAATTGAAGGCTATGGCGGTAAGGGGCCTTGTCAATGGCTTGCCTAGCTTGTCCTCCTATGGAGACGGTCATGTCTGCGAAGGATGTCAGTTTGGTAAGTCTCATCGACTTCCATTTGACAAATCGCAAACAAGGTGCAAAGTGTCGTTGGAGTGCATCCACGATGATTTGATGGGACCGACTGCCACCCCAAGCCTTGGAGGCAACATATACATGTTGGTGTTGATTGACGATTACACCAGATATGTCTGGGTGTATTTTTTGAAGGAGAAGTCAGATGCCTTTGCAAAATTTGTGGAGTTCAAGGAGCTGGTTGAAGGTCGGCTTGGCTTGCCGGTTAAAAAACTTAGAACTGACAATGGTGGGGAGTTCACCTCTGGTGAGTTCTCAAGTTTTTGTAGGAAGCAGGGCATCAGGAGAGAGCTCACTTGTGCACATACTCCATAGCAGAATGGCGTTGCGGAGAGGAAGATCCGTCATCTGACGGAAACCTGCAAATGTTGGCTTCATGCTAAGAGTATCCCAAAGTCCTTCTGGGCGGAGGGAATGTCTTGTGCAGCTTATGTCATCAACAGATTGCCTCTGAGTCCTATCAACATGAAGACCCCTCATGAACTAATGTTCAAGGAGAAGCCGAGCGTTGCACACCTTCGGGTGTTTGGATCAACCTGCTATGTGCATATTCCTGATGCTCTGCGGACAAAGCTAGATGCGAAAGCAAGGAAGCTAGTCTTTGTTGGGTATGATGAGCGGAAGAAGGGATGGAGATGCATGGATCCTGAGACACGGAGGTCAATTGTCTCTCGGGATGTGGTGTTCGATGAAGTAACTTCCTACAAGGGGAGTTCAGGAGTTGAGCTACCGGAAAGCAGGGTTGATATAAAAGGGAAGGCTGCTGAAGATCTTCAAGTGGAGTTGCCTGTTTCACCAGGAGCTCCAGCTGTGTCTAGCTCAGAGGTGGAAGCTTCAGGTTCTGGAAGCAGGGGGAGCGATGCTCCAATTTTGCCTGGAAGAGGAGCTAGGTCTGAAGAAGCAGCTGAGGAGGTGGTTAGTCAGGGGCAACCTCTTAGGAGGTCGAAGAGGACTATTCAACCACCAGACCGATACACAGGAGGAAACATGGTGAACTTTGTTTCATGTTTCTTTGTTGGTCCCTTGGATGAAAGGGAGCCGTCGAGCTTTGAGAAGGCCAGAGGCGTGAAGGAGTGGGACGTTGCGATGCAAGAAGAGATGGCAGCTCTCAAGAAGAATGAGACCTGGTCTCTTGTGCCCAAGCCCAAGGGCACCACTCCTGTCACTTGCAAGTGGGTTTTCAAGCTGAAGAAGAAAGCTGACGGCAGTATCGAAAGGTACAAGGCTCGCCTTGTAGCTCGCGGGTTTTCACAGCAGTATGGAGAAGATTATGATGAGACGTTTAGTCCAGTGGCAAAGATGACTTCAGTTTGGTTTGTTATTGCCTTGGCGGCTTCGTGTGGTTGGGAGATTTGGCAACTCGATGTGAAGAATGCCTTCTTATACGACGAGATTGACAAGGATATCTTCATGATCCAACCGCAAGGCTTCATCTCGAAGGAGTATCCGGACTACGTTTGTAAATTGAAGAAGGCCCTGTATGGGTTGAAGCAAGCGCCTCGGGCGTGGTACGTGAAGATTGCAGAGTATCTCTTATTCTGCGGATTCGTTGCTTCAGACTCTGATTCTAGCTTGTTCATCAAGAAGGAGGGGGTGCTTCGGGTGATTGTGCTGCTGTATGTGGATGACATGATTGTCACCGGAAACTCGAAGGAAGCTGTTGCAAGACTCAGGGCTGAGCTTGCTATCAGATTCGAGATGAAGGATCTGGGGGAGCTTCACCATTTCCTTGGACTCGAGTTGCAGAGGCGGGAGAGCGGAGTGCTCATTTCTCAGGCTGGCTATGCGGAGCGGATTGTTCAGCGATTCGGCATGGAGGAAGGGAAGAGCAGCTCTATACCTCTGGAGCAACATCATAAGCTTCGGAAGGATGAGGGAAGAGTTCTATCTGATCCGTTGGTGTTCCGAGCTCTGGTTGGGAGCTTGATCTATTTGACCATCACGAGGCCTGATATTGCCTATGCAGTTGGCAAAGTGAGTCGGTACATGGCGGAACCACGGAAACCTCATCTTTTGGCGGCAAAAGGCATCTTGAAATATGTGAAGTCGACCTCTGATTTGGGTCTCCTATATAGGAGAGGGTCAAGCTTGGAGTTGCATGGTTTCATGGATGCTGATTATGGGGGAGACGTGGATGATCGGAGATCAACGTTTGGTTATGTCTTTATGACGGGCCCCACAACTATTTCTTGGTGCAGCAAGAAGCAAGACTCGGTGTCTGTATCTACCACAGAAGCGGAGTACAAGGCTTCGGCCTTGGCAGCTCAGGAAGCCGTTTGGCTCAGGAGGTTGGTAGAGGACGTTCACCAGGAGGTTCGAGGTCCCACTATGCTACGCGGGGACAATGAGAGTGCTCTCAAGCTGGTCAACAATCCAGTCTGTCACGCGAGGACCAAGCATATAGAGATTGAGCACCATTTCATTCGTGAAAATGTGTTGGGAGGATCTCTTATGGTCGAGCATGTTCGGAGTGCGGACAATGTCGCTGACATCTTCACAAAGCCGCTGGCGAAGGGACCGTTTACACGGTTAAGGGAAATGCTCGGGCTAGTTTCCACTTCCCACTTCAAGGGGGAGTGTTGAAATTGTTGAAGTGTAGTGGAAGGGAGTCCGGTCGGACTGAAGGCTGGAGACCGCAGAGACCGCGCGGTCTGCGCTGGTGCTCTGGCGGTTTGGTTCTGGCGATCTGGTGAGATCTGCCAGCTTGCTTCTTGGGTTTGGTCGTTGGCGACCTGTTGCGGGTTGTTTCCGGCCTTCTTCTGAGCGGTCTGCTCTTGGTAGATGCGGGTTGTTCCCGAGTAGATCTACTGGTTTGCCTGGTTCCCTTATTGGAAGACCGGGCGGGTTGTTCCTATATGACCGTCTACCCGGGCGGTCTATCTTGGCGATCTGGCGACTTGTCTGAAGTCGTCCAGATGGTCCTTGCTTGCTCCTGGTGTTCTAAGGAAGGAGCATTGTTGTGACCGCACGGCTTGTGTGCGGTCTCATGTTCGCGCGGCCTTTGCGCGATCTTGTCTGCTGATCTGCGTCTTGGTCGGGTGATCGTCCAAGAGGTCTGTTCGCGCGGTTTGTCTTTTGAGACCGTTCGCGATCTGATGGGTGGTGACTGTATCCCGGTTTGTGCGGTGACGACATCCGTCCACCCGCCTATAAATAGGGGTGCATGGCCCGTCATTCCGAACAAGAACTGTAAGAACCAGAGCCCGGATTGTTTCCTGCGGTCTCAAGTTTGAGTTCGCGCGACTTGGATGCGAGTTAACCTTTGTTGTGTTCGCAGGTTTGTGGTCAGCAGGGTGCGGTCTCCTTCCTTGGTGATTTCCGGTGGCTTGAATAAACAGTTCGTCTGCGGTCTGTCAGCGAACTGGGTTATTGTGTTCTTATGCTGTTCGCAGCGAGCTCAGTGATCAGGCGACCTTCAGCGGTTAGGCGGTCTGAGTTGCGGTCTGGCGACAGCTTCAGTTCCTTGTTCCAATAAGCTTCAGTTCGTGCGGTCTGGGGTGCGGTCTTGCAGTGCTGGCAGTCTATCCGGTTTCTGTTCGTGTGATCTCAGGGCAAGCCGGGTGAGTTCTGGAGTGGTGCGGCTTGTGCGGTCTGAGCTTGTCTAGCCGCCAGCTTTACCTTTTTTGGTGTGTTTTGTTCTTCTCGTCTCCGTGATTCTGATGAATCATGTCTCGCCATGTATACCTCGCATTGTAAAGCAGTTCTGTTTCAATAAAGATTTCTTGTGTTGCTTTTTGGCATTGTGGTTGTTTGGCTATAACTGTTGTTGATACAACTCCTGCTTACTCCTAAACGGTCCAATAAAAAATTTTAACAATAAGAATGCTTCTGATTTTTCCTTTATGAAATCGAAGGAAAGTCTCAGTGTACAAAAAGTCTGAGAGGATAAAATAGAGTTTTTCACATTCAATATGTATACACTGACATCTCTTCCTTCAAATGTTTATAAGCTTAGTTGTCGTGGTCTCGTCATGAGTGTCAAAATTTATTGATATTGTATGAGATATACATAACACTTTGATTATTTCAATGTGATAACTAAAGTAAAGACTAGAGTATGATAAAGCTTGCACAAACACATAATGGCCATCTGGACTAGATATGGTGTGATAATCATAATGGACTCTAATGTTGGATAGAACCAGTGTGCTAATGGACTATTACTGTTCACACTAAGCATTATATACCAAGTATAAGAGCTTTGATACTAAATATAATCAATACATTCAAATACATTATCACTGTTCGCAACATATTTGATATTCCAATTATGATACCATTTGGGCAGGCTCTTTAATGTCATATTGAGTTTTGTAAATAAACTGAAAGATAAGTCTGGGAGGACACAATATTGTTGTCTGATCCACTATGAAGCCTTGAATGATAGACTTTTAGATGTCAGATAGCTTCATGTTGAAGTTTCATATATGAGATAAGGAGAATCTTCATTTCAAAACTTAAAAAAGATGTATGTTGGCAATCTTCTTATACCAAGATTATATCAGATAAATACATGGGTTAGCAATCCCTTGGCATGGAACTTATAGGGGTCTCTAGGTCCAGAGGCTATGATGAACCAGTTGGGCATGTGTCATATCACAGAGCTTTCCTCAAAAGTTCATCTCAATAATATCAATGCCTCTATTGATGCTCGACAGTGCTGATCATTCACCTACACCTCCCAAAATTCTATGGTTGTGACAGACGTCAGCGGGAGATCCAGAGTCATAAAGACCACTGCATGAGATTGGATCGAGTTCCCACTTGCTCGTGATCTTAGTGGCATTACACTCACTTGATCTTCAATTCGTATGGGTTCAAGTAGAATTTGGCAATTACCCTTAGTGGATTTGTATGAATGACCATCCTTCCATAAGACTTTGAACTCGATCAAACAACCTTTTTCAAGGCTGAACAAAATGTCTCTGTACTAAGGAGGATTGGTTTTTTTATGTAAGCATCCATATACCTCTATGAAGGGGAGCCTTAGCGCGCCAGTTGAGGTGTTGTCGTGTGACCTTGAGGTCACGGGTTCGAGTCCTGGAAGCAGCCTCTTGCAAAAATGCAAGGTAAGGTTTTTCTACATTCACCCTTATAGTGAGACCCTTCCCCGAACCCTCGCTGTACGGGGATAACTTTGTGCACCGGGCTGCCTTTTTTTAATACATACACCCCTATGATTTTGAACTCAAGTGAACAACCTTTTTCACAGTTGAACTTGATGTATCCATCTTTAGGGATGCTAATACTTCATTCTGTTCATATTTTCAATTAATCATGATGTATATATGCATGTATGAATAGAAATTGGAGTGGAAAGGATACGTGAATAGCTTGTGAAAAAGGGTTCCTCCAAATCTTCCTTGATCCATATATTTGGGATGTCTTCTCTATCCTTATGTATTTAAATGTTCCCAAGGGAACCAATGTCCTTACGTTCAATGAATTCCCATTGATTTGAGAGATATACCCCATCAACTTACTTTCCCTTGTCAACAACGGGCCTGTCATCTATCTTCAGGATGACTAAAGTCTGAAGCATGTCGATTTTCAACATCTTTTCAATGATATTATGGAGAGCCCGACAACTCTCCATATGATGGACCCTCTCCTTCTGGAACTCATAGAAGAGTTCAGGGTTATGATTTCTCAAGTAACACTTGAGAGCGGAAAATCTTTTGAAGCCAGGTTGCTTCAAGATAATATGTAATACCTCCTCCATGGGAAGGCTGGGGTCAATATATGACTCTTGTTAGTCATCATACTGACCATGGGCAGTATCTTCTGGTGGATGTTGGACTTGTGAAGAAGGTAGCTGGTACAAGTTGTGGGCCAGTTGAGGAGGAGGAGGCATATTCCTTTGAGGGTAACAAGGTCGATGAGGCTTCATCTGTTGCAATTGCTGATGAGGAACATATAAACGGTTATGGAGGAAGTTCCTCTCGTGCTAAGTTGGTCATACAAAGAACTATTGTTTTTGTTGCTTTGGTGGTCGATGAGGGAGAGTAAGGAGGCTTGATAGAAGAACTTCCTCTCTACTTCTCTTTAATCAGCTGCTTGATAGAGGAGATCAACTCTGGGGTGGTTATCACCCCCTCTATAAATTGATTTGCCAAATAAATTTGATCTTAGTAAGATCTAGGTGGCCTATGGATCACCTCAAACTTGGAAAGGCATTCCTGAAGATTGCAAGTGAGCACAACATGATACATGGCAAGATCCACATCGTGAATCCCTAGAATTTCTTCTTGAAATTGGTCCACAAATTGGGCCAAGGTTTCATTTCTTTCCTACTTGACATGGAAGAAGGCATGAGGGTCACTCTTCTGCTTTCATGAGGTAACAAACCTCAATACAACTTCTCTTCATAGGTCTCCAAAAGAGCTTATAGATTGAAAGGGCAGTTTGTAAAACCACTCCATTGCTTTTCCATCAAAAGAGGTTGAAAGACACTTGAAGTGAATCCCATCGTTGAGAGTCCTCATTGAAGTGGAATAATTGAAAGCATGTAGATGTCTATAAGGATATTCCCTCCTCATGAAACAAGGTAGGTGGGGTTCTCTGAATCCATTCGATAAAGGTTCCCAATGAATGCAATCAGTAAAAAGAGAAGTCTCATCTTTCTCAGTAACAGGAGGGTATTCATACCCCACGTGAAATTTAGAACTCTAGAATGACTAGACTATGTAGCTACACTAAAGAATTTGTTACAAATAGTGAAGAACTATTCTTATTTATACTGTAGAGTCGGCGTGGTCATAGGAGCGGGCAGACAGTGAATAGTAGTCGATGCTCCCTCGAAAAGAGTTGCCACCTACTGTGATAGCTGGCCAGCAACCTGCAACACCATATCGAACTTATACCTGAGTTCCTGCTCAAGTGAACTTATTGAGTTTGCCTCCCCTCTGAGCCGGTGCATGAACATTTGGATGGACACACTTGGTGTCCGCGTTCACCCATGTTATCCAACTATTCCTTGACCAACTATAATTTGAAGATCGCTATTAGTTCCATTGGTGCAGGTTTTTCCCCCATGACTTTGCACTATCTAAAGAGATAAGTGGAGGGGCACTGAGAGCGGTCAACTACTTTGATGTCATTTAAGGGTGAGATAAGAAGGGATGAGTGGATGTCTCAAGAGGCAAGACCAGCCTTCCCAAAACTACAACTTGTTGAGGGTGATTTTATTGCTCGCTTAAAAATGGTTATAAATTGAGATATCGCCATTATGAAGAGACTGCAACACCTAGAAGGGCATAAACTATATCTTCACCATGCTATGGATGTTTCACGGATCCCTTTTAAGGAATTGTTCACCCTATTTATACCAGCGAGGTCCAGACTGAATGGGCAGAGAGAAGAAAATTAGGCTTCCCGAGTTACAGGAGAAATGAGAAGGGATGAGAAAATACAGTGTTCAAATAGTCTAAAAATCTAGACAACACGTACACCCAAATGGTGTTTGCTCAAGATTAGGAAAATAATAGCACTAAGAGAATTGATCTAAGCTAGCTATGATGCCTAGGTGGCTCAGAAAGTTGACCGCCCAAACTGTTGAAGAAGAAACCATCTTTCTTGAAATGATTGGAGCAATTGGGCTACATGAACAATGAAGATTGGTCCACCCAGAGCGGACTCCTAGGGAGTGGCCTCCCTAGCATATGAAGAAGGAATTATTGTGATGGACAATTTAGATCATGAAGATCTGGGAAGACACCACTATCATGACCGCCAAGACTACTGAAGAAATGGAGGCTTCCTGACTTAAAGACAACCAAAACCACTGGGTCGGGTGAACACCAAAGGAGTGACCGCTCGGGCTTTTGAAGGAGAAGACTGTTTGGCTTGCCAATTACAGAAAAGAGGATCTGAGCAGACAACCAAATATTGCCTGCATAAACAATTGTTATGAAGATTCTGAACTCTCATGTGTCCGCATAATTTTGGGTAAACATCACTGAAGAAATCTATCTCAAAAAGACAGAAGAATAATAGATCACCATTAGTTCTACAAATAACAGAGGAGCTAATATTGTTTTCACAGTAAAACTACATTAAGCAAGACATAAAGTATTTAGAAAGAATCCATATTTGGAGTCAAGGTGCATTGCTTGGGATCCTTTAAGCAAGTTGGTTTTGATGGTTGATATCCATGGCTGGGATGGGGTTTTTCTCCATTATGGACATCACATACAAAGATCTCACATTTGAGTGCATGTGTACTTTCATAAGGGATGAACACTTTTGGTTGGGATCACCCCACCACCATATAGTTATACACATGTGGGAGTCGTTACATAGTATCCATTGTGTAATTTTTAGTTTATATGGGACACTATGCTGAGCAATATGTTGTAACCCCAAAAATGCATCACTCATTACAAACTTTCCCCATGGCATAAGTCCATTAGCTTTATGAGCCTCAAATCAGCACTTATCCTGAATATGAAACCTGGGGGTTAAAAAATTCCAGAATCCACATCCCTTCCTGAGATACCTGTAGTGCTTGTTAACCCACTCACTATGCATATAAGGAGAAAGTAATGATGTATTGCAACACTCAGGCATATTCTTCTTGTACATCCTTTAGAGCAGAGTGCCCACACACATGGGTGTAGGGCTTGCTAGATTCTTTTCATGGTAGGAGGAGACCCCCATAATGGTACTACTTGTATTGGGTCATATGTCACTAGATTAGCATGCATACTTGAAGTTTTCCACTTCCTCCCATGACTAACTCTAGTGAGTGTGATGGCCCATATGAGTTACTTTGGTCTGACATCAATCAGGATTATCCAATGGTTTTAAGCCAGAGGGGATTATACTTATGTGTTGGCAGAGGCACAGTCGGAGAAGGAGCAGGGAGACAAGAATGGATAGAAGGAGATGGAAGAGGAGAAAGAGAAAAGAGGAATCAGAGAGCAGAAACAACAACAATTTTTATACAGGTATCAATTACCCATCCTAGGAGATAATGGGTTTTACAATAATGAAATAAAGTAAATAACAAAAAAACTCCCTCTATGAGATTTCTAATGATGAGGATGAAGGATCGTTGTAGCATAAGCGAGGATGAAGCGATCGTTCTTCGAATGCAGCGTGACGGCTTTCTTCTCCAGAAATCTTCTTTGGCTTTGAGTGGGAGATGAACTTTCGGCAGAGTAACAGCTTTTGAAATGAGAGAGAAGGCATCAATTTATAGAACTTGGAGATAGCGCCTGTGGTAGCGTTCGTGTAGAAGCGATTATGAAACCGTCGCGGCGTGGCATTGTGTGCACGAACTCGAGCTAGCGTCAGGCGGTAGCGCAGCGCTAGCGCTAGCGCCAGGCGGTAGCGCTAGCGCTAGCGCCAGGCGGTATCACTAGCGCTGGCGGTAGCTCTCCTTCAGAGAATTTGCTTTGAAGCTGTTGTCTACCTGTGGAGTAATGCACATATAGTTCCTGCACACTATAAACACACAACAAGCAAGATTAAATACAATATGAGATTTGTTATTCTCAAACAAAGGGATGTGATGCACATGTCCAACATTAAGTACTATGAATTGAATATAGCGAAGCTTGTATGGAACTATCCTAGTTAGTGTGTCATCAATTCAAAATTTCAAGACATACAATTAAAAAGTAATAGATGGTAAGATGCACTAATATAATGCGACACTAATTATTCTCCTTTCACCAAACTCTAACAATGTATAATATGTGATGAATTAAGTAATATAATTATTTCTGAGATAAATTACTAAAATGATTAGAAAAAAACCATGTTGTGTGGATGATTGACATTCCACATGCTTTCGATTAATATGCGCCCTTCGATCGATCTTAGATAACATACCCTACATAAAAGTAAATACACACCAACATGTATATGCAAAAAAATATAATAAAAATAGAAAAGTGGAAGAACTAAATAAATCCCAGATGTGAACCATCTACAGATGGATGACCACATAAAGTTTTATATACCGATGTTTAAAATATTTTTCAAAAATAAAAAACTACTCAAATATGGTGGTGGCGGCGAAGTAAAATATTGTCATCATCCCCTCTAATCATTCCTATGGAGGGTGTTGTTATTTCTGTTAGTGGTAGGCTCAGCTCGATGGTGGAGACATATACACCCCCATTGGTGAGTTCATGCCATAAAATACCTCCGCCAGGCGAATAGGTCTAGGAGATTAGATCTAGGTGGTGCTCGAGGCCATATCCGGGGTTAGGATTGGCTAGAGCGGCCGACCGATTTGTAGGGATACACGTCGGTATAGAGAAGGAAAAGATATTTAAATTTGTACGCCTCCGATTTCTAGCGATATAGAAATCAAATTTATGTAAACACTTTTTATACAATACAATCATGTCTCTATTTGTGTTTACTTGATTTCTTTCATTTGGTGTAAATTTTATTATTGCAAATTACTTTTTGCTAAATTGTTATTTTGATCTCATTTATTCCTAAACAATTTAGTAATTTCCTTTTGATTATAAAAAGAATTTTTATTCCCTTATTCACCCCCCTCTAAGGGCACCTATCGATCCAACATGTGGTATCAGAGCGCAGGTTATTCCAAATCGGTTTAAAAACCAGGAATAATGGCGTCTTATGATCTCGCTTTTTCCGAGGGTCAGGGAATTAGTAGACCTCCACTATTTACTAGGTCAGATTATAATTATTGGAAAAATAGGATGCGATGCTTTCTTACGACCCTAGATATTGAGGTATGGAATATGGTAGAAGAGGAATACTCTCCTCCTATAATTGTAGTTGGAGAGATAACATTAGAAAAACCAAAAGATAAATGGGATGATAGGGATAAACTTAAATGAAAAAATAACGCCAAGGCTATGAATGCTTTATTTTGTGCGTTAGATAGAAATGAATTTAATAGAATTTCCGCATGTATTACTGCATATGAAATTTGGAATCATTTGGAATACTCATGAAGGTACATCGCAGGTTAAAGATTCAAAACTTTTCCAACTGGAGTCAAAATATGAAAAGTTTCAGATGGAGAAAAGCGAAGATATTGATGCAATGTACACACACTTCACCAAGATCGTCAATGCCTCCAAAGCTCTTGGAAAGACCTTCTTCAATGGCGACTTGGTCCGAAAGATTCTTCGATCTCTTCCTCCAAAATTCAATCCAAAGGTGACAACTATCTCGGAGTCGCACAATCTAAGAACGCTCCAAGTTGAGAGATTCATTAGGAATCTCCAAACCCATGAGGTAGAACTCAAGATCCAATATGATGAATACAACAAAGAGCCAAAGAAGAAGGCGTTGGCACTAAAATCAAAGAAGGAGTGCCAAGAGGATGAGGATGAAGATGAAGAAAGTCTCTTGGTAAAGAACTTTCAAAAGTTCATGAGAAATCCGGAAAGGAGAAACACCTTCTGGAAATATTTCCAAAATGAAGGAAGATGGAAAGGGTCATCTTCAAAGAAGTAAAAGGAGAGCGATGATGAAGAAGAAAGTCCTCCACCGGAATCCTATCACTGCAGGAAGACTGGGCATATTCAGAGCCAGTGCCCAATATTTCTGAAGGAGAAAAAGGAAAAGTGGCACAAAGGGAAGGAAAAGAGGAAAGTGTTAAAAGCAAGAACATGGGATGACTCCTCCTCCGAAGGATCAAGCGGGTATTCATCAAGCGAAGATGAGGAAGCAAATATGTGCTTCATGGGACAAGGAAACGACAACGATGACACTAGTGTTCTTAGCGACACTGAGGTAACTCCTGCCACTTATGATGAACTCTTTAATGAATTTCTTGAAACTTGCAAAGCTTTTGGTAAAAATATGAAAGATAATATTTTATTGAATCGTGAAAATGAATCTCTAATTAAAGAAAATCAAAAGCTTTCCAAGAAATTAATTGTTTTAGAAAAGAGAAAGATTTCTTACCAAGAGTACGATCACTCCATTAAGATGGCAAAAGATATTGAAGATTCTCTTTCTAAAGCTCTCTCCCATGCTAAAACTCTTACAAAAGAGAAGGGGGAATTAGAAAGGTAATTAGAAGTCTCTCTTTTGCAAATTAAAAATAATAAAAAAGGTTTTGAAAATAAGTGTGTCATGCTTGTGAAAGAAAATTCATCACTTAAAGCACAAGTTCATGACCTCACCATGGCCATTAAAAAATTTGGAATGGGCCAAAAAACTATGAATATGATTCTAGGGAACCAGTGTTATGATTCTGGAAAATTTGGGCTTGTATATCGAGGTGAGGGCTACCGCCCGACGCTAGCCACTAACGCCAGCGCTAGCACCTCATACAAAAAATTCAATAATTTCTTTTGCAAAACCATTTTCTTCTGAAAATCTAATTCCTTCCAGCAAGAAAAAATTCCAAAAAGGGGTATCAACCCCCTTTATTACGTGTGCAAACTGTTATAGGTTTGGTCACACGTCTAGTTCTTGCAGGAAATTAAAACAAACTACTTTAAAGCAAATCTGGGTACTTAAGGCTTCCACTTATTCTATGGGTGGTACCACTTGGGTATCCAGATCTTTACTCTCATCTTCTTTCTAGATGTGCAGGAAGGCTAAGGACAATGAAGACATGTGGTACTTAGATTCTGGATGCTCCAAGCACATGACGGGGAATAAAGCAAAGTTCCTTAGCCTAGAAAAGAAGAAGGGAGGGATCATGACATTTGGCGATAACAGAAAAGGAAGGATCATGGGAATTGGTACAGTTGGTAACAAATCATTTACGATATCTAAAGTTCTTTATGTAAAAGGGCTGAAACACAATCTAATTTCTATTAGCCAATTATGCGATAAAAGATTAGATGTTTTATTTGAAACTTCCACTAATCTATGCAAAATATCTAATCCTACTACAAAAGATATTTTACTAACTGCACCAAGAATACATAATATTTATATAGTTTCTTTTTATGATCTTTCTAAATCATCTATAAAATGTTTTATCACTAAAAATGATGAATTAGAACTTTGGCATAGACAGCTAGGACATTCTAGCACAAAGCTTATTGTAAAACTTGTCAAAAGTGATTTAATTAGAGGATTGCCTAGGTTAAATGGAACTTTACCTTCACTTTGTTCACCATGTCAAAAAGGTAAATTTACTAGATCCTCCTTCAAAAGTAAAAATTTCATTTCTACTACAAGACCGTTGCAATTAATTCATATGGATCTGTTTGGTCCCGTTAGCACCGCAAGTCATGGTGGTAGATTATATACATATATTTTAATAGATGATTTTTCAAGATATTGTTGGACATTATTTCTCTCATCCAAATCCGATGCGTTTTGCGAATTTGCAAAATTGTGTACTCATATTCAAAATGAAAGTGATTTAAAAATTAAATGCATTCGCTCGGATCATGGAGGAGAATTTGAAAATGAAAAGTTTACATCTTTTTGTGATTTGTTAGGTATTAAACATGAGTTCTCCGCACCACGCACACCACAACAAAATGATGTTGCAGAAAGAAAGAATAAGACACTTCAAGAACTAGCACGCACAATGCTATGTGAATATAAATTGCCTAAGTCCTTTTGGGCCAAAGCCATAAATACATCATGTTATGTTATGAATAGAATCATGCTTCGCCCATCTCTTAATCACACACCTTATGAACATTATTTTCAAAAGAAGCCTAACGTATCCTACTTCAAAGTTTTTGATTGTAAATGTTTTATTTTGAATACTAAAGATAGCTGGGGAAAGTTTGATGAAAAATGCGATGAATGAACTTTTCTTGGATACTCTTCAACTAGTAAAGCTTATAGAATTTTTAATAAAAGAACTAGTAAAGTTGAAGAGTCGATTAATGTGAAATTTGATGAGTTTGTTCCTTGTGTAGAAAGACTTTCCGCCGGCAAAGAGGATGATCTCTTACCACCTTTGGAGCATGGTGACGAGGAACCTTCCAAAGAAGAGGAAGAGGAGGCCAAGGAAGATGATTATATGCCTAGCTCTAAGCGCTCTGTAATTTACAAATGATCATCCATGGAAGCTAATAATTGGTGAACCATCTATTGGGGTAAGAACTCACTCTTCTATTCATGAATCTTATTCAAATATTTATTTTGTTTCCAAAATAGAACCAAACACTGTTTCTACCGCTTTAAATGATGAATTTTGGTTTTTGGCTATGAATGAAGAGTTAGAACAATTTGAGCAACATAATGTTTGGAAATTAGTAGAAAGACCATATAATCACCCGGTTGTAAGTGTAAAATGGATTTATAAAAATAAATTACATGGTGAGTCTAGAATCATTAGAAATAAGGCACGCTTAGTAGCACAAGGATATTCACAAATTGAGGGGATAGATTTTGATGAAACTTTTGCACCCGTTGCTAGATTGGAATCTATATGAATTTTTCTAGCATTTGCAAGTTTTAAAAGAATAAAATTATTTCAAATGGATGTAAAAAGTGCTTTTCTAAACGGGTTTGTAAAAGAAGAAGTTTATGTTGAACAACCCCCCCAGTTTTATTAGTGAAAAATTTCTCAGTCATGTGTATAAACTAGAAAAAGCATTTTATGGTTTAAAACAAGCGCCCTGTGCATGGTATGAAAGACTTACATCATTTTTATTAATGCACAGTTATATTATGGGAAGTGCCGATAATACTCTCTTCATTAAGCACAATAAAGATGATTTTGTTGGAACCTTAGTTTTGATTTGAGTTAGGATCCACCTTATGTATCTAAGTTTATATCATAACTCATATTATAACTTAGATTAATTATCATTAAGTTAAAAGGCTGAAAATAATATATATATAAATAATGTACTAAGAAATATATATATATATATATATATATATATATATATAATAAGCTAAATAATATAAGAGAAAATAATATAAGAGAAAATATTATAAGAGAAATTAATATAAGATAATATAAGACTGGAATTATTTATCTTCTATTATTCCTCTTATAATATTTTCTCTTATATTATTTTCTCTTATATTATTTAGCCTATTATTATATATATATTTCTTAGTATATTATTTATATATATATATTACTTTCAGCCTTTTAACTTAATGATAATTAATCTAAGTTATAATATGAGTTATGATATAAGATAATTCATAAGGAGTCTTTCTCTTAAGTTTGTGTATCAAACTTCTATTCAGAACATAATTTGCTGTGTTAACAGCCTCTGCCCAAAAGGATAGGGGCAAATTAGCATCTGCAAGCAATGTTCTTGCTGATTCAATTAGAGTTCTATTTTTCCTTTCAACTACCCCATTTTGTTGAGGAGTTCTAGGAGCTGAGAAGTAATGCCTGATACCTTCCATCTCACAGAATTCTTGCATAAGAAAAGACTCAAACTCAGTGCCATGATCACTTCTGATCAATACAACTACAGTAGAGTACTCAATCTGTATGCTCTTAAGAAAGCCTGTAAGAACTTTAAAGTTATCTGCCTTTTCTCTCAAAAAGAACACCCAAGTGAATCTAGAGAAGTCATCTGCAATAACTAGAGTGTAAGACTTCCCCCCTAAACTCTTTGTTGCTATAGGTCAAAAAAGGTCCATATGTAGCAAATATAAGATTATAGGTGAATCACTTTTAGATAATGATTTAAAGCTATTTTTGGTTTGCTTGCCTAGTTGACATGCCCTACAAAGACCTTCTTTCTTATATGATCCTAAGGGTAAACCTCTAACAAGATTGTCCTTAGATAATTTAGCAATGGTCCTAAGGTTTGCATGTCCTAATCTCTTATGCCAAAGTTCACTAGATTTGCTTACATCACTGAATAAACAAACTTCTGAAGTAGATGAATTGAAATTCACTAAATATATATTACCCTGCCTAATGCCTGATAAAACAGTAATACCATCAGTAGATTTAATAAGGCAATTCAATTTATTAAATGTTACCTGATACCCATCATCACATAATTGACTTATGCTGATAAGGTTATGCTTCAGTCCCTTTACATAAGCTACCTCTTTGAAGGTGGCTTCTCCAAACTTGACTTTTCCATAGCCTTTGGTCTGTCCACAGTTGGAGTCTCCAAATATGACTTTTGGTCCAAGCTTTGCCTTGTAATTATTCAGATTTGCCTTGTTCCCTGTCATATGTTTTGAACATCCACTGTCCAAATACCATTTTTCACTTGTTCTTGGACAGGTGTGTACCTGCAAAGACATAAACATAAACTAGTTGTTTTTTACCCAGACTACCTTGGGTCCATTTGTCTTTCCACAATACTCAGAAATAAAGGACATTTCAGGCTGATCCTTATAGCCTTATGGATGATATCTCCTTGGAGGTATAATCCATTCAGTAAAAGGATTTTTAGTGTGTTTAGAAGTAGAATTCCTGAAATTCTGTGTATAGTGTCTGTTCAACAAATTTGGGTAAATTCGTCGATCGCCGTTCGACGAATGTGCATGATTTCGTCGAGCGCCATTCATATGATAACTATACTGAAAATCTGTTTTCAGTTTTCGTCGATCGCCGTTCGACAGATTGAAATCTTTTTGTCGAGCTTTGTTCGACGAATTCTTCTGAATTTTTTTATTCTTAACAGACTTGCTTGAAATATCTATATTTGCTTCTACAGCCTCTTTGCTTTTAGCAGATATGAATTTTATGGGTGTAGATAATATATTCTTCTTAATTAGAGGTGGCTCACTTGATGAAGCACCCAAGCCCAGTTTGCTATTAAGTCTAGCATTTACTGTGCTTGTTATGTCCATCAGTTTGATGCTTCTCCCATTTAGGGATTCTTCAAACTTTTTGGCTTCAGATAACTTGCTCTCAATGAGAACAATATGTTCCCTGGAGGCAGCCAAATCTTTCTTAAGATTTTTATTTTCTTCACTTATATTATTCATTTCAGCTAGCTTACTTCTGAGTGAGATTATTTCTTTCTCAGATTTCAGTAAGTCTAAGCAAAGCACCTTGAATTTAGCTTTGAATTCAACTGAAGTAAAATCAAAGTTAGATAATACCTGATCTGCATCATCATCTGCTTCAGATTCTGATTTTTCTTTAGAGTTATGTCCTGAGGCATTGATAGCCATCATACAGAAGGTTCTTTCTTCTTCATCATCATTGGAGCTGGATGAGAAGGCATATTCTGACTCACTGGCTGAGTCATATATTGCCATCAGACATTGGTCACTTTCCTTTAAATTTTCTTCATCATCACCAGATGAGCTGGATGATGATTCAGATTTAGTGTCACTCCAGGATTCTGCTATAAATCCTCTTCCCTCCTTTTTTTGCTTGTGGGAAGAAGACTTGTTGGAGCTTCTCTTCTCTTCTTTATCCTTTTTCTTCTCTTTCTTTTGATTTTCTGGACATTCTGTCAGATAGTGTCCAGGTTTCCTGCATCCATAACAAATAACCTCTTTAGGAGTTGATTTGTCATACCTTTGCTTTTCTCTTGATCTGTACTCTTTCTTTCTGAAGTCCTTCTTAGCCATTTTGTAGAATCTCTTGGCTAAGAGACTCATAAACTCCTCATCTTTTGGAATCTTTTCTTCTTCTGCATCAGCTGCTTTGAAGGCTATGCTCTTTTATTTCTTTGTTGCTGGAGATGAAGTGGATGCTTCAGCTTCCCTGGAGTTCTGTTATTATATTACATTCAGTTATTATATTCCTGACTTTCCTTTTTCCAAGACAAAGATAGCCGTTGACAATTAATGCAAAGGAATATTTCACGGCTAAGGAATTAAAGGACCTGAAAAGAGTCGTTTGGTTTTTGTTGCTATTCCAAGAAAGATTTAAAAGTCTGATTATTCTATTCCAAAAATAGAATATATCAAATATAGACTTTATTGTCTCATAGCTCGACAGATCCAAAAACAATTCTTACAGAATACAGAGTGAGAACAACAACAAGAAAGGAGAAAGAAAAAGAAGAACTCTCAGCAAATATACTCTCAGTCTTCTTCTCCCTCAAGCAGCAATCATCATTTCTCTGAGAACATCTTCTTCAAAGATCAATTCCTCAGATATCTGCTGCAAGTTCAAGTCTTCTAAAAGAGCAACAAAGAATCTGAAGAACTTTTTCTTCCAGATCCATCTGCTACAGAAGATTTCTGTTTTCAAGAGAAAGCCTCTCCACCATCTGTCAAATACTTCAATCAGACATGGGGAGCTTTACAACAAATCCACTAGAGTCTTCTCTCAGCATCTTGACAGAGAAGAATACTACAAACCCTTTCTCACCTCTCTTGTACAGGGTTAATACTCCCTTCAAAAGTGTAACCCCTTGGTGGCAAGACACCTGATAAAAAAATCTGTTTGGTTTTGAGCACCTGATCAAAATCTTTGTGGTGTGTGGACACCTGATCAAAATCACCTTGGTGCTAGGGCACCTGATCAACTCTCCTAGTGGATTCCTACCAAGGGTGGTAGAAGAGTGGACTACCCAGATTTTTGGGGATCCACTATATTTTTTTGTGTCCTCTGTGCTTTCTTATTTCTTTGTGATGTGCTGTGTGCTTCTATTTACTTAGTTTTTCTTCTTATATATATTTCTCACACTGCTTACACATATATATAACACTACTTTAATTCCGCTATAAAAACTAAGGAAAAGTTTTTAATACTCTATTCACCCCCCCCCCCCTCTAGAGTAACTTAAGATCTAACCTCCACTTTCAATTGGTATCAGAGGAGGCTGATTTTATTTTTATTTTCAATTTCTTGCACCTGATACTCAATTGAACCCCTTTCAATTGGTATTAGAGGAAGTTGATTTTTCACACAGGCTAACACCTGAAATCACAAAGATCACTTAGTTCTTATTTTGTTTTGTTGTAAAAAGGTTTTTCCAAATGACACTATCAGATTTTTCTTTTTCAGATCCACCTTTATGTAATTTGGATAGTTTTGATTTATGGCAAATTAGAATTAAATTATTTATGAATGCCATAGATGAAGATACATATAAATCTGTTTTGACAGGAACTTCATCTTCCTCTTCTTCAACAGATGATCAAGAAAAGTTGATCTGTGCTGATGCCATAGCCATGGTATTGGCTAAATCAATGACAAATGACATTATTCTTAAAGTGGCTGATTGCACTTCAGCAAAGGGCATTTGGAACTCCCTCTCTAGGATGGTAAATAAATCCATTCCTACTTCTTCCACTAACATCATTTTTTGATGCAGAATCATCAGTTACTCTAACTGAAGAAGAAGACAAAGAAGAACAAAAAGCCAAAACTTTTTGCATGTTGGCTATATATGGCTCAGATTACATATCAGATGCTGAGTCTGAAATAGAGATGGTAACTGAGGTTGAGGTATCTTATATTCCTAATTTTACCTCTAATTTCAGATCTGCTTTCAACTCACCTTGTGCAGGTTTAAAAATTTCTGAAAACAGAATCAGTAAAAAGCTAATAATAAAAAAATTAATTTTGGATAAAAGTAAAGAATATTTAAAATCATCATCCGAACAAATTACTTGCTTACAAAAAATAAGATATTTAAAGCTGATAACTTTAAACAAACTTTTAAAGAAAAAGAAATTTCTTATGTTCAGCAAAATAAAAATTAACTTTCAAATTTGTACTTTAATGAAATAAAAATGCCAAAATATCTAATTATAAAACATTTTCTGTTAAAATTTTTATAACTAAATAAGCAGTTTTAATGATTCTTTGGAATTTTTCTATTTTAAAAGCAATGTTAGATAACTTCACTCTCTTACATATTTTTTTTTTCTCTAAAATTAGTTTGAGCATTCTACTCAAGTAGCATGGATCAGAAATGATCAGAGCTCTGAGTGGGAGTCTCTTCTGATTAAGGGGATTCTATAGAAAGAAGCTATCAGATATTGTCTTTCTGATTATAAAAATTCTTAGAATCTGTTAACAGCCAGCAATTCATCTTATTAAAAATCCTATTTAAACAAGATCTAGGAAATCAGAGTTGCTTAAATATATTTTATAAGAAAAGAAAACAATATAATGATCTCTGACCCTTAAGCCTTAAGTTAATTCAAGACTTTTTATGCTTAGGAATCCTAAACCAAATAGGGGGAGATTGTTAGAACCTAGTCTTTATTTGGATTAGGATCCCAACTCAAATAGGGGGAGATTGTTGGAACCTTAGTTTTGATTTAAGTTAGGATCCACCTTATGTATCTAAGTTTATATCATAACTCATATTATAACTTAGATTAATTATCATTAAGTTAAAAGGCTGAAAGTAATATATATATATAAATAATATACTAAGAAATATATATATAATAATAGGCTAAATAATATAAGAGAAAATAATATAAGAGAAAATATTATAAGAGAAATTAATATAAGATAATATAAGAGAAGAAATATATTTCATATATTAGTTGCGTTCGACAAATGTCGAACGACGCTCAACATTCGTCGGTCGGCGCCCGACGAACAGATAGCAGCGCTCGACAGATTACAGCAAGGAAGCTGCGGTCGACGAACGTGGAATAGAGGTCGACGAATGACGAACAACGGTCGATGAATTCCAACAGATGTTCAGAAACAGTAAACTTAATAATGAGCTCGACAAACGTAGAGCTCAGCAAGACGAAATTTATGCAGAATTATATTTCTTATTCTAATATGCTGTCAGATTTTATTAAAACAATATTTATCTATTCTATTTTATATATTACTATATATATATTGTTAACTTAACAATCCAGGCTGTTGCAACATTAATTAATAAAGCCGTTGCAGACATTAAATAATGTAGCCGTTGCAGCAAGAATTCAAACAGCTATACAACAACAGATATATATTACATCAGATAATATATATTAGTATATATTCATAGCTGTTAGATCTCGACAGAATAGAGAGGAACAATAAGACTGAACATATCAGTATTGCTGGACAGGAATTAGAGAAGAAAAGAAAGAAGAAGAGAAATACAGAGGAGCAAAAAGAAGAAGCAGAACTTCTATTATTTATCTTCTTTTTGCTAACTCCTTCTTGCAGATCACATTCATTCTGAGACACCAATCACAATGAATTGCTCAGGATCATTACTGCATAAGAAGAAAGGAGTTTGTACTATCTAGAGAAGAAGCTCCATATCCAAAGCTGTCATCAAACCATATCAGACAGGGGGAGCTTTCTTCAACATCATATTCATCAAGTGTCTTCTCAGCACAAGAGGAACAACAAATCTTTTGTTTTCTTTTATTTCTTCCCACCTTGTAAAGGGTTAAAACTCCCTTCAAAAGTTTACTCCCGATGACAGGCCACCTTAGCAAAAACCTGCATCTTGGTTTTGAGCACCTGATCAAAAGCTCTATGGTGTGTGGACACCTGAACAAAATCACCTTGGTGTGAGGGCACCTGATCAACTCTCCTAGTGGATTCCTACTAAGGGTGGTAGAAGAGTGGACTACCCAGATTTTTGGGGAACCACTATATTTCCTTGTGTCCTTTGTGCTTGCTTATTTCTTTGTGTTGTGCTGTGTGTTTCTATTTACTTAGTTTTTCTGCTTATATATATTTCTCACACTGCTTACACATATATATAACACTACTTTAATTCCGCTATAAAAACTAAGGAAAAGTTTTTAATACTCTATTCACCCCCCCCCCCCCCCCTCTAGAGTAACTTAAGATCTAACCTCCACTTTCAGATTTGATTATTTTGCAAATATATGTTGATGATATAATCTTTGGATCTACTAATGAAGAGTTGTGTAATGAAGTTATTTTAGTGATGAAAAATGAATTTGAAATGAGTCTAGTAGGAGAACTTTCTTATTTTCTTGGTTTTCAAATATCACAAAAAATGATGGTATTTTTATATGTCAAACTAAATATGTCTTTGATATGCTTAAACGCTTTGGATTTGAAAACCTTAAACAAGCTTCTACTCCAATGAGCGCACCGAAAAAATTAGGAAAAGATGAATCGAAAATTTCAATTGATCAAACTTTATTTAGAGGTATGATAGGATCTCTACTCTATCTAAGTGCAACTAGACCCGATATTATGTTTGCCGTATATTTATGTGCTCGATTTCAAGCCAATTCAAAAGAATCTCATTTAAAAGCGGTAAAACGAATTTTTAGATATCTAATTGGGTCATCTAGATTAGGATTATGGTTCCCGCATAATTATTCATTTACACTTCACGACTATTCTGATTCGGACTACGCCAGATGCTCACTTGATAGAAAAACCACTAGTGGTACTTGCCATTTTCTAGGAACTTCATTAGTTGCATGGTCTAGTATGAAGCAAAATTCGGTTGCACTCTCCACCACGGAGGCCGAATACATTGCACTAGGGAGTTGTTGTGCACAAACACTATGGATGAGCCAAACTCTAGAGGACTTTGGTTTTCATCTAAAACATATTGAATTAAAATGTGATAATAAAAGTGTCATTGATCTTAGAAATAATCCAGTACATCATTCTAGATCCAAACATATAGATTTACGTCATCATTTCATAAGGGATCACATTAAAAAGAAAAATGTTAGAATAAGTTTCATTGGCACAGACTCTCAACTTGCTGATATATTCACTAAACCTCTTCCCGATGCAAGGTTTCAAATGTTAAGGTTGGAATTAGGAGTCTTAGACATCTTAGGATGAGTTATTTGAAAAATGCTAAAGTTTTATGCAATTTGAGCAATCAAGTTATCTCCAAAAATTACAAAATTTCTGCATAAGACCACTCTAAGGACTCTTAATCAAGATCAAAAAGTGAAAATTTAAAATTCTCAAAAAGTCACTTACTATTTTCCGCGCTAGCACTAGCGCCGACGCTAGCACTAGTGCCGGTGCTAGCGTGGGTGTTCATTTTTTCTGTTTTTTAAAATTTCTAAAAATCTATAAAATATGTTAGTTTATATGTACTACTTAGTTTTTGTATGTTTGATTTTTGTTTTATTTATATTATGAAAAATCAACTACAAAACTTCAAAATTCAAAAATACAAAAATATGTTGCTATGGTTTTCTGTTTTCTTTCATTAAAAATTTTCAAAACAACAAAAAAAACTGTATGATCTATATTGCTAATATCAAGCATGTACGAATTCTATTATTTAGAATTATTTACAATGTTAAAACTTGTTTCTTCAAATTACTATGAACATTATTTTGTTTATCATGCTTTGATATATCTAATTAAGTGCATCAATTGTATTGAAACATATGTGTAGAACTAAGCTTAGCATGCCTCTAAGTATGAGTAAATGTTTTGTGATTGATAATAATACTTTTTCTCACTTATTTTGGTAATCTACACGTGTGTTTAAATCTAAAAGATGCTTGCTTGTGTATTGTAATTGTACAATGAATTATTAATTTGCATAAGTTTATTATCTACACTACATTTGAATTGCACTTAAAAATTAAGAAGAGTGGTTGAGTTTAAAAAATTATTATGTTGGGTTTGCAAAACAAGTATATTCGGAGAATGTTGTCTCACAAAAGTGAACAAAAATAGACAAATATAATTCCACCAAGCACTACTTGAACCTCCTGATAAGTCTTCATAAGCATTGTGAGGTTGAGCACCTTGGAAATAATAGTAAAGTGTCTCGTGCAAACCTTGGTTATTACACCACTTTTTTTCTAAGTTATGTGCATAAAGTGTGTGAAAGTTAATTTACTTGTGTTTTATTGTGCACTTTACTCCACATATGTCTTGTATTTTGTGATTTAAATCATTTGTTAACATTGCTCAAAATACACTTATGTGCACTTCATTATCTTTCATAACACTTCTTCTCATGAGAATTGGATTCTAATGTTTTATCTATACTACTCTTTATATAAGAAATGCACTAGATAACCTAGCATGATCTCTACAATGTTTGGTATCTCTAAAACTTGAAATTAAGTAACATTGAAGTATAATCTCTTTTTTGATATGCTCATTTCATGCTTGGTAACTTTATGTAAAACTTTGAGATTTCAAAAAGGTTAAAACATCTTTACATTTTGAACTTCAACTCATATTTATACTTACGCTTTTCATGCTTACAAAAAGACGTTTCTTATGATCTTCCGCTTGCTTACAACTCTTATCTTTTTATTTGAAATCTCTTATATACTATGCTTAAACTCTTTATCATTATCTATATTACAAAAGCTCGATCATGCTTTATCATTTATAAAGAATGCCTCCTTACTTCCCTCACCCCGCCTTCTTTTAATAATACCAAAAGGGGGAGATTAATTGAAGAAATCTAGACGATTAACGGGAGAATAAATAATTCATATAATCTATCTTTTAGGGGGAATAAAACATAAATTGCA
The DNA here is from genome assembly GCA_033032865.1 of Dactylorhiza incarnata. Lineage (NCBI taxonomy): Eukaryota > Viridiplantae > Streptophyta > Magnoliopsida > Asparagales > Orchidaceae > Dactylorhiza > Dactylorhiza incarnata. The sequence goes on from JAWHQI010000210.1 coordinate 995,096, forward strand.
TTTATGTAGGGGGAGCATTAAGATAGGGGGAGTTTGCACTATTCTCATGCTTATCAAATACTATAGTTGCACTTTTATCTCACTTATCATATACTATAAACACTTTTGTTGATTTCTTGCTAAAAGGATTTGTTATTATCAAAAGGGGAAGATTGTTGGACATGTGTGTCACATCCCTTTGTTTGAGAATAACAAATCCCATATTGTATTTGATCTTGCTTGTCGTGTGTTTATAGTGTGCAGGAACTATAAGTGCATTACTCCACAAGTAGACAACAACTTCAAATCAAATTCTCTAAAGGAGAGCTGTCGCCAGTGCTAGGGATACCGCCTGGCGCTAGCGCTACCGCAGGAACTAGCGCTACCGCCTGACGCTAGCTCGAGTTCGTGCACACAATGCCACGCCGCAACAGTTTCATAAACACTTCTATACGAACGCCACCGTAGGCGCTAGGAGCTACCGCAGGCGCTAGGAGCTACCGCAGACGCTATCTCCAAGTTCTATAAATTGATGCCTTCTCTCTCATTTTGGTTAGACATTCCAGAGAGATTACTTGTGCCAAAATTCAAGAGTTGTTACCTGCCGAAAGTTCATCTCCCACTCAAAGCCAAAGAAGATTTCTGGAGAAGGAAGCGGTCACGCTGCATCCGAAGAATGATCGCTTCAACCTCACTTATGCTACAGCGATCCTTCATCCTCATCTTCAAAAATCTCATAGAGGGAGTTTTTTTGTTATTTACTTTATTTCATTATTGTGAATTTTTGTAGTAAAATCGCCTTGTATTATCGACTAGGTCCTTGCTTGGCTTAGGGGGTAATTCGCCGCGTGAGTTGGCGACTAGGTCTAGGAGAATATATCTAGGGGGTGCTCGAGGCTATATCCGGGGTTAGGATTGGCTAGAGCGGCTTAAGGCCTGATGAGTCCCATTTATATACACATTTATGGACTCATTTGGGTCGTATTTCTAGTCAATGCACAACACTTTAGGCATGTTTACAATCATATTTGTTATTCCTTGCTAGGTGCACTCTTAGGACCGTTTCGGTGTGCAATTGCGCTCCTTGTTATTGCGGGTAAGCACATGGTGCTCCCCAATCCTTTTCCTATGTTTATTTGGTGCTGGAGGTGTATTCCCAGCTGGTTTTTATTGTGCAGGTGGCCGGATCATCCCGTTTTCCCCCAGAATCTAGCCTGTGCATATCGCACGGTCGTGCGTCTCCTTGACGCACGGACGGAGCGATCGTGCATCTATATCTGGGCAGAAACTGGACAGTCTGAGTTTAGTCGTGCGTTTTACGCACGGGCGGATTTGCCCGTGCGCGAGTAAAACGCACGATCGACCTGTTTCCTCTTGTTTTTGGTCATTCTGAATTTACCCGTGCGTTGGTACGCATGGGCGGATTTGCCCGTGCGCTAGTAAAACGCACGGGCGGCGCTGCATCTCCCTCAAATCAGATTTTATCATTTAATAACGCACGGTTCACGCACGGTCGTGCGTTCGACCGTGCGTGACCATTTTTCTGCCTGTTTAGTATAAAATACAGGTTACGTCGCAGTCAACGAAGAGCGGGAGAGGGGAGCAGGAAATCAGATCCTCCCCGCCATTTCTGAGGTCTGAAGGCTTCTCCTTCACCTCTACCACCAAGGAGACCATATTCCGGCGATTTCCACCACCATTCTTCCATTCGGGAGCGTTAGCGAGCATCCTCCATCAAGTGCTCAAGCATTCCTCGTCGTGGGAAGCCATAGAAGCGCTGCAGGTCGTTGGAGCGGTGACAGCGTCCATCGAGTCTGCACACCATCTGAGGGCCGAGCCCGGAGAGAGCCCGACAACCTCTCATTCCGGCCGAGAACCCAAGATGCGGTGACATCTTCCTATTGGTCCTCTCTAAACTTGAATGCTTGTGCTCTCTTTGTGTTGTGGTTGTAATGAACTATTGCGTAGCTTAATGTCATAGATCTTTTAGTATGTTCATGTCCAATGATGCGGTGGTGTGAGAGTAGCATTTCCTTGTTGTGATTTTCTGAGTTCGTTGTGTGTGAAGCCCTAGCAATTGCTAGTGGTGATGCTTGGAGAAGAGGTGTGTGCGACCCTCAACCGTCACAGTCACTTTCCGTCCACGCGCCTTCCGAAGCACGGCATCGCGGCCGTTGCATCCATCCCGCCTTGCGAAGCAGAGTTTTGACCCGCATCTCTCTTTTCCGCATTAGTTTAGGAATCAAATCACAATGCCCTTGTTTTTACTTTATTTGCCCGTGTAACGATCGATTCACTATGCGTTTCGTTCACCAGAACCTGCATTCCTTGAGAGACGATATTCAGGGATTTCCTCCCTATTTTATTACTTGAGCGACCGGCGCACTGCCGTCGTATCGCATTTCACGCTCGCTAATTAGCATTGCTGAAATTGCGCATCAAGGCCATATCCGGGGAAGGATAGACTAAAGCCAACCGGTTTGTGGGGATACAAGTAGGTATAGAAAAGGAAAAGATACTTACATTTGTATGCCTCCGATTTCTAGCGATATTGAAATCAAATTTATGTAAACACTTTTTATATAATACAATCATGTCTCTATTTGTGTTTACTTGATTTCTTTCATTTGACGTAAATTTTATTATTACAAATTACTTTTTGCTAAATTGTTATTTTGCTCTCATTTATTCCTAAACAATTTAGTAATTTCCTTTAGATTATAAAAAGAATTTTTATTTCCTTATTCACCCCCCCCCCCCTCTAAGGGCGCCTATCGATCCAACACTTTATATTTTCACATGTATGGATTTGAAATAAATTATTTTTATATGTATCACATAGTTACAAGTTTAATTCCTTTTGTAGCAATTTTAATTAATATTCTTATAAAGATTGATAAAGCATGTAGTATATACTAGTTTTGTATGTGAATTATTAGAGATGGGTTACAAACATACTAGGTTGGTTTGCATTTCTTTTCATCTAGAACTTTTCTTATTTAATCTCAAAGAAAAATTAGTACGATGATTTCAATTTAAAACATGATTAATGCATTCCTTGTTTTCAACATCTTTACATTTAGAGCCGATCGCAATAATTTTATCACTTGTTTCTCATTTGAGTCCAAACACAATTTTCTTTTCCTAACTCATTACATTATTCAACTCTTGGGGTACCCAACCAATTTTCAACTCTTGGGGTACTCCACCTATATTGGAGTGAAGGTGATATAAAGAAGCACAAACACTATATGGTGTTTGAGCAATGAAAAAAGAAGTAAAAGTATGAGATCATATTAAATGAGATGTCAAATGAAAATACAAGGGAGAAGGGAAAATTTTTGTATGTAAGTGCTTGGCTAGAAAATTTATGTCAAATGAAGAAGAGAATGTAAAAGCAATGTCATTTTGATTATCTAGAGACGTGCATATGTTTTCTTATTTCTTATATAATATACACACGCTAACAAATTCATCCTAATTAAGATCTCTTGAATTTTAAAAATGAAGAAGAAAATGTAGAAGCAATGACATTTTGATTATCTTGATAAGCGCATATGTTTTATTATTTCTTATATTATATACACATGTCAACAAATTCATCCTAATTAAGATCTTTTGAATTTTAATTGAATTGAGTCATATAAGCACATAGATTTATTGAAAGGAGAACCTATGTGTGATAACTCTAACGAATTTTAGAGGAGACACTCTTAGACTTTTAATAAGTATAATCTCATATAAAATGATCGTATTAACTCAATGCACATTAATAACTATGTTTAACATTGTGGAAGTTTAATTTTTGATAAATTACATAACATCTATATTTGTTTCTATTTTATGCTTATCTAGATTTTTGATTAAATGAAGTCATATGTGAATAACTTGTACAGGAAATGGTATAAAGAATTCTAGTTAAAGAACGCCTAGTATAACTAATCATGTTGGTGCTTTTGTTTCGAAGCTCCACGCAACTCTTAAGAGATGAAGGAAAAGGTACTATGAGCGATTGCTTACTTCAATTGCGAGTAGTGGGGGGAGAAGGAGGATGTCATGTATGGCTATAACAGGCTTCGCACAATACAAAATTTAGTTGTACATGATTTTTTTTGATAAAAATTGAGTGGTTACAACTTGTTACAAGAGATGTAAGTGTTCTATTAAGGGTACCCATGAGCTCTATTTTTGGAGGAATAAGTATTTTGTAATATTTGGGTCAGGTCCAAGATCCACTTTAAGTTGTAGTACCTGGTCTAATTATAGGCGCGGGGGGGGGGGGGGGGGGGGGGGGGGGGGATTTCCCATGACAAGCACTCTTTAATACAGACCACCCAGTTACAAAATGCTTAAAATACAAGAATTTAAAATAGATAGAAAATGGGTCGGTGAGTAGGCAGGATAATGAACAATTAATGTTTCCTTGTGATGGAGAGTGCCCCCAACGTGTTGAGTGAGTACTATTCTTAATAGGTGAGTACGCTTATTCTCTTCTTGGTAGGCGAAGAACACCCTACAGATTCCTGGAATACCCACCTGGATGATGCGACTCATTGGAGATTAGCAAGTGTGGAGTAAAAGGGTCAACAAAAATCCCTGCATTTTTCTAAATCTTTTTAAAGATTGCAAAAAAATAAGTCTGCAAGAACTGTTCCGCCATAGCCTCTACACACCTATAAATATATTCCAACTTGCCGACCATTTCGAGTGCTTGTTTTTTATATGTGAATCCATGCTTATAAAATGTAAGTACCTTCAGAGATAGAGAAATGAGAAAGTAATCTGGCTTCGACGACCTTATCTCTAGGGCAAGGGAGATGGGGACAAGTGCTTCTCCTACTACTAGTGGATTTACAGGAATAGGGAGAAATAACAAGAAGAAATATAAGAAAGTAAAAAACTCATCGAGTTCCATCCTCGATTGTGATGGTTGCGGAGACTTCAGTGAATGTGAAGAATCCTTCATTGGGAGCACATGGGGAGCATGACAAATCCAACGTTGCTGAAAATCCAACATTGTCCCCTAATAAAGATGAGCCTCGGAAGATAGCTCCAAGGAAAGTCATCCCAGCAGTATTCTCAAGAAAAAGGAAGACTCCTGAGAATGATTCCAAAAATATTTTGTATGAAGGTATTCTATAATTATTCATTTTTGACACAAATATATTCTGGGAAGAACAAATGTTATACAACTTTACTGTCTGTCAAGTAAATGGAGCTGCATATGATTTCAGCCTATCCTATGTTTTTGTCTATGTTGTAATGTATGTACTGTTGTTAATACAAAAGAATATGTAAAATCACTTTATTCAATCTGTAAAATTTGTTAAGATAAATATGGGGGAGATTGTTGGGAAATACCCTTGATTTAACTTAACAAATTAACTAAAAGTGATTTTATCCTCTATGAGTAAATTACCCATTGTATTGTGTGGGTAATCTGTTCTTTAGATGTCTTAGGATGTCATACTCAACATAGGGTATCAGGACCAGATCAAGAGAAGCAAAATTAGGCTAAGTTAACATTTGCGTCGAATAAAATTCGACGCAACATCAAGTCCATTTCGATGCTGCTCTGACTAGAAGTCCATGTGATTCTGATGAGTCCTGATCATATACACTTTTATGGACTCATCTAGGCCTTTATTCAGTCTTTTCACCGCACTTTAGCATTGTTATAGTTTATATTTGATATTCCATGCTAGGTGCACTTCTAGGCCCATTTTGGTGTGATTTCATGCTTTTCTTCATTAGTAGTTTTCATGCTCCGTTAGGTGCCACTTTCAGTGGCTAGATTCGTGGTTGTGCTGGAATAGGAGTCGTGCAGGTGTTCCCGGTGCAATTCTGCACAGGAACACTGCGCACGATCACCGGTTCTATTGCGCACGACCACTGGTCGTGCGCCACTGATCGTGTGCACTTAACCCTTTTTTCATGAGTTTTGTTTGGTGCAGTGCGCACGAGCATCTACGCTAGTGCGCACGACCACCGGTCGTGCGCCACTGTGCGTGCGCACTTAGCATTAATTTTCTGAGTTCTGTTTCGACCAGTGCGCACGACCACTGACGATAATGCGCACGACCACCGGTCGTGCGCCACCGGTCGTGCGAACATTATATTTTATAAATTTCGTATCTTGCAGGTTCTGCCCAAGCAGTGCGCACGATCGCAGAATTCCAGTGCGCACGACCACTGTTCGTGCGCCAATGACCGTGCGCACTGTTTAAATCAGCGCCTATATAAATGCCTGTTCCGATTTTAGGTCAAGATCCAGCCTCCGGGAGCGGATTTTCTGATCCGTACGCCGCCGACCACCATCTTGGGACGCCTCTACTTCATCTCCTACGCAAGGGGAACTCTTCTCCATCCATTTCAAGCCTTCCTCCATTGTCCGGGAGCGTTCTCCACCATCCGCAAGCCTCCAAGCAGCTATTTTCCCACTCCGGCCCGGTGAGAAGAAGAGGAAATCTGAAGTCGAAGACGACGGAGCTACGTAGAGAAATCGTGACAGCTCTCTGCGCCGGAAGCATAGTCCGCCCGAGTCCGGAGGTAGCCCGACAGCCTACCATTCCGGCCGTGAACGGCCGCTAGTCTTCACCCATCGGTTATCTCTTTCTTCTTTCCTTCATTGTACTCGTTGAATCGTGTAAACTTGAATGTTGTGATGTTTGGTTTGATTGAAATGAATGTTTCTTTGCCCTTCTTCATAGCTTGTTTGTGAATCACTCCGTTTCCACTCACTCACTCACGCACTCAAGGTGTTTGATCCGCGTTGGCAAGAGCTAACGGCGGTTGTGAGGAGGTGTTTGTGACCCTCACCTTCTCGCACTAGAGCACACTCCATCCGCCTCACAAAGCACGGCATCACGGCCGTTGCATCCATCTCGCCTCGCGAAGCGGTGCTTTCGACCTGCATTTCTTTTATTATTGTTAAGATTAGGAACAACCAACCAAAAACCCCCTTTTTTATGTGTGTTGTGCTTGTGTAACAAGAGTCACACAACGCGTTTCGTTCACCCAATCTGCATTCCTCAAGAGACCGACACTCGGGGATTCCACTCTCCACATTTATTACTTGACAGCGACCGGTGCACTTGCCGACACACATCAAGTTTTTGGCGCCGTTGCCGGGGAATGCAGGCGTGTAACGTTCCGTGTTGTGACTTTCGTTATACGAGCAGTTGTTTTTGATTCTCTTTGTTTTTCTTTTTGTTTGTGATAGTGCATGCAGAGACAAGCCGCAGGCGAACTCGTACCCTTTGATCCTGAGATAGAACGGACCGCTCGCGCACGAAGGCGCGCTGCAGCCGCACAGGCGGCCATGGGTGATCAGGTAGACCCAAATGATGTTGATCCGAGAATGCCCGACGTGGGGCAACACCAGCCTGGAGATGAGCAGGAGGAGGCTAGGCCTCGGCCCCGCACGATGAGGGACTACACCACTCCAACTGCTGGGAGTGTGTATCCTGGGTTCGGGCCCAATATTATGAATAATCAGTTCGAGATTAAACCAGCAATCTTGAACATCATTCGGAACAACGCTCAGTTCTCTGGAATGGCCAGCGAAGACCCGCATCTGCATCTGGTAGAGTTTTCTGATATTTGCGGAACCTTCCGCTACGCGGGGATTGCTGACGACACGGTCAAGCTTAGACTGTTTCCCTTTTCACTCCGCGACAAAGCAAAGGTGTGGCTCCACTCCATTCCGGCCGGGACTGCTGCGACTTGGGATGCCCTCGCATCCAAGTTCCTTGCTAAATTCCACCCTGTGGATAAGATCGTGAGCTTGCGGTGGGAGATCGCCACTTTTCGCCAACTTGATCAAGAGACCCTTGCTGAGGCGTGGGAGCGCCTTAACGATCTCCTTCGCCGTTGTCCGGGCCACGAGCTCCAACCTTGGAATGTGGTCGAAACATTTTACTTTGCGATCGAGCCAAACTACAGGGCAATGATCGATGCTGCTGCGGGTGGTACTCTGATGAACCACACTCCAGAGGAGGCCCTTCGGATTCTGCGCGACACCGCCTCCCACAGTACATTCTGGACTGCTGGGAGAAACGCTCCAAGAAGCGGTCGAGGTCTCTTCATGGTCGACTCACTCCCCTCTCCATCCGCGCCTGCTGCTATCATTACTTGCGAAGGGTGTGGAGGCGGAGGCCACCACACGTATGAATGTTCAGGGAACAACGTAGCAGGTGACTTCGCGCACCTAACCTTGAATGAATCTGTTAATTATGTAGGAAATCAGCCTAGGGGGGCGCCTTTTAATAATGCTTATAATCCGGGAGCGAGAAGTCACCCGAACTTCTCGTGGAACCCAAACACGCCTGGCCAACGATGGGCACCGGGGCAGCATCAAAACGATGCTTACGCCTCCGGGAGCCAACCGAGGCCACCACACCCGGATTATAACCAAGGTCCCCCAACCCAAGAAAAGAGTAATCTAGAGGAGATGATGGAGAAATTCCTGCAAGCGGCTAACTCGAATATGGTGAATCAAACCGCATCCATGCGAAACTTGGAAACACAGTTGGGCCAATTGGCCCAAGTGCTAACCGAGCGGTCGCAGGGGACCCTTCCTAGCAACACTGAAAAGAACCCAATAGAGCAAGGGAAGAGTCTTGGCAATGTGGTAGAGACTGATCCAAGTGAGTTGGTGATTCCTTGTTCCATCAATAAGTTTGAATCAAAAGCTTTGTGCGATTCCGGTTCCTCCCACAACGTCATTGCGTTGCAAGATGTTGCTAAATTCCAACTTGAGATGAACACGGAGGAAAGGAAATCCCTTATACTTGCTAATGGGACTGTTATACAATCTGAGGGGGAAGTGAAAAATGTAGAAGTGATAGTTGAGGGGACGATTGTGGTCGCGGATTTTCAGGTGTTGGGACCCCAGGAAAACCACTCTATCCCTATCTTGGGCATGCCGTTCTTGAAAGAGAGCGGCGCCACCCTTGATTTCGCTACGGGGTGTGTCCTCCTACCCAATAAGGAGCCGCAGCCCACTCGTCTCGAAGCTACAACTGAAACATCCACTCCTCCCCCTCTCGTTATTTTTGATGAATCTCTGAGCTGTGCAGGAAATGAACAAGCTCAAGAAACAATTGAAGGAGAAAAGGAGGAGCACCAATCGAATGAGGAAGAAGAAGTTGATTTTCGGAAAGAATTTGATTCCGAGACGGAGGAAGAATGCAGTTCGGGAAACGTTGAATTGAATTTAATGCGGGACGCGGACTATTTATCTTCCTGTGTTGATTCTTGTAATAAACAATCTAAGCGCTCCATCTCCTGGGCCGATCCGATAGTCACCGCGACGCCGGAAGTGACGCCACCCACCACTAAGGTGGAAAAATCTGAAAACTCTCATCGTTGGCAGTCTCCGACTGTCACTAAACTTAAACAGGAAAAACTTCTGCGCGACGCTCGTTCTGCCGCTCTCCGTGGCAAGAGGGCGGAGGTTAGGGGAGCAGAGGGTGATACCAGTGCTGGCCCTAAAGCCTTCACCTCCCGCCTACGTGCTACGGGAGACGCGCACCATAAGAGCGCCTATAGCTGATTTGTGTTTTTCTGATTTGGTGAACTGTTTCTGAGAACTTCTCTTTTAATTCCTGCATTTTATAAACAATGTTAATACAGGTATTTGGTCCAGCTTAAGGACGTTAAATAAAAGCGCTACTGGGAGACAACCCAGATTTCCTGATTTTGTAGTTTCTATCTAACTTTTTTTTAGTTCAGCTTTTACATATGCTTTTGCTGTTTTTAGTTTTGTGCTTGCAGGTCTTGTTCTTTGGTGCGGATGCTGCGGGCTGCTCTTGATCGTAAACGCCAATCGTCTGGTATGCTCAATTCAGAGCATTGGGTAACACTTCCTCCCCTCTTTTAGCTTCCAATTTCTAGATGTATTATTTAGACTAAGTCTGGGGGAGCGTATGTTGTCATTCACTGTGCACGAGTTGCACTGCATACCAGAAGTTTGTTTCTTTTGTATCCTTGTCATTATCATTGTTTTCATGCTTCACACACCACTTCACCCACTTGAGTGCGCGCTTATCTTTTTGTTGTTGTTCCGGTTAAACTATTTTGGTTGGAATGTGAAATAGGTTGTTAACTTAGGAATTATTATTTGGAGTGCGATGTTGACTCGTGTAGTGTTCTAGTCACTTCGCATGATATGGTAGAACTTGAGTAGAACTAGATTGTCTCTATGCATCTAATTTATGTTTAGTATTTTTGCGTAAATTTAGATTTATTATACTCAAGTGGTGAATTTGAATGAAATTGACGATAACCCGGTGTTTTGTGTGTACGAGTGCTAGTCGTGTGTTGCTCGAGTCGGGAGGAAGGTTTACCTTTCTCGTGGGCTAAGAACTTGCCCCAAGCGACTCTTGAAGCATGGGTGAGAGCGACTCGTCGAGTTAAACATGATGTTGGCCATCCTTTGGCTAGTTTGAGCTTTGTTATTCCATGTCCTTTTCGCTCACCTTTGCAAGCCAAATTTGTGCCTACCATTCCTTTGTTCAGCTCCTCTTCATCCACCAAAGCCCGAAGCTTATCCTACACCCGCAACCAAATTGTTTTTTAACTGCGCTCATAATTCTCAATTTGTGTGATGTTTGGAATCGTTGTGTTATGAAGGGGAAATAAAGTCTATTTGCTGATTTTGAACCAACCGGAGGATACATAATAGAAGCAAAGTATGTTAAAAGAAAAAAAATCTAGAAAAAAAAGAGAGTATATTGAAAAGAAATCCTTCCGAGCTAAATAGAAAATCTGTTGGTATTTGTGAAGTAGGCTGTGTGCACACTTGGTTTTCATGATAAGTCTGGGGGTGTGTCACACGAGCATAGTTTGTTGGTCTTGTGTGGTGCAGCGTTCCGTTAGCTCACTTGGGTTGCGTAGCCATCGTGTTTAAATTTGAATACCATACCGTAACCTAAACCCAACTTAATCCTATAAGTCCTATTGATTTGACTTGCGATTTTGCTAGCGCCGTGGAGAGAGTGTGACCGGGCGAGCGTATGGTTCACGACGTTGATGGATTTCAGCGGAGTTATTCCTAAGACCCGATCTTGTGCAACGCCCGCCTCAGTGTCTCGTCACTTTCATACCGGGCATGATCGTTCAAATTCTTCATAATTCACCAACTGAGTATAACTAAATCTTTACTTACGCTTTAATACTTATGTAAATTAGTTAGCATAGTTAGAATCTCCTTCTACTAGAATCTCTACTCGCATGCGTATGTTACTTCGCACCGTACTCCTTTGTGTAATTCTCTATGTTAACTCTCGTTTTCACACTCCGCCGGATTCGTTTGCTGGGGACGCGCAAACAGTTAAGTCTGGGGGTGTGATGAGTTCTGATCATATACACTTTTATGGACTCATCTAGGCCTTTATTCAGTCTTTTCACCACACTTTAGCATTGTTATAGTTTATATTTGATATTCCATGCTAGGTGCACTTCTAGGCCCATTTTGGTGTGATTTCATGCTTTTCTTCATTAGTAGTTTTCATGCTCCGTTAGGTGCCACTTTCAGTGGCTAGATTTGTGGTTGTGCTGGAATAGGAGTCGTGCAGGTGTTCCCGGTGCAATTCTGCACAGGAACACTGCGCACGATCACCGGTTCTATTGTGCACGACCACTGGTCGTGCGCCACTGATCGTGTGCACTTAACCCTTTTTTCATGAGTTCTGTTTGGTGCAGTGCGCACGAGCATCTACGCTAGTGCGCACGACCACCGGTCGTGCGCCACTGTGCGTGCGCACTTAGCATTAATTTTCTGAGTTCTGTTTCGACCAGTGCGCACGACCACCGACGATAGTGCGCACGACCACCGGTCGTGCGCCACCGGTCGTGCGAACATTATATTTTATAAATTTCGTATCTTGCAGGTTCTGCCCAGGCAGTGCGCACGATCGCAGAATTCCAGTGCGCACGACCACTGGTCGTGCGCCAATGACCGTGCGCACTGTTTAAATCAGCGCTTATATAAATGCCTGTTCCGATTTTAGGTCAGGATCCAGCCTCCGGGAGCGGATTTTCTGATCCGTACGCCGCCGACCACCATCTTGGGACGCCTCCACTTCATCTCCTACGCAAGGGGAACTCTTCTCCATCCATTTCAAGCCTTCCTCCATTGTCCGGGAGCGTTCTCCACCATCCGCAAGCCTCCAAGCAGCTATTTTCCCACTCCGTCCCGGTGAGAAGAAGAGGAAATCTGAAGTCGAAGACGACGGAGCTACGTAGAGAAATCGTGACAGCTCTCTGCGCCGGAAGCATAGTCCGCCCGAGTCCGGAGGTAGCCCGACAACCTACCATTCCGGCCGTGAACGACCGCTAGTCTTCACCCATCGGTTATCTCTTTCTTCTTTCCTTCATTGTACTCGTTGAATCGTGTAAACTTGAATATTGTGATGTTTGGTTTGATTGAAATGAATGTTTCTTTGCCCTTCTTCATAGCTTGTTTGTGAATCACTCCGTTTCCACTCACTCACTCACGCACTCAAGGTGTTTGATCCGCGTTGGCAAGAGCTAACGGCGGTTGTGAGGAGGTGTTTGCGACCCTCACCTTCTCGCACTAGAGCACACTCCATCCGCCTCACGAAGCACGGCATCGCGGCCGTTGCATCCATCTCGCCTCGCGAAGCGGTGCTTTCGACCCGCATTTCTTTTATTGTTGTTAAGATTAGGAACAACCAACCAAAAACCCCATTTTTATGTGTGTTGTGCTTGTGTAACAAGAGTCACACAACGCATTTCGTTCACCCAATCTGCATTCCTCAAGAGACCGACACTCGGGGATTCCACTCTCCACATTTATTACTTGACAGCGACCGGTGCACTTGCCGACACGCATCAGATTCAACCCCCCCTGTCGAGGTAACCCAAGTCGACGTTACGTCGAATGAATGTCGACGTAGAGTTCAGGGACTTGTCAGAGTAACTAGTGAAGTCGACGCAACTTCTACTTCAACTCGACGCAGAGGAGGTTATATGTCGAAGCCAACTAAAGTCGACGGAATGTCGACTTCATCTCGACGCAGAAGATGAAGTTAAGAGCCAGGCAGATCAACTCGATGGATACGTCGATAAGATGTCGACGCAACGTTGACTAACAAAGTTCAATCAGAGCAGAGATGAAATCGAAGCCACTTCTACAAGAACTCGAAGTTGCGTCGATAAGAAAAGAAATTAATTTGACGCTACATCGAATATAGTTTGTAAAAGTATATCTTTTCAGCTGTCTCTCTGATCCTTCTTTTCATGGCCCACATCCTTCAAGACCGTTCCCCAATGACTCAATAATTGCCTGAAATAGAAAGGAGCATTAAAGAAGGAAAGAAAATGTTTCTTGGAAATATATTCCTTGTAGGTGGTCGGGCCAAGAATTAAAGAGGAAAGAAAGAGAATGTCATCAGTAGATTACCTTTTCAAGGCATACCAGAAAGGCAAAGACTTTTGAAATTCAATAGAGAGAATAAAAGGAGAAGAGAAGACAGAAACAAATAAGGCATTCATTACAATCAGCCGACTCTCTTCTTGCTAGGGCTTACTCATCGTCTCCCACCCTCTCAGGAACCCTAACACAGAAAAGAGAAAAGAGAAAGAAAGCTCAGCCGTTCTTCATTCAATAGAACAGAGGATCTGAAAGCTGCTCATCAACACAATCTCATAGCAGCCATATCTCAATCAGCAGAAGTGAAAAGGATCTGACATTCAAAGCACATGCAATTCATCACTATCTAAAGCAGGGGCTAATCAAGAGCAGATCCTGTGGAACATAATAGACTGTTCTTCATACAGTCCTCTCAAGAATTCTGAGAACAAAATTCCTTCAACCTTCTTCCTTCTCCTTCTTTCTCATTCTATAAGAGTTTTGTTAATCCCTCTTCAAAGGATTCAGTGGTTCAAGATCTCCTTTTCAAAAGATCTGGTGGTTCATGATCTCCTTATCAAAAGATCAGTGGTTCTGAGAGTCTCCTTGTCAAAAGAATCAGGCACAATTGGTGCAATCCTACCAGGTAGTTGAAGAGAGGACTACCCTCATTTGGGGGAACCTCTATAAAATCTTTGTGTCTTCTGGATTGTCAATTTTCTGTGATGTCCCTCCTAGCTTAGATTTCATATACTACTTTTTCTTTAATTACTTTACTGCAGTTATTTATTATGGAATCTATCTTGGTGAAGCATAATACTTAGGGTTTATTGTGTTTGCACAAATAGAATAGGAATAATTTTTAAATCTCTATTCACCCCCCTTTAGAGGATTCTCAGAGGCACACTGATATTAGAAGGTAGCAAATAGAAATGAAAATAATGGCGTTCCTTTTGATGAAGTCCAAGACAGAGTGATTTGGCAAAAAAATATGAAGAAGATTGAGATGTTGGCAAGGGATGACACAGAGAAGGAGATGATGAATTTTATCTTCTCATCCCCAAACATTTCTTTGTCAAAAGAAGGAGATGATGAATTGTATCCACATTTTTGTAAAATTTGCCAACAAAAGGGGTAAATAAGGTAAGGTGGAGGGTGAAGGGTAAAAGATGGCCTAGATTATATCATAATTCTTAATCTTTAAATAAAAATTTATGTTGAGAATATATAAAATAAAGTGAGTAATCTTAAATAATCTTAAAGATTCCATGAGCTATAAGTGAATATAATTAAAATCTAAAGATGTTAACATAATTACTACAAAATTGAATAATGATATTTTAAAGAGAGAAATAGAAACTAAGAAATTTTTTAATCAAATCAAGATAATGAAAAAAACTCAATAAACAAATGCATCTAAAAATTAAATCTAGCGAATTCTGACAATGAGACATAATAAAACAAAGGTAGCATATAAAGAAAACTTTTACAAGGCCTAAAAATATATTCCATTTTTAAAATAGTTAAACTCAATAAAAAATAATGTAGGGAGAAATCTAATATTACAAGATTATATAAATATTTTAAAAACTAACTTTTTTGGTAAGAATTTTTTATACGGTTTTTTTTCACTTTTTTCATTTATATGTAAATACTATAAAAGGCATAAAATAAAGGTAAATAAATATTTTATAAATTTCATATATCTATATATATAAATATTTATATTTAATTAATTTTTGGACTTCCGAAGGAATACCCAATAATGGGCTCTCAATGGTACTAGGTATTTTTGTGTGAGGAAAGCTCAAAACGACCCTTTCACAAGAAATTATGATTTATTTATCTTTGTTTTTGTTATTTTAATTTTATTGAAAATAAATAAGACATAGAAAAGTAAAAACTTGAAATAAATAAAAAGAAAAAATATTAAAAAAATAATAGAAGACAATTAAACAAAAGACAATTTTTTATGATTTTTGAAAGTTTTATATTTTTTAATAAAAACAAAATATATATGAATACACCACATACTTAAAAATAAACATTGTCCGCAATGTTTATAAATTAAGCATAAAGAGAAAAAAAGGAAGACTTCCCTAAATGGTAGTCGGCATGGCGCAACGAAAGTCCTGCACATGGAAAGTAAAAAAAACAAAAGAAAAATAAACAAGGTGAAAGTGCACAGTTATCCTCACTAGAATTCTCTAGAGGGGGGGGGGGGGGGGTGAATAGAGATTTAAAATATTTTTGTCCAAAGTTAATAATTATATATATATATGTGTAGTGATCAAAGATTAGTGCTTCCCACACACCAACAAGAATTAAACAAGTAAAGAAAATAAATGAAAGAAGAAAAATCACAACACAGCACAAAGAAATATAGTGGTTCCCCAAACTTTGGGTAGTCCACTCTTTTACCCCCTTGGTAGGAATTCACTATCTTGCACTGAGTCTTTTGATAAGGAGACTCTTAGAACCACCCTGAGTCTTTTGATAAGGAGACTCTTAGAACCAACTGAGTCTTTTGAAAAGGAGAATCTTAGAACCAGTACAACTGAATTTTTTGAAGAGAGATTCTAAAAACTCTTTTACAATATGTGAAAGTGAAATAAGAAAAAGAAGAAGTATTTAAGACAAGAAAGAATCTTCTTCCTAGCAAGAAGATTGGAAGCACAAGAAGTAGTGAATGAAATCTCTCTTCTATAGTGAAAAAGAGATTGTAGGCCTTTTCTCTCTTTTGTGAGAGCTATCAGAGTTTGCAGCAGTATGGCTTCAGAGTGAGAAGGAGAAGGAAGCTTGATCTTTGCTGCAGCACTATTTCTCAATTCTCTCTTTTCACTTGGGAGCTCTTCCTCTTTTTCAAATGTAAAATGGTGGATCACTTGTCTCTATTCTCTGCCGACCTCCTTGTTATTTTATAGCTCTATCCATTCAAATAATACTATAGGAGGATAATTGATTAGCAGACAGAGAAATAGAAAGATAGAAATATTTCCATAATAATTATATCAATAGAAGGAAAGAATTCATTCTGATTTCAAATAATGTCCATAATAGATTTAATCAAATTAGCCAAGAATCTATTAGAGGAAAAGAATGATTCAGAACGGCTATAAAAAATAAATTGATTCCATATAAATCAGATCTATAAAAGAAGGAAAGAGATCTGGCGATTTTTGAATTAGACATAAAAATCGACGTGCGTCGATTACTATTCGACGTAAGCGTCAAATTCGTCCTGGCAGGACGTCGAGAGGAGAATAAGGAAGGTGCGTCGACTAAGGTACGTCGACTTCTCAAGATGCGTCGACTAGAAGTCAGAGCTACGTCGACATAGGATACGTCGAATTCTTCCTAAAGTTACTTCGACTCATTCTGAAAGGAACGTCGATACCACTTCGACGTTGCGTCGAATACTATTCGACGCATATTTACTTAACCTTGATTTTTCTTTCTTAGAATTTATATTCAACTTATTTTCAGGGGTTAAGAGAAATCATTTTCCCAACAATCTCCCCCTATTTGTCTTAACCCTATTTAGAGAGAAATTGTATCAGCATATTGGTCAATCATAGCAAAGCATTTATAGATAAGAAATATGCTAAGCAATCAGAAGAAATCATATAATAAGTAATTGTCTTTCACAAGATCTAAACTAGAAACTTCTTGCGATACATGAAATTGACAAAAGCAGTATAGAGTTTTCTAGATAAATTTTCAATGACATCAAAAATGTAGCCCCTGGCTCTATCATGACGTTCCTGGACATTCCTGATGATTGTATGCAGTTTCTCCAAGAGTTTATCACCATCAGGGAGAATGTCATTTATGGAGTAGCCTTTACTGATGATGATTGCTTCCTTTTCATCAATCGTCTCAATTGTAATGTTTTGAGTTTTCTGTTGAGTAGGCTTGAGCTCAGGTGGTCCCTTGCTATCAACCTTGGGCCTATACTTTGTTTTCATTTCTGATTGCTGTTTCTCAGGAATCTCAGTCATCTTTCCTTTCCCTTTCCAGGGTGAGTCAAGCCATTTGTCTAACTTTGCAGGTCTTTTGGGCTTCTTATAGGGAATGTAAGTATCTTCAGTACACCCTACACCCCTCTTGTGTTTTTGTCCCTTTTCTAGAATGACCCCTGCCTGAGGGTTTTTCTTTTGATAGGCTTCAATATCAAACAACTTCTTTGGAATTTTGATAGAAGATTCAGCAAGAATTTGTTCCTTGGTCATTCCCCTGTTGATCTTTTCCATCCAGGCATTCCTTTTATCTTCTACTTCTTTCCTAGCTGCTTCATATTCATACAACTCTCTTTCTCTTATTTCTTCATACATCTTTTCCATGTCAGGGTCATGGTATTCCTTTACAGGGCTGTTAGGAATGATGACAGGCATCTTTTCAAACCTTTTTATCTCCTCACAGGCTTTTCTATACTTCTTTTTCTTTGCATACTCTTTCCTTTCTTCTTTGGAGAAGTTTTGCCAGTAGGGGATGGCTTCTCTTTTCCTTTTCATTTGTCCTTCTGGACATTGCCTAGGTAGAATCTGCATAGTGAGTTTTGCTATTGGAGGAGGTAAAGGTAGCAGTGGAGGTAGAGAAGAAGGTTGAGGTGGAGGTAGAGGTAGCAGAGGAGAAGGAGTTTTCTCTTTAGGTGGAGAAGGGATTTGTTCAAGAGGAGGAGTTTGTTCTGCAGTGAAAGGCAGAATGATCTCTGGTAGAGTAATCTTTGTTGAGGGATGTTTGTCTCCTCCAAGCTCTTCTGAAGGGATGTCCTTAAGTAGAGGTGTCTTCAGTTTGATGTAACTGGCAGAGAAGCCAGGAGAGTGATGCTGAATTTCTTCCTCACATGGGGTTGCTTCAATCCACACTTGTCCTCTCCAGTCATCAGAGGAGGCTGCTTCTTCCTCCCTCTGGACTTCTGTGTTCTTTAACACAGCAATCTCCCCTGGGTATGTGGGGCATCTATTCTAAATGTTGAATCCACATCATGCTCTCCTTCAGTATGGTAGGATGAGGTCTCTTCAAAATTGTTGTTGAAGGTGTAGTCAGAGTGATTGGAGAAGATTGGAACCTATTGTAAGAAGAGAAGTTGGTGTAATACTTTAGAGATAATATTTAGAGTTAGAGAGGAAATTAACCCTGAGCTTTTAAGAGAGATAGAGAACCTGACAAGGGGGGTTTCTGGAGCAACTCTCCCCCTGGTTTATATCCTGCATAAAGGATTTAAACCTTTCTGGCGACAGAGGCCGTTCTTGAAGGAGAGCATTAAGCTCAGGAAGAGAAGTAGAGAGGTTTGCCAGTTTGGCTACACAGGTGTTGATCATGGCAGCACATTCGTTGGTGAAGTGATTCAGTCGATTCTGGAAGTCATTTACTAGGTGTTCGAGAGCATCGTTCAACGCTTTGATGAGGGCCGATTGATCAGGAGTTGCTGCCATTGTCGCAGAGAGAGAGAGAGAGAGAGAGGTAGAAGATGAAGTTTTGGCGGTTGAGGAGAGTATATGTTATGAAATAAGAGGTATTATTTAAAGGAGGTGAAACGTCGAGAAAGGAAACAGAAATCAAGGTATATCAGGTAATCCAATCGTCAAAAGGGGAAGTAAGGATTTGATTCTAATTGTAACCAGATGTCGACGTTGCGTCGAATGGATGTCGACATATGCGTCGATATGGAGTCGACGCTCCGTGGAGATTTGTCCACTTGGTGTTCTGTCGACGTGTTTATAGCCCTGCGTCGATATAAATTTGACGGTGTGTCGATAAATTATCGATGTAACTTTGCCTGGAAGAAATCAACGCCATCGTCGAGTTCTTCTCGACGGTGCGTCGATATGTATTCGACGCATCTTCAAATACTTTCTTAGATTTCCTGATTTCTTCTAGATTTCCCAATAATGGTGGTTACAGACTACCATCAAGCATTCCTAAGGTGTTGATGAAATAATTATGCTTAGTTTCATCCAAGGGTTTTGTGAAGATGTCTGCTCTTTGATTGTCTGTGGGAATATATTCTAAAGTTATCTTACCCTTTTCAACATTGTCTCTAAGGAAGTGATGTCTGATCTCTATATGTTTGGTTCTACTATGAAGGACTGGGTTGGATGCTATGGATATAGCACTAGAGCAATCACAATAGATCTTAGAGTTATGTACTTCTAATTTGTAGTCAAGAAGCTGATTTTGCATCCACAGGATTTGTGAACAACAGCTCCCAGCAGCTATGTATTCAGCTTCAGCTATTGAGGTTGAGACTGAGGTTTGTTTCTTACTAAACCATGATATTAATCTGTCACATAGAAATTGGCAAGTGCCCGATGTGCTTTTTCTATCAACCCTACATCCACCATAATCTGCATCTGAGAAACCTATTAATTCAAAGTTGGTTTCTGCTGAGTACCACATACCTAGTTCAGTGGTTCCCTTTAGGTATATAAGAATCCTTTTTACAGAGGTGAGATGGGATTCCTTTGGATCAACCTGAAATCTAGCACATATGCAAGTGGCAAACATAATGTCAGGTCTGCTAGCTGTTAGATATAGAAGGGATCCTATGATGGCCCTATATGTCTTTTGATCTACTGATTTTCCTTTATCATCTTTTTCTATAATGGCATTGGTTGCCATGAGCGTTTTCATGGTAGATGCTGATTCCATACCAAACTTTTTGATTAGCTCTTTAGTATATTTGGATTGTGAGATGAAGATTCCCTCACTACTTTGTTTTACTTGTAATCCTAAGAAATATTAGAGTTCTCCCATACTACTCATTTCAAATTTAGATTGCATTAGATTAGCAAATCTTTTACAAAGTTTAGGATGAGTTGAGCTAAAGATATGATGTCATCAACATATATTTGAACAAGGAGGAGTTGGTTTTTATGGTTTCTAGTAAAGAGTGTCTTGTCTACTTTTCCTCTTTCAAAGGAATTTTCTAAAAGGAAGTTAGAGAGAGTTTCATACCAAGCTCTAGGTGCTTGCTTAAGACCATATAGTGCTTTGTTAAGTCTATAAACAAAGTTAGGAGAAGTGGGATTTACAAAACCTGGTGGTTGCTCCACATATACCTCTTCTTGAAGGTCACCATTCAGAAAAGCACTCTTGACATCAATTTGGTAGACTTTCATCTTCATGAAGGCTGCATAGGCAAGAAAGAGCCTGATTGCCTCCAATCTGGCTACTGGAGCAAAGGTCTGGTTGTAGTCTATCCCTTCTTCTTGTCGATATCCTTGTGCTACAAGTCTTGCCTTGTTTCTGACAATTACTCTAGTGGAATCTAGTTTGTTTCTGTATACCCATTTTGTACCAATCACAGGGTAGTTTCTTGGTCTTTCAACTAGGTTCCACACTTTGTTTCTCTCAAATTGGCCTAGTTCTTCTTGCATGGCCATAATCCAGTGAGGATCACAATTTGCTTCCTCAAACTTCTTTGGTTCAACTTGTGATAGGAAGCATTGGAGCATCATCCCATTGGAGACTTGGTGTCTTGTTCTTACTCCTGTATTGGGGTCTCCAATTACTTGAGTTTGTGGATGATCTTTCAAATTGACGTTTGTCCTGCCTGGACTTGTCAGATGTTCTTCTTCCTCATTGGTGATGGGATCATTGTCCACCTGGCCTTCCTGAACCATGTTCTCTTGTGGGAGTTGGTTTTGAATGCTCTTTTCTGAATCTTCTTCATGTTCTTGTTCAGATTCCTCACTTGATTCCTCTATCTGGTTTTCTTTTCCATTATCTGTGTTCTCTAGAACCAGTTGCTCAAGCTGTGTTTCTATGCTGCTGTTTTCCTGTGGAAAAGAACTGGTGGGAGTTCCCTCCTCCTTAAACAGTATGTTAGTTTCATCAAATATAATGTGCATAGATTCTTCAATTTTAAGAGTTCTCTTGTTATAGCACCTATAGGCTTTACTAGATGCTGAGTATCCCAGAAATATTCCATCATCAGATTTCTTGTCAAACTTGGCAAGATGATCTTTTCTATTATTTAGGATAAAGCAAGCACATCCAAAAATTTTAAAGTATTTAACAATTGGTGTTTTTTCCTTTTAGGAGCTCATATGGAGTTTTTGATTTAGTTTTGTGTATGAGGCTTCTATTTAGAACATAGTTGGCAGTGTTGACTACTTCAGCCCAGAAAGTTTTTGGTAAACCTGATTCTGCAAGTAAGGTTCTTCCTGATTCAATTAAAGTTCTATTCTTTCTTTCAGCAACTCCATTTTGTTGAGGGGTTCTAGGGGCTGAAAAACTTTGTTTGATACCTATATCTTCACAGAAACTACTCATAAACTGATTTTCAAATTCAGTCCCATGATCACTTCTGATTATGGAAACCTGACTATTGAGTTCAGATTGAATTTGTTTTATGAATCTTGAGAGAGTCTTCTGGGTTTCAGACTTATCCCTTAGAAAGAATACCCAGCTGAATCTAGAATAGTCATCCACAATGACTAGGGTATAGGATTTTCCACCTAAGCTCTAAGTGGATATGGGACCAAAGAGATCCATGTGTAGTAAGTAAAGGACCCTGGGAGAGTCATCCTTACCAATTGGTTTGAAGGATGATTTGGTTTGTTTTCCTAGTTGGCAAGGTCTGCATGGAGAATCCTTAGAGTACCTACCCTTTGGTAAGCCTCTGACTAGGTTATTCTTTGCTAGTTTACTAATTATTTTGTAGTTTAGATGACCTAGTCTCCTATGCCATAATTCACTTTTATCAATAATATTTTTGAATAAACAGACTTCTGTGGGCGAGGAGCTAAAGTCCACTACATATACTTTTCTTTTTCTAATTCCATTGAGTACTGTGGCACCAGTCTTGATATCAATAATATGGCAGGATAGTGTGGTGAACTTTACCTCATACTTACCATTTTCACATATCTGACTTATACTTATCAGATTGTGCTTCGGTCCTTTAACTACTGCCACATTCTTGAAGGTGACTTTCCCTTCTTTGAAGTCTCCAAAGCCCCTGGTTTGGCCACAGCTAGAGTCTCCAAAAGTCACTGATGGTCCAAGTCTATCCTCAAAGTTGATCAATAGGTTTTTGCATCCAGTCATGTGCATGGAGCATCCACTGTCTAAGTACCACACCAGCCTGGAGATGTGATACATCTGCACGTAGAATTTTACACATTAGTTTGGACCCTGCTGAGCTGGGGTCCCTTCCTCCCATCAGTGAAAGATTTAATGAAAGAATAAGTAGGTTTTTCTGAATATCCTTCCTCCTTTAGGGGTATTGGTTTATCATACCAATTTTCTTTGGTGATGTTACAGAAATAGTGGTCATAGTAAAAGGAATGGATTGAGAGAGCTGTTTGGAAGAGGAGAAATTTCTGTCTGATTGGTTGCGTTGATATGTATTCGACGTAGGTTTATGGTTACGTCGATATGAAGTCGACGCTTTCTCCATTCTGCATTTACTTTCAGTCGAAGCATGAGAGAGGTTGCGTCGGGTAGGAGTCGACACACTTTGGTGTATGCGTCGATTA
This sequence comes from Dactylorhiza incarnata, assembly GCA_033032865.1. Lineage (NCBI taxonomy): Eukaryota > Viridiplantae > Streptophyta > Magnoliopsida > Asparagales > Orchidaceae > Dactylorhiza > Dactylorhiza incarnata. Next base: position 1,017,941 of record JAWHQI010000210.1, read on the forward strand.
CAAGTCGACACACGTGGATAAAAATTCGACGCATGTTTAAATTTTTTCTGAGGATATTTTCCTAGGATTCCTTCATATGTAATGGGATTAGTTTTATTAAAGACAGTGGTTGTTTCTGGATTTTCCTGTGATCTTTCTCCTGTCAAATGTCCATCCCTAGTGAAGTGAAAGGGATGTCTCCAAACAGATTTTCTAGGTGATTGAGTTTTTGGTTCTAAGTCAGTATTATCTTCTAGTTGTCTTAGTCTATCAGTAAGATTTCTAGAGATGTTCTTGATCTTCTGACTTCTCCCATTTAGAGAGTCTTCAAAGGCCTTTGCCTTTGCTAGCTCATTTCTCAGTGTTAGATTTTCTGTATAGATTTTGTCTAATTCCTTTTCTGAGAGTCCTAAACTGAGCTTATAGTTATTATACTGTGTATTCACTTGTTTGAGATTTTTTAATTCATTTCTTAGTTCTTTTATTTCTTTTTCAGATTTGATTAGATTTAAACAGAATTCTTTGAAATTGTTTTTGAAATCAGTGTAAGAGAAATCTATATCATCAAGTATATTTACCATAGATGTATCATCAGGCTTCTCAGTGGCCATCAAACAGGTTTCCTCCAGCTTGGCCTCTTCTTGATCATTGTCAGATGAGGTGCTTTCTTCAGATTCTGAATCACTCCATGATTGAGCAATGAGACCTTTCTCTTTCTTCTTTTTCTTCTGTAGATCTGTTCTTTTCAGATCTTTCTTTTTGCTGATCTCCTTAGGACATTCAGGTGCAATATATCCAGGTTTCCTGCAAGAGTAACATATAATCTCTTTAGTAGGTGTTTTATTATACCTGGTTTTTGAGTCTCTTCCTCTGGATCCTTCTATTTTGATCCACTTCTTGAACCTTCTGGCCAGTAGAATGATCAGCTCCTCATCACTTGTAGAGGGTTCACCTTCAACAACCTTCAATGGAATACTCTTTTCTTTTGAGAGTGAAGGAGTCTTTTCTTTCTCTTCTTTCTCAGCTCTTGTTTTCAACAGTTGTTCATAAGATTTTAATTTACCCAACATGACATCTGTTGAGATTTCTCTTTGACTTCTGGAGTCTCTAATTGGCCAGATTCTTGAATCCCAAGAGCTAGGGAAGCAAGTTAGCAGTTTGTCATTTATCTCAGTGAGAGATATGTCCTTTTCAAGTGTTATCAACTCATTCACTATGAGGCTGAATCTGGCATACATGTCAGCAACATTTTCACCTTCTTTCTTCTGGAAGTTTTCATATTGAGAGATGAGTAGTGCCTTTCTATCCTTTTTCTGATCAGCACTTCCCTCTACCATTTTGGTGAGAGCTTCCCATACTTCCTTAGCTGACTCACAATCAGCAATCTTTTGGAAGATTTCATCTGAGAGGGTTGAGACTAGGATATTCATAGCCTTGGCATCATATCCTTGGGCTTTCTTTTCTTCATCTGTCCACTCAGCTTTTGGAGCAAGTGTTTCAGTAACTTTTCCACTTGAGTCCTTTCTGAATGGCTTGGGGGGACCTGTCAAGACAACATTAAACAATTCATCATCAATAGAGTTTAAATAAATTCTAATTCTTGTTTTCCAAAGTGCAAACTTTTCAAGGTTGCAAATTGGTAGTCTGGTGGAAGCATAATCTTTGATTTGTGCCATGTGAAAAACAATTGTTAGAAATATATATATATATATATATATATATATAAATATAAGAGAGATAGGATCTTTTTGATCAAGGAGTTATCCTTTTTAAATCAACCTAGCTCTGATACCAATTGAAAGTGCACAGTTATCCTCACTAGAATTCTCTAGAGGGGGGGGGGGGGGGGGGTGAATAGAGATTTAAAATATTTTTGTGCAAAGTTAATAATTATATATATATATATATATGTGTAGTGATCACAGATTAGTGCTTCCCACACACCAACAAGAATTAAACAAGTAAAGAAAATAAACGCAAGAAGAAAAATCACAGCACAACACAAAGAAATATAGTGGTTCCCCAAACTTTGGGTAGTCCACTCTTCTACCCCCTTGGTAGGAATTCACTATCTTGCACTGAGTCTTTTGATAAGGAGACTCTTAGAACCACCCTGAGTCTTTTGATAAGGAGACTCTTAGAACCAACTGAGTCTTTTGAAAAGGAGACTCTTAGAACCAGTACAACTGAATTTTTTGAAGAGAGATTCTAAAAACTCTTTTACAATATGTGAAAGTGAAATAAGAAAAAGAAGAAGAAGTATTTAAGACAAGAAAGAATCTTCTTCCTAGCAAGAAGATTGGAAGCACAAGAAGTAGTGAATGAAATTTCTCTTCTATAGTGAGAAGGAGATTGTAGGCCTTTTCTCTCTTTTGTGAGAGCTATCAGAGTTTGCAGCAGTATGGCTTCAGAGTGAGAAGGAGAAGGAAGCTTGATCTTTGCTGCAGCACTATTTCTCAATTCTCTCTTTTCACTTGGGAGCTCTTCCTCTTTTTCAAATGTAAAATGGTGGATCACTTGTCTCTATTCTCTGCCGACCTCCTTGTTATTTTATAGCTCTGTCCATTCAAATAATACTATAGGAGGATAATTGATTAGCAGACAGAGAAATAGAAAGATAAAAATATTTCCATAATAATTATATCAATAGAAGGAAAGAATTCCTTCTGATTTCAAATAATGTCCATAATGGATTTAATCAAATTAGCCAAGAATCTATTAGAGGAAAAGAATGATTCAGAACGGCTATAAAGAATAAATTGATTCCATATAAATCAGATCTATAAAAGAAGGAAAGAGATCTGGCGATTTTTGAATTAGACATAAAAATCGACGTGCGTCGATTACTATTCGACGTAAGCGTCGAATTCGTCCTGGCAGGACGTCGAGAGGAGAATAAGGAAGGTGCGTCGACTAAGGTACGTCGACTTCTCAAGATGCGTCGACTAGAAGTCAGAGCTACGTCGACATAGGATACGTCGAATTCTTCCTAAAGTTACTTCGACTCATTCTGAAAGGAACGTCGATACCACTTCGACGTTGCGTCAAATACTATTCGACGCATATTTATTTAACCTTGATTTTTCTTTCTTAGAATTCATATTCAACTTATTTTCAGGGGTTAAGAGAAATTATTTTCCCAACACAAGGGGTGCCAAAGTTCTAGTTATTTAATTCTCATGATCATAGACATGAGCTCCAAATTGCTACCACCAACCCATTTAAACCTAAACTTGCAAAAAGAGACATATTAAACTTTTATTAAGATAAAATAATTTCAAAATTGATTTTTTAATTAATAAAAATTAAAATAAAATATAGATTAATATTATACTAGCACTGCTGAACTTTCTTTGGAGTCCGAGGAGGTGATATGCCCAAGATGACTTTTACCTTATCTGAATTTGGCTTGAGACCTTGGGGCATGAGAAGATGTCCAACAAATTTCCCTTTCCTTCCTCGAAACATGCACTTGGTCGGATTCAACCTCATGTTGAACTTCCACAAAGTAGAAAATGTTTGGATCAAATCTCAAATGTGATCCACGAACTTATGACTTTTGATTAGAAGGTCATCAACACATACTACTAGATTATTTCCATTCTAATGTTTGAATATGTGTTTCATCATCCTTTGATGTGTAGCATGTGCGTTCCTTAAACCAAAAGTCATGAAATGATGATAATTACAACCATCGTTTGTGATAAACAATGTGTGAGGGACATAAGAGTATGTGCATACATATTTGATGATGCCTCAAAAAAGCATCAAGAAAACTCATGATAGAAAACCCAATTGCAGAAACAACAAGGAAATTAATCAGAAGAAAAGGATACCAATCTTTTGGGCATGCTTTATTAGGTTATGTGAAATCGACACACATACGCCATTTATTAGTAGCTTTTTTCACCATTACAACATTTGACACCCATACGGGGTGCTAGATTTCTCTTATCAAATTGGACTTGAGGAGCTTTTGCACCTCCTCTCGAATGGGCTTTGCAAAGGTTTTCACCACTGCCCTTTTCTTCTGAATGATGGCCCTAAAGCAAGGATTGATATTGAGGCACTGGCATGCGACATTGAGCTTAACCCCAGCATGTCGATGGCAGGCCATGGAAAAATGTCCAAAATGTTGAGAATACATTTGATTGATGTCAATTTGTCTTTCGCTGTTAGTTTAGCATTGATGGAGACTATTCTGTCTCCATTCCCTTGCAATTGGAACCGTTTGTACCTCGTAGGCGGCCTCTAGATGAACACCATCCCTTACCAACTCCACTTTAGCAGGCTCATAACATCGGTAACCCTTTTGAGTGGGGAAGTATCCAACAAAGAGGCACTTAATTACCCGAGGAGAGAGTTTGTCCCGAGCAGGTGAAGGAGAGTGAACAAACACATTACAGCCAGAGATTCATGGAGTTAGAGGAAAAGGTGTTTAACCAGTGTATAGGATGGAGAAAGGAGTTTGTCCTTGGAGTACAGTAGAGGGAATAATGTTGATGAGATAGCATGAGATGAGTATGGCATGTCCTCAATATGAGCGATGAACATTCATCTGTCTGAGAAGAGTACGAGTGACATCTAGAAGATGACGATTCTTATGTTCTGCAACTCCATTTTGTTGAGAAGTGTATGAACAGCTAGTTTGATGTATAATACTATTATGCATACAAAAAGTACAATAATTGGTTACTAATATATTTGTTGGCATTATCAGTGCAAAAATTTTTGAGAGAAGCACCAAACTAGGTGTGAATTTCATTATACAAGTTATGAAATACAAAAAATAGTTCAGAGGGATCTTTTACAAGGTACATCCAAGTACATCTCGAATAGTCATCAATACAAGTTACAAAATAAAGACTACTCTTACCAATAGTTTTGGTAGGAGATGGTCCCCAGATGTCCGAGTGAAAAAGATCAAAGGGATGAGATAAGGTACCAACTAACAATTAGTAGATGTAAACGTGACTAAACAATGTAGTTGTCTCGAGAGAGCTGTAACAGATAGTAAATTGCATGGAAAAGTCAGTATATAGAGAGTGTACGCAAGTCGAACAAACGGAGTGACCTAGACCATACCAGTCCCGCACACATGAGATGGAGAGCCATCTGCTATCAATACCGATGGTGAATGATCATGTCTGTCCAAAGAAGAAAAGAGAAGAGGATTTCATGTCATATGATTGGTTGCACCAGAGTCAATGAGTCACTTACCCCGAGTGACGAGAATACCTAAAGAGGTGGCAAGAGAGGCAGTATGTTTGGATGTGTGAGGAGAAACTTCAACAGCTGGTGGACGAAGATAAGGATGTTTCAGGAAGCAACGTTCCATGGGATGACCCGACTTGCCACAATAGGAGCATATGTGCCGGCTAGGTCCACTTCCACCGTGGAAGCTGTCCACTAGAATATACACGGTAATTTGGGTGAGCAAAACTGTCAGAAGCAGGTGGGGAGGAAATTAGAGGTCGTTGAAGAAGGGTCGTGATAGCCGAGATGTGAGCAGCAGTAGCATCAAGAGTTGGAGAGTCGACTTCACCGAGGATTTGCTGACGGAACATATTGCAGGAGTCCAGGAGGTAAAGAAGGAAACACACTACTAGGAGTTCCTGGAAGTGTTCGTTCTATTCAACAAAATTGACATAGAAAGGTCGATGTTGAAGAAGTTCTGCACCAAGAACTTGCACATCCTGATAGGATATAGTGTGGGTCATGGTGGGGCCGGCAAAGGAATTTGCATGCATGGTGTAGATGCGAGAGGTCTTACCTCTTTGTGGAGTAAAGAGTGACAAGGTGATCCCAAGCAGCTTTGGCAATCTCGTCTTAGTTCTTTGTGACGGATGATAGACAAACACTCATTAGAGAGGTTGTTGGCAAACCAAGTCCGAACCAGAGGAGCAGTCTTCACAGTCATCATAAGCGGTAGATCCTTTGGCGAGAGGGGCGTCATTTAAATGATGGTGCTTGTGTTGAGATCACACAACGAGGCACTAAAATGCGTGCAGTTAAGAGAACTGGCCGCAATGACAAAATCACAAAAAGGAGAGAAGGTGAGCCGGAAGGCTCTCGAACAAGCGAAGCTATTAGATCACACAATGAGGCACAGAAATGCGGGTGGTTAAGAAAACTGAAGACCACACAGGCAGAGAGAGAGAGAGCGGGCAGTTAGAAAACCAAAGTCCGCGAGGATGAAAGGAGCAGGCGATTAACAACCGAAGTCCGCGCAATACCAACGATCAGAAAAGGGGCAACAACAGGGTTAACAACCGAAGAATCGATGTTAGCTCTGAAACTAAGTGAAAACTTGAAAATAATTCGACTAAAATTAACAATAACACACATAAAATTTTAAATAACTAAATTTTATTTCCAAAAAATCTAAATATTACAAGAGGGCGCCCACTTTTATATAATAGAGAGAAGAGAGAATTTACAATTTGACGATATGAGAGACTAAATACAAGAATCTACAGAAGAGCGGCAAGCGCAGACCGCGCGGTCAAATATGAGTTAACTGCACGAGTATGTGCAATTATACAAGAGTAACCGCTCATAACAACAATAACAAAAACCAAGGATAAAACTGCTGGTCTTCATCAACAATATTTGCGGTCCACCAATCAACCACGATCTCCACAAGGTGCAATTACACATGAGTGACTGCCCATATATCTCAATCTGCACTTGCAATTTGATAATCTTGACCGCGTTGACCGCAAGGTACATGTTTTTGTTTAACCGTCCATTCACCAATATGTTCTAACACTTTGCAAGGGATTAATGAAGGAGGAATTTGGAGTATATTGGAGCATACTAGAGCTAATGGGGACACTTGGGACGAGAACAAAATATTGCCAAATGAATATGAGCCATACAAGAAAACGGATGGTCGACCACACAGCTGTGCGTCCATACACATGTGCACAATCTTGAAGGACGCAAGAATTAACAGAGAAGTATGAAAACTCCACACACACTTTACCCTGAGAAGATCAAGAGCGCAAACGATAAGTAAAAACGACCCCAAATTTTTTATAAGAATTATGTCACATTCTTGAGCTCAAATAAAAACAATGAAATTCCTCACTTTTCATATAATATAACTAATTGAATTACAATTTTAACAATAAGAAGTTACTACACTAAAGTTATGGATATATTTTCTCCTCAATAAGGTTGTTATTAAATTAAAAATTAATGTTATCATGCATAAATAGGTTTTAGTCATGATAATATCATTACAACAACAATGATCGATTAAGTCTTATGTAATTATGAAATAATATAATAGCCAATTTTATGAAAAATTAAATATAACATTGACATTGTACTTTTTAAATTATGAATGACAAATATATGAGACAAACAGAATATTAAGAATTAAATCTACTTATATGATTATATCTGCTTTATTCTACTTAAATATATGATCAAATGAAAAAAAAGACATTCAAACTTGGAAGGCAAACAGAAAGACAACCAACAGACGTCAGATCTTCATTTGGTATCAAAGACATCACCCTGCATGGACAGCGACGAATGCCAGATACTTTGTCCGCTCTCTCCGATAGTGTCTTATTTCTCTTACAACTGCCAGGATCAAGTGCAATGACACTGGTGCAAAAAATGGCTACGAAACATAAAAGAAGAAAAACATTAGCACTTGCATTCATGAATTATGTCGCAGCTAAAAAATCAGTCGTTATCTAGTTTATAACCACCAAATTATGAGCCAATTAATATAGAAATAATTAAATAAACTTTTAACTTCACTCATCAAACCTAATTGCTAAGTACGTACGAAATAGCACAATAAGCGTTTGAACGAGGGCAACAAATGCTATAGGAGCGGTGCACATACATTTATGCTTATATATTAACATACATGTATGCAAATATTCATGAATAAATAATGCACAAGCTTGAGTACATTATTATATACTATTAATTATCCAAATATTCCCTAGGAGTTAGCATAATTATAGTTTGAACGCCATATCTTCTAAAATTACAAAAACCACCCCTGTAAATTACATTTCATAGCATTCATGCATAAAAATACCACCTAGTGCTTCTCTTGAGGGGGTACTTTTGAGCATGTATGGTATGAGTTGTAAACATGTAGGAGGGATTTTTGTAAGAGTGGTGTTACGGGCACACCAAGAATGGCTATGCCAACAGCCAAGTACAACCCAATTTCGCTATGGGCACATCGACAAAATATGAGCACACCAAAATGCACGTTAAAGAAGAAGAGGACCATGCGGAAGGCCTCGACGGCACCGGCTTCGTGCATCATCTTCTTCTGATGCGTCTCTTCTTCCCCCAGCCCCTTCTTTTGGGCATTCTTCCTCATCTTCTTCAATGAAATGATAGCTACTTATTTTGATTAATTTGGAGGGAGTAGCCATTCTTCTCGTTCAGGAAGAGTCTGGTGTGGTGCTGCTTTTGAAAAAACGGCGAAAGTTATGGTGGGTTTGTAATCGAAAAATCTCGAGCAGGCAATCCGAATCGCACGCAGTTCGTCTTTTAGAACCTTCTGGAACTGGGTCTTGCTCACCCCGTCCCGGAAGAAGATGATCCTGCCGGGAAGCTTGCGAACTAAGGCGATGAAATCTTCGAGCAGCTCAAGCATTATCTTGAGAGTCAGATTTGTGAGGAACCGTGAGCTCAACTTGGCGAGATTGGGATATAGGCAGCATTGGCTCATGACACCAATTCCGGTTTCGCATTCGCTTCAAATCCATGTATCCTTTGTTTCTCTTCTCCAACACGGGAGCTGGAGATCGCTTGAAACCAATTCGTGAATCTTTGGAAGATCGCGTTCCAATGCCGGCACGTTGGTCAGAATCTTCATTTGTAGGATGAGAGGGGCAATGATGGTGTTCGTGTTCAGCGTGATGCCAAATTGCTCGCATCGGTGGGCGAGTTGGGCGACGAATTTGGGGATTGAAGAACGCTGCTCCGAGCCGCCGAAGAGGTGTTATATGGAGGACGTGGGGGAGGATGCCTTGCCGCCATTAAAGATTGGAGTGGAGCAAAGGCGAAGGAATGCACGCTCATACCAAGACGCGCGACGGGAGAGAAGGGGGTCGGGCTGGGCTGTATAGCCAATAGAGAAAGGAAATATTTAGGATTTTAAAGGTTTTTGACTAGTTTATTGGTGTGCCCATAGACATTCTTGATGTGCCCGTAACACCACTTTTGTTGTAATTTCAAAAAATAGAAGGATACAACTTGTAATTTAGCAAATTTACAAGGGGGGTCTCAAAAAAGGCATTTATTATATAGGGCCATTTACCGGGACCTCCCCTCTAACTTTGCTAAATTACTGAGAGCACCCCTCTTATTTTCAAAATTACAAAAAACTCCCCTATAAGTTAGCATAATTACAAAAACTTCCCTTGAAGTTTTAATTTCATTACAAAAAAACCCATCCGTGATACAATTTCATTACAAAAAAACCCAGAATTTTTGTTCATGATGTTATGAAATTAAAAGTTCAGGGGAGGTTTTTGTAATTTTGAAAATAAGAGGGGTGCTCTCAGTAATTATGCTAACTTACAGGGGAGGATATATAAATAAACATACATAAGTCTTGAATACTTAGACTTTCCCAAAGAGTTAGCATAATTCTCTCTATATATATTAACTACTATATGAAAGTAGTTTTAAGTGGTACAATAAATATTAGCCATCCAAAATGAGACACACTTTACATCTCAGCCTTACAAATGGAGAGAGAGAAAGAAAGAGAGGAGAGAGAAGGGGAGAGAGGGAGAAGGAATCATTATAGGACTCCTACACCTACATGAGAGGGAGAGAGAGAGGGGGAGAGAGGGAGAGAGAGAGGGGGGAGAGAGAGGGGCGGGAGGGAGAGAGAGAGGGAGAGAGATAGAGAGAGAGAGGTAGAGAGAAATTGATTTTTTAGGTAAAAATTTACATTCTTTACAAAATAAAGATAGGAATATTGATTTATATATTTTTACGGTCATTTTAAGTACTCATATGTATATGTTTTGAATAAAAGTCAGTCCGCTCATAGGCTGGCGCAGCCCGCTCATATGCACTCACATAAGCCCCACGACAAATGTCGCCGCTCATGACAAATATCGCCCCCACGACAAATGTTTTGCCCGCACTCGGGGCCCCGGTGCAGTGTCACTTGTGTGTGTGTATATATATATAACTTTATAAACAAATATTAAATGCATCCCTGCTCATCGCGCCGTCATCATTCGTGACTGGATGGAGATGACCACGGTTGCGTCGGTGTTCGGAATTTGGCGGTTTCAATGGGGATCTGTGCCAAAGAAATTTCTAGAAGGATAGACGTAAAATGAAAACGAAAGCAAGTTTCTAATAAAAGAAAACCTGAAAAAACTAGAATGTTCTAGCTTTTTAATAGTATCTCCTTGGAAAATTATTTGTTGAATACCTTTCAAAAGTCAAAAGTTCATATCTGTTACGTTATATTCAACTTAAAAAGATGGAGTTTACATTTATGGTAAAAAGGGAAGGATTGAGTTTCGAAATTAAACTAAAACAAGTGTATACTTACCATGAATATAGCAAAATAATGCTCAACTGAAGAATAACTAATAGACATGACCGATGAATGGAAGAATGCATCTTCAGCTAAAGATCTTGCTTGGAGGGAAGACGCTAAATCAAAATTTAGATGAAAGAATCAGTGAAGTGATCATTTTATGTCTACTTTATAATACAATGAAAGATCTGCTCACACCATTACCTGCTGAAGCATCATATATCCCAAGAGAGGCATTATTTTGGGCTAGATTAGCAGCTTCAAGAGAATATTTTACCTGGACAGAAAATTGCATGAAGCAACTACAAGTGTGATCTAACTGAACAAATTATTACTTGTTAATGTAGAATAGATATTAGTTTTGTAACTACTGAAGTAAACATAAGATGATGCTTATAACAATAGTAGTGAGTGCATAGCACTTTCAGATACCTGCACATCTACCGTACAAAATGTATTGAAGAAAAAAACTCAGCTAATACTTTTTTTAAAGTCTGCTCATAAACAACATCGGTGGAATCATCAAATAAATGTTCAGAAAAGTTACATTGATGATGAAGATGAACTTCAAAGAATTTTCAAAGAATCAATTACATTTGTTGTCATATATTGAAATAATTAATAGCAAAGATACTTTTGTTTTCTTTTTCTTTTTCTAGCTTCTCTAAGAATGTTATTGTTAAGAAAATTCATAGGTTCAAAATCAAAGGCACGCTTGATATCTACGAAGATAAGACGCATTATTGCATTCTTTTCACGGCATACACCTTCAGAGAGGTAAAATTAGGCTATGCTTCCCACTGATCTCATCCATACTGGTAAGTAATGAAACACTAAGACAATAAAACTGCAAATAACCATGCAAAATTTCAATATAACATCTACTCAACATCAATATCAATGATTTTGTGCAAAACATGCATATCAATGATTTTTGTGCATAGATTGCCTAAGTCTCAACGAGGGAATGATGCAATTTGGCTAATTTTATTCCAAATCATAGGGATGATGATGTTGAGAGACTTGTGCAGTTGTATGTACAGAATATTGTTCAATTGCATGAAATACCGAAGAGTATAATAAGCAATAGAGCTGATGTTTCACCTCCAAGGATCAGAGCTTAGTTCAACAGAGGTTGGGAACTAAGCTGAAGTTTAGTATGGCATTTCACCTGCAGACCGACAATCAAAGAGAGAAGACTAACCGTACAATGAAAGATATGCTGAGCATGTGTGTACTCGTATGATCGAACTACAATTGTTGTTATATGAGACATTGTATGATAGGTGGTGTTGTACGCCGATATCATGGGCGGAGGCGGGCTATACTCGATTATTGAAGAAGAAAGATGTATCTTGCGCTTTTGATAGCATTGACATTATCCGTGAGTGTATGAAGATTGTGCAAGATCAACAAGTTAAGTACTTCAATGCGCATCATCGAAATGTGAGGTTTGCGGTGAACGATATGGTTTACTTGAAGATCAAACACTTCAAGTGTGTATCGAGGAGTCGGCGTTTGAAGAAGTTGAATTCAAGATATTGGGCCGTTTCAGATCATGGAACGTATATACGAGTTTGCTTATCGTCTTGCGTTGTCGGTGGAGTTAAGTGGATTGCATAATGTATGTTTTAAATGTCTGTCGACATGTCATGTTTGAATAAAAAACGACTTGCATAATGAACACACTCGAGGGGGCAAGTAGCCATCCTGCAGGGGAGGAGCCCAGTGCTACGGCCTGGTCTACGACAACTCTCTGCTTGAGGACATAGAACTCACTCGAGGGGGCAAGTAGCCAGCCTGCAGGGGAGGAGCCCAGTGCTATGGCCTGGTCTACGACAACTCTCTGCTTGAGGACGTAGAACTCACTCGAGGGGCAAGTAGCTAGCCTGCAGGGGAGGAGCCCAGTGCTACGGTCTGGTCTACGGCAACTCTCTGCTCGAGGACATAGAACTCACTCGAGGGGGCAAGTAGCCAGCCTGCAGGGGAGGAGCCCAGTGCTACGGCCTGGTCTACGACAACTCTCTGCTCGAGGACGTAGAACTCACTCGAGTGGGCAAGTAGCCATCCTGCAGGGGAGGAGCCCAGTGCTACGGCCTGGTCTACGACAACTCTCTGCTCGAGGACATAAAACTCACTCGAGGGGGCAAGTAGCCAGCCTGCAGGGGAGGAGACCGGTGCTACGGCCTGGTCTACGGCAACTCTCTGCTCGAGGACATAGAACTCACTCGAGGGGGCATGTAGCCAGCCTGCAGGGGAGGAGCCCAGTGCTACGGCCTGGTCTACGGCAACTCAATGCTCGAGGACGTAGAACTCACTCGAGGGGGGCAAGTAGCCAGCCTGCAGGGGAGGAGCCCAGTGCTACGGCCTGGTCGATGACAACTCTCTTCTCGAGGACGTAGAAGGGTCTCCTTACGCGGTACCTGTCGTTCGGGAAGTGAGGTGTTACACATTCGCCATAGAAAGTATTATAGTTTTATTTCAGCATAAGAGATGAACCAGCTATTACATTGCTCTTAGGAGTAGAAACGCTTTAAGTCGTCTCCACTCCAAGTGTTTCCCAGGAGTTCCCCCTCAACATTCAGCAGGCGATACCCACCCGTTTTTAGCAGGCGATACCTACTGCTGCGGACCTCCCTGCAGCGTCTACAGTTTTGAGGACCAAGTCCCCCTTGCCGAATTGCTTGATTCGAACGTGCTTGTCGAAGTGTCTTGCCATCCTCCGCTTGATCTCCTCCTGGCGGATTGTGGCTTGGTCGCGAAGTTCCTCCACAAAGTCCAATGCCAGTCGTTGCGCACCTTCGTTTTCGAGCCTCCATTCTTCGTCTCCGTCTTCTGCCGCCACCACCCGAGGGCTTCTGACCTCGAATTCCACCGAGATGAGGGCCTTCGAACCGTGAGATAACTTGAAGGGTGTTTCGCCGATCGTCGTGGTGGGAGTTGTCCTTAGAGCCCAAATGACTGAGGGGAGCTATTCCACCCAGTTTCCCTTCAGGTTCTCTACTTTCTTTTTGAGCAAGTTGACGAAGACTTTGTTGGTCGCCTCGAACTGACCGTTGCTTCTGGGATGATGAACTAAGGCGAAGCGGAGGTCGATGCCGAGTTGGCTGCAGAAGTTCGTGAGCTCAAGGTTGGCGAACTGTGGACCATTGTCGGTAACGATGGCGAGTGGTAGGCCATGTCTACATATGATCTCTCCCCAAATGAAATTCTTTACTGCCAGGGAGGTTGTCTTGGCTAAAGCCTTCACCTCCATCCATTTGGAGAAGTAGTCGATCATCACCAGGAGGTATTTCCTTTGCCCGCTTACTGGGGGGAACGGCCCTACCAGGTCCATCCCCCAAATGGCGAAGGGCTAGGGCGTAGTGATCGATTAGAGGCGCTGGGATGGCTGTAGTTGGAGTGAGGCGTAGAGTTGACACTTTGAGCACCTCCGTGCAAACTCGTCTGCGTCTTTTCTAATGGTAGGCCAAAAATATCCTGCCCTCAGCACCCTCTTCTCCAAGGTTCGGCTTCCTGAGTGACTTCCGCACTAACCTGCGTGGATCTCTTTCAGGACCTGGGAGGCCTCTTGCTCGCCAGGGGACCAGACAGGGTTTTCCTGTAAAGCACCCCATCATTCAGTAAATAATAAGCTGATTTATACCTGAACAGCCTCTTGTCCTGAACCTCCGAAGGTAGCTCGCTCGTGGCCAAGAAAGTGACCAGGGGATCCATCCACGAAGAGGGTTGATCGATGTCCATCATCTCCCCTTCCTCGATAGAGGGTCGAAACAGCCCGGTGACCGTACCCCCAACCACAGGTCCGTACTTGGCCAGGCGATCTGCTTGGGCGTTCTCCTCCCTGGGAACATGCTATAGCCTGGCCATCTCCTCCATCACCTGATCCACTACCTCCGCTTCTTCCTTCCAGCTGATGGTGTTGACGACATTGAGATAGCACTGCCTCGCCACCCTGGGATCGCTCTGGATCCTGATCTTCAACCCTCCTTGGTTGTACTTCAGGAACTGGTGGTAAGAAGAGGGCACACACTTGTAGGCACTGATAAGCGGCCGGCCGAAGATGGCATTGTAGCTGTTGGGGGCGTCAACAATGACGAACCTGCAGCATTTGGTGGTTCCCCTCAGTGTTACGACCAACTCTACTCCTCCTTCTACCTCCTTTCTCTCCCCCGAGAACCCGAAGAGCGGCCCCTCCGTCGTGGTGACCCTCTTCTCTTCCACCTTCATGGCATAGAACGCCTTCTTGAACACCACATTGACGGAGCTCCCGTTGTCCACCAGGATGCGGGAGACCGTGTAGTTTTCTACCGCGGCCTTGATCACCACTGCGTCATGGAAGGGGTTCTCGTTGCCCAGAATATCCTCCTCCGAAAAGGTAATTTCCCCTATCGGTGGTGAAGTCTGAGTTATTGAGGCCACACTCCTCCGGTATACGACGTTGAGACTCCCCTTCCGGGTTGCCTCCAACCCTGCTCCTCCGTGGATGACGCCTATCCATCCGTGGGCTCCAAGATCTCCCCGATCTTCACACCTCCTTGGGGCCGGGGCTCCTCCCCCCCATTCCTCTGCACTTCTCCTCCTTCTCGCTCCAGCCGCCCCTCCTGGGCCTCTCCCGCTCCTCTTCTCAACTCTGGGAATTCAGGGCATGTAGCTGTGGCATGACCCTCCACCTGATGGAAGTCGCAATAAGGCATCGCCCGACGCTCTTCTTCACCCCGGGGCTGTCGTGGTCTTGCTCCACGACCACGCCCTCGCCCTCGCCTGACAACGTTTGCCTCCCAGGGTGGTGCCTGATTCTGCCTCCACTGCCCTTGCCTCCGGTCGGGGGAACGACAGCGGTCTCGGTGCTCGGGGGAAGACCTTCTTCCCTGCCTCTCATGGTAACCTCCTCCTGCGGGTCTCCAGGCCGGTCTATTTGGCGGGGCCTGGAACCTTCTCTCCTGGTCTCGCTGACCTCTGTTCTCTAGGAACTCCCTTCCCTCTCGCCTCCTCGACTCTTCCTTCTTCTTGGCCTCCCGCCGACTGCCGCCGGCTTCCTCCTCACGCCCTCCCTCCAATCTGGCCAGCTTGGCCACGAACTCCAGGCTTGTAGCCTCTCCTTCGATCTGCCTCGCGGCCCGATCGATCAGTTCCTCGAATGACAGTGGGGAATTGCGGGTGATTTCCATCTTGAAGAACCCTGGCTGTAGTCCAAGCTTGAACGCCAATATCAGAGTGTGCCCTGGGACCTCTTGGACTAGGAGGATCTCCTCCTGGAAGCAATCAAGGTACGACCCCAACATCTCCTGGGGCCCTTGCTTGATAAGAAAAAGGTCTTCCGAGCCCTTCTTCCTCTTCATGGAAGTAGAGAAGCGAAGCAGAAAACTTCTGCGCAGGTCCTCGAAGCAGTAGATGCTTCCCGCAGGCATCTGGTGGAACCAGTCTCGGGCCTTTTCTTGGAAGGTTATGGCGAACAGCCGGCACTTTAAGGCGTCTGTCATCTGCTTGATGGAGACCATTTCCTCGAACCATTGCAGGTGTTTGATGAGGTCATCTTTTCCGGAGTAGAAACTCATGGCGGGTTCTGTGAACCCTACGGGAACAGGGGCGGTCAGCACCAACTCGTAGAAGGGACTGGCTGGCGCGAGGACGGACCGGGTGAACTCGGCCGTACTCGCCCTCGGAGTGGTGGGTCTCGGACGGACTCGCGAAGAGCACTCGCGCGCGAAGCGGTTGGTCTCCGTCCTCTGGGAACCCCTCCTTGCCAGGGCGGTGACTCGGTCCTGCCTCGGTGGGCGAGGCAGACGTGACTGGGGCGGGTGCTCCTGCCTCGGGGCGAGGCGCGAACAACCCCTTGATGGTGTCCTCCATCGATCTCCTGAACTGCTCGAAATCGCTCTTCGTTACGAACTCACCTATAGGCGGCGAGTTCCCCTGGCCGGTTCCCGGCTCGCCATGTTCAGCCATGGGATCGTCAGATGAGATTTTCTCCTCTCGCTACAGTCAACGCTCACCGCACCAAAAATGTTGGAACCCGGATACCGGTCCAACTATGTTCGAGACTTGGGGAGTAGCTTAAGTTACTTCTCTCTTCGTCAGATCCCTAGGTCTAAGTATTTTGAGCTGAGAACTGGCCCTCACAGGTTGATAGGTAGCTTCCTAAGAATGACCCACTGGCTGCAGCAAGGAGGTCCCGCCACTAAACCAGAAATCTGATCTGATTTCCCCTCCCAAAAACCAAGGGCTGAGCATGTCTCAGACAACACAAGGACAAAAGGAGAAAGCTCAGGCTCTCTTGGGGGTGGAATCTGAGGCATAATGGGTCATATTAATAGACAAAATCTTATGAGGGCAAAATAGTCCTAAAGGCCTGCAGATAGCTCCCTCCGCCTTAACCAAATCACTATACGCAGACACAAATGGTCTGCGAACAGCTCCTCGCGCCTTTTCGTAAATACTAATCGCAGCCCCCGCTTGCGGGTAGTGAGGGAGGATGGAGGGGCCGGGTCGACCCGAACTCGCCTCGCCTCCTCCTTGAGGGAATGCAACTGAGGTGACGAGATCATATCCTACTAGCCGAGGGATGAGTTCTCCTGTGGAGAGCTCGCCTGGGGCAAGGTCAGGCCTCGCCCTGGGCAAGAAGGGCCGTTTGTCGCCGAGCAGGGTTGTTCACATAGCTTAGGTGAATTACGCACGTAACGCCGAGTAGGGACTATGCCGTCAAGAAGAAGTCACGTCGATAACGGCTGACGGGGAGGGGTCGTACTCGCTTCACCCTACCCTGGGCGAGTAGGACCGCACTTGGTTCTACTCGCCAGATATGTTGGTCTACTCGCTGAGCATAGGTCGGACGCACTCGCAAAATACGGGTTGTACAAACAGTATGAAGGATCTCTGGGAAAACCTTCATATAATGTTCTCACAAGCAGATAACCTGAGTCACCTTGCTAAATTGTTCCCTAAGATGACAAACTGAAACAGGGCAACCATCCTATCACGGAGTACTTTGCAGAATGGAAGCTTCCTGTAATTGAATTTTTTGATCTATGAGAATTTCCTTCCACCAGAAAGGAACATCAGGCACAACATGAACATTTAGTCCTGCTTGCTATGGAATGCCCTTCGCCCGCATTTCTCCACCACTAAGACCGAACCTATCTGCTTTACATACACGTATTGTGAATCATTGCTTGACCAAGGAAGGATCAGTCAATGCAGATATACCTCTATTTGCACTGCGGATCTCTTCAAGTCCTTCTGAGCTCATTGCTCTTGCTTCACATGGTGGGCTGAGGAGGTGGTCATGGAGTGGTCTTAGTATTGATACCAAACACTACAACCAATGTGGGCATTATGGGCACACCTGCAACACCTTCAATTGCATTTGAGGCATATAAGAAGAGTATTTATATAGACCTTATGCCTAGTAATGAAATATAGAAATCATAGGTTAAGTATAAGAGTGCATACCATGACTTAAAATAGACATGAATTTAGAATTCTTATGGAATTTCATATTTTGAGACATAAGACGAGTATGCTATTTTATGTGATTTTATGGGGATTTTAGGAGATTGATAGATCATGAAAAGAATTGGTGGGGTATGGAACGTAAATCCATGTATATCTTAAATGGTTCTTTTGTGATTATGAAATATTTAAGGGGTTAAATGTAAAAATGTCAAATGATGATTATGAATTCAAATATACCAGCTCCTCCTTATGGGAATTCAAGATTGGTATTAAGGAATCTGCTAATTTGGAATGGAATGAATGCTAGAAGCAAAGTAGTATTTATAAGTCAAGATATTTATGTAAGCAAAATGGTATTTATTAGTCATGATATTTATGATATTTTTTATATAGACCAATGGCATCAAATATTTTTTTATAAAGCTAAGGATAAGCTTCATATCATATTTAAGGCTTCTAGACTGCTCTCTTGGCTGGTGGGGTGATGTAAGTGGAGGTTAGAGTATGTAAATATTATGAACTATAAGGTGAAATATACATCAAGTTATATTGCACGGCTTTACGTAAACCGCATTCCCCTATATTTTAGCATTATTAAGTCAAATGGATTGCTAGGAATTTTTATGTTCATGGAGAAGCCAAAAATAATCTTTCTAGCCCATATAATCAGCTGAAATCCATATTACGAATTAATATGTAGCTCTTGGGTAAGGAGGAACCAGAGAGAATACCTTGGAGATTCCTTGAAGAAAAAGCTATATGGAAGCCATGAAAATTAGTGTTTGCTAGATCTTGAAGGGGAAAGGCTCGAGAACACCATGAAGAGATTTGGAGAGGTTATATGAGATACTTCCATGTCTTTGGATGAAAGAAAGAAGGTAAGGTATGTAAAATTAAATCTAGGAATCTCCTCTCTTCTAATGATTTTTATGTAGTTTTAAAGACGCTGATATTTGAACTTTTTTAGGGTTTTAGGAGAGAGAGGAGTAAATACAAGAAATTTGGTGATTTTTGTTTATGGTTTTATGGCATGAAGGTTTGGCAAAGAGAGTTTCTCATTCATAGGATTTGAAGTGCCCGAGTATGAGATCCAAGAACCAGAGTGAGATAAAAGTAATAAAAGTTTGGTGTAATATGTCTAGTGAGTGGGACCTAATGCCAGCACAACATGTGTAATACATTAGAACCTCTAGGATGACGAGAGATCGCAGAACATGTCTTACTCAGGATGATCCTCGCGTGCAAGGTATACTCTCTGATGAAGCGATTCTTCGTGCAGTCTTTGACCGCAAAGGCATAATCTTCATTATGCACACCCCTCACTTGGTCCCCGTCTGTGATGGACGGTCGTCACACATGAGACGTAAACCTCGTCGATTTATACTCTCAGCGCCTCCTCGCCCACGGGTTGCTACACCCATTGCACAAGGTCCTCATTCAATTCAAGTTTATGAGATGCCGTCTTTTCATCCAGCACCATCATAGCAATGTAATATAGCACTCACCCGTGGAGGCAATCATCATGTAAAGCCCTACATCATATAGGTTAGTTCATGCGTGGAATAAACAACCAGATCTTAATGACATCGTCAGTCCTAGGGAATATGCTTCTGCAACCACTCACAATGAAGAAGAATGAAAAATTCAAATGAAGAAGAATGAAAAATTCAAAACTTCTGGGTGAGAATGAGCACCACAAAGAAGAGATTATGAAAAGAAACTTTTGGTTTCCTACGCTAGTTCTGGGTACTTTATAACCTATCTACTTGCGCTCTGATGTAAGTTTTTGTTCATACGCCTCCAAAGTCAGATTGGGGTTCAACAATAACTGAGGGAAGGAAAAGATAGGCGTGCGGCCCATGAGAGTAGTTGATGTAACTGTGTGCGGCCTATGAGAGTAGTCAATGTAACTGTGTCAGTACAAAATCAGATATGTTGCCTTCTCAATCCAAAAGCAGATATGTAACTCTGTCAGTACAAAAGCAGATATGTTGCCCTACATCATATAGGTTAGTGTTCCAGTAGATTTAATTGACAAAGCATAAGTCTGACAAACAATAGGTGCATGGATAATGTTTTTCCCAATATTTATCTTCACGGTGATAAGTGCTACTACAACAATAATGTAATGTTTTTGTTTCCTTCTCTGCTTGCTATATCCACTTGGACACTGGGTACTTGGGGTCGAAGAGATGAGCAAACAGGAATGGTCATGAGAATCTAAGATGACAAGGACGCAAAGGAATTTGACAAATTGAAAGTAATCAATGCTCTACTTTAAAGTTCATCATGCTCAAAAATAAAGTAACAAAGAAACAAACCTGCTTTCCAATGTCATCCATTACTATCATTCTAGGAAAAGACTGAACCTGTACATTTCACACTAGAAATATAATTACAAAAAATCTGGTGCTTTCAATATACAGAAGAAAGCTAGAAACTTACTAGTTTTGAGAGGGACCCAAGGGTGGACATGCATGATATCAGATTGTAGCATGCATGATGCCGGTACAATACATCCAACTCCCTGTTATGTAAATAGTTTAAAAGAACAAAATCAACTTCCTCTACATAATACTTTTCAAAGCAGCAAAGCAAAACTTGATGCATACCTAAACAAGTTTCAGTTGACCATATGGAAACAATCAAAATATCTAAAGCTCCACTATTTGCTCTTTTGAATATCTTAACATTCTGCCCTTATTATCCTTACCAGATGTACACTAAAATATATCAAAATATTTAAAAATCTCTACTATTACTACTCTTCCATAGATATTTAATCAACCCTACTCTATACAATCTACATATGAATCTATCTTCTAAAACATAATCTGACGTAATACAAGGCTATAGAAATTAGCACTGAACCAACTATATGTGAAATGCACACATGCATGCATTCCATGAACTGAGATAATGACTAGTCTAGAACTAACATGAGACGATCGGGATAAGATTCAGGTACTGAAAGAGAAGCTGACTAGAGAATTTGAAGTAAAAGACTTGGGGAATTTAAAGTATTTCTTAGGCATTGAGGTCGCAAGGTCCAAGTATGGGATCTTCATATCACAGCGAAAAATATATACTTAACCTTCTTGAAGTTTCAGGAATGAGTGAGTGTAGATCGGCTGACACTCCAATTGAAGCTAACCGCGGGCTTGGAAGAGATGATGGTGATACGATTGAAGACATTCGTAATTTTCAGAGGCTAGTGGACAAACTGATCTACTTATCACATACTCGTCCGGATATCTCCTATGTTGTGGGAGTGCTCAGCCAATTCATGCACCTCCCAAGAACCCTCCATCTCGATGCTGCTCATCGTGTCCTCAGATATCTCAAGTCCTCACCAGAGAAGGGCATTCTTTTTTCACCAAATGATGAGTTGACTATTGAAGTTTACAAGGATGCTGACTGGGCTGGATCAATTGATGATCGACGGTCCACATCAGGATATTGTACAGTGGTGGGTGGAAATTTAGTCACCTGGAGAAGCAAAAAAAACATGTGGTTGTCAGATCCAGTGCTGAGGCGGAATTCGGGGCTATGGCTCAGGGAATCTGTGAAGGGTTGTGGATCCTAACCATCATGAAAGATCTTGGCCTTAAAAGAAATGAGCCCGTCAGATTGTATTGTGATAACAAGGTTGACATCAACATTGCTCACAATCCAGTGCAACATGACCGTACTAAACACATTGAGATCGACAGACACTTCATCAAGGAAAATATAGTTAAAGGTAATGTGTTTACCCCATTCGTGCCATCTGAACATCAATTGGCAGATATCCTTACGAAGGGATTGTGTACAAGAAGCTTTGGAGAAATTGTCAGCAAGTTGGGTATGATCGATATCACACGCCCAACTTGAGGGGGGTATTGGTATTTACGTATTTTTAAGTAAGTTGTATGGGTTAGTGCCACATCGTCCTTTTCTATTTTATGTTACCATGTAAGACCTATTAATACCCCATAGTGGGATGAATACAATCAAGAAAGTCTTTTACTCCCGCTTTCATCAGTATGGATTGGCTGTCGAAGCATGAAGCAGTTATAAATTGTAAAAATAAAGAGGTAAAACTAAATTCCCAGACAAAACTTATGTGCACTTCCGGGGGATGTGTGAAATAGATAAAGCTATGATCTCAGCAAAGAAGGTTGCGAAGAAGATTCGGAAGGGCTGCGAAGCAATGTTGGTGATGATCAAGAGTAATGCAGATGTTGGAATGAATTAAGTAGAGTGCATGTTATTTGCGAATTTCCTGAGGTTTTTCCAGAAGAATTACCAAGAATTCCACTTGATCGAGAGATTGAATTTCCAATTAACCTTACAGAAGGAGCAATGCCTGTGGCAAAGACCCCATATCATATGGATCCAAAAGAGATGGTCGAGTTGAAAAGCCAACTTCAGGAACTGTTGGACAAGAACTTCATTTGACACAGTTCATTGTCATGGGGAGCCCCAACTCTTTTCGTGAAGAAGAAAGATGAAACTCTGAGGTTGTGCATAAATTACAGAGAACTGAACAAACTCTCAATCAAAAATAAGTATTCACTGCATCGAATTGATGATTTGTTTGATCAACTAGTGAATGTCACGACCTTTTCTAAAATCGATGTTAGATCAAGATGTTATCAGTAGTAAATCAAAGAAGAGAATGTCTATAAAACTGATTTCTGAACCAGATATAGACATTATGAATTTGTCATAATGTTATTTGGATTAACAAATGCTCCAGTTGTATTTATGGACCTAATGAACAGGGTCTTTAAGGGGTATTTGGATAAGTTCATAATAGTGTTTATTGATGACATTCTCGTATATTCGAAGAATAAAGAAGAGCATGATGAACACCTTAGGGTGGTATTGAGAACATTGAAAGAACATGAATTATATTTAGAAGTTTTCAAAGTGTGAATTCTGGTTAGAGGAGGTTGCATTTTTGGGACATGTGATTAATAAGGATGGATTATCAGTAGACCCAGCCAAAATTGAGTCCATTCATAATTGGCCTAGAACAACAACTGTGAGAAAGTTTACTCTCTATCTCTCTCTGAGTACTGCCAATAGAAGTTCATCAGGACAGCCGTCCTCAGATTCCGGAGCTACAAGCACATTCTGGGGACAAAATAACTTGGTAGATTGGGTCTCTATCACAAGTTACAAATGCTTCACCAACAACACTCAAGTGCAAGGCATACAACATGTCAGATTATTTCCAATAATCGAACATCAATCACATGGACACTCATAGTCCCGACAAGCAATCCGATGTGGACAACTCTTCTTAACGGTCTAAATACACTAAACCGCTCTCTATCGGTCTAGAACCCCTAAACCTATCTCTGATACCAAATTATAACACTCCGCTTGCAATGGTCGTATAGTATGGGTGTCAGGCCCCTCAGCATACAATCGCCACAAGTGGATTTTTATAAACAGGTATAAAAGACTATTCTATACAACTTCTCATTATAAAGCATGAAACTACAGAGGAAGAATTACTATAAGCAAGAGTGTCCACAAACTATAAAGTACTATCAAGCCCCAGGTCTTATGGAATTTACAACACAATGTTAAATAAAAGAAACCTCAGCGCGCAGGCTGGTACAACACGATAGAGTATATGAACTAAAAAGGTAAAACACTTCATGAGACATTTTTCTTTTAGTAAGTTAACGAGCATTCGCCTCTGGCCCATGCCCTGCAACCAAAAGCACACGAACGGGAAAATATGGGTCAGCTCTGAGCTGACCACAAACTATGCAACAACACCTGTCCTTCGAGCTGACCTAGCGAACTCCGGGGAACTACATCACCTTGCATGTCGGCACTTAGCTAAATATAAAATAATAAGCAAATAAAGCAGGTAACAAAATATAAGGAAAATTGAACCATTGCACAATGATGCAATCTTATTATAGTGATATCTGAAGTTATCGCCGATGGTGGGACTACCACCCGGCGGTACGCCGGTACCCCCCAGAAACTGTGAACTTCCATAAAAAGCACCTCATTGGTTTCTCAAGATTTCCTATTACATGTATTACAACAGTTCTTATGATAGCTTACAGTACCTGGAAGTGCCTACAAACTACACAACCAATATTCAAGGAACAATAGCACCTATGGTGCACACTAGCACACAAATAGTGGGGTACGCACAACCCCTATCAGAAATGTGAGCATTTCTGTCAGCTCAGGCATATAGGCATACAGAGATATCCTCGGTCACCATGTCGAGCCCTACATCGAATACTTCCCCTCATTGGGACGATACAGTCAAGTCACGACATAGAGTTCTTTCATTGTCTTTTCCTGTCCTAAGGCCTCTCGTAAAGTAATCGGTTCAGTTAACCCCACTGGGACCCCTACCCGCACATGAAATATCAACACCACTGGGACACGTCGACCTAACAGGGGGGTCCTGCTACCCCTCTAGGGTCTCGCAGCAGACCGATACTATTAAGTTGCGGGAGTGGTAGGGTGCACC
Organism: Dactylorhiza incarnata; assembly: GCA_033032865.1. Classification (NCBI taxonomy): domain Eukaryota; kingdom Viridiplantae; phylum Streptophyta; class Magnoliopsida; order Asparagales; family Orchidaceae; genus Dactylorhiza; species Dactylorhiza incarnata. Next base: position 1,042,426 of record JAWHQI010000210.1, read on the forward strand.
CATTTCAAACCAACCTCGTAACACCAACACAATCACAAACATTATCGAACACATGACGAAGCGTAGAGTATCAAATCCTCAGCACATTCAGTATGCACACAGCGGATCATGGCAGTAGACCCTATTCCAGACCGAACACACGGTAGGTCATGCTTACAAGCCCTTTTTCCGCACTAAGTTCATACTTAACCATCATGCAAGGTCCCCCAAGACCTACTAGGACTCCAACTCTTTTAACCTCTCAATATGAGTCATCACGCCCCCACCCGGCGTGTCACAAGGCATCATAATAAATCTCCTCAAATCACCGGACCATTAACATATTACATAGATTCTCACCTAGAGGAGTCTCTCCTCATGATCCTAAGCTCATACTCATCATATATGACAGTCAATCATACCAAGATTGTCAAGATCATTGTTGTTATAGTCAACTCTTTCAAGGTTATCACAATCAACTACGGTGCCTGGAAGCACCCACCCGAGTTATCTGGAACCTATCACCGGCGGTAGCACTACCGCCCGGCGGTATCTTCCAAAAATTGTGGCATTACCCATCCCAGCCCTCTCGTGGCTTCGTATTCACACATCCTCGCATCCATACGACCTTAAAGCTTTCCTATTGAATTTTTCCCTAAAAGCAATCACATAAACATCACTGAATCGAGTCGAATGCTTCGATATCGGCTTCACACAACCAGAAAGCAAGAGCGAAATGCATTAAAGGATTCAAGGAACTTAAACGCGTGTCCAATTGACCGGAAAGAGAAGGTTGTTACCTTGTTGGAATTCCTCCCTGCCATGGAATGATTGAAACAATCGGATGAAGATGAGCGCAACATGATCCTCTCCGCGCATCCGGTCTCGGTTTGCAAATCAGATCTTCAGAGCACCTCCAATGGCAGATTCTCCTTCTTCCTCTCTAACCTAAGAGAGAGAGAGAGAAAAGAGAAAAATGAAGCTGAAATGCTCTAAATCCCGACCTAATAGCATCAAGTGACAATCCTAGTCGTCTGATCTCAAAACCACCCATCAAACGCCTTAAAATTCAAGTTTAAAATGAGTTGCAGCCCCGTATGGACGATCGTGCGTTTCTCTCGCATGATCATGTGTTTCTCTCGCACGGCTGTGCGTGACCGTGCACAACCTATTTCTATGTCCTGAAGACGATCGTGCGTTCTAGCCTCGCACGACCGTGCATGCTCAATTCGCACGATCATGTACTTTACACACGCACAACCGTGTGTTTGATAAAACAACCCCAAACCGAGGTTCTGAAACTGGTCGTGTGGTTTGGCCACGCACGACCGTGCATGACTAAATCACTCGACCTGTTGCAACTAAGCCTCCGAAACCCCGCCGAACAGACCCCAAACTTCGTAGGACTTCCTTAGGACACTTAGGACCCTAATACCATAAAGTTGATAGTCAATCTACTGAAAAAGAAGATAGAGAATGTCAAGTGTAGCTGGGCTGAACAACTATGTTGGACCTGTGGCCAACCTTAGAGGGGGGGGGGGGGGGGGGGGATGAGGTTTACAATAGAAATATGAGATTTTAAATCTTTTTTTGCAGGGATACGCTTTCTGGGAGTTAGCGCTAAGTGGTATGGTTATCGGCGGCGGTATCTCACAGAACCCGTAATCTTGGAGATTACCTCGTTCGATTTTCAAGGTGATCGTTTCAGTGATTACGAGATAACAATTTCAGGAAAGCAAGTAACTCTCAGATGTAACTACAGATTGCACACAAACACCAAAACATGAAACATGATTTCATTAGATAATTAAAATGAAAGTTACAATTACAAAAATATAATCTCCACGACGCCGGAGATAGAAAGCGATTAATAGAAAGCTCTTGGGTTTTCTATACCGACCCTCCCCCCGAGGAGCAGTTGGCTCTCTCCTTTCTTCCCCAGAAGGTCTTTGAGCCAAGTCTAGACCTCCTCCCCGGACGATTTCTCACGAATCCCCCCGGAATCTGACGTCCTCCCCGGACGATTTCTTCAAGTCACATGAAGCACAAAAGTAGAAGAAAAGGAATTACAAGGATGAAACAATAGATCTTGAAAGAAAAAGATTGCTCCCTCAAAAATACTATCTCCGAAAGCGGTGAGCGGTCGCCGCTTTTGATTATCATTTCTTAAGCACACGATCATCTTCAGAGTCACGTTCATATTCGCGCTCTACAGAGATCTTCTTCCTTGTTCAAGAAGGTGCACGATCTCTCTTCTCTTCTCCTTGGACGGTGGCTGCTTGCTCCAGAAACGGCGAGGCAAACCTATTCGCGTGTGTATGTTCTTTCGTCCAAAAGAGAGAAAGAAAAACAAGTTTATATGGCATTAAGTAAGCTACTGTCTGCAGTAGTGATACCGCGGTCGGTAGGCTCCGTGAACACGTTTTTCCCAACTGTCCGACTCCAAGTAAGGAAGGTAGCTGCGTTTTTCTTTTGATCATCTGGTAGCACAGAGCGGTAGTGCTAGCGCGGCGCGGTATGCGTGATTAATTTGGAGCGTGCACAGCTGGTCATCTGCAAGTAAGGAAGGTGGATGCACTTTCCTTGTAAACAAGCATTACCGCGGAGCGATAGTGATAATGCGGGCAGTAGAGACTTTCCTTGTATGGCTGCCATCAATTTCCCCCGCAGAGCACTCAGATCGATGACGTGTGACTCGAGGTAGCGCGACGCGTTAGCAGTAACTCGCGGCGGTAGTCATCTGACATGTCTGGTCGATACGCTTTCAAGTCGGCATAAGCTGTCTAGTCGACATCCACTGGTCCTTGTCTGCAACCGACAAATGCTAAAGGAGCTAGCACCGGCAATAGCTCTGTCTAGTCGATATGGCTTCTTGTCGAAACAAGCAGTCTACCCAATATCCTTCTAGTCGACAAAATCATTCTGGTCGATATCCTTCTAGTCAACATCCTTCTAGTCGACAAACACTACAGGAGCTAGCGCCTGCCGGTATCGCTAACGCCGACGGTACCTCTATCTAGTCGGTGTCTTCTTGTCAACACAAGTAGTCTAGCCGATATCCTTCTAGTCGACAAAATCAGTCTAGTAAAAAGGGATGATAAGTCAGGTATTCATGTGCACCGACTGGTATTCGCCATATATGTATAATTTGGGTTACATCATGAAAAGTATTCGTGACAACCTGTCTCAGTAGAAAATGCTCTCATGTTGGTTGGTATTCGTAGTTGCACTCCAACAGGGATGGTAAGTCAGAAATTTTCTTATATTGATATCATAAGTGGTATTCGCAGTAACATAGTTTTCAGCAGGAATATTTTCATATGATATCATTAAAGAAGTATTTGCATTATCACGGGTGGAATTCACAACATCATATCTTTCTGTAGAAACCTTCACATATTGGAAGAATTTGCACATCATGGCTTTCGGTGGATATTTCCTCATATTGATATCACCCCAAGAGAAATCCTCTCCTAACTTATCATTGGCATATTCCGGGGTATTCGACATCTGGTGATTCTTTCATAATTGATGTCACAAGCGTTCATCTGGGAAGTACTCGTCTTCATCATTCCAAGAATGGAATTATTTTTGACCCGAAGGATTGATGAATATCTCGTGGAATGTATAACGACAATCTCGACATGTGTATTCATCTTTAATCTTTTGCTATATTGGCACAGTTGAAGGTATTTCTTATGGAAGTCGTGAACTATAGTATTGGGTATTCGCAAAATCCATCTGAGTAGACTAATTCTCGGTTACTTCAAGTTGGGAGAGATACCTCTCATCCATCCTCAGGAAGTTGCTGATGCTTGACTATAGGTAGTCGCGACATTAGTGATAAACCTTGAGAAAATCTTGAAAACCATCTAAGTATAATTATCTATGAGACGTCGCAGAACGTCAAGGTCTAAGTATAACAGGCACTCAAGACGTATTCGTACTCAAGACGTATTCGCACTCGCCAACGAGGTACTCGCGTAATATTTATCATTTAAGAAAAAATATAACACAAGGCCTCAAAACTAGAAAAAGGAGTACTCACATACAACACATCATGGGACAGAAAATCTTCCTTTCATTACTTTTAAATCATTTTAAGTATAATTTCAGGTACTCGCGGTTACAAAAATGCCACCCGCAAGTACCTCAAAAAGAAAAGAAAACTAGACCTAAGAATCCTCCTCTGCAGACCAGCAAGAGTTGTCAGCAATATCAGAACTACTGCTTGAGGACTCGTTGTCGCACTCACTGCTCGACGACGATTCCAACTCCTCACCTCGGAGATCCGGATTGAGCGCCGCATAAGTAACTGCTTTCCTCTTTTGCAGCGAGCTGTGAGATCCTGTTTGCTTCCTTCAAGTACTTGGTGCTTTCTTCGTTGAAAGGATCTGCTTTCCTCTTCAATTTCATGTGTAGCTTCGGTAGCAAAAGAGTATTCGTCGTTAGAGGAAATAAAGTCAAAGAGCAACAAACTTGCAGAACTAGACGACGTTCTTACCTCATTCTCCTCTCGATGAGTCTCGTTTTCTCTCTTAGCCAGCTGAAGGCTGAAGCTTATGCAGCAGATGCGAGATCTGAGCATTGGCATGATGGTTGATGATGAAACTCCGCATCATCTGTCTCGAAGACGCATTCGGGAGGTCCGGGAGATCGATCTTTCGTATCACATCAACCTCCTCCTAGTTGAATGGTGGGTTGAAGAAGTTGAAGACGTTCGGCTAGTCCTTGTAGAAGGGGAGACACAAGCTTCGTGAAAAGCGTTTCATCTCATCATCCGACAAGACCAGAGGCTGGCCCTCTAAGTCCATCACGCCCTCAGCAACATAATGAAAGGGATGGCTAGACTTCGACGACAAGTACACCTCCTCCGTCAAGCGAGCTCGCTTCCACGGAGCTTCCAAGGACTCGCCAATGTCCGGGATGGACTTCCTTCGCTTCTCCTCATACTACCGCATCCGGACTCGCTGACCTCCGCCTTGACGATCTCCTCTGGATCATCTTTAGGGTCCAGGTATCCTTCGGGGCGATGAGGACGGTTGCTCGGCAGAAAGAGACCTACTGCAATAAAAGAAAACGTCAGATCTCGCAACATCAAAAAGCCGCAAGTACCTGCGGAACGTCCTCTTACCCTCTGAGAGAACAAAGTATGCGACTTCGCTGATGCGGGACATGTAATAATTGACGTCCATTGGGTTGTTGATGATGAAGTCCGCAATCTCCATCTCAACCCCAGTCAAAGTCGTGGTCACGAAGACCCGCATAGATCTAGCCGAGGGCCTATAAACAAAGGGGCCGAGATCCTCTCCAAAGAAGGCGAAGTGCTGAACCCAGTGATGAACCTTAATTAGGGCGTTCAGAACTCGCACATGCACCTTGTTGAAAAAGATAGTTCTATCCTGGCGGGACCTAATCTAGAATAGGTTCCGGAAGACCCCCATGCTCCATGATCCTTCTCCAATCGAAGGTATATGGAGAATGAGGTGAGAATGAGAGACGATACTGGGGAACTATTTGGGCGGAGACGACACCATAGTGGTTGAGCACGACGGCAAGTTCAGGCCTCAACGTTAGTCGCAAACCATGGTTGAAGTTGTCAAAGGGAATGGCGATTTCACCCTCAGGAGGCTTTTTAATTTTTTCACCGTAAAACGGAAGTATTGCCCGCCTTTGTGAGAAACGTTTTCTGTTGGATCGGCCTTAAAGAGGCCGGCGACAGGGAGAGCCACTCCCGTGGATTCGGGCCCCCTCACAGCCTGTGGTTATTCCCCCTCTTAAGGGGAAGGAGAGTGCCCCCACCCACCCATTCGTCATCTCTCATCCCAAGAGATGGGGGACCACCGCGCTAAGGGCCTTTGTTACAACTGCGATGAGACCTACACGCGCTGTCACAAGTGCAAGCGTCAGTTTATTTTGGATGTGGACGATCCATCCAAGGAGGAGGAAGAGGAAGACCATCGGGATTCCGAGATTTCCCTTCATGTCATTCACTATCAATATTCCGGGGAGACTCTTCAACTTCCAAGTCTAGTTTGCGATCATCTCTTGGTCACCCTTCTGGATGTCGGGAGCACACACAGCTTCATTAGCGCGGAGAGCGCCAGCCAGCTCAACTTGACAGTGATGAGCCGTCCCGTCAGAGTATCGTTGTGGCAAATGGGAGTACGATGGAGTGCCCAGGCATCGGTCGAGTTGTGTCTCTCGGGAAGGAGGGATACTGTTCCAAAGTGGCCCTCTTAGTGATTGTTGTTCGGGATTTCGAGGTGGTCTTGGGTGTCCTTTGGTTGGGCACCCTCGATCCCCTAACGTGGGATTTTGATCGCCTCGCCATAACTTAGCATCAGGAAGGCGAACGGACAGTCTGGCATGGTTGTTTAACAGGGAAGTCACATCGAGCATTCTGCTTATCTTTCGACCGAGATTCACACAACCTTGATCACTCGCTGCAGGAGTTTAGGTACGTCTTGGTTCCCCCTTGGGGATTTCCTCTGCCGCGTCGCCCAGATCACCGCATTTGCCTCCTACCAAACGCCACCTCGTTGTGGTGCAGCCCAATCGCTATCCCTTTCGACAGAATGATGAGATTGAGCGCCACTGCAGTGCCATTCTATAACAGGACATCATCCACCATAGCATCTCAACATTTTCCTCTCATTCTCTCTTGGTTCAGAAGAAGGACGCCACTTGGCAGTTTTGCGTTGATCATCGAGGGTTGAATGTCAAGACTGTGAAGGGAAAAAAAATTATTCTTGTGGTGGACGAACTGTTGGATGAGCTCTATGGCGCCAGATTCTTCTCTAAGCTCAACCTCTGTTCGGGTTACCAACAAGTGTGCATGGCCCTAGCAGGCGTGGAGAAGCACGAGAACTTTGACTTTCTGTTAATGCCTTTCTGGCTTACCAATGCCCCGTCTACCTTCCAGGCCTTGATGAATGAGACATTCCACGAGCTTCTCCGTCATTATGTTCTCGTTTACTTTGACGATATTTTGGTGCAAAACAAAACCTGGGGCGAACACCTGCGACATCTACACGTGTCTTTGGCCTTCTCCGCCGTCATCAGCTATTTTTGAAGCGGGCTAAGTACTCCTTTGGGATCCAAAGAGTGGCATTCCTGGGTCATGTGATCCACAACACGGGCGTTTCTGCAAACCCCGAAAAGATTTGTGGGGTGGCAACTGACAACCTGGCTAGTACCCCAATCCCTACGTGAGTTGAGGGGCTTCCTGGGCATAACGGGCTACTACCGCCATTTCATTCAGGATTACAACACCATTGCAACCCCCATGGTGACTCTTTTGAAGAAGAACTGATTCCTCTACAACGATCGTGACACCCAGGCCTTCTGGGCCCTCTAGCGGGCCTTGATCACCACACCAGTCCTCCGCCTGCCCGACTTCACACGGGAGTTCCTCATTGAGTGTGACGCATCAGGACGGGGCTATGGCGACGTGCAACAACAAGAGGGCCACCAAGTCGCCTTTTTCAGTCGCAAGACGGCGGCTCACCATCATAGACTACTAGCTTACGAGCTTGAGTTGATCGTCCTATCCAAGGCGGTGCAGCAATAGCGGCCATACTTATGGGGGAGACCATTTCTAATCCGCACGGACCATTTCAGTCTCAAGTACCTACTAGAGCAGCGTCTCAACACCACTCCCCAACAGCGTTGGGTGAGCAAACTTTTAGACTTCAACTTTCGAGTAGAGTACAAGGCCTATTCCTTGAACCGTGCAGTCGATGCTCTCTCTCTGCACGATCATGTCTGCGGGCATGGAATACAGAAGCCCGAAACTTTAGAATGAACCGCAAAAATTAATGCACAAGTGTGCGAAAAATCTATATTGACGCGCAAGCAAAAGACAGAAACCAGAGTTTCAGACTTGAACTTCAGAGTGAGGTGCACGGGCGTGCGTTAAGAACACAGAAACAATGATCTTTAGAAAAGGGTCCACGACCTAATCCACGGGTGTCCGTCTTGGTTGCACGCAATGCAAATTTCACTAAAAATAGCCCCAAATCTCCCTTTTAAGCTGAGTTTTAGCAAATGGGCACGAACATACGACTTCTCAAATTACAACGATTCATCTTGATACTACAAATTATTTATCTTGGTCTCGTTCAATTGCCATGGCCCTTAAGACTCGCCGGTTGTTTGTCTATGTTAACGGTTTTATTAAGGAGCTAGCGAAGGCTGCGTCCAGTTGGGGACATGGGAATCAGAGAACTCTTTGGTTATGTCATGGTTGATTAATTCCATGCAAGAGGCTATTGCACGGAATTATCTATTCTTAGATACCGCTGCAAACATTTGGATGCGCGCTGAATCTACATATTCCCATAAAGAAAACATCGCACAGATATTTCAGCTATGAAGGAAGATCTTTCTCCTTCAACAGGGTGATCGTCAACTGTTTGCCTATTATTTGGAGTTCACTCAGCTATATCAGGAATATGATCATTTTGTCTCCCTCGACCTTGTCTGTTCCGCTGATGCGATCATTGTTCATGCTCATGAAGATCAGAACAAGGTGTTTGAGTTTCTACATAGTTTACATGGGGACTTTGATCAAATCATTGTTCAGATCTATGGCCGCACTCCGGTCCCTTCTTTGTCAGAGACCTATAGTATTGTCCAACATGAATATGACTATCGTCAGTCTTGGAGTTCAGAGGTCCTCACTAGTGGTTCTACACTTGTTGCTTCTCATTCAGGAGGCACCAATACTCGGGACTTTTAAGCACAGACCCCCAGACAAAGACCACATGATGTGTGACTATTGTGGCTGGAGTCGGCATACTCGCGACACTTGCTTCAAATTGCATAGGCTCCCACCACCGAGAAGTGGAATGGTACCTCATGAAGGACGTAGAGGACGTGACCGTGGCCGCTCCAGTTTTATCTCTCCTCGCTTGCTCACCTGACAGAGTTCATTGATGATAGTACCTCTGGTGGCCAGATCTCCGAGCCTCCTTCTCTACTTGGGTCCTTAACAGATGAGATGTTGACCCTCCGCCGCATGATGCAGGAGTTATCCTCTGAGCCCAGTCCTGGTCCATCCTCGTCATTTGCCCATTCAGGTGCTCTAAATGCTCACTCTGCTACTGTACCGCCAACCATTCATTATATCATTGACTCTGAGTAACCAACCATATGACTAGGTCATCGTCAGGTTTTGTTTCCTATTCACCATTGTCTGGCAGAGGCAAGGTAAGCATTGATGATGAAACTCTTTCCTCTATTGCAGGAAAGGGATCCATCAATTGCACTACTCTTACCTTGGCTTCTGCTCTTCTGGACCCTTCTTTTACTCGCAACCTCTTATCTGCTAGGCATATTACAAACTCTATGAATTGCTCAGCCACTTTCTTTCATTCTTACTATGTCTTTCAGGACCTGCAAACCAAGAAGGTGATTGGTTCTGGTAGAATGCAAGATGTATTGTACGTTTTTGATATTGATGTTCCTTAGGAAATTCGTGTTCACTAGCTTCCTATGTTGGCTACCTGGCATCGTCGCTTGGGTCATCCTTCTGATACTACTATGCAGACTTTATTTCTTAGTTTTTCATCGTGTTTCAAACCTTTATGTGTGATGTTTGTAAACTCGCTAGACATAAGCCTCTCTTTTAAACATATGTATAAGTATTGTACTGTACCATTTCATATTATTCATAGTGATGTATGAGCCCCTTGCCCGATTACTTCCATCTTCGGTTATCATTGGTTTGTTACATTCATTGATTACTTTTCTCACACCACTTGGGCGTATTTGATGCGTAGAAAAAGTGGTGTTCTCACTTTTTCAAAAATTTCATAAAATGATTTCTACTCAATTTGGTGCAACCATTAAAACTTTTTGCAGTGATAATCTTCGTGAATATATGGATTCCAAATTTGAAAGTTATTTGAGTGATCTTGTCATTGTTCATCAAACCACTTGTGCTCATTCTCCTGCACAAAATGATATTGCTGGGCGTAAAAATCATCATTTTCTTGAAGTGACAAGATGCTTATTATTTACCATGTCTCTTCCAAAATACTATTGGGGCGATGCCCTTCATTCTGCTGCTTAACTCATCAATCGTATGCCTCACTGTCATTAGGGAAATTGCACTCCTCTACATACCTTAAGTATCCCTCCTACTACTCTTTTACCTCGCGTGTTTGGATATTTATGTTTTGTTTACATTCATAATATTACTCAAACAAAACTTGATCCTCGTTCCCTTTGATGTGTGTTCATTGGTTACTCTCATACACAGAAAAGGTACAAATGCTATCATCCACCTAGCAGGAAAATCTCTATCTCTATGGATGTCACTTTTCATGAAATCTTATTATGAGTCCTCACTTTAGGGGGAGTCTTCACACTTAGAAGTCAGTACTCCTACTCTTCATTTACACGTTCCTCCTCTATACAACACCACTCAGGGGGAGTGTAGATATTTCCAAAGATATTCCCAATGCAAAGGAGTTGCAAATGTACACTCGGAGAAGCAAATGATCAAACACTCAGTCTCATTCCATAATACCAGAGCCACTATCGAATTCATCTTCAGCACCCCTTGTGACGGCGCGCGACCACCCACACACGTCTATTCCCGCAAGAGGCGGTGAACCGTCGCTCGGACGATCGATCCGAGCCTACGGTTGTGTCTGGATCATCGTTGCGAGTCAAATTGCTATATTTATTTATGTTCTTATGTTGTATTTGGCGCCCGATCGGGCAAGGCATTATGAGCCGTCCGTTTCGGGACGCCCTAGTTTTACTTGCTATAAATAAGTGTTTTGGGGGGCTGATGGGGATCGTGGGTTTTGCTGAATACGGCAGCCATCGGTCTTCTCCGCGCAGGTGCGACGCCGACGTTCTCCTCCTCCAGTTGGTGTGACTCCAAGGGTAAGCCTCCCTCCTCTCCTCCTCCCCTACCAACCTCCCTACACTGGCCCCCTCCCTCTTCCGCTGAACCCTAGCCCTCCCAACCACTTGCAGCCCCTCCTCCCTCCCAGCCACTCGCCGCCAAGCCTTGCCTCCTCCTTCCAGCCCGCCGCTGAACAGTCCCACCTCCTTCCAGCCCGCCGCCGAACCCTCCCACCTCCAGTCAGCCCGCCGTCAGCCCTCCCCCTCCCTCCTGCCGGCGTCCAGCACCCCCCCTCTCCCCATCTACGAATTTCCTGCCACCCTATTACTCCTCCAGCAACAACCTCCCGCCCACCTCCCCTTCCCCTTCCGTGACTCCACTTCCAGCCCTCCTACTTCCTGCAGCCCCACTCCACAACCCCAAGCCAGCCACCTCCACTTCCTCTCCACGTCTTTGGACCACTAAACCCTACCCCTCTACATATACAGCCCGCCAACCGTCACCGTCGCCAGCTTTCCAGCCTTCCGCTTTCGTGGAGTCCTCCGTCAGCCCAATCAGCCCCCCGCTTACACGTGTAAGTCTAGTTTGGAGTAATTTTTTTGTTGTTGAACATTTGACGCTTGTGCTTGTAGTGGATGTTAATCTTGTATTGCTATTAGTATCGTTCTTTGCATAACTTGCAGGGTTTATTCGGCATGTGCTTAAAATTATTTGCAACTCGTTCGTTGTGAATCATGCCAGCTTCCTTAAATTAAAATTGCGAACGTACATGCTCCTGCTCGTTTCTTTATAACACTTAATTATTGTTGCTGATTTTTTTGAACGGACCGTCTTGCATCATTTGCATATTAGCTTGCACATAGTGTGTCCAGTCTCGAGGTCTACCACTGCATCAAATTGGTATCAGAGCCCTAGGTTAGGGCCCCTTGCATGTTACGTAGTGGTAGAGAGTTTCGTCAACCCATGTCACACCGTCCAGTCCACGACGATAGGACCACCAGTACCCAATCCGATATGACATCTGCCGAATTCCAAAAAATGGTTCTCGATCGATTCGACCAAATGGGAGCCCATTTTGAAACCCTTAGGGCCGACATAGCTAGAGTCAACCTCCGGGTCGATCGGTTAGAAAACCCTAGAGAACGAGGGCTCCTCCCCCAGATGACGAGCCACTCGAGGATCACCGCGACGCTACACCACCTCGTGAGAGGCGTGGCAGAGACATTCCCCGCAGAGACACCCCTCCTGCAAGGGGAAATTTCTACCGCGGCTACCAGTATCGTGGGGGCCCCGAAAGGAACCCCAGACCGCCTCCCCCACCGCGTAGGAGAGGTCGAGCCCCTCCTGCAAGATACGATTACGACGATGATGACTGATGCGCAAATCTTAGCACACCGCTATAGGCGGTAGTAAGACTGCGGCACGAAACGGCAGTGAACCGGTCGTTGTCAAGTAATAATATGAGGAAGTAAATCCTCAAGTATCGAATCTCTCAAGGAACACAGTAAGGTGGAGTTAACGTTCGAGGAAGGACTTGAGATCGAAGTCCTTTGGTCGGATGGAATGCGGAGGGGGGTTGATTTGGTTGTGCATAATAAAAGAAAAGTACAACTACTCCTATGCAATGCCGCTATGCAATGCTTCGCTTGGCGGGATGGAGACTAGGCATGCCTTGAGCGCGCTGCTTCACAAGGGCGGATGAACGAGTAGGCAGGCGGAATCGAACTGTGCAGGCCTTGAGCGCGCTGCTTCGTTAGGCGAATGGATTACACGGGCCGCTATGCCACGCTTCGCTAGGCGGATGGACGAGTAGTCTTACGGATTGAGGGTCGTAAGCACCTCTTCGACAAGCACGCCACTAGCAATTGCTAGTGCGGCAAATGAACGTGACGGCGGGATGGAGGATGGAATGAGGCGCTCCTCAAATCACATAAACCACAAACATATGGAAAATTACACTAATAATATTTAGTGTTTATGGACATCATTTATATAGAAACATACAAACACACACATCAAATAGAATCAACAAAAATAACAAGGAGGTAAGATTACAACCGAAGCACGAAGACTCGTCGGAGATTCACGGCCGGAATCTAGGGTTGTCAATCCTCGTCCGGGCTCGGTCTTCAACTGCCGTCAGGGGTAGAAGAGGGCTGTCACTACCTCCCAATGGACCCGTCTTCTTCGTCAATAGCCTTCAGCCACGATCTTGCCGGAGAACTCCAAGGATATAGTGCAAAATCCGTTGAAATGGAGCTTGGAAGCTTCTGAATGATGGAGGAGGTCGAGAGGATGCTCCGGCTCGAGATTGGCGTGAAGAATATGCCAGGAGCTCCTCCCGAAGGTGGGCGGCGATGGAGTGGCGAAGAGGGCGCTCTGGAGCGAGAAAACGGCGCTGAAAATGGATCGTCCCGCCCTAATTCGCGAGCAGGGCTATAAATAGGCGCTGGAACAAACAGTGCGCACGACCACTGGTCGTGCGCACTGGGCTGTTAGTGGTCGTGCGCGCTGTAGCCGGAAACCTGCAAGACAAAACAACAGAAAATAATAAATCGCACGATCAAGCGCACGACCGTGCGTAGCAATCGCACGACCAAAATCCGAAGGCAACTTTGGGCTGCAAATGAACGCGCACGATCAGTGATCGTGCGCGAAGAAAGTCAGCGATCGTGCGCAGTGTTCCTGTAACACCCCAAAATTCTTAGTTCAGCGAAGTAGGCGGAGTGGTAGTGCTGCGCTCGGGATAGGCTAAAAATTCCACAACAGTTCTCTGCGCACGACCATTGTCCTCTTCGCGCACGACCAGTGATCGTGCGCCAATGATCGTGCGTTCATTCGCAAGGAATCGGAGTTCTGTCTCGGCTTATCGCACTACCATTCTCCTCTTCGCGCACGACCAGTGATCGTGCGCCCTGTTTATTCTGCTCCGCGATTTTGAGCGGAGAAGACGATCCGGCAGTCCAAATCTTTTGGAATCCGATCCAATGGCTAGGATTAAATGCTGGAGGGTCTTAGGGCTTGTGAGAGGAGATTAATCCTCATTCTTTTGAGGTGTTTCTCTCTCCTAGGCTAGAGGAAGAAGAAGGAGGTAAGGAAGAAGAAGGAGAGATCCCGCCATTGACGGAGCTCCGGAGCTCCGTTTCGCGAGCCGTTTCTAGATCTGGAGAGTGCAGCCCGGTGCGGTCGTTTCCCTCCGTCTAGAATCTCGGATCCATGGCGAAGAAGAACGCTCCTAGGGTAACGATTCTTCCTCTCGATTCTTTGGACTTCTCATTTGTCCTCTCCTTCATTTCTCTATGCTTGCATGAGGAATCCCTTTCACCAAATGGGTGAAGTGTAGGATTTTCCTCAAGTTCTTCGGAACTCCGGGTCGATTGTGTCCGTCCCCGGCATATTGCATGTAGAAAATCCGGTAGTCGTGCGGATTTAGGCATTGTGTGTGAAGCCTATTCGTGGTCGTGAGCCCGAATCGGTGATGCTTGATTTGCGACGTTGCATTTAGGTTAAGCCTAGAATCGTGCTGGAGAATGACTCCGTGAAATCATCTTTAGTATTGCGGGATTTAAATTGTAGGCGTCTTGTGAAGATCCTAACGAAAGCCCCATGCTTGAGATTGGATGAAGGCAAACCTTCACCACGAAATTGATGCGGAGTGTTTTGTACCTCCTTTGTTGAATATTTGTGAAGCCTAGATCCTTGCGAAGGGGTTAGGTGCGTAGCTTATATTTTGTGTAGCACGTGAAAGTGCTAAACTCTTACGGGCCGAGGTGAAGCCGTACCCGCGTCGTGCGATAGATCGCGACGATTAGAGCACGGGCAAAGCTAAACCGAACCCGTTTCCATGCAGATCGGTAAGAGGTCTCTACCTCATGTAAGCCGTGTGATCATGGGAGAGGTCGTGGAAGGTGATTTTCCTAGACCGACCAAAAGCTCTTTTTCCCACCTAAGGCGATGGCCCTTACGGTGGAGTGTTTTGTGGAATTGATGTTGTTACCCTCATGCGGTTGTTTAGGTGGTTGTGGGGAACCTTTGGGTGAACCCAACCAACATCATATGCATACCTAGGTTCCCTCCTTTTGATGCTCAACCTAGAAGATTGAATGTGCTTGAAACCTCACCTTGTGTAGTTGCACCTTCTTTATATTAGTACTTGTGCTAGCATGGCTTGCTTGCAGGGCAGAAGCTCCGCCACCCCGGTAAAGGGGTGGGGTCGTTATAATTTGGTCAGCTGTGCTGACCGTTACTTTGTTTGCCACCGCTTGGTGGAATGTTCTTATGCAGGTGCAGGTGAGCCTAGTGGGAAATAGCGGGCGGTGGCCCTTTTGCTGAGTTGGCCCTTGAAGGCCAACCTCCCTTTTTAGCTTTCTCATGTATTGCCGGCCTGCGTGCCGATGTATGTTTTGGAGTTTTAGTACATTTAATAAATGTAAGGCCTTAAGGCCATAACTCTATTTCATGGTTTCATTCCTATGATAGTGGACAATTCTAATTGGAATGTTAAATCTTTATGCTTCCGCTAGTGTTTAGTATACTCTGTTGTAGTTTCTTTCTGTTTATCACCTTTTAACTCCTAGCTAGTGTGGTTTGTATGGCGTGGGGTCCCGGCCGGACCTACTGTTATACTATTCGTACTGGCAGGGTGTTACAATTTGGTATCAGACTTAAGGCGTCGATCCGTAGTTTAGCGAATTCGGGACGAATTCCTTTTAAGGGGTGGTGTGCACAGGATGCGCATTCACCTAAGACGACAAAAACTAATAAGAATGTCCACTTAGGAATGGGAAAAACATATTTGTTTGCGGAACCTGAGCGTTCTATGATTGTTGTTTGCTATGTTTTCAGTCACTAAATTGTGTCTTACACGATTATAGGTGACTAGGAGTGGTGCGGGGCCGTCTCAACCCCGTAACACTGCTGAAAGTAGTGGGTCGGCTGAAGTGCCAGCGACCACTCCTCCTGCGGAGATGATCAGGTTAATCGCAGAAGCTGTCTTCGCGATGATCAATGCTCAACCGCAAAGGCTTGCACAGCCTGCTACGCCTAATACAGATGCGGCCCCGGTGATCGAACCTGCAGTGGAACCGAGGGTTGAGACCCATGTGCCAGTGGCTGCAGTGGAACCTGCAGTGGTGCAAAGGGTGGAGCGTCCTGTAGAGCGTGTAGTTGTTGCGCGAGCGCGTGATCAACAGCTGCAACACTTTCTAAGCTTCCACCCTCCAACTTTCTCGGGGACCGGATCCCCAACGGAGGCGGAGGACTGGCTGTCAACGGTTAGGAAAATTCTAAGGGCGACAGCAACAGAAGAAGTTATGATGGTCACTTTAGCCACCTTCCTCCTTAACGGAGAGGCAGAGCGTTGGTGGGCCGAACAGGAAGTGCACAGGTTTGGAGGCAAGGAGTTTACCGAGATCACGTTAGCGGAGTTCTCAAAGTCATTTCTTCAAAGGTATATTCCTTCTGCCCAACGCATTGCATTGCAGAACCAGTTTCTGAAGTTAACTCAAGGCGCAGCTCGGTGGATGAGTACTTGCACGAGTTCACTAAACTGGGTCGTTATGCGGGGCCTATGATGGAAGATGAAGAGACAAAGACGAACAAGTTCTATGAAGGTCTTCGGGACGAGTTGAGGCTACTCCTTGCAGGCCCAATGACGTTAGGTTTCCAGGTGATGGTCCAAACTGCCAGATCCCTAGAGTTGGACATGAAGAGAGTACAAGCAAAAACCGTGGCAAAGAAACCTGAGTTTCATGCGCCGGCTTCTCAGTCCAAATCAGAGTTCAGAAAGAACAAAAGGAAGTTCAAACCGGCGGAGCATTCTCGCTCAAATGTTTCGGGAGCAACGACTGTGCGGGGTCCTATCACGTGTTTCACCTGCGGGAAGGTGGGACACAAGGCCGCGGTGTGTCGAAGTGGTCCCTCGAAGGCAGAGAACCGAGCGTTGGACCATGCTCGTGCTGCGGAAAAGGGTAAAGCTGCGCAATCTTCGGCTTCCCAGCACATTATTCCGACTCAGCCGAGAGTCTATTCGCTTGGCCAGCAAGAAGCTATACGACAACCTGATGTCGTCACAGGTATGGATTAAAAGTTAGCTTTTAAATAGCTATTTGTGATTTTACCGTCGTGCAACCGTATGTTTTATTCGTGTGCAATTAGGCTTTGTCCTAATTTTCAACTATCCGGCGAGAGCTCTATTTGATACGGGTGCATCGCACTCTTTTCTGTCCGAGGACTTCGTGGTGCGAATCGGAGTGCCGTCTACCTTCGTAGAGGATAGATTGGAAGTAGTTCTACCCAATGGATCTCGCATGAGTGCGGATAGGAAGAGCTGTGTGAAGGTGCGGATCGGAAATCAGGATTTCAATTTGGAAGCATCGTCATTACCGTTAGCTGAATTCGATGTGATCTTCGGCATGGATTGGCTCTCGGAGCAGCGAGCATGCATAGATTACAATTCAAAGGAGATCACTCTGGGAAAGAACACCGAAGGAGAAACCACATTCGCCGGTATGCGAGGAGCGAGCAAGACGCTGATGTCTGCTCTCCAAGTGGTTAAGGCGGTGAGAAAAGGCGCCGAGTTGTTCTTCATTTTGTTGGAGGCTTCGGAGCCAAAGCCAGGTTATGTGATGTCCCAGCTGTAGCGGAGTACGCCGACGTGTTTCCTAACGAACTCCCTGGGGCTCCGCCTCATCGGGAGATTAATTTCTGTATCGAGTTGGTGCCAGGTGCCAAACCTGTGGCCCGCTCACCGTACCGGATAGCGCCAAAGGAACTGGCAGAGTTGAAGGTCCAATTGCAAGAGCTGCTAGAGCAAGGCTACGTACGTCCAAGTTCATCGCCTTGGAGTGCACCGGTCCTCTTTGTGAAAAAGAAGGACGGGAGCTTGCGTCTATGTGTTGATTATCGAGAGTTAAACAAGTTGACCGAGAAGAACCGATATCCGATTCCAAGAATCGATGATCTATTCGACCAACTGGTTGGGTCGACGGTATACTCCAAACTGGACCTAAGGTCCGGTTATTACCAACTGCGGATAAGGGAATGTGATATTCCAAAGACAGCGTTCAGTACCCGCTTTGGGCACTATGAGTTCACGGTGATGCCGTTCGGTCTGTCTAATGCACCGTCGGTATTCATGGACTTAATGAACAGGACGTTTCGAGAGTATTTGGATCAATTTGTGATCGTCTTCATCGACGATATTTTGGTATACTCTCAGTCGAAAGAGGAGCATGTAGGGCATCTGCACGCAGTTCTGAGCACCTTGAGGAGGAGTCAGCTATATGTCAAGTTCTCCAAGTGCGAGTTTTGGCTATCGTCAGTAGCATTCCTTGGTCATGTTGTTAGTGGAGAAGGAATTGCAGTTGATCCGTCGAAGATAGAAGCGGTCCGAGCGTGGCCTTTGTTGAAAAACGTAGCGAAAGTCCGAAGTTTCTTAGGACTTGCCGGCTATTATAGGCGCTTTGTGGAAAACTTCTCGAGGATTGCACTCCCTCTCACTAAACTGACTAGGAAAGATCATAAGTTCGTTTGGTCTCCCGAGTGCGCACGAGCTTTTGAAGAGCTGAAGAGCCGTCTGACCACGGCGCCCATTCTATGCTCGCCATGCGGTACGGAAGGCTACGAAATTTATAGCGACGCATCGGGGAGTGGTTTGGGTTGTGTCCTAGTGCAGTTCGGAAAGGTAATTGCCTACGGCTCCCGGCAACTGAAAGTTCATGAGAGGAATTACCCGGTCCATGATTTGGAGCTAGCGGCCGTGGTATTTGCTCTTAAGCTGTGGAGGCATTATTTGTATGGCGTGAAGATCGACATCTTTACCGACCACAAGAGCCTCAAGTACCTGCTGGATCAAAGGGAGTTGAATATGCGTCAAAGGAGGTGGATGGAGTTCCTTGGGGACTACACCTTCGACATCAAATATACTCCTGGAAAGGGAAATGTAGTTGCGGACGCGTTGAGTCGTCGGGCCCCCGCTCAAGCAAATTGGATTTTGATGCACGATGAGCGTCTAATCCGCGAGCTGGAAGAAATGGAGATCATTTGCGTTGATCGAAGAGCGTCTACTTCAGCATGCTTGAACTGGACGGAGGTTCAATACCACCTTGCCGACCGAGTTCGACAGGCATTGGAGCTGGACGAGAGCATGAAACGCTATAAAGCGGAAACCGTTGACGGGTTAAACGCTGATTTCTCTTTCGAAGACGGCCTTATGTGGAAGAATGGTAGATTGTGCGTCCCAAACGTTGGTACTCTACGGGCGGAATTGATGTATGAGGCTCATCATACCAAGTACTCGATCCACCCTGGGAGCACGAAAATGTACATGGACATGAAGAAACTTTTCTGGTGGCCGGGTATGAAGAAAGACATTGCCCTCTACGTGGCCAAGTGTAACACTTGCGCGTTGGTGAAGGTGGAATGTCAACGTCCCGGTGGATTTTTGAAGTCCTTGCCGATTCCGGAATGGAAGTTTGACGATATTTCGATGGATTTCGTGCACGGATTGCCGAGATCGCAACAGGGAAACGACACCATCTGGGTGATCGTGGACCGATTGACGAAGGTATCGCATTTTATTCCGAACCGGAAGGATGATTCTGTAGAAAAGCTAGCGAAGCTCTATGTCGATAGTATTGTGAGGCTGCACGGTGTCCCTCGTAGCATCGTCAGCGATCGTGACGGGCGTTTCACATCGAAAGATTGGAGGCTTATCCATGAACTGTTGGGCACTAAATTGAAGTTCAGCACGGCCTTCCACCCGCAAACGGATGGACAGACCGAGAGGACCAACAGGACTATGGAGGATATGCTCCGAATGTGCGCTCTAGATTTTGGAAAGAAGTGGGAAGATCATCTCTATATGATCGAGTTCGCCTACAATAATAGCTACCAAGCCAGTATAAAGATGGCTCCTTTCGAGGCCCTCTATGGTAAGAAGTGTCGCACGCCGTTGTCTTGGGCAGAAACGGGCGATACTAAGCTATTAAAGCGAAAGGATGTTGAGGAAGCAACTTCGACGATCCGAACTATACGTGAAAGGCTATTGATTGCCCAGGATAGGCAAGCAAAATATTTCAACGCCAAGCATAGGAACCTAGTGTTCGTCGTAGGTGACCGGGTTTACTTGAAGATCAAACCGTTCAAAGGGGTATCAAGGATCCGACGCTTGAAAAAGCTCAGTCCAAGGTACTTAGGACCGTTTGAGATCGTGGAGCGTGTTGGTGATGCGGCTTATCGGCTTGCACTATCTGCAGAGCTGAGCGGTCTACACGACGTGTTTAACATTTCAGTTTTGAGAAAGGCAGTGCAAGAGCCTACTCACATCGTTGCGGTTGGCAAAGTGCCAGTTGATAGTGGGTTGTCGACGAAAGTCAAGCCCTTACGCATCGAAGATACCGAAGCAAAGCAGTTGCGGAACAAGTCCATTCGGATGGTGAAAGTCCGGTGGGATAATTGCGGCCGAGAGGAGCTATCTTGGGAGAGAGAGCAAGTGATGCTTGCGGAGTACCCCGAGCTATTCCTCTCAGGTAATTTATAACTGTAATTCCTGCTATTACTGTTTTCGAAATTTCGGGACGAAATTCTTTTAAGGGGGGTGGAGTTGTAACACCCCAAAATTCTTAGTTCAGCGAAGTAGGCGGAGTGGTAGTGCTGCGCTCGGGATAGGCTAAAAATTCCACAACAGTTCTTTGCGCACGACCATTGTCTTCTTCGCGCACGACCAGTGATCGTGCGCCAATGATCGTGCGTTCATTCGCAAGGAATCGGAGTTCTGTCTCGGCTTATCGCACGACCATTCTCCTCTTCGCGCACGACCAGTGATCGTGCGCCTGTGATCGTGCGCCCTGTTTATTCTGCTCCGCGATTTTGAGCGGTGAAGACGATCCGGCCGTCCAAATCTTTTGGAATCCGATCCAATGGCTAGGATTAAATGCTGGAGGGTCTTAGGGCTTGTGAGAGGAGATTAATCCTCATTCTTTTGAGGTGTTTCTCTCTCCTAGGCTAGAGGAAGAAGAAGGAGGTAAGGAAGAAGGAGAGATCCCGCCATTGACGGAGCTCCGGAGCTCCGTTTCGCGAGCCGTTTCCAGATCTGGAGAGTGCAGCCCGGTGCGGTCGTTTCCCTCCGTCTAGAATCTCGGATCCATGGCGAAGAAGAACGCTCCTAGGGTAACGATTCTTCCTCTCAATTCTTTGGACTTGTCATTTGTCCTCTCCTTCATTTCTCTATGCTTGCATGAGGAATCCCTTTCACCAAATGGGTGAAGTGTAGGATTTTCCTCAAGTTCTTCGGAACTCCGGGTCGATTGTGTCCGTCCCCGGCATATTGCATGTAGAAAATCCGGTAGTTGTGCGGATTTAGGCATTGTGTGTGAAGCCTATTCGTGGTCGTGAGCCCGAATCGGTGATGCTTGATTTGCGACGTTGCATTTAGGTTAAGCCTAGAATGCGTGCCGGAGAATGACTCCGTGAAATCATCTTTAGTATTGCGGGATTTAAATTGTAGGCGTCTTGTGAAGATCCTAACGAAAGCCCCATGCTTGAGATTGGATGAAGGCAAACCTTCACCACAAAATTGATGCGGAGTGTTTTGTACCTCCTTCGTTGAATATTTGTGAAGCCTAGATCCTTGCGAAGGGGTTAGGTGCGTAGCTTATATTTTGTGTAGCACGTGAAAGTGCTAAACTCTTACGGGCCGAGGTGAAGCCGTACCCGCGTCGTGCGATAGATCGCGACGATTAGAGCACGGGCAAAGCTAAACCGAACCCGTTTCCATGCAGATCGGTAAGAGGTCCCTACCTCATGTAAGCCGTGTGATCATGGGAGAGGTCGTGGAAGGTGATTTTCCTAGACCGACCAAAAGCTCTTTTTCCCACCTAAGGCGATGGCCCTTACGGTGGAGTGTTTTGTGGAATTGATGTTGTTAGCCTCATGCGGTTGTTTAGGCGGTTGTGGGGGAACCTTTGGGTGAACCCAACCAACATCATGTGCATACCTAGGTTCCCTCCTTTTGATGCTCAACCTAGAAGATTGAATGTGCTTGAAACCTCACCTTGTGTAGTTGCACCTTCTTTATATTAGTACTTGTGCTAGTTTGGCTTGCTTGCAGGGTAGAAGCTCCGCCACCCCGGTAAAGGGGTGGGGTCGTTATAATTTGGTCAGCTGTGCTGACCGTTACTTTGTTTGTCACCGCTTGGTGGAATGTTCTTATGCAGGTGCAGGTGAGCCTAGTGGGAAATAGCGCGCGGTGGCCCTTTTGCTGAGTTGGCCCTTGAAGGCCAACCTCCCTTTTTAGCTTTCTCATGTATTGCCGGCCTGCGTGCCGATGTATGTTTTGGAGTTTTAATACATTTAATAAATGTAAGGCCTTAAGTCCATAACTCTATTTCATGGTTTCATTCCTATGATAGTGGACAATTCTAATTGGAATATTAAATCTTTATGCTTCCGCTAGTGTTTAGTATACTCTGTTGTAGTTTCTTTCTGTTTATCACCTTTTAACTCCTAGCTAGTGTGGTTTGTATGGCGTGGGGTCCCGGCCGGACCTACTGTTATACTATTCGTACTGGCAGGGTGTTACAGTTCCTGTGCAGTTTTTGCGCCCCAGAACACTCGCACAACCCCCGTATCAACATGAAAGATCGTCAGGCCACGCAAATGGGCATTCCACACATTCTCAAATATAGAAATTAAATTGCACCATAAAGTATGAGTAAGATAAACAAGAAAATACACCGAAACGGGCCTAAAAGTGCACAAAGCATGGAATATCAAATATGAATGAAAACATGCCTAAAGTGTAGTGCAAACAATAGATAATCGTCCCAGATGAGTTCAAAAATGTGTATATAATTGGGACTCATCACACCCCCAGACTTACCTGTTTGCGCGTCCCGAGCAAACTACTCTTGGCGGACGGGAAAAACTAGGGTTAGAAAGGTGATTGTGGCTTAGGTGTAATATGCGAAATCAAATAATCATGTGCATAAAGCTCTCGTAGAAGAAATTTCTACTATGCAATGTAATTTACAAATATCTAAAATAGTAAATAAGAGATTAGTTTACTCAAAAGCTGAACCAAGTGAGATCTGCCAGTCACGTGTAGGGAGAATGTAGAGACGCGCTCAGACAAGTATTTCGAAAAATACGGGATACGGAACTAACTCCACCGAAATCCATCGGTGTCGGGAGCCATAAGCTCGCACTTTCCCACTCTCTCCACAACATTAGGTAAAACTACACACTAGTCAATAGGGCTTTCGGGTAAATATGTGGCTTAGGTTGCGGTAGGATATACAATGATAAACTCGGAGGCTAACGCACCTAACACATTTGAGCAATACAATTTGTAAACCCCGACAACAAATAAAGTTGATGTGTTCATCGCCTACACCCAATATAAGGTAATTCCTATCAAACAATTCAGAATTTCTGAATTAAAACATAAAGCTCAGATTTTTTTCTTTTGGAGCGCTAATCTTTTCAATTTTTAGCTCACTAATACTTTTTTTCTATTTTTTCTTCAACTTAAGCAATCCAAATGTGTATGCATAAAACAGCACAGCACAATAATCAGTTATATTATAAAGCTCGAAACACGTGCGCATACAGGTTTGTTAATCTTGGCTTAAGCGAGAGCGGTGGAGCTAAATAGAAAAGGTGGGATAGGCTCAAAATTGGTTAGCAAGGGTAAATTTCTGGTTTTTGGCTCAAAGCTCAAACTGTCCAAAGAATGGCCTACATCATGCTAATGCGTTAGAACTACCCGGTGCCTGTGTTTCGAAAGTCGCTAGGGGCAAGTTCTTAGCCACCGAGAAAGATAACTCTTTCTCCCGACTCGAGAAATACGAATCTAGCGTTCAATACCAACTCACCTACATTACCGGTAGATCAGCACAGGTTCATGCTTTGAGTAAAATAAAACACTAATTACTAGATTAGATAAGAATAAAGATACAAAGCATGAAAATAGAAATAGCTTCTACGCAAAATTATATGCAAAACATGAGTATTCGATTAGAACACTACTGGGGTCGACATCGTACTCCAAACCACAATTCCTAGCTAACACAATTGACTTCCCGGCTCCATTCCAAAAGGAAATTTGGCACGGTAGCACTCGCAAGTAAGTGCATGCATAATGGGTGCAGTGGTGCGTGCCACATAAGAAATTGATATGCTGAAATAAACGGAAAGCTAAAATAATAACACTACCGGAATGCGTGCGTGCGTGCACGTGCATGGTTCTCACTCTCCCCCAGACTTACATGAAAGCATAATCTAAAATATGATTCTTTAAACATTAAACTAAGGAGAAAAGGGAGAGTGTACCCCATGCTCAGAAGTGAGCATACCAGAAGATTTGGCGTTAAATTCTGAAAATTTTGCTCCAAGAGTCCGCCACCAAAGAAATTGCCGCACACCTGCAGGCAAAAAGGCTCTAAGCAAAAAATATATAACACTAAACAATTAACGGGTTAGCAACAAAAACTTGGGTTGTCTCCCAGCAGCGCTTTTGTTTACCGTCCTTAAGCTATACCTGTATTATGCAGTTTTAATAATAGTGTCTAAACATAGAAGAGGACCAAAATATCCTAATTATTACAAGCATACCAAAAAGATCAACTGTATGTTGATTTAAAATGGTAACTGAGAATAAAAGAAATAGGTCTGAAGACCCAGGAGTAGGAGCAGAAGGACGGATTTATCCTCCATCCCCAAATCTTTTTCTTTTTCGCCTTCTTCTTCTCTTCCGACATTAGATCAGGATATGAATATCTTTTGCCTCCCTGCAGCCAATCCTTCAAGGGAAACACCATCACAGCACTGTATTTCCCCTGCAAGTCTTAGTTTTCATCATTACCCAAAAATGGGTCAACATACTCAAAATCCTGCATGGGTGGAAAAGAATAAGCATTAAAAATATCAGGAAGAGGAGATAGAGGTGGATCAGCAGTGGAGGGCATTTCAGGTTCAGCTTCCTAAAGATTTACCACTGCTGAACCCCCTTGCACGTGTTCAAGTAAAGAAGGATGGTCAGGAAACAAAATAGAAGAAAGACATAAATAATCTGTAATTATATGAGTGATCCCGGTTTCACTTCCAGCAGGATCCAAGGATAGATCGCTATCATCATCGTAATTATCATAGCGAGGGGAAATCAAGAATTCAAGGGCCTCGGTGGTGAGTTGGACCACCTCGTCCCATGAGGAAGTGCAAACCTCCTCATCAGAGAGAGTATCCTCCTCATCCCACCGAGGTGCACGATCGTGTTCAAAGCATTCATTCTCCCCTTCGGGGAAAACAAACTCCTCATCCCACTTTGGAGCATCCTCCGAGTCAGAAGCATCACCCCACTCCTTCACTTCGATAGGATCATAAAGAATGTGTGTAGAAAAATCTTGAAAAGAAACTGGAGGAACAAAAAGATTTGGTTCCTCCGCAAAAAGATCTGCTAATGCCTCCCCGATGGAAAGAATACTTTCCTCATCACACTCAGGTGCATCTAAGAGCTCCCATTCCTCTCCTTGTTGGCCAACAGATGAGTGATCATCATCACTAGGAGTGAAGCCATACACAGGGAGTGAGGAGTCCATGCACGAGATAGACTCAGGGATAGAGGGCACGATTGCCTCCATGGGTAAGGAATGAGTGATAGGGACAATGTTGTCATGAGGGGAGGAGCAGCGGTCAGGATTGAAAAGACTAGGACAGTCCTTCAATTCATGACCCTCTCCTCGACACAACACGCAAACAAGGTTCCTACACTGTCTAGCATTTAACTCCTTCATTTGGTCTATATAATAGACCATCTTGTCGTAAGAGCTAGGAGAAATATCCCATGAAGACATTTTAAACAATAAAAGCAGATATAATGAAACTGAAATTCTTTGCCAGGAAGTCTACACAAACTAATAAATCCTTGGATTAAACTTGCTTAAAACTCTAAAAACAGAAGAGGAAGAAATAATAACAAACACTATATAATTAAAAAGCAAACAAAAATAACAAAGCGGCTATACACAATGGAAGAACTACTGTCTTTCGGCTCTCCCTCTCAAGAAAACTCACACGACTGTGTTCCCCGACAACGGCGCCAAAAACTTGATGTGCAACTCTTAGCACACCGCTATAGGCGGTAGTAAGACTGCGGCACGAAACGGCAGTGAACCGGTCGTTGTCAAGTAATAATATGAGGAAGTAAATCCCCAAGTATCGAATCTCTCAAGGAACACAGTAAGGTGGAGTTAACGTTCGAGGAAGGACTTTAGATCGAAGTCCTTTGGTCGGATGGAATGCGGAGGGGGGTTGATTTGGTTGTGGAAAATAAAAGAAAAGAACTACAACTACTCTTATGCAATGCTGCTATGCAATGCTTCGCTTGGCGGGATGGAGACTAGGCAGGCCTTGAGCGCGCTGCTTCACAAGGGCGGATGAACGAGTAGGCAGGCGGAATCGAACTGTGCAGGCCTTGAGCGCGCTGCTTCGTTAGGCGAATGGATTACACGGGCCGCTATGCCACGCTTCGCTAGGCGGATGGACGAGTAGTCTTACGGATTGAGGGTCGTAAGCACCTCTTCGACAAGCACGCCACTAGCAATTGCTAGTGCGGCAAATGAACGTGACGGCGGGATGGATGATGGAATGGGGCGCTCCTCAAATCACATAAACCACAAACATATGGAAAATTACACTAATAATATTTAGTGTTTATGGACATCATTTATATAGAAACATACAAACACACACATCAAATAGAATCAGCAAAAATAACAAGGAGGAGGTAAGATTACAACCGAAGCACGAAGACTCGTCGGAGATTCACGGCCGGAATCTAGGGTTGTCAATCCTCGTCCGGGCTCGGTCTTCAACTGCCGTCCGGGGTAGAAGAGGGCTGTCACTACCTCCCAATGGACCCGTCTTCTTCGTCAATAGCCTTCAGCCACGATCTTGCCGGAGAACTCCAAGGATATAGTGCAAAATCCGTTGAAATGGAGCTTGGAAGCTTCTGAATGATGGAGGAGGCCGAGAGGATGCTCCGACTCGAGATTGGCGTGAAGAATATGCCAGGAGCTACTCCCGAAGGTGGGCGGCGATGGAGTGGCGAAGAGGGCGCTCTGGAGCGAGAAAACGGTGCTGAAAATGGATCGTCCCGCCCTAATTCACGAGCAGGACTATAAATAGGCGCTGGAATAAACAGTGCGCACGACCAGAGGCGCACGACCACTGGTCGTGCGCACTGGGCTGTTAGTGGTCGTGCGCGCTGTAGCCGGAAACCTGCAAGACAAAACTACAGAAAATAATAAATCGCACGATCAAGCGCACGACCGTGCGTAGCAATCGCACGACCAAAATCCGAAGGCAACTTTGGGCTGCAAATGAACGCGCACGATCAGTGATCGTGCGCGAAGAAAGTCAGCGATCGTGCGCAGTGTTCCTGTGCAGTTTTTGCGCCCCAGAACACTCGCACAACCCCCGTATCAACATGAAAGATCGTCGGGCCACGCAAATGGGCATTCCACACATTCTCAAATATAGAAATTAAATTGCACCATAAAGTATGAGTAAGATAAACAAGAAAATACACCGAAACGGGCCTAGAAGTGCACATAGCATGGAATATCAAATATGAATGAAAACATGCCTAAAGTGTAGTGCAAACAATAGATAATCGGCCCAGATGAGTCCAAAAATGTGTATATAATTGGGACTCATCACACCCCTAGACTTACCTGTTTGCGCGTCCCGAGCAAACTACTCTTGGCGGACGGGAAAAACAAGGGTTAGAAAGGTGATTGTGGCTTAGGTGTAATATGCGAAATCAAATAATCATGTGCATAAAGCTCTCGTAGAAGAAATTTCTACTATGCAATGTAATTTACAAATATCTAAAATAGTAAATAAGAGATTAGTTTACTCAAAAGCTGAACCAAGTGAGATCTGCCAGTCACGTGTAGGGAGAATGTAGAGACGCGCTCAGACAAGTATTTCGAAAAATACGGGATACGGAACTAACTCCACCGAAATCCATCGGTGTCGGGAGCCATAAGCTCGCACTTTCGCACTCTCTCCACAGCATTAGGTAAAACTACACACTAGTCAATAGGGCTTTCGGGTAAATATGTGGCTTAGGTTGCGGTAGGATATACAATGATAAACTCGGAGGCTAACGCACCTAACACATTTGAGCAATACAATTTGTAAACCCCGACAACAAATAAAGTTGATGTGTTCATCGCCTACACCCAATATAAGGTAATTCCTATCAAACAATTCAGAATTTCTGAATTAAAACATAAAGCTCAGATTTTTTTCTTTTGGAGCGCTAATCTTTTCAATTTTTAGCTCACGAATACTTTTTTTCTATTTTTTCTTCAACTTAAGCAATCCAAATGTGTATGCATAAAACAGCACAGCACAATAATCAGTTATATTATAAAGCTCGAAACACGTGCGCATACAGGTTTGTTAATCTTGGCTTAAGCGAGAGCGGTGGAGCTAAATAGAAAAGGTGGGATAGGCTTAAAATTGGTTAGCAAGGGTAAATTTCTGGTTTTTGGCTCAAAGCTCAAACTGTCCAAAGAATGGCCTACATCATGCTAATGCGTTAGAACTACCCGGTGCCTGTGTTTCGAAAGTCGCTAGGGGCAAGTTCTTACCCACCGAGAAAGATAACTCTTTCTCCTGACTCGAGAAATACGAATCTAGCGTTCAATACCAACTCACCTACACTACCGGTAGATCAGCACAGGTTCATGCTTTGAGTAAAATAAAACTCTAATTACTAGATTAGATAAGAATAAAGATACAAAGCATGAAGATAGAAATAGCTTCTACGCAAAATTATATGCAAAACATGAGTATTCGATTAGAACACTACTGGGGTCGACATCGTACTCCAAACCACAATTCCTAGCTAACACAATTGACTTCCCGGCTCCATTCCAAAAGGAAATTTGGCACGGTAGCACTCGCAAGTAAGTGCATGCATAATGGGTGCAGTGGTGCGTGCCACATAATAAATTGATAAGCTGAAATAAATGGAAAGCTAAAATAATAACACTACCGGAATGCGTGCGTGCGTGCACGTGCATGGTTCTCACTCTCCCCCAGACTTACATGAAAGCATAATCTAAAATATGATTCTTTAAACATTAAACTAAGGAGAAAAGGGAGAGTGTACCCCATGCTCAGAAGTGAGCATACCGAAAGATTTGGCGTTAAATTCTGAAAATTTTGCTCCAAGAGTCCGCCACCAAAGAAATTGCCGCACACCTGCAGGCAAAAAGGCTCCAAGCAAAAAATATATAACACTAAACTATTAACGAGTTAGCAACAAAAACTTGGGTTGTCTCCCAGCAGCGCTTTTGTTTACCGTCATTAAGCTGGGCTAAATACCTGTATTATGCAGTTTTAATAATAGTGTCTAAACATAGAAGAGGACCAAAATATCCTAATTATTACAAGCATGCCAAAAAGATCAACTGTATGTTGATTTAAAATGGTAACTGAGAATAAAAGAAATAGGTCCGAAGACCCAGCAGTAGGAGCAGAAGGACGGATTTATCCTCCATCCCCAAATCTCTTTCTTTTTCGCCTTCTTCTTCTCTTCCGACATTAGATCAGGATATGAATATCTTTTGCCTCCCTGCAGCCAATCCTTCAAGGGAAACACCATCACAGCACTGTATTTCCCCTGCAAGTCTTGGTTTTCATCATTACCCAAAAATGGGTCAACATACTCAAAATCCTGCATGGGTGGAAAAGAATAAGCATTAAAAATATCAGGAAGAGGAGATAAAGGTGGATCAGCAGTGGAGGGCATTTCAGGTTCAGCTTCCCAAAGATTTACCACTGCTGAATCCCCCTGCACGTGTTCAAATAAAGAAGGATGGTCAGGAAACAAAATAGAAGAAAGACATAAATAATCTGTAATTATAGGAGTGATCCCGGTTTCACTTCCAGCAGGATCCAAGGATAGATCGCTATCATCATCGTAATTATCATAGCGAGGGGAACCCAAGAACTCAAGGGCCTCGGTGGTGAGTTGGACCTCCTCGTCCCATGAGGAAGTGCAAACCTCCTCATCAGAGAGAGTATCCTCCTCATCCCACCGAGGTGCACCATCGTGTTCAAAGCATTCATTCTCCCCTTCGGGGAAAACAAACTCCTCATCCCACTTTGGAGCATCCTCCGAGTCAGAAGCATCACCCCACTCCTTCACTTCGATAGGATCATAAAGAATGTGTGTAGAAAAATCTTGCAAAGAAACTGGAAGAACAAAAAGATTTGATTCCTCCGCAAAAAGATCTGCTAATGCCTCCCCGATGGAAAGAATACTTTCCTCATCACACTCAGGTGCATCTAGGAGCTCCCATTCCTCTCCTTGTTGGCCAACAGATGAGTGATCATCATCACTAGGAGTGAGGAGTCCATGCACGAGATAGACTCAGGGATAGAGGGCACGATTGCCTCCATGGGTAAGGAATGAGTGATAGGGACAATGTTGTCATGAGGGGAGGAGCAGCGGTCAGGATTGAAAAGACTAGGACAGTCCTTCAATTCATGACCCTCTCTTCGACACAACACGCAAACAAGGTTCCTACACTGCCTAGCATTTAACTCCTTCATTTGGTCTATATAATAGACCATCTTGTCGTAAGAGCTACGAGAAATATCCCATGAAGACATTTTAAACAATAAAAGCAGATATAATGAAACTGAAATTCTTTGCAAGGAAGTCTACACAAACTAATAAAACTCCTTGGATTAAACTTGCTTAAAACTCTAAAAACAGAAGAGGAAGAAATAATAACAAACACTATATAATTAAAAAGCAAACAAAAATAACAAAGCGACTATACACAATGGAAGAACTACTATCTCTCGGCTCTCCCTCTCAAGAAAACTCACACGACTGTGTTCCCCGGCAACGGCGCCAAAAACTTGATGCGCAAATCTTAGCACACCGCTATAGGCGGTAGTAAGACTGCGACACGAAACGGCAGTGAACCGGTCGTTGTCAAGTAATAATATGAGGAAGTAAATCCCCAAGTATCGAATCTCTCAAGGAACACAGTAAGGTGGAGTTAACGTTCGAGGAAGGACTTGAGATCGAAGTCCTTTGGTCGGATGGAATGCGGAGGGGGGTTGATTTGCTTGTGGAAAATAAAAGAAAAGAACTACAACTACTCTTATGCAATGCCGCTATGCAATGCTTCGCTTGGCGGGATGGAGACTAGGCAAGCCTTGAGCGCGCTGCTTCACAAGGGCGGATGAACGAGTAGGCAGGCGGAATCGAACTGTGCAGGCCTTGAGCGCGCTGCTTCGTTAGGCGAATGGATTACACGGGCCGCAATGCCACGCTTCGCTAGGCGGATGGACGAGTAGTCTTACGGATTGAGGGTCGTAAGCACCTCTTCGACAAGCACGCCACTAGCAATTGCTAGTGCGGCAAATGAACGTGACGGCGGGATGGAGGATGGAATGGGGCGCTCCTCAAATCAGATAAACCACAAACATATGGAAAATTACACTAATAATATTTAGTGTTTATGGACATCATTTATATAGAAACATACAAACACACACATCAAATAGAATCAGCAAAAATAACAAGGAGGTAAGATTACAACCGAAGCACGAAGACTCGTCGGAGATTCACGGCCGGAATCTAGGGTTGTCAATTCTCGTCCGGGCTCGGTCTTCAACTGCCGTCCGGGGTAGAAGAGGGCTGTCACTACCTCCCAATGGACCCGTCTTCTTCGTCAATAGCCTTTAGCCACGATCTTGTCGGAGAACTCCAAGGATATAGTGCAAAATCCGTTGAAATGGAGCTTGGAAGCTTCTGAATGATGGAGGAGGCCGAGAGGATGCTCCGCCTCGAGATTGGCGTGAAGAATATGCCAGGAGCTCCTCCCGAAGGTGGGCGGCGATGGAGTAGCGAAGAGGGCGCTCTGGAGCGAGAAAACGACGCTGAAAATGGATCGTCCCGCCCTAATTCGCGAGCAGGGCTATAAATAGGCGTTGGAATAAACAGTGCGCACGACCAGAGGCGCACGACCACTGGTCGTGTGCACTGGGCTGTTATTTGTCGTGCGCGCTGTAGCCGGAAACCTGCAAGACAAAACTACAGAAAATAATAAATCGCACGATCAAGCGCACGACCGTGCGTAGCAATCGCACGACCAAAATCCGAAGGCAACTTTGGGCTGCAAATGAACGCGCACGATCGGCGGCGCACGATCAGTGATCATGCGCGAAGAAAGTCAGCTATCGTGCGCAGTGTTCCTGTGGAGTTTTTGCGCCCCAGAACACTCGCACAACCCCCGTATAAACATGAAAGATCGTCAGGCCACGCAAATGGGCATTCCACATATTCTCAAATATAGAAATTAAATTGCACCATAAAGCATGAGTAAGATAAACAAGAAAATACACCGAAACGGGCCTAAAAGTGCACATAACATGGAATATCAAATATGAATGAAAACATGCCTAAAGTGTAGTGCAAAGACTAGATAATCGGCCCAGATGAGTCCAAAAATGTGTATATAATTGGGACTCATCAATGACCAGTACGACGACTACCGTGAGCCGCGTCGGTGGTTGACCCCCGAAGATGATGACATCACTCGCCGCATCCGTATTGAAGCGCCTACCTTCGACGGTCACCTGGACCCGAAGGCATTTAGTGATTGGCTCATGGATATGGATCACTATTTTTACTGGTTTGAGATGACTGGCGAACGATGTGTGCGCTTCGCTAAAATGAAATTACTTGGGCAGGCGAAGATTTATTGTTCTAGTGTCGAGAGATCCCTTGAGCGTGAGGGGTACTACCCCATCACCGAATGGACTGAGATGAAGGATCGTCTGAGGGATAAGTACCTACCTGCCTCATACTGCGACCAGCTCATCGATCAGATGAATGCTCTGCGACAGGGAACCCTTTCTGTTGCAGAGTACATGTCTCGCTTTGACGAGCTTATGGTCCGCAGCGATATATATGAGGAGCCTATAGCCACTGCTTCCCGTTTCTGGACCGTGCTTAGGGCTGACATTCGTAGGGAACTGATTCCCCACCGGATTGAGACTGTAGATCAGTTTTTTCAGCTCGCGCTCGAGTATGAACAATATTTGCGCACAGCTGGCCCCAGACAGGCCACGTCACGACCAGATGCTTCTACAGCTAGGAGACCCGCTCCTGTCACGACCACGGCCCCTCCCCGCACCCCCGTCGATGGAGCAGGGAAAGCTATTATTCCTGGGGGCGCCAAACCTGGGCGTCCAATGCTACAGATGTTTGGGCAGAGGGCACTTTGCTGCACAGTGCCCTACTCGAAACTTATTAGTTGAGGAATCCGGTGAGTCCAGCACGGAGGCTGAGAATGCTCCCGTCGAGGTTACAACTGTTGTGGAGGACGGATGGGAGAGCGACGCCGAGAGAGCACTGGAGTTAGGAGTCCTCTGCCGCCTCTTACACGCACCATGAGCCGAAGAAGATTGGCGGCGCACCACGATCTTCTTTACATATTTCCCGAGCGCAGGGTGTCCCTGCAAGCTCGCCGTTGATAGTGGTAGCTGCGTGAACATTACCGCTAAGAAAGGAGTAGAAAGGATGCAGCTCACTGCCGAGCTACACCCGCATCCGTATCGTGTCCTTTGGGTGGACAAGTCCACCATCCACGTGTCACAGCGGTGCCTAGTACCTATTACTTTAGCCTCTACCGAGGACCAGGTTTGGTGTGACGTCCTCCCTATGGACGTCGCCCACGTGTTACTTGGACGACCCTGGTTATATGACCGCAATGCCACATGTTATGGTCGGTCCAACACGTGTGTATTTTTCGACAAAGGTCGAAAGATCACCCTTACCCCGACGCAGCCCAGGGATCCTCCCAAGGGCAAGGTCGAGTCTTCTGTTAGCGCGGGGTCATCGAGACCTCTCCATGTTCTGAGGAAGGGTGATTTTCTCAGAGAGAGTTTGGATGCGGGGGTTATGTTTGTTGTAGCCGCCACGATGGCGCCCGAGGCCCCTAGCGGGACTGAGGTCACTGACCCAGATGTTGTCCGGCTGTTGGACGCTTACGGAGATATTATGCCTGAGGAGCTCCCTGACGAGCTTCCTCCTTTGCAGGACATTCAGCATGCCATTGATCTGATCCCTGGGGCATCTTTGCCCAATCTACCACATTATCGTTTGAATCCGACGGAGCACGTCGAGCTAAAGCGGCAAGTTGAAGAGCTTCTGCGGAAGAAGTTCATTCGCGAGAGCTTGAGCCCTTGCGCAGTGCCGGCCCTTCTCACCCCGAAGAAGGACGGAAGCTGGCGCATGTGTATCAATAGTCGTGTTATCAATAAAATCACGGTGAAGTATCGTTTTCCCATTCCTCGCCTAGATGATCTTTTGGATTATATGGTTGGCGCCCAGATCTTCTCGAAGATCGATTTTCGCAGTGGGTACCACCAGATTAGAGTTAGGGAAGGGGATGAGTGGAAGACGGCCTTCAAGACGAAGGATGGTTTGTATGAGTGGCTTGTTATGCCATTCGGGCTATTGAACGCGCCCAGTACATTCATGAGAGTAATGACACAGGTCTTGCGGCCCTATATGGGCAAGTTTTTGGTAGTCTAATTTGACGATATATTGATATACAGCCAGGGCCGCACCGATCACCTCCATCACATTCGCCTTGTGTTTGATCTCCTGCGGAAGGAGCATCTTTATATCAATCTGAAGAAGTGTGCCTTCCTGTCTGAGTAGGTCCACTTCCTGGGTTATATCATTTCCGCGTCTGGTATTTCCGTTGACCCGGACAAGGTCAAGTCTATTCGTGATTGGCCTGTCCCCTCGAATATCCACGAGGCCCGGAGTTTTCACGGCCTAGCCACATTCTATCGGAGATTTGTGCGAGGATTTAGTTCTATCATGGCCCTGTTCACGAGCTGCCTCCGCAAGGGTGATTTTGTATGGACGAAGGCCGCCACGCAGGCCTTCGAGGAGATCAAGGAGAGACTATCGTCTGCTCCTGTTCTTCGTTTACCAGATTTTTCCAAGCCCTTTGAGGTGGCCTGTGACGCATCCGGCGTTGGAATTGGAGGAGTACTTAGTCAGGAGGGTCACCCAGTTGCTTACTTTAGTAAGAAACTGAATGACGCTCGACAAAAGTACTCAAATTACGATCGGGAGTTTTATGCCATTGTGCAGGCCCTTCGCCACTGGCGCCACTACCTCCTCCACAAGGAGTTCATCCTATATTCTGATCATCAGGCCCTACGATATCTTGATTTGCAGAAAAAATTGGGCCACCGTCACGCCAAGTGGGTGGAGTACATGCAGGAGTTCCATTATGTTCTCAAACACCGAGCGGGTGTTGAGAACAAGCCGGCTGACGCTTTGAGTCGCCGCATCAGTCTCCTCCACACCATGAGTGCCAGAGTAGTGGGCTTTGAGCGTCTAGTTTTTGATTACCCGGAGTGCCCCGACTTTAGCGAGATACACGTCGCGCTATCGCGGGACCCGCACGATCTTCGGGAGGGCTACACGATCACTGATGGGTACTTATTTATGGGATCCCGTCTCTGCGTTCCACACACATCCCTACGAGATTCTCTCGTTCGGGAATTACACGCAGGCGGAGCTGCTGGGCACTTCGGTCGAGACAAGACGACAGCATTAGTTGAGGATCGCTTCTTCTGGCCTAGCCTAAAGAAGGATGTTACTAGGGTTGTGCGCCATTGTCGAGTCTGTCAGACCGCGAAGGGGTCCCGCCAACCCACCGGATTGTACACTCCATTACCCATCCCTCTTCAGCCTTGGACTGACATTAGCATGGATTTCGTCTTCGGGCTCCCCCGCACATTGAGGAAGCTCGATTCGATTTTTGTTGTGGTGGACCGTTTCTCCAAAATGGCCCATTTCATTCCGTGTCGGAAGACTGCTGACGCCTCTCATGTGGCGGTTTTGTTCGTTAGGGAGGTATTTAAGTACCATGGTCTGCCCAACTCCATCGTCTCCGATCGTGACGTCAGATTTATGAGCTATTTTTGGAAGAAGCTATGGAAAAAGACAGGTACAACCTTGAAGTTTTCCTCCGCCTATCACCCACAGACGGATGGTCAAACTGAGGTTGTCAACCGTAGTTTAGGGACCCTTCTGTGGTGCTTAGTTGGAGATAGCCCGTCCACGTGGGATTCTGTGTTGCCCATAGCTGAGTTTGCATACAATAGTTCGGTCAATAGGTCCACGGGCTTGAGTCAATTTCATATCATATTAGGCTATGAACCTAGGAAGCCTATCGACCTGATCGACACCCTCTAGAATCCCGACCTAGTGAGTCAGCCGAGTCATTCATTCAGCATGTGCATGCACTTCATGAGTCGGTCCGTAAGAAAATTGCAACGAGTAATGATTATTATAAAGATCGAGCAGATCAGCACGGGCGGGAACAAATATTTGAGGCGGGGGAGCAGGTGTTGATTCGCATTCGACCAGAGAGGCCCCCGCAAGGGCCTGCAAAGAAATTAAGTGCTCGCCGAATGGGCCCCTATACGGTTGTGCGGAGAATTGGTACGAACGCATACGAGGTGGACATCCCTCATAGTATGGGTATCAGCCGAGTATTCAACGTAGAAGACTTGACTCCTTACTATGAGGAGCGCGTGTAAGTGGACCCTCTCTTCTCACCCACCTCTACGCCTCTCTCACCATTGTCCCCTACGACCCACACCCCATCCCAACCTGTGGAGTCACCCCGAGAGGTTCACCCGACGCCCGCGACAGCCCCGCCGAGCCAGCAGTCTGACGGAGATACATTACATTCAGTGACACCCTCTCCTACCGGCGACATAGTTCAGATAATCAGCCACGACTTCTACACCGTTGACAGACGAGCCACTGTCCGCTATCTTGTCCGTTGGAGCGGCCGCCCGCTACATGATGCTACTTGGATGTCTTCGGAAGTGCTCGAGAGACTCGCCCTGCAGCTTTGTCGAGAGTACGATCATCTTCACTCACCGGAGATGAGCGCTTTCAAGCCGGGGAGAGTTGACGGCGCGCGACCACCCACACACGTCTATTCCCGCAGGAGGCGGTGAACCGTCGCTCGGACGATCGATCCGAGCCTACGATTGCGTCCGGATCGTCGTTGCGAGTCAAATTGCTATATTTATTTATGTTCTTATGTTCTTATGTTGTATTTGGCGCCCGATCAGGCCGAGCATTATGAGCCGTCCGTTTCGGGAGGCCCTAGTTTTACTTGCTATAAATAAGTGTTTTGGGGGGATGATGGGGATCGTGGGTTTTGCTGAATACGGCAGCCATCGGTCTTCTCCGCGCAGGTGCGACGTCGGCGTTCTCCTCCTCCCGTTGGTGTGACTCCAAGGGTAAGCCTCCCTCCTCTCCTCCCCTACCAACCTCCCTACCCCGGCCCCCTCCCTCTTCCGCTGAACCCTAGCCCTCCCAACCACTCGCAGCCCCTCCTCCCTCCCAGCCACTCGCCGTCAAGCCTTGCTCCCTCCTTCCAGCCCGCCGCCGAACCCTCCCACCTCCTTCCAGCCCGCCGCCGAACCCTCCCACCTCCAGTCAGCCCGTCGTCAGCCCTCCCCCTCCCTCCTGCCGCTGTCCAGCACCCCCCCCCCCCCTCTCCCCATCTACGAATTTCCTGCCACCCTATTACTCCTCCAGCAACAACCTCCCGCCCACCTCCCCTTCCCCTTCCGTGACTCCACTTCCAGCCCTCCTACTTCCTGCAGCCCCACTCCACAACCCCAAGTCAGCCACCTCCACTTCCCCTCCACGTCTTTGGACCACTAAACTCTATCCCTCTACAAATACAGCCCGCCAACAGCCACCGTCGCCATCTTTCCAGCCTTCCGCTTCCGTGGAGTCCTCCGTCAGCCCAATCAGCCCCCAGCTTACACGTGTATGTCTAGTTTGGAGTAATTTCTTTTGTTGTTGAACATTTGGCGCTTGTGCTTGTAGTGGATGTTAATCTTGTATTGCTATTAGTATCGTTCTTTGCATAACTTGCAGGGTTTATTCGGCGTGTGCTTAAAATTATTTGCAACTCGTTCGTTGTGAATCATGCCAGCTTCCTTAAATTAAAATTGCGAGCGTTCATGCTCCTGCTCGTTTCTTTATAACACTTAATTATTGTTGCTGATTTTTGAACGGACCGTCTTGCATAATTTGCATATTAGCTTGCACTTAGTGTGTCCAGTCTCGAGGTCTACCACTGCATCACCTTGAGTTACCTATTGCTCTCTGAAAAGGTAACTACGTTTCATCCACTCAACATCTTTTATCCAACTATGATTCATATGCCTCTTTAACCTCTTCACATACAACCTTTGTTGCTTCTTTATCCTCTGGTATATGGCAAGAGGCACTTAGCCACCAAAAATGGACAAAGGCAACGATGAAAGAAATGCAGGTACTAGAAAAGAACCATACATGGGATCTAGTCGATCTCCCTCCTGGCAAGAAGATAGTTTGTTGTCAATGGCTTTTTACAATAAAGAAGAACTCTGAAGGTATTGTGGAGAGGTTCAAGGCATGGTTGTTGGCATGGGGCTACACCCAAACTCATGGTATTAACTACCAAAAGACATTTGCACTGATGGAAAAAATGAATTCAATACGGGCCTTGCTATCTCGTGCCACCTGTAAAGTGTGGGATCTTCAACAGCTGGATGTAAAGAATGTTTTCCATCACGGTGAGTTGGAAGAGGAAGTCTATATGGCAATGCCCCCTGGTCTTGTCCCTATCGGCTCAGAAGGGAAGGTTTGTAAATTGAAGAAAGCTCTTCATGGGTTACAACAATCTCCGAGAGTTTGGTTTGGGAGACTTCACAAAGTCATGAACTCGTTAGGCTATACCCAAAGTCATGTCGATCACACTCTATTTATCAGACGGAAAGAGATAAAGGTGACTCTCCTGATTGTGTATGTTAATGATAGGGTTATTATAGGTGATGACATGGATGAGATTCATGCTCTGAAACTAAAACTTTCTAGTGAGTTTGAAGTGAAAGATTTGGGCAAATTGAGATATTTTCTAGAGTTTAAGGTAGCAAGATCAAAATATGGGATTCATATTTCACAACGGAGGTATGTCCTTGATTTATTAGAACAGACAGGAAAGAGTGGTTGCAAGCCGGTTGATACCTCTATTGAAGTTAACCACAAACTGATGATGGGAAGTCAGTGGAAGATATTTTGAGTTATCAGAAGTTTGTAGTAAAACTGATCTACCTATCTCATACTCGTCAGACATTTCATATGCGGTGAGAGTGGTAAGTCAATACATATTTTCCCTTAAGGTCAGATATCTTGATGTCGTGCACAGAATTCTGAGGTATTTGAAGACCATACCTGGTAGGGGCATTCTATTCTCACCCAGTGATAACTTAAAAATTGAAGTATATACTGATGCATACTCGGCTGGATCAATTGGTGATAGAAGATCTACTATAGGATATTGTCCCTTTGTTGGGGCTAATTAGATCACTTGGACAAGCAATAAACAACATGTAGTGGTTCACTCTTGTGCTGAAGATGAGTTTAGAGATATGGCTCATGGTATATATAAGGTGATGTGGCTTCATTCTCTCTTGAATGATCTTGGTTTACTAGAAATTAGCCCTTTTAACCTGTACTGTGACAATAAGGCTGCAATCACCATTGTTCATAACCCTGTTCAGTATGACCACACCAAGCATGTTGAAGTTGACTAACACTACATTAAAGAAAATATTATGAAAGGGATTGTATGTACCCCTTTCATACACTCAGAGGGACAACTTGCAGATTTTCTCTCCAAGGCATTGAGCAAAAAAGAATTTGTGAGTATTATTAGCAGGTATGAAGAACATTACATGCCCAACTTGAGGGGGGGTGTTAGAAATAATTAATTATTTTTTTATTTAATGTTTTATTTTTTATTTGCTTGTAATACCATCTACTATATATAGAAGGTCTCTTATTATACAGTTAACGAAATATGATCGTGAAGTTTGATAGACCGTTCACAAAATATTTGTCAAAAAATCATCGTCAAAACAATTGCGTAAAATTAGCGAAAATTTCAGAAAAATCTTGACACTGATTTTATGTTCTCTTCATCGGGGATATTATTTAATTATTTTAATTTTATTTTAATTCTTGTTAATTTTGGGTTGCGATTTGGGTCGCTACAATCGGGCCATCACGAGCTAGTATTTGCCCGGGAGAGTGGGTGTGGCTTAGGTGCCTCCCATATCGTCAGACCTCGACAGTACAGACACCATATCACAAATTGGGACCGAAGTTCTACGACCACATCGAGATCCTTCAGCAAATTGGAGAGGTTGCGTACCGCCTTCAGCTTCCATCGGCCGCCCGCATTCATGATGTCATCCATGTCTCCCAGTTGAAACAGTTTCACAGTCCAACCCCTGTTACCCCATTGGTGCACCACCCACCGCAGTTGGCTGACAAGCTTACAAGCTTGATCTCAACGGGGAGGGAGATGTTACGGACCCGCACTAGGGCATCACCAACCACTGCCGACATCGGATGATACACGAAACTAGGGAAGGTTGTCATCATCTTAACATTCGATTTGGATATCCGTTATTATTTTATTTCATGTCACGGTTTATTTCATGTCACGGTTTATTTCTATCGCATATTTAATTTTGGAACCGTGCTTTATTTGTAGCATCTTATACTTCCTACTTAGGAAGGAATATGGAGAAATGAAAAGGCAAGCAAATATTATTCTAAATTCTCTCTCATACTCACTCTATTCATGTGCCCTAAGAAAATCGCAAACCGTGGAAGCCGCACGCCGCTCCCAACCGTCGTCCGACCGCCTCGCTCCCAACCGTCGTCCGACCACCTCGCTCCCAACCGTCGTCCGACCGCCTCGCTCCCGCCAAATTCCTCCTCCCTTCAAGCATCGACCATAGGTTCCTGAGGATCTAAGAAGAGGAACTCAAATCTCCTTCTCGATTTCCATATCTCACGGCTATGTATGAGGACGCAATCCAGGGCTCCTATCACTAACATTCTAAAATAGACAGGTAGTAAAATATCATATCATTAAAAGTTAAATATTCTACCATAAACATTCATTAATTACAATATCACAAAGAATCTCTTTTCAGAGATTTATATCTGATTTATCGAAGTGAAAACACGGAATTTAATCACATATTCATTTCTTTAATCAAAGTGGAAACAATAAAAAATATAAGATATTCAAGATCTCAAACCAAATAAATAACAAATGATTTCCATCATATCAAACTTGTACAAATGTGCATCAAAATTTGGTTATCATTTGAAATTCTCATCATTTTATGAATCAGCGGCATCACAGACCGATAGGCTCAAATTAAGCCATAGTTGGGTACCAAAAATCACGTGAACATGTCATGCTCTCATATATTTCAATTGATTTACAATAATATATTAAACAGGAGTTGGTACATAATAAATTATTACAATTAAATGAAATATGTGGAGGGAATGTGAGATAGGGCTAGGAAGTGAGGAGAGGAGGAGAAGTGGACGACAAGGTATTGAGGTCTTGCAGTGGAGCAGAGGATGGAATGAATTGGTCGGAGGACTAGGGCAGGTGAATATCACCATAAGATGTTGCAACTAGAGGCCGGCGAAGATGGTCAAATGGATCTTTGTGGTCAAACATCTGCAGGAGGTGGGAAGGGTAAGGGAAGCGTCGATCTAATCGCAGCAGCAGCGCCTCGACCTGGGATCCAAAACTAGTTGTGACATGGACGAAGGGGGTGCTTGAAGGATCAAAGACATCGAGTAAGGGCAAGTTTGTTTGAGCGGATAGGCTTCGATGCGGCAGCCCAAAACCAGGGTTTTTTTCCTGATGTTTGTAGGCGAGATTTTGGCACAGCTTCGTTTAAAAAAAAAGCAGCTCTCAGGTCAAAAATGAGCAGCAGGAAACACCTCCTTTTCGGTGTTCGGAACCGCGCGTCTCGCCTCCCGCATCGCCTCCCTGCTCCCCTCCCGCATCTGTCGTTGCTCGCCCCTGAGATGGTGATTTTTCACGGCTCGTTCAACGTCTCCGTCGTCCTCACCACACAGGTCCGGTGGAGATGGCGTTTCGCCACCATCCTTTTATGCTTCTTCTCTTTTCTTCTTCTCGGGTACAGGTAGTGAAGGCCTTGAGCAATGGCAGATCTAGAATCGCTGACCATATGCCATGGCGGATCTAGAATCACGAACA
This sequence comes from Dactylorhiza incarnata, assembly GCA_033032865.1. Lineage (NCBI taxonomy): Eukaryota > Viridiplantae > Streptophyta > Magnoliopsida > Asparagales > Orchidaceae > Dactylorhiza > Dactylorhiza incarnata. The sequence goes on from JAWHQI010000210.1 coordinate 1,084,516, forward strand.
AGGTCAGCATCCAGCCGCCGGCAAGTAGCAGCTTCTCCCACACTCTTTCTCCACAGGCAAGTTATACTGCGTGGTGTACGATGAGAGGCGACGGGATATGGTGGAAAAAATGAGTATCGACCAAGCACAGGTCCAGGCAGCCCAGATTCCTGCATCTTCTTCTTCGTTCAGCTTTTCGCCAGTTCCCTTTTTCGCCAATTTTTTTTTCATTCCAAATCTTATTTTTTCCAGTTTTTATTCAGATATTATAAAATTAGTTTTGGAAGCAAATTAGTTTTTATTCCTGTTTTTTTTCATCTAGTAGTTTACTTAAATCTTGTTATAAATTTATTTTTTGAGATTATTTATTATTTTAGGTATTATATGCAAGTTAATGAGTGAAACAATTCTATAATTAAAATTTGAATAACAATTGGGAAACAAAATTTGATTTTAGAAAAAACAACAACCAAAACTCTATTTTTACTAAACATATGCTTTTCGAACAACTCTTCAAACTCCATTTTACACAAACAGTTAGCTCCTTTTTCAAACTCCATTTCTAGCAGATCCTTTTCGATTAGCAATAGTCAAAACAAACGAAGCCTAAGGCTCTCAGAACATCAATACCACGAGGTGTCAGCTTCTGCACCAAACTCTGGCCAAAACTTTTCAAATTGTCTTCAAACTTCTCAATACCTAATAATCTCTACAGTATACATCAATCCTATTTAAGGAAATTCTACCCCCAATTAATGGAATGGAAGGCTCAGACAGTCCAAACATTCCATTTACAAAAAAAAAGATAGTACAATATATCCAAAAAATAGAAGGAAAATAAAAAATTGAGTTAAGAACAAGTGTACTCCAATCGCCCAGATGACGATCTGATAAATATTGACAACATGAATCGATTCTGAATGGGTCTTTATGTGTGTGCCTTAAGTGACGCGACAGATCTCCATCATAATTTTGCATTGTCATTATATAGGCATTGTGCTCATCCCGAACTTAACAAACTTTATAACTGACTTCTAAACACATTTAACAAGTCTCACAAGCTTTTGTTACTAAAAAGATTCTAAATCAACCCCCGACATCTCGTCTAGCATGTATTGCTGATGTAGACTAAATTTGGAAAATATGTTGGAAATTAGAAACTTAGCTAATTAATATATCTGTGTTAAGACCCTGATAGAGTGGGTTCCGAATTAGCGAATCACAAGCTCAATTGTTTACATAAATATTTGACGAAAGAACATGTTAATTAACCGCGGGCAATTCACAGTAACGCCAACGGAAGAAAGAGTGGCCGCAAGTAGGTTGTGATCACTTAAACTTAATTGCATAAAATTAGTTTAACAGAGCGAGAGCGGAGATTATACCTGTCGTAACTTTTGAGGGCGGAGCGGATAAGGGAAGGGAAGGATTTGGGGGGTTTGACTGACTCGGGTTGACTAGAAGGCTAGTAGAAATCAGGTTGTGATTGGACGAGGGTGATACGACTCAGGGAAAAGGGAAAAGGGGGTTGGCGGGTCTTGTGGAGGCGGCAAGGGCTCGGACAGGAGGCTATTGAAGGAAGTAGGGCTCTACTTCACTTTCTCTTACGTGGTCAGTCTGGGATTCATTAAGTAATATCCCATATTCAGGCTCCTGGCCATCCTCAGACTCCACGATCGCTCTGAACTGCCTACGGTGACACTCAGAGGATTGTGTCTTGGTTTCATACACTTGAAACAACGAAAAACCCCAGAGTTGGGTCGGGGACCAACAATCTCTTTGCCTTTGGATGGGGTAGGTGGAATCGTAGGAGCAGTAGTGGACTCTAAGCGACGACTCATAGCTGGGTGTTGGGAAAAACACCTTGTGATTTAACTTAGCAAATTATTTAGAGGTGATTTTACTTCCTAGGAGTAATACCCTCATTGTATAGAAAAGGTAAAATGTTCATTAGATGTCCTAGGATGTCACACTCATCTTGGAGTGTCAAGGCCAAGTCAAGATAATCACAAAGTCAGTCAAGTTAAGACTTGCGTCGAATGAAAGTCGACGTAACTTCGACTTGATGTCGACGCAATTATGACTAGAAGTCCAAGCAACATAATCTGCCTATCGAAGTATTAGCCGAGTCGACGCAACATCGCAAGAGACTCGACGTAGAAGGAAGAGCTTGTCGAAGTCATCAGTGAAGTCGACGCAACTTCTATTTTAACTCGACGCATAAGATGAAGTCCAAGTTCAAGTTTCCAACTCGACGGATACGTCGAATGGTATTCGACGTAACATTGACATCTGAGTTCATTCAGAGAGCTGAGAACTATTTCGAAGTCACTTCAATAAGAACTCAGAGGTGCGTCGATAAGAAGGAAGTCAATTCGACGATACGTCGACACTGAGTTCAGCCAGAGCTAAGAAGGAATTCGAAGCCTACTCCGATAAGAACTCAAAGGTGAGTCGATAAGAAAGAAATTTAATTCGATGCTACGTGGAATACAGTCTGAAAAAGGAAGTTTTCTCTGCTGTCCTTATAACACATTTTCAAAAGGACCACCAAGCTAAAGACAGTACTCCAACGACTCGATTATTTCCAAGAATGGAATGGAGTACTCCAGGACACAGCAAAAACATTCTTGGAAGGTATTCATAGCTGATGGACGGGTGGGATCAAAAGAGGAAAGGAAAATCAAAGGTCCAATAAGAATTCCTTTTCAAGACAATCTAAATGGAGAAAGAAATTCAAATACCAATCATACACAATAAGTATGCAGGAGAAGAGAAGAAAGACAAAGCATTCATAACATAATTCATACTGTCAAATAGGGGCTCTTCTTTTTCTCACTTCTCTAACCCTAAGACAGAAATACAAGTGCTCTCTCTGCACAGGAAAGATAGACAGTTGCTCCTTCATCGTCATCATACAGCAGCTAGATTACAAGAAGTACTCAGAGAAAAGGATCTGAAAATAACTCTTGCAAATCATCACAATCATAAGCAATGGTTCATTATCAACACATCCAGCGAAAGAAAAACAGAAGCTGAAGTTCTTGAGAAATTGCTTCTGAAGAATTCTGAGAACAGAATTCTTATCTCCATCTTCTTTCTTTCTTCTTCCTTATTTTTCACACTGTAAAAGAGTTTTATTAATCCCTCTTTCAAATGATTAAGTGGTTCTAAAAGTCTCCCTATCAAAAGACTCAGTAGTTCTAAGAGTCTTTATCAAAAGACTCAATGGTTCTAAGAGTTTCCTTATCAAAAGACTCAGGCACAGGTTGTGCAATCCTACCAGAGAGGTAGAAGAGAGAACTACCCACATTTTGGGGAACCTCTATAAAATCTTTGTCTTCTGTGTGTGCTTTTCTGTGATGTCCATATTTCAATTTTCTGTGTTTATTTCTTTTCAGAAATCTGTGTTTACTTTATTCTGTCTTTGGATTGCTGAGTGCATAATACTTAATATTTTTATTGTGTGTACATTATCGGATAGAAATCTTTAAATCTCTATTCACCCCCCCTCCCCCTCTAGAGAATTCTCCGAGGCACATTGTGCACTTTCAATTGGTATCAAAGGGAGGTTGATCATTAAAAGGTTAACATCTTGATCAAAATATCTTCTCACTCTCTTTTCTTTATTATTTAAATTAACCAAAATAATTTTCGAAGAAAAATGAGTTCTAAGGATTATGCATCAACAAGACCACCAGTGTGTAACCTAAATAAGTTTACACTCTGGAAGGCTAGAATAAAGTTGTACAAGAACTCAATTTATAAAGACATCTTTGATGCTATATTTTCAGGTCCCCCAGCTCCAGACAAACAAGATGCTAGTGGATATTCAACACTAGAAGTTGTCCCAAGAAATGAGTGGACAGAGGCTGAGAAGAAGCAGAAGGCATTTGATACCAAGGCTATGAACATTCTGGTTTCCACAATGTCAGATGACATTTCCCAGAAAGTAGATGACTGTCAATCAGCAAAAGAGATTTGGGAATCTCTTATCAGAATGGTAGAAGGGAGTTCTGATGAAAAAAGGACAGGAAGTCCCTTCTCATATCCCAATATGAGAACTTTCAAAAGAAAGCTGATGAAAGTGTTGCTGAAATGTATGACAGATTCAGCAATATTATTAATGAGCTAAAGAGTCTGGACAAGGAAATATCCTTGACAGAGATCAATGATAAGATCCTCACGTGCTTCCCAAGCTCATGGGACTCAAGGATCTGGACCATCAGAGAGTCCAGATATTATAGAGAAATCTCTACTGATGCTTTGCTAGAAAAGCTTAAATCATATGAGATGCTACTGAAAAGCAGAGCTGAAACAGGGGCAAAGGAGACAACTCCAACTCCTATCCAAAGGAGTCTTGCTCTGAAAGTTGCTGAAGGAGAGCCCTTCACTCCTGAAGATGAAATGTTCAGTCTCCTAACAAGAAGATTCAGAAAGTGGGTAAAGACAGAAGACTCAAGGAGAAGAGAGAGGAGCTCAAAGCCCAGATATGATAAGACTCTAAAGAAGGAGGTGATTTGCTTCTCCTGCAACAAGCCAGGGCACATAGCCCCTGATTGCCCACAGGAACAAAGGGACAGGAGCAGCAACAGAGATGAGCAGAAGAAGAAGTCTTTCAGGAGGAAAGATAAGAAGAAGAGCAAAGGTTTCATTACTAAAACCTGGAGTGAGTCTGAAGCACAGTCAAGCTCCTCTTCATCAGAGAGTGATGAAGAAAAAGATGTGAAGCAGCCTGCATGATGACATTGGGGATATCCTCAGATGAAGAAGAAGAACAGGTATCTCTGTTTGATAATTTTGATTTCAATTCTGATGACTTTAATATTTGCTTTAAATAATTTTGTAATGATTTCCTCAAATTACAAAAAGAATTAGAAACAAATAGGGAAGAATTAGAAAATTTTAAGAAAGATGAATTATATTCATTAAATAATGATTTGAAAAATACAATTCAAGGAAAAGAAACAGAATTAATAGAAATCAGAAATGAAAATATAAAATTAAAAGAAGAGCTAACAAAGGCAAAAGCCTTTGAGAACTCTCAATGGGAGGAGTCAAAAGCTCAATGATATTACACAAAATCTCTACATGAGATTTAAACACCTAGGACTAGGAGCAGACACTTGCACTAGCACAAAAATCACTAGTAGACCAGCCTGGAAAAATCCAGTTTGATTTATTAGACTTAGTGATTTTCAAACAAGTGAGAGGAGTGCACTATCTAAGGATAAGGATACTAATAATCCAAATAAAATAACTGTGCTTAATAAAATAAACCTAAACAATGAAAAGAAATTTCTAGGCAAGAGTAATGCAGAGAAATTAACCAAAATAAAAAAAAGGTTAAAGCAAAAAGTAGAATAATTAAACACTCTGCTGATTTATTATATGTAGATACATTTTATACATATTTCAAGTACCAACATAATAAATCAAGGTTTGATAAACTCATTCTCTGTCATCCAAAAGGATATCATGAAAGACCCTTCTACTCTTTCATTTAACCTTACAATGGTAAAAGCAAAGGGCCCAATGTAACCTGGGTTCCTTCTAATGTTCGAGCTACTTGTGCAGGATTAGGTAGGATCTTTGCTAGTAGATAATGGAAGGGGAAGGAAGAACTATGGCCTAATATAGAACTAAATTTAACAAGGAAGTGATTTCTTCTCTGAATCCTCTTGTTATCTTCTTTAGTTCATAAAAATAATATTTTCAATGAAAATCATTGCTGGGAAAAACAGCAAAATCTTTCTAAGAAAATAGATTTGTCTATTCAGAGCTGCGTCGAATAAAATTCCACGTACCGTTTAATTCTACTCGACGCCTTCTTCGAACAGAAATATACAACAGATAATTTAAGTTGCGTTGAATAGAATTCGACGCACCGTCTAATTCTATTCGACGTCAGCTTCGAGAGCCATATAAATCAGATAATTTGAATAGCATTCGACGCAACGTCAACTTCATATCGACAGATTCGTCGATTTAAGAGTTGCTCGTCAAATTCAAAGGTGCGTCGAGTTCTAATCGAGTCGAGTTCTAATCGACGCAACGTCGACTTCATATCGACGGATTCGTCGATTTAAAAGTTGCTCGTCAAGTTCAAAGGTGCGTCGAGTTCTAATCGAGTCGAGTTCTAATAGACGCAACGTCGACATAATAAGCGTAAGCAGTTTTACTTCTAGAAGCTGCTTCGACACATTTTGGCACGCTGATTGTTAATCTTTGTCGACGGTTGTTCGAAAAAACCCTAAGGTGCAACGAATCATCTTCTTTTAAGCACCATTGGCGTCGAATTCATTACGCTTTTGAATTCTCTCTTTCCTGCTCTCGTGCTCTTCTTCTCCCCAACTCTCCTGCATCATTCCCTCGTCTCTTTCTTTCTCTCTTGTCTCTTTTTGCAGGTACATCAGAATCAAATGGCACCTCCCAAAATAAACTCTGGTTTTGATGTGGATGTTGACTCATTTAATGCTGCTGCTGAAAGCTTCAAAGTCATTCTAAACTTATTCCATACAGCTGGGCTAACAAAGTTGATCTCCGCAAGATGCAAAATTCTTGATGTAGAGTTGACAGAGTTCAAGGACAATGTGCAAATAGGAATCCAGGTGAACTGACAGGGGAAAAGATCAAGAGAGCTTTAGAGATCATGCAATTCAAGAAAGAGAAAGCCATCAATCTGAAGAAGATTGATCTTACAGAGGAATATAGATTCCTTGCTGATATAGTAGGGAAGGTGCTTCTATGCAAAATATCAGCACATGATGCTATCCCCAGGCAGCAGCTGCAAATCATGGGAATTCTAGTCCTGAATAAGAAGATAAACTGGGGAAGATGCCTCCTGAAACTGATTGGGCACAAATATTCACACAAAAAGAATGTCTATATGAGGATCATGAGTCAGGTGCTTTTCCACCATTATCCAATGGAGTGCAAATCAAAAGGAGTGTCCATTCCTCCAAGGAAAAGGATGAATATAGGATTATTCTCCAAGTGGACCAGGCAAATTCTGAAGTTTATCTTCTTCATCAACAGATCCAGTGAAAGAAAAACAGAAGCTGAAGTTCTTGAGAAATTGCTTCTGAAGAATTTTGAGAACAGAATTCTTATCTCCATCTTCTTTCTTTTTCTTCCTTATTCTTCACACTGTAAATGAGTTTTATTAATCTCTCTTTCAAAGGATTCAGTGCTCCTTATCAAAAGACTCAGTGGTTCTAAGAGTCTCCTTATCAGATTGTGCAATCCAACCAGGGAGGTAGAAGAGAGGACTACCCACGTTTTGGAGAACCTCTATAAAAATCCTTGTGTCTTCTGTGTGTACTTTTTTGTGCTGCCCATATTTCAATTTTCTGTGTTTATTTCTTTTCAGCAATCTGTGTTTACTTTATTCTGTCTTTGAATTGCTGAGTGCATAATATTTAGTATTTTTATTGTGTATGAATTATCAGGATAGAAAATCTTTAAATCTCTATTCACCCCCCCCCCCCCCTAGAGAATACTCAGAGGCACACTGTGCACTTTCACTGGGGTTTTGGGTGTAGTAATATTAGGGGTTGCATTAGATGGTCTATCTGTAAGCCTAGGCCCGGAAATTTTTTTCTGAAGGGAAGACTCTACACGTCGGGCCCAACTAAAAATCACTCCTAAATCACGGAAGTCATGAAGCTCTACCTGCTCTCAGATGGCATAATGAAGCCCGTTAAGATAGCGAGACACAGTCATATCGTCTTCCTCCCGTATATCCAACCTAGACTGAAAAATAAGAAACTCGTTGGTGTAATCATCCACCGAGAGTTTATCCTGTCGAAGGTTATGGAATTTACGATCAAATTTTTGAAGATAATCCAGGAGAACATATCGCATTCGTAGCTGGGTTTTAAATTCTACCCATGTAATGATAGAAACTAGACCTAAAGTGAATTGTGTGCGCTCCAATTGCACCCACCAAACTAGTGCTGGTCCTTTACGGCTAAGGGTGGCATACTCGACCTGTTGATTGATGGGCATCTGTTTCCAGACCATGAATCCTTCCATTCGCTCACACCAATCTAAACATCCTTCTGGTTCTAATCGACCCTCAAAATCTCCTACATCTAACTTAAAGTCTTCATCCCAACGTGGTTGATTTCGGGGTTCTGGATGTTGTGGGAAGGGAGCTTCCTCCTCAGCATTAGGTGGCGGTGCATGATTTAGACCTAGGAGATTGGCGACTTCTAGATTATTGACGGAGGTCCTTAACCCATTCATGACTTCTCGATCATCACCCATGTTAGCGGTGAGTGTTTCAACCAATTGCATGAGGTTCCTCATGCGCTGGTGCCTTGTTTAAGTCATCGATGCTTGTTTCTAAACGATACACTCGATCATCCATAGAAAATTATGTTTTAAAGTACTCGTATATATATTTTTAAAACTAGGAAACCCCCTTTTTTTTTAATCTCAGAATAAGAAAAGTGCTGATTTTTTTTGTTATTGAGATTTAAGAAAAGCACAAACCCCTTTTTCAAATCAAAGAAAAGTTTGAACTTAACAGAAAAAAATGATTTTGTAATATATATTTTTTTTTTCTAAAAAAAAAAAGATCTTTTTTTGCTTATAAAAATGACTTTTTTTAGATTTATTGGATCGTCTGATGCACGATGGGAGTGAATCAACACCCCCTCTGATACCAAACTGATGTAGACTAAATTTGGAAAATATGTTGAAAATTAGAAACTTAGCTAATTAATATATTTGTGCTCATAAATATTTGACGAGAGAACATGTTAATTAACCGCGGGCATTTCGTAAGTGAATAACTGTTGCTTTTGAAATGAGTATGGCAATAACGCCAATGGAAGAAAGAGTGGACGCAAGTAGGTTATGATCACTTAAACTGAATTGCATAAAATTAGTTTAACAGAGCGAGAGAGGAGATTATACCTGCCGTAACTTTTGAGGGCGGAGCAGATAAGGGGAAGGGAAGGATTTTAGGGGTTTGACTGACTCGGTCGACTGGAAGGCTAGTAGAAATCGGGTTGTGATTGGACGAGGGTGAAACGACAAAAGAAAAAGGGAAAAAGGGGCTGGAGGGTCTTGTGAAGGCGGCAAGGGCTCGGACAGGAGGCTATTGAAGGAAGTAGGGCTGCTGGAAGCGTTCAAGGCATGGGGATATTGAAGGATAGAGCAGATCCCGAGCAGGTCGGGGGTTCGTGAGTTCCAAATGCCTGTCGCCGTTGAGAGCCGGGAAGGGTTCGCCGGAGGTCTACTGGCCCTCAGAATGTTGTCGGAGGTGGGAGAGATCGTAGCAGCTGACGGGAGGTGGGAGAAGACGAAACACCGGGCAACAACTTGCTGAAACGCCGATGTAAATGGAGGAAGTTCAGGTTGGGATCGTCGGGGGTCCTCTGCCTCTCAAGTGGAGATGTCGGAGATGGGCCAAGCTTCAGCAGGAAGCGGAAAGAGGAGGGAAAGCACTGCGTGAGATCTATGTTGGTATTAGCGAGAAATAGAAAATTCTATTTCGATTTACCCATGCTGCCTTCGCTTGGGAAAGGTGTGAGAATCAAATAGAGTTATTTGGCACATGGGTCACATTTAATTAAAAGGGATGAGTCAAATCTGACAAGTATTCAGGGAAGAAAAAGGTGGTCAACAAAATAGGCTCTTAAATATAAATAGCGACTTTATTTGAAGGAATGGTTTGGTCAAAATAAAAAGGCTCAGCCATTAATTTTTAGAATAATACTTTATTCCAAAATTAATTTTGTAATGTAATTTTATGCAATTTTTATTTTTCTTAATTTTTTTGCATAAAACTCAAGGCAGCTTTGACGGACCAATTTATTCATTAATTTTTAGAAAAATACTTTATTCCAAAATTAATTTTGTAATGTAATTTTATGCAATTTTTAATTTTCTTGCATAAAACTCAAAGTCAGCGTTGACGGACCAATTTATTTAGGGTCTTACTGGTTGGTCGAGCCAATAAGCCAAAATTTATGACATGCAAAATAATGTACAAACAAGATTTCATGCAACATGATGACGAACGATCATGCAAGCAAACACGCGATGAAATAAAATACATACGACTTACAAACATAAGAAAATAAAGAACAGACACGGAATTTAAAAAGAAAGCCACACAATTTAATTTTATGTGGATGCGCCACATGGTGCATCAATACTACAATGTAAAAAGTGGGCAATGAAAGATAAAGTCCATTTGACTTGAACAATGCTCCGAGAAACTGTCAAACCATGCACTACGAAGATCAAAGGGAAAGATATTGAGACACCCATAATAAATAACCTTTCCTCAAAAGTTGACCTTAAAGAGTTAGCATTTTAAGAGTTAATAAATTATACTTCGTAACTATGTAAAAACTTGACCAACTCTAGAGATAAAATAAATAATCTAATAGAATAAATAAAAAGAAGTAAAATATCATTTCACTAAAAGTTAACAAATCTTCCACGATCATTCATTAATTAGTATATCACAATGAATTTCTTTGTAGAGGTTTACATCTTGATTTACATACTCGAAACAAGGAATTTAATCAGATATTCTTTACTTTGATATGCCATAATGCCAAGATCTTACTGTTATTTTCATTGAAATGGTAGCAGAACCTCCAGATCTTACAAATAAAAAACAATAATTTTGATAGTATCAAAATTTACCAATATACATCAGAAATTGGTAATCATTTGGACTTGTCATCTCTTTAAGAAAAACAATGTAATGACCCAAAAGCTCAATCCCGATCATTTGGACTTGTCATGTTCTCACATGTTTCAAGTGATTCAGAGATCCAATAGTACATTACAAGGAGAAGGAGAAATGAGCGGTGAATTGTAGGGATCTTCAGATGGAGCATGTGATGGTAAGAGGTGGTCGGCAGCTTGGGGAAAAGAACAACGGCCACAGAATATTGTGACCGGATCCTGATGAAGATGGTCGATTGGATCCTTGCAATTTGATGCCTGTAGGAAGAGGGTAGAGAAGTGGCAGTCGAAATCGTCATGGTAAATATCGCAGTAGCAGAAGCTGGAGGAGCTTTGGCAGCTGGAATGGGGCTCCAGCAATAGTTGCAACAAGGACAAAGGGTTGTTGGAAGGATTAGAAATGTCTGGTAAATCTCTCGAGACACTAGCACCATGAGGTGTCTGCTTCAACACCGCACTTTGACCAAGAGCTTGAACATATTCTTCAAAATTCTCAATACCTAATTGCGTCCACATTACTGTTATTTAAAAAAAGCCTACCTAGGTCAATAGAATCGAAGGCTCGAACTGTCTGAACATTCCATAGACATAAATATAGTAAATTGTATCCACAAGTTCAGAAAAATACAGGAAAATAAGAAAAATGAATTGGTCGCATCTCCAGGAACCAATCGTCCAGGTGACGATACTATAACTGTAGGGTAGCAATAGCATGAATTGTGACTAAAAGGGCCCTAATGCGCGTTCCTTAAGTGACGGCTGATTTCCACCATAATATGATAATATCTGTTATAATATGTAATATGCAATAATTTAAGTTTTATATTCCATATTGTATCATCCGCCTCCATATATAAAGGGGATAAAAACCGTAATGGAAGGAATGGAATTAATTGTGTAATTCAACATGGTATCAGAGCAACTTGTCACGGACTTGTCTTCTTACAAGCTCCCGTGCGGCCTTAGCTCCTTCTTGCCACTCCGCGTAGCCAAGCTAAGTCAGCCTCTCCTGCAAGAACTAGGTGGTGACGAAGAAAAGATGCAAAGTAGAACTCAAGAGATCTCACAATTGCAAAGGAAACTCAAAGAACTCTATTGCTTCTCCAAAACTTGGATGATAACTTGGATTTCTTGGATAGTTACAAAATGATGGGTCTTCCCCTTTTATAGGCCCAAAAGAGGTTTCCCTCCAAAGTATAGAATATTCTAGACTTATCTAAACTATTCTACACACATCTCATGACTATGTACAAGCCTCCAAACTATTCTATAATATTCAAGAGTATTCTAGACTATTCTAGATTACTCTCAACTTCTACACTTCTAGATACTTCTACACACATGTAATGTTATCTAGAAGGTTCCACATTTTTCTAGAATATTCTACACTCTTCTAGAATATTCTAGAAATCTCAACACAATTCCACAATATTCTAGAGCATTCTACATAACTCTAGAATCTTCTAGAAGTCTCCACATTATTCTAGAACCTTCCGTCATCTTCAAGATTTCTCTCCAGTGTTCTGGAGACTTACGTATCCTTCTGCGCCATAAGATATCGTGGTTACGCTTAATTCTTATTCTTGACATGCTCCCCCTATGCATGATCATCTTGAGTATGGAGCCATACTTATGCCAAGGGCACCCACACCCAAATCTTCGACCACTTTGACTCCTTATCGCCTCAACATGTGGCTTATTACGCCTTTCACGCATGAAACTATGGTCACGGTTGCACCTTGAACAAGCAGCCTGTGACATTCTCCCACACCCATTCTTGTGACGCCCTCGTCGAAACCATACATCGGGTAGCAAAATTGTTCGAACCTTTTCCTTCCTATCATCGAGAACATTTGGCCACCAATAATCCAGCGCGGCTTGGTGATTTTTAACTCCATCAAGTAGTGTCATTGACTCCGCATCAAGTAGTGACTCTTCGACTACTTCACATTTTGTGGACTTCGCACCCTCCTTTGGCTTACCCTCAAGCCATTCTTCCTCATGAGCATTGCTCCCTTGAATATCGGACTCCACGTCCTCTTCATGCTCCATACAGATCGATGTAAATGGTGCCCTTGTATAAGCATTGCCTCTGCGACTCTCGAACAATTCTTCCACTGATTGCTCACCTTTGAACTCTTCGACTGGGTCCACTTCGTCAGCCTTGCCACCTTGGCGTTGGGACTCCACGCCCTCAACTGGCTGCACCTCGACTCCATCGATCTGTTCCTCCTCGTGAGCTTCACCATCTCGACACTCAGAGTCTCCGTTCATATCCTGATCCACATTGCATGACACCATTTCTACCTCCACAGGAGTATTGTCCTCGTGGAAACATGCCTTCACATCTTGCTCACGGTTCGTGTTGAAGTCACTTTTATCTTCGACTGCATGGTAATGATGTGCTCTTGGACAACCAGTAGAGTCATGGCCTCTAAGACTCAAGAGGCACCCCAACCTTGGACAATCTTTTAAGTGGTGGTCGTCTTTGCATAAGAAACACCCACCTTTAGGCCCCATCACTCTTTTATTGGTTTCATCTTCTTCTCGAACGGATGGTAGCCTACTACGTGCACGAGTGCGTTGTTCTACTGGTTTCACCACAACTTGATCCAAGCATCTGCTATGAATTTCTCTTTGGCTTCTCTTCTTTTCAACTTGTTGCATGACCTCCTTATCATGCTCATCCACACTTGAGTTGCCCATTTCACCAAACATCTAGTCTTCTTATGCACCACGAACTTGAGCGAACCTCGCTTTGATACCAACTGTCACGGACTTGTCTTCTTACAAGCTCCCGTGCGGCCTTAGCTCCTTCTTGCCACTCCGCGTAAAGCTAAGTCAGTCTCTCCTGCAAGAACTAGGTGGTGACGAAGAAAAGATGCAAAGTAGAACTCAAGAGATCTCACAATTGCAAAGGAAACTCAAAGAACTCTATTGCTTCTCCAAAACTTGGATGATAACTTGAATTTCTTGGATAGTTACAAAATGAGGGGTCTTCCCCTTTTATAGGCCCAAAAGAGGTTCCCTCCAAAGTATAGAATATTCTAGACTTATCTAAACTATTCGACACTCCTCTCATGACTATGTACAAGCCTCCAACTATTCTATAATATTCAAGAGTATTCTAGACTATTCTAGATTACTCTCAACTTCTACACGCATGTAACGTTATCTAGAAGGTTCCACATTCTTCTAGAATATTCTACACTCTTCTAGAATATTCTAGAAATCTCTACACAATTCCACAATATTCTAGAGCAATCTACATAACTCTACAATCTTCTAGAAGTCTCCACATCATTCTAGAACCTTCCGTCATCTTCAAGATTTCTCTCCAGTGTTCTGGAGACTTTTGTATCCTTCTGCGCCATAAGATATCGTGGTTACGCTTAATTCTTATTCTTGACATGCTCCCCCTATGCATGATCATCTTGAGTATGGAGCCATACTTATGCCAAGGGCACCCACACCCAAGTCTTCGACCACTTTGACTCCTTATCGCCTCAACATGTGGCTTATTATGCCTTTCACGCATGAAACTATGGTCACGGTTGCACCTTGAACAAGCAGCCCGTGACAAACTGCTCCGGGTGCTCTAGACGCACGCTCCTGATCCCATCTCTACGCTCGACGACGCCGGCTTCCGACGACGCGACAGTTCACGCACCGGACGCTCGATCCCGCTTCTGCTCTTGTTCTCGTACGTACTAGCATCCGCAGCTTCCGTTCTCGGGTCGTTCGCAGCCTTCCCACCCGACGCTCGACTTACGCTTCCTTCGCGACACTCAATCCGGCTTCGTCCTGCCGCTCTTCTCTTCCAGCGCTCCTCCGGCTCGGATACAGCCGCCGGCCATCTCCTCTAGGCGCTCTTCACTCCATCCGCTCATCTTCTCGGATCTAGCCGCATTTTGCAGGCTGTTTCCTGCATCTGTCCGGCAATGGTGCCCTTCTAAATTCGTTTCTGACTTCATCCGACGCCAAACTTTCTATGCAGTGATATGCCTGCCCTCTTCAGCGCCGTCTGCGCCTCCTGGTGATTGCATGTGGTGGATTTTTCTTCCTCTCCCCTTCCAGATTTATCTTTTCTCGGCGTATTTCGTCGTTCCTTGCTGCCCATGGGCTTGCGTGGTCTCAAAATTTCTATTCTCGAACCACTATGTCTAGCGTCGATGATTCCTCTGTTCCCTCATCAACGATTGTCCCTCCAGTGAGTTCTCTTCGTGGGAGCCATGATCATAATACTCTCCAGATCACAACTATTCGCTTGGATGATCCTAATTACCATTCATGGTCCCGATTTATCACCTTGGCGCTCAAAAGTCGTCGCCTCTTTGGCTATGTCACTGGTCTTACTAAGGAACCCGACAAGACCTCCTCGGATTGGATACAGTGGGATTCGGAGAACACTTAAGTCATGTCATGGATTACAAATTCTATGTAGGAGTCAATCGCTCGTAATTATTTATTTCTCGACACTGCTGCAGAGATTTGGAAGTGAGCAGAGTCAACATACTCACGTCGGGGAAATGCTGCTCAGATCTTTCAACTACGGCGGAATATATCCCTTCTCCGACAGGGTGATCACCCTCCGTCAGTGTATTACATGGAGTTTACACAATTATATCAGGAATACGATCATTTTGATCCACTCACATTTGTTAGCCCGGTCGATGAGGCGATGATTCGTGCCAGAGAGGAACGTAATAGAATTTTTGAGTTTCTTCATGGCCTTCATCATGACTTTGATCAGATCAGTGTTCAGATTTTGGGGCGTCATCAGTTGTCGTCTCTTCCTGAGTTCTACAGTATTGTGCAGTAGGAATTCGATCGTCGTCAGACCTTGCTACCCGATCCTGCTCCTGAGAATTCTGCCCTTGCTGCTACTTCCTCTATACTTGGGGGTCGTCCGTCTCGTGACCCAAAGACAAAGGGATTTGATAAAGATCATCTCCTCTGTGATTATTGTGGGAAGAACTGTCGCACTAGGGATACTTGCTTCAGGCTCCATGGATTCCCTCCGCCACGAGGGGGTTTCCCACCTTGTGTCGGTCGTGGCTTTGGGAGACCTCCTGGTCGTCATGCCTTTCCCCGTTCTGCTCATCTCATTGATGCTCTTGTGGACAGTCCTCCTAGCCATCCTGGCACTGACGCCTCTTCTCTTCCCAGTGCTTTCTCGGCCGACGAAGTGCTTGCCCTCCGTCGCTTGATGCAGGGCCTTTCTGCAGAGTCTCCTGCCTACTCCTATGCTCACACTGAACTTCTAGGTGCACTCTGCTAGCTCTCTTCCTACCACCCAGTGGAATATTGACTTCGGGGCCACAGACCATAAGACTAGTTCCGCTCCAGGTTTCATTTCATATACCCATCTCTCTGGTCGTGATAAGGTGAGTATCGTTGACGGGTCTCTTTCCTCCATTGCCGGAAAGGGTTCTATCTCCTCCTCCTCCTCTCATTTTGTACCATGTTCTTCATGTTGCCAATTTGACTCGTAATTTACTTTCTATTAGTCATTTAACTAATTCTATGAATTGCTCCGTAACATTTCTTCCTTCCTCTGGTGTCTTTCAGGACTTGACGACGGGGAAGGAGATTGGCTCTGGTAGCATGTTCAATGGTCTATATGTGCTCGACTCCAGCCCAACTCAACCTCCTTAGGCTCTTCTTTCCAGTACTACTCATCCATTGTATTCCTGGCATTGTCGCCTGGGTCACCCGTCTGCTTCCGTTATGAAATTGTTGTTTCCTGCTATGTCCACTGTTGTTTTTTATTCCTTTGTGTGTGATGTATGTACTGTTAACAAACATCATCGCACTATGTTTAATCATGTTTCGGAACTGAGTTCAGGTCCTTTTGCAGTTATTCATACTAATATCTGGGGACCGTGCTTTGTACCTTCTATTTCTGGTTGTGTGTGGTTTGTTCTATCGATTTTTCTCGTACTGCTTCGTTATATTTGTTGTGGCAGAAGAGCGATGTATTTCATATTTTCCGCAAATTTCATAATATGATCTTCACTCAATTTCATACCAATATTAAAATTCTTCGCAACGACAATGGACGTGAGTACATGGATTCGTAGTTTGAGCACTATCTTGCTGATCATGGCATTATCTACCAAACTACTTGCGTTTATTCCCCAGCTCAGAACGGTGTGGCCGAGCGAACAAATCGTCATTTGCTGGAAGTTGCTTGATGCCTCTTGTCCACTATGCATCTTCCCAAGTATTACTGGGGGGATAATGTCCTCACTGTGGCATATCTTATCAATTGTATGCTCTCGCGTGTCCTTGGAAATGCCAATCCATTTAGCACTCTCCACTTGCCTTCCTCTCAGCTTTCCCCTAAGGTGTTTGGATGTGTCTGCTTTGTCCACATTCATCACCCTCGTCCGACCAAACTTGATCCTAGCGCCCTCAAGTGTGTTTTCATCAGCTACTCTCCCACGCATAAGGATACAAGTGCTTTCACCCACCTACGAAGAATGTGTCTGTTATCAAGGATGTCACATTCCGTGATCTGAGGCATACTACCCTGCCTCGGGTGACCCTCCTTCTACATCCTCTCTATATCCCTCTCCTTCTTTACCTATGCCCATACCTCCACCATATCCCTCACTTCAGGGGGAGTCTACACCATTGGAAGTGATTTCCTCTACTGTCTCTACTATCTCTTTACCTCTTCCATCTACTACTCCGTGCTCGTAAGTTTATACTCGGCGCACAAAGAAGTCCAGCACACAAGACCTGACTATGCAACCAGAACAATCATTGGATCCAGACTCGGGGCCTTTTGATCCACCTATTGCTCTAAGGAAAGGTATCTGATCTTGTACTCAACATCCTCTTTCACATTATGTATCTTATGACTCTTTCTCTATTTCCCACAAGACCATTGTATCCTCCGTTGCTTCTTTTTCTATACCTGCATCTTGGCAGCATGCCCTGGAGATCCCTATCTAGAGAGAGGCGATGTTGGAGGAAATGGTTACCCTTGAGAAGAACACGTGAGATTTGGTACATCTTCCCCATGGAAAGAAGATTGTTGGGTGCAAATTGGTGTTCTATGTCAAACAGAACTCTCAAGGGGTTGTTGAAAAGTGTAAGGAGAGACTGGTGGTAAGAGGTCATAGTCAAACCCTCAGAATCTTTAGCAACTTGATGTGAAGAACGCGTTCCATCATAGGGACCTAGATGAGGAAAAATATGCATGTCTATTCCACCAGGTTTTACTCCTAAAGGTGCAGAGGGAAAGGTCTGCAAGTTAAAGAAGGCCCTATATGGGCTGAAACAGTCTCCAAGAGCCAAGTGTGGAAGATTCCATAAAGCCATGCTGTCATTTGGGTATCACCAAAGCAATGTTCATCGTACATTTTTCATCAAACATAGGACCGGTAAACTCACTGTTCTCATTGTATATGTTGATGATATTGTCATAATAGGTGATGATGTGGATGAGATTAAGAATCTAAAATAAAATTTAGCCAATGAGTTTGAGGTCAAGGATCTGGGAAAACTCGGATATTTCTTGGGTATTGAGGTTGCAAGGTCCAAGCAGAGAATCTTCATCTCCCAGAGAAAATATACACTGGACCTCCTTGAGAAGGCAGGAATGAGTGGATGTAGACAAACTAACACACCAATTGAACCAAACCACAAATTGGGACGTGAAGATGGAGAGGTGATCGAAGACATCTCAGAATTTCAGAGATTAGTGGGGAGGTTAATCAATCTGTCTCAAACTAACCCTGATATCTCTTATGCGGTGAGTGTTATCAGCTAGTTCATGCATGCTCCGAAGACGTGTCATGTGGATGCTGCCCATAGAATTCTTAGGTCTCAAATCCTTACCTGGGATCCTGTTTGCTCCAAATTCATGTCTAAATATTGAAGTCTGCATTGATGCTGATTGGGCCGAGTCTGTTGAAGATCGACGATCAACCTCAAGATATTGTTCCCTTGTTGGGGGAAACCTTGTTACTTGGAGAAGCAAGAAACAACAAGAAGTGGCAAGATCCAACGCAAAAGCTGAGTTTAGAGCTATGGCTCATGGGGTTTGTGAAGGCTTATGGCTACGGTCCTTGATGTGTGACTTAGGCCTTACTGAAGCTGAGTCCATCTGATTGTATTGCAACAACAAGGCAGCTATCAGTATCGCCCACAACTCGGTCCAACATGACCGACTAAACACATTGAAGTAGATCGACACTTTATCAAAGAGAACATTGAGAAGGGAGTTGTGTGTACTCCCTTTGTTACCTCAGGCAACTTGCAGACATTCTCACAAAAGGGTTGAGTGGGAGTACATTTGAAAGGATTGTTGACAAGTTGGGCATGAATAATTTCACGTCCAACTTGAGGGGGAGTGTTATAAAATGTAATATGCAATAGTTTAAGTGTTATTTTTTATATGCCATATTGTATCATCCGCCTCCATAAATAGAGGGGATAAAGACCCGTAATGGAAGGAATGGAATTAATTGTGTTATTCAACAATATCATAATATAAGCAATGTACACATCCAAAGCTTATCAAATTTTATAGCTAATAAGTTACCTTTGAAATTGTTGGGGTTGAAAACGCCTCAACAACGCACTCCAGGAAAGGTGGGGCGAGTTAAGCACTTTATGTGGCCGGTTACTTTGAATTGTTAAGATAGAAGGGATGCTGCGGGCGGCGAGAGCAGGTTTCGCACAACGCGAACCTTTAGTTGTGCATGATATTATTGATTGAATGCATGGATACAAGATTTGAGTTGGGTATGGATGGAGTTCAAGGGTACTATGAAAGTACGGGAATCAAGCGCGCCAGCACTTACTGGTGACTCGATGATCCTTTTTTGTGCCCCTTCCATGGGACTGCTCGCCCCTATTTATACTAGTGAGGAACTGCCCAAGAAGGCAGACTCAAGAAGAAACAAAGTTGCCCGGGTACAAGAGAAACGAGCGGGATAGAGATGTACATAAGAAATGCTATAAATAAGAGAAGTTGGGCGAATAGCCCGTCTGAGTTCACGCAAGCTATTCCTGAAGGTTGAGGTTGCACAGTTTCATCAGGATTGTCCGCCTGAGCTGCTGATGTTAAGATTGTATATGGTTGTCTGTGCCGAGAAAAGCAGTTCTTGAGGGATGATTACAGTCGTTATATTCCGGGTAAACATAAATCATTTATCCAGTCTCTCCTATTATCGCTAAAAACCCATTTTATACAACCTTCCCACATCACGCCTCATATGTATTGCATATTACACGCTTTTACAAACTGTCAAACCATGCAATATGTAGATAAAGGTTAAAGATATTAAGCCACAAATAATATAAATAGCCATAAAGGGTGATCACAAAAGGATAGCATCTAAGAGTTAATAAATTATTTCGTAATTATGTATAATCTTGACAACGACGAAAGATAGAAATAAGCAATCTAATAGGCCAAAATAAAGAGGTAGTAAAATATCATATCATTAAAAGTAGTCGAATCTTCCACGAACATTCATTAAGCACTATAGCACAATGAATCTCTTTGCGGAGGTTTATATCCTGATTTATTGAAGCGGATACAGATTTTAATCAGATATTCTAGATCTCAAACCCAATAAATTACTAAAGATTTCCAAATTATCAAATTTTACCAATAGGCATTAATAATTGGTAATCAATTGGAATTCTCACTATTTACGAACAAACAATACACAGCACGATAGGTTTAAAATCGACCGCAGTTGGGTATCAAATATCAAGAGAAGAGGCCATGCTCTCAATGTCCCAATTTATTTAGTGTTACGATACTATATTAACTAAGAATTTGTGTATAATAAATTATTTCAATTTAATGAAGCATGCTGAGAGATTGTCAGACATGGTTAGAATGTAATGGAGGGAGGAGAGGTGGGCGGCGAGCCATTGGGATCTTACAGTGGAGCAAGGGATTGCAAGAGGTGCTCAACAGCCTAGGAAAAAGAAATCTCACCATATGATGTCACGAGTGGAGGTTGATGAATATGGTCAACAGGATCCTTGCAGCTAGACGCTTGCAGGATGAGCAAAGAGAAGATGCAGTGGCAATCAACTTGGTAAAGATTGCAGGTGTGGAGGTTGGAGGAGCTCCGGCAGCTTGAAAGAGGCTCCATCAGTAGTTATGACATGGAAGAAGAGTTGTTGGAAAGATAAGAGGGATCAGGTAAGCCTCTCATGACAACAACACCGTAGATGTAGGCTTCGACACCAACCTCTGATTGAGAGTTTGGAAATATTCTTCAAGCTTCTCAATACCTAATAATCTCCACAACACTCCTATTTAAAGAAATCCTACACCCAGTTGTAATTCACATTATTTCAAGTCGTTCAACATTTATGTGTATTTATCCAAGTTGAGGGCATTTTAGTCTTTCTCTATTTTAGGGTTTCCCTTCACTCGTGTATATGTATGAGTAAGGGTTCTTTGAAATGATTATCAAAGTATTTTCTCCTATTCTACTTGGTATCAGAGGAATCCACCGCAAGCATGTTCCGCTCGCCTTTTCCCACCGCTCGCCTATTCCGCTTCCGCCGCTCGACCTTCTTCCGCCGCTCGATCGACGGACTCCGCATGCCTCCGCTGTTGTCGATCCCATATGACACTGAGCGGCTCCTAGACGGGTGTCTCCCGTCGGACAGCTATTGAAGAAGTCGCCGCCGCCGCCTTCTGATGAAGTCGTTGTTCTACGCCGTCGTTTGATAAAGCTTCCGCCTCCGCCGATTGATCGATAGGGCTCGACCGTCTCCCGTCAGCCCTCGTTCTGATCCCGTGTGCCTGCCTGTTGCTGATCCCGTCAGCTCTTGTCCAAGTCGAGCATCCCGTCAACTCTCAAATCCCGTGTGCCAGCCTGCTGCTGATCCCGTCAACTCTCAGCTCTTATCCGTCTACTCTCAGATCCCTGTCAGGTCTTCTCCTGGCTCAGATCCTTGTCCAGGTCGTGCATCCCATGTCCAGATCATGCAATTTCATAATACTGACCTTCTATACTGTCGCTGATGTGCAGATGCGGTTTCCTCGTTCTGCTTGATCTCTTGTTCAGATTCCTCTTTGTCGATATGGGTGACCCTGATTCTTCTGCATCTTCTCTGGGTGTGATCCAGCCTCAAATGAGTGACTCTCAGCGTCCTCATGGCCATTCTGGTTCTTTGAAGATTACCACGGTTCCCTTAGATGACACGAATTACCTGGAATGGTCTCGCGCAGCCCAACATGTCATTCGTAGTCAGCAGATGTTTGGGTATATCGATGGAACGATCAAGGAGCCTCCGAAGACCGATCCCTCCTGGAAGCATTGGGATTCTGACAACTCACTTGTGGTCTCATGGATCCTACATTCGATGTCTCCCAAGGTCTACCGGAGCTATATGTTGATGGATTCTACATCTGAAATCTGGACCCGTGCTCCGGAAACATACTCACAGATCGGTAGTTCCACTCAAGTGTATGAGCTCACTCGCCATATTTTGGAATTGCGGCAAGATCCGATGACCGTTTCATCTTTCTTCTCTGAGTTTGAGCGTCTTCACAAAGAGTTGGACTACTTTGCTCACTTCACTCCTGCGTGTACTGCTGATGCTGTTTAGATAAAGCAAAATGAGTACCGTTTTCGTCTTCATGTTTTCTTGATGGGATTGAACATGGAATCTGATATGGTGCGGACGCATATTCTTCACCGCTCTCCACTTCCCTCCCTTCGTGAGGCCTTCAGTATGGTTCTGGGTGATGAAGACCGACGCAAGTCCCTCAGTGTTATGGCGCCGCCTGATCGTTCGGCCTTGACGAGTGTCGGTTGTGGTCATATTCCCACTCCTGGCTCTTCTGTGCCCACCTGTGACTACTGTGGTCGAAGGGGACATTCTCGAGAGGTGTGTTTCAAGCTTCATCCACATCTTTCTCCTCGTGGTCGTGGTCGTGGACCTGGTCATGGTTGTCACAACCCGCAATTTCTCAATATTTGCATAATATCAGAGTAAGTGAAACTACGTGTAGTGATGTCACGCCGTGCAGGGGACAACTGCAGACATTCAGGCCGAACCAACCCTTCACTTATTTTTGTAAAAAAACATTTATTTTTATGTTTGAAAACTTAATTTAAATTTAGAGCTTAAGAAATCGTGTCCCTCTGTTTCAGTGGATCAACTAGTCCACCAGTAAGAAAATATATATGCAGCGGAAAAATAATTAATTCACTTCTTTTCATCCTACATGAGCATGAGGACCCAACAATGCAAGCTAATGATATACAAGTTTCTAATTTAGTATAAGTAAAGAAATGAGTTTTATAAGCCTTAAAATAGAATGACATTCAATTGAAAGAGATGTTATGAGTCTAAGCTAGAATGCAGTTTTTTATATTTAAAATATCTAACATGCATCCTATCATAAAACATTCCCAGAGAGCAAGCATATAAATGACTAGCAAATATCAGCAGAAAAAGCAGCAAGTAGTCTAACACAAGCTATGGGCGTCAACAAACTGACACGAACTCATAGAAACAAAAGAGTCCATAAACAACAGACAACTCCTTATCAAGGAAGAGGAGGAAACCAGCTACCACAGCCTGGAGGAAATCCCCTGGACTACTTGCAGCAGCTACCGATCTGAACCTGAGGCATTCAAAAGAAAAGAATGCCTCAGCCCAAAGGGGAGAAAACAGACAGTTCCATAATCATTAGGGATTAAAAAGGGGTAATCAAACCAAGAAGAAAAAAAAAACGTATATCATTCGTAAATATATTTGATTACAAGGTAAAAGCTTGCCCCAAACTTAAATAGTATGCTTAAAGTTGATCAGGTGGTAAGTTGAATGTCAACAGGCAGTGTGGTGGTGGACCCTTGTTCCAATCCATCCAACAGCCCAAATAATTTAACGAGCACTGTGGTGGTGGATCCCTGTTCCAATCCAACCAACAGCCCAAGTAGTTTAACAACGAGCACTGTGGTGGTGGACCCCTGTTTCAATCCAACCAACAGCCCAAAAGAACAATTCACCGACATCAACTTATCATAAGTACAGCAAAATCCGACAATGGATCGTCACAAATTCTTAGGGTTTACGAAACATCCCAAAGGAAACAAAATCATTAACATACCAGCCCACATAACAGAATTCGTCAGGGCGACGCGGGAAAAAGAAAAATTTTGGCGGGAGCTCTCGACGATCGACGGGAGGTCTCGACGATCGACGGGAGGTCTCGACGATCGACGGGAGGTCTCGATGATCAACGGGAGGTCTCGACGATCGACGGGAGGTCCCGTCGATTTCTACATGAAGCACCGTTGAAACAACTTCCCGTCTCGCCGATTTCTCTTTCTACACAGAATTCTTCTAAAATACCATAACATATTTCTATCAAAACTTATTTCTGGACTACCAAAACATACCTCTACTAACAGCAGTCCTAAAATGGTAAACAAAACCAACAGGAATTTGCAACAAAAGGGGAAAACGCTACTTGCCTCAACTCGACGCCGTCACCACGACGCCTAAGCATTCTCCGTCAAGGCTCGCACGCACGAAGAGCTCGGCAAGAGTTTTCGGAATTTAGACTCTGGTGACGATTCCGAGCACTCGAGCTCCCTCGACGGCCAACGGAAAGAAGAAAAACCCTCTTTTTTTTCTTCTCTCCCTCTCACTTTCCCGATTCCGCACTCAGGAAAAGCCTCAGGAAAAGTCTAGAGAAGTCCCTTCTTGGAGAAGATGACGGAAAGCTATCAGGGAGAGGATAATGGAATGAATTGGAAAGCACTAACCCTTAGTTTAATAATTTACATGAGCAAATATCTAAATCCACATCTCTCATAAGGTCTACTCATTCACGGTCTAAATCTGTACATACATACAACATTTTATAGGCACTTTCTTAAGCACCCAAATAATTTTATATATCTTATATACTCACTTATAAGAACTAGATAAAAGTATATGCACTAATCATTTTATATCCATATTGCCTGAGATTTATTTAAGTGAATTCCGAACGACGACGCACCCAAAACAGTAACGCCCTCACGCCGCAATTAAAGACATTTAAAATAATTATCGAAAAAGCAAGGGCGTTACAATGGTGGCCAGAGACAGAGTGGCCATCGCTCTCATGATGTCGCCTACACTATAGATGTTTATGATGAGTCCCACTGTTCCCCTCTTGGATCTCTTACATCTCAGGAAGTGGACGTCTTCCGTCGTCTGCTCTCCTCTCAGTCTGATCCTGGGACAGGCGGCTCTACTTCCCTGGCGACTATTGCGATGCCCAGTGCTCATACTGCCACTACCTCTTTCTCTGAATGGGTGCTTGACTCCGGCGAAACACATCATATGACCTGGTCCTCCTAAGGTTTCCTCTCTTATACCCCCTTGTATGGTAAGGACAAGGTCATTTCTGTAAATGGATTTTTATCCTCTATTGCAGGCAAAGGCAATATCTCATGTTCCCTGTCTATTTTCTTCCTTTTGTTCTTCATGTCCCATCTTTTTCTCACAATTTGCTTTCTATCAGCAACATTACTAGATCTCTGAACTGCTCTGTAACTTTTTTTCCTGATTCTTGTGTTTTTCAGGAACTGGGTACGAAGCGGAACATTGGCAGTGGTAGGAATCGTGGTGGCCTGTACTACCTGTTGGATCTTGTGGCGCACTTAGAGGGGGGGTGAATAAGGGCAATTTAAACCTTTGATAATTTTTGTAAAAACGAAATAATATATGAATATAGAGACAAATAATTGAATTTAAAAACAAGATTTTATTTCATCAAAGATAATGAGTAGAAATGATTCCAATAAAGCTTGGAATCAAAGACTTACAATTAATAAAATCTCTTGTCTCTTTTCACCGGTCCTTCTCCTAAGGACCGGTTGGCTATAGCCTTTATCTCCCAGATATAGAAACTAGCCTCCCCCTAAATCAAATCTTGATCTAGACGCAGCACACACGGCGGCGATTTTCTCCCAAGCCACACAAGGACTTAACACCGGACACAAGACGATGATTTACTCTAGACCACACAAAGATCTAACACCACACACAAGGTGATGATTTCCCCTAAGCCTCACACGGACTTAGACGTCGCACGCAAGACGACGATTTCTACAACGATTACAAGATAAATGTAAATATAAATGAAATACAAAGTAAAAACCCCCTTTAAAATTTCTGGACCGAAGCAGCGAAGAATCCTTGAGAAAGTCTCCTTGGAACGCGTGTACAATCTTCGGCTTCGCTCTCTCTTTTCTTCTTCAAGGATGGGGATTTTCGTTCTCTGGAGCTCTCTGGACGATAACACTCAGGAAGAAGGCTTGAAGGTCTGAATACTTGAAATCCACGAAGTTCTGAACCCTTTTAATAAAAGAGAGCTATCGCCGTCCGTTAGCTAGGTATCGCCCGAATCCGATATCTCCAGAGGCTGCCACGTGTCCCACTAATTCGAAGTTTCTGCGCGAAGTGGAGGTCGTGGTTGAGACGTGGGCTGTCGGATATCCGATAGTACTATCGGATATCCGTTAGCTTGCATAACTGTTGCACGTCTTGGAGTTACGGGAAGATCGTGCACTGTCGGAAATCCGTTACTGCTGTCGGAAATCCGATAGCTTTAAACCGCTGAGTAGAGATCGGAGAACGGAAGAAATCGTGCGCTGTCGGAAATCCGTTAGCTAGCTGTCGGAAATCCGATAGCTCTAATTTCTGGAAAATCGGTATTTTGCTCCAATTGCAAATATGTTATTCTTGCACCTGTTATCTGCACACCATTAATCAAAAATAGGATCAAATACATTCGGGATTTGTTATTCTCAAACCGGACGAGTGCGGAACGCATGCTCCAACAATCTCCCCCTTTTGATAATAACAAATCCTTATAAAAAAAAATCGAATAAATCCTATAGAGATATTGAAAAGTATATCATGTGTGTACAAGTGTGAACTTTTGATCTTCATGATCTCCACCTTAATATGATATGATTTCCCCAAAATATTCTCCCCCGACATATAAACTCCCCCTACATATAAACTCCCCCTACATGAATGCTCACTTAATTAATTAAGTATTTTAAGTGATTTAAGGGATTTAAGTGATTACTTATGATTTCTTATTATCTTCTCCCCCTTTGATATTATCAAAAGTAATGAATAGAGACGAGGAAATAGTATCATAGAGATATGGAAGAAAAATAAGAAAGAGTATAGGGAAAGTTGGAGTACACTAGCGGAAGCTTTGTAAGTGATATGATATCGTGATAGGAAACCTTAGAGATTAGGCTAAGCATTTTAGTAATGTGTTATAATGTATAGAAGCAAATATACTTAACCATTAGGAGATTCAATTTCAATTATCAGAGAAAGACACAGGAGAATATATAATATTGAATTATTTCGGTCCAATTCTCATAAGAAGAAATTTTATAAATAACAATGAAGTGTAGTAGTGATACTTTGAGAAAGAATACATATGAATATATTTAAAATATACATGATCATGGAATTGTTAAACATAACATAAATATACATAATGCCAAACTTATGAACTTATAGAAACTTTGCAAGTATATAAAAGGACCATTTTGTTTTTGCATAACAAGACACTTTACAATTCTTTCCAAAGTGCTTAACCTCACAATGCTCATTAAGACTTATCAGGAGGCTAAGTAGTGCTTGGTGGAGGATCCTTTTCAATTTTTTTTATTTCTTGCAAAATTTTTTTTTTTGGCAAAATGTATGTTTTGCATTTGAATTTGCCTCCCTTTTTTTTTGAATATTCATATATGTAAAGGATCTCCGAATTCACTTGCATGCAAAAAATGGTATAATTTGAATAAGTGCAAAGTAGCAATGTTGAAGGTAGCATTTATGAAATGTATTTTGTTATGTTCGAGCAATCATGATGTATGTATAAAATAAATTTTATTAATATGTAATTGTAAAGTAAGTGTTTGTGATTGCTCATTGTCATAGATAAAAGATTTCTTATACTTAGAGGCATGCGAAAACAATTCGTAATTCCTATATGAAAGTGTCATTACAATGATAACTTAAGATTGAACATCATAATTAAGTGTTAAGCTATTTGTACGAAAGATAACACATGAAGAATCATTTATGCAAGATTAAAAAGAAATTTCCATATAATCATTTATAGAAGTGTCATTACAATGATCATTTAATTTTTGGGAGCTGTCGGAAATCCGACACCTGGATATCGCCATCCGATACCTCCAAACAGATAAAAAGACGTGTTTCGTCTTTCCACCGACACCTCACTTCAGTTTTAGGAAAATTTTCGAGATCTAGAGCTCCAGGTCGCCGAAAACCTTCAGATCTAAGGTGAGGAACTTTGATTTTTCAAATTTTGTTTAAAAGTTTTCAAATTTTTTTGTGATTTTGATATTCCTTTTGGTTTTCATTGAGTTTTTGTGAAGAAAAAACAAAAAATGTAGATCTAGACATTGTAGATCTTGGTTTTCATGGAGTTTTTGTGAAGAAGAGAAAAAATGTAGAGCTTGATTTTGATATTCCTCTTTGTTTTCATTTGGTTTTTGTGAAAATCATTTTAGGAGATCTAGACATTTTAGATTTTGGTGTTCAAAAGAGGGTTTAGATCTTGTGATGGTGATATATAAAAAAAAATTAGAACTTTGTTTTTATAGGAAGAAGATGATGAATAGTGTTTTCACCAAAGATTTGTCAAAATTATATAGATTTTGAAGAACATTTTCTGTGTGAAATTTGTGTATTTGTGAGAGTAAGAATGTTTGTGAAATGTATTTGTGAGAGTAATTGTGCAAGACCAATGCTCTGGATGCTGAATGAAGGAAGCATGGTTATGTGCACATAAATCAAAATGGATTCTTGAGTCTGCCCTCTCTGATGTCTTTGGCTTTGATTTGAGGGCATGATTCCGCAGCAAACGTGACGGTATAGGGGGCCACTATTTCAGTGGTAATCTGTGAGCAGCCACTTTGTGCATTGTCAAAGGTTCGGTCTTTCTCCTCTGAGAGAAGCCACTTTGGGCATAGGGCCAAAGGTTAGGTCTGTTTCCAATCTTCCCCCGCCCATACCCCCAATGATTGGGGACTATATGGGTTCTGTTGTTGTTGTTGTTGTTGTTGTTGTATAATTTTTAGCTATCGGATATCCGACAGAGGGGTATCGGATATCTGACAGGTCCCTTTTTTTGTTTTAAATTTTCTTATCTCTCATGCAGATATGTCATCCAGTTGGAGATCGCGAAGGAGTGAGTCAGGAGACGCTCACTCGTCTTATCAAAGTTATCCGGGCATAGAGAAAGCCCAAATCGGAATTTCAAAAGTTGTGGAATTTGATCTCCCCCGACATGAACGTGTCTATTATATGCTTGCTGAGGCAGGTATACTTTCGGTCATTATCCAAGATATCTTCTCCTCCTTTTTAGTACGAGAATTTTATAATTATCTTGAGGACCCTTCATATACGGATTTGAATGGAGGAGTTAGATCCAAAATTCAAGGCCAATATGTGGAGATTACTCCCATTGATTTAAGAAGTGAATTTGGAATAATGGAAAGTGAGAATGTTTTGGACATAGTGGAGAATTATAAACTAGAGAGAGATTGGACCCTAATGAACATGTCTTTGCATGGAAATTCTACAAAGAACCTTATAACCACTATGACGACATTGACAGACGATGCTCGTCTTGTTCAAGATATACTAAGGCACACGATTATGTTGAAGTCCGGTGATACTCATAGTATTACGGCTCAACTTAGTCTTGTGACTTATTATATAGTGGAGAACGAATTATTTGATGTGGCCGATCTTCTTTTGTCTATGATTCGTTATACATTCCGCCTCAAAAATCCTGAGTGGAAAAAGGCACACACCCTCCCGTTGGGTGCGATTATCCAGCATATTCTATTCAAGAAATACACATGGATAGATCAAAGCTTTTATGTTGGAGATTGTGTCCCGGATATATATCAAACGGCGGGTATAAAGAGTAAGAAAAATCAACGGAAGCCGCCTACTACGGAAATGAGAGAGCCTCCTATTGCACGTGGAGGGTCTATGCGGGAGGCACTCGACTCATTCCAAACAAAGTTGGATAGACATATAGATGATTTTCAAGAGCATAGAAGGTCTTTTGAGGAACACAAAATGGAGGTGAAGAAGGACAGGACACGGATGCAGAAGTTTATGAAATTCCTTGTTAAGGGACTTAAATTAAAGCCTACGCCTGCAGAAGCCGCGGAATGGGAAGTGCCTACGGAGGAGGAGTCGCGTCGCCAATCGGTTAGTCAGGCTCGACGGAAGAAGACAGTGGTAAGGAGATCAGATTATGATCTTCCAGAAAGCAGTGGAGCAGGGAGTCGAAATGAGGAGGATTCGGATTGAAAAAGACTTCTGGGAGCTATCGCCATCCGACATCCTTCTGTCGCCATCCGATAGCTTCCCAGCCCAGATCTCTCCTTAATTTTGTGAACTTCTTTTATGAGACATTTTAAGTACTCTTTTGTTAAAATTCTGTAATAATTTTTAATATTTGGACATGATTTATGTTGGTGAATGTGTATATTTTGATCGTTTAATTTAGTTTTTTTTTTAATGTATAGCTATTGTGATGGGTTTTTTTTAAATTTTATAGGTTATAAATAGTGATATAATCATTGTGAAATGTCTAGGATTCCTAATTCTAGCCTAAGCATAGAAAAACGGGAATCCGGTAACGGTTTAGTGAATATATCCGCTAGTTGATTATTCGTGCCTATAAATGAAATTTTAATGTGGTTATTCTTAATATGATCTCTAATAAAATGATGTCTCACATCAATGTGTTTAGATCTTGAATGAAGTACGGGATTATTAGTTAAGTCTATAGCACTTTTATTATCACACTTTAATTCTACACTACTTTGTTGCATGCTAAAGTCTTGTAATGTTTGTGACATCCAAAGAGCTTGGGCACAACAACTATCTAGTGCAATATATTCGGCCTCGGTAGTAGAGAAGGCAACAGAATTCTGTTTCCTACTCGACCATGAAATAAGTGAAGGGCCGATAAAATAACAAGTGCCACTAGTGCTTTTTCTATCTAAAGAACATCCCGCATAATCTGAATCCGAAAAGCCATGTAAAATAAAGGAATCATTATGAGGATACCATAATCCTAATTTAGATGTTCCTATAAGATATCGAAAGATGCGTTTCACCGCTTTTAAATGTGACTCTTTAGGATTAGCCTGAAATCTAGCACATAAACAAACGGCAAACATAATGTCAGGTCTAAATACGGTTAAATATAATAAAGATCCTATCATGCTTCTATAAAGGGTTTGGTCAATTGAAACTCCACTTTCATCTTTTCCTAATTTTAGTGAAGCACTCATAGGAGTGTTTGCATGCTTAAGATTTTCAAATCCAAATCTTTTTAACATATCATGAATATATTTGGATTGACATATAAAAATACCATCATGTTTTTGTGTAATTTGAAAACCTAGAAAATATGAAAGTTCTCCTATCATGCTCATTTCAAATTCATTTTTCATAATTTGAACTACTTCATTACACAACTCTTCATTAGTGGCTCCAAAAATAATATCATCGACATAAATTTGCAAAATAACTAAATCATGATCAATTTGCTTAATGAAGAGTGTATAATCGGCACTTCCTATTTTATACTCGTGCTTTAACAAATATTGAGTTAATCGATCATACCAAGCACGAGGCGCTTGTTTTAGTCCATAAAGCGCTTTATCTAATTTATAAACATAATTTGGATATTTCTCATTTATAAAGTCAGGGGTTGTTCTACATAAACCTCTTCTTTTATATACACGTTTAAAAATGCGGTTTTGACATCCATTTGATATAATTTAAATCTTTCAAAACAAGCAAATGCAAGAAATATCCTAACCGCTTCTAATCTTGCTACGGGTGCAAAAGTTTCATCAAAATCTACCCCTTCAATTTGTGCATAACCTTTTGCAACTAATCTGGCTTTATTTCTAACAATTCTAGATTCATTACCCAATTTATTTTTAAAAATCCACTTAACTCCAACTACAGGACGATTTTTGGGTCGTTCTACAAGATTCCAAACCTTATTACGTTCAAATTGATTAAGTTCTTCATTCATAGCTAAAAACCAAAATTCATAATTTAAAGCGGTGGAAACATCTTTTGGTTCTATTTCAAAGACAAAGCAAAGGTTTGAAAAAAAACGTGTAACGATGAACGAGTACTAACCCCTTTTTGCGGATTTCCAATGATAAGCTCCTTTAGATGATCCTTTGAAAATCTCAATTCACTTGGAGGCACATATTCTTCTCTTTCTTCTCCTTCTCTATCTTCTTCTCTTTCTCCTTCTCTCTCTTCTCCTTTTTCTTCTTCATTTTCTTCATGTTCTTCATCATCATTCTCCACTGAAGGAAGGGGATCATCTTCTTTTCCTGTGATTTTCTTTTCTACACATGAAACAAACTCATCAAACCTAACATGAATAGATTCTTCAACTATTTTTGTTCTTTTATTAAAAATTCTATAAGCTTTACTAATTGAAGAATAGCCAATAAAAATACCTTCATCACATTTTTCATCAAATTTTCCTAAGGAAACTTTAGAATTCAAAATAAAACATTTACAATCAAAAATTTTGAAATAAGAAACATTTGGTTTTTTACTAAAAATTAATTCATAGGGAGTTAATTTTAAAATAGGGCGAAGCATTACTCTATTAATTACATAACATGCCGTACTAACCGCTTCAGCCCAAAAAGATTTTGGTAATTTAAACTCAGATAGCATCGTACGGGCTAACTCTTGAAGAGTTCTATTTTTCCTCTCCACTACACCATTTTGCTGTGGTGTGCGTGGAGCGGAAAATTCGTGTTTAATTTCTAATTCCGTACAAAAAGAAATAAACTTTTCATTTTCAAATTCTCCTCCATGATCCGATCGTATGCGTTTAATTTTTAACTCAAATTTATTCTAAATACGCAAACATAATTTTGAAAATTCTGAAAAAGCATCGGATTTGGAGGTTAGAAATAAAGTCCAACAAAAACGAGAATAATCATCAATCAATACAAATGTATATTTTCTACCTCCTAAGCTAGAAATTCCAATTGGCCCAAATAAATTCATATGTATTAAATGAAGTGGCCTAGTGGTAGAAATAATATTTTTACTTTTGAAAGATGATTTTGAAAATTTTCCTTTTTGGCAAGGCACACATAGTGAAGAAGATAAATTTCCATTTAACAATGGTAAACCTTTAATTAATTTATCTTTTAAAATCTTTGTAATTAACTTGGCACTAGTATGTACAAGTCGCCTATGCCATAATTCTAATTCATCATGGTTTGATAAAAACATTTTAAAGTAGAATTTGAAAAATCAAGAAATTTAATCATATATACATTATGACATCTAGGTGCGGTAAAAACAATTTCATTTGTTTTAGAATTAATAATTTTGCACAAATTTGTAGAAGATTCAAATAAAACATCTAAACCCTTATCACATAATTGACTAATAGAAATCAAATTATGCTTTAATCCTTCTACAAATAAAACATTTGAAATTGAAAAATTTTTGTTACCCACAACTCCGATGCCGATGATTTTTCCTTTTCCATTATCTCTGAATGTAACGACTCCTCCTTTTTTCATCTCCAGGCTAAGGAACTTCTCTTTATTGCCCGTCATGTGCTTTGAACAACCCGAGTCCAAGTACCACACGTCTTCTTTGTCCTTAGCCTGCCAACACACCTAGAAAGAAGAGGTGAGTAAAGATTTGGTTACCCAAGTGGTTCCACCCATAGTATAGGTAGAAGCCTTAGGCACCCAGATTTGTTTAATTTTACTTTTTCCTTTCCTCCAGCAAGAGTCCGTAGTGTGAACAAATCTATTGCATTTGGCACATGTAATGTATTGAGAAGAGCATAACTTTTCTGGACTTTTACTGGATGAGGATGCAGTATTAGACAATTTATTAACTTCAGAATTTTTAAAAATAGATTTTCTGGACTTTTCGCTGTCGCCGGCGACAGTGGTTATCGCCGGGCGATAGCTTCCTGACGTGTATCCGAGTCCAAACCTTCCAGATCCATGGCATTGGTATCCTAAGATCATATCCAGTGATCTTCGGCCCATTCCAAATTTTTTCATGGCTAGCGTTAAGACATGAATCTGGTTTCTCATTTCTGTATTCTCGGATACTAGATTTACACATCTACGTTCAAAAGATTTCTTTCCCTCATGAACTTTGGAAATTGAAGATTTCAGATCTCTCTCTAAAATCTCATTCTTTTTAGTAAGAATTTTTATTGTAGAATGAGATTTGGAAAGAGATTCTTCAAGTTCTTTAATTCTTCCCAAAAAGTGATCACACTCTTGGCAAGAAATTTTTCCTTTTCCAATAGTCTTAATTTCATTTAACAATTTTTTGCTTTCTTTAAGCAAAATTTCATTTTCAGATTTAAGAAGATCATTATCTTTTAAACTCTTTTCAAAAAATTTGCAAGTCTTTAAAAATTCAGAAAATAATTCATCGTAGGTTGGAGGAGTTACCTCAGTGTCACTTTGGACACTGCATTCGTCATCAGATATGACGCTCTTTCCCATTAAGCACATGTTGGCCTCCTCTTCTTTACTTGAGCTTGAACTGCTTGCATCCTCAGAAGTAGTATCATCCCATGTTTCCGTCTTCAGCACCTTCTTCTTCCCTTAGTGCTTCTTTTCTTTAAGTTCTTTCAAGTACTTTGGACACTTGCTTCGGATGTGTCCTAACTTCTTGCAGTGATAGCACTCCGGTGGCGGTCTCTCTTCCTCCTCATTGTTACGGGCCTCCCTATCAGGTCACCCGCAACAGGGCCGCGGCCCATACACCCTAACCCATCTCCGACACTGTTCTCATGCACAGCGGGTTATTGGAGCGGTGGCAAGCCACCGTCAGGGTTTGAACCCCTGACCTCTTACTCCCTTGACAAGGTCCTCTCCAAGCAGGACTCATCACCAACTGAGCCGCGGCTCAGTTGGTGATGAGTCCTGCTTGGAGAGGACCTTGTCAAGGGAGTAAGAGGTCAGGGGTTCAAACCCTGACGGTGGCTTGCCACCGCTCCAATAACCCGCTGTGCATGAGAACAGTGTCGGAGATGGGTTAGGGTGTATGGGCCGCGGCCCTGTTGCGGGTGACCTGATAGGGAGGCCCGTACACCCTAACCCATCTCCGACACTGTTCTCATGCACAGCGGGTTATTGGAGCGGTGGCAAGCCACCGTCAGGGTTTGAACCCCTGACCTCTTACTCCCTCGACAAGGTCCTCTCCAAGCAGAACTCATCACCAACTGAGCCGCGGCTCAGTTGGTGATGAGTTCTGCTTGGAGAGGACCTTGTCAAGGGAGTAAGAGGTCAGGGGTTCAAAACCTGACGGTGGCTTGCCACCGCTCCAATAACCCGCTGTGCATGAGAACAGTGTCGGAGATGGGTTAGGGTGTATGGGCCGCGGCCCTGTTGCGGGTGACCTGATAGGGAGGCCCGTACACCCTAACCCATCTCCGACACTGTTCTCATGCACAGCGGGTTATTGGAGCGGTGGCAAGCCACCGTCAGGGTTTGAACCCCTGACCTCTTACTCCCTTGACAAGGTCCTCTCCAAGCAGGACTCATCACCAACTGAGCGCGGCTCAGTTGGTGATGAGTCCTGCTTGGAGAGGACCTTGTCAAGGGAGTAAGAGGTCAGGGGTTCAAACCCTGACGGTGGCTTGCCACCGCTCCAATAACCCGCTGTGCATGAGAACAGTGTCGGAGATGGGTTAGGGTGTATGGGTCGCGGCCCTGTTGCGGGTGACCTGATAGGGAAGCCCGTAACACTCATCGTCTTCCTTTCCTCTTTTCTTCCTAAACGTCTCCTTAAAATACTTCTTAAATGAATTCCTCCTCTCTGGATTTTTCATAAATTTTCTAAACTTTCTAACCAATAAACTTTCCTCATCTTCTTCTTCCTCCTCAGAAATCACTACTTTCCTCCTTAGTTCTTAGAGCCAATCCCTTCTTCTTTGGCTCCAAATACTCTTGTTGTTGAATTTTCAATTTAACTTCATGAGTTTTCAAGTTCCCAATCAGGCTTTCAATATTAAGAGCTTTAAGATCATGAGATTCAGAAATAGCCGTCACTTTGGTATTGAATTTAGGGGGGAGAGATCTAAGAAGTTTTCTTACCAAATCACCATTTGAGAAATTTTTTCCTAAAACTTTTGAGTCATTTACTATCTTAGTGAACCTTGTGTACATGGTATCCACATTCTCATCTACCTCCATTCTGAACTTTTCGAATTCTGACTCCAATTGGAAAAGCTTTGAGTCCTTCACCTGCGAGGTACCTTCATGAGTAATTTCCAATAAATTCCAAATTTCATATGCAGTTTGACATGCGCAGGTTCTATTAAATTCAGTTTTATCAAGAGCACAAAATAATGCGTTCATTGCTTTTGCATTATTTTTGCATTTTAATTTGTCCTGGTCATCTCATTTATCTTTGAGTTTCTCCATGACAATATCACCAATTGTAAAAGTAGGATGAGTATAATTTGTTTCAACCATATTCCATACTTCAATATCTAATGATATCAAAAAACACCTCATCCTAGTTTTCCAATAATTATAATCGGAACCCGTAAATAATGGTGGTCTAGTTATTCCTTGCCCCTCGGAAAATGCATGATCATGGTGCGTCATAATTCCAGGTGGTTAAACCTTATAAGGAATTAACCTACCTCTGATACCACTTGTTGGATCTTGTGGCGCACTTAGAGGGGGGGGGGGTGAATAAGGGCAATTTAAACCTTTGATAATTTTTGTAAAAACGAAACAATATATGAATATAGAGACAAATAATTGAATTTAAAAACAAGATTTTATTTCATCAAAGATAATGAGTAGAAATGATTCCAATAAAGCTTGGAATCAAAAGCTTACAATTAATTAAATCTCTTGTCTCTTTTCACCGGTCCTTCTCCTAAGGACCAGTTGAATATAGCCTATATCTCCCAGATATAGACACTAGCCTACCCCTAAATCAAATTTTGATCTAGACGCAGCACACACGGCGGCGATTTTCTCCCAAGCCACACAAGGACTTGACACCGCACACAAGACGATGATTTACCCTAGACCACACAAGGATCTAACACCACACACAAGGTGATGATTTCCCCTAAGCCTCACACGGACTTAGACGTCGCACGCAAGACGACGATTTCTACAACGATTACAAGATGAATGTAAATATAAATGACATACAAAGTAAAAACCCCCTTTAAAATTTCTGGACCGAAGCAGCGAAGAATCCTTGAGAAAGTCTCCTTGGAACGCGTGTACAATCTTCGGCTTCGCTCTCTCTTTTCTTCTTCAAGGATGGGGATTTTCGTTCTCTGGAGCTCTTTGGACGATAACACTCAGGAAGAAGGCTTGAAGGTCTGAATACTTGAAATCCACGAAGTTCTGAACCCTTTTAATAAAAGAGAGTTGTCGCCGTCCGTTAGCTAGGTATCGCCCGAATCCGATATCTCCAGAGGCTCCAACGTGTCCCACTAATTCGAAGTTTCTGCGCGAAGTGGAGGTCGTGGTTGAGACGTGGGCTGTCGGATATCCGATAGTACTATCGGATATCCGTTAGCTTGCATAACTGTTGCACGTCTTGGAGTTATGGGAAGATCGTGCACTGTCGGAAATCCGTTACTGCTGTCGGAAATCCGATAGCTCTAAACCGCTGAGTAGAGATCGGAGAACGGAAGAAATCGTGCACTGTCGGAAATCCGTTAGCTAGCTGTCGGAAATCCGATAGCTCCAATTTCTGGAAAATCGATATTTTGCTCCAATTGCAAACATGTTATTCTTGCACCTGTTATCTGCACACCATTAATCAAAAATAGGATCAAATACATTCGGGATTTGTTATTCTCAAACCGGACGAGTGCGGAACGCATGCTCCAACACTACCTGAATTCCCAGATACCCTCTCAGGCTCTTTCCCGCTCCGTCGCCACAGCTGATGATGTTCATCATTGGCATCCGCGCCTAGGACATCCGTCTTCCACTTATCTGCAAAAATTGTTTCATGTTTTTTTACCTTTCCTTCTGAAATTTACTTGTGATGTATGTGATGAGTTTAAACATGTGCGACATACTTATGCGCATCTCTCTTTTCCCAGTACTGTCTCTTTTGATGTGATACATTCTGATGTGTAGGGGTCGTCCCATATTTTATCTTTAAATGGTTTTCGATGGTTTGTCACCTTTATTGGGTGCTTCTCTCGTACTACATGGGTTTATCTTTTTGCAGAAAAAAAGTGAAGTGTTTTCTTGTTTTCAAATATTTCATAAAATGGTGCAAACTCAATTCAATGCTTCTATTCATGTTCTTAGAATAATAATGGCGGAGAATATGACGATCGTGGTGCCTTTTGTTCTTATCTCACCACTCATGATATTATCCACCAGAAAACGTGTCCACACATCTACTCAAAATGGTGTGGCCGAACGTAAAAATCGGCACCTCCTTGAGGTTTCTCGATGTCTTCTATCTACCATGCACCTTCCCAAAACCTATTGGGGGGATGCAGTTCTCACTGCCGCTCATCTTATCAATCGCCTTCCTTTCTCGTGTCCTTTCCTATACTACTCCTCTAGCTTGTCTTTCCACTACCTGTGTGGTTCACACTTCCCATTTGGCACCTCGTATCTTTGGGTGTGTTTGCTTTGTGCACATCCACCAACCCAGCCGTGATAAACTTGACCCTTTGGCTCTCCGTTGTGTCTTTCTCAGCTACTCTTCCACCACCAAAGGGTATCGTGGTTATCACCCTCTGTCCCGACGTATATTCTGTACCATGGATGTTACTTTCCGAGAGCAGGAACCTAATTTTTTCCTTCGACTCATTCTCTTCGTCAGGGGGAGAGTGATGGTGATACTGCTACTACTCTTATCCCTCTTCCTCTCCTTCCTTCCATGACTTCCACTTTACCACAGCTACATACTTCGGTAGCTACTGGTCCTATCCAGGTACCCATGATCTCCACCCGGATCTCTCCGCTTCCACACATATATCACCGTCGTACAGGTACACAGGCGACTAGAGTTCCTCCACTGCTGTGTCTACTTCGTCCTCAGATTCTGATGATGCGGATATGCATATTCCTCTTGTATTGTTGAAAGGTAAAGCCACGAGTACGCAACATCCTATTTCTAACCATGTGGCTTAACAACATCTCACCCCGGCTCATCGCCTTTGTTTCATCCATTTCCTTGGTTGTTATTCCTAAATCGTCGTAGGAAGCCTTGCAGATGCATGTATGGACACAGGCTATGCACGATGAGATGTCTGCCCTGGATAAGAATCATACGTGGGAAGCTTCTTCTCTTCCTCCTGGGAAGAAAGCTATAGGCTCACGGTGGGTCTTCACTGTTAAGCAAAATCAAGACGGTAAAGTGGAGCGGTACAAAGCACGTCTGATTGCTCAAGGATATACTCAGACGCAAGGAGTTGATTACCAAGAGAACTTTGCTCCTGTTGCAAAGATGGACTCTATGCAAGTGTTATTATCATGTGCGTCTTGCCTGGACTGGGGCCATCATCAACTGGATGTGAAGAACGCGTTCCTTCACGATGACCTCGATGAAGAGGTGTACATGAAGTTTCCTCCTGGTTTTGTGAAGAAGGGGACTGAAGGGCTTGTCTGCCGATTAAAGAAATCTTTATATGGCCTGAAGCAATCTTCTAGGGCCTGGTTCGGAAGGTTTCTCACAGTTATGCTCATGTTTGGGTACAAGCAAGCTCACTCCGATCATACCATGTTTATCCGGAGACGTGAACAGAAGGTAGTGGTTCTCATTGTCTACGTGGATGACATTGTGATTACACGAAATGACACAGAGGAGATTGTCAGTCTTAAAACCCTCTTACCTGCTGAATTTGAGGTGAAGGACTTAGGAAGGTTACGGTACTTTCTGGGTATCGAGGTGGCTAGATCTGATCAGGGTATATTCATATCCCAACGAAAGTATGTATTGGATCTTCTAAAGGAGACAGGGATGCTTGGGTGTGCTCCTGCTAACACTCCCTTGGAGGAGAACCATAAGATTGATGGTGATAGTGATGGTGATCATGCTGATGTATCACGTTATCAAAGACTGGTTGGAGAACTTATATACTTATCCCATACTCGGCCTGACATTACATTTGCGGTAGGGATTCTGAGCAGGTATATGCATTCTCCAAGGATCAGACATCAAGATGTTGCGTATCCTGTGCTAAGATACTTGAAGAAAGCACCCAGTCGCGGTCTATTGTTCTCCAAAAACAATAACTTGAAGATTGAGGTCTTTACCGACGCTGATTGGGCTGGATGTCAAGATGACAGAAAGTCAACAACTGGTTATTGTTCTTTCATTGGTGGAAATTTTGTGACATGGCGTAGCAAGAAGCAGAATGTGGTGGCAAGATCAAGTGTTGAGGCTGAATTCAGTGCTATGTCTCAGGGCCTATGCGAGGGTCTATGGCTGCGCACTGTATTGCAAGATCTAGGTTTCACTGAGACAGCTCCCTTCTCCTTATTTTGTGACAATAAGGCCGCTATTAGCATAGCACATAACCCAGTCCAACATAACAGGACAAAGCATGTTGAGGTTGATCGACATTTTATTAAAGATCACTTGGATAAGAAAACTGTGGTAATTCCCTTCGTTCATTCCAAAGATCAACTGGCCGATGTGTTCACCAAAAGCTTGGGACGTGATACGTTTACTGATAGCATTCAGAAGCTAAGGATGACTGACATCTTCCGTCCGACTTGAGGTGGATGAGTTGTAACTCACATTACTTCAAGTCGTTCAGCATTTATGTGTATTTATCCCAGTTGAGGATATTTTAGTCTCTCTGTTTTTAGGGTTTCCCTTCACTCATGTATATGTATGTGTAAGGGTTCTTTGAAATGATTATCAAAGTATTTTCTCCTATTCTACTCACCCTAGTCATGGAACGCTCGGGCTGTCTGAGCATTTCATTGACCAAAATATACCAATATACATCAATAAATAAAAGAAACTTTAGGGAAATAAGAAAAATGAGTTGATCGCTTCTGCGACTCTTATGGTCCAGATGACATCCCTATAACGTTCAGCAGTGTGAATCGAGTTGAATGGGCCCTGATGTGCAAGCCATGAACGGCATGGCTGATCTCCATAATATTATGTCAATGTCATAATATAAGCACCATCCACATTCCAAACTTACAAAAGTTTATAGTTGATCGGTTACCTCTTAACTTATTTATTAAGTGTCACATATTTTTGCTAAAAACCCCATTCTATATCAACCTTCTAAATCCATCGTATATGTATTGCATACTACAGTGTACAGAGTGCAAATTGATAGAAGATAAAATGCACTTTACGTGAACAATGCTTTGAGAAACTATTAAACCATGAACTATACAAATCAAAGGGCAAGAAATTGAGCCAACAATAATATAAATAACCTCAAAGGGCGATCACAAAGAGATGGAAATAAAGAGTTAACAAATTATAATTTGTACTATGTATAACCCTGAGCGGCTCCAAAGAAAAAATAATCAATCTAATAGACTAAAATAAATAGGTAGTAAAATATGTTGACACAAAGTAAGCAAATCTTACAAGGGCATTCATTAATCTGCATATCACAATGAATCACTTTACACAGGTTTATATGCTGATTTATTGAAATGGAAAAATGAAATTTAATCAGATATTCTTTCCTGTTATACGCCAATAGGCAAGATCATACCACTGTATCAAAATTTACCAATATCCATCATATAGTGGTATTCATTTAGAATTCTCATCATTTTATGAACCAGCAATGTCATGGCTTGATAGGCTCAAATAAACCAACAATTGGGTATCAAAAATCATGAAAATAAGTCATGCTCACATATGATTCAATTGATTTAGTGTTACAATACTATATTAACTAATAATTGGCAGATAAAGAAATTATTTAGATTTAATGATATGTCTGAACAGTACAAATCAATAAATAAATTAACTGCCATTTTAGTTCTCATCTCCACTGTAGAACAGCTGGAAGTATCGGGAACTAAAGTTTGTGCTAGAGTATTATAAGTTAATAGTAATATGTGGGATAACATGTAAAGATAAGGCATGCATGATGACGAGGCACGTGCATGCCGACGAAGCGCGTGCATGCCGACGAGGCGCGCGCACGCCGACAAGGAGCGCGCACGCCGACAAGACGCCGTGGCGAGTCTACACGCATAGGAAAGCGACGGGTACTAGCCCACCGGCCGTGGAAGAGACCGCCGAGGAGTGCGCTATATAATTATTTTTATTTAGATGTTGTTTTGAGTATTACTATTTGCAGAGTGCTTTTGTTATTCGCACCCCGCTGCAATAAGGGGTGATGTGTGCCTGTATTATTTTTTTCCGTCTTGGATGAATGGAAATTAGGGTTGCACCCTAAGCTTTCTTCTTTAACCTAATCCCTCTCTTCTCCCTCACCACCGCCAGCACTCCCCCTTGCCGGATTCATCTTCGGGCTAGTAACAATTTGGTCTGACCTACCTCACGCCCGCCTTCCAGCCGCCCGTGCTCGCTGTTGCGACCTTCCGTCCGATTCGGATACTCCACTCACTGGAGTTTCAGCCTGTTTCAATTCCCTCGATTCCGATCCCACCAGTTTCGCTCGGCCCGCTCCCGATCCCATCTCCCAGATCGCGGGATTCTCTCGTCAGCGGCCTACGTCGCTCGCTCGCACGTCCAACAACCCCCAGTCAGCTGATTCCAGCTGCAGCGCCGTCGTTCTCCTCTCGATTCCGCCTGCCTGCATCGCGTACGCCAGCGCCCCCCGTGATTTCCGCCTGCCTGTGGACGCCACCCACTCGCCTAGACCAAAGCCACGGTCTGCACGCATCTCGCTCCGCCTGCATCCTGCAGCCAAACTCGAGGCAGTCTGTCGTTTCCGCCCAGATCCGCAGCTCCCAGCCGATCTCCGCTTCCGCCAGCAGAACCTGTATAGATCTTCCCCCTCCAGCCATCATCCACCAAATCTAGTTCAGATCCACCTCCTCCAACCACCGTCCACCAGATCCCTCCCCATGGCTCCCAACGCACGCTCCTTCGATGACCCTGCTTCCGATACAGCCTCTGACGCCCTCAGCCGCCGCATCGAGGCTCAAGATCAGCTCATCGCCTCCATGCATTCCTCATTCCTCGCCGTCCGTTCCAAGATCGACTCCCTCCAGGCGCCGACCACCCCCTCCGGCTCCGGTTCGGCCGCGGATGGGGGCTCCCTCCTCGGCGCAATACCAGTGAGACCACCCCAGCCGCAAATCCACTCGGCTTCCGTCCGGTCTGCTCTCTCCCTCGACATTCCGCCCTTCGTCGGTATCGACCCGATGGGTTGGACCGCTAAGGCGGAACAGTACTTCGACCTCAACTTCACGTCGGAACAGGACAAGGTGTCCACCGTTCTTGTTGGTTTGGACGGCTCTGCCCTCCACTGGGCCCGGCGGCTCCGTCAATCGAACCAATTCCTCTTTTGTCCGCAGCTCAAACATGAGATGATTCGGTGGTATGACACCCGCTACTCCATCTCCCCCGCTATCGAGCGTCATTGCGGTGTCTGCCAGACAGTCGGACTGGACGACTACATTGATGAGTTTGTCGACTTGGCCACTCAAGTTCCCAGCCTTCCGCCAAACCATTACCTGGGCTTCTTCATGCAGGCTCAGCTGCTACACATGACACATCCGCTCTCGTCTCCGCATGCACCACCCTCGGACGGTCGGTGACGCCCTTGACTTGGCGCGTTTGGTGGAGGCCGACCTCTCTTATAGATCTCCTGCTTCTCCACCCCACCCTCCGGCAAACACTTTGGCGTCCACCCGCCCCGGCTCCTCTGCCACACCATCCGCATGGAGGAGCACGCCCAGGGCGCCTCTCCAACAGTGCTTACAATGAGCTCGCAGCAAGGGC
This sequence comes from Dactylorhiza incarnata, assembly GCA_033032865.1. Classification (NCBI taxonomy): domain Eukaryota; kingdom Viridiplantae; phylum Streptophyta; class Magnoliopsida; order Asparagales; family Orchidaceae; genus Dactylorhiza; species Dactylorhiza incarnata. The sequence continues at coordinate 1,128,238 of JAWHQI010000210.1, forward strand.
CTGTGCTTTTGATGCCGCCAACTCTACTCTCCCAACCATGAGTGCTCCGCGAAGGAGTTCCATACCATCATTAGTGACGGCGACCCTGAGGTTACCCTGGCTGACTTTGAGGCCACAGAGCATTCAACGGAGCCCCCCCCCCCCCCCCCTCGACCCCGCCACGGTTACGTTCCACCGCTTGGAGTAATCATGTTTCTCGGTGGGCGGGATCTCCGGACCGCAGACCATGAAGCTCCCGGGCACGTTTTGTGATCGCTTGATCGTCGTCATGGTGGACAGCGGCACGAGCCACAACCTCATCTCCGAGCGACTGGTGCAGCAGCTCCGACTTTCCTCGATTCCATCCCCAGATTTTTCGGTCTGCCTTGGCGATGGGAGACGCCGACCGACTCAGGGTTGTTGCTCTGTCGTGACTCTCTCGGTGGGTTCCTGTTCAGTGACCGCGGACTTCTACGCGTTCGGCCTCGGCGATATCGATGCCATTTTGGGGGTGACTTGGCCACACACTTGGCGATGTGCACGTTAATTGGGCGTTTATGACCATGCAATTCCTCCACGAGGGCCGGCTGTGTCACCTCGACGGTGACCCTGCTCTCTGGTCTCCCTCTGCACAATCCAGCGGACCACGGACGTCGACCTTTCTGCGGCTACGTGCCCCCTCAAAATTGTCTAATGTGCCTCCTCTTCCCCGACGGACCTCCCGGAGCTTCCCACCGCACTCACCGATGTCGTCCGACATCTAGTAGGCCTGCCACCATCCCGGACGAACGACCGTGCCAATTTCCTCCAGCCTAGGACTGCAACTGTCTCAGCGCGGCCGTACCGCTCTGACCATGTGCAAAAGGATGAGCTCGGGCATCTGGTGCAAGAGATGTTTTGAGTTTTACTATTTGCAGACCGCTTTTTGTTATTCACCCCGCTGCTCTAAGGGGTGATGTATGCCTGTATTATTTTTTTTCATGCTTGGATGAATAGAAATTACGGCTGCTCCCTAAGCTTTCTTCTCTATCATAATCCCTCTCGTCTCCCTTGCCACCGCCGGCCCTCCCCCTTGCCGGATCCCTCTCTAGGTTCATAACACATGACCTATAGATAACTACAAACTTGTGGAGGTTTTGTATAGATATACTAGATCAGCATAATAAAAATCATGGAAACTAATCTGTAACTATATTTGAAAGCAATATAAAAAACTTTTTTGGGTTTTTTGATCACTTCGTCTGTCAAATCATAATAATTTCATATTTGGTGGGTGTTTTTTTCAGAATTTTAATAAACCTACATCTTTGAAAAATATATACAAATAACTACAACATTAAACATAATGGACTAAAGTGGCATCATTAAACTAAAATTGTAGCCAGGAACTTCCACAACCTTCTTTCACTTAAACAGCATATTTCCCCACTTTCTACCCAGGACAAAAAAATTTAACTTACCATTCAGTAAAGCCTTTTTCACCAGCTAAAATGTTAATCATGTCCACGTCATCAACAGGAATGATATCAGATTTAAAACCAAACAGAAGACGAAGCTGCCCAACAAAAACCTGGAAGATCTTCTGAAGTTGCTGAATTTAAATGAGAATAAATGAAAATCTGACAATTTGTTTACCAGATAAAAGGTAGCAAGCGTAGTAATCAGCAAATAAATGTGGAATGTTGGAAATTAAGATTAATATTTTTATCACGTACACATAAACAAAGAATATCAGTTGAAGACCAGGTCTACTAAGAAGGGTGTGAGTATAGATTGATGAAAAATTCTATTTGAAGCACAGAAAAACAGGTTAAAGTCAATTCAAGAGTTCAAGAACAAAAAGACAAGTTTTTGATTGATTTCTCGGTTAACTGCATAAACATATATATAATTCTATCTAAAGCACAGAAAAACAGGATAAAGGCAATAAAGGCTATTCATTCAGAAGGAGGATCATCAGCAAATTTCTGCGCGAGGGTTTCGGCACCGGATTTGCCGGAATTTCCCGCAACTACACTTGTTCGTTGGCTCGAGGAGGTTTGTCGGCGCCTTGGTGCTCGTATCCAAAGATTCGTTGGTTTCTACCAGCAGATATCCTGCCTGTCGCCGGACGCTACTGTCGGCGGAGTAGGGGCCAGCCTGCATGGCGATGATAGGGGGAAGGCTTTGGTTGGGAGGCAGCTCTCTCACGACAACAGCGACAACTCTCTAAATGTGGGCTGCTCGGCAACTGGTTGTGGAGATTATCTCTCCCGCTCATCTTTTCTGCCTTTCTGATGGATCATCGAACAAAGCGCGAGACATGATTGCAATAAACACAAACACGGATACAATCCGGATCGAAATCCGGTCAAGATCAAGGAGGCAAGGTCCTCCAATGATCTCTCTCTCAAATGAGAGCCCAAAACCGTAATGATCAAAAGATAAAACTAACACTCCCATACCTCCTCCTTATATAGGGAGGAGGGGCTCACATGTCATTAAAATAAAAGGAATTAATTAATACTAATTAATTTATAACGGTAACAATACGCCGGTCTTGAAAATCAGTCTTGTTGTCCCCAAGGCCGAGTCGTAATTCTTTGTCGGGGTCTTTAAGAACGGAAACGACATGCAACTTGTCGTCGTGGGGTAGCGAGAATTTGAATAAAAACGGCGAAATGATAAAAGGTTTTGTCTTGGAGTGAGGGAATGAAGGATGGGTGTGGGGGCAAGCAATTAATAATTCAGATGAGGTCGTGAGGAAGGGAGTCGGCAGAAGTTTAAAAAAAGAAAAAATTGTTGCAGCTTTTGAGGCTAAGGAGTTGGTGTGGGGCACAAAAGTTGAGGTGGAGGGCTGAAGGAGGAAAAAGACAAAAAAACATTAAAATTATATGATGGTGGGGTTTGGATTTTAGTGGAGGAGAGTAAAGTTGGCAGCTGGCGGTATGGGAGAAAGAAGCTCCTGTCAGATGTGGGGTTGAGGGATGGTGAGATTTTGGGTGTTATTAAAGGGTGGTGGCAGCTTGGAGAAAGAAAAGTTGTTCATCTTTTGTTTGTTAAGTGAAGAGAAAAATTAAAGAAAGAAAAGATATAAAGAGATTGATGTGACAAGACAATGAAGTAGGAGAGGTGGCCTTGGCAGCTAGTGGAGGTGGGGGGTAGCTGGAGGCCTGGGAAAGAGGAGGCTCTTTTTGGGTAGGGTGCAGGGGGCTGTGGAAAGGAGAAGGTCTTCGTGCGAATAGGGAGAGGCGGAGGAATGACTGGATAGATCTGCCCGATGGTTGTAAAGGGAAACCAAGAGGTAAAACCGGACGTAGGCGCAGAAAACGGAAGAGCGAAGATGACGACATAAGGTGCGGTTTGATCGTCGAAGAGGTGCGTCGTTTTCTCCTGGTAGCAGGGATTGTCGTCTCCGGCGGGGCTTATGCAAGAACCTTCGGCTCTGACAGACGATAGGTTCGTCGGCTCCGGTGGAACGGCCGGGAGATCCACCGGCTCAGGCGGAGCTGCGGAAAGAACCTCCGGCTTTAGTTGCGTATCTGAGCCAGCATCTGAAACAGCCATAGAAATTGGCAAAGCAGCGGGAAACAGCCACATGCTAAGTACCTCGACGCTGGGAGGAGAGAGTGCATCCTCCCGTGGCACCTCGGTGTGGGCTCGTTGGTGCAGTGCCCTAGCAGACTGCTCCTTTATGCGAGCAACCATGGCCAGGTGCTGGGCAACGAGGTCACTCAAGGCCCGGACGTCGCTGTGGATGTCGTGGATAAGGTCGAGGTCAAGCACAATGTTGGTTCCCGGCGGCTGCAAGGGCAGAGGGCGGAGAGCGGCAGGTCGGACCATTGATGGATCATCGAACAAAGCGCGAGACATGATTGCAATAAACACAAACACGGATACAATCCGGATCGAAATCCGGCCATGATCAAGGAGGTTGGGTCCTCCAATGATCCCTCTCTCAAATGAGAGCCCAAAACCCTAATGATCAAAAGATAAAACTAACACTCTCATACCTCCTCCTTATATAGGGAGGAGGGGGCTCACATGTCATTAAAATAAAAGGACTTAATTAATACTAATTAATTAATAACGGTAAACTTTCCTACTTTTTCTGCCTTTCCTACTTTTTCTGCCTTTGATCCGCTAGGAGTTGGCGAGGGTATTCGTTTGGCCAAGGACTAGCCACATGGGGCTTGTCCTGCGGCTATAGAGGTTGATGATCCATCTTCGAAGGTGGTTTTGGAGGTGGAAGTTCTCTGTCCGGTGTCCTCATTTGTGCCTCGGTCCTGAGCGGGACTCCTATCTCACCGCCAACATCGTTGGGTGGTGCCGTCGGATAACTCTCCGGAGGAAGCCGCGTGTATCCAACGGTCCCAAAACAAGAAACTCTTATTCGAGCCGGAGGTTCTTGCGGAGGTTAGTAAAACATGCGGCTCACTCTTGTGGGAGATTCTTTGGCAATGTGTCGACGGTAGTAGGTCGTGTGCGATGTACCAATGCAGGATCATGGAGCAATTCCACGTCATGTTGCTAACATATGGTTTATTTTTTGTTATCACGTTTTCTAACCGTACTGATAGAGACAAAGTTAAATATGGGGGGCCATGGGTGGTTGCGGGATAACTCCTTGCCTTGGACGAGTGAAAGCCTTTACAAAAACTTGAGCGGATTTCTTTCCGTCACTCCTTATTTGGGTTCGACTGGCGAAGCTTCTAATGGAGTTATGGGCTAGTCCAACTTTGATACTTATCGCATCAGTCGCTGGTGTAACACCCCGGTCTACTGTGGGTGCACTACAGGTCTGCAGATCAGTGACCCCAACCCATCTCCACGGATCTGATTGGCCGCAACCGCTAAGTCTAGTGGCGGGTTGTTGAGACTGGGGCTTGAACCCCAGACCTCCTAGATAAGGGAGCTTTAAACTGGTCTTTATCACCAATTGAGTTGACCCAACCTCAACAACTAGTCATTGGAATTAGCGGTTGTGGCCAATCAAATCCATGGAGATGGGTTGGGGCTTTTTATGTAACGCCCTGGTCTACTGTGGGTGCACTACAAATCTGCAGACCAGTGACCCCAACCTATCTCCATGGATCTGATTGGCCGCAACCGTTAATTCCAATGGCGGGTTGTTAAGGTTGGGGCTTCAACACCAGACCTCCTAGATAAGGGAGCTCTAAACTGGTCCTCATCACCAATTGCGTTGCAGCAACATTGGTGATGAGGACCAGTTTAAAGCTCCCTTGTCTAAGAGGTCTGGGGTTCAAGCCCCATCCTCAACAACCCTCCATTGGAATTAGCGGGCGACCCAATCAGATCCGTGGAGATGGGTTGGGGTCACTGGTCTGCAGACCCGTAGCGCACCCACAGTAGACCGGGGAGTTACAGTTGGCACACTTGTGATGGTGGACACACATACTGATGGTTCGTAATGGAGTAAATATGCACGTGTGTAACAACCCTATTTTAAAAGCTTAATAATAATAATAAGGATTTTCCCTCCCTCCCTTATTATTATTAAGCCTAGCCGAGCCCCCCCCCCCCCCCCCCCCCCCGGTTCTTTCTAAATCCCGCAAACCCCCGCTCGATCCCGCCTCAGCCGCAAAGCCCGCAACCCTATTCCTCTCCCGACGCTCCCTCCAGCGCCTCCAGCCGCCGCCGACGCTCCCTCCAGCGCCTCCCGCCGCCGCCGACGCCCCCTCCAGCGCCTCCAGCCGCCGCCGCCGAACCCTCCTGCGCCTTCTCCTCCTGTCGTGGCCGCCGCTTCCCGCCTAGGTCGACGCCAGCGACTCCGCAACCGCCTCCTTCTCCGGGCCATTTCCGCCTCCTCCAAAGGGGCTGGTAACCTCCTCTTCTCCAAGGGCAGCAGCCATTTATCCCTCTTCCTCTCCGTCTTGGCCGACGATTTGCGAGGGGGACATCTAGGGTTTCTCGATTCGCCCTCCACTCGGATTTTTGAGCCCGGATACGGTTCCCTTGGGTAAGAACGCCTCCCCATCCCTCGATTCAGAGATTTAATAATTTTTGCGTGTTGGCTTTGTGCCCTAATCGTCGAATTTACGTCAATCCTTCGCATATGCGTCGTCTAATCGGCTAATTTTGCATTCTTATGATTATTTCTCCGGTACCGCTCGTCGTGTTGGTGGTGGAATCTCTGAAACCCCCTCCGATTTAAGGTTTCTGTCACTCAAGCACCGCCAGGGCCCCGATCCGCCGAGGAATCTCCGCTCCCCTCATCCTTGAGGGAGGTAAATTGCTAACCTGCTCTTGAGTTAGTTTTTTTGCAAAATAACCGCCTTGCTAGCGTATGGTTTTCTGTTGTCATGTATCAAATATTGCCTGCAATTATTCCTGAACAGGTTCAATAGTGCCTTTGACTTTGCTTGCGCCGCCTAGCTGCCGCTAGTAGTTCCTGCTTCACCTTAAGGCAAGCGGAGAAATTCTCTCTCGCTTGCAAACAAGAATTTAATTTGTTTTTACTGGTATTCTAAATTATCATCAATATCTGATAGCCTAAGAACTATCACTCGCGAGCATGTCGCGTTGTGATGGGAATCTCCTCGGAAAAACATGAAACTCTTAGGTCTTGAGTGTCATAAGCGAATCATGGAAACTAGGTTTTAGGTGGTGCAATGTCTTGCTTGCATGGTCACGGTGAGCATGGAATACCCTTATTCTGGTAAGCCTTACACTTGGACTTGAGTGTGAACCATGTGTGCCCACTATAAACACCTACGCATTTCATAGATAACCGCTTATGTCGTTGTAAAATACTTGTTTAGGCTATACTCCGGAGTAGGCTAATATTTCTAGATAGTTTCAGCTTGTTTCAGTTATCTGCCTGTTTCACTAGCCTGTTTCAAGAGTTAATCGGTACTTTAGATTTATTTCTGCATGTACTTAAAATTACAGCTTGTTTACTATTATTTTCTTGTTCTGAGGCATTTTCCTTCTGTTTGGATTTGCCTTAGGGTTCGTGACCGCGCCGTCTGCTCCCTGAGTTTTCTTCGTTCAGCTGCAGTTTTGCTTGGAGGTTCTATTTTGATTACTGTGTCAGCAGGTTCTATGTATTTTGTTTCAGTACTGTTGGATCTACTTTTCTTGTATTAGTTATTGTCAGCCATTTTCTCTGGTATTGTGGACAACTCTTAGGGTGTTCTTGCTTGTATCAGATCATTTTACTTATAGCATTTTACTATTGTAACTCATTTCATGTTCATCATCTCAGTATAATATATGACATCTGATTTTAATGAAAATGCATAGTTTTAACCTTTCATTGTGGCTTCCGCATACTTATAAGATATACTAAATTCTTTTCAAAGTAATGAATTCAAAACTATTGTAGTAAATCTGTTTCCGCCTTAGCAGGCATGGGTTCCTGTTCGCTCATGCCTGTGGCATCACGGCCCGCCCGAAGTGCGCTCTGACTCTTGTCGAGACGGGTCGTGACAGTTGGTATCAGAGCCAGGTTTCGGCATCTAAAGATAAAATATTTTAAAAATTTTATATATTTTGAAATCTATTATGTAAATATACGTGCATGCATCATTTCCTCACTCACTTTGTCGTTGTCTGTTGTTCGAGGCTGAAACACGCACACACTCACTCATAAGCATGAGTAGTATGCATACAAATGTTAAGGGAGTATGGGCAAACTTAATATTTATATGCATATGAATTTCCACTAGGATATACACCGCTTGCGAATATTAAATTGTATGGGCGGTTTAATATTTTCAAGTGCGCGGGCATTAGAATCATCATGCGCGTGACATGTTAAGTGATATGGGCGCTTAACATGGCATGCGTATCCATTCATGAACATACTTAAGGATGCATTGTAGGCATAAATACATTGCATGCATGACATAACTCATTGCACGAGTGTTAAGCTAAGAGCAACAGATGACGATTGTACACACATGGATTTTTTTTTCAAATCATTCTTCTATCGCACGCGATCTTATCGTCGCATTTGCACTTGCATGACAACCACCTAGAGTTGTCCACTGAAAATGCTGTAACTATTACATGATTTACGTATTCAACAGTAATAGAATGCTAGAACCTGTAGTCTCAATCCTCTAAGCTTAGCCTGACTGTTTCTCTTACTTGACTCTTTTGTGTTTCTTTCTAGATGGCTTCGAAGCGATCGCAACGCAAGCGGGCTACCTCTTCAGCGGGAGGAACATCTGGAGATGCCACTGCCCAGCTGATGAGGCAGATTCTGGAACGTCTCACCCGTCTGGAAGAGGATCGTCAAACTCCTGACCCAGCCCTTGGTTCCGGCAGTGCAGGGACAGCTGGAGTTACGAACACTACTGCCCTTCCTGGAGCCACCCCTCCTGCAACTGATTCTGGGACCGGCTCGCCTGCCGTCATCTTGGTTCCCCCGCTCGTGCCAAGCCTGCCTGCCCCGCCAGTGGCAATGGCAGATACTCTTGCATTCAAGAGGCTGAATCCGCCGTCTTTCGATGGCAATCGAGACTTCTTCGTGATCACTGAATGGATCTCCCAGATGGAGAAGCATTTTGAGTATGCTGGAGTTCCCGAGACCCAGAAGGTCCTCCTTGCGGCCTATCAATTGTCCGAGGATGCTTATACTTGGTGGCTCCAGCGCCGCAGCCTCCCTGATTCTGCCACCTTATCTTGGAGACAGTTCAAGGATGCTCTTATGGAGAACTTCCTCTCTTCCGTGGAACGGGACAAGTTAGCTGAGAAGTTCCTGTCCCTTCAGCAGACTGGTAGGACAGTGACCGAGTACGCAAGAGAGTTCTCCCGCCTTTCCCTCCTTGCTCCGGAGTTCGTGCCGGATGAAGACAAAAAGATCAGCCGTTTCGTGAAGGGGCTCCATCATGACTTCCGCCAGCTTGTGGTAGCTCATGGCGCTACCACCTACGCGGAGACCGTGGGAGCCGCCTTGCAGGTGGAAGCTATTGAGTTGGATCGTTCTGCCAAGAAAGCCCAGCATGGAACAAGCAATGTCGCCGCATCCGACCTCAAGCGCAAGGACGCTCCAGCTCAGCAGCAAGGCCCCAGGTCCAAAGAGGTGTGTGCCTTCTGCCACAAGGTGGTCCATGTCGCCCAAGTCTGCCGCTCCCTCCTAAAGAAGCAGAAGATGGTTGCTCCTGCGCAGCAACCTCAGATGACACTTGCCTCTGCTGCCTCCGTCTGTGCTTTCTGCAAGAGATCGGGCCACTTGGTAAAGGACTGTCGCCGCAAGCAGAAGGCCTGTTTCAAATGTGGGCAGGTTGGGCACCTCATGTTTGACTGTCCCATAAAGGATAGCCCGATCCCCGCTCAACCTCTGCAAGTTATCCCCGGAGCTCAGGGCAGAGCTCTGCTGAACGTCGTCACTCAGGGCGAGGCGCTCGCATCTACCGACGTCATCTCTGGTAAGTTTTGTGTAGAATTTTAAATTTTTCTGCATTCTTGAATCTGACTTGCCTTAGTCGAACAAACTTGTTATGCGTTATGTTTTCCTTTTTAGGAAGTTTTAGGGTCAAGAATAAGTGGATGCAAATCTTATTTAACTCCGGTGCATCGCACTCTTTTATCGCCCGCCGCATCGTGGACCTTTATAGTTGGCATACTTCGCCACTTGAGGTTCCTTTTGAGATTTCTGTACCCGGTTATCTGCATCTCTCAACCAGAGGCGTTCTCAATTGCCCGATCCTGCTTGGAGAATTGCAAGTCGTCGCTGACCTAATAGTTCTGGATATGACAGAGTTCGACGTAATCCTGGGAATGAATTGGTTGGTCGCGTATCGAGCAAAGCTGGACTGTGTGGCGAAGAGGGTCAATCTCAGCATTAATGGCAAGGAATACAGCGTTCATGTTCAGACCCGCAGCCACCTGAAGGTAATCTCTGTTGTGCGCGCCACTCGCCTTCTTAGCCAAGGATGTTCTGTCTGCTTCGTTTATGCTTCGCACTCGGATGCTATCTCTCCTAAACTCGAGTCTATTTTTGTTGTTTCGGAGTTTCCTGACGTGTTCCCCGCCGAATTGCCTGGGATGCCTCCTGATCGTGATGTGGAGTTCTGTATTGATGTAGAGCCTGGGACGCGCCCCATATCTAAAGCTCCTTACCGCATGGCACCGCGTGAGCTAGAAGAACTCAGAACGCAGTTAGACGAATTGCTTGAGCGTGGGTACATTCGCCCTAGCTCGTCACCTTGGGGAGCCCCTGTACTCTTCGTGAAAAAGAAGGATGGATCCATGAGATTGTGTATCGACTACCGAGATCTTAATAAGGTGACCATCAAGAATAAGTACCCCCTTCCGCGGGTGGATGATTTATTCGATCAGCTTAAGGGCAGTACAGTCTTTTCAAAGATAGATCTCAGATCGGGTTACCATCAGCTGAAGATCAAGGACTCCGACGTCCCCAGGACGGCCTTCCGGACTCGGTATGGTCATTTCGAATTTTTGGTGATGTCTTTCGGGTTGACTAACGCCCCTTCTGCATTCATGGACATGATGAACCGTGTCTTTCGTGAGTACCTGGACAAGTTCATCATCGTATTCATTGATGATATCTTGGTCTACTCCAAGACCCGCGAGGAGCATGCAGCGCATCTTAGACTCACTCTCTCCACCCTTCGTCAGCATCAGCTTTATGCAAAGTTGGCAAAATGTGAGTTCTGGCTGGATCGTGTTGCCTTCTTAGGCCACGTCATTTCAGGGGATGGACTTTCTGTTGATCCTGCCAAGATTTCCGCAGTTATGGACTGGAAGCGACCTTCTACCCCTACCGAGATCCGCAGTTTCCTTGGTTTGGCTGGCTATTACCGACGCTTCGTCAAGGGTTTTTCCTCTCTTACTGCCCCCCTGACTCGACTAACTCAAAAGCATGCTAGATTCGAGTGGTCAGATCAGTGCGAGCAGTCCTTTTCTGAGTTGAAGCAACGTCTGTGTTCAGCGCCCGTTTTAGCTCTTCCGACAGAAGGGTTGGACTTTTCAGTTTACACTGATGCTTCCGGAGTTGGTTTGGGTTGTGTCCTGATGCAGGATGATCGTGTTATTGCTTATGGGTCGAGGCAGTTGAAGGTTCACGAACGCAACTGATGCTGAGCATAGGCGAGATTGATGCGGAGCATAGGCGAGATTGATGCGGAGCATAGGCGAGATTGATGCGGAGCATAAGCGAGGACGAGCTTTGGGCCCATTCGGGGCTGATTTGACGACTTACCATATATGGCGTGCCCGGATCGACGATCCGACTCCGTGGATGCGTCCGGATGCATGTTGCGAGTCAATTTCATATATAGCTTTGTATTATTCGGTTATTATTTTATGTAGTTTTGGCCCCGAAACCAACGGCCAATCATAGTCGTTGATTCCGGGTGCCCTAATCTTATTTTCTTATAAATAAGAGGTGTTAGGGCTGCTGTCGGGGATTTGCTGAAGTTTGGAGAGATCTTCTTCCTTGCTTCCGGTGATCCTTCCGCGGTGCCGACGCCGTGGAGCCCGTGGTGCCGACTCCATTGGGTAAGTATCCTTCCCTCCTTCCTCCTCCCTAGCCGCCCATCTCCCTGGCATCCCATATCCGCCGCCCCTACCAAAAACCCCAGCCGCTGCCTCCTACTCAACCCCAGCCGCCGCCCCTACCAAAGCTCCAGCCGCTGCCCACTACACAACCCCAGCCGCCTCCCCCTCTTCAGCCCGCTACCGCCACCTCCCTGCTGCCTACAACCCCTCGCCACCAGCCCTCCAGCGCCGCCAGCCACCCCCTCCAACAGCAGCCCTGCCGCCCCTGCCCAATCTCCCCCTTTTCTGTCCCAACCGGCCAGATCTGTCCAGATCTGGACAGATCTGTCCAGAACCTGTCCCGAACCCCCGATCCAGCCCATAAACGCTCCGATCTTCGACGCCTACCTTCCCCACTCGTGGATCCACCTTCCCCCTTGCCCGATCTAGTCTTCCACCATCCGGAAAGACCCCATTTCGCCTCCAAACTTCAGAATTTTCTAAATCGCTGCAACCCTAGTTTATTTCAGATTTGTGATATGCTTTGTATTGGTTAAAGGTATTAAAACATTGTTATCATTTGGAATATTACATGCTTGCTTGGATGTTCATTTTATTATAGTTATTTGTGTCTAGATTAATCTCTAACTGCAGGAAGGAATTATTCGCCGCGCGCTCTTGCTTTGGCCCTCCACGCGGAGGGAAGCCTAAGCCTGTTTTGCTTAATTAAATTATTTGTGCTTTGCCGTGAATTAATTGCGCGTGAGATGTTTAAATTTATTATCTAATTACGATTCAACCGTCGGATTTGCATAACATGTAGGGTTAGGTCACGATTTATCCGCCGCCTATAGATTCGTCCTGCGTCAATTGGTATCAGAGTATAGGCGAGATTGATGCGGAGCATAGGCGAGATTGATGCGGAGCATAGGCGAGATTGATGCGGAGCATAGGCGAGATTGATGCGGAGCATAAGCGAGGACGAGCTTTGGGCCCATTCGGGGCTGATTTGACGACTTACCATATATGGCGTGCCCGGATCGACGATCCGACTCCGTGGATGCGTCCGGATGCATGTTGCGAGTGAATTTCATATATAGCTTTGTATTATTCGGTTATTATTTTATGTAGTTTTGGCCCCGAAACCAACGGCCAATCATAGCCGTTGATTCCGGGTGCCCTAATCTTATTTTTCTTATAAATAAGAGGTGTTAGGGCTGCTGTCAGGGAATTGCTGAAGTTTGGAGAGATCTTCTTCCTTGCTTCCGGTGATCCTTCCGCGGTGCCGACGCCGTGGAGCCCGTGGTGCCGACTCCATTGGGTAAGTATCCTTCCCTCCCTCCTCCCTAGCCGCCCATCTCCCTGGCATTCCATATCCGCCGCCCCTACCAAAAACCCCAGCCGCTGCCTCCTACTCAACCCCAGCCGCCGCCCCTACCAAAGCTCCAGCCGCTGCCCCCTACACAACCCCAGCCGCCTCCCCCTCTTCAGCCCGCTACCGCCACCTCCCTGCGGTCTACAACCCCTCGCCACCAGCCCTCCAGCGCCGCCAGCCACCCCCTCCAACAGCAGCCCTGCCGCCCCTGCCCAATCTCCCCCTTTTCTGTCCCAACCGGCCAGATCTGTCCAGATCTGGACAGATCTGTCCAGAACCTGTCCCGAACCCCCGATCCAGCCCATAAACGCTCTGATCTTCGCCGCCTACCTTCCCCACTCGTGGATCCACCTTCCCCCTTGCCCGATCTAGTCTTCCACCATCCGGAAAGACCCCATTTCGCCTCCAAACTTCAGATTTGTTCTAAATCGCTGCAGCCCTAGTTTATTTCAGATTTGTGATATGCTTTGTATTGGTTAAAGGTATTAAAACATTGTTATCATTTGGAATATTACATGCTTGCTTGAATGTTCATTTTATTATAGTTATTTGTGTCTAGATTAATCTCGAACTGCAGGAAGGAATTATTCGCCGCGCGCTCTTGCTTTGGCCCTCCACGCGGAGGGAAGCCTAAGCCTGTTTTGCTTAATTAAATTATTTGTGCTTTGCCGTGAATTAATTGCGCGTGAGATGTTTAAATTTATTATCTAATTACGATTCAACCGTCGGATTTGCATAACATGTAGGGTTAGGTCACGATTTATCCGCCGCCTATAGATTCGTCCTGTGTCAATTGGTATCAGAGCTAGGTTGCGCACACTTTTCGATACGCAGTCGTAGAGTCTATAGGATATTTTTTATTATGTCTAGGTGTCAAAATTATGCCTCCCCTCACCTTAGAGGTCTCGAGTCCACTAGCACCCGCTCTCACAGAGCCCCGTCAGGGAGATCTTCACGTTACTACGACGATTATTCTCGATCGCAGCACACCACTTTTAGAGATCGTGTTGACCCACCGACACGTGACCACTACACTAGAGACGATCAGTATGATGGTTGTCATCGTTCTTATCCGTGCACGCGAGCGGATCGTGTCGATCCTTCGACACGACACGGTTACCTTAGGAATGATTATTATGAGGATCGTCGTTCCGAGAGAGATCTTGAGAGTCAGTTTCGTACTGTTGCCCCTCCTTTTGACGGCTCATCGAGTCCCGAGTCCTTCAGTTATTGGCTCGTGGATATGGAGTATTATTTTGACCATTTTGAGGTATTCGGTGAGCATCGCGTCAAGTTTGCGAAACTTAGACTTTTAGATCAGGCGAGAGCATATTGGGCTAGCATTGAGAGGACACGCGAGCGAGACCGTCTACATCGCGTCACTAGTTGGGTGGATATGAAGCGTACATTGTGTCAGAGGTATCTGCCTTCGTCGTATCGGAGTCGCTTGCTCGACCAGTTATTTTCCCTTCAGCAAGGATCCATGTCCGTCGCTGAATACAGAGATCGCTTTGATGAGTTAGTTGTGAGGAGCGATATCCGAGAGGACCCAGCCATGACCTCTTGCAGATTTCGGTCTGGCCTTCGATCAGACATTCGTACTGAGGTGGTTTATCATGGCTCGAGGTCCCTCGAGCAGACGTATCAGCTTGCCCTTCGTTACGAACAGTCTTTGAGATCCGCAAGAGCTGGTCGGTTGGATCCTCACTTTGACCACCGCAGTACGAGCTCCTCCCACACCGAGGACACCACTCTGCCTACCATTGTTCCGTCAGACATGGCAGAAGTGCTACCTGATACGGATTGCTCTCACCCCAGTGAGGTGCTTAGCCCAGTGAGTGACCTATCTCTTGATTCTGACCCGTCTCTCGTGACCCCGACTGAGAGTGAGCCTGAGCGACCTCCTGAGCCTATAGTGTCATGCCCCTCACCCACACCATCACCTCTGGCATGTCCTGGGTTGATTAGCACCGCTACCCTGGGCTCACGTCTTGACACCGCACCCACAGACCCATTCTTGAGCGTAGATCTATGTCACTCTCCCATTGTCGTTACCCTGAGTCACATCACGACCGAGAGACCTGAGCCTAGTGTTGATCTCGTAGTGTCTGTTTCATCCATTCACAGGGACACTGTCCCTTACGATGGTACTCATCTGAAGGACCATGATCCTAGTGACGAGTTCTACGACGAGCCCCCAGTTGAGCCTCCGGATGATCCGCCACATCCTGATGAGCATGGGATTCAGGTGAGCCCCGCATGTATGAGTATCGATTTGTGGAAGCCTCTTCCATTATCGTCCTTGACCCCGTCCCAGAGGATGGATATTATGAGGAGCATCCAATATTTAAGGCACCACCTGCTGACACATCGCACTCTCGCTGAGTTTTGGGATGCACCACCTGCTGACCCACCAGACGAGCTCTTTCTTTTCGGGGACACTCACTACACTATAGAGTCACGTCTTCTGGGCGGTGCACATGATTTTCACTTAGGCGGTCGTCGCATTCGTGATGACTTTTCTTACACACCTCCTGGTGAGCCCCCTGATGCGTCACGTTCCCTGAGAGACACTTGGATCTATATGAGCTCGTATTTGAGTATAGTTGTCTCTCGCGATCATCTGAGCACTCGTCACACACGAGATGAGTTTTTCTACACTCCTCCGAGAGAGCCTCCTGATAGGCCACCTCCTTTGGTAGATGTTCAAGTGGATATTATCTTTTCCCGTAACGAGTATATTGTGTCCGTCGTGTCTCATTTACATCATTTGCATGAGTCTGTTGAGTCATTTCGTCATCATTTGCATGAGTCTGTTGTGTTGTTTGTTCATCGTTTGCATGTGTGTCATGAGTCGGTCCGACGAATAATCCATATTGATAATAAATATTGTAAATCACATGCGGATGTTCATTGGCAAGTGCAGGTATTTCATGAAGGCGAGCAGGTGATGGTGAGAATCTGCGTTGTGAGGCTCCGTGCAAGGCTTGCTAAAAGTTTGAGCGTTAGGCGAATGGGTCCCTACTTAGTCCTGAGACGCATCTGGGCAAATGCTTATGAGCTGGACATCCCCGCGAGCATGGGTACCCATACTGTGTTCAATGTCGAGGACCTGATGCCATCCTTTGCACCTCACGAGTATTCGGGCCCACATCTTGGCGGCCTTCCCGAGCCTTTACCACCGTTTTTACCACCCACCACTCAGTCCACCCCCGAGTCATTGACACCACATTCATTGCCCCGCTCTCAGCCCACCTCTGACCTTTACTTACCCGGGATTTTATCCCCATTGGCTTCACCATTGGCACCTCAGACCCCACCGGATCCTTCTACTAGTGTGTTGAGAGATGAGCTTGATCGATTCACCCCCGGACTTCGACTTCAGTACGTCCGTCTCCACTCATCAGGGATGGAAATTTTTCAGTCCGGAGGAGTTGATTGGCGAGGCCACTTTTCAGCGACGACACTTGGACGACCTCTGGCGGGCTTCTTCGAGTTTTACCTGGCATGCGGCGAGAGAATTCTGACCCCTATTCATCGGGAGATGAATTCTTTCAAGCCGGGGAGATTGATGCGGAGCATAGGCGAGATTGATGCGGAGCATAGGCGAGATTGATGCGGAGCATAAGCGAGGACGAGCTTTGGGCCCATTCGGGGCTGATTTGACGACTTACCATATATGGCGTGCCCGGATCGACGATCCGACTCCGTGGATGCGTCCGGATGCATGTTGCGAGTCAATTTCATATATAGCTTTGTATTATTCGGTTATTATTTTATGTAGTTTTGGCCCCGAAACCAACGGCCAATCATAGCCGTTGATTCCGGGTGCCCTAATCTTATTTTCTTATAAATAAGAGGTGTTAGGGCTGCTGTCAGGGAATTGCTGAAGTTTGGAGAGATCTTCTTCCTTGCTTCCGGTGATCCTTCCGCGGTGCCGACGCCGTGGAGCCCGTGGTGCCGACTCCATTGGGTAAGTATCCTTCCCTCCTTCCTCCTCCCTAGCCGCCCATCTCCCTGGCATCCCATATCCGCCGCCCCTACCAAAAACCCCAGCCGCTGCCTCCTACTCAACCCCAGCCGCCGCCCCTACCAAAGCTCCAGCCGCTGCCCCCTACACAACCCCAGCCGCCTCCCCCTCTTCAGCCCGCTACCGCCACCTCCCTGCTGCCTACAACCCCTCGCCACCAGCCCTCCAGCGCCGCCAGCCACCCCCTCCAACAGCAGCCCTGCCGCCCCTGCCCAATCTCCCCCTTTTCTGTCCCAACCGGCCAGATCTGTCCAGATCTGGACAGAACTGTCCAGAACCTGTCCCGAACCCCCGATCCAGCCCATAAACGCTCCGATCTTCGCCGCCTACCTTCCCCACTCGTGGATCCACCTTCCCCCTTGCCCGATCTAGTCTTCCACCATCCGGAAAGACCCCATTTCGCCTCCAAACTTCAGATTTGTTCTAAATCGCTGCAGCCCTAGTTTATTTCAGATTTGTGATATGCTTTGTATTGGTTAAAGGTATTAAAACATTGTTATCATTTGGAATATTACATGATTGCTTGGATGTTCATTTTATTATAGTTATTTGTGTCTAGATTAATCTCTAACTGCAGGAAGGAATTATTCGCCGCGCGCTCTTGCTTTGGCCCTCCACGCGGAGGGAAGCCTAAGCCTGTTTTGCTTAATTAAATTATTTGTGCTTTGCCGTGAATTAATTGCGCGTGAGATGTTTAAATTTATTATCTAATTACGATTCAACCGTCGGATTTGCATAACATGTAGGGTTAGGTCACGATTTATCCGCCGCCTATAGATTCGTCCTGCGTCAGCAACTACCCCACTCATGATCTGGAGTTCGCTGCGGTGGTGTTTGGCGTCATTATCTCTATGGCGTGAAGTGTCACTTTTTCACCGACCACCAGAGTTTAAAGTACATCTTTGTTCAGAAGGACCTCAATCTTCGTCAGAGGCGTTGGCTCGAGTTCGTGGCAGATTATGACTTGCAGCTCACGTATGTTCCTGGTAAAGCCAATTCAGTGGCAGATGCGTTGAGCCGGCATGCTTCCGTAGCCGCTTGCACACCCATGTCAGCTATTCTAGCAGCCTTGATTGATGACCTCGATCGGATGGATATATCCATCGCGCCAGAAGGTCATGAAGAGGTTCCCGTTCCGTTATGGGTAGAGCAGGTGAAGGATTTACAGCCATCTGACCCCGCACTCCAGTGCATCCGCCGACAGGTTGAACTTGGGACTCTCCCGGATTTCTCTATCTCTGACGATGTGCTGCGTTTTCGAGGCCGCCTCTGCATTCCTGATGTTCCTGAATTGCTCGATAGTATTTGCCGGGAAGCTCACGAGTCTCGCACATCTGGTCATCCAGGCAATAATAAAATGTATCATGACTTGAAGCAAATCGTTTGGTGGCCTGGTATGAAGAATTATATAGCCTGTTTCATCTCTCGATGTCTGACGTGCCAGAAGGTGAAAGCTCAGCGTCAGCGTCCTGGTGGTCTTTTGCAGCCCTTGCCTATCCCCGAATGGAAGTGGGAAGATGTCTCTATGGACTTCATCACGGGTTTGCCCCGTACTCCGAGAGGGCATGATGCGATTTGGGTCATAGTGGACCGCATGACGAAGGTGGCTCACTTCATCCCGTACAAGGAAGGTCACTCTACTGAAAAGATGGCCCGGATCTATGTCTCTGAGATAGTTAGACTTCATGGGATTCCTCTGCGGATTGTCTCTGATCGTGACTCGAGGTTTGTTTCGCACTTTTGGAAGGGTTTTCAGCAAGCTTTGGGTACCGAGCTCAACTTGAGCACCGCTTATCATCCAACTACCGATGGGCAGACCGAAAGGGTTAATCAGATTCTTGAAGACATGCTTCGGTGTTATATTCTGGACTTCAAGGGAGCTTGGGATGAGCACCTACCGTTGGTTGAGTTCGCCTACAACAATAGCTATCAGGAGAGCCACAAGATGGCCCCTTTCGAAGCGTTGTATGGGCGTCGTTGTAGAACTCCTCTCCATTGGTCAGAAGTTGGTGAGAAGGTGGTGTTGGGCCCTGAGTTACTTCAGGAAATGGAAGAAGCCACCAAGAAGACTCGTCTTCAGCTCAGTCGTGCCATTGAGAGACAGAGGAAGTATGCTAATCAGCGCCGCCGTCCGTTGGAGTTTGCAGTAGGTGATCGGGTGTTCTTGAAGGTTTCTCCTACTCCTGGGGTGAAACGGTTTGGTCGCCATCATAAGCTCAGCCCGAGATTTGTGGGGCCGTACACCATCTCAGAGCGTGTTGGAGGATCTGCTTATCGTTTGGAGTTGCCAAATTCGCTGTCCGGTGTTCATGATGTTTTCCATGTCAGTCAGCTCTGAAAATACATCCATGATCCTACTCGTGTTCTGGAGGAAATTCCGGTGGTTCCTGAAGCTAAT
The DNA here is from genome assembly GCA_033032865.1 of Dactylorhiza incarnata. NCBI lineage: Eukaryota > Viridiplantae > Streptophyta > Magnoliopsida > Asparagales > Orchidaceae > Dactylorhiza > Dactylorhiza incarnata. The sequence continues at coordinate 1,147,471 of JAWHQI010000210.1, forward strand.
CTGTCTTATCCGATTGAGCCCGCCAAGATAGTGGAATATCAAGAGCGCAAGCTTCGAAAGAGGACCATTCCTATGGTGAAGGTACTTTGGATGCATGGCAAGTCTGAGGAGTTCACTTGGGAGCTCGAGGCTGACATGCGTAGCAAGTATCCGCATCTTTTCTCTTGATCCCGGTATGTCTCCGCTCTTGTTCCTCTCTCTATTTAAGTGCCTTTTCAGTTAGTTCTCTTGACTTGAATTGCAACCTTGTTGGAATGAATGTCATCCTAATTTTCGCCGTAAGAGAATTCTCATAAGTTTCGGGACGAAACTTTCTAAGTAGGGGAGATTGTAACAACCCTATTTTAAAAGCTTAATAATAATAATAATAATAATAAGGATTTTCCCTCCCTCCCTTATTATTAGTAAGCCTAGCCGAGCCCCCCCCCCCCCCCCCCCCCCCGGTTCTTTCTAAATCCCGCAAACCCCCGCTCGATCCCGCCTCAGCCGCAAAGCCCGCAACCCTATTCCTCTCCCGACGCTCCCTCCAGCGCCTCCAGCCGCCGCCGACGCTCCCTCCAGCGCCTCCAGCCGCCGCCGACGCCCCCTCCAGCGCCTCCAGCCGCCGCCGCCGACCCCTCCTGCGCCTTCTCCTACTGTCGTGGCCGCCGCTTCCCGCCTAGGTCGACGCCAGCGACTCCGCAACCGCCTCCTTCTTCTCCGGGCCATTTCCTCCTCCTCCAAAGGGGCTGGTAACCTCCTCTTCTCCAAGGGCAGCAGCCATTTATCCCTCTTCCTCTCCGTCTTGGCCGGCGATTTGCGAGGGGGACATCTAGGGTTTCTCGATTCGCCCTCCACTCGGATTTTTGAGCCCGGATACGGTTCCCTTGGGTAAGAACGCCTCCCCATCCCTCGATTCAGAGATTTAATAATTTTTGCGTGTTGGCTTTGTGCCCTAATCGTCGAATTTACGTCAATCCTTCGCATATGCGTCGTCTAATCGGCTAATTTTGCATTCTTATGATTATTTCTCCAGTACCGCTCGTCGTGTTGGTGGTGGAATCTCTGAAACCCCCTCCGATTTAGGGTTTCTGTCACTCAAACACCGCCAGGGCCCCGATCCGCCGAGGAATCTCCGCTCCCCTCATCCTTGAGGGAGGTAAATTGCTAACCTGCTCTTGAGTTAGTTTTTTTGCAAAATAACCGCCTTGCTAGCGTATGGTTTTCTGTTGTCATGTATCAAATATTGTCTGCGATTATTCCTGAACAGGCTCAATAGTGCCTTTGACTTTGCTTGCGCCGCCTAGCTGCCGCTAGTAGTTCCTGCTTCACCTTAAGGCAAGTGGAGAAATTCCCTCTCGCTTGCAAACAAGAATTTAATTTGTTTTTACTGGTATTCTAAATTATCATCAATATCTGATAGCCTAAGAACTATCACTCGCGAGCATGTCGCGTTGTGATGGGAATCTCCTCGGAAAAACATGAAACCCTTAGGTCTTGAGTGTCATAAGCGAATCATGGAAACTAGGTTTTAGGTGGTGCAACGTCTTGCTTGCATGGTCACGGTGAGCATGGAATACCCTTATTCTGGTAAGCCTTACACTTGGACTTGAGTGTGAACCATGTGTGCCCACTATAAACACCTACGCATTTCATAGATAACCGCTTATGTCGTTGTAAAATACTTGTTTAGGCTATACTCCGGAGTAGGCTAATATTTCTAGATAGTTTCAGCTTGTTTCAGTTATCTGCCTGTTTCACTAGCCTGTTTCAAGAGTTAATCGGTACTTTAGATTTATTTCTGCATGTACTTAAAATTACAGCTTGTTTACTATTATTTTCTTGTTCTGAGGCATTTTCCTTCTGTTTGGATTTGCCTTAGGGTTCGTGACCGCGTCGTCTGCTCCCTGAGTTTTCTTCATTCAGCTGCAGTTTTGCTTGGAGGTTCTATTTTGATTACTGTGTCAGCAGGTTTTATGTATTTTGTTTCAGTACTATTGGATCTACTTTTCTTGTATTAGTTATTGTCAGTCATTTTCTCTGGTATTGTGGATAACTCTTTAGGGTGTTCTTGCTTGTATCAGATTATTTTACTTATAGCATTTTACTATTGTAACTCATTTCATGTTCATCATCTCAGTATAATGTATGACATCTGATTTTAATGAAAATGCATAGTTTTAACCTTTCATTGTGGCTTCCGCATACTTATAAGATATACTAAATTCTTTTCAAAGTAATGAATTCAAAACTATTGTAGTAAATCTGTTTCCGCCTTAGCAGGCATGGGTTCCTGTTCGCTCATGCCTGTGGCATCACGGCCCGCCCGAAGTGCGCTCTGACTCTTGTCGAGACGGGTCGAAGTGCGCTCTGACTCTTGTCGAGACGGGTCGTGACAACGTGTTTGTGTCTGTATCGATTCGAACAAGTTGCTTGTTCTGGGGATAACAATCTGAAGGAAGGGCAACTCTGTTGGTTAGGAATTCTAGCAAAAGCTTCGTCTACGAAAATGTTCATGTGGTCTGCTTTCACTGCGGCAGGATTGGTCATGTCGAAGAGAATTGTGTCCATGCCGACTCAGACGACTCCAAGCCTGGTAATTTCTTCTCGGTGGATGATATTAGTGGCGACTCTCGGTGTTATGGGTCATCTCATGTGCCACGTTATGGCTCATAGATTGCTATGCAACTAGCTAAAAATACTCTTGTGAGTACTGTTAAGCCGAGAAATCCTGTTGTTGGTCCTATGGAGCGTGTGGAGAAATGGCAAACTGTGAGTCAGCGGGGGCGTCAAGGGAAGGCGATGACTGCTACCACTAAAACCCCACTGATCATGCTGGGTCATGGTTCAGGTGATCCTCGGAGGATAGTGAGCAAGGCGCAATTTGGTTCTAAGGATTGGAAAAGTAAAGGTAGGCAGTATATGCGAAACAAAGGGGGTATAATTTCAGGATGGTCTACAGCGGATACTCAGAGGCATGGTGTGATCGAGGGGGCTATGAAGACGCTTGGTGTTCTAGATTTTGCTATTCTGGTGGATTCTCAAGATCCGCCTTGCAACACAACAAAATTTTATGCTGGTCGGATTCTCTGGTGGTGTCAGATAGGCCGAGTGGTCCGGAGGTCAATCCTTTGTCTATCATGGGTCATATAGTGAGCCCCACTAGCCATGGTAGTTTGGGATCCAACTCTGAGGGCAAAGAAATCTCCCTAAAGGGCAGGGATAAGTCATTGGCCATTGTGCCATGTTTAGGCTCTGCCCAAACTCGGAGAGGTCACTTCGACTTTGGCACATGGTTTCAAGATGTTGTTTTCTTTAAAGCACGGGCACCTATAGGTAGGAGGGATTATTCCATTTGGGTCCCGGACCATCGGTGATCTAAGCAGAGATCACTTTAGATCTCCGCGGAGTTAATGGTGGTCTCCGCTGAGATAACCTGGATGATCCGCGGACCCGGTTGCAAAAACCTCACATAGAGTTAGAGGTGCGGTTAGGAGATTCCTCGCATCGGGGAAGGCACGATTTATCCTAAAGGGACCTTCTTATATTTGTTATGAGCAAGGTTGCAGATGTCGGATGTCGAGGACACGATGGTTTAGATTTTTCATGTCGGATGTGGGGGACACGTCGATTTAGGTTCTTCATGTCGGTTTTAATATGTCGGGGGATATATCGGGAATATTTCATATATCGGGTTTTAATAATTAATTATTTATATACATAATTATATATATATATTCATTTTTGTATTTATATATATTAATGTATTAATAATTTAACATTTATTGAACACTAAATCAATCAAACTAGTATAAACATTTTATGTTATACAATTAATAACAGTATAACGTATGGAAGAAAGCAAGAGGAAGTCAGGAAGTCGTCGATTACGATGGAAGATAAGGAACCTTTATTATAAAATCCGAAGGCCAAGCAGAATTGAAGTCAATGACGGACGGGGGAAGGGAAAAAAGTCAGAGGAAGGATACAAAACAACCTAGCAACGAGACTATTTCGGTTTATTGTCTATTAGACCAAAGACACTAAATAAAATAAATTAAATAAGTCAGTCAGTCGATATAGGGTCCGTTTGGTTGGGCTGTTGCTGATGAAAAGCTGCTGATAAGAAATGGAGTTTTGAAAAAGAGCTGTTTCTGAGAAATGGAGTTTTGTCAAAAAACTGTTTGGGTAAATGGAGTTTTCAGTGCTTATTGAAATGGAGTTTTGAAAATTTTGTTTGGGAACAAAACGAAGTTTTTGATTAAATTTTTTCGACACATAAAATACACAATATTGATTATAGTTACTACAATAGATAAAAATACCAATAATTTTCCCACCATCTAAGATCTAGAAGCGTACAACTGTTGCGTTATACTTTCACGCAACGTGATCATCTCTTCTACCCCGCCTGCAGTATCAGGACAAACTACTTGATACCCTTGTGTGCTCACCCCCTCATCACCACCTCCCTGCTCGTAGTCATTGAAATCAATATCCCTTCGCGAAGGGTGCCGTCGAATAAAATTATGCAATGCCATAGTCGCCATCACAATAGCGCTTTGTTTGGCGAAGCTGTAGCTCGGCATATCACGCAATATGGCCCACTTCTTCTTCCAAATGTCGAACGATCTTTCAATCACACTTCTAAGGGATGAGTGCGCGTGATTGAATATCTCTCGGCGTCCTTCCGGTGCATGACCGCCACGAGCAAAGTCAGGAAGATGATAACGTGTCTCTTGATATGGTTTCAAGTATCCCATTTGTAGCGGATACCCAAAATCCACCAAGTAATATTTTCCTAAATGACATGAGCAAAATTGTTATACTTCAAAAGTGAGAAGTATAAAAAAAAGGAATAAAAATCTTATTACCTGGTGGTGGATGCGGAAATTTGTAACGGGGATCCCAAAGCGTATAATTGAAAATGCGGCTATCATGCGCAGAGCCTTCCCAACCTGGCATAACGAACGTGAAACACATGTTGAAATCACAAGCAGTCATCACATTTTGTGTTGGCATGTCATGTCTCCCAATGTACGGTACTTGATGACGAACAGGTACGCATGCATGAACATCTGTTCCATCAATTGCACCAACACAATCTTTAAAGAAGGGCATGTAGCGTGAGTCGTAGAAAATCTCTGGCGGTGTGCTACCAAAAGATCTATCTAATGGCTGAATCACTTCATCCGCCAGTAGTAGCAACACGCGAATGTCTTCTCCAAAAAACCTGCTAGCAGTCTCCGTCGAGTGCTGAAAGCGCTCACATGTCTTTCTCATGACCTCATTATGAGACAGTATGTCCAAGGTCAGTGCCAAAATCTCTCTAGATGCAGTCCGTCTCGTTCTGTGAAATTCGTACTTCTCCTCCAAGACATGTAATAGATCCATAAAAATTTCTTGGGTCATCCGAAAAGAATTATGAAATCTGACTGTAGAAGACTGGAGCATTTCTCCAACCCATTTATCACTTGTTTGCTTCGATGTCATGCATGGTACTGGTTGGTTGAAAAGAGAACTACTTTCAGCTAAAATACTAACTGCTAATGCAACATTTTGATGATGTGCGATCGCATAACTCTTAATAGCCTCAAAGCTATCTTCTGAATCATCAGAGTCAGTGGTAGACATTTTCTGATAAACAAAAAACAGGAAATAAATAAAAATACTGTCTAACCACAACCATAACAACAACAACAACAAAAAACAATATTAGTCTAGCAGAAATACTAATAATAATATCCAACAGAAATAACAATGTAACAGAAGTACTACTAATATCCAACCACAACAACAGAAACAACAATAACAGTCTAGCAGTACATGATCATAAATATGATAAGTCTACTCCCCACCATTGTAGCGGTTATAAATCCACTTTATGTTCGTACCCTCGGGTAGGAGCATAAATGTCTCTCTATGACCTTTGTCCAACAAAAATGTGATGGCAAAGTCATACAATTTCTCGTCCGCTAAAACGTCGGGGTATCCACTTAACCGCTCTAATGCCTGAGTAATAGTATAAGGATTGCTCTTCGGATGTCCCTGAATGCATCGACTGATGGTCCTTGAAGATTCTGCCAGATCTTCTAAGACGGAGCTGGTGGCACTTTTCTTTCCTTTCTTCCTCTTCCTAGCCGATGTGACCTCGAGGGGAGGTGGTGCAACATTATCCTCCTGGATGTCATGCTCCTCTTCGGACAACTCTCTCGTCGGTGGACTCGCGTGGATTATTCCTTAAGCTAGGAATGGTAGCATGACGTCCACAGGCAACTACTGAATCGAACATCGTCCTCAATCGTTCCTCTAACTCGGGGGGGATGCCATCATATCTGAACTTTTTGGCCGCTGGGATAACCTACAATATTATAACAAAAATTAGGAAGGGTAAATAGTATAACATAAAGTTAATTCAACATTTTTTAATAAATGAATATCTTCAATCTCTCGGTCCACCACTCGTCCGAAGCATTTATAGTCTTTGTAGTCGGATTCCAACCCAAACCAGTCTTATCACGTTTTAGCTCACTCCAAATTTTCCACTCCTTCAAATGATCTCATTTGTTCTTCATTTGAGCCTTATCATACTTTTTTCCAGTTTGTAGGTGGAATTTGGTAGTCACATTTACCCAGCCCTCTTTGCTAAAATGGGTTGTCGGTCGGTTACCAAGCTCTATTTCATGAATGCATATGTTGCAAAAAATCAGGACATCATTTGAATCCAATATAGCAGAGACACCACCGTCTTTCGCCTTACCCATCTTAAAAAAATATATAATTCTTAACTAAATACACAAGATATTAAATTCAAAACAGCTACAAACATACACACACACATACAAATACACATACACATATAACACACATATAACACAAACATACACACACATATAACACACACACACATATAACACACACATACACACAAAACTGAAAAAAAACACAAACACACATACACACGAAACTGAAAAAAACACAAACACACACATACACATAAAACACAAATATAACACAAACATACACACACATATAACACACACACATAAGACACATATAACACACACACATAAAACATATAACACAAACACACACATACATATAAAACACAAATATAACACAAATACACACACGTATAACACACACACACACATAAGACATACACATATAACAAACACACACACAAACACACACAAATTGAAAAATACACACACACATATAACATACACATATAACACACACAAACAACATATAACACAAATACAACACATACACACACACAAACAACAACATATAACACACACACACACACAAACAACATATAACACAAATATAACACACACATATAAATACACACACACACACAAACAACATATAACCCAAATACAGCACACACACACACATATACACAAACACACATATAACACAAACACAAACATACACACACACATACAAATACACACACACACATATAACACACACACAAATACAAATACACACACATACACACCAAAATTGAAAAATACACACACACACACATACACATATAACACAACATAAAACACAAATATAACACACACACATAACACACACACACACACACACACATACAAACACACACACATACACATATAACACAACATAAAACACAAATATAACACACACACACACACACACATATAACATACACACACATACAAACACACACACACATACACACCAAATTTGAAAAATACACACACACACATACACATATAACACACAAACACACAGACAAACACACACACACACAGACAAACACACACACACACACATACACATCAAAATTGAAAAATACACACACACGCATACACATATAACACAACATAAAACACAAATATAACACACACACATATAACACACACACATATAACACACACACACATACACACACACACACATACAAACACACACACACATACAAATACACATACAACATATAGCATACACATAACAAAACACACACACATTCATATAAGAAAACACACAAACACACACAAGCACACAAACAAACATATAAGAAAACACACACACACACACAAACAAATAAGAAAATACACACACACATACACACAAACACAAACAAAAACACACATAACCACACACACACACATTCATCCAATCATCACACAAACAAACACACATATAACACCATCATCATCACACCACACACACACATATAACAATCCCCAAAAAAATGACAAATAAAAGCTCTAAAAAATTTATAAAACCATAAAAATTGAAAAAGGGAGGAGATATACCTAATATTGGTAGCAGGGAACGAGAGAGGCGACGACGGCGTCGACTGTTGAAACTGGAGAGCCGGCGGCTTGCAGAAAGACCGGCGAGGAGAAGTGGCGGCGACAAGAGAGAAGCAATCTGGCGGCGTGAGTAGCTCCTATGGACGACTAGGGGCGGCATGACTGACGTATGTTGGAGACGAAAGTCTGCGTGACACGGGCGGCGAGGAGGGACGGAGAAATCGGCATCCACGACACGCGAGAAGGCGAAATGCGGGGGATAGGAAAACCTAACGCGGGTTCCGGTGCGGCTGGACTGGGGAGAAGAATCCCAGCTGCGCTATACAAAGAAACGGAGGTTATTAAAAACCTTCGTTTCAGTCCATCAGCAGCGCCAAACGCTGCTTACGCACATACCTCGGTTCCGTTCCTCCCGCATCGGAGGTAAAAAGCCGAACCAAAAGCACCCATAATGTCGAGATATATCGGCCTATATATCAGCTGATATATCGGCAAATATATCGATTGATAGCGGATATATCGGATGATATATTCCAAAATGATATTTTGTAAATAAAAATCGAAAACGTGACGTTTTGTTCATGAAACTTTTATGTCGGTGGGCAGGTCGAACATGTCGGAAGATATCCGCAACATTGGTTATGAGCAAGAAAACCCCACACTCGTGAATCCCAAGAAACAACTCAAAGAAGCTTTGAGTATGACTGATCCTGGTGTCAAGAAGTCCTCTATCGGGGACATGGATATCTCTACCTCTAGTTCCGGCGCGGAGGGGCTCTCCTTCTCTGAGACTTTATGAAGTGCATCGTTTGGAATTGTAACGGTGCTCGCAAGCTGGGTACCCAAGATCGACTTTTACGATTAGTTCGAGAGAAATGTGTTTCTATGGTTATTATTCCGTTGGAGACCAGAATTGGTGATGGGATTACCACTCGAATTCAAAGAGTGTTGGTTGACTATTGGATTCAGCTTTGCCTTCCTTCGGATGGCCTTTCGGGTAGCATTATGGTTTTTTGGACTGAGGAAGGTGTTACTGTGGAGTTCCATATTGAGAATGACCAAGTGGCGGTGGGGACCATCCGACCGGTCAATCAACCTCTGTGGGTCATTTGTGGTGCCTATGCCAAAGTGAATTATATTGGGTGGCGACCTCTCTGGCCCACTATCTCTGCTATTCTTTCTCAGGGGCTTCCCACTAATATCATTGGGGAATTCAACGTTATCTGCTCTGCGGAAGAATGTTGTGATTGTAAAGCCTTTAACTCATAAATTTTTGAAGAACATTTAAAAGTTTAAACTAAACGGGCCAACAAGATAAATTAAGCTTCCCTAATGATGATATGATTTAGGGGATGAGTACCAACTGCACCTTTATTTTATTATTCACCGTTTTCTTTCTCCAAATTTTTACTACAAGATTTGGCTTTGTCATTATGACTAAGTAGATTTGTTTTTGGCTTTGGTACCTAATTTGGCATCTAACTTAAGCTGGTTATTCTTAATTGATTGTTTCCCTTATATATTAGATTTGAGATTTACAAAATAATTTGAGCTTTATAGAGCTACCTGATATGGTAGTTCAGTTGGGCATTGTATGATTCGGTGGGTCTTTTCTTCTTAGCATAACTATTGGACCTTCTCTTTTCTTGGCTGGATTGCTTGGTTGAACCAATTGCTCTCTCTTAGCCGGCTGCAAGTGGTTAGATTAATTAAATGATCAATTATATATGCCATGCTCTTGGAAATAGGAGTATGAGTGGTGTAACATCCCAGAATTTTTAGGGTCCCTAGAAGTTTGATACCCTATTAAGTGAGCTAGTGAGCTGTAGTGGGTCCTAATGGCCCCTTAAGAGTGTGAGTGGAGCTCTAGTGTGCTCAGAGCACTGGTGTGACTCTATTCTTGTCCTAGGAGCTATGTGAGCTCAAATCACACCCCACGGAGCCTAGGATAGGCTAACTCAGACTTAGAGAAGATCACCCCACACTTCAAGACTTAAACTAGCTCAAGCTAGCCCAAGTAAGCTCCTCATGACCCTGGATTGTTCACCAACTCTAGTGAGACCCCAGACTGGCCCTAGAAGAGATAAGAGACTATTGGTGCTCACTGAGCCCGAATCAAGCTAGCAGAGATCCACATCATCCCTAGAACCCTAATTAGGCCCATTGTGACCCTGTTGAGCCCTTCTTGCCCTGATAAGATCCAATTAGCCTTGATGGACCCAGGATGGACTCATGTTGACCTAATTGAGGTCAACCACACCATGTTGACCACAATGATCTACCCTCAGGGGTTGTCTTAGTCAACCCTAGCTCAAATTGAGCATATGTGCACACCAAGGACTCAATGAGTGATCCAAGCCTCAACATGATCTGAGATTGACATCTTCGACCCCACATGACCCCCACATAATCATGGTGTCTGAGATTGGTCAACCCTGGAGGATTGAATTGGTCAAACCTTGACCCAAGAGTGGAAATTAAGAGTTGTCATGGTCTTTGATGAGAAGAAGAAGAAGAAGAGGAAGAAGAAGACGAAGAGGAAGAAGAAGAGGAAGAAGAAGAAGAAGAAGAAGAAGAAGAAGAGGCTCTCCCTCTCTATAAAACCCCTTGTTGGATGATAGGATCTCATCTCCACTCATTCCTGAACCCAAATGAATCAGATGCAGCCTCTACTGGTGGTCGGCGGTGACTGGAGGAGCAGGAGAAGTTTTCTCGGTGATCCCGTCACCACCATAGACCTCGGCATTCTTCAAGCCCATCCGGGTGCATATTGTTGTGAAATGAGAAAGTCTTGATCCCCAATGTGGAGACCTAGCATATAAATATATCTCAAAGACGAATAACTACAATCATGTTCAAACACCATACACGATATGTACAGAACATATAAAATACAATGATAATAATAACTCCAATACTCCCCCTCAAGCTGGAGCAAAGATGTCAATCATGCCCAGCTTGGAAATGGTCAAATCTGAACGAGTAGGGCCAACAGCTTTAGTGAAGGCGTCAGCAAGCTGGTTGGCCGAGGAGACTTAAGCTGGAAGAATAGTCCCAATACGAACGAGATCACGCAGAAAATGAACATCCATCTCGATTTGCTTGGTGCGCTCATGTAGCACCGAGTCCTGGGTAAGAAGGAGAGTTGATCTATTATCACAATAGAGGGTCGAGCCAGTAGCAAGGGATAGGCAGAGTTCAGTCAGCAGCGATCGGAGCCAAACCAACTCAATGACGATGTGGGCCATGGCGCGGTACTCTGATTCAGTCGACGAGCGAGATACGATGGGTTGTTTCTTACTCCGTCATGAGACAAGATGATCACCATGGAATACACAGAGACCTAACGTGGAGCGTCGATCGGGCAAAGAGCCAGCAAAATCAGCATCAGTGAAGCAGGAGAGACTGGAGGCAATATCAGCCTGATAGAAGAGCCCAAGACCAGGAGCGCGCTTAAGATAGCGAAGAACACGTCGAGCAGCCTCTAGATAAGATGTCGTGGGAGAATGCATAAAATGGCTCAAAACGCCCACTGAGAAGCTGATGTCAGGCCTAGTATTGGTCAAGTAGATCAAGCGGCCAACCAGACGCTGGTACTGAGAGGGGTCCGGTAGAGGATCACCAAATTCAGCATGAAGTCGATGGTTGGTATCCATAGGAGTACTCGCAAGACGACACCCAAGTAGACCCGTGTCCCCAAGAAGATCTAAGGTGTACTTGCGCAGCGATATGGAGATTCCCTGCCGTGAGCGAGCAACTTCAATCCCAAGGAAATAACAGAGGGGCCCAAGGTCTTTCACCTCAAAGGCTGAGCGTATTGTAGCTTTCACCTCAGAGATACCAGAAGGGTCATCCCCGGTGAGAATAATATCGTCTACGTAGACCAGGACAATGGCACGACGGCCCTCTGGAGTGGCATGAATGAAGCAAGAGTGATCTGCACGGCACTGAGTGAAGCCGGACTGAAGGACAACTGAGCTGAACCGTTCAAACCAGGCACACGGAGACTGCTTTAAGTCGTACAGAGATTTGTGCAGTCGGCATACTTTCCCCGAATACTCCCCCTTAAGAGCAAACCCTGGAGGCGGAGCCATGTAAACCTCCTCCTGTAAATCTCCGTGCAGGAAAGCATTTTTGACATCGAGCTGGTAGAGCGGCCACGCACGAGAGGCCGCAATCGAGAGCAGAAGGCAGACACTGGTCATCTTAGCCACGGGAGCAAACGTGGCACCAAACTCGTCTAGAGCCTGAGTAAAACCCTTGGCCACCAAACGAGCCTTATAGCGGTCAATGGTACAATTAGCAGAGTACTTCACAGTGTAGACCCATTTGCACCCAACTGTGCGTTTCCCGGGAGCAAGAGGAACCAGAGACCATGTCCCAGTATGACAGAGAGCAGACATCTCCTCCTCCATGGCCTGAACCCACCGTAGGTCAAGTAGAGCCTCGGCGGTCAAAGCTGGTAGGCGAACAGAATCAGCAGCAGCCACAAAAGCCTGGTAAGAGGGTGAGAAACACTGGTAGGAAACAACACTAGCCAACGGGTGCTCAGTAACAGAGGAACGAACACAAGTACGCTTGCCCTTGCGCAGGGCAATAGGTAATTCAACAGAAGAAGTAAGGGAGAGAGGCTCAAGAGAGGTACCTACGATCGGAAGAAGCTGCTGATCCGGGACTGGAGGAGAAGTGGGTGTACGCTGGTGACGAGAGTAAGTCAGCAGAACAGGCGGAGCAGCAGGTAGGACAGTGGCTGGTGATGGGGGAACAACAGGGAGAGGTTGCACAGCAGTAGGAAGCACAGGTGAAGGTAAATGAGCAGAACCTCCTCATGAAATGTCACATCCATAGAGTAAATAACACGGCGCAACCGAGGGTCATAGCATCAATAACCCTTAGTGGTAGTAGAGTAGCCGAGGAAGAGACAGCGGATGGCCTTGTCGTCGAGTTTAGTCCGAGAAGGATGACGATCGTGGACAAAACACACACAACCAAAGACCCGGAGAGGAATGGGAAAGGTGGAGACGGATGGATGGCTGAGGCTGTAGGGGGTAATGCCACTAAGAGGACGAGAGGGAGTCCTATTAGTAAGGAAAGTTGTTGTAAGAAGAGCGGCGCTCCAATAGGACTTAGGGACATTCATTCCCCGAAGAAGACAACGAACAGAGTCTAAAAGGTGGCGATTTTTGCGTTCGGCCACCCCATTCTGCTCGGGGGTACCAGGGCAAGAAAATTGGTGTAGAGTGCCCTCATTCCGAAGAAAGAGATCAAAAGGACGAGAAGTGTATTCACCTCCATTGTCAGAGCGGAGGATATGAAAAGACATGTCATGTTGGGTCTGTATCATACGAGAAAATTGAGAATAGACAGATAGGACCTCAGATTTATGTTTTAGGAGATAAGCCCATAAGCAAGGAAAATAGTCATCAATAAAAGTCACAAAATATGAGAAACCATCAAATGATACAATAGGGTCAGGGCCCCATACATCAGAATGCACCAACTCAAAACAAGAAGTAGCACGACTAACAGAAGGAACATATGTGATGCGTGTGTGTTTCGACAGCTCACATACATCACAGCGAAAAGGAAAAACAAAAGACACATCGGGACAAACAGACAACATCCGTTGAGGGCTAGCATGGCCGAGACGTGTGTGCCAAAGCGAATTGGACGGCAAAACATGGGAAACAGCAGAAGAGGTAGGCGGGCATGTGTCGGTGGTGGTGGTAGCAGCATTGAGAGAAGGTAGCTCCAGGTAGTACATCCCACTCCTCTCATATCCCGTACCAATAGTCCTCCAGGATCTCAGATCCTGAAAAACACAATGATCAGAAAAGAAAGTTACTGAGCAGTTTAAAGAGCGGGTAATACTACTAACAGATATTAGGTTGAGAGCCAACTGAGGTACAAGAAGAACAGAGTCAAGAGAGAAAGAAGAAGAGAGAAGGACGGTGCCCCGGCTGAGCACAGGGGTAACCGAGCCATCAGCAAGGTGCACATCCCGGTGAGAACAGGGGACAACTTGAAGCAGACGGGAGGACGTACCAGTCATATGATCGGTTGCACCAGAATCAATCACCCAGGGTGACGAATCCTGGTCAACCGTGGTCACGGAGCAAGCAAATGGAGTACCTGAGGAAGAAGAAACAGTGGAAGCAGAGGCAGTAGTGGAAGGTTGAGACTGCTGGAACTGCTGAAACTGGGTCATCATGTGCTGAAGTCAGAGGAGTTGGCACCCAAAGTGTGCTCGACGTGCTCGGAAGACTCGGCAGAGGCAATAGTGTGTCTGGGGATACTACCAGGAGTGGTACACTCAAAGCCCCTCAGGTGGGGGAATAGCTGATAGCAGCGACTGCAGTCATGATACAGACGCCCACAGTGAGCGCAAGGGCCACGAGGACCCGCGGAGCCACGACCACCAGAAGAGCCACGACCGCCAGATCGACAACCTCGGTTCCGAGAGCTGGAGGTGGGAAGGCGGTAAGAAGCGGCAAGGGCCATCTGCTCAGGAGGAAGAGAGGAGGTAGCACGAGCGTCGGAAAGACTAGAGTGCCTCTGCATACGTTTATCATGCTCTGCAACAATGGAATAGGCCTCAAGAAGATTTGGCAAAGGTGACATCCCCACAATCTGAGCACGGGTAGACTCATATTCAGGGCGAAGCCCAATCCAGAACTGGTATATGAGTATATCTCCCGTCATTGTCGCTGTTTCCGAATAAGTATGATATCATTGGGGGACTCCAGGGCACTGAGAGGCTCAAGATCGTTATGCTCAAGAAAACGATCCTGAAGGTAAGTGAAGTACTCCTGAACGGAACGCTCCCCCTGAGTGGCGGAGGCGATATTCTGAAAGATGCCAAAAATCTGAGCATCAACACGTGTGCCCAAAGTTGCGCTGGAGAGCAGACCAAAGCTCGGAGATGTCCTCAAAGCGCATGAACTGACGGAAGATGTGAGGCTCCATTGAGCACTGAATCCATCCAAGAACCATGTACTTTTTCGTCGACCACTTGACTAATTCCTTTTTCTTGGCATCCTTGTCTGTCGGTTTAGGCATAGGAGGGTCGCCGGTCAGCCATGAAAGCTTATTCCGGCCGGCTAGAGCTAGGGATCCGACAGGAATAGGCGGAGAAACAGCACAGGGATCCGACGGCTAGGAGGCCAGGCAGCGGCGGGACTGCGGAAACCTGCGGACGGGACTGCGGAAACATACGGCTGCGGGAATTGGCGACGGAAACGTCGATTTGCGGATGACTTGTGGACGATGGAGCGCCCAATTGCAGACGAGAAGCGCCAACTTGCGGACGATTACGGGAATCCTGCGGAAACCTACGGACGATGACGATGACGGGAATCGACTGCGGAAACCAACGGACCGGGCGAAGATGGGAACGCCGATCAGAAGGGAGTCACGATTGGGGAAGGCACGGGGGAACACGAAACCCTATTTCGCTCTAATACCATGTTGTGAAATGAGAAAGTCTTGATCTCCAATGTGGAGACCTAGCATATAAATATATCTCAAAGACGAATAATTACAATCATGCCCAAACACCATACACGATATTTACATAACATATAAAATACAATAATAATAATAATAATAATAACTCCAATACATATTCCTTCCTCTTCTTCAATGTTTGGGTGAAAGAAAGTTTGTGGTCGTGTGCTATAATTGTGTAGTTTTTGAAGCGGTTAATGTTGAAATTTAAGGTTGTGTGGGAGTGTTTTTTAAAGGGTAAATGGGTATTTGGCAATCCTTGATGGTAGAGGATATTATTTGTATTGAAACTGGGATATTGCTTTTAAAATTCAAGGTTGTCTGGGAGTGTTTTTTAAAGGGTTAATGTGTCTTTGGCAATCCTTGATGGTTGCTGATATATAGGAAGCACCGGTACGGGTACGATACGTATCCGGTACGGCGGTACACCAAAATTTAATAAATAAGGATACGGGTGTTGCGGGATACGTTGTATTAAATATAATAAATCTATATGCATAATCTCACAAATGCAATTACAAGTCCTCAAAATAATAAAACATCAAGCATAATTGCATAAATCACCAATTGAAGTATAAATTCATAGTTAATGCAATATAATATGAAGTTCTTAAACATAAAATATTCATAATCATTTCAAATTTAAAGATGTTTATCAATCATTTTCTTCTTCTTCTTCCCCATTATTGGAGATTAACGCATCTTCAACTTCTGGTTCGTCTAAAGACAAGTAAGCAACATATTAAACATAGAAAAATTCATGTTAAACAAGTAAAAACAATACCAATCTGAAACATCTAATCTTTAAATATATAGTAAAAAAACAAAATGATAAAATTTAAATCAAACTCTTTATAGTTTAAACAAAAAAAGATACTTAAATCTGAAGTACATTTTGTTACTATAATAAATAAGCATCGCTAGTTTCATTTCTGGGTAATTTTTTATTTTTAAAAGACACACAGAAGTCTTTTGTTTACTTCAGAAAAACACTCTTATTACAATATGCAGAACAATCTACCAAGTCCAAGTGTATCTACAGACTAAATAACAGGTGTATCCGTGAGTATCGGGTACATACCGGTATCGGATACGTATCCGGTACGGATACGTGACCCTCAAGGAAGTTTCGGCGCTTCATATTATGTCTGTTGAAACTGGGAAATTGCTTTTAAATGTGTTATATGGGGGGGTTGAAGACAGTTTCAGCCATTTTAAAATGCAGAATTATACTTTTATTCTTTCTCTTTTCCATTCCACATTCTAAGCTTCGTCTCCTCTCTTAACTCCTTCAAACTTAAATGGTTTGAGAGCTCATCATTTTGAGCAAAAGCTTTTGGTTTTCCGATTTTTCCACTCGGCAGGATATTCTCTTTTCTCTCGTGTCGCAACTCGCGTAAGATTTTCATGTCCCTCAGAAAATAATATAACTTGTGACTTACAGAGCCTTGCTTTACGCTTGAGATGGCCTCCGGAAATGACATGAACGTCGACCTGAGGAAAACAAAGGAAAATAAAAAGTGAATGTGAGTTCTTATTTCTTTAATTTATGCATTATTTCAAATGCTTACTTTTTAGTTATAGAAAATACAGATTTGAGGGGAAAAATATCATTTCATGCATAAAAAGTACACATGTATGTGAATGTTTTCTGATATTGCACTCAACATGTTTAAAGCTTTCAGTTTTCTCAACTTTTGAATTTTATGCATGGATTTTCAGTTTTCTCAACTTTTGAATTTTATGCACGAATTTTCAATTTTCTCAACAAATACGATTGGTACAAAGAATCCATTTTTATTGCCCAGTTAAGAATTTTACTGTTGCCCTCCCTGTCACATAGCATATAACAGTAGGTCCGACCGGGACCCCACGCCATATGAAATGAACAGAAGAGCGTGTTACTAAAATTAGTGTTAAACAGTTAAAAACTATAACTATCTCAGCATCAGAGTCTCAACACGGAAGCATAATTATTTTCATTTAAAACCAGTTTATAACAAGTCCACTTTACTACTAGGAATGAAATACAACAAGAGTTATTTAAATGAGTTTGTTTACATCATCTAAGTGGCTTCCAAACATCGGCACGCAGGTCGGCCACACATGAACATAAGTAAACAAAAGCTTTGGCCTTCAAGGGCCAGCACAGCACAGCAGCAACGGCTTCAGCCCGCTATCTCCCGCTAGTCTCACCGGGACCTGTATAAGCAAATCCACCAATTGGTGGGAAAACAAGCAACCAGTCAGCTTTAGCTGACCAAGATTTATAACGACCCCGCCCCAACACTCGGGGCGGCGGTGCTCCTTCCCTGCAAGTAAGAGTCAGCAGCATATATATATCCGCAAACAACACCAACGGAGGCAAACCAAGCCACCCACTTCGTGCTCTCAAGGCATACTTTGGCATACTCCCTGAGTTACGTCCTTACGCTAAGTCCTATTTCAACTTAGACAAACAAATTGAGCTAGCCCGTAACCGAAGTTACGGCACTCTTCCATAGCCCGGTGCAACGAGGAGCGACCTCTTCACCACCACTATGTGGGGTTCGGCTCAGATATACCCGTGCTCAATCATCGTAGTATACACGATACAGGTAAGCTTCACCCAATACCCATTTCTTAAAGCTGGGTTTTGCAAGTTCCACAGCTTCTCCTGCTACCTATCCAGTCTACAGGAATTTGGGTAGCACGGAAACATACAGTCTTTTTGCTGGGCGCTAGCGCCGGCGCTAACGCTAGCGCCCGGCGCTAGCAACAGAATTTAGTACTGTCCGGCACTGGTAACAGAAATCTGTACTGCTACCTCTGGGAAAAACTCCTCCAGATACAACACTAGTAGCTCACCTGGAGCTACCGCCGGCGCTACCGCTAGCGCCCGGCGTTAGTAACAGAACTTAGTTCTGCTACGATATATCGGGCACAGCCTGGGAAACACCTCCAGGTCCTATTTTATGTACAATAACAGTCACATGACCCGAATCACAGCATGTACACAAGATGAAAATAAAAGAAAGAAAAGTAATCTACCCTTAACGTCATCGTTCAACAGAAAAGAACGAAAAAGAACATAAAAGAAGCAAAAATGAAGAAAAAAGAACCAAAAAGAACAAAAAAAGAAAAGAAAATGAAAAGAAGCAAAATTAGCGTAACCAACAATTTTAGAACATAATGGTAATGTAAATGTGACTGAAAGAATTAAATGGAGAAAATAAGAAGCAAATTAAAAGAATTATATATTATTTCTTTTAGTATTCCAGCAATTACTTTTAAAGTATTTTCGCTTTAATTACTGTGCATTTATTTCAGTCAACAGTTCATTATTACGTTATATGCACTTCAATTAACATATAAATGCACTTTCAGTACTAATCCCTTTGAATTGTACGTTAGTTAAAGAGGTAAGAATTAACTGAATCTGTATGACTGGCGGGATTTAACCCTTATCATTTTAAGACAAGGAAGAAGAGGAGTCTAGCAGGTTGTCAGAGGAGGGAAAGAAGATGCTCCGAGAGAAGAAATACCAGTTGTGACTTAAAATAGTTGTTGTGACCGAGTTTATAGAACGGCATAGGAAGATCTGTCAGGATGAGAGTTATCCGCATAATAGTATTTGTTTTATTTGGATCTGAGTTAGATGGTCTAGTGGTGAGGGAAGAGTTTTTGGGGAGAGCCGGACAGGATTTGTGAAGTTCATGGGTAGGACTAGTGATTTTGGGCATCTCTACTCTTATGTGAAATCCTGTCGAATTATGTATAAGTTGGACATGTAGTTATATGGATATTGACGGACATTGTAAGAAGTTGTTATGTACATTATATATATATATATATATATCTTTATCATATATAAAGAAGTATCAAACCCATGAATTCTAAAGCCGTTGAAATGATTACGGCCGTCGAATCTGGCATGATATTTCATCAGCCGTCGGATCAAACCGCTCCCTCTCTCTCCACTTTTTCATAGGTCTCCTAAACCTACTATGGGGTGACCTAAAACTATGAAGTGTAGAGTACCCTACAACATGAAATTACGATTTTACCCCTAAATTTATTGAAAAAGATGTGTCATATGACCCGTTTTTTAATCTCACAAAAATTGTCAATGTTGAGATTTGAACTCAGGTTTCCACTATGTTAAGCAAAGATGACAACCATCATACCATATGGTTTTTGTTGAACAAAATTGAATTAAGTTTTATATATACGTATATAAATATAGATCGCCCCCACCGAACGTCATCACCTGCTGAATGTCGCCCCCGCCGAATGTCGCCCCCGCCGAATGTCGCCCCCGCCGAATGTCGCCCCCGCCGAATGTCGCCCCCGCCGAATGTCGCCTCCCCTGCCGAATGTCGCTGCCCCTGCCGAATGTCGCCGCCCCTGCCGAATGTCGCCCACGTTGAATGTCACCGCCCTTGTCGAATGTCGCCGGCCTTGCTGAATGTCGCCGACGTTGCCGAATGTCGCCGCCCGTACGAGGGGCCCCCAATATGTTAAACAAATAGTTTGGAGTAGATGAGTTAATCTGATCCATCCAATATGTGCTAAACTTTTAATCTCAACCTTTAAATAAAGAGAGAGAAAGAAATAGTGAGGAGAGAGGAGGAAAACTTTATAGCCCTCATATCCATACATGAGAGAGGGAGAGAGAGGAGGGAGAGAGAGGGGGAGAGGGAGAGGGAGAGGGAGAGAGGGAGAGAGGGGGAGAAACTGCGGTGGAAATGAAGAAAGAGAGAGGGAGAGAGTGAGTGGAAGAGGACAAGAGGGAGAGGAAGAGAGAGAGGACAGGAGGGAGAGAGAGCTGGAGGGATATGGAGAGAGAGAGGGAGAGAGAAATTTATTTTTTAGGTAACAATGTAAATTTTTTTACAAAATAAAAATAGTAATTTTTATTCATATTTTTTTACAATCATTTTAAGTACTCATATGTATATGTTTTGAATAAAATTTGTAAAAATACAATTACGTTATAAAAAATATAATGAAATTGATTTGACAATTATTAAAGTTGTATTTTGCGGCCCGCTCGAGGGCGGGCGCGGCCGCCTCGAGCGCGGCCGCGGCCCGCTCGACCGTCGCCGCGTGTGCGTGTGAGCGTGTAACAAACTGAAAATATTAAATAAAATATTTAAATTGTGGTAGTCTAGAGGGTTGTTACAATTAAGTGGCATTAGAGCTACGTTTGCGATGTTTGGATGTCAGAACCAAAAGGATATATAGTTTGCTTGGATAAATCTTGCATAGGATCGACTCACGTTGATATTAATGTTGCATTTAATTACAACGAGAATTTCTTCGGTTATATACAAGTTCGAGAAGTCATCAGGAACCGGAGGAAAGTACGTCGATGGAGAGTGGTGGCGCACATGAACAGAGTGTGCAAGTATTTGAATTAGCTCGAGCATTGACAGATGCGATAAAGATGTTCAAGGAAGGTGTTGGACCGACTCCTGCAAACTCTGTTGCTCAGCCCTAAATGCAGATCGATTTTTATCTCATCACAGGTGCACATGAAATATATGTCGACATAGCCTTAACAATTCAAACAGTGTCGAAACGCAAGCACTCGATCGAAATCAAGTACAAACTAACTACCTAGACACGTATTCGTGGGGTAGCTAAGCCCGCGGGCACCACCGTCGTGGCCAAATGATGGCAGTGGCGCGTCCTGGACACTTTTAGAGTATTTAAGCACAATCATCACTAGGCCTTACGTACGGCTGTCCGAGTCTGTACTCAATCTTCGCGCATACTGGTAGAACAAACAAAAGAACCGAGGTATAGCTCAGGTCAAACTCCAGGTGGTTAACACCTACACAAACAACAAACTAGGCTAAGGCGTACGTTGTTGTTCGACCATAACACTATCCTATAGTCGATGTACTAACCCTCCGGAGTATGCCACTGGTTGAGCTAGCGACCGCCACATACATTCACACACATTATCCTTTCATACAAGCAGAGTTACATACAATGTAGGGCACCAACTAGGGGAGGCGAACAACTCGCTACCCTACCCAACCAAAACACTACACAAACCTCACTTCTGCTAAATTCATATGACCAGTAAGTGGTTATGTATAATCATATGCTTTAAGTGCAGTAAACGCCTCAGATTAGGGATCCTAGTCACTTCCCAGACCTAGAATAGGATATGGGTTAGCCACCTCATATGGTTAGCGGCACGGCCACGATTTAACATACATCATGTCGTTGATAATTTATCTTAAAGTGGATAATGCTAACGGCGTTTGTTCAGTCATTCTACCCTAAGACGACTAAGCATTTCGCAGACTAGGAATCTGCACTGTCGAAGACCTCCACCGCAAGCTCCATGACTGCCACTAATGCACGATCGTCGTTGATTCCATTACATGATCATTGGATTTACTTAAACACTTCTAGGGTCAATATTTTAGATCTAACCAAGGGTTTGGAATTGTCTGCCTCATACGCATCAATTGCTGGTGGATGTGACTATGACCTATAAGGCATCGAGCCGTTACTAAAATATTATTGAAATCGGCGATGCGTCCTTGATTTGACAATTCTACCATAAATCCAAACTATGTAATGACGTGCTCGATTCCATCATCGTCGTAAGTCATTGTTGCAAGCTTCACTGCTTATTTTCATCGCACGATCACAGCGAGTTTCATCACGAGATCCACCATCAATCTCACCGCATAATTTAATATTATTTATCGATGCGAGAGCGTTGTTATTTTGATCGCGCACATCGTTATCATTTATTGATTATTGACAGCCATTATTGGATCGTGTGCATCAATATTATTTACTGTCGCGCGAATGTCGTTATTTCGACCGCACGCGCATCAATATTATTTGTCGTCGCGCAATCGTCGATGTTTCGATCGCGCGCGCATTAATATTTATTTACCTACGCGCGATCGTCCATATTTCAATCGCGCGGGCATTAATACAATTTGACCTCGCGCGATCGTGGGTGTTTCGACCGCGCGCGCAATAATATTTATTTATCACCGTGTCGCACCCCGAGACTCGCAGAGGGGTCGTACGGACCCACTCAAAATGATCTGCGGCCACGCCGAGCACGACTACGCACGTGTGTCCGCGGGTCGCCGGAAAAAACAGAGCCTTTGCGAGAAGGTTTTAACAATTGAAAACCTAAGATCTATGCGGAGGTAGGGGTCGAGGAAGAACGCACCGGGTGTCCGTGCATGCTACCCAATAGCCGCGTATGCGGCATTTATGCGACGCTCCCGGCCATAGTCGAGATCTTAAAGTCAGAGGCCGGATTTGGTGAAGACGATGTTCGATCTCTTGAAATCGGAGTGGCTGGATCTTGAATCTTGAAGGTGGTGGTTGGAGTTCGCGTAGCTGTACGTGGAAAATTCGTCGGAGAAAATGTCACCGGAGCTAGGAGAGAAAGGGGCTGCTCGGTTTGAGAAGTTGGAGGGCATTTGGAGCTCAAGTAAAGAGGAGTTGTGGGAGATCTCGCCGAAGCTTGGTCAGTTTGGGGGAGATCGCCGGCCAGAGGAGTGGAAAGGTGGTTGTCGTGAGCTTATGGTGACCGAAGTTCGAGAGAGAGGGAGGATGTCGGCTATGGCTGTAGAGAGAGAGAGAGGGAGGAGCTCGGATCTAGAAGATATGGAGAGCTTGGCCATGGATGTTGTAGAGAGATCGAGATCGAGATCTGAGAGAGTGAAATGGAGATTTCTGTGAGAGAGTGGAGAGGTGGAGGAGCTTCGCCAGAGTAAAGGCTTGCAGGAGGAGAGCTACTCGGCCATGGGAGAGGTGGTCGAAGCTTGGTCAGCCATGGAGGTGGAGTTGGACTGGACGGTGGGAGCTCGAGGAGGGAGATGGTCAGCCGTGGAGGTGGATTACGCCATGGTTGCTTGGAGGGATGCTCGGAGGCAGAGGCTGGAGAAGAGCTGGGCTCAGCTAGGTTTGCGTCGAGTTGTCATGGGGAAGATGACGGCGCAGTTGATCGGGTGAAAGGGGAGGTGAACAGCAACATTTGGTTTAGATATCGCGTGTGTGTGTGAAATTACTACTATTATTATTATTCAACTTTTATTTATTATATTCAAACGTCCGTATCTCACTCTAGAGGACTCGAAAATTGTCCCAGAAGAGCTCATTACGACCGTCCCGTCGATACGCACCCATCGAAACGATCTGAGGTCAATTCCGAGTTTGAATGCCCATTTTACGATCGCCGAAGCATTTACGGCCTAATTTTGCGTCGCCTTAAAACTCGTCGAACAGCGTCGGAATTTCAAACGGGCGACTTCGTTGGACTCATATCATCATTACGAGTCCAACAAAACTGATAGTGGTCTATTCCGAGGTTGTTTGTTTGATTGCACATTTTTGGGTCGTTGACGTTATTTTTATATCGCATCCATGTTATATTTTGGCTGATTCTCATCGGAATCGAGTGCGGACAGTTTTGTTGGACTCGTATGGGCTTCACAAGTCTAACAAAATTGACTGAGGTGAATTCTGAGGTTGTTTGCTCGATTTCACCATCATGGATATAAACATTATTCGCAAACGCGTCCGAATGACAAATTCTCTGATACTTATCGGAGTCGAGCGCGAGCAGTTTTGTTGAACTCGTATTGGCTTCACGAGTCTAACAAAATTGACTCAGGTGAATTCTGAGACCGTTTGCTCAATTTCCCTTTTAAATAATTTTGTTACTTAAGGTGCGTCGACACGACAGATTTTCTGATACTCATCCGAATTAAGTGTGGTCGACTCCGTTGGACTCATATCAGCTTTACGAGACTAACAAAACCAACTAAGGTCGATTATGAGGTCATTTGCACAAAATTCATATTTGAGGCGTCACGTAGCTCGAGACGACCCTTTTTGGCCAACTTCATATATATGCATCGAATGCGATGAAACAAACGTCGTTGACTTCATATTGGTCTTACGAGTGTAACATCACTGACCAGAGTCCATTCTGAACACATTTGCTCAAAAAGTCTGTTTTAGTCATTGTAGCTCGAAATTCGGAGTAAACCAATTGCAATTGGTTCACCGGACCAACAAGGTCACTCTGGTCTCAAATGGGCTCACCAAAAGAGGTCGATTGAACCGGTTAGGTCCCATAGGTGGCTCAATTGACTAGGTCAGAATTTTGGGATGTTACAAATCCAATAAAACAAAGACAATTTTTGTCCCCGAAAATCTGGAAGTAGGGGGTTTCCAGATGAGAGTAAAACATACTCTTCATAGACAGTTATGGATACTTCACACACAACAATTTCAAACTTGTATAAACATTCTCAATCGTTACAATTCATACATGAAATCTAGATTGTATGAGCGCTCTTATCTTGTAAAGTCATACGAACTAATAATAACACTCACTGTTTCAATAGTAACTACATCGGTCTAAGCTGATTAAATTGTGATATAATTTCAGTCACATAAAACACTTGAAGGTATTCCGCGAGGACGTGGTGTGTACGCAGCATGCAGGCTACTCATTTATAAAACCACGATGCATCAAGCTACCACTACCAACCTCTCTATCAAAGCACAGGTTCCATGAACCAACGAAACTGCCAAACCACTAACTTGTTTACACCTTGCAGGCCTGGATCTTCAAAACACTGGATCCCTACTGCAAGTACCATCAATGATTGCCCTGCATCAATATTTTTCATGTCTTCCATGAGTCTCCAACGCACGTCCTCGATAACCTTATTTAGTTTACAATATCATTATATTATATACGCAGAGCAGTGCGTCATCAAAACTATTGTGAATTCATGAGAAATAGAAACTAAATTGAAAATATCAACATTCGTCTCTAACAATATATCGGAGAAAGTGGATAAGCCAACCAGGATTCTATCAGGATTTAGTGTATACATGAAACATCTTGATTAGTGTCTACTCATAACAAAACCACATCTTAAAGAGTCTGACGTACATCTCGTGACTTCACATGGTTTGAGAATTTCTCCTCATTTTTATAATGTAATTGTATGAATTTGTTAACTTAACAAATCACGTTGCAAAATCTTAGCACTATGAGTGCTAGGGGTGTGCAAAAATAACCGAAGAACCGAGAACCGGACCGGAACCGAACCGAACCAAATGGTTTGGGTTGGTTCCAAATAGGTTCGGTTTGGGTCGGTTCCAAATAGGTTCGGTTCGGGTCCGGTTCTCATAATACCAGAACCGAAAATTCGGTTCGATTTCTGGTTCCAAGGGTCGGGTACCCAGAACCGACCCGAGAACCGACTATCAATGCTAAAGAAAGTATTTTGAGACAACGGTTATAGTCGCACTGCTTAATAGGCGAAAATAATTGAGAATATAGTCGTATTGCTAAAGAAAATAGTTGTTGTACTTATGTAGTTCTATGACTTCAAATTATAAAGAGTTTATTCAATTATTTTGAGACATTGATAATGTATTACAAAGAATCATGAGTTTGAAGAGCCATTTTTTTAATCATTTCGATACATAGGTAGAACCGAGAACCGAACCGGAACTGAACCGAAGCAAACGGTTCGGATCTGGTTCTATATTTTAGGACCATGGGTCGGTTCCGGTTCCAAAAGTTTGGAACCGAACCTATATGGGTCGGTGCTTGATTTTGGGTGGAACCGAACCGAACCGATCTGAGTTGCACCCCTAATGAGTGTTATAATTTTTGAACCATTTATCCTTAATTTGCCACTTTTGTAAACATACATCTTTAATCAACAATCAAATACAACTCCCACTTAACAAATTTCTCAGGCGTCCCCTTAAAGTTTGACATGTGGTCATCAAACCGACCAATGATCACTGAGAGGTACTACAACACTACTGATAGGGTTTAGGTTTTTATTCAACTACACCCTCGATCTAAAAATTAAGTAGTTTAAAACAGTTAGTTGAATTAACTGATTATGGTATTATCCCTTAAGTGTTTGTTCGGCAAAAGAAAAAAGTAACTTAAGTGAATCAATGTTCTACATAACTAAACCACCAGAGAACAATATCATCAGGATGTTTGTTGTGTAGTCAGTGCACTAACAACACAACGAAGGTTTTTGGTGGGCAAATCAAATTATTGATTATAATGAATATACTTCATCATTAAATTATTTAACTTCAAAATTCCCCAATAAAACAAAGAGGAATCAACCCGGGGTATAGAGATGATAATTTTCTTTCCTCCAAGGAGCACACGGGTTTGTAAGATGCTTAACTCCCAATAAAACAAAGAGGCACAAATCCGGGGTCAAACGAAGGTGAACGAATTCAGATTCGTTGAGGGTGTGCGCAGAAGGGTCAAAAATATTTATGAAGACTATCACCATCCAACCTTCAGGTAAACGAAATAGCATGCTACCACCCTTGAAAGAATGTTTTGGGGTATAAATGTTTAACCCTTACTCCATAACACCTGAGCGAACACACACCGCTATGAAAAGCATTATTCTCAAAAATACGGTGGTCATTTACGTCGAGATTATCCAATTATAATAAACTTGTGTCTAGAATGTCTAAAGTTATGCAAGTTGATGTTTACTAAACTAGGTTGGATGTCATATCCTAGTTGTTCTCATGTCTAAGTTGTCTAGAGTTATGTTAATTGAAGTTTACTAAACTATGTTGGTCGTCATATCCAAGTTGTTCTCATGTCTAAGTTGTCTAGAGTTATGCTAATTGAAATTTACTAAACTACGTTGGTTGTCATAACCTAGTTGTTATCATGTCTAAGTTATCTAAAGTTGAAAATTCTCTATTGATTTTCTACGTTTTTTAGACTTGTACATTAAGTTGTGCTTATTTTCTGTCTTTAATTGTCCTTCGGGTCCACCACCGCTTCCGCTGCATTGGTTCGTCCTGAACCAAGCAACAATAAAGAGTGGGAAAGAAGGTATTTATGTGATTACTACTGGCTCAAGCAATCGATTTTGCCTCTGTTATTCCTTTGTAAGACCCCCTTCGAAACTTGGCACGACCAGGGGATCTTATCGCACATCACCGTCAATCCATAGCAAAGAAGGGAATAACGGAAGAGTAGAGGTATGAACGTCTCAACCCTCTCTCATCATTCTCTTCCAAGTTACGAACCGACAATGGTGCTAAGCAAACAACCATCAAACCCCAACCAGGATACGTTATAAGTAGTAGCGGAAGAAGTACTAGCAGAAGACTAGTGGCCACGTAGTAGAGCACAGAAATATATGAGTAAATAAAGACAGAACAGAAATAGCCACAACAATGACACGATGGCCCCACAGTCCAAGTACAGCAGTCTAGAAAATCCGGGGGCTTACAAGTAACATGTCAAGCCGGATGAAAGATGATATAATAAGTGTTGTAAATATGTAAATCTAATGAGCTAACTATATGACTGATGATGTTGCCGATGGTAGCAACGATCATCATCATGCCTTTTATCTCCACGCCAAGTCCACGTCGAGTCCACGTCGAGTCCACGTCGAGTCCACGTCGAGTCCACGTCGAGTCCACGTCGAGTCCACGTCGAGTCCACGTCGAGTCCACGTCGAGTCCACGTCGAGTCCACGTCGAGTCCACGTCGAGTCCACGTCGAGTCCACGTCGAGTCCACGTCGAGTCCACGTCGAGTCCACGTCGAGTCCACGTCGAGTCCACGTCGAGTCCACGTCGAGTCCACGTCGAGTCCACGTCGAGTCCACGTCGAGTCCACGTCGAGTCCACGTCGAGTCCACGTCGAGTCCACGTCGAGTCCACGTCGAGTCCACGTCGAGTCCACGTCGAGTCCACGTCGAGTCCACGTCGAGTCCACGTCGAGTCCACGTCGAGTCCACGTCGAGTCCACGTCGAGTCCACGTCGCGTCCACGTAGAGTCCACGTCATAGCTCTGGAAACACTCACGGTTTCGGTTACGCCGGCATAGGCAGAGTCCCCGCCTAAAATGATAAGCGCGAACGCTTCAGTCAAACTAGACTTAGTGGTTCTTCCCACTCCCCCCAAAGCCCTAACGCTTAAGGGAGGGAAATATCACGCTGCAGGAAGTGACAGAAGGTATACTATGCAAGTATAGCAGACGAGTATAAGTATGGTAATAATATAAGTACAACTAGCAGATTATCATAATGGGTCCATAATAAGTTGAACACTGATTAAAACCTACTGTTTCGAACCTAGCGGTGTCCACACTCCTCACACACCCAACGTGGCTATGCTAAAACAGTATGAAACGTATTATCATCTAAGAGCAGTACTAGTAAAAGAATAAACTCCACCGGGATTAACATCATCATCACAGGTGCAAATGAAATCTATGTCGACATAGCCTTAACTATTCAAACAGTGTCGAGACACAAGAACTCGATCGAAATCAAGTACAAACTAACGACTAGGACACTTATTCATGGGGTAGCTAGCCCACATGCACCGCCGTCGTGGCCAAATGGTGGCAGTGGCATGTCCTGGCCACTTCTAGGTTATTTAAGCACAATCATCCCTAGGCCTTACGTGCGGTTGTCCGACCCTGCACACATTCTTCGGCCATACTGGCGGAACAAACAAAAGAACTGAGGCATAGCTCAGGTCGAACTCCAGGTGGCTAACACCTACACAAACAACAAACTAGGCTAGGGTGTACGTTGTTGTTCGATCATGACGTTATCCTAGAGTCATTGTCCTAACTCTCTGGAGTGTGCCACCGGTAGAGTCAGCGACCCGCCACATACATTCACGCACATTATCTTTTCATACAAACAGAGTTACATACAATGTAGGGTACCAACTAGGGCAGGCGAACAACTCGCTACTCTACCCAATCAAAACAATACACAAACCTCACATCTGCTAAATTTATAGAACCAGTAAGTGGTTATGTATAATCATATGTTTTAAGTGGGGTAAACGCCTCAGATTAGAGATCCTAGTCACTTCCCAGACCTAGAATAGGATTTGGGTTAGCCACCTCATATGGTTGGCGGCGCGGCCATGATTTAACATACATCATGTCGTTGATAATTTATCTTGAAGTGGATAATGCTAACAGCGTCTGTTCAGTCATTCTACCATATGTCGACTGAGCATTCCGCAGACTGGGAATCTTCACCGTCGAAGGTCTCCACCGCAAGCTCCATGACTACTACCAATGCACGATCGTCGTTGATTCCATCACACGATCATTGGACTTACTTAAATACTTCTAGGGTCAATATCTTGGATCTAATCAAGGGTTTGGAATTGTCTGCCTCATACGCATCACTTGCCGGTGGATGCGGCTATGACCTATAAGGCATCGAGCAGTTACTAAAATATTATTGAAATCGGCAATGCGTCCTTGATTTGACAATTTTACCCTAAATCCAAACTATGTAATGACGTGCTCGATTCCATCATCGTCGTAAGTCTTTACTGCAAGCTCCATTGCTTATTTCCATCGCACGATCACCGCGGGTTTCATCACGAGATCCAACATCGATCTCACCGCACAATTTAATATTATTTATCGACGAGTTAGCGTTATTATTTTGATCGTGTGCATCGTTATCATTTATTGACGTGTGACCGCCATTATTGGATCGGGCGCATCAATATTATTTATCGTAGCGCGATCGTCGTTATTTCGACCATGCGCGCACCAATATTATTTGCCGCCGCGCGATCGTCATTATTTCGACCGCGCGCGCATTAATACATATTTACCATTGTGCGATCGTCGATATTTCAACAGCGCGCGCATCAATATTATTTGTCGTTGCGCGATCTCGTTGTTTCGACCGCGCGCGCAATAATATTTATCTATCGTCGTGTCGCACCCTGAGACTCGCGAAGAGGGGTCGCAATGACCCACTCAAAATGATCTGCGGCCACGCCGAGCAGGACTACGCTCGTGTGTCCGCGGGTCGCCGGAAAAATGGGGTCTTTGCGAGAAGGTTTCTACATTTGAAAACCTAAGATCTATGCGGAGGGAGGAGTGGAGGATGAACGCACCGGGTGTCCGTACATGTTACCCAATAGTCGCGTATGCGACATTTGCGCGTCGCTCCCGACCATAGTCGGGTCATGAAGTCAGAGGACGGATTTGGTGAAGACGATGTTCGATCTCTTGAAGTCGGAGAGGCTGGATCTTGATTCTTGGAGGTGGTGCTTGGAGTTCGGGTAGTTGTAGGTGGAAAATTCGTCGGAGAAAATGTCACCAGAGCTAGGAAAGAAAGGGGTTGCTCGATTTGAGAGGTTGGATGGTATTTGGAGCTCAGGTAAGGAGAATTGTGTGAGTTCTCGCCGAGCTTGGTCAGTTTGGAGGAGATCGCTGTCCGAGGAATGGAAAGGTGGCTGTCGTGAGCTTGTGGTGGCCGAAGTTCTCGAGAAAGAGAGGAGGTCGGCTATGGCTTTAGAGAGAGAGGGAGAAGCTCGGATCTGGAAGATATGAAGAGCTCGGCCATGGATGTTGTAGAGAGAGAGAGAGAGATCTGAGAGTGAAATGGAGAGTTCTGTGATAGAATGGAGAGGTGGAGGAGCTTCGTCGGAGTAAAGGCTTGCCAGAGGAGAGCTACTCGGCCATCGGAGAGGTGGTCGGAGCTTGGTCGAGCAGGCCGGAGAAGTGGGAGGGAGAGCTCTGGATCTCAGGCTTACCGAGAAATTGAGGAGGGGGAGTTGTCCTGGAAGGTGGTAGCTCGAGGAGGGAGATGGTCGGCCATGGAGGTGGATTCCGCCATGGTTGCTTGGAGGGATGCTCGGTGGAAGAGGCTGGAGAAGCGCTGAGCTCAACAAGGTTTGCGTCGTGTTGTCATGGGGAAGATGACGGCGCAACTAAATGGGTGAAAGGGGAGGTGAACAGCAACATTAGGTTTAGATATAGTATATATATATATAGATAATAATAATAATAATAATAATTAGTATTATTATTATTATTATTAAAACTTTTATTTATTATATTCAAACGCCCGTATCACACTCTAGAGGAGTCGAAAATTGTCCCAAAAGGGCTCGTTACGACCATCCCGTCGATACGCACCCATCGAAATGATCTGAGGTCAATTCCGAGTTGGTTTGCTCATTTTAAGCTCGTTGAAGCGTTTAAGGCCTAAATTTGCGTCGCATTAAAAACTCGTCGAACGACGTCAGAATTTCAAACGGACGACTCTGTTGGACTCATATCAACATTACAAGTCCAACAATACTGACTGGAGTTTATTCCGAGGTCGTTTGTTTGATTGCACATTTTTGAGTCATTTGAGTTATTTTTATATCACGTCCACGTCATATTTTCGCCGATTCTCATTGGAATCGAGCGCAGACAGTTTTGTTGGACTCGTATGGACTTCACGAGTCTAACAAAATTGACTGAGGTGAATTCTAAGGCTGTTTGCTTGATTTTACCATCATGGATAAATACGATATTCGCGAACCGCGTCCGAACGACAAATTCTCCGATACTTACTGGAGTCGAGCGCGAACAGTTTTGTTGAACTCGTATTGGCTTCAGGAGTCTAACAAAACTGACTGAGGTGAATTTCGAGACCGTTTGCCCGATTTCTCTTTTAGGTAATTTCGTTACTTAAGGTCGCGTCGACATGACAGATTCTCTGATACTCATCGGAATTGAGTGCGGTCGACTCCGTTGGACTCATATCAGTTTTACGAGTCTACAAAACCAACTAAGGTCAATTATGAGGTTATTTGCACAAAAATAATATTTGAGGCGTCACGTAGCTCGAGGCGACCCTTTTTGGCCAATTTTATATATATGCATCGAATGCGACGAAATGAACGTCATTGACTTCATATTGGTCTTACGAGTGTAATTACACTGACCAGAGTCCATTCTGAACTCATTTGCTCAAAAAGTCTGTTTTAGTCAATAGCTCGAAATTCGGAGTAAACCAGTTGTAATTGTTCACCGGACCAACAAGACCACTCTTGTCTCAATTGGGCTCACCAAAAGAGGTCTATTGAACCGGTTAGGTCCCCTAGGTGGCTCAATTGACCTGGTCAGAATTTTGGGATGTTACAGGCAGTCCATCCATGCCCAACATCAAAGCCTGGGTGTTGTTTAGTCCTGTTTCTTAAGCCCCGGTTTTGGTGAATGTAGATACCTTGGACTCTATTACTAAAGTGGTTGAGCTCATTAATCCTGACTAGATCTGGGACCGTCAAAAACTTTTGAATTGGTGTGGTGAGGAGTTTTGTCATTGTATTATATCTTTCTGTCTCTCTAGTAGGCACTTCCCTGAGCGTCTTGGTTGGGGTGATTCTGGTCCGTCGATGGTTCCTACACGATTGATTTATGATCAAATCATCTCTAACCATGTCCACATCCTTATTAGTGTCGCTTTGATTTGGAGGGCCGTTTTCCCCCTTAGAATTAAATGTTTATTCCAGAAGGGGTTTGAACTGTCATCCTTGTCAGAGCCTGCTTGTGGATCGTATGGTCGATCTCTCCATGGTTTGTCCTCGTTGTGGCCATGTTCTTGAGGACGCGGAACATTTATTTCTTTTGTGCTTGTGGGCGAAAGATTCTTGGCACATCTCGCTTCCTCTGGTTAATCTTGTTTCGTCCTGGCAATATTTGAGCCACCTACAGAATGTGTTGTGGTCTTCCAATGACAAGAGAGGTTCCCAAGGTAGCATTATTCAGTTGGATTTGGGTTTTTGGCTGTCGAAGTTTAGGAAGGCTCGCAATGGTTTGATCTTCAAGGGTACGTCTCTTCCATTTGCGTTTGTTGTCCGAAGAGGAACTCTTTGTGGCTAAGGATGGTAATCAATAGTTCAAGAACAAAAAGATAAGCTTTTGATTGATTTCTCGAATAATTGCATACATATATATACATTCGATGAAACAACGGTTACACTTCTACATGTATTATTTTTTAAAATTCTTGTTTGCAGTTGCAGTCGTTGGTTTGTCTTCAGTAATTATTTATGTTGCTTCATCTTCGCCTTTTACTCTGCTTTATCTTCTACATTGCTGCTTCATCTTCTACTCTGCTGCTTCATGTTGTATTGCAAATTCCTTTTTGTCTACTAGCTCTCAAATGAGGATATGTTTTGAATCAATACGCCTCATTCGACTATAATAAGCAGGATCCTTAGTCATATGAATGGCTAAAATATTATCTACTTTTGTAAGTCTCGTTCATCACATTCTGCAGCTCGTTTAATAACCTGAGTCACAGAGCTTCCCACACGCTATGATTGATGGCAACGTATTGCGCTTCTGCAATTGATAAGGTAATTGTGCTCTTCTTCTTTGAACTACGTAAAATTGGTTTATTCCAAAAAAGAAAACGAAAAATAAAGTACTCTTTCGATCATCGATGGACCCTCCCCAATCGCTATCTAAGTAGCCTTCAAGTTGATAATTTTCTCCAGTACCATATTCTTTAGTCCCTTGTACATATCTCAATATTCTCTTCGCCACATGGAGATGTATGTAGCTTGCTTCTGTTATGGTCCCACATGACCCG
This sequence comes from Dactylorhiza incarnata, assembly GCA_033032865.1. Taxonomy (NCBI): domain Eukaryota; kingdom Viridiplantae; phylum Streptophyta; class Magnoliopsida; order Asparagales; family Orchidaceae; genus Dactylorhiza; species Dactylorhiza incarnata. Next base: position 1,181,689 of record JAWHQI010000210.1, read on the forward strand.
TTATCCATTCAATTTTATGCATGTTATAATTTATGTTTGTGTCAATGCATGTCAACGCATGTCACTTCTTTTAACTATCAGGTCATCGAGCCCCGCATGTTATTTTATAAAAGTCCAAATGTTCGGACATTATGATTTTGCCATCTCGTAATTTTATATATGTAAACCCCTCCGGTCATGAATGGATGATGAATGAAATTATGAAAGGTCTCTTTTGCTCCTCTCTAGTTCTTTTCCTCTTCTCCTTCTAGGGTTAGGGTTGAGCACCGCTCTCGCTTCTTCCTTCTCCTAACATCTGTAAGTTGAGCTCGGCTTCATTGTATCTCCGCCACCACCCGGATGAGATATCGATGTCTTACGGGATAGGCATGAAACGAGACACAATACTCACTACATATTCTATATCAAGCATGGTATTTGTAAGTAATATCAGTGGCCAATTAGACTTATGTATTCTTCTTCATTCACCTTCGATGTTTTATCTTCCGTATTATACGTTATCCCATGAACATCGGAGTTAATACAGGCTTGCAGTTATCCATTTGGAATTTTTATAAAATATCCAACGAGTATTTCACTTGGGATATAAATATAGACTTCCTCTTTTGTTTTACTTGCATTCTTAAGAACTACTTCTCAATTCATAATTCGGACATCTCATAATTCTCTTCCATACTTTGCTTAAAATCTTCCTATGATTTTGTGATTTGTTCCTGTGACAAATAAATCATCCACATGGAAGCAAAGAATTAAGAACTCTTATGTTGCATACATTTTTATGTACAATGAAGGCTCATTGGGACCTTCGATGAATCGATTGCTCATGGCCTTGTTCAAGTCCATACAATATCTTCTTTAATATGTATACTTTTTTTCCTTTAACTGAGTAACCTTCTGGTTGTTCTACCTACACCTCTTCATCAATTTCACCATTCAGAAAAGCATATTTCACATCTAATTGGTGTACTATAAGTCTTGTTGTGCAGCCAGAGCTAACAAATATCTTATTGTCTCCATTCTAACGACCGAGGCAAATGTTTCATTATAATCTCTCCGGCTATTGAGAATAACTTTTGCCACAATTCATGGTTAAGTTTCAAGAGAAACATCTTCATTGCATTTTGTTTGTAAGCCCCTTTGAGCCCAATTAACTCTACATTGACTAGTTTTTCAGTCAGTAACCATGTATTGTTTTCTCTATGCTTTTGATTTCTACATCCATGACACTGTCCAAGCAAGCTCTGATATCTTCATTGAAACTTTCTAGCTCTTTTGCAAGGAATCAATACAATTTTGATAAAGATCACTAACATAATGAAATTTCTTTGGAGATGATGAGTCACTGGAAGAAGTGTCTTATGAATTAGATGGAATAGTTTCTGAAATCCAGTGCACTGGATTGGATGGTGGAAGAGTTACATCTGTGAGTTCATGGATTGTTTGTTTTGCAACCTCCAGTACACTAAACAAGTGATTCTGATCCTCTTAGCACTTTGACTCATCGACAATTACATCTCTGGATATGATGAGCATTTGTGTAATGGGATTGAAAAGTCAGTATTCTTTTGATTCTTCATTGTATCCCATTAGTATGCATTTTTTTCCCTTTTCTTCTAACTTGTCTCTATTTTCTTGCGGTATATAGTTCTAATGAGGCTTCCAAATTTTTTGAAATTAGAGATAATTGGTATTTTACCAAGATAAGCTTCTTAAGGAGTGATATAATGAAGTGCTCTTGTGCAGAATTGTTTAATACATGCAGTTGTATTAACAATTTCTCCCCAGAACATTTTGGGAATATTTTTAGACAGCATCATACTTCTTGTCATTTGAACAATGATTGTATTTCTCCTTGCCACAACACCATTCAGCTATGGTGCTCTCCATACACTTATTCTCTTTTTACCACTTGTCCATAACAATAGTTAAAAAACTGTCCTAGTAAACTCCCCTGTCAGTTAAAGTCTTCATAACATGCCCACTTTGTTTTTTCTAGAAGCTTTTGGAAGTTTAGGAATTTATTCATGACTTCAGTCATTTGGTTTAAAAAATATACCCACATAAATCAACTAAAATCATCGACAAATAGTAGATAATATTTCTTAGCTGAGAGTGATTCTGTTGAAGTTGGTCCCCAAATAGCGGCATGTATGAGTTCTAATGGTGAGTTGGCTCTTCTGGATTGTACCTTTGGAAATAGGAGTTCATGAATTTTATTTATAGCACATTCTTCACAGATTTCTGCTATTTTATGCATTTGAAGCAGTCCATTTACACCATATCTTTTCATTGCATTTGAGGTAGTCCAGTTAACTGTATGTTTTGTCATGGGCATCGGCCATTTCCATGCATAACATGAGGCTGAGATAAACTATCACACTAAAATGGATAGAAAATATAGGTTTATCCGGTGCATGAGGATCTCTTATGAACACAGAAATTGGATTGCAATGGAACTTGAAAAATCTGGTACAATGACGAGGAATACTCGTGTCTAACCATAGGAGGCTGGTTCTTCCTTGAAGTCCCTCTCTCAATGAGAGATCCCAAAACTTTAAATGATCAAAGATACCTAATACTCTCAAGTCCCCTCCTTATATAGGGAGGAAGAACCACTTGCAATTTACCCGAATAACCAGAACAAAAAAAACTACATGATAACTGTTAGAGCCAAGCGGTCTCGAAGGTTTGAAGCCCCGCGATCTGAAGCCAGCAGTCTGTGCGGTCTCCAGTAATCAGACCGCGGCTTTCCCTCTGATGTACCAGATCGCGCCAGATAAAGATAAATTGAAGTTGCGCGGTTACAAGACAGCGGTCTGCGCGGTCTCCCAGATTCAGACCGCGGCTTCTCCTCAAGTATACGAGGTCGCGCCTTGTGAAGATCAGCATCATTCTACCTCTCCAAGCGGTCTAGAGCCAGCGGTCTCAGCGGGCTCCAAGTACAAGACTGACGGTTCATCTCGGATATACCAGATCGCTTCTTGTGGAGAGAAGCGATCTGATCCTCCCGATCTCTCCCTTATGGGGGAGTGTTCGCCACAACGGTCTAACCACCAGACGGTCTCCTCTGTCACACGACCTTCCTCCTGTAGTGTGACCGCCCGATCTCACTCCAGATCGCAGAGGTCGCTGCGGTCTCAATATTCATGATCGCCCAGACCGCCCAGCTCTCTTGTGTATTTGTATTTGTATTTAGTCCCACATCGTGTATTTGTATTTTACTGTTTCCCTCCTAGTCTATATAAAGGAGGCAATACTCTTGTAATACTAAGTTTTTTGGGAAATAAAAATTCCGTTATTTTCAAATTCTCACATGGTATCAGAGGACTCGATCTCTTCGACCGGTCTCTGTTTCTTTTGACCGCACGGTCCGTGCGATCTTCCGCCGGTCTTTCTTTCTCTGCCCGCACAGTCTGTGCGATCTCTCCTCGACCGGCCCTTCGTCTCCAGGCCGCGCGGTCTTCTTCTTTCTCATGGGTTCCCCATCTGTGAATCCAACCCCACCCCCCCCAACCCCTGCCACCTCCTGTGGCTATCTCTACCCCCTCTGGGAATCTTGGCACCTCTTCCAAGCTCACTAGCTCTAATTATCCTGATTGGAGTGTCTCCTTCACCTTCCTCTTACGCTCCCAACGCAAGCGCCACCATCCACCGATGATCCTCCTCCCCATGGCTCTGCTACCCTTGATGATTGGGATGCTAGTGATGCTCTTGTCCGCACCTGGCTTGCTAACAGTCTCTCTGATGAGTGTCTCCCTATCATTCGTCATGATGAGACTGTCAAGGCAGCCTGGAATCATCTTGCGGCCCTTTACTCCAAAGGGGCCAAAACCTCCCGCATCTACACCTTATATGCCGATCTCTTTGCCCGCCCCACCATGGATCCAACCACAGCATATCAAACTGTTCAGGCCCTTGGGGCTGAACTCCTTCAGCATCGCCCCTTTTCTGCTGATCTTGCTGAACAGCATAAACACTTCCAGGAACTCCTGGTTGTGTGTTACCTTCTCCGTCTTCCGGAGTCCTATGATATGATACGGCAATAAATCCTTGGAGAAGCTGAATCTCCAACTCTTGTGCCACCGCTGCTCGGGTATCTGTTGTTACCTCTCTTCTCCAACGACCCTTGTTGTCTTCCCCACCTACTCCAGAGAGCTTTGCTCACCGGGCTGACCGAGGTCACCCTAGTGGCCGTGGTGGATCTCCTGGTGGTCGTGGACCTCCGCGGCCCGTCTGTTCTCATTGTGGTCGGAGGGGCCACCCAATTGATCGTTGTTATCTCAAGCATCCTCACCTTCGCCCTCTTGCTGCTACTTCACAACCGGGTACTACATCTCCGTCTGCTTCAGTTGCTACCTCCTCAGGTAGCGCGCACGTGGTTACTAAAGGTAAATGGCTCATTGATTCTGGAGCTACGAACCATATGACAGGGAACCCTCATCTTTTCTCCCAGTTGCTGGAGCACAGGAATTTACCCCCGGTTCTAACAGCGGATGGTTCTCCCTCACATGTGTGTGGGACAGGAATTGTTCCAGTCACTCCGACTATCTCTCTTCAGGACACCCTTTATGTGCCTACTTTTCCGTGCAACTTACTATCCGTCAAGGCTCTCTCTCAACAATTACAATGCTCTATTATGTTTACTCCTACTAACTGTTATTTTCAGGATCTTCATACGAAGGAGACAGTTGCTACTGGGACTGAGAGTGGAGGCCTCTACTTCCTTGACGTTCTTACTGCCCACTCTGCTTCTACCGACTCTGATTCTCTTCATCAATGGCACCTCCGTCTTGGTCATCCTCCACCTCGGCTGCTGTATCAACTTCTACCTCACCTCACCAAAGATGTCTCTCCTCTCCACTGCGAGGCTTGTCAACTAGGGAAACACCATCGGGCTTCCTACCCTGCCAGGCATGGACGTAGCTCGACTCGTCCTTTTGATCTCCTCCACTCGGACATCTGGGGTCCTTCTCCTACCAAGACTGTGGGTGGGGGTAGTTTATATTTTGTTACTTTTATTGATGACTTCTCTCGATGTACTTGGGTGTATCTGTTAAAAGAACGCTCAGAACTTTTTTCTGTTTTCAAAACCTTTTATAATGAAATTTCTACTCAGTTTGGAGTATCTATCAAGGCTATTCGCACTGATAATGCTAAAGAGTATGTTTCCAATCAATTTTCTGAATTTTGCATGAATCATGGTCTTCTACATCAGACAAGTTGTCCTTACACTTCTCAACAAAATGGCATCGCGGAACGTAAGAATCGTCACCTCCTTGATATGGCTCGCACCTTACTCTTCCAGATGAATATGCCCAAACCTTATTGGGGTCATGCCATCCTCATCTCCTGCTATCTCATCAACCGCATTCCCTCCACCCTTCTTCAAGGCTCCACTCCCTTTTCTCTACTATATCCCACCTCCCAACCCTTCTCCCTACCTCTCAAGGTGTTTGGTTGTACTGCGTTTGTCCACATTCCTTCCCCCGGTCGGGACAAACTCTCTCCTCGGGCTGTTAAATGTATTTTTGTGGGTTATTCTCCAACTCAGAAAGGATATCGCTGCTTTGATCCTCTTCTTCGCAAACAATATGTTTCTGCGGATGTCACCTTCTTTGAAACCGTTCCCTACTTTTCTAACTCTTCCACCTCTCTGCCTTCTGCGCCTCCTCCAACCACACCCCTCATTCACTCTCCACCACCACCACCTATTTTCCCAATTCCGCCACCTCTTCCTTTACCTCCACCACCTCCAACATCTCCTTCAACCTGTCCTCCGACTCCGGGGCCTTCTCTCCCAACTCCTGGGACAGCACTATCTTCTTCCGATGATGACTCTCCTGCAGAAACAGTTACCACTGAAGACATCCCTATTGCTCTTCGAAAGGGAGTTCGCTCTTGTACTCAACATTCTATTCACGATGTGGTCACTTATGCTCAACTTACTCCCTCTGCTCGAGCGTTTGCTATTGCTATTACAGATACTGCCACCCCAACCAGTTATCAGGAGGCTCTTGCCATCCCACAGTGGAAGGCTGACATGGATGAGGAAATCTCCACCCTTCAGGACCGTGGCACTTGGACTCTTGTTCCTCCACCTCTTGGGATGGACGTTGTCGGGTGTAGATGGGTCTTTGTGATCAAATATCGCGCTGATGGTTCTGTGGACCGCTACAAAGCGCGCTTAGTGGCCAAAGGTTTTACTCAGACATATGGAGTAGACTTCTTTGACACTTTCTCTCCTGTCGCTCGACTTACAACAATCAGGGTCCTCTTCTCTGTGGCTGTCAACAAAGGTTGGGAGCTCTCTCAGTTGGATGTCAAGAATGCCTTTCTCTATGGAGATCTTCAAGAGGTTGTTTTCATGGAGCAACCTCCAGGGTATGTTGCTCCGGGGGAGACTCGTGTATGTAAGCTAAAGAAGGCAATCTATGGTCTTAAGCAAAGTCCTCGCGCCTGGTTTGAAAAATTTAATGAAGTTATCAAGATCATTGGATTTGTCCGTAGCTCTGCGGATCACTCTCTCTTCATTCGCAAGACATCTCATGGAATGGTTGTTCTAGCTGTATACGTTGATGACATCCTTCTCACAGGCAATGATGTTGAAGGTGTCTCCCTTACAAAGAAACATCTCCTCCAACACTTTGTGACAAAAGATATGGGGACTCCCAAGTACTTTCTGGGCATTGAAATCTCAAGGAAGCATAGCTCCATTGTTCTCTCACAACGGAAGTATGTCATTGACCTTCTAAAAGAAACAGGCCTTCTTGGTGCTAAACCTGCTAAATATCCAATGGCAGTTGGAGACGACAAACTCTGGAATGATGACTCTCCTCCTCTTCTTGATAGCACTAGATATCGTCGCCTTGTAGGCAAGCTCATCTACCTAACTGTTACAAGACCTGATATCTGCTATGCTGTTGGGAAGGTCAGCCAGTTCATGCAAGCTCCGAAGGAATGTCATCTTCAAGCTGCTTTAAAAATATTAGAATATGTTAAAGGATCTCCGGGGAAAGGACTTCTGTTCCAAAGGAACAACCACCTCAAGATAGAAGCCTATTCTGATGCTAGCTATGCTGATGATAAAGGGGATAGGAAATCCACATCTGGGTTCTGTACCTTCGTGGGAGGAAATTTGGTAAGCTGGAAGAGCAAGAAACAAGCAGTGGTGTCCAGATCAAGTGCTGAGGCCGAATACAGGAGCATGGCCCAAACTACATGCGAGTTGAAGTGGTTACGGACTCTCCTTCTAGACTTAGGAGAAGTTTACAACCATCCTTTACCGATGTTCTGTGACAACAAAGCTGCAATCTATATATCTCAGAACCCAGTCTTTCATGAGAGAACCAAACACATTGAAGTGGACTGCCACTTCATCAGGGAAGAAATCTTGAAGAAACAAATATGCACTCCCTTCGTTACTTCAGATAAAGAGCTGGCTGATATCTTCACCAAACCTATATCTTCGTCCTTCTCCGGTGTGTGTAACAAGCTAGGCATGATTGATATATATGCTCCAGCTTGCGGGGGAGTGTTAGAGTCAAGCGGTCTCGAAGGTTTGAAGCCCCGCGATCTAGCCAGCAGTCTGTGCGGTCTCCAGTAATCAGACCGCGGCTTTCCCTCTGATGTACCAGATCGCGCCAGATAAAGATAAATTGAAGTTGCGCGGTTACAAGACAGCGGTCTGCGCGGTCTCCCAGATTCAGACCGCGGCTTCTCCTCAAGTATACGAGGTCGCGCCTTGTGAAGATCAGCATCATTCTACCTCTCCAAGCGGTCTAGAGCCAGCGGTCTCAGCGGGCTCCAAGTACAAGACTGACGGTTCATCTCGGATATACCAGATCGCTTCTTGTGGAGAGAAGCGATCTGATCCTCCCGATCTCTCCCTTATGGGGGAGTGTTCGCCACAACGGTCTAACCACCAGACGGTCTCCTCTGTCACACGACCTTCCTCCTGTAGTGTGACCGCCCGATCTCACTCCAGATCGCAGAGGTCGCTGCGGTCTCAATATTCATGATCGCCCAGACCGCCCAGCTCTCTTATGTATTTGTATTTGTATTTAGTCCCACATCGTGTATTTGTATCTTACTGTTTCCCTCCTAGTCTATATAAAGGAGGCAATACTCTTGTAATACTAAGTTTTTTGGGAAATAAAAATTCCGTTATTTTCAAATTCTCACAATAACCAAAAGAAAATAACAGACTTCATGACATCTTCGTCGCGTGTGTGTAACAATATATCCCGCCTGAAAAATCGACCTTTACCCCAAGGTCGAGGTGTGGCTCGCCGTCTAGTAGTGAAATTCCCTCAGGTGGGCCACCGCGGAGTTGCCCGGGGCTCCCTCCGACAGTGCATCTGTGATCGCAAGGAAGAAAAAATGAGCTATGTCGATCTCCTCCAAGTCATCATCGATGAGGACGCATATGAAGGTTATTGGGTGGAGGCATAATGAGTAAGCAAGGTAGAGGAGGCAATGATGGAGGTTTAGGAGAGGGGCAAAGTATGGTTGGTATGGGTGTTTGGAAGGAGGCGATGTATATTGAAAGTTCGCGGACGTCGCATGGAATTCGGCCTCAACGAGTACGGAGAGGTCCATAGCTTGGTTGACGGTAGACGGATGGAGGGTGCAAAGGCGGGCGCGGATATGAAGTTGTAAGTCATGCATGAAATAGCCCAAGTAGTGATCAGGTGAAAGACCTAGAACGTGGGTGACCAACTCGATAAATTCCTCCACGTATGAGTCAATGGAGTCGGTCTGACGGACCTCGCAAAGGCATTCGATCACATTGTCGGAGTACCGGTGATCATAGCGTTGAATGAGTGCCTTTCTGAGAGCTGCCCAGTTGAGGTCGGGAGAGGACTGGCAGAGCCAATGGACCCAATAGAGGGCAGACCCTTCTAGGCTGATAAGAACCAAGGAGACCTTTTACGCTTGAGAAGTCTGGTGAATGTCAAAATACTGCTCTGCACGGGCAATCCAACCCAAGGGGTCAGTCCTGTTGAATGTGGCAATGTCAATGCGAGGAAAAATGCGAGGATGCAATCCCGTCAAAGTAGGTTCTTCGTGGGACAATGTGCTGGGGAATCCCAAGGCAAATGCGGCATTAGGACCGGTGTGCGGGCCGGGTTGCATGTTGTGTAGCAGGGAAAAAATCGAAGCGAACTGCTCAGCTTGGGCCTCGAAGCGAGATGTGATGGTGGTGAAGTCCACACGGGATTCCATCGAGTGACAAACCTTTGGCATAAGGAGAGGGCACGGGAGGCTGCGGAGAAGAAGGGCATAGCAGTGGGAGAAGCCAACTACCAGAAGGTTGTGCATAGAAGCTGGAGTGCGACGCTGGCGTGGAGGATGCAATCCGTTTGCATTGGAGCTGGAGCATTCAATCATGTGCGACGCTGTCGCTGGAGCTGGACACGGGAGTCAGATCCGCAGTCGGTCGAGGAGCCGAGAGCGGAGGGAGGATGCACGGGAGACAGACTAGTCGAGCGCGGACAGGCTGGAGAAGTTGGGACACGCTCGGTGCGGACGAACGCAGGCCAGCAGACGTGATGTGGGTCATGGAGGGGATCGAGCGATGGAGGTTGTCGATCGAAAGCGGAAGATGCACAGTTGGGGATGTGGCGGAGTCGAGAGCTGAAGATTGGTAGTGAGTGAGGGCGGCAATCGGTGCCTATCCGAGAGGAGACAGAAGTGAAGCTGACGGCTACGTGCGGGCGGAAATGGCTAGGTCGAACCAATGTTACGAACACAAAAATTGGATTGTAATGGAACTTAAAAAATCGGATACAATCACAAGGAATGTTGCCGCCTAACCTCAGGAGACTGGTTCCTCATTGAAGTCCCTCTCCCAATGAGAGATCCCAAAACTCTAAATGATCAAAGATACATAATACTCTGAAGTCCCCTCCTTATATAAGGAGGAAGAACCACTTGCAATTTACTCTAATACCCCTTAAAAGATAAAATTATATAATAACCAAAATATAATAATAGGCTTCATGACATCTTCGCCGCGTGTGTGTAGCAGAATCCCACAAATATAAGACCTCGAAAGAAGTTGATGAACTTAGAATTAACCTTGTAACCCTAATTCAAACTTGTAAGCTTGATGTCATAATGGATAGCACCTATGAAAAGAGATGAATATAGATGCAAAGTTTAAAACGAGCAGTAACTTACATCATGTCTTATGGTTGACTAAGAAGAAATGAAAGGGTAATTCATACCTTACGTGGCATAGTTCTCCTGATTAGAGTTCTACTTTGGAAATCTGCAGAGCAATCAGGCGGATTCCACAAAATAACACCGCCCCACCTCTAAATATTATCAGTTTAAGGTTTAGGTGATTGATTACTATGAATAAGAAACTAAAATATATAAGGAATAAAAACTTACAGGAGAAATAAACCCATTGGTCTTCGAGATCTGTCCATCTGGAAGTTGTACAAGAAGTGGGCATTCAATTTTTGTTGGAACATATCTAGAACATAAACAAGAATTCACATTCACGTGTCAATGGCATCAAGAATAAGTCAAGCAGATTTTTTTGTTTGAATATAAGAATTACAGATCTATAATTTTCTACGATCAATACTAAGTTATCATGTGAAAGACAGAATTTCTCAACAAGTTGGTTAAACAAACAAAAATGACATGCATGATGACACAAGGTAGGTTGTGAAAGTGTGATCTAAGCAATGCAAGCTATGTGGTGCCAGGGAAAAGACCTTAACCTAGCCTAACTGACGTATGAAGGGAATGATGAGTCCGTGCTGAATTGCAAGTGATTAATTAGATATTTATAAGCTTACATAGTTAGCACAAGAGAAAAAAGAGCTTTGATTCAAGAAATTAGATTTTGGTCCGCTAGCCAGTAGACTGCAGATACTTTCAAGTGCCACACAAAGAAGCCGTGTAAATCAATATGAAACCAAGGAGCAAATACAAATAATATCACATCCATACAAACAAAATTCGGGCATACATTAAAAGAAAACAAGACTACCAAAAAAAGACTTACGCGCTCTCGACAATGGAAGGAATCAAAAGTGGTCTCAAGGTGCACTTGAGCTCTCTCTTTTGCTGATGTCAAGTTCAGGTATGTAGTGGATCTGATCAATGAGGCGGGCCTGCAGTTTTTATTGCAGAAGAGGACCAAAATATTTGTTCCAGAGGTCCTTCAGATGTGCTCCTTAATGAAGACAGTGGGAGACACCATGACATGTACTGTCACTGGTGTGAAGATTTCCCTCTCTCCCTCATCCCAGAGAAGCCATTTACAAATCAGCTTGGAGGCTAAAAATTTTGAGAAAATTACTCCACAAGAGGTGGATGAAGCAAGGCTTCTGATGCAGTATCCAGGAGACAACCCCTCTAACCTCAAGGTGATGTTTTTCCCAAAAGAATTTAAGTTGCTCGCAGATATCAGGGATAAGTGATACATGTCTACAAGATCAGCATATGATACTGTAAGCCAAGATTTACTGAAATATATGGCTGCAGTGATGTTAAGGAAGAAAATAGATTGGGCTGGAATTCTAGTTGGCAGGATAAGTAAATGGCACGTGCTCTTTGGGAGGATACTTTCTTTATATATTTTCATTGCACGTCCAACCCTCCTTTCTACTTCTGGAGTAGCCATGAACAGTGGCAAAATACTCTCCATTAGGATTTTGCAACTGTGGAAGAAGGTAATTGAACCTTTCTTCCATCATGATGCCTACCACAACCTCTGTCCCTTCATCATTAGTTCCCTCTACTTCCACTCCCCATGCCATTATTTCTACCCCTACTTCCACCCTACCTCCATCATGCAGTCCTCCACCAACCACTGCCACTACCACTCTATCCTCCACCCCTCCACCATCTGAGCCCGTACTCTCCCTCACTCCTGCTCCCTTTTTGCCCTCCTTCAATCTGATGGACCTATATCCATCTTCACAGAAACCCATTCAAAATACCCCTCATGCATCTTCAGCTTCTCCCATCATTCCCCCACCCACATATACCATAACGGGCCCTTTACGACAACCGCCACAATTGAATATTTATATTTCATGTGTCATCAAAGGTAGATTGTAAGAAAATTCCACCAAGGACATGTACTTTTCCCAAGATCCTTTCAGAAACGCATTAATATTCTTAATAGGTTTTTTAACATCTGCATTATTCGTTCTAATTGACTATCGATCTGCTGATGGAAAGCAATATCGAAACATCGACGTTTGCACTATCACTAGTAATTTCATCATTAGGGAGACTTTTTAATAATCTATTGTATTATATTCTTAATAAATTCTGAATAAATGCTTAAATGTTATTATTAAAATTCGAAGGCAGAATTTACCTCTTCAAGCTCGTTAATGTATCACATATACAGCTGACTACTCTTTACCCAATCCAACCTAGATATCAGGGATGATGTTACGGGTCTTTTTATGGCGTTATTTTATTATTTATTTCCTAATATGCATTTATTATGTCATAAGAGTCGTGTCCTTATCGGGCGTCGTTATTTATGTCGTGTCGTTATGGGATGTCTTTTTTAGTCGCATGTTCAAGTCTGTCGTTATTTCCTTTCATGTTCTTTCCTTTTGATGTCAATTATAAGTCCTATTTAAAGGACTCAGTGGGTCTTGTATTGGTATGAATAAAGAAGTTTATTTTCCACAACCCTAAAAGAGATCTTGGAAGCTCTCTCTCGAGCACGCCCCGCATAGGCATCCGCGTTCAAGGCTCTGTAGTATCTCCGCCTCCATCATCTCCACCTCCGAGTTGGTCCCTAACATCTTGGTATCAAAGGGAAACCAGTCCCACAGATCCAGATTACGGCGATCTCTTCCACGCCGAGTCCATCGCAACCCGCACGCCCATCATCGATCGATCCAGCGTTTCCACCCATTCGTCCCATGCCGACTACCGTTCTCCTTACCCTTCACAGAACCAGCCGACGAACCATACACGGAGTTCGTCTCTCCCTCGAACGGATCTTGAACAGAATCTGCGGCTCCTTACGCCCTCGCCTACAATCGATGTCGTGTAATAGGCGCTTGACGATCTCGACGGTCGATCCTCGATCTCGACTGCCTTCCTCAGGCGTAACTGACACTCCTGAGGCGCAAATCTACGCCTCCTTCCTCAGGCGTAACTGACGCTTCTCCTGGATCGACGAGCTCCCAGCAGCACACGCCACCTTCCTCTGGCCGAGCAGTCGCTCCTTCGCCAGACCGCTTCTGTCGTCATCGGCGTTTCCGCTCAGCGACAATCGTGCAGCATCCAGCATCACCGCTGATTGCGCTCCTTCCTCCTCTGTCGACAAAAAAAAATAACGCACGCATTATTCCTGTTTGGGCCTGCACCCACGTGTGGGGATATATAGGAATTTATTCCTGAATTTATTCTGCATTCAAGATTTTAATTCTTATTAATTCTTAATTGAATTAATTAAGATTTACGCTGCCACCATTAGGAGTAAACGCGGTACTCGCGGCAACACACCTTCAGCCGCTTCCGACGACCTCAGGCGTCCAGTCACCCGCTCCTTCTCTCGACAAGTAAATCAATCGATGGGGTACTCACAAGATTTTACAGCTGCGCTCCAGGACGTGCTGCAGACTGTCATGACCGCCAGGGAAGCACGTTTCTCGGACACCGAAATCCGACACCGGGACGACATGGCCACTATCACTGCCAGGCTTAACGAGCTGACCGCCTCCCTTCCAGTTGTTACTACGCCTACCACGGATCATGTCAGCAACAGTCAATCTCCGCTACCACCACTCATCCGCCATGAGCAGCCACAGCAGACCCCCTTACGCCCTGAGGCTGCTATTCTGCCACCCTATACCCGGTTGGAATTCCCCTCCTACGATGGGAAGACAGATCCTTTGGGCTAGCTCACCAGGTGCGAACAATTCTTTGGTCATCAACAAACTCCGGCAGCTGAACGACTTCCTCTGGCCTCCTTCCACCTTCTCGACTCGGCCTTGCTCTGGTCTACACGACTCCTCAATGATCAGTCGGGTCTGACGTGGGACGACTTCAGGCGATTTTGCAACCTAAGTTTCGGGCCTCCAATCCGCAGCAACCCCCTCGGTGCCCTCACGACACACCGCTAGACAAGCTCCGTGGACGATTATCTGGACCAGTTTCAACTTCTTCTGGCACACGTCACACTTTCCCCAGAGATGCAAGTCGCCATCTTCACCGCCGGACTTCGCGAACGCCTGCGACTTGATGTCGAATTTGAGGTTCCACCAGACTTAGTGACTGCTATGAGTCTGACCAGGCTATGTTACCGTCGCCTCCAACTTACACAGGAGGTCTATGTGCTCACCGCCACAGGCATTCAGCAAGGCCGTCCCGAGGGTCATCCAGCCCCACCAGTCCGTAAACTATCTCGGGACGAGATGATAGAAAGACGCGCGCAGGGCTTATGTTTCAACTGCGACGAGCAGTACACTCGCGGTCACAGGTGCAAATGACTTTTCTATCTTCACGTCAAGGACTCTGATGAGGAGGGTGTCGGATAACGCGGGATAACATTGTTCTCCCTCGAGCTTGAGGGCAAGCTCGTTTTGCATGGCGGGAGAGATGTTACGGGTCCTTTTATGGCGTTATTTTATTATTTATTTCCTAATATGCATTTATTATGTCATAAGAGTCGTGTCCTTATCGGGCGTCGTTATTTATGTCGTGTCGTTATGAGATCTCATTTTTAGTCGCATGTCCTAGTCTGTCGTTATTTCCTTTCGTGTTCTTTCCTTTTGATGTCAAGTATAAGTCTTATTTAAAGGACTCAGTGGGTCTTGTATTGGTATGAATAAAGAAGTCTATTTTCCACAACCCTAAAAGAGATCTTGGAAGCTCTCTCTCTCTCTCGAGCACGCCCCGCATAGGCAGCCGCGGTCATGGCTCTGTAGTATCTCCGCCTCCGTCATCTCCACCTCCGTCTACTCTTCCGGCGACCTCCGAATCGGTTCCTAACAGAAGATTTCAAACATTCATAGATATCCATCAAAAGGGGGAGAGACTTTCATCTAGGTTACCTCTGTTAGGACTCCCTCTCCCATTCATGATTCTACACGCATTCTGTATCCGTCCCCAAGTTATTCTCCTGAGCCTGCAGTTCCTGAGACTATTTCTGAAGCTATTTTGGTTGTAATTCCTACAGTTGTTTTGCCTACAATCCCAGAGGAATTATTGTCTGAGGCAGACATTAAGAAGATTTTCACTGCATTGTTAGATCAAGCTGCAGAAGAGCTGATTGAAGAAATAGCAGAGCTGGTTCTGGAGGAACCTGACATAGTTGTTGAGCCTACCGATAAAGAGGCTTTTGTTGATGTTGAAGACGTTGCTGCCGCTGAGCCATAGTATGTATGTGCCTCTCTTGAACCTAGCCAGTTCATGTTGCTCACAGTAGAAGAGTAATTGGTAGAATCTTGGATGTCCTTAGAGAAATAGTTATTGATGTAATCCAGAATCTCTAATTCATTTTTAAATAATAAATTTGAGTTCTTTTTAAAATATGGCGTGCAAGAAAAAACTTTCAAGAGTAAGGTAAGAGACAATCGATCTCAGACTCGCAAACATGCGTATGAGGCTAGCAATCGAGCGTAATTAACAATATGAAATAACTTTTCCACAAGCCTATATCAAAAGAATAAGAAGAATGTAAAAGTTTAATATTAACGACAAAGAGACAAGATGATAATTTAGGCAAGCAAGCTATGAAATTTAACGACCAAAAATAAATAAAAGCAAATCCTTTGATTAACATCAAGAGAGCAAGGGAGATAAGTTTTGGGAAGTATACAATAGGCGCATGAGGCAAACAGGCTCGAGATCCTCAGGGAGATAGCTGTGTGAAATCGGGTTCAGAACAAGGGCTTCTGTTTGTGGCTTGGTATTGGCTGAGATGAAGTTGACTGGATCTGGGCTGCTGGAGTCGATCGGAGACTGAGGTGAAACAGGGATGGTCGCCTGAAGGTGCTGAAGAGCCTGGAAACCCTAGGCGGAGGGGAGATCAAATACCGAAGGAACAAAGAAGGATGGCAGCACACTGGTTGACGGATGATGCGCGAATCTAGCACACCGCTATAGGCGGTAGCAAGAATGCGGCACGAAACGGCAGTGTACCGATCGTTCAAGTAATACAAAATGGGCGAGTAATTTTCACGTATCGAATCTCAAAGGAACACAGTAAGGTGGAGTTATCTATTGAGGAAGGACTTGAGATTGAAGTCCTTTAGGTCGAAAGGGATGCGAATGGCTAGGATTGGCTTGGTTTGCGGAAAAACAAAATAAAGGAAATAAACTACTATGCAGGCCGCTATGCACTGCTTCGCAAGGCGAATGGAAACTATGCAAGTTTGAGGATATCTCCGAACTATGGTCTGCCCTCTAGCGCACCTTTGGTCATACGCGGGTTGATGCTCAGATCTTCGGCATCTTTCAGGACATCGCTTCCGCCACTCAGGGGGAGCGTTCTGTTCAGGAATACTTCACTTACCTTCAGGATCGTTTTCTTGAGCTAAACGATCTTGAGCCTCTTAGCGACCTGGAGTCTACCAATGATATTGCTCTTATTCGGAAACAGCGACAGCGACGGGAAACATATCAGTTCTTGATGGGGCTTCGCCCCGAATTTGAGTCTACCCGTGCTCAGATTGTGGGTATGTCTCCTTTGCCTGATCTTCTTGAGACCTACTCCATTGTTGCAGAGCATGAGAAGCGTATGCAGAGGCAATCTAGTCTTTCTGGCGTCCGTACAACCTCTTCTCTCCCTACTGAACAGATGGCCCTTGCTGCCTCTTATCGGCCTCCCACCTCCGGCTCTCGGAACCGGGGTGGTCGTTCTGGCGGTCGTGTCTCTCCTGGTGGTCGTGGCTCTGCGGGCCCTCCTGGCCCTTGCTCTCACTGTGGACGCCTGTATCATGACCGTAGTCGCTGCTATCAGCTATACCCCCACCTGAAGGGCTCTGAGCGTCCCAGTCCTGGTGGTGTCCCCAGACACACTGTTGCTTCTGCCGAGTCTTCCGAGTCAGTTGAGCACACTTTGGGTGCCAACTCCTCTGAGTTCAGTCAGATGATGGCCCAGTTTCAGCAGTTTCAGCAGTTCAAGCAGTCTCAGCCTTCCACTACTGCCTCTGCTTCCACGGTCTCTTCTTCATCAGGTACTCCGTTTGCTTGCTCCGTGGCAACGGTTGATCAGGATTCGTCACCCTGGGTGATTGATTCTGGAGCAACTGACCACATGACTGGTACGTCTTCCCGTCTGCTTCAGGTTGTCCCATGTTCCCACCGGGATGTGCGCCTCGCTGATGGCTCAGTTACCCCTGTCCTCAGCCGTGGCACCGTCCCTCTCTCCTCCTCTTTCTCTCTTGACTCTGTTCTCCTTGTACCTCAGTTGGCTCTCAACCTCATCTCTGTTAGTAGTATTACTCGGTCTTTAAACTGCTCAGTAACTTTCTTTTCTGATCGTTGTGTTTTTCAGGACCTGAGATCCGGGAGGACTATTGGTACGGGATATGAGAAGAGTGGAATGTACTACTTGGAGCTACCTTCTTCCACTACTGCGACCACCACCACCGACATCTGTCCGACTACCTCTTCTGCAGTGTCACATGTTTTGTCATCCAGCTCGCTTTGGCACGCACGTCTCGGCCATGCTAGCCCTCAGCGGATGGTGTCTGTCTGTCCAGATGTGTCCTTTGTTTTTCCTTTTCGTTGTGATGTATGTGAACTGTCGAAGCACACACGTAGCACATATGTTCCTTCTGTTAGTCGTGCTACCTCTTGTTTTGAATTAGTTCATTCTGATGTGTGGGGCCCTGCCCCTGTTATATCATTTGATGGTTTCTCTTACTTTGTGACTTTTATAGATGACTATTCTCATTGCTTATGGGTTTATCTCCTAAAAAATAAATCTGAGGTCTTATCTGTTTATTCTCAATTTTCTCGTATGATACAGACTCAGCATGGCACACCTGTTCACATTCTTCGCTCCGACAATGGGGGTGAATATTCTTCTCGTTCTTTTGATCACTTCCTCCGGGATGAAGGCACTCTCCACCAATTTTCGTGTCCTGGTACCCCCGAGCAGAATGGGGTAGCTGAACGAAAAAACCGCCACCTTTTGGACTCTGTTCGTTGTCTTCTTCGGGGAATGAATGTTCCCAAGTCCTATTGGAGTGCTGCCCTTCTTACAGCAACTTTCCTTATTAATAGGACTCCCTCTCGTCCCTTAGGTGGTGTTACCCCCTACAGCCTCATCCATCCCTCCGTCTCCGCCTTTCCCATTCCCCTCCGCGTCTTCGGTTGTGTGTGTTTTGTCCAGGACCGTCGCCCTTCTCGGACTAAACTCGACGACAAGGCCATCCGTTGTCTTTTCCTCGGCTACTCCACTACCACTAAGGGTTACCGATGTTATGACCCTCAGTTGCGACGAGTTATTTACTCCATGGATGTAACATTTCATGAGGAGATTCCCTTCTTCTCAACCCATTTGTCTTCACATATTCTTCCTACCGTTGTGCAACCTCTTCCGGTTGTTCCGCCTTCCCCAGTCCCTGATCCACCTGCCGCTCCGCCTGTCCTGCTGACTTACTCTCGCCGCCAGCGTACACCCACTTCTCCTCCAGTCCCGGATCAGCAGCCCCTTCCGGTCACAGGTACCTCTCTTGAGTCTCTCTCTACTACTTCTGTTGACTTACCTATTGCCCTGCGCAAGGGTAAGCGTGCTTGTGCTCGCCCTCCCGTTACGGAGCACCCATTGGCTAGTGTTGTTTCCTACCAGCGTTTCTCACCATCTTACCAGGCTTTTGTTGCTGCTGCTGATTCTGTTCGCCTACCTGCTTCGACCGCTGAGGCTCTCCTTGACCCACGGTGGGTTCAGGCCATGGAGGAGGAGATGTCTGCTCTCCATCGTACTGGGACATGGTCTCTGGTTCCTCTTCCTGCCGGAAAACGCGCAGTTGGGTGCAAATGGGTCTATACTGTGAAGTACTCTGCTGATGGAGCAATTGACCGATATAAGGCTCGTTTGGTGGCCAAGGGCTTTACTCAGGCTCCCGACGAGTTTGGCGCCACGTTTGCTCCTGTGGCTAAATTGACCAGTGTCCGCCTTCTTCTCTCGCTTGCTGCTTCTCGGGCGTGGCCGCTCCACCAGCTCGATGTCAAAAATGCTTTCCTGCATGGAGATTTACAGGAGGAGGTTTATATGGCTCCTCCTCCAGGGTTTGCCCTTAAGGGGGAGTATTCAGGGAGAGTATGTCGACTGCACAAATCTTTGTACGGCTTAAAGCAGTCTTCGCGTGCCTGGTTTGAACGGTTCAGCTCAGTTATCCTCCAGTCCGGCTTCACTCAGTGCCGTGCAGATCACACTTGTTTCATTCGTGCCACTCCAGAGGGTCGTCGTGCCATTGTCTTGGTCTATGTTGACGACATTATTCTCACCGGGGATGACTCCTCTGGCATCTCTGAGGTAAAAGCTACATTACGCTCAGTCTTTGAGGTGAAAGACCTGGGACCCCTCCGTTACTTCCTTGGGATTGAAGTTGCTCGCTCTCAGAAAGGAATCTCCATATCGCAGCGCAAGTACACCTTAGACCTTCTTCGGGACATGGGTCTACTTGGGTGTCGTCCTGCGAGTACACCTATGGATACCAACCATCGTCTTCATGCTGAATCTGGTGATCCTCTACCGGACCCCTCTCAGTACCAGCGCCTGGTTGGTCGCTTGATCTACCTGACCAATACTAGGCCGGACATCAGTTTCTCAGTCAGCGTTTTGAGCCAGTTTATGCATTCTCCCAGGACTTCTCATCTAGAGGCCGCTCGTCGTGTTCTTCACTATCTTAAGCGCTCTCCTGGACTTGGGCTGTTCTATCGGACCGATAGTACCTCCAGTCTCTCATGCTTCACTGATGCTGATTTTGCTGGCTCTCTGACCGATCGGCGCTCCACATCTGGTCTCTGTGTTTTCCATGGTGATCATCTTATCTCCTGGCGGAGTAAGAAACAACCTATTGTATCTCGCTCGTCAGCTGAATCCGAGTACCGAGCTATGGCCCATGGCGTTACTGAGTTGGTTTGGCTACGATCGCTGCTGACTGAACTCGGCCTATCCCTCACTACTGGCTCGACTCTCTACTGTGATAATAAATCTGCTCTCCTTCTTACTCAGGACTCGGTGCTACATGAGCGCACCAAGCATATTGAGATGGATGTTCATTTTCTGCGAGATCACGTTCGTACCGGGACTATTCTTCCTATTTACGTACCCTCTACCGACCAGCTTGCTGACGCCTTCACTAAAGCTGTTGGTCCGACTCGATCAGATTTGACCATTTCCAAGCTGGGCATGATTGACATCTTTGCTCCACCTTGAGGGGGAGTATTGGAGTTATTTTTACCTGTGTATTTGTATATTTTGGTGTTTGGCTTATTTGTAATTATCTTGGATTTATGGTATATATATAGTAGGCCTCCACTTTGGAGACCTAAGTTCTTTGTTTTCCTACATGCACTGCTTCGCAAGGCGGATGGGCAAGAAGACAAGCGGATGGAGTGGTTCGCACCGATGGAAGTGAGGTGGATTATACGGGTCGTTAGCACCGCTTAGCTTGGCGAGTGGAAGAGTAGGCAAGCGTAAAGGACGAGTAGTCAAGCGGAATGGAAGAGTAGGCTTGCGGAATGGAATGGAGGGTTTGCGGAATGGAATGGAGTGAAGGCGGAATCGGCGCACTTCAAGCGCATTCTACACAAATAAGCATTTTCACAACTATGAAAATAGCACTATAAATCAAGAGTCTAGAATGGCATGCATCATCAAATAGTAAAGATTACATTCATATACATCCACACAAGTAGAGAAAAAGGCAAGAGATACGACCAAATCCGGAGGCTCGTTGTAGATTCACGGTAGAAATCGTCAGGTCGTCAATCCGCGTCCTAGAACGGTCCCAACTATCTGTCGGGGTAGAGGAGGGTTGTCACTTCCTCCCAATGGACCCGTCTTCTCCAGTATATTACAATCCGGTCACGTCCGATGCGAAGAACTCTTTGCTTGGCGATGAAGATGAGGGTGGAATCCTCTCCTTGAAGCACTTGGATGAAGGAAGCGGCCTAGGGCAAAGCCCTCATGGGAGGTGGAAGGAAAACGGAGTTGGAGCTTCTCCTGCGGCAGAAATGGCGGAAGAAGATGATCGATCCCTATTAGGGCGAAGTTTGCAGCTTTTATACAAAATAATCAGAATTTTGGTCACACACGGTCGAACGCACGACCGTGCGTGGACCGTGCGATATTAAACTTACAAGAAGCCCAGGAAGATGACCCAGAAGCGCCCGTGCGATTTTACTCACGCGCGGTCAAAACAGACCGTGCGTAAAAACGCACGGGCAAATCGAGACGGCTCGAAAAACATGTTATCAACAGGAGATCGTGTGTTTCCTTTGCGCACGGTTGAATCCAACCGTGCGTGAAGCAAACGCACGGGCAATAAGAAACATATAAATTTGGACAACAAGAGAGCTCGTGCGATTTTACTCACGCACGAGCGAATTGCCTGTGCGAGAACAAATCGCACGAGCACGACTTATTTAGCATTTTAACAGTTCTACCTAATGGGTCTATGAAATGAAAAGTGAACAGGTAACTGTTCTATTATCCGTTTCGGTAACGGGTACCGATACGGAGATAAAACAGATACCCCTCTACCTAAATATTCATACATGCTCCTCACAGGTAGAGGGAAGAGAATGTAAGAGGAGGAATCCTCACTCATCTCACCAAAAATATCTTTGCCCTGTAAGGTGTCGTCATCAGGGAGGAAGCAGGAGGAGAAGACCATTGATGGAGCTTCCACAATGGAGGTGGGATCAACTTCCTCACATACGAAGATGCTCTCATCAATGACTTGAGCTTACAGCTCCAAGTGCTCCTGGAGTCCCTGTGAAGAATCAACCTGCACAGGCTCAGACACGGAAGAAGAGGGGTCAGGAAATAAAGGAGAAGAATGACATAAATAATCAAAAAACAAGGGAGTGGTCCCGGTCTCACTCCCAGCAGGATCCAAGCATAGATCACTGTCGGTATCATATGAGGCGTAGCGAGGGGAATCCGAGAGCTCGAGGTCCTCGGTGTTGAGTTGGACCTCCTCATCTGATAAGGAAGTGCAAACCTCCTCAGCAGAAAGGGTTTCCTCCTCATCCCACCTCGGTGTGTCATCGTGTTCCAAGGAGTCACACGCCCCAACGGAGAGAATAACATCCTCGTCCCACTTTGGCGTAGCCTCAGGCTTCGAATCAACTCCTGCCTAACATCATCAACCAACTCACCGAAAATAGGTGTAGAGAGTTTTTGCAAAGAAAGCGGAGAAACAGAGGTAATAACATCATCATAGAAAATGTGCACAGGTTCCTCCGGGGGTGAATCCAAAAGGAGTGACGAATGCTCCGGGAGGGAATTCTCCACCATGTCGTCACACCGATCAGCAGAAAGTCCGATGGGGATATCAGCAGCAGTCCCCCATAGGCAAGGTGGTACTGCGAATATATCATCAGAATCAGAATGAGCACCCAAATGAGAGGTGGATGGAACGATAAGAACATCAGCTTCATCATCCTCCTTCATCTGGCACTGAAATTATGTGCAATCGTTCAATGCGTGCTCGGGGCTATGACAACACAAACACCGTTTTCCATTACTCCTCGGTCTAGACGGGGTCGGAGAGGAATATAAAAACGGTAAATGGGGTGAAGAAGAGTGACCATAAGACTTGAGTACGGTGTATGAAGTACAGTAAGAGGACGGTGCTCCATACACTGGGTGATGGGGAATCGGAATCATTCATTTTATGCGGATCGACGATCGTAGTAGTTTTTGTTCTTGTCATTTTTTATTTTGAGTTGTAATTTTATGTATTTTTGAGTCGGGACGTTCGGCCAATCATAGACGTCTGTTGTCCCCTAGGAATCTATAAATAGAGGGTGAGGGCTCTCATTTTAGGCATTGAAGAATGGAGTATTGAAGCCCATTCTTTGGTCATTCAGTGCTGAAGTCGTTAATCCGGGTGCGAAGCCTTGGATCCCTTTCCCCTTGCCACCCACCATATTTCCCCTCCACCCTCTTAGGAAGCTGTCGGATCCCCCCAACCTCCATCTCCTCCCCACTACAACAGCCAACCTAAGATCCTTGCCTTCCCCTCCAAAAGCAGCCACCGGCCCTAAGCCTATCTACCCTCCCTTTCTTGGCCAGCAACACTCCCAAACCCCCACCTTCTCCCTCCTGATTGCTGCCAGGAAAACAGTACAGCAGGTCCTGGCACTTCCCCTCCATCTCCCACCAAAAAACAGCCTCCCGATCACCGGAGTTCGCCTCCGGACACCTCTGGTAATCCTCCTACTCCCTCCCCTTCATTTTCCTACATTTTTACGTTTTCCGGTGATCGCCGAAAAACTTTTTCGACGACCACCACCACCTCCGGCCACCTCCGGCCATCACCAGCCACCAACCACCTCCACCACCACTCATAACCACCTTCATAACTACACACTACCCCCACTTTCTCCTCTCTCCTAAATTTTAGGCACTCCTCCTAAAATTAATCTCAACCTCCCCACTCCCCTTATTTCACTCTCAGCCTTCCCCAAATTCACGTGGAATCACCTTAAAATTCCCCTAACAGTTAACCCATTAACTCCACATTATCAAGGCAGCGGACCCCACTCCTTATCCACCCACTAACCCCTCTTCTCCATTGCGTGGAGCCTCAATCAGCAAATACCCACCTCTTCCCTTCACCTGGAACCCCTTTCAGCAACCCTTCCTCTCTCATTCCCAGCCTCATACTTAACTGTAACTGTTCTGCTCTTCCAGAACAGCCCAGTAAATTATCCCAAGCATCCCACGCCTCCCCTCACTCACCAATCTCCTTGAAACCTGTTGCCAGCTGCCTCAAAATACTTCCCTTGCATTGTCGGGCTTGCTGTCCAGTATCCTGGACAGTCATAAACTACTGCCCTTGCTGAAAACTACCTCCCAACACCCTCATTATTGCTGACCCTGTTTCTGGACAGCCCCAAACAGTTTCAGAGCTCTGAAAATCAGCCCCGACAGCCCCCTAACAGCACCTCCAGCCCTCCCCTCTACATTGTTTGCAAAATTCAAGGTAATTAGCATACACACATGTTTTCTTCAATTATAATTATTTGTGTCACTAGGAGAAATGATTTTTCTTGCTCTCCAGTTGGGCTGACCCGTTTTCGGGTTTATCATTTCAGGAGTCACAGGTGGGGTGTTGCGCCTAGGATGAGCGTGATTGCCGATTTTCCCCTTATAGTTTGTTTTCATTCAATAGTTTATCCTTTCAGTACTGTATTGTGATATTGGACAAGTATCAGAATTTCCTAATGTTTCTTTGTATCAGACTATGTACAAGATTTCAGTATTTCAAGCTTTGTGGCTATTTCAATTTTAGTGGCTCTGTTAAATCAGATTTGAAGGTACACTTTTACCCTTAGTTTTTTTTATTACTTCCACTGTAAGTACTCTTTTAGCGCTTTTTATTTTTTCCTGCTATGTATCAATTTAAATATTGTTACTTAGTTTACTTTTTATCACGGGGCCCGGCCGAAGTGCTGATTTGTTTATAAACTAAGTTAGGGTGTTACACAGTCGGGGTGTAAAGCCTTGAACAAAGACTAATAAATCTAAATTTACAACGCCTAAATAAAGTCTCTCTAATGACGATAGAAATTGGGGGATGAGTGCCTAATGCACCTATTTTTGCTATTCACAATTTTTCCTTCTCCTAATTTTTGTTATATGATTAGGATTTGTTTCTATTATTAGATGAATTTGCTTTTGGCATTATCTCCTGGCTTGGGCATTTAGCTTGGGTTTTGTCTTTGGCATTTAGTTATTTGGGGCTTCATGAATTTGGACTTAGCAAATTGTTAATTAATTATGGTTTAATTTCATTACTTTGGCTTTATAAAAAATGGCTTAATTTGGGCTTTATAATCAGGTCTCTTCGGCTGAGCTTTTATTTTAAGAATTAAGAGAGGATTTATGGACCTTTCTTTGGCTTTATGGGTTTTGCCTTCTTTAGGTTGGACTTTTGGTCCCCTTGTTGCTTTGGCCCGGTTACATTCAGATGTGAATTTGCTATTATACTAAATGGAATAAACTTAGGCTTTGTTTGGGAGAGCGGCTGCGGTTGTGAAAGGAGTGGTTGTAGATGAAGGTTTGTAAATGTTGTTGTTGGAAAATGAATGCTGCAAATGGAGATTTGTTTGGATAGTTTGTGTTTGCAGAGTTTTTCAGAACAGAGAACCATTTGGCAAAACAGCGGTGTGATATTCTTGCTATTAATTTTTGTTCA
This sequence comes from Dactylorhiza incarnata, assembly GCA_033032865.1. NCBI lineage: Eukaryota > Viridiplantae > Streptophyta > Magnoliopsida > Asparagales > Orchidaceae > Dactylorhiza > Dactylorhiza incarnata. The sequence goes on from JAWHQI010000210.1 coordinate 1,207,077, forward strand.
TGCTACCAATACAGAATTTATCAGCTCGAAAAACACACATACATAAAATAGAAAAAACATATATACATCATCGTTGCATAAACTCGAAATACGTCAAATCATCAACGTAGAAAAACACATATACATCAACGTATGCAAAAACTCCAAATACGTTCAAGCTCTGTGTAGTTGTTCGGCAATGGAGTCACGCAGCGCCGACATCTAATCAACACCTACTCGAATCCCTCTGACATGATCTCCACTTGAGCTTTCTTTAATTTTTCTTGTTCTTCTTTGAAGTCCCATAGGCTAAATCAAATGCTCGTCTTCATCACAAGCTCAAAAATGAGCGTCTGAGCGGGATGGGTGCCTAATTATGCAAAGTCATTGTTGCAATCACATTGACTCGTTGCTTTGCTAAAGTATATGGCGGCATATCCCTAAGTATCTTCCACTTCTTTTTCCATACTCCAAAATGAACGTTCTATAATACTACGCAAGGAAGAGTAAGCTTGGTTGAATAATTCACGTCGTCCTTGTATAGGCCTACTGCCTCTTCTGAAATCTGGTCAATGATACCGTGTACCTGATTATGATTTTAAAAAATCACGTTGCAGTGGATATCCGGCATCAACCAAATAATATTTACCTACAAAATTAATATTTAATAAGTGAGTCTAATGACAGTAACTAAATAGTGGGAATAAAAACTAATGAAATCTCAAAATATTAAAGTCTTACCTGGTGGTGGATACGGAAAATTATAACTCAGGTCCATAAGAGCACGTTGAAATACACGACTGTCATGAGTAGAACCCTCTCAACCAGCTATTACAAATGTGAAACACATTGAAATCACAAACCGCCATAACATTCTCCATTGTTGTACCAAGCCGACCAATGTAGGAAACTTGTTGATCAGCTAGAACTCGAGCATCCACATGTGTTCCATCAATAGCTCCTATACAGTCTTTAAAGAACGGCATGTATCGAGCACCATTTAGAATTTGTGGGGGTATATCACTAAAAAGATGATCTACAGGCGTGATGACATCGGAAGATAATCTCTTAATAGCAGTGATACCCTTTGCAAAATATCTACTCATAGTTTCTTTAGAGTGTTGAAATCGTTCGCTTGCAAGTTGAATAGATACATTATGACCTAAAATGTGCAATGTCATTGCAAGCACTTCTCTTGGTAGAGTTCTCTTGGATCCTTGCAATTCATATTGTTGTGTGAGAAGTAATAACAAATCTCCAAATATGAGCTTCGACATTCTAAAAAACTGAAAAATCTACTAGGGTGCCCATCGAGAAGTTCACCAACCCATTTAGCCCTTGTTGGTGTTGATGTTATGCAAGGTCTATTTGTGGACGATGATGTCTCGAATAACTGATAAACAAGTGATGTTAAATATTGTTGACCACAGATTGATCTATTACGATTAACCCAGCCAACTACTCCTTGATGAGTCGCCTCATTAGAACTGTCAGTGAGATCCGATGAAGACATTGTAAATCTGCACATATTAATAAAACATTACATTGTCCAACTTTGCACATATTAATAAAACATTATGAATTACAAATTATTACACATACTACGAATTATATATAGTCTATGAGAATGAAAACATATTGTCCAGCATAGAAACAGAAAGTACAACAGAAGAAACATAAAGTACAACTACTAAAGAAGAAACATAAAATACAACATATTGTCCAATAATATAGTGCATCACAGAAGAAAACATAAAGTACAACTACTTCGAATTTTTTTCATAACGAGCCTGTAGCAATTTAAGCCTCTGATCCGCTCGAATGCTCATGAAAGTTTCTCTCTTAGAAGCATGGTGCAGTAGTCGTAAAAGTCAAAGTTGGACTCCTCCATAACCTCTAGATATGTTTCGAGTTCTGCAATACCCTCAGGGATTGTATATAAGGAAGAAGTTATCTTGATGCTAAGAGGAACCATCATGCAACGCCCAATTATGCGCAATGTTTCAGCTATCTCATCCACAGTGGAACTCATGGGCTTGTTGCTTGTCGTCTTATTTTTTCCTTTATCCTTCTTTTTGCTTCCTTCTGCAGAATTTGGTAACTCCTCTACGTTCTGTGTGTCATCTTCATGAGACAAGTCATGTTCATCAATGGATTCGTTCTCAACATTTCTGGAATTTGGTGCCCATGCAAGATACCCAGTTGCTGCGACATGACTAAACATCATATCTAGCTTCTCTTCTAATTCGGGGGATATACCAGCATACTGAAACTTTCTTGCACCTGGAAATACCTAATATAAATATATATTTGATTAACTATCCACAATGATTGTATACTATAAGAATGAAAAATAAATAAATATATATATATATAATTACATTGAGTCGTTCTTTCCACCATTCTTCAGAAACAGCAATAGTTTTGCGAATCGGATCCTAGCCCAAGCCTGTCTCACGTCTCTTTAGTTCTCGCCATAACTTCCACTCTTTCTTTAACTGATCCCACTTATTCTTCATTTGAGTTCGATCATATGACTTCCCCGTGCGTGCTAGGAAATTATTTGTCAGGTTGATCCACCCATCCCTGCTAAAGTGTGTTGTAAGGCGATTACCCAACTCTATTTCTTTCAGACAAAGATCACAAAATATCATAACAACGTTGACCTCCCAATTTGCACAAACACCGCATTCTCAATGTTTACCCATACTTACTCAACTGGATGGAAGAACAATAGAAAAATTATTAATACAAACACCATACATACAAACACACACACATACAAACACTTAACACACATATACCACACACACCACACACAAACAAACACCATACATACAAAACTTAACACAACACACACAAACAAACACTATACATACAAAACTTAACACAACACACACAAACACAAACACAAACACTTAACACACACACCACACTTAACACACACACACAACACTTAACATCATTCAGCATATATTTGAATCTTTATTTGAGAAACCTGTTGAATTACTGCTGCACCTCAAAATGATTGTATCCAAAATGATTTTAACCTAGCAGAAATCACTCCCGAAATGGCCGAAAAATATGTTTGCTTAAAGATCCAAGCTCCCAGCTCCCAAACTGGATTCAAGATTCAAGAACCATTTTTAATTAAACTGATTATACCTCGCAAACTGTTTCGTCCAGATCCAAGCTCCCAAACTGTTCAGCATATACCTCGCAAACGGTTTCGTCCAAATCCATGCTCCCCGAGAGAAGACTGAGCTCCCCTCCTCCCTTAACAAACTGTTTCGTCCAGATCCAAGCTCCCCGAGCTTTGGATGTCGTCGTAGAAGAGCAGCGGATGCCGTTGTAGAAGAAGCCGACGCGAGCCCTGGATTCCGTCGAGAAGAAAACGCGTCGGGAGAGACGCCAGAGTCGCGCGAGACCTGGATGCCGTCGGAGAAGAGCAGCGGATTTCCTCCTCCCTTGACCTCTAAACGCGACAAACTGGAGCCTTTCCTGAGGGTTTGGGGACGCGGAGAATTCAGCCCGGAGCTTTTAGAAGCGATTCAAAAAAGAGGCGGAAAAACAAATGAATAAAATCAGCTCCGGTACGTTTGGCCCAAACGCACTGGCGCCAAACGCCTTTCCAAATGAGGCCTTAATAAAAGAAGGGATAGTACTGCCTCATCTTGGAAATTGATACATTAGTGGAGGGAGTAATTACCCTTCCACCCCTTGGTGGATTTTAAGTGGGCTTCCTCCCTTCCCTTGATTAAGATCCCATGGTAATGGCTTAGTGGCTTGGGTTAATTACTTAGCCACCCCTTAGTGGCTTAAACATGGGCTTAGTGGAAAAGGGGGAAAAGGAAATGTTTCTTCTAATTTTTACTCTCCCCTCTCCCTGAGTCTCTGTACTCGTCTTTCTCCTCCTTCCCTTCTTCTTACGTGGTTAGCTGTTGTTGTGGATTTCTTTCCCTGGCCAGATTTATTCTGCTGTGAATTTCTATTTGCTAGATCGAATTAGTGAGCTGCTCTTGTGAAGTTTCTTGTCCCATTCTCAAGTGTTTGATTTGGTGAGCTTCTTGAATTAATCTTTTCTAAAAGGGGCTTTTCAAATTCAACTTTAATATCTTTCTTTTGAAGGATCATTTGTTGAGATCTTGGTGTCTTAATCTTCAAAATTTCATTATTTTGGAAAGGGGTGAAGGGGCTGTGCTAGTAAAAAAATTTGCGTGTGCAGCAGCCATTAAAGGCTGTGCAGTTAAGTTTAAGCGTGCAGTGAGCTTTAAGTGCTGTGCTGTTTTTAAAATGTGTGTACTGGTAAGTGCAGTGTGCGATGAGCTTTAAGGGCTGTGCTATTTTTAATGTGTGTGCTGTGTTAAGTGCAATAAGCAGTGAGCTTTAAGTGATGTGCTATTTTTAATATTTGTGTGCTGTTAAGTGGAAGCATGGTGCTGTTTTTACAGCAGTTGGGAGCTTTGCGTGTGTGTGTTTTCAAAGATAAATGTGTGGTTTTTACAATATTTTTAGTGGCTGTAAAAGGAGTTTTTTTTGCTGTTGTTATAGGGCTTAAAGTATGTGTCTAGTGGCTGTTTTAGGTGCAGTTTTCAGCATTTTTAGTGGCTGTCTTGGGTGCAGTTTTCAGTATTTTTGGTGGCTGAAATTGGGTGTGCTGAAAATGGATTTTCCTTAAGTCTAAAAGCTTTTAAAATGAGGAGAAAGTGAGGGCCATTTGAGAATTTCTAATTGGTAGCTTTAAATAAGAAACCCTACCTCTATTCTTCCTCATCTCCCTCCTTCATTCTAAACTTCATCTTCTCTTCTAGCTCTTCCAACGATTTGAATCACTACTTTTAGTTTTTTTATTCTCCTCCCGGGTAGAATATTCTTTTTTTCTCTTGTGTCACAACTCGTGTAAGATTTTTAAATCTCTCAGAAAATAATATAACTTGTCTTACAGAGTCGTGCTTGAAAATCTATTATGCTTGAGATGGCTTCCAGAGACGGGAAGAATATCAACCCGCGGAAGGATAGAGAAAAGGAAACAGTAACTGTAAGTTTTTGTTTCTTTAATTTAGCATTATTTTAATGTCTACTTTTAATTATGAAAATTGAGTTTAAAGACAAGCATTTTCTTTCGTGCATGAAAAGTGCGCATGTTTGCAAAGGTTTTCCGATATTGTACTCGGCATATTTAGAGTTTTCAGTTTTCTAAGCTTTCTTTCAGATTTCTCATCTTTCAACTTTTATGCACGAATTTTCAGTACCGATTTCTTAAGATTTTGAGGCATTTATTTCACTTAGTTCTCTTTTCGATTTAAGAGTGCAAAAATTAAGAACAGATACAATTGGTACAAATAATCTATCTTTATTGCCCGGTAAAAATATTTAACCATTGGCGGCATTGATGCAGAAAGATAATCTGAAGAGAGCCAACTAAACATTCCACTCATTTAAAGAATACAAGAACATAAATTACCCAATGAAAGTTAGACATGCATGCAATGCAATGAAGTTAAGGGTAAACCGGAGGGGGATGAATCACCTAAGTTAGGAATTCGTAAGAACTCTAAGATGATTATGGTCTTGCAACAGATGCCCGCAAGTTGGCAATAGCTGGAAGCCCTAGCAAAAGTATTTTGCATGAGTCGGGCCCCAAAGAAAAAGAAAAGAATGAAAATCAATCTACCCTTAACCTTACCGTCAAACAGAAAAAGAACGAAAAGAAAAGAAAATAGTAAGCAAAGAACAGAAAAGAATATAAAGAGAAAAGCAAACAACAACAAAACCATAGTCAGAATTCAATGGAACATAACTGACGGAAATAATCAAAAAACAAAAGAAAATAGTAAATTAAGCGGGAAAGAAATTCTTTTATTATTCCAGCATTTCAGTTTTATTACTCTGCATTTATTTCAGTCAGAAGTTTCTTATTTATGTTAAATGCACTTCATTTATTTTTACTGCATTTTGGTACTAATCCCCTTAATTGTATGTCAGCAGTTAAAGAGGTAAGAATTCACCGAGTCTACTTGACTGACGGGTTTTAACCTTTATCATTTTAAAACAAAGATAGCAGGGTGTCTAGGCGTCTATTCGAGGAGGGAAAGAGAATGCTTTGAGAGGAGAAGCATCGGCTCTGGATTAAGATAGTTGTTGCAATTGACGAGTAGCTAGAGCATCATAAGAAGTCCTGTCAGGATGAGAGTTTCCCGCATGATAGTGTTAGTTTAGTCTGGTTCTAAGCTGGGAGGGCCTGGTAGTGAGTAGTGTGTTTTGAATGGGCAGGTTTTAAGGTGTCTATATGTAGGACTAGAGATTTAGGCGTCTCCATGTAATTCCTCGGTTTACTGTGGGTGCGCTACAGGTCTGCAGATCAGTGACCCCAACGGCCCAACCCCTCTCCATAGATTTGATTACCCGTAGCCACTAATTCTAATGGCAGGTTATTCCAGCTCAATTGGTGATGATGACCAATTTAGAGATCCCTTATCTAGGAGGTCTGGGATTCAAGCCCCAGCCCCAACAACCCGCCATTGGAATTAGCGGTTGCGGCCAATCAGATCCGTGGAGAGGGGTTGGGGTCACTGATCTGCAGACCTGTAGCGCACCCACAGTAGACCAGGGTGTTACACTCCAGTCCCATATATCTCATGTCCGGTGTTGTACATATCTGAGTTGTAGTTGTGGACATGTTTTGATGTTGTATAAAAGATGTATTATACATTCATATATATATATTATATAATATTAAATTTTGTTGCAGGTTGCTCTACATTTTCAAAAAAATTGGGTATTTTGTTTAGTATTATGCTTATTATTAATTGCAAATCGCCGCTGCAAATAAAAAAATCCAACAAAGCGCGGCCTCTGATAATGTAAGCAAAGCATTTGGATTGTGGCGGTCTAGCGGGTCGTTCATAAGATTTACTCTAGCTCATGTTATCTATAAATACACGCATAGGGATTCATTGGGAGTCATAAAAAATTTGGAAAATTATTCTAGAGCCGCTCGGTCATTCCACGGTGTCAAAGTTATGAAACGTAGGTGTCGAAACCTATGATTTTTCCCCTGACCTCCCTTGAATCTCCACTGCCAGGCCACCCCCCTCCATCTACGCAAACATTCAGTGGCACCCCCCACCCTATCATGTCGCCTTCCTCCCTACATCCTACACCCTGCAACCCAAAGCCGACCACCCCATCCATCCTTTCCCAGAGCTTCAGCCATGCCTTCTTCCACTTGTCGCTAGCCTCCCAGCACTCCTCCATGCTGTTCACTACAATCGACATCTCCTCCGCTCTCTCCACAAAATCTGAGTAGTCATCCTAATCTCCACCGTCAGCCACCCCTTCTTCCAACAGCCATCCCTCCAACCGGCCAACCTCCTTGTTTATCGTGCCAACGAACAGCAACTCCACCAGCCCTTGCAACTTCACTCCACCATGAGTTGCCACTCAAAGCCCTCTTACACCGTCGCCATCTTCTTCCATTGCAGACCACCGTCGGACATCCATGACTACACCACCACTTCCTCCAGGTTTCCCTGAGCTTTTGAGAGTCTCCTTCATTTGGAGTATTTTATTTTCTGATTGTACAGTTTATTTCATATGACTAGTGATATACATCTTTGTAGTAATTTTATCTCTTACGATTTGCAAGAGATAAGCCGCAACACATACACATTTAATTTAAGCACAACTCGTCGTGCACAAATATTAACTTGCAAGTTTCTTAAAAGATATTCTCATCAATTGTATTTGTGTTATGCTAGCATAATAGTTCCTCAATTATTAGAGTCTGTCGAAAGTTGTTCTTGTTTGCATTTTATTATTTTCGGTTCAATAGTAGCATCATTGCACCTTGTTTGCATTTTATTATTTTAGGTTCAATAGTAGCATCATTACACCGTTAGATTTCCAATAAATTAACACCGCACATTTAACCTTACCTTCCGTCACAAACTCAATCAGGTCCAGAATGGATGGAAACTGAACGTCCACTTGCATCGCTTGTTGTAAGCCTCGGCAATGATTAACTCTCGATAATTACTTGCATGATTTCTTTATGAGCAATTTGGAGATCATCGAAATATTTTTGAAGAGAGTCAACTGCATGTTCAAAAATTATGGTGGTTTGCGGAAAGAGTAAAGATTGTCTTCCATTAAGGTAAACACCGAGGAAATTTATGCTTTGTACCAATTTTAGGGCAACTTGTACTTTATTATAGCAAAATAAATTCTGAATTTTTCTCTTATCCTTTTCAAGTTATGGAAGATTCGGGTTGAGTTTGGACTTTAATTGTGACTCATATTCAATTCAGGTCATATTAACTCAATTGGCACTAATATTGGTCTTATTTTAGGGTTTGAAAAGGCTCGTTCTGACGTAGAGTCATGGGATGAATAGGTTAAGAGGGGTTAGGGGCAATTCAAGTGAGTTAAATTCATCTTGGGAGAGGGGAGGGCAAGCGAGGTATAAGGCGCAAAGAAGGTACTTGGCGAGACAGTGAGGCCAAACATTGTCGGTGGTTAGCGAGCAAATGAATGAGGGAGTGACTAAGATTAAGAAAACGAAAGCAGGAGTTGGAATGTAAACATCACACAGATGTTGCATACTACGAAGCTTCGGTGTTGGGAAATTACAAGGATGGCAAAGATGTGTGGCAGCAAGCAACTACCATGCACGAGGTGGAATTACAGGGCGGTTGGGCAGACGTGCACGTTATGAGGTAGTGTACACTGTACAAAAAAAACTGTCTGGGTCTATATGTTTGCTTGTTGAGGTGGCCAAAAAAAGAATGACCAAGAAGATGACCCAAAATTGTGACGCTCAGTATGTATGCAAGTGGACAGCACCAAAGACACTTGTGGAGGAGACTTGGAATGTTATGGATGAGAACAAAGTGGATAAATTCAACGATGGAGAATGTAATAGTGGCAATGACGACTGACAGCAATCTGAGAAGAAAATTCTTAGAGCCAATATAAGAAGATAAGAGGTGGGGTGAATCTCAACAAATCTCTAATATGATAACTGAAGAGGGCGTACCAAAACCAAGCTTGATACGAGATGATGGGGTTGTGGATATCAAAGTGTACAGAATGATATCATGGAAAAAGATACATTTCACGCTCTGAATATGGTTTCGTATAAATCAAGGAAAAATCTCTAGTGCTTCTCTAACATGAGATTTAAAAAAAGAAATTGCTTAATTAAATTTATTCAATCTAACTTTTTATCGTAAAATTCAAGCATCAGAGATAGATGACGCTCTGAAGAAGATGAAAAATGGAAAGGCGGTTGGACCAGACGATATACCCATTGAAGTATGGAAATGCTTAGGGAGGGAAGGAATTTTATGGCTTACAAGTTTCTTCAATAAGATACTGAAAACAAAAAGGATGCCAGACCAATGGAGAGGAAGTATTTTGGTACCTTTGTATAAGAACAAAGGAGATATACAAAATTGTGTCAATTACAGGGGAATTAAATTAATGATTCATACTATGAAACTATGGGAACGAGTAATAGAGAGACGAGTTAGACGAGAGACTAGCATCTCAGAGAATCAATTTGGATTCATGCCAGGGAGGTCAACCATGGAAGCTATACATCTCTTGAGGAGACTCATTGACAACTATCGGGAAAGACAAAAAGATTTGCATATGTTGTTTATCGATCTGGAGAAGGCGTATGATAGGGTTCCAAGAGAGGTCTTGTGGAGAGTCTTAGAAAAGAAAGGTGTAAATGTATCATACATTGACGTAATCAAAGATATGTATACAAATTCAGTGACCAGGGTGAGGACATCTGGAGGATTAACACAGGAATTCCCTATCGTTGTTGGCTTACATCAAGGGTCAGCTTTAAGCCCTTACCTCTTTACCCTTATCTTAGATGAGCTCACCGGACATATCCAGCAAGCAATACCTTGGTGTTTATTATTTGCAGATGATATTGTTTTGGTCGATGAGACGCGCGAGGGTGTAAACGCGAAACTGGAATCTTGGCGAGACACTTTAGAAAAGAAGGGTTTTAGGTTGAGCAGGACAAAGACAGAGTATATAGAGCTTAAATTTAGTAGTGCAAGAAGGTCAGATGACTCCGTCATTAAATTGGGTGACCAAGATATTTCCCGCAGTGAGTGCTTTAAATATCTGGGATCGATAATTCAAAAAGATGGAGGTGTAGATAAAGATGTGATTCATAGAATCCAAGCAGGTTGGTTGAAGTGGAGAGGCGCGTCTGGGATCCTTTGTGATCGTAAAGTACCACTAAAACTTAAAGGCAAGTTTTACCGTACTGCAATTAGGCCTGCAATGCTCTACGGTTCTGAGTGTTGGGCAGTGAATGGTGTACACGAGCAAAAAATGGGAGTCGCGGAGATGAGAATGCTTAGGTGGATGTGTGGTCACACGAGACTGGATAAAATTAGGAATGAATGTATCAGGGATAAGATAGGAGTGGCGCCAATTGTAGAGAAGATGCGAGAAGCTCGTTTAAGATGGTTTGGACATGTACATAGGAGACCATTAGAGGCACCTGTTAGGCGTTGTGAGAGTTTAGTCACTAGACATGTTAAACGGGGGAGGGGTAGACCAAAAAAGACTTGGAATGAAACTATAAAGAAAGACATGATGTACCTAGGCATTAATGAGACTATGCTTAAAGATAGGGCGCAATGGCGACAGAGGATCCATATAGCCGACCCCACTATGGTGGGATAAAGGCTTGAGTGTTGTTGTTGTTGTTGTAATCTAAGTCTATTATGAATGCATGGGGTTCTATTTATAAAAATAGCATAGAGCTAAGAAATTAATAATAAAATCATGAGTAATCATCCACTCGCAATAAAAAATTAGTTATTCAAATTCAAAAGCAAATCAAACAGAGATAATTATTTTAAATATTAAATTCAAACCCATAATAAATATCATTTTATTATTATTTAATGATAATATTTTATTCAAGTTTAATAATTAATTTAAATTCAAATGAAATAAAAGATAGTTACATATATGAATCATTAAACTTGAATTTCAATTTTAAATTTTTTTATTTTAAAACACATCTTAAAAATAAAATAAAATATTATCCACATGTCAGTGATTATTAAAAAAACCAACCAAAATGATGTAAAATGTGAGCAGATTCTCCATTACGAGTTAAATCAACAACGCAAAGAGACAGCTGGCTCCTAAATGTACATGAAGACATCATAAATGCTAGAAGAGAAGAGCCTTCGGTTCAAACAATATAAACAAACTGGCCAGTAATAGTTAAACAAACCAAAAGAAAGACAGTTGGAACTCCGTAGAAATAAGAAGAAATAAGTGAAAAAATGTACACCACAAACTGAAGAATTTTTGAACGTCCAGCAGCGGCAATAGAGGTGTCCAAATGCCATTCGCTTGAATTTACCTGCCAATCACATCAAGGATCTAAAAATAGAGTTCAATGATAATCATAGTGCATGAAAGGTAAAAAAAATTGACGAAGGATATTGATGTGGAGCAATCGAGCACTATTTCATCCATTTTTAGAAGCAACATTTAAGGATTGTTATATAGACAATCAGAGCTCGTCGATGTGATCTACTTCTTTTTGGTATTATTTTCACGTCTTTTGTATTTTTGGAGCTATATTTCGAAAGTGGGGATCAGGCGATCTGAGCAATCGAATTTGTTTGCCCTAAATTCCCACTCTCCCCTTCCTCATATTCTATTGGCAGGAGGGGTATCGTGGGTTGTGCAAGAAATGAACTGACGGTCTTCCCCTTTCAGTGCGAAGCCAAAAGCCCCGCAAGGTGCTGACGTCGTGGGGTTTGTCTAACCTCCTACCCCCAATGAGTCATCCTAACGCCTTCCAATCCCTCCACCACCCTGGAGACTCCTCGCCACCGCCAACTCCAGCCTCGGCATGCCACGCCGCCCAGACCTTCTCTAACCTCCTGCAAGCCTTTCCCAACACTGCAACTGCCTTTCCCATCCATCGGACCACATCTTCCTCCATCTCCCCACATCACACCCACCTTCATATTCCCTCTAGTACCGATCATAGCCACCAACACTCTCCTATCTTTCCGACCACCTCCCTCGACATCCCTCCAAATCCCAAAACCAAATCAACAAGCCTGAAAATCTTCATCCCACATTTTCGTGCTATCCGCATATTTGATCCACCAGAGCGCACTAGTAGTGTTCCCAAGCCTGCCTACCACATTTTCCACTGTCGGTGTAGTACACTTGGTTAGTTTTAGGTTCATTTCTCGCATTGTATAGATGTACCTTTATTCCTAATGGCATTTTGCTTTAATTAATTTTGGCTCATTTAATTTCACTAAAAGTGTATTTTATTCGCCCAGACATTTAATATGTACACTATCAGGTAATTTGCAATTATTATCTATTAATTTAATTTACAACTATTTGTGATTAATTGTGACGTTTGAGCAGAATTTTAAACATAAAACTATTTAATTAACTGTGTCCGAATAATTGCATGATTGAATCATTTGTTCCGCATTAGGGTTAGAGTCTAAGTGTCAAGCATCATGCTCATTGGTTACGTGTGTACCCGAATTTGCATCTGTATTTAGAAAGCCTCATAGATTCACACTGCGTAATTGTCTGCGCCAAATTGGTATCAGAGCTCAGGTTTGAGCTTAGTTTGTGATACGCAGCAGTAAAATCTGTAAGTCTCATGGAGAGAGAGTGGCCTTCATTTGTAATTTGATTGTCTGGGTATGCATCATTTAGGTCTTCATCATTACCCTTTCGTCTATTTGGGGATCTTGAACATGTTTACGCTCAACCTCTGTGAGACCACTAGGAAAGACCCAAAGAGGTTACACCCGTCGTCATCCACCCTCCCATAGAGGTAGTGTTGACATCCCATCATGATTCAAATATGATAAGGATAAGTACTCTTATTAAGACTACTATTAGGCATGTTAGAAAAGCCCATGTAAAGGCCCATATTGGAGCCTCTTTTCTTATTTCTCTCTCTCTCTTCTCTTTAGTCTCACATCATGTATAAGGATTTCCTCTCTCTTTCTCCCTCCTATATATATATGTATTCATACATTGTATTTAATACACAGAAAGGAATATACAAGCTTTGGCTCTTTTCTACATGGTATCAGAGCTTTCGGTCAAAAAATTGCGGTCTCCTTTTTTTGTGACCCCCCCCCCCCTCCTCCCTCTTAGCGAGCTCGTGCATTATCTTTTGCGGTCTCCTTTTTTATGACCTCCCCCCACCCACCCTGCTGCCAGCTCTGCTTTCAGGCCTCCTCTTTGGCCCTCTTATAGCCTTCTCACCTCTGACTTGTGGGCCCCGCCTCACTCGATCTCTCTTTGATCGCAGCGGTCTCGCAGCAATCTCCTCGCAGCCTTCTCAAGCTTCTCCTGCAATCTCCAACGGCGATCTCCCGAGCTCCTCCTGATCGATCTCTGTTGAGCGCCTCCCGCAGCCTCCCGAGCTCCTCCTGATCGATCTCCTGCCGGTCTCCTGTTCGCCGGATCACTGCCGAGCTCCTCCTGCGATCTCCAGATCGATCTCCAACAGCGATCTCCCAAACTCCTCATGCGATCTCCCAATCGATCTCCTGCCGGTCTCCTGTTCGTCGGATCGCTGCCGAGCTCCTCCTACGATCTCCAGATCGATCTCCTGCCGGTCCCAATCGGTCTCCTGCCCAGCGGTCCCCTGTTCGCCGGATCGCTGTCGGGCTCGCCTACATTGGACTACCAAGCATTCTCCGTCGAGCCCCTTGAGGTCGTGCGACCCCCTTCCTGCGGCCTGCTCTCCCACGATCTCCCTCAGCAGCGAGCTCGCTCCTCCGTAGCCGAGATCCTCTCAGCCTTGCCGACCTCTCTGAAATGGGTTCCTCCAGTGATTAGACCGTGCATCCAGATGGGCAGACAGCTACCTCTCCTGTAGCCAGCTTGCCTCCCACTCCTGAACTGCGCAACGAACTAAGAATCACCACCATCTCCCTGATTGGGAAGAAAAACTTCGTCGAGTGGGTGCACTCTGTCAGACGTATTCTTCAGTCCAAGGGACTTTTGTCTCATCTCACTAGGGACCCCCCTTCTGTTCCTACTGATGACCGGTTGCGTAACGATGGACGGGTTCAGACATGGCTTCTCAACTCACTGGATGGCGAACCTTACCGCATGGCCATGTATCACGAGACGGCCAAGGCAATGTGGGAGGAACTCCATTCCTTGTACTCCGGCAAGGACAGCCTTCAGCACTTGTATGACATCATTACCGAGCTTCAAAACCTTGACACTGGCGGGGCGGCTGACTTAACCTCCTTTGTTGCTCGGGCCAAGACTCTCGCAGAAACTTGGATACAACATCAACCATCTACTACGGATCTAGCAGCTCAGCGGGCTCAAAAAGAGGTTGTGTGTATTGTCATGATGATGGCGCGTGTCCCGCTTCACCTTCAGAGTATTCGGGCACAGATCCTCTCATCGGCCACAACCCCGTCATTATCAGATGTGTGCTCCATGTTGCTCAAAGTCTCACCACCTCCGGATACTATTAGACCTCCCTCACCGGTCCTTCTCCAGCACTCGTCTGCACCATTATTACCTCTCCCGCCCACTACTAGTGGAGGACGGACAGGCTCCCGGGGCGGGGGTCGCGGAGGCCGACCACGTCCTAAGTGTACGTTCTGCGAAAAGGATGGCCATCTTGAGGCGACCTGCTACAGCAAGCATGGTCGTCGTCCTCACCCAACTGTTCATATTGTCGCTGACACCCTCTGCCACTCGTGTTGATCTTGATGCAGTTCGCCTCCAGCTCCAGCAACTTCAAGGAATGCTTAGCCACCCACCTGCCTCCGTCGCCTCCATCTCCAATGAAGGTATCGCTTGTCTCTCCACTAGTCCGCGCTGGATAGTGGATTCAGGTGCTACCCACCATATTACCTCGCTACCACCACATCACTATTTGGATGCTCCTCATCCTAAGTACATCACAGTAGCCAATGGCGACACTGTTCACGTCTCCGGCTCTGCCGATATCCGATTCAATTCTTCTCTCTCTCTACGCTCGGCTCTTCATGTTCCGGGTTCCCTGTTTAATTTACTCTCTGTAGTCGTCTTACTACCGATTTAAATTGCTCAGTAACATTCACCTCTTCCTCTTTTCTGATGCAGGATCTACGGACGCAGAATATCATTGGTAAGGGACAACTGCAAAACGGGTTCTACCTCCTTGATGTTTCTCATACCATCCTCTCCTCAGTCTCCTCCGTTGATTGGCATCGGCGTCTTGGGCATGCCCCTCTTCCAGTCCTTCAGAAGGCTCTCCCCGATATCTCTCTTTCTGCTTTTAAGTGTGAATCATGTATTCTAGGCAAACAACATCGTTCCTCCTTTCCCCCTCATTGTACTCGGAGCTCTGCTCCTTTTGTTTTAGTACATTCCGATGTTTGGGGCCCGTACAAAATCACTAGTATTTCTGGATATTGATATTTTATCACTTTTATTGATGATTATTCTTGCACTACTTGGTTATATTTACTTCGTGATCGCTCCGAGCTTCCTCGTGTGTTTCAGGCTTTCGTCCTTGAGATTCGCACATAGTTTTCCAAAAATATAAAAACTCTCCGGACAGATAATGCTCGTGAATATACGAGTCACGAATTTGCTAATCTTTGCTCTGAATTCGGGATAATTCACCAGACATCATGTGCTTATACTCCACAACAAAACGGCGTTGCTGAACGGAAAAATAGACATCTCCTCGATGTTGCTCGACCTCTCATGATCCAGATGCAGGTACCCAAAACCTATTGGAATTTCGCTCTGTCCACAGCATGTTATCTCATTAACCGTCTCCCTTCCTCCGTCCTCCAAAATGCTACTCCGTTTAGCCTCCTTTTCCATTCCACTCCGGCATTCTCTCTCACACCCCGGATATTTGGTTGACCTGCTACGTTAACCTACTTGGCTCGTCCAAGGACAAGTTGGATCCCCGAGCAGCCAAACACATATTCGTTGGCTATTCTCGTACTCAGAAAGGCTATGTTTGTTATTCTCCTACTAGCCGAAAAGTGACTGTTTCTGCAGATGTTACCTTCCAGGAAGACCAACTTTTCTTCTCCGAAACAACCACACCTCTTCCACCACCATCCTTCCCACGATCTGTCATTCCAGTTACCACCCCTCTACCACTACTCCTTCCTGAACCTGCTCCCGCTCTCCCGAAACCACCTCTTATCCGTGTCTACACTCGTCGCCCTCCTTGCTCCGTTGCCCCAATGCAGTCGGCTTCGACCTCTGACACTCTGCGCTCTGCTGATCCGGCATCAGCCTCCACCGCTCATCCCTTGGCGAATTATGTATCCTTACATCGCCTCTCCCCACACCTTCAAACATTCGATACTTCATTATCCTCTATTTCTATACCTAACTCTGTGCAGGAGGCTCTCCAACATCCAGGCTGGCGAGCAGCCATGGACAACAAAATGACAGCTCTCTGGGCTAACCAGACATGGGATTTGGTTCCTCTCCCTCCAGGCCATACTACTGTTGATTGCAAATGGGTCTTTGTCATCAAACATGCTCCTAACGGGACAATTGACCGTCTTAAAGCCCGTCTGGTGGCTCAGGGCTTTACTCAACAACAAGGTCTCGATTATGAGGAAACGTTCTCTCCGGTGGCCAAGCTCAACACAGTTCGTGTCCTTCTCTCCGTGGCTGTGCATCGTCAATGGCCTCTCCATCACCTGGATATCAAGAATGCGTTTCTAAATGGTAACTTACAAGAAACAGTATACATACAACAACCTCCTGGGTTTGAGACCACGGGGGAGTCCCGCGTATGTCACCTTAAGAAATCCATTTATGGTCTCAAACAATCCCCCCGGGCATGGTTTGATAAGTTCAGTAAGGCTATTCGGGAGGTTGGCTTTACTCGGAGCTCAGCAGACTTCTCTCTGTTCACTCGACATCGAACTACGGGCACGGTTCTTCTGTTGGTATATGTCGATGACATCCTAATCACAGGAAATGATTCTAAGGGAATACAAGCGGTAAAACAGCATCTAAGTTCCGTTTTTCAAACAAAAGATCTGGGGAACCTTCGATACTTCCTTGGCGTGGAGATCGCAAGACGTCCTGATGGGATTGTCCTCTCTCAACGAAAGTACTGTCTCGACCTTCTTCAAGATGCTGGTTATTCTGGATGCAGGCCGATTAACACCCCAATGGATGTCAATCACAAGTTGTGTGCACATGCTGCTGATGAAGATCTTCCTCTTCCAAATCCAGAATACTATCGACGACTCATTGGAAAACTTATTTACTTAACAGTCACGAGACCAGACATATCCCTTGTTGTTGGGGTGGTCAGCCGGTTTATGCATTCTCCTCGGACATCTCATCTACAGGTTGTCGAGCGCATCCTAAGATATCTGAAAACAGCGCCTGGTCAAGGGCTGGTATACAAAACCTCGTCCTCTACTCCAGCATTGATTGCGTATTCTGATGCAGATTATGCTGGGTCCCTGGATGATCGACGGTCTATTAGTGGATTTTGTACTTACTTTGGAGGTCACCTTGTTACCTGGCGTAGTAAGAAACAAGTTGTGGTTGCTCGAACTTCAGTTGAGGCAGAATACCGTTCGATGGCATCAGTTGTTTCTGAACTCACATGGCTTGAAAGTCTCCTTGTTGATCTAGGAGTAAAACGTTCCTCACCAGCTATCATACTATGTGATAGTCAAGCTGCTATACACATAGCTAAGAACCCGGCCTTCCACGAAAGAACAAAAAACATTGAAGTGGACTGTCACTTCATCCGGTAGAAAGTTCAAATGAAGAAGATAGAATTAAAGCACGTTCCGGGTACTGACCAAGTTGTTGATATTCTCACCAAGGCCCTATCAAGTACCTTATTCTATCAATTCCTGTCCAAGCTGGGTGCCTACGACTTGTACGCTCCAGCTTGCGGGGGAGTGTTAGAAAAGCCCATGTAAAGGCCCATATTGGAGCCTCTTTTCTTGTTTCTCTCTCTCTCTTCTCTTTAGTCCCACATCATGTATAAGTATTTCCTCTCTCTTTCTCCCTCCTATATATATGTATTCATACATTGTATTTAATACACAGAAAGGAATATACAAGCTTTGGCTCTTTTCTACAAGGCACCACATCAGGAATGGTGTCATGTAGAGGAGGACCTCGAGTATAGATTTTGATGAGCTATCCCACCTTTCAATGGTTAAGTGAGTCCCAAGTCATTTAGTTATTGGCTGGTAGATATGAAGTACTACCTGGATAGATACTAATAATTAGGTGAACAACGCAATAGATTCGTAAATTTTAAACTCATCAACTAGGAAAAAGCATATTGGAGTATGATAAAGAGGACTCATAAGCGTGACCTTCTTCCCCCCTATCACTCGGGAAGATATAAAGCAGAAGCTATGTCAGAAATATCTTCCAGCTTCTTATAAGAGTCATCTCCTTGAACAGTTGTTTGATACGCTAAAAGTGTACCCGGAAATTATAATTCGATAAGGCAAGCATACATATCATATTATAGTGTAGGATATTAAAAATATAATATTTCAACGGGTTAGTTGATTACTTTTACTCACAAAATTACTATTATGTTATCTACGAAATTTTGTTTTATAAATTTGAAATAAAAGATAAACAAAAGGATAAGAGAGAAATAAGAGAAAATGAAGCACATGATCTAGAATCCCTTTAAAAGAAATATTAAAACTATAATCGATTCATAAGCTTCTTAATAAAATAACTGGACCGTAGAGGTTCTAATATTATGATAGCACCTTGCTAGAGGAATACTGTCACCTAACCTTAGGCATGGCCAGAACTGGAGCCGACACCAAGGATTATAGTGTTGTGAAGGTGGTGGTTGCCTCGGGGAACCATCGGAAGGTAGTATCGGTTGTCTAGCGCAGAAGGATCGTATGTAGTCGTTCAAGCATGTCATAGTCACGAATGAAACAGTGGTAGGAGCCCATCAAACCGAGGAAGCCCCGTACCTCGCATAAAGAGCACGATTGCGGCCACTGCAACACCGTTATGACCTTGTAGGGGTCCATAGCCACCCCCAGCGCTAAGACGGTGTGACCTAAATAGGAGATCTCGCGCTGTGCAAAAGCACATTTCTTCAGGTTGGCAACCAAAGAGTGGCGCCGCAGTGTCTCCAAAGTGGTTTCCAGATGATGTAAGTGATCCTGCCACATCAGGCTATCAACAAGGATGTCGTCCAAGAAAACCAGAAGATACTTACGAAGCACCGACCGAAAGATGTCGTTCATAGTGGCTTGGAAGGAAGTTGGGGCGTTGGTGAGGCTGAACGACATAACCAAAAACTCGCAGTGGTCGTCGTGGATGCGGAAGGCGGTCTTCGGGATGTCCTCAGCACACACCCGGATCTGATGGTAGCCCGAGCGGAGGTCTATCTTGGAGAAGTAGATGGCCTCACACAGCTTCTCCACGAGCTTCTAGATGATGGGGATAGGATACTTATCTACCAAGATGGCTTTGTTAAGCGCACGATAATTAATGCAAAAGCGGCAGTTGCCGTCCTTTTCCCGCACAAGGAGGACCGGGCTTGAGAACGGACACCAATCGCTCAATCTCATCCTTTTGAATATGGCCATGGCGGTTTGGCCGAACCGAAATTGCATGTATGCCATCCCGAAGCGGGATGCGGTGGCGCGGGGCAGTGGGAGGCCCGGAGTAGGCGCGTGCACGAACAAGAAATCCTCCAGAAGGCGAGACAGCTAAGGCGGTGGGGGGGAATGCGGAGGCGTGGGGCCACAACCTCCGTTGAGGTGATCTGATATAGAAGTGCCTGAAAGTCCACAGAGTGAGTATGTAGGGCTCCGCGCGATGAGATGGCGATCTGCTGAAAGGAGGCTTCTCCCAGAAGTGTGCAGGTCTGATTTGCCCACTTGAAGGTCATCCGCATGGAGGCCCAGTTGTGGTTGATGTCGCCCAACATTAACGCCCAGGATGGCATCCACGCCGCCCAAAGGAAAGACGTAAATGTGGCAGGGGGGATGTAATTGCCCAACTGGAGCGGAAGGCCACGGCAGAGGGCACTAGTCGAGGAGCGACGACCGACTCCAAGGTAAACCAAGAACTCTGTCGTCTGGTCGGCGGGCAGATGCAAGCAAGTCACCAAGTCCTGGAAGACGAAGTTGTGGGTTGCGCCACTATCAATCATAAGCACCACGGAGATCCCCTGCAAAAGTCAATGAGCTTCATGTTGTGGGGCCCCGAAATACCCCCGGTGGAAAAAAAAAAGCAGGAGCTCCAAATGCTGGAAGGAACCCGTCTCCGGGTCGACCGAAGGGACATCATCAAAGATAAGGGCTTCGAAGTCGGCGGTTGTGACTTCGTCCACATCGACACACATGAGAACCCGCAGCATGTAAGAACTGAACCTGAATATGTATAAATGTTCTTTTATATTGTATAAATATAATAAGAGAAATAATTTTCCCGTATGATGAAAAAGAGAAACAGATTCAGTGTCGATTCAACGTCGCATGTTTAAATTTTTCAAGTTGAGTTTCCCCGAAGTTTTTGCGACGATCGTTTCGTACGTATTGTATATTTTGACCAAATTATATATATTATATAATACTTTATTGGGGATGTCACTTGAGGACTAGCTGAATTGGTGGCTCCTTGGTTGAGTTGGAGCTGATTTGAAGATTTCATATGTTAATTTGGGTTGGCTGGTTCTTAAATGCACTAATCCAAAGGTTTTCATTAAGCCTTACCTTAAGGCTTAGGCGGTGGACGCTTATCTTGAGCGGCTTTTTATTTCCTGCTGCTGGTTGCTGGTCTTATCCCGATCCTTTCCCCCTTCTTGTCGTCACCTGTAGCTTCCTTCTCGGGCTGGAAGCTTAACTGCTCTACTCCTTCTTGGTCGACAGCTTTGGGGCTTTAGGAGAGAGAGCTAGAGGCCTTCTTCTCCTTGTGCCGCCACTCTCCTTGTGCCGCCACTCTCCTTGTGCTGCTTGATACTTGTTGGTTGCTGGATTGGATTTGGTGGGCTGTTGAGGCTGTGACCTAGCTTTGTAAGCCTTCTTTTCTAATTCCCTCTCCTTTGCTTCTTATTATTTTGCTCTAAAGAATATAGGGACTGGTGTTGTTGGCTGGATATGAATTTCTGATTTGGAAATTAGGGTTTTCCCTCTTTTATTCCCTTGTTTAATTTGTGAATTAGAGGGATTATGTTAGTCTTGATGATGGGGAGATTAAGTGGTTGTTTTTCCCCTGTTGTAATCCCTTTTACCCTAGTTATAGTGGTTCCTGTTTGCTGATTTCTGTTAGCTGGCTGCTTCTCCTGTTGGCCAACTGCTGCTCCTGTTGGTTGGTAGTTGGTTGTGTTGTTTCACTTGTTTGGCTACTGTTGGCCGGCTGTTTGGCTGTTAGTTGGCTGTTTCTGGGCTGTTGTTTGTATTATGCCCTGCCCTTGCTGAATTAGTGACTATTTTTAGTAGGATTTGGACTGAAATGACAGCCCTTGGAGTTGATGTATGCAGCTCTTGGTGTTGTCATTTATCAGCCCTGAAAATGCCCTCTTGAGATCTTGTATTGGCTGAATTTTAACTACTTGTTTTGGATGCTATTTGGGTTGTCCTTTTGAGCTAGTGTGGGCTGTTTCCTTGAATTTAATTAGCCTAACGCTTAAAATCTGATTTTCCATGTTCTTTTCGAGTCACCCAGCTTGTCCATCTCCAGATAACTCCTAGAAGTCATAGTTATGACCCTCTTAGAAAATCTATTCGTAGCTAGTAAAAGACGCAACCCTAAAGTAAATGATTTACTTGATACTGCAGAGGATGACGTCCGGCGATAGACGCGACGAGAATCCTTTGAAGGACAAGAGCAAAGGAAAAGTTGCGGTGAGTCCTTACGGCTTTGATTTCGTATACTTTTGAATATTTTCAGAATATTAAACGTCTTGATTTAAAGAAATTCGAGAATGAGAAATCACTGAAAATATAAAATCGCATATAGATTAGCAAGCGATAGAATTTCTGAGGGGAAGTTATTATAATTATCTCCTAGATTTATGAATTGAATATGAAATGAAATGAATAAGAAAAAGAGAGTGCGTCGACACATCGAAACACTAAGGGTCAGCCTAGTAGGGGGGTAAGCTTCAGACTCCTACACCCAGTTGGAGGGGTAGATCTCCTACGGAAATTTAATACTGAAATGTCCAATCTAGGAGACGTGGAAGCCTGTTGCGTCGTTGAGCGCCCTAGGATGGACATGATTTGATGGGCCCAGATATGATTTGAGAATGACCCTCGGTATTTCGAAAGAACAAAAAGAAAGATAATTGAACATGAAAATGAATTATATGATATATATATAAACTATAAAGTAACAATGAAATAACAGAAATGGTTTATTTCTGTGTACTTGTTTACTATCAACAGTTTTTCAAATATATATATGCATGCATGTTATAGCTGACTCTTCGTGTTTGCCTGTAGGGCGGTCGAAGAGGTAAGGAACTTACTTAGTTTTTCTAAATTAACTGGTTGTTTATTTTAATTATAGGATCAGACCGCCAGCGTGCGAGGCCCCGCTAGGAGGATACCTGTGGAGGTAGAAAGAAAGCAAAGGAAGATATATTTCGGGTTAGAATGTATTCTGTATATTATAGTTTCTAGTATGCTTCTCTATTTTGGTATCCCTGTACTCCTTGGACATGAGGTAAATTTATAAAATGAATAAAAGTGCTTTTATGTCTTTTACTGGTACCACTCATGTGATCCGCTTCGCTGCATTATTTACTTGTGTAAGACTGCTCAGAAGAAATGAAAGTTTTAAATTGTGGCGAATTTTGGGCAGTTACAATTAAGTGGTATCAGAGCTAGGTTTTTCACAATGCAAGTAATGCAGAGAGTACCAATTAAAGGACATAAATTTTACTTTGATGTTCATATAATTAATTTGATCATGTCTTGTTCCTCAGAAGCCCCTTCACGTATACTCGAGCCGTAGAATCGGAGAGGCTCGCGATGAACCTGAGGCTGTCAGGGAAGCTGTGTCTGCAGAAAGTGATAATGGGAAAAAAGCCCCACTTCAAATAGCAGATATAGCTCAAGCCATTGCGGAGGCGATTAGACTGGTTCGGGATACTCCTCTTGTAGCTGCACCGGTTGTGCCAGTCGTGCCTCCTCCAACACTGGTTGTACCGCATCAGACGCACTGGTTGTACCGCATCAGACTCATTTGATTGATACGGATTTGAGGTCGTTTCTGGATTTGAAGCCGCCAACCTTCCGTTGTGGTCTTTCGCCGATAGAGACAGAGGATAGGATTATGCGAATCGAGATTATATTTGAGGCGATGCAGTGCCCAGCAGAGCGGAAAGTAGAGTTAGCTGCCTTTTTGCTAGAAGGTGAGGCAAAGTGCTGGTGGATCAACATGATGAAAGGAAATTTTGCTGCTAAGGGCTTAGAGAATGTAACGTGGACCGAATTAACTTACAAGTTCACAAAGTGGTTCGTGCCAAGGACCGAAAAGAGACAGCTCCAGGAAAGATTCTTGCGTTTAGTGCAAGAAAATCGCTCTATTCCGCAGTACGAGGCGGAATTCGCTAGTTTAGCTTATTATTCTGAGTGTGTCATGGCCACAGAAGAGGCAAGATGTCTGCGTTTTCAGGAGGGCTTGCGAGATGATATTCGCGCAGCTGTTGTTCCATTTGATATTACGGATTATGCAATCCTAGTGAAAAAAGCCCGAATGGTTGAACTGGATGTCGAGAAAAGGAAGCGCAGATCTGAAATGTTTAAGAAACGATTCAAAGAAGGATTCAGTCCGGAATCATCAAGCAAAGCAGGTGCACCCCCATGGAAGAAGAAGAAGCAACAGCAACCTTCGTCGACTATTAGCTCACAGGTCTCCCAATCGACAGTGACGAAGTGTGCCAAGTGTGGCAAGAGGCATAGAGGGGAATGTCTGATGTGTGTCTGCTTTTACTGTCGCCAACTGGGACATCAGCGGAAGAATTGTCCGAAGCTGCAGCGGGATGAAAGTCAGAAGGGAGCTCCAGCCCTGCCTGTTCAGAAGATGTTTCATATAGGGACTTCCAAGAAAGGGGAGTCTGCATCTGCATTTGTTCTTGCTGAAGGAGACAGATATGTAAGGCTGGTGCAGCCTCGAGCTTTTAATTTTGGACAGCAAGAAGCGAAAGTTGATGACACGGTGGTCACAGGTATGCTAAATGTGCATGATCAGTTATTAATGGTTTTATTTGATACTGGTGTCAGTCATTCTTTTATTTCATCATATATACTTGATTCTGTTCGTGCACACCAATATCAAGTTGCAAAATCTTTGAATGTTCTTATGCCAAATAATACGGTGCTGACTACTCAAATGCGAGCCGTAGTACCGTTATCTTTTAACGAGAAAAGAATTGAAGCTGATGTTGCAGTATTACCGTTGCTTGAATATGATGTTATCCTCAGTATGGATTGGTTGTCGAATCAAGAAGCAGTAATCAACTGCAAATCCAAAGAAGTAATTTTCAAATGCCCAGATGGGAGTCTATTTGTATTTAGGGGACTGGGAAAAGTCTCCAAGATTATGATTTCTGCCATGAAGGCATGGAAGAAAGTGAGAAAAGGCTGCGATGTCATTTTAGTGATGATTAAGGAATCTAAAGAAGAAAAGAAGGATATTACAGTTATGTTTATAGTGCGGGAATACTTGGATGTAGTTCCCGAAGACTTGTCTGGTGTGCCCCCAACTCGAGAAGTTGAATTTGAAATTAAGTTGATTGAAAGAGCTGCTCCAGTAGCTAAGGCACCTTATAGAATGTCGCCTAAAGAATTAGCAGAATTGAAAGTGCAATTGCAAGAACTTTAAAATAAAAATATTATCCGGCCGAGCACTTCACCTTGGGGAGCTCCAGTGCTATTCGTTAAGAAGAAAGACGGATCTCTCCGTTTATGCCTTGATTATCGCGAGCTGAACAAGCTGACAATTAAGAATAAATATCGGTTACCTCGTATTGATGATCTATTTGATCATCTTGTAGGTGCGCAAGTGTTTTCAAAAATTGATCTTCGATCAGGATATCATCAGCTGCGAATTAAAGAAGATATTTTGAAAACTTCATTTAGTACCAGGTATGTGCATTTTGAATTTGTTGTAATGTCTTTTGGTCTAACAAATGCTCTTGTAGTTTTTATGGACTTGATGAATCGAGTCTTTAAAGCTTTTCTCGATCAGTTCGTGATCGTTTTCATCGATGATATTCTAATATATTCTAAGTCAGAAGAAGAACATTCTCAGCATTTACGTCTAGCCTTGCAGACGTTAAGAGAGCGGCACTTATTTGCCAAAGTTTTGAAGTGCGACTTCTGGTTAAAAGAAGTGGCTTTTCTGGGTCATGTGATTAATGAAAAAGGCCTAGCGGTTGATCCAGCAAAAATTGAAGCAATTATGAAGTTGACTCAATAGAAGTCGGTAACCGAAGTGCGCAGTTTCTTGGGTTTAGCCGGATACTATAAAAAATTTGTGAAAGATTTCTCCAAAATAGTGTTACCTTTAACATAATTAACAAGGAAGAACGTACCTTTCAAATGGGAAGACAAATGCCTGCAAGCATTTGAGGTACTAAAAGAACGCTTAACGACTGCTCCAGTTTTGGTGATGCCTGAAGGGTCGGATGGGTTTCAAATTTATAGTGATGCGTCCTATAAGGGATTAGGTTGCGTGTTAATGCAACGAGGAAAAGTAATTGTCTTTGCTTCTAGGCAATTAAAGGATGCCGAAAGGAATTACCCAACACATGATCTGGAGCTAGCGGCGGTGGTGTTTGCATTGAAAATTTGGCAACACTATTTGTATGGTGTGCGCTGTGAGATCTTTACCGATCATAAGAATTTGAAATATATTTTCGATCAGAAAGAAATTAACTTGTGACAAAGAAGGTGGCTGAAATTCATTAAAGAATATGATTTGGATATTCAGTATCACCCTGGCAAAGCAAATGTTGTGGCAAATGCTTTGAGTCGAAAAAGTATGGCCACGTTATCGATAATGTCGCAGTTTAATAAAATGCTCTTACGTGAATTGCAAGAAATGGAAATTTTCTTTATTTCGTCAAAGGAGGAAAAGAGAGCGCAGTTATTCCAGATGCAGATCCAGTATTCGCTAAAAGATCGAATCCAGAAGGCAATGCCCCAAGATTCATTTCTGATG
Source organism: Dactylorhiza incarnata (assembly GCA_033032865.1). Lineage (NCBI taxonomy): Eukaryota > Viridiplantae > Streptophyta > Magnoliopsida > Asparagales > Orchidaceae > Dactylorhiza > Dactylorhiza incarnata. Next base: position 1,233,288 of record JAWHQI010000210.1, read on the forward strand.
GGTGTTAGAGAAAGTGAAAAAGGGAGAAGCAACTGTTTTTACCCAGAAAAATGAATTGTTGTTCTTGAATAATAGAATTTGCGTACCCGACGTAGATAATTTAAGAAAATGTATTTTATATGAAGCTCATAACACACCATATTCGATTCATCCTGGCCGAACAAAGATGTATCAAAATCTGAAACAAGAGTTTTGGTGGCCTAAAATGAAGCAAGATGTAATCAATTATATTGTTCGATGGCATACATGTCAGGTAGTGAAAGCTGAGCATATGAAGCCTGCTATTTATCTTCAATCACATCATATTCCTGAATGGAAATGGGATGATGTAGCGATGGATTTTGTTTTTGGCTTGCCTCGAAGTAAGTTAGACAACAATGGCATCTGGGTAATTATTGACCGTTTGACCAAAAGCGCTCATTTTATTGCGATGAAGCAAGGTGGACCAACTGAAAAGTTAGTTGAATTGTATATAAATGTGATCGTTAAACTACATGGGATTCCACGAACTATAGTATCTGATCGAAATGGAAGATTTACCACTGATACTTGGAGGCGAGTGCACAAAAGGCTAGGAACAAAATTATTATATAGTACAGTCTTTCATCCGCAGACTGATGGTCAATAAGAACGCACGATTCAGATGCTTGAAGATTTATTAAGAATAGTGGTTTTGGATTTGAAGGGTTCACGGGAAAAATACTTAGCGTTGGTAGAATTTGCGTATAATAATAGCTACCAATCAACGATCCAGATGGCTCCGTTTGAAGCCCTGTATGGAAGGAGGTGCAGAACTCCCCTGAGTTGGGCAGAAGATGGGGAAATGAAATTATTTCCAAAAAGGGAAACAGGTAAAATCGAAGAAAAGGCCCGAATAATTCAGCAAATGAAGATTGCGCAAGACCGTCAACAGAAATATTATAACATCCGGCATCGTCGAGTCGAATTTAATGTTGGCGACCAAGTGTGCTTAAAAATTAAGCCCTTTAAGGGAGTTTCTAGATTTCGACGTATCGGAAATCTCAGTCCGAGATTTGTTGGCCCCTTTTCAATCCTTGAGCGTATTGGCGTTGTGGCCTATCATTTAGCTCTGTCAAATGAATTACAGAAATTACATGATGTTTTCCATGTTTCTGCTCTTCGGCGATATATTCCTAATCCAGATTTGATGATCTCTGCCAGTGATGTGCAGATAGAAGCTGATTTGCCTGGCCCTACTGAACCTTATCAAATTATTGATCGTCAGAGCAAGAACCTTCGGAATCGCGTTATGAACTCTGTCAAAGTAAGGTGGAAAGGTCACCCTGCCAATGCTGCTACTTGGGAGCGAGAAGATACGATGATGAACTTATTTCCTGCGTTCTTTCTGAATCAAGAAGATTGAATTTTCGAGGAAGAAAATTCTATTAAGAAGGGAAGAATTGTAAGAACTGAACCTGAATATGTATAAATGTTATTTTATATTATATAAATATAATAAGAGAAATAATTTTCCCCTATGATGAAAAAGAGAAACAGATTCAGTGTCAATTCGACGTCGCACGTTTAAATTTTTCAAGTAGAGTTTCCCCGATGTTTTTGCGACGATCGTTTCGTACGTATTGTATATTTTGATCAAATTATATATATTATATAATATTTTATTGGGGGTGTCACTTGAGGACTAGCTGAATTGGTGGCTCCTTGGTTGAGTTGGAGCTTATTTGAAGATTTCATATGTTAATTTTGGGCTGGCTGGTTCTTAAATGCATTAATCCAATCATTAAGCCTTAGCTTAAGTCTTAGGCGGTGGAGGCTTGTCTTGAGCGGCTTTTTATTTCCTGCTGTTGGTTGCTGGTCTTATCCTGATCCTTTCCCCTTCTTGTCGTCGCCTGTAGCTTCCTTCTCGGGCTGGAAGCTTAACTGCTCTGCTCCTTCTTGGTCGACAGCTTTGGGGCTTTGGGGCTTTGGGGCTTTGGGGCTTTGGGGCTTTGGGGCTTTGGGGCTTTGGGGCTTTGGGAGAGAGAGTTAGAGGCCTTCTTCTCCTTGTGCCACCACTCTCCTTGTGCTGCTTGATACTTGTTGGTTGCTGGATTGGATTTGGTGGGATGTTGAGGCTGTGACCTAGCTTTGTAAGCCTTCTTTTCTAACTCTCCCTCCTTTGCTTCTTATTATTTTGCTATAAAGAATATAGGGGTTGGGGTTGTTGGCTTGATATGAATTTCTGATTAGGAAATTAGGGTTTTCCCTCTTTTATTCCCTTGTTTAATTTGTGAATTAGAGGGCTTATGTTAGTCTTGATGATGGCGAAATTAAGTGGTTGTTTTTCCCCTGTTGTAATCCCTTTTCACCCTAGTTGTTGTTGTTCCTGTTTGCTGATTTCTGTTAACTGGCTGCTGCTCCTGTTGGCTGCTGCTCCTGTTGGCCAACTGCTGCTCCTGTTGGTTGGTAGTTGGCTTTGCTGTTAGGCTACTGTTGGTCGGTTGTTTGGCTGTTAGTTGGCTGTTTCTGGGTTGTTGTTTGTATTATGTCCTGCCCCTGCTGAATTAGTGACTGTTTTTAGTTGAATTTGGACTGAAATGACAGCCCTTGGAGTTGATGTATGCAGCCCTTGGTGTTGTCATTTATCAGCCCTGAAAATGCCCGCTTGAGATCTTGTATTGGCTGAATTTTAACTCTTGTTTTGGGTGCTATTTGGGCTGTCTTTTTGAGCTAGTGTGGGTTGTTTCCTTGAATTTAATTAGCCTAACGCTTAAAATCTAATTTTCCATGTTCTTTTTGAGTCACCAGCTTGTCCATCTCCAGATAACTCCCACAAGTCGTAGTTATGACCCTCTTAGAAAATCTACTCGTAGCTAGTTAAAGACGCAACCCTAAAGTAAATGATTTACTTGATACTGCAGAGGATGGCGTCCGGCGATAGACGCGATCAGAATCCTTTGAAGGACAAGAGCAAAGGAAAAATTGCGGTGAGTCCTTACGGCTTTGATTTCGTATACTTTTGAATATTCAGAATAGTAAATGTCTTGATTTAAAGAAATTCGAGAATGAGAAATCACTGAAAAATATGAAATCGCATATGGATTAGCAAGCGATAGAATTTCTGAGGGGAAATTATTATAAGTATTTCCTAGATTTATGAATTGAATATGAAATAAAATGAATAAGAAAAAGGGAGTGCGTCGACGCATCGAAACAATAAGGGTCAGCCTAGTATGGGGTAAGCTTCAGACTCCTACACACAGTTGGAAGGGTAGATCTCCTACGGAAATTTGATACTGAAATGTCCAATCGAGGAGGCGTGGAAGCCTGTTGTGTCGTTGAGCGCCCTGGGATAGACAAGATTTGATGGGCCCAAATATGATTTGAGAATGCCCCTTAGTATCTCGAAAGAACGAAAAGAAAGATAATTGAACATGAAAATGAATTATATAATATATATAAAGTAACAATGAAATAACATAAATGATTTATTTCTTTGTACTTGTTTACTACACCAGTCTTTTTCATGTTCATACAGTTTTTCAGATATACATATATATATATATGCATGTTATAGCTGACTCTTCGTGTTTGCCTGTAGGGCGGTCGAAGAGGTAAGGAACTCACTTAGTTTTTCTAAACTAACTGGTTGTTTATTTTAATTATAGGAGCAGACCGTCAGCGTGCGAGCCCCCGCTGGGAGGATACCTGCGGAGGTAGAAAGAACGCAAAGGGAAGATATATTTCGGGTTAGAATGTATTCTGTATGTTATAGTTTCCAGTATGCTTCTGTATTTTGGTATCTCTGTACTCCTTCGACATGATGTAAATTTATAAAATGAATAAAAGTGTTTTTATGTCTTTTACAGGTACCACTCCTGTGATCCGCTTAGCTGCATTATTTACTTGTGTAAACCCTGCTCAGAAGAAATGAAAGTTTTAAATTGTGGCGGATTTTGGGCCGTTACACAGCTCCTTGAGTGGGTAGTCGTGCGTCGGGGAGTAGGGTTTCCTGCAACAAAAGCACAAACCCTTACTGCACAGAACATTATACTCTTGTGTCGAGAGGCGGTTGGAGGCCGGCGGCTGTATGGACCAAGGAAGGATGGTCGGCTTGGGGGACAGGGTGACCGTAGGTAGCCGATCCCCCGTGGAAAGTTGTTGCGGTACAGGAGGAATGAACGTGGAGCGAGCCGAGGAGCTGGGTGCGGCAGGCTGGAAACGAGGACGATTTACCGGCTTGACTGAGAAATTCGCCTCCACCAAGCGGGCATTCTCCATAGCATCTGTAATATCTCGGGGATGATGAGTGCGCAGACACGAACGGATATGGGGTTGGAGACCCTGAAGGAAGAAGCCCATATAGTTATCGCGAGGAAGACCGGAGACGTGGTTGACGAGCTCGATGAATTCGTCAATATACTGGTCTACCAAAGAAATGTGACGGAGGACACAGGCTTTCGACGGCATTGCCGGAGTAGCGGCGATCATAGCGCTTGACCAAAGCCATCTTGAGGTCGGGCCACGAGAGGAGCGGGGTGGAGTGGCGGAGCCAACGAACCAAGTGTAAGGCGAAGCCGTCGATGGGAAGGAGAATCAAGGAGACCTTTTGCGCGTCCGGGGTGCCCTGGAAGTCAAAGAATTGTTCGGCCTTGCCAAACCACAAAGAGGATCGGTCCCGTTGAAATGGGGAACTTCGAGGGCGCGGCTCATGTGTCGCGGCAAGTGCGTGAAGCGAAGGAGGCGTCGTGGGGCTGGCTGGCCACTGAAAAAGGGCGGGTCCTCGAAGGGTGGCGGCGGAGTGGAGTCTGAGCGGGAATCGCGAGCCTCAAGGCGCTAGAAGCTGGTCTGGATCGAAGCGAGGCTTGATCGTCGAGGCGGCATTTGACGACGTCGAGGCGGGTGTCCATCATGGCATGGGTTCTGGGTCGTCTCTACGGCGGCACCGGAAGCAGGAAAACGGAGCAGAAAGGGGCCCTATGGAAGCCAATGTGTGGACAGAGAAGACAGAAGGGTCGGACGCGAGCGAGGCAGGCGGTGGCTGGACGCGAGCAAAGCAGGTCGTGGCTGGACACAAGCGGAGAGGGAGGAAGCCGGTAGTGTGGATGTAGAAGACGGAAGCTGGACAGGACAGGCGCGAGCGGAGCTGGACGTGGCTGGCTGCGAGCGGTGGGTCGTGGTTGAATCTGGACGAGCCGTGAGCGAGCATAGTTGACCTGTGAGCGTAGGTCGCGGGAAAAGAAATGTCGTGGAGCGAGCGAGGGAGTCCCTACGGCTATGGAAGTAACGGACTGGGTCGGTGGTCAGACCAAATGTTACCCCTTAGGATTTCAGCACGCAAATCCGAGAAGAATAAAAGGGAGGAAGAGAGAAAATCCTAGAGTGATTTTTGTGCAGCCCTAGGCTCCAATCCTTTTCATCCAAATCCCCCAAAACATACATAATACAAGAGGGTTGGGGTATTAGACCCCCCCCCCCCCACCTCACCTCCCCAGCATAAACGTAAATATCCATAAAATTAAAAATACAACTTAATTAAAAGATAGCACCCTGTCTGGGTCTTCATCAATCACAATGGCATAGTTATTAAAAGCTCAAGGCACATTAAGGCGCAAAGGGGTTTGGGAGCCTAGGCGCAAGCGTGCTCCTAACGTGGGCAAGGTGCAACCGCATCCATTTTAAATAATCAGCATCAAACATCATTTCATCTTCTTGATCAGATTCTTCATTCATTCTACTCATTAATCATTCATTACTATTATTTATCTATTAAAAAATAGAATCAATGTGGTCACTTGAATCATATATAAGTCTCAACACTCGATTATATTTCATAAACACTAAATCATGCAAAAAATATTGAGTTCTTATATCATTTCTTTCTTTATTTTGGAAAAAAAATTAAAAAGAAATCTCACGCATGCGCGTCTTTTATGCTCCAAAGGCACAAAAAAGACGCACGAAGGCACAAACCTCTGAGCCCGATGAGCCTTGAGCATTAGGCGTACCTGAGGCACGATTTTAACAGCATAGCACGCTGGTGTCTCCACCGCAGACCTCTTCCTCCCGGAGTAGACTCTTCACACTGTTGATGCCCTTTCGAGCTCCGTGCCACCGTCCGCATCCGTAAAAATTGTCCTGGTTCTTTTGGGTTGTTGTTCTTAGGCTATTTAGGTTTGATTTGGCTTCATTTATGGCTCCATATGGCTGCTCCTAATTGTTATATTATGTGGTAATTAGGCCTTATATGCCGCCTTTGGTTTGGAGGATTTTTGGTGGCTTTGGGGACTCTTTATTATTGTCCAAATTCAGCATGTTTGCTGATTTTTGAAGTTGATTTTGGGAATCCTAGGGTCTGTTTGGGAGAGCTGTTGCGGATTGAAAAGTTGTTGATCGCACAGAGCTTTTTGCACAGAGCTCTTTGAGAAGTTGTTTTAAAAAGTTGCAGACTGTTTGGAGAGTCTGTGTATAATTGTTGATGAAACATAAATTTTTCATTTTTTAGTATTTAGTAGAATAGCTTTTTGAGAGCTATTTTACTTGATGATTGGTAATTCATGCTCGATGTTGTTACGTAATAATAATAATACAACAACACTCAAGCCTTTATCCTACCATAGTGGGGTCGGCTATATGGATCTCTTGTCACCATTGCGCCCTATCTTTAATCATAGCCTCATTAATACCTAAGTACATCATATCTTTCCTTATAGTTTCATTCCAAGTCTTTTTTGGTCTATCCCTCCCCCGTTTAACATGTCTAGTGACTAAACTCTCACAACGCCTAACAGGTGCCTCTAATAGTCTCCTGTGTACATGTCTGAACCATCTTAAACGAGCTTCTCGCATCTTCTCTACAATTGGCGCCACTCCTGTCTTATCCCTGATACATTCATTCCTAATTTTATCCAGTCTCGTGTGACCACACATCCACCTAAGCATTCTCATCTCCGCAACTCCCATTTTTTGCTCATGTACACCATTCACTGCCCAACACTCAAAACCGTAGAGCATTGCAGGCCTAATTGCAGTACTGTATAACTTGCCTTTAAGTTTTAATGGTACTTTACGATCACATAAGATCCTAGACGCGCCTCTCCACTTCAACCAACCTGCTTGGATTCTATGTATAACATCTTTATCTACACCTCCATCTTTTTGAATTATCGATCCCAGATTTTTATAGCACTTACTGCGGGAAATATCTTTGTCACCCAATTTAATGTCGGAGTCATCCGACCTTCTTGCACTACTAAATTTAAGCTCTATATACTCCGTCTATGTTCTGCTCAACCTAAAACCCTTCTTTTCTAAAGTGTCTCGCCAAGATTCAAGTTTCGCGTTTACACCCTCGCGCGTCTCATCGACCAAAACAATATCATCTGCAAATAATAAACACCAAGGTAGTGCTTGTTGGATATGTCCGGTGAGCTCATCTAAGATAAGGGTAAAGAGATAAGGGCTTAAAGCTAACCCTTGATGTAAGCCAACGGCGATAGGGAATTCCTGTGTTAATCCTCTAGATATCCTCACCCTGGTCACTGAATTTGTATACATATCTTTGATTACGTCAATGTATGATACATTTACACCTTTCTTTTCTAAGACTTTCCACAAGACCTCTCTTGGAACCCTATCATAAGCCTTCTCCAGATCAATAAACAACATATGCAAATCTTTTTATCTTTCCCGGTAAATGTCAATGAGTCTCCTCAAGAGATGTATAGCTTCCATGGTTGACCTCCCTAGCATGAATCCAAATTGATTCTCTGAGATGCTAGTCTCTCGACTAACTCTTCTCTCTATTACACGTTCTCATAGTTTCATAGTATGACTCATTAATTTAATTCCCCTATAATTGACACAATTTTGTATATCTCCTTTATTCTTATACAAAGGTGCCAAAATACTTTCTCTTCATTGGTCTGACATCATCTTTGTCTCCAGTATCTTATTGAAGAAACTTGTAAGCCATAAAATCTCTTCCCTCCATAAGCATTTCCATAATTCAATGGGTATATCGTTTGGCCCAACCGTCTTTCTATTTTTCATTTTATTCAGAGCGTCATTTATCTCTGATGCTTGAATTTTACGATAAAAAGTTATGTTTTTATACTCCTCCAATTTACTTAACTATTCTAAGTTCAGTTCATTGTCGTTTCCTTCATTATATAGTTGATAAAGTATATTTTTCATCGCTCCTTAATAGCCACATCATCCGTCAAAACCGTATCTGATTCATTTTTTATGCATTTAACTTGGCTTAAATCTCTTGTCTTCCTCTCTCTAGCTCGAGCAATTTTATATATATCACGCTTTTCATCTTTGGTATCTAGTCGTTCGTAAAATTCTTCATAAGCTTGACTTATTGCTTTACTTACTGCATTTTTAGCTTCTTTTTAGCGACTTTATACTTTGTCAAGTTTTCATCATTCCTACAAGCATATAATATTTTGTACCTGACCCTCTTTGCCCTCACTTTGTCTTGCACTTTCTTTTTCCACCACCAAGATTCTTTTTGTGGGGGCGCACAACCTTTTAACTCTCGAAGTACGCTCTTTCCATTTAACCTTAAATGAGAAGACGTAACTTCTCATGTGACACTAGGAACAACATAAGGATCATCAATTAGTTGTTCTAAAACCGCTGCCTTGAAAGCAACCAGTTTTTCCTTCTTCAAGTTCCACCACCGAATTTTTGGCAACACTTTTGTTTATCTCTTAAAGTTACGATATTTAATTTGCACATCCAACACCACTAGCCTATGTTGCGTTGTCAAACTTTCTCCTGGTATGACTTTGCAATTCTTACAAATCTTGTTTATCAATTTTGCGAGTCATAAAATAGTCAATTTGTGACTTATTATGTCCGCTCTTGAACATAATTATGTGTTCTTCCCTCTTCATGTAGAACGTATTTGTCACAATTAGCTCATGTGTTATGGCAAAGTCTAGAATGGTTCTTCCTTCTTCATTTCTTTCTCCATACCTAAATCCTCCATGAATATCTGTATAATCAGTATTTTTCTTTCCTACATGTCCATTTAAGTCTCCTCAAATGAAAATTTTCTCGCTTTGTGGGATTTCTCTTACCAGATCATCTAAGTCTTCCCATAATTGTACTTTAATAGCTTCACTTAATCCTACTTGTAGCACATAAGCACTAATTATATTAATAGTTTCCTTTTCTACGATTAATTTAAGAGCTAAAATTCTATCACATTTTCTGCTTACCCCAACAACTTCATCCCTCCAAGTAGTATCTATAATAATACTTACTCAATTGCTTGTTTTATTTTTTCCTGTGTACCATAATTTACAACCTGAATTATCTAGAAATTTAGCTTTCTCACCCACTCATTTAGTCTCTTGCAGACATAAAATATTTACCCTTCCCCTAATCATTGTATCCACTACTTCCATCGATTTTCCCGTTAGCGTACCTATATTCCAACTTCCAAACCTAAGTCGAACACAAATCCTACGATCTATTTTTCTAGGACGCCTAAGATGTGGATGTCTAATATGTGAGGGCTCTTGCATATTTAACACTACACCTAAGTCCTCTTGGAGGTGCAGCGGTCCTTGCCAAGACGCTGCATTCGGACCATACGACGAGGACTCTTGCCTATTTAACACTACATCCAAGTCCTGGAGATGTAGCGGTCCTTGCCAAGACGCCTCATTCGGATCATACGACGCGTTCCTTAAGAGAAACAACTTAGCTTTAGCACAATTTCTCAAAAGATCCATATTCATAAAGATGACTAAATTTTACGTTGGTCGTCTACCTAACACAACCATCACCATTTTTCATCCGGGCTTGGGACCGGCATCGGCTGGTTTACATAATAATAATAATAATAATAATAATAATAATAGTTATAATAATAGTAATAATAATAGTAATAATTATAATAGTTATAATACTTCCGGCGATGACGAGCTAATAACACTCCTAAATCCGATGGGAAAATAGATTTTTGATCCGCAAAAGCAGGTCCCTTGCAGCTTCTCAAAATAGTTCAAAAACGTGGCTCTATGAAAAGTGATTTTTGAGAAGCTGGACTAGAGAGTTGTCCCAAACAGTTAAAAAACAGCTCTGGTGGTTGGAAAATAGATTTTCCATCCGCCGGAGCTGTCCCAAACAGAGCCTTAGACTTTACGTGGCTAATTTCATTATGTCTTGCACTTAAACTCAAAGGGGTGACATTGGAATTAAATGAATTAGCCAATTTAATAGATTTCCTAGTTTTCTAGGTTCTTAGAGTTGTGTCATCATCATCTCTTGATTAATGCAACTCATATAAAAATAAATTGGATTTGGGAAAATTGTTGATTGAAGAGTACGAATTCCCGAGCTTTTGCGAGTTCTGTTCCAATATTTACTACGTTATAGATAGCATCTCGGGAGGGGAGGAACATTGACACTATACGGGATAAAAGAAAAAAAAATTGAATGTGAGTTTTGGTTTCTTTAATTTATGCTCTATTTCACAATTTTCAAGGGGATTTTATTGCATGTCAAATCATTCATGTCTATGCAAATTTACTCAAAATGTTTTGATGGATTTACAAATTTTACTTTGTTTTGATCATTGTTTTGAAGCTTTGATCGTCTTTTATTATGATATTCAATGACTTATTTTCATGCGGAAAAATAAATGCTTATATTCCAGTACAATTATCTTTATTGTTTGGTTTAATTGTTAAATTGTTGGCGGTACTGATATAAGAATGAAATCTGAAGGGAGCATAATAAAGATTACAACTAATCAAGAACACAAGCAAACCGATAAAAAAATGTTTAAGTCATCGCATGCATGCAAACGATAAAGTTAAGGGTTAACCCTGGAGGAGGGGTGAAAATGCTACCACAAATAGGTGTCCTTCGGAACTTTATGATACATATGGTCATGCAACAGGTGCCCGGAGGTTGGCAAACCACTACTAGCTTAGCAATTTTTGCATGTGTCGGGCCCATTATGAAAAAAAGAAAAGTAATATAATCTTAACCTTATCGTCTAAAAAGAAAGAAAAGAAAATGAATAAAGACAGAAAATAATGTAGTTATACATGAAAATCGATAACAAACACTGATAATATAAATAGTATCCATCATTAGAATTATGAATACTTTTATGAAACAAGACTTACCCTATGTTATTTACTTTGTTTTCTTACAACACGTTTCATTATGAATTGTTATAGTTCTTCACATACTGTTTTAAGTGCCTTGCAGATTTACAGTTTACAATTAAATAAATGTCATTTTTCTTGCCTTATTTTATTTATACATATTGGTACTAACCCTTGAATTGTATGTACGCAATTAAAGAAATGAGAATTTATTGAGTAAGTGTGGCTGACGGATTTAATTTGTAGCTATCATAAGTAAAGGAAAATGAAATAAGCAGTAAGTCTTTGTAGCACGGGGACGGATACGGGATACGATAAGAAACGGATACGGGAAACGTGATTTTTAAAAAAATACGGATACGGGAAACGTTTTTAATTTTTTTTTAATTATTTTAATATAAGTATTAATTAATATACAAAAATACAATTAACAAACTAAGGTACCATCCCAGGCACTACATTCAATAAAAAATAATTAGCGCACAATCATGCTGTTTAGGCACAATGGGAAAGATTAGGCTAGGAGAAGGTATTGGATATCACAGGAAGAGAAAATATGAAGAATAACACATGCAATATATTCCTTGAGGTATCCAAAAGCACAAACATTATTTATAGTGCCTACAAGTACACATTTTAGTTTGATTCATCCCAGTCACTACATTCAATAAAGAATAATTGACGCACAATCATGTTGTTTAGGCACAATGAGAAAGATTAGGCTAGGAGAAGGTATTGGATATCACGGGAAGAGAAAATATGAAGAATAGCTCATGCAATCTATTTCTTGAGGTATCCAAAAGCACAAATATTATTTATAGTGCCTACAAGTACACATTTTAGTTTGATTTATTTATTATCAATACAGATTACTCAAGAGTCAAGATTGGGCCTACAAGTACACATTGAGAACTAATATCATAATATGTAATGATGATCATCAAACTCTTCACATAAACAAGATCTTCTTTCACATTAAATTAATAAAATGATTTTGTAAGGAGAAGAAATTATTTCTAAGAGTTAGCCACCATTTAATATGAGGCGTAACTGCGCGCCTGACGCCGTGAATAAAATTGCGGGAAACGCGTATCCCGCAAGGGGGATACGCGTTTCCCAATTAATTTTTTTATTTAATTTAAATATTGCGTTTCCTACGTTAGGAAACGTTTCGGAAACGCGTTTCCGCGCGTTTCTGGGCATTTTCCGTATCCGATACGCGTTCGAGCCGATACGCGAAGCATTTTTAAGTATCCGGAAGGAAACGGGCTTTGTTAAGATCATTACAACAATCTCAGAAGTTATTGAAGCACGTCGTGAAAAATGCAAAAATGAAAAATGTCAGCACGATAACATTAAGTTGTTCTTTAGTTTGTCGGGCTATGTCGAGACTTTTGCATGAGCGATGCCAGGAGTGTTATGGATAGATTTGGTCTAGTGACTATTTTGTGTCCTTAATCGTCACTAATAGTCGAAATGTTACGTCCTGTTGTTATATAAATATAAATATATATATATGCATTATTGTTGGTTTACCCTACATATCCGCAGAACCTTTTGTGCTCTGCCTAATGCTATAATGTTTCTGTTGCACGCAAAAATGTATATAATTTGTCTCTGATGTATGTACAAAATGCATCATAAATTGTAACGGCCTGGTGGGTCATTACAACTAGTCGTTGGGTGTTGCTATTACAGAGTTGCTGAAGTATTTTAGAAATGTGTCCATGGCAGATAGTCATGAGAGCACCAGAGCAAGGCACGGAGAGAAGGTAGCGATCTATATCCTCTTAGGAGTAGAATCTTTCCTGTAACATCTTACGAGTTGTTTTGTATGCTCGGATTGGTCCTTGGGCTAGATTTGAGGTTTCTCTTTAAAACCGATCGAGGATGGTAGGTCTCAATTTAATGCTTAGTTGATTATGCTCGGCTATGAAACCTATAACTAGGATATTTTTTGTTGAAGCTAATTTGGTTGTTTTAGGTCATGATTTGTGCTGAAGTTTGTCACATTCAATTTGGTTGCTGTAGCAAGATGCAAATATATCTGCAAAATAATTATGAGGTACATTGATGGGGCTTGTAGAGATTAGCTTAGTCATCGATAGGTGTGACCAATATAGGATGACATGGGAAGTATAGGGTCTTAAACTAAAACCTACCTAGACAAATTGTTATCTATCACTAAAAGCAATTCTTATTGTGATTGATACTAGAAAATTAATGTTTGAAAGACCTATGAATTGGAACTAGTTCTTTAATACTGTTTTGTGGACATGCTTATGAGACAGCCATGGTCTTATAGATCTTGGGTCGATGAAGCAACCAATGAACAAGCCGGTGAGACATTCATGGGTCGTTGTAAGACCTTCTGCGTGGCATTTTTGTGAGGAGACACTTGGTCATATAAGACCATTGTTGTGATTTTTTAGTCTTTGTTGAATGATGGGGTGATTAGTAAATAGTCTATGGGACATGATCAATTAAGCTTAAGAGACTTGCAACCTAGGTAAAATCAATGAAGAGGAAAACCTTCACTCTGCTAGAACGTAGAATTAATTGCAAGTTACCTTTCTATGTTATGATCCTGTGTTTTAATTTAATCATTCATATTACCTCTCTTTCTATTTATATATAAATATAAAATATATATATAAGCGTTGATCGGGCGAGTTGAGGGGGTACCTCAACATCCTTTTAGGTTGCTCGAGAGTAGGTTGTCATTACAATAGTTAGCTCCTAACTGATCCTCATTAAAAACTGAGATGATTCTTGCAGGTTCAAGGCTGAGGGTGACCGACCTGAGGTAGCAAAGGTTATGAAGAGCATCATGTTGTTTATTCATGTAATGAGGAAAGCACTGTATGAATATTTAGAAGGCCATGCAATAGTTATGTAAATTGTATTTTTGAAGATCTTCAAATGATGTATGACCTATTATTGCAGTTTATATTAGAATGCTGGTTTTTATTTTTGTTGTGTACAATGTGTTGTGTTCATGGGGTCGGACTCCTGTCGTTGTGCATGTCAAAGAATGGGTGTCACAATTTGGTATCATAGATAGATGTGGGAATTTTAGATCATGTTAAAGAGTCCTAAGGTGGGAATTTGATTGTGGATCCTTGGAAGATTCAGGATTGTTATGCTTGATTTATATTTGTCATGATTGTATGCATTGTAATATAATGGGTAAAGTTCGTGATCTTTTAGGTTTTGCAAGGTGATCGTCTAATTGGGATGTCCAAATCCATCGAAAATGCCCGAAAGTGTATTACCATGTCGATGCAGGATTGTAATGCCTGATTTATGTGTCATGATTGTATGCATTGTTATATGAGAGCCACCCACCTGCTTTAACTGTGGACAAGTAAGTCACGTAGCCCGAAAGTGTCACGTAGCCCGAAAGTGTATTACCATATAGATACCAAGGAAAGCTCAGAGTCAGCCTCGAGTTGATGGTCTTGGTCCTAGTGGCATTAACAAAGATAAGTTAACAAAATTTGTTGCCTCTCGTCTCTCCCCGATTCAACTGAAGGCCAATTACACGTGTTAGCAAGAGGCGAAAAATCAAAATGACGTCGTGGAAGATATGAATTAGTTTAGTATTAAATTATGAATTTCGATTTGCTCAGTTGATTGTTGAATGAGTAAACCTTTATGTAGGCATCCTCCATATTTTTGGTAAATGTCTAAGGTGATGTTCAATACAGGTGTGTCTCATTTATTCCTATTTGAATATTCATGAATAGCCTGGCTTTAGTATCGTCCAAGACCACCCATCGAATTAGGGAGGCCGAATTTGGGTTGGACACAACTTTACTGCCCATTGTCGAATTCAGTGTGATCTTGGGAATGGACTAGCTTGCAAGGTCACATGATCATCATGTGATTAATATTAATATTCAGTTTTAAAAATTGATTATATTTATACATATAATTATGCATATAAATAATTATAAATATTGAAAACCGTATTTGAAATATCTCTGATAAATCCCCCGACATGTGAAAACTAACATGAAAACCGCAAACCGACTTGTCTCCAACATCCGCAACCTTGCTCACTTTATCTGAACTTTTCGAAATCATGGAGTGCATCAAGGAGACAATGTATACCCTTGTTCTATTTGGAGAATTAGGTGGATTGCGTATCCTATTTCATGCATCCCCTTTGAAGAAAGCTCTATTGGAGGCTTGGAGCCTATCCCGAAAGTGGTTATGAATCTAGTGGTAATAGACAACAACTTGTCAAGAATCGAGCGGTGATAGACAACAATTTGTCAAGTAGGGATCACCTGGTCCACATTATGGTTTGGAGATTAGGAAGCCTAGAATCATCAATTCATGTTTATTAAGGTCCATTGGGACAATTAGGGATTATAAGAACTCTTTGTGACGATCCACAAACCACCATAATTTAAAGTGGATATTTGAGCAGAGTTTTCAAAGTATAGTGCAGCACAAAATAAAACACATTGAGTACCAAATATGCACATAATAAAACTTTCCATTCATTAGCAGCTTAGTGATACTTCAGATTTTTATACAATGCAATATGCAAAGACATAAAACCAACTACATAATATCCAACTATACAATATACAAGAAAACTATAAGGTCGCCTAATTCATCCTCTGACACAACGGACACTGCGGGTCACGACACCACTTTATATGCCCCTCTGCTCCCCACCCCACCCCCCCCCCCCCCCCCCCACCCCCTCCAATGCCTACAAATATTTTTAGTCATAGTCGGTACTGGTTCTCTCTTCTTCCTCTTCTCTTCCTCAGTGAGATTCTGTTACGCGCACGCGCCATCTTTTTATTATTACTGTTTTTCGTTAATTATCTTAGGACTGATGTGAGCCCCCTCCTCCCTATATAAGGAGGAGGTATGGGAGTGTTAGGGTTATCTTTGGATCATTAGTCTTTTTTTGGGGCTCTCATTAGAGAGAAGCTCTTTGGAGGAACCAGCCTCCGAGAGTTGGCCGGAGCAAGTGCCAGATTGTATCCGTGGTTCATTATTTCAAGCATTCTCCTCCTAGTTCGTATTATTTGGTCCGACCTGCCGCTCCGCCCGCTTCTACAGCTGCCGGAGTATCGAGTTCTGCTCTAATAGCACCGCTCGACATCGCCACTGCCTCTCGCCATCGCCACTGCCTCTCGCCATCGCCTCTGTCACGCCGCACGCCGCTCCGCTCGATCTCCCAGCCCGATCGTCATTGTCGTCCTCGTCAGATCCGCACGCCGCATCTCGGGCTCCCAGTTCGCCAGATCTCCCAGTTCGACCGATGCCGCTCGACCGCTGTCGCTCGACCGCTGCCGCTCGACCGCTGCCGCTCGACCTCGCAATCGCCACTCCCGCTCGATCTCCCAGAGACGCACCGCACGCCGCATCTCAGATCCGCTCGACGCCGCATCTCAGATCCCAGTTCGCCCGATCCGCTCGACCGCTGCCGCTCGACCTCGCCATCGCCACTCCCGCTCGATCTCCCAGCCGCCGCCCCGGCCCCCTGCTGGCCAGATCTGCCCCGTGCCACACCAATCCGCCCCGTGCCAACCTCCAACTCGAGCAATCGTCATCATATGCCAAAGAGCCGAATGGAAGCCCGCATGGAAGCCCTCGAACACTCCCTCGCCACCATCAACTCTCGTCTCGAGGCACAGAACGAGCAGTTCACCTCGATTCTGACCATGCTCCAGAAATTGCAGCCCACCCAGCACTCCGGGCCCTCTACCACCTCTGTTGTGGGATCCCCCAGCACCGTGCTTCCCGATGCTTCCGCAGCGGTGGAAGTGCCTACTCCACCGTACCGTGGACCTGACATGCCTACCTTCAACGGGTCTGACCCCCTCGGGTGGATTGCCCGCGCCGAGCAGTTCTTCGACATTCACCAGACCGCGCCGACACAACGGGTCTCCACTGCAATCATCGGCATGGAAGGGTCGGCCCTCCATTGGGTCCGTTGGCTCCGCCAGACCTCTCCCGACCTCACCTGGCCAGCTCTCTCTGAGGCCCTCATTCAGCGGTATGATGCCCGCTACTCCGGCCCCATGATCGAGCGACTTTGCGGGGTCCGTCACACCGGCTCCATTAACTCGTACATTGATGCCTTCGTGGAATTGGTCACCCATGTCCCCGGTCTTCCCCCAGATCATTACTTGGGATTCTTCATGAACGGCTTGCAACCCCATTTCCGCTCCCGTCTCCGCATTCTCCAACCGTTAACGGTTCACCACGCCATTGACCTCGCCCCCCTGGTGGAGGCAGAATTTCTCACCACGTCCGGCGACATTCCTTCCCCACCACCCCCCTCTCGGCATCCTTCCTACACATATTTCTCGACCAATCTGAAACCTACACCTCCGCCACCTCCTCTGCCCCGGCCATCATTGATGGGTCCTCGCAACAACCGACCTGTCCCTACCCACCGCCTCTCCAACCAGGAGTACAACGACTTACGAAGCAAGGGCATGTGCTTCCGCTGCAAGCACCCCTACTCTCCTGGTCATGAGTGCTCCGTGAAGGAGTGTTGTGTCCTCATCGGCGACGACGTGGCCGCGCTCCCCGCCGCCGACTTCGACGCCCTGCTGCTCTCGGACGGACTACCGCCCGACGCCCCGGGCACCTCGACGGCATCCCACTACTGACCGGCGGGCGGCGCTCCGACCTTGGGGACAAGGTCGCTTTTCTGACGGGATGTATTGTTACGCGCACGCGCCATCTTTTTATTATTACTATTTTTCGTTAATTGTCTTAGGACTGATGTGAGCCCCCTCCTCCCTATATAAGGAGGAGGTATGGGAGTGTTAGGGTTATCTTTGGATCATTAGTCTTTTTTTGGGGCTCTCATTAGAGAGAAGCTCTTTGGAGGAACCAGCCTCCGAGAGTTGGCCGGAGCATGTGCCGGATTGTATCCGTGGTTCATTATTTCAAGCATTCTCCTCCTAGTTCGTATTAGATTCTTTGGGGTATCCTGTTTACCCCTTGAACCCTAACAAATTAGAAAATAAAGGGTTAGTCATTGAGAAATGACTAAGTGCGACTTTTACCTCTTCAACCGTTGTACAGGAAAACACAAACGATTAGTATCAAGATGCGTTAAATCATATATTAATAAATGGGTGATAAGCAATTAATAAACAATAGAGACTAGTATAAAGTGTGTAGGTAAGAAGAATAATATAGTAGGAAATCAAGTACAAAGTCAAAAAGTTCTTTCTTTATTTATCAGGTTACTTTCGGTTCTTCATTTCATCATTTATCAGTTCTTCATTTCATCATTTATCAGGTCATACTTTCTTTTATTTATTGAATCAATTATTATCATTTATCAGATCACGTTCTCTTTTATTCATTTCATTGGGAGTATTAAGGGTAGTTGTCGTCTCAGTCATTCATCGTTTGGTCCTGACCCTACGGGGTCATCATCTGCTAAGTCAAGGAGATCGAACACACAATAGGCGTTCTGGCCCCCAGACTTAGACATACTTTCCAATTTAGGGTGATCTAACACGGAACAGACCTTCTGGCCCCTGAATTGGAAATCAAAAAAATATATCAGTAGGCAAATCACACGCCCCTACCTGGGTTTAACCCTCAACCTTCCTATGCATCAATGCATGTTTGTATGTTATTCTTCATTTTAGTGGATTAGGTGATATATAATTAAATTTTCCCTCAAAATATTGATCGCTTCTTTTTCAACCATTTTAGCCAACTTTAGCGAATCTGGTTGTTAGTGATTTAAAATAGCGAGTATGATCAATTTCAAATGCAATGCATACGCAGAAAAGTATGCTCAGTGAGAAAATGGCTACATTGGTAATAATTCGAAAATAAGCGTAATTAAAGAGGCAAAAACTCACCACTAGCTTTTCTTTCCACCTTTTTCATTCTTCAACTCATCGTCGTGTCTATCGTGGGACGTCATCCTCCGCAGTATTTGTCAATAGGCATCCTTTTAAATTAGGTTGTGTCTTTAAATAGAAAACGGTGTCGACTCCTTAGGAAGATTACGCCTTTTTAAAGGGGTGGTCATATGTGGAGGAAAGGAAAGGAAGGGCGGGTGAAAAATAAAATAACCATAATAATCGAACAATGTTTCAAAAAAGCCTCATAATTTCATAAACAGAACCAAGAGAAGCTATATGTCCAAAAATAAAAGAGAACTAAAACCCCCAGCAGAACTAATGGACGATTATAGCAGAGAAAATAAGGATTAGAAGAAGAATGTGTTCGGTTCAGAGAGAAGAAAGAGAGGGGAAGAGAAAAGAAAAGCCCCATCATTTAAGTTCATCTGTCATTTACTTGAAATAAAAGAAGAGAAGAAGAGGAGAGAGGAGAAGGCCTTGCAATGAAAACAGGAGAAGAAGAAGCTCACAACCAACACAGCAACGCAACTGGCACCGCAGCTTAGGGCAACACTTTGTCGAGAGATCTAAGATTGGCGAAGGCTCCAATAGTGAACTCTCCCATTGAAACAAAAGAGAAAGAAGGAGGAGAGGGACCTTTTCATCGAAACCTGGCGGAATCCTCGTCGAAACCTAGCAGAAACCCGAGGGGAAGTTGTCGTCGAGCGAAAAAATGAAACGAAGGCCCGAGAGACTTTGTTTATATCGCGTAAGAGTCGGTTTGAACCGACTAAAAACAAGAAATCAGAACCCGGCTAACACAAGTCAAGCGACATCTACATAAAGCAAACCACAGCCATATAACCCCAACCGGACACCATAACTCAAGCCAACCAGCATGATTCAAATGAGCCACCACCATAATAGCCACCATGAATGCATGCAAAATAAAATATTCATCGAAAAATCAAAAAACTCGTAAATACCACGATAGCATCCGACACCGACTGTACCACCCGTAATTCGTCGAGATCAGAAAGGCCTAGGGAGACGCCTATTCGCAGACCTCGCTAGGCGAGCAAGGGGCGAGTATGGCGAGCAAGGGGCAAGCTTGGCGAGCAAGGAGCGACCTTGGCGAGCAAGGGGCGAGCTAGGCGAGCAAGGGGAGAGTATGGCGAGCAAGGGGCGAGCTTGGCGAGCAAGGGGCGAGTATGGCGAGCAAGGGGCGAGCTTGGGCGAGCAAGGGGCGAGCTTGGCGAGCAAGGGGCGAGCTTGGGCGAGCAGAGGCGAGTATGGGCGAGTATGGTCAGGTAACTACCCCCCCCCCCCAAGATTTGTCTATAAATAGACCCCCAGGGGTACAAGAAAGAGAAACCTTTTGGACGAGGTTGACCCCCTCAGGCGAGATACTCGGCAGGTCCCTGCCTTCCTTGTACCAAGCTCGGCCATTTTTGGTTTTGGAGGGGAAGACTGCCTTGAGCTTCCGGGTACGTGGTGGGACCTCCCTGCCGCAGCACCTGAGGTCCTGTTTGTTGCTCTTCTAGCTTCTTCGTCGTTGCCAGCCAAGTCATCTCGTTGGACTGTTGGGCGAGTAGCCTCCGGCTGCATTGGTCCGAATCTTGAAGTCAGGATTTTCCTGGCGTCAACACTTTGGTGCGATGAGCGTGGATCGTAGCCAGAGGAAGAAAGTTTGGTGAAAAGGCGAGATGGTAGAAATTGGCGATCATGAGGAAGTTGTTGGCAACTCGCGAGTATGGCGAATTCTCGCAAAATTGGCGACTTCAAAGAGGGGAGTTCCATACTCGCACATAGGCGAGTTCCATACTCGCCCATAGACGAGTTCTTGCAGGCGAGATCCAGAGATAAGTTCAGACCAGCGACTTTACTCGGTAGAGGCGAGCTTCCTTGGTAGTGGCGAGCTCCTTCCTTACTCGCCATAGGCGAGTTCCATACTCGCTCATAGGCGAGTTCCATACTCGCCCATAGGCGAGTTCTTGCAGGCGAGATCCAGAGATAAGTTCAGACCAGCGACTTTACTCGGTAGAGGCGAGCTTCCTTGGTAGTGGCGAGCTCCTTCCTTTCTCGCCCTCCTTACTCGCCCATAGGCGAGTTTCCTTGTTACTCGGCATAGGTGACTTCATGCAAGCAAGCAACATCAAATAAGGCGACTTCATGCAGGCGAGCAAGATGCTTCTTTACTCGCCCATAGGCGAGATCTCTACTCGCGCATATGCGAGTTCTCTACTCGCGAGGGTGGGTTCTCTACTCGCTAGCTGGTAAGAATCTGGTACCTATTTCAAGGGAGGCGAGTTCAGGATGGCGAGTTCCTGAGAGGCGATTTCAAGGCCAGGAGAGTATGGAAAATAAAAAATTTCCAGGGGCGCTGCCCCCGACCCCGCATGGGGCGCTGCCCCTTTGACCCCCGTCCGCTGACCCCCGAACCCTCTGCGTAGGGTGTCTTATGTCAAAAGGGACACTCCTCCTCCCCTCAGTTTCCTCCTTCTTCAATGCCAGTGATTTCCATACATGTTCATACTTACGGGTGCTTTGGTAAAGCCCGTGAGTGCTTTTGTCTGACTAACAAACAGGATGATTCATGACGAGTTCGCCACCAAGAGAAAGCACATAAGCTGTTCCGCGACTTCATGTCACGATGGTCTTCTTCAACAACCTACTCGCGAGGTCTCCAAGTTGATGCTCGGCGAGCTCCTAGTCGCGATGGTTTTCAAAGCTGGTGTTCCGCGAGCTTCTACTCACGATGATCTTCATGAAGGACTTATGTTCCACGAGAATGCTTACTCGTGACGTCTTCAAGCTTGGTATTCCGCAAGCTCCTTATTCCCGATGATCTCCTTCCATCAGCTATGTTCCATGAGGGGTCTTACTCATGAGGTATTCCAGCTGATGTCGCGCGATGTTATACTCGCGATGATCCCCTTCCATCAGCTATGTTCCATGAGAATGCTTACTCATGAGGTATTCCAGTTGATGTCCCACGATGTTATACTCGCGATGATCTCCTTCCATCAGCTATGTTCCATGAGGGGTCTTACTCATGAGGTATTCCAGCTGATGTCCCGCGATGTTATACTCGCGATGATCCCCTTCCATCAGCTATGTTCCATGAGAATGCTTACTCATGAGGTATTCCAGTTGATGTCCCGCGATGTTATACTCGCGATGATATCTTTCCGTCGGCTATGTTCCATGAGAATGCTTACTCATGAGGTATTCCAGTTGATGTCCCGCGATGTTATACTCGCGATGATCTCCTTCTGTCGGCTATGATCCATGAGAATGCTTACTCATGAGGTATTCCAGTTGATGTCCCGCGGTACTATACTCCCGATGATCTCCTTTCGTCGGCTATGATCCATAAGGGGTCTTACTCATGAGGTGTTCCAGTTGATATCCCGCGATGCTATGTTCTTACTCGTATAGCCTTCAAGTTGATATCTCGCGACCACTCAACAGGTTATGTTATCTATAAAACCCTCACCTCCCTGAAACATGGGAGATTGTGAGTCTTTTGTCTCTTTCAGCTAAGCGTTTTCAAAAGAAAGGAAGAAAGCAGGTGAAGTCGATCTCCACGGCAGGTTGGGAAACGAGCCTCCGACTTGATTCTCGTAAAACCCAGAGCGGATGATGGGACAGTGCCTCGGTTGTGTGTTCCCTTAAGTCCAAGCCTTTACAATGACGGCCGAGATCAGCTCCCCCTTGCACGTTGGCCGCAGTTCCCACCGACTGCATTTTTCATCCGACTGGAGAGATTATCAGGAAGAAGTCTGGACGCCGACCTCCCAATTCAACGAAGAGATGATCGACTTAACCGATCAGGGGACCCTTGAATAAAGGTGTCGTGTACCCTCGAGGGTTAAAAGCCCGTAACAAAGCGATTCGTTTCCGATTATTTCCTCCAATCGTGTGAGTTAATGTGCTTAAGTGTGCTTAACTCCCCGTTTAATTGTTGAGCAACAGGAAACAAGTTGGGTCGGCATTCAGCATCCAAGTAGGATGGAGACCTCGGGATGGTGTGTTCCTTTGGAACCTCCCCGACAGTCAGTCCCTAATTGTCGATCTCTTCAACAACATCAACAATAGCAGTAGGATGGAGACCTCGGGATGGTGTGTTCCTTTGGAACCTCCCCGATAGTCAGTCCCTACTTGTCGATCTCTTCAACAGCATCAACAATAGCAGTAGGATGGAGACCTCGGGATGGTGTGTTCCTTTGGAACCTCCCCGACTGTCACTCCCTACTTGCTTTAACCTGTTCTTGCTCATGTTATTAATACAGTGATTCTTGAAAACTTCTCAGCAGGCAGAGTGAAGACCTCGAGTGTGTGTCCAGAAAGACCCCCCGAGAGTCACGCCCTATCCAGGCAATGCGACGAAATTCAGCCAAAGCGGTCATCGATTCACGTCACGAGGGGGTTAGAGGATGAGTATCATGCTTAGCTCTCATAACATCCAGAGCGGGTGATGGGACAGTATATCGGGCTTTCGGTGCGTCCTCCTAAGACCAAGCCCCCTGCACTGACGGTCGAGGTCAGCTCCCCCTTGCACGTTGGCCGAGCTACCCCCCGATTGTACTTCTCATCCGTCTGGAGAGATTATCAGAGTAGAGTTAGAAGCCGCCCTCCTAGCCCGAAGTTGCTCACCCCCTCAGGTGAAAGAAAGTCCTTCAGCGCGGTGTTGCACTAGCGTGAGTCACTGCACAAGCTCCTCTCCTGCATACCGGCTACTTGCCCCCTCGAGTGAAAGGAAGTCATCGAGTTGTGGAGTTGTCGTAATTCAGGCCTCTGCTCAAGCCCTTCTCCAGCAAGTCGACTACTTGCCTCCTCAGATGACTCTTCCTCCCCACCTCCAGTTGAGCTCGGCTTCTGCGAGGTGTCGACCTTCTCTCCGCCTCTAGTTGAGCTCGGCTCCTAGAAGGTGTCGACCTTGTATCCGCCTCCAGTTGAGCTCGGCTCCTGCGAGGTGTCGACCTTCTCTCCGGCTCTAGTTGAGCTCGGCTCCTAGAAGGTATCGACCTTGTATCCGCCTCCAGTTGAGCTCGGCTCCTGCGAGGTGTCAACCTTCTCTCCACCTCTAGTTGAGCTCGGCTCCTAGAAGGTGTCGACCTTGTATCTGCCTCCAGTTGAGCTCGGCTCCTGCGAGGTGTCGACCTTCTCTCCGCCTCTAGTTGAGCTCGGCTCCTAGAAGGTGTCGACCTTGTATCCGCCTCCAGTTGAGCTCAGCTCCTGCGAGGTGTCGACCTTCTCTCCGCCTCTAGTTGAGCTCGGCTCCTAGAAGGTGTCGACCTTGTATCCGCCTCCAGTTGAGCTCGGCTCCTGCAAGGTGTCGACCTTCTCTCCACCTCTAGTTGAGCTCGGCTCCTAGAAGGTGTCAACCTTGTATCCGCCTCCAGTTGAGCTCGGCTCCTGCGAGGTGTCGACCTTCTATCCGCCTCTAGTTGAGCTAGGCTCCTAGAAGGTGTCGACCTTGTATCCGCCTCCAGTTGAGCTCGGCTCCTGCGAGGTGTCGACCTTCTCTCCACCTCTAGTTGAGCTCGGCTCCTAGAAGGTGTCGACCTTGTCACCGCCTCTAGTTGAGCTCGGCTCCTAGAAGGTATCGACCTTGTATCCACCTCTAGTTGAGCTCGGCTCCTAAAAGGTGTCGACCTTCTCTCCGCCTCTAGTTGAGCTCGGCTCCTAGAAGGTGTCGACCTTGTATCCGCCTCCAGTTGAGCTCGGCTCCTGCGAGGTGTCGACCTTCTCTCCGCCTCTAGTTGAGCTTGGCTCCTAGAAGGTGTCGACCTTGTATCCGCCTCCAGTTAAGCTCGGCTCCTGCGAGGTGTCGACCTTCTCTCCGCCTCGAGTTGAGCTCGGCTCCTAGAAGGTGTCGACCTTGTATCCGCCTCCAGTTGAGCTCAGCTCCTGCGAGGTGTCGACCTTGTATCCGCCTGCAGTTGAGCTCGGCTCCTGCGAGGTGTCGACCTTCTCTCCACCTCTAGTTGAGCTCGGCTCCTAAAAGGTGTCGACCATGTATACGCCTCCAGTTGAGCTCGGCTCCTGCGAGGTGTCGACCTTCTCTCCGCCTCTAGTTGAGCACGGCTCCTGCGAGGTGTCGACCTTGTATCCGCCTCCAGTTTAGCTCGGCTCCTAGAAGGTGTCGACCTTGTATCCGCCTCCAGTTGAGCTCGGCTCCTGCGAGGTGTCGACCTTCTCTCCTCCTCGAGTTGAGCTCGGCTCCTAGAAGGTGTCGACCTTCTCTCCGCCTCTAGTTGAGCTCGGCTCCTAGAAGGTGTCGACCTTGTATCCGCCTCCAGTTGAGATCGGCTCCTGCGAGGTGTCGACCTTCTCTCCGCCTCTAGTTGAGCTCGGCTCCTAGAAGGTGTCGACCTTGTATCCGCCTCCAGTTGAGCTCGGCTCCTACGAGGTGTCGACCTTCTCTCCACCTCTAGTTGAGCTCGGCTCCTAGAAGGTGTCGACCTTCTCTCCGCCTCTAGTTGAGCTCGGCTCATAGAAGGTATCGACCTTGTATCCACCTCTAGTTGAGCTCGGCTCCTAGAAGGTGTCGACCTTCTCTCCGCCTGTAGTTGAGCTCGGCTCATAGAAGGTGACGACCTTGTATCCGCCTCCAGTTGAGCTCTGCTCCTGCGAGGTGTCGACCTTCTCTCCGCCTCTAGTTGAGCTCGGCTCTTAGAAGGTGTCGACCTTGTATCCGCCTCCAGTTGAGCTCGGCTCCTGCAATGTGTCGTCCTTCTCTCCACCTCTAGTTGAGCTCGGCTCCTAGAAGGTGTCGACCTTGTATCCGCCTCCAGTTGAGCTCGGCTCCTGCATAGAAAGTGTTATTATTTAATTTCATTTTTGAAACAAACAAACTTTTTTTATTTAAAAAATATATTATTTTACTCTAAATTTTGAAATAATTTAATTTTTAAAAAGTACTAATTAATTTCGAGCCGATTCAAATTGATTTGAGTCGGCTCGAAATCTAGTCAATTTCGAGTCGAGACGGCTCGACTCGAAATCGGTTTCGATTTAGAGTCGAAAATTTTGATTTCGAGCCGAGCTAGAATCGATTAAACTCGACTCAATATCACCCTGAGTCCCACGGTTCAGAGTGTCTATTCTCAATGGGGCTCGACATTCGAAACCCTCGCGTGGCTACAGCTGCAGGGAGCGTCGGGAAAATTGAAATGGAAGTAATAACAAGAAACAAATGGAGGCCCTAGAAGAGTTCAAAGAAGTGTGTTACTAGTCCATCATTCGGCGGGAAGCAGTAAAATGCAAGATGGCCAAGTATTTTAATAAAATCATGAAACCCGGGAGATTCTCAGGAGGGAGCCTAGTGTTGAAGAAGGTCGGCGCTGCAAAGAGGCGTCAAGCTGTGGGAAAGCTCAACCTAAACTGGGAATGGCCATACATTAGGCAGGATGTACTCATGTCGGAGTCCTACCGGCAAGCAACACACGAAGGGAACCCTCTGGCAAACATATGGTATAAAACTAACATTACGATGGTTGAATGTGAGATACTTGGTTCCAACTTCCAATACCCTTTATTTGCATCCCCAAGGTGATTGCTAAGGATGATACCACGGCACTCAGGGCCTCGCATCCCCGAGATGACTGTTGAGAATGAAGCACCAACACCAAAGACATTATCCCGTCCCCAAGATGATTGTTGAGGATGTTGCTCTGGCACCCAGGTCCTCGCGTCCTCAGGGTAGAAGTTGAGGATCATGCTCCAACACTCTGGACCTTATCTCGTCCCCAAGGTGATTGTTGACGAAGCTCCAACATTTAGGGTCACATCTCCACGCCCCATGGGTGTTATCGAGGAGTTTCTGCAACTTAGCTCCAATATACAGGCACGTGTCCTCGCGCCCTCTGTATATTGCCCAGGAGTTTCTCCTACTTAGCTCCAAAATCCAAGGTCAGGTCCTCGCACCTCATGGATGTAGTTGAGGAGTTTCTGCTACTTAGCTTCAACATACAGGGCCAGGTCCTCGCGTCGCTTTGGTGTTGCCGAAGAGTTCTGCTACTTAGCTCCAGCATCTAGGGTAACGTCCCCGCGTCGTTTGGGTGTTGACGAGGAGTTTCTGCAACTTAGTTTCAGCATCCATGGTTCATCCTCGCTCCCCTGGTTTTTGTTGAGCATCTTCTGCCACTTAGCTCCACCATCTAGGATCACGTCCTCATGCCCCCTACGTGTTGTCGAGAAATTTATGCTACGTAGCTCAGCTATCCAGGGTCGCATCCTCGCACCCCCTGGGAGATGAACAGTGTAGAAGGAAACGAAGAGTTAGAAAAGAGGAGAGTTGAAAATCTTTTTGAAAAGGCAAAGTCAAGTGAAATTTTATTAAACTTGACTTCGGGAGAAGTGTCACCTCGGTTTTCCCGACATTCGGAGACCCTGAATCCCAGGAAAAACGGGATATGATTGGTGTATTGTGTCCCCTGCAGGACCCTGTAGTAGACAATCGCGCATAACACGTCGGGCCCAATGAAAGGGAGATCCCGGTATGTGTCTCCTTCAGGCTAGTCGTAGCGAGCAGGAGGTAGCCTCTGTCGGGACAGTTGTTCGCTCAATCTTTGTTCGCGAGGTATACTCCTCTCTATAAGCACTCCCACCAGGTCTTCGCTTATGGTAAGCATTCCTTTCCGGCAAAGCGTCGCCAACACAAGTTTACGCCACACTTTTTACTCGTGTGTCATGAGTCGTCACGTTTATCGCATAGAATCCTCACCTATCTATGGCCTTCGGGATTAGTCCCCGCTCGCAGCGTTAACGGTATCATATAATGCAAAGACCGCCAACGGGGGTTATTTCTCTACGTAAAGGTTTCCCTACCTCGATATAGACCCAAGCTCTAGCCTACCGCACAAAAATCGTGGGGAAACAACTATCCATATCTCAACGACATTGCTAGTCTTGAGGAATATGCTTTTGCATCCACTCCCTCCAACAGGATAAACGATTATCATGTCAAGAGCATCATCTACATGATTTACACATGGTAGTCATCTCCTCCAGTGGGCGATTTGTTTATACCACTATTGAGGAAGAAGGGTGGGGTCGAACTTTGGAGTAAAGCAACACAGAGAGGGCGTTAAGAGAAGGAACTCTCAAATTCTTGGGTTAGTGGTGGATTCTCTGAGAGACACTGTTTGTGCTCTAAGTAAGGTTCTACTAGATCTCTTTAAAAGGAAAATCAGGGTTCAACGGTAAGAAATGTGCCAATCAATTGTGTTTAGAAGAATCAACCAGACTAACAAACCTGAATCGGTGGGACCAATCAATTTTGAAACAAATTGATTAGATTGTCTCATCTGACTCGACGGGACCAAAGCATATCGGTTGGTTTGCCTCCTATGCTTCGCCAGATAAGTTGTGTGAGGTGCTCCTTCAACACTTTACCGTGCTCTGGCGCACATCGCGGATTGACCCGGCCAGACAGGCCACCAGCGAACATTGTCGCGGCTTCGCTGTAGCAGAATATAGGACAGCAATCTTTTGAGTCTTCCCCGTCTGCATACCCCTCACTCACGCCATAGTCGAAGCCAGCTTGGATGTCATCGAACATCGCTTCAAGGATCAAGCAAGTATCCTCACCTCCATGCAAGTCATCTTACAATGCATTGAAGCTCGGGATGCATGTGTAGAACACCACTCCGTCCCGCACGCCACACTTGACGGCCCTTCCTCAATCATTGGTCAACTGCCTAGCCACCCGCTGACATTCCTATAGCATACTAGGCCATCTCGTTCAGTCCTCATGCACTAGGGTGTCAAACTTCAATGGCCCTAATATGATGGGATGGATAGCCAAAGTGGAACCGTTTTTTGACATACAGCAAACTATTGAGCCTCAAAAAGTGTAGATTGTCCTCTTGTCAACGGAGGGATCCACTATTCATTGGGTATAATGGCTTCGTCTTACCACTTCAGGCCTCACATGGTGGGAAATCAAGTCGGCTCTCATCAAGCGAAATGATCACCGATGTTAGGGCAATGCCATTGAGAGCCTTGGTGGCTCCGCCACACGACCATGGTTGGCTATTACATTGATGAGTTCATTGAACTCGTCAATTGTGTCGTCGGACTTCCTCGGGATCACTACCTCGGCTTTTTCGTGTAAGCGGACAGAGTACTTTCATTGTCAAGGCACGATGGAACCTCGTGCGCGTTAAAATAAATACTTATATTTAACTTGACGAGAGCAACATCAACTATTATTTAATTATTTATATTCATAGATCCATGTAGCTCTCTACAATGTTATTTCTATTTTGGCTATTCATAGATCCATGTAGCTCTCTATACTATTATTTCTATTTTGGCTATTCATAGATCCATGTAGCTCTCTACGCTGTTATTTCTATTTTTCAGTCACAGATTGAGCTTATTCATTAACAAAATATTTTCAATTACTTCTAATATTATTTAATTATTATATATATTGAAGAAGAAGAAGGCCAACTTTGCCGCCTACTACAGTTTGCCTACTCCTCAGCATGGCTTTAAAATAATGTTTAATGTGTGCAATGGTTGTTTAGTTTCGTTACGTGGCATTGAAACACCATAGATTATTGTAGCACGTGGTCGACACGAAACTTGAGCCATTTAGATAGGAAAGTAAAGCACCCATCTTCATCCATAAATAAACTTGCTACTACTAAATCCACTCAGAAATATCAAAGAGAGAAAATAAATAGTTAAGAAGAAGAAAAAATATGTGTATGCTAAGGGATCCAGTAGTTGCTTTATATCAGAAAACATGCTTTTGAATAATGGTGAAATATGTTAAATCCCTTTTTGGTTGGTTGTGATGGAAAGTAAAATCGATTTCAAATTCTACAAACCTCCTCAAAACTCGCTCAAATGTAATGATTTCTTCAAAGGTAAAATGAGTGAAAATGCATTCATCATTTTTTAAAGCATGTTTACTATCTGGAAGCAGCTAAAGGAGCTATGACAATTTATTTAAAACAACAAATTTATATAACAATAAATTTTAGAATATGAGCCCATAGCAAACTCCAAAGGAAATGGCCTCTAACTTTCAATTCAGACGTACAAAGAAAGGTAGATCGCTTAAGCCAAATATGTTGCCTCCAGACTCATCAGCCCATTTAGAAATGGATGACTTCGGAGTATGGTACAGAACCTGTACGTGAAGTATAAAAAATTTAAAAGAGGTATCTCTCTTTAATTGCAAGTACAATGCTTACAATTCCCCTATGGGAAGAAAGCAGTCTCACCTGACTTTCTATATGTATGTTTGCTACCGGTGATAAGGCCTCCACAAGTGGAGCCAACAAAACCTCATCTATCTTTTGAAAATCCCTGAAAATTTGAAGGAAATAGGAACCAACTCAGTAAACAGGTAGGTATACATTTAAATACAAGGAATAGATATTTGAAGCTCAATGTGCAATGAATAATTTGCTATGAGGGAAGGGGAAAAAATAAGATAGCAGGTGCTATCGTGGAGAAAGAAGAGAAACGGGCGGATCAGAAAAACTGGAGAGATGTGGAATCGCAAGGGTTGGACGCTAGGTCATCCAATGCCCAACCTTTTTCTTAGTTTACAAATACTCAAAAGATAGAGATACAATAGGAGGTCTCCCCTTATATCCATGGGGACTCGCTCACAAATATAAGTTCAAGATTAAAAATAGAAATACGAATACAGAATAATAAAATAGTGTGATTGCGTCTGATGTAACATGCGTCGCATCACAAGATTGTATCTTATTTTATGTACTTTATATTTTTTTGTCGAATTTTATGTAGTGCATGTTTTTGCGCATTTCATATTTTATGTTCTCGCGCGTTATTCAGCTAGTGTATTTGTGTTCGCACGCGCATGTCACCCACACTCGCTCGTACAGCTTATTGGTGCAACCGACCAATAAGACCGTGAATAAAATGTCTGTCAAATTAGGTATAACGATAATTTGGGCAAGTGACGAAATTAGAATTTAAAATCAAGTATTTTACAAAAATTTCAATAATTCTAAAATTAAAAATAGAATATCACATCTTTGATTTTAAAATTAATAATGAGGTGAATAATGAGAATCCCCACAAGAAATAAAAATAGAATATCATTTCATTAATATTAGAAATCAACTCCTTAATTTTATATCCACTTCATTTTAAACAGTTAAACCTAAGTCATTTCATTATAAAACCAATACACTCGTTTTGGATGACCTAACCGAGGAATAAATCGAGAAACAAAGAGAATCTGTTTTTCAAAACACCCAACAGACCTCCTCAGTTTCCCTTCCAGTGCTCGACAAACCCGCTTCCTACCCCTATTGCCACTGTCAGAACCTCCTCTGAAGGTAGGCAAACTTATCTTCCCCTTCCTCCATTTGCAAAGAGACATTTCCTAGGAATCATACTTCTCAGTCATGACCGACTATACTAATACATGCACTGTTTTAAATGTCCTCAGACAAAAACGACATGTTTGTCGACTTGTCGAGGGCAAAATGGTATTTTTTTCTAAGAAAATTAAATTGTCTTTTTGTACAAAATAGGTCAATATATCTGTTTTTTTTTTCAATATATCGCCGGACATAACTTTTGAACAAATCGTCTGCTAATTTATTTTATATTATAGAATTACATATATGTATTATATAATATATGCTTAAATCAATTTGACTTATTTTTTCGTTATCTTTAATTTGTTATTTATAATATTTTTTTTTTAATTATTTTTCACTACATTTTTACTTATTTCGCATTGCAAACAATATTAAAACTTTCAACACAATTATCAGTTGATTATTTTTATGTTTTTAACATAAATTTGTTAAAGTATGATAGCATGAAAAGACATAATGAATCAAAAATATTTCGCTTTTAAATATTTTTTATTTGCTATAAATTTTGTTATCTAAATAAATTTATTGTATAATATTAAATATATTTAACAATATAGTTATTTGTGCATGTTAATAGTAATGATATTGGGTTAATAATATTTTATTTTATATACTCCTAATTTTATTTTGGGATATACGTGACTCAGTGTTCGTTATGCTAATTTTAAATTTAGAACATATAATTATATTTAGTAAATCGGGAAAGACAAAAAGATTTGCATATGTTGTTTATCGATCTGGAGAAGGCTTATGATAGGGTTTCAAGAGAGGTCATGTGGAGAATCTTAGAAAAGAAAGGCGTAAATGTATCATGCATTGACGTAATCAAAGATATGTATACAAATTCAGAGACCATGGTGAGGACATATGGAGGATTAACACAGGAATTCCCTATCGCTGTTGGCTTACATCAAGGGTCAGCTTTAAGCCATTATCTCTTTACCCTTATCTTAGATGAGCTCACCGGACATATCCAACAAGCAATACCTTGGTGTTTATTATTTGCAGATGATATTGTTTTGGTCGATGAGACGTGCGAGGGTGTAAACACGAAACTTGAATCTTGGCAAGACACTTTAGAAAAGAAGGGTTTTAGGTTGAACATGACAAAGACGGAGTATATAAAGCTTAAATTTAGTAGTGTAAGAAGGTCGGATGACTCCGACATTAAATTGGGTGACCAAGATATTTCTCGCAGTGAGTGCTTTAAATATCTGGGATCGATAATTCAAAAAGATGGAGGTGTAGATAAAGATGTGATGCATAGAATCCAAGCAGGTTGGTTGAAGTGGAGAGGCGCGTCTAGGATCTTATGTGATCGTAAAGTACCATTAAAACTTAAAGGCAAGTTTTACAGTACTGCAATTAGGCCAGCAATGCTCTACGGTTCTGAGTGTTGGGCAGTGAATGGTGTACAGGAGCAAAAAATGGGAGTTGCGGAGATGAGAATGCTTAAGTGGATGTGTGGTCACACGAGACTGGATAAAATTAGGAATGAATGTATCAGGGATAAGACAGGAGTGGCGCCAATTGTAGAGAAGATGTGAGAAGCTCGTTTAAGATGGTTTCAGACACGTACATAGGAGACCATTAGAGGCACCTGTTAGGCGTTGTGAGAGTTTAGTCACTAGACATGTTAAACAGGGGAGGGTAGACCAAAAAAGACTTGGAAAGAAACTATAAGGAAAGATATGATGTACTTAGGCATTAGTGAGGCTATGATTAAAGATAGGGCGCAATGGCGACAAAGGATCCATATAGCCGACCCCACTATGGTGGGATAAAGGCTTGAGTGTTGTTGTTGTTATAATTATATTTAGTATACATAAATTTATTTATTTTATTTAGGATATGAAAAACTAATTTTAAAATATCTCCAACATATCTCCGACTTTTAATATCTGACATGTCGTCGGCACTCGATATTTACAACCTTGAGTACATATCATGTCGTCGATTGACTCCGGAGATACCTCAACCCGACTGTCTGACCTCTTCCCACCTTCAGCCAACCTTTAACATTAATTTTTGAGTTCTCCATCCTCTTCCTCAATCAGACCTGAAGACATCTCCCAGTTACTGTCGTTGTTTGAGGAACGTCCATGTTAGCCATGTTTACCATTGTTAGTCATGTTCTTTCAGTGCGTTTGCAGCCCTACTAGACCTTCACCTATCAGATTCCAAATCTCCTAACCTTTCTTACAGACTACTCGCCATAATTATGGGCGCATGGGTATATCTCTCAGATTCTCTCTTGCTCATTTTTTGTTATTTCAATTTTATATTGAATTTGTTTGATGTTTAAAATTCGGAGCTTGCCTAAATTATCGATATGCCACTTGGTCGTTAATTTGAAAATTCCTTGTTGTTCGTCTTTAATGTGTATTCCTGTGAAATTATTATCTCATGTTTATTCAATTTTCGAATGTTAATCACTTGAGAGCATCATACAACCCTAGATTGACTATCTCATTATTCTGCTCACA
Organism: Dactylorhiza incarnata; assembly: GCA_033032865.1. Taxonomy (NCBI): domain Eukaryota; kingdom Viridiplantae; phylum Streptophyta; class Magnoliopsida; order Asparagales; family Orchidaceae; genus Dactylorhiza; species Dactylorhiza incarnata. The sequence continues at coordinate 1,267,115 of JAWHQI010000210.1, forward strand.
AAAATCAAAACATGTGCTCCTTAATTTAACTTTGATCACAAATTTTACTTTAATATTACAATTGAGGCCAAGAACTCAACTTCAAAGTTAGGACTAAGATGTGATTGAAGGTCTACTTGCTTACCAAAGACTACCCACGAGCTCAATATGAGAAAGAAAAAGACCCGAGATTCTTTTCTTCAAAACAAATTGGACGAGCTACAGCTAGGACGACTCAATACATACCAAGAGTGAAGGAACTCCCCCTCCCGTACCAAACGTTGTGCTTGCAAGAAAACTTATGTGAGTTCCTCAGAAAGTTGTTAGCTATTTCTTCTAATTGTTATCTGGGGTCGTATTTATAGCTAACTTTTAGCTAACTGAGGTAGGAGTACCCTCTTGTCAGATGGTGGGATACACCCTTGTCAAAGGTCTCTAAAATCACCGGTGAGCACACAACACCTTCCTTAAAATATCATTGATTTGTTGATGTGGCACATGTCTGGACCCCGCGGTTTCCACACGAGTTCAGCGAGTTCCATGCGAGTTCTACTTAATATTTCCATGTGGTTTGGTGCAACTTTTTCCACGCATACTTTTCTGGCTGCTCGTAGAATATGGGTCGTAAACTATTCCCAATTTTTCTAAACTCATAACGAGATCAAAAAAATGGAGACTCATAATTCAGCGAGGTGATCGGCTTCGTCTATAAATAGGGCCCTCCAGCTCTTTGCCCAACACTATGCGTTCTGAAGTTTGCGAGATGAATCCATGGATGCATCAAGCCCTGGATCTCTCAGTTTATTGAATCGTCTGAAACTTCCATCTCGCTGTAAAACGAATAAGAAGGACCGGAAAAGGAGAAGAGAAAAATCGCCTTCTAGCGAAGGCCGCCATCGCCCTAAGCATGGGTGAGGCAAGGCCATGGGGTCAATGTAGCCACCGGCTCTCCTACCCAAGGTGCCTAAATGCATGGAGGCATCGCAAGCTCCCTCCTTGCTAGAGTTGTTGATGTGGCACATGTCTGGACCCCGCGGTTTCCACACGAGTTCATGCGAGTTCCATGTGAGTTCTATTTAATATTTCCATGTGGTTTGGTGCAACTTTTTCCACGTATACTTTTCTGGCTACTCGTAGAATATGGGTCATAAACTATTCCCAATTTTTCTAAACTCATAACTAGATCAAAAAAATGGAGACTCATAATTCAGCGAGGTGACCGGCTTCGTCTATAAATAGGGCCCTCCAGCCCTTTACCCAACATTATGCGTTCTGAAGTTTGCGAGATGAATCCATGGATGCATCAATCCCTGGATCTCTCAGTCTATTGAATCGTCTGAAACTTCGATCCCGTTGTGAAACGAATAAGAAGGGCCGGAAAAGGAGAAGAGAAAAATCGCCTTCTAGCGAAGGCCGCCATCGCCCTAAGCATGGGTGAGGCAAGGCCATGGGGTCGATGTAGCCACCGGCTCTCCTGCCCAAGGTGCCTAAATGCATGGAGGCCTCGCAAGCTCCCTCCTTGCTGGAGATGCAAATTTGGCCCGGGACAGGTTGCCCGGCCCGGGTCTGAGCCCGGTAAGGCCTGGGACAGGCCTAAGGGGGCTCACAAGGCCCCCTTTATTTGGCTAAGGCACGGCCTTAAAGCCCGTTGGGCATAGTTGGGCTTCCAGCATATTTTAATGTTGGGCCCAGCATTTTTAATGTTGGGCCCAGCATTTTTTTATGCTAGGCAGCGTGCCCAACATTAAAAAGTGATGGGCAGCGTGCCAGTATTAAAAATGATGGGCGGCTCGAAGTTATTAAAGGCGCAAGACGCACCGAGGCGCAAAGGGGTCCTGGAGCCTAGGCGCAGGCGCACGCTTGAGGCACGTGAGGCACAAAAATAAAAATAAAAAATATTTTTTATGAATAAATGTAAATTTGTAAGGTTGTAATGATTCATTTATAGTTTATGCTCTTAATTTCATGCCCAATTTCACTAAAAATCAGTTAACTAGGTGTCCAATTCACTGATGTTCAGTGAACCGGCGCACCTTTAATACCGCAAGCTGGGCGTGCCTTTTGGGGCCTGCTTGGGCCCGGTTTGGTGAGCTCAGGAAGGCCCCCATATTGTAGTGAGGCCCGGCCTGGGCCCGATTTGAGCAGGGCCGAGCGTGGGCCCGGCAACAAAAAAGCCAAGGCCTAGGGGGCCCGAGCCCGGCCTGGGCCCGCTGGGCTTTTTTACACGCCTACTCCTTGAAGGTTCTTGCTGGAACTCAACTCTCCCAGGTATGACGATCAATATTTTGTAAGTCTCTGAAGTCACGTATTGTGACCAATATGAATTCCTCTGCAAGCTTTGAAGAGAGTCAGCTTGACCAAGGTCACTGACCTCACTGGCTCCAACTTCTCATTCCATCATGATGTGGGCAATCTCAATGTACTGGCGTTGATGGCTCATGGTTTGGAGATCAAATCCCTCATCTGCTAAGTGGGGGCCTCGTGCCTTGTCCTCTTGCCCAACTCTGGCGAATCTCTTAGCAATTTTTACTATACTTTTCTTGCAGAAGATTCAATGATTGTCTCCGGACCTCAAAGACGCCTCTGACGGTTCGCAGCGAGGAGTAGGTTATGACGTCCTCTCTAAAGAAACTCAAGGACATCTGGTCAAGCGGTACTTCAAAGGTCGTTGCCACCGATCCCGCAAAATCGACCATCGCCCTAAGCATGGGTGAGGCAAGGCCATGGGTCGATGTAGCCACTGGCTCTCCTGCCCAAGGTGCCTAAATGCATGGAGGCCTCGCAAGCTCCCTCCTTGCTAGAGCTGCAAATTTGGCCCGGGCCAGGTTGCCCGGCCCGGGTCTGAGCCCGGTAAGGCCCGGGCCAGGCCTAAGGGGGCTCACAAGGCCCCATTTATTTGGCTAAGGCACGGCCTAAAAGCCCGTTGGGCATATTTGGGCTCCCAGCATATTTTAATGTTGGGCCCACAGCATTTTTTTATGCTGGGCAGCGTGCCCAACATTAAATAGTGATGGGCAGCGTGCCAGTATTAAAAATGATGGGCGGCGCGAAGTTATTAAAGGCGCAAGATGCACCGAGGCGCAAAGGGGTCCAGGAGCCTAGGCGCGCGCCTGAGGCACGTGAGGCACAAAAATAAAAATAAAAAATATTTTTTATGAATAAATGTACATTTGTAAGGTTGTAATGATTCATTTATAGTTTATGCTCTTAAGTTCATGCCCAATTTCACTAAAAATCAGTTAACTATGTGCCCAATTCACTGATGTTCAGTGAACCGGCGCACCTTTAATACCACAAGCTGGGCGTGCCTTTTGGGGGCCTGCTTGGGCCCGGTTTGGTGAGCTCGGGAAGGCCCCCATATTGTAGCGAGGACCGGCCTGGGCCCGATTTGAGTAGGGCCGAGCGTGGGCCCGGCAACAAAAAAGCCAAGGCCTAGGGGGCCCGAGCCCGGCCTGGGCCCGCTGGGCTTTTTTACACGCCTACTCCTTGAAGGTTCTTGCTGGAACCCAACTCTCCCAGGTATGACGATCAATATTTTGTAAGTCTCTGAAGTCACGTATTGTGACCAAAATGAATTCCTCTGCAAGCTTTGAAGAGAGTCGGCTTGACCAAGGTCACTGACCTCACTGGCTCCAACTTCTCATTCCATCATAATGTGGGCAATCTCAACGCACTGGCATTGATGGCTCATGGTTTGGAGATCAAATCCCTCATCTGCTAAGTGGGGGCCTCGTGCTTTGTCCTCTTGCCCAACTCTGGTGAATCTCTTAACAATTTTTACTATACTTTTCTTGCAGAAGATTCAGTGATTGTCTCCGAACCTCAAAGACGCCTCTGACGGTTCGCAGCGAGGAGTAGGTTATGACGTCCTCTCTAAAGAAACTCAAGGACATCTGGTCAAGCGGTACTTCAAAGGTCGTTGCCACCGATCCCGCAAGATCGACCAAAGCGCCGCCCACTCCTGAAGTCGTCACCACTATGACCACGCAAGTTCTGCAGCCTCCATTTCATCTGAGTCAGCAGGTTCCCCATAGCAAGGGGCGACATGGCGACACATCAAAGGACATGCGAAGTCTCGCCCAATCTTCCCATCATGGGGGTCCTCGCAAGGTGATTCTCATTGCTCCTCCGACTAGCGTGGGAGGGGCATCACGCACGCAAAGGAAATTGTTTCAACAAGAGATTCTCCTGGTTGGTACATTCATGCTTGTTATTTTATAGTTACCATGGTTCTTCAAAAAGTAACTCGGTTTCCCATTTGCAGCCTCCAAGTCCTTGCAGTCCGAGCCTTCGGGGGGCGAGACAACTCCCTCAAAAGAAATCGGATGACCGGGCCCATCCATCAGGTGAATTGTTGTTGAGAATGTCATCCTACATGCACTTTTTTAGACCAAGAACTAACCATCCCTTTTTATGTGTGTTCCTCTATGCCTGCGGGAGTTCGTGTCCTGCCGAGATTCTGCCCCAACCTCCTAGGAGCTTGACGAACTCAGCTCGCCTCAGGGGTTGAGGGCCTCTTTTTGCGACAACACAATGTTAACTGACTACCAGGCTCGAAACTTCGCCTTTGTCGCTTAGGTCAATGCCAGACTATGCGTGCTCGAGGGAGCTAACCTCATGTAATGAGTCAGCTCGCTAGAGGTGAGGATGACTTTGTTAAAGGGCTTCAACACTCAGCTGGAGAAGACGGAGGATCGTCACTCGCAGATATTCATTGTTCAGACTCGGGTCGCCAAGCTAGAGCACAGCCATGAGCTGATGGAGGAGGACCTTCATGGCCTCGTCCTCATTTCGGCCAATTTGGTTGATTTTTGTGATGATGATGGATGATGTCCGCAAAGGAGAGGCCCTTACTGTGCAGGAGCTAATTCATCTCAATTATACGATTGATTAAGCTAATCGCGACAGGGTTCCCGCGGCTCGGACCCTTATTCCTTGCATCCATGCATCTGTGTTTCTTTTTGCATGTGTTATCGGTAACCTGCATTTTATGCAATGTGAAATGACTTAGAACTCGTAAAATTGTAACACCCCACGTGCAATAGTTCCCTAGTGCCTCTGCCAGCATCCTACAACTCTTTGTGGGATTCATATTCATGTTCATATTTGTTAGACCGGTGCAGTGTTGCTACTTTCAATAGGGTCCTCCCGAGACCGCGATGTTCTCGCATCGCCGCTAGCACCCTAAAGAATAAAACATTATGATGTCAGATCATAAACAAGAAGCAAACATCAAGCAGAGGAACACACAAGGTTCCAACACATAAGCCTGTGGACCACTCTCCCTATCGGTCTAGAACCCTTAAACCTCGCTCTGATACCAAAATTGTAACACCTCATCTGCAATAACAGTATTATATGGGTCCGGTCGGGCCCCCACACTATACTAGCATCACAAGTTAGATATTAAATATGTTATAAAAATTTCGTAACAAGTCTAAGACAAACATACAATATATGAAAAATTCACAACATAAGTACTAAATACTAATGGTTCGATATGCGGGTTTTAACCAAATGGTTTTGGTTTTGGTTTAAATAAAACCAAAACCACTGTTCGGTTCAATGGTTTTGCCCCTGGGTTGTGGAATTGCCTAAAACCTAGGTTTTAGTTTCCTCCTATTCTCAAAAACTGGCCCGAGCACCAGTATTTCCAAGTTTTCCGCCGCAAAGGAAAAATCCCGCTCCTAGGCCATTTTCCGGAGATCGTCTTCTCCGCCCGGCATCACCTTCACTCCCTTTTTTTGCCGGCGTGCAACAGGTGAGCCCATATTTCTTCTTCATCTTCCTCTTCGTAATATCAAGCCTCTTCATTTTTGCTTTAACTTTGTCTTCTTCGACTTTGGATCGTCTAGGTTACGCCGCCGGTTCCTCAGTCGTGAGATTCACTGCTCATTCGGGACCTTCAACTGATCCATCTCCGATCCAGGAAGCTTCCCCTTCTTCCGCTACTAGCTCTCTCCAATTCTTTGGCTATATGAATTTATAAGGTGTTTATTATGGATATATTTGGTATCTGGAAATATAAGATTCTGAAAATATAAGGTGCTTGAGTTGAAAAATGTCTTTGATCCTTTCGATTCAGAGCTCATTCGAGACTTTGATCCTTTTGCCCGAATTTGACCATCTCCACCATCAGTTTCTTTATTTAATAGTTTAATAAAGTGTTTTTTATCATAAAATTCCTGTGGTCGAATTTCATCCTGCATCCGAACAGCAGAATTGACCAATTCCAATTCTTGCAGCTCAAAATCATTCTGCAGCCGAACAGCAAACTTGGAATTTAGGCAAAATCAAAACCTGCTGGTTTTGGTTTTGACTGAAAACCAATTCTGCAAAACCAAAACCTGCGATCTGAACGGACCCTAAGAGAGTGTCCACATACTTAATGTTCTACCAAAGTCCTTGTCCTTATGGGCATTACATAATCTACATAATCCATAACAAGTCTAAGGAAAACACATAGGCAACATCAGCTCACAGATCGGTACATAATATAAACAGGACATGCAAGGTAAAGTGTAACACTCCATGAGGCTATCTTGTCTTTTTCATTTGTAATAAGCTAGCGAGCTCTATGCCACGACCTACAACCAAATACACATGAGAGAAAAATATAGGTCAGCTATGAGCTGACCACAAACCGCGTAACGATTCACCTCCTCCAGACCGTCCTAGCGGACCCCAGGAAACTACATCACCCTGCAATCTAGCACTTCATAACAAAAAGCAATAAAAGTAACATATTTTGCAAGAAGGTAAATCTACCTAAGTGTCGCAAGCATCATATACGTTTTCTATGTTGAGCATATAAATAAGGTGTCTACATACGCAAACATGAATACATCAGGGTATCTCCAATGGATCCGTCACGGCACCTAGCACAGCGTGTATGAATCTAGTACATTGTCATTTCACAACCAGGAAATGCACATAGCATGTACATGATCATCATCGCCAATCATCATCACTCGCGTATGGCGGCGAAATACATAATTCGACCCAAGGTCAATACCCTTTTTTACAATCCCAAACAAGTGCGGTGGCGATATACATACACAGACCCAACGGCTGTTTTGGCGGCAGTATACATATAAAGACCGAAGACCTATGTATTTACGTATTATTTATGTATCAAAACCAAATGAAATGCCAACATATAATGGCCCATGACCAATTCGGTGGCGGCATTATATGTAGACCCAAAGTTATTGCCTATTCCAACAAGCATAGTCATGTGTAAAAGCAAACACTATTGCAATCATATACACTTAATTCATCGCACCATTTTTTGTAAGCCTTATGGACATAAGTGTAAGCCTAATCAGTCACCGTACAACCCCTAAGTTAGGGTTTTATAAGGCTTAAGTAAGACAACAAAAGGGGAGACTCTTTCACCCTTAATTGCATCCATTTGCCTGCAAGCTCTTTGCCGAGCTTCAAACTAATCAAGCCCCACAAAATTTAGGCATTCTAACAAAATTATGGATGTTGTACCACTTGTGGAAAAGCAAACTCTAATGCATCTAGCAAGCATCCATCACCAATTCGTGCCAAAAACCACGAATAAGCTTAACCCACCATACATAATCTGCAACGTCTTCGGATTTCTAATGCAAGCATGTCGGGAACGCAATATCGCGTCACGGTGGTTCGTAATGAACCATGGCAATCAGAACTCTCTAATTATAGGAGTTTAAGTCCACCATCAAAGCAAAAAGAAGAGAGAAACCAAAGCTACAACAATCGAAAACCTAAAACCAAAAAGAGAAAATCGTTACCCTCCGCGCTTTCTTTCATCCATGAAACCTTGATTGTTGGGATGAATACGACCGGGGAAGCCATACCTATCCGCTGCCGCAAACGGCTCGTCAATCGGACCTACGGAGCCCCACCGGTGGCCTCTTCTTCCTTCCAAATTCCTCTCTTCTTCTCTTTTCTTCCCCACCTTCAAAAGAGAGAAAATTTAAGTTTTAATGGCTGGTTCAGCCTTATTTTCCGACTTTAGACACATTAAAACCATCCTAAGCCGGTAGCCACCCAAGCCCTGATAAAAATGGCAGGTGGTTGCCGAGTTGATCATAGGCGCGAGGTCATCGCAAGATCCCTGGCACTTGACCTTTCGATACACGCCTATAAAAGGATCATCGTTGTCATTAATTCCTCACCTACTGTTAAGCAATCTGATTGGATTAAGTGAACTATCTTGCGAGCAAGGAGTGAGTTGTGTTAGAATTTGAAAACTCCTCGCGCGAGATGGCTGACAAACCTGAGCAAGCTCGTGCTCTGTGTTCAATTAAGTTCCCGGTCTGTGAAACCTTCCCAAATCCTAACATCAGCGAGGAAGAGCTCATGGACTTTATCCCACAATTCTTGCCAATGCACTATGAGGCGATGAGGATGGTTGGCGTTGGATGAGGTTGAACTCTAGTAACGAGGTTGCTTCATATTCTCGCTAGAGTACTTCACGTACGGGCTGTGACACCCTCTGAGGCACGAGATGGCGAAAAAACTTTGTCACTACGATCTCGTGCCTACGCAGCTCCACACCCCCAATGGGGTCTCCATAGTTTTCGCTTATGCAACTTTCCTTCGCAAGCAAGAAATCCCTTGGGATCTGATTGGATTAAGTGAACTATCTTGCGAGCAAGGAGTGAGTTGTGTTAGAATTTGAAAACTCCTCGCGCGAGATGGCTGACAAACCTGAGCAAGCTCGTGCTCTGTGTTCAATTAAGTTCCCGGTCTGTGAAACCTTCCCAAATCCTAACATCAGCGAGGAAGAGCTCATGGACTTCATCCCACAATTCTTGCCAATGCACTATGAGGCGATGAGGATGGTTGGCGTTGGATGAGAGGTTGAACTCTAGTAACGAGGTTGCTTCATATTCTCGCTAGAGTACTTCACGTACGGGCTGTGACACCCTCTGAGGCACGAGATGGCGAAAAAACTTTGTCACTACGATCTCGTGCCTACGCAGCTCCACACCCCCAATGGGGTCTCCATAGTTTTCGCTTATGCAACTTTCCTTCGCAAGCAAGAAATCCCTTGGGATCTTACGATGTTCTTGAGGATTTTCTCCAAGAAAGCGAAGGAGGAGGTCGTCGACCTCAAGTTGAAGAGCACACAGAATAGGATTTGTTGGTGGACTGAGCGAATGGTGTTTATCCACGGCAACTTCTACGAGGTCCCTTCCATTCCCAAGGCGAGGGTTCGTAAGGTCTTCCGCCCAGTCCCGCTCTTGCTCAGTGCTTCTGCCCTTCATAAATATTTCAAGAACCAATACTTCGACGCACAATACTACGGTCAAGACGTCGAAGTGGTCGATTGGGTACCTCCTAGACGAGGTAAGTTATGCGAGCTTAACAATTGTCACGATCTCGCCCAGATGTTCGCTGAGTTCTGACATCTTCCTTTTTTATTTTGCAGGAGTTCGCCTATGTCCAGAGTTCCCTAAGATAGTCGACAACGCCAACCCACGGGAGAAGGAGAAGGGAAAAGGAAAGGGGAAGGCCGTAGAGGATCCGAAAGGTGCTACCACCTCAAAGAAGCAGAAGCGTCGCAAGGAGCAAGCCAACAAAGCAGTGAGGGTCCCGCAACGAGTGGCTCGCGAGGACAACTTGTTCAGCTCCCGAGGAAAGGATGAGCCAACTTCGCACCCTATGTTCAGCAAAAGGACCACTTCCTCTGACGTCGCCAACGATCCTTTTGCCTCCTAGTCTGCAGACAAACATCGTGTCTCTTTAAGCTCGCGACTCCCCGGTGGAGCAAGGACTCATGGCCTAATGATGACTCAATGTTTGTCATGCCCAGTACGACAGGGACAACGTCGCGATGTTAGCTGGGGCTTCTCCAGATTTCATCCTTCAACAGGGTGCGCGATCCGTCCTCGAGACAGTGGAGCTCTTCCATGCTACAGGTCGAACTTCTCAGAACCTCGTCGGGCAGCTCGAGATCATTTGTCGCTGGGTCGATGTAACCTTGGTCCCACTTAACCATATTTAGCCCTTGTTTTTGGCAACATTCTAAGTTGCTTTTTTTTCCTTTTAAGAGACCGAGCGAAACATCGCGCAATATCGCGCAATCAAGGACGCCAAGCTGGAGTCATTTCGCAAACAACTCGATGAGGCTTAGGAAGCACACTCCCGCACCCAAGTCGAAGTCCTCACCTAGAAGGATGAGAGCGCACAACCACGTGACATCCCTTCCTCGGGTGGGATGACCAAGGATCAGCATAACTCGCTAAAGATGGAACTTACCGTAGCGGCCGGCCAACTGATTTTTGAGAGGAGAGCACCATTGGCAAATGAAGATGCGGCGTGACCTCAAGCTGGATTCGGTCCTCCCGTAGATGTTCTCGGATCACCCATTTCCTGGTCGAGCTCCGACACTTCTTCATTGGCAACAGCAATTGTGGCAGCAGTGGCTACTCGAATAGTGTTAGGTTGTCGATTGGAATCGCTATGTAAGCTCTTAGGACCCTCGTAGTTGCTAACTGAATACAATTTTCGAGATTGCTTAGGCTCTTAGAACGTTGTCTTGTGGACTCGCGAGTTCACTCATGCCACAGCAGTGACCCAAAAGAGAGAACCTGCAATCTTTCAACAAAGTCAGATGGGATATCGTGGCAAGCTAAGTAGGAAAAAATTATAGTCTTGCAGTATTGACAACTCTCCCAAGCATTCGTGTGTGTCGGCGAGGACCCTGGGGAGGTGATACTGGAAAGCTAAGTCGTCGCGCGAATACGAGGAACCGAAGATAAGCATAACACTCCCAAACATTTGCATATGCTGGTAAGGACCATGGGAAGGTGATACTGGCGAGTTAAGTCGTCGTGCAGTTATAAGAAAACGTAGATAAGCACAGCACTCTCAGGCATCCGCGTAGGTCGGCGAGGACCCTAGCGAGATTAGGCTGTTGAGTTGAGTCGTCATGCGACATGAGAAATTGGAAATAAGCATAACACTCCCAAGCATTCGCGTGTGCCGACGAGGACCCTTGCAAGGAGATACTGGCGAGCTGAGTCATCGTGCGGTTATAAGAAACGAAGATAAATATAGCACTCATCGGCATTCACGTGTGTAGGCAGGACAATGCAAAAGTGATATTGGCGCGCTGAGTCGTCGTGCAGTGATGAGAAACTGAAGATAAGTACAATACGCTCAAACATTCGTGAATGTAAGTGAGGACCCTGACAAGGTGATACTGGCGAGTTGAGTCACAGCGCCGTTATGAGAGCTCAGAGATAAGTACAACGCTCTCTCAGGACATTCACTAAGACTAGCGAGCTCAACAGGTTAGGTGGTTTAACAAGCTGAAATGACTTCAAAACTTCAACTTGACAGGGGCTCCTAGACCACCCTTCCCTTAACTTCCACACATGGCCTATTAACTTGTAGAAGACTTGAGCATCTGAGGGGTAGGAAACCAACGTTCACGTGGGACGGTGCTCTCAGCCGACCATACAGTGGATTTGAATTAAAGTCATGCTCCTTGGAATATAGGTAGTTTGCTCGGTTAAGACCGTGAGACCAGAGATAAGTACAACACTCTCCCATGACATTTACTGAGACTAGCGAGCTCAACTGGTTAAATCCATTTTGAGAAGTAATCAATCACTACAAAAATGAACTTCCGCTGGTCGCTGGCCTGAGGAAAAGGCTCAAGCAAATCCATTTTTCATACTGTGGAAGGTCATGGTGTCGTGATAGAACTTAGTCGTTGAGTTGGTTGAAGATGGCTAGGGGAGCAGAGCTGGCACTCGTGGCACCTTCAAGTAAACTCCGTATCTTTCTGAATGGCTGGCCAAAAGAAGTGCTTTTGCACACTCTTCTCCAAGGTGCGACTTTCGGAATAATTCTCGCATTCTCCCAATTGAATCTTATCTAAGAGTCCAGGCACTTTGGCCTCCACTGCACACATTGCCAACGGACCCGAAAGTTTCTTTCAATAAAAGTCCTCATCGTGGAGCAGGTAGTATGCGGACTTGTATTTGAACCTCCTTTTATCTACTACCGAGATGGGATATCACACCATAGTCAAAAATTCTACGAACGGGTCGATCCAAGAGGGCGTTTGATCGATCTCCATCAGCTCTTCTTCGATGGATTGTCTACATAGCTCAATTCTTTGGCTAAATACCATGGCAAGATCTGTCCCAAACCTCGAACTCGTTGCGGATCTGTGATGCCACCACCAAGGAATTTGTATGCAGTTGCATGTCTTTTATGCTCAACTCTTTAGACATCCTCAACCTAGCGACCAATTCCTCGTACTCAATCTCGTTACTGGTGACCTTGAAGTGTAGTTCTACTGCTTGCTCGATCTTACCCTCATTGATCGCTCATGCCCTAAACCCTACACCCTAAAACATAAACACAAACCTTAAACCCTAAACATCACTCGATATCCTCATTGCAAAGTGTTTGACATTAGTATTATTGTTGCTCATGTTGCCTACAGAAAACGTGATCGATCAAGAGAATCGTCGCGGCCATACTGGGGCCCGTGCACTATCACTCGTACATGCATATATAAATTTATAACATATTTTCTCGTAAAAGTTATTTAGTGCAGTTGATAACGAATGTTAGTGAAAAGCTCTTTTGAACGGGAACATGACATTGTATAAGTATATTTTTATAATGAAATGAAATGTTTTTATTTTGTGCATTTTAGTACGCATTGTGATTATGTTTTATTATGATGCGGTAAGATAAAAACTATAAATTATGTTATGTGATGTGTATTATAAATTGTGGCGGTTTGAGGGTTGTTACAACATTAACCAACAAAAAAATGCATGCACCACTTCTAAAAGAAAATTAGTAAACTCATACAAGTGATCTTAAAGAAATCATGCATACCAGTCATAAACCCAGTCATTAGGGTTTGCATTCAAAAGACTGAACGATAGCACGATGCTCCCATCCAATCCAACTGGCACAAAATCTCCGTTCCTTTGAAGCACGTCCTCCTTACCTCCATTCATAAAAAACTTCACAAAAATCTTTGCAATTATCAACGCCGCGTCACTCTCTCTAACATTTCCATTAACCACCCAAGCATGTCGATGTTTCCCCACCACATTTCTAAACACCTCATGTGCCTCACTTTCCCCCAGTAATACAGTGTAAAGCTTCCCACCGCCTAAACCCATGCACTGCCCACCTTTTCTAAGCGCAGCATCAAGCATTTCATCAACAGTCACATCATCCTTGCTCAAAAGAGAAGAGTCGACTTCGCCACACGGCCAAAAGCACGAATTCCCCTCCCCTCCTCCGCTATGAGTGCATTCATTGCCTGAATCAATCGTCACTGAGACAGCATAATTTCTACCGCAGCTTCCGCAGGAATGGCCACTCTTGATTCTCTTATCCACCTCTTCAGATATGAGGCGGACCATCCGGCCAGCGCTGATGCCTGCAACAGGGCGGAGGAAGATGGCATGAAGCTGGCAAGCTGGAGGTGGTGGGTCCGGGAGAAGGCGGGCGGAGAGGGAATCGATGGAGCTGAAAGGCAGCGTTGACCGGTAGATCTCGGTCGATTTGAGGAGGAGTGGAAGGCCTGGTTACATAATAAAGATACGTTAGAGAGAGAGAGGGACAGAGAGAGAGGGCATCGTTGCGATTTACCGGCAAGGAAAGGGAAGAGGATGGAAAGGATTAAGTTGAGACGCTTAGTTCCTGGCATGGTGGATCTCTGGCTGGAGGCGCCGCTCTCTGGAGAATGGTTAAGAGGTTCGGAGTCGGAAATTTCCGCCATTGCAGCGGCAGCCTGCCTGATGCTTCGATAATCGGGGAAGAACCCGCACACACCCGGTTAGATCTTTTTTCTACACTTAAATTCCACCATGTGAGTTTCAACCTCACCCGGCATCCTCTTTACAAAAGACTTGACAAATCAAAAGTCTAGAGCAGCCAAGCCCGATACAAGTAAACTAAAAACATGAAAAATAGTAGGAAAGGTATTACACGAGCTTTCACTTCATTCGAGCGCTCATGCTCAACTTTGTGAAATGCTCCCAAGCAATAGAAAATAGAGGAGCAAAAAATATGGATTAGCTATGAGCTAGCTCACAATTGTGTGTACCACTTCTCTCCGCAGGCCTAGCCGACTCTGAGTGTTGGTGGAAAAAGTGTCCAGTCCCACTCAAAATGCTAAAAAAGAAAGGGGTATTGTTTCTGGTGGAAGAGTACCCTGGATAACAAGTGGGAACTTGTGAAAATATCTGTGAGCACTCGCCAATTCCTTCATCAGTGATGATTTCTTTTGAATTGATGAAGGAGATTGTTGGGGGAAATATCATGATTTGATATATTAGATTAAATAAGTGATTTAGGAATGTCTTGCATATGTATAGAAATACTATATGTCAATATATTGTGAAACAAAAAACTTGCAGAAATGAAGGTGTGAATATACGAAGGAAGACATCAAAGTAATGTTATGCACGTCGAGAAGTAATCGACGTATGTCGAAGAGCTAATACATCTTACATCGATTTCTGTGAAGCATAGAAGAATAAGTCAAAGTTCAGAGGATGAGAATTCAGCTTACAACTTATGATATAATCAGTAATCGACGAATGTCGAGAAGTAATCGACGAATATCGAGAAGTAATCGACAACGTCGAGAAGTAATCGACGTTTTAATAAACTTTTGTCGAAATCTCACAGAATGACTGTTAAGGCGGTTAAGCATAATAAAGTCATGATTGCAATTCTCTCTCAATCTAAAAGAGTTGTTGTTGCTAGCCCTTCGAACATAATAGAAACTTGATAGGTGTTTTTTCTCTTGTCTTCAAGAATAGACTGCCAAAGAGAAATCTATATCCACACAAAGCTATCAATTCAAAGATCCATTCAGAGCTTGGTGACGAAAGGATCTCATTGGCGAAAAGCCCACTGCATTCATCTCACAAAGAATTTTATGAACATCTCTTCAAAGGATTCAGTGATTCTAAGAGTCTTCTTATCAAATGACTCAGTGGTTCTAAGAATCTCTATATCAAAAGATTCAGTGCTTCTAAGAGTCTCTTTATCAAAAGACTCAATTATTCTAAGAATCTCCTGATCGAAAGGTTCATTTGTGGTTCAAAGTCTCCTCATCGAAAGACTTAACATTATGTGGCCAAACCAACTGAACAGTGCCAACCCATCAATAATGTAAAAGCAAGAAGCCATATATTCACAATTAAGCAACAATGTCTAAACAGTACAAAAGACATGAAGCTAACAAGCTCTTGTATATCATCAGAGTATAAACTTGCCCTAAGGCTACATCCTAACCACTTGCTCAAATCTGCCACTGACGGTAGCGAAGGTATCGTAGTCACCAACACTGTCACCCTGGCCTGACTGTCCTCCTGTGTAGTACGCTGTTAAAAGTAGTGGTGTAATAACCGTTAGTCATAAAGACTAAGTGGCTTCACATCCTCTCCCCCGGCGACTCCAAGGCACCGGGCGAAAGGGAATGAAGAAAAGCTGCATTGTAGTCAGTAGTAGCAAAAACAGGTGACAAGGAAAGATGTAATTACAACAGTGTATCAAAAGTATAAGAAGTACATCTAACAGGTAAAATGACAATGACAGAGTATAAGCAAGTAGTGAAACAACATAGAAGAAGTAAGCAGTTCATATCGTACCTTAACTTATATGAATGCCCATACAAACTTATAAGTTAACGTTTCCATGCTGGAACCCATCATATAAAAGAGCCCATACTAATTTCTATGATGGACTCGATGCGGTGCAATGCTATGATTATGAATGATGAATGCAATGCAATGATTATGATATGATGACTCACCCAAGCATAGTTGCTATGTCGACATAGACCTACAGTTCTCGCTTTTTGAGAGGTAGCTAACCACTCAGGCATCTCCGGTCGTGGCCAGACAGAGACAGTGGAACGAGCTCCTCCACTACTAGGAGGGTATGAACACTACCAGTCCTAGGCCTCTGTACGCCTCGAAGCTAAGAACACACAGCGGAGACCCTGCGTACTGCTCGCACCATGCCGAGCCTTCAAGGAGACAGAAGGGGACTTGGGTAGGTGAGTACCAAGAGTCCAACCCAACCGGTCTAGAGTCTAACTGCCGACTTCTGTCGGTCGACTAGCAATCCCGTAGACCCGCCACAAGTAATCCTCCAACCAGGATCGTTACACCATCATATGTAAACCATGCACATTCATGTAATTCCCATGCACACCCATGCAATCAAGCACCCCGAGACTCACGGATGGAGCCTTCTTACCTTTCACATCATACCTCAGTAAGCCTCGACGCTAAGAACACACAGCGGAGACCCTACGTACTGATCGCATCATGCTGAGCCTTCAAGGACACAGAAGGGGACTTGGGTAGGTGAGCACCAAGAGCCCAACCCAACCGGTCTAGAGTCTAACTGCCGGCTTCTGTCGGTGTCACGACTAGCAAGCCCGTAGACCCGCCACAAGTAATCCTCCAACTCGGATCGTTACACCATCATGTGTAAACCATGCACATTCATGTAATTCCAATGCACACCCGTGCAATCAAGCACCAAGGACTCGTGTAAGGAGCCTTATTCCATTTCTCCTCATACAATCGGTGTCGATGCTAATTAGCATCCAAGGACCTACCAACCGGGTCCTTCACCTCTCAGGATATAACCATACCCTAGAAGCCTCACCAACCATCACTGCTTCACATACGGAGTTGTCATAACTCTCTTGCAGTGGCATGGGTATATAAGGGAATTACTATTTTTGATCCTATAGGACTACTTGTGCGCGTAATTCTATGTTCAGGTTCACTATACCAATCTGGCCATACATATTAACCCTCACAATCCTTGAGCTCGATTCACAACCTACATCGATCACGACTAACTTCATCAGCATCATTAATACTGGAATCATCGCCCCAGATGTCGACCTCTTTGTATTATGCAACACGTATTTACTGTGCTCTACTATTATATGGTCGTTATACCCGATGCTACACATTTAGAACTCACCCAATTTCCATGCTAGTACCCTCACCATCAACTATCCCATGTCCTTCTTACGGCTCCACCTAAACTAACAATTGACGGTTCATTTAAAGAGTTATCTCAACAGGAATGAATCTAACATCATTATCACAAGTCAATACTAGCATGTACATGATTCATACAAACCTCGGCCCAATCGGGCTTCACATTCAGTAGGGGTGAACATATGGTTATCTCAAATCTAATCATCCGATAGATTATCAAACGATGCGAGCATTTATATAAACACATCCTCTAATCTTTCATTCAATTGTGCATCGTAATATCCCATTTCAGAATCATAACATTCAACTACACCTCATCCAGTTGACATGGAACCCAGGAACTATTACCCCACCCAAGGGGGGAGAACCAAATGTTCTCTGGTTGCTAGCGTCGGCGGTAGCGCTACCGCCAGGCGCTAGTGTTCCTGTAATAATTACATTTATTATTATTTTGCATGAATCCATCGAGTGAGTTCGAAGAACTCTGCGTTCGACGAACAAATGGTGAGTTGCGTTCGACGAACAGACGGCGAGTTGCGTTCGACGAACAAAAGGTGAGCTGCGTTCGACGAACAAAAGGTGAACTGCATTCGACGAACTGGAGGTGAACTGCGTTCGATGAACTGGAGGTGAACTGCGTTCGACGAACTGAAGGTGAACTGCGTTCGACGAACAGAAGGTGAACTGCGTTCGACGAACTGGAGGTTGTTGAAATTTTGAAGTGAAGTGGAGGAGACTGGGCGGTCTGATTTTGGGAGACCGCCAAGACCGTGCGGCTTGTTCTTGTGTTTATTCTGCCGGTCTGGCTCTGCCGGGTTGCTCTGGCGGACTGCTGGTTCTGCCGGTCTATTCCTTGTAGTTGCGGTCTGTTCCCGAGTTGTTCTGTTGGTTGGCCTGTCTTCCTTGTTGGAAGACCGGGTGGTCTGTTCCTATTTGTGACTGCCTGTCCGGGCGGTTTGTGCTTGGCGATCTGGCGACTTGTTCTAAGTCGGCCAGATGGTTCTTGGTTTGCTCCTGGTGGTCAAAGGAAGGAATACCTTTGTGACCGCGCGGCTTGTTCGCGGTCTCGTATTTGCGCGGCCTGTACGCGATCTTGTCTGTTGATCTGCGTCTTGGTCGGATGATCGTCCAAGTGGTCTGATCGCGCGGTCTGCCTTATGAGACCACTGGCGATCTGACGGGTGATGATTGTATCTCTCCTGTGCGGTGACGACATCCATCTACCCGCCTATAAATAGAGGTGCAGGGCCCATCATTCAAAAAGAGAACTGTAAGAACTGAGCCTGGGTTAATTCGTGCGGTCTCACTTTGAGGTCGGGCGGTCTCGGAAGAGAGCTGACTGTTTGTTGTGTTCGCAGGTTTGCAATCACCAGGTTGCGGTCTTCTTCCTTGGTGTTTCCCAGCGGCTTGAATAAACAGTTCGGCAGCGGTCTGTCTGCGAACTGGTTTATGTTCATTCTTGTGCTGTTCGCAGCGAGCTCAGCGATCAGCCGACCTTCAACGGTTAGGTGATCTGAGTTGCGATCTGGCAACAGCTTCAGGTCTTCGTTCCAATAAGCTTCAGTTCGTGCGGTCTGAGGTGCGGTCTTGCAGTGCTGGCAGTCTGTCCGGTTTCTGTTCGTGTGATCTCAGGTCAAGCCGGGCGACTTCTGAAGTTGAGCGGTCTGTGCGGTCTCAGCTTGTCTAGCCGCCAGATTTGTTTTGGTGTGTTTTATTCTTCTCGTCTCCGTGATTCTGATGAATCATGTCTCGCCATGTATGCCTCGCAATGTAAATGAAGATTGTGTTTCAATAAAGTTTCTTGTGTTTCTGTGTGGCATTGTGGTTGTTTGGCTTTAACTCAGTTGATGCAACTCCTGCTTACTCCTAAACGATTCAAATCAAAAAATTAGCATGGTATCAGAGCTAGGTTGTTGGAGTGGATAAGCAGTGATCAACTTGAGTTGCCATCGTCTTTGTGAAGAAGAGACCACATAGATTGCCATGGAAGGCGGATTCGCAAGAGGGCTTGGTATTGAACTCCTTACATCGACAAACTATAAGAAATGGAGGTCATGTATGAAGAGTTATTTACTTGGCGAGGATCTATGGGAGATAGTTGGAGGAGAAGACACACAAGAGGTGTTTCTAGCAGGAGATAATATGGCAGAGGTGGGACTTTGGAGGAGGACGAAGGATAAGGCAGAGTTCACTCTCAAGAGGGCTATCTCACCGGAGCTGTTTGATCACATCATCGGATGTAAATCTGCTGCTGAAATTTGGACGTCTTTGGACGGGTTGTTTAATAAGAAGAATGTAGCTCGGCTACAGTTTCTTGAAAATGAGTTGGCGAAGGCCTCTCAAGGCGATCTTTCTATTTCTACCTTCTTTCTCAAGATGAAGAACCTCATAACAGAGATTTCTGCATTGGACCCTGATGAGCCCATCTCGGAGGCAAAGCTGAAGAGGCATATCATCCGCGGGTTGCGGAAGGAGTATCTTGCCTTTGTGACTTCAGTTCAAGGTTGGGCAAATCAACCATCTCTGTTGGAGCTGGAGAACTTACTTGCTTCGCAAGAAAGTTTGGCAAGACAGATGGCGGGGACTTCTATCTCTGGGGGAGATAGTGATGTGTTGTTCTCTGGGAAGAAGAAGAAGAAGTGGGAGAAGAAGAAGTCGGGTTATGATGGACCCTCTACTTCAGGTCAGCAGGATAGGGGTTATGCTCCTAAGTCTGATGGGAAGAAGAAGGGAGAGGGACCAAGGTGCTTTAGGTGCAATAAGACTGGCCACTTCAAGAAGGATTGGCGTGTTAATCTTCAGTCGGGACATATAGCAGAGAAGGAGAAACCAAAGTCTGATGAAGCTGGATGGGGAGTAGCTTTTGCGGCTAATATGACGGCGATGCCCGTTAAGGCCTTGGCTGCCATCAACTTTGAAGAGGATTGGATTGTTGATTCAGGGTGTGGACATCATCTCACCGGGGATGAATCAAAGTTCTCTTCTTTGGCGCCTTACTCAGGTAACGATGCTATCATTACGGCTGATAATTCTGTTCATGCTATCGAACAAGAAGGTGTTTTCTCCCTGAGCAGTGATAAGGGTCCACTCACCTTGAGGAGTGTTTATCACATGCCTGGTATGAAGAAGAATCTCTTCTCTGTGACTAATGCGGTCGATGCCGGTTATCACGTTCTATTTGGCCCAACAGAAGTGAAGTTTCTTAAAACTCAACCGGAGATAAGGGGAGATGTTATCCATGTTGGAAAGAGGGTGAAGGACTTGTTCGTGTTATCGACAAGTACCTATGTTGATAAGATGAAGACCAATGATAGCGCGACTATCTGGCATGAAAGGTTGGGGCATGTTGGCATGGATAAATTGAAGGCTATGGCGGTAAAGGGCCTTGTCAAGGGCTTGCCTTGCTTGTCCTCTTTTGGAGACGGTCATGTTTGTGCTGGATGTCAGTTTGGTAAGTCTCATCGACTTCCAGTTGATAAATCATAAACAAGATGCAAAGCACCGTTGGAGTGCATTCACGGTGATTTGATGGGACCGACTGCCACCCCAAGCCTTGGAGGCAATAGATATATGTTGGTGTTGATTGATGATTACACCAGATATGTCTGGGTGTATTTTCTGAAAGAGAAGTCGGAAGCCTTTGCGAAGTTTGTGGAGTTCAAGGAGCTGGTGGAAGGTCGTTTAGGCCTGCGGGTGAAGAAATTGAGAACTGACAATGGTGGGGAGTTCACCTCTGGTGAGTTCTCAAGTTTTTGCAGGAAACATGGCGTTCGGAGAGAGCTCACTTGTGCCCATACTCCACAGCAGAATGGCGTTGTGGAGAGGAAGATCCGTCATCTGACGGAAACCTGCAAATGCTGGCTTCATGCCAAGAGTATCCCAAAGTCTTTTTGGGCGGAGGGAATGTCTTGTGCAGCTTACGTCATCAACAGAATGCCTCTAAGTCCTATCAACATGAAGACCCCTCACGAACTGATGTTCAAGTAGAAACCGAGTGTTGCACACCTTCGGGTGTTCGGGTCAACCTGCTATGTGCATATTCCTGATGCTCTTCGGACAAAGCTAGACGCTAAAGCATGGAAATTAGTCTTTGTTGGATATGATGAGCGGAAGAAAGGATAGAGGTGCATGGATCCTGAGACACGGAGATCAGTGGTATCTCGGGATGTGGTGTTTGATGAAGTGACTTCCTACAAGGGGAATTCAGGAGTTAAACTACCGGAGAGCTGGGTTGATGAAGCAAGGAAAGCTGTGGGAAGTCTTCAAGTGGAGTTGCATGTTTCACCAGGAGCTCCAGCTGTGTCAAGCTCTGAGATGGAGGCTTCAGGTTTTGGAAGCAGGGGGAGAGATGCTCCAAGTTCGTCTGGAAGAGGAGCTTGCACAGAAGAAGCAGCTGATGAGGTGGTTAGTCAAGGGCAACCTCTTAGGAGGTCGAAGAAGACTATCAAGCCACCAGATCGATACACAGGAGGAAACATGGTGTGCTTCGTCTCATGTTTCTTTGCTGGTCCCTTGGATGAAAGGGAGCCGTCGAGCTTTGAGAAAGCTAAAGGCATGAAGCAGCGGGACATTGCTATGCAAGAAAAGATGGATGCTCTCAAGAAGAATGAGACGTGGTCTCTAGTGCCCAGTCCCAAGGGCATTACCCCTGTGACATGCAAATGGGTTTATAAGCTCAAGAAGAAAGCTGACGGCACGATCGAGCGTTACAAGGCTCGCCTTGTAGCTCGCGGGTTCTCACAGCAGTATGGTGAAGATTATGATGAGACGTTTAGTCCAGTGGCAAAGATGACTTCGGTCCGATTTGTTATTGTCTTGGCGGCATCTTGTGGATGGGAGATTTGACAGCTTGATGTTAAGAATGCTTTCTTATAAGGAGAGATTGACAAGGATATCTTCATGATCCAGCCACCGGGTTTCATCTCGGAGGATCGTCCGGACTACGTCTGCAAACTGAAGAAGGCCTTATATGGGTTGAAGCAAGCGCCTCGGGCGTGGTATGGGAAGATCGCGAAGTATCTCTTATTCTGCGGGTTCTTTACTTCAGACTCTGATTCTAGCTTGTTCGTCAAAAAGGAGGGGGCTCTTCGGGTTATTGTGCTGCTGTATGTGGATGACATGATTGTCACCGGGAACTCGAAGGAGGCAATAGCAAGGCTGAGAGCTGAGCTTGCTATCAGGTTCGAGATGAAGGATCTGGGGGAGCTTCACCATTTCCTTGGACTCGAGGTCCAGAGGCGGGAGAGCGGAGTGCTCATTTCTCAGGAAGGATATGCGGAGCGAATCGTGAAACGATTTGGCATGGAAGAAGGGAAGAGCATCTCTATACCTCTGGAACAACATCATAAACTTCGGAAGGATGAGGGAAGAGCTCTAACTGATCCGTTGGTGTTCCGAGCTCTGGTTGGGAGCTTGATTTACTTGACCATCACGAGGCCTGATATTGCTTATGCAGTTGGCAAAGTGAGTCGGTACATGGCGGAGCCACGGAAGCCTCATCTTCTGGCGGCAAAAGGGATTTTGAAATATGTGAAGTCGACCTCTGATTTGGGTCTCCTATTTAGGAGAGGGTCAAGCTTGGAGTTGCATGGATACATGGATGCTGACTACGGGGGAGACGTGGACGATCAGAGATCAACGTCTGGTTATGTCTTTATGACGGGCCCCACAACTATCTCTTGGTGCAGCAAAAAGCAGGACTCGGTGTCCGTATCTACCACAAAAGCGGAATACAAGGCTTCGGCCTTGACAGCTCAGGAAGCCGTTTGGCTCAGGAGGTTGGTGGAGGACGTTCATGAGGAGGTTCGAGGTCCCACTATGCTACGCGGGGACAATGAGAGTGCTCTCAAGCTGGTTAATAATCCAGTTTGTCACGCGAGGACCAAGCATATTGAGATTGAGCACCATTTCATTCGTGAAAAGATGTTGGGAGGATCTCTTGTGGTCGAGCATATTCGGAGTGCGGACAATGTCGTAGACATCTTCACAAAGCCGCTGGCGAAGGGACCGTTTACACGGTTGCTGAATTTACTCGGGCTAGTCTCCACTTCCCACTTCAAGGGGGAGTGTTGAAATTTTGAAGTGAAGTGGAGGAGACTGGGCGGTCTGATTTTGGGAGACCGCCAAGACCGCGCGGCTTGTTCTTGTATTTATTCTGGCGGTCTGGCTCTGCCGGGTTGCTCTGGCGGACTGCTGGTTCTGCCGGTCTGTTCCTTGTAGTTGCGGTCTATTCCCGAGTTATTCTGTTGGTTGGCCTGTCTTCCTTGTTGGAAGACCGGGTGGTCTGTTCCTATTTGTGACCGCCTGTCCGGGCGATTTGTGCTTGGCGATCTGGCGACTTGTTCTAAGTCGGCCAGATGGTTCCTGGTTTGCTCCTGGTGGTCTAAGGAAGGAATACCTTTGTGACCGCGCGGCTTGTTCGCGGTCTCGTATTCGCGCGGCCTGTACGCAATCTTGTCTGCTGATCTGCGTCTTGGTCAGATGATCGTCCAAGTGGTCTGATCGCGCAGTCTGCCTTATGAGACCACTGCCGATCTGACGGGTGGTGATTGTATCTCTCCTGTGCGGTGACGACATCCATCTACCCGCCTATAAATAGAGGTGCAGGGCCCGTCATTCAAAAAGAGAACTGTAAGAACTGAGCCTGGGTTAATTCATGCGGTCTCACTTTGAGGTCGGGCGGTCTCGGAAGCGAGCTGACTGTTTGTTGTGTTCGCAGTTTTGCGATCAGCAGGTTGCGGTCTTCTTCCTTGGTGTTTCCCAGCGGCTTGAATAAACAGTTCGACAGCGGTCTGTCTGCGAACTGGTTTATGTTCGTTCTTGTGCTGTTCACAGCGAGCTCAGCGATCAGGCGACCTTCAGAGATTAGGCGATCTGAGTTGCGGTCTGACAACAGCTTCAGTTCTTCGTTCCAATAAGCTCCAGTTTGTGCGGTCTGAGATGCGGTCTTGCAGTGCTGGCAGTCTGTCCGGTTTCTGTTCGTGCGATATCAGGTCAAGCCGGGTGACTTCTGGAGTTGAGCGGTCTGTGCGGTCTCAGATTTTCTACCCGCCAGATTTGTTTTGGTGTGTTTGTTCTTCTCGTCTCCGTGATTCTGATGAATCATGTCTCGCCATGTATGCCTCGCAATGTAAATGAAGATTGTGTTTCAATAAAGTTTCTTGTGTTTCTGTGTGGCATTGTGGTTGTTTGGCTTTAACTCAGTTGATGCAACTCCTGCTTACTCCTAAACGATTCAAATCAAAAAATTTAACAGAGGTGAACTGCGTTCGACGAACTGAAGGTGAGCTGCGTTCGACGAACAGACGGTGAGCTGCGTTCGACGAACAGACGGTGAGCTGCGTTCGACGAACAGACGGTGAGCTGCGTTCGATGAACAGATTGTAAACTGCGTTCGACGAACTGGAGGTGAACTGCATTCGACGAACTGAAGGTGAGCTGCGTTCGACGAACAGACGGTGAGCTGCGTTCGATGAACAGAAGGTGAACTACGTTCGACGAATAGACAGTGAATTGCGTTCGACCAACTGGAGGTGAACTGCGTTCGATGAACTGGAGGTGAACTGCGATCGACGAACTGAAGGTGATCTGCGTTCGACGAACATACGGTGAGCTGCGTTCGACGAACAGAAGGTGAACTGCGTTCGACGAGCAGACCGTGAACTGCGTTCGACGAACTAGAGGTGAACTGCGTTCAACGAACTGGAGGTGAACCACGTTCGACGAACTGGAGGTGAACTGCGTTCGACGAATTTCCTTATCGTCGACAGGAAGCAGATCCTTGTCAATCACACCCAATTATTCTTCCCTAGCAGTGTGAGGCCCCGAGCCAGACCTCACAGAAATTCTGTATCTGAGTCTCTTTGTAAGTATTTATCGCAGCATAGTAAAATATGAGCACAATGAAAATACATAAACTAAATTCATACCTTTGCTCGTTCTTCAGTTCGAGTCAGTCTAGCTTTTCTCGGAGTACTCGGAGTCGCATCCGCTACCTAAAAAGAATAATCACAACAGATTTAGTCATAAAGAATATGACTAAGCGAGTAACATATCTCTTTAACTGCTGTACATGCAAGCAACAAACGTTAGTAGCAATATGCATATATTCCATTTCAGTATATAAGTAATAACAACATGGTATTCAATTTCAATGTACAAATTACTATAACATGTATCAGAAATAATGAATAACAGTAATTACAGTGTTCGTACATCTATGATTTCTGCTTCAAGTTCTGGTATTCGATCTATTCAAAAATCATTTCGTTCATTCGTATCAAATATTCTTTCGTATCAAACATTTTATCAATTCAGTTTCACTTTCGGAATCAGATGTCATGTTCTTTCGAATCATAGCTCATTCAATCTGTTTTCACAATATTCTTATTCAGATTTCTCAATTTATCTTTAACTTAATTTAATTTGGAAATCATAAGGGTTACTGTGGATTCATTCCTTCTTGGTCTTCAACGACCTCTTGGCCTTCAACGGCCTCCGACCTTCAACGACCTCAATCAATATCAAAAGCACATTCCGCCGTAGCGTATTCACACCCCCACTACGGATACTGGGTTAACCCTTATCATTTCAATTATTCTTATGCATCGATGCAATGTTCTTATTCAATCATATAATAGGTTTATTTAAATTATTTTCCTCAGAAGTTAATTCATCGCTTCTTGATAGCCAATTCAACATTTTCCAGCGATTCTTGGATTTATCAGTGATTCAAAATTCGAACAATTTCAATTTCATATCAATGTACAATCACTAAAATACTTTCTGTAGAGAAATCTAATCATGTGTATATATTCAAAATAATTCAAAACTATGCATAATTAAAGAAATAAGTACTCACCATATTTCCTTTGCCTTTAATCGTACCAGGATTTTCATCGGGTCTATCTCCGGACGCCATCCACTGCAGTATCAATGAAATCATTTACTTTAGGGTTGCGCCACGAATTAACTACGATTTTACGATTACAACTACGACTCGATAGGAGTTGTCTAAGGTGGCGAAAATGGTGTACAATGCAACCTCGTACTCAGAATTATAGCCACGTAAGTTAATATGTAACACAAAACTCAACGCTAAATAGAACTTACAAATAATAAGTTACAATAAAGATAGATAGGGCCACAAATGCTAGAAAAGACAGCCAACCAGAACTCCCCAAACTGCCAACAAGAGTTACTAAAGGGCAGCCAACATTCAACAATCAAGATGCGAACATCAGCACCATTAACAGGGCTGCTAATAGCAGCACCAAAGGCTGCTAACAGCAGCTCAAAGGGCTGCCACTAGCAGTCCAAGGCCAAGGAAATTCTCATCTGACAGCAGCTACAAGGCACCAGGCAAGAAGCCCAAGGAAACAATGGGCCAAAAATAGATAACAGCACAGCCGACTACTAGTAAGAAAAGCCCCATCAACATAAAATAATGCAAGCTGATGCAAAGCCCCATATCCTGATCAAGCTTCAAAGGCCAACAGTAATAGGAAACTCCTAGCAGTTAACAGGAAACCACAAGTACAACCGGCCAAACAAAATACCAAAACCAAGTGAAATAGCATCTAAGAAGGAAGTTCTAGCACCCCAATCCAACAAAATGAGCCCCAAAAATCTGAGCAATCTCCCCCATAAAAACCCTAGCCGGCTAGAGTCAAGTGTAGACTCCAACTAAAATTCTACTTCAATATTTATACGAAGAAGATGAGGGAAAAGAAGGTGAAAGAGGAGCTCACAGAGCTGAGAGGTAACCCAAAGCTGCCGGCCAAGCAGGGAAAAGCAGCGACGATACCAGCAACGGCAGTAACAACCCAACTAATCGACGGCAGCTACATAAGAAATCAACGTCATAGAGGGATCGTCAAGCACGGAGAAGAAGGAGAAAGAGCAGGAAGAAGAGGGCAACAAGCCCTAGCGATTCCCAGTCGGACGAACTCTAAGCGGCGAGAAAAACTATCGGGAAATATACAGCCAAGTGATCCACCGCCACAGCTCTTAGAAGGATATCATAATATAATATAATATCCGGCCAGCCCAAAACAACCCCAATCAGCAGCAACAATATTAGGAACCAGCCAGCCCATATAAAATAATAACCAGTAAATGATTCAACAACCCAACAAATTTAGCAACAACCATAATAAGATCAACATTAAGAAGGCTATCCGCAGCCCAAGTAATAAACCCACTAGCCCAGGAGAACTCAAATGAATCCTAAAGCCAACAATCCAAAATCACATCAGCCAAGTACGCCTCTACCATAATACCAATATATATATAATGTTAGGTGCCAATAGCATAAAAAAATAAATCAACATAACAAATTAAAACGAAACGAGTGTCACAAAATCATCGAAAAATCCAAAATGTCAAACTTAAAGTGCGACGTCGTCTCGACACTGATTTTTATTATTTCATTCCCATCTGACAGCAGCTACAAGGCACCAGGCAAGAAGCCCAAGGAAACAATCGGCCAAAAATAGATAACAACACAGCCGACTACTAGTAAGAAAAGCCCCGTCAACATAAAATAATGCAAGCTGATGCAAAGCCCCATATCCTAATCAAGCTTCAAAGGCCAACAGTAATAGGAAACTCCTAGCAGTTAACAGGAAACCACAAGTACAACCGGCCAAACAAAATACCAAAACCAAGTGAAATAGCATCTAAGAAGGAAGTTCTAGCAGCCCAATCCAACAAAATGAGCCCCAAAAATCTGAGCAATCTCCCCCATAAAAACCCTAGCCGGCTAGAGCCAAGTGTAGACTCCAACTAAAATTCTACTTCAATATTTATACGAAGAAGATGAGGGAAAAGAAGGTGAAAGAGGAGCTCACAGAGCTGAGAGGTAACCCAAAGCTGCCGGCCAAGCAGGGAAAAGCAGCGACTATACCAGCAACAGCAGTAACAGCCCAACTAATCGATGGCAGCGGCACAAGAAATCAACGACACAGAGGGATCGTCAAGTACGGAGAAGAAGGAGAAAGAGCAGGAAGAAGAGGGCAACAAGCCCTAGCGATTCCCAGTCGGACGAACTCTAAGCGGCGAGAAAAACTATCGGGAAATATACAGTCAAGTGATCCACCGCCACAACTCTTAGAAGAATATCATAATATAATATAATATCCGGCTAGCCCAAAACAACCCAAATCAGCAGCAGCAATATTAGGAACCAGCCAGCCCATATAAAATAATAACCAGTAAATGATTCAACAGCGCAGCAGCCATAATAAGATCAACATTAAGAAGGCTATCCGCAGCCCAAGTAATAAACCAACTAGCCCAGGAGAACTCAAATGAATCCCAAAGCCAACAATCCAAAATCACATCAGCCAAGTTCGCCTCTACCATAATACCAATATATATAATGCTAGGTGCCAATAGCATAAAAAAAAATCAACATAACAAATTAAAACGAAACGAGCGTCGCAAAATCATCAAAAAATCCAAAATGTCAAACTTAAAGTGCGACGTCGTCTCGACACTGATTTTTATTATTTCATCATCGGGAATTTCATTAATTATTTTTCTTTTCTTTTGTTTTGGGCCGTTACAGGCAGTCCATCCACACAACCCTTACAGATTCTCTCTTTACTAATGGTTGGAACTTCATTTCTAGTCACGTGAATGTAATCAATATGATTTTTGTCAACATTTATCATTAATAGCCTCTTTTAACCTAACTATTCATCATCTTCCCCAATTTAGAAATTAGGGCATTACTCCTCTCCTCCAATACTCCCTCATATGACCATAGGTTTTCACGAAATCAAGTCCTATCCCTTCCTTTTGGAGAGAAGAAATGATTGAAGAAACTTTCGCGACAATCGGTGCCCTATGATGAAAGATCTAGTTCGGTCCTTTCCTAAGAATCTCCATTAGCTCACAAGCCAGACTCTTTTGAGCTCAACACCTCTCCTAATTTCTCTACGATCTAGCACCAAGGGAGAGGGGTCGGAAGTCACCTTATATTTCGGCCATTGTTGGAGCTCATCTTCATGGTGACAAGGTGATGGTCGGCCGAGCTCCAACCCTTCTCCAAGGTTGCTCCTTCAAACTTCTAGGTTGAAACCTTTAGGTGAAGGAAAAGAAGAAGATTTCCTTCTGATTGAATCTATCTCAGCCCACTCGGCTATTAAAGAAGGAGAGAGATAGAGAGAGATAACATTAATGGCATTACATGCAAATTCCCACTTCCCAAGACTTAAGTTGAAATTTCCTTCCTAAGTGCCGGCTGATTATATGCTTTTAATTTCCACATTTGACTTAGATTTAGGTAATTAAGCCTCTTACCAAATAAAAAGTCACGGGCATTGATTTGGCCGCTACCGCCGGCGGTAGCTCTACCGCCAGGCGCTAGCTCGCTGCTACCCATTTCTTGCCATTTGCTTCTTAACTTCAACAGAGGAGGGTTACATCTACTCCTGGGGATCGGGGCACATCCATGGCACCAATAGGATCTCCAGACTCCTACCTAGCCCAAGCATCTATAAGTGACTCGTGTCGTTCGAGGGGTCTAGCTCGAGTTGGGATGTTACAAATCAAATAAACGAAGAAACAATTTCGTCCCCGAAATTTAGGTTGAGGCTATGGGGATCGAAGGTCGGACTATGTAAAATCCAAATTCGGAGTACACCAGACGAGGTTATTAGTTTAGTGTATCCTGACTCCCACGTAACCCTAGTGTGTGGCCTTACTTGCACACATTGCATCGCACATCACCCCAAATTTCCTCCATGAGCACCTTTATAATTCTCCACAAAAGTCGTAATCAAAATTACGTACTAGAAGACGCTTGAACGTCTCTTACCGTGATGCAGACCATCGTTGTTGGTACAGGTAGGGACTTGTAACTCTGCTCATCATGATCAAATTTGTTTCTCCCTCAAATATGCACGAGCAGTTGGTTGCCCCAATTATTTACCATTCATACACGCACATGCGGTTCTCACAACCAAGTCACGCTACCAAGCACTCAAGGACTTCCCCCGAGTCCTCACTCAATTCTTATTTATAAGTACATCCAGTGCTAATTAGCACCCAAGGACCTACCACTCGGGTCCTTACCATATACCCAGGATAGCATCCCATCCTTCCAATTACACTAAACCATCATCGTTATCAATAGCGAGCTGTCACGACTCTAACGCGGTGAAATGTATAAGTCATGGAATCACTCCCCATGATCCCTTCGAACTTGTATCATGGCGCACAATTTGATATTTAGCAATTTGACCTTTTGGTAGTTCCCTCTATTCGAGTATGTCAACTCAGGTACCCAGTTGAGGCAAACAGGGCAGTGGATCGGGCTTGTCCACTCCTAGGCCCGTATGACACCTCCCAGCCTTGACCTTACGTACACCCCTAAGAACACACAGGGTATCCGCGTACTACTTGATACATCAATGCCTCTAAGTGAAACCCCAAGCTCTTGGCTCGGAGGGCTCGACCAGTCCTTCTTGTATAACATAGAACCTACCTTTTGCAGGACAGTCCCAGTCCTCCCAACATGATCTCGAGTCTACCGCTCGCAAGACTATCTCAGTCTTTCCTTATATCTCGAGCCTACTGCTCGCAGGACTAACTCAGTCCTTCCTTATATCCCTATACTATTAATCACGTGCACGTCACGTTTATTCTGCACTACAAGGTGGATATTTATATCCTCCAACAAGTTACACTGATTTGATAACTTCAACATATAAGTTTCTGATATTCGTACTTCAAGTATGTGCGAACTCTTTACAGATAAAATACCAAAGTGAATACTATTGTGAACTCCTTTTCCAACCTCCACAATGCCTTAATCACCGACCAAACATACTCATCATCGTTCACGTATTACTTAAACAAAACCTTGATGCCGTACGTCAGCAACACACCATTTCACAATGAGATTTAGGGGAAAAAACTCAAGTCGGTACGTGGCTAGTCCAATAAACGAAGCGATAAGCCCCCGTACAATTGGACTAGGTTTATTCCACCACCCATATGATACATTCATCTCGTGTTTGGGTACGCTCCTTAGGAGCATATATTCCTCGACTTAGGGTTCTTACCCTATAAATCCCTGTACCGACGCACTTTTATTTTAGCCGTGATGTAGAAAATCGGATTTTTCGGCGGCAACCACGTTGCATCTCATAGTAAAGAGATCACGTACAAATAACATCCAATCAATCGGTACCTTTTATGTATGTTTGAACTTGACATGAACCAAGGTGCAAGGCTCGAGATGATTTCCCTTCGACACGGGTTATGCGGACACCGAAGGTAAGACATAATTCCCACTATGATAAACCAATCCCATCAATTCTAAGCTCTCTGCCAATGACCGTTCAAAACATGTCTATTTTCAGATAAAGTTGAGATGTCAAATCGCCCAACAAGTTGTACTAATCGTGTTATCTTCATCATGAACGATTATCAATTAAACTTCTAAGCTTAAGGGAATCATGCTCTCCCAGTAACTCCGACAATCTGGAGCTCTTCCTAGGGCAGGTACGGTGATCTGTAACAACCCCCAAATCCTTGGGTAATTATCCGGAGAGGAAATTCAAAGCGTAAGTTCATGTTACTCGTAACTTAGGCATGCATAGTCTCTCTCTAGGTTGAACCCTCCAAAATTAATGTTGTTTTAATTTCCTAGTCTCACGCTACCACGTCTTATTACTACTTAACATTGTCATCATCACCCCAATCGTCCATAATCAGAATTTTATTATATCCTCTTGTATGTACAAAATCTCATCAAGTCCCAGGGGATCATAAAGAGACAATGCTTATCCTTGGAACGTTCTATTTTCTTATTCTAATAATGAAGTTTTCTCAGATCAAAAACATGGTGCTAGAAGTTCACCCTGCTCAAAATGAACCAATCGTTCCAGGATTACCACCTTCCAGTGTTGAAGATTGTGAAGATTTGTAATTCCCTGAGCAATCTCCAGTCGGAAGGTCACTAGCCCAATAAACGAAGAGATAAGCCCCCCGTTTCTCTTTGGCTGAGTTTCTTCTACATAATTAGAAGTGGGAGGTATCCACATACTGTATAAAAGGCATGCTTAGTGGTCTCTTACTAAGCTGATAATAGACTACATGCACAAATCTCATTGAGATTGCCCTAATATTTTGGGTAAGGTGATAATATCACTCCATATCTGAGATAGAAATCTCAGGGTGTGAGTCTCTAGCATTTACACTCACGTTAAACTCTTCCCTTAGTCACTTGAGGTCACTTTTGCT
Source organism: Dactylorhiza incarnata (assembly GCA_033032865.1). Taxonomy (NCBI): domain Eukaryota; kingdom Viridiplantae; phylum Streptophyta; class Magnoliopsida; order Asparagales; family Orchidaceae; genus Dactylorhiza; species Dactylorhiza incarnata. Next base: position 1,299,370 of record JAWHQI010000210.1, read on the forward strand.
TGGCCACATCATCCCTGAGATCAGTATAAGGTAAGGGTATGTCACGACATATCCTACTAAGTCAACCAAAGTGGTATCCTAGTTAGGTTGGCATCAATCCTATGCCAAACCAACTCTAGTTGTTGGAATGGGAATACCAATTATTGTCTCGGAATGAGCCAGCATCTATACGTAAGGGTACGAGTTTGGCTTAGGTTGGCACTTCCTATAGGAAAAAGTGGACATACTTAATGTGAATCACACATGGGCACACCACCAATTCCGCTGCATCAGTTTGTCCTCAAACTGATTTAGCCAACATGGGTGGCCTAGTGGTTTAATGGACTTTTTTATCTCAGGATCATTGCAAGCTGATACAATTTGTAAGACACCCCTCCCGGAACACAAGACACGGCCGAGGGGAGTCCTATTCCCAGGACAGCCGCCTTGCGGAAGTGCCAGCGCACGAGCTAGCCTCCCCAACAAGACACCTATCCTGCCGGCCAAACCAACTGAACAGCGCCAACCCATCAATAATGTAAAAATAAGAAGCCATATATTCACAATTAAGCAACAATGTCCAAACAGTACAAAAGACATGAAGCTAACAAGCTCTTGTATATCATCAGAGTATAAACTTGCCCTAAGGTTACATCCTAACCACTTGCTCAAATCTGCCACTGACGGTAGCGAAGGTATCGTAGTCACCAACACTGTCACCCTGGCCTGACTGTCCTCCTGTGTAGTACGCTGTTAAAAGTAGTGGTGTAACAACCGTTAGTCATAAAGACTAAGTGGCTTCACATCCTCTCCCCCGGCGACTCCAAGGCACCGGGCGAAAGGGAATGAAGAAAAGCTGCAATATAGTCAGTAGTAGCAAAAATAGGTGACAAGAAAAGATGTAATTACAGCAGTGTATCAAAAGTATAAGAAGTACATCTAACAGGTAAAATGACAATGGCAGAGTATAAGGAAGTAGTGAAACAACATAAAAAAAGTAAGCAGTTCATATAGAACCTTAACTTATATGAATGCCCATACAAACTTATAAGTTAAGGTTTCCATGCTGGAACCCATCATATAAAAGAGCCCATACTAATTTCTATGATGGACTCGATGCGGTGCAATGCTATGATTATGAATGATGAATGCAATGCAATGATTATGATATGATGACTCACCCATGCATAGTTGCTATGTCAACATAGACCTACAGTTCTCGCTTTTTGAGAGGTAGCTAACCACTCAGGCATCTCCCGTCGTGGCCAGACGGAGACAGTGGAACGAGCTCCTCCACTACTAGGAGGGTATGAACACTACCAACCCTAGGCCTCTGTATGCCTCGACGCTAAGAACACACAGCAGAGCCCCTGCATACTCCTCGCATCATGCTGAGCCTTCAAGGACAAAGAAGGGGACTTGGGTAGGTGAGCACCAAGTGTCCAATCCACCCGGTCTAGAGTCTAACTGCCGGCTTTTGTCGGTGTCACGACTAGCAAGCCCGTAGACCCGCCACAAGTAATCCTCCAACCCGGATCGTTACACCATCATGTGTAAACCATGCACATTCATGTAATTCCCATGCACACCCATGCAATCAAGCACCCCGGGACTCACAGATGGAGTCTTCTTACCTTTCACATCATACCTCTGTACGCCTCGACGCTAAGAACACACAGCGGATACCCTGCGTACTGCTCGCATCATGTTGAGCCTTCAAGGACATAGAAGGGGACTTGGGTAGGTGAGCACCAAGAGTCAAACCCAACCGGTCTAGAGTCTAACTGCCGGCTTCTATCGGTGTCACGACTAGCAAGCCCGTAGACCTGCCACAAGTAATCCTCCAACCTGGATCGTTACACCATCATGTGTAAACCATGCACATTCATGTAATTCCCATGCACACCCGTGCAATCAAGCACCAAGGACTCGCGTAAGGAGCCTTATTCCATTTCTCCTCATACAATCGGTGCCGATGCTAATTAGCATCCAAGGACCTACCAACCGGGTCCTTCACCTCTCAGGATATAACCATACCCTAGAAGCCTCACCAACCATCACTGCTTCACATACGGAGTTGTCATAACTCTCTTGCAGTGGCATGGGTATATAAGGGAATTACTATCTTTGATCCTATAGGACTACTTGTGTGCGTAATTCTATGTTCGAGTTCACTATACCAATCTGGCCATACACATTAACCCTCACAATCCTTGAGCTCGATTCACAACCTACATCGATCACGACTAACTTCATCAGCATCATTAATGCCGGAATCATTGCCCCAGATGTCGACCTCTTTGTATTATGCAACACGTATTTACTGTGCTCTACTATTATATGGTCGTTATACTCGATGCTACACATTTAGAACTCGCCCAATTTCCATGATAGTACCCTCACCATCAACTATCCCATGTCCTTCTTACGACTCCACCTAAACTAACAATTGACGGTTAATTTAAGGAGTTATCTCAACAGGAATGAATCTAACATAATTATCATAAGTCAATACTAGCATGTACATGATTCATACAAACCTCGGCCCAATAGGGCTTCACATTCAGTAGGGGTGAACATATGGTTATCTCAAATCTTATCATCCGATTGATTATCAAACGATGTGTTGGAACCTTAGTTTTGATTTGAGTTATGATCCACCTTTAGTATCTATGTTTATATCATAACTCAGATTGTATAACATAGATTAAATATCTCATTAAGAAAGAAGGCTAAAAAAATATATATTAATAGGCAGAAAAGAATAATATATATATAAATAATATACTAAGAAAAAAAAATATAATAATAGGCTAATTAATATAAGAGAAAATAATATAAGAGAAAATAATATAAGAGAAATTATTATAAGAGAAATTAATATAAAATAATATAAGAGAAATAATATATTTTATATATTAGCTGCGTTCGACATTCGTCGAACGGCGCTCGACATTCGTCGGACGGAGATCGGCGAACAGATCATAGCAGCGCTCGGCAAACAGATCATAGCAGCGCTCGGCATTCGCCGGACGGTGATCGGCGAACAGATCAGAAGCAGCGCTCAACAGATTACAACAGGGAAGCAGAGGTCGACGAATGACGAACGTCGGTCGACTAAATCCAACAGATATTCAGGAGCAGTAAATCACATGATCTGGTCGACGAATGAAATGATGAGCTCGATGAACGTAGAGCTCAACTCGACGAATTTCTGACAGGAATACTTTATGTTATTTAGCTTGACTAAAATTGATATTTTACTGTCAGATTTATCTAAAGCAATATTTCTTTATTCTATTTTATATATTGTTATATATATTGGAGTTCTGACATTACAACATGCAAGCATTTAATGTTGTAGCCGTTTGGCAAAAGCATTAATTAATATAGCCGTTGCAGCAAGCCAAAGACGGCAAATTATCTTCTCAAGGATCTGGGAAATGAAAGATATATTTATTATATTCCTCTTCTGTCAGCAAGGATTCAAACAGAATATATTACAGAAATTAATATATATCAGTATACATATATAGCTGTTATCTTTCAACAGAACACATAGAGAAGGAAGAATAGAACATAACATATACTTTTTATATTGCTGTACAGGAAAAGAACGGGAAGAGAAACAGAGGAGCAAAAAGAAGATCAGATCAAATATATTCTTATATCTTCTTTTTGCCTAACTTCTTTCTTGCAGATCACATTCATCCTGAGACACCAATCACAATCACTTGCTCAGGATCATTACTGCATAAGAAGAAAGGAGTTTGTACAATCAAGAGAAGAGGCCTCCACAAACTGTCAACAATTATATCAGACAGGGGGAGCTCTTCAACATCATCATCAAGATCCAAACACAACATCCAATCAGGATCATCAAGAGTCTTCTCAGCACAAAGAGAAGAACAATTAATCTTTTCCCTTTCTCTTTCACCTCTCTTGTACATGGTTAATACTCCCTTCAAAAGTGTAACCCCTTGGTGGCAAGACACCTGAACAAAAAATCTAGTTGGTTTATAAGCACCTGATCAAAAGCTTATAGGTGAATTGGGCACCTGATCAAACCCCCATTGGTGTGTGGACACCTGATCAAAAACACCTTGGTGTAAGGGCACCTGATCAACTCTCCTAGTGGATTCCTACCAGTTGGTAGAAGAGTAGATGTACCCGGTTTTGGGGAACTACTATATATCTTGTGTCGTCTGGATTGCTTCTCGTTTGTTTGATTTATTTCCTGTGCTGTGTTTTATTTATGCACTCCTACTGCTTGTGCTTATTACTCTTACAACAAACATCATATATATTTATATATATCATTTATTTTGGAAGTAAAAGTTAAACAAGAGTTTTAATAGATAAATAAGAACTAAAAATCTCCTTTCACAATGCGAGCATTTATATAAACACCTCCTCTAATCTTTCATTCAATTGTGCATCGCAATGTCCCATTTCAGAATCATAACATTCAACTACACATCACCCAGTTGACATGGGAACCCAGGAACTCTTACCCCACCCAAGGGGGGAGAACCAAAGGTTCTCTGGTTGCTAGCGCCGGCGATAGCGCTACCGCCAGGCGCTAGTGTTCCTATAATAATTACATTTATTATTATTTTGCATGAAATCCTTCGAGTGAGTTCGAAGAACTCTGCGTTCGACGAACAGACGGTGAGCTGCATTCGACGAACAGAAGGTGAACTGCGTTCGACGAACTGGAGGTGAACTGCGTTCGACGAACTAGAGGTGAACTGCGTTCGACGAACTGAAGGTGAGTTGCGTTCGACGAACAGAAGGTGAACTGCGTTCGACCAACTGGAGGTGAACTGCGTTCGACGAACTGGAGGTGAGCTGCGTTCGACGAACAGACGATGATCTGCGTTCGACGAACAGAAGGTGAGCTGCGTTCGACGAACAGACGGTGAGCTGCGTTCGACGAACTGAAGGTGAGCTGCGTTCGACGAACAGACGGTGAGCTGCATTCGACGAACAGAAGGTGAGCTGCGTTCGACGAACAGACGGTGAGCTGCGTTCGACGAACAGAAGGTGAGCTGCGTTCTACGAACAGAAGGTGAACTGCGTTCGACAAACTGGAGGTGAACTGCGTTCGACGAACTAGAGGTGAACTGCGTTCGACGAACTGAAGGTGAGCTGCGTTCGACGAAGAGAAGTTGAACTGCGTTCGACGAACTGGAGGTGAACTGCGTTCGACGAACTGAAGGTGAGCTGCGTTCAACAAACAGACGGTGAGCGACGTTCGACGAATAGACGGTGAGCTGCGTTCGGCGAACAGACGGTGAACTGCGTTCGACGAACTGGAGGTGAACTGCGTTCGACGAACTGAAGGTGAGCTGCGTTCGACGAATAGATGGTGAGCTGCGTTCGACGAACAGAAGGTGACCTGCGTTCGACGAACAGACAGTGAATTGCGTTCGCTGAACTGGAGGTGAACTGCGTTCGACGAACTGGAGGTGAACTACGTTCGACGAACTGAAGGTGACCTGCGTTCGACGAACAGACGGTGAGATGCGTTCGACGAACAGAAGGTGAACTGCGTTCGACGAACAGACGGTGACCTGCGTTCGACGAACTGGAGGTGAACAACGTTCGACGAACTAGAGGTGAACTGCGTTCGACGAACTGGAGGTGAACTGCATTCGACGAACTGAAGGTGAGCTACGTTCGATGAACAGACGATGAGCTGCGTTCGATGAACAGAAGGTGAACTGCGTTCGACGAACAGAAGGTGAACTGCGTTCGACGAACTGGAGGTGAACTGCGTTCGACGAACTGGAGGTGAACTGCGTTAGATGAACTGAAGGTAAGCTGCGTTCGACGAACAGAAGGTGACCTGCGTTCGACGAACAGACGGTGAACTGCGTTCTACGAACTGGAGGTGAACTGCGTTCGACGAACTGGAGGTGAACTGCGTTCGACGAATTTCCTTATCGTCGACAGGAAGTAGATCCTTGTCAATCACCCCCAATTATTCTTCCATGGCAGTCCAGCCCCACAACCCTTAAAGATTCTCTCTTTACTAATGGTTGGAACTTCATTTCTATTCACGTGAATGTAATCAATATGATTTTTGTCAACATTTATCATTAATTGCCTCTTTTAACCTAACTATTCATCATCTTCCCCAATTTAGAAATTAGGTCATTACTCCTTCTCTCCTCCAATACTCCCTCATATGACCATAGGTTTTCACGAAATCAAGTCCTATCCTTCCTTTTGGAGAGAAGAAATGATTGAAGGAACTTTCGCGGCAATCGGTGCCCTACGATGAAAGATCCGGTTCAGTCATTTCCTAAGAATCTCCATTAGCTCACAAGCCAAACTCTTTTAAGCTCAACACCTCTCCTAATTTCTCTACGATCTAGCACCAAGGGAGAGGGGTCGGAAGTCACCTTATATTTCGGCCATTGTTGGAGCTCATCTTCATGGTGACAAGGTGGTGGTCGGACGAGCTCCAGCCCTTCTCCAAGGTTGCTCCTTCAAACTTCTAGGTTGAAACCTTTAGGTGAAGGAAAAGAAGAAGATTTCATTCTGATTGAATCGATCTCAGCCCACTTGGCTATTAAAGAAGGAGAGAGAGAGATAACATTAATGGCATTAAATGCAAATTCCCACTTCCCAAGACTTATGTTGAAATTTCCTTCCTAAGTGTCGGCTGATTATATGCTTTTAATTTCCACATTTGACTTAGATTTAGGTAATTAAGCCTCTTACCAAATAAAAAGTCACGGGCATTGATTTGGCCGCTACCGCCGGCGGTAGCTCTACCGCCAGGCGCTAGCTCCCTGCTACCCATTTCTTGCCATTTGCTTCTTAACTTCAACAGAGGAGGGGTACATCCACTCCTGGGGATCGGGGCACATCCATGGCACCATTAGGATCTCCAAACTCCTACCTAGCCCAAGCATCTACAATTGAATCGTGTCATTCGAGGGGTCTAGCTTGAGTTGGGATGTTACACATCATGTCACACCATGCTTTGTGCACTCTCGACATGCCATCTACAAGTCCTTTTTCAACTTAGATTTACATGAGCTTTCTCTCGTCAAGATTGGCCGACCTTGACGAGCCTTAGTCCCAAACGACACATCATGACCCGAGGTTGCAACCCTCATCACATGATGGCTAAGGGTGGGGTTTCAATTCTGCCAGATTCCCACACTCATAATATTAGGGATTACGATCACCTAAAATGGGTACGACTTTCCCTAACCCGCTCTTGACCCGCAAGGCCAACGAAGCAAGGTACACCACGCCCTTCTTCTTTTGCTGCTACAACCCAGTTCTTGGACATAGGCTTCACAGGATCCACACATTACTCACTGGGAGCTACCGCCGGCGTTAGCACTAGCGCCCGACGTTAGTGACAGAACTCAGTTCTGCTACCCGTTTCCAGGTATTTTCTGGGAAACACCTCCAGACCTCTTTGCAGTACGAATCAGTACACAGAACCCGAAAAACATAGTATAGATCGCGGAGTCTTCTCTGGAGTGCAATAACATATCAACATCACCAATCCAGACCAACCTGTCCAGATGGGCTTCACACATCATGCCTATGCCCGTACTTTGATTCCGGACTCTATATGCAATTTCTACGGGGATAACATCGACCCGTCGGCAGAAATCTATCCACTCGCTAGTGGAAATCTGCTTACTACTATGCAAAGCAAAGGATGAACGTGTCCAGAGATGAAGGAGGAGAATCGTTACCCTCAACGTTCGTTTCCGTGTCATAGAACTGGGAGGAAATCGGCTGGAATCTTTTGAAACAGCTTCCTCTCCACTGAATCGACGATGATACAAACACGCAAGCAATCTCCACCACGGATTTGCCTTCGGCATAACAAAAGGCTCACCTCCAACTGATCTCCTTCCTAGCTCTCAGCCCACAGCTCTCAGAAATGCAGAGGGTCTCAGAGAAAATGAGAAGAAAAGTCAGATTTTGCTGCATATATACTTTCTTAGCTAATGTCGGCGTTAGCACATAACACCGACCGTTAGCCCCTAAGGCGGTGGCTGAACTTATCCACATCCGCTTCCTGGCATTCGTCGAACGACCTGCATTCGTCGAACCGCGCGTCCAAAGAATGGCCCGACGTTCGTCGAACGACGCGTTCGACGAACTGCCTCGCGTTCGACAAATGGCCTCGCGTAAGACGAACAGTACCTGTCCGTTTGAATTCGTGGTCGTATTCTTTTCAGGGGTGGTGATCACGTGTGTACGTTGCCGTTAAGTCATGTAAATAACCAGTACATGTCCACTTTAGGAATGAATTACATGTAGGATTATAGAAATGTGATGGAACTTATGTGTTCCTTTGTTGATCCTTTGCTATCTCTTAGTCGCTAATTGTGTTCTGTACACATGTATAGGCGGCTGGGAGTGGAGCGGGGCCGTCTCTACCCCCGCGTTCGTCTGCGAGCAGTGCACCAGCTGAGGTGCCTACTCCTTCTGCTGAGACAGTGAGGATGATGGCTGAAGCAGTGTTTGCTATGTTCACTGCACAACCTGGAGGGCATGTCCTTGGACAGCCTCCTACCCTTGGGGTGGCTCTAGTGCCGGTTGTGACAGCTGAACCTGCGATTGAAAGGCCAGTGTCGGTGAGGGCATAAAGAGCTTCGGACCAACAGCTGTAGTACTTTCTGAATTTCCATCCTCCTACGTTCACGGGGGCAGGAACCCCGACGCAAGCTGAGGATTGGCTATCGAGGGTGCGCAAGACCTTGAAGGCCACTGACACGGAGGAAGGGTAGAAGGTTACTTTGGCAACCTTGCTACTTGATGGGGAGGCGCAACTGTGGTGGGATGAGATAGAGTTGCATCAGCTAGCAGGAAGTCAGCTGGCGGATATCTCGTTTGACGAGTTTTCGAGATTGTTTTTGGCACGATATCTCCCACCTGCTCAATAAATTGAGATGGAGAATCAGTTCAACCGTCTAACTCAAGGTGACCGTATGATTGATGATTACCTGCATGAGTTTACCCGGTTGGGGCGGTATGCAGGAGTGACCTTTGCCGATGAAGCTCGGAAGACCAATCAGTTCTATGAAGGTTTGCGGGAAGAGTTACGGTTCCTTCTGTCGGGGCCAATGACACAGGGGTTTATGACCCTGGTCAATACGGCTCGTTCCTTAGAAAAGGATATGAAGCAGTCCCAAAGCAGGAAGGAGTTAGCGGTGGTAAAGCCAGAGTTCAAAGCACCGAGCTCTGCGAAGTCTGGGTGAGGCAGATGGAGGAGCAGAGCGAGACCTTCTGGGTCAGCTCAATCTGCTGCATCGGGAGTGACGACTGGGCGAGGCCCACTCATCTATTTTAACTGTGGCAAGCTGGGGCATTATGATCGCGAGTGTCGCAGTGGCTCCCAGAAAGGGAAGACATCGGATAAAGTAAGTCCAACCCAGCCTAGAGTGTATAACCTTGCCCAGCAGGAGGCCATCAAGCAAAGCGATGTGGTGATAGGTATGCGCTAGTATACAGCTTTTGTTGCATTTTATACTTCATACCTTCATCATTGCTTGTTACGTGTTTGTGTACTAGGCTTTGTCCTAATATTTAACTCTCCGACAAGAGCGTTGTTTGATACGGGAGCTTTGCATTCTTTTCTATCGGAGGCCTTCATACACCAGCTTTGGGTGCCTTCGTCATGTAGAAAGGACCGATTTGATGTGATGCTGCCCAATGGTTGCTCGATGCGTGTAGATCGAGGCTGTGTTGTCAAGGTACGAATAGGAAGTCAAGATTTCAATTTGGAAGCACTGATACTGCCACTTTCGGAGTTCGATGTGATCTTTGGTATGGACTGGCTGTCGGCCCAGCATGCCTACATTGATTGCACTTCTAAGGAGGTCACACTGGGGCAGAATACCGAACATGCAACTAAGTTTGCCGGTTTGCGTGGATCGAGCAAGACGTTGATGTCTGCTGTCCAAGTAGTCAAGGCAGTTCGGCAAGGCGCAGAATTGTGTGTTGTGCTAGTGGGGGTTGCAAAGCCCAACCCAGTCTGAGTGACGTTCCTCTTATCTCAGAGTATCCTGATGTGTTTCCCAAAGAGCTTCCTGGGGCGCCACCTCAGCGAGAGATAGACTTCACGATAGAGCTGGTGCCAGGTGCCAAGCCCGTGTCACGCTCTCCGTACCGTATTGCGCCAAAGGAGATGACAGAGTTAAAAGTTCACTTATAGGAGTTGCTTGAGCAAGGCTATATACGCCCAAGTACATCACCTTGGGGTGCTCCGGTCCTCTTTGTGAAGAAGAAGGACAGAAGCCTACGTCTCTGTATCGACTACCGTGAATTGAACAAGCTGACCGAGAAGAACATGTATCTGATTCCTCGAATCGATGTCTTGTTTGATCAGCTAGTGGGTTTGTCTGTGCATTCAAAGCTGGATCTTAAGTCTGGCTACTATCATTTGCGGATTCGGGAATTCGACATTCCCAAGACGACATTTAGTACCCGCTACGGGCACTATGAGTTTACAGTTATGCCGTTTGGACTGATGAATGCACCGTCACTGTTCATGGATATGATGAATAGGACCTTTAGAGAGTGCCTTGACTGGTTTGTGATCATCTTTATTGACGATATTCTGGTATACTCTCAATCTGAAGAAGAACACGCGATTCATTTACGCGTAGTTTTGGAGACCCTGCGACGGAGTCAGTTGTATGCCAAGTTCTCCAAGTGTGAGTTTTGGCTAGCTTCAGTAGCGTTCCTTGGTCATGTGGTTAGTGGTGAGGGTATCACAGTGGATCCAGCAAAGATAGTTGCTATCCAGGAGTGGCCCATTTTGGCGACAGTAGCGGAAGTCAGGAGTTTCCTTGGACTTGTCGGCTACTATCGGCGCTTCGTGGAGAATTTTTCGCGGATTGCTCTTCCTCTTACGACCTTGACAGGGATGGATCAGAAGTTCGTTTGGTCACCAACGTGTGCACGAGCTTTTGAGGAATTAAAGAGTCCTCTGACCACGACACCAATCTTGTGTTTGCTATGTGGTATAGAAGGCTATGAAATTTACAGCGATGCGTTAGGGAGCGGCTTAGGCTGCATACTTCTTCAGCATGGTCAAGTGTTAGCTTATGGCTCTCGCCAATTGAAAGTGCATGAGCGGAATTATCCGGTCCACGACCTGGAGTTGGCGGCCGTGATATTAGCTCTGAAATTGTGGTGACACTACTTGTATGGTGTGAATGTGGATATCTTTACAGACCATAAGAGCCTAAAGTATTTGCTAAATCAGAAAGAGCTCAATATGCGACAGCGAAGGTGGATGGAGTTCCTGGGGGACTACACTTTCGAGATACACTATACTCCCGGGAAGGGAAATGTCGTCGCAGATGCTTTGAGCCGGAGGGCTTCTGCGCAGGCCAACTGGGTTCAGATGCATGTCTCACGTATGATCAGTGACTTAGAAGCTTTAGAGATCTCCTATGTGGAGAGAAGTTCTAGTGCGAGTGCGTGCTTGAACTGGATGAAGGTGCAATACGACCTCGCGGACAGAATACGACTGGCCCTGGAGCTTGATTCGAGCATGCATCGCTACTTGGTAGAGTCTGAGGTTGGGTCTGCTGCAGAGTTTGTGTTGGACGACGGTTGGATGTGGAAAGACGGTCGGTTGTGCGTCCCAAATGTGGGTAAATTGCGGGAGGAATTGATGTACGAAGCCCATTTGTCAAAGTACTCAATTCACCCAGGGAGCACAAAAATGTACCAGGACATGAAAAGGCTGTTTTGGTGGCCAGGTTTGAGGAAGGACATCGCCCTTTACGTGGCAAAATGCAAAACTTGCGCACTTGTGAAGGCCAAATGTCAGAAACCTGGAGGGTTCCTTATGTCGTTGCCTGTGCCGGAATGGAAATTTGATGACATTTCGATGGATTTCGTGCACGGTTTGCCGAGATCGCAGAGTGGGAATGATGGCGTATGGGTGATGGTGGATCGCTTGACGAAGGTAGCCCACTTTATTCCAAACCGGAGGGACGATTCAGTCGAAAAGTTGGCAAAGCTGTATGTTGATAGTATCGTACGATTGCACGGTGTGCCCCATAGCATCATAGTTAGTGACCGAGACGGGCGCTTTACTTCGAGTGATTGGAGGCTAATCCACCAGTTGTTGGGTACAAAGCTGAAGTTTAGTACTGCCTTCCACCCTCAAATGGATGGACAAACTGAACGTACGAACAGAACTCTGGAGGACATGCTCCGTATGTGCATCCTGGATTTCGGTAAGAAGTGGGAAGATCATCTTTTCATGATCGAGTTCGCTTATAATAACAGCTACCAGGAAAGTATAAAGATGGCGACCTTCGAGGCCCTCTATGGTAGAGCTTGCCGCACTCCCTTAGCTTGGGTGGAGACAGGCGAGACGAAGCTGTTTAAGCGGAAGGAAGTCGAAGATGCAAATTCGGCTATTCAAACAATCCGGGAGAGATTGTTGATTGCACAAGATAGGCAGGCAAAATAATACAACGCCAAGCACAGAAATGTCGAGTTCGCCGTGGGCGACTGGGTTTACCTAAAGATCAAACCATTCAAGGGTGTGTCCAGGATTCGGCGCTTGAAAAAGCTGACTCCGAGGTACCTTGGACCGTTTGAGATACTGGAGCGTGTTGGTGAAGCTGCTTATCGGCCCACTCTTTCGACAGAGTTGAGCGGAATGCATGATGTGTTTCACATCTCTGTGCTGCGGAAAGCTGTGCCAGAGCCTAGCCAGGTCCTGGTGAAGAATTAGGTGTGGTCGATGATGAGCTGAAGACGTTGGTCATGCCTATTTGCATCGAAGACACTGATGTCAAGCGGTTGTGGAATAAAATGATCCGAATGGTCAAAGTCCGCTGGAATAATTGCGATCATGAGGAGCTTTCATGGGAGCGTGAGCAAACCATGCGTGATGAGTTCCCCGAATTGTTCCGTTGAGGTACACGTTATATTTTGTATCTTTTTGTTTCTTTGCACTATTAAAATTTCGGGACGAAATTTCTTAAAGTAGGGGAGATTTGTAACACCTCAGTTTCCAGTGCACGGACTTCAGCAGATTGTTAAGTCTGAGAGCTAGCGCCAGGCGTTAGCGCTAACGCCAGGCGTTAGCCTAGGACTTAGTGTCGACGGTCGTCAAGACGTCGGGCCGTTCGACGAACGCGCCGTTCGTCGAACGCGCGGTTCATCGAACACGCCGTTCGTCGAACGCGCCGTTCGTCGAACGCGCCGTTCGTCGAATGCGCCGTTTGTCGAACGCTCCGTTCGTCGAACGCGTCGTTCGTCGAATGCGCCGTTCGTCAAACACGCCGTTCGTCGAACATCGGGCCATTCATCGAACGCAAGGCCATTCATCGAACGCGCCGTTCGTCGAACGTGCCGTCGACGAACATCGGGTTCGAACGGCGCATTCTACGAACGGCCTCGCGTTCGACGAACGACCCAATGTTCGTTGAACGACACGTTCGACGAATGGCCTGACGTTCGTCGAACGGCCCGACGTCTCGACGTCTCAACGACCGTCGACACTAAGTCCTAGGCTAACGCCTGGCATTAGAGCTAACGCCCCGCGCTAGCTATCAGACTTAACAATCTGCTGAAGTCCGTGCACTGAAAACTGAGGTGTTACAAGACGCGTGGAGTCGAATGGTGCAATCATAATTGCACACACCCAAGGCACACACCTGTGCGCCACGGGCGTGTGTGCTCTCTTTTTAAAGACAACAGTCGTGTGTCATCATCCCCATCATTTCTTCCTTCAAGTCCTAGCTGAGAAACCTCCACAAAAATTCTAAAATTTTAATTCATGTCCCTTCTTCTGGGTCGTCATGCCTAGATCTCGCCAGTCATCTTCGTCCTCTTCACGAGAAATTATGGGCAGAGCTACTACCCCCCGGGGAATCATTATCGAGACCATCCTCCAGTTCACTATTGCGCATCAGAGACAGCGGTTGGAGATCCTTTCTCGAAAGAGATTTTTGAATTGCAGATGATTTCTTGGGTACAAATAGAGTGCATTCACATTGTAGAGAATGTGCGAGCTCTAGTCGATCACAGTGGCTGGGACAGGATGTTTGCAATCGATGAGTTAGGGGTACATAGAGTTCACTCTTGAGTTCTTGACTACTCTAGCATAAGTTCACGATGCCGGGGTGGCAGAGTTTGGCGCCGCATAATCCTTCTGTCTGCTCGGCCAAATTTTCACACTTTTTGTCTGAGAGTTCAACGTCATTATGGGATTGTATGATGTTGCCTTCACTCTCACTCCAGAGTATGCCAGACTTTTGTCTTCTTTTCCACAGTTAGTGACCACAGTAGGGTACCAATATGTCATCAATTATGATCCTTTGGCGTACGAAGCCAAGAAGAGAAAGGTCTCCTCTCTTTACTCCCCAGCCCTATGGATTGCTCCCGCCATTCTCAACCACACACTAAGTGGTTGTGGAGACATTATAGGCGTGGTCAATGAGGACATGATATATCTTTATAGCACGCAGGAGAGTGTACCGCTCAATCTTGGTTGTTTTCTTCTCATTTACTTCCTCCATCAGGCCGAGTATGACAGGGGTGCGGTTATCTTTATCGCCACGTACGCTATGAGATTAACTAGGGGGTTGGGATTGATCGATTAGATGCCTCCTAGAGGTAGTTGCTCATATGAATCCCCTCACCATGTCCACATTGCATGCTCGCTAGATCGTCAAGAGAAGGGACCGTGGTGGACTCGAGAATATTAAGGATATGGGCCAATCGTGCTTGCACCGCCTTCACCTCAACATGTCAGATTCACTTCCACCACCATAGTTCGCGTATCACCATGGAGAGTCTTCCACCTACACAGGTAGTGGGCATGACACAGGTGTTTGGGAGGACGGGTGGGGCCAAATTTCCTCATGGAAGGAGGGTATCTCAGCCAACATGACCACCATGATAAAAAACCAGGCAAAGATGCAGAATATTATGGCGCATATGCAAGAGAACGAGGCAAACATTATGCAGACACAAAACATCATTCTACAGATCCTATCAGGGGAGAGTGCATCGACGCACGATTATATGACTTACTTATGTGATCATTTTGATGAGGTATATCCTGTTGGAACATGCTTTCCGCATCTCTTGGTTTGACAATAACAAATTCTATTGTATTTGATCATACTTGTTTTGTGTTTATAGTATGCAGGATTCTGTACTTTCAAATCTCCATGGAAATATATTTTTGTTACTACCGCCAACGTTAAGACTACCGCTGGCGCTAACAACCGCTGAGAAGAAACCGCTGAGAAGGAAACCTATGTTCGACGAAATGGAAGTTGCGTTCAACGAACTGGAGCTCGACAAAATGGAAACTGCGTTCGACGAAATGCATGCTTTACCGCAGCGCGCTAGAACTACCGCTGGCGCTAGCGATCGACGAAATAGAGGTCGACGAAATGAAGGCGGCGTTCGACGAAGATGCGCCCGACAAAGTGCTCTACCGCGGTGCGTTATAACTACCGCTCGCGCTAGTTTCGTTCGACGAAATGAATGCTGCGCTCGACGAAATGTGAGGCCAGCTCGACGAAAATACGCCCGACGAAATGATCTACCGCGGAGCGCTTGCACTGACGCTGGCGTTAGCATATATGGAAACTATTGACAGAAAGGAAACAGTGGAGAAAAAGGAATGTTGACGGGTCACTATGTTTGGCAATTCTATCACGGCGCATTAGGTCTAATGCCCGATGGTAGCTTTTGGAAACATCCCATCAGCAGTTGATTGAGGAGCAGTTTTGGAAGAATATTGTGGCTGAAGGAGGGAGATCTCGCTAACGCGGGGCATTAGCAGTACCATGGCACGCTAGTGTTTGGCGCTCAGAATGTTGCCTAAACTACCACGATCTGTGTGCTTCATTGCCTTATGTAGATACCGCGGGGCGGTAGTACTACCGCAGGCGGTAGTGGATGAATCTATAAAAAGACGCGCGCCGCCTCCATTGCTGTTTGCTGTTCCAGAATGATTTGAAGCCATATTTTCAGAGCACTCGTGAGAGCCTTCCCAAGCATCCCAAAGAACTCCGTCAACGATCGTGAACGCAAAAGAACTTGAAGACCGATCCGATCGCATCTACATCGAGATCAAGTTCTTCATTTGAGGGAGTCTTAGTTCTTATCCTGTTTTAGTTTTCAAATTGTAACCTTTATAACTTTTGTTAAGTAGAGGAACTCGCCACACGGCGACTAGGGCCTTGCGGGGACTAGGGGAAATTTGCCTCATGTTGGCGACTAGGTCTATGGAGTAGATCTAGGGAGTGCTCGAGGCCTTTTCGGTGAGGGAAGGGCTAGAGCGGCTTGAGTCCTTGTCTAGGGAGAGATAGGCTAGAGCCAACCGGACTTTAGGAGAATGGTCGGTATAGAAACCAAAAGTGTTTTCATTGGTCGCCTCTTTCCAAGCGTTATTGGGAAAAGTTTTGTAATCATATTTATTTCAAGTTAACAGTTAATGAAAACATGTTTGTTTTTTTATCTCTGATTCGTGTTTAATGATTCTCACTGTTCTAACATAAAAGCAACTTTCACTTTCGCTAACGCCAAGCGGTAACTCTACCGCTGGCGGTAGCAGCAAAGATTTAATTTCTCTAATCAATCCCGAAAATCTTAAAACCCTTATTCACCCCCCCTCTAAGGGCGCCTACAGATCCAACAAGTGATATCGGAGCCAGGTTATTCCAATTCGGTCTAACAACCGGGAATAATGGCGCTCCGTGATCTCGCTTTTCATGAGGGGCAGGGAATAAGTAGACCTCCGTAGTTTACTGGAACTGATTATAATTATTGGAGACCGCGTATGCGTTGTTTTCTGAAAAACTTAGATCTAGATGTATGGGCATGTATTGAAACTCCACACACTTCTCCTACACACATTGTTGGAGAAGTAACCATGGAAAAATCTAGGGATAAATGGGACGATGGAGATAAGACAAGGTGTAAGAATAATGCGAAAGCGATGAATGCTCTGTTCTGTGCTCTTGATAGGACTGAATTTAATAGAGTAAGTGCATGTGAAACTGCTTATGATATTTGGAACTTATTAGAAATAACGCATGAAGGTACCTCGCAGGTCAAAGATTCAAAACTATTCCAACTAGAATCTGAATTTGAGAGGTTCAGGATGGATCCAAATGAGGATGTCGACGCCATGTACACTCGATTCACCAAGATCGTTAATGCATCAAAAATTCTTGGAAAAACTTTTTCAAACGGCGACTTGGTGAGAAAGCTTCTTCGATCACTCCCACCAAAGTTCAATCCAAAGGTGACGGCGAGTTCCGAATCGCATGATCTTAGGTGGCTCCAAATTGAGAGCCTCATTGGGAATCTTAAAACCCATGAGGTAGAACTCAAGATTCTAGAAGAGGAGTACAACAAGGAACCAAAGAAGAAAGCCTTGGCACTGAAGTCAAGAAAATAAGATGACGACAAGGAAGATGACGAGGAAAGTCTCTTCGTGAAGAACTTCACTAAGTTCATGAAGAATCCGGAAAGGAGGAACTCCTTCCAGAAATTTTTCCGAAAGGGTTCCTCATCCAAAAGAGAGAAGAAGGATAAGTCTAGCGACGAAGACGAAGAGCGACCACCTCCCGAGTGCTTCCACTGTAGGAAGACCGGGCATATTAGAAGTCAATGCCCAAAATTCCTGAAGGAGCAAAAAGAAAAACGGTTAAAGGAAAGGAGAAGAAGAAGGTCTCAAAGGCTGCAACATGGGATGACTCTTCCTCCGGGTGCTCAAGTAGTTCAAGCTCAAGCGATGATGATGAGGCAAACTTGTGCCTTATGGGGAAAAGCAATGAATCAACCGACGACGAGTGCAGTGTCCAATGCGACACTGAGGTAATCCCCTCTAACTATGATGATCTCTATTCTGAATACTTAAAAACTTGCAAATCTTTTGGCAGATATTTAAAAGATCTTGATCTACTTAAAACTGAAAATAAAATTCTTTTGAAACAAAATAAAAAATTAAGGATGTTTTTGCCTTGGGAAAGGAGATGGAGTCTTGGCAGAAGAATGATGATCTCTTGGCAAGGACTAGCAAACTTGAAACTGATCTTTCTAATGCTCTCTCCAATATCGAATCACTCTCGAAACAAAAGAGAGACTTAAAAAGAAATTTGAAACTCTCCTTTTCTAATGTTGAAAATGAAAAGAAATTTTTTGCAAATAGATGCGGAAATTTAGTTTGTGAAAATTTTGCATTAAAAGCTAAAATCCATGACCTTAACTTAGCCATAGAAAAATTCGGTGTTGGCCAGAAAAGTCTTGATATGATTTTGGCAAACCAAAGGCATGGTAATGCAAAAACTGGTCTAGGTTTTGTCTCTGCTAACTACCTCCCGACTGTAACTTCTATCATTGGCGGTAGTAACAAAACTCATAATTCTTCGAATAATTACAAATCTGAAATTTATTCTGCTGATTCCCCATCCTCCAGCAAGAGTCCACAACAAAAACTGAAAAAGGTCTCAACCCCTTTTGTGTTATGTGCCAAGTGCCGTCACTTTGAGCATACCTTGGACTCTTGCAGGATGAAGGGTCGATGTTCTGTCAAGCAAATCTGGGTTCCTAAGGTTTCCACCTATTCTATGGGAGGAGCCACTTGGGCATCCAGATCTTTACTCTCATCTTCTTGTTAGGTATGTTGGCAGGCTAAGGAAAAGGAAGACATATGGTACTTGGACTCAGGGTGCTCCAAGCACATGACGAGCGATAAAGCAAAATTCCTTAGCCTCACTAAGAAGAAAGGAGGAATGGTGACATTTGGGGATAATGGAAAGGGAAGGATTTTAGGCACCGGTACTGTGGGTAATGATTCTTTCTCTCTTACTAATGTCTTATATTAGAAGGTTTGAAACACAACTTGATTTCTATTAGTCAACTTTGCGATAAAGGTCTAAATATTTTATTTGAGTCTTCTACAGATTTATGCAAAATTATAGATCCTAAAACCAATAGTATTGTACTCACTGCACCACAAATTCACAATGTGTATCTAATTGCCTTTCATGATCTATCACGTGCGTCTCTCAAATGTCTTATATCAAAAAATGAAGTACTTGAATTATGGCATAGGCGTCTCGGTCACTCTAGCATCAAATTAATTTTAAAATTGTCAAAGAATAAACTCATTAAAGGTTTGCCTATGCTAAATGGAAATCTATCTTCCTTATGCTCGCCATGCCAAAAAGGAAAATTTTCAAAAACATCGTTTAAGAGTAAAAATGAAATATCTACTTCAAGACCCTTACAACTAATTCACATGGATCTTTTTGGACCCATTAGCACATGTAGTCTTGGTGGTAAAAAAGTACACTTATGTTTTAATTGATGATTATTCTAGATTTACTTGGACCTTATTTCTCATCTCCAAATCTGATGCGTTTTCTGAATTTACAAAGCTTTGCAATCGTATTCAAAATGAATTATATCTAAAAATTAAGTGTATACGATCAGATCATGGAGGAGAATTTGAAAACGATAGCTTCACCACCTTCTGTAATAATCTAGGTATCAAACACGAATTTTCCGCTCCACGCACCCCCCAACAAAACGGTATGGTGGAGAGGAAAAATAGAACTCTTCAAGAACTTGCACGCGCGATGCTATCCGAGTATGGGTTGCCTAGACATTTTTGGGCCGAAGCCGTAAATACATCATGTTATGTCATAAATCGTGTTATGCTTCGCCCTATTTTGAAATTAACCCCATATGAATTATACTTTCAAAAGAAACCTAATGTATCATATTTTCATGTCTTTGGTTGTAAATGCTTTATCCTAAACACCAAGGATGCATTAGCTAAATTTGATGAAAAATATGATGAAGGTATTTTTCTTGGTTACTCTTCCACTAACAAAGCATATAGAGTATATAATAAAAAATCTAAAGAGGTTGAAGAGTCTATTCATGTGAAATTTGATGAACTTGTGCCTTGTGTAGATTCTACCTGTGCAGGAAATGAAGATGTACCTCTTTCACCATTGGAGCATGATGATGATGATCCACGTGGAGAAGAAAAAGAAGTAGAGACGGTGCATGAGGAGCTTGTGCCTCCAAGTATGCTTCGATTTATAAAAGATCATCCAAGGGAGCTTATAATTGGAGAACCATCAAGAGGGGTAACTACACGTTCTTCTTTTAATGAATCTTTTTCAAACTTATGCTTTGTTTCCGAAATAGAACCGAAAAATGTTTCCACCGCTTTGAATGATGAATTTTGGTTTATTGCTATGAATGACGAATTGAATCAATTTGAACGCAATAGGGTTTGGAAACTAGTTGAAAGACCATCTAATCACCCGGTTATCGGTGTCAAGTGGATGTTTAAAAATAAATTAGATGGAGAATCTAGAATAACTAGGAATAAAGCTCGATTAGTGGCACAAGGTTATTCTCAAATCGAGGGGGTAGATTTTGAAGAAACATTTGCACCCGTTGCTCGCCTTGAATCAATTAGATTTTTCTTAGCTTTCGTGAGTTATAAGAAGTTTAAATTATTTCAAATGGATGTTAAAAGTGCCTTCTTAACTGGGATAATTAAAGAAGAAGTCTATGTTGAACAACCCCCCAGATTTATTGGTGAAAAATTTCCTAACCATGTATATCGATTAGAAAAAGCGCTTTATGGTCTAAAACAAGCGTCCCGTGTTTGGTATGAACTCTTAACATCTTTTTTATTAAAGCACGGTTATAAAATGGGTAGTGCCGATAACACACTCTTCATTAAGCACTGTGATAATGATTTGATTATTTTACAAATATACGTTGACGATATTATTTTTGGAGCCACTAATGAAGAGTTGTGTAAGGAAGTTATTCTAGTGATGCAAAATGAATTTGAGATGAGTCTAGTAGGTGAACTAACATATTTTTTAGGATTTCAAATAACCCAAAGAAATGATGAAATTTTTATATGTCAATCCAAATATGTCCATGATATGCTACAACGTTTTGGGTTTGAAAATTTAAAACAAGCTAGTACTCCAATGAGCGCATCACTAAAATTAGGAAAAGATGAAGCCGGAATTTCAATTGACCAAACTTTATATAGAGGAATGATTGGATCCCTATTATACCTTAGTGCATCTAGACCCGATATTATGTTTGTTGTATGCTTATGCGCTAGATTTCAAGCAAATCCAAAAGAATCCATTTAAAAGCGATAAAATGAATTTTTTGATATCTAATAGGCACATCGAAATTAGGACTTTGGTATCCAAATAATGATTCTTTTGTCTTGCATGGGTATTCTGATTCTGATTTTGCGGGTTGTTCATTAGATAGGAAAATCACTAGTGGTACCTGTCATTTCTTAGGCCCTTCTCTAGTTGCATGGTCAAGTAGAAAACAAAACTCTGTTGCCCTCTCCACCACCGAGGCAGAATATATTACACTAGGAAGTTGTTGTGCCCAAGCATTATGGATGACTCAAACCTTAGAAGATTTTGGTGTCCATTTAACTAATATTGAACTTAAGTGTGACAATAAGAGTGCTATTGACTTTACAAACAACCATGTTCATCACTCACTATCTAAACACATAGATGTAAGACACCACTTCATTAGGGATCACATCAAAAAGGAACATGATCATGTAAATTTCATTGGAACTGAATCGCAACTTGCGAACATCTTTACCAAGCCTCTACCCAATTACCGATTTGCTCTACTTAGACTAGAACTAGGGGTCTTGGACATTCATACTTAATCATGCAAAGCCTGCATGTTTGTGACCACGCATATCTGATTTTTGTACTAAATCACAATATCACCAATCTGCACAACTATATTCATAAGAAAAATTCTGAAAAATTTCACATTTTCCCAAAAATTCGAGTTCTGTCACTAATGCCCGGCGATAGCATAGTACCGCTAGCGTTAGTGAATATTTCTGAATTTCCTGTTTTCTTTTTATTTTTTATTTTTCAGTTTTTCTGTTATTTTCTTTTAAAATTCTAAGAACAAAAAAAACTATAAAACAAATCAAAATCCAACCATAAACATGCTTTATTTTTTTATATATCAAAACCAACTACAAATTTTATTTGTTTTATTTTTGTTTCTGAAAAACTTAAAATTTATAAAAACTGATGAAATTTTCTATTTTTCAAGGATGATATGGTTTATCTTGCCAAGTTTGGTTTACAATGTTTCATTCTCTATTTCAAGTATCTTAATAACATTGTTTTTGTATAATGCCTTGATCATTATCTTCTGTGCTTTGAAATTGATTATAGAAATCATGTGTAGTATTTCATAGCATGCCTCTATGTATGAGTAAATGACTTATAATTGCAAATGAATTTTTCACTCACACCTTTTTGATATACTACATATGAATTTAATCTTCTCCTTCATGATTCTGTAGTGTAACAACTTAATATTATTGTTATGCATGCTTAGTTTTACCTACATCACAAGTAAAAATCTTTTTCATGCACCTATTTTTGAAGAAGTATGTCTTTTCAAAAATTCTTTTGTTTGCACATACAAGTGAATTCTGAGACCTTTGTCGTTAAGCAAAAATTCAAACAAATAATTGACAAAGATAACTCCACCAAGCACTACTCACCCTCCTGATAAGTCTTAATGAGCATTGTGAGGTTGAGCACCTTGGAGAGAATTGTAAAGTGCCTTGTTGCAAACATTTTTCCTTTTACACTACTTCTTCTTGTACACCGAATCACAAAAAAAGGACTAAAATTCAAAATAATAATTGTGATTCCCCAAGCACTACTTTGCACCCTGATAAATCTTAATAAGCATTGTGTGCAGAGCACCTTGGTAGTTGTACTATTTTTTCTACGTGCATTGAAAATTTTATATAGCTTTGTGGGACAAGGTAACTCTAAAAACGCTTGTTCAATATTATTATGTTTATTCCATTATACATGTCATGTGTTTTGATTAACTCATATGTATACTTTTATCAAAAACACTATTTTGCACACTTCATTTTCACTTGTAGGCCTTCTACTCATGAGAATTGGAGTCTATTGCATATCTACATGTATTCTCTAAATTCTTAAGTAAATGCACTAGATAGCCTTGCATGATCAATACAATGTATAAGTGTACTTGTTTCTCAATTTAGATCATTGTATTCTTCCATCTTGACTTCATACCTTGTATCATGCTTACATTTTTTTCCGCTACGCCATGAGAACTCTGTATTGCATATCTTTCAAAACTAGTATATGGCTATGTTACAACTGCAATTATTTTGTGTACTTAAAATGCTACAACATCTATTTTGTTATGTCTAAAATTCTTAATCATTTACTACGCTTCACAATTCCTATATAGATGTTTACTTAACAAAAACATTATTTCGTCATGCTTTCCACATCTTTACTACTTGTACGATCGATCATGAATACGTTTTCCCAACAAGTGGTTTCTTTATGACTATTTCTTCACATTCCTTATTTTCTCTCTCCTATCTATTGTATTTTTTCTTAAGCGTTTCACTCTTAATCATGATCATTCCCTCTCTACACAGTTATTGCACACTTTTTTTTGTTGGACTACCTATCCACCCTCTTTTGATAATACCAAAAGGGGGAGAATAACTTTGAAAGAAATCAACATGTTTTGGGGAGTCAAGTTCATAGGAAGTTTTGTTGTAGGGGGAGCATTCACTTAGGGGGAGAATTCATTTAGGGGGAGCATTTGAACTTGCCTAATTTTCATGCTATCTATGTTAGCTATCTATTATAAACATAAATTCCTATCTATTGAATTATTTCTTTCTAAGAGGATTTGTTATTATCAAAAGGGGGAGTTTGTTGGAACATGCTTTCCGCATCTCTTGGTTTGACAATAACAAATCCTATTGTATTTGATCATACTTGTTTTGTGTTTATAGTATGCAGGATTCTGTGCTTTCAAATCTCCATGGAAATATGTTTTGTTACTACCGCGCAGCGTTAAGACTACCGCTGGCGCTAACAACCGCTGAGACGAAACCGCTGAGAAGGAAACCAATGTTCGACGAAATGGAAGTTGCGTTTGACGAACTAGAGCTCGACGAAATGAAAACTGCGTTCGACGAAATGCATGCTTTACCGCGGCGCTCTTGAACTACCGCTGGTGCTAGCGATCAACGAAATGGAGGTCGACGAAATGAAGGCGGCGTTCGACGAAGATGCGCCCGATGAAGTGCTCTACCACGGTGCGTTACAACTACCGCCCGCGCTAGTTTCGTTCGACGAAATGAATGCTGCGCTCGACGAAATGTGAGGCCAGCTTGACGAAGATACACCCGCCGAAATGATCTACCGTGGAGCGCTTGCACTGACGCTGGCGTTAGCATATATGGAAACTATTGACAGAAAGGAAACAGTGGAGAAAAAGGAATGTTGACGGGTCGCTATGTTTGGCAAGTACTATCGCGGCGCGTTAGGTCTAACGCCCGGCGGTAGCTTTTGGAAATATCCCATCAGTAGTTGATCGAGGAGCAGTTTTGGAAGAAGATTGTGGCTGAAGGAAGGAGATCTCGCTAACGCGGGGCGTTAGCGGTACCGCGACACGCTAGTGTTTGGTGCTCAGAATGTTGCCTAAACTACCACGATCCGTGTGCTTTATTGCCTTATGTAGATACCGCGGGGCGGTAGTACTACCGCAGGCGGTAGTGGCTGAATCAATAAAAAGAGACGCGCACCGCCTCCGTTGCTGCTTGCTGTTCTAGAACGATTTGAAGCCATATTTTCAGAGCACTCGTGAGAGCCTTCCCAAGCAGCCCAAAGAACTCCGTCAATGATCTTGAACACAAAAGACCTTGAAGACCGATCCGATCGCATCTACATCGACTTCAAGTTCTTCATTTGAGTGAGTCTTAGTTCTTATCCTGTTTTAGTTTTCAAATTGTAATCTTTATAACTTTTGTTAAGTAGAGGAACTCGCCACACGGCGACTAGGGCCTTGCGGGGACTAGGTGGAAATTCGCCTCGTATTGGCGACTAGGTTTAGGGAGTAGATCTAGGGAGTGCTCGAGGCCTTTCCGGTGAGGGAAGGGCTAGAGCGGCTTGAGGCCTTGTCTAGGGAGAGATAGGCTAAAGCCAACCGGTCTTTAGGAGAAGGGTCGGTATAGAAAATCAAAAGTGTTTTCATTGGTCGCCTCTTTCCAAGCGTTATTGAGGAAAGTTTTGTAACCACATTTATTTCAAGTTAACAGTTAATGAAAACATGTTTGTCTTTTTATCTCTGATTCGTGTTTAATGATTCTCACTGTTCTAACATAAAAGCAACTTTCACTTTCGCTAACGCCAAGCAGCAACTCTACCGCTGGCGGTAGCAGCAAAGCTTTAATTTCTCTAATCAATCCTGAAAATCTTAAAACCCTTATTCACCCCCTCTAAGGGCGCCTACAGATCCAACAAGTGGTATCAGAGCCAGGTTATTCCAATTTGGTCTAAAAACCGGGAATAATGGCGCTCCGTGATCTCGCTTTTCATGAGGGTCAGGGAATAAGTAGACCTCCGTTGTTTACTCGAACTGATTATAATTACTGGAGAAAGCATATGCGTTGTTTTCTGATAAACTTAGATCTAGATGTATGGGCATGTATTAAAACTCCATACACTTCTCCTACATACATTGTTAGAGAAGTAACCATGGAAAAACTTAGGGATAAATGGGACGATGGAGATAAGACTAGGTGTAAGAATAATGCGAAAGCGATGAATGCTCTGTTCTGTGCTCTTGATAGGACTGAATTTAATAGAGTAAGTGCATGTGAAACTGCTTATGATATTTGGAACTTATTAGAAATAACGCATGAAGGTACCTCGTAGATCAAAGATTCAAAACTATTCCAACTGGAATCTGAATTTGAGAGGTTCAGGATGGATCCAAATGAGGACGTCAACGCCATGTACACTTGATTCACCAAGATCGTTAATGCCTCAAAATTCTTGAAAAAACTTTTTCAAATGGCGACTTAGTGAGAAAGCTTCTTCGATCACTCCCACCAAAGTTCAATCCAAAGGTGACGGCGATTTCCAAATCGCATGATCGTAGGCGGCTCCAAATTGAGAGCCTCATTGGGAACCTTAAAACCCATGAGGTAGAACTCAAGATTCAAGAAGAGGAGTACAACAAGGAACCAAAGAAGAAAGCCTTGGCACTAAAGTCAAGAAAAGAAGATGACGACGAGGAAGATGACGAGGAAAGTCTCTTCGTGAAGAACTTCACTAAGTTCATGAAGAATCCGGAATGGAGGAACTCCTTCCGAAAATTTTTCCGAAAGGGCTCCTCATCCAAAAGAGAGAAGAAGGAGAAGTCTAGCAACGAAGACGAAGAGCGGCCACCTCCCGAGTGCTTCCACTGTAGGAAGACCGGGTATATTAGAAGTCAATTCCCAAAATTCTTGAAGGAGCAAAAAGAAAAATGGGTTAAAGGAAAGGAGAAGAAGAAGGTCTTAAAGGCTGCAACATGGGATGACTCTTCCTCCGGGTGCTCAAGTAGTTCAAGCTCAAGCGGTGATGATGAGGCAAACTTGTGCCTTATGGGGAAAAGCAATGAATCAACCGACGAGAGTGCAGTGTCCAATGTGACACTGAGGTAATCCCCTCTAACTATGATGATCTCTATTCTGATTACTTAAGAACTTGCAAATCTTTTGGCAGAAATTTAAAAGATCTTGATCTACTTAAAACTGAAAATAAAATTCTTTTGAAACAAAATAAAAAATTAAGTAAGGAAGTTTTTGCCTTGGGAAAGGAGATGGAGTCTTGCCAAAAGAATGATGATATCTTGGCAAGGACTAGCAAACTTGAAACTGATATTTCTAATGCTCTCTCCAATATCGAATCACTCTCGAAACAAAAGAGAGACTTAGAAAGAAATTTAAAACTCTCCCTTTCTAATGTTGAAAATGAAAAGAAATTTTTTGCAAATAGATGCGAAAATTTAGTTAGTGAAAATTTTGCATTAAAAGCTAAAATCCATGACCTTAACTTAGCCATAGAAAAATTCAGTGTTGGCCAGAAAAGTCTTGATATGATTTTGGCAAACCAAAGGCATGGTAGTGCAAAAACTGGTCTAGGTTTTGTCTCTGCTAGCTACCGCCCGACGGTAACTTCTATCGCTGGCGGTAGTAACAAAACTCATAATTCTTCGAATAATCACAAATCTGAAATTTATTCTGCTGATTCCCCATCCTCCAGCAAGAGTCCACAACAAAAACTGAAAAAGGTCTCAACCCCTTTTGTGTTGAGAAAATAAGAATGCGTTGTTTTTTGACTGCCTTAGATAATGACGTTTGGGGTATGGTAGAAGAATGCTACTCTCCATCAACATTTGTTGTTGAAGAAGTTACTATGGAGAAACCTAAAGATAGATGAGATGATAACGATAAGTAGATGCAAGAATAACGCTAAAGCTATGAATGCTTTATTTTGTGCTTTGGATAGAACAGAATTTAATAGAACTTGTTCTTGTGAAACTGCTTATGATATATGAAATTTATTAGAAATTACTCATGAGGGTACTTCACAGGTCAGGGATTCAAAACGACTCATGATATATGAAATTACTCATGAGAAATTCCTGATGGAGGCGGATGATGATGTAGATTCAATGTACATAAGGTTCACCAAGATCGTCAACGACTCAAAAGTGCTTGGGAAGATGTTCTCTAACGGTGACTTGGTGAGAAAATGTCTTAGGTCTCTCCCTCCAAAGTTCAATCCAAAGGTGACGACCATCTCAGAGTCGCACGATCTAAAAAAGCTTCAAATCGAGAGCCTCATTGGCAATCTCAGACCCATGAGGTTGAACTGAAAATTCAACAACAAGAGTACAACATGGAGCCAAAGAAGAAGGCTTTGACATTGAAATCAAAGAAGGAGGCCAATGTAGAAGATGGTGATGAAGAGGATGAGGATAGCCTATTTGTGAAGAAGTTTAAGAGATTCATGAAGAATCTGAAAAGGAGAAACACCTTTTGGAAATATTTCATCAACAAGGAATCCTCATTGAAGAAAGGAAAAAGTAACGACGATCACAAAGATGAGAGGCCACCATTGGAGTGCTACCATTGCAGAAGGACCAAACACATTCAGAGCCAGTGCCCGAAATATTTGAAATAGCTAAAAGAAAAGAGGCACAAGGACAAGGAGAAAAAGAAGGTAATAAAGGCAGCTACTTGGGATGACTCTTCCTCCGAGGAATCGAGTGGATCATCCTCTAGCAGTGAAGAAGAGGCCAACATGTGCCTCTTGACAAGAAGAAATACACTATTTGATGGTGAATGCAGTGTCCAAAGAGATACTGAGGTACCTCCTCCTACTTTTGATGATTTATATTCTGAGTATTTACATACTTGCAAATATTTTGATAAAAGTTTAAAATATATTGATCTTCTTAAAACTCAAAATAAACTTTTGTTAAAGAAAATAAAAAATTATCTAAGAAGCTCAACTATTAGGGAAAGAGAAGTTAGCTTGCCAAGAGTGCAATCACTCCTTGGCAAGAATGAAAGATCTTGAAGAAGCTCCTTCTAAGTCCCACTCCACTATCGAATTACTTACCAAGGAAAAAAGGGATTTAGAAAAAGTTTTAAAAATTTCTCTTTCTCAAATAGAAGAAGGAAAGAAATCTTGTGTGAATTGGTGCGTTATGTTATCACACGTCTTCTTTATCCTTAAAGCCCAAATTCATGATTTAAACATGACCATTGAAAAATTTGGTGTTGGCCAAAGGTCTCTTGACATGATCTTGGCCAACCAATGTCATGGTACTGCAAAATATGGGCTTGGTTATGTTACTGGGAGCTATCGCCCAGCGGTAACTCTTACCGCCGGCGGTAGTAGTAAATCCAGAAATCGTAATTCTTATAATAAAAAATCATTTAAAAATTTAGATGTAACCTCATCTTCCTGCAAGAGTTTAAACAGAACTCTGAAAAGGGTCTCAACCCCCTTTATTTCATGTGTCAAATGTCATATATTTGGACACACCTCAGACTCATGTAGGAAAAAGAGTCATAGAGTTTTAAATCAAAATTGGGTGCCTAAGGTTTCCAACTATTCTATGGGAGGAACCTCTTGGGTATCCAGATCTTTACTCTCATATCCTTTTTAGGTATGTTGACAGGATAAGGATAAAGAAGACGTGTGATATTTGGACTCAGGATGCTCCAAACACATGACAAGCAACAAAGCAAAGTTCCTTAGCCTTGAGATGAAGAAAGGAGGGATGGTGTCATTCAGAGATAACAGGAAAGGAAGGATCATGGGCATCGACATAGTGGGTGACAAATTGTTTTCAATTTTTAATGTTTTGTTTGTAGAAGGTTTGAAGCACAATTTATTTTCAATTAGTCAATTATGTGATACAGGTTTTAATATATTATTTGAATCTTCTACAAATGTTTGCAAAATATTAAATTATAAAACAAATGAAGTCGTACTCACTGCACCTAGGATGCATAATGTTTATATGATTGCCTTTAAAGATCTTTCAAATTCTTCTTTAAAATGCTTTATTTCTAAAAATGAAGAATTAGAACTTTGGTGTAACACCCAAAAAAACTTCATGTGCTGCGAGCTAGCCGAAATTCGTCCATTTCTATAAAAATTAGTCTAAATTCTTTAGCGCCATTAGTCTAATGGATATAGCAGAATTAGTCTAATGGATATAGCAAAATTAGTCTAATGGATATAGCAGAATTAGTCTAATAGATATAACAGAATTAGTCTAATGGATATAATAGAATTAGTCTAATGGATATAGCAGAATTAGTCTAATGGATATAGCAGAATTAGTCTAATGGATATATCAGAATTAGTCTAATGGATATAGCAGAATTAGTCTAATGGATATAGCAGAATTAGTCTAATGGATATAGCCGAATTAGTCTAATGGATATAGCCGAATTAGTCTAATGGATATAGCCGAATTAGTCTAAGGGATATAGCCGAATTAGTCTAATGGATATAGCTGAATTCGTCTAATGGATATAACCGAATTCGTCTAATGGATATAGCCGAATCTGCCATGACATTCGTTGAATACAGACAGAAAGCTGTATTTTCGCCTGTTTCGATTTTTACGGGTTTTTTACGGAAATTTCTAAGTCCATGTGACTATGATCTTGATGAAAACCAAATCGGACGGCTAGGATTAATTCAAAACCCTTTAAGGAGGCTTGGGAGATAAGTTTTAGATCACTCTTACCTATATGTTCTCTCTCCAAGCCGAGAAAAATTGCGAGCAGCGAGGAAGAAGAAGAAGGTATCTTCCGCCATTGCCGAAGCTTCGGAGCTCCAAATCGCGAGCCGTTTTTAGATCTGGAAAGAGCATCCCGTTGCAGTTCTTTCTATCCGAGTAAAATCTCAGATCTATGGTGCCGAAGAAAGCTCCAAGGGTAATGATCCTTCCTCCCGGTCTTAGGACATGTTTTTGGTCCTCTCATGACTTTTCTATGCTTGCATAAGGCATCCCTTTCACCAAATGGGTTAAGTGTAGGATTTACTTAAGTTCTTCGGAACTTCGGGTTGATTGTGTCCATCCCCGACATATTTGCATGTAGAAATCTGGTAGATGTACGGATTTAGGCATTTTGTGTGAAGCCTATTCGTGGCCGTGAGCCCGAATCAGTGATGCTTGAATTGTGACGTTGCATTTAGGTTAAGCCTAGAATGCGTGCCGGAGAATGACTCCGTGAGATCGACTATCGTATTGCGAGACTTAAGATTAGGCATCTTTTGAGATCCTAACGGAAGCCCCATGCTTTGGTAGTGGCTGAATGCAAACCTTCTCCACAAAGTTCGAAGTAAGTCATCTTGTACCTCCTTCGTTGTTGTGCTAGTGAAGCCTAAGCCCTTGTTTGGCTTAGGTGCGTAGCTTGTTGATCGATGACACCCTTTGTTATTTGTTAGCAAACGGGACGAGGTAAAGCTACACCCGCATCGTGCCGTTAACGCGATGGTTTGAGCGATGGGCATAAGATTGTACCAAACCCGCACCATGTAGATCGGCGAGAGGGGGAAACCCCGGGACGCCGTGTGATCATGGGATAGACCTATTTGGGAGAGTTTTCTCTGATAGGTAAAATGCTCAAGCGTTTGGATGTTGGTTGCAGGTGCTAGTGAGTCGAGCGGAAAGTAGTGGATGATAGTCCTTTGCTGCATTGGCCCTTGAAGGACAACCTCTTTTCTGCTTTTTCATGTATTACCAGCCTGCGTGCTGATGTATGTTTATGGAGTTTTGTGCATTTTGGAATGTAAGGCCTTAATTCCGTAACTCTACATATTATTTCCTTTTCGAGATAGTGGAAAGTTCTAAAAGAAATGTTTAAATCAAATGCTTCCGCTTACGCTTTGATTACTCTCGTGTAGTTATTTTCTGTGTATCACCTTATAATGCCTAGCTAGTGTGAGTTATATGGCGTGGGGTCCCGGCCAGACCTACTGTTATATTATTTATACTGGCAGGGTGTTACAATTTGATATCGGACCTAGCACGTTGATCCGTAGTTTTGCGAATTCGGGACAAATTTCTTTTAAGGGGTGGTGTGCACGGGATGTGCGCTCACCTAAAACGACAAAAAACTAATAAGAATGTCCACTTAAGAAGGGAAAACATACTTGTTTGCGGAACCTGTGCGTTCCATGATTATTGTTAGCTATGTTTTCGGTCACTAAATTGTGCCTTGCACGATTATTGGTGACTAGGAGTGGTGCGGAGCAGTCATGACCCCGTAACACTACTGAAAGTAGTGCGTCGGTCGAGGTGCCAGTGACCACTCCTTCGACTGATATGATCAGATTAGTCGCAGAAGCTGTCTTTGCGATGATCAACACTCAACCTCAAAGGCTTGCACAACCTTCTAAGCTTACTCCGGATGTGGCCCCAGAGGCAGTTGCTGCAGTGGAACCTGCGGTGGAACCGAGGGTGGAGACTCCTCCGCCAGTGGCTGCAGTGGAAACTGTGGTGGAGCCTAGGGTGGAGCGCCGTGTAGATTGCGTAGCTGTTGCGCGAGTGCGTGATCAACAACTGCCTCACTTCCTAAGTTTCCATCCTCCAACCTTTTCGGGGACCGGATCCCCAACGGAGGCTTAGGACTGACTGTCAACAGTTAGAAAAACTCTAAAGGCAACAGCAACAGAAGAAGCTATGATGGTCACCCTAGCCACCTTCCTCCTTAACGGAGAGGCAGATATTTGGTGGGCCGAACATGAAGTGCATAAGTTTGGAGGTAAGGATATTACCGAGATCACTTTGGCGGAGTTCTCAAAGTCATTTCTTCAGAGATATATTCCCTCTGCCCAGCGCATTGCGTTGCTGAACCAGTTCTTGAAGTTAACTCAAGCCGATAACTCGGTGGATGAGTACTTGCACGAGTTCACTAAACTAGGACGCTATGCGGGGTCCTTGGTGGAAGATGAGGAAACGAAGACGAACAAGTTTTATGAAGGTCTTCGAGATGAGTTGAGGCTGCTGCTTGCAGGCCCAATGACTTTTGGTTTCCATGTGATGGTGCAAACTGCCAGATCTCTGGAATCGGACATGAAGAGAGTGCAAGCAAAGGGCGTGGCAAAGAAACCTGAATTTCATGCGCCGTCCTCTTAGTCCAAATCTGAGTTCAGGAGGAACAAAAGGAAGTTCAAGTCTGCGGAGCCAACTCGCTCTAATATATCAGGAGCTACGATATCATATGGTCTTATGCCATGTTTCACTTGCGGGAAGGTGGGGGCATAAGGCACGTGCGTGTCAAAGTGGTCTTCCGAGGCCGGAGAACCGAGTGATGGACTACGCTCGTGCTACAGGTCATGCAGAAAAAGGCAAAGCTGCAGAGTCTTCTGCTTCCCAGCACATTCCGACCCAGCCGAGAGTTTACTCGCTTGGCCAGTAAGAAGCCATACGAAAAATCGATGTCGTCACAGGTACAAATTAGAAGTTAGCTTTTACAGCTATATATAATTTATACTGTTGTGCGACTATATACTTTACTTGTGTGCAATTAGGCTTCGTCCAAATTTTCAACTATCTGGCGAGAGCTCTATTTGATACAGGAGCATCACACACTTTTCTATCTGAGGACTTCGTGGTGTGAAACGGAGTGCCATCTACGTTAGTAGAGGACAGATTGGAAGTAGTGCTACCCAATGGATCTCGTATGAGTGCAGATAGGAAGATTCGTGTGAAGGTGAGGATTGGAAATCAAGACTTCAACTTGGAAGCATCGTTATTACCGTTAGCTGAATTTGACGTAATCTTCGGCATGGACTGGCTCTCGGAGCAGCGAGCATGCATAGATTGCAATTCAAAGGAGATCACTCTGGGAAAGAACACCGGAGACGAAACCACATTCGCGGGCATGCGAGGAGCGAGCAAGACACTGATGTCTGCTCTCCAGGCGGTTAGGGCGGTGATAAAGGGCGCAGAGTTGTTCTTCACTTTGTTGGAGGCTTTGGAGCCAAAGCGCAAGTTATGTGATGTCCCAATTGTAGCGGAGTACGCCGATGTGTTTCCTAACAAACTCCCAGAGGCTCCGCCTCAACGAGAGATTGATTTCTGTATTGAACTGGTGCTAGGTTCCAAGCCTATAGCACGCTCACCGTACCGGATAGCGCCAAAGGAATTGGCAGAGCTGAAGGTTCAGTTACAAGAGCTACTAGAGCAAGACTACGTACGTACAAGTTCATCACCTTGGAGTGCACCGGTCCTCTTTCTGAAAAAGAAGGACGGGAGCTTGCGTCTATGTTTTGATTATCGAGAGCTGAATAAGCTGACCGAGAAGAACCGTTATCTGATTCCGAGAATCGATGACTTATTCGACCAACTGGTTGGTTCGACGGTATACTCTAAGCTAGACTTAAGGTCCAGTTATTATCAGCTTCATATAAGGGATTGTGACATTCCAAAGACAGCGTTCAGTACCCGCTTTGGGCACTATGAGTTCACGGTTATGCCATTCGTTCTGTCTAATGCACCATCGGTATTCATGGACTTAATGAATAGAATGTTCCGAGAGTATTTGGATCGTCTTCATCGATAACATTTTGGTATACTTTCAGTCGGAAGAGGAGCATGCAAAACATCTGCACGCAGTTTTGAGCACCATGAGGAGGAGTCAACTTTATGCCAAGTTCTCCAAGTGCGAATTTTGGCTATCGTCAATAGCATTCCTGGGTCATGTTGTTAGTGGGGATGGAATCGCGTTTGATCCGTCGAAGATAGAAGTGATCCGAGCTTGGCCTGTGTTAAAAAACGTAGTGGAAGTTTGAAGTTTCTTAGGATTTGCCAGCTATTATAGGAGCTTTGTGAAGAACTTCTCGAGGATTGCACTTCCTCTCACTAAACTGACGAGGAAAGATCACAAGTTCGACTGGTCGCCTGAGTGAGCACGAGCTTTTGGGGAGCTGAAGAGCCGTCTGACTATGGCGCCCATTCTATGCTCGCAATGTGGAACGGAGGGCTACGAAATATATAGCGACGCCTCGGGGAATGGCTTGGGTTGCGTCTTAGTGCAATTCGGTAAGGTAATTGCCTATGGCTCCCGTCAATTGAAGGTGCATGAGAGGAAATACCCGGTCCATGATTTGGAGCTAGCGGCCGTGGTATTCGCTCTTAAACTCTAGAGGAACTACTTATATGGCGTGAAGATTGACATCTTTACTGACCAAAAAAGCCTCAAGTACCTGCTAGATCAAAGGGAGTTTAATATGCGACAAAGGAGGTGGATGGAGTTCCTTGGGGACTACACCTTCGACATTCGATACACTCCTAGGAAAGGAAATGTAGTCGTGGACGCGTTGAGTCGTCGAGCTCCTGCACAAGCTAATTGGATTGTGATGCACGATGAGCATCTAATCCACAAGCTAGAAGTCATGGAGATCATTTTTGTCGATAGGAGAGCGTCTCCTTCAGCGTGCTTGAACTGGAAGGAGGTTCAATTTGACCTGGCCGACCGAGTTCGTCAAGCATTGGAGCTGGATATGAGCATGGAGCAATATAAAGCGGAGACTGTTGATGGGTCAAATGCTCACTTCTCCTTCGAAGATGGTCTTATGTGGAAAAATGATAGATTATGCATCCCAAATGTTGGTACATTACGGGCGGAATTGATGTATGAGGCTCATCATACCAAGTACTCAATCCATCCGGGGAGCTCAAAAATGTACATGGATATGAAGAAACTCTTCTGGTGGCTGAGTATGAAGAAAGACATTGCCCTCTACGCGGCCAAGTGCCATACTTGCGCGTTGGTGAAGGCCGAACGTCAAAGACCTGGTGGGTTTCTGAAGTCTTTGCCGATCCTAGAATAGAAGTTCGACGATATTTTGATGGACTTTGTGCACGGATTTCCGAGATCACAAAATGGAATCGACGCCATCTGGGTGATCGTAGATCATTTGACGAAAGTATCGCACTTCATTCCGAACCGGAAGGACGATTATGTGGAAAAGCTAGCAAAGTTATACACGTTGATAACATCGTACGGTTGCACGAGATTCCCTATAACATCGTTAGTGATCATGATGGGCGGTTCACATCAAACGATTGGAGGCTGATTCATCAATTATTGGGTACCAAGCTAAAATTTAGCACGACCTTCCACCGACAAACAGATGGACAGACAGAAAGGACCAATAGGATGATGGAAGACATGCTAAGGATGTGTGCCCTGGACTTCGGAAAGAGATGGGAAGATCATCTCTATATGATTGAGTTTGTCTACAACAACAGCTACCAAACAAGTATAAAGATTGTACCTTTTGAGGCTCTTTATGGTAGAAAATGTCATACACCGTTGGCTTAGGCTGAA
Source organism: Dactylorhiza incarnata (assembly GCA_033032865.1). Lineage (NCBI taxonomy): Eukaryota > Viridiplantae > Streptophyta > Magnoliopsida > Asparagales > Orchidaceae > Dactylorhiza > Dactylorhiza incarnata. Next base: position 1,335,155 of record JAWHQI010000210.1, read on the forward strand.
ATGGGAGACACGAAGTTGTTGAAATGCAAGGACGTGGATGAAGCAAATACATCAATCCGGGCAATACGAGAGAGGTTGCTCATTGCCCATGATAGGTAGGCAAAGTATTACAATGCAAATCACTAGAACGTTGAGTTCGCTGTTGGTGATTGGGTTTACCTAAAGATCAAACCGTTCAAAGGAGTATCGAGGATCTGACGCTTGAAAAAGCTAAGTCCGAGGTACTTAGGACAGTTCAAGATCTTGGAGCGCATTGGTGAAGCTGCCTACCAGCTTGCTCTATCTTCGGAGCTGAGCAGGCTGCATGATGTATTTCATATCTTTGTGTTGCGGAAGGCTGTCAAAGAGCCTAGTCTTGTTGTTGCGGTCAACGAAGTGTCGGTAGATGGTGGGCTAGCGACGAAAGTCAAGCCCATTTGCATTGAAGACACCGAAGTGAAGCAGTTGCGGAACAAATCCATTCAGATGGTAAAGGTTTGTTGGAATAATTGCGGGATAGAGGAACTCTCTTGGGAAAGGGAGCAAACGATGCTTGCGGAGTACCCCGAGCTATTTCTCTCAGGTAATTTATCCTGTAAATTGGCTACTATTGTTTTCGTAATTTCGGGATGAAATTCTTTTAAGGGAGGTGGTGTTGTAACACCCCACAAAACTTCATGTGTTGCGAGCTAGCCGAAATTCGTCCATTTCTATAAAAATTAGTCTAAAGGCTTTAGCGTCATTAGTCTAATGGATATAGCAGAATTAGCCTAATGGATATAGCAGAATTAGTCTAATGGATATAGCAGAATTAGTCTAATGGATATAGCAGAATTAGCCTAATGGATATAGTAGAATTAGTCTAATGGATATAGCAGAATTAGTCTAATGGATATAGTAGAATTAGTCTAATGAATATAGCAGAATTAGTCTTATGGATATAGCCAAATTAGTCTAATGGATATAGCCGAATTAGTCTAATGGATATAGCCGAATTAGTCTAATGGATATAGCCGAATTAGTCTAATGGATATAGCCGAATTAGTCTAATGGATATAGCCGAATTAGTCTAATGGATATAGCCGAATTAGTCTAATGGATATAGCCGAATTAGTCTAATGGATATAGCCGAATTTGCCTAATGGATATAGCTGAATTCGTCTAATGGATATAGTTGAATCTGCCATGACATTCGTTGAATACATACAGAAAGCTGTATTTTCGTCTGTTTCAATTTTTACGGGTTTTTGACGGAAATTTCTAAGTCCGTGTGACTATGATCTTGATGAAAACCAAATCGGACGGCTAGGATTAATTCGAATCCCTTTAAGGAGGCTTGGGAGATAAGTTTTAGATCATTCTTACCTATACATTATCTCTCCAAGCTGAGAAAAACTGCGAGAAGCGAGGAAGAAGAAGAAGGCATCTTCCGCCATTGTCGGAGCTTCGGAGCTCCGAATCACGAGCCGTTTTCAGATCTGGAAAGAGCATCCCGCTGCAGTTCTTTCTATCCGAGTGAAATCTTATATCTATGGCACCAAAGAAAGCTCCAAGGGTAACGATCCTTCCACCCGGTCTTAGGACGTGTTTTTGGTCCTCTCATGACTTTTCTATGCTTGCATAAGGCATCCCTTTTACCAAATGGGTGAAGTGTAGGATTTCCTTAAGTTCTTCGAAACTCTGGGTCGATTGTGTCCGTCCCCGACATATTTGCATGTAGAAATCCAGTAGACGTACGGATCTAGGCATTTTGTGTGAAGCCTATTCGCGGCCGTGAGCCCGGATCGGTGATGCTTGAATTGTGACGTTGCATTTAGGTTAAACCTAGAATGCGTGCCAGAGAATGACTCTGTGAGATCGACTATCGTATTGCGGGACTTAAGATTAGGCATCTTTTGAGATCCTAACGGAAGCCCCATGCTTTGGTAGTGGTTGAATGCAAACCTTCTCCACGAAGTTCAAAGCAAGTCATCTTGTACCTCCTTCATTGTTGTGCTAGTGAAGCCTAAGCCCTTGTTTGGCTTAGGTGCATAGCTTGTTGATCGATGACACCCTTTGGTGTTTGTTAGCAAACAGGCCGAGGTAAAGCTACACCCGCATTGTGCCGTTAACGCGATGGTTTGAGCGACGAGCATAGGCTTGTACTGAACCCGCACCATGCAGATCGACGAGAGGGGGAAACCCCGGGATGTCGTGTGATCATGGGATAGAACTGTTTGGGAGAGTTTTCTCCGATAGGTAAAATGCTCAAGCGATTACTAAGCTCTTTAGCTTAGCCTATTACGTGCGGTCGTGAGTACCCATGGTTGTGATTTCTGGATTGATGTTATGTTAGCCTCATGCATTGCTTAGGCTGTTGTGGGGAACCTTCGAGTGAACCCAACTAACATCATGTGCATACCTAGGTTCAACTTTATTTGATGCTACACCTAGAAGATTGATTGTGCTTGAAACCTCACCCTGTGTAGTGTAGTTGCACTTTCTTTTGATTTCATATTGCATGTACGGCTTGCTTGCAGGTTAGCGGTGACTCGCCCCTGAGCCGGATAGATGGCCCGAGGGGTGGGGTCGTTATGCAGTTTGTGGTTAGCTCATAACTGAACCTCATTTACCTCTTATTGGATGTTGGTTGCAGGTGCTGGCGAGCTGAGCGTAAAGTAGTGGATGGTAGTCCTTCGCTGCATTGGCCCTTGAAGGCCAACCTTTTTTCTGCTTTTTCATGTATTACCGGCCTGCGTGCCGATGTATGTTTATGGAGTTTTGTGCATTTTGGAATGTAAGGCCTTAAGGCCGTAACTCTACATATTATTTCCTTCCCGAGATAGTGGACAGTTCTAAAAGAAATGTTTAAATCAAATGCTTCCGCTTACGCTTTGAGTACTCTCGTGTAGTTATTTTCTGTGTATCACCTTATAATGCCTAGCTAGTGTGTTTTATATGGCGTGGGGTCCCGGCCGGACCTACTGATATATTATTTATACTGGCAGGGTGTTGCATTTGGCATAGACGCCTTGCTCACTCTAGCACCAATCTTATTTTGAAAATATCAAAAGATAAATTAATTAAGGGATTACCTATGCTTAATGGAAATTTATCTTCTCTTTGCATGCCTTGCCAAAAAGGAAAATTTTCAAAATTTTCTTTTAAAAGAAAAAAATGTAATTTCTACTTCTAGACAACTTCAATTAATTCACATGGATTTATTTGGACCGATTAGCACCTCTAGGGTAAAAAATACACTTTTGTATTAATTGATGATTATTCTAGATTTTGTTGGACTATATTTTTATCTTCCAAATTTGATGCATTTTGAAAGTGCACATTATGCATCTGAAAATCCTCTAGAGGGGGGAGGGGGGGGGGGGTTAATAGAGATTTAAATTTATTTCTATCCTAACTGTGAAAATACAATAAACCTAAGTATTATGCTTCATAAGATATTTCTCAGAATAAAGTTATTGCAGTTTAAGTAATAAAATAAAAAACAGAAACTGAAATCTAGTCTATGAGGGACAGCACAGAAAATTAGCAACCAGAAGACACACATAATTTTTTATAGAGGTTCCCAAAAATATGGGTACTCCCCTCTTCTACCACATGGTAAGGATGCACCACAGTGCCTGAGTCTTTTGGTAAGGAGACTCTTAGAACCACTGATCTTTTGACAAGGAGATCATGAACCACCAGATCTTTTGATAAGGAGATCTTGAACCACTAGGTCTTTTGGTAAGGAGTTCTTGAACCACTGAATCCTTTGAAGAGGGATTAATAAAACTCTTTTACAGAATGAGAAAGAATGAGAAGGCAGAAAGTTGTAGGAATTCTATTCTCAGAATTCTTGAGAAGACTATATGAAGAACAACCTATTAGTTGTTTCAAAGGATTTACTCTTGCTTAACCCCTGCTTTAGATAGTGATGAATTAAGGTGCTTTGTATGTCAGATCCTTTCTGCTTCTGCTGATTGAGATCTGGCTGCTAAGAGATTGTGATGAAGTGCAGCTTTCAGATCCTCTGTTCTATTAGATGAAGAACATCAGAGCTTTCTTTTCTTTTCTCTTTTCTGTGTTAGGGTTCCTGAGAGAGGGAGAAGAAGAGGAAGCCCTAGCAAGAAGGAAGATGACTTATTGTGATTAATGCTCTATCTGTTTCTGTCTTCTCTTCTCCTTTTATTCACTCTATTCGATTTCAAAAAATTTTCCCTTTCTGGTATGCCCTGAAAAGGTAATCTGCTAATGACATTCTCTTTCTTTCCTCTTTAATTCTCGGCCTGTCCACCTACAAGGAACATAGTTCCAAGAAACCTTCTTGTCTCCTTCTTTAATGCTCCTTTCTATTTCAGGTTTATATTAAGCCGTTGGGGAACGGTCTTGAAGGATGTGGGCCATGAAAGAAGGATCAGAGAGAAAGCTGAAAAGATATACTTTTAGATACAGTATTCGACGTAGCATCGAATTCATTTCTTCTCTTATCGACGCAACTTTGAGTCCTTGTAGAAGCAGCTTCGATTTTTTCTCTGCTCTGATTGAAATCTGCTAGTCAATGTCACGTCAACATCTTATCAACGCATCCGCCGAGTTGATCTGCCTAGTTCTAAACTTCATCTTCTGCGTCGAGATGAAGTCGATGTTGCGTCGACTTTAGATGGCTTCGACCGATAACCTCTTCTGCGTCGAGTTGAAGTAGAAGCTGCATCGACTTCTCCAGTTACTCCGACAAGTCCCTGACCTCTACGTCAATATCTATTCGATGTAACATCAACTTGAGTTACTTCGACAGAAGGGTTGAACCACTTGGATTTCTAGTCAGAGCAGCATCGATATGGACTCGATGTTACGTCAAATTCTATTCGACGTAAATGTTAACTTAGCCCAATTTTGCTTCCCTTGATTTGGTCCTGACACCCTATGTTGAGTATGACATCCTAAGACATCTAATGACCAGATTACCCTCACTGTACAATAGGTAATTCAAACATTGTAGATAAAATCACTTTCATATAATTTGTTAAGTTAAATCACAGGGTTTTCCCAACAATCTCCCCTATTTATCTTAACAAATTTTACAGATTTGAGTAAAGTGATTATATACATTTTTTTGCATAATCAAACATACATGCAAGATAACATAGACACAGAGAGGAAACAACTGAAATTATAGACATCAGATTTCCATATCAAGAAATTGTGTAGCATTGTTTTTCCCACCAAATGTAATTCCACAAAAACCAATAATTCATCTGATACCTGAAGTTCAGAAATCCTTCTCAGGATTTCTTCTCTTCCTGGAGAAGACTTTTGGAGTTGTATACCTCTTGGCCATTCTCAATGGTGCATCTTCATCATCTTCAGGATCTTCAGCATTAGTTTTATCCTTAGGAAGCTCCCCCCTGTGCTTATGCATTCTGCTCAGCCTCCTGGGCAGCTTCCTGTGCAATCAGAGCTACTTCTTCCAATGAATCTTTATCTTGAATCTCATCCTGAGCTACAGCTATGCTTACAGCTGCCATTTCTGCATCTAGGTCTCTTTGGACATCTGGGGTAGGCTTCCCCTGCTTTGGTGCATCAGTTTGCTCAATATTCATCCTTTCTTGGGGCTCCCCTTCATCTGTTAGAAACTGCATGACATCAACCATATCTTTGTCACTTATCTCCCCCTGAACTGTTGCATCTATTTCTTTATCATCTAATATTTTTGGAGCAAGCTCCCCCTGATCTGCAGGCTTTCCCTGGACATCATCATCCAATTTTTCTGAGTGCTCCCCCTGAGCCCCCTGAGACTGTGCACCCTGGAAGGTAGTCACTTTGTCAGAAGCAGGCTCAATATTAGCATTACCCTAATCTTGTCCATTCATAACATAAGGAGGTATTTCTTCCTATAATATGTTCTCCCCCTTCTTGACCTTGCTGGCCAGGGAGGTTAAGAATTCCCTTGAAACCATAGAGGAAGGTATAAAATCTTTGAGGCTCTGAAAGGAACTTTGAAATCTTAATAACTCACCCTCCATCTGTGAGTATTTTATATCAAACTTTCTAGCCTGAGAGGCCACTTGATCTACAAATGTGGAGGAGGCAATGTCCACAGCCTTGGAAATGATCTGCTCAAGATCAATTGTGGGTGGATGAGATGTAGATGGAGGAGGTGATGGAGGGAGCTCTTCTTGAATAGGGGTGAGAGGATGATAAACATCAGGATAGTAAAATGATGGTGGTGGAGGTAGAGCTGATGGATGGCTTAGAATTTGGATGGATGGTGGTAGATGGGTTTGCAGAGGAGATGGCTCAGCTGATGAAGTGGATTGGAACTGCTGCTGCTGTTGTTGTTGTTGTTACTGTAGTTGTTGTTGCTGTTGTTGTTGTTGTTGCTGTTGAGATGAGGTGTCTTCCTGAGTGTAATCCCTTTCTGAGACTAGCGGAGGAGGAGATGGAGGAGGAGAAATTTGAGCTTGACCAGGCTTTGAGATTTGCCTGGTCCATTTGGAAAAGATTCCAATTGTAATCCTTTTTCCAGGAGGAATGGGCACTCCTTTTGACTTGCAGATATCTGGATAGTGTTTGAAGAGCACTTGGCTCATTATTCTCATATATGCATTCTCCTTGTGGGAGTACTTATGCACAATCATCTTTAATAGGCATTGATACATAAAATTTAGGATATAAAATTTCTCCAAATTCTATGAACTATAGGCAAGAGCACCTATCATTCATAGTATAGGATATTTAGAAATAAATATCAAGTGTCGTATTCCACAGGGTTGTTGAGTACTTCTACTCACGCAAATTATAATTAGTTTATCGAAAAAATAGTAAAAAGGTTTTATAAAAGAAATAATAAAAGAAATGAAACATTTGATCGAGAATTCTTCTTAAGTAAAATATTTCGTAAACATCATAAATTGAATTGGACAAACTTGACCGTGGAGGTTCCCAAAATATGATAGAGACTCTCTCGAGAGAACTACCACCTAACCTTAGGTTGATCGATTAAGACCCCTCGACCAGTCGAAACCCCTAAGCTTGCTTTATGCGGTGAGCCCCACTATTGGATTTGACTCCAATCCAGAAGATTTGCGTCACACTCTTTCGAGGAATGCATATAACTCTTTTTACCGATGAGCGATCTACCCGTATTTACGGATCTCTCGATACACTAAAATATGAATCAAACTTGATTATCATACCCTATAAATATGAAACCAATAATTGCAAAATCAAGGGTAAATCTTAGTTTTCCAAAACTAAACTTTGAATAAGAGATTACGAAATATAAAAGCTTAAGAATTCATCCGATCAAATGCTATGAAAATTAGCTAAACATAATTGAGAAGAAAAACATTTTTATTTTTATGTAAAGAAAAGTACAATTACAAGTAAAGTAAATCTAAGCTAGGAATTAAAAAGACAAGACATAAAATAAAGTTACACTAAGAAAAATGCAGAAAAACTATACTAGAAATGACCCAATCGATGCAAGGACTGGATTCCCATCACTTTGGCAGCAGCTGGCTTTTATAGGAAGAAAATTGGTGAGTCACGCCCTTGGTCACTCCCGCGACCAAGGGCGTGTAAGCTGCGTAACTGCGTCATCAAAGCCCGGGAATGTTGGGGGAGAGAAACCGCCAAAATTGATATTCTGGACGGGTCACGGCCTAGGTCACGCCCGTGACCTAGGGCGTGTCTTGACCGAGTTAGGAAACGGCGGGAAACAGCGCGATCTGGAGTTAATCTGCAGTTGCGGGAGAGGTCACGCCCCTTGGTCACGCCCGTGACCAAGGGCGTGTAAGCTGGAACGGCTCGGCGGCGGAAACTGCTTGTATTGAATGCTTGCTGGGCGAGTCACGCCCGTGACCTGAAGGTCACGCCCCAGGTCACGCCCGTGACCTGGGGCGTGTAATCATAAACCGACGTGGCAATGTCATTCGGGAGCTGAAGGCGGAGCACGGCCGTGACCATGGTCACGCCCCCAGGCACTCCCGTGACCTAGGGCGTGTACTTAGGATTTTTGCAGATTTGTTCTGGAATTTCCCCTGAACACGGCTGTGGGCTTAAATTTGCTATTAGCAGCCCCAGATTACCTGAAAACACAAAATAAAGCGAATTAGATATATATTAAACTAAAATTATATAAAAACTAATTAATTACTACTAAAATATTATATAAAAATAACTATAAATAATGCACTATCAAATACCCCCATACTTAAGCTTTTGCTATTCCAGAGCAAAACCAATTCATAAGTATGAGAAAAAAATTTTTGTGACATTTCAAAAAAAAAAGAATTTACTCTTAATTATGCATTTAAAATTATACATGACTCATACATAAATGAGTTTTGAAATAAAATTTAGATTCATAAGAAATAAATCATGATTCATAAGTTGACATGCGTAGAATAAAAATTAGTTTCAGAAATTGTCTAATTAAATTTTCATAAACAAAATTGTATTGAATTAAGCAAAAAAATCTAAGATTAGAATTATAGAAACTTTTATTATCATTCGAAACTTTAAGGAAAACCTAAAATATTAACTAAGCTCTCTCATAAATATCTTGAATATGAAATGATATTGGTTAAGTTTGGGTAAAATTGGCATAGAAGAGATTTTAAATTGGGAAATGATGAATTTTATCCTCTCATTTTCATTTTTTTAGATACTCTTCTTTTTTAATATCCCAAATGTATATGTTTAGGGGTGATGAATTTTATCCTCTCAACTCCATGCCATATAATCTTTTACTAATTTGGGTGCATATGTTTAGAAATGATGAATTTTATCCTCTCATTCCATGACATATGATCTTTTATATTTTTTTTTATTTGCCAATCAAAAGGGTAAAGTAAAAGGAGGGGCTAGGGTTTAAAGGCTATAAAATTTTCAAGATAACTATTTTGAGAGCATAGAAAATAAATTAAGAAATCTTTAAGAATCTATGAGTTAAAGTTAATATAATAAAAATTTAAAGATCTTAAGCACAATTGCTACAAAATTAATTCATGATATTTTAAGGAGAGAAAACAAAACTAAGAAATATTCTAATCAAATCAAAAATAATGAAAAATTCTTTAAATCAAATTTATCTAAAAATTAAATCTAACAAATTATGAAGAGACACATAAAATAGAAAACACATAAAAAGAAAACTTTGTTTTTTTTTAAAAGTCATATAAATAAAAGCTCATAATTAAAATTGGTTGGACTCAAATAAAAAGTAAGGAAGCATCTAATAATACAAAATTTATAAATCAATTTTGTTTTATTTTATATTTTTATATTTGCTTGAACAAGAAAAATAAAACAGAAATAATTTTTTTTGTTCTTGGACTTCCCAAGGGCTACCCAATGACGGGCTCGCAAGGTACTAGGCGGTTTTGTGGGATGAAAGCCCAACACGACCCTTTCGCAAGAAATAATTTTTAATTGTTTTTAATTTTTTTTTGTAATTTCCATATTTTAAAAACACAATTGAAAAAGAAGATAAAAGAAGATTTTTTTTATGATTTTTAAATATTTTTGAATTTTTTTTTGTATTAAAAGTGTTTTTCTAAATTTTTATAATTTTTTTGAAAAAAATAAACATTAGAGAACACCCCCCCATACTTAAAAATAAACATTGTCCTAATGTTTAAAGAGGGAAAAACTTGAAAAGAAAAAGGTAGATAAAGAAAAGAAAAATTACAAAAAGGATAAGCAAGGGGTGCCTCCCAAGAGCGCTTTCTTTTTCCCGTCTTTAAGCTAGACGGTTATTGTTAGGAAAAAGGAAAATAAAATAAAAAATGCACAGGCAACTCCCTTAATTCACGCTCAGGTGAGCATGCCAAAGTCGGTCGCCCGGCTACTCCTCCGTTATAGTCCTGATTCTTTCATTGTCCGTTAGCTTCAAATTGTGAATCCAAATTACCTATACATACCTTAGGTAATTTGGATTGTTGGAGATGAGCGGCAAATGGATCTGTGAAAACGTTTGGTTGCAATGACTCATCCTCTACATGAAAATTGTTAGTATCAAAAGAATCAAAATTTAGCGAGTCAGAAAATTTTTCGCAAGGAGGAGGTGCTTGCGAAAACACATGATTAAGCTCCGGATGTTTTCTTTCAAGAATAAAATTATGATCAGAAAAATCAATACCAAGGGGAGTAAATTTATGGGCGGCAAAACTTTCATGAATTTTGATTCCAAAATATTTATGTGGTGGGTTTAAAAATTCATGAGAAAGCGGACTAGAGTCGGGCGAAGTAGAAGATGAAACATGTTCTTCTTCTATTTCGCTCGGCGCACCCATTATTTTAATAAATTCTTGGTATAAAATAAAATTTTCTTCTTGGGAATAACTATTCAAATTTTGAATAGGAAGATTCGGAGAATCACCAAGAGAAGAAAATTGATCAAAAGAATTTTGCGGATAAAAAGTGGTGGAATATAAATTTTGATCAAAAGAAATTTCTTCATTGCACCGTAAACTATCCGGGTGATCTTGCCACCACGAATAATTATTATCGGAGCAAGAAGGAATTTCAGAAGAATTATAATTTTGAGAGAAATTATTTTGATCAAAAATATTTTGAGAATAAAAATATGAATAACATTCCTCGCTAGAATGATTTGCACCACAAAAATAACAAATAAGTTGGCACTTTCGTGCGGCTTCCAAAAGGTCTACCTTATGTTGAAGCTCGGCAACTTTTGCGGCCAACTGCGATAACATCATTTTTTTTGAAAAAGAAAATTACACAACCGTCACTTAATATAAAGGAATTTTAAAAGAAAAAGGAAAAAGAGAAATGGGGGCGGAGAAAGAGAATGATAAAAGTAATACAATTCACGCTTTCAAAATATCAACAAAAATTTCCCTGGCAACGGCGCCAAAAACTTGATACGTAAAATTTAGGATATAAAATTTCTCCAAATTCTACGAACTATAGGCAAGAGCACCTATCATTCATAGTATAGAATATTTAGAAATAAATATCAAGTGTCGTATTCCACGGGGTTGTTGAGTACTTCTACTCACGCAAATTATAATTATTTTATCGGAAAAATAGTAAAAAGGTTTTATAAAAGAAATAATAAAAGAAATGAAACATTTGATCGAGAATTCTTCTTAAGTAAAATATTTCGTAAACATCATAAATTGATTTGGACAAACTTGACCGTGGAGGTTCCCAAAATATGATAGAGCCTCTCTCGAGAGAACTACCACCTAACCTTAGGTTGATCGATTAAGACCCCTCAGCCAGTCGAAACCCCTAAGCTTGCTTTATGCGGTGAGCCCCACTATTGGATTTGACTCCAATCCGGAAGATTTGCGTCACCCTCTCTCGAGGAATGCATACAACTCTTTTTACCGATGAGCGATCTACCTGTATTTACGGATCTCTCAATACACTAAAATACGAATCAAACTTGATTATCATACCCTAGAAATATGAAATCAATAATTGCAAAATCAATGGTAAATCTTAGTTTTCCAAAACTAAACTTTAAATAAGAGATTACGAAATATAAAAGCTTAAGAGTTCATCCGATCAAATGCTATGAAAATTAGCTAAACATAATTGAGAAGAAAAACATTTTTATTTGTATGTAAAGAAAAGTACAATTGCAAGTAAAGTAAATCTAAGCTAGGAATTAAAAAGACAAGACATAAAATGAAGTTACACTAAGAAAAATGCAGAAAACTATACTAGAAACGACCCAATCAAAGCAAGGACTGGATTCCCATCACTTTGGCAGCAGATGACTTTTATAGGAAGAAAATTGGTTAGTCACGCCCTTGGTCACGCCCGTGACCAAGGGCGTGTAAGCTGCGTAACTGCGTCATGAAAGCCCGGGAACGTTGGGGGAGAGAAACCGCCAAAAATGATCTTCTGGACGGGTCACGGCCTAGGTCACGCCCGTGACCTAGGGCGTGTTTTGACCGAGTAAGGAAATGGCGGGAAACGACGCGATCTGGAGTTAATCTGGCAGTTGTGGGAGAGGTCACGCCCCTTGGTCACGCCCGTGACCATGGGCGTGTAAGCTGGAACGGCTCGGCGGCGGAAACTGCTTGTATTGAATGCTTGCTGGGCGAGTCACGCCCGTGACCTGAAGGTCACGCCCCAGGTCACGCCCGTGACCTGGGGCGTGTAATCATAAACCGACGTGGCAATGTTATCCGAGAGCTAAAGGCGGAGCACGACCGTGACCATGGTCACGCCCCCAGGTCACGCCCGTGACCTAGGGCGTGTACTTAGGATTTTTGCAGATTTGTTCTGGAATTTCCCCTGAACACGGCGGTGAGCTTGAATTTGCTATTAGCAGCCCCAGATTACCTGAAAACACAAAATAAAGTGAATTAAATATATATTAAACTAAAATTATATAAAAATTAATTAATTACTACTAAAATATTTTATAAAAATAACTATAAATAATGCACTATCAGGCATCTTCCCCAATGGATCTTCTTCTTCAGAACAAGAGATCCCATAATTTGCAGCTGTTGCTTTGGAACAACATCATGTGCAAAAATCTTACACAACAATACCTTTCCTACTATATCTGTCAGGAATCTGCATTCTTCTCCAAGATCCATTTTCTTCAGATTGATAGGCTTGCCCTTCTTAAACTTCATCAGTTCCAGGGACCTCTTAATCTTTACCCCTGTTAGTTCATCTGACTCATCCCCTATCTGAAGATCATATGTTTGGTTTAGCAATTCCTCTGTTATCAATACATCTGTGTCATATATTTTCCCTTTGAGGGAACCATCCTCTCCTCTCTGAACACTGTCTTTAAATTCAGTCAGTTCGATATCCAGGATTTTGCATCTTGTGGAGATAAGCTTAGTCAGACCAGCCTCTTGAAACAAGCCAAGAATGGCTTTGAAACTTTCTGCCGCTGCACTGAAGGAGTCCACATCCACATCAAACCCTGAGTTGACTTTGGGAGGAGCCATCTGTTTAGATTTACCTGCAAAGTCAAAGGGAGAGAGAGAGAGAGAGAGAGAGAGAGAGAGAGAGAGAGGTGCACGGGAAAGTTGGAGAACAGGAGAGCAAGAGAGCAAGAGGAAGAGAATTCGAAATTGTAAATGTTTCGACGCAGTAATTGTTTAAAAGTAGATGAATTGCCGCTACCTAGGGTTTAGGTCGATGCACCGTCGATAACACTTATTATTTGGCGCGCGAAGCTGTGTCGAGATTGCTTCTAGAAGCAATTCTGTGCGCGCTGATATATCGATGTTGCGTCGACTAGTACTCAACGTAGCTTCGAGACTATTTAGGAATTCTAAGTCGGCGTAGTCCAGTCGACGTTACATAGATTTCCAATCGACGTACCTTCGAATTTAATCAGCGTTTAATAAGTCGACGTATGCGCCGATATGAACTTGACACTGCGTCGATAAGAAATCATCGTTTCGTCGATTTCTATTTGAATTACCTTCTCTGCGTGCTTCTTGACGCTGGTGTCGAGTAGAAATCGATGGTATGTCGACTTCTATTCGATACAACTCTGAATGAACAGATTTGTTTTCCTTGAAAATTCTTGCTGTTTTTCTCAGCAATTTTATTTATTGAAAATAGATTATAATATTGATTTTATAATCTGTTAGGAAACATTAAGGTAGAAATTACTCCCTTAAATGGAGTTTGTCCCTTATGCTTGTCCTGTATCTCCCTTACCACTCCATTTTCTCTTGAGTGGGACCCTACCTAATTCTGCACAAATAATTCAAACATTAGATGGAACCTAGGTTACCTTGGGCCCTTTGCTTTTACCATTGTAGGGTTCAATGAAAGAATAGAAAAGTCTTTCATGATACCCTTTAGGAAGATAAGGATTGATTTTCCTAAACCCATTGTTTTGATATTTGAAATGGGTATAAAATGTATCTAGATATAATAAATCTGAGGAGTGTTTTATTATCCTAGGTCTTGACTTACCCTTTTGGTTATTGTTATTTAATTTCCCCATATTGTTCTTACCAGAGGGTTTTACTTTATTAGTTTTACCTACCCTATCTGAATGGTTGTGATCTTCACCCTTAAATGGAGCACTCTTCTCACTGGTAGATAATTACTAGGTCTAACAAAGGGCACTGGATTTTTCCAGGCAGGCTTCCTAGGTTGTTTTGTGCTGGTGGAGGGCTCTGCCCCTAATCCTAGGTGATTAAATCTTATAGAGAGATTTTCAGTGATGTCTTTGAGCTTCTAAATCCTCCCATTGAGTGAGTCCTCAAAGGCCTTTGCCTTTGCTAGCTCTTCTTTTAATTGTATATTCTCTTTCCTAAGTTCAATTAGTTCTAACTCTTTATTATTGATTTCATTTGTTAGATTCTGATTTCTTAGGTAGATTTCATCTTTCTTAAGGTTTTCAAGTTCAGTCCTAGCTGTGTCTAATTCTTTTTCTACCCTAAGATGTTCAATGCAGAAATCTTTAAAACAAGTTTTAAAATAATCAGAAGTAAAGTCAAATTCATCAAAAACTGATACCTGATCATCTTCATCATCTGATGCCATTCCAAGAGCCATCATGCAGGCTGCTACTAAATCTTCTTCATCATCACTCTCAGATGATGATGAGCTCTCTTCCACTTCTGAATCACTCCAGGTTTCAGCAATGAAACCCTTTGCTTTCTTCTTGTCCTTCCCTCTAAAGGACTTCTTCTTCTTCTTCTCCTCTTTTGATAAGGAGATCTTGAGCCATATATCTTTTGATAAGGAGATCTTGAACCACAGATCTTTTGATAATGAGATCTTGAACCACTGAATCCTTTGAAAGAGGAATTCTAAGAACTCTTTTACAATTGAGAATGAGAAGGAGAAAGAAGAAGGAGGAGGAAGAAGAATTCTATTCTCAGAATTCTTTTGAATCCCGTCTCAAGATCAGCTTCTATATTCTTTCACTGGATCTGCTGATGATGAACTCCTGCTTATGATTGTGATGATTTGCAGGAGCTATGATTGTCAGATCCTTTCTCTTCCTTCTGATTGAAATCTGGCTGCTATGTGATATTGATGAAGAGCAACCTTTAGTTGTTCTGTTTTAAGGGAGAGAGACCAGTTCTTGTTTTTCACTGTATTTTTCTCTACTAGAGTTCTTGTTTTGCACTGAAGGAGTCCTCTTTTAATTCTTCTTTCTATTTTAGGCAATAAATAAGCCATTGGAGAACGATCTTCAGTGCTGTGGGCCATGAGAGAGAGAGAGAGAGCTTCAAAATGACAGCTGAAAAGGTTTCCTTTTCAGACTGTATTCGACATTACGTTGACTTCTCCTTCTCTCTTGTCGACGAGCCTTCGAGTTCTTGTAAGAGCAGCTTCAAATTCCTTCTTGCTCTGATTAAACTATGCAGTCAACATTACGTCGATTACTTGTCGACGTATCCGTCGAGTTGAAGAGTTGAGTTTGAACTTCACCGTTCTGCGTCGATATGTAGTCGAAGTTGCGTTAACTTCAGATGGCTTTGACATAACCATCTCATCAATGTCAATAGCTATTCGACGTAGCGTCGATAGCTATTCGATGTAGCGTCGACTTTATCTACTTCGACAGAAGGTTGAGTTGCTTGAACTGCTAGTCTAAGTAGCGTCGACATCCATTCGATGCTGGGTTGATTTCTATTTGACGCAAAAGATAACTTAAACCAAATACTGCTTGTCTTGAACTTGTCTTGTCACCCTAAGTTGAGAGAGATATCCTAAGACATCTAATGACCACATTACCCTCACTATACAATGAGTAATTCAACCTAAGAGATAAAATCACTTTTTAGATAATTTGTTAAGTTAAATCAAAGGAGTTTTTCCCAACAGAATATTCCAGACCATGACGAGCAGAGAAAAGATGAGCCTGATGAAGAGTATTTTAGGGGTCTCTACGTAGTCTTCTCCATTGAAGGATTCCATTGCCAAGAGAAGTTCTCGGGCGATTAATACTTCAAAACTGCAGATGAATGGAAGTTCTAAAAAGGTGAATCCAACTGTATCTGCTAAGAAACCGTCAAGACCAAAAAAATAACTGAAGTTATTGAGAAATCCGAGCCCTTGGGAGCGGTCGAGGTGGTAACGCCATTCATATATCCGATCATTGATATTGCTGGCGCTCCTACTGAATTTCTTACTATGTAGCTGGACGATACTGAAATAACTTTTGATATATCCCAGTCTGGCATCGATATTGGGTTGATTGTCGATCTGAATATGCTGAGTTCTTCTATTGGTCAAGAGGGTGGTGATCTGCAAGATTTCCTTCCTGTGGACAATTTTCGCGTCGACCCTGTCACACTTGGCATGAAGAAAATTATGACCTCCACTAATCGGCTAAGACAAAACTC
Source organism: Dactylorhiza incarnata (assembly GCA_033032865.1). Taxonomy (NCBI): domain Eukaryota; kingdom Viridiplantae; phylum Streptophyta; class Magnoliopsida; order Asparagales; family Orchidaceae; genus Dactylorhiza; species Dactylorhiza incarnata. The sequence continues at coordinate 1,351,444 of JAWHQI010000210.1, forward strand.
GGCGTTCAGTTAGATCTTGACGATGCGATTAGAAAACGCCATCGATCAAATTTTGAGCCGTTAGAGAAGAACAACAGTATAGTAATCAAGAAGAGAAAGTTGACAAAGGAAGATAAGAGCGAGTGAAAGAGGAAAGATAAGAAGAAGTTTTTAACCATTGAGACCAGAGCGATTAACCACGATGCCGGTGATGGAGAAGAGAGAAAGTGAGAAGAATGATGAGGGAGAAGGAGAGAAGAATGATGAAGGAGAAGGAGTTGAAGAGACCGTAGAGGAAAAGGATGATGTGGAGTAAAGGAAGGAAAAGGAAAGCGTTGAAATTGAAGACCAAGAGGATGCTGATGAAGGAGAACCTACAGTTAGTGACATGGACAATGAAGAGGCCGAATAGTCAGAAAGTGATAGCAAGTATGTTGGTTTTGAGTCTAGCTCGAGCTCTTCCTCTAGTTCCTGCTCTGGTTGTTCGTATTCCTCTGATAGCTCCTCTGCAAAATCTGTTAGTATTTCCAAGGTGATCTCAAAGCAATCAATTAGTTAGTTTCACTGCCAACACAATATAAGACTATAGGGTCGCACATAAGAGTGTGAAGAAGTTGGAGGAGGGATTGTGTTGGACTTACTCATATTGTATATGAGTGAAGGACCAATCCTATGATTCATTGGAGTTAGCCCGAGTCGGCTAAATGTTCCACAGATATTATGAATATTGTATGGAGCATGTTGGCATGTGTTTAAGATGACATTGCTTGTATTGTCGAGATTATCAAAATGATATTATGAATATCGTCGAATGATCACGATGATATGACCGACTATCACCTATGATGTATCGACGAGTGCTGAGGGATATCGTCTTGACTGCCAAAATGATATTTTAGGCATCAAGATGGTATCATTGAGATTGTCTCGACGATTCAAGTCATCATGATGATATCGTCGAGATCGTCTCAACGATATAGGTCATCAAGACTATATCTTCTTGACTGTCAAGATGATATAGGTCATCATGACGATATCATCGAGATCGTCTCGACGAGATTCAGTGATCACGACGATACACATCGAATAATCCTATTAATGAGTAGAGTCTACAGATATCCAATTTTTTGCCCCTGGGTATAAATGGGGAACTGATTAGGTTTTCCCAAAAAAGGCTCTTTATCTGAGATAGAGGCGGAACTATTCTGCAAGGGTTTTCTGCGAGATCCAGTCCGCCGTCACCACCTCTCCCTTTGTCAGATCTAGCAATCTATGGGAGACACTGAGGGCACTTCTTCTCCGACCGAGATCATGTTCGACAAGAGGCTTGGGGTTCTCTTTCGCTCGTGTGGACTGATATAGAGGCACATATACACTTTCTGTGCTTGGAACTCAGCCACACGGTTTTAGATCTGCTTTTGGAGCATCTTGGTTGAGTGTTGACTCAATCCTTTTCAGGTATATTGCATTGTGTTGCTCTTTTATTTCTAGATTCATGAAATCGCAAGATCCTGTAACAGTTTCGGGTTGTTCTTGTTTCTTTATTCTGCTGCACGCATGTGATGTGCTGTTTATAGAAAACCCAATAGTGGTATCAGAGATAAGTTAGCGAGACCACCGTCAAGGGCGCTGCCCCTTGGACCCTGTTAGGGGCTCTACCATAAGACCCCGCCAGGGGAGCAACCCCTTGGAACCCCTCTAGGAATGCATGTGATTGCGTTGTGATTTTTATGTTTCAGAAAACATTTCTCCTTTGCAGTAACCGCCGCTCGGAATGGTTTGTGAAACCAAATGTCCTAGATTTTGTATCTGACATTAAGAGACGAGATTGTCTACTGCATAAGTGGAGTTATTTTTCTAGTGTCCAATGCATGTAAATCCAGAGGTTTAGAAGTGTTCTAAATGTTCAGATTTAGCCATTTTTATCAAAGTGTTGATACTTTTATTTTGTGCATAATGATTAAATGTTAATCGATTATCATAAAATCCCTTTTCAAATATTAAGTATACGGATGTCTTTCAATGGATGACACTCTTCCTACCTCGATCGATGAAGTGTGGGCTTGCCAAAATAAGGTACATTAATCTATCTTGGTAAGGGTCCGGGTGGATAATTTTGATATCCCACTGTCAACATCGGGTCCAACTTAACTAGGTGACCTCAAAGGTTGAGTGCCATGAGGCATAGGGTTGGCATGCACCATATGATGGATGCGAATAAAGAGTTATTTACCAACCATATAGGAGTTGCATGATGATGCAATTGGCAACAATTGCCTGTTGGAACATTGTTCTGCATCTCTCTAGTTTGACAATATCAAATCCTACTGTATTTGATCATACATATCTTGGGTATAGTGTGCAGGTTTACAGTTGTGAAGACCTCAAAAAATAAAGTCTACTATGACTACCGCCAGACGCTAGCACTATCGCCAGGCGCTAGCATTATCGACGTGACTGTATTAACGCAAAGGCATATGTCGTCAAAAAGTTATGTAACATCATCGATAAGGCTTGTCATGCCAAGGAAACCATCAAGAAGCCTACTGTGGGCGCTAGATCTGTCGAAGGGGCGGACATCGACGTGAAGGCATATGACATTGAGAAGGTTTGCGTCGAAATGATCTCGATGTTTAGTGTCGAGAAGCCTACCGCTGCACAGTAACCTACCGCTGGCCGCTGGGATAGAGCCTTCCTGTCGAGACGAAGCCATACCACTGAGACAACTGCGTTGATAAGATATCGACGTGTATCCTACAACTGGTGCTAGCCTAACACCACGCGGTAGCCCTTTCAATGGAAGTTACGATAGCGTCCTGATTTGACGGGTCTGTCAGAAGATAATGCGCGAAAGTTACGGCGTCGTCCAGATTTGACATGACTGACAGAGATCATGCGCGTAATGGGTAGTTATCAGCTGCATATGGATGCTACTGCTGCGCGCTAATCTTAGCGCTGCGCGGTAATTATAAATATAAAAGATCCAGCCCATCTTCTTCTTCAAGGAGCACACTTGAACGAAAACAAAGACTCCAGATTCAGAATGGAGAAAGATGACTGCTCAGCCGCTTTCTCTTTAAGGAGTCTCTACCATTGTAGAAGAACTTCTTCCTTCATGCTAGAATGAAGAACGTTAATGGATTGTGGAGCAATGATGAAGATCAGAGGATGAACGGGAGCATTCAGCACGAAGAACAATAGCCCCGTCTCTTACCATAATTCAGAAGACATACATTGAGGGAGCATTCTTTCTATTTTTTTCCCTTTTACTTTTGTGTGCAGAAAAATGACCGTGTTGGTTGTCAGATTCTGGATTGAATTTGTGGGAAATCAACCACATTGGTCGTCAATATCTTTGAGGGATATTGGGAAAATCGATGGGGTTGGTCATCGGATTCCTGGAAGGGATCTGCAAAATCGGCTGTAAGGTCATCAGAACCTGGGGATAATATTCTGGGAAAATCGTCCGGAAGGACGTCTAGATCGGGCTGATCTAGTGGGCTCAAAGACTTCTCTTGGAGGGAGAAGGAGAGAGACAACCGGTCCGGGGATAAGGGTCGGTATAGAAAAGCCTAGATTTGTCATGGATCTCCTCAGATCTCAGTGTTATAGAGATCAAACCTTGTAAACATTATTTGTTCATTCAATATATCTGGTGTTTACTGTTGTTAAACTCTGCTGATCTCTAAATTACTTGGTGTGTGAATCCTGTGTTGTTTGAATCCTGAACATACATTACATGAAACTAGTACCAGCGGTAACTCTAGCGCCCGACGATAGCTCACTGTAACAGGAACTTATAAGATCTGCTAACAAAATTTAAAATCCTTATTCACCCCCCTCTAAGGAAGGCCATCAGATCCAACAAGTGGTATTAGAGGCAGGTTATTCCAAAATGGTCTTACAACCAGGAATAATGGCGCTTCTTGATGTCGCATCTACGAGTGGGGTTGAAGCTATCTATGTTGAAAACACAGTAACACCGCAAATGTTTACAGGTGTGAACTATATGGGGTGGAAACCTTTAATGAAAAGATTCCTTATATCTCAAGATATAAGTGTTTATAATGATAATTAAACCTCCAAGCACGCTTAATAAGGAAGAATGCTTTGTTAATGCCAAGGCCATCAATAGCTTATTTTGTGGTCTTGGTCAAGAAATTTTCAAACTAATATTCATGCCGCACATGAAATTTGGAAATTTCTTGAGATTACTTTTAGTCTTCTTTCTACATATATGGAATCCAAGCAATTTCTTGTCGTTCCAAGCGAAGTACTGAATGAAGAAACTCACATGAAGGAAGACTGTGCAACCACATCCAGTGGAAGGGAAGATGAGCAATCACAGTTGGAAGAGGATCATCAAGAAGATATAAAAGGAACTTTATGTTCAATTCTTGTCACTTCCGAAACCGATGTAAGAAATGCTACCCCCTACTATATCTTCTTCACCTACACTACGTGTGCTAGAATCTGCTAAGCGCAGGAATAAGAAACTAACTTGTATCAATTCAAATCTACGCTTAGAGAACAAAAAACTAAAGGCACAACTTAGTGTAGAATCTAAATCGAATGTGTATCGTTCTCCGACAAGCTCTCTAGCGGAAAATGTCAACCCTTGTAATAATGCAAATGAGAAATACAAGGCACTTGAAAAGGAGCTTGTCTTGTCAAAAGAAAATAATAAAAACTATGTTTAGAAATGTTATCAGTAAAAATTGAGTGTGCTATGTGCAATAAATATAAAATTGAAATTAAAGAAATGGATGAGACTTTTGAGGAATTCAGAAATGAATATCAAGCTCACATCGAATCAATAGTCTCCATACTTAAGAACATCACAATAGCGTATAATAAAGCTAGACAAAATTTAAAAATTAAAAACAATGAATTGGAAAACAAAATCATCTCGCTCAAGGATATAATAAAGCTAGACAAAATTTAAAAATTAAAAACAATGAATTGGAAAACAAAATCATCTCGCTCAAGGATATTATAAAGAAGAATTCGCAAAGTATAAATCTTCAAATACAATCCAATCTCAAGAGCAAGATGAAAGAAATTTTTTATTACATAAGTAATCCAACCCAATGGAGCCGGAAAAATTTAAAGCAAGTAAATGAAATTCCTATAAAGAAAAATCCTCTTCATTTACATAATAAAACCACTCCATTAGAAAAATTAACTGAAAACAAATCTCCAAAGAACCACGATCAAAATCATCTTCATGGAAATTTGAATAATAAAACCAACAAGCCACCAAGGTTTGAATGGAGACCTATCAAAACTCGAGATACACCATCTCCTCCTAAAATGGTCCATTCAACCTTGCCTCTCCAAAGACCATCACGACAAGTTTGGGTACCCAAAGGAACCGTAATTCATGGTTCCCTTTGGATACCTAAAACTATTATTTGTTAGCACCCCTAATTTGCGTGAAGAAGAGTCAAAATGAAAACTCTATTCTCTACTTCACGATATGCATGAAATTCTCTTTTTATTTCTTTCTTTTAAATTTTATTTTTAGCAAAAACGCGTTTGGTCACCTAATCAATATCGAAGGATAATTACACTTATTAAAACAAATTCTCTGAGCTAATTTTAATGAACCTAGAACTCGATAAAAATCATCTCCTTTAAGTAACCAAAAATTATTTCATGAACTTTATAATAAGTTTTTAAATGGCTAGTTATCAAGAGTGTGATTTAAAAAAATCCAAATTAACTAGCTACACAAATTTAACGAATTATAACGTCAAAATAAGCAGGCTGGTATCACAGAATATCACATTACAAATCAAAGTGAAACATGCAACACACAAAACATAAGTGTTTCAACCTGTTTATTACATCAAATAATCAACTGAAGATCAAGTCTTGACTACCGTCTGAGGTAGTCGGGGAAATGTTCAGCTTCCTTATGATCTTCTTCTATATCTTGTTTAAACCTCCAACAACTTTCTTCATCTCTTTTAACTTCTGGCACTGCTCCTCGACCATGTCATATACATCTCGACGGGGCTCCCAGAGTGAATCTCCACGGCGAAGAGGAGGATGATAAGTAGATGGTCGTGCATGTTGTCCAGATGAGATCTCCTCGACTACATACGTCTGAGGTCGACTATCGTTTGGAAATGCTCTCCAATCGATGGTTTGGAAATGCTCTCCAATCGATGGCCGAGTACTTGTGAGCCAACACCTTCTGTATCACACCACCCAAAGGCAGTGTGTTCAGACGTTGGCGCTCGGACCTCTCAAACGATATGTAAATCTCATAATAGACAGGATCAAATCGGAAACGCTAAAAGGCATACCTTCTATGATGCGATATGTCACCATCTTGAGCTGGGTGGTGATCTTTTTGGTGTCTCCTGATTTGTACATCAGGTAGTGGCACAGGATATCCTGGATGATGAGTGCATCCGGAGTGAGAGAAGAGAGAGACATGATGAGGTCCTCGTGATTCTCCGCACCATGGAGAACCTGGTTCATTACGGTCCAATCCCGAAGAGTTCAGAAGGACTCAACAATGTCGAGTTGGTAGAGGGATGGAGTCAAGTTATACATCCTCTCCAAGTCCTCGTGCATAATGGTCATGATGTGTGAGCCAATACGGGATTGCACTCCCCATCGAGAGTTGTGAGTGCTGGATCATGAAGATTGTTGTAGAACTCTCGGACCAGCAGCGATGAGAAGGCATCCTTAGACGTAAGCATCGGTAGGATTTCAGTGTCTGCCAGATATAAGTAAATCTGGGGGTACCGATCAACGTCAATCTCCACACTCATTGTCACACTCACGGTGGCATTCTCTATCGATGGATTGATATCTGTAGACACATGGCGATGCTTTGAGAAGCTGCGTCATGGGCATGTGCTAGAGGAGGCCATGACCTGGTAAGAGGAAAACAAAAAACTGTGAAAAATTTGCATTCTGTCTCTTACCGCCGCGTGGTAGCATAATACCGCCGCGCGGTAGTTGGACGACCCATAACCCATCATTTTCCTCTGGATCCCCTACTCACACCCCAGAACAAGCCTGGTTTTGTAAGATGTGAGATAGGAACATGGTACAGCCTAGATCTAAGCAAAAAATGACAATCACCATGAATCCATATAGAAAACTAAAAACCCCTTACTCTAAAAATTTGAAATACCTCAAATCCATACCCTATGTGCACAGATCTAACTTCACTATGAAAAATGATCATGAAAGCACCTAGAGATACTAAATAAAAATCAAAATAAGGAGCAATTTTGGATTTTTACCTTGGAAGAATAATTAGCGCCGGGCAGAAACAGTTTGGGGAATAGAAATTGAAAGAGGAAATGTGATGGGGATGGACCTGGTCAAAGTGCTATAAAGCACGCTACCGCGACACGGTATGTTTACCGCCGGTGGTAGCTCATTTAAAATGAGATATTTTCATTCAATGACTCCTGAAAACATCTCTTCCGTTTTACTGCTTTTATATGTTTGTCAATCAATTTCTATACTGTTTTATATTTGGTCTTAATTTTAGACTCTATTTGGTTGTCTCACTGTAGCGGGGGCGTAGAGTTGTGTGCATTAGAGACACTAATCTGTAAACCACGTCTTGTCCTTAACCGGTGAGGGTTCCAGTGGGGCCTTGCGAGGTATTGGGGGGAAAGAGTGTTAGGTTAGGTGGAGCTTTAATGTACGCAAATGGGATTAACACCCCAACCTATGGCATGTTTGCAGCTCCTCATGCCCATCCGTCACTTAGTACGAGGCTTCGGTGTAGACATTCCTTTGGTGTCTAATGCTAAGAACATTGTTTAGTTAAATAAAAATTCTATCAAAACCTAGACTATTTTTCAAAAGAAACTGTGTCCTGTTTACTTCCACCTGGCGCTAGCCTTACCGCCGGCGGTAGCACTTCTGAATGAATTCATCGATTTATCTTCTGTTTTTATTATTTCTAGTACTCTTGCCCATCTGTTTCCTGTTAATTTATTTCCAGCTCTTATAAAATCAACTAAAATCATATAAAAAATATGAAAAACTTAAAACCACAAAAACGTGTTTTTGATTTATGTTCTGTCTTTCTTTGCTTATGTTTGTTTTTATTTAGTTATTTTGTAAAAAAAATGAAAATACCAAAAATATTTCTAAAAAGTTTCATGCTAAGGGGCCATTCATGACATGAAATTGAACCTCCATGATTACATACTTTGTCTGATTTATAATTTATAATTCCTGATTACATTGTATGTCTTCGTCATGATTTGTCCTAATCTACAGGTAGGCTCTACTGAGTGCTAAGTGATTAGCAATGTACGTTTAATATGCCTCTAGGTATGTGTGAGGATTTAGGCTAGACAATGACTTTACACATTCACACATCTTTAGAGAATGCACTCAAGTAGAAATCCAAATGCTTACATGCTATAATTCGTGATATTATGTCTAAACACTTTAGTCATGACTTGATAAATCAATATCACAAAAATCATCTTAACTATATAGGCATAGAACAATAGGCACAAATTATATTGGAAAATGGGTTGTGTATACAAGTTAAAGTGCATTTATCTATGTGGGTAGATTTCGTTCGATTCGGGAACCTTGTCCAAAAAGAAAGAAAAAGTTAGTCAATTTTTTTTTCAAAATTATATACTATCATTATTTGACAAAGGATTTCCCCCAAGCACTACTCACTCCTCCTAATAAGTCTTGATGAGCTTTCTGAGGATGAGCACCTTGGTTAAAAGAATCATTACGATCTTGTGCCAACCCGGAACACAAACTAGTGCTTTTGTTCTATTCTTGGTATTTGTGTAAGATTGACATATATGACATGATTTATCACTTCATTACTCTAGTGTTAGAATATATACTTATTGAAAAATAGCTTGTACTAAAATTGATTTCACTTGATGCTATTTCAGTCGATGCTACACGCACACTTGTCATTGTTTAATCTAACACTTCCGTGCATAAGAATTGGACTTAAACTGCATTATCTATATCTTGCACGTTTGTACTAATACATGATTGCCTTTCATGACACATACACTGTTCTTTGTGAATTAGATTTCTACATCTTTTGATGTTGTGTGCCATTTCATGTGTATTTAGTATCGTGTCATGTGTCCGATTCATATTGTTTTTACCAAGACTTTATATGCAAAACTGTTTTCAATTTCAAAAAGTGGTATCAATTTTTAACAAGTGGTACTTTGATTTCCCCGTGCGTTTTGGCCTATATCCTTTACAAATTCACTGATTATATTTCGGTCAACCCTTATTACTATCATGATTTATGATTGCGTGTGCATTTCGTTTATTAATTGGCTGCATATCTCACTTATTCATAATAGTTTGGTCTAGCCCACCCCTTTTGCTAACATCAAAGGGGGAGAATAGAGAACGTTCATGATGAGCTAGTCACGTACTAGTCTTCTAGGGAAGATCACCTATCGGGAGAGGCACTTTTATAGTGCACATCGATAGGGGGAGCTCATATGCAGGGGGAGACATACATCTTTTGTGCAAGTTCACACTATTTGATTTATCTTGATACATTAACCTGTTCATGTTTACTGATTACTGATTGATAACACTATACCATGCTTTTCCTGATAGATATCAATTATATCTCATGAACGGGATTTGATATTATCAAAAGGGGGAGTTTGTTGGAACATTGTTCTGCATCTCTCTAATTTGATAATATCAAATCCTACTGTATTTGATCATACATATCTTGGGTATACTGTGTAGGTTTACAAGTGTGAAGACGTCGAAAAATAATGTCTAATGTGACTACCACCGGACGCTAGCACTACTGCCAGGCGCTAGCATTATCGACGTGACTGTATTGACGCAAAGGCATATGTCGTCGAAAAGCTATGTAACGTCATCGACAAGGCTTGTCATGCCAAGGAAACCGTCAAGAAGCCTACCGCCGCACGCTAAGCCTACAGCGGGCGGTAGATCTATCGAAGGGATGGACATCGACGTGAAGGCATATGACATCAAGAAGGTTTGCGCCGAAATGATCTCGATGTTTGGTGCCGAGAAGCCTACCGCCGCGCGGTAACCTACCGCGGGCCGCTGGGACAGAGCCTTGCCGTCGAGACAAAGCCATACCACTGATACAACTGCGTCGATAAGATATCGACGTGTATCCTATCACTGATGCTAGCCTAACGCCGCGCGATAGCCCTTACAATGGAAGTTTCGATGGCGTCCTGATTTGACGGGTCCGTCAGATGATAATGCACGAAAGTTACGGAGCTGTCCAGATTTGACATGACTGACAGAGATCATGCGCATAATGGGCAGTTATCAGCTGCATATGGAAGCTACCACCACACGCTAATCTCAGCGCCGCACGGTAATTATAAATATAAAAGATCCATCCCATCTTCTTATTCAAGGAGCACACTTGAATGAAAAACAAAGACTCCAGATTTAGAATGGAGAATGACGACTGCTCAACCGCTTTCTCTTTAAGGAGTCTCTACCATTGAAGAAGAACTTCTTCCCTCATGCTAGAATGAAAAACGTCAATGGATTGTGGAGCAATGATGAAGATCAGAGGATGAACGTGAGCAATCATCATGAAGAACATTAGCCCCGTCTCTCACCACAATCCAGAAGACATACATTGAGGGAGCACTCTTTATATTTTCTTTTTCCCTTTTACTTTTGTGTGTGGAAAATCGACCGCGTTGGTCGTCAGATTCTGGATTGAATCTATGGAAAATCAACCGTGTTGGTCGTCAATATCTTGGAGGGATATTGCGAAAATCAACCGAGTTGGTCGTCGAATTCCTGGAGGGGATCTGCAAAATCGGCCGTAAGGCCGTCAGAATCTGGGGATAGGATTCTGAGAAAATCATTCGGGAGGATGTCTAGATCGGGCTGATCTAGTGGGCTCGAAGACTTCTCTTGGAGGGAGAAGGAGAGAGCCAACCAGTCCGGGGATAAGGGTCGGTATAGAAACCCTTAGATTTGTCATGGATCGCCTCAGATCTTAGTGTTATAGAGATCAAACCTTGTAAAAATTATTTGTTCATTCAATATATCTGGTGTTTACTGTTGTTAAACTCTACTGATCTCTAAATTACTTGGTGTGTGAATCCTGTGTTGTTTGAATCTTGAATATACATTATAGGAAACTAGCGTCGACGGTAACTCTAGCGCCCGACGATAGCTCCCTGTAACAGGAACTTATAAGATCTGCTAACAAAATTTAAAATCCTTATTCACCCCCCTCTAAGGAAGGCCATCAGATCCAACATTGCCTACCTAAATAGCCACATTATGGGTGATCAACCAAAGCTGACTTATGATGGGGTGAAATACATATATTGTCCACTCGAGAGAAGCTCACATAAACTTTCTGAATTGATATTAAGGGTTATCAATTTGAATAAAATAGTGGGAGTATTTAATAATAGTCCTTATTAAATAAAATGTATTTTAAAATATAGTACTAAAATTTATTTTGCAAAATTCTTGTAGAACTTCCATGGCAAATGGATCTCACTCCACCTTGTCCCCGAGAGCCATCCTTGAGAAGGACAAGCTCAACGTGACTAACTTCCTAGACTGGTACAGAAACCTGAGAATTGTTTTCAGGCAAGAGCGCAAGCTTTCTATCTTGGAAGAGGATCCCCCTGAAGTGCCGACTGAGAATTCATCCTGAGCCGACAAAGTTGCTTATAAGAAGTATCAAGATGAATCCCTAGATGTCGAATGCCTCATGCTTGCTACCATAAACTCTGAGATTCAGAAGCAACATGAGACCATGTGTGGCTTTGAAATTATCGAGCACATGAAGAAAATATTCTAAGGGCAGGCTCGACAAGAGAGGCTTGACATCTCTAAGGCTTTATTTCAATGCAAAATGGGAGCTAGAGACCTAGTGAGAACTCATGTACTCAAGATGATTGGGTCCATTGAGAATCTTCAGAGACTGAGGTTTCCTTTAAGCCAAGAGTTGGCTACTGATCCGATCGTGTAATAGTTGCCGAACAGTTACGAGCAGTTCATATTGAACTATAACATGAATGAGATTGACAAGACGCTGCCCGACATCCTAGGCATGTTAAGAACTATCAAGAACAACATGAAGAGGACAAATCCTGCTAGCCCCATATTGATGGTGCACAAAGGCAAGGCCAAGGCCAATGGATTTAAGAAGACTAAGGTGGGACCTAAGTCTTGCCTTGATCCCAAATCTTCTACACTGAAAATGAAGGGATTAACTAAAGAAGGAATTTTCCACCACTGCGGTAAGGCAGGGCATTGGAGGAGGAACTGTCCCCTTTACATCGAGGATCTGAAGAAGAAGGGAAGTGTGACTTCTACTTCAGGTATTTTTGTTATAGAAATTAACATGTTTGCTCCTTCATCTTGGGTATTGGATACCAGATGTGGTTCTCACATTTATACAAATGTGTAGAAACTGGTAAGGAGAAGAATGCTGGGTAAAGGAGAGGTAGACCCGCACGTTGGAAATGGATCAAAATTTACTGCTATTGTCGTAGGAGTGTACTGTCTTTCCTTGCCCACTGAGTTTATTATTGAACTTGATAACTGTTATTTTGTTCCTGCTATAACGAGAAACAACATTTCTATTTCATGTTTGTACATGAATGGTTTTTCTTTTATTATTAAGAACAATTGTTGTTCTATTTATAAGAATGATGTTTCTATGCCGTGTTTAACGGTTTGTTTGTTTTGAACATAAATCATCCAATCTATAACATAAAAAATACCAAACAACTAAAAACTAATGACTCTAATCCTACATATTCCTGACATTGTCATTTAAGACATATAAAAGAGAAACGCATATCCAAGCTCCATAAAGATGGACTATTGGACTCGTTTGATTATGAATAATTTGAGAGATGCGAATCATGTTTATTAGGAAAGATGACAAAATCCCCTTTCACTAATTGTAGTGAGAGGGCTGATGATCTCTTGGGTATAATACATAGTGATGTATGCAGATGCATGAGTTCTATGGCTAGAGGTGGGTATTACTACTTCATTACATTTACTGATGATTTTAGTAGATCCGGATATGTATATCTTTTGAAGTGTAAATCTGAAACCTTTGAAAAGTTCAAAGAGTTTAAAAATGAAGTAGAGAACCAACTGGGAAAAAGGATTAAGGCACTCCGATCTGATCGAGGTGGGGAATACCTAAGTTATGAGTTTCGTGATCATCTGAAAGAGTGTGGTATTGTATCACAACTCACTCCACCTAGAACACCACAACATAATGGTGTTTCTTAGAGTAGGAATCATACCTTATTAGACATGGTGCGATCGATGATGAGTCATGCTGATCTTCCCATTTCCTTTTGGGGACTTGCTCTAGAGACTACTACTTTCACTTTAAATCATGCTCCAATGAAAATGGTTCTAAAGACACCATATGAGATATGGACTGGGAAGCATCCTAGTATGTCTTTCATTAAGATTTGGGGCTGTGAGGAATACGTGTGACGTAAAATGCCTGATAAGCTGGAACCCAAATCAGATAAGTGTTATCTAGTGGGGTATCATAGGGAGACCAAATGATACTACTTCTACATGCCATATGAGGGCAAAGTGTTTATCGCAAGGACTGACATCTTTTTGGAGAAAGAGTTCTTATCTAGAAAGACTGCAGATGTAGAACATGAAGAAGTTTAAGAACCACAAACTGAAAACGAACCTGAATTGGAACCTGAGCAAGGACTACAAGTAGTTGCAGCTGGAGAGGCTGCTCAAGAAACACATGTCCTACGCAGATCTGGTATACCAAGATTTGAGCCTGAGAGATATGGATTTCTCATGTCTCAGATAGGTAATGTGTTGCTTATAGATCATGATGATGAGCCTACAACCTACCAAAAGGCTATGAATGGACCGGACTTCAAGAAGTTGCTTGACGTCATGAAATCTGAAATGGACGCCATGTATACAAACCAAGTTTGGACCTTGGTGGAACCACCTGAAGGGGTACGACCCATAGGGTGCAAGTGGGTCATCAAGAAGAAGGCCGACATGGATGGGAATGTACAGACATTCAAAGGGCAATCAGTGGCTAAAGGTTTCAAACAAATTCATGGTGTTGACTATGATGAGACCTTTTCCCCTGTTTCTACGGTTAAGTCCGTCAGAATTCTGCTTGGTATTGCTGTGTATTATGATTACGAGATCTGGCAAATGGATTTTAAAATGGCTTTTCTAAATGGAAACCTCCTTGAGGAAGTGTATATGACACAACCTGAGGGTTTTGTATCTCCAAATGAAGCCACTAAAATATGCAAGCTACTGAGATCCATTTGTGGATTGAAACAGGCTTCTCTAAGTTAGAATCTATGTTTTGATGAGAAAATCAAAGAGTTTGGTTTCATCAAAAACAAAGATGAACCTTGTGTTTATAAAAGGATAATTTGGAGCATAGTTGCCTTTCTGATATTGTATGTAGATGACATACTGTTGATCGAGAATGACATTCCGACCCTGCAAGTTGTTAAGAACAACCTAGGGAACTGCTTTTCTATAAAAGACTTAGGTGAAGCAACTTATATACTTGGTATTAAGATCAATAGAGATAGATCGAAGAAGTTGTTGAGTTTGACCCAAAGTACATACATTGAGATGGTGTTGAAATGGTTCGGCATGCTTGAGTCCAAGAAGGGATTCTTACCCATGTCTCATGGTGTGAGTCTCTCTAAGGACCAGTGTCCTAAATCTTTGGAATATAAGGACCGCATGAAGTTGATTCCATATGCTTCGACAGTTGGATCAATCATGTATGCAATGTTATGTACTCGACCTGATGTCTCATATGCTTTGAGCATGACAAGCAGAAATCAGTCAGATCCTTGTGATAGTCACTGTACAGCCGTCAAGAATATCCAAAAGTACTTGAGAAGGATGAAGGATGTATTCTTGGTGTTTAGTGGAGAAGAAGAGCTCGTTGTAAAGGGTTACACAGATGCTAGCTTCCAGACTGATAGGGACGACTCAAAGTCTCAATATGGTTTTCTATTTTGCCTAAATGGAGGAGATGTGAGCTGGAAGAGTTCCAAGCAAGTGACAGTTGTTGATTCTATGGCTGAGGCCGAGTATATCGCAGCTGCAAATGCGATGAAAGAGGCTGCGTGGATTAGGAAATTCATCAGCGAGCTTGATGTAGTTTCTTGCATTGTTGATCCCATAGTTCTCTACTGTGACAACAATGGTTCTATTACACAAGTTAAGGAACCTAGATCTCATCAGCGCTCCAAGTACATACTTTGGCGGTTCCATCTTATTCAAGAGATTGTCGATTGAGGAGATCTGAGCATATGCAAAGTACCGACTGAAGAGAATGTTGCGGATCTATTGACGAAGCCCCTTGCACAGAGAAAGCATGATTGTCATACTAGATCTATGGGTATTAGATACCTGAATGATCATCTATAGTGGTAGTCTTGTGGATTGTATTTATGTCAGTTGTCATTCATGTGATGAATAAAGTACTTTATTTTTCTTTTTTACATTTATGGCAAGTTCTTTTATTATGTCAACTATTTATATATGATAGATTAATTAGCCTAATAAATGCCCTTAGAATGTTCGCTTCCATATGAATTCAAGTATGTGACTTGAATGTGAGGGCCTATGCTTATAAGAAGCTTCATTCGTAAATAGTCCCTGGTCGGTGTATCATCTTAGAAGCTAAGGGAAATAATGGTATATTTAGACTAGTATGTGCGTTGACTGATGACCGGTACTCACAGGTCATGATATTGTGATATCAAGTCATCACATGGGTACTTGTTAATGAACAAGTTGTATTGGACAGACCCACCATAAGACTACTTTGTGGATTGTTATATGAACGTGTCACAAGTAAACCTCATATGGCAATGGTGTTTGCGGTTCTTTGAAATGAAGTCACAACATTCATCAAGTGAAGAAGAGCATACTTTGATGCCATCAAAAGTCATCCTTGAAGAAGTTTGTTGATAACTGTGGTTATTGGGTATGTTACGATTCATTTGGGTGTTGTGTGTGGACAAATATGGGATTTGTCTTCCTATATGACATGAGTTACATCCATGGTCCCCTTGTTGGAATGAGACTGAGAAATGCATGACCATGCTTGGTTGAGTCAATATATGAAATTGAGCTCACCAATTTCAAGCAGTCTGTTCTGGATTAAGAAATATGGATTGAATAATTATGAGTGTGACATGGTCTATGCCTCTAGTTCTATCCGGATGCGAGGGACAAAGGGACACGACAACACAAAAACATTGGCCAGAACAAGCTTATTGAGTTATGAACTCTTATTGCTTGGGTAGCATTGATGTATTTCTAGATGCCACTCATTGTTTGTGAGACTTCTGTTTATACATTGTGATCAAGTGGGAGAATATTGGTATTTCCAAGGTGATCTCAAAGCAATCAATCAGTTAGTCTCACTGTCAACACAATATGAGCTTATAGAGTCGCACATAAGAGTGTTTGGAGAAGTTGGAGGAAGGATAGTGTTGGCTTTACACATATTGAATATGAGTGAAGGACCAATTCTATGACTCATTGGAGTTAGGTCGAGTCAGCTAAATGTTCCACAGATATTATGAATATTGTATGGAGTATGTTGGCATGTGTTTAAGAAGACATTGCATGTATCGTCGAGATCATCAAAATGATATTGTGAATATCGTCGAATGATCACGATGATATGACCGACTATAAACTATGATGTATCATTGAGTGCTGAGGGATATCTGTTAAAAAACTTGAGGTCCGGAGGTGAAGTGAAGTGCGGAAACACTTCACAAAATTTTTCACAAGTGTAGAACATCAATGACAATGGGAAGACCGAATAGTGCTATGGTATTAACTATCTCTTTACAATTCGAGGTATACATGGCGAGACATGATTCATAAGAATCACGGAGGAGAGAAGCACAAAACACAAAAAATACAAGCTGCTGGCGACTTGACCACCTGAGACCGCCAAACCGCGTGAACAGACAAGTCAGACAAAAAACCCCTGAGATCGCGCGAATATAGCACAAGCCACACCTGTCAGACCGCAACCACAGACCACCCGACCTGCTGCTTTATTCCACTGCTGAAAACAACTAGTTCGCACTTCTTGATCACCCAGACCGCACGGTCTTGATCACAGAAGAACCCGCAAACACTGAACAAAGAAACTGCTACCTGCTGTAGACCGCAACTCAAGATCGCCTAGCCACTTAAGACCGCCCGGACTGGTTTATTCAAAGCTGGAAGAAAGGAGACAAGCTGACCGCGAGCTGCTAGTCGCTAACCTGCGAACACACAAAACGGTCAGACAAAATCTCAGACCGCGCGACCTCAAATTGAGACCGGTACAATCAAGCCAACTTTGGTTCTTACAGTTCTCGTTCTTTTCTGAATGACGGGCCCTGCACCCCTATTTATAGGCGGGTAGACGGATGTCGTCACCGCACAAACCGGGATACAATAACTGATGGCGCGTCACCTCCGACACTCCTTGATGATGATGACCCGACTGCCGAGTCGCTGCGCCACAAAGATCTGAGGCGCCATGATGATGCTGTTGGAAATCCGCGTTATAATCTCCGCCCGTGGCGTGCCCAAACCGCCATGAAGAATTAAAACTTTTTATGCATGCACTTTTATTTTATATTAATAAATATAAAATTATTTCATGTTGATAATTTTATATTTATTAAAATGTTATAATTTTAATTTTGAACCTTTAATTTTATTTTGGTGTGTATTTAACCATGCGGATGGATGAGATTTCATCTCCATCATGGATGGTTATTATTGTGTGTAAACTCCTATTTAAGGGAGTCTTTATGATGGAATGAAGGAGTTGAAAATTAAAACCCTAACCCTTCTCTTTGAGAATTTCGGCCAAAGGAGGAGCCTCCTTCTTGCCGCCCCCTCTCTCTTGGTGTGACTCCAAGGCCGCCTCCTTCCATCCTCTTCGGTGCAACTCCGGCGAGACTTCCGCAGTGCGACTCCAAGGAAGAAAGGGTGCTTCTCCGTTCGGTGCGACGCCGGTGGAATCATGGAGAGAGAGATTCTCCCACCATTATCTTGTGTGTTCATCTTCTTGGTTGGGTAACCCCTCTCTTTGCTAGTGATTCTTGCTACCCTTTAATTTGTGGAGGTTTTTGTCGAATCATTTTATCCGCGGCTTTAATTTCTTCGCTTGCAAAAATCTGAGATCTAAGTGTTGTTATTGAATCTCTTGTTGTTCGGATCGGGTAGATCCGGTGCGGGAGCAAAACTCGGCCTAGCCTTGGTTTGCTCTCCAAGATTGGCGCACTTAGCGCTAACAAGGGAGTTAATCTCAACTAGAGCTTAATCGCCGCTTGAATGTTAACCACCGCTCCAAAATATTGCCGCTGCGTTTTGTAAAGAATCGATTGATGGAATAGATGCTTGTGTAGGTGCGGTGAGTTGTGTGCTTGTTGGAGAGGTAGGTCTTAAGGACGTTGTATCGAGTCCGGCTAACGGTGAGTCGTGTGCTTGTTGGAGAGGTAGGTCTTAAGGACGTTGTATCGAGTCCTGCATATTTATTTTCATTCGGATTTGGGAACCAACCGACCCCTTTTTGTTCGCTCTTGGTCGGAGACCTCCTATGTTGTTTTACTTTTTGTGATGAATATGTTTCCGTTAGCGTAACGTCCATGTCGTCACGGTAACCCTACATCAATTTGGTATCAAAGCCGGTCGTTTGAACTCCCACGTTGCAAACATCCTTGCTGCGATCCTTGCTGGTCGTTCTAATCAATAGGAAAATCTGAAAATTTTCGGATTGGTCTGCGTTTAGCAAAATCTCAGAAATTTAAAACTTGTCAGAAAATTCTGAAATTTTTTCTGTAGCTTCCTGCACGTATTTCCAGCAACATTAAAACTGAATCTTTTTCGATTCGTCCTCGTTAGGTCGGCCTAAAAATTGGAAGCGTCGTAATTCTGTCTAGGTGGTGTGCGAATAGCGGTCTGAAATCTGAAATTTTTGTCAAAAATTTTTTAACGATCTCCGTATTACGCACATCAGGAATCTATAAAATATCCTATATTCAATCTAGCTACAGCCCTAGAAAAAATCATCTTCCCAAAATCTTCCTGAACCTGAATGCGAACTAGGCTAGGCACGGAGTACACGACACCGTCTACGTCTAGGATGGCAGCGAATCAGCACAACGATCCCAACACTGAGGCCATAGCAGGCCTACGCACCGAGCTGACTGACCTTAGGATGATGTTAGAACAAATCTTACGGAATCAAGGAGGACCGCCACCACCACCCGATGATGTTGAGGGGCCCAACCGGCACCAACCGGTCACTGATTCGGATTCTGATGGGGGCTATCCCCGAGTGCCTCCTCGAGAACGCCGCCCCGAGCGTGGTTTCAATATCACTAGAGCCATCAAGATTGATGCCCCCACCTACGATGGCATGGGAGACCCCCAAGTCTTCCTTTGCTGGGTAGTTGATATGGAATGTTACTACCAGTGGCACAATCTCACGGATCTCCAAAAGGTCCAGGTCGCTCGCATGAAGTTGACAGATCGTGCGAAAACCTTTTGGCTAAATGAGGAAAGGAGGTTGGGAGCCGGACAGGTAGTCCCACCTATCGGATGGGCGGTGATGAAAAATTTGCTCACCGACCAATACGTTCCCGCTTACCACCGAACCCAAATGTTCGATGAACTAGCCACCCTGCTGCAAGGTTCAAAGTCGGTGGCCGAGTATATGGGAGAGTTGAAGGACCGTATGGTGCGTTGCAAGCTTAGGGAACCCCCAGAGGTCACATTATCCAGGTTTCGTAAGGGGCTTCAACCCGACATCCAGCGGAAGCTCTTGCGATATGGGCACACAGATCTGAACACGACTTTCAATGCCGCCCTAGACATTGAAAAACACTTAGCCGCCAAGGCTCACTCCCGTTATTCCCACACGAGGAATAAGACCACCGTTGGAGCGTCTTCTTCCACCTATCCGGACAGGGGAAAATCTAGAACCACCGAGTCTAAATCCGTCGTGATCACCGCTAGGAACACTAGGAACCCCACGAGTGAGCGTGTTCCCATTGGGAAAGTTAGCAAGGCCAATACCATGTGTTATTCTTGCGGTGTTCAAGGCCACTATGCCTTTGAATGCCCAACTAAGACTAAGGCCGTTGCCCTCTTAGACATGGCCGCCGATTCTACTGATTATGTGTATGAGGCCGCTGAGGAGAGCGACCCCGAAGGGGTCCCAAGCGATTTGGTAGACGATCCCCCCCTCATGGTGATGCGTTGTATTCTGACCACTCCACGTCCGCTAGATGACTGGAGGAGGACGAGTATCTTCTCTCTGATCTTTAAGAGTGGTGACAAGCTGTGCAAGCTCATTATAGATAGTGGTAGCTGTGTGAATGTTGTCTCTGAGAACGCTGTTAAGCGTATGAATTTGACTACGGAACCACACCCCACACCCTACCAGGTAGCTTGGATTAGCAAGGTTACCGTCCCGATTAGCAAGCGTTGCCTGGTCCCTCTTGCCTTTAAATCTTACATTGATGAGGTCTGGTGTGATGTCCTCCCCATGGACGCGTGCCATGTGTTACTAGGCCGCCCTTGGCTTTATGACCGTGACGTCACACATTTCGGTCGAGCCAATACTTATGAATTCAAATTCAACAGTAAGACCATCACTTTGAGACCGACCGTTCTGAAGGAGCCGGTAGCTTTGGCTAAGGACACTACCGTCCCGGCCGAGAGGAAGGCCTTGAGCCTAGTTAGTAGGAGAGAGTTTGTGAGAGGTCCTTTTCTTGAGGGAGTTATGTACGCATTAGTTCTTATGAGTGCAAAGGGTGAATCAGAAGCGTTGAATGATTTGCCTAAGGAGTTACGGGTACTTTTAGACGAATATAAGGACGTGTACCCAGACGAGTTGCCTTCTGTGTTACCTCCATTGAGGAACATACAGCATGCGATAGATCTTATTCCGGGTTCATCCCTGCCGAATCAACCCCACTATAGGCTTCATCCCGCGGCCCACAAAGAGCTGCAGACTTAGATCGAGGATTTGATGAAAAAAGGATTCATCAGGACTAGCATGAGTCCTTGTGCGGTGCCAACCCTTCTTGCCCCCAAGAAGGATGGTACGTGGCGGATGTGTGTTGATAGCCGCGCTATCAACAAAATCACCATCAAGTACCGATTTCCTATTCCGCGCTTAGATGACCTTCTCGATGTCTTGTCTGGCGCCACGATATTTTCTAAGTTAGATTTACGAAGCGGCTATCACCAGATAAGGATCTGCGAGGGAGATGAGTGGAAGATGGCGTTTAAGTCTAAGGACGGGTTATACGAGTGGCTTGTGATGCCCTTTGGGCTATCCAATGCCCCCAGCACATTCTCCCGGATGATGACGCATGTCTTTCAGCCATTAATGGGGAAGTTCGTAGTTGTCTACTTCGATGACATCTTGGTTTACAACACTACTACCACCGAGCACATATCCCACATGAGAGTGGTTCTTTCCACCCTACGGAAGGAAACTTTATTTCGGAATCTCAAGAAATGAACTTTCCATGTTACGGAGGTGGAGTTTTTAGGCTACATCGTTGGAACGGAGGGCATTAGAGTCGACCCTAGCAAGGTTAAGGTGATCAAGGACTGGCCCGTGCCGACCACGATACGTGAGGTGAGGAGCTTCCATGGGTTGGCAACTTTCTACCATCGTTTCATCAAGGACTTTAGCAGCATCATGGCCCCCCATTAGTGACTGCATGAAAAAAGGTGAGTTTACTTGGACGAAGTCCGCCACCTTCGCTTTCCAACGCATCAAAGAGCTTATGACTGAGGCACCCGTCTTACGTCTACCTGGCTTCTCGAAAGTCTTTGAGCTTACTTGTGATGCTTCGGGCGTGGGGATAGGAGGTGTCTTGAGCCAGGAAGGGCACCCTGTGAGTTTCTTCAGTGAAAAGTTGGCGGGCGCTAAATTGAATTATTCCAACTATGATAGGGAATTTTATGCGGTCATTAGATGCTTGCACCACTGGCGGCATTATCTCCTCTCTAAGGAGTTCGTGATCCTCTCCGATCACGAAGCATTACGATTTATCAATGGCCAACATAAAATCAGCCCGCATCACGCCAAGTGGGTATCCTTCCTACAGGGTTACACTTTTAATCTCAAACACCTTAAGGGAGCGGACAATCGGGTTGCGGACGCTCTTAGTCGCCTAGCCCTTTTAGTCACCACTATGGAGGTTAACGTTGTCGGGTTCGAGCGAATCAAAGATGAGTACGCTACATGTCCGGATTTTCAGGATTCTTACCTATCTGCCCAGGATAGTTCCCCCACCACTATTACTGCGTTCGTTATCAAGGATGGTTACCTCTTTAGGCATGGGAAATTATGTATTCCGCAGTCATCCCTACGTCTCCATATCATCTGGGAACTGCATAGTGGCGGGTTGAGTGGCCATTTCGGTAGAGATAAGACTATCACCCTGGTTTAGGAAAAGTTTTATTGGCCAAAGTTGAAGGCAATGGTAGGACGAGTAGTGAGTAGTTGCCGTACTTGCCAAGTTTCCAAAGGCACCAAAACCAACGTCGGGTTATATACTCCATTGCCTATCCCATCCGTACCTTGGGAGGATGTGAGCATGGACTTTGTCTTAGGCCTACCCACCACTTTTCGTCGTCACGATTCTATCTTCGTAGTTGTGGATAGGTTCTCTAAAATGGCCTATTTTATACCGTGTACTAGAACCGACGACGCATCTCATATCGCAAAGCTATATTTTAAGGAAGTTGTTAGTCACCGAGGAGTGCCGAAGACAATTGTCTCGGATAGGGATGTTAAGTATACGAGCTACTTCTGGAAGACACTTTGGATCCTAATGGGTACCAAACTATTATTTTCCTCCGCCTATCATCCTCAAACCGATGGGCAAACTGAGGTAGTCAACCGGAGCCTAGGGAACCTTCTTAGATGTCTCGTGAGTGATCATAAAGGCACATGGGATCTTCTTCTTCCCCACGCTCAGTTAGCCTACAACAACTCCAAAAATCGGTCCACCGGTTTGTCGCCGAATGAGATTGTCCACGGGTACAAGGCCCCTGTGCCTCTTGACTTGGTTCCCTTGCCCCCAACATACAAGGCAAGTCAATTCGCACAATCCTTCACCCAACATATTCACGACCTTCATGCACGTATACGAGCTACCTTGACTGCTCAGTATGATTCTTATCAGGCACACGCCAATATACATCGGAGAGTGTCACACTTCAAGGTTGGAGATTTGGTCTTAGTACGATTAGTTCCCGAACGTTTGCCCTCTGGCACCGTTAAAAAGTTAGCACCTAAGCGCGTCGGCCCTTTTCGGATCATCAAGAAAATAGGTGACAACGCTTTTGTTTTGGATTTGCCTGCCGAATGGGGAATCTCCCCTATTTTTAACGTCTCGGATTTAACGATGTTCGTATCGCCTCCACATGAGTTGAGTTCCTTGACGTCTTCTCCTTCCACCAAATCTTCTAATGGGTTGGGGAGTGGTAGTACGGATGAACTCCCTCTATCGGTTCCCACAGGTATTTCACTGGATGGTAAGTCGCATACTTTTATTCCTACTGCTGACATGTTCCCCAGGTTTCCGAAGACTTTTCTCACTCCGGACATGATACTTACTGCGGAGCCTCTTACTACCTCGGAGGGTGCTACTTACCGCTTCCTCATCCGTTGGCGTGATCGCCCTCCTTCAGACGACTCATGGGTCCTCGCGACGGAGCTTCAACGACTGGATGCTGATCTTCTCCGCCGCTACCTTTCGGACCACGCATCAGAGATGCTTGATTTTGAGTGGGGGAGGATTGATGGCGCGTCACCTCCGACACTCCTTGATGATGATGACCTGACTGCCGAGGCGCTGCGCCACAAAGATCTGAGGCGCCATGATGATGCTGTTGGAAATCCGCGTTATAATCTCCGCCTGCGGCGTGCCCAAACCGCCATGAAGAATTAAAACTTTTTATGCATGCAAATTTATTTTATATTAATAAATATAAAATTATTTCATGTTGATAATTTTATATTTATTAAAATGTTATAATTTTAATTTTGAACCTTTAATTTTATTTTGGTGTGTATTTAACCATGCGGATGGATGAGATTTCATCTCCATCATGGATGGTTATTATTGTGTGTAAACTCCTATTTAAGGGAGTCTTTATGAAGGAATGAAGGAGTTGAAAATTAAAACCCTAACCCTTCTCTTTGAGAATTTCGGCCAAAGGAGGAGCCTCCTTCTTGCCGCCCCCTCTCTTGGTGTGACTCCAAGGCTGCCTCCCTCCATCCTCTTCGGTGCGACTCCGGCGAGATTTCCGCGGTGCGACTCCAAGGAAAGAAAGCGTCCTTCTCCGTTCGGTGCGACGCCGGTGGAATCGTGGAGAAAGAGATTCTCCCACCATTATCTTGTGTGTTCATTTTCTTGGTTGGGTAACCCCTCTCTTTGCTTGTGATTCTTGCTACCCTTTAATTTGTGGAGGTTTTTGTCGAATCATTTTATCCGCGGCTTTAATTTCTTCGCTTGCAAAAATCTGAGATCTAAGTGTTGTTATTGAATCTCTTGTTGTTCGGATCGGGTAGATCCGGTGCGGGAGTGAAACTCGGCCTAGCCTTGGTTTGCTCTCCAAGATTGGCGCACTTAGCGCTAACAAGGGAGTTAATCTCAACTAGAGCATAATCGCCGCTTGAATGTTCACCACCGCTCCAAAATATTGCCGCTGCGTTTTGTAAAGAATCGATTGATGGAATAGATGCTTGTGTAGGTGCGGTGAGTTGTGTGCTTGTTGGAGAGGTAGGTCTTAAGGACGTTGTATCGAGTCTGGCTAACGGTGAGTCATGTTGTTGTTGGAGAGGTAGGTCTTAAGGACGTTGTATCAAGTCCCGCATATTTATTTTCAATCGGATTTGGGAGCCAACCGACCCCTTTTTGTTCGCTCTTGGTCAGAGCCCTCCTATGTTGTTTTACTTTTTGTGATGAATATGTTTCCGTTAGCGTAACGTCCATGTCGTCACGGTAACCCTACATCAATAACCGCCCATCAGATCGCGAGCGGTCTCACAAAACAGACCGCCCGAGCTCAGCACCGCTGAACAACTTCCTTATTAACCATACGGTTATGTACAAACTACCCGATTACTGCAGTCTCCCTAAAACAGACCACCCGGTCTTTATTGCAAAGGCAAAGAACTTCTTCAGTAAACCAGACCGACTAGAACAGTCGTCAGACTGCCCGGTCACTGCAAGAAGGAAGACCTTCTTGAACATCTGGCTGACTTGAACAAGTTGCCAGATCAACCCGCGCAAGCCGCTCGGACAAAAGAGGCAGTCTCCCAGATCAGACCGCTTAGAACAACTGAGACAGAACCTGTAACGGCCCAAGCCTCATTGTCTTGGACCGTTAGACGCCTGGCCCCATTGTCTAGGACGCCTGGGCTGCAACCCACTTTGAAACACCCCAACGCCTCCCTGGCCCTATTTCTCAGGCACAATTTGTTGTTGATGGCGGGACTCGAACACCCGACCACCCTTGACGAGAAACCTTCAACAATTGGGTGTTCAGTGTTCGAGTCCCGCCATCAACAACGCACTGTGCCTGAGAAACATGGCCAGGGAGGCATTGGGGTGTTTCAAAGAGGCCTGCATCCCGGGCGTCCTAGAAAATGGGGCCAGGCGTCTAACGGTCCAAGACAATGAGGCTTGGGCCGTTACAGAACCAGCCAGAGCATCGGCACAGACCGCGTGGTCTCTGCGGTCTCCAACCTCCAGACCACCCATCACCCTTCCAGTTCTACTTCAAAAATTTAACACTCCCCCTTGAAGTGGGAAGTGGAAGTCAGCCCAAGCAAACTCCGCAACTGACCAGATGGTCCTTTCGACAACGGCTTACTAAATATGTCAGCAACATTCTCCTTGCTCTGCACATGCTCCACAGTCAGAGATCCCTCCAACACCTTCTCACGAATGAAATGGTGATGAATCTCTATGTGCTTCGTACGTGCGTGACAAACTGGATTGTTCACCAGTTTAAACACACTCTCATTGTCACCACGTAGCAGAGTAGGACCTCGCACCTCCCTATGAATGTCCTCCACAAGCCTCCTATGCCAGATGGCTTCCTGAGCCGCCAAAGCCAAAGCTTTGTACTCCGCTTCCATGGTAGAGACAGACATAGAATCCTGCTTCTTGCTGCACTATGATATAGCTGTAGAGCCTGTCATAAAGACATATCCAGACGTCGATCTCCGATCATCCGAATCTCCTCCATAATCACCATCCATGTACCCATGCAAGCAAAAGCCCGAATCTCTCCCCTAGAAGAGACCCAAATCCAAGGTGGATTTGACATACTCAATATACTCCTAGCCGCCATAAGATGAGGCTTCCGAGGCTCTGCCATAAACCGACTCAACCTGCTAACTGTATAAGCAATATCTGGCCTCGTGATCGTCAATTATATCAAGCTTCCGACCAAATCCCGGAACACCAAAGGATCGGTAAGAACCTTCCCTTCATCTCGTCGAAGATGAACTCCAACCTCCAGTGGAGTAGAGCTGCTCTTCCCCCCTTCCATGCCGAACCTCTTCACGATTCGATCCGCATTGACTTTTTGGGAAACGAGCATACCGCTCTCTTTACTCTCCACTTCGAGCCCAAGGAAATGGTGGAGCTCACCCAAATCCTTCATCTCGAATCTGATAGCTAGCTCAGCACGAAGCCTAGCTACCTCCACTTCAAAATTCCCCGTGACGATCATATCGTCAACGTACAGCAACACCAAGACCTAAAGCTCCCCCGTCTTCTTTATGAATAAGCTTGAATCTGAATCAGAAGAAAAATATCCGTAGAACTGGAGGTATTCTGCGATCTTCCCGTACCACGCTGGAGGCGCTTGCTTAGAGCCGTAAAGAGCCTTCTTGAGCTTACAAACATATCTTGGGTTCTCT
Organism: Dactylorhiza incarnata; assembly: GCA_033032865.1. NCBI lineage: Eukaryota > Viridiplantae > Streptophyta > Magnoliopsida > Asparagales > Orchidaceae > Dactylorhiza > Dactylorhiza incarnata. The sequence goes on from JAWHQI010000210.1 coordinate 1,378,433, forward strand.
TCGGATACATAACTAGGTGGATGATCCTTGAAGATATCCTTGTCAATCTCGCCATATAAGAAAGCGTTCTTCACGCCGAGTTGCCAAATCTTCCACCCTTGGCAAGCTGCCAATGCGATCACCACCCGGATCGAAGTCATCTTGGCAACGGGGCTAAATGTTTCTTCATAATCCTCCCCATACTTCTGAGAGAAACCTCGAGCTACAAGGCGAGCCTTGTACCGCTCAATACTTCCATTAGCCTTCTTCTTCAGTTTGAAAACCCACTTGCAAGTCACCGGAGTAACTCCTTCAACCTTAGGAACCAAGTCCCAAGTTTCATTCTTCCTGAGGGCAGCCACCTCTTCATCCATGGCTCCTTCCCACTCTTTGACTCCAACGACATTTTCATAACAAGATGGCTCTCTCTCATCCAGGGGACCTGCGAAGAAACATTAAACAAAGCTCACCAAGTTCCCGCTAGGTGGAATAATGGTCCTCTTGGAACTCCTCAGAGCTTGACTCTGAACCACCTTTTCCACTGCAGCTTCTGGACTAGCTCTTCTTTCAGGTAAACATGGAGCATCGCTCCCCCTGCTTCCAGAACCTGAAGCACCTGACCCAGAGCTAGAAATACCAGGAGCACCTGGAGAAACAGGTAACTCCACCAGAACTTCCCGTGCAGCTTCCTCTGGTCCACCATCTACCCTGCTTCCTTGTAACTCAACAGAAGAGCTACCTTGGTATGATGTCAGCTCATCAAATAACACATCCCTAGAGACCACATATCTCCATGTCTCAGGATCCATGCATATCCACCCTTTCTTTCGGTCATCATAACCGACGAAGGCTAGTTTCCTTGCCTTAGCATCTAGCTTCGTTCGAAGGGCATCCGGAATATGCACATAGCATGTAGAACCAAACACTCGAAAGTGTTCCACGCTTGGATTATCCTTGAACATCAACTCATGAGGGGTCTTCATGTTGTAGGGATTGAGAGGCATCCAGTTGATAACATAGGCCGCACAAGACATTCCCTCTGCCCAGAAGGACTTTGGGATACTCTTGGCATGAAGCCAACATTTGTAGGTCTCCGTCAGATGACGGATCTTCCGCTCTGCAACTCCGTTCTGTTGTGGAGTGTGAGCACAAGAAAGCTCCCTTTGGATGCCATGCTTCCTGCAGAAGTTAAAGAACGCCTTGGAGGTGAACTCCCATTCGTTGTCTATTCTGAACCTCTTGACCCGCAGGCTGAGCCGACCATCCACCAGCTCCTTGAACTCCACAAACCTCTCGAACGCCTCCGACTTCTCCTTCAGAAAATATACCCAAGTATATCTGGTGAAGTCATCAACCAAAATCAGCATATACCTGCTACCTCCAACACTGGCAGTGTTGGTAGGTCCAAACATATCACCATGGATACACTCCAATGGTCTTTTACATCTGCTTTGTGATTTGTCAAATGGAAGATGTCGAGCCTTGCCAAACTGACAACCTGCACAAACATGACCTTCTCTGAAAGATGACAAGCTAGGCAGACCTTTCACCAGGCCTCTTCCCGCCATAGCCTTCAACTTATCCATCCCAACATGCCCAAGCCTTTCGTGCCAGATAGCAGCGCTGTCGTTATCCCTCATCTTATCAACATAAGAACTTGTTGAAAGAACAAACAAGTCCTTCACCCGTTCTAACATGAGTGACCTCAGCTTTCACAGCTGAAACATTTCGGAGAAATTTCACTTCTGTTGGACCAAACAGAACGTGATAGCCAGCATCCACCGCATTGGTCACCGAGAAAAGGTTCTTCTTCATCCCCGGAACATGATAGACACTCTTCAACGTAAGAGTGCCTCTATCATCATTCAAAGAAACCACACCCTCCTTCTCTACTGCATGAACAGTATCATCAGCCGTAATGATAGCATCATTACCTGTATATGCCCACAATGAGGAGAACTTCGACTCATCCCCGGTGAGGTGATGACCACACCTAGAGTCCACAATCCAATCATCTTGATAGTTGATGGAATCCATGGCAGGACACACGTGCCTGTCATGAATACACCTCCACCACCCCAACTACCTTCAGATTTGGAACCAGCCTCCTCCTTCCTCACAACATGCCCTGGCTGAAGATTGACTTTGCAGTCTCTTTTGAAATGACCAAGCTTGTTGCACCTGAAGCATCTAGGTCCTTCTTGCTTCTTCTCATCACGCTTCGGAGCATAGCTCCTCTCCTGTGATATGAAGTAGACGGACCATCATCTCCAGATGTCTTTTTCTTCTTGTCTCATCTCTTCTTCTTGCCAGAAAAGAGAACCTCGCCTTCTCCCCCAGAGACAGACATCCCAGCCATTTGCTTAGCCAAACTCTCTTGCGAAGCAAGTAAGTTCTCCAGCTCCAGTAATGAAGGCTGATTGGCCCAACCTTGAACAGAAGTAACAAAGGCCACATACTCCCTCCGCAAGCCGCGAATTATGTGCCTCTTCAGCTCAGCTTCTGAGATAGGCTCATCCGGGTTCAAAGCCGATATCTCTGCGCAAAGGTTCTTCATCTTCAAGAAGAACGTTGAGATAGACAGATCTCCCTGAGTTGCTTTCGCCAACTCATTCTACAAGAACTGTAGCCTAGCTACATTCTTCTTATTGAACAAGCCGCCCAAGGCTGTCCAAATTTCAGCAGCTGATCCACATCTGATGATGTGATCAAATAGTTCCAGAATGATAGCTCTCTTGAGAGTGAACTTTGACTTATCATTCGTTCTCCTCCAAGCCTTCACGAGCTCAACATTCCCTTCAGCATGAATAACAGCTTGTCTTGCTTCTCCTCCTACAACCTCCCACAAATCCTCGCCAAGAAGATAGCTCTCTAGGCAAGACTTCCACTTCTTGAAGTAAGTTTGCGTAAGGAGCTCAATACCAAGACCTCTAACATATCCTCCTTCCATTGCTATCCCACTGATGGCTAACCAACTTGAGAAACCCGAGAGAAGTATCAGCTCAGCAACCTCAGCAACCTACCTCTGATACCATGTTAAAAAACTTGAGGTCCAGAGGTGAAGTAAAATGTGGAAACACTTCACAAAACTTTTCACGTGTAGCACAACAATGACAATGTGAAGATCGAATAGTGCTATGGTATTAACTATCTCTTTACAATTCGAGGTATACATGGCGAGACATGATTCATAAGAATCACGGAGGAGAGAAGCACAAAACACAAAAAATACAAGCTGCTGGTGACTTGACCACCTGAGACCGCCAGACCGAGCGAACAGATAAGTCAGACAGAAAACCCCTGAGACCGCACACACAGAGCACAAGCCGCACCTGTCAGACCGCAACCACAGACCGCCCAACCTGCTGCTTTATTCCACTGCTGAAAACAACCAGTTCACACTTCTTGATCACCCAGACTGCACGGTCTTGATCACAGAAGAACCCGCAAACACTGAATAAAGAAACTGCTACCTGCTGCAGACCACAACTCAAGATCGCCGAGCCACTTAAGACCGCCTGATCAACTGAGTCCGCTGCACAGACCAAGAACACCTAAACATAGTCCGCCCGGACTGGTTTATTCAAAGCTGGAAGAAAGGAGACAAGCTGACCACGAGCTGCTAGCCGCTAACATGCGAACACACAAAAGGGTCAGACAAAATCTCAGACCGCGCGCCCTCAAATTGAGACCGGCATAATAAATCCAACTTTGGTTCTTATAGTTCTCGTTCTTTTCTGAATGAGGGGCCCTGCACCCCTATTTATAGGCGGGTAGACGAATGTCGTCACCGCATAAACCGGGATACAATAACCGCCTATCAGATCGCAAGCGGTCTCACAAAACAGACTGCCCGAGCTCAGCACCGCTGAATAGCTTCCTTATTAACCATACAATTATGTACAAACCGCCCGGTTACTGCGGTCTCCCTAAATCAGACCGCCCGGTCTTTATTGCAAAGGCAAAGAACTTCTTCAGTAAACCAGACCGACTAGAACAGTCGTCAGACCGCCCGGTCACTGCAAGAAGGCAGACCTACTTGAACATCTAGCCGACTTGAATAATTCGCCATATCAACCCGCGCAAGCCGCCCGGACAAAAGAGGTGGTCTACCAGATCAGACTGCTCAGAACAACTGAGACAGAACCAGCCAGAGCACCAGCGCAGACTGCGCGGTCTCTGCGGTCTCCAACCTCCAGACCGCCCAACACCCTTCCAATTCTACTTCAAAAATTTAACAATATCATCTTGATTGTCAAGATGATATATTAGGCATCAAGATGGTATCGTCGAGATTGTTTCGATGATACAGGTCATCATGATGATATCATCGAGATCGTCTCGATGATATAGGTCATCAAGACTATATCGTCTTGACTGTCAGGACGATATATGTCATCATGACGATATCGTTGAGACTGTCTCGACGATATTCAGTGATCACGACGATACACATCGAATACTCCTATTAATGACTGGGTCTGCGGATATCCAATTATATGCCCCTGTGTATAAATAGGGAACCTATTAGGTTTTCCCAAAAAAGGCTCTTTATTTGAGATAGAGGCGGAACTGCTCCGCAATGGTTTTCCGTGAGATCCCATCCGCCATCACCGCCTCTCCCTTTGTCAGATCTAGCAATCCATGGGAGACGCTGAGGGCACTTCTTCTCCGTCCCAGATCTTGTTCGACAAGAGGCTTTGGGTTCTCCTTCGCTCATGTGGACTGCTATAGAGGCACGAATACACTTTCTGTGCTTGGAACTCAGCCACAAGGTTTTAGATCTGCTTTTTGAGCATCTTGGTTGAGTTTTGGCTCAATCTCTTTTAGGTATATTGCAATGTATTGCTCTTTTATTTCTAGATTCATGAAATCGCAAGATCCTGTAACTGTTTCAGGTTGTTCTTGTTTCTTTATTCCACTGCGCATGTGAAGTGCTGTTTATAGAAAACCCAATATAATCTCCTGCCAAAAAGAAGAGGAAGACAAAGAAGGACGTCGAAGATGAAGAAAAATAACATTTAAGATAATGTAATTTTTTTATTTTGAAGAAAGGTCGCAGACTGGTTTTGATAGTCGAGCGATCTGAAACACTTGTACCTATTTTTCTATGAAATGAAAGAAGGAAATATTTTCTTTATTACCTTTGCCGATGTAACTTTATTACCTCCATTTGTAATTTTTCTGCTGCCTTTTCTTTTTATAAATGCACTGATGTTGTCGAGCATACTTTATACTAATCGCGTAACCACAATACTTAAGACTTGAGGTCCTTCAAAGTCAAGACAATTTTACTTATTGAATAAACAATATGACAGCGGACCACGCGATTAATTCAGAGAAGAAATGATCTCCTTCATAAATTTTTTGCTTGGAAAGATTATCCCTTTATCTTTCAGATAAGATGCTTAATAGATAGAGTAATGCGATCTGATTCATGATCTCTTAATGCCTTAATGCATGAATACTCCTGACCTCTGAGCTGTAACAATAAAATACGAGACCCCTAATTCCTCGACGTCATTAATTGAGATATATGTTCTGATCGGGCATAGAGATCTGGCATAGAGACTGTGCATAAAGATCGGGCATTGAGATCATTGGACCTCAGTGGTCAAGAAAAACAAAAATAGGTGCACAATCCAAAATGATCAATTGGGCAGGTGGCCTGCTAAAAAACAACCGACATTGCATTCCTCAGATAGATCATAGTGGATGTGATAACCCAAGAAGAAAAAGCGACCTCGGCGTTCAAAAACTTCTAGCCACTTCAGGGCTCAGGTGGAGGTCAAAGATGCTCCTGACTGCCCTTTCACAAAACTTGGCTATTCCTAGGCCAATGAGTATTCGGGGGTCACAAGCTAAGATGAACAATTGGGTAGGTGAGTTGTTAAAGAGCAAACTTCAATACTTTCCTCAGAAAGGTCTTCAAAGTTGTAACGATGTCCTGAAATGCATGATAGAGCTGCATATTCACCTAGACCTCCCTTTATGCAGAGGTGTGTCAGATGTCAGCAAGGACCCGAAATCCTAAAGATCCTCCGCACGAGCTTGCCGAGCTACTACTACACATATGCAAAATCCCCTCACTACCCATGGTCATTGTAGGTTTTACAACTCAAGCTTCAAGTTGTGGGCAAGTTATGGGGGAAACAAGTAGGATCCGTCGATATCTCGCTTGGTAGGTTTTTTCCTTATGTTCTCATCCTCAAAATATATCTTTCAAGAGACAACAAAAAATTGTTAATAAATATATCGAAGATAGTCAAAACAATGAAGTAGATAAAAGCAGAAAAGATTTTACTTATAAAAATAATCGTTTCAAATCATCTCCACTCAAGGTGCGAGACATTTCCTCCCCTTCATAGGTTTGAAGATGATAAGTGCCATTTTGGAGTACCTCTTTTACGATAAATGGCCATGCCCAATTAAGATTCTGTTTTCCAACTGAGCTAGATCGTGCTGCCGCATCTACTTTCTTTTGAACTAAGACACCACCAACAACAAACTCCTTTATCCTGATATTCTTGTCGAATTATTTCGCCATTCTTCGTTTCAGCTTTTCTTGTCTGATTGTTGTTGTATCTCTTAGTTTTGCAATGAGATCGAGACCGCACTTTAGCTCTTCATTTTTTGCTTCCATCCATCCATCTCCGCTCTGCTTTGATAATAGCACTCTCAGAATCATCACCTCAAATTCAACTTGAATAAGAGCTTCTAAACCATGAGACAACTTAAATGGAGTTTTGGTGATTAAAATTCCGCTTGCACGAAATGAAATCCGAACTAGCAATCCGAGAAGGCAAGTATACCTATCGAACGGTAGTATAGGAACACAAGTGTCGTATTAAAATCCGAGAACCGTTGATTACTTATACTCAAATGAATTACTATTATTTTATCTTAATAATTTTTTGGAAGGTTTTGTCTGCTAAGTTGAAATAAAAGCTGGATAAAAGTACGGCTAAACGATGATTAAGAAATAGCACTCGATCTTGACTTACTTCGGCTTAAGTTGATCAAAATTCAAAAGCAAACTTAAAACTTAATAAAGTAAGGGTAGCTTGACCGTGGGGGTTCCTATAGTTTGAACATGCTTCTCTCGAAGATATGCCCAACTGAGTTTAGGAAAATCCGACCGAACTCTCGTCCCGTATTCGAATACCTAAAACTCGCTTTAAGTGGTGAACCCCGCTATTGGGTTTGACTCCAATCCAGGAGATTTACGTCATTCTCTCTCGAGAAATGTGTGTAACTCTCTTTACTCTTAAGTGCTCACTTCAGACTATCGGCCTCTCGGCTAGCCAAGAATGAAAGCAAAGGTGGGGATTATATATCGATAATATAGCTCCACTAAATTTTAATTAAGAGTAAATCTAAGGCCCAACACTTTAGAAAGTGAAAGAAGACTAAAGGATCATAACTTGATCAACTCATCCTCAGATCATCAAGATCGAGTACTATGAGGATTTAGTTACTCATGGTGGAGGGGTAGGAGAGAGAAATGATGAAGATTTTAAGAGAACAAAAACATACAATTTTTATTAAACAAAAGTTCAACTGAGATTACATTTGCATGGAAAGCCTACTAAGCATTAGTAATACACTATAAAAGGAAATTACAAAGGCATTACAACATTCATATGAAAACTAGAAAAGGAAATGCATTGAAATAAGAGAGAGAAAGAGAATAAAATGACATGAAAATTACTGAAAATAGAGTGGTAGCACTAGTTCTCTCTCCAAAAACTGAATTGGGAAAGCTTGGAGGTCATTTCAATTTATAGAAATTTTTCTGCCTCGGTCACGCCCTCAGTCACGCCCGTGACTAGGGGCGTGACATTGTTTAATCAATTCTGTGGCTTGGATCAGGTTCGGCGCACGATTCTGACGCGATTTGATGGGTCACGCCCTAGGTCACGCCCGTGACTGAGGGCGTGACCATTTCGGTGGTTAGCTCGGGTCATGGGCGCTGGCGGCGATCATGGGCGCTGGCGGCTGGCTGGCGTGGCAGTCACGGGCGTGACTGGAAGCACGCCCGTGTAACAGTGGCGTGACCAATTCGGTGGTCAGCTGGTCGAATCTGAGCTGTTCACGGGCTGGTCACGGGCGTGGCTTGCGTGTCACGGGCGTGACTTGTGTGTCACGGCCGTGTACTTTGGGCGTGTCTGACCAGATCTTCTGAATTATGTTGGCAGCAGCTTAACTGGAAACAGCAACTTACACGCCCTAGGTCACGGGCGTGACCTAGGGCGTGACTTAGGAAATTTTGCATTTTTGACCTGAAAATTCAGAAAACTTAAGTTAGCACTAAAAATAGGAAAATGAACCAAAATTGCATTTAGGTAAACAACAATAAGCAAAAAGTAAGAGTAAATAACCTAAAAAATAACCTAATTAAACTAACTAGATTTAGCATTATCAAGTTTCACCAGTAGCCAATGTTGGAGTTATTCTTAAAGCCCAGAGCACTGATGATAACTGTTCTGCCCAGTTACCACGTAGATTTTCAACTTTCTTCTTCAGGAGATTTAAGACCAACTTGTTTGCTACTTCTACTTGCCCATTGCTTCTTGGATGATGTACTGAAGTGAATCGTAGCTCAGTTCCTATCTGATCACATAAATTTATCAAGTAAGAATTATTGAATTTAGGACCATTATCAATGATTATGGCCATTGGAATTCAATGTTTGCACATGATTTCACCCCATATGAAATTTTTCACTATTTGGGTTGTAGTTTTAGCCAACGCCTTAGCTTCAATCCACTTGCTGAAATAATCAATCCTCAGAAGAATAAAATGGCACTGCCCATTATCCATTAGAATGAGTCCGATCAGATCCATCCCCCAAACTGTAAATGGCCATGGAGTTGCTATTGACCTGAGCTGCTGAGCTGGTTGACATTGCAAAGGAGCAAAATTTTGACATTGTACACATCTCTTCTCGAATTATTTGGCGTCTTTCCTCATTTGAGGCCAAAAGTTACCTTGTCTCAAAATTCTTTCCTCCATGGTTCTAGCACCTGAATGACTGCCACATTCACTCGAATGAACCTCCTGGAGCACAAGAGGGATCTCTTATTCTAAAGCACACCTTGCTAGCAGTGAGAGAAAGGTTTTCCTGTACATGGATCCCGTGACGAGGTAGTAATGAAATGCTTTTAATAGGGATCTCTTCTTTTGAAACACACCTTGCTAACGTAGTAAACTGGAAACTGCCTTTTCTTCTCTTCTCTGACCAAAACTGAGCTTACTGCATCAGAACCAACTCCAAGATAAAGGAAAAGATCTTCACCTTCTCGAGGACTATAAAGCAATGAAGTTGATGTTAACTGATTTTTCATTTGATCAAATGCATCATCATACTCCTTGGTCCATTTGAATATTGCTCCCCGTGCAAAGTTTTAAGGAATGGAGCACTCTTATCTCCTGAACGAGATATAAACCAGCTCAAACCTGCCATCCTTCTGCCAGTTGCTAAACTTCTTTAGGTGATTTCAGAGGCATCATATCTAAGATTGCCTTTACCTTGATAATATTTGGGTCCAACTTTTCTGGGGTGAGGAGATGACCAAGAAACTTTCCTTTGCTTGCTCCAAAAACACACTTAAGAGGATTGAACTTCATGTTATTGGCTCGTAGAGTAGCGAACATCTCAACGTGATCATTAAGATGAGCAGAAAAATGCTTTGCTTTTTATTAAGATATCATAAATGTATACTTCTAAGTTTCTTCCTTTTTGATTTTTAAACACGACATCCATCATCCTTTTATACGTTGCACCAACATTTTTTAGCCCGAAAGGCATCATGCGATAACTGAAACAACCTTCGTTCGTGATTCAAGAAGTATGAGGAATATCATGCTTATGCATTCTAATTTGGTGATAACCAGAGAATGCAGAAACTCATACAAGAATACCCTACCGCATAATCAAATAAAGAATCTATCTGAGGCAAGGGGTAGCAATATTTAGGGAAGACTTTATTAAGTTTCATATAATCCACACACATCCTCCACTTCCCCTCTGCCTTCTTCACCATTACAATATTCGAAACACAATCAGGTTATTGAATTTCTTGAATAAACTTTGCCTTAAGGAGATTATCCACCTCCTCCCTGATTGGCTGGGCAAGGGTTACAGCCACCGCCCACTTTTTTTGCTTGATTGGAGTGAAGCTCAGATCATCGTTGAGGTGGTGGTAGGCAACATCAGGATAAACTCCTAGCATGTCATCTACTGACCAAGCGAAGACATTTAGATTCTTTGGGAGGTAGGAGACGAGCTGGTGCTTCACCTCCTCAGGCAGTTCTGCATTGATGGAGAGCACCTTGCTTCCATCCTTTTTATCAACAGGAACAACTTGAATCACGTGGGGAGGTTCCAGATGAGCTCCTTCTCTAACTTCTTTTTCCACTGATTCTCTTGCAACTTCAGGGCAGTTAATGTATTGAAGAACCTGAAGAGTCTTAGCCACCTTTGGAGAGGAAAAGATTGAGTCACATTGATTGTCTTAACATAGCACTCCCGAGCCAGCTTGGGGTAACTCATGACCCTGTAGTGCTTTCCCTTGAGAGCGAACTTGACAGTAAGATGAAAGGTGGAGACCACCGTCTGATACTCATTGAGTATATGCCTTCGAAGAAATAGCATTGTACCTGCTTGGAGCGTCAACTACTACGAACTAAACAAGCTTGGTGATCCCATAAAGTGTCACGAAGAGTGTGACGCTTCCCTCTACCTCCTTCCTCTCTCTAGAAAAACCATAGAGTGACCCTTCGGTGGAAAGGAGAGTCTTTCCAGTCTTTAGGGCCTCAAAAGTAGGTTTGAAGAGGAGATTCACGAAACTACCAGTGTCATTCAAAAATCTTTCCACCATATAGTTTTCAATTACCCCCTTGATGACTACAACATCATTGAATGGATTGGAGGTCGGAGGAAGGTCGTTTTGTCCAAAAGTGACAACCTCCCTAACAGGAGCAGAAGAAACGGTCGTAGCTATCTCTGACCGGAAGACTCAAGAGAGACTAGCCTTTCGGGATGAATCAAGCTCAACCCCTTCATGGACGCAGAAGAGGAGTCCCAAGGATCTACCTCCATTGTTGGCTTCTATGCACTCGCTTTGATAACCGATGTTTCCAAGGAGGCCAACGTCTTCCACTTCTTCACATTCCCAATAAATTCTGCCACCTCTTTGCTAATGGAGATGGAAGCCTTTGAGGAGTTATTCTTTAGGACTAGATCTCGTAACATCCCCTCCTTCAGAAGCTTCTTCACAAGAATGCAAAGAGCCCGATAATTCTCCGTCAGATGCCCCCTCTATTTATGATGGTCACAATAGAGAGAGAGAGAGAGAGAGAGAGAGAGAGAGAGAGAGGTTTCTGGACTTTAGTTTGGATTGTATTAGGGCCAACCACTTGTAGAAAGGCTTCTTTTGATGGATTTGAACTACCTCACTCATCAAAAGACTGAGCTCAGTAAAGGACTCATGTGAGTCATTATAAGGGTACTACGACTGAGCTGGATGCGGCGACTGATAGAACTGCATTTGATTGACTGGGGCAGACTGGGTAGTTGGAGAGGCTGGCATGACCAACAGAGGTTTCAACTGTTGAAACGGCTGATAGCCTTGATAGGGATGATGATGCCGGATGTTCCTACCTCTTTGAGTAGGAGGTTGGAACTCTTGGCGAGAAGGCCTCACTGGCTATCGAGGAGTAGTAGAAAAACTGGTAGAGCTTCTCTGATTTGCTCTCGATGTCAGAAACGAGACATATGTGGGGTTGCTAGTCTCCCCCTATATGAAGCGATTGGCGATGCTAATTAGCTCCCGATGGAGCTAGGCTCTTGAGTGGTGACCTCAAACTTGAGGTGGCCTTCCTAAAGGACATTGACTATGGCGACCATATAGAGCGAGGGATCACATTCCCAATCCCAAGGATCTCTCTGGAAATGATTCACAAAGTGAGCTAAGGTCTCACTTTCACCTTGCTTGATCCGAAAGAGGGATGCATAACCACTCTTCCTCTTCCGGGAGGTAGCAAACCATAAGAGAAGTTCCTGCCAGAGCATGGAAAAGCAGGTGATGGACTGGAGAAGTATTTTGTAAAACCACTCCCGTACTTGCCCATCAAAGGAGGTTATAAGATGCTTACACCTCATCACATCTAAGAGAGACCTCAGAGCAACAGCCGACTCGAAAGCCTGGAGATGGGAGACTGGGTCATTCTCCCTAGAGAACACGGGCAGATGAGGCTCCCAGAAGCTGTTGGGAATGGGTTCCCAATGAAATCTATCTGTGAAGGGAGAAGACTCATCTGTTTCAACAACAATGGGAGGAGCGGAAGGATAAACAATAGTAGCAGCAACAGCAGTTAGAGGATAAACATAATTTTCCTAAAAATTTAGCACTCGGGCTTGATTTCCTTGAGCTGCTTATCGGAAGAAGTTCTAGCGAGAGACCATGAACTCTTGATTCTGGGGCCGAAGAGGAGAGACAGGATGAGCAAATCTTACGGGAGGAGGAGGAGGGATCCCCTCAATTGGAGCTTCAGGAATCACTAGTGGGGACACGGCTACTGCGGTTAGCGGAGCTTACCACGGAGTAAACACAATCAAGATCTAATTCATAGCCTCCATCTACCGAGCAGTCTCACATTTAGACTGTCCTAGGCGAGCTTCAAGGGCTTCCCAGGTGACCACTTCACCTAGGCTAGAGCAAACCAGACGAGGAGAAAACTTGCGATCTGACATATCTAGCCGCAAATTTCACCAACAACTAAGAATCTAAAAGTCGCGTGTTGGTTCTCTTGATGCTAAAATTGCACCTCCATAATGGCACACTAGGGGGAGCTATGAGGAAGGAGAAGACTGAGAGTTATCAGTTACTTTACGATCAGAAGATGCCAAAAAACGATGGGCCGCCAAGCGACAAGACCAGACTTACCCGCCATAGTGAATGCCTCCTCTTACGACGGGCACTTGAATTGATTTGAAACATGTGATTACAAAAAGAGGCTAACTGGGCGGTTAAGCGAGTAGCTCACAAGGGACTAGATTCGAGACCGCTTTTACAGGAAGCTAGCTTAAGAATCCGAATCTGCGTGCCTTATGAGTACTGCTCACCCCTATTTATAGATGTGGGGGCCTGCCCAAATGGGCATGTCCTAAAAGTATGGGCTGCTCGGGTTACAGGAGAAGCGGGCAGGGGTGAGAAGATACAAAGCAAGAAAAGAACCCTGACCGCGCGGTCCAGTGGTCAGACAGGCCGTTGGTCCTTGCTTTTACTTAAGGAGATGATGGAGAGAGCGGGGCGGTCTTGGCGGTCACCAAACTTGTGACCAGTAGGACCAGTCTGGAGGAGAGCTAAGAACTAGTCACGAGATTCCGAGTAAACAAGGGAGGTACTAGAATTTTACTCAAATACAAGAGTGAGTTCATCAGGGAAGGCCATTAAAGCCAAGATTGCTACTACTAAGTTAAAGGTCAGTGGCATGAGCTTGGTTAAGGTATTACAAAAGCCTAGGTTTGGTGCAGATGAAGAAGATGATGAAATCTCAATTCAGGACTTTAGTGATGCACTAAAATGGTGTGGTCACCCAGAAAAGACCTATGGTTCTCTAAAAGGAAGAACATCAATCAACAAGGGAATCTATTGGCTGATATAATTGGAATGGCATTCCTATGTAAGCTAGTATCACCTGACAAACTCTCAAGGAATATGTTTGAGGTCATAGCTAGGGCGATCCTAAGAAAGAAGACAGATTGGGCATATATTTTGTCCATGAAGATCCAAGAAAGTCTTGAGGTGTCAAACTTTGGAAGGATATTGTCCTTGTATCTATTGAATACAATTCCTGGTCAGCTGAATAAGAAGTTGGGAGCCCCAATTCTTTACATGAAGAAGATAAACATAAAGATATTGGGAAGAGGGGAAAAAGTTCTGAAATTTTTTCCAAAGGTAAGAAGGACAAGGACTCAGGAAAAGGAAAGAAAGTTGCTAGGTTAGAATCTGGCTCAGAATAATGATCATCTGAGAACAGTGAGACAAATGTGGTCCCAAACCCTGCAAACACTGATGAGGAGGAAATTCAAAGAACTATTTCTGAACCAACTCCAAAACCACTGGGTGAACCCATGGTTACTAATGAAGCTCTCACTGATGTTTCTACTACAAAGATTGCTGGGAAAAATGCTGCTTCTCAAGGAGATGTTCTAGTTGAGGGGGAGATTCATGATGAGCTCTCAACCCAAAACACTATGCAGAGTATTAGAGGAATAAATGCTTTTGAGGGGGAGTCTCACAATGAGCTCCCTGCTCTAGGGGTTGAGGAAGCAACCCTCACTGGGTTGGATGTTCAAGAGGACCTGGAAAATTCTAAGATACATGTTGATAATTGTAACACCCCACCCGTTGCGCAGTATATAACAGTAGGTCCGGTCGGGACCCATGCCATATAAGCTGAACAAGCAAGAGGGTTACGTATTCAATTAACCAACCAACAACATCTTAGAGATTACACGATAACGGAAGCATGCATTAATTATCTCTTGAACAGAATATACATGTCCACAATACAAAAGAGGAATGACTGATATATATATATATATATAAACGAGTTTGGCACTAAGGCCATACATCAAATGTGATTATCTTATTACATGATTTTCAAACATTGGCACGCAGGCCGACAATACATGAAAGAAAACCACTCAAAATGCTTTGCCCTTCGAGGGCAGAAAAGTGCAGTAGCTGGGGTTCCAACCCGCTATTTCCCGCTCATCTCACTAGGACCTGTGAAGCACAATCCACCAAGTAGTGGGAAAAAAGTAACCGGTCAACTTTAGCTGACCAAGATTATAACGACCCCACACCATGCCCAGGGCGGCGGTACTCATTCCCTGCAAAAAAGCAATAGCAACAGATATTTCACAGGTGCGTTTAAGCACCGCATAGAAACATTCACCACATATGTCGACTCTGGGCCGCACGTATCGTGCTCTCAAGGCACATTTTTGTTGTACTCCTTGAGTTACACCACAGATCTATTATGAGCATTTACCGTCAAGGTCCCGACCTTATGGTTCCTTTCCTAACATTCCCTCAGTGAAATGGAGGGGCAACCTCATCACTGACTGTCTAAGGGATGGGTTCGGTTCATCTTTGTGCCCGTACTCATATTGCCGAGCAAGTTAACTACCCGACACGGGTGCAGCTTCCCCTTGTGCCCGCTAATGAGACAACCACACATGGTCATCAAAACAGCCTCAGGAGCTATTTCCAAACACATCACATGACATCCGATATCACTGGCGCTAGTGCAAGCGCTAGCACTAGCTCTATCTAACAGAATGCTATTCTGCCATCTTTTTCGGGTATTTCCTGAAGGTAACCTACAAGACTCCCTGCAGCACATCACAACACCCAGAACCCGAAAACAAGCATACATACTTGGAGTCTTCTCCAGAGTGCAATATAGCAATATCAACATCACCAATCCAGACCAACCTATCCAGATGGGCTTCACACAATATGCCTATGTCCGTACAACTATCCGGACTCTATATGCAATTTCTATAGGGATTATCCATATTAACCCGTCGAAAGAACCTATCCACTAATTAGTGGAAATCTTCCTGCTACTATGCGAATCAAAGGACTAGCATGTTCAGAGATTAAGGATGAGAATCGTTACCCTTGATGCTCGTTTCGGTGCCATTTGACCAGGATTCCTTTCCACAGGCTCGAAGACGGCACAAACACGCAAGAGTTCTTCTTCCTCGGACTTGACTAGCCAAACAAATCTCCCTTCTCTTCATGCTACTGGCTTTGCCTTAGGAGAGAGGACCAGAGAGAAAAACTAAGGAAAATCTTGGATTTGGAGGCTATATATAGCAAAACGCTACCGCCAATGCTAGCCACTAACGCCAGGCTCTAGCCCAAAGGCAGTATGTCCGAACCTATCCATAGCCGCTTAAGGAAATCATCGAGTGAGCTACCGCTAGCGCTACCGCCTGCACTATCTCTCGACGAGCCGAATTCATGAGTGCCTACCACGTTTCGTCAAAACACATTCATCGGGACACAACTTCGTTGAGATCTCTACCGCCGACGCTAGCACTAGCGCTGGCACTAGCGCTGACACTAGCACTCGATGTTTCATCTTGATGTTTTCGACGATTCCCACGAGTCCCTTCGTCGATACAAAACATTTCGATGATAAGAGCTACCACTGGCGCTAGACCTAGTGCGTACGCTAGCTCTTTGCCTTAGCCTCTCGTGAACTTCTTTGCGCCTGAACACTGGGGGTCTTACAATCCTCTGCCCTTAAAAAGAATTTCGTCCCGAAATTCTAACGGTGCAAAAACTACAAAGATAACAAAGTTAACTATGTACCTTAACGAAACTACTTGAGTAACTCCTCAAGCATGGTCTTCTCTCATTCCCACGAAAGCTCCTCAGGCCCGCAATTGTCCCAGCAGACTTTGACCATTCTGATCGACTTGTTCCGTAACTGCTTGATTTCAGTGTCTTCAATACGAATGGGCTTGACCCTTGTCGCTAGCCCACTTTCGATCGACACTTGAACATCATCCACAAGCATTTGAGTAGGCTTTTACACAGCCTTCCTCAGCACAGAGATGTGGAACACATCATGCAAACCACTCAGCTCTGTCGAAAGAGCGAACTGATAGGCAGCTTCACCAACACGCTCCAGTATCTCAAACGACCCAAGGTATCTGGAACTCAGCTTTTTCAAGCGTCGAATCCTTTACACACCCTTGAACAGTTTAATTTTGAGATAAATCTAGTCGCCCAAGATGAACTCGATGTTTTTGTGTCTGACATTATAGTGCTTCACTTTCCTATCTTGTGCAACCAGCAATCTCTTGCTGGAGTTGCCATTGTGATCTAGAAGTGGTCAAACATGTAATCTCACTGCCAACGCGATATGAGCCTGCAGGGTCGCACATAAGAGCATGTGGAGAAGTTGGAAGATTGACTGTGTTGGTAAAGGTTACCAATCACCATATATATAGAATGGGGAAGTCCAGCAAATGTTGCTGTCTGAATTCGTCGGATATGATTCGTCGGATTCGTCGGGTTTACACGGATTGGATTTGTCGGATATGATTCGTCGGATTCGTCGGGTTTACACAGATTGGATTCGTCGGATATGATTCGTCGGATTCGTCGGGTTTACACGGATTGGATTCGTCGGATTCGTCGGGATTCGTCGGGTCATTCCGTGGAAACTCGACGAACTGTGACAGAGATCCTCCACTCGACAAAGTGTTGTCGTCTGTCTGGATTCGTCGGAATTCGTCGGGATTCGTCGGATCATTCCGTGGAATCTCGACGAATTATCACAGAGAGCCTTGACTAGGCAATTGTTGCCGTCTGTTGTGATTCGTCGAATTCGTCGGATTGTCCCGTGGAATTCCGACGAATTGTAACAGAAACCCTTATTCTGATGTGTGGTCTGCGGATAGCGATTCTTCTAGAAGCTGTTTATCCTTTGGGTATAAATAGGACTTCGTTTTTAGGGTTCAGTGGACTAATAAAAAGGAAAGGCCGACGGAAGTGTTCCGCTCTCGCCCGAACCCTAGACGGAAGGAGTTCCGTCGCTCGATCGCGTCCGCCGACCTCCTCTCCGGCGATCGTCGCCGTGTGTGTTCTTCCTGGAGCGAACCTAGCAGTTCGTGGAAGTGCAAAGGTGCAGTCGTTCTTCTCCCGGCTCGTGTGGACTTCTGTAGAGACGTAGACATAATTCTACGTGAGAACTCTTCTTGCCACCGACAGGAATCAACTCTTGGAGCATCTTGGTTGGATTTGATCCAACCCCATTGAGGTAATTTTTACCTAGTATTTTATTAACTCCTTGATTCAACATTCATGGCCGATCCAAGCATTTTTGGGTTGTTTCTGTTTATTTCCGCTGCGCCTACATCTGATGTATGGTTCTAGAAAAACCCAACAATGGTATCAGAGGCAGGTTCTGGTCTTGGATGTTGTTTCAGAAGTTTGGTTATTCCAGTACGTGCAAATCTAGGTATTTAGAAGCGTTCTAAATGTCAAGATTTCTTCCTGGAACATCAAATGTTGATGATTTTAAAAGGGGGTCTTGGAACCCCGCCAGGAACGTCTGGGATTTCGTGGTAATTTCTAATTGTTAGAAATTATTGTCTCCTTAGCAGTAACCGTCCCTCAAGTGGTTAATGAACCCTTGTTCTGTTTTGGATTTTGAATCCAACAATGAGAGACGAGCTTGTCTACTGCTTTAAGTCGAGTTGTCTTTGCCTTTGTCCAATGCATGTAAATCTGAAGATTTGGAAGAGTTCTAAATGTCCAGATTTAGCCCTTTCATCTATCAAAGGTTGATAGTCTTATGTAGTGCACATAAGGGATGCATGAGGATTTTAGAAAGTTTGTTTTTCTGTGGATGTGCACATTGATCAAATGTTGATCATGGTTAAGTGTTAACCTATCTTTAAAATTCCCTTCATCAAATATTAAGTGTTCGGATGCCTTCCGATGGATGACACTCTTCCTGCCTCGATCGATGAAGTGTGGGCTTGCCAAAGCAAGGTGCATTAATCTATCTTGGTAAGGGTGCGAGCGGATAATTGTGATATCCCACTGTCGACATCGGGTCTAACTTAACTAGGTGACCTCAAAGGTTGAGTGCCTAGAGGCATAGGGTTGGCATGCTCCATATGATGGATGCGAATAAGGAGTTATTCACCAGCCATACAAGAATTGCATGAGGATGCAATTGGCAAGCGTTGCCTACCTAAATAACCGCATTATGAGAGGAACGCCAAAGCGGACTCGTGGTGTTGGTGAAATACGGATCTTGTCCACTAAGAGAGTAGCTCGCATGGACTCTCCGAATTGATAGTGAGGGCTATCATTTTGAATAAAATAGTGGGAGTATTTAATTGAAGTCCAAATTAAAAAAATAAATTGTATTTTGAAATTAAGGTACTAATTAGATTCTGCATGAATTCTTGTAGAATTCCATGGCAAGTGGTTCACACTCCACCTTGTCCCTAAGAGCTATCCTTGAGAAGGACAAGCTTAGTGGGACGAACTATATGGACTGGTATAGGAACCTGAGAATTGTTCTCAGGCAAGAGCGAAAGCTCTACGTCTTGGAAGAAGAAGCCCCCGAGGTGCCGACCGGGAACTCGTCCCGTGTTGATAAGGATGCTTATAAGAAGTATACCGATGACGCCTTAGACGTCGAGTGCCTTATGCTTGCCACCATGAACTCTGAGCTTCAGAAGCAACACGAGAACATGGGGTGCAGGGAGATTGACGAGCACCTAAAGAAAATGTTTCAAGGGCAAGCTCGTCAAGAGAGGTTCGATGTCACGAAGGCCTTATTTCAGTGCAAAATGGGAGCTCGAGACTCGGTTGGTACTCACGTACTCAAGATGATTGGGTATATAGAGAACCTGGAGAGACTGGGTTTTCCTCTGGGTCAAGAGTTGGCCACAGATCTTATCCTGCAATCGTTGCCGGATAGTTATGAGCAGTTCGTCTTGAACTATAACATGAATGAAATAGACAAGACACTGCCCGAGCTCCTAGGCATGTTGCGAACTGCCGAAATAAACATGAAGAAGGCCAAGCCTGCTAGTCCCATATTGATGGTACATAAAGGCAAGGGTAAGGCCAAGGGCTTCAAGAAGACGAAGGTGGGACCTAAGTCACATCTTGAGCCCAAATCTTCTGCGCTGAAAAAGAAGAGCACCGTGAAGGAAGGGAAATGCCACCACTGTGGCAAGGCTGGTCATTGGAGGAGGAATTGTCCTTCGTACATTGAGGGTCTGCATAAAATGAAGGGAGGTATGACTTCCGCTTCGGATATTTACGTTATAGAGATAAACCTTTCTGCTCCTTCATCTTGGGTATTGGATACCGGATGTGGTTCTCACATTTGTACAAATGTGCAGGAACTAGGAAGGAGGAGATTGCTGAGTAAAGGAGAGGTGGACCTACGTGTCGGCAATGGAGCAAGAGTTGCTGCTGTAGCCGTAGGGGTTTACCGTCTTTCTTTGCCCAGTGGGCTTGTAATAGAACTTAATAATTGTTATTTTGTTCCGGCCATAACTAGAAACATTATATCCATTTCATGTTTGGACATGATTGGATTTTCTTTTATAATTAAGAACAATTGTTGTTCTATATTTAAGAATGATGTTTGTTATGCTGTAGCTCAATTGTTTAATGGTCTTTATGTTTTGAACCTGGACCATCCGATCTATAATGTAGATAGTAATAAAAGACTAAGAACAAATGACTCAAATCCTACATATCTCTGGCATTGTCGTTTGGGCCATATAAACGAGAAGCGCATATCCAAGCTCCATAAAGATGGACTATTGGACTTATTTGATTATGAATCATTTGAGCGATGTGAGTCTTGTTTATTAGGCAAGATGACTAAAGCCCCTTTCACTGGTTATACTGAGAGGGCTGAGGATCTCTTGGGTGTTGTACATAGTGATGTATGCGGACCCATGAGTTCTATGGCTAGAGGTGGGTATTTCTACTTCGTTACATTTACTGATGATTTCAGTAGATACGGATACGTGTATCTTATGAAGTGCAAATCCGAAACCTTTGAAAAGTTCAAAGAGTTTAAGAATGAAGTGGAGAACCAATTGGGTAAAAAGGTTAAAGCACTCCGATCTGATCGAGGTGGCGAATACCTGAGTCATGAGTTCCGTGATCATCTGAAAGAGTGTGGTATTGTATCACAGCTCACTCCACCTAGGACACCGCAGCATAATGGTGTGTCTGAGAGGAGAAATCGTACTCTGTTAGACATGGTACGGTCGATGATGAGTCATGCAGACTTGCCTGTTTCCTTTTGGGGTTTTGCTTTAGAGACTGCTGCAATGTCACTGAATCGTGCTCCGACGAAAACGGTTCTAAAGACACCATATGAGATATGGACTGGGAAGCGTCCTAGTATGTCGTTCATTAAAATTTGGGGCTGTGAGGCATACGTACGACGTCAAATGCCTGACAAGCTAGAACCCAAATCAGATAAGTGTTATCTGGTGGGATATCCTAAGGAAACGAAGGGATATTACTTTTACCTACCGTCTGAGGGCAAAGTGTTTGTCGCAAGGACGGGTGTCTTCTTGGAGAAAGAGTTCTTATCAAGAAAGACGCAAAAGGTAGAACTTGAAGAAGTTCAAGAACCACAAATAGTGAATGAACCAGAGTTGGATTCTGAGCCAGGACTACAAGATGTTGTAGCTAGAGAACCTGCTCACAAAACACAAGTCCTACGTAGATCTGGTAGACCAAGATTTGAGCCTGAGAGATATGGATTTCTCGTGTCTCAAATAGGTAATGTGTTGCTTATGGATCATGATGATGAACCAGCAACCTACCAAGAGGCTATGAATGGACCGGACTCCGACAAATGGCTTGAGGCTATGAAATCCGAAATGGACTCCATGTATATAAACCAAGTTTGGAACTTGGTGGAACCACCTGAAGGGGTACGACCCATAGGGTGCAAGTGGGTCTTCAAGAAGAAGACCGACATGGATGGGAATGTACAGACATTCAAAGGGCGACTGGTGGCTAAGGGTTTCAAGCAAATTCATGGTGTTGACTATGATGAGACCTTTTCCCCTATTGCCATGGTAAAGTCCATTAGGATATTGCTTGCTATTGCTGCGTATTATGACTACGAGATCTGGCAGATGGATGTCAAAACGGCTTTCCTAAATGGAAACCTCCTTGAGGAAGTGTACATGACACAACCTGAGGGTTTTGTATCCCCAAATGAAGCCACTAAAATATGCAAGCTGAATAGGTCCATCTATGGACTGAAACAGGCCTCTAGAAGTTGGAATCTTCGTTTTGATAAGAAGATCAAAGAGTTTGGTTTTGTCAAGAATGAAGATGAACCGTGTGTTTACAAGCGAATCAGTGGGAGCATTGTTGTCTTCCTGATATTGTATGTAGATGACATACTGCTGATCGGGAATGACATACCTACCCTGAAAGTTGTTAAGAACAACCTAGGGAACTGCTTTTCTATGAAGGACTTGGGTGAAGCGACTTACATACTCGGTATTAAGATCTATAGAGATAGATCGAAGAAGTTGCTGGGTTTGACCCAGAGTACGTACATTGATAAGGTGTTGAAGCGGTTCAACATGCTTGAGTCCAAGAAAGGATTTTTGCCCATGTCTCATGGTGTGAATCTCTCTAAGGACCAGTGTCCAAAATCTTGCGAAGATAAGGACCGCATGAAGTTGATTCCATATGCTTCGGCAATTGGGTCAATCATGTATGCAATGTTATGTACTCGACCCGATGTCTCTTTTGCTTTGAGCATGACTAGCAGGTATCAGTCTGATCCCGGTGAATGTCACTGGATAGCCGTAAAGAATATCCTGAAGTACTTGAGAAGGACTAAGGATGTATTCTTGGTGTTTGGTGGAGAGGAAGAGCTCGTTGTAAGTGGTTACACGGATGCTAGCTTCCAAACTGATAGGGATGATTCAAAGTCTCAGTCAGGGTTTGTGTTTTGCCTGAATGGAGGAGCTGTGAGCTGGAAGAGTTCCAAGCAAGAGACAGTTGCTGATTCTACAACTGAGGCCGAGTATATCGCTGCAGCTAATGCAGCGAAGGAGGCTGTATGGATTAGGAAATTCATCGATGAGCTAGATGTAGTTCCTAGCATTGTTGGTCCCGTAGTTCTCTACTGTGATAACAATGGTGCAATTGCACAATCTAAGGAACCTAGATCCCATCAGCGCTCCAAGCACATACTTCGGCGGTTCCATCTTATTCGTGAGATTGTCGAACGAGGAGATGTGAACATTTGCAGAGTGCCGACTGAGGAGAATATTGCAGATCCACTGACAAAGCCTCTGGCGCAGAGAAAGCATGATGGTCATACTAGATCAATGGGTATACGATACCTGAATGATCAACTCTAGTGGGAGTCTTGTGGGTTGCATGTAAAATAAATATTCTGTTGGCTGTTTAAAATTTATTCATATGATGAATTGTGTACCAATTATTTCTTTTTACAATTAATGGCAAGTTCTTTTATTACGATATACTGTTTCTATATGATAGAATAAAATTCGTGATAAATACCCTTAGAATGTTCGCTTCCATAGGACATCAAGTACGTGACTTGAATGTGAGAGCCTATGATTTTGAAGCTTCATTCTTAAAAGGTCCCTGGTCGAGGTATCATCGTAGAAGCTAAGGGTGATGATGATACATTAAGACTAGCATGTGTGTTGACTGATGACCGGTTCTCACAGGTCATGATATTGTGATATCAAGTCATCACATGGGTACTTGTTAGTGAACAAGTTGTACTGGACAGACCCAACCTGAGACTACTTTGTGGATTGTTACTTAAAAGTGTCACAAGTAGGTCTCATTTGACAATGGTGTTGTGGTCCTTTGACCTGAAGTCACAGCATTCACCGAGTGAGGAAGAGCGTGCTTTGATGTCATCTAAAGTCTTCCTTGAAGAAGGTTGATGATAAGGGTGGTCGTTGGGTACGTTACGAATCATTTGGGTGTTTGGGTGTGAGCAGATATGGGATTTGTCCTCCTATCTAATAGGAGTTGCATCCATGGGCCCCTTGATGGAATTGGACTGAGAAATGCATGGCCATGCTTGGTAGAGTCAATATGTGATATTGAGCTCACCATTCTCTGGAAGTCCGTTCTAGATCAAGAAACTTGGATTGAGCTATTATGAGGGTGACACGGTCCATACCTCTAGTTCTTTCCGGATGTAAGGGACAAAGGGACAAAGACAACGCTGGAACATTGGTCATAAAGGCTTATGAGTTATGAACTCTTATTGCTTGGGGAGCAATGATGCATTGCTAGATGCCGCTCATTGTTTGTGAGGTTTTTGGTTTGATACTTTCAAGATCAAGTGGGAGACTGCTGGAGTTGCCATTGTGATCTAGAAGTGGTCAAACATGTAATCTCACTGCCAACGCGATATGAGCCTGCAGGGTCGCACATAAGAGCATGTGGAGAAGTTGGAAGATTGACTGTGTTGGTAAAGGTTACCAATCACCATATATATAGAATGGGGAAGTCCAGCAAATGTTGCTGTCTGAATTCGTCGGATATGATTCGTCGGATTCGTCGGGTTTACACGGATTGGATTCGTCGGATATGATTCGTCGGATTCGTCGGGTTTACACGGATTGGATTCGTCGGATATGATTCGTCGGATTCGTCGGGTTTACACGGATTGGATTCGTCGGATTCGTCGGGATTCGTCGGGTCATTCCGTGGAAACTCGACGAACTGTGACAGAGATCCTCCACTCGACAAAGTGTTGTCGTCTGTCTAGATTCGTCGGAATTCGTCGGGATTCGTCGGATCATTCCGTGGAATCTCGACGAATTATCACAGAGAGCCTTGACTAGGCAATTGTTGCCGTCTGTTGTGATTCGTCGAATTCGTCGGATTGTCCCGTGGAATTCCGACGAATTGTAACAGAAACCCTTATTCTGATGTGTGGTCTGCGGATAGCGATTCTTCTAGAAGCTGTTTATCCTTTGGGTATAAATAGGACTTCGTTTTTAGGGTTCAGTGGACTAATAAAAAGGAAAGGCCGACGGAAGTGTTCCGCTCTCGCCCGAACCCTAGACGGAAGGAGTTCCGTCGCTCGATCGCGTCCGCCGACCTCCTCTCCGGCGATCGTCGCCGTGTGTGTTCTTCCTGGAGCGAACCTAGCAGTTCGTGGAAGTGCAAATGTGCAGTCGTTCTTCTCCCGGCTCGTGTGGACTTCTGTAGAGACGTAGACATAATTCTACGTGAGAACTCTTCTTGCCACCGACAGGAATCAACTCTTGGAGCATCTTGGTTGGATTTGATCCAACCCCATTGAGGTAATTTTTACCTAGTATTTTATTAACTCCTTGATTCAACATTCATGGCCGATCCAAGCATTTTTGGGTTGTTTCTGTTTATTTCCGCTGCGCCTACATCTGATGTATGGTTCTAGAAAAACCCAACATCTCTCTCGGATTGTCCGAATAGTCGAAGTAGCATCTTCGACTTCCTTTTGCTTAAACAACTTAGTCTCGCCCGTCTCCTCCGAAGCGAAAGGTGTACGACACTTCTTACCATAAAGGGCTTCAAAAGGGGACATTTGCAAGCTTGTTTGATAGCTCTTATTATAAGCGAACTCGATCATAAAGAGATGATCCTCCCACCTCTTGCCGAAATCCAAGACGCACATTCGGAGCATATCCTCCAAAGTCCTGTTGGTCCGTTCAGTCTGCCCATCCATTTGAGGGTGGAAGGCAGTGCTAAACTTCTGCTTGGTACCCAACAGTTGGTGAATTTGCCTCCAATCATTTGAAGTAAAGCGCACATCTCGGTCGCTTACGATGCTACGGGGCACACCGTGCAATTGTACTATGCTATCAACATATAATTTTGCCCTCTTTTCCACTGAATCGTCTCGCCGGCTCGAAATGAAGTGTGCGACTTTAGTCAATCAATCCACAATCACCCAAATGGCATCGTTCCCGGATTGCGATCTCGGCAAACCATGCACGAAATCCATAGAGATGTCATCAAACTTCCATTCCGGAATCGCTAACGACTTCAGGAAACCACCAGGTTTTTGGCATTCGGCCTTCAAGAGCGCACAAGTTTGACACTTGGCTATGTATAATGCGATGTCTTTCTTTAGACCCAGCCACCAGAATATTTTTTTCATGTCCTGGTACATTTTTGTGCTCCCCGGGTGGATTGAGTACTTAGTAAAATGTGCCTCGTACATCAACTCCTCCCGTAATTTATCAATATCGGGGACGTACAAACGACTATTTTCCACAAAAGACCGTCTTCCAAAGAGAACTCGGTATTAGACCCATCCAGGGTCTCCGCCACAAACCGCTTCATGCTTTCATCAAGTTCCAATGCCAATCGGACCCTGTGTCACAACCCGCATTTTCCCTTAAATATTTTAAGTATTATCAGAGTAAGGGAAAATACATGTCATGATGCCACGACATGCAGGAGACAACTGCAGACGCTCAGACAAGCATTCTTTACGAACATTTATACAAAATATAGCTATTATTAAATCAAAGACAACTTTGGCTTCTTTTAAGTTAGGACCGTGTCCCTCGGTCCTGTGTAATACTTGGTCCATAAATAGGAAAAAAATACGTACGTGGCGGAAAATATAGATTCATCTATCCTACACAAGCAGGAAGACCAAACAGGTCTTCAAGGCTAGCACATGTCTAGATTTACTATATATATAGATGAAAATACTTAATTCGATTTCAAAATAAGTGGTATATAATAAGAAAAGTTATGCTATGCAATGTTTTACACAAAATATTTCACATAACATAGTAAAATACACCTTTTCCCAGAGAGCAACATCTATGTACATCAAAAGTAGTTCAAGTAGTAGCAAACTGCAAGTACACTGAAAAATAACAACCTTACGGGCTCCTATAAGTGACAAAAGCCCACAAGGCAACAACAGGGAGGCAACATTCAAGACTTCTCCTCACCAAGACGGAAGGGAAGATCCTCTACTGGGGACCTGACAGCACAGCTCTACCACTTGCTGTAGCTACTGACCTGAACTTGAACCTGGGGCACTCAAAAGAAAAGAATGCCTCAGCCCAAAAGGGAGCAAGAAATAATAATAATAAGAACAGTATTAAATAACACAAGCAATGTGCAATCAGGAGTAAGACACAGAAGTAGTAAAGTCAATGAACAAAGTTCAGACATGATTAAAAAAAAAGGTAACCCGAGAAACAAGGGTATCCAAGAAGTGGACAAAACCATACCAAGCTGCTTATATGATAAGCTAAGAGGAAGAACTGTGGTGGAGGTCTATTATACCCATCCACTTTCCAGTATAAAAGCCACTGTGGTGGAGGCCTATCATATCCACCCACTGTCCAGTCTACTAATCACTGTGGTGGGGGGGGGGGGGGGGGGGGGGTCTCTACCATATCCACCCACTCTCCAATTTATAAAGCTACTGTGGTGGGGGCCAACCATATCCACCCACTCTCTAGCCTACAAAACTACTATGGTGGGGGCCTAACATATCCACCCACTCCCCAGTCTAAAAATCACTACAATTTATAACCTTACCGTAGGATAAACAAAAACTAATACTTTCAAATAGTTGGACAAGTTAGTACAGTCCTGAAAGAGTTTACAATAGTATAAGAGGATTCAAGTGATTCAAGTGGAATCAAAAGGAATTTCTTCCAACTATACAACCAAAAGGACTCAAAAATGAGCAATTAGGCAGAAACTGCACTAAGGAAAAACAATCGGCGGGTGGTCCCGCCGATCGACTGGTGGTCCCGTCGATCGATGGGAAGCTCCGTCAATTTTAACTTAAACGCCTCGGGGAAGCATCTTCCCCAGCTAAAGCCGTCGATCGACGGGACAGTCTCGTGGTCCCGTCGATGGACGGGAATAGCCGTCGATAAATACTTAGCGACAAAAGGGGAAGCATTTCCCCAGCTAAAGCTGCCGATCGACGGGACGGTCTCGTCGTCCCGTCGATCGACGGGAGTACCCGTCGATAAAGATTTAGCGACAAAAGGGGAAGCATTTCACTAGCTAAAGCCGCTGATCGACGGGACGGTCTCGTCGTCCCGTCGATCGACGGGAATACCATCTGATAAAGACTTAGTCAGAAAATTTGAGGGAATTTTAACAGCTACAGGCAAAGTAAAAAACTACAGATTTCCTGGAAAGGGGGTCTAACACTCAAATTTTTTTGGAACATTTTACTCCAACAAGAAGAAATTCATTGTAGTAGAAATAATTAACTTAAGAGCTTAAACACAAGCAGATTTCCTGCAAGAGTCTAATACTCAAGAAAACAACATTCCTGGAAGAGGGGAAAATAGAATAAATAAAGAAATCTGAACATATATCCCAAACAAAAATCTGGAAATACAACAAATTTCTAGGAAACGATCAATCAACAAGAATACGATCACAAAAACTGCACTTGCCTCGATTTCGAACGACGACTCGTCGGATCTTGACAATCTTGACGTCAACCTTCCGATTCCTCGCTCCGGCGACGAAATCGACGTCCAAACCTCCTTCTCCGACGGAAACCCTCGCTTTCTCTCCCTTTCTTTCCCTCTTTCTCTCGCTGGAGCTCGCGAAATAAGAACATGGGAACTATTCCTCTCGGAAGAAACGAGAAAATTTAATTAAGAAGAGGAATGTGGTTTCCAACTGGACTCCACTAACTTTTCTTAAATATAAATTATAAAAAGATTTTCATAAAGAGTTATATATATATATATGTATATGTTTATAAGAATGTATATATATATACATATTTTGTCAGACTTATAAATATACATAAATTTTTTATAAGAATATATATATATATATAAGTTTATACAGAATTTTGATAAAGAATTCTTATAAAATATATTTTGTATGCTAATTAAATATTTCATGCTGGGATGAATAGAGATTTTTTATCGAACGCGACCTCACGAACACCCGAGACGGACCACAACGACGCACCTACGACGGTAACGCCCTCGCTAAGAAGGAACAAAACATTCGATCCAAAATAATTATTATTATTTTCATTTCAAATAAACTATCCGAAATTTCGGGGCGTTACACCCTGTCCGCAAGGTCACACTATACCTCTGTCCATTTCAAACATGCTGTGGCACTGGTTCTTTTATCCACACAGGAAATCTCCAAGGCTTCCAAGTCGCTGATCAGACGCGGATTATGCATCTAAATCCAGTTCGCTTATGCAGAAGCCCTCAGACTCAAAGCATCTGCGACAATATTTCTCTTCCGTGAGTATAATGAATCTTGAAAGTGTAGTCCCCCAGGAACTCCATCCACCTTCGTTGTCGCATATTAAACTCTTTCTGATCTATTAGGTATTTCAGGCTCTTATGGTCCATAAAGATGTCGATCTTCATGCCATATACATAGTGCCGCCAAAGCTTCAGAGCGAATATCATGTCCGCTAGCTCCAAGTCATGGACCAGATAATTCTTCTCATGCACTTTCAGTTGGCGAGAGCCACAAGCAATAACCTGACCATGCTGAAGAAGAACGTAGCCTAAGCCGCTCCCTGACGCATCGCTGTAGCTTTCAAAGCCTTATGTACCACATGGCGAACATTGGATTAGCGCCGTGGTCAGATGACTCTTCAGCTCTTCAAAAGCTCGCGTGCACTCTGGCGACCAAACAAACTTCTGATCTTTCTTGGACAATGATGTGAGAGGCAGAGCTATCCTCGAGAAGTTCTCTACAAAGCGCCTATAATGGCCGGCAAGTCCTAAGAAACTTCGGACTTCCGCCACGGTAGTCAACACAGGCCACTCCCATATCACAACTATCTTCCCAGGATCCACTGCAATGCCCTCTCCACTGACCACATGACCTAGGAATGCCACAGAGAACAGCCAAAACTCACACTTTGAGAACTTGACATACAACTGACTTTGCCTCAGGGTATCCAATAAAATGCGCAAGTGAATCGCATGTTCTTCTTCCGACCGAGAGTATACTAGAATACCGTCTATGAAGACAATAACAAATCGGTCTAGACACTCAAAACGTTCGGTCCATCAAGACCATGAATACCGATGTCACATTCATCAAGCCAACTGTCATCATAGTGAACTTATAGTGCCCATAACAGGTACTAAACCCCGTCTTGGGAATATCACATTCCCGAATTCGTAACTGGTAGTAGCCAGATTTCAAATCCAGCTTTGAGTACACAGTCGATCCAACCAGTTGATCAAACAAGTCATCGATTCGCGGAATCAGATACTTATTCTTTTCTGTCAGCTTATTCAGTTCGCGGTATTCTTCACACAGACACAGGCTTCTGTCCTTCTTCTTCACGAAGAGGACCGGTGCACCCCAAGGGGATGAACTTGGGCGTATATAGCCTTGCTCTAGAAACTTCTGCAATTGAACCTATAACTCTGCCATCTTTTTTGGCGCTATTCGGTATGGGGAGCGTGACATAGGCTTGACACCTTGCACCATCTCTATCATGGCGTCGATCTCTCGCTGAGGTGGCGCCCTAGGGAGGTCTTTGGGAAACACATCTGGATACTACGATATGACAAGAACGACACTCAAACTGGGCTGAGGCTTTGCAGCCCCCACTAGCACGAAGCACAAGTCCGTGCCCTTCCGAACTGCCTTGACTACTTGGATAGCAGATATCAACATCTTGCATACCAGCAAAATAGTCGTATGTTCAGAATTTTATACCAGTGCGACTTCCTTCTAAGCGAAATCAATGCATGTATGCTGCTCCGACAGCCAACCCATGCCAAAGATCACAAGCAATCTATATCGCTAGACAACACTTAGATTCACACCCTTAAAAACCTTAGAAAATAAGAAGCATGACGCTCCCGTATCATAAGAGCTTCCATCAGATAGTTTAACAGTGGAACAAAGTCTTAACGCACATAAGTACAAGATGTACGATGACCACACTGTAGATGCTATCCACACATGGGACACAATTCAAAGTAAGGCATGACCATCCATACCTGTGGAGACATCGCGTTGTCGAATGACCTCTTCCTGGCCAAATGAGTTGCCTCTCAGTTGGGTCAGAGGATACTAGAAAACAGGTCTTTCTATAGCTTTGACTTTTTCCTCATACGTTGGACCCACTGCTCGGGCATCGCTCACTTCTCGGTTTCCTGCCTTCGGAGGACCACTTCGACATTTTCGAGCAATGTGCCCCACTTTTCCACAGGTGTAACATCTTATGGGACTCCGTGTAGGTGTAGCTCCCAGCACATGTGAGGGAGCTACTTCTAGCCACCTACACTTCCTCTTGTTTTTCCTGAACCCAGACGTCTTTCCAATAAGGCTTTTCCCGCGCTGCGCACATTTCATTTTCGCTTCTAGAGACCTAGCCGCGCTCACTAAGTCGTAAAAGCCAAGCAACATTGGACCCGTAGGTGCTCGTCGTAAGTCAGCTCGCAGACCGTTGTAGAATTTGTTGACCTTGGTCTCCTCATCTGCCTATAAGGTCCCCACATAACAGCCCAGACGAAAGAACTCATTTAAGTAGTCATCCACTATGTGCTCTCCCTGTTCCAGGTGTAAACACTGGTTCTATAGTGGGCTTCCTGGTTGAGCATAAAGTGCTGCCATAACCGCATCTACGACCACTCAAATTGTTTCCACAGACGGAGGGGTTGCATGTACACGGGAGGACACACTACTCTCCACAACATGCTCAAATTCGGCAACCGGCACCGGGCTACCCCAAGGTTCGGAGGCTGTACAGGCCTCCCTGGTTGCGCATTGATCGTGGCAAACACAACTTCAGCTATTCTTCTTATTGTTTTATTAGAAGGATGAGGCATAGGCATCTCAGCAGATGCACTACTCTCGGCAGTGCATCGGGGTTGGGACTGCCCCGCACCATTTCTAGTCCTCTATAATCATGTCGGACACAATTTAGTGACTATTCACACAACAAAATAGCAAGTAAGGAACACGCAAGTTACACTACCACGCTAAAACATATATATAATGCATTCTTAAATGGACATTTTGGTTATTTAATTGAGTTAAATGGTGATGCACACATGTGCCCACCACTCCTTAAAGGAATTCGACCACGAATTCGTACGGAAGGGAACGAGACCCGTAGCTGATACCAAATTGTAAAACCCCACCCGTTGCATAGTATATAATAGTAGGTCCGGTCGGGACCCCACACCATATAAGGTGAACAAGTAAGATGGTTACGTATTTAGTTTACCAACCAACAACATCTCAGAGATTGCACGATAACGGAAGCATGAATTAATTATCTCTTGAACCAGAATATACATGTCCGCAATACAAAAGAGGAATGACTGATATATATATATATATAAACGAGTTTGACACTAAGGCCATACTTCAAATGTGATCTCTTATTACATGATTTTGAAACATCAGCATGCAGGCCGACAATACATGAAAGAAAACCACTCAAAACACTTTGGCCTTCGAGGGCCAGAAAAGTGCAGCAGCTGGGGTTCCAGCCTGCTATTTCCCGCTCGTCTCACCAGGACCTGTAAAGAACAATCCACCAAGTAGTGGGAAAACAACTAACCGGTCAGCTTTAGCTGACCAAGATTATAACGACCCCACCCCATGCCCGAGGCAGCGGTACTCCTTCCCTGCAAACAAGCAATAACAGCAATATTTCACAGGTGCGTCTAAGCACTGCATAGAAACATTCACCACATACGTCGACTCTAGGACGCACGTATCGTGATCTCAAGGCACATTTCTGGTGTACTGCCTGAGTTACACCATAGATCTATTATGAGCATTTACCGTCAAGGTCCCCGACCTTACGGTTCCTTTCCCAACATTCCCTTAGTGAAACAGAGGGGCGACCTCATCACTGATTGGCTAAGGGACAAGTTCGGTTCAGCTTTGTACACGTGCTCATATTGCCGAGCAAGTTAACTACCAGACACAGGTGCAACTTCCCCTTGTGCCTGCTAACGAGACAATCACACAGGGTCATTAGAACAGCCTCAGGGGCTATTTCAAAACACACCACATGATATCCGATATCACTGGAGCTAGCACTAGCGCTATCTAGCAGAATGCTATTCTGCCATCTCTTTCCGGTATTTCCTGAAGGTAACCTACATGACTCCCTACAGCACATCACAGCACCCAGAACCCGAAAATAAGCATACATACTCGGAGACTTCTCCGGAGTGCAATATAGCAATATCAACATCACCTATCCAGACCAACCTGCCCAGATGGGCTTCACACAGTATGCCTATGTTCGTACAACGATCTGTACTCTATATGCAATTTCTATGGGGATAATCCATATCAACCAGTCGGAAGAACCTATCCACTAATTAGTGGAAATCTTCCTGCTACTATTCGAATCAAAGCACTAGCATGTCCATAGATTAAGGAGGAGAATCGTTACCCTTGATGCTCATTTCAGTGCCATTTAACCAGGATTCCTTTCCACGGACTCGAAGATGGCACAAACACGCAAGAGTTCTTCTTCCTCAGACTTGCGTAGCCAAACGGATCTCCCCTCTCTTCATGCTACTGACTTTGCCTTAGGAGAGAGGACCAGAGAGAAAAACTAAGGAAAATCACAGATTTGGAGGCTATATATAGCAAAACGCTACCGCCGGCGCTAGCCATTAATGCCAGGCGCTTGCCCAAAGGTAGTATGACCGAACCTATCCATAGCTGCTTAAGGAAATCGTCGAGTGAGCTACCTCTAGCGCTAGCGCTACCACCTGCGCTAGCTCTCGACGAGCCGAATTCAGGAGTGCCTACCGCGTTTTGTCAAAACACATTTGTCAGGACAAACTTCGTCGAGATCGCTACCGCCTGCACTAGTACTAGTGCTGGCGCTAGTACTCGACGATTCATCTTGATGCTTTCGATGATTCCCACTAGTCCCTTCGTCGATACAAAACATTTCGACGATAGGAGCTACCACTGACGCTAGCCCTAGCGCGGGCGCTAGCTCTATGCCTTAGCCTCTCGTGAACTTCTTTGCGCCTGAACACAGGGGGTCTTACAATAATTCTATTCTTGAGAAAGAAGGACCATGAGTTGCTGTTCAAAGACAGGACTCCCCTGACATTCTCTTTGATGATGATGTTATGGATGACATGTGCCAAGATCTACAAAGAAAAGTGGTTGATAAAGAACGAGATATTCCATGTACATCTGCTTCACAACCTCAAGAAGAAGCTTCAGGCTCCTTGATTACTCAAATAAAAGATTTGCTAGCAGAAGAAAGAATACACTATCAAACACATGTTGACAAAGTGGTGAAGGACATTAAGTATGACATATCTGCTCAGATGAAAGAGATGAAGGCCGAGATTGACCATTTCAATTCTTAGATTACTAGCTGGTTCACAAATGCAGGAATAATTATGGACTGTAACATGAATGCACTTCAATCTCTAGGTACCAAGATGGATTTCACCTTAGAATTTAATCAAAAATCAGTGGAAGACTTAGAAAGTGTAGTTGATTGGATCACAAATAGAATTGCTGGCAGTCAAAAAGTCACCATGAATAGATGTGTGAACACTCAAGAGTTCACACATGAAGCTTTATCTAATAAGTTAGAAAAATCCGCAAAGGACATTCAGAGAAGCATTATTGAACAATTCAAAAATGGGGAGAAGATTGGAAGTGATCAAGCTCTTTAGATAGTAAATGAACTCCATCATTCCCTGGGACTAAATCCCATAATGTTTGAGCCTCCAAGACTTGGGAGTCCTTATCATACTTATGGAAATACACAGTTTGAAGCTAGAACAAGTCAGCAAAAGAGGCAATGACTATCAGAAGAAGAAATGGCTGCCAAGAGAAGAAGAGAAGAAGCTAGAGCAAATGATCCTAGTGTTGAAATGTGGAGTCCAAAGTCAAGACACATAATACTACAAACATGTAATGACTTTGGATGCATTGGCAAAGACACAGACAAATACTACTCCACTGATGAATGGACTAAACATATGAAGACTAAAGCTTAGAGGAGGATATACATGAACAAGTAGAGGGAGAGAACATTGCCAATGAATGCTTCCCCTATCCCTAACAAATATATTCCCAAGCCATTCAGCTTCTTTGATAGACAAAAACAAAAGGAGAAAGCAGGAGGAAAGAAGAAGATTCCTTAAGTTTTAGCCCTCCTTGAAACCAAGAATCATATCACTAATGGAGTGAATATGCTCAAAAACAAATTGTCTGATCTCCACGGGAATATCTACCAGCATATCTCTGAAGAAGTCATAAGGGGGGGGGGGGGGGGGGGGGGGGCAATGATAAAGGCTGGTTATTCAAATGACAAAGAGCAAATGAAATTGTTAAATATGTTTTAGAAATTTGATCACATTTATATATTTTTTTGATTGTTTCTATCTATTGTGTGTTTACTTCAATTTCTGTAATGAAATGTTTATCATTTTTTCTCTTTAGCAATTTATCATTTAGTGAGGTCCTGACTTCTTCAAATTGGGGAAGAGTGTTGGGAACATTGCTCAACAATGTTCTTGATTTGAGGAAGTTCTAATGTCAATGATAAATGCTCTTTGTATTTGATGAATATCTAATTTATTATGCAGAACTTTATTCAATTCAACTTAATAAATCATTCACAATAAGTCCAATGATATGGTCATTCTCAAGGAATACTTAGATAATTCTCAAAATTATGCTAAGTCAAATATCGTTGAGATGGACTGAATATATCGCCGTGATCTCTAAGCACAACAACTAATTATCGTCGAGACAAAAACAAAGGAGTACACACATTCTAAAGGATAAGTTAAGATTATTGTGAAAAGAGATTTCATCGTGTTGAAGCTAATCCACGCATGTTAATTCACTCCAAGTCAAATGTCATCGGGAAAAACAAAATGTCGTCGAGAAGAGTGTTCGACATTTCAGAAGGCATGTTGAATTGAGAATGCTCAAGTACACATCGTCTAGATATGACTCCCCTGTCACCAAGACAATGTTCAGATCCAAGTGTTAGGTCATATCGCCATGACAAGCAAAAATGTTTTCTTGATAAGCTTATTCATTCAATTTGAAGACTGTATTTACGTTGAATTCAAATATCATATTGAAGATCCCAGTATCTATGTCGACTAGACAAGGACATGATCTATGTTAACTGGATGATCTGCAAACATTCATAAAGTTATGTCGACTAGAAGATTCATGTCGACTAGACTGGCCAACCATCTTTAAATCTGTAGCTAAGTCTTTATCATCATGAAGAGTTGAAATATCATCGATGACAAGTGAAATGCAGTCGAGAAGCCTACACGACATTTCAAAAATATATTGACTTGAGAATAATCTAAGTCCATATCATCCTGATTAGATGAAGTAGCTCAAGCTCCAAATATTGTCTTGGTAATAAACTCCAAGACAATATCGTCTTGACAAGGATCAACTATACTCACTTCGTCTTGAAAATAATCAACAAGATGTTTGGAAGCTCTTCATTGAAGGAAGAATTTGGCTAAGTCCTTTATCGTTGAGGTTATATCAATTGTCGTCGAGGACAAGTGAACTGTTGTCGAGGAGCCTACACAACATTTATAAATACAGAAGACAGTAAACATGTTAAACAAGAATTTGACTTGATAGGCTTAATCATTCGACTAGAAGACAGTGACCATGTTGAACTCAGAATTCAACTTGATAAGCTTGATCATTCGACTAGAAGATAGTGGTAGTAGAATATCGTCTTGAAGGTTACAAGTATCATAGAGAAGAATCAAAATATCGTCGAGACAATGCTAATATTTTCTTGAAGACATCACATATACATTCGACTAGACATCAAGAAGATTTGACCAAACTTCTAGTCGAATTGCGGGAAAGTCCCGAATTCAAATTAAAGCGCAATTGTGACATTATCTCATTTAGTGCCGCCGCAGATTGGGCCTATCAGAATTGTCCTTACAAGACATAAGATGTTTGACATAAAGACAGTCCGAGGATTCAACCATTATTAAATGACCCTCTAAAAGGGATGGAACAGGAAAACAACTAACCCTAATTTTCTAATTATTATCTTCAAAAGAAAGAGCTCTCTGCCGTCATCATGCACTTTTCTATAAAAGAGCTCAAGAACAGAGGAGAAATACTTTGAAGCCAATCAATCAATTCTCTTGAACAAAAACTAAATCATCTTGCTATTCAAAAGGTTGATCTCTCTGAAAGAAGATTTCAGAAGAATCCATTTCCGCAACATGCTTTAAGAAGACTCACGCTATTCAAGATAAACTATTATGAGTCTAATGAATCTCTGTAATCATTTATATTTTCTTCTGTAGGATTTTTGAGGAACTCTAAGTGTAAGGTTCTTTGAGGCCTGTGTATAGGATCCTGTGGTTGGATCTGAGGTAGGGTTCCTATTGAGAACCTAAGGTAGGATTCATTTGTTGAATCTGAGTGTAGGGCTCTTGTTGAAGACCTGACTGTAAGATTTCTTTGAGATCTGAAGTAGGTTTCAAGGGTGAACTTAAGGTAAGGTTTTGATATAAACCCGAGTTGTAGGATTCTTTGTCAATCTGAGTGTAGGATCCTGAGGAAGGGGATTTGAGGTAGGGAATCAGTTTGTATTCCCGAGGTAGGATTCAAAGGCTATGAGTTGCATGATCTATGAAGGAGATTTGAGATTTGAAGAAGTTTGCTGAGACTAGCATACTGCTAGATAGGCGTATGGGGAAAGTGGATGTACCTATATTGGGGGACCACTATAAATTCTATGTTTTCTGTGCTGTGATTGCTTATATTTCTTTGTTTATCAAGAAAACTTACAAACAACCCAAACCCCTATTCAACCCCTCTAGGTGGTAAATCCTTGTTCTGTCATAAAACCTAGTGACAGGGTTCATAGAATAGTGCGTAGATCTTTAGAGCCCCTACTCTTAATTCAAACCTCAAGTTGGCCACTCTAAAATCAGAGCTCCGGTGCCATCTCGCCCAGGGAGACCAGAGTGGTGTGGAACCCCAGCGGTCTAGTAAAGAGGATGAAATGGAAAAGATATATCTAAATTGAAACAAAGAAATAATCTATATTTTCTACAACATAAAAATAACTATTTTTCACAAAATAGAATTAATATATGTTAATCTCTATTTTTGGGTTTTGTGAGTCAAATCAATGCATCAAAACCTTTTTTAATCTTATACAATCATATTCTAGTCTAAGAATTTATCTTTATATAAATTAGACATGATAAAAGAAGGAGAGATGAAATACAATACTGACAAAGGCCCTATGGAATACGACCTTGATATATCAAATCAACTACTACATATGATAGGTGTGTTTGCCTTCAAATACCGTCTATTTTAATATCTTAAATTGTGAGATGACTCGTGCGTATCATTAACATTGCCTTTAAAAATTATAAAATAATCAAATCACATATTTAAAAACAGTAAGATTTAGAGTTATGGTGGATGCTACATAATATGAATACTTAATAGAAATCATTACATGTTTGGCGATGATTTTTTTATGCACGTCAAAACTCTTTTATCTAGGCGAATTTATTATATTCACTAGAAAATGGCTTGTAGTGGTCCAAATATGTCTAGAATGATAGTAAAAAATTAAAGATTCGTGAAAAATACTAACATCACTCAATTGATTGAATCTTCAGCATAAACTAAAACCGTGCAACCTACAGATAATTAAATCTATGATTCTATTAACAAGATCCGTAAATCAATCATTTCATAGAATGATATCTAATGATCATTGAGCGTTAACCTGAGTAGCGATCATCAACTCCTTTCCAGAAACATGCTTATGAATCACCATCGTAGACTGAGAGAAACAATTGCCGACCAGAGTTAACATTATTGAGTGCTAAGCGTAGTAGGAATCGTTAGAGCCTTCATGAAACCATGCATATGAATCACCGATCAATGACCAGAATAATCGATTGCTGATCACAGACTAGAACTGCCGATCATCGATCGGAGCTTCCGATCATTCATTAGAGCTAAGAATCACAGAGCACCGATTATAAATTGCCGATCGGATCTAATTATCACCGACCAGGAGTAGTGATTGCAAACAAGGATTAATAATCACCGATTGGGGGAAGCGATCTTTAATCGCTGACTGAAACTAATGATCGTGGATAGCCGATGAACGATAGCGATTGCCAACCGGAGTTAATGACCTTTGATCGTACTAATGTTAGACAGTATCTATTTTCACCTGCGGTTGTGTTAATTTTTTTCCATATCTTTATTTTTGCTCAATCAATTTCTTATTACTAGCAACAACACATATACATGTACCTACACACTTTGAACAAATTGCAAATGGACATTAGAGACTTAACATGATTGTAAATTCTGCCAAAATATTTCTGTCACAGCAATTCCCATCCAATTATTTTCCTCTGACCAAGTCTAACAAACTTAGGAATGACATTTCATCATATATTTCTAATTTTAGCTAATTAAGTGGAGAATCTGGCTAAGTAATTAGAGATTCTATCTCTTCCTGCAAAATAGGTTTTAGCCATAAGATAATTAGGGCGAAGGATTTTAGACTAAACGTATTAATCAAGTGCCCAATTCATTCCCTCAATAATAAATGGAGTATCTTGCATATGTAAGTAGCAACTCTAGACCACCATTTAATCCACAAAACAACCCTTATTCTTCAACCTATACAAAATTGTAGGAAACCTACTTTGTAAGAAATGATGAGGAATTTGTGAATAATGTTGATAAGAGATTCCAAAAACTCAAGGGATATATGCAAAATCAAGCAGGTTCCATCCAAAATCGTCAACAACAAATTGGTCAAATCAGTATGGCAGTATCTGAGAGACCGCTAAGAACTTTAGTCAATAATATAAATGTCAATCTGAAGGAGCGCGCTAATGCAATATATCTTCGTAATGGAAAGTCCTTAAAGGGAATGACAAGGATCTATGAGAGGATGTTTTACCCACCCAAGTTACCCTTGACGCTATTAAGATGGTTACACCGATCATGTATGTACGCAAACTTCTTTACCCTAAGAATGTTGTGAAGAATAAACATGAGAAAAACTTTAGCTTTTTCTTAGAGATGATTAAGAAGGTGAATATTAATGTGTAATTACTAGATTCTCTCACTCAAATGTTGAGCTATGCTTAATTTATCAAAGAAATCCTATCTAAGAAATGTAATTTGGAATAGTTTGGCATAATCAATGTAACGGAAGTGTGCACCACCATTTTTGTAACAAAATATTCCCCTGAAACTTAAGTACCCATGGTGATTCAATCTCCATTGTCTTATTTATAAAATAATTTAAGTAGCATTATATGATTCTGGTGTGCCCCTTTCCATTTTAAGAGGCTGGGTATAGAGGACCTAAAACTCACACATATTTCACTTCAGCTAGATGTGGTAGTTGAATATATTCTAGTGAAGTTATGTCACTTCATTTTTTCTCTTGATTTTGTGAACTTTAATTTGAAGATAATCATGAATCACCATTAAATTTTGGATGTCCCTTCCTCGCAACTGATATTAGCCATTTTGAGCATGGAAGAAAGTAGTTTGAATTTAAGCATAGGGAATGAATCTATTACACTCTTCAAGAATGCCACTCATATTTCCCTCCC
The DNA here is from genome assembly GCA_033032865.1 of Dactylorhiza incarnata. Classification (NCBI taxonomy): domain Eukaryota; kingdom Viridiplantae; phylum Streptophyta; class Magnoliopsida; order Asparagales; family Orchidaceae; genus Dactylorhiza; species Dactylorhiza incarnata. The sequence goes on from JAWHQI010000210.1 coordinate 1,418,652, forward strand.
AAAAAATTCTTCACCTATCTTTTTTGATCCTTCTGAAGTTAAAGTTACACATGACATGAGCTAGATTAGGGGATCTACGAGGGTTTTCAAAGTAGGACTAGGGGATAAGACCAAGGGAGTGGATGAGTTGTCAAGGAGAGCGGGAATGCATACTTATCAGTTTGAAAAAGATGACGAACCTATGTTCATTGGTAGAAATTTGCAAGTGGGAGAGTCACTTAATTTTTTTTAAATTTTTTTTGCATTGATTATGATGCCTTAGTAGAGAGCATTCTTGTCTTAGCTTAAAACAAGAAACTATTTTTGTTATGTGTGCTTGTTTGCTTTGTTTAGCAAATCACCAAATCTTGATATTACTGTTCTTTTTCCCCTCTTTTATTTTTCATTATTCATATAATATTGATGATAATATTAGATTTAAGTATGGGGGACAAAATATATTATTATGGTGCTTTTACATTGGGTTGTACATGTATGAATTGTTTTCCTAAAGACATATTTATTTTAAATATGACATGTTTTATTTAGCTTAAGTCTTTTGCAAGAAACTTTAGAGCAAACATTTTATTTTAATGTATAGATGTGTTATATGCATAGCTTTTTACGATATTTTATTTGTATATGTTATTATCCTGAAATAATTGATTTGTTTGCATCACTAGGTAGATATTGAAAAATATGACTAGAACTTAGCAAGTAATTGAAAATGTGATGAATTTTTTTTAAAACAAATTTAAGGTATCTTTTTAAATATGATCTCGCAATTACTGCAGTAGCCATGCTATAGAAGTCTAGAGAAAGATTATACATACAACAATAATGCTTGCATCTAACAATTACTAGAACTTACCACATACACTCTCACAGAGTTATATGCTTTCTACTATTTTATTTAGGAAACGATCAAGCCACCATTGAACTTAAGTTTGACTTTTGAGTCTGAACTTAACATCATCGCCACTAGACACCTTCTCTTGAGCTTATTATTGGGGTAGAAAACATTATAAATCCACACTCAGCTGAAAAATGAAGAGATTGAGGTACTGTGAGTGGGTGGGTACTCTATGTCACGAATACTAGGGCGATAAGTAAAGGGGTGCTACGATCAACGAGATCATATTTCGCACAACACAAACCTTAGTTGTGCTTGATTTTATTAATGGATTCAGAAGGATTATAACAAGGTTATAAATGAAAAATAATTCTCCACAATGGTACTCGTAGACCCTATTCTTGTGTGTGCAAGTATAGGAGGAGATCTTAGCTCGAGTTTCAATGCTTTTTATAGATACTGTTCATATCCTATTTAAAGGCCATATGGGCTCTTCCTGCGGGCAACCTCCAAGAATATGTGTTGCCTGCTTACATGGTGTGATCAAAATATCAAAATATAGGAAGTAGAGTTGTCGGCGAGAACTCATGAAAGGTAGGTGAGCACTATTGGAACATGCGTTATGCATCTCTCAGGTTTGACAAATAGCAAATCCCAAGTTGTTTTTTGATCATACATGTGTTGGGTATAATGTGCAGGTTTACAGGTGTGAAGTCGGACAAGAAATCCAATCTCTGTGAGCTACCGCTGGTGCTAGTGACACCAATGGGCGCTAGCTCAGGCTATATATCAATTGGATGTGCTTCGGTTCAAGGAAATATCGACGAGACAAATTATATCGATTAGATGTTACTGTTGGGAATTATCTTTAACGGAGATGCTAGCATATCAGCTAGATAGCCAACATCATCGTGACAGAAGATAACGTCGAGACAAGTAAAGTATCGACTAGAAAGAGCATATCGCCGAGGCAGCCTACTGCTGGCGCTAGGCCTAATGCAGTGTACTAACAATATCGTCTAGATATGTTCTCATCTAGACGACTAGAGTATCGAATAGAAGAGGAGTGTATCGTCGAGACAATCTATCGCTGGTGCTAGCCCTACTGCCATGCACTAGCAACATCGTCTAGACAATCTGTGTCGTCTAGATGACTGGAGTATCGGCTAGAAGGGAAGCATATCGGCTAGAAAACTACCATCACGCGCTGCCACTAACACGTCGCGATATCCTAAATTTCACGTCAGTGATCCATGTGCTCAACGAGAGAAAGTGGCGGGAAACAGAAGAGGAAATGTTACTAAATGTACTACCGCTTCGGGGTAGCTATTACCGCCCCGCGGTAACCCTGGTGTACAAGGAATGATCTGGCACCTTCTTTATCTGCAGACGACCAGCTATTCAAGATTCTACATAAGGTGTGACTACTACTCCTTAGAAAGAAAGCTAACTGATGAACACAAGGAAAGCTCCGTCGCCTTCCTTACATGGAGCAAGACAACTGGGAGGAAAGCGCATAAATGAGCCTACCGCTAGGCGCTAGCGATACTGCCGGCGGTAGCTTATTTAAACTCGTATAAAAGAGATTTCTTTTCTCCTATTTCAGGAGAATCTTGGCATGGAACTCTAGAACAAAAGGAGTAGGCTTCCATCCGTCTCTACCACAAAGAGTCGCCAACCAAGGAGAAGAACTCTTTCCCTCATTCAAGCACGAAGAAGATCTTCGGATAACATGGACAACGAACATTAATCAGAGGATGATCGTGTGCACAAAGAACGTGAATCAAAAGCACCGATCACTCACCGCCTCCGTAGACAACCTTTGAGGGAGCCAAATTTATTCTTTTAGCTTTTGGTTTTTCTTTTTATTCTTTATTATAATGTGGAGAAATCGACTGGGGAGGTTGTTGGATTCTGGGGAGGTTGTTGGATTTTGGGGAGGTGTCTGTGAAAAATTGACCGGGAAGGTCATCAAATTTTTGCTAGGATTCTGTGGAAAATCTTCTGTGAAGGGCATCTAGATAAGGGAGATCTAGCGGGCTCGAAGACTTTCAAGGAGAAGGGAGAGAGCTAGCTCGAAGTCCTTATTGGCAAATAGTGAGAGAGCCAACCGGTCCTCAGGGAGAGGGTCGGTATAGAAAACTCAAGAGTTTTTTGATTTCTCGCTTCCGATCTCCGGCGTCATGGAGATCTAGTTTTGTAATTATAAACTCTAATTTAAGATTATAATGTATACAACTTCCCTTGTTTTACTTTGCAATTACATATGATTCTTGTTGTGTCTTGAAATAGTTTTTGTGTGTGTTTCCTGAATCGATCCTCTGTAGGACGAGAATATGATTTTGTGAGATACCGCCGACGGTATCCCTACCACCCAACACTAGCATCCAGAAAGCATATTCCTACTGTAGAATATTTAAAAACTCACATTAATAACTGAAAACCTTGTTCACCCCCTCTAAGGTTGGTCACTAGATCCAACAAGTGGTATCAGAGCAAGGTTACTTCAAAAAAGATTAAAATCCTGAAGTAAGATGACCAATTTTAATTATGCCTTTTTTGAGGGACAAGGAGTGAGTTTGTTGGGTCCAGCGTTCCTTCACTTGACCCGTAGCGCCTTTCCTACTTCCTTAAAGAAAAAGTAGCGCCTTTCCCATCAGTCAGGGCTTTTGGGAGAGTTGGTTGCGCTTGATCCTACAAGTGATATCAAAGCAGGTTGCGGGTTCGAGGCCGCGGGGGGGGGGGGGGGGGGGGGGGGGGCGCTGATTAAATCCTAAAATTTCTCTACCTGTGTGGGTCCCGGCGGGTCAGGCGACCGCAGCCATGTGAAAATCCACCTCTGAGCCATGTGGTGCGCCACCTCTGAGCCATGTGGAGCACCTCTGAGCTTGCGGGTCGTGCTGGACGCCGGGGGGGGGGGGGGATTGTTGGGTCCAACGTTCCTTCACTTGACCCGTAGCGCCTTTCCTACTTCCTTAAAGAAAAAGTAGCGCCTTTCCCATCAGTCCGGGCTTTTGGGAGAGTTGGTTGCGCTTGATCCTACAGAGTTGACCCCCACTATTTATGGAAATGACTATAGTCATTGGAGAACACGCATGAAGATATTTTTGATGACTCAAAACATGGATGCATGGGCCATGGTTGAATCAAAATACACTGCACCCAATGTCACAGTAGGAAATCAAATGCTACTACAACCGCATGGCAAGTGGGATGACACTTATAAGCTAAGGTGTACCAATAATGCTAAAACTATGAACTCTCTATTTTGTGCGCAAAATAAAATGGAGTTTAATAGAATATGTAATTGTGAAACTGCATATGATATCTGGCGTTTATTGGAACTAACACATTAGGGTACCTCGCAGGTAAATGAGTTGAAGATGTTCCGACTAGAATCTGAATATGAACAATTCTGCATGGAGATTGATGAAGAGGTGGACAGTATGTACACTCGCTTCACGAAAATTGTCAGTGCCTCGAGGTCTCTCAGAAAGACTCTCACAAATGGAGATCTGGTGAGGAAGATCCTGAGATCCCTTCCTCCATGGTTCAATCCGAAGGTGACCGCCATTGCTGAGTCGCATGATATTAGTGCCTTGGAGATAGAAAGCCTCATTGGGAACCTAAAGACCCATGAGCTAGAATTGAAAATTCATGCAGAAGAATATCCTAGAGAGCCGAAGAAGAAATCTATCGCACTCAAAGTGGGTAAAGAAAAGAAGGTGTCTACAGTGATTGATGATGAAGAAAGTCTCTATGCCAAAGGGTTCAAGAAGTTCTTGAGAAATCCGAAACAAAGGAATATGTTACGAAAATTTATGAAGAACGATACAGATGGAAAGAGAACCTGGAACAAACTGTCGGAGGAGACAAAAAGTGATGAAGATAAATCCACGACGGAATGCTATCGTGGCCACAAGTCCAGACACATCAAGAGAGACTGTCCAATTCTCTTGAAGGATGATAAAGAAAGGAAGAACCAGGGCAAAGAAAAGAAAAAAAGTTGTTAAAGGCATCAACATGGGATGACACTACATCCGCCGAATCAAGTACCTCGTGTTCAAGCAGTGAGGATGAGGCAAATCTTTTCCTCATAGGGACACATCAACAAAAATATGATAGCGAATCCAGTGTCCATAGAGACATTGAGGTAACCCCTATATCTTATAAAGAAATCAATGATTTATATGAACGTATGTGCGATACATTAGACAATCTTCTTGATGAAAATAGCTTTTAATATCTGAAAATGAACAAATGAAAGAAGACTTAAAAACCTGAATAAATAATTTATAAAATATGGCAAAGAGAACATTGATTGCCAAGAGTGCTCTTACTCTTTGGCTATGACTAAAGATTTGAATGAACGCCTCTACAAGACTTCCTCCTCAAATGAAACTTAAACTATAGAGATGAAGAACTTGGAGAAAAGGCCTCAGGTGTCTCTCAGCCACATTAGCAACAACGAGAACGAATTTGCAAACCAATGCGAAATGCTTATCACAAAAACACCACATTAAAGGCTAGAATCCATGACCTGAATAGTTTTGTTCAAAAATTCAGAATATGTGAGAGATCACTGGATATGCTGTTGGGATCTCAGTGTCATGGATCAGGAAAATTGGGTCTGGGTTATAATAATGAACAGCTATTGCCTAGCGATAGCCCTACTGCCAACGGTAGCTATCTTCAAGCAAATAAGCATAATTCTGAAACTAAAGATAAAATTATGAAATCTACATGTTCATTTTCTTCTTCCAGCATGGCCCCACTGAAAATGCGAAAGGCGGCATCCATCATGTACATTAAGTGTGCCAAATGTAAAACATTGAACGTGCATAGTGTGCCTCTAAGATTCCTCTAGAGGGGGGGGGGGGTGAATAGAGTTTTAAAATATTTATATCCTAACTGTGTTTAACAATAAATTACTCTAAAGAGTTATGCTTAACAATCTAGGCAGAATAAAGAATGCAGGAATTAAAGTGCAGAATACAAGACTGGACAGCACAAAAAATCACAGCACAGACACAATGAATTTTATAGAGGTTCCCCAAAATGTGGGTACTCCTCTCTTCTACCACCTGGTAGGAATGCACCACCTGTGCCTGAGTCTTTTGATCAGGAGACTCTTACAACCAATGATCTTTTGATAAGGAGATCATGAACCACCAGATCTTTTGATAAGGAGATCTTGAACCACCAGATCTTTTGATAAGGAGATCTTGAACCACTGAATCCTTTGAAGAGGGATTAATAAAACTCTTTTACAGGAAATAGAAAGAGAAGGAGAAGAAAGAATGTTGTATGAATTCTGTTCTCAGAATTCTTGTGATGGCTGATTGAAGAACAACCAATGTAAAGCCCCCACAGAATCTGCTCTTGATTAGCCTCTGCTTTTGATGGTGATGATCTGCAGAGACTTTGTTTGTCAGATTCTTTTTGACTTCTCTAATTTAGATCCTGCTGCTATATGATGGTGATGAGAAGCAGCTGTTGGATCTTCTGGTCTATCAGATGAAGACCAGTTGTTGTTCTCTTTTCTTCTCTGTTCTTTGTTAGGGTTTCTGAGAGAGGAGGAAGAAGAAGAGAAACCCTACTGTGAAAGAAGATGGCTGAGAAAATGTGTTAATTGCCTGCTTCTTCTCTTTCTTCTCTATCCTTATATAGTCTGTCTCCAATTTGAATTTATTTCCTTGTTAGGTAAGACCTGAAAAGGTATCTTTGATAGATATTCTCTTTCATTCCTTTATTACTTCTCGACCCGTCCACCCGGAAGGTGTATACTTCCAAGAAAGTCTTTATCTCCTTCTTTAATGCTTCCTTCTACTTCAGGCAATTATTAGGTCGTTGGAGAACGGTCTGAAAGATGTGGGCCATGATAGAAGCATCAGAATGACAGCTTCAAAGGTTGAACTTTCACAGACTGTATTCGACGTAGGGTCGAATTAACTTCCTCTCTTATCGATGCTGCTTCAAGTTCATCTAAGAGCTGCTTCGATTTCTTCTGTACTCTAACTGAACTCAGCTAGTCGACGTTGCGTTGATTCCTTATCGATGCACCCGTCGAGTTGAACAACTTCCACTCTAACTTTCATTATCTGCGTCGAGACGAAGTCGATGTTTCATCGACTTTAGATGACTTCGACATGTATTCTCTTCTACGTCGAGTTTGAAGTAGAAGCTGCGTCGACTTCTCAAGATCCTCCGACAAGTCTCTAGTCTCTACGTCGATATCTATTCGACGTAATGTCAACTAGTGTTACTTCGACAGCAGGGTTGAACCACTTGGACTTCTAGTCGGAGTAGCGTTGATATTAACTCGATGTTGCGTCGACTTCCATTCGACACAATTATTAACTTCTACCCAAATTTGCAGCCCTTGAACTGGTCCTAACACTCTAGGTTGAGTGTGACATCCTAAGACATCTAGAGACCAAATTACCCTCACTATACAATGGGTAAATTAAATACTAGTGAATAAAATCACTTTTAATTAATTTGTTAAGTTAAATCAAAGGTTTTTCCCAACAAATGTTTGGTCACACTTCTGGCTCATGTATAAAGAGAGATTCAAAAGCTATAACGCAAACCTGGCTACCAAAGTCGTCCACCTACACTATGTGTAGAACAACTTGGGTAACCATATCTTTACCCTCATGATCTTGATAAGTGTGAAATCCGGCTAAGGATAAAGATGACATAAGTTCCTTGGATTCACATGTCGGGGAACAATGACAGGTCCTTTATCCGTGTAGTACAAGCTGTATGTACATACACACCTCGTATTCACCAAATCACTCCCTTATGCATGACTCTCAACAAGTAGGTTAAAATAAGGAGTATTAGGGGTCATATGACATAAATCCTAATCACCAACTTTTCATGTTTTTATCTAATTTTTTTACACCCTTATATATATCTTACAACGAGAGAATATAATTGAGAAAAATTGAAAGAGAAAGTGTCCAAAAACTGGCTGATTTATAGGCAAAATCAAATCCCCACGTGATACTGCCAGACGGTAACTTACCGTCGCGGTAGCTGAGCTTCCTGAAAATTCTTTTCATCTCGTTTTCTTTTATTCATTGTTCTGCTGCTGCAATCTTGTTAGTGTTTTTCATTTTAGTCCATTTTTTGGTTGAAAATCAAATAAAATTTTAAAACTTGAAAACCTACAAAGATATTTTATGTTTTAATTTCCTTTGCAATTTGATTTTCATAAGATGTTGTTGCTGCATGTAGAAGTTTAAATTCTAAACAGCCTTTAGGCTTAAATGTGTAGTATGCCTATGATCATTTACCTATGTAAAGTGTCTACAATAACAGAGGCGTAAGGTTGTGTGCATTAGAGACACTAACCAATAAACCATGTCTTATCCTTAACCTAGGTGAGTGTTGGATTGGGCGGCAAACCTTAGAGGGGGGGGGGGGGGGGTGAATAAGATTTTCAATCACATACTGGAGATTTAAATAAATTACAGCAGGAATGCACGTTGTGGAGCTAGCGTTGGGCGGTAACCCTACCGCATGACGTTAGCTAAGGAAACAACAAAGTAAATGAAAAATATCATTTCGGGAATCACACTGCTCCAACCAAAGCACCACCAGAAAATTCACAACAGTTTATATAATAAAATTCAGAAACATGATATCATTGAATAATAGAATATTGTTTACACAAATAGACTTAGATCTCTATGATGCCAGAGATTTCGCTGCGTAGCGATGAAGCTGAATCCTCGAAGGAGTTGAATTTAAAACACTTTTGCTTTCTATACCGACCCTAATCCAAGGACCGATTCTCTCTCCCTTTCATCCCCAGAAAAGTCTTCGAGCCGCTCCTCACCTTCCTCCCAGAAAGGGTCTTAGAGCCCACTAGATCTCCCAGATCTAGACATCCTCCCAGGACCATTTCCCACGGAATCCTCCCTAGATTCCGGCGACCTCCCCGGTCGATTTTCCATCACCCAAAATAAAATGGAAAGATGAAAAACATAGTGGAGAAGAAAGAGATAGAAAATATTGCTCCCTCAAAAATTGTATCTTCCGTAGAGCGGAGAGCGATTAGTGCTTCTGAATATCATTCCTCTTGCACTCGATCAACAATAGATGGTCGTTGTAGACTTTTCACTTTGGAGATCTTCAAAATTGAGCAGGAGGGAGATAGTTTTCTTTTCCTTGCTTGCAGATGTTGGTTCACTACAACAAAGGCGGTTGCGAAACCCTAATCACGTAAGTGTCTGTCTCACTATTTTAGGAAACGAATTGAGAACTTTTATAGCTGACTTTTAAGTAACCACCGACGATAGAGTTACCGCGTGATGGTAGCGTCTTTACGCATTTTTGCCAGCAGTCCAACACCAAATTAAGGGGGTTCCAAAAAATATTCTCTCGCTGTCTTTGGATCGTGGCGCGGTTGCAAGCGCATCACGTTGATTTCCTCTCGATGACAGCGGATCATCTTGTCAACATAATCTTATGGTCGAGAAAGCTAGCGCGCGACATTAGGATAACGCCCACGGTAACAATCCCATTGATATCATTTCGACGCTTTCATCTCGTCGACATGGGTTCCAGTTGAGGCATCCATCACGTCGACGTAAGCCATCTCATCGACATAGCTAGCACCCGCAGTAAGTCTAGCACGCGGCGGTAGGTTTCTCGACGACATCATCTTGACTACATAATTCTTCTCGTTGATATTTGCCTTTGATTCGAAGGAAGTCACATCAATATGGCTATCGGCGGCGGTAGGACTAACGCTTGGCGGTAGGTCACAACAAGTAGAATTCTTGATGCCTTCACTCTTGTAAACCTGCACACTATACCCAAGACATGTATGATCAAATACAGTATGAGATTTGATATTGTCAAACTAAAGAGATGCAGAACGTATGTTCCAACAAACTCCCCCATTTGATAATATCAAATCCCGTTCATGAAATATAAATTATTAAGAGCATGGTATAGTGTAATCAACAATAATCATGAACCATAAACATGTTTATATATCAGGATAAAACATAAAGTGTGAACTTGCACTAAAGTTGTCTGACTCCCCCTACATACATGCTCCCCCTATCGATGTGCACTCTATAAGAGTATTTCTCCTTATAGACGATCTTCCCTAGATGACTAGCACATGACTAGCTTATGAACGTTCCCTATTCTCCCCCTTTGATGTTAGTAAAAGGGGTGGTCTAGATCAAACTAACATAAAGATATGAGAGATGCAGCCGGTTTACAGAATAATGCACACATAAAAAGTAAATCATGATAGGAATAGGGGTTGATCGAAAGATAATCAGAGAAGTGAAACAAAGGACATGGGCAAACAAACGCACGTGAAAAATCAAAATACCACTGAAGATGGAAATATTTTAAATTTTTTTTTAAACTTGGTATAAAGTATATGAGTCAGACACATTACACGAGACTAAATCCACATTAGTTTGCACACAATGTCAAAATATTGAGATAACTAATTCAAAGAAACATCGTATGTGTCATGACTTGCAATCAGGTAGAAGTACAAACGTGCAAAAGAAAGATAATGCAGTTCAAGTCCAATTCTTATGCATGGAAGTGTTAGAATAGACAACAATGGAAATTGCATCAAGTTAAATCAACATTAATATAAGCTACATATCAATAGTTTTATATGCTAACACAAGAGTCATGAAGTGATAAATCATGTCATGTTTGTCAATCTTACACGAATACCAAGTATAGAACTAGGGCACTAATTTATTTTCCAGGTTTGCATAAGATCGTAACGATTCTTGTGACCAAGGTGCTCATCCTCACAATGCTCATGGAGGCTTATTAGGTGGAGTTAGTAGTGCTTGGGAGAAATCCTTGTCAACAAGATTGATAGTATATAATTTTTCATTATTTGAAGCACTATCAAGTTTAACATTTTTTCTTAGACAAGATTCCCGAATTAAACGAATTCTACCCACATAGATAGATACACTTTAACTTGTATACATAACCCATTCACCAATACAAATTTTGCCCAAAGTTCTCGTAACATCCCAATTCGAGCTAGACCCGTCAGGAGTGTGTTGTGTCATCTAGAGTTGACTCGGGCTCGGTAGAAGCCCTAAGGCCCTGAGGTGGTCAGGTTTGAGTCATAGTTAGCAAGTGCTGATTGATTTACTCCACTCTAATTGTAATGTTGTAAGTATAAGTATGTCTTGGCAGTCCAGGAATAGGCTTTGACAGAGGTAGGATAAGTTAGTTTAGAAAATCCAGGAAAAGAAATCTTTTAAGTCAAAATTGACTGAGCATCCCGTCGATCGACGGACCATCCCATCAATCGACATGAGCTCCCGTCGATCCTTGCCATCGGCTGGGAAAGGTGGCCTTTTAATCTTTTAAGTAAATATTGACTGGGCATCCCGTTGATCGACGGACCGTCCCATCGATCGACGAGAGCTCCTGTCGATCATTGCCTTCAGCTGGGGGCTAACGCCGACGGTAGCTTCTGCTAACGCCGGCGATAGCGGCCGAATCTATGTCTGTGAATTTTCCCATGGTGGGTGGCTTAAATGGCATAAAATACGGCTGTAGTGGAGTTGATTGTGGAACATGCTTTCCGCATATCTTGGTTTGACAATAACAAATCATAATGTATTTGATCATATTTGTTTTTGTGTTTATAACATGCAGGATCCTGTGCATTCAAATCTCCATAGGGATATGTTGTGCTGTTGCTACCGCGGAGCGTTAGCACTACCGCTGGCGCTAGCGAATCGACGAAACGAGATGCCGTTTGACGAAATGGTGTTCGACGAAAATAGATGCCGTTCGACGAACTGGCGTTCAACAAAATGAGATGCGCTCAATGAAATGGTGTTCGACGAAAATAGATGCCGTTCGACGAAAATGCCATTCGACGAAATGGTGTTCGACGAAAGTAGATGCCCGACGGTAGCTTTTGGAATCCTCCCGTCTGCATGTGATTGAGGAGCAAATGTGGAAGGAGATATTGGCTGATGGAAGGTTATCTCGCTATCGCAGAGCGTTAGCATTACAGCGGCACGCTAGGCGGAGCTCAAAGTTTGGCGCTCAAAAGTTGCCTAAGCTGCCACGATCCGTGTGCTTGATCATTGCCTAATGTGGCTACCACAGGGCGGTAGTACTACCGCAGGCGGGTAGCGGCTGATTCTATTTAAAGACGCGCGCTTCCTCCGCTGTTGCTTGCTATTACAGAATGAATTGAAGCCATATATTCAGAGCACTCATGAGAACCTTTCCCAAGCAGCCCGAAGAACTCCGTCAACGTTCGTGAACACAAAGAACTTGAAGACCGATCCGATCGCATCTACATTGACATCAAGTTCTTCTTTTGAGGGAGTTTTTAGTTTTTGTTTTATTTTAGTTTCTAATTGTAACCTTTATATCTTTTGTTCGGTAGAGGAATTTGCCACACGACGACTAGAGCCTTGCGGGGACTAGGGGAAATTCGCCTCGCGTTGGCGACTAGGTCTAGGGTGTAGATCTAGGGAGTGCTCGAGGCCTTTCCGGTGAGGGAAGGGCTAGAGCGACTTGAGGCCATATCTAGTGAGAGATAGGCTAGAGCCAACCGGTCCTTGGGTGAAGGGTCGGTATAGAAAACCCAATAGAGTTTTTTCATTCGTCGCCTCTTTCCAAGCATCATTGGGAAAAAATTTTGTAAACAAAATTATTTATTGTTAATGAAAATATGTCTTTCTTCACCTCTATTTCGTGATCTCTGATTTTCATTACTATAACATAAATAGATTTTCTCTGTCACTAACGCCGAGCGGTAACACTACTGCTCGAGGTAGCAACAGAGAATCGTTTTTCATTTTAATATTCTCGAAAATCTTAGAACCCTTATTCACCCCCACTCTAAGGGCACCTACAGATCCAACAAGTGGTATCAGAGCTAGGTTATTCCAATTCGGCCTAACAACTAGGAATAATGGCGCTCCGTGACCTCGCTTTCTATGAGGGGCAGGGAATAAGTAGATCTCCGCTGTTTACCAGAACTGATTATAATTACTGGAGAACGCGTATGCGTTGTTTTTTGATAAACTTAGATCTAGATGTATGGGCATGTGTTGAAACTCCATACACTTCTCCTACATATATTGTTGGAGAAGTAACCATGGAAAAACCTAGGGATAAATGGGATGATGGAGATAAGGCTAGGTGTAAGAATAATGTGAAAGCGATGAATGCTTTGTTCTGTGCTCTTGATTGGACTGAATTTAATAGAGTAAGTGCATGTGAAACTGCTTATGATATTTGGAACTTATTAAAAATAACGCATGAAGGTACCTCGCAGGTCAAAGATTCAAAAATATTCCACTGGAATCTAAATTCGAGAGGTTCAGGATGGATCCGAATGAGGACGTCGACGTCATGTACACTCGATTCACCAAGATTGTCAATGCCTCAAAAATTCTTGGAAAAACATTTTCAAACGGCGACTTGGTGAAAAATCTTCTTCGATCACTCCCACCAAAGTTCAATCCAAAAGTGATGGTGATTTCCGAATCGCATGATCTTAGGCGGCTCCAAATTGAGAGCCTCATTGGGAACCTCGAAACCCATGAGGTAGAACTCAAGATTCAAGAAGAAGAGTACAATAAGGATCCAAAGAAGAAAGCCTTGACACTGAAGTCAAGAAAAGAAGATGACGACGAGGAAGATGACAAGGAGAGTCTCTTTGTGAAGAACTTCACTAAGTTCATGAAGAATCCGAAAAGGAGGAACACCTTCCGAAAATTTTTCTGAAAGGGCTCCTCATCCAAAAGAGAGAAGAAGGAGAAGTCTAGCGACGACGACGAAGAGTGGCCACCTCCCGAGTGCTTCCACTGTAGGAAGACCGGGCATATTAGAAGTCAATGCCCAAAATTCTTAAAGGAGCAAAAAGAAAAACGGCTTAAAGGAAAGGAGAAGAAGAAGGTCTTAAAAGCTGCAACATGGGATGACTCTTCCTCCGGGTGCTCAAGTAAATCAAGCTCAAGCGATGATGATGTTGGAGTTACCATTGTGATCTAGAAGTGGTCAAACATGTAATGTCACTGCCAACACGATATGAGCCTGCAGGGTCGCACATAAGAGCATGTGGAGAAGATGGAAGATTGACTGTGTTACCAATCATCATAATAGAATGGGGAAGTCCAGCAATTGTTGCTGTCTGAATTCGTCGGATATGACTTGTCAGATTCGTCGGAATTCGTCGGATATGATTCGTCGGATTCGTCGGATCATTCCATGGAATCCCGACGAATTGTCACAGAAACCCTTCACTCAGCAAATGTTGCTATCTGATTGGATTCGTCGGAATTCGTCGGATCATTCCGTGGAATCCCGACGAATTGTCACAGAAACCCTTCACTCAGCAAATGTTGCCGTCTGATCGGATTCGTCGGAATTCGTCAGGTTGTTCCGTGGTATCCCGACGAATTATTACAGAAAACTGTTTCTGTATGGACTGCGGATAGCGATTTTTTAGGTCTTTTATACTTCGGGTATAAATAGACGGTTCGACGGTTCTTCTTTAGGATCCACGATCATTACGCGAAGAAGAGGAGACGAGACAGAAGAAGTTCCGCCTCACGAACCCTAGCCGACGGAAGTGTTCCGCCGTCTCGATCGCCTCCGCAGATCTCCCCTCCGGCGATCGTCGCCGTGATTGTTCTTCCTGGAGCGAACCTAGCAGTTCGTGGAAGTGCAAAGGTGCAGTCGTTCTTCTCCCGGCTCGTGTGGATCACTGTAGAGACGTAGACATTATTCTACGTGAGAACTCTCGCATAGCCGGCGCAAGGACTCCTCTTCTTGGAGCATCTTGGTTGGATTTGATCCAACTCCTCTAAGGTAATTTTTGCCTAGTATTTTATTAACTTCTTGATTCAATATTCATGGCCCGATCAAAGTCTTTTGGGTTGTTTCTCTTTATTTCCGCTGCGCCTACATGTGATGTATGGTTCTAGAAAAACCCAACAGTGGTATCAGAGCGAGGTTTCGGTCATGAATGTTGTTTCAGAAGTTAGGTTATTCCAGTACGTGCAAATCTAGGTATTTGGAAGCGATCTAAATGTCAAGATTTCTTCTTGGAATATCACATTTGATGTGATTTTGTGTGGTTTCTGGTGGTGGGATTTCAAAAATTTGGTCAGACCACCGCCAGGGGCGCGACCCCTTGGAACCCCGCCAGGAACGTATGGGATTTCGTGGTAATTTCTAATTGTTAGAAATTGTTGTCTCCTTAGCAGCAACCGTCCCTCAAGTGGTTAATGAACCCTTGTATTGTTTTGGATTTTGAATCCAACAATGAGAGACGAGCTTGTCTACTGCTTTAAGTCGAGTTGTCTTTGCCTTTGTCCAATGCATGTAAATCTGAAGATTTGGAAGAGTTCTAAATGTCCAGATTTAGCCCTTTCGCCTATCAAAGGTTGATAGTCTTATGTTGTGCACATAAGGGATGCATGTGGATTTTAGAAAGCTTGTTTTTCTGTTGATGTGCACTTGATCAAATGTTGATCATGGTTAAGTGTTAACCTATTATTAAAATTAAAATCCCTTCATCAAATATTAAGTGTTCGGATGCCTTCCGATGGATGACACTCTTCCTGCCTCGATCGATGAAGTGTGGGCTTGCCAAAGCAAGGTGCATTAATCTATCTTGGTAAGGGTGCGAGCGGATAATTGTGATATCCCACTATCGACATCGGGTCTAACTTAACTAGGTGACCTCAAAGGTTGAGTGCCTAGAGGCATAAGGTTGGCATGCACCATATGATGGATGCGAATAAGTAGTTATTCACCAACCATACAAGAGTTGCATGAGGATGCAATTGGCAAGCGTTGCCTACCTAAATAACCGCATTATGATAGGAACGCCAAAGCGGACTCGTGGTGTTGGTGAAATACGGATCTTGTCCACTAAGAGAGTAGCTCGCATGGACTCTCCGAATTGATAGTGAGGGCTATCAATTTGAATAAAATAGTGGGAGTATTTAATTGAAGTCCAAATTAAAATAAATTGTTTTTGGAAATTTTTGTACTGATTAAATTCTGCATGAATTCTTGTAGAATTCCATGGCAAGTGGTTCACATTCCACCTTGTCCCTAAGAGCTATCCTTGAGAAGGACAAGCTTAGTGGGACGAATTACATGGACTGGTATAGGAACCTGAGAATTGTTCTCAGGCAAGAGCGAAAGCTCTACGTCTTGGAAGAAGAAGCCCCCGAGGTGCCGACCGGGAACTCGTCCCGTGTTGATAAGGATGCTTATAAGAAGTATACCGATGACGCCTTAGACGTCGAGTGCCTTATGCTTGCCACCATGAACTCTGAGCTTCAGAAGCAACACGAGAACATGGGGTGCAAGGAGATTGACGAGCACCTAAAGAAAATGTTTCAAGGGCAAGCTCGTCAAGAGAGGTTCGATGTCACGAAGGCATTATTTCAGTGCAAAATGGGAGCTCGAGACTCGGTTGGTACTCACGTACTCAAGATGATTGGGTATATTGAGAACATGGAGAGACTGGGTTTTCCTCTGGGTCAAGAGTTGGCCACAGATCTTATCCTGCAATAGTTGCCGGATAATTATGAGCAGTTCGTCTTGAACTACAACATGAATGAAATAGACAAGACACTGCCCGAGCTCCTAGGCATGTTGCGAACTGCCGAGATAAACATGAAGAAGGCCAAGCCTGCTAGTCCCATATTGATGGTACATAAAGGCAAGGGTAAGGCAAAGGGCTTCAAGAAGACGAAGGTGGGACCTAAGTCACATCTTGAGCCCAAATCTTCTGCGCTGAAAAAGAAGAGCACCGTGAAGGAAGGGAAATGCCACCACTGTGGCAAGGCTGGTCATTGGAGGAGGAATTGTCCTTCGTACATTGACGATCTGCAGAAAATGAAGGGAGGTATGACTTCCGCTTCGAATATTTACGTTATAGAGATAAACCTTTCTGCTCCTTCATCTTGGGTATTGGATACCGGATGTGGTTCTCACATTTGTACAAATGTGCAGGAACTGGGAAGGAGGAGATTGCTGAGTAAAGGAGAGGTGGACCTGCGCGTCGGCAATGGAGCAAGAGTTGCTGCTGTAGCCGTAGGGGTTTACCGTCTTTCTTTGCCCAGTGGGCTTGTAATAGAACTTAATAATTGTTATTATGTTCCGGCCATAACTAGAAACATTATATCCATTTCATGCTTAAACATGATTGGATTTTCTTTTATAATTAAGAACAATTGTTGTTCTATATTTAAGAATGATGTTTGTTATGCTATAGCTCAATTGTTTAATGGTCTTTATGTTTTGAACCTGGACCATCCGATCTATAATGTAGATAATAATAAAAGACTAAGAACAAATGACTCAAATCCTACATATCTCTGGCATTGTCGTTTCGGCCATATAAACGAGAAGCGCATATCCAAGCTCCATAAAGATGGACTATTGGACTCATTTGATTATGAATCATTTGAGCGATGCGAGTCTTGTTTATTAGGCAAAATGACTAAAGCCCCTTTCATTGGTTATACTGAGAGGGCTGAGGATCTTTTGGGTATAGTACATAGTGATGTATGCGGACCCATGAGTTCTATGGCTAGAGGTGGGTATTTCTACTTCGTTACATTTACTGATGATTTCAGTAGATACGGACACATGTATCTTATGAAGTGCAAATCCGAAACCTTTGAAAAGTTCAAAGAGTTCAAGAATGAAGTGGAGAACCAATTGGGTAAAAAGGTTAAAGCATTCCGATCTGATCGAGGTGGCGAATACCTGAGTCATGAGTTCCGTGATCATCTGAAAGAGTGTGGTATTGTATCACAGCTCACTCCACCTAGGACACCGCAGCATAATGGTGTGTCTGAGAGGAGAAATCGTACTCTGTTAGACATGGTACGGTCGATGATGAGTCATGAAGACTTGCCTGTTTCTTTTTGGGAATTTTGCTTTAGAGACTGCTGCATTAACACTGAATCGCGCTCCAACGAAAACGGTTCTAAAGACACCATATGAGATATGGACTGGGAAGCATCCTAGTATGTCATTCATTAAAATTTGGGGCTGTGAGGCATACGTACGACGTCAAATGCCTGACAAGCTGGAACCAAAATCAGATAAGTGTTATCTGGTGGGATATCCTAAGGAAACAAAAGGATATTACTTTTACCTACCGTCTGAGGGCAAAGTGTTTGTCGCAAGGACGTGTGTCTTCTTGGAGAAAGAGTTCTTGTCAAGAAAGACACAAAAGGTAGAACTTGAAGAAGTTCAAGAACCACAAGTAGTGAATGAACCAGAGTTGGATTCTGAGCCAGGACTACAAGATGTTGTAGCTGGAGAACCTGCTCAAGAGACACAGGTCCTACGTAGATCTGGTAGACCAAGATTTGAGCCTGAGAGATATGGATTTCTCGTGTCTCAAATAGGTAATGTGTTGCTTATGGATCATGATGATGAACCAGCGACCTACCAAGAGGCTATGAATGGACCGGACTCCGACAAATGGCTTGAGGCTATGAAATCCGAAATGGACTCCATGTATACAAACCAAGTTTGGAACTTGGTGGAACCACCTGAAGGGGTACGACCCATAGGGTGCAAGTGGGTCTTCAAGAAGAAGACCGACATGGATGGGAATCTACAGACATTTAAAGGGCGACTGGTGGCTAAGGGTTTCAAGCAAATTCATGGTGTTGACAATGATGAGACCTTTTCCCCTGTTGCCATGGTAAAGTCCATTAGGATATTGCTTGCTATTGCTGCGTATTATGACTACGAGATCTGGCAGATGGATGTCAAAACGGCTTTCCTAAATGGAAACCTCCTTGAGGAAGTGTACATGACACAACCCTAGGGTTTTGTATCCCCAAATGAAGCCACTAAAATATGCAAGCTGAATAGGTCCATCTATGGATTGAAACAGGCCTCTAGAAGTTGGAATCTTCGTTTTGATGAGAAAATCAAAGAGTTTGGTTTTGTCAAGAATGAAGATGAACCGTGTGTTTACAAGCGAATCAGTGGGAGCATTGTTGTCTTCCTGATATTGTATGTAGATGACATACTGCTGATTGGGAATGACATACCTACCCTGAAAGTTGTTAAGAACAACCTAGGGAACTGCTTTTCTATGAAGGACTTGGGTGAAGCGACTTACATACTCAGTATTAAGATCTATAGAGATAGATCGAAGAAGTTGCTGGGTTTGACCCAGAGTACGTACATTGAAAAGGTGTTGAAGCGGTTTAACATGCTTGAGTCCAAGAAAGGATTTTTGCCCATGTCTCATGGTGTGAATCTCTCTAAGGACCAGTGTCCAAAATCTTATGAAGATAAGGACCGCATGAAGTTGATTCCATATGCTTCGGCAATTGGGTCAATCATGTATGCAATGTTATGTACTCGACCCGATGTCTCTTTCGCTTTGAGAATGACTAGCAGGTATCAGTCTGATCCCGGTGAATGTCACTGGATAGCCGTAAAGAATATCCTGAAGTACTTGAGAAGGACTAAGGATGTATTCTTGGTGTATGGTGGAGAGGAAGAGCTCGTTGTAAGTGGTTACACGGATGCCAGCTTCCAAACTGATAGGGATGATTCGAAGTCTCAGTCAGGGTTTGTGTTTTGCCTGAATGGAGGAGCTGTGAGCTGGAAGAGTTCCAAGCAAGAGACAGTTGCTGATTCTACAACTGAGGCCGAGTATATCGCTGCGGCAAATGCAGCGAAGGAGGCTGTATGAATTAGGAAATTCATCGGCGAGCTAGATGTAGTTCCTAGCATTGTTGGTCCCGTAGTTCTCTGCTGTGATAACAATGGTGCAATTGCACAATCTAAGGAACCTAGATCCCATCAGCGCTCCAAGCACATACTTCGGCGGTTCCATCTTATTCGTGAGATTGTCGAACGAGGAGATGTGAACATTTGCAGAGTGCCGACTGAGGAGAATATTGCAGATCCACTGACAAAGCCTCTCGCACAGAGAAAGCATGATGGTCATACTAGATCAATGGGTATACGATACCTGAGTGATCAACTCTAGTGGGAGTCTTGTGGGTTGCATGTAAAATAAATATTCTGTTGGCTATTTATTATTTATTCATATGATGAATTGTGTACCAATTATTTCCTTTTACAATTAATGGCAAGTTCTTTTATTACGATATACTGTTTCTATATGATAGAATAAAATTCGTGATAAATACCCTTAGAATGTTTGCTTCCATAAGACATCAAGTACGTGACTTGAATGCGAGAGCCTATGATCTCGAAGCTTCATTCTTAAAAGGTCCCTGGTCGAGGTATCATCGTAGAAGCTAAGGGTGATGATGATACATTAAGACTAGCATGTGTGTTGACTGATGACCGGTTCTCACAGGTCATGATATTGTGATATCAAGTCATCACGTGGGTACTTGTTAGTGAACAAGTTGTACTGGACAGACCCAACCTGAGACTACTTTGTGGGTTGTTACTTAAAAGTGTCACAAGTAGGTCTCATTTGACAATGGTGTTGTGGTCCTTTGACCTGAAGTCACAACATTCATCGAGTGAGGAAGAGCGTGCTTTGATGTCATCTAAAGTCTTCCTTGAAGAAGGTTGATGATAAGGGTGGTCGTTGGGTACGTTACGAATCATTTGGGTGTTTGGGTGTGAGCAGATATGGGATTTGTCCTCCTATATAACAGGAGTTGCATCCATGGGCCCCTTGATGGAATTGGACTGAGAAATGCATGGCCATGCTTGGTTGAGTCAATATGTGATATTGAGCTCACAATTCTATGGAAGTCCATTCTAGATCAAGATACTTGGATTGAGCTATTAAGAGGGTGACACGGTCCATGCCTCTAGTTCTTTCCGGATGTAAGGGACAAAGGGACAAAGACAACGCTAGAACATTGGTCATAAAGGCTTATGAGTTATGAACTCTTATTGCTTGGGGAGCAATGATGCATTGCTAGATGCCGCTCATTGTTTGTGAGGTTTTTGTTTGATACTTTCAAGATCAAGTGGGAGACTGTTGGAGTTACCATTGTGATCTAGAAGTGGTCAAACATGTAATGTCACTGCCAACGCGATATGAGCCTGCAGGGTCGCACATAAGAGCATGTGGAGAAGATGGAAGATTGACTGTGTTGGTAAAGGTTACCAATCATCATAATAGAATGGG
Organism: Dactylorhiza incarnata; assembly: GCA_033032865.1. Lineage (NCBI taxonomy): Eukaryota > Viridiplantae > Streptophyta > Magnoliopsida > Asparagales > Orchidaceae > Dactylorhiza > Dactylorhiza incarnata. The sequence goes on from JAWHQI010000210.1 coordinate 1,439,654, forward strand.
GAAGTCCAGCAATTGTTGCTGTCTGAATTCGTCGGATATGACTTGTCGGATTCGTCAGAATTCGTCGGATATGATTCGTCGGATTCGTCGGATTCATCGGATCATTCCGTGGAATCCCGACGAATTGTCACAGAAACCCTTCACTCAGCAAATGTTGCTGTCTGATTGGATTCGTCGGAATTTGTCGGATCATTCCGTGGAATCCCGACGAATTGTCACAGAAACCCTTCACTCAGCAAATGTTGCCGTCTGATCGGATTCGTCGGAATTCGTCAGGTTGTTCCGTGGTATCCCGACGAATTATTACAGAAAACTGTTTCTGTATGGATTGCGGATAGCGATTTTTTAGGTCTTTTATACTTTGGGTATAAATAGACGGTTCGACGGTTCTTCTTTAGGATCCACGATCATTACGTGAAGAAGAAGAGACGAGACGGAAGAAGTTCCGCCTCACGAACCCTAGCCGACGGAAGTGTTCCGCCGTCTCGATTGCCTCTGCAGATCTCCCCTCCGGCGATCGTCGCCGTGATTGTTCTTCCTGGAGCGAACCTAGCAGTTCGTGGAAGTGCAAAGGTGCAGTCGTTCTTCTCCCAGCTCATGTGGATCACTGTAGAGACGTAGACATTATTCTACGTGAGAACTCTCGCATAGCCGGCGCAAGGACTCCTCTTCTTGGAGCATCTTGGTTGGATTTGATCCAACTCCTCTAAGGTAATTTTTGCCTAGTATTTTATTAACTTCTTGATTCAATATTCATGGCCCGATCAAAGTCTTTTGGGTTGTTTCTCTTTATTTCCGCTGCGCCTACATGTGATGTATGGTTCTAGAAAAACCCAACAGATGATGAGGCAAACTTGTGCCTTATGGGGAAAAGCAATGAATCAACCGACGAAGAGTGCAGTGTCCATAGCGACACTGAGGTAATTCCTTCTAACTATGATGATCTTTATTCTGAATACTTAAAAACGTGTAAATCTTTTGGCAAAAATTTAAAAGATCTTGATCTACTTAAAACTGAAAATAAAATCCTTTTAAAGCAAAATCAAAAATTAAATAAGTATTTGCCTTGGGAAAGGAGATGGAGTCTTGCCAAAGGAATGATGATCTTTTGGCAAGGACTAGCGAACTTGAAATTGATCTTTCTAACGCCCTCACCAATATCGAATCACTCTCGAAACAAAAGAGAGAATTAGAAAGAAATTTGAAACTCTCACTTTCTAATGTTGAAAATGAAAAGAAAAACTTTGCAAATAGATGCGGAAATTTAGTTAGTGAAAATTTTGCATTAAAATCCCAAATCCATGACCTTAACTTAGCCATAGAAAAATTTGGTGTTGGCCAGAAAAGTCTTGATATGATTTTGGCCAACCAAAGGCATGGTAGTGCAAAAACTGGGCTAGGTTATGTCTCTGCTAACTATCACCCGGCGGTAATAGTTAATGCTGGCGGTTGTAACAGAACTCATAATTCATGTAATAATTATAAATCTGAAATTTTTTCTACTGATTCCCCATCCTCCAGCAAGAGTCCACAACAAAAACTAAAAAAGGTCTCAACCCCTTTTGTGTTATGTGCCAAGTGTCATCACTTTGGGCATACCTTGGACTCTTGCAGGATGAAGGGTCGATGTACTGTCAAGCAAATCCGGGTGCCTAAGGTTTCCACCTATTCTATGGGAGGGACCCCTTGGGTATCTGGATCTTTACTCTCATCTTCTTATTAGGTATGTTGGCAGGCTAAGGAAAAGGAAGACATGTGGTACTTGGACTCAGGGTGCTCCAAACACATGGCGAGCGATAAAGCAAAATTCCTTAGCCTCACTAAGAAGAAAGGAGGAATGGTGACATTTGGGGACAATGGAAAGGGAAGGATTTTAGGCACCGGTACCGTGGGTAACAATTCTTTCTCTCTTACTAATATCTTTTATGTTGAAGGTTTGAAACATAACTTGATTTCTATTAGTCAACTTTGCGATAAAGGTCTAAATGTCTTATTTGAGTCTTCTACTGATTTATGTAAAATTATAGATCCTAAAATCAATAGTATTGTACTCACTGCACCACGAATTCACAATGTGTATCTAATTGCCTTTCATGATCTATCACGTGCATCACTCAAATGTCTTATATCAAAAAATGAAGAACTTGAATTATGGCATAGGCGTCTCGGTCACTCTAGCAACAAGTTAATCTTAAAACTGTCAAAGAATAAACTCATTAAAGGTTTGCCTATGCTAAATGGGAATCTATCTTCCTTATGCTCGCCATGCCAAATAGGAACATTTTCAAAAACATCGTTTAAGAGTAAAAAAGAAATATCCACCTCAAGACCCTTACAACTAATTCACATGGATCTTTTTGGACCTATTAGCACGTGTAGTCTTGGTGGTAAAAAGTACACTTTTGTATTAATTGATGATTTTTCTAGATTTACTTGGACCTTATTTCTTGCCTCCAAATCCGATGCGTTTTCTGAATTTACAAAGCTTTGCAATCGTATTCAAAATGAATTAGATCTAAAAATCAAGTGTATACGATCGGATCATGGAGGGGAATTTGAAAACGATAGCTTCACCACTTTCTGTAATAATCTAGGTATTAAGCACGAATTTTTTGCTCCACGCACCCCCCAACAAAACGGTATGGTGGAGAGGAAAAATAGAACTCTTCAAGAACTCGCACGCACTATGCTATCAGAGTATGGGTTGCCTAGATATTTTTGGGCCAAAGCCGTAAATACACCATGTTATGTCATAAATCGTGTCATGCTTTGCCCTATTTTGAAATTAACTCCATATGAATTGTATTTTCAAAAGAAACCTAATGTATCGTATTTTCATGTTTTTGGTTGTAAATATTTTATCCTAAACACCAAGGATGCATTAGCTAAATTTGATGAAAAATGTGATGACAATATTTTTCTTGGTTACTCTTCCACTAGCAAAGCATATAGAATATATATTAAAAAATCTAAAAAGGTTGAAGAGTCTATTCATGTGAAGTTTGATGAACTTGTGCCTTGTGTAGATTCTACTTGTGGAGGTAATGAAGATGAACCTCTTTCACCACTGGAGCATGATGATGATGAACTACTTGGAGAAGAAAAAGAAGTAGAGACGGTGCAAGAGGAGTTTGTGCCTCCAATTGTGCTTCAATTTACAAGAGATCATCCAATGGAGCTTGTCATTAGAGAACCATCAAGGGGTGTAACGACACGTTCTTCATTTAATGAATCTTTTTCAAACTTATGCTTTGTTTCTGAAATAGAACCGAAAAATGTTTCCACCGCTTTGAATGATGAATTTTGGTTTATTGCTATGAATGACGAATTGAATCAATTTGAACGCAATAGGGTTTGGAAACTAGTTGAAAGACCATCTAATCACCCGGTTATTGGTGTCAAATGGATATTTAAAAATAAATTAGATAGAGAGTCTAGAATAACTAGGAACAAAGCTCGATTAGTGGCACAAGGTTACTCTCAAATCGAGGGGGTGGATTTTGATGAAACATTTGCACCCGTTGCTCGCCTTGAATCGATTAGAATTTTTCTAGCTTTTGCGAGTTATAAGTAGTTTAAATTATTTCAAATGGTTGCTAAAAGTGCTTTCTTAAACAGGATAATTAAAGAAGAAGTATATGTTGAACAACCCCCCGACTTTCTTGATGAACAATTTCCAAATCATGTATATAGATTAGAAAAAGCGCTTTATGGTCTAAAACAAGCGCCCTGTGCTTGGTATGAACGCTTAACATCTTTTTTATTAAAGCACGGTTATAAAATGGGTAGTGTCGATAACTCGCTCTTCATTAAGCATTTTGATAATGATTTGATTATTTTACAAATATATGTTGATGATATTATTTTTGGAGCCACTAATAATGAGTTGTGTAATGAAGTTGTTCTAATGATGCAAAATGAATTTGAGATGAGTCTAGTGGGTGAACTAACATATTTTGTAGGATTTCAAATAATCCAAAGAAATGATAGAATTTTTATATGTCAATCCAAATATGTCCATGATATGCTGCAACATTTTGGTTTTGAAAACATGAAACAAGCTAGTACTCCAATGAGCGCATCACTAAAATTAGGAAAAGATGAAGGCGAAATTTCAATTGACCAAACGTTATATAGAGGAATGATTGGATCCCTATTATACCTTAGTGCGTCTAGACCCGATATTATGTTTGTCGTATGCTTATGCGCTAGATTTCAAGCAAATCCAAAAGAATCTCATTTAAAAGTGGTGAAACAAAATTTCTATATCTAATCAGCACATCTAAATTAGGACTTTGGTATCCAAATAATGATTCTTTTCTCTTGCATGGGTATTCAGATTCTGATTATGCGGGTTGTTCATTAGATAGGAAAAGCACTAGTGGTACCTGTCATTTCTTAGGTCCTTCTCTAGTTGCATGGTCAAGTAGAAAACAAAATTCTGTTGCCCTCTCCACCACCGAGGCAGAATATATTGCACTAGGAAGTTGTTGTGCCCAAGCATTATGGATGACTCAAACCTTAGAAGACTTTGGTGTTCATTTAACTAATATTGAACTTAAGTGAGACAACAAGAGTGCTATTGACATAACAAATAACCCCGTTCATCACTCACGATCTAAACACATAGACGTAAGACACCATTTCATTAGGGATCACATCAAAAAGGAACATGTTCATGTAAACTTCATTGGAACTGAATCGCAACTTGCGGACATCTTTACCAAGCCTCTACCCGATTCATGATTTGCTCTACTTAGACTAGAACTAGGGGTCTTGGACATTCATACTTTATCATGCAAAATCCGTGTTTTTATGATCACACATATCTGATTTCTGTACTGAATCACCTTCTTACCAACCTGTACAAACCTTCTGCAACAAAAATTCTGAAAATTTTTACGATTCCCAAGTTTTTGGTGTTCTGCCACTACCGCCTGGCGATAGCTTCTAGCGCTGGCGTTAGTGAATCTGTTTCGTTCCTTCTTTTTTTTGTCTTTCATGTTTTTTTGTTGCTTTCTTTTTATTTACCTGTATGCATTTATTTATTTTCTATTATTTTCTTCATGAAAACCTCAAATAAAAAAAAACTAGAAAACATACTCAAAACACCACAAATATGCTTTTGTTTTTTATATATCAAAATCAACTACAAAATTGAAAAAAAACACATAAATCAACAAAACTTTGTTTACATTTTTTTTGCTTTCATTGTTTTGACAAACACAAAAAAAACATATAAAAACTATTTTTTTTGTTCAAAATGGTTCAAGCATGGTATAACTTATCTTTTCAAGCTTTGATTTCAATGTCCACTTCCAACTTTCAAGTACTTTAATACCTTTGTCTTATATCATGTCTTGATCATTATCACGTGTGCCTCAACATTGATTATGGAATTCATGTGTAGATTTGTATAGCTTGCCTCTATGTATGAGTAAATGACCTATATTTGATAATGATCTAATCACTCACGCTTTTTGATAACCTACATATGAATTTAATTTTTTCTTACATGATAGTGTAGTGTAAACAACTCAAACTTGTTGCTATGTGTGCTTAGTTTTACCTACACCATACTCAAAAATCTCTTTTCATGCACCTATTTTATGATGAAGTGTGTACCTTTTTCAAAAATCATATTGTTTGCAAATACAAGTGAATTTGGAGATTTTTGTCTTTCAACAAAAATTCATATGAATATTTGACAAAAATTTCTCCACCAAGCACTACTCACCCTCCTGATAAGTCTTAATGAGCATTGTGAGGTTGAGCACCTTGGAGAGAATTGACACTTTTTTTACACTACTTCTTCTTGTACACCGGATCACAAATAACTAAAATTTCAAAATAATAATTGTGATTCCCCAAGCACTACTTTGCACCCTGATAAGTCTTAATAAGCATTGTGTGTGTAGAGCACCTTGGTAGTAATACTACTTTTCTATGTGCATTGGAAAATTTATCTAGCTTTATGGGTAGAAGTAACTCTAAAAACACATTTTCAATAATGTTGTGTTTATTCCATTATACATGTCATGTGTTTTGCTTAACTCATATGTATACTTTTATCAAAACCACTACTTTTGTACACTTCATTATCACTTGTAAGCCTTCTACTCCTAAGAATGGTAGTCTATTGCTTATCTATAGTTTGTCTCTAAAATCCTTAGTTGTTGCACTAGTTTTGGTTTTGACATGATAATTACAATGCCTAAATGTACTTGTTTTTCTTTCTCTTGGACATTGAAATCTCTATCTTGTCTTGATATGTTGTATCATTCTTACATTCTTTTAGTTCGTCTTCCGCTTATGCCTTGTCTACTCTTTCTTGCTTACTTTTCAAAACAAGTCTTTGTTGGTTAGGTTAAAAAGCAAAATCCTTCGTGTTTTCGAACTGCACACCATCTATTTTTCTCTACTAGCAACTCCACATTTTTTTCTATGCTTTAGATTCCTATAATGATGGTTTCTTCTACACCTAGTGCACACTGCTTTCCACCTCTCTACTACTTATTTGCTCGATCATGAATATTTTTTTCAACAAGTGTGTTATCTTGAATTGTCACTGCTCTTTCACTCCTACACTTTTTTCTCTTCCCTACGTATTATCTCGTTCTCATGCTCATGTCTTCTCTACTCAAAAAACACATTACATACCTTATCTTTTGGCTCTCTCTCCACCCTATTTTGATAATACCAAAAGGGGGAGAATAAATTTGAAAGAAATTCACATATATGGGAGTAGATTCAAAGGAAGTTCTGTGGTAGGGGGGGGGGGGGGGGGAACTAATTTAGGGGGAGATTTCATTTAGGGGGAGCATTTGAACAGGCCTAATTTTCATGCTATCCGTGTTAGTTCTTATTATAAACACAAGTTCCTATCACTTGAATTATTTCTTTCTAAGGCGATTTGTTATTATCAAAAGGGGGAGTTTGTTGGAACATGCTTTCCGCATCTCTTGGTTTGACAATAACAAATCATATTATATTTTATCATATTGTTTTTGTGTTTATAACATGCAGGATCCTGTGCATTCAAATCTCCATAGGAATATGTTGTGCTGTTGCTACCGCCGAGCGTTAGCACTACCGCTGGCACTAGCGAATCGATGAAACGAGATGACATTCGACGAAATAGTGTTCGACGAAAATAGATGTTGTTCGACGAACTGGCGTTCGAAAAAATGAGATGCGCTCGACGAAATGGTGTTCGACAAAAATAGATGCCGTTTGACGAAAATGCTGTTCGGCGAAATGGTGTTCGACGAAAGTAGATGCCGTTCGATGAACTGGCGTTCGACGAAATGATATGCGTTCGACAAAATGAGATGTGATCTACCGCGGCGCGACATGTCTACCGCCTGACGGTAGCTTTTGGAATCCTCCCATCTGCATGTAATTGAGGAGCAAATGTGGAAGGAGATATTGGCTGAAGGAAGGTTACTCGCTATCACAGAGCGTTAGCGTTACCACGGCGCGCTAGGCAGAGCTCAAAGTTTGGCGCTCAAAAGTTGCCTAAGCTGCCACGATCCGTGTGCTTGATCATTGCCTAATGTGGCTACCGCGGGGTGGTAGTACAACCGCAGGTAGTAGCGGCTGATTCTATTTAAAGACTCGCGCTTCCTCCCTTGTTGCTTGCTGTTACAGAACAAATTGAAGCCATATATTCAGAGCACTCGTGAGAACCTTCCCCAAGCAACCCGAAGAACTCCGTCAACATTCGTGAATGCAAATACCTTGAAGACCGATCCAATCGCATCTACATCGACATCAAGTTCTTCTTTTGAGGGAGTTTTTAGTTTTTGTTTTGTTTTAGTTTCTAATTGTAACCTTTATATCTTTTGTTCAGTGGAGGAATTCCCCACACGATGACTAGGGCCTTGCGGGGACTAGGGGAAATTCGCCTCGCATTGGCGACTAGGTCTAGGGTGTAGATCTAGGGAGTGCTCGAGGCCTTTTCGGTGAGGTAAGGGCTAGAGCGGCTTGAGGCCATATCTGGTGAGAGATAGGCTAGAGCCAACCGGTCCTTGGAAGAAGGGTCGGTATAGAAAACCCAATAGAGTTTTTTCATTTGTCACCTCTTTCCAAGCGTCATTGGGAAAAGATTTTGTAAACAAAATTATTTATTGTTAATGGAAATATGTCTTTCTTCATCTCTGTTTAGTGATCTCTGATTTTCATTACTATAACATAAACATATTTTCTCTATCACTAACACCGAGCGGTAACACTACCGCTCGCGGTAGCAACAGAGAATCGTTTTTCATTTAAATATTCTCGAAAATCTTAGAACCCTTATTCACCCCCCCTCTAAGGGCGCCTACAGATCCAACATTGATGTCCAATAGGAGGCTGACACCAAAGCTTAGAGTTTCAATGCATTGCTTGGAAAGTTGGGTTGCATTTAAAGGCTTATTAATGCAAATCAAATCACATACTCTCTTCTCTCTTAAGCCAAAAGGGAAGATCACTTCTAAGTTTCATCTTCTTCTTCTTCTCCTTTTTTTTCTTCATCTTCTTCCTCACACCTCAAGGTTTTAACTTATGTTTCTTGAAGGAGCAAGCTTGGAGAAGGATTTAGAGCTTGGTAGACTACCATACAGCTGCCATGAAGATGAGCTCGAACCATGGTGGAAAAATAAGGTGACTTCCGACCCCTCTCCCTTGGTGCTAGATCGTAGAGAAAAAATTTGGAGAGGTGTTGAGCTCAAAAGATTTTGGCTTGTGAGTTAATGGAGCTTCCTAGGAAAAGACCAAACCAGATCACTTCTTAACTCACTTCTTCTCTTCAAAAGGAAGAGATAGGATTTGATTTTGTGAAAATCCATGGTCTAATGAGGGAGTATTGGAGGAGAGAAGGTGAAATGACCTAACCCTTGTTTGGGGAAGATGATGAATAGTTCCCTGTTAAGTAGGGTTTTAATTATACATTTAGTGATGAAGATGATGGATAGTCCCCTGTAAGTAGGGGTTTAACAATATATTTTGTGATGAAGATTAAGTGTTCTTTCATTTAGAGTTAAAAAGTTTTTGTCGGAATTGCTATACGCAAACAAAAAAGGGTAATATTGTGCATAGCTGGGTTCAAGCCAATTTTTAGGCTTGGTCCCACTGGAATTAGACTTTGGGATTAACATGAGAGTTGTAGCCCTCGGAAAGAGCTTTCCGACGATAGGTAACCCATTTTTAGAAGTGACCTGCAACTCCCTAAAAGTCCAGTCGAGTGGACTGTCCAAAAAGCTGAATGGGTTAAGTGCATGCTGTTTTGCTGTCCAGATTTTTGCAGTTGACTTCAGAGCAGATTTTAGGTAGGACCCACTTGGATCTTGGTTTAGGGATCAACATGAATGTTGTAGCTCTTGATGTTAGCTTTCCAAATTGGGGTGAATCATAATATTTGGACAACTGTAGCACCCAGAAATCTAGTTTTAGTAAACTGTGTCATAACACTTTTGGTCTCAGTATTTTGTGGATTTATCTCAAGATATTGGTTGGATGCTCATGAAAATTTGTGGAGACATTGGTGACAAAAATATGTAGAACCTTGTTGAATTTCATAATATTTAGATAAGTGGTATTAAAGTTATTGCCGTTTCATTTGATAACTTGAAGTAGATATAAATGTTGAATGTGAAGGCCGATTGGGCCGAAATTTTGAATGAATCATGTACATGCTAGTCTGGACCTGTGATAAAAATTTCAGATTTATTTATATTGAGATGTCTCCTTAAATGAACCTTCAATTGTTAGTTTTATGTGGAATCGTAAAAAGGACATGTTTATATAAATGCGCACATGGTTTGACAATCTATCAGATGATTAGATTGGTGATAACCTATCAATAAGGATGATAGCTTTAATCATATTGAAACACATTGCAATTTGTGCATGTGGATTGAATATTGGTGATATGTTCGGGCTTACTTATTTAGTAAAATATGAATATGACACCATACACACAAGTTGTCCTACATGATCTTGTAGAGTAATTTCCATGTTATACACACGCTGCTGCATAGAGTCATGATAACTCGGTATGGGTAGCAATGATGGCTTGGTGTGGATTATAAGATATGGTTATATCTTATGGTGAAATGTTAAGGACCCGGTGGTTGGGGGCCTTGAATGCTAATTAGCATCGACATTGGATGTATGAGGAGATATGTAATAAGGCTCCTTTCACGAGTCCTTGGGTGCTTGATAACACGGGTTGTGCAGGGGAATTGCATGAATTGCATGAATTGCATGATGATCCTTGTTGAAGGATTGCTTGTGGCAGATCTACGAGCTCGCCAATCGTCACACTAATGGGAGTTGGCAGATAGATCTTGGCCGGTTGGGCTGTGCTCTTTGTGTTTACTTCCAAAGACCCCTTCCGTCCCTAGTGACCGATTGGGTTGTGGTCTTTGTGTTTACTTCCCAAGACCCTTTCCGAGTCCAGTACGTAGGTGCTCCGCTGTTGTGTTCTTAGCATTGAGGCATATGTAAGGCCTAGGTCTGGTAGTGTGCATACCAACCTAGTAGTGGAGAAGCCCATTCCACTGCCACCGTCTGGCCATGATGGGGGGCGCCTGAGAGGTTAGCTACCCTCGAAAAGTGGGAAGTACAGGTCTATGTCGACATAGCAAATATGCATGGGCGTATCATCATATCATGATCATTGCATTACATTCATCCTTTCATGATCATAACATTGCACTGTATTGGATCCTCATCATATAAATTTGTATGGGCACCTTTATATGATGGGGTTACTTTATGTTCAGATCCTTAACTTATAAGATTGTATGGGCATCCTTATAAGTTATGTTCAATTCAGTTATCTATATACTCTGCTTGCTTATACTTTATCGCTAACCATACTATACTGCTAGATATTCTTTTATACATGCTAGTATTTCTTGATGCTTACATCTACATATGATGCTCTCGTATTATACTGTCATATACCACCTGCTGTATTGTAATTACTGATTATATTGCAGCTTCTCTTCATTCCCTTCCGCCCGGTGCCTTGGAGTCACCAGGGGAGAGGATGTGAAGCCACTTGTCTTTATGACTAACTGTTGTTACACCACTACTTTTAGGAGTACCTTCTGGTGGAACAACAATGTGCGACACAGGAGGATAGCCAGGACAAGGTGACAGGACATGAGACTACGATTCCTTGGCTACCGACAGTGACAGATGTGAGTGAGTGTTTGAGATGTAGCCTTAGGGCAATAGGTACTCTGATGTTGTTCAGGAGCTTTTGTAGCTACCTGTTATTATGGACAATTTTACTTAGTTGTGAATAAATGGCTTCTATTGTTTTTCTATTATTGATGGGTTGGCATGATGATATGTGTGGATAGCCGGCATGATAGACGTCTTGTGGAGGGGGCTAGCCCGTGTGTTGGCACTTCCACAAGGCAACTGTCCTGGGCATATGACTCCCCTCGGTCGTGTCTTGTGTTCTGGGAGGGGGTCTTACAAATGGTATCAGAGGGCAACGATCCTGAGATAAAGAAGTCCATTAAACCACTAGGCCACCCATGCTAGCTAAATCAGTTTGAGGGCAAACTGATGCAGCGGAAGCGGTGGTGTGCCCATGTGTGATTCACATTAAGTACGTCCACTTTTTCCTATAGAAGGTGCCAACCTAAGCCAAACTCATACCCTTACGTATAGATGCTGGCTCATTCCGAGACATTATTTGGTATTCCCATTCCAACAGTCAGAGTTGGTTTGGCGTAGGATTGATGGCAACCTAACTAGGATACCATTTTGGTCGACATAGCAGGACATGTCGTGATGTATCCTAGCCTTATACCGGTCTTGGGGATGATTTGGCCAAGCAATGAGTGACCTTGAGTGGCTAAGGGAAGAGTTTAACGCGAGTGTAAGTGCAAAAGACTCGCACTCTGAGGTTTCTACCTCAGATATGGAGTAATATTATCACCCTTACCCAAATATTAGGACAGTCTCAATGAGATTGGTACCTGTAGTCTATTATCAGCTTAGTAAAAGACCGCTAAGCATGACTTTTACATTGTATGGGGATACCTCCCACTTCTAATTATGTAGAAAGTTTCATATGGGAAGATATGATAAGAATTTGAATCCGGAATATGCCTATTTTTTATTTGGTCACATGTTGACCTTGAAAAGGGTGCCGTAAATAGTAACCCTAAGGGCCCAAAGAATGGATTAAGTACAGGATAAAACTCCGAGTCGAGGGTGGGAAGCCCTCATAATTGTGTGCACTTGTAGGGTGATTGTACCATGTTGGTGGTCGAAGAGAATCATCCCAGGAATTTCGGGGGCTAATCTCTTCGTTTATTGTACTAGTGACCTACCGATTGAGGTTTCTCAGGGAATTGGAAAATCTTCACAATTTTTCAACACGGGAAAGTCGTAATCCTTGAAGAGTTAATTCACCTTAAGCAAGGCAGACTGCTAAGGCCATGTTTGGGTTGATAGGAATTTTATTAGCGGAATAAGAGAAGAAAACATTTTGAAGATGATAATTTTCTCTATATTATTCTAAGATTATGTGGATAAGTAACGAGGAGAGTAATAAACTAACACTTTGGGGATATGCGGCTATGTTGTGATAACAAAATAACTGGGAATTTAATGAAATTATGTGCATGCATTGCTGGTATGATGATAAACTACCCCTGAGTTTAGAAATTCTTGGTGAACATTCCCTCTAATGTTGTAATTACTTGACATTGGGAAATTAGTAAGTGATAGGTGGTGGAGTCAACAAGATTAATATGACTTGTTTGATGATCTAAAATTCTGAAAGTTTTTCATAAAATAAACATGCCATGGATGATCGTTGGCAGGGATGGTAGGGCGCTTGGAATGGATTTGATTAATTTATCACATTGAGAAGTATGTCTTACTTTTGGTAATCTGCATAACCCGTGTCGAAGGGAAATTATGTCAAACCTTGTACCTTGGTTCATTTCAAGTTCAAACGTATAAAAAATATACCGGTTGATTGGATGTTATTTGTATATGCTCTCATTACAATGAGATGCAACTTGGTCGTCACTGAAAAAATTTGAATTTCTACATCACGACTGATATACAAGTGCGTCGATACAGAGATTTATAGGGTAAGAACCCTAAGTCGAGGAATATATGCCCCTATGGATTGTGTCCGTACATGAGATGAATGTACCATATGGGTGGTGGAAGAAACCTAGTCCAAATGTACGGGGGCTTATCGCTTCATTTATTGGACTAGTCATGTACCGACTTGGGTTTTTTCCCCTAAATCTTATTTTGAAATGGTGTGTTGCAGACATATGATATCAAGGTTTTTCTTAAATAATACATGAACGATGATGACCATATTTGGTCGGTGATTAAGATACTGTGGAATTTGGAATAGGAATTCACAATAGTGTTCATTTTTAGTGTTTGACCTGGAAAGAGGTCGCACATGCTTGATGTGCGAATAGCAGAAACGTACATGTGAAAATCCTCCCGGGACAATTTACCCAAAAGATGTGAAACTTGATACATACCTTCAAGTCTACCTTAGGAAGGGCCCCAAAATTTGGGTGTAAGTATTGGACCGTGTTCTTCCTAAATTTAGCAGGCTTAGTCGATAATGGTTATATGTTGAAGTTATCAAAAGTTGTATAACTTGTTGCATGATATAAATCTCCCCACTTTAGTATAAAATAAGCATAACATGCACATCAATGATACACTACTCACAAAGGGACAATAATTATTGTCTCAGATGTTTGCGTTGGAGAAGGAGGTGATTATTTAACACCCACATGAGATTGAAGTCATTGCATATTAATGCACGATGACTTCCCTTAAAGAGAAGTTGCAAAATTAGCAAGAGATGTAGCAAATGCCTCCAAAGAATCAAATTTTGGTCAACCTTGGAGGTTGGGGAGAATGTACGAATAAGTAAGAGTACGTGTAACAATATTGCCTCGACAAGGTAGATTTCTAGAGAGCCTGTATCATGACCCAACTGTTGAATAAGGGTTAGGTTCACAGTTGGAATATCCTTTAAATAAAATGTCTAAATCACAAAAGAAATTGGCACGACTTCTGAGTTCGGTGCAAGTCCAAGAAGGACCTAGATTAGACAAGTAGTATTAGACTCGGGTCCTTTTGGTCTTGGAAGAAAATGATGTGATTATAACCCATGCGAGGCATGGAGTCAAGATTCACCTCCTATTTGCTTAGACAATGGTTCGTACTATCATCAGGTCAAATTGCTAAATATCAAGGTCGGACAAATAATGATTCTTGGAATCATTGAAAATATAAAATTTACTAATCTAGAACCTTAAGGCAGTAATAATATGTTCAAGAGTTTGTGGGTTGAAATGAGATAATGACATGAAAATGAGATGACGTGATTGCGAAACTTGATTGCTAGGTGATTAGAAGTCAAGTGGTGAAAATTCAGGTTGTTTGAACAATTGTTATTATTTTTCCATGTCATGACATTGGGAGTGGATTGATGCATAAAATTTGAAATCAAGCGAGTGTCATTTTAAGTTCTAGGAGATGTGTAGAATATATGTGAACCTTTGGATATGGATCCGATGATTTCAAGAATCAAAGCGCAATTGTTTGACGATATTATGATCATTCTTGTTCAGTTTTTGAATTATTGAACACATGGTTGTTGGGAATTTGTCAATTATAATTATATAAATTTATAAATTTACCGTTCAGAAATAGTTGTGGTAAAATCGGGTGAACTTGGAATGCGATGAAGATGTTGTAAATATCAATTTATAAGCTGTGGTACAAATTTCAAGGCGAGGTATCCTGGAAATGGATTTCCTTATTAAAAGATATTATTATAGTTTGTCTTGATGAACAGAGAATGTAGTATGCCCATTAAGATCGTTAATCTAGAAATATGCGGAGATTGTAATTTACGGTTGATCATGAGAACCACATGTGTGTGTATGAATGGTAAATGATTGTATTGACCAACTGCTCATGCATACTTTTGTGGGGAATTATAACAGTACACTTGAGGGAAATTTGGGATGATGCGCGATGCAATGTGGATAAGAGATGCCATGCACAAGTGTTAAGTGGGAGTCATGACATGCTAAATTAGTAACCTCGTCAAGTGTACTCCGAATTCGGATTTACATAGTCCGACCTTCAATCCCCATAGCTTCAACCTAAATTTTGGGGATGAAATTGTTTCTTCGTTTATTGGATTTGTAACATCCCAATTCGAGCTAGACCCCTCGGGACTGTGTTGTGTTGCAGAGAGTTGACTCGGGCTCGGTAGAAGCCGTAAGGCCCTGAGGTGGTCAGGTTTGAGTCATGGTTAGCAAGTGATGATTGATTTACTCCACTCTAATTGTAATGTTGTAAGTATAAGTATGTCCTTGCAGTCCAGAAATAGGCTTTGACAGAGGTAGGATAGGTTAGTTTAGAAAATTCAGGAAAAGAAACCTTTTAAGTCAAAATCGACTAGGCGTTCCGTCGATCGACGGACCGTCCCGTCGATCGACGGGAGCTCCCGTCGATCCTTACCATCGGCTGAGAAAGGTGGCCTTTTAATCTTTTAAGTCAAAATCGACTGTGCATCCCGTCGATTGACGGACCGCCCGGTCGATCGATGGGAGCTCCCGTCGATCGTTGCCTTCAGCTGGGAGCTAACACCGGTGGTAGCTTCTGCTAACGCCGACGATAGCTTCTGCTAACGCCGGCGGTAGCGGCCAAATACGTGCCCGTGACTTTTCCCATGGTGGGTGGCTTAAATGGCATAAAATAAGGCTGTAGTGTAGTTGATGTCCAATAGGAGGCTGACACCAAAGCTTAGAGTTTCAATGCATTGCTTGGAAAGTTGGGTTGCATTTAAAGGCTTATTAATGCAAATCAAATCACATACTCTCTTCTCTCTTAAGCCAAAAGGGCTGTTCACCTCTCAGATTCATCATCTTCTTCTTCATCATCTTCTTCTTCTCCTTTTTCTTTTTCTTCATCTTCTTCCTCACACCTCAAGGTTTTAACTTAGGGTTCTTGAAGGAGCAAGCTTGGAGAAGGATTTAGAGCTTGACCGACCACCACCCAGCTGCCATGAAGATGAGCTCCAACCATGGCCAAAAAATAAGTTGAATTCCGACCCCTCTCCCTTGGCGCTAGATCGTAGAGAAAAAATTAGGAGAGGTGTTGAGCTCAAAAGAGCTTGGGTTGTGAGTTAATGGAGGTTCCTTGGAAAAGACCAAACTGGATCTTTCTTTTTAGGACACCGATTGCCACAAAAGTTCTTTAAATCGCTTCTTCTCTTCAAAAGGAAGAGATATGATTTGATTTCGTGAAAATCCATGGTCTAATGAGGGAGTATTGGAGGAGAGAAGGTGAAATGACCTAACCCTTATTTGGGGAAGATGATGAATAGTTCCCCGTTAAGTAGGGTTTTAATTATACATTTAGTGATGAAGATGATGGATAGCCCCTGTAATTAGAGTTTTAACTATATATTTTATGATGAAGATTAAGTGTTCTTTCATTTAGAGTTAAAAAGGTTTTGTCGGAATTGCTATACGCAAACAAAAAGGGGTAATATTGTGCGCTGTTGGGTTCAAGCCAATTTTTAGGATTGATCCCACTAGAATTAGACTTTGGGCTCAACATGAAAGTTGTAGCCCTCAGAAAGAGATTTTCGACGATAGGTTACACGTTTTCAGAAGTGACCTTTAGCTCCCTAAAAGTCCAGTCGAGTGGACTGTCCATAAAGCTGAATAGGTTAAGTGCATGCTGTTTTGCTGTCCAGATTTCTGCAGTTGACTTCAGAGTAGATTTTAGGTAGGACCCACTTGGATCTGGGGTTAGGGTTCAACATGAATGTTGTAGCCCTTGATGTTTTATTTCCAAATTGGGGTGGATCAGAATTTTTGGATAACTATAGCACCCAGAAATCTAGTTTTAGTAAACCGTGTCATAACACTTTCGATCTCAGTATTTTGTGGATTTCTCTCAAGATATTGGTTGGATGCTCATGAAAATCGGTGGATACATTGGTGACAACAATATGTAGACCCCTGTTAAATTTTATAATATTTGGATAAGTGGTATTAAAGTTATTGTCGTTTCATTTGATAACTTGAAGGAGATATAAATGCTGAATTTGAAGGCCGATTGGGCCGAAATTTTGTATGAATCATGTACATGCTAGTATGGAACTGTGATAATATATCCAGATTTATTTCTATTGAGATGTCTCCTTAAATGAACCTTCAAATCTTAGTTTTATGTGGAATCATAAAAAGGACATGTTTATATAAATGCGCACATCGTTTGACAATCTATCAGATGATTAGATTGGTGATAACCTCTCAATAAGGTTGATAACTTTAATTGTATTAACACATTGCAATTTGTGCATGCGGATTGAATATTGGTGATATGTTCGGGCTTACTTATTTAGTAAAATATGAATATGACACCGTACACACAACTAGTCCTACAGGATCTTGTAGAGTAATTTCCAAGTTATACACGCGCTGCTGCATAGAGTCATGATAACTCGGTATGGATAGTAATGATGGATTGGTGTGGATTACAAGATATGGTTATATCTTATGGTGTAATATTAAGGACCCGGTGGTTGGGGGCCATGGATGCTAATTAGCATCGACATTGGATGTAAGAGGAGAAATGTAATAAGGCTCCTTTCGTGAGTCCTTGGGTGCTTAATAGCACGGGTTGTGCATGGGAATTACATGAATTGCATGATGATCCTTGTTGAAGGATGGCTTGTGGCAGATCTACGGGCTCGCCAGTCGTCACACCGACGGGAGATGGCAGATAGATCTTGGCCGGTTGGGCTATGCTCTTTGTGTTTACTTCCAAAGACCCCTTCCATGCCAAGTGACTGGTTGGGCTGTGCTCTTGGTGTTTACTTTCCAAGACCCTTTCCTAGTCCAGTATGCAGGAGCTTCATTGTCGTGTTCATAGCGTCGAGGCATACGTAAGGCCTAGGTCTAGTAGTGTGCATACCCACCTAGTAATGGAGAAGCCCATTCCACTGCCACTGTCTGGCCATGATGGGGGGCGCTTGAGAGGCTAGCTACCCTCGAAAAGTGGGAAGTACAGGTCTATGCCAACATAACAAATATGCATGGGTGTGTCATCATATCATAATTATTGCATTACGTTCATCCTTTCATGATCATAGCATTGCACTGCATTGGATCCTCATCATATAAACTTGTTTGGGCACCTTTATATGATGGGTTACTTTATGTTCAGATCCTTAACTTATAAGCTTGTATGTCCATCCTTATAAGTTAAGTTCAATTCCATTATCTATAAACTCTGCTTGCTTATACTTTGTCGCTGACCATACTATACTGCTAGATGTTCTCTTATACATGCTAGTATTTCTTGATGCTTACATATACATATGATGCTCTTGTATTATACTGTCATATACCACCTGTTGTATTGTATTTACTGATTATATTGTAGCTTCTCTTCATTACCTCCCGCTCGTTGCCTTGGAGTCGCCGGGGGAGAGGATGTGAAGCCACTTTGTTTTTATGACTAACGGTTGTTACACCACTACTTTTAGGAGCACCCTCTGGTGGAACAGCACGTACGATGCAGGAGGATAGCCAAGCCAAGGTGATAGGACCTGAGACTATGATACCTTGGCTACCGATAATGACAGATGTGAGCGAGTGTTTGAGATGTAGTGTTATGGCAATAGGTACTCTGATGTTGTTCAGGAGCTTTTGTAGCTACCTGTTATTATGGACAATTATACTTAGTTGTGAATAAATGACTTCTATTGTTTTTCTATTATTGATGGGTTGGCATGATGATATGTGAGGATAGCCTGTAGGATAGGCGTCTTGTGGAGGGGGGTAGCCCATGTGTTGGCACTTCCGCAAGGCGGCTGTCCTGGGCATAGGACTCCCCTCAGCCGTGTCTTATGTTCCGGGAGGGGGTCTTATAGTTCTATGCCCTATATAGCAAAGATGAGTATCGTGAGATTTATTTATCAAGTCATTCCTAAATTGTTAGTCACAATATCACGAGTTATGGCATGTAAGCATTTGGATTTCTACTTGAGTGCATTTTCTAAGGATGTGTGAATGTGCTATATCATTATCTAACCTAAATCCTCACACATTCCTAGAGGCATATTAAACAAACATTTCTATTCTAATAACACTCAGTAGTAGCTAACTTTAGATTAGAAAATATCAAGACGAAGACATACAATGTACACAAGGATTAGAAATCATAAATCGAACAATGTATGTAATCATGAAGCTTCAATTTCACGTCATGTTTACCCTTAGCATGAAAATCTTCATTTTTTTAATTTTTCAATAATAAACACACAAAACAAACACAAACAGAAAACAAAACAAAACATGTTTTTTTTATTTTTGTTTATAAAAAAACTAGAAAGAAACTAACAACAGACAAAAGTACAAAAGAAATACATAAAGTAGAATCAGAAGAGAAATCAGAGAATACATGAAAAACATCTACCGCCGACGGTATTTCTAACGCACGACAATAGCAGGCAGATCCACGATTTCTCTAGAACACAATCCAGATTTTGATAGTTTTTGCTTCTATTGACGTTCGAGAGTGATTGTGAAATGCAAGACCCATCTAATGCAGCAAAAAACACTGGACAAAACACACACCAGTTGTGGTACAAAATAATTAAGCTCTAAGATCCAAAACCCTCAATTCTAAGCGAAGTAGAGAAAACCGAGCGTCAGGAAGGGGTTTGGTAAATATATCCGCAAGCTGGTCGCCAGTCCTAATAATTGATCGGTAGGCGCCCTTAGAGGGGGGGGGGGGGTGAATAAGGGTTTTAAAAAACTTTAGATATATTTTGTAATACTTGAAAAAACTTTGATTATTAAACTAGAGAAGATCAAGACAAATCAAGTGAAGTAGAAGTAAAGACATGATTTTATTAACTTGAGAAGCATGATTACAAAACTTGATGTCTTATCGAAGCTAGAAATCAAAGCAAATAGAAAGACTCTTTTTGTTTTCTATACCGACTCGTATCCCCACGAACCGATTGGCTTTAGCCGATCCTTCCCCGGATATGGCCTCAAGCCACTCTAGCCAACCCTTCCCCGGATATGGCCTCGAGCACCCCCTAGACCTACACCCGAGACCTAGTCGCCAACACGAGGCAAATTTCTGCCCTAAGTCCTACCCAGACCTAGTCGCCAACACAAGGCGAATTTCACTAAACGATTACAGAAAAGATATGAAATGAAAAGACAATAATATAAAACTCCCTCTATGTAGATCTCTTGGAGAAGTAGACGATCGTAGTCGATGCGGTCTTTCGTCACGATGATGATGCGTGTTGAAATCTTCTCCACGAATCTCCTTTAGTCTTTATGGATTTGTGGGAGTATCTCTCTGAAACTTCTTCTCTATGCTGTGGCATGAAGCTCTGGAATTCTGGATCTCAAGAGAATTAAGCAGACGGAGCCAAGATGTCATTTTTATAGACTTAGCACTAGCGCCTGCGCTAGTGCTACCGCCGGCGCTATCCCATATTAGGACACATTCTGCGCGGCAGAATCTTCAATTCGAGGAAACAATTCTCTCTTGCCTACTGTGCTCCTCGCTATCGCCTGCGCTATCGGATACCACCTGGCGCTATCTCCTTCTATAAGTTCTCCCGGCAATTGCTCTTAAGCAAATATTTTGTCCATCGAAATTTCGTCGAACTCAGCTAACATTTCGTCGAGCGAATTTTCGTCGAGCGCCGCTGATAGTTCGTCGAACGAAATTTCGTCGAACGCATTTCTGAACATTTCGTCAAGAGTCGCTAACAGTTCGTCGAACGACAGCTAGCGCCTGCGCTAGTACTACCGCCAGCGCTAGTAGGAGTTTTGGATTTGATGGCTCAACTTTGGAGGCAACCTTCTTATGTAATCCTTGAGTCACGTGGACTTTGTTATCCTGCACACTTAAACACACAAGATCAAATACACATAGGATTTGTTATTCTCAAACCTAGGAGATGCGGAAGACCATGTTCCAACAAACTCCCCCTTTTGATAATAACAAATCCATTTATGATAAATCAGAGCATTAATATATAAGCATGAAGAAACATACTTGTGTGTGTGTGAGAGTGATGACTTAGGATAATTTTTGATTTTAGCATATAGAATTGCTCCCCCTAAATACATGCTCCCCCTAAGTGAATGCTCCCCTAATATGTAAGCTATCATCTTAATTAAGCATGTTAGTTTTCTATTTTGATAGCAGATTATATTTATCTTGTTAGTTCTCCCCCTTTTGTTATTAGCAAAAGCGGGTAAGGAGACACCACTTAAAAATTGATAATAAGATAAAATCATGATCGAGCTTGTAGAGAAGGAAATGATAAGGAGTTTTAGAATACTTTTCATTTAAATAGATCAGAGTTTGAGTATTAAAACATTTTCATAAATCCGAGTTTGTAGCATAAACAAAATGTAATGATTTCCAAGTAACTAAACTACTCAGACATTATGTCTACACCCTAGCCCCGTACTAAGTGACGGATGGGCATGAGGAGCTGCATACATGCCGTAGGTTGGGGTGTTAGTCCCATATGCAAACACTAGACACAACTCAACCTAGCACTCTTTCCCCCCAGTGCCTCGCAAGGCCCCACTGGTACCCTCCCCGGTTAAGGACAAGACATGACTAGAGATAAAGGTTATATAATGTCTACAACCTTACGCCCCCGCTATGGTGAGAAATGAAGTCATGGATAATAATTATTGGAAACGTTTAAGCGTTTTAAATCTAATGACATAGCCTATGGATTTATATTTTTATTTGAATTTATGAAAACACTCACATAGCTATTTTGAAGTCCATTAATAAATCAGAGTTTTAGCATTACAATATTTTCATAAAAATAAATTAGAGTTTTTAAAAAAAAATTATGTTAAAAGCAACCAATATAGAGTTTACCAAGCAAGTCTACTACTTGATGCAAGAAAGGAATTTGAAGATTCAAGTGATGATGCACACAAAATAAAAGACTTTAAGTAATCATGAAAGCGCAAGGTAAAACAACTATATGGTTATGATGCGGAAGACTTATCAAAATACAAGAACATCTTATTCTAATCAATGATGATCCATAAAAAGATATATAAGTTAAATTTCATAAAGAAGATGTTTTTGTAAATCATTGTTCAATTAAAAACTTCAATAATGTAACCAAGCATGAAATAATGTTATCAACAAGATTACTACAATGTTATTTTAATTCGTAATTTCAAAACATACTAAACATTGTAGAAAGCATGCTAGGTTATCTAGTGCATTTCATAAGTAAAGAGTAGTATAGAATTTGCATTAGGATCCAATACTCATGAGAAGAAGTGTTATGGAAGATAATGATGTGCACATAAGTGTATTTTGAATAGAGTAAATATTTTAATAAAAAATACAAGACATATGTAAAGTAAGAGCATAATAAAACACAAATAATTTTACTTCCACGCACTTCAATGCACAAAAAAATGTACAACTACCAAGGTGCTTTGCACACACAATGCTCATTAAGAATTATCAGGGTGCAAAGTAGTGCTTGGGGGATCACATAATTTTATTCTTCAATATTGATTTTTTATTGTGATCCAGTGTACTTAAGAATAAGTGGTTTTTATTTTGAAAGAAAGTTATGGTTTGCACAAGATACTTTACTATTCTTTCCAAGGTGCTCAACCTCACAACGCTTATTTAGACTTATCAGGAGGTTCTAGTAGTGCTTGGTGGAGTTATCTTTGTCACTTTATTTTATGATTTTTGTTTTTGTACAAAGTTCTCCGAATACACTTGTTTTGCAAACCAATATAATTTATAAAAAACATAACTACTTTTCTTATCTTTTAAAGTGCAAATAAAAGTAGTGTAGGCAAGATACTTGTGCAATTTTAATTCATTGTACTAATACAAAATATACACAAGCATTCTTAGATTAAACACATAAGTAGACAATGCCAAATAAGTGAGTGAATAGCGATCATTATCAAACATAAAACATTTACTCATACTTAGAGGCATGCTAAGCGTAGTTCTACACAACTTTTACAATATAATTGATGCACACATTAATAGATATATCAAAGCATGATGAAAGAAATGTTCAAAGTAGTTTGAAAAGATAAATTGCAACATTATAGAAGTTCTAAATAATAGATTAAATCATGCTTGATTTTCTCAATAAAGTCCATACAGTATTTTTGATATTTTTGCGAAATAATTTTAATTTAAAGTTTGAACTCTTATAATTTGATCTTAGACTTCCCGAGGACTACCCTGTGAGAGGTTCGCCCGGTACTAGGTGATATGATGGGATGATAGCCCAAATCATCCTTTCGCAAGATACATGTAAATAGAAAAGTTAAGTTCAAAATAATAATTTTTGATACTTTTTTTTGTTTTATATTTTCGTAATTGATTTTTGCTTTTGGAAATAGAATTTAAACAAATGACAAAAAAACCAAAAAGACAAAACATATTTTTTGTAATTTGGCTTTTGTATTTTTCAAAAATGTAATAAAAGCAAAAGTGCAGAAATGAATAGTACACATAGATTAATATATTTTTAGGGATTATTCAAAATTTTAAAAATACAGAAAAACATATAGGTGCGCTAGCGCCGGCGTTAGCACTAGCGCGGGAAACAGTACACGATTTTTGATGATTTTGAAATTTTTGTTTGTTGATCTTTATTAAGTGTCCATACAGTAGTTTCATGCTGAAATTTTAGATTTTTAGGAAATGTCTAGATAGTGCAAATTTCATGAAACATTAACGGTTTTGTATATGACTTTACCAACTAAACTTTGTATGAGATGACATGAATGAACAAATTAAATATGAATGATTTTAGTGATTAACCATAATATTCATGCACAGGAATACCATGGATAAGCCCTAGATGAGAATACCCAGCCTGTGTGTCTTGGTAAACATATAAAGCCTAACATAGACACAAATATTCTTTAGGCGACAATATTAGTATGATAAGTTTGAGATTAATGTTATACCAAGGTTTGATAGTGTTTCAACTTATAGACCTAGAATGGAGTGACAATTCTATTTGATTTGATATCAAGATGATTCAAATGTCTAAACTAGAAATAAATCACAATACACACATAATACACCAACCGTGGTAAAACAATTATAATATCAATTGTCATCATATAATTCATATGGATGTGATAGAAATAGTTGTTTTTAGAAGATATTTGATGTGAGTTATGATATATGATTTTAGAGAATTTTAGCAACGGACATCAATAGATCATGGTGGTGCGAGTGACATCAATATTCATTATGAAGATAAATTCTTTCAATACATTTTAGTGATTTTCTTTTAATTAAGAATTTTGAATATATATGTGATTTTTGATAGGTGAACAATAGTGATGGTTTAGATCATGTTTGACATCAAGGAGTGGACACAATATAATTTTTTGTTGTGAACAAAGACAACCATATTGAAAGTTGAGTTTTTATTTAGATCTTAAACTTTATTGTAGATTATGTTATTTCTCTAAACCACTTGTTGGTGAAGGCTAAAAAGCTTAATAGCCTAATTACTTGATTTAATTTTAAAATATCTTATAACAAATTTAGAATTTAATTTATATGAATAATAAAAGATATTTATAGATAATGAATATGAGAGATATAGATAGGTCATCAAAATTAGATATGACTTTTGAATTTTGATCAATTTGATTTTATAAACATATTAAGCTTTTAAGAGTTAGGATCATATTTTCAATACTATATTGGATGACCATAACATGATAGTTCAAAAGGAAAATAACAAGAAAAATAAAAAAGACATTAAAGCACATCATGAAGTAGAAATTTGCATATCTTATTTTGAAAAATTTCCACTTCATGCATTTGATGATACCTACCGAATAAGAGTTTTAGGTATCCAAAGGGGACCATGTGGGATGGTTCCTTTGGGTACCCAAATATAGCGAGTTGGCTTTTGGGGAGACAAGGATGGATGGACCCTTTCTTTTGACATTAGTGCGTCATTCTTAAGTATGGGTCTCCATTCATACTTGGACAAATACTGTTTTTATTTTTCAAATTTCCATAGTCCTTTTCTTATATGTTTGGATAAAAATGACTTTTGAATTTATTATTTAAAGGAAATTTGTTTGCGTTTAATTTTAAGTTGGGAGAAGATTGATATTGTAAATTATGATGATGGTAATGTTTTGGAATTTCATTTACAATCTTTTGATATTTTTTATTTCCATAGTTTAGCTTATTCACGTTTTGAGAAATCACATTCAACATGCTTTTGGATTTTGCATTATATTGAGAATGTATGTTTTGAGAATTTTTCTTTATGATTTCCTTAAGCAAGTTGATTTTAGTTTTTAATTCATTATTTTTAATTTTTAAATTATGTCTAGCTTTATTATAAGCGATTGTGCTATTTTTAAGAATCGAAACAATTGAATCTATATGATCTTGATATTTATTTCTATATTCATCAAATGTTTCATCCATCTCTTCAATTTCAATTTTATAGTCTTTGCACTTAGCACAATCATTTATCAAAGATGAATTTTCTAAACATAATTTTTCATTTTGTTCTTTTACTAAAATAAAATCCTTTTCAAGTTTCTTGTGCTTTTCTTTTAATTCATTATATTCTACACAAGTTGTGGTGTTTTCAACTAAGGAGCCATGTGTAGAACTAGATAAATTTGAATTCGATTCTTCATTAATTTTTGCCGTTAAATTTTTATTTTCTAAGCGCAAATGTTTATTAGCATTTTTTAGTTTCTTAATTTTGCACTTTGTAGTTTGAAGCATTTGTAATGTAGAAATAGAAGTACAAAAGATGGAATTTGATTTCCTTACATTGCTTTCGGGAGAGGTACGATTTGAACATATCGTTTCTTTGACATCTTTTTGACACTCCTCTTCCGAACACAATACTTCTTCTTCTCTTCCATTTGATGTGTGCTCCATTGATCCGTCATGAGAGGAGCATTCTTGAAGACCTGTGCAAGCTTGCATATTCTCCGGTTCTTGCGATTGTTCCATACCTAAAGAAGGAGAATCATACATTTCTTCAAGAAATCTCCATACTTTGTATGCATTAGAAAAACAATATATTAATTTGAAAATGTCTTGAGATAAAGCACAAAAAATATAATGCATAGCTTTTGCATTTAGGTGACGCTCTTGTTTATTTGATTCATTCGCTGGTCTAACTATTGCTATATCCCATGCATTGATTTCTAAATTTTTAATAAATTTTTCCATTAATAATTTCCACCCTTTATAATTTCTTCCTTCAAATAAAGGTGGTGCAAAAGATTTTTCTTCTTCATAAAAATTTACCCCACTAATAGAAGCGAGATCATGAGACGCCATTATTCCCGGTTGTTAAGCAGATTTGGAATAACCTAGCTCTGATACCATTTGTTGGATCGGTAGGCGCCCTTAGAGGGGGGGGGGGGGGGTGAATAAGGGTTTTAAAAAACTGTAGATATATTTTGTAATACTTGAAAAAACTTTGATTATTAAACTAGAGAAGATCAAGACAAATCAAGTGAAGTAAAAGTAAAGACATGATTTTATTAACTTGAGAAGCATGATTACAAAACTTGATCTCTTATCGAAGCTAGAAATCAAAGCGAATAGAAAGACTCTTTATGTTTCATATACCGACTCGTATCCCCACGAACCGGTTGGCTTTAACCGATCCTTCCCCGGATATGGCCTCAAGCCGTTCTAGCCAACCCTTCCCCGGATATGGCCTCGAGCACCCCCTAGACCTACACCCGAGGCCTAGTTGCCAACACGAGGCGAATTTCTGCCCTAAGTCCTACCCAGACCTAGTCGCCAACACGAAGCGAATTTCACTAAACGATTACAGAAAAGATATGAAATGAAAAGACAATAATATAAAACTCCCTCTATGTGGATATCTTGGAGAAGTAGACGAAGACGCAGAGTATGATCATAGGCGATGTGGTCTTTCGTCACGATGATGATGCGTGTTGAAATCTTCTCCACGGATCTCCTTTAGTCTTTATGGATTTGTGGGAGTATCTCTCTGAAACTTCTTCTCTATGCTGTGCCACGAAGCTCTGGAATTTTGGATCTCAAGATAATTAAGCAGACAGAGCCAAGATGTCCTTTTTATAGACTTAGCACTAGCGCTTGCGCTAGTGCTACCGCCGGCGCTATCCCATATTAGGACACATTCTGCGCGGCAGAATCTTCAATCCGAGGAAACAATTCTCTCTTGCCTATTATGCTCCTCGCTATCGCCTGCGCTATCGGATACCGCCTGGCGTTATCTCCTTCTATAAGTTCTCCCGGCAATTGCGCTTAAGCAAATATTTCGTCGATCGAAATTTTGTGGAACTCAGCTAACATTTTGTCGAGCGAATTTTCGTCGAATGCAGTGATGAGAATTTCGTCGAGCGCCGCTGATAGTTTGTCGAACGAAATTTCGTCGAACGCATTTCTGAGCATTTTGTCGAGCGCCGCTAATAGTTCGTCAAACGACAGCTAGCGCCTGCGCTAGTACTACCGCCAGGGTTAGTAGGAGTTTTGGATTTGATGGCTCAACTTTGGAGGCAACCTTCTTATGTAATCCTTGATTCATGTGGACTTTGTTATCCTGCACACTTAAACACACAAGATCAAATACACATAGGATTTGGTATTCTCAAACCTAGGAGATGCGGAAGACCATGTTCCAACAACACCCGTGGTAAGTCTAGCGCACGGCGGTAAATTTCTAGACGATACCATCTCGACTGCATAAGACTTCTCATTACCTTTGCGTCGAAGCAAGTCATGTCGATATGGCTATCGTCGACTGTAGGCCTAGCGCCCGATGATAGGTCATAAAGAGTAGAATTCTCAACGTCTCATGTATGCTCAAGACATGTATGCTCAAATATAGTATGGGATTTGATATTGTTAAACTATAGAGATGCAGAACGTATGTTCCAACAGAGGGTTCCATTAGGGCCTTGCGAGGCACTGAGGGGAAAAAGTGTTAGGTTGAGAGGATTCTTTTATGTGCATATGAGATTAACACCCCAACCTACGACACATGTGCAACTCCTCATGCACATCTGTCACTTAGTACATGGCTAGGGTGTAAACATATAGCTAGGGTAGTTTAATCTAGGACGTACTCATATTTTAATCAATTCATGATCATTACTTCACACTATGATTATTTCTATCATGCATAATCGATCTATTTGAACATGCACTTTCTTGTGTTTACATAAATGATTTTTTTTGCATACATGAACTTGAAATCACAAGAAATCCATAAATAACCTTTTTGACACCTTAGGCCAAAATTATAAAAACCGCAACTTTTCCAAGATATTTCAAAATTGTTTGCGGTATCTGTTGTCTCTTATATCTAAAAACACGGATAAATAAAAATCAAAATGAAAAATCTTCAAAAACCATGTTTTCCATGCAAAAGAATACATGTCTGTCCGCTAGCGCCGCGCGTTAGGACTGGCGCCGACAGTAGCAGTAATATCAATTTTGCTAGTTTTTTTTCTGTATTTTTATCTAGCATAGAAGATCATTTCTGCTAGGCTCTTTAAAGGCTTCTACATTTTTCAGATCATTATTTAATTTACACTTAATTTTAAAATCAATTACAAAAGTACAAAACAATTCAATAACCAAAAATATTTTTTGTTTTAAATGTGTGTTTTTGTTTTGTTTTGATATTTAAATTATTAAAAAATAAAAAAATTATGAAATCACTAGGTTTGGACATGCAAGACTTGGATTCAAAGCTTATAGATTACATAAAATGTTCAGATTTAGGATTGTTGATTATTGATTGCATTGCATGCTTTTGTTATGATGTGTCTCAATTTATTGGTACTTGCGCTTGAGTGTATTGGATATTTGATGTATGTTTATATGTCTCTAGGTATGTGTGAGGATTTAGGTAAAACAATGACTATTCACGCTACACACATCCTTAGAGATTGCACTCAAGTGAAAATTTCAAGCTTACATGCTAAAACTCATGATATTGTGCATAACATGCTTGGCATGACTTGATCAATCAATATCATGTTGTTCTTCTTCCATATGTAGGGCTTAGAACTTTGGGCCAAAATTATATTGTTATAGTTTTTGTATACAAGTTAATGTGTATTTGCATATAAGGGTAGATTTCGATAGATTCCGGGACCTTGTGTTACAAATAAAATTAAAAAATTGATAGTGTGCACAATTATGAAAATAATATGCTATCATTATAGTTCACAAGGATACTCCTCCCAGACACTACTTATTCCTCCTAATTAGCCTCAATGAGCATTGTGAGGATGAGCACCTTGGGTATATGTATCTTATCGTTCTTGTGCAAAGACCAGAAAAATTGGTTAGTGCCCTAATTCTATTCTTGGTATTGTGTAGAATGAAACGTGACATGATTTATCACTTCATTACTTTTGTGTTAACACTTATATTCTCTGAGTTATAACAATGTATTCATGTTAAATTCTGAAAGTCCCGGCGTGACTTCACCTAGAGGGGGGGGGGGGGGGGTGAATAGTTGATGTTAGCTATTTTAAAAAATATTGGGAAAAACACCCTTATGATTTACCTTACAAATTCTATAAAAGTGATTTCATTCTCTAGCATTTATTACCCATGTTGTATACTACAGTGTAATTTGGTCTTTAGATATCCTAGGTTGTCATATCCACCTAGGCGTGTCAAAACCTAGTCAAAAGGAGGTCAAAAAATCACTTGAGTTAAACTTGCATCGAATAGTAGTTGACACAACTTCGATTAAAAATCAAAGCAACTTCGAATAGAAGTAGAGGTAACTCAAACTAGCAGTCATCGCTTCTTTTGATTGGTAGTTGATGCAACATCGACTAGGTATCGACGCAAAAGCCAAAAGTCAAAGGCTATGTTCATGTCAACAGTTACGTCTATAAGGAGTCAATGCAACGCCGATAACAGAGTTCAATTCAAAGCTGTGGTTTTTTGAAGTATATCTCGACGTAGCTTCTAATGAAATTCAAAGGTTCGTCATTATGAAGTCAGAAGATATTTGACCCAATGTCGAATACAATCAAAGAATTGGAAACTTCCTGGAATGGATTCTGATGATTATTCAGAATGTAGATATCGAAGATATTTGAATCCTAACGGGCCATAAAGGTACAAATAGAGAAAGAAAGCCTCTTGAGATTGTTGGGAAAAACACTCTCATGATTTATTTTACAAATTATGTAAAAGTGATTTCATTCTCTAGGATTTATTACCCATATTG
The DNA here is from genome assembly GCA_033032865.1 of Dactylorhiza incarnata. Taxonomy (NCBI): domain Eukaryota; kingdom Viridiplantae; phylum Streptophyta; class Magnoliopsida; order Asparagales; family Orchidaceae; genus Dactylorhiza; species Dactylorhiza incarnata. The sequence continues at coordinate 1,470,003 of JAWHQI010000210.1, forward strand.
TATAGTGATGGTAATTTAGTCTTTAAATGTCCTAGGTTATGATATCCACCTAAGTGTTTCAAAACCCAGTCAAAAAGGATGTCAGAAAATCAGTTGAGTTAAACTTGCATCGAATAGTAGTCAATGCTGTTGGAATATGATTTTCCGCATTCCTTTGATTTGAGAATAACAAATCCTACTTATATTTGATCTTGTTTGCCATTGTATTTTTAGCATGCAGGTTTGGACAGATATGACACCAGGTTGCTGCAACAATGGTCTGGCACTAACCACAAGCAGAAGGATTGAAAGTTGTCTAATGCCAGGCGTTAGGTCTTAATGCCGGGCGCTAGAGAATCGACAAAATGAGATGCCGTTCGACGAAATGAGATGCTTTTCGACGAAATGGCATTCTACGAAATGAGATGCCATTCGACGAAATGGCGTTCGACGAAATGAGGTGCCGTTCGATGAAATGAGATGTCGTTCGACGAAATGGCATTCAACGAAATGGCGATCGACGGGATGAGATCCCGTTTGATGAAATTGCGTGCCAACTGATTAAAAGGAGAAAGAAACTCAACGCCAGGCGTTAGGTCTCAATGCTGGGTGCTATTCGTTCGACGAATTTGGCAAGGAGAAAGTAGCCGTGATTGCAGGAGGAACTTTAGGAATGATTTGCCCAACGCCCGCGTTAGCCTTAACGCCGGCGTTAGTATTGAAATAAAACAATTCCTAAAGTGCAGAATCTCCTTCCTCTTCTGAAGATCCGATCCATCAATATGTTGTTATATATGGTCAACGCCCGACGTTAGCACTTAACGCTGGCGTTAGCTCAAAGTCTATAAATTGGATGATTTTGATGTCTCTCACTACTGATTGCCAAGAGCCCTATTCCAGCACTTCAGAAACTCTGTGAGGGCCGTATTTCCAGACAAATACATCTCCCGCTCATATTTCAAAAGGAGGAATCAAAGGAGGCTTGGATCAATACGCTAACTCAACACGAAGAACACATGCTTGGACTTCAATGATCTTCAACGATTCTTTGGCGTCTCCTCAGATTACCTCATAGGGTGTTTCATATTTATTTTTTATATTTGTCTTTTATTTTTATCTTTGTAATCGGTTTGTGAAATCGCCTCGTGTTGGCGACTAGGTCTGGGTAGGACTTAGGGAGGAATTCACCTCGTGTTGGCGACTGGATCTAGGGAGTAGATCTAGGGGCTGCTCGAGGCCTTTCTGGGGATAGGAAGGCTAGAGTGGCTTGAGGCCGTATCTGGGGAGAGATCGGCTTATGCCAACCGGTTCGTGGGGATACGAGTCGGTATAGAAAACAAAAAAGGGATTTTACTTTATCACCTACGATTTCTAGCGTCATAAGAATTCAGATTTTGTAATCAATTTTATAAATGATAATCATGTCTTTTCTTGTTTAATAAAATTGATTTCATTTCGAATTTCATTATCTCTTTACTTTTGATCTAACTTACTTCTACCAAAATATCAAAAGTTTTCTATTAAAGTTTAAAGTTTTTTAAAACCCTTATTCACCCGCCTCTAAGGGTGCCTCAAGATCCAACAAATGCAACTGCAATTATAAGTCAAAGCAACGTCGAATAGAAGTAGAGGTGACTCAGACTGGCAGTCGATGCTTAGTTTGATTGGTAGTCGACGCAACATCGACTAGGTATCGACGCAGAATCCAGAAGTCAAAGGCTATGTTCATGTCGATGGATACATCGATAAGGAATCAATACAACGTCAATAATAGAGTTCAATTCAAAGCTAAGGTTTTCTGAAGTAGATATTGACGTAGCTTCTAATGAAGTTCAAAGGTGCGTCTATATGAAGTCAGAAGATATTACACGCAATGCAGAATATAATCAAAGAATTGGAAACTTCATGGAATGGATTTTGATTATTATTCAGAATGTAGATATGGAAGATATTTGAATCCTAACAGGTTGCAGAGGGAAAAATAAAGAAAGAAAACCGCTTGAGACTTAGTGGTGATAAAATTGGAAGATATATTAAAGGTCATTGATGGGCTGACATCACAGATGGAAAGAAAACTATAATTCTCCTTCTACATTCCAATTGGAGAATCGATCAGAAGGGAAAGAGATTGAATTCTAAATCAACAGAAAATTATATACACACAAAATTTTAAAAGGCAGAGGATGATTCTTCCCGTCAAGATTCTTCTTCTCCATCTATCTCTTTCTCTCTCTCAGTCTACCAGACAAATTTCTGGATAATAGTTCTTCTTCCTCAATCTGCAAAGGCTTCTTCCACTTTTTCTCTCTAAAAGAAGCTCATCAAAGAATAAATCATCTGATCAACAATTGTGGAGAAGAACAATCTTTGACCTTCTACTTATCAAGGATTCATCAGATCTAAGAGAGATCATCCACTTAGTGCTCAAAGATCCTCAATGCAGTTGAAAGTGGATGTTGATCAAAAGAATTCTTCTATTATAATACTTCTAATTACTTCTAACTCTCACTCTAGTTCTTATTCTGATTCATTCAATTATAATGCAAGAGAGTTTTAAGAATCCTTCTTCAAAGGATCCAGGACTGGTTCTAAGAGTCTCATTGATGCTGCGACATCTCCACCACATGAGGATGATAGACCAGAATGGATGTGCTGCAACATAAAGATTTCAGGCGTCATGACGTGCAATGGACTCTAACGGAAAGCAACATTACAACCTCTATCTGCGGCGCGCAAAGCTTATTTGAAGTCTCTCAAAAGCATATTTTCAGTTCCTAATTATTTCATTAAAATGCAAAATTTGTAATCTTTTATTTTTCATGCTTTTATATTTTTGGTGTGCTATTAAACATTTATGGTGTGCTGTTAGCCATCCTGATTGATGAGATCATCATCTTAATCTTGGATGGTTGGATCTATTTTGTAACTCCTATATATAGGAGGCTTTAAGAGAAGGAAAGGAGATTTTGGAAACCCTAAAAACTAACCAGCCCCCTCTTGGGAGTTTCGACCAAGGCTTGTGAAAAGCCGCCCCCATTGTCTTCCTCTTCTCCATTTCAGCCTCTCCTCTCATGGAGTATCCGACATGGCTTCTTGGTGCGATTCCAAGGAAGAAGGACGACAACCCCACTCGGTGCGATGCCGGTGGACCATTCGGTGCGACGTCGGTGGAAATCGTGGTGAGAGTGATTCTCCCACAAGTTATCAAGTGTGTTTCCTCCAAACGGTTGGGTAAAATCTCCCCCTCTTCTAGTGATTCATCTTTAGATTTTATGGAGTTTGAACCATTGTGTTCTCCGCGGTTTTAAAATCTTCATCACTTTCAAATCTCTGAAATAAATCGTTGTTGTCCGCGTTTCTATTTCCGGATCGGGTAGGTCCAATTTGCTTGAGCGGATCTTGGCCTATTGCCTTGTTCTTGCCCTCAAAAAGGATTGACAACCTTTGTGTTAATTTTTGGAGCACGTTGACTCATTTTTTATCACTGTTTTAGAGTCGACACTCCTCCGAATGGATACTTGTGTAGATCTTGTGTAGGTGCTTGTGTAGGTGCGGCCGATCAAGAGTGCGTTGTTAGGTGATTTAGAGTTTACTTGTGTAGATCTCCGTAGCGACGTATGCTGCATCAATTTGGTATCAGAGCAGGTCGTGTCAATTTCTGAATTGATACCACCTAGATACTCGTTTTCGTGGCGCAAACTAAGCTAGAAAAAAAATTTTCTGTGGTCTGCCAATAGCGGGCTAAAATCTTTATTTTTCGTCAAAAAAATAAAAAACAAATTCCGGAGGTTCTCCCTTTGTCACATCCCGAAAATATTTTTCTGCCAAAATATAGAGCTTTATCGACACTACAAAAATTCACTCCTCATTATTTTGTCCAACCGTGCATGCGCACTAGACTAGGAACGGAGTACACTACACCTTCATCATCTAAGATGGCTGCGAATGAGCATGGGGATCCCAACGCTGAAGCCATAAAGGGGCTACGTAATGATATGACTGAGCTTAGGACCATGTTAGCACAAATCCTACTGAATCAAGGAGGGCCGCCACCGCCACCCGTTAATGTTGGGCAGCCCGACCGACACCAACAGGCCCATGATTCGGATTCCGATAGGGACTCTCCAAGATTGCCCCCTCGAGAACACTGCCTCAAGGGTGGCTTCAATATCACTAGGTCCATTAAGATTAAAGCCCCCACGTACGATGGCTTGGGAGATCCCCAGATCTTTCTTAATTGGGTAGCGGACATGGAATGCTACTACGAATGGCACAACCTTACGGACCCTCAAAAGTTCCAAGTTGTCAGGATATATGGGAGAGCTGAAGGACCTTATGGTGCGTTGTGATCTTATGGAGTGCTCCCCGGGGCACACCCCCATGCGTTGCTATGCATGCAGTAGCACCCTCTAGTCCTACGAAGCAGGATATCAACACGGAGTCTTCCCCGGCACACATAATATCAAAAAGCATCACCAACCCGGACGAACCGTCTCGGATGGGCTTCACACAGCGCGCCTACGTCCATTCCACGCATGGAATCTACATGTATGCAAGATTTGACGGGGATAACACGAGTCCACTCATCGGAGGTCACGACCTCACCCTTTTGGGTATGGACCTCAAATATGCACGGAAATGGACTAACACATGTCCAAAAGAGGGTAGAAAAGATCGTTACCCTTAGACGTCGCTTCGAGGCCATGGATTGACTTTTGGCACAGATGGAAAGGAGCGTTTAGCCCTCCTCTATGCGTAGCCACCAATGTTGAGGGATTCCGATGAGTGTAGCTCCACCAAATCCAAGCCCTAGGGTTGAGAAACCCTCTTCCTCTCTCCCAAAACAAAACCCTTAATGAATAATGGGTTTCAAGTGAGTTTCGGCCACCCTATGCCAGCTCCCGAGCCAATCAACCCAAATCCAGCCCCAAAAGTCCAAGTGCCATCAATGCCCACGATTTCGGCCGCAAAGTACATTTTGGAGCTGTCGCCGGGCGGTAGCGCTATCGCCTGGCGATAGCTCTAAAGAACCGACTCCGACCAGTCAATGCCACTGCTTTGAACAGTGCATGACACGTGTCACGGTATCGCCAGCATTAGACTTACCACCGCGCGACAGCCTCTCGATAGAAACCTTCTCAACAGAACGCTATCGCCGGGCGATAGCCGCTATCGCCAGCGATAGCGCTGGATTCCAGAAATCCAACTTTCTGATTTGAGGTCTTACAACCCTCCCCTCCTTATAAAAATTTCATCCCGAAATTTGCAAAAATAGGCATATATATATATCCAAGAAGGTCTTTACATAAAGGGGAAAAAGAGAGATAAACGTCACCGAAACAGCTCGGGGAACTCCTCCATCATGGTCTGCTCACTCTCCCATGAGAGTTTCTCTTGACCGCAGTTGTCCCAACGGACCTTTACCATACGGATCGCCCTGTTTCGCAACTGACGCACCTCAGCATCCTCGATGCTAACGGCCTGACTGCCATCTTAAGCCCACTATCCACGGGCACCTGATCCGCCGCGACCACATTCATAGGCTCTTGCACTGCCTTCCGCAACACGGAGATGTAGAATACATCGTGTAGCCCGCTCAGTTCCACCGATAGTGCAAGCCTATAAGCTGCCTCGCCGACATGCTCGATGATCTCAAACGGTCCAAGGTATCTCGGACTCAGCTTTTTCAAGCGTCGAATCCTGGATACACCCTTGAACGGCCTGATCTTCAAGTAAACCCAATCGCCAACGGTGAACTGGACGTCACTGTGCTTCACATTATAGTACTTCGCCTGCCTATCCTGGGCAACTAAAAGCCTCTCCCGGATCATACGTACCGTCGAAGTCGCCTCTTCGACGTCTTTCCTCTTGAAGAGCTTCGTCTCGCCCGTTTCCGCCCAAGCTAAGGGAGTGCGGCACTTCCTGCCATAGAGGGCCTTGAAAGGCGCCATCTGAATACTCTCCTGGTAGCTGTTGTTGTACGCGAACTCAACAAGAAAGAGGTGATCTTCCCACCCCTTGCCGAAATCCAGGACGCACATCCGGAGCATGTCCTCCATCGTCCTATTGGTACGCTCAGTTTGACCATCCGTCTGAGGATGAAAGGCCGTGCTAAACTGCAGCTTCGTACCCAATAGACGGTTGACTAGCCTCCATTCGCTCGAAGTAAAGCGTCCATCATGATCACTGACGATGCTACGGGGCACACCATGCAGTCGTACTACTGTATCAACATACAACTTCGCCAACTTCTCCACCGAATCATCCCTCCAGTTGGGGATAAAGTGCGCCACCTTTGTCATCCGGTCTACGACTTCCCAGATGGCATCGTTCCCGCGCTGTGATCTCGGTAGCCCATGCACAAAATCCATGGAAACGTCATCGAATTTCCACTCCGGAACCAGTAATGACTTCAAAAAGCCACCGGGCTTCTGACATTCCGCCTTCACTAGCGCACAAGTGTGGCACTTGGCCACGTAGTGAGCGATGTCCCTCTTCATACCCGGCCACCAGAAAAGGACCTTCATGTCCTTGTACATCTTCATGCTCCATAAGATGAACTGAATACCTGGTACAATGCGCCTCGTACATCAACTCATCGCCCAGCTCACCCACCTTGGGGACGCACAAACTGTCGCCTCTCCACAGCAACCCGTTACGCACCTGAAACTGGGCATCCGACCCACCACCAGCCTCCTCCACGTAGCGCTTTAAACTCGGATCGAGTTCTAAAGCCTGGCGGACTCTATCTGCGTGGTCGTACTGCACCTCAGTCCAACTCAAACAGCCACGCAAGAAATATCCAAGGCCTCCAGATCACGTATCAGGTGCTCATCATGCATTTGAATCCAGTTGGCCTGCGCTGGAGCCCTGCGACTGAGTGCATCTGCGACAACATTCCCCTTCCCAGGAGTGTGGTGGATCTCGAAGGTGTAGTCCCCAAGGAACTCCATCCACCTCTGCTGCCGCATATTAAGCCCCTTCTGCGTCAGAAGGTACTTTAGGCTCTTATGGTCCGTGAAGATGTCGATCTTCACGCCATACACATAATGCCGCCAAAGCTTCGGGGCAAATATCACGGCCGCCAACTCTAAGTCGTGGACCGGATAGTTCCGCTCGTGCACCTTCAGCTGGCGAGAGCCGTACGCTACTACCTTGTCATGCTGCTGCAGAACACAGCCAAGGCCGCTCCCAGAAGCGTCGGTGTAGATCTCATAGCCCTCCGTGCCGCAAGGCAAACATAAGATCGGAGCCGTGGTAAGCCGCCACTTCAACTCCTCGAAATCCTGTGCACACGCGGGCGTCCAAATAAACTCCTGCATCTTCCGTGTCAGCGTCGTAAGAGGCAGCGCGATCCTTGAGAAGTTCTCCACGAAGCGCCTGTAATAGCCGGCCAGCCCGAGAAAGCTACGGACCTCCGCTATAGTAGAAAGAACAGGCCACTCCCTAATGGCCGCAACCTTCACCGGATCTACCGCCACACCCGCACCACTAACCATATGGCCTAAGAACGCCACGGAAGGTAGCCAGAACTTGCACTTCGAGAACTTGGCATACAGCTGGTTCCTCCTCAGAACCTCTAAGACTACTCGCAGGTGATCACCGTGCTCCTCCTCGGACTGAGATTAGACCAGTATGTCGTCAAGGAAGACGATCACAAACCGGTCGAGGTACTCTCGGAAAGTCCGGTGCATCAAGTCCATGAACACCGAAGGCGCATTAGACAACCCAAACGACATTATGATGAACTCATACTGCCCGTACCTTGTACTGAAGGCAGTCTTCGGGATGTCGCACTCCCTGATCCGCAACAGATAATAGCCGGACTTCAAGTCCAGCTTCGAGTATACTGTCAAACCAACGAGCTGGTCGAACAAGTCGTCTATCCTCAGAAGAGGATACTTGTTCTTCTCAGTCAGCTTGTTCAGCTCCCGATAATCGATGCAAAGCCGCAGGCTACCATCCTTCTTTTTGACAAAGAGAACCGGTGCACTCCAAGGTGAGGAACTCGGACGCACGTAGCCCTGCTCAAGAAGCTCCTGCAACTGCAGCTTCAACTCCGCCAACTCCTTCGGAGCCATACGATACGGCGAGCGGGCCACAAGCTTAGCGCCTGACACCAACTCAATCGTGAAATCTATCTCCCGCTGCGGTGGAGCACCGGGGAGATCGCTCGGGAACACATCGGGGAACTCTGAAACTACCGGAACATCCACTAAGCTGGGCCTCGGCGTTGAAGCCTCCACTAGAGCAAAGAATAACTCTGCTCCCTGACGCACTGCCTTGGAGACCTGGAGAGTAGACATCAGCATCTTGCTCGATCCACGCATGCCCGCAAAGACCGTCTCACGATCGGCACACTGCCCAAACCTCACCTCCTTGGTGGTGCAATCGATGCACGCACGCTGCTCCGACAGCCAGTCCATGCCGAAGATTACATCGAACTCAACCAGGGGGAGTAACGATGCTTTCAGGTCATACTCCTGGCTTCCAACTAGAACCTTCACGCAGCAACTCCTCTCCACACGCATCGAATATCCATTCGGCAGTAGGACCTCCAGTCCATCTGCAGAAGCAATCGACGGCACACCAATACGTTGGACGAAGTCCGACGATAAGAAGGAGTGCGAAGCTCCAGTATCGAAAAAGCGCTCTCGCAGGAATGCCTAAAACATTTACAAAGCCTACGCCGCCAAACAAGGTTAGCATGAACACTAAAATAGGTATATAAAACAGTAAGGACTATAACTTAAATTATACCTGTCACGACGTCCTTGGCTTTGATAGCCTCCTGCTGACCAAGACTGAAGACTCTGGGCTGCGGGGGAGCCATACGGGAGGCAGTGGACTCAACCGCCTTCCCCTTCTCAGAATAAGATGGCCCAGTGTTCTTCTCTGACCTTGGAAGCCCACTGCGGAAATCCCGAGCGAAATGGCCAGGCTTGCCACAAGTAAAACAGATAAGAGGGCCACGTCCAGATGACGCGCCCGAAGCAGAGGGAGCTGGCCCATATAATCGAGCCTTCTTCCAGCGATTCAACCTCCGCAACTTCGCCGCACTCGGCGCCTTGCCCTCCGGCATTGCCTCGACCACAACCACCTTGCCCTTCTCCCTGAGCATGTCCTGCTCAAGCGCTCGGGCTGAACTAACGAGGGTCGTGAAACCCTGTGTCAACGGCCCTGTCATAAGGTACCGCAACTCACTACGCAAGCCTCCGTAGAACCTGTTCACCCTTCTCCCCTCGTCATCGAAAGAAGTTCCAGCGTAACGCCCGAGATGGGTGAACTCATACAGGTAGTCATCAACCAGTCTATCACCCAGTGTCATAGCCAGGAACTGGTTCTCCATCGCGATCTGCTGCGACGGAGGCACATACCTTGCCAGGAAGATTCTCGAGAACTCTTCCATCGGCACATCAACCAGTCTCCTTCCCACAAACTGGCGCTTCTCTACCTCATCCCACCACCGCCTGGCTTCCTTTTCCAACAAGAAAGTAGCGAAGGTCACTTTTTGCGCTTCATCCGACTGTGTTGCTGTCAGAATTCGCTCCATATGCGACAGCCAGTCCTCGGCCTCAGCTGGGGATTCAACCCCGGTAAACGGAGGAGGTCGAAATCCCAGGAAGTGCTTTAGCTGTTGCTCAGCAGCACGCCTCACGGGGACTTGCTCGACTCTTAGTGGCTCTGGGGCCACTTCCTGCACCGGCGGTCGACCTTGCCCTCCAGGCTGGCCATTCAACGCAGCTAGAACGGCTTCTGTAACTCGCCGAACCATCTCAGCAGACGGATGTGTAGGAGCCTCAGCGGACCCTCTACTCTCAACCATGTCACGGGGACGACACGGTCCCGCTGCACTTCGACTGCCCTACATGAGTGCATCACATAGTTAGGCGACAGCACAGTCGCAACTAACAACAAAAGGAACACTCAGGTTCCAAAATCATGCAATAATTGTTGGTTTGTTGTTACATTTCATTCCTAAGTGGACATTTTTGGGTTTATTTTACGTCTCGATGGTAGCGCACACACGTGCTTACCACCCCTTAAAAGAATTCGTCTACGAATTCGTTAGAAGGACACGGAACCCTAGAAGCTGATACCAATTTGTAACACCCCCATCCGTTCGGGAGCATATAACAGAGGGTCCGGCCGGGGCCCCACGCATTATACTACAAAACAAACGGGAACGTCACTTAATTGAAATATCGAACGACGCTATACAACGAAGCCTAACTCAGAGAATTCTATGCGGAAGCTGAAAAGAGACAAGATAAACCCCAAAACCCGAACCCGGGTATGTCCACTTCTATTACTTGGAATGAAATGTTTTATACAACAGAATTTAGGCACGACGGCCTTACAAATTACCAACATCGGCGCGCAGGCCGGCTATACATGAAAAACAAGAGAACATCAAAAAGGCCTTCAAGGGCCGCAGCAGCGCAGGGGCTTCAGCCCGCTATGAGCCCGCTATGTTCCCGCTCGGTCCAGCACCTGTACAACAAGCCCACCAAAAACGGTGGCAAAACAGGGCAACGGTCAGCTACGACTGACCAAATTATAACGACTCTACCCCTTCGAGGGGGTGGCAGTTTCCTGTCCCTGCAAGAGCATCACAGCATATATATATATAACAGAATGAAGCAGCTGACACGGACCACAACAACTCATACATATGCATCAATCACAAACATGGGAATGGCCTCCACATCTCGTGCTCTCAGGCACTCTTTGGTGTACTCCGCCTTCCACCACCATCCACTCTTGATGGCTTTGCCCTTCGAGGCTAAAGTCGGTGGCCCGAATAATAGGGCTCTCCCGTGCTTTAATTGTGAACATCCAGTAGTCCGAAGACTCTTTCCCATTGCTTCCCGACATGCTGTACGAGGCTCAGTAATCAGGTGCTGCAATGGTGCGGTTTCAAGTTCGCCAAATGCCCATTGTTCACAGCTCTCATTGTACAACACGAAAAGCGGGTATGGCGTCCCCTCAGCCCAGGTATTCTCAATTAGCCGGCTCTATGGGCCACTAAGTCATCCACCAGGACACCCTCACAGGTCGGGCACACAGGCCTCAGGTCCTCTCAACAGGTGGGCACAACAACATCACCAGAACTCAGTCTGGGAGCTGTCGCCGGCGTTAACGCTAACGCCTGGCGATAGCGCACAGAAACCCCATTTTGGCTTCTAGCTGTGGGTGCTTCCCGGGGCATACCCCCAGGCATTGCTGCACATGCAGTAGCACTCCCACTGCCTCAGAACGCACAAAATCATCAGAACCAAGTCTGGGAGCTACCGCCCGGCGATAACGCTAACGCCAGGCGACAGTAATCCACGATTAGATGACCTCTTAGATGTCTTATCTAGCATCACTTTCTTTTCAAAGTTAGATTTACGGAGTGGCTATCACCATATTAGGATCCGAGAGGGAGATGAGTGGAAGACTGCGTTTAAGTCTAAGGATGGGTTATATGAGTGGCTTGTGATGCCCTTTGGGTTATCCAATGCCCCCAACACCTTCTCCCGGATGATGACACATGTCTTTCAGCCTTACATGGGGAAGTTTGTGGTAGTTTATTTCGAAGACATCTTAGTCTATAGCACCACCACTGCCGAGCACATCTCCCACATGAGAGTGATTCTTTCCACCTTGAGGAAGGAAACATTATTTCTAAACCTTAAGAAGTGCACTTTCTATGTTCCTGAGGTAGAGTTCTTGGGTTATATAGTCGGGTCTGAGGGTATACGAGTTGACCCCGGAAAGGTTCAAGTAATAAGGGTCTGACCCAAACCAACTAGCCTACGAGAGGTGCGTAGTTTCCATGGATTAGTTACTTTCTATCGCCATTTCATACGAGACTTTAGTAGCATTATGGCACCTATTAGTGATTGCATGAAGAAGGGTGAGTTCACATGGACGAAGTCGGCCACTTTTGCCTTCCAACGTATTAAGACGCTTATGACCGAGGCACCAGTGTTACGTCTACCTGACTTCACCAAAGTCTTTGAGATTACCTGTGATGCATCTGGGGTGGGAATAGGAGGTGTCTTAAGTCAAGAAGGTCACCCGGTCAATTACTTTAGTGAGAAGTTAGTGGGCGCCAAATTGAATTATTCAAATTACGATAGGGAGTTTTATGCTGTTGTTAGGTGTTTGCATCATTGGAGGCACTATCTCCTCTCCAAGGAATTTGTGATCCTCTCCGACCATGATGCCTTGCGATTCATAAACGGTCAACACAAAATTAGCCCGCGTCACGCTAAGTGGGTAGCCTTCTTGCAAGGATACACATTTAATTTCAAGCACCTTAAGGATTCCGATAATCGAGTTGCCGATGCACTTAGTCGCCTCACCCTATTGCTATCCACCATGCAAGTCCAAGTTGTAGGGTTCAAGCGCATTAAGGATGAATATGCCACTTGCCCAGATTTTTAAGAGCTGTATTTATCTGCCCAGGACAGCTCCCCCACGACCATTTCAGCCTTTACTCTTAGGGACGGTTATCTATTTAAGCACGGGAAGCTGTATATTCCGCGATCCTCCTTATGGCTCCACATTATTTGGGAGTTACATAGAGGAGGCTTGAGTGGACACTTTGGGAGGGATAAAACCATTACACTCATTGAGGAAAAATTTTACTGGCCTAAACTTAAGGTGATGGTTGGGAGAGTAGTGAGTAGTTGCCATACATGTCAAGTCTCGAAGAGCACTAAATCTAATATGGGATTATACACCCCTTTACCTATTCTTTCCATACCATGGGAAGACGTGAGCATGGATTTCGTATTAGGCCTCCCCTCCACCCTTCGACGTCATGATTCTATTCTCATAGTTGTGGATAGGTTTTCTAAAATGGCATACTTTCTCCCGCGTAGCAAGACCAACGACGCATATCACATAGCGAAATTATATTTTAAAAAGGTCGTTAGCCATTGCAGAGTGCCGAAGACAATTGTCTCGGATAGGGATGTGAAATTCACTAGCTATTTTTGGAAGACCTTATGGATTTTAATGGGGAAGAAATTATTGTTCTCCGCCGCTTATCATCCACAAACCGATGGGCAGACGGAAGTGTGTTGGAACAACCCTATTTGTGATTTGGGCTAGGATCACTATATGTTAACTAAGGACAAGTTGACCCCAATGTATAGTTTATGGGTCAAGAGGTTAGGAAATCTTTTGGCTGTTAGAACTAGAAATTTAATTAAGTTCCCAGCGTTCGACAAATGGCTAGCGGAATTCGACAGATCTCAACCAGCGTTCGACAAATCTCAGCCAGCGCTCGACAGATCTCAGCCAGCGCTCGACAGATTTCCAGCCAGCGCTCGACAGATTTTGAGTCAGTACTCGACAGATTTTGAGTCAGTACTCGACAAATTGTTTACTAAAGCTCAGATCGACAAATACAGATTCCAGAGTATTTAATTCTTGAAGATCAGTTATATATTAGTTCTCTGAACACAGATTGACGACTCTAACGGATATAATCAATATATTTGGACATATTCAAGTAAGGATATTATATTCTTTTAATATATTCCTTTCTTTCCTTATTCCAAGATAGAAATAGCCGTTGACAATTAATGCAAAGGAGTATTTCACGGCTAAGGAATTAAAGGACCTGCCAAAGTCGATTTGTCTCTATTGCGGTTCCAAGAAAGAATTAAATCCTGATTATTCTATTCCAAAAATAGAATATATCAAAGACAGACATTATTGTCTCTCAACTCGACAGATTTCAAATACACTCTTACAGAATACAGAGAGAGAACAGCTACAAGTATAGAGAAAGAACAAGAAGAACACTCAAAAAAATATTATTAGTCTTCTTCTTCCTCAAGCAGCAATCACCATCTCTCTGAGAACATCCTCTTCAAAGTTCAATCTCTCAGATATCTGCTGCAAGTTCAAGTCTTCTCAAAGAGCAACAAAGAATCTGAAGAATTACTTCTTCCAGATCAATCTGCTACAGAAGATTTCTATTTTCAAGAGAAAGCTTCTCCACCAACTGTCAAATACTTCAATCAGACTGGGGGAGCTTTACAACAAGTCCACTAGAGTCTTCTCTCAGCATCTTGACAGAGAAGAACACTATAAACTCTTTCTCACCTCTCTTGTACAGGGTTAATACTCCCTTCAAAAGTGTACCTCCTTGGTGGCAAGACACCTGATAAAAAAATCTAGTTGGTTTTGAGCACTTGAACAAAAGCTCTGTGGTGTGTGGAGACCTGATCAAAATCACCTTGGTGTTAGGGCACATGATCAACCCTCCTAGTGGACTCCTACCAAGAGTGGTAGAAGAGTGGACTACCCAGATTTATTGGGGAACCACTATAAATTCCTTGTGTCCTCTGTGTTTGTTTATTTCTCTGTGCCGTGTTGTGTACTTTTACTTATTTAGTTTTTCTGCTTATATATATATCTCACACTGCTTACACATATATATAACACTATTTTAATTCCGCTATAAAAACTAAGGAAAATTTTTTAATACTCAATTCACCCCCCTCTAGAGTAACTTAAGATCTAACCTCCACTTTCAATTGGAATCAGAGGGAAGTTGATCTTATTTACAGGCTAACACCTGGATCACAAAGATCAATTAGATCTTAAATTAATTTAGAGTTTTTCTTTATCTATTTTCTTTAAAAACTCATGGCACAAAATAAGGAGTACTCAAGCACAAGACCTCCTATGTGCAATCTTAGCAAGTTTGCACTGTGAAAAGCAAGGATTAGGCTTTATATGAACTCTATTGATGAAGAGATTTTCAATGATATTCTGACAGGGCCTCCAGCACCTACAACATCTACAAGCACAGAAGCAACAACAGACAACACTGCTGTCCCACCTCCTGAATGGACATAAACACAAAAGAAGCAAAGAAGTGCAAATGCTAAAGCCATGAACATTCTGGCTCAAACTATGTCTGATGACATATTTCAAAAAGTGGTTGAATGTACTTCAGCTAGAGAGATTTGGACTTCTCTCAACAACATGGTTGAGGGATCTGCTGATGAAAAGAAAGACAGGAGATCACATCTCATTTCTCAGTATGAGAATTTTAAGAAAGGAGAAAATGAAACAGTAGCTGATATGTACAATAGGCTCAAGCTCATAATAAATGAGCTGAAGACCTTGGATAAAGTGATCTCTATCACTGAGGTCAATGACAAGATCTTAATATGCTTCCCCAGTACATGGTATTCTAGAATCTGGCCAATCAAGGAAGCCAGAAGCCTCAATGAGATTACCACTGAAGCACTATTGGGCAAGCTCAAATCCTATGAGCAGCTCATTAAATCCAGGGAAGCTGAAGCATCCACTTCATCTCCAGCAACAAAGAAAGAAAAGAGCATAGCTTTCAAAGCAGCTGATGCAGAAGAAGAAAAGACTCCAAAAGATGAGGGGTTTATGAGTCTCATAGCCAAGAGATTTTACAAATTGGCTAAGAAGGACTTCAGAAAGAAGGAGCCCAGATCAAGATAAAAGCAAAGGTATGACAAATCAACTCCTAAAGAGGTTATTTGTTATGGCTGCAGGAAACCTGGACACTACCTAACAGAATGTCCAGAAAATCAAAAGAAAGAGAAGAAAAAGGATAAAGAAGAGAAGAGAAGCTCCAACAAGTCTTCCTCCCACAATTACAAAAAGAAGCGAAGAGGATTTATAGCAGAATCCTGGAGTGACACTGAATTTGAATCATCATCCAGCTCATCTGGTGATGATGAAGAAAATTTTCAAAGGAAAGTGACCAATGTCTGATGGCAATATATGACTCAGCCAGTGAGTCAGAATATGCCTTCTCATCCAGCTCCAATGATGATGAAGAAGAAAGAACCTTCTGCATGATGGCTATTAATGCCTCAGGACAAAATTCAGAGTTTGGGGAACCTTCTTCGGTGTCTTGTGAGCGATCACAAGGGCACGTGGGATCTACTTCTTCCCTATGCCCAATTGGCGTACAATAACTCTAAGAATAGGTCCACGGGTATGTCCCCTAATGAGATTGTTCACGGGTATAAGGCTCCGGTGCCCCTTGACTTGGTTCTATTACCACCAACATATAAAACAAGTTAATTTGCACAATCCTTCACCCAACATATTCATGATTTGCATGCACATATCCGAGCAACCTTGACCTCCCAATACGAATCCTATCAAACACATGCTAATCTACATAGGAAAGTGTCACACTTTAAGGTCGGCGATCATGTCTTAGTCCGCTTAGTTCCCGAGCGAATGCCAACCGGCACCATTAAGAAATTAGCGCCAATGCGAGCCGTCCCTTTCCGGATTATAAAGAAACTAGGCGATAACGCTTTTATCTTAGATTTGCCTGCTGATTGGGGTGTTTCACCCATTTTTAATGTCTCGGATTTAACGATGTTTGTTTCTCCTCCACAAGAGTTGATTTCTTTGTCGTCTCCTCCTTCCACTAAAATTTCTATGGGTTTGTGGAGTGGTAGTACGAATGATCTCTCTCCTATGGTTTCCACAGGTTTAGTGTCGGATGGTAAGTTGCATTCTTTCCCTACTGCTGATATGTTTCCAAGGTTTCCCAAAACCTTTCTTATACCTGTCAGGATACTTGACACTGAACCGCTCACTACTGACGATGGTGCTACTCGCCGCTTTCTCATCCGTTGGCAAGATCGCCCCCCTTCTGACGATTCATGGGTCTTCGAGTTGGAGCTTCAACATTTGGATGCTGCCCTTCTCCACCGCTATCTCCTGGACCACGCATTGGTGATACGTGAAGTTGAGCGGGGGAGGATTGATGCTGCGACATCTCCAACACCTGAGGATGATAGAACAGAAATGGATGTGCTGCAACATAAATATTTTAGGCGTCATGACGACACAATGGACGCTAACGGAAAGCAACGTTACAACCTCCGTCTGTGGCGCGCAAAGCTTATTTGAAGTCTCTCAAAAGCATATTTTCAGTTCCTAATTATTTCATTAAAATGCAAAACTTGTAATCTTTTATTTTTCATGCTTTTATATTTTTGGTGTGCTATTAAACATGTATGGTGTGCTATTAGCCATCCGGATTGATGAGATCATCATCTCAATCTTGGATGGTTGGATCTATTTTGTAACTTGTATATATAGGAGGCTTTAAGAGAAGGAAAGGAGATTCTGGGAATCCTAAAAACAAACCAGCCCCCCCCCCCCCCCCCCCCCCCCCCCCCTCTTGGGAGTTTCGGCCAAGGCTTGTGAAAAGCCGCCCCTTGTCTCCCTCTTCTCCATTTCGGCCTCTCCTCTCGTGGAGTATCCGACATGGATTCTTGGTTCGACTCCAAGGAAGAAGGATGACAACCCCAATCGGTGCGATGCCGGTGGACCATTCAGTGTGACGCCGGTGGAAATCATGGAGAGAGTGATTCTCCCACAAGTTATCAAGTGTGTTTCCTCCAAACGGTTGGGTAAAACCTTCCCCTATTCTAGTGATTCTTCTTTAGATTTTATGGGGGTTGAACCATCGTGTTCTTCGCGGTTTTAAATCTTCATCACTTTCAAATCTCTGAAATAAATCGTTGTTGTCCGCATTTCTATTTCCGGATCGGGTAGGTCCAATTTGCTTGAGCGGATCTTGGCCTATAGCCTTGGTCTTGCCCTAAAAAAGGATTGGCAACCTTTGCATTAATTTTGGGAGCACGTTGACTCATTTTTTATCGCTGTTTTATAGTCGACACTCCTCCAAATGGATTGGTGTTTGTGTGCGAAAGGATGACATATTTGTGGGCGATAGATGCTTGTGTAGGTGCGGCCGATCAAGAGTGCATTGTTAGGCGATTTAGAGTTTACTTGTGTAGATCTCCGTAGCGACGTACGCTACATCACTCATTAATAAAAGCCTCATTGGTTTTAAGAGTCTCCTTATCAAAAGACTCAGTGGTTCTAAGAGTTTTCTTATCAAAAGACTCAGTGATTCTAAGAGTCTCCTTATCAAAAGACTCAGTGGTTCTAAAGTCTACTTATAAAAAAACTCAACACTGGGATAATGGATTCCTACCAAGGTGGTAGAAGAGTGGAGTACCCATAGTTTTGGAAAACCAATATAGGTTCTTGTGTCTTTTGTGTTTGTGAATTTTCTGTGATTGTCTCTTATTTACTTTTATTATTCTGTGATTGCTTTAATTCTGGTTGGAATCATGGATGCTTAGGAATTAAGATTAATTTTTGGTGCACTTTTATTAAGGTTTTTTAAATCTCTATTCACTCCCCTCTAGAGAATTCTTAGTGGAATAACCGTGCACTTTCAATTGCTATCAGAGGTAGGTTGATCGGAAAAGGGTTAACATCTTGATCAAAAGATACTCACAGTTGTACTTTTACATTTTAAAACTATTTTGAGATAATGAGTTCTAAGGACTATGCATCCATTAAACCACCAGTGCATAACCTGGACAAGTTTACACTTTTGAGGACCAAAATTACTCTTTATATGAATTCTATTGATGAGAACATTTTTGATGCTGTGTTGACAGGTCCTCCAATGCCTTACAAAAAGGATGCTAGTTGAGCCTCAACAAAAGAAATGGTTCCCAGATCTGAGTAGACTGAAGCTAAGAAGAAAGTAAAGGCCTATGATGCTAAGGATATGAATATACTAGTATCAATTATGTCAGATGACATATTTCAGAAAGTGGCTGAATGCCAGTCTGCAAAAGAAATCTGGGATGCACTATCCAGATTAGTTGAATGAAGTTCTTTTGAAAGGAAGGACAAGAAGTATCTTCTCATATCCCAATATGAGAACTTTCAAAAGAAGCCCGAAGAAAATGTGACTGAATTGTATGTCAAATTCGGCCTCATTGTGAGTGAATTAAAGGGCTTGGGCATGTAAATTTACTCACTAAAATTAATGATAAGATTCTCATGTGCTTCCCAATCACTGTGACTAAAGGATTTAGGACATATGGGAATAAAGATATCACAAGGAGATATGAACTTATGTTCTCCTTGGGATGCTAAAATCCTATAAAATGCTGCTAAAAAGCAGGGCTGAAACAGAAGACAAAGAGAAGCTTCAACTCCTTCAAGAGAAAGAACAATTGCTCTCAAAGCTTCTGAAAATGAACCATCAACTTCAAAAGAAGTGATGTTCAATCTTCTAGCCAGAAGATTCAGAAAGTAGGTCAGAACTAAAGACTCAAGAAGGAAGGACAGAAGCTCTAACAAGCCATAGTATGATAAGACACCCAATAAGGAGATTACATGCTTTGCATCTAAGAAGCCAGGACACATTGCAAATGAGTGCCATGATCTTCAGAAGGAGAAGTCTTATAGAAAGGATCATAAGAAGTAGACATCTAAAAGAAAAGATAATAAGAAAGGAAGAGGGTTTATTTCTAAAACCTGGAGTGGGACTGAATCAAGCTCTAGCAGCTCCTCAGAAAGTGAGGAGGAAACAAACATTGAAGACCATTTCCTAATGGCTTTTGAAGATCCCTATGAAGAGGATAAGGTAACTTTTTTTATGATTGTGATTTCTCATTAGATGAATTTAAAAATTGTTTTACATAATTTTGTAATGATCATCTAAAATCTCAGAAAGTGATTAAAACCCTTAGAAAAGAATTAGAAGACATTATGGAAGAAAATGCATGTTATAATAACTATGAATGAAAAGGTGAAATATATAAGTTGCAAAAGGAAATAGATAAGATAAATGCTAAAAATCTAACACTAAAGGAAGTGCTTACAAAGACAAAAGCTTTTGATAATTCACTCAGTGGGAGAAGTTAAAAGCTAAAAGATATCTCAGAGAATCTCTCTAAGAGATTCAAATATCTTGGATTAGGAGCAGATCCATCAACCAGTAATGGATCATCTAGCAAACCTGCATGGGAGAATCTACTAGTATTTGTTAGATCTAGTTAGAATCAAGTAAATGAAAATAGTGAAATTTGTGAAGGATTACATGATCATCCTGATAAAGTTACAACATTCAATAGGGTGAACATTAATAATCAACAAGGAATACTTGGCAAACATCCTTTAGAAAAATCCATAAACAACAATCAATTTTTGAACAAAAGGAACTATGCGTCGAATAGAAATCGACGCAACTTTGAAGCTATGTCGAATCCAATTCGATGTAATTCTGCAAACGCTTTGACATCATTTCGAAGCAGGTATGAAGGTGCATTGAATTATACTCGACACAACCAGCAACCTGCGTCGACTTTTTATCTACGCAACTTTGCAGGCATGTCGAATTCCTTTCGACGCATCCCTATAGATGCGCGACTTCTACTCGATATAAGTTTCCAGATTTTTTTTAAGAAATTTCAATTCTAGATTCTCTCATGCAAACTCACTCTTTAATTCTAAATGTTATTATTGTTCAAAAATTGGACACAAAACAAAACATTACTGGTATAATAAACCAGTACTTCACCAAATTAATGGGTACACAGAAAGACCAACTTATTCTTTCATAACTCCTTAAGATGGTAGAAGAAAGAGACCAGGACAAGTGAGGGTCCATGCTAATGTTTAAATTTTTGTGCAGAAAAGAGTCTGCCCCACCACAAACCAGCAATGGTACTTGGAAAGTGGATGCTCCATGCATATGAATGGAGCAAAATATTTGCTGGAAAACTACAAGGATAATGAAGGCCCTAAGCTAATATTTGGTAACTCTCACTCTGGTTAGACCGGAGGATATGGTGCGCTCAGAGTTGGAGAAATCTCCTTCTCTAAGGTAGGTTATGTTGAAGGTCTTCAACATAACCTAATTAACATTAGTCAATTATGTGATGGAGAATACAAGGTTGTATTTACTAAATTATTGTGTCATATTGTTAGTTAATTAACTAATCAAATAGTATTAACTGACCTTTGAAAAGGTAAAGTGTCTGCAGTATATTTCAATTACTCTAAATCTGAAATTTGCTTATTTAATTTTAACTTAGAAAATATTGAATTATGGTATAGAAGACTTAGTCATTTAAACCTTACAACAATATCTATGCTATCAAAGCACAATCTAGTAAGAGGCTTACCAAATGGTAAGTTCAAAAAGGATCATCTTTTAGGCCTGCAAATTAGGAAAACAAACAAAATCCTCATTCAAACCAATTGGTAAGAATGATTCCCCTAGAACACTTTACCTCTTGCACATGGATCTCTTTGGTCCAATCTCCACTCAAAGCAGCAGGAAAGTCTTATACCTTAGTTATTGTAGATGATTTTTTTAGATTCAGTTGGGTGTTCTTTCTAAAAGCTAAGTCTAAAACATTCAAGATCCTCTCAAGATTCATAAGACAAATTTAATTTGAATTCAATACTCAAGTTGCTATAATCAGGAGTGATCATGGTATAGAGTTTGACAATTAGTTAATTTGTAGATTTTATGAGGATGAAGGGATAAGGCAAAGCTTTTCAGCTACTAGAACCCCCAACAAAATGGGGTGGCTGAAAGGAAAAATAGAACCCTAATTGTATCAGGAAGGACATTATTGGCTGAATCCAATTTGCCAAAGTCTTTCTGGGCTGAGGGTGTGAATATAACTAACTATGTTCTGAATAAAAGTCTCATCCACAAGACTAAGTTAAAACTCCCTATGAGCTGTTGAAAGGAAAGACACATATAATCACATACTTTAAGATATTTGGGTGTACTTGCATCATTCTAAATAATGGAAAGAGCCAGCTTATCAAATTTGACAAGAAGGTCGATGATGGAATATTCTTGGGATACTCTTCATCAAACATGAACTATATGTGTTATATAAGAGTACTCTAAAAATTGAAGAGTCAATGTTTGTAGTATTTGTTGAAACTAACATGTTTTCCAAGGGGATGGAAACCTCCACCAATGTTACATCTTAGGAAGAATATCAACTTGTAGATCAAGTTAAAAGGTTGAGTATTATGAATCACTCATCAGGCTGCCATGAAAAAGGAAAACAACAAACTGATAATGAATCAGATGAAGACTCTATTGAAAATGATGATGCCATAAAGAAACCTAGTCTACCAGAACAAGGAACTATTTAATGGGAAGAAAATGATGCTACTACATCCAATGAAGAAGAATAAATCAATGAGGATGTGAATGCACATAAGAGTTCAACAAGAACCAGAATAACTGTAAATGATCACCCTCCATCTAAAGTTATAGGAGATATGACTGTGAGAGTGAAGACCAGGCATCAACTTACAAATGAGTCCATGTTGCTGTGATTTCTCTCCCAATATGAACCAAAGAAGTTTGAAGAAGTAGCCAATGATCGTCACTGGATAGCTATCATGCAAGAGAAGCTTAGACAATTTGAAAGAAATAAGGTGTGGACTTTAGTGGAAAGACTAAGGAACTACCCAATTATTGGAATAAAATTGGTGTATAGAAATAAGATGGATTGAAATGGAATTATAGTAAGAAATAAAGCCAGACTAGTGGCTCAAGGATGTTGAAACATGCTTTCCACATTTCTTGGTTTGAGAATAACAAATCCCATTGTATTTGATCATACTTGCCATGTGTTTATAGTGTACAACAACTTCTTCTCTCAATCCCCTATAGTACAAAAAAGAAAGACGATGATCCTCTATTGTTATAGTTCTCTGTTTGTTACCGCAGCACGCTAACGCGTACGCTGGCGATAACTTATGCATACTTGGAAACATCGTCGAGAAGGAAACATTGTTGAGAAAGGAATGTTGATGGGGCTCAAATATAATAAGTAT
The DNA here is from genome assembly GCA_033032865.1 of Dactylorhiza incarnata. Classification (NCBI taxonomy): domain Eukaryota; kingdom Viridiplantae; phylum Streptophyta; class Magnoliopsida; order Asparagales; family Orchidaceae; genus Dactylorhiza; species Dactylorhiza incarnata. Next base: position 1,492,689 of record JAWHQI010000210.1, read on the forward strand.
TACCGCAACGTATTACGAATAATGTCCAAAAGTAACATATGGAAGCCCTGCCATCTCACTGCTGATTGAGGAGCAAAAGTGGAAGGAGATCCGACGGCTAGGAAAGTTATAACGCTAACATGGCTCGTTAGCATTACCGCAGAGCAGTAGGAGGGGCTGCAAAATTTGGAGCAAGAATGTTGCCTAAGATGACTCAATCCTTGTGCCAGCTTATTGCCTAAAGTGGCTACCACCTGGTGGTACCATTACTGCTGGCGCTAGGACCCGATTCTATTTAAAGAGCTGTCCTCCTTGTTTAAGCGGTGCCGAAACACGTAGAATAAGAAGCTACAACTCCTGAACTTTCGTGAGAGCCTCCTCTTTATAGATAAGAGAACTCCATTACTCGTTAATGCTTAGAAATTGAAGATAGATCGATCACGCCTACATAATCATCAAGTTCAATCTTTGAGGGAGTTTTTGCTGTTTTAGTCTTTATTGATTGTATCTCTTATTTTAATTAGTAGAGAAATTCGCCCATGTTGGCGACTAAGGACGTGAAAGGACTAGGGATAATTCTCCGTGTGGGTGTGCCGACTAGGTCTTGGGATTAGATCTAGGGGGTGCTCGAGGACTTTCTAGGGATAGATAGGCTAGAGCCGCTTGAGGTCGTATCTGGGGAAAGATCGGCTAAAGCCAACCAGTTCTTAGGGAGAAGAGTCTGTATAGAAAACAAAAAGAGTTTTCATATTATTCGCCTTGATTTCTAGCATGATAAAAATCTAATTTTGTAATCAATTTTATAAATGATAATCATGTCTTTACTGGTTCCATAAAATTGATTTAATTTCAATTTCTAGCACTTTACTTTTGATTCAAATTATTCCTAATAAAATATCAAAAGTTTTCCATTAAATATAAAAGTTTTTAAAACCCTTATTCACCCCCTCTAAGGGCACCTATAGATCCAACAAAGGATACATGCAAGAAGAACGAATTGACTACAACCACACTTTTGCTCCAATCGCTAGACTGGAAGCAATCAGAATGTTTCTTGCTTATGCTGCTCACATGAAATCAAGGTATATCAGATCGATGTGAAGAGTGCAATTTTGAATGGAACTCTTCAAGAAGAAGTATATGTGGAGCAGCCACCAGGTTTTGTCAATCCAACTCATCACTCTTTTGTTTATAGATTAGATAAAGCACTATATGGTCTCAAGCAAACTCCAAGAGCTTGGTATGAGATCTTGTCCACCTTTCTTCTAGAACAATCCTTTGTAAGAGGAAAGGTGGATAAAATACTTTTCACTAGAGCACATAAGAATCAGCTACTTCTAGTATAAATATAAGTAAATTACATCATACTTGGCTCCACAGACCAAAGACTTTGCAAAAGGTTCACTGACCTAATGTAGTCTAAGTTTGAGATGAGTAGCATGGGGAATTATCCTACTTTCTTGGACTTCAAGTAAAGCAAAGTGCAGATGACATTTTCATATCCCAATACAAAAATACGAAAGAGCTTATCAAGAAATTTGGGATGGAAAATGCCTCTACCATGAAAACCCCCATGGCTACCAATACTGTACTTGATAGAGATGAAAAATGTCAGTTATTTGATCACAAGACTTACAAAGAAGCCATTGTCTCTCTTCTCTATCTTACAGCAAGCATGCCAGACATAATGTTTGCTACTTGTATATGTGCTAGATTTAGGTTGACCCTAAGGAAACCCACATGAGTTCTGTAAAAAGAATGCTCAGATTTCTAAAGGGTACACCTAAACTTGGATTATGGTATCCCATATAGTTTGTATTTGAGCTAGTAGGTTAATCAGATGCTGATTATACTTGGTGCAAGCTTGATTGAAAAAGCATCTAAGGAATTTGTCAATTCCTGGGTGCTAGACTGATTTCTTGGTTTAGCAAAAAGCAAACCTTAGTCTCCACTTCTACTGCTAAACCTGAGTATATAGATGCAGGAAGCTACTGCTCACAAATATTGTGGATGCATAATCAGTTGTTGGATTACAACTTGACTCTTGAGAACTCCACAATATACTGTGACAGTTCTAGTGTTATTTTATAGCTTCCAATTCTGTTCTCCACAGTAGAACTAAGCACATAGAGATAAGGTATCACTTTCTCAGAGATAATGTAGAGAAGGTAAGATCTCTCTTCATTATATTCCCACTGATCATCAAAAGGCTTATTAATTCACTAAGACACTTGATGAAAGCAAGCACAATTTATTAATCAATGCATTGGGAATGCTTGATGGAGCTCTCTAGGTCACATATATTATCTAGTAAAACCTATTTTTCATAGAAAGTTATTGCTGGGAAAAACAACAAATTTTTTGAGAAAAATAAAAATGTTTATTCAGAGCTGCATCAAATTCAATTCGATGCACCGTTGATTTCTACTCGACGTGAGTTATCTGGGATAGTTAATTCGAATGGCACTCGACTCAGCGTCAATTCATATCGATGCATGTATCGACTTAATAATTTATGTATTTATTTGAAGTCACGTCGATTGCCACTCGATGCAACGTCGATATTTCGAGAGAGCGCAAAATTTTCTTCTAGAAGCTACTTTGACCTATTTTGGCCTGTTGTATCTATTTCTTTTCAATGTTGCTATGGGTAAAACCCTAAGGTATAATGAATCATCTTCTAAAAGCAATGCAGTCATTAGACTTCATTGTGCTTTCAAATTTTCTCCCTCTTTCTCTCCCGCTTTCTTGCTCTTCTCTCTTCTTTGCACGTACCCACAGACAACCAATGTCCTATAACAGAGATACCCTTGAAGAGATCAATTTGGACTTGGAAACATTGTTGTCCAAATTCTCATCTCTATACATAGAGTAGCATGGGTCTCTCAGTTTAGATGAAAGCGATTGAGAAGGAACTGCGATCATTAGAGTTACTCGCTGAGGGCTTTATATCTTTATTCAATCATATAAAGTAGGTTGAGAAGGATGATAGCAGGACCCAACCTGAATGAGTTTAAACTGCTATTGAGCATCAATCCTCTCCTTATGTTTCTGAAGGAGAACCAATAGTCATTTCTCAACTTCTTGACTCTCCTACGCCATCCTCTCCAAATAGTCTCCTGTCTGCAATCCAGGGGGAGTCTTTAGCTCAGGGGGAGTCTGACCTTTTTTCCAACGATGATGATTATTGGACAAGTTTGAAAGAACCTTCAGTTTGGACTAAATCACCAATTTCTAAGAACACAGAAATGAAACCTATTTCTGAAGAATCAACAACCCTATCTCCTGTCCTTCTTCCTCCTACTCCTATTATGCTTCCTTCAGTTCTAGCACCAACTCCTAGAAAGTTCAAAGGGGAAGAGGAACATTCAAAAGAAGGCCATATGGAAGTCAAATACCTATCTAGGAAAGGTATTCCAAATAAGAAAGAAAGCAACAGAAGAATGATGAATCATATTATAAAACCTATGAGATGATACAAATGCCTGAAAATTAGATGAAAATATATACTGATCCAAAGCTTGACGAAGTCCTAAATGAAATCAGAGAAAGGGATCAATTTGAATATGATGCTTCTCAAAAAGAGATTCAGGAAAATAGAAAGAAGTTTATTGAAAGGCTCAAGAAAAGGGAAAGATGCAGTTGAAGAAGAGGAGATCAAAGAAGCCATCAAAATTCCAAGCACATTATTTGATCCTTCAAAATATGCTACTAAAAATCCTCAAGCAAAAGTTCTAGAAGATAAAGGATAACTTCACAAAAGGGGTCTTGGATTTGATCATAATGTAGCAGCTCATCCATTTCAAAAGAAAAGAAGGATTGTTTTCAAAACAGCTTCAACTACTGGTACCACTCAATCAACCTTCATAGTGCTAGGGCATGAAATCCTAGAATCAGTTGAGGTAGACTTGGATAAAATAAATGAACTGGCTGCTAAAATCATAAACCTTGGATTCAAAGTAAATGATGTCTATCCTGATATAGAAACTGATATATAAAACTATTCAAAGGATGTGAAAGAATCCAGAAAAATACAGAGAAGGCAAAACCTGCTAATTTCAAGTATGTGGAAACAAAGTTCAGAAAACTCTATGAGGTCTTATCTACATTCATTATAAAGAAAAAGTAGAATGCTTCTTTTGGGTAATTCAATTCTGATGGGCACAATTTTTTTTGATAAGAAGTTCTTCAATACCATCTCAATTTATGTTACTATCTTTCTCAACACATGCTTATATGTGTATTCTTTCATTTTCAATATGTTGAAATCACTAAAGAGTCAGTAAAATATGTTAAGCAAAATAATGGGAGATTGTTGGGAAAAACACACTCATGATTTACCTTACAAATTATCTAAATGTGATTTCATTCTCCAGGATTAATTACCCATTGATGCATCACGGCAAGTGCACCGGTCGCGTGCAAGTAATAGTTGGGAGGAAACTCCCCAGATATCGATCTCTCAGGGAATGCAAGTTGTGGTTACAAGAAAATAGAGTGAGGTGATTGTTACGATGAGTAAAAGAAAGTAAAAATAAGGGTGTTGTGATTGGTGTCCAAAGCTAGCTAGAACGTGTGTATAGAAGTGGAGTGGGAGCGGAGCGCATCACAACAAAGCATCAAGTGAAGAATAAAATAAGAATAAGCTTCCATTCATAGACAATTAGAGATTAATCCAGTTCATTACAACAGTTAAGAATACATTTCCAAAAAGAGAGAGGGTAGAGGAAACCACGAGATGAGAAGCCTCATCATAGATCTTGGCCAGAATGGGGGGTCGTCACGCCTCCTCCGAGCTCAATCCTTGGTTGCTTCCGGGGTTCAGAGGCTGTCACTACCTCCAAACGTCATCCGTCTTCTTCTCAGAGCTGGGTCTCTTCCACTTAGCCCAATGGAGATGCCACACCTTGAAATACTTGCTGTAGATGGCGGGGAATGCTTCCGGGACCCTTGATGGAGCATAGGATCGATGGATGATGCTTTCCCAAGGAAGGAGATGGATGGATGGAGCTTGGAGAGGGAAAACGGCAGAAGCTTGCGGAAGAACTCGCGCCCAAAACTGTGCTGAATGCCCTAGAATCGCGGAGCCGGTCTTTAAATACGGAGCAGAGTAAACACTGCGCACGATCAGTGGCGCACGACCAGTGGTCGTGCGCGAAGGAATGCTTGTGATCGTGCGCGGTCAACCTGTAGCAGAGGGGAAGATAGGAAAATAATGCACGGTCAGTGGCGCACGACCAGTGGTCATGTGCGAAGAAGTCCTATGATCGTGCGAACTTCTCTGTTTGGTAAGGAGAATTAACACACGACCAGTGGTCGTGCACCTGATCGTACGTGAAGGAAAATGCACGATCAGTGGCTTTTTAGGCCAAAATTTTGCCCTAATCCATTCTGAGCGTTCACATAATCCTTGTGCCTGCATGAAAAAAATACTAGACCAATGATCCGTGCACACCACAGGATCCACAGAACAGGCATAAAGTAATATATAATGAAATCACGCCATGAAGAGGTTAGGGAATGCACTATAGTTGAGAATATGAAATGCTATCAATATAAGCATAGATGAGCAGTAAATGAAGTGCAAAGGAAAGATAAACAACACAGATGAGCCTGGAAATCACTATATAAACCAGACTCATCACACCCCCAGACTTACCTGTTTGCGTGTCCCGAGCAAACTACTCTCGGCGGACGGGAAATACAAGGGTTAGAAAGGGGATTGTGGCTAGGAGTAATATGCAAAATCAAATAATCATGTGCATAAAACTCTCGTAGAAGAAATTTCTACTATGCAAAGTAATTTACAAATATCTAGAATAGTAAATAAGAGATTAGTTTAGTCAAAAGCTGAACCAAGTGTGATCTGCCAGTCACGTGTAGGGAGAATGTAGGGATGCGCTCAGACGAGTATTTCGAAAAATACGGGATACAGAACTAACTCCACCGAAATGCATCGGTGTCAGGAGCCATAAGCTCGCACTTTCGCACTCTCTCCACAGCATTAGGTAAAACTACACACAAGTCAATAAGGCTTTTGGGTAAATATGTGGCTTAGATTGCGGTAGGATATACAATGATAAACTCGGAGGCTAACACACCTAACACATTTGAGCAATACAATTTGTAAACCCCGACAACAAATAAAGCTGATGTGTTCATCGCCAACACCCAATATAAAGTAATTCCTATCAAACAATTCAGAATTTCTGAATTAGAATATAAAGCTCGGATTTTTTTCTTTTGAAGCGCTAATCTTTTCAATTTTCAGCTCCCTAATACTTTATTGTTTTTTTATTTTTTTCAACTTAAGCAATCCAAATGTGTATCCATAAATAACAACACAACACAATAATCATTGGCTTAAGCGAGAGCGGTGGAGCTAAATAGAAAAGGTGGGATAGGCTCAAAATTGGTTAACAAGGGTGAATTTCTGGTTTTGTCTCAAAGCTCAAATGGTCCAAAGAATGGCCTACATCATGCTAATGCATTAGGACTACCTGGTGCCTATGTTTCGAGAGTCGCTAGGGGCGAGATCTTAGCCACCGAGAAAGATAACTCTTTCTCCCGACTTGAGATATACGAATCTAGCGTTCGATATCAACTCACCTACACTACCGGTAGATCGGCACAGGTTCAAGCTTTGAGTAAACTAAAACTCTAATTACTTGATTAGATAAGAATAAAGATACAACACAGGAAAATAGAAATAACTTCTACACAAAATTCTATGCAAAAGATGTGTATTCGATTAGAACCCTACTGGAGTCAACATCGTACTCCAAACCACAATTCCTAGCTAACACAATTGACTTCCCGACTCCATTCCAAAAGGAAATTTGGCACGGTAGCACTCGCAAGTAAGTGCGTGCATAGTGGGTGCAGTGTGTGCGTGTCACATAAAAAATTGATAAACTGAAATAAACTGAAAGCTAAAATAATAACACTACCGGAATGCGTGAGTGCGTGCACGTGCATGGTTCTCACTCTCCCCCAGACTTACATGAAAGCATATTCTAAAATATGACGTTAAACATTAAACTAAGGAGAAAAGGGAGAGTGTACCCCATGCTCAGAAGTGAGCATACCAGATGAATTGACGTTAAGAATCTCTTCCGCAACAATCAACCGAGCTCCTGAAAGGTTAGCAAAAACAAAACACAATAACATCTGGAATAGTAAACTAAGAAAGTGGAACTAGGAAGATCCATTGGGTTGTCTCCCATAAGCCCTTTTGTTTTATGTCCTTAAGGTGGACCAAATACTTGTATAAAGCAGTTTATGAAGTCTAGGAATAAGCAAAAGTCAATAAATCCTAATTATTATTACAAGCTCAAAACAAATCATCTATAAGCTGATTTGAAGTAGTAACAACTGATGAAAGAAAAAGGTCCAGGGACTTGGTAGTAGGGGTGGAAATTAAGTAGGATGCTAAGCAGCCAACCCCAAATCTCCTCCTTTTTCGCTTTCTTCTTCTCCTCTAGTATTATGTCTTCAAAGAAAAACCGCTTGCCCCCTTGTAACCAATCCTCAAGGGGAAGCACCAACGATGATGAGGAAACAAGATGTTCCTTCACTGTACCTTCCTCATCCCGCCAGGCTTTCGGCTCCTCCATGCATACGGTCTGATCAACCGGAGGAGGGGCATCCTGCATCCTTGTACATAAAGAAAGGGGGTCAGGAAATAAATTGGAAGAAAAACTAAAAGAAATCTCATCTGAGGGGATAATCCCAGCTTCATCCCCCATAGGGTGCGGCAATGACAAGCTGATGATATCATCGAAGATTTCACTAGACTCAACAGCGCGCGCAATGGCCTCCTCTATAACTTGGACTTCCTCGCACTGGACCGAAACGGTTGCTTCAGCACAATCGAGACTGTCCTCCTCCATGATAGTGGGCATGACACTGCGCAGGTCTGCAACATCCTGCAAATTGACCTCAATGATAACATCAGAAATAGATGTAGCTTCATGTGTAGTGGGAGAAGACGTGCTTCTTAAGAGTTCGGACTCACTCTCCACACAAGGGCACAAATTCACGCAAAGTGGTACATGAACCAAAGAGGTATGGGGGGTCGCATCAGAAATAGAGTCATAAAGGACACTGATGCACGCGTCGATTCCAAAGCCTTCAAAAAGTGAAGGTGGAAGTGACACATAATCAGAGGAAGGAGCTGTGCTCGCAGAATTCGAAGATGGGATGATCTTGATATCCGGATCATCGTCATCCGCCAATTGGCGAAGATAATCAGCACATTCCTTCAAGGCATTCTCTTTACTTTTGCAAAATAAACACTGCTTTACCGGCTTCGCCGGCACCAAAGGTTCGACAGTCGCGTAAAAGTGCTACAACGGAGGCGCAGTAGAGTAGCCAAAAGATTTATAGGCTCCGTACAGTTTCTGAACAACACCATACTCTTTGTGACACCTATCACTAGCGTGGGATGTGTCCCCACACCAACGACATCAGATATTCAAATGCGCCCACATGATACAGAAGAAGAAAATAGCATGATAAATAATTAATTAAAAAGAATAAATGACTCAATCGAATATAATCGATTCACAACCAAAATCTCATCACACCTGCACTCCCTGGCAACGGCACCAAAAACTTGATGCGTCACTGCGAGTGCACCGGTCGCGTGCAAGTAATAGTTGGGAGGCAACTCCCCAGATATCGATCTCTCAGGGAATGCAAGTTGTGGTGACAAGAAAATAGAGTGAGGTGATTGTTACTACGAGTAAAAGAAAGTAAAAACATTGGCGTTGTGATTGGTGTCCTAAGCTATTGCAGAAATAAGAGAAATGCGGGTCGAAAGCACCGCTTCGCAAAGTGGGGGTGAGTGCAGCGGCCGCGATGCCACGCTTCAGTATGTGGGTGAAACGTCCAGAGTGCGGGGTTTTGTGAGGGTCATATTCACCTCTTCGCCAACATCACCACTAGCAATGGCTAGATGGTTAGCTAGAACGTGTGTATGGAAATGGAGTGGGGGAGGAGCGCATCACAACAAAGCATCAAGTGAAGAATAAAACAAGAATAAGCTTCCATTCATAGACAAATAGAGATTAATCCAGTTCATTACAACAGTTAACAATACATTTCCAAAAAGAGAGAGGGTAGAGGAAACCACGAGATGAGAAGCCTCGCCGTAGATCTTGGCCGGAATGTGGGGTCGTCACGCCTCCTCCGAGCTCAGCCTTTGGTTGCTTCCGGGGTTCAGAGGCTGTCACTACCTCCAAACGTCATTCGTCTTCTTCTCAGAGCTGGGTCTCTTCCACTTAGCCCAATGGAGATGCCACACCTTGAAATACTTGTTGTAGATGGTGGAGGAATGCTTCCGGGACCCTTGATGGAGCTTAGGATTGATGGATGAAGCTTTCCCAAGGAAGGAGATGGATGGATGGAGCTTGGAGAGGGAAAACGGCGGAAGCTTGCGGAAGAACTCGCGCCCAAAACTATGCTGAATGCCCTAGAATTGTGGAGCCGGTCTTTAAATACAGAGCAGAGTAAACACTGCGCATGATTAGTGGCGCACAACCATTGGTTGTGCGCGAAGGAATGCTTGTGATCGTGCGCGGTCAACCTGTAGCAGAGGGGAAGATAGGAAAATAACGCACGGTCAGTGGCACACGACCAGTGGTCGTGCGCGAAGAAGTCCTATGATCGTGCGAACTTCTCTGTTTGGTAAGGGGAATTAACGCACGACCAGTGGTCATGCGCCGGAACGTGCGCAAAGGAAAACGCACGATCAGTGGCTTTTTAGGCCAAAATTTGCCCCAATCCATTCCGAGCGTTCACATGATCCTTGTGCCTGCATGCAAAACATACTAGACCAATGATCCGTGCACACCACATGATCCACATAACAGGCATAAAGTAATATATAACGAAACCACGCCACGAAGAGGGTAGGGAATGCACTATAGTTGAGAATATGAAATGCTATCAATATAAGCATAGATGAGCAGTAAATGAAGTGCAAAGGAAAGATAAACAACCCAGATGAGCCCGGGAATCACTATATAAACCGGACTCATCACACCCCCAGACTTACCTGTTTGCGCGTCCCGAGCAAACTACTCTCGGCGGACGGGAAAAACAAGGGTTAAAAAGGTGATTGTGGCTAGGAGTAATATGCGAAATCAAATAATCATGTGCATAAAACTCTCATAGAAGAAATTTCTACTATGCAAAGTAATTTACAAATATCTAAAATAGTAAATAAGAGATTAGTTTACTCAAAAGCTGAACCAAGTGTGATCTGCCAGTCACGTGTAGGGAAAATGTAGGGATGCGCTCAGACGAGTATTTTGAAAAATACGAGATACGGAACTAACTCCACCGAAATCCGTCGGTGTCGGGAGCCATAAGCTCGCACTCTCTCCACAGCATTAGGTAAAACTACACACAAGTCAATAGGGCTTTTGGGTAAATATGTGGCTTAGGTTGCGGTAGGATATACAATGATAAACTCGAAGGCTAACGCACCTAACACATTTGCGCAATACAATTTGTAAACCCTGGCAACAAATAAAGCTGATGTATTCATCGCCAACACCCAATATAAAGTAATTCCTATCAAACAATTCAGAATTTCTGAATTAGAATATAAAGCTCAGATTTTTTTTTCTCTTTTGAAGCGCTAATCTTTTCAATTTTCAGCTCCCTAATACTTTTATTTTTATTTTATTTTTCAACTTAAGCAATCCAAATGTGTATCCATAAATAACAGCACAACACAATAATCAGTTATACTATAAAGCTCGAAACATGTGCGCATACAAGTTTGGTAATCTTGGCTTAAGCGAGAGCGGTGGAGCTAAATAGAAAAGGTGTGATAAGCACAAAATTGGTTAGCAAGGGTGAACTTTTGGTTTTGGCTCAAAGCTCAAACGGTCTAAAGAATGACCTACATCATGCTAATGCGTTAGGACTACCCGGTGCCTATGTTTCGAGAGTCGCTAGGTGTGAGTTCTTAGCCACCGAGAAAGATAACTCTTTCTCCTGACTCGAGAAATATGAATGTAGTGTTCGATACCAACTCACGTACACTACCGGTAGATCGGCACAGGTTCAAGCTTTGAGTAAAATAAAACTCTAATTACTAGATTAGATAAGAATAAAGATACAACGCATGAAAATAGAAATAACTTCTACACAAAATTCTATGCAAAACATGAGTATTCGATTAGAACACTACTGGAGTCAACATCATACTCCAAACCACAATTCCTAGCTAACACAATTGACTTCCAGCCTCCATTCCAAAAGGAAATTTGGCACGGTAGCACTCGCAAGTAAGTGCGTGCATAGTGGGTGCAGTGTGTGCGTGCCAAATAAAAAATTGATAAACTGAAATAAACTGAAAGCTAAAATAATAAGACTACCGGAATGCGTGCGTGCGTGCACGTGCTTGGTTCTCACTCTCCCCCAAACTTACATGAAAGCATAATCTAAAATATGATTCTTTGAACATTAAACTAAGGAGAAAAGGGAGAGTGTACCCCATGCTCAGAAGTGAGCATACCGGAAGAATTGGCGTTAAGAATCTCTTCCGCAACAATCAACCGAGCTCCTGAAAGGTTAGCAAAAACAAAATACAAGAACATCTGGAATAATAAACTAAGCAAGTGGAACTAGGAAGTTTCATTGGGTTGTCTCCCAAGTGCCCTTTTGTTTTATGTCCTTAAGGTGGACCAAATATCTGTATAAAGTAGTTTATAAAGTCTAAGAATAAGCAAAAGTCAATAAATCCTAATTATTATTACAAGCTCAAAACAAATCAGCTATAAGCTGATTTGAAGTAGTAACAACTGATGAAAGAAAAAGCTCTGGGGACTCGGTTGTAGGGGTGGAAATTAAGTAGGATGCTCAGCCTCCAACCCCAAATCTCCTCCTTTTTCGCTCTCTTCTTCTCCTCTAGTATTATGTCTTCAAATAAAAACCGCTTGTCCCTTGTAACCAATCGTCAAGGGGAAGCACCAACGATGATGAGGAAACAAGATGCTCCTTCACTGTACCTTCCTCATCCCGCCAGGCTTTCAGCTCCTCCATGCATAAGGTCTGATCAACCGGAGGAGGGGCATCCAGCATCCTTGTACATAAAGAAGGGGGGTCAGGAAATAAATTGGAAGAAAAACTAAAAGAAACCTCATCTGAGGGGATAATCCCAGCTTCATCCCCCATAGGGCGCGATAATGACAAACTGATGATAACATCAAAGATTTCACTAGACTCAACAGCGCACGCAATGGCCTCCTCTATAACTTGGACTTCCTCGCACTGGACCGAAACAGTTGCTTCAGCATAATCGAGACTGTCCTCCTCCATGAGAGTGGGAACGACACTGCGCAGGTCTGCAACATCCTGCAAATTGACCTCAATGATAACATCAGAAATAGATGTAGTTTCATGTGTAGTGGGAGAAGACGTGCTTCTTAAGAGTTCGGGCTCACTCTCAACACAAGGGCACAAATCCGCGCAAAGTGGTACATGAACCGAAGAGGTATGGGGGGTTGCATCAGAAATAGAGTCATGAGGGACACTGATGCACGTGTCGATTCCAGAGCCTTCAAGAAGTGAAGGTGGAAGTTACACGTAATCAGAGGAAGGAGTTGTGCTCACAGAATTCGAAGATGGGACGATCCGGATATCCGGCTCATCGTCATCCGCCAATTGGCGAAGATAATCAGCACAATCCTTCAAGGCATGCTATCTACTTTTGCAAAATTAACACTGCTTTATCGGCTTCACCGACACCAAAGGTGTGGTAGCCACGTAAAAGTGTGACAACAGAGGCGCAATAGAGTAGCCAAAAGATTTATAGGCTCCGTACGGTTTCTGAACAACACCATTCTCTTTGGGACACCTATCACTAGCGTGGGATGTGTCCCCACACCAACGACATCAGATATTCAAATGCGCCCACATGATACAGAAGAAGAAAATAGCATCATAAAGAATAAATTAAAAAGAATAAAAGACTCAATCAAAAATAATCGATTCACAACCAAAATCTCATCACGCCTGCACTCCCCGGCAACGGCGCCAAAAACTTGATGCTTCACAGCAAGTGCACTGGTCGCGTGCAAGTAATAGTTTGGAGGCAACTCCCCAGATATCGATCTCTCAGGGAATGCAAGTTGTGGTGATAAGAAAATAAAGTGAGGTGATTGTTACGACGAGTAAAAGAAAGTAAAAAACAAGGGCGTTGTGATTGGTGTCCTAAGATATTGCAGAAATAAGAGAAATGTGGGTCGAAAGCACCACTTCGCAAAGTGGGGGTGAGTGCAGCGGCCGCGATGCTGCGCTTCGGTATGTGCGTGAAATGGCCATAGTGCGGGTTTTGTGAGGGTCGTATTCACCTCTTCGCCAACATCACCACTAGAAATTGCTAGATGGCTAGCTAGAACGTGTGTATGGAAGTGGAGTGGGGGTGGAGCGCATCACAGCAAAGCATCAAGTGAAGAATAAAACAAGAATAAGCTTCCATTCATAGACAAATAGAGATTAATCCAGTTCATTACAACAGTTAAGAATACATTTCCAAAAAGAGAGAGGGCAGAGGAAACCACGAAATTAGATTCCTCGTCGTAGATCTTGTCCGGAATGGGGGGTCGTCATGCCTCCTCCAAGCTCAGTCCTTGGTTGCTTCCGGGGTTCAGAGGCTGTCACTACCTCCAAACGTCATCCATCTTCTTCTCAGAGATGGGTCTCTTCCACTTAGCCCAATGGAGATGCCACACCTTGAAATACTTGTTGTAGATGGCGGGGAATGCTTCTGGAACCCTTGATGGAGCTTAGGATCGATGGATGAAGCTTTCCCAAGGAAGGAGATGGATGGATGGAGCTTGGAGAGGGAAAACGGCGGAAGCTTACCGAAGAACTCGCGTCCAAAACTGTGCTGAATGCCTTAGAATCGCGGAGCCAGTCTTTAAATACGGAGCAGAGTAAACACTGCGCACGATCAGTTGCACACGACCAGTGGTCGTGTGCAAAGGAATGCTTGTGATCATGCGCGGTCAACCTGTATCAGAGGGGAAGATAGGAAAATAACGCACGGTCAGTGGCGCACGACTAGTGGTCGTGCGCGAAGAAGTCCTATGATCGTGCGAACTTCTCTGTTTGGTAAGGGGAATTAACGCACGACCAGTGGTCGTGCGCCTGATCGTGCTCGAAGGAAAACGCACGATCAGTGGCTTTTAGGCCAAAATTTGCCCCAATCCATTCCGAGCGTTCACATGATCCTTGTGCCTACATGAAAAAACATACTAGACCAATGATCCGTGCACACCACAGGATCCACAGAACAGGCATAAAGTAATATATAATGAAATCACGCCACGAAGAGGGTAGGGAATGCACTATAGTTGAGAATATGAAATGCTATCAATATAAGCATAAATGAGCAGTAAATGAAGTGCAAAGGAAAGAAAACAACCCAGATGAGCCTGGAAATCACTATATAAACCGGACTCATCACCCATATTGTATAGGTTGTCATATCCACCTAGGTGTGTCAAAACCTAGTCAAAAGGAGGTCAAAAAATTAGCTGAGTTAAACTTGCATCGAATAGTAGTCGACACAACTTTGATTAAAAGTCAAAGCAACTTTGAATAGAAGTAGGGAAAAATCAGACTGGTAGTCGATGCTTCATTTGATTGGTAGTTGATGCAACATAGACTAGGTATCAATGCATAAGCCAAAAGTCAAAGGCTATGTTCATGTCGATGGATACTGTTGGGAATAGTGCCCAGTAATGTTCCTGATTTGAAGAAGTGCTCAGGTTAATGATAAAAGCATTATGTATTTGATGGTATGCTTAGTTTATACTTTCAAAGATTAAACCATATGTCCAGTACTTCTCAAATCTCACTAAGTCTAAAATCATCGAGAAGGACAGGATATATCGTCGAATAAGCACTCATATATCATCGAGATTACTCTCATAGATATGCAGAAGATTCATGTCAGCTATCATCGAGATAATACGGACAAATCGACGATATCGTTGTGACATCAAAGTACACATGACGCATCGTAAGAACAAGAAGATTCGATCAAGTCTGGTATCGTCATGTCAACCGGTATCACACGACGATATCGCTATAAGGTCTAAGAAGACTTAAGTCAAAGTATTTGACAATGTTGACGACATCGTCATAAAGAAGTCTAGTCGTCGAGAAGGATAAGGGAGAACTCATGAAGACAACTTTAAGAAGAAGAATCACTTGTCGTCAAGATGATCAAAATGATATCAACGAGAAGTCAGAGTGATCAAGACAACATCATCGATAAGACAGTATGGTTTCAACGACATCGTCGATAAAACCGCAAGTCGACAATAAGTTTACAACGACATCTTTAAGATGACTTCATATCATCGTGCGTGCAAGTGCAACTGAGATATCTTGTATCATCGAGATATCGTTCTCTAATGAAGGTTGAAGAAGACTTGAAGATTTGCCCAAGTCCAAGATGGATCGGCATAACAACAAGTTCTGTCATTGAGACATTGCAAATGTCATCGAGACAGATCAAGATATTTCAAACTGCGCTGTCTGCATTTAATGTCGCCGCCTGATGGTCCAATCAGCACGTGCCGTTATGGAATGGGCCTCTGACATCTACATGACATCATAGGATACCATTAGTCAACTCCCCGGTCTTATAAAAGAGATAAGTGTTTTCCTTAATTCGCACAAGTGAGTAACACAAAAAAAAGCAAGAATCAATAGAATAGTAACAAGATTGCGTGAAGAAGGAACAAGAACTCGAGAACAAAATAATCTTCATCAAGTGTTCTCAAAGTTTCAGTCCAGCAACATCGATTGAAAAGAATTGTTCCACATTGAAGAAAGGATTGAAGAGGAATCCATGTTGTCCAAGAAAACATAAAAAGCATTCTCTTCAAGTCCATGAAGCCAATCTTCATTTGGCTAGAGAAGTTTTTCTTATTTTTCTCTGTAGGGCTTTTACAAGTCTGAGTTTGTAGGATCTGTTTCAAATCTGAGTTGTAGGGCTTGTGGGCCTGAGTTTGTAGGATCTGTTTTAGATCTGAGTTCTAAGTCTTGAGGGCCTGAGTTGTAGGGCATGAGGGCCTGAGTTGTAGGGCTTTGGGGCCTGAGATTGTAGGTCTTGCATGCCTGAGTTTTGGTTGAGTTTACCGACCCTATCACACTGCTAGATAGGCACAGAGGAACAGTGGACTACTCAAGACACTCTGTGAGGAACCACTATAATTCTTTGATTGTTTTCTGTGATGTGCTCTTAATCTTTAAAGCCGTATGCTAGAACCTTCATAGAAATAGACTCAAAAGTAAGAGGGTCAAGAGTTTTTAAAATACCTATTCACACCCCCTCTAGGTGATTTGACAACATCCATAACTAACAGATACGTTGATAAGGAATCAACGCAACATCGATAATACAGTTCAATTTAAAGTTGAGGTTTTCTGAAGCAGATCTCAACGCAGCTTATAATTGAATTCAAAGGCGCATCTATATGAAGTCGGAAGATATTCAATGCTCATTAAAGAACAGATCATTTGATCAACAATTATGAAGTAGAACAATCCTTGAACTTCTACTTATCAAGGATTCATCAGATCTATAAAGAGATCATCCACTTAGTGCTAAAAGATCCTCAGTGATGTTGAAAGAGGATCTTGATCAGAAGAATTCTCCTCTAATAATTCTTCTGATTACTTCTTACTCTTACTCTTGTTCTTATTCTGATTCATTCAATTATGTTGTAAAATAGTTTTAAGAATCCCTCTTCAAATGATTCAGGACTGGTTCTAAGAGTCTCCTTACCAAAAGACTCAGTGGTTCTAAGAGTCTCCTCATCAAAAGACTCTGTGGTTCAAAGAGTCTCCTTATCAAAAGACTTAGTGGTTCTAAGAGTCTTGTTATTAAAAGACTCAGCACTGGGATAATGGATTCCTACCAAGCGTGTAGAAGAGTGGAGTACCCATAGTTTTGGGGAACCATTATATGTTCTTGTGTCTTCTATGTTTGTGAATTTTTTGTGATTGTCTCCTGTTTACTTTTATTATTCTGTGTTTGCTGCAATTATGGTTTAATATTGGATGCTTAGGAATTAGGATTAATTTTTGTGCACTTTTTATTAAAGGTTTTTAAATCTCTATTCACCCCCTCTGGAAAATTATCAGGGGAATAACTATGCACTTTCAAAAAACTTTGTAGAACAGTAAATGTATGTGTAACAATCACACATCAATCACATCATAGACTAGATAAATCGACACATCAATCACAATATAGACTAGATAAATCACAACATAGACTAGATCAATCACATCAATCACATCTTGTGCCATCTAGTCAAATCTTTTACACGAATCGACTAGATAACTCTTTATAATCTTCAAGACTATATCTGAGTTCTTCTAGACGAATCATCTTGTTATTCATGAAATGTCGTCTTGGTTCCTCAACGATATTTAACCTTACCAAGATGATATTTGCCTTAGGAAATTTTTGATCTTCTAAACTCACATCCTTTGCTTCAGCTCAATTGATAGACCTTTATACTTGGACCTTTCTCAGTCTTGTTCCATATGATTCTTCTTGAAACTCATGTGCATTTGTTTAGTCGAATCATATCTAGATTGAATCCTTGTTTTTTGTTAAGGTCTGCCAGCTTTAGTATAATCGGCTTGACTATCTAGGCGATAGACTATATGTTCAGTCGAATTTCAACTTAGCCTGTTTCTGTTGATGCCAATTAGCCTTCTTTTCTTTTGCTTGACTTCCAAACTTTGCTTGCATATCTTTTAAAAAGTAAGTACTTTTTGTTAGATTTCAGAAACAAAGCAAAGGTTTGATAAAGATTCATGTAGGGAAGAGCGAATCGTTACCCCTTTCAATGGCTCTCCAATGACAATCTCCCTAGGATGATGTTTTGTGAACTTTAGCATGCTAGGAGGCACATACTCCTCTTGCTTGTCCTCCTCTTCTTGGTTCACCTCTTCCGGTGACTTGTCATACTCATGCTCTAATGGGGATAGAGGTTCCTCTTCATTTCTTGCAATAATTTTCTCTACACAAAGGACATGCTCATCAAATCTAACATGAATAGATTCTTCAACTATTTTTGCTATATACTCTATATGCTCTACTAGTTGAAGAATACCCAAGAAAAATTCCCTCATCACATTTTTCATCAAATTTTTCTAATGAATCCTTTGTGTTTAATAAAAAGCATTTGCAACCAAAAACAAAAAAATAAGATACATTAGGTTTTTTTTTGAAAATAAAAATCATAATGGATAAATTTTAAGTTGGGTCAAAGCATGACATGATTAATAACATACATGACGTGCTAACAGCTTCTGCCTACAATGATCTACGCAAACCAAATTCAGAAAGCATGGTGCGTGTTAATTCTTGAAGGGTTCTATTTTTCCTCTCCACAACAT
Organism: Dactylorhiza incarnata; assembly: GCA_033032865.1. Lineage (NCBI taxonomy): Eukaryota > Viridiplantae > Streptophyta > Magnoliopsida > Asparagales > Orchidaceae > Dactylorhiza > Dactylorhiza incarnata. The sequence continues at coordinate 1,511,118 of JAWHQI010000210.1, forward strand.
CATTTAGTTGTGGGGTGCATGGAGCGGAAAATTCAGGCTTAATTCCTAGATCCCTACAAAAAGTGGTAAATATTTCATTTTCAAATTCTCCTCCATGATTCGAGCGAATGCATTGAATTTTTAGATCAAGTTCATTTTGAATACACTTACATAATTTTGAGAATCCACAAAAAGAATTAGATTTATTGGTTAGAAAGATTGTCCAATAATATCTAGAAAAATCATCAATCAAAACATTAGTATATTTTCTATCACTTAGACTGGCGGTGCTCACTGGACCAAAAAGATCCATATGAATTAATTGTAAGGGTCTAGTAATAGAAATTTCATTTTTTACTTTTAGAAAATTTTCGTTTTTGGCACATTGGGCAAAGTGATGATAAATTTCCATTAAGCATAGGTATTCCTCTAATTAATTTATCTTTGGCTAGTTTTGAAATAAGTTTAGTGCTAGTGTGACCAAGACACCTATGTTATAATTCTAATTCATCATTTTTTGAAATAAGACATTTGATAGATTAATGTGAAAGATCATGAAAAGCAATCATGTAAACATTATGAGTTATTGGTGTGATGAGTACAACTTCATTTGTTTTGGGATTTATAATTTTGCAAAGGTTTGTAGATGATTCAAATTGGACATTTAGACCTTTATCACATAATTGACTAATATATATTAGATTGTGTTTTAAACCTTTAACATATAAAACATTTGAAATAGAAAAAGTGTCACTACCCACTATACCAATGCCCATGATCCTTTCCTTTCCATTGTCACGAAAAGTCACCTACCCTCCATTCTTCATCAGGAGGCTAAGGAACTTTGCTTTATCGCCCGTCATGTGCTTGGAGCATCCTGAGTCCAAGTACCACATGTCTCGCCTGTGCTTAGCCTGCCAACACACCTAAGTGTCGCTTTAGACATTGGTTTCATTGTCGCGATATCTTTGCTCCTTCCCAAGAGACACATGTTTGCTTCTTCATCATCGCATGAAGAAGATCCACTTGATTCCTCAGAGGAGTCATCCTATGTAGCCGCCTTTAGAACCTTCTTCTTTTCTTTTTCTCTAAACTTCCTTTCCTTTCACTCTTTCATATATTTTGGGCACTGGCTCTGGATGTGTCCGGTCTTTCGGTAGTGGTAGTATTCAGTGGTGGTCAGTTGTCTTCATCATCACTACCTTTTTCTTTTGTAGAGGATGATCCCTTCCTTTTTGCATCTTTCATGAAGTATTTAAGAAAAGAGTTTCTTCTCTCCGGATTGTTCATGAATTTCATGAAATTCTTCACAAAGAGGATTTCTTCATCCTCTTCATCATCATTGTTCTCCTTGGATTTTTGCGCTAAGGCCTTCTTCTTTGGCTCTGCATGGTACTCTTCATGTTGAATTTTGAGTTCCACCTTATGGGTTTTTAGATTTCCAATGAGGCTCTCAATTTGGAGTTGCCATAGAACATGAGACTCTAATATGGACGTCGCCTTTGGATTGAATTTTGGTGGGAGTGATATGAGAATCTTACTCACCAAGTCTCCATCCAAGAAAGTCTTTCCGAGGATTTTTGATGCATTTCTGATCTTTATGAAACTTATGTACATGACGTCGATCTCCTCGTCTGGTTCCATACAAACTTTTTCGTACTCCGATTCCAGTTGGAAAAGCTTTGAATCCTTCACCTGTGAACTACCTTCATGAGCAATTTCTAATAAATTCCATATATCTTATGTAGTCTCACAAGCACAAACAAGATTAAATTCAGTTCTATCTAAAGTACAAAATAATGTGAAAGTGGAGGTTAGATCTTAAGTTACTCTAGAGGTGGGGGGTGAATAGAGTATTAAAAACTTTTCCTTAGTTTTTATAGCGGAATTAAAATAGTGTTATATATATATATGTGTAAGCAGAGTGAGAAATATATAAACAGAATAACTGAATAAATAAAAGCACACAGCACAGCACAAATAAATAAACACAACCAGAAGACACAAGGAATTTATAGTGGTTCCCCAATAAATCTGGGTAGTCCTCTCTTCTACCACCCTTTGGTAGGAGTCCACTAGGAGGGTTGATCAGGTGCCCTAACTCCAAGGTGATTTTGATCAGGTGTCCACATACCACAGAGCTTTTGATCAGGTGCTCAAAACCAATAGGATTTTTTGATCAGGTGCTCAAAACCAATAGGATTTTTTGATCAGGTGTCTTGCCACCAAGGAGGTACACTTTTGAAGGGAGTATTAACCCTGTACAAGAGAGGTGAGAAAAGGGTTATAGTGTTCTTCTCTACCAAGATGCTGAGAGAAGACTCTAGTGGACTTGTTGTAAAGCTCCCCATGTCTGATTGAAGTAGATGACAGATGATGGAGAAGCTTTCTCTTGAAGACTCAAATCTTCTTTAGCAGGTAGATCTGGAAGAACAGGTTCTTCAGATTCCTTATTGCTCTTGTAGAAGACTTGAACTTGCAGCAGAATATCTGAGAGATGGATCTTGAAGATGATGTTCTCAAAGTAAAGATGGGTGCTGCTTGAGGAAGAAGAAGAAGACTTGAGAATAATAGACTGAATGTACTTCTTTCTTCTTTCTCTATCCTTGTTGTTATCTTTCTTTATTCTGCAAGAATGCTAATTTGAATTCTGTCGAGAGGGATAAGACAATAATGTCTGTCTTTGATATATTCTATTTTTGGAATAGAATAATCTGCCCTTAATCCTTTCTTGGAACTGTAAATCAACTTTTGTCAGGTCCTTTTATTCCTTAGCCATGAAATACTCCTTTGCATTAAATGTCAACAGCTATTCTTGTCTTGGAACAAAGGAAATAAGGAATATGTTTGAATAATATAATACCCTTACTTGCCTTCCTTGAATACATCCAAATGTATTGAATATATCCGTTGGAGTCGTCGATCTGAGTTCAGAGTATTGACAAATAACTGATATAAATAATCTGGACTTGTATTTGTCGAACTGAGCTTCAATACAGAATTTGTCGAGCTCTGGCTAGAATTCGTCGAACGCTGCTCGGCATTTGTCGAACGCTGCTCAGAGAATGTCGAGCACTGGAACTGGCCATAATACTTCAGTCTACTGAGACAAATTTGTTGAATGATGCTAGACATTCGTCGAACACCACTCGACATTTGTCGAACACTGGGAACTTAAATTTTCCTTAAGTTCTAGCAACTCTAACAGTCTAAAAACATGACCCTTAAACTATACAATGGGGTCAACTTGATCCTTAGTTAAAACATAGTGATCCTAGCCCAAATCAGTAATAGGGTTATTCCAACAATCTCCCCCTATTTGGGTTAGGATACTATTTGACAATCAATCAAATAAATAAAAAAATAAACAGCAGAGCATAAAAAGTATATCTGACAGAATGAAAATTCATTTCAGCAGATAGAGTAAAAAATAGTGCTCTGAGTTCATTACAGCCAAAATGTTTAAACAATAACAGAATAAATAAGTCTGAACCTTTTTCACTTCTTTGGTGATGAAGGTTTGAAAATGATTATCCTGTTAGGATCTTCAGATTTCTTCTTGCTTATGTAGAGATCTTGAGCTCCCAGTATAGTTTGAGATTTGACATGAGGGACAAAATCTCCTGGGTGCTTTTCAAGATATTCTTCAGCATTGAATAACTCTTTGGAATTGTACTTGTCAAGCTCTTTCCTTCTGTAATCAGACATGGTAGAAATATTTGTGAAATCTTTACCTTCTGATTTTGCTTTGTTAATCTGGGCATAAGCAATTGTTTCTTTGAGTCTTGCCATTTGAGATAATCTTTCCTCTTAAGGATCTTGAAGATAGGGAACATATTCTGAAATATCAACTTGATCTTGAAGATCACTTTGAGGATTTTTGATCTTGTGAAAAGATCCATCAGAAATATGAAGCATGTATTCTGAAGATATTTGAGGTGAAACAATGACTGGACTTTCTTGTAAAGCAACTGCTGATTTCTTAGAAGGAGGATCACTGGCTGATCTTGATACTTGAGATCCACTGGAACTACCAGATTTCCTTGAATGCTGAGAGCTGGGCTTCTGGGAGGAGGATGATGGTGTTGCTGAGCCTGCTGCTGGAGGATGAGGAGGAGGAGGAGGAGGATGGTTATATTTAACAGGCTTGTCAGAATAGTAACCAGTCTTCCTCATCTTCTTTCTTCTTTTATTCTCATTCCTTGAGAATTTCATCCAATGTGGTGTATCTTTGTCAAGAGTAATGTTATGAAGAACATAATAAGGGATATCATTCTCAGGGTTTGGAGGCTTGGGAACAGCCTTTGACTTTGCTTTTCTTTTCTTTCTCTTCCTTGACAAAGTATTATCAGAATCACTTCCATTATCTTCTTCATTAGAGTCAGAAGAGGGAATTGGATTATCATATAAATCATTGAGCAATTTAAGAGCTTTGATTCTTTGCTCTTCAGCTTCATAAGCTTCATCCTCTACTTTCCAGATTTCATCAAGGTCTGGAAGAGGTGATTCATCAAAGACAAAAGTTGGAACAGCAAAGCCTTTGAAACTTTCTTCTGGAATAATAACTGATACTTCTGCTGGATCTTGAACTTGAACTGTCTTAGGAGCTGGCTCTGTAGTCTGAACTTTAAAACTTTGATAATCTTTTTCAACAGAACTTTATCAATTAGAGCAGTGTAAGGAACAATTGCTCTAGAATAATCTTGATATTTTGGCAGAACTGAGTAAATAGGATTGAACTTAGACAGCAAATGAGTAATATCTAAAGAAGAATGAATGTAGATATTATTTGTCTCTTCTATGACTGGTATTCCAGATGCTTCAACCAAATCAAACATATCTAAATCAGAAATTTGAACAATTGTATCCTCTGAAACTGGAGATGAATCTTCAACAAAAACTACATCTGTATCTTCAACAAAAATTGTGGACTCTGAAATTGGAGCTTCTGGAGCTTCTTCATAAGGCATCTCCCCCTGCATAGCTTCAGGGAGACCTGAATCTAGGCCCCTAGAAGAAGGGACAGAAAAAGAGGAAGGAATTGAAGATATAGTAGAAGATAGTTCAGAAATTGCTTGAAGAATTGGAGCAATTTTTGCATCCAAGGTGGAGTCAAGAGTAGAAAGAATATGATGGACTGGAGCAAGTTTTGCATCCAGGATTTGTTCTAGCTTAGGAAGAATATAATCAAGAATTTGATCTGCAACAGTTTAGAAATGTAGAAATAGCATTTCAGGTTGATGAGATGAAGATGGTTGAGAAGTGGATAGAATGGAGGTTGGTACGAAAATGTTTGCTACATTTGCATGTTGTTGAGGAATGTCAGAATGAATAGGGCAAGAGTGATGGATGGGTGAATGATGGTCATCATGCATGGGAGATGGAGGTGGAGAAGTGTGAGGAGTTAGAAGGGTAGATGAGGATGGAATGTCATCAATGAGTGTGGGAGAATTTGGAGGTGGAGATTGTGCAGGGGAAATGTTCTGAGGTGGAGATGGGAGAGGAGGAGAAGACACAAGAGGAGGAGGAGAAGGAGCTTCTAGAAGGGTTGAGGGAGTGAATGGATCAGTCCTTGTGCCTTCAGAAGTTTTCTTCTGTGTAGCTGCTCCTGGGTTCTTCTTGGTAAACACCTTGTCCCATTTAGCAAAGAGAGCTGAGGTCAGCTTCTTGCTAGCATTAATGGTCACCTTGGGAGAGACCAGAAGGTCTTGGTGTCTTTCCTGCAATACAATTCCTATAATTCTTCCAAAACAAACATTTTCCTTTGAAATCTTCTTCTTAATCAATCCAAAGAGGATTGGTCACCAGTTTACTTACTTCTTTTCCATTAAGGCCACTATCAACATAAATTGGTGCCTATTAATATAATCATGACCCGTTGTTTTCCCTAACAAAAGTTTTCCAACAATATCAGAAAGAAACTTATATTCCAAAGATAAGTTTTTCTTAAGCAGGTGATTAGGGTTTCCAGTAGAATAACCCATTTTAATCAGTGCATCACCAATTTCAACAGAGCTGAGCTCTAACTCATCATCACCATTAACAAAACCAAAAACCTCAGTGAGAATGGTAGGGGTAAGAGAGACCTGATGTCCTGAGATGGTTCCTGTCAGACTTTCATCATCTGGCTTAGCTGTGAAACACCATTCCTTGATTTCTGCTGTGTGCAGTTTTATCCTCATGCTCATTAACTTCTTTAACTGTTGCTCTTCAAAGAGTTGAAGGATATCTTTGAAGACTTGGTCAGATTGTGCGAAAGATTCCATGTCGATGTCAAACCCGACATCGAACTTCATCGAGTAGAGTGCGGCTTGAGAAATCGTCATTTGTACCTGCAAGAGAGAAAGATCAAGTGCAGAGGGGAACTGGAGGGAAACGATTTCTGTAGGCGCGATCTATTAAGAAATAAATTAGAGATTATATAGACCTAATAAAAACAGAAGTCGAAAAGACTTTAGGTCTCCGTCAGACAGCGTTCGACAAAAATATCTTTTTCGTCGACCACCGTTCGACAAATGAAATTGTCTTTATCGATTCTAAAGTTAACAGGTTTTGTCGACCACCGTTCAACAAATGATTCAAATTCGTCGTCCTCCGTTCGACGAATTTTGGGGATGAATAGAAATGTTAATTTTTTTAACAGATTGAATCTCCATCTATCATTCCTAACTGATTTATAAAGAAGATATGCTTTTTTTCATCCAATGGCTTGGTGAAAATGTCAGCTCTTTGTAAATCAGTAGAAATAAATTGTAGGCAAATTATATTTTTATCCACATTATCCCTAAGGAAGTGGTGCCTAATTTCTATGTGTTTAGTCCTACTATGAAGAACTGGATTTTGTGCTATAAATATTGCACTTGTATTGTCACAAAATATAGTTGAATTATTTAAGTTGACACCATAGTCTAGAAGTTGATTTTGTATCCACAACATCTGTAAGCAGCAACTGCCAGCAACCATGTATTCAGCTTCAGCTGTTGATGTAGACACATATGTCTGCTTTTTACAAAACCAAGACACAAGCCTATCACCAAGAAACTGACAAGTTCCTGATGTGCTTTTCCTGTCTACTCTGCATCCAACATAATCTGAATATGAGAATCCAATTAATTCAAATTTAGATGCTGTTGGATACCAAAGTCCTAGATTAGGGCAACCCTTTATATATCTCAAAATCCTTTTTAATAAAATTAAGTGAGATTCTTTGGGGTTAACTTGAAACCTAGCACAAATACAGGTAACACACATTATGTCAGGCCTACTAGCTGTTAAATAAAGTAGTGAGCCAACAATTGCTCTATATACTTTTGAATCAACAGGTTTCTCTGATTCATCATTATCAACAACAACATTTGAGGGCTTGGGTGTTTTCATGGTGGAAGAATCAGACATACCAAATCTTTTCACTAATTCCTTAGCATACTTAGATTGGGATATGAAGATTCCATTTGGAGTTTGCTTCACTTGAAGACCAAGGAAGTATGATAACTCACCCATACTACTCATTTCAAATTTAGATTGCATTAGATTAGAAAATCTTTTGCACAAATTTGAATCAGTAGAGCCAAAAATAATATCATCTACATATATTTGAACTAGTAATGTTTGATTTTTATGTATCCTGTAAAATAAGGTTTTGTCTACTATGCCCCTACAGAAATTGTTTTCCAAAAGAAAACTAGCTAAAGTCTCATATCATGCTCTAGGAGCTTGTTTGAGACCATAAAGAGCTTTCTTAAGCTTAAATACAAAAGAGGGTTGAGTTGGAGAGATGAAACCTTGTGGTTGTTCCACATAGACTTCTTCTTTAATTTCTCCATTTAAGAATGCACTCTTCACATCCATTTGAAATACTTTGAACTTTTTATATGCAGCAAATGTAAGAAAAATTTTGATTGCTTCAAGTCTTGCAACAGGAGCAAAGGTTTGATCATAATCAATCCCTTCTTCCTATGAATATCCTTGAGCTACTAGTCTTGCTTTATTTCTTACAATGTTGCCTTGTTCATCTAGCTTGTTCCTGAAGACCTATTTGGTGCCAATCACTGGATGGTCTTTTGGTCTAGGAACCAAATCCCATACTTTGTTTGTCTCAAATTGATTGAGTTCCTCTTGCATAGCAATGATCCAGTTGGGATCTTGTTCTACATCTTATAGAGATTGAGGTTCAATCTGAGAGAGAAAACATGTGTGCATCATATTCTGATTTACTTGATTCCTTGTTTGTACACCTGCTGAAATATCACCAATCACTTGTGATATTGGATGATCTCTAACTATGATGTGGTCAACAGTTGGAGTTGGTTCAACAATGATATTCTTGAGGAATTTGATCAGCTGTCACTTGAATTGATTTGTCAGCAAGATCTTCTGGATGATCTTCTTCTTCACTATCTTCAAGTGTTTGAGTTGTTGGAGGTGAAGAATCTCTTTTCTCTAGATTTAGTTCACTTAGTTCTCCACATAAATCTGATACCTGCAAGGTATTTATGGTAGAGGTGGTATTCCTCTCCTCATTCAATAGGTTAGTTTCATCAAAAGAAACATGCATGGACTCCTCTATTTTAAGAGTAGATTTGTTGTAGACTCTATATGCCTTACTAGATAAAGAATATCCAAGGAATATGCCTTCAGCTGCTTTAGCTTCAAACTTCCTTAGATATTTCTTATCATTGTTATGCACATAGCATTTACAACAAAAATCTTAAAATAGCTAACCTTAGACTTTTTATTCTTGAGTAGTTCATAGGGAGTCTTACCCTTAAGTTTATGTATCAGGCTTCTATTCAACACATAATTTGATGTGTTCACTGCCTCTGCCCAAAAAGAGAGTGGCAAATGAGCATCAGCAAGCAATGTAGTTGTTGATTCAATTAATGTTCTATTTTTCCTTTCAGCTACCCCATTTTGTTGAGGGCTTCTAGGAGCAGAGAAACACTGTCTGATCCATTCTTTTCCACAGAATTCTCTCATCAGAAGAGACTCAAACTCAGTATCATGATCACTTCTGATCAATGCAAATAAAGTAGAGTGCTCAGTCTTGATGGACCTGAGAAAGTCTGTTAGAACTTTGAAAGTGTCAGACTTGTTCCTAAGAAAGAACACCCAAGTGAATCTTGAGAAGTCATCTACAATAACTAGAGAATAATGCTTCCCTCCTAAGCTCTATATAGCAGTAGGTCCAAAGAGATATAAATGCAATAAATACAGAATCCTAGGTGAATCACTCTTGGATAAGGATTTGAAACTACTTCTAGTCTGCTTACCTAATTGACAAGCCCTGCAAAGTCCTTCCTTCTTGTATGAACCAGAAGGCAGTCCTCTGACAAGATTGTCCTTAGAAAGCTTAGAGATAGTTCTAAGGTTAATGTGTCCTAGCCTTTTATGCCATAGTTCATTTTTCTTACTTTTTGAATTAAATAGACAGATGTCAGTATTGGCAGAGTCAAAATTGACTAGATAAATATTTCCTTGTCTAATACCAGATAATACATTTTTATTTTTATTATTGGTAATAAGACATTGGGAAGGGTTAAAGGTTACCTGATAACCTTCATCACATAACTGACTTATGCTGATGAGGTTGTGCTTAAGACCTTTCACATATGATACTTCTTTGAATGTGACTGCTCCAACTTTGACTTGTCCATTCCCATTTGTCTGTCCACATTTGGAGTCTCCAAAGACTACTTTGGGTCCAAGCTTTGCCTTATAATTACTTAGGTTGGGCTTGTTTCCTGTCATATGCTTTGAGCATCCACTATCAAAGTACCAATATTCTTTTATTCTTGAATAGCTGTGTACCTGCAAAGACAGAAAAATAAACTAGTTGTTTTTTACCCAGACTACCTTGGGTCATTTTGTCTTACCACAATATTCAGAAATAAAGGATATTTCAGGCTGATCCTTATAGCCTTGTGGGTGAAATCGCCTTAGAGGTATTACCTACTCAGTAAAAGGATTTTTAGTATATTTAGAATTACAATTCTTAGAACTTTCTGTATAATATCTGTTCGACAAATTTGGGTAAATTCGCCGACCGCCGTTCGACGAATGTGCATGATTTTGTCGAGCGCCGTCCATATGATAACTATACTGAAAGTCTGTTCTCAGTTTTCGTCGATCTCCATTCGACAAATTGAAGTCTTTTTGTCGAGCTCCGTTCGACGAATTCTTCTGAATTCTTTTATTCTTAATATTCTTGCTTGAAATATCTTTATTGGCTTCAGTATCCTCTTTGCCTTTAGCAGAGACAAATTTTATGGGTGTAGAGAGGATTTTTTCTTAATTAGAGGCGGCTCACTTAATGAAGCACCCAAGCCCAGTTTGCTAGTGAGTCTAACATTGACAGTGCTTGTGATGTCCATCAGTTTGATACTTCTCCCATTTAGGGATTCTTCAAATCTCTTGGCCTCAGATAATTTATTCTCAATGAGAATAGTATGTTCTCTGGAGGCTGCCAACTCTTTTTTAAGAGTAGCATTTTCTTCACTTAAGTTATTCATTTCAGCTAACGTATTTCCGAGTGAGATAATTTCTTTCTCAGATTTAATTAAGTCTAGGCAAAGAACTTTGAATTCAGCTATGAATTCAACTGAAGTAAAATCAAAATGAGATAATACCTGATCTGCATCATCTTCTGCTTCAGAGACTGATTTTTCTTTATCAGAATTGTGTCCTGAGGCATTGATAGCCATCATGCAGAATGTTCTCTCTTCTTATCATCACTAGAGCTGGATGAGGAAGCATATCCTGACACACTGCCTGAGTTATATATTGCCATCAGACATTTGTCACTTTTATTTGATTTCTCTTCATCATCATCAGATGAACTGGATGATGATTCAGAATCAGTTTCACTATAGGATTCTGCAAAGAATCCTCTTCCCTTCTTTTTGTGCTTGTGTGAGGAAGATTTGTTCGAGCTTCTTTTCTCTTCTTTCTCCTTTTTCTTTTCTTTCTTTTTCTCTTCTGGACATTCTGTCAGGTAGTGTCCAGGTTTCCTGCAACCATAACAAATAACTTCTTTAGGAGTTGATTTGTCATACCTTTGCTTTTCTCTTGATCTGGACTCCTTCTTTCTGAAGTCCTTCTTAGCCATTTTGTAGAATCTCTTGGCTATGAGACTCATAAACTCCTCATCTTGTGGAGTCTTTTCTTCTTCTGCATCAGCTGCTTTGAAAGCTATGCTCTTCTCTTCTCTTTGTTGCTGGAGATATAGTGGATTATTCAACTTCCCTGGACTTGATGAGCTGCTCATAAGATTTGAGTTTGCCCAACAAAGCTTCAGTGGTAATCTCATTCAGACTTCTGGCTTCCTTGATTGGCCAGATTCTAGAATCCCATGTGCTGGGGAAGCATATTAGAATCTTATCATTTATTTCAGTGATAGATATCACTTTGTCCAGAGATTTCAGCTCATTAATATGAGACTGAGTCTGTTGTACATGTCAGCCACTGTCTTTGTGTCTCCTTTCTTGAAGTTTTCATACAGAGAGATCAAGTGTGATCTTCTGTCTTTTCTTTCATCTGCAGAACCTGCAACCATGTTATTCAGTGAAATCCAAATTTCTCTAGCTGAAGTACATTCAACCACGTTTTGAAATATGTCATCAGACATAGTTTGAGCCAATATGTTCATGGCTTTAGCATCTGCAATTCTCTGCTTTTTCTGAGCTTCAGTCCACTCAGGAGGTGGGACAGCAGTGTTGTCTCCTGTAGCTTCAGTGCTGGTTGATGCTGTAGGTGCTGGAGGCCCTGTCAGAATAACATTAAAAATTTCTTCATCAATAGAGTTCATATAAAGCCTAATCCTTGCTTTCCAAAGTGCAAACTTGCTAAGATTGCACATTGGAGGTCTTGTGCTTGAGTACTCCTTGTTCTCTGCCATGAGTTTTTAACAGAAAATAGATAAACAAAAACTCTAAATTAATTTAAGATCTAATTGATCTTTGTGATTCAGGTGTTAGCCTGTAAAGAAGATCAACCTGCCTCTGACACCAATTGAAAGTGGAGGTTAGATCTTAAGTTACTCTAGAGGGGGGGGGGGTGAATAGAGTATTAAAAACTTTTCCTTAGTTTTTATAGCGGAATTAAAATAGTATTATATATATGTGTAAGCAGAGTGAGAAATATATAAACAGACTAACTGAATAAATAAAAGCACACAACACAGCACAAAGAAATAAACACAACCAGAAGACACAAGGAATTTATAGTGGTTCCCCAATAAATTTGGGCAGTCCACTCTTCTACCACCCTTTGGTAGGAGTCCACTAGGAGGGTTGATCAGGTGCCCTAACACCAAGGTGATTTTGATCAGGTGTCCACACACCACAGAGCTTTTGATCAGGTGCTCAAAACCAACAGGATTATTTGATCAGGTGTCTTTCCACCAAGGAGGTACACTTTTGAAGGGAGTATTAACCCTGTACAAGAGAGGTGAGAAAAGGGTTATAGTGTTCTTCTCTGTCAAGATGCTGAGAGAAGACTCTAGTGGACTTGTTGTAAAGCTCCCCCTGTCTGATTGAAGTAGATGACAGATGATGGAGAAGCTTTCTCTTGAAGACTCAAATCTTCTGTAGCAGATAGATCTAGAAGAACAGGTTCTTCAGATTCCTTATTGGTCTTGTAGAAGACTTGAACTTGCAGCAGAATATCTAAGAGATGGATCTTGAAGATGATGTTCTCAGAGTAAAGATGGGTGCTGCTTGAGGAAGAAGAAGAAGACTTGAGAATAATAGACTGAATGTACTTTTTTCTTCTTTCTCTATCCTTGTTGTTATCTTTTTGTATTCTGCAAGAATGTTAATTTTAATTCTGTCGAGAGGGATAAGACAATAATGTCTGTCTTTGATATATTCTATTTTTGGAATAGAATAATCTGCCCTTAATCCTTTCTTGGAACTGTAAATCGACTTTTGTCAGGTCCTTTTATTCCTTAGCCGTGAAATACTCCTTTGCATTAAATGTCAACGACTATTCTTGTCTTGGAACAAAGGAATTAAGGAATATATTTGAATAATATAATATCCTTACTTGCCTGCCTTGAATATGTCCAAATGTATTTAATATATCCGTTGGAGTCGTCGATCTGAGTTCAGAGTATTGACAAATAACTGATATAAATAATCTGAACTTGTATTTGTCGAACTGAGCTTCAATACAGAATTTGTCGAGCTATGGCTGGAATTCGTCAAACGCTGCTCGCTATTTATCGAACGCTGCTCAGAGAATGTCAAGCGCTGGAACTGGCCAGAATACTTCAGTCTGCTGAGACAAATTCGTCGAACGATGCTAAACATTCGTCGAACGCCACTCGAAATTTGTCGAACACTGGGAACTTAAATTTTCCTTAAGTTTTAGCAACTCTAACAGTCTAAAAACTTGACCCTTAAACTATACAATGGGGTCAAGTTGATCCTTAGTTAAAACATAGTGATCCTAGCCCAAATCAGTAATAGAGTTGTTCCAACATAATGCGTTCATTGCTTTTGCATTATTTTTACATTTAAGTTTATCTTGATCATCCCACTTATCTTTGGGTTTTTCAAGAGTAGCTTCTCCTACTACAGTGGTAGGAGGAGAATATCATTGTTCTATCATTTCCCAAACTTCTATATCTAAAGTCGCATCCTAGTTCTCTAGTATTTATATTCGGACCCGGTAAATAGTGGTGGTCCACTAATTTCTTGCCCCACATAGAAAGCGAGATCATGATGCGCCATTATTCTCAGTGGTGAAACCATTTTGGAATTACCTATCTCTGATATCACCTGTTGGATCTTAAGGCGCCCATATAGGGGGGTGGGGGTGGGGGTGAATAAAGGTTTTAGAAATCATTGTATTTTAAAAGAAAATTTTGATATTTTATATGAAAGAGATTAGTTCAAAAGTAAATTGCTAGAATTGAAAACCAAATCAATTTTATTGAACAAATAGAGACATGATTATTATTGATAAAATTGATTACAAAAGAGGATTTCTTTAACGCTAGAAATCGAGTCGTGAATATGAAAATCTCTTTTTGTTTTCTATACTGACTCTTCTCTCTAGAAACTGGTTACCTTTAGCCGATCTACACCCAGATACGACCACAAGCCGCTCTAGCCTCTTTATCCCAAAAAAGGTCTTGAGCACCCCCTAGATCTAATCCCTAGACCTAGTCTCCAACACACATGGAAAATTCCCCCTAAGTCACACAAAGACCTAGTCGCCAACAACCGTGGTGAATTCTCCACTAGACGATCACAAAGATAATAAGATATTATTAAATATGAAATTAAAATCTAAAATTCGCAATAAAGAAATCTGAAGGAGAAGACAAAGAATCGCTGAAGATACTCGAAGTCGAAGCATGTGTTCTTCACGTTAAGTTTACTTTGATTCGATCCTCTTTTGATTCCTTCTCTTGAATTTGAATGAGAGAACTTTAGTGGTCTCGAAATATGACCCTCAGATATTTCAGAGAGGTGGATTAGGGCTCCTTTAGTTGTGTCAATTTTAAGAGTGAAGTCAATCTTTTATAGAAGAGGAAGCTAACACTGGCGTTAGACCTAATAGCAGACATTGATTCAGTTTATTAATGATTAATGGCGCGTATCCCCATTCCAGGAAGGATATATTGCTTGATTGGAAGGCTCTTATTTTGGCAACTCTAACGCTGACATTAAGGCTAACACCGGTGTTAGACCTAGTCATTCCAAAACTGCTCCCACAATCACGGTAGCTTCCCTCCATAGCATTTTCATATTGGCAGGATTGAGGGTCAACACCGACCTTGGCTCTAATGCTTGGCGTTAGACCACTTTCTTTTCTTTTAGCACATTGAGCTAGTCCAGACCAAAATATAGCATCCTAGTGTCATCCTTGTTTAATCCTGCATACTAAAAACACAATGTCAAATTTGATCAAATAAGTAGGATTTGTTATTCTTAAACCAAAGCGATGTGGAAAACCATGTTCCAACAGATCCTTCTTTCTCTTCTTGTCGATAAATGATTTATCTTTTGGTAAATCAGCAAGATGAGTTGAACTCTTACTTCTAGAGAACAAGAAATTTTCTTTCAGTAGATGTCTTCTCCTTTCTTGAGCTTCCTGATGAGAACGCCTCTTCTTATAGACAGCGGAGGCGACAAGCTCTTTCTTTTTTAATTGATTAAGGAAAAGATTGAATCTCCAGATTAGGGTTTGCTGAAATCATCTCAACCCCTTTTTCATGTCCCTTGATAACAATCTCTTCCTCGTATGTCCTCTATGTCAATTCTTATTTTTCATTAAAGCTCTGCATTTATTGGCTCAATCTGCGGCGACAATAAATGATGTGATGCCAAAATTACACTTTAATTTGAATTCAGCCCTTTCCGCCATTCGACTAGATGTCTAGTCGAATTTACTTCTTCTAGATGAATTTACACTGTGTATAACTTTAGTTCAATTCTTCTGCATGATTCATCTTGATGTCTTTGATAGTCTTCAAGACGATATTTCATAGTATAATATTTTGGTCGAATCATCTGCACGAATCATCTTGGTGACTGGTGGTCTACAAGAAGATATTTCATACTTCATTCTTCTAGACAAATTGTCTACACGAATCATCTTGTTGTCTTTTCCACAAGACGATATTTCATTGCATCAGTCTTCTAGTCAATTCTTCTACAAGATTCGACTTGATGTTTCTTCATAGTCTTCAAGATGACATTTGGCTTCTTGTGCCCTGTAGTCAAATCTTCTACAAGAATCGACTAGTTAACTCTTTATAATCTTTAAGGAGATATCTGAGCTCTTCTAGACGGTTTGTAACATCCCAGTGCGCGCTAGACCCCTATGATGAAAATATGTAGTCAGTGTAGTGCTGACCATTTCGGTTTATATTGATGACAATTTTTCTATTGTATTTTGGTGATGAGATTTTCTGGAGGTGTTTAAGTTGGAAAACTGGTAAATTCCTATGATGTATTAACTCGTAGCTGGTTGAGTGTTGTTGGGTTTGAGAAATTTGGAGCAGTGACATAAAATCATGCAAGAAAATGCTGGACTGGTTAAAAGCCTTGGGATGGATTTATATTTATACTGATACTAGACTGGTTGGTTTGGAGTTATATTTGTTACCTTAGAACATCAATGGCATGTTCATTTATTTATAAAGTTTATATGTGAGCTGCTACTTCAAAGGTGTGCTGATAGCAATTGCTGATAGGTGTGCTGATAGCAATTCCTAGGTTTAATTATAAATGGGTTTAGCTTTTGAGAGGCGGTGGAGGATATTGTTTTTTTTTGTTATTGTCGACTCCCTCTCTCTTTACTTCTCGGTCTCAATTATCTTCACAGCTAGGGTTCCTCCTCTTCCTTATCTCCTCCTCGTTCTGCATGATTTGGGAAGAGATCCCTTGGTTTAGGCTGAGATCTGTTGTGGGGAAGGCTCTGTTTGATCTGAGCTTCGTCGGACTCGCGAGTTACTTTTGCTACCAGTTCTCTACCCTACCTGTAAGCAATATTCTTCCTCTTCAATCTCTGAATTTTCTTTTACCTGGACTGGATTTACGGATGAGTCTCTCTCTCGAGTCCCAACTTTGAGTTCTATGACATCGTTTGGCCATATTGGCTGGTTGTATGGAGATCTGAGTTGAGAACTACTCATTGATTTTTTGGGGTTCTCTTATTGATAAGCTTGGCTTACCGTGGTGAACTCCTGCTACCCATTTCAATTTCCATGAATTGGTATTGGTTGGTTGGCCTCTTTAGAATATGTTGTATAGAGTTCTGGGAGAAATTTTTAGTTTCTGAGTTAAATAGTGGGGATTTTGGGTGGGGCTGTATTGAACCAATCAGTGCCTTATTATATGTTGTCGGTGGAGAGAAATATTGCTATTATTGTGTGGGTGTGTGTTGTGCAGCCAGCAATAAGGAGAGTGTTTCAAGTAGCAGCCGATTTTATATGTTGACTGCACTGCTAGTATTGGCGCCTTCTTCTGATTTTCCATACTGATATCGAGCTGCCACTTATTTTTCCCTATTGTTCTATGTTGTCCAGATTTGAGTTTCACTCTTTGTAGCCATATGAATTTTTTTGCACAGTATACTTTGGCCATTTAATGAATTATAATATATGCAGTTTGGGTGATGTTGACTGATCACATGTTGGATATTTCTGTGGATCAGGACCCTTTAATCAGTCTTGGCCAACTACCGCCATGCCACAGAGGAGACAACCACGAACGTCGGCCGGAAATCAGGTGACTTCCTCCCCTCTCCTTCGGTGTTAGCATCTTAGATCACAATAGGAGAGATGAAGGCTCAAAAGAGCTTCTCGTGCGAGCTTCAATGGATTTTCCTTAGGAAGACCAAGTCGGAACCTCAAATTTAGGGCACCGTTCGCCGCGAGGTTCTTGGAATCATTTCTTCTCTTCAAGAGGAAGAGATGGGATTTGGGGCAAACCCATGGTCGTTGAGGGAGAGTGAGGGGAGTGATATTTAGGGATTTTAAAGGTGAATGTTGGAGGAAGAAGACAACCAGCCGCCGTCAGATTGTATAGAAGGACTTGGATTAGAAGTCATAGTGTACGTAGATACACGGATTGTATAGAAGGACTTGGATTATAAGAATTGGTGTACGTAGATACACGGATTGTATTGAAGAACTTGGATTAGAAGTCCTGGTGTACGTAGATACACGGATTGTATAGAAGGACTTGGATTAGAAGTCCTTGTGTACGTAGATACATGGATTTTATAGAAGGACTTGGATTAGAAGTCCTGGTGTACGTAGATACACAGATTGTATAGAAGGACTTGGATTAGAAGTCCTGGTGTACGTAGATACACGGATTGTATAGAAGGATTTGGATTAGAAGTCCTGGTGTACGTAGATACTCGGATTGTATAGAACGACTTGGATTAGAAGTCCTGGTGTACGTAGATACACAGATTGTATAGGAGGACTTGGATTAGAAGTCCTGGTGTACGTAGATACACGGATTGTATAGAAGGACTTGGATTAGAAGTCCTGTTGTATGTTGATACACGGATACAAATGGACCCCGCTGGGGAGGATTAATTGTGGCGGGTCTACGTGCTTGCTAGTAGTGACACCGACATAAGCCGGCGGTTAGACTCTAGACCGGTTGGGTTGGAATCTTGGTGCTCACCTACCCATGTCCCCTTATGTGTCCTTGAAGGTTCAGCATGTTGCGAGCAGTACGCAGGTTCTCCGCTGCGTGTTCTTAGCATCGAGGCAGACAGAGGCCTAGGACTGGTAGTGTTCATACCCTCCTAGTAGAGGAGCTCGTTCCACTGTCTCCGTCTGGCCATGACGGGAGATGCCTGAGTGGTTAGCTACCACTAAAAAAGTGAGAATTGAAGGCCTATGTCGACATTTCAAATATGCATGGGTGAGTCATCATATCATAATCATTGCATTGCATTCATCCTTCATAATCATTGCATCGCACTGCATTGGATCCTCATCATATAAACTTGTATGGGCACCTTTATATGCTGAGTTACCTTCATGTTCAGATCCTTAACTTATAAGCTTGTATGGGCACCCTTATAAGTTAAGTTCAAATTTTGTTATTATATGCTCGACTGCTTATACGCTGTCGTTGATCATGCTTTCTTGTTACTAGTACTTGCTTAAATAACTACTATTATTTATGTACCTGTTAGTTAGAGTTATTGCAAGTACTTGGGTACTTATACAACCGACATATATGAACAACCATTCCTGTCACTTGCTTTGTATATTATTGATTATATTGCAACTTTTCTTCCTTTCATACCACCCGGTGCCTTGGAGTAGCCGGGGGAGCGGATGGGAAGCCACTTAGTCTTTATGAATAACGGTTGCTACGTCCCTCTTTTTAGGAGCGCACCCTGGATCAGCAGCGCACGACGCTGGAGGAGGATAGCCAGGCCAGGACGGTAGGGTCGGGCTGCGACACCTCGCTACAGTCGGTGACAGATGTGAGCACCGTTTGAGATGTAGCCCTTGGGGCATTTAGCTCGATACTCTGATACTTTTGCAGGAGCTCTCGGAGCTTCTTGTTCTTTTGTACTTATTGGACTCTTACTTATGTGAATATCTTTATATGGCTCCTTGCTTTTACATTATTGATGGGTTGGCGCTGTTCAGTTGGTTTGGCTGGCAGGATAGGCGTCTTGTGGGGGAGGCTAGCTCGTGTGCTGGCGCTTCTGCAAGGCGGCTGTCCTAGGCATAAGACTCCCTCGGCCGTGTCGTGTGTTCCGGGAGGGGAGTCTTACAAATGGTATCATCTTGCAACGATCCTGAGATAAAGAAGTCCATTAAACCACTAGGCCACCCTGTTAGCTAAATTAGTTTGAGGACAAACTGATGAAGCAGAAGCGGTGGTGTGCCCATGTGTGATTCACATTAAGTATGTCCACCTTTTCTTATAGAAAGTGCCAACCTAAGCCAAATTCGCACTCTTACATATAGATGCTGGCTCATTCCGAGACAATAATTGGTATTCCCATTCCAACAGTCAGAGTTGGTTTGGCATAGGATTGATGCCAACCTAATTAGGTTACCACCTTGGTCAACTTAGCAGGATATGTCGTGACATACCCTTACCTTATACCGATCTCAGGGATGATGTGACCAAGCGAAAAGTGACCTCAAGTGACTAAGGGAAGAGTTTAACGTGACTGTAGATGCTAGAGACTCACACCCTGAGATTTTATCTCAGATATGGAGTAATATCATCACCTTACCCAAAATACTAGGACAATCTCAATGAGATTGGTGCCTGTAGTCTATCATCAGCTTTGTAAGAGACCACCAATCATGTCTTTTATACTCTATGTGGATACCTATCACTTCTATTTATGTAGAAGGTTTCATATGGAGAAGATACGATAAGAATTCGGATCCAGAGAAGGCTTATTTTGGGACGAATGTGTTATATTGGTGGCAGAAGAAACTCGGTCGAAGAGATACGAGGGCTTATCTCTTCATTTATTGGGTTAGTTATATACCGCCTTGGGTTCCTTGAGGATTTAAAATCGTTGTAATTTTGACATTTGAAGTGGAGACCCTTGAAGAGTTAATTCACCTTAAGCAAGGCAAACTGCTAAGGCCATGTTTGGGTGATAGGAGCTTTATCAGCGGAATAAGAGAGGAAAGCATTTTGAAGATGATAATTTTCTCTATATTGTTCTAAGATTATGTGGATAAGTAACGAGGAGAGTAGTAAATTTACACTTTGGGATACGCAGCGATGTTGTGATAACATTATAACTGGGGAGTTAATGAAATTTTGTGCATGCATTGCTGGTATGATGATAAACTATCCCTGAGTTTGGAAAATTCTTGGTGAACGTTCCCTTAGTGTTGTAATTACTTGACATTGGGAAATTAATAAGTGTTAGGCGGTGTAGTCAACAAGATTAATATGACTTGATTGATGATCTAAAATCCTAAAAGTTTTTATAAAATAATCATGCCGTGGATGATCGGTGGCAGGGATGGTAGGGCGCTTGGAATGGATCTGATTTAGTTTATCATATTGTGAAGTATGCCCTTCTTTTGGTAGTCTGCATAACCCGTGTCGAAGGGAAATCATCCCTAGCCTTTCACCTTGGCTCATGTTAAGTTCAAACATATATAAATGTACCAGGTGATTGGATGTTATTTGCACATGCTCTCATTACAATGATATGCAACTTGGTCGTCGCCGTAAAAATTTGAATTTCTACATCACGGCTGATATTTAAGTGCGTCGATACGGGGATCTATAGGGTAAGAACTCTAAGTCGAGGAGGGTATGCCCCTAAGGTTTATGCTCATACGTGAGATGAATGTACCATATGGGCGGTGGAAGAAATTTAGTCCAAAAACGTATGGAGGCTTGTCCCTTCGTTTATTGGTCTATTTACGTACCGACTTCATTTTCCCTTAGATCCTGTTTATTCAAATAGTACGTGAACGATGATGATTGGATTCGTGATAACCTCTAAATACGGGTGAGAGCGTCAAGGGTGTTGAGACACGCCGTGAATTGAACACGTGAATTGAATATTGAGGATACGTTGCATTTACTTATTTAAGAAGATATGAATATGTCTTTATACGTGCAGGTAAGTGTACGTGTAATTTTATTGACCCGACAAGGCAGTCCTCTAAAGACTCTGTACCGAAACCCAACCATTGGATAAGGTTTATGTTCACGGTGTAGGAGCCCATAAATGAAATGATTTAAATCTCGAGATAAAAGTAGCACCAATTTTTGAATCCGGAGCAAATCTAAGTAGAACCGGGAGTAGAAAAAAGTAACACTTGACTCGAGGTCATGTGTTATTAGAAGGGAATGATGTGATTATAACCCATGCGAGGTATAGAGTCATGGATTCACCTTACTTTGAGCCTCGATAATGATTCATAATATCACCATAACCAATTGATAAGCATTATCGGATGATCACGTGCGGAATTTGGAAACTATTTGGAAACATAAAAGCTTCCTGAGCTTAAACCCTTGAGCTAGTAACATCATTTATGGTTGTTGATGGACTGAAAGGGCATAATGTCATGGCGTGTATGGTGGGGTGATTGTAGGACTTGACTATTATATGGATTTCAAGTCAAGCGGTAAACATCCATGATGTTTAACCATTGTAATTATCTTGCCATAACTAGATACTGGACTTGGTTGGTGGCTTTTGAATGAATTATTATAAGGTGATCATAACGATTGTTGAAACTTAATATCAAGTGGATGTCGTGCTAAGTGTAAAAGATGCGTGTTGTATGAATAATTGCCTCAGACGAGATGACATTGATGGAAGCGATTGATAATGCTATAGATAAGGATGGTTATACTAGAAGATGAGATTAAGGCTTGCTTCTACATTTTTTTAATACATAAGAGAGACGATCTTGCGGGTACAATCGCTGTTTGGGTATTTGAGGTTTGACCCAAGGATATGACATCGTGAATTTTATGGTTGATCTCCCGTTTGACTTTGAGGCGATCCTCATTTAATGCAAAAATTTTGGATGCACAGAAGTGATGATGTTGAAAGTGCTACGCGTTATTTGGATAACGATGCTTGGGATTGGAAGAATCAATTTATTTTTGCAAATCTAAAGCACACGACTCCTTTGGTGGAGGATTCTAAATTTTATCCGGAGGCACGAGTAGTAACCTCATGTGTATCGGGGTCACCGATCTTAAAGGGGTTTAGATCAAAGGTGCAATGAAAGTTGGTTTATTAAGGTGAGGGAACAAGGGAGTATGGGTTTCGGTTGTTTCCAACCTGCCCGTAGAGTGGGCGTGGCTACAAACCCAACTATGTCTTATCACCACAATATTTGTGTTTGCATCAGGATGAGAGACACTTAAGATTTCTCTGTGCATAATTTGGATTATAAGTGTCCTGAAGTATAACAGAAGTACACTTGGGAGAAATTGGAAGTGAGGTGATGTGAATGAGTTGTGACCCTCACTAGCGGTGAGTGGGATTTAAAGTGTACTCCAGATGACTTTTATGGTCTGAACTTAAACCCCCCTAACCTCAACTTAAATTTTGGGGACGAAATTGTTTCTTCGTTTATTGGATTTGTAACATCCCAGTGCGCGCTAGATCCCTATGATGAAAATATGTAGTAAGTGTAGACCGTTTCGGTTTATATTGATGATGGTTTTTCTTTTGTATTTTGGTGACGAGATTTTCCGGAGGTGTTTAAGTTGGAAAACTAGTAAATTCCTATGATGTATTAACTCGTAGCTGGTTGAGTCTTGTTGGGTTTGAGAAATTAGGAGCAGTGACATAAAATCATGCAAGAAAATGCTGGACTGGTTAAAAGCCTTGGGCTGGATTTATATTTATACTGATACAAGACTGGTTGGTTTGGAGTTATATTTGTTACCTTAGAACATCAATGACATGTTCATTTATTTATAAAGTTTATATGTGAGATGCTACTTCAAAGGTGTGATGATAGCAATTGCTGATAGGTGTGCTGATAGCAATTCCTAGGTTTAATTATAAATGGGGTTAGCTTTTGAGAGGCGGTGGAGGATATTGTTTTTTTTGTTATTGCAGACTCCCTCTCTCTTTATTTCTCGGTCTCGATTATCTTCACAGCTAGGGTTCCTCCTCTTCCTTATCTCCTCCTCGTTCTGCATGATTTGGGAAGAGATCCCTTGGTTTAGGCTGAGATCTGTTGTGGGGAAGGCTCTGTTTGATCTGAGCTTCGTCGGACTCGCGAGTTACTTCTGCTACCAGTTCTCTACCCTACATGTAAGCAATATTCTTCCTCTTCAATCTCTGAATTTTCTTTTACTTGGACTGGATTTACGGATGAGTCTCTCCCGAGTCCCAACTTTGAGTTCTATGACATCGTTTGGCCATATTGGACGGTTGTATGGAGATCTGAGTTGAGAACTACTCATTGATTTTTGGGGGTTCTCTTATTGATAAGCTTGGCTTACCGTGGTGAACTCCTGCGACCCATTTCAATTTCCATGAATTGGTGTTGGTTGGTTGGCCTCTTTAGAATATGTTGTATAGAGTTATGGGAGAAATTTTTAGTTTCTGAGTTAAATAGTGGGGATTTTGGGTGGGGCTGTATTGAACCTATCAGTGCCTTATTATATGTTGCCGGTGGAGAGAAATATAGCTATTATTGTGTGGGTGTGTGTTGTGCAACCAGCAATAAGGAGAGTGTTCCAAGTAGCAGCCGGTTTTATATGTGGGATGCACTGCTAGTATTGGCGCCTTCTTCTGATTTTCCACACTGATATCGAGCTGCCACTTATTTTTCCCTATTGTTCTATGTTGTCATATTTGAGTTCACTCTTTGTAGCCATATGAATTTTTTTGCACAGTATACTTTGGCCATTTAATGAATTATAATATATGTAGTTTGGGTGATGTTGACTGATCACATGTTGGATATTTCTGTGGATCAGGACCCTTTAATCATTCATGGCCAATTACCGCCATGCGGCGGAGGAGACAACCGCGAATGTCAGTCGTAAATCAGGTGACTTCCTCCCCTCTCTTTCGGTGCCAGCGTCTTAGATCACAATAGGAGAGATGAAGGCTCAAGAGAGCTTCTCGTGTGAGCTTTAATAGAGTTTCCTTAGGAAGACCAAGTCGGAACCTCAAATTTAGGGCACCGTTCGCCGCGAGGTTCTTGGAATCATTTCTTCTCTTCAAGAGGAAGAGATGGGATTTGATTTTGCGCAAACCTACGGTCGTTGAGGGAGAGTGAGGGGAGTGATATTTAGGGATTTTAAAGGTGAATGCTGGAGGAAGAAGACAACCAGCCACTGTCGGATTGTATAGAAGGACTTGGATTAGAAGTCCTGGTATACGTAGATACACGGATTGTATAAAAGGACTTGGATTAGAAGTCCTGGTGTACATAGATACACGGATTGTATTGAAGGACTTGGATTAGAAGTCCTGGTGTACGTAGATACACGGATTGTATAGAAGGACTTGAATTAGAAGTCCTGGTGTATGTAGATACACGGATTGTATAGAAGGACTTGGATTAGAAGTCCTGGTGTACGTTGATACACGAATTGTATAGAAGGACTTGGATTAGAAGTCCTGGTGTACGTAGATACACGAATTGTATAGAAGGACTTGGATTAGAAGTCCTGGTGTACGTAGATACATGGATTGTATAGAAGAACTTGGATTAGAAGTCTTGGTGTACGTAGATACACGGATTGTATATGAGGACTTGGATTAGAAGTCCTGGTGTATGTAGATACACAGATTGTATAGAAGGACTTGGATTAGAAGTCCTGGTGTATGTTGATACACGGATACAAATGGACCCCGCTGGGGAGGATTACTTGTGGAGGGTCTACGGGCTTGCTAGTCGTGACACCGATAGAAGCCGGCGGTTAGACTTTATACCGGTTGGGTTGGACTCTTGGTGCTCACCTAGCTAAGTCCCCTTCTGTGTCCTTGAAGGCTCAGCATGTTGCGAACAGTACGCAGGGTCTCCGTTGTATGTTCTTAGCGTCGAGGTGTACAGAGGCCTAGGACTGGTAGTGTTCATACCCTCCTAGTAGTGGAGGAGCTCGTTCCACTGTCTCCGTCTGGCCACGATGGGAGATGCCTGAGTGGTTAGCTACCACTCAAAAAGCGAGAACTGAAGGCCTATGTCGACATAGCAAATATGAATGGGTGAGTCATCATATCATAATCATTGCATTGCATTCATCCTTCATAATCATTGGATTGCACCACATTGGATCCTCATCATATAAACTTGTATGGGCACCTTTATATGCTGAGTTACCTTCATGTTCAGATCCTTAACTTATAAGCTTGTATGGGCACCCTTATAAGTTAAGTTCAAATTTTGTTATTATATGCTCGACTGCTTATACACTGTCATTGATCATGTTTTCTTGTTACTAGTACTTGCTTAAATAACCATTGTTATTTATGTACCTGTTAGTTAGAGTTATTGCAAGTACTTGGGTACTTATATAACCGACATATATGAACAACCATTCCTGTCACCAGCTTTGTATATTATTGCTTATATTGCAGCTTTTCTTCCTTTCATACCACCCGGTGCCTTGGAGTCGCTGGGGGAGCGGATGGGAAGCCACTTAGTCTTTATGACTAACGATTGCTACGTACCTCTTTTTAGGAGCGCACCCTGGATTCGCAGCGCACGGCGCTGGAGGAGGATAGCCAGGTCAGGACGGCAGGGTCGGGGTGCGACACCTCACTACAGTCGGTGACAGATGTGAGCACAGTTTGAGATGTAGCCCTTGGGGCATTTAGCTTGATACTCTGATACTTTTGCAGGAGCTCTCAGAGCCTCTTGTTCTTTTGTACTTATTTGGAATCTTACTTATGTGAATATCTTTATATGGCTTCTTGCTTTTACATTATTGATGGGTTGGCGCTGTTCAGTTGGTTTGGCCGGCAGGATAGGTGTCTTGTGGGGGAGGCTAGCTCGTGTGCTGGCGCAAGGCGGCTGTCCTGGGCATAAGACTCCCCTCGGCCGTGTCGTGTGTTCCGGGAGGGGGGTCTTACACGAATTATCTTATTATTCATGAAATTTCATCTTGGTTCCTCAATGACCTTTAACCTTACTAAGACGATATTTTCCCAAGGCAAATTCTGATCTTCTCAACTCACATCTTTTGCTTCAGCTCACTTGATAGACCTTTATACTTAGACCTTTCTCAGTCTTCTTCCGTGCAATTCTTCTTGAAACTCATGCACATTTTTTTAGTCAAATCATAGCCTAAAGTGAATCCTAATTTTTTATTGAGGTCTACCTGCTTCAGCACAATCAGCTTGACTATCTAGGCGGTCGACTATACATTCAGTCGAATTTCAACTTAGTGTATTTCTGTTGATGTCAATTAGCCTTCTTTTCATTTGATTGGCATACGGACATTGCTTGCATATCTTGTAGAGGGTAAGTACAAGCCCAATATAGTCTAGTTCTTAGCTCGACATGGTCTCTTGCACAATGAGGGACTACGGTGGCATGCCTATGTTTGATGACACTAAATCTAGTCATATTTGTAGCTTGTACTTTCATATACTAAAATCATCTTAACAAGAAAGCATATGCATCAAATACAGATGTGTTTATCTATATTATGAGGGCTTCTCCAAATCATGAATATTATGGGCACTTTTCCTAAAAAATTCACACAATGCTATTTTTATTGCTGCTACACTTACACGTGTTATTGTTTCATCTAACACTTCCATGCATAAGAATTGGACTAAAACTACATTACATTTCTATTGCATGTATGCTCTAGTACACGATTGCTATTCATGACACATACAATTTTATATGTATTAACTATATAAATCTAATAACATTGTATGAAAAATCATGTATTTAGATTCATGTGTATTGCCCAAAACTTATGATTTTGTTTTTATATAAAGCCAGTGGTATAACAAGTTTTTTATATAACTGGTATTTTGATTCCTCAGCGCTTTACACCATGTTTTCAATTCTTTGATTTTATTTTTGTGTGCCCCTATCTTTACCATGATTATATTTATGTGCACATTTTGTTTTACATGCCTAATATGCTGCATCTATCCTACATTTTTGCGAAATAGATCATACCCATCCCTATTGCAAATATCAAAGGGGAGAACTAGTTTATGAGAACTAGTCACGTACTAGTCAATCCAGGGGAGATCACTTATAAGAGGGATATAATGCACATCGATATGGGAAGCACATATATAGGGGGAGTCATATAATTAATGGCACGAACACGATTTACACTTACACGTCTAATTCTGTTATCTTAACCCATGCATGCTACATGTTTATCTTATTACATTATACCATGCTCTATCTTGATTTATATCTCATGAACGGGATTTATTATTATCAAAAAGGAGAGTTTGTTGGAACATGCATTCTGCATCTCTCGGGTTTGATAAATAATAAATCCCAAGTTGTTTTAGATCATACATGTGTTGAGTATAATGTGTATGTTTACAGGTGTGAAGTCGGACAAGAACTCCAATCTTTGTGATCTACCGCTAGTGCTAGTGACACCGCCAGGTGCTAGCTCATGCTACACATCTACTTGACGTGCTCTGGTTCAAGGAAATATCGATGAGACAAATTATATCGACTAGATGTTACCACTTGACCTTAGCGTTAACGTCGTATCTTGCATATCAGATAGATAACCAACAATATCGTGACAGAAGATATTGTCAAGACACCTAAAGTATCGATTGGGAAGAACATATCGTTGGGGTAACCTACTGCTGGTCCTAGCCTTAACGCGGTGCGCTAACAAAATCATCTAGACAGGTTGTTTTCTAGATGATTAGCGTATCAGCTAGAAGAGGAGCGGATTGTCAAGACAATCTATCGCTGACACTAGCCCTACTATCGCGCACTAGCAATATCATTTAGATAGTCCATGTCATCTAGACAACTGCAGTATCAGCTAGAAGATCAGCATATTGGCTAGATGACTACCGCTGCGCGCTACCACTAACGCGTCGCACTATCCTGAATTCTATGTCAGTAATCAATGTGCTCAATGAGAGGAAGTGGTGGGAAGCAGAAGAGGAAATGTTACTAAATGTTACTGTCGCTCCGCAGTAGCTATTACCGCCCCGTGGTAACTCTGGTGTACAAGGAATGATCTGTCACCTTCCTTATCTATAGACGGGCAGCTATTCAAGGTTCTAAATCAAGCGCAACTACCGCTCCGCACTAGCGCTAACACTCTGCGCTAACTGATGAACATTAGGAAAGATCTACCGCCTTTCTCACATGGAGCAAGACAGCTAGGAGGAAAGCTTGTAAATGACCCTACCGCCGGGCACTAATGATACCATCGGCGGTAGCTTATTTAAACTTGTATAAAAGAGATTTTTATTCTCCTATTTTAGGAGACTCTTGATACATAACCCTAGAACGAATGGAGCAGGCTTCCAGCTGTCTATACCATAAGGAGTTTCCAACCAAGGAGAAGAAGTATTTCCCTCATTCAAGCACAAAGAAGATCTTCGTAGAGCATGGAAAACAAATGTGAATCAGAGGATAATCGTGTGCACAAAGAACGTGAATCAAAAGCACCAATCACTCACCATTTCCATAGACAACCTTTGAGGGAGCCAACTTTAATCTTTTGTCTTTTCTTTTTCTTCTTTATTATATCGTGGAGAAATTGGTCGGGGAGGTCGTCAAATTTTAGGGAGGAGTCCGTGAGAAATCGATCGGGGAGGTCGTCGGATTCCGGGGAGTATTCTGTAGAAAATTGTCCGTGAAGGGCGTTTAGATTTGGGAGATCTAGCGGGATTGAAGACCTAAAGGTAGAAGGGAGAGAGCCAGCTCGAAGACCTTTTTGGGAAGAAGGAAGAGAGCCAACCGGTCCTCTGGGAGAGGGTTGGTATAGAAAACCCAAGAGTTTTTCACTTAGTCTCTTCCGATCTATGACGTCATGGAGATCTAGTTTTATAATTGTAAACTCTAATTTAAGATTATAATATATACAACTTCCCCTGTTTTACTTTGCAATTACATATGACTTTTCTTGTGCCTTGAAATAGTTTTTGTGTGTGTGCCCTGAATCGATCCTCTGTAGGATGAGAATGTGGTTTCTGTTGGAACATGGTCTTCTGGCTCACCTAGGTTTGAGAATAACAAATCCTATGTGTATTTGATCTTGTGTGTTTAAGTGTGCAGGAAACAAGTCCATATGACTCAATGATAACATAAGAAGGTTGCCCCCAAGTTTGAAGCCAGAATTCCAACATGCCCACTAGCGCCGGCGGTAGAACCTAGCGCAGGCGCTAGCTCTGATTAGAGCAATTTTGGGAGCTATTTTAGAAGGCACTAGCGCCAAGCAGTAGCGGATAACGCAGGTGCTATCTCGGAGAACTTGAGGAATGTCGGGAGGCTTTCCTTGGATTGAAGATACGCAATCGGAGAATGTTTCCTAATCCAAGATAGTGCTGACGGTAGCGCTAGCACAGACGCTGTCTGCAAGGCTATAAAAGGACCCCTCTTCTCTCATTTTTGGCATACATCCTAGAGGGAGGTTGAGTGCCAATATTTTTGAGCCTTATTCTGTCGAAAAGTGATCTCTCACCAAAGTTCCATGAACTTATGAAGGAGGATTTCTTCACGCTAGATCTGAACGACGATCGCTTCAACAATGCTTATTCTACAATGGTCTTTCATCTCCAACTTCAGAAGTTCTTCAAGAGGGAGTTTTAATATTATTGTTACTTATTTGAGATCTTTATTCTTGTAATTGTTTAGTGAATTCGCCTCGTGTTGGCGACTAGGTCTGGGTAATACTTAGGGCAGAAATTTGCCACGTGTCGGCGACTAGGTCTAGGGTGTAGATCTAGGGGGTGCTCGAGGCCGTATCCAGGGGAGGATTGGCTAGAGCAGCTTGAGACCGTATCCGGGGGAGGATAGGATAAAGCCACTGGTTCATGGGGATACGAGTCGGGATAGAAAATGAAAAAGACTTTTTTACTTCTTCGCCTTCGATTTCTAGCGTCATAGAAATCTAGTTTTGTAATCAACTTTATCAATATTAATCATGTCTATTTTTTGTGTAATGAAATTGGGTTGCTCTTCATTTCTCTAAATTGTTTATTATACTCTCTTTTCATTATAAAACAATTTAGATCTTTATTCAGAATCACTATTTTGATCTCTTATTATTTTAAGTATATAAAATATAGTAAAAGTTTTACAACCCTTATTCACCCCTTCCCCTCTCTAAGGGCGCCTATGGATCCAACAAGTGATATCAGAGCGGTTTTATTCCAAAACGGTCTAACAACCAGGAATAATGATGTCTCATGATCTCGCTTTTCCTAAGGGTCAGGGTGTTAGTAGACCACCTCTTTTTACTGAGTCAGATTTCCACTACTAGAATACTAGGATGATGTGTTTTCTTATGACCATGGATATAGAAGTATGGAACATGGTAGAAGTTTGGTATTCTCCTCCTACAATTATAGTAGGAGAGGCTACCTTATAAAAACCAAAGGATAAATGGGATAATAACAATAAACTTAAATGCAAAAATAATGCAAAGGCAATGAACGCTTTATATTGTGCTTTAAATCGAACTGAATTTAATCAAATTTCTACATGTGTAACTGCTTATGATATTTGGAACCAATTAGAAGTTATTCATGAAGGTACATCGCAGGTTAAAGATGCAAAGCTATTCCAACTAGAATCGAACATGAAAAATTCAAGATGGATGCTGAAAAAGACATCAACTCGATGTACACACGCTTCACCAAGATCGTCAACGCCTCAAAAGCTCTTGGAAAGATCTACTCCGACGGCGACTTTGTCAGAAAAATTCTTCTCTCTCAACCTCCGAGGTTCAATCCAAAGGTGACGGCCATCTCAGAGTCACACAACCTGAGAACGTTCTAGATTGAGAACCTCATTGGGAATCATAAAACCCATGAGGTAGAATTCCAGATTCAAGATGAAGAGTACAATATGGAGTTGAAAATGAAAGAATTGGTGCTAATTGAGGCCAACGACGAAGAAGACGATAATGAAGAAGGTCTCTTGGTGAAGAGCTTCAAAAGATTCATGCGGGATGCCGAAAGAAGAAAACTTTTCGCAAATACCTCACCAAAGGGTCCAACAGGCAAGGGTCATGGAAGAACAAAGCATGCCATGATGATGTGGAGAAATCTCTTCCAAAGTGCTTCAACTGCAAGAAGATCGAACACGTCCGAAGTGAGTGTCCAAAAATTCTAAAGAAGGAGAAGGAGAAGAGGCACAAAAAGGACAAGAAGAAAAAGTATACATCTTCCGAGGAGTCAAGCACAACAACTTCAAGTGACGATGAGGAAGCAAACATATGCTTCATAATAAAAGGCAATGATGACGACACCAGTGTTCTTAGTGACATTGAGGTAACTCCTCCCACCTTTGAAGAACTTTTTGATGAATTTGTTCAAACTTGCAAAGCCTACGATAAAAGTATAGAAGATAATAATATTTTAAATCGTAAAAAAGAATCTCTCATCAAAGAAAATCATAAGATTGCCAAAAAATTAATTTCTTTAGAAAAGAGAAGGGTTTCATGCCAAGAGTATGATCACTCCTTATGTAAGGAAAAAGATCTTAAATTTTCTCTTTCTAAGGCCCTCCCACAAATCAAAACTCTTACAAGAGAAAAGGGGGACTTTGAGAGAAAACTAAAAACCTCTCTCTTACAAATTGAAAATAACAAAATGGGATTTGAAAATAAATGTGCCATGCTTGTAAAAGAAAATTCATCTCTTAAGAAACAAACTCATGACCTCAATATGGTCATTAAATAATTTGGCATTGGTCAAAAATCTATGGAAATGATTCAAGGGAACCAATGTTATGGTTCCGGAAAATATGGACTCGTATATCAAAGTGACAGCTACCGCCCAACGCTAGCCACTAACGCCGGTGGTAGCCCATCGTATAAAAAATGTTCTGTTTCTTCCAAAAATCAAACCTCATCCAGTAAGAGCAATGTAGGATTTCATAAAAGGGTCTCAACCCCCTTTATTTCGTGTGCAAACTGTCATAGGTTTGGACACATGTCTAGCTCTTGCAGGAAAATAAAATAGGGATCTCCAAAGCAAATATAGGTAACTAAGGCATCCACTTATTCTATGGGTGATACCATTTGGGTATCCGAATCATTACCCTCATCCTCTTTCTAGATTTGCAGGAAGGCTAAGGACAAGGAGGATGTATGGTACTTGGACTCGGGCTGCTCCAAGTACTTGACAGGAAATAATGCAAAGCTCCTTAGCCTAGAAAAGAAGAATGGATAAAAGATTAGATGTTTTATTTAAGTCACATTCATAAACACAATCATTTTATGCATTTTTTTCTATCTAAACATCTCCAAATTTTCTAAAAATTCTGCATGAAACTAATCTTTGGACACTTCATCAAGATCAAAAAGCAAAATTTTAAAAATCTCAATATTCTACTCACTGTTGCCCGCACTAGTGCTAGCGCCGGCGCTAGCCCCACTTTCCAAATTTTCGAGCATTTAAAATTTTGAAAAATGAATAAAAATATTTTCTTTTATATATACTACTTATTTTTGCACTTCTGTGATTGGTTGATTTTTGAAAAATTAAAATAATCAAAAATTACAAATGCAAAATTGAAAAAATTATTTTATTCTTCCTTTCTTTGTTTATTTGTCTATTTCAATATGCAAAAATCAAATAAAAAATAAAAATCAAATAATTATCAAAAAAAATTTTTAAACTTAACTTTTCTATTTACATGTATCTTGAGAAAGGGAGATTTGGGATGTCACCCCTTCACATCTCCTTGTACCAGTGCGAACCCCTAATAGGGTAGTCCTCGGGAAGTCCAAAATCAATTTTAAGAGTTCAAACTTTAAATCAAAATTATTTTTCAAAATACAGAAAAAAACTATATGGCCTTTATTGTTAATATCAAGCATGATTTAATCTATCATTTAGACCTTCTACAATGTTGAAATTCATCTTTTCAAAACTACTTTGAACATTGTCTTTATCATGCTTTGATATATCTACTCACATGTGCATCAATTGTAATGAAAAGGTTGTGTAGAGCCAAGCTTAGCATGTCTCTAAGTATGAGTAAATGTTTTATGGTTGATAATGATATTTATTCACTCACTTATTTTGGCAAAGTCTACATGTGCTTTTAATCTAAGAATGCTTGCATGTGTATTGTAATTGTACAATAAATTAAAATTGCATAAGTACCTTACCTACACCACTTTTATTTGCACTCTTGATATTTAAGAAAAGTGGTTGTGCTTTCAAAATTAAATTGGTTTGCAAATCAAGTGTATTCAGAGAACTTTGTACAAAATAAAAATCATGAAATAAATTGTCTTTATTTGCACTACTTGAACCTCCTGATAAGCCCTAATGAGCATTGTGAGGTTGAGCACCTTGGAAAGAATAGTAAAGTATCTTGTGCAAACCTTTAGTTCTTTTTACACCACTTATTCTTAAGTACACCAGATCACAAACAAAATCAATATTGAAAAATAAAGAATGTGATCCACATGCACTACTTTGCACCCTGATAAGACTTAATGAGCATTGTGTGTGTAGAGCACCTTGGTAGTTGTACATTTATTTTGTGCATTGAAGTGTGTGGAAGTAAAATTTTGTGTTTTATTGTGCACTTTACTCAACATTTGTCTTTTATTTTTGATTAAATCATTTGTTTACTCTCTTCAAAATACACTTATGAGCACATCATTATCTTATATAACACTTCTTATCATGAGTATTAGATCCTAATGCTAATTCTATACTCCCTTTATATATAAAATTCACTAGATAACCTAACATGCTCTCTACAATGTTTGGTATACTTTGAAATTTGTGAATTATAATAACATTGTAGTAGATATCCTTCTCTAATGCTTGGTTACATTATTGTCAAACTAATAAATTTTTAAATGAATATTGATTTACAAAAACATCTTGATTTTTGGAACTTAAACTCACATTTTCTTCTTATGATTCATCATGATTACAAAAAGATGTTTCTTGTATTTCTATAAGTCTTCCACATCATTACAATATATTTTTACCTTGCGCTTTCATGCTTATTCAAAGACTTCTTTTTTGGGTGCATCCTCACTTGAATCTTAAAATTCCTTTCCTTCAACAAGTGATAGACTTGCTTGGTAAAACTTATATTGGTTGCTCTAAACATAAATATTATTTTTATGCTAAAAACTCTGATTTATTTCTATGAAAATTCTTATGCTAAAAACTCCTTATCATTTTATTTCCTCTAAAAACCTCGATCATGCCTTATCTTTTTTTATCAAAAAACCTCTTTCTATGTCTCTTGCTACCTTGCCCACTTTTGCTAATAACAAAAGGGGGAGAACTAACATGATAAAACTATAATCGCTATCAAAAGGGAAAACTAACATGATTAAAGATTAAGAAGATAGCTTACATATAAAGGGAGCATTTACATAAGGGGGAGCATGTATTTAGGGGGAGCAATTCTAAATACTAAAAATGACAATTATCCTAAGTCATCACTCTCACACACACATAAGTAGGTTTCATCATGCTCAAAAAGGGGAGTTTGTTGGAACATGGTCTTCTGCATCTCCTAGGTTTGAGAATAACAAATCCTATGTGTATTTGATCTTGTGTGTTTTAGTGTGCAGGAAACAAGTCCATATGTCTCAAGGATAAAATAAGAATGTTGCCCCCAAGTTTGAAGCCAAAATTCCAACATGACCACTAGCGTCGGCGGTAGCACCTAGCGCAGGCGCTAGCTCTGATTAGAGCAATTTTGGGAGGTGTTTTAGAAGGCGCTAGTGCCAGGCAGTAGCGGATAGCGCATGCGCTATCTCGGAGCACTTGAGGAATGTTGGGAGGCTTTCCTTGGATTGAAGATACACACGCGGAGAATGTTTCCTAATCCAGGATAGCGTCGGCGGTAGCACTAGCTCCAAGGATATAAAAAGTACCCCTCTTCTCTCGTTTTCAACACACATCCTAGAGAGAGGTTGAGTGCCAATATTTCAGAACCTTATTCTGCCGAAAAGTGATCTCCCACCAAAGTTCCATGAATTTCTGAAGGAGGATTTCTTCATATCGGATCTGAACGCGATCGCTTCAACAACGCTTATTCTACAGCGGTGTTTCATCTTCAACTTCTGAAGTTCTTCAAGAGGGAGTTTTAATATTATTGTTGCTTATTTCACATCTTTATCTTTGTAATCATGTAGTGAATTCGCCTTGGGTTGGCAAGTAGGTCTGGGTAGGACTTAGGGCAGAAATTCGCTTTGTGTTGGTGGCTAGGTCTAGGGTATAGATCTAGGGGGTGCTCGAGGCCGTATCAGGGGGAGGATTGGCTAGAGCGGCTTGAGGACGTATCTGGGAGAGGATAGGCTAAAGCCATCGGTTCGTGGGGATATGAGTCGAGATAGAAAATGAAAAAGACTCTGTACTTCTTCGCCTTCGATTTCTAGCGTCATAGAAATCTAGTTGTGTAATCAACTTTATCAATAATAATCATGTCTATTTTTGTGTAATGGAATTGGTTTTCTCTTCATTTCTCTAAATTGTTTATTATACTCTCTTTTAATTATAAAACAATTTAGATCTTTACTCAAAATCACTATTTTGATCTCTTATTATTTCAAGTATATAAAAAGATATTAAAAGTTTTAAGACCCTTTTTCACCCCCCTCCACCTACAGATCCAACAGTTTCTGTGAGATACCGCTGACAGTAACCCTATAGCCCATTGCTAGCATACAGAAAGCATATTCATGCTGCGGAATATTTTAAAATTCACATTAATAACTGAAAAACTTATTCACCCTCTAAGGTTGGCCACTAGATTGAACAAGTACTTTTTCGACAGTCTGCGAATACCTGTGACCATATTGACTGGTTGGCGAGGGAATCAACATTGTTTGGAAAGTAAGCCATATCATCCTTGGTTATCGACAACAAGTATGTCCAAATTAGGTTGACATGATGTCCATTGTACAACCCCGACTGTCGCCGCATCTTCCTGGCGCGCGCTCGCCTGCGCCGCGCTTGCTGGGGCAGAGCTTGTCGGCACCGAACTCACCAGCGCGGAGCTCGCTAACACTGGGCTCGCCGGACTGGCGAACAACACTCGCCCTTCCCTGTCATGTCCTGGTTCAACGGCAACTTCTTTTCCAGCCCTTCCTCCTGGTGCCCTCTCGCCGACTGCTGTTGGGGGAGTGGTCGCCTGAGGTGCCGGGGTCGCGAACTCACTTCGCAGAGCCGTGACCGTGAACCCCAAGGTGTCGAGCACCTCCTTTCTGAAATCCGCGAACATCCTAGCCATTGCTTCCTTAGGGGTCTCGCCGAACTCCTCGCCCTGCTCTTCATCCCCAGCCATAACTCTTCTCTGGGACTTTCTTGAACTAGCCGCTCTCCACGCTCACCGCACCAAAATGTTGAAACCGATTTCTCGATCTCTTGTGGAGCTCGGGGCCCTCACCGAAATGAGAGGCAGCTAGCCCTTACCGGTCCCTCGGGAGAGGTAAGGCCGACGATTCGAGCAAAGAACAAAGCCCTAGTCTCAGCGAGGAGGTCCCTCCACTAACCCGGAAGATCGTTGAGCGCTTCCCCTCCCAAGCCAAAGCTAAGACTCGGGCACCTTGGAGAGCTAGAGAGCCCAAACCAAAGTGACCTAGGGAGAGAAGAGCTCAAAGATAATGAACCGGTCTTCTTCCAAGGTGCCCTTTGAGGTCTATTTATAGATTTTAGTTTTGTGGTCTGTCAATAACCAAATCCCGCTGTCCATTCTTACTATCCGCACACCGGATTGGCCTGCTAACAGCCAAACTCCGCTGTTCGGAGAGGCTAAATGCAAACCATCGGGGGCCTCTTGGTAAAAATCCCTTCCTAGACTTTTACTGGGCGAGTCAGCCCGCTTCGCGGCCTCCCTCGCGAGTGAAGCTCGCGAGCCTCTGGATCGGCGAGCCCCAGAGTTATTACTGGTACATTGCGTGGCTCGCTCGCCTGTACTACCTTGGCGAGCCCTAGGATGACTATCCGCTCTCCCTCTAGGCGGGCTCGCCTAGCGAACTCTTTCCTCAACTGGTTGGGCTCGCCAATTGCAACCCGGCCAAGCCCCAAAATGGCTATCCGCACCCCAAAATGGCTAACTGTACCCCAGGTGGGTCTGCTAACAACCAAGCTCCGCTGTTTGAGGAGGCTAAGGGCAGACCACCGAGGGTAAAATGATAAATTGACCCTACTGATTTATGGATAAGGGATTGTGAGAACATTACGATCGGAGCTCTCGCCTGCCTTCTCGCGGATCCTGTCCGCGACCCCTCCTCTAGGGGGTAGCGTTGCGAGAACCCCGCTGAAGGAGCTCTCGCGAGCCCTCTCGCGAATACCGCCAGCGGCATCCCCTTTGGAGGGTTGCCTTGCGAGGACCGCGCTAGCCCATTTTGGTGGTCTGCTGAGGTCTCGTCGGCTGGGGGTTAATCTCAGCGAGGTCTGGATCTCGCCACTCCCGTCTCGCTTGATTTCTTTATCCGGCGAATATCGGGGTTGTACATCCATATTTTTTT
Source organism: Dactylorhiza incarnata (assembly GCA_033032865.1). Classification (NCBI taxonomy): domain Eukaryota; kingdom Viridiplantae; phylum Streptophyta; class Magnoliopsida; order Asparagales; family Orchidaceae; genus Dactylorhiza; species Dactylorhiza incarnata. The sequence continues at coordinate 1,548,707 of JAWHQI010000210.1, forward strand.
AAATACGGGACCGAAGATTTTGAAAAAAGTTTTTGCCCGGAAGTCCGCGACATTTCCTTTTTGATCAAAATTGTCGATTTTGGTAGTCTCAATTTTCTGAGACCGCCTGTCTCCTCTCCGATAGTTTTCCTAAGGCACAGGAGGCCAAGCTCCAATGAGATCATGCGGTCTAGTTTTTCTGCCTTTTATGCTATTTGCACCCCTATATCTTCTCTTCTCTGCCCCGGTTCTCCTGTACCCTGGGCAACACATAATTATTGGACCTGCCCATTTGGGAAGGCCCCACATCTATAAATAGAGGGTAGGGGTACTAGAAAATGGACTTTTGGATTCAAGCCTCCAGCTTGTTGCCCGTGCAAGCGGTTTCAAATTTTGTCACTTTTCTACCTCTCACACTGACCTATTTTGGCCTCCCTTTGTAATCCTTTTTTGAGATCAGTCGAAGCAGTTATTCCCTCAGAGATCTCTCTTCTGGCATCCATTTTCCCAAGTAACCAGCACTCCGCAGTTTCCCCCATCTCTTTTAAGTGTGAGTTTTGGAGGTATAATTTTTGTGCCAAGAGAGCGAACACGCAACCTTCAGATTAGAGTGTTTAGGCAAAACCAACAGACAGACAAGATGTTAGACTGTGAGAATTAGCCTAATCAGTTTACTGACGGTCTCCACTCTTTAGGTAGCGCGAGCTCCCTAGAATCCCATGAGCCTCATTTTGAAATCCGCTTTGAGTAGTCCCATCGTGAGACCGCCCGACAGTTGGAGTCCATGAATTTGCTCCTATCTGTGATCTCCCAACAGATTCTCCCTTAGACTGATCAGGTCACCACCCCTATTCCTCTAGCCTGCGGTCACACCCTTGACTGTGCAACCCCTCATCCTACAACTCCTCTGCGGTCGTAGGGAGAGGAGTTCGCATCCCGCCATGCTTTCTTCAGAGCAGCAGCTCAGGGACCTCCAACTCGAGCCCTAAATTTTCTGGAGGATTATGTTTATCCTCCAGCTCCCGTTGCTTCCCCTCCTACTCCTTTCGACGCTTTTGAAGTGGAGGAGCCTTCCCCCTTAACAGATAGAGTTCATTGGGAGTCAATTCCCAATGGATTCAGAGAGCCAAGGTTCCCTATGTTTACAGGAGAGAGCGACTCGGTCTCTCATCTCCAAGCTTTTGAATCTACAGTCACTCTGAGGTCTCTCTCAAATGCGATGAGGTGTAAGCTTCTGAACACCTCTTTAGATAGACATGCACGGGAGTGGTTTTACAAACTACCTCCCTAGTCCAACTCCTGCTTTTCCATTCTGAGGTAAGATCTCTTTCAATGACTCTAAAGAGCCCTTCAATGAGCTCAACATCTCTATGAGCAAGGTGGTTCAAGTGCTTTAAAAGCAGCCCTTCTACAGAAGGCCTGCTCCGATGAAGTCAGATCCCAAGACCTGGAATCCTTCCCTCTACTGTAAACAACACAGGGAGAGGGGTCCTCTGATAGAGAACTACAGAGCTCTCTGCTTGCAGGTGGAGAAGCTCTTGAAGGAAGGAAAGTTGCAGGACTTGGTCCTGAAGGGAGATTCCTCCAAAGCATCAACCCACGAGAGCAAGGATGTAGCGAAAGTTTATTGGGAGTGCAAAGAAGTGAATGATGTTGGCGACCTCGACAATGTCGGCAATGTCAGCTACCTGAATTAGTGTGTGGATGCAAATGATGAGGGTGCTTTAGGCTACTTCTTCTGCATCCATGAAGGAGCAGGGCTGGCATCTTCTAAGAAGGCTAGTCTCATAAGAGTCTACCAATCAGAGGTCGTTGCTAACTATTCTTCTGCTCCATCCTGAGGAACAGTCACCTTTGGGTAGGATGATCTACCTCAGACCGCCAATCCTTTCAATGACGCGGTCATCATCAAGGTGGTGATAGAAAACTAGACCGTGGTGAATATCTTGATCGACACCGGAAGCTCAGTGAATCTTCTCTTCAAACCAACTTTTGAGGCCCTGAAGACTGTAAAGACTCTTTTTTTTCCACCGAAGGACCTCTCTATGATTTCTCCTGAGAGAAGAAGGAAGTGGAAGGAAACGTCACTCTCTTAGTGATGCTTTGAGGCATTACAAAGCTAGTCAAGTTCATAGTCATTGAAGCTCCAAGCAGCTACAACGTAATTTTTGGAAGGCCAGTTCTGAATGAGTATCAAGCGGTGGTTTCCACATACCACTTGGGCGCAAAGTTTTCCTTGAATGACAAATAGTACCGGATTAGAAGCGATCCAAGGAAAGCTCGGGAGTTCTATGTGAAGACGGTCAACGTGACTGAATCATTTCCTCCTAAGATAGATGAAATATCCCAAGCACCTCAAGTCTCCAGCCATGCAAAAGCTGCGGAAGAGATCATAGAAGATGAAGTTTGCTTAGAACCTGCTCAAGCAATTCAAGCTGTCCCCATCAACAAGGAAGATGAGAGCAAGAAGCTCTCAATCAATGCAGAGCTACCTGAAGATGACAAGAGCCAGCTCATCTCCTGTCTCCCGTAGAATCTGGATGTCTTCGCTTGGTCAGAAGATGACATGCCAGGAGTTGATCCACATGTTTCCTACCACCATCTCAATATCGATCCAAGCTTCACTCCCATCAAGAAAAAGAAAAGGCGGTTGATAACGCATAATTTAGCTTAAATTATTAACATAAAAATATTAGTTTTCCTATATTAAAATATATATTTTCACCTATTAATATGTCAATTTGTTTTTTTAATACTTTTTATTATAAATTATGCTAATATTATTTTATTGTTATTTTATGACAGGCCTGGGGGAATTTTGGCACGTCTTGACATAAAAGCCCGCTGTCAACCTTGTTTCTGGAGTTTTGTCAAAAATTATATATATACTATTGCAGCCGCGGTCTTGGCGTTGGATGATGATGTCTTGCGAATGTTGTCGCGTTGGCCGAGCTCGAGAATTCAAGCCGCACTCGTCAATATAATTTCATGCCGCCGCCACGTGCATGCCAAAGCCGCCACCTTTTATTAAATCCATGCAGTCCATGAACGCGGCCAATTTTATTATTTGATGACGCCGTCCGTCCATATTTTTATAATCCCCGGCAACGACGCCAAAAACTTGATAACTAAAATTTGTGATATAAATATATTCTCCAAATTCTACGAACTATAGGCAAGAGCACCTATCGTTCATAGCATAGGATATTTAAAAATAAATATCAAGTGTCGTATTCCACGGGTTTGTTGCTTACTTCTACTCACGCAAATTAATATTATTTTATCTAGATTTAAGAAGATTTTTTTTTGAATAATAAAAGAGAAGAGGAAGCAAAGAGCATTTGATCGGAAATCCTTCTTGAGTATAAATAAATTGTAAAATCTAAATTCATAACCAAAAGCGAATGAATAATTCGACCGTGGAGGTTCCCAAAATATGGTAGAGCCTCTCTCGAGAGAACTACCACCTAACCTTAGATTGATCGATTAAGACCCCTCGGCTAGTCGAAACCCCTAAGCTTGCTTTATGCGGTGAGCCCCACTATTGGATTGGACTCAAATCCGGAAGATTTGTTCACCCTCTCTCGAGGAATGCATGCAATTCTTTACACAAATGGATGATCTACACAAATTCATGGATCTCTCGATCACTAGAAAATGGATCAAGAATTGATATTCATATACCGACAATATGAGATCAATCGAGAAAAATAAAAAGTGGATCATAATAATTCTTAAACTAAAGCTACGAAAATGAGAGATTACAAAATAAGAAAAGCTTAAGAATTCATCCGATCAAATGCTATAAATTTAGCTAAACATAATTGAAAAGAAAGACAATTTTATAACTATGAAAAGATCGAGTCCATGCTTTGATTGGGTTAATTTTTAGAGTAGTTTTCAGCTTTTTATTATTGTATTTTCATTTATGAAATTTATTTTATGTTTTGCAAATTTCAATTCATCTAATTTTCATGCGAATGATTTTTTCAATTCTAATAATATTTCTTCTTGCTCCGATATTAATTATTCATGGTGGCAAGATCACCCAGATAGTTTTCGGTGTGATGAAGGAAATTCATTCAATCAAGATTTTCATTCTTCCTCCTTTACCCCACAAAATTCCTTTTCTTCTACTCTTGGGTATTCTCCAGATTTTATTTGTCCAAATTTAAATATTTATTCCCATGCTCAAGAAGAACTTCTTTATCACGAATTTAAAAGAGTCATGGAGACACCGGGCGAAATTGATGAAGAACATGGTTCTTCTCCTCCTCCGCCCGAATCTCCTCCTATTTTTCATGAATTTTCTCTCTCGCCAATTATTCACTTTGAAAGTGAAATTCATGAAAATATTGTGTCCCATGAATTTAGTCCACTTGGAATTTCAAATAAATTTTTGGATACGAATTTTATTTTTGAAAATGAACAATCGGTGCTTAATCATGTGTTTTCGCTAGCGCCTCCTCCTTGCGAAAAATTTTCTGACTCGCTAATTTTTGATTCTTTTAATACTAACAATTTTCATGTAGAGGATGAGCCGTTGCAACCAAACGTCTTTACCGATCCATTTTCCGCTCATCTCTAACAATCCAAATTACCTAAGGTATGTTTAGGTAATTTGGACTCACAACTTGAAGCTAACGGACAACGAAAGAATCAGGACTGTAGTGGAGGAGTAGCCGGGCGACCGATTTCGTCATGCTCACCTGAGCATGAATTAAGGGAGTTGCCCGTGCACCATTATTTTTATTTTCTTTTTTCCTAACAATAACCGTCTATCTTAAAGACGGGAAAAAGAAAAGCGTTCTTCGGAGACACCCCTTGTTTATCTTTTTCTTTTTTATTGTTTTCTCTCTTAGTTTTTGTTTAACATTGAGGACAATGTTTCCCTCTAGTCTGGGGGAATATTGGTATTCATTTTTATTTTAAAAGCAAACTCAAAACAAAAAAAATATATTTTTTTTTCATATTTCTTATCAGTTTTTTTTTATGTTGCACTTTTTCCAAAAAAATGAAATTAGATTTTATTATAAAACTTATGAAAAAAACATGTAAGAATTTGAGTAAAATTTTGTTTTGTCTTTAGTACCCCATGACTTTGTCTTTTCTTATTCTTAAATCATTTGTGTACTTGCTTAGCTAGAATAAATTTCTCTAATTTTCATTTTGCCTATGTTTCACGAGTAATATGTTGACTCATGCAGTGTTTCTATTTAAGGTAGCATGTTATTTTTGAAAAACTTTCTTGGATATTTGCACTTTTTCATAGTTATCTTTTTATACTTTTCACTTTTATAAAATCTAACATCCCTTATTTTGTTTTCTAAAAATCTGTGTAATGTTGATTAGTGTTGAGTGTAGTAGATGCGAACCGATCTAGATGCTTGTTATTTTCATTTCATGAAAAGTCAATTCTCTTTATTTTCTATCTAGAATTTGCTTCTCTTGAATTTTTCAATACTTTGCTAAAATAGACTTAGAAGCATGAATATGATCAAGGCATTTTATTGAATAGATTGAGCCTTTGTATTCCAAACCTTAAAAGTTTAATCATTGTTAGCCACCTTGTGCCTTTTACATTCCTTTTGGTAGCTCCACTTATTTTTCACCAAAGCCAAATAGCCTACCTATGTTGCACACAAATTTATTTTGAGCTTTATATATTGCTAGTGTGTACTATATTTTGTGAAGATGGTGGAAGTTACAATTATCTCACGATGGCTACAAAATAAGGAAATAAATAGCAAAAAGCAAAAAAAATGATGAAAAAATATTTGAAAAATTATGAGAAAAGATTATGAAAAAAAACTATTTTTGATCCCAATTCTATATATCTAAAATAATTTGGGGTATCAAGAATTATTTTTTTGCAACATCATTTCATGCAAAGCTCTCCCTTATGTTTAAGTGTGCTTGAACCCGTCATTTCTATCTTTTTGATTTCCGCACCTTTAAACCCAAGCCAAAACGTTACGCCTAATGAAAGTCCTTTTGATTCATGTTTCCTAGGTTTATTTGTAGTACGGTAACGAGAAAGTAAATTGGGTAAATTTTTAGGTAGGAGTATGAATTTTTGACTTGAATTGATATGATTATAAAATGTCTCTAAGATTTTAGTAGCAATTCAATGCGCTTTTCATTCATCATATTACTCTGTTTTTACTTTTGCTAAAATATGGGATGATTTATTTTATGCTAGTGGAATTTATAAAATTATTTGCTAAGATTAAGTAATAATTTTCAGTTTGTTTTTCATAATTTTTCTACCTTTAATTTCGCATCGTACTCGTGTACGACATAGCCAAATTGATTGATTAGTTTATTTTATTTCTGCTAGCTCGTATGTGTTTGCTTGGGGACAAGCAAAATACTTAGTCTGGGGGAATTTGTTAACGCATAATTTAGCTTAAATTATTAACATAAAAATATTAATTTTCCTATATTAAAATATATATTTTCACCTATTAATATGTCAATTTGTTTTTTTAATACTTTTTATTATAAATTATGCTAATATTATTTTATTGTTATTTTATGACAGGCCTGGGTGAATTTTGGCACGTCTCGACATAAAAGCCCGCTGTCAACCTTATTTCTGGAGTTTTGTCAAAAATTATATATATAATATCGCAGCCGCGGTCTTGGCGTTGGATGATGATGTCTTGCGAATGTTGTCGCGTTGGCCGAGCTCGAGAATTCAAGCTGCACTCGTCAATATAATTTCATGCCGCCGCCATGTGCGTGCCAAAGCCGCCACCTTTTATTAAATCCATGCAGTCCATGAACGCGACCAATTTTATTATTTGATGACGCCGCCCGTCCATATTTTTAAAATCCCCGGCAACGATGCCAAAAACTTGATAACTAAAATTTGTGATATAAATATATTCTCCAAATTCTACGAGCTATAGGCAAGAGCACCTATCGTTCATAGCATAGGATATTTAAAAATAAATATCAAGTGTCGTATTCGACGGGTTTGTTGATTACTTCTACTCACGCAAATTAATATTATTTTATCTAGATTTAAGAAGATTTTTATTGAATAATAAAAGAGAAGAGGAAGCAAAGAGCATTTAATCAGAAATCCTTCTTGAGTATAAATAAATTGTAAAATCTAAATTCATAACCAAAAGCGATAGAATAATTCGACCGTGGAGGTTCCCAAAATATGGTAGAGCCTCTCTCGAGAGAACTACCACCTATCCTTAGGTTGATCGATTAAGACCCCTCGGCCAGTCGAAACCCCTAAGCTTGCTTTATACGGTGAGCCCCACTATTGGATTTGACTCCAATCCGGAAGATTTGTGTAACCCTCTCTCGAGGAATGCATGCAACTCTTTCCACTAATGATTGATCTACACAAATTCATGGATCTCTCGATCACTAGAAAATGGATCAAGAATTGATATTCATATACCGACAATATGAGATCAATCGAGAAAAATCCAAAGTGGATCGTAATAATTCTTAAACTAAAGCAACGAAAATGAGAGATTACAAAATAAGAAAAGCTTAAGAATTCATCCGATCAAATGTTATAAATTTAGCTAAACATAATTGAAAAGAAAGACAATTTTATAACTATGAAAAGATCGAGTCCATGCTTAGATTGGGTTAATTTTTAGAGTAGTTTTCTGCTTTTTATTATTGTATTTTCATTTATGAAATTTATTTTATGTTTTGCAAATTTCAATTCATAGCTTAGATTTACTTTTCTCGCACTTGTACAGATCTTTTCATAGTTATAAAATTGTCTTTCTTTTCAATTATGTTTAGCTAAATTTATAGCATTTGATCGGATGAATTCTTAAGCTTTTCTTATTTTGTAATCTCTCATTTTCGTAGCTTTAGTTTAAGAATTATTACGATCCACTTTTGATTTTTCTCGATTGATCTCATATTTCCGGTATATGAATATCAATTCTTGATCCATTTTCTAGTGATCGAGAGATCCATGAATTTGTGTAGATCATTCATTAGTGGAAAGAGTTGCATGCATTCCTCGAGAGAGGGTGACACAAATCTTCCGGATTGGAGTCAAATCCAATAGTGGGGCTCACCGCATAAAACAAGCTTAGGGGTTTCGACTGGCCGAGGGGTCTTAATCGATCAACCTAAGGTTAGGTGGTAGTTCTCTCGAGAGAGGCTCTACCATATTTTGGGAACCTCCACGGTCGAATTATTCTATCGCTTTTGGTTATGAATTTAGATTTTACAATTTATTTATACTCAAGAAGGATTTCCGATCAAATGCTCTTTGCTTCCTCTTCTCTTTTATTATTTAAAAAAAATCTTCTTAAATCTAGATAAAATAATATTAATTTGCGTGAGTAGAAGTAATCAACAAACCCGTGGAATACGACACTTGATATTTATTTTTAAATATCCTATGCTATGAACGATAGGTGCTCTTGCCTATAATTCGTAGAATTTGGAGAATATATTTATATCACAAATTTTAGTTATCAGCGGTAGTGGTGACCCTAGCTCAACTTATTCAGGAGGAGGTTGAAAAGCTTTTCAAGGCCAAGTTTATTCAGGAAATTCAAAACCCAGATTGGGCATCGAATGTTGTAATGGTTAAAAAGGCCGTAGAAATTAGCAAATGTGTGTCGACTTTACAAAACACAATAAAGCTTGCCCTAAAGATTGCCACTCCTTGCCTCAGATAGATTCTTTAGTTGATTTCACGGTTGGGTATTCATGCATGAGTTTTTTGGATGCATTCTCCGCCTATCATCAAATAAGAATGCATAAGCCCGACATCCCTCATACTTCATTCATCGCGAATTACAGGTGGTTTGTTACCTCGTAATGCCTTTCAGTCTAAATAATCCCGGTGCTACATATAAAAAATGATTTACATCATTTTCATAAATCAAAAACGAAGAAATCTAGAGGTCTATGTTGATGAACTTCTAATAAAAAACAAATCATTCTCTGCTCACCTTAACGATCTTGTCGAAATGTTTGCAACTCTCCGGACCTTCAATATGAGGTTGAACCCGTTGAAATGCATCTTCAGAGCAAGCAAGGGAACGTTTCTTAGTCATCTCCTCACTCCGGAGGGGTTGGAAACAAATCCCGATAAGGTGAAGACAATCCTGGAAATGCCACCTCCAAAGTCCTCCAAGTAAGTTCAACAGTTAGGCGAGAGGATGACAGGTTTAAGTAGCTTTATCTCTCTCTTAAGAGAGAAAAGTGATCACTTCCTTAAGACTCTCCATGGAGGAGCTAAGTTCGAATGGAAAAAAGAGTGTGACGATGCTTTCAATAGCTTAAAAAGCAACTAATGTCAACTCCTTTGCTCCAAAGCCCGAGAGAGGGAGAAGATATTTTCCTATATCTTGGAGTTAGCTTTAACGCTATCAGTTCTATGTTGGTCACATAAGAGAAAAGTGACAATTCCCGGTTTACTACATAAGCAAGATCATGAAGGATGCAGAGACTCGGTATCCGATCCTTGAAAAGTTGCCCCGGATGCTTGTGAATTTGGCTCGAAGATTGAGGCCTTACTTCTAAGCCCATTCCATTCAAGTTGTCCCTGATCTTCCATTAAAAAGTGTGTTGGAGAAGCCAAAACATTCAGGTAGATTGGCAAAATGGGCGATAGAGCTCAGTGAATTCGACATCTCATATATTACCAGAGTGGCAATCAAAGACCAAGTGTTAGTAGACTTCATGATTGACGCGATGGAAGCTAACTCGGAAAAAGACGTTGGAACACCTCCTTCTTGTACAATCTTTGTTGATGGAGCTTCGGGGAGGAACTCATCTAGAGTTGGAGTTGTTTTTATTAATCAAAATGGAGTTTGGTTGGACCAGGCTTTAAAGTTTTTCTTTCCAATGACGATCAACCAAGCAGAGTATGCAGCCTTGCTCACCGATGTCAGGTTTGCAAGAGAGTTGGGAATTGAAGACGTCAAAGTCAAAACTGATTCTCTGGTAATGACGTCTCAAGTAAATGGAACCTTTGAGACCAGAGATCACGTTTTGAAACAATATCAAGCTCTAGTGATAGGCAAGTTCAAAAGCATCACTATTCAACATATTCCACGGGCAGAGAATGCAGAAGTAGATGAACTGGCAAAGTTTGGTCGCCTTTCAGGAGGAACCACTTCAGAATTATTTCTTCCATCTATAGAAGAGGGAAAAGTTATGCAAGTAGATCAACGTACATCTTGGATGGACCCATTCATCCTCTACCTCTAAATTGGGGAGTTGCAACCGATGGTAAGAGATAATAAAATGTTGAAATTGAAAGTAGCCTACTATTATCTTGTTGCAAGAGTACTCTATAGGAAGACCTTTCTCTCACCATTGGCAAGGTGTGTCTCTGAGGAAGAGAATCCAGTTTTTCTTTGAGAGGTTCATTCCAGAGAGTGTGGAAGCCATTCAGGAGCCAGGACTTTGGAAAAAAGGATTCAAAGAAAAGGTTATTTCTAGCCGTAAATGAGAAAGGATGCTGAGAAGTTTGCAAAGAGATGCGATCAATGTCAGGAATTTGCTCCTCTTCAGCATCAACCAGCTCAGCAACTCAGGTCGATAGCAACTCCATGGACGTTTGCAATTTTGGGGATGGATTTGATTGGGCCTTACACTTTGGCTAGTGGATACTGCAGGTTTATTCTTATAATGATTGATTACATTTACACATGGATCGTGGCAAAAACGTTGGCTAAAACCACTACCCAAATTGTAAAGAATTTTATCTGGGGAGAGATAGTATGCAGGCATGGAATTCCAATGGCAATTATCACAGATAATGGTCCTCATTTCAACAACTCCAATCTAATAAGTTTTTGTGATCAAATTGGCACAGAGTTGCAGTTTGCTTCTGTACATCATCCGAGAAGTAACGGGCAAGTAGAAGCTTCTAACAAATTAATAATAAGCTCCTTGAAGAAGAAAGTAGAAAATCTCTGAGGCAATTGGGCGGATCAGTTATTTTCAGTACTCTGGGCCTTGAGAATAACTCCATCATTAGCTACTAGAGAGACTCCTTTCAAATTATCTCATGGTTCAGAAGCTCTCATTCTAGTTGAATTCGAAGTAAGAAGTACAAGGGTGTTACTATCACAACTAAATCAAGATAGCTGGATGGAAGGGAATGAAGAAAAGTTGAGATGCAGCCACGATCTTATTGAAGAGCTGAGAGAGACAAAAGTAATCAGGCACGAGGAAGTGAAGAGAAGAATGACCAAGTACTTTGATAAAAATGTCAGAGTTACAGATTTTGATAGTGATGATCTTGTCATCAAGAAGGTGGATGCAACAACAAGATCTGGCTCAGTTGGAAAGCTCAATCCGAATTGGGCAAGACCATTCATCGTGAAAGAAGTACTCAAGAATAGAGCCTATCGCATCCAGACTTATAAAGGGGGAAGAGTTGTCACATACTAGGAGTGGAGATGATCATAAGCGCTTCTTTTCTTGAAAGCTTGTATTTTTACTTCTTTCTATTCTTCTTGTTGCAAGCACTCTGATGATGTTGTAACCTCTTGCACTCCATATATTGAAAGGGAAGCACCGAGATAGATTATTGTGAAGGCTAAAATCCTACCAAGCAAGACATCGATGGATCCTACTTGCTAATCCCTCAACTTGAAGCTTGAGATGTAAATCTACCATGACCACAAATAGCGGGGAGATTTCACATCTGTGCAGTAGTAGCTCGCCAAGCTCGTGCAAAGTAACTTTAGGATACCGAGTCCTTGCTGACATTTGACACACCTCTATATCAAGGGAGGTCTAGGTGAATGTCGAGCTCTGTCATGCATTACAGGACATCATTACAGTCTTGATGATCCTTCTCAGGGAAAGCAATGTGAGTGTACTTCTCAGCATGACCACACCTGCCCTACTGATCATCTTTCTCTATGACCCTCGAATAGCCTTTGGTTAAAGGATTGCCAAGGGGCAGTCAGGAGTATCTATGACCGTCACCTGAGCTCTCATGTAGATAGGGGCTAGAATCTTAATGATCTCTTGAGGAAAGTAATGTCGGTGTATCTTTTCTGCATGACCACACCTTCCCTTTTGATCATTTTGAGTTGTACACCTCTCTTCTTCACCCTCTATTCTTCATAGGGTATTACAATCTTAATGATCTCTTGAGTAAAGCAATGTCGGTGTAGCTTTTCTGCATGACCACACCTGCCCTTTTGATCATTCTGATTTATATACCTCTGACCGTCAAAGTTTCTTCTTCTTCTTAGAGTGTTACGACCTTGATGATCTCTTGAGAAAAACAATGTTGGTGTAGCTTTTCCACACGACCACACCTGCCCTTTTGATCATTTTGAGTTGTACACCTCTTTTCTTCTCTTCTTAGGGTATTACAATCTTAATGATCTCTTGAGGAAAACAATTTTGGTGTAGCTTTTCAGCCTGACCACACTTGACCTTTTGATCATTCTTATTTGTATGCCTCTGACCGACAAGGTCCTTTCTCCTATAAGGGTGTTACAACATTAATGATCTTTTGAGAAAAGCAATGCTGGTATAGCTTTTCAGCATGACCACACCTATCCTTTTGAGCATTTTGGATTGTACAGCCCTTCATCTCTATCTCAGGCCTCAACATTCTATTTCTCTTTGAATGGGCGGTCTGGAGTATTTGAGACCGCCAGTTTTCAGGATTTCTTATTATTATATTAAGGGGCGGTCTGGAGCATTTGTGACTGCCACTTATAATCCTTGGTTATCTGTTCGATAAAGGGGCGGTCTAGAGAATTTAAGACCGTCTCCTAGGTCTTCTCTATGCATTCTTCAGTTAAGAATTGATTTGGGATATCTGGGATCATCAAGTGATGACTTCCCTGATATTTATTCTTATAATAGATGATCTATAGAAATTGAGATCACTGCCTGAATGCTTCTTTTACGTATCTTTTTATCCAGCAATCCGGAGTATATAAGATCATTCTTGAGATCTCTCTTCAATCTTTTTCTGCAAAGGAGCAGTCTGGGAAAGTTGAGATCGCTGGTTGTCTATCTCTAATAAAAGTTTAAGGTTTTTCAATGTCTGGTTTATCATCCGCAGAAGGAGTGGTCTGGATTATTTTAGACCGCCACTCATCTCTTACTTGACGATTATTATAAGTAGATCACAGTTTTCAAGATCATTGTTTATGAATTATAATAATTTGGCTTCTTTGTAGAAGATCTCAAATGCCAGTGATCTCCATTTACAAGCATTTGACACTAAGAATTATTTCATAATGAAGTGATCTCTTATATTTAATACTTCTCATCTTATTATAGGACGGTCTGACAAACACGAGACCGCCATTATTGATTATCATGGACTCTCTGATTATAGTTCATTATATGTTCAAGATGGTATCTTCTCTTCTGCAGTTGTCAATTCAAACTCTACAACATTTAAAGCATTGAGATTGAGTGCAAATTTCATTCATCTTAAAAATTAGATCGCATATAATGAGGATAATCATTCTCCTGTTAAGCCCAAAGACCGATTGATACTTATTGTGATTGACTTTTCTTCATCAAGAATCATGATGAGATCGCAAATTGACAAAATATAAGATCAACGCAAGCACATTTAATAATAAGAAGAATATTGATTCACAGAAGAAAAACAAAGGTACACAAATTTTTCTTTTCATTTCATTCTTTCTAAGTACAGAGCTCGTGCAGTCTCAATATCGACTGTTATAATTTTGAGTGAATAAAAGAAAAGCTGCTATACAAAATTTCTGGCCTTTTAATCGGTCTTCAGTCTATTTGGAGACCGCTCTTCTGATGATGATGAATTGGTCTCTTCAGAAGATTCCTCTGAGCTTCTTTGCGGAATCCTAGACCCAGAGCTTGAGCCCGCAACAGAGCTTAGATCTTCACCAAGGACATATTGACTCCCTTTCGCGGCAGAATGATCGCTTCCTCTGTCTGCGTTCTTAGCGGTCTCGACCATTTCATCTTCATCGGCGGTCTCAGATACTATGACCAACTCTTCCTTTATCATTTTTCATCTCAGGAAAGAGGTCGGCAAGTTCAACTTCTTGGAATTCAGAGGAGAGACCACCATGCTCACGAAGCTTAGTGATCGTCGTGTCCGACACATTCTTCATGTGCTTCATCATGGCTTTTTGAATGTCAGGATTTTCAATATCATAATCCTCTTTCTTCGACCTCTACAAAAGAAAAGGTAAGGTATTCTTACATGTAGCTCATCTTGCAGGGCACCAATATCATTCATGGCCATGCGGAGAGACTACCCCATATGGTGATTTAAGATCGTACTCCTAACGGTCGCTTGCGTGGCAACATCAGGAAGTTTATAAGTCTCAATATTGTATGCTTCTCTAGTATTTCTCTCGCCATAGAGCACAGAAGTGATGGCGTGGGAATGACACATCAATTTTCTACTCCAGAGAGGAAGGACGGCGAACACCTTCACACTTTTGCCCTTTGCATTCCACTTGAGGAGGGGCTTCCCTCCCTATCTTTCAATTTCTTGCCAAAGCTGTCAGAGGGAAGGGTTTGCTAGAGGACTCCGACTCTTCAGCGGGCTCAGCTGCTTCCCTCTCGCGGTCTATTTTCTGCCGCATTTCTCTTTGAGTGAGAACTTCTTCATCCGACGCCATAGGATCGATTGAGGGGATCGCTAAGGTCACTGAAAAGAGACAAGATAGCTAGAAAAATCAAAGGAAAATAATGGTGAGATCGCAGGAGGCCGCGGGAAGCTTCTTACATTCTTCTGGAGTGACCGCGATGATCTCAGGCTAGATCGCCAGATAGTGAAGGAGATCGATGCGCTTGTCCGCCAGGAAAGCTAGAAGCTTGATCTTCTCTTCCAAGATAACTTTGGGTTTGCAGAAAACCCCTTCTCCCCGACAAGACGATGAAGATTTGAGACAACTGAGATTGCCCTCAAAGAAAATAAATCTCTCTATCCAATAGGGGATCATGTTGTGGAGGTTCAGTACTTTGATGCCATTGCAGGAGAAGTGCAGGAGCCATTTGAACTCCTCCTTCTTCTTCCCCTCCTTCATCAACTTCATAGTGAAGGTTGCGCGGAACAAAGTCATGGTGAACTTAATTCTTGCCGATCTCAAGTAGCTAATGAAAATAGACATGAGACCGATGGAATTGGACGGCATCTGTCCGAACACAATTCCATATTACTCTATCACCTTATGAAATTCCCAGGAGAGAGGGAACATCAGACCGCAATCGATGTGATTGATGAGTCCTGATCATATACACTTTTATGGACTCATCTGGGCCATTTATTCAGTCATTTCACCGCACTTTAGCCCTGTTATAGTTCATATTGATCAGTCTATGCTAGGTGCACTTCTAGGCCCATTTTGGTGTGATTTCATTGCTTTTCTTCATTAGTAGTTTTCTTGCGTGTTAGGTGCCACTTTCAGTGGCTGGATTTGTGGTTGTGTTGGAATTGGAGTCGTGCAGGTGTTCCCGGTGCAATTCTGCACAGGAACACTGCGCACGATCACCGGTTCTATGGCGCACGACCACTGGTCGTGCGCCACTGATCGTGTGCACTTAACCCCTTTTTCATGAGTTCTATTTGGTGCAGTGCGCACAACCATCTACGATAGTGCGCACGACCACCGGTCGTGCGCCACTGTTCGTGTGCACTTAGCATCAATTTTATGAGTTCTGTTTCGGCTAGTGCGCACGACCACCTACGATAGTGCGCACGACCACCGGTCGTGCGCCACTGGTCGTGCGAACATTTTATTTTATAATTTCTGTCTTTGCAGGCTCCGTCCAGGCAGAGCGCACGATCACAGGATTCTAGTGCGCACGACCACTGGTCGTGCGCCAATGACCGTGCGCACTGTTTATTTCCAGCGCCTATAAATTCCGCTGCTCGCGATTTAGGTCAGATCCATCGTCTTCTTCCGCCGTTTCCTGCTCCAGAGCGCCCAGTTTCGCCCCTCCATCGCCGCCCACCATCTAGAGGTGCTCCGGGCTTGTTCTTCACGCCAATCTTGAGCCGGAGTTTCCTCTCGGCCTCCTCCTTCATCCAAGAGCTTCAAAGAGAGATCTAGCCGCCATCTCCATCGAGCAAGAGGAAGTTTGCAACCTCTACCGGATCGTGACACGAAGAAGACGGGTCCATTGGAGAGTCGTGACAGCTCTCTCTACCCCGGACGTAGTTGCGGACCGAGCTTGGACGCGGATTGACAACCCGGCGATTCCAACCGTGAATCTACAACGAGACTTCGGATTCGGTCGATTTCTTGCCTTGTTCTCCTCTTATTGATTGTTGTAATAGTTAGATCTTTTGTATTTTGATGAAGAACACTATAGACCTTGCTATTTAAAGTTATTTCATGTCTATGTGAAATACCCTTTTTTGTTTATTTGTGTGCTTGAGGTGCGCCCCATTCCATCCTCCATCCCGCCGTCACGTACGGTGCCGCACTAGCAATTGCTAGTGGCGTGCTTGTCGAAGAGGTGCTTGCGACCCTCATTCCGTTAGCCTACTCGCCCATCCGCCTACCGAAGCGTGGCATTGCGGCCCGTGTATTCCATCCCACCTAACGAAGCAGCGCGCTCAAGGCCTGCATAGTTCGATTCCGTTTGCCTACTCGTCCATCCGCCCTTTCGACACAGCGCGCTCAAGGCCTGCCTAGTCTCCATCCCGCCAAGCGAAGCATTGCATAGCGGCATTGCATAGGAGTAGTTGATAGCTTTTATTTTATTTTCCAAAAGCCAACCCAACTCCCCCGCATTCCATCCGATTTAAGGACTTCAATCTCAAGTCCTTCCTCAAAACCTAACTCCACCTTACTGTGTTCCTCAAGAGACCGACACTCGGGGATTTTCCCCATTATTATTACTTGCGCGACCGGTGCACTTGCCGAATCATCGCATCAGTGATCAAGTGGGATGATGTATTTGTTTTCCATGCCAAAGTTTAAACCATCATCCTCCGATGGCAACCTGACGATGATCTGATTCTGGATCATATGCTTCTCCAAAAAAGCCACATACTCACCTCTAGAAATCCTACAGGGCTTGTGACCGGCATCCGGGAAAATCTCAATAGCAGTAGCTCGAGCGAACACCATCATCTAAGATTGCTGAGCCCGGTGCTTTGGGCGCATTTCAAAAGTATGAAATAACGATTCTAAGGCCATCTATTTATAGAATCCAAGGGGCATTTTTGTAATGATGACCCTTTTCGAGTCCACCCATCAAGCTTTGCAGATCGCTAAACCTGTATAAGTCAAGAGAAATGACAAGCAGCATAGTCGGTCTCAATAAAGTCAGACCGCATTATCTCAAGCAGTAAGTCAAAAATTTGCAAAGGAAAAGTAAACAAGTAAAATAGAGACCGACATCACAATATTACAGAGATCGCATATAAAGAAAATCAGAATGTCAATATATATATATATATATATATATTACAACAAGTTCAAATTGTTTGATATTATTGTTTTGAGACCGCATAAAATAAAGAATGGAAATCTATCTCCTTGGTTGGCATTTTCTTCCAATGAAAGTCGCGACGTCTTGCATCTTGTGGACATCATCCAGAGTAATCGATAAGCCCTAATTTGCTGACATTGCAGCTTGGTGAATTTTCATGACATCTCTGTCCACCTGCCCTAAGGGGATCAAGACAATTTCAGAGGATGGTCTCTCTTCTGGAAGACCGCCAGAAGTTCTCAGTCTCATATTCATTTGAGCAGGACCATCTCTGAGTGTCGCAACCTCAGCAGTCAGAACAATGGCCTTCCCCTTATAGCATTCCACATCTTTCTCAGCTCTCTGGAGTGTCTTCCTGAGCTCAACAATCTTCAGCTCGCACTCCTCCAGGACCCGCATCTCAGTAGCATGCAACTTCTCCTCAAAGTCAGCAGCCTGAGCCAGAGTTGATCGTCCCGAGCCCGCATAGTGCGGACGTCCTCAAAGATGGGTTTGAGAATGTCCATGAGCTGTGGAGGAATTACCAACATATGCAGGATCGCCCCTTCTTCAGGGATCGACTCGACCTCATCAACATCTGCGATCAAAAGAGGAGGACTATTAGATCAATTATAACTACTCAGAAAATGAAAGAGATCACGCAGAGAGTGTACTTGGAATGAAATCAAGACAGCAGTCAAGCAAAGCATTTTCAACATCTTTTGTGACCACAGGATCTGCGGTCAGCAAAAGGCGGTCCGACCCTCTAAAACGTTCTAGGTTCATTCTTTCCAACTCCCATTTTTGCGATATCTCTCCTTCTTTTCTTCTTCTTTTTAATTTTGCATTGCTGACAAGAATGTCATCTGTTTCAATGATGATGTTCTCACGCTGCTCTTTTGGAGATTTAGGTCAAAAAGCGAGCAGAGGATGAGAGTCTAGCGGTCTCTGGATCTTGTTCACCTTACCAGTCTGCAGGGCAGAGATAGCTGTCGAGCGATCTGCCACTGCTTTGTTCAGCTCAACATCCTGGTCAGTAGAAAGCCCGGTCCGACTGGCAGGTAATGCAGTCTTCTTCTTTTTGAGTTGTTGGGCCCTGTCTTCCTCCTCCTTCTCTTCTTCTTCCTTCTCCACCTGATTTTCAGTGGTCTTCCTCTTTTTCCTCTTCTTTTTCTTCTTCTCTTCATCAACATTATTCTCCTCCTCAATATCCATCTCCTTCTCTTTTATCCTCTTCTCTTCAATGATCAGCGATGTCTTTTCCTCCTCCGCCTTCTTTCTCTTCTCTTCAGTGATCAATGTTGTCTTCTCCTCTTCCGCCTTCTTTCTCTTCTCTTCAGCAATCAGCGTTGTCTCCTCCTCCTCCGCCTTCTTTCTCTTCTCTTATTCCTTCCTTCCCTTCTCCTCTTCTTCCTCTCTGTCTCCACCATTTGCCTTGCATCTTCCTCTACGACCTTCTTCTTCTCAGCAATCTTCACTCTTCAGTAATCTCCCGAAGCCGTTCATACTCGAAGAGATCAAGTACCTGTTAGACAGAACATACAAGATCATTAGAATAATTGTCATCAAGATAACCTATCAACTCTGAGTCCGCTACCCTTGAAAACATTGAGACTGCAAGAGGAAAATATGAATCAACCAGGTCACTTACCTTTTCAGATGCATCCACAACAGGATGTCCGAGACCGTCTTTTTCAGGAAGTTTGGTCACCTTGACCAAAGGGGTCTCGACGATCACTCCCTTACTTTAATCACTTTTTCTTCTCTTGGCTATTTGAACAGAAGGATATATATCCTTTCTCTTTGTTCCTTTTGTAGTTCCCTACTGATCTGCGATCTATTACCTAAGCTTTTAAGCTGAGGACTTATGCTTCTGCATCTCAGCTTTGATGGCCTCAGTAGAAGCGGTCTAACCAGACTGGACAGTGGTCTGGTTATGAGCCTCAACCAACTTATGGCTGTTAAAAGTCATGGTGAAATCGGTGAGATTCAACTCAAGAGGCCCTGAGAGTTGGTCAACACATCCACAATGTTCTTTTCCTTTTAGAGGAGAGATGACTATCTCCTTCGCGACATCTGCTTTTGCCGAGGCTCTGGAGGCTTTGACCTCCAGTGTCTTTTTGGAGCTTGTTGTCTCCTTCCCATCAACCTTCTTCTTCGAAGAAGCTTCCCTTGGCGAAATTTTGGTTTTCGCTCACCGGTCTAGAACTGACATCATATCCATCATTAAGAGTTCGCTGCGATCTGAAAAAAGGTGATCGCTGAAAGCACCAACTCACAACTCCTTCCAGAATGTTCTGGATTCTGAAGCATTGAAACAGTATTTATAGGCTTTCCTGCATTTATGATGTTTACGGTCTCAACGGCTGAAGTGAACATTTCCAAAGTTCCAGCAAAACTAGAAAATGTGTAGGGATCATGTTTGCCCGGAAGTACGCGACCTCTCCTTTTCGATCAGAATTGTCGATCTCGGCGTTCTCAATTTTCTGAGACTACCTAGACCGTCTGTCTCCTCTCCGGTAGTATTCCTAAGGCACATGGGCCAGTCTCTAGTGAGATCGCGAGATCGGGCGGTCTGGTTCTTATATCATTTTTGCTATTTGCCCCCTGTATATTCTCTTCTTTTCCATGATTCTCCTGTACCCTAGGTAGCCCGTAGTTTTTGGACCTGCCTGGTTGGGTAGCCCCTGCATCTATATGTTGAAACCAGTAAATGGTCTCTGTGGATCTGGGGCCCCCAACAAGTTGGGGGCAGCTGGAACTTACTAATCCCTTGAAGGGACAGACTGAAGCCTCGGAACTAGACACGGTCCCTTAGACTTAGCAAGGAGGACCCACCACACACCTGGAAGATCTTTTGAGCGCTTCCCCTCCCAAGCCAATGCTGAATCCTGGGCACCTTGGAGAGTTCTGAGAATGCCAACCAAGGAAAGCCCGAGGAGAGAGAAGCTCTAAAAAGAGAAGTCCTCTCCAAAGGTGCCCTTTAGGTCTTATTTATAGATTTTCTGGACTGGCCTGCGAATAGCAGGATTCCGCCTTCTGATTTTACTATCCGCACCCCAAAATTGGTCTGCTAACAGCCAGACTCCGCTGTTCGGGGAGGCTAATGGTAGACCACCGGGGGTAAAAAGGTAAGACCCCGACATTCGGCGAACAGTCGGCGAGGGCTCGTCTCGCCTACCCGACTCTCGCGAGGACTCGTCTGGCTTGTTCCCCTTACTACTTTCTTCACAATGTTGACCTCTCAAAGCGCCCACCCTTGCCTGGCGAATATCGGGGTTATACACAATCCCCGCTCTTCGTGAGGCTATTTAGGCTCGCGAAGAAACGTCCAACCCCTTGTATTCGCCAACTTCTTGATGATCTATCAGGAATCTTTGGTAGGGCCCACCTGAGGTCTATAAATATCGCCCCGAGCCACCGTGACACGCAACATTATTTCCTTCTTCTTTCCTCCTTTTCCCCTAACTGTAGCTGTTTGAAAGATGCCTCTTTCCAAGGAAATGGATACTCGCCTACAGGCCTCCAAGACCGGCGAGCAGTCTTCTATGGGCAAAGTCCCTGCATTGGCGAATCGTCCACCTCCCGCTCTGGTGTCGACAACTAAGAAGGCGAAAATGGTTCGCGAACCGGGGATGAGTCAGCGCCACCGGAATCTTCCCCAGACAACCGCTCTCCCGAGAAGGTAGGAGTCGTAACTCTAGCCAAGCTGATAAATGAATTCCTCTGAATCTCGCTTGATCGCAGGACTACGCCACCAACAATAGCAATGGCGAGCCTGAAACTGGGTCTCGCAACATTCTGCCGGTGAGCACAGATCCCGCTGGCAAGAAGGCTGCAGGTACACCACTATTCTCGCTCGCTCACACTCGTTTTGTTGACTAATGGCTCCTGTTTTCTTGCTTTTTGCAGTCTCGCCTCAGAAGACTCAGCCTCCTCAAGGCTCGCGACCTCTGTCACCGGTCCTCCCCGACACTACCATACAAATGCCGGGGTTCAAACTCCTGGAGAGTGAGGACTCTGGCGACTCCAGACCGCCAAAGGTTCCCCCAATCAACAGCGCGACATACCCTCCCGGCTTAGGCAAATCTCTTTTGCCCAACTATGGCAATTTCTTTGAGGGTCGGCCCGGATCTTCTCGCCCTGGGCCTTCTCGCCCTCCTCTGGGTACGGATTTCTTGACCATCGCGGTGTATGTGGATTTCCCCCACTTTCTAAAACAACGTATTCCCTCTCGCAGAGCACTCTGAGACCCCGCACACCGACTCTGACTTCGGGGACGAAGGGATGTCCCCCCTCCCAGAGCAGATGGAGGACCTTTTGGGTGATCTGCGAGATCCCGAGGCGATGAAGCGATGAACCGCCGAATTATTTCAGAAGCAAGGTCAGATGCTGCTGGACCTCAACCTTCAGGAGAGACGAGATAGAGAGGCTGCCGAGGAGAGGCATGCCGCCCTGATGGATGAGTGCGCGAGACTGCGAGCCGCGTTGCCTCGTGACCACGACGAGAATGTCACGCCGCCGGAGGTGCACATTGCGAGGATGAGGGACTACGCCTACCTGATGGATAAGGAGGACCGGGCGGCCCAGGATTATTATAACTCCAGGGTACCGCCGTGGACCGGATCGCGAGGTGGCGGCAGATGGAAATGGTTGCCCCATTAGTCTCGCGAACCCGCCTCCTTTCTGCGAACTCTTCCTGTTTATTATTCCTTTTTTTATAATGGACACCCCGCAACTATTCGATGCTTATATTTTTGAGTTCTCACTTGGTAGTAGTTATTGACAGTTATTTATGGGTCCTCGCTCGCGATTCTTATAGCTATGTCCTTTTCTTATTTTATTTCTGCCGTAGGCTATTTTGTTCTCGCCAATTATTTATTCATAGAGACTTCGCAAGAAGATCTCACCCGCACATTATTTTTGAAAGCAATGTGTTTCTCGCGCGCGATCATGCGGTGACATTTTGCTAACCGCACCCATCGGCGCTTGAACTTCTTCCCGCCTTTTTGGTTTTGCTATAAATAGGGTCTCATAATTAAGAGCCACCTACCGCGTTCATCGTCAACCCTTCTTCTTCCTTTGCTCGAGAGATCTCGCCGTCTCTCCCTCGTGCTCCTTCCTTCTTTCGCAGGTTTTCGAGATGGTCTCTGATGCTGCCGAGGCCGAGGGTCGGCGGAAGTGTGCCTGGGCTTTCGCCGACCATTCTTTCTTCAACTGCAACCTGACCGAGGCAGAGTACTTCACTGCGGTCGCCGACTTCGTCCACCCCACATTCTCGGCTCGTCGCCCTCGCGAGGACGAAGCGATCAACACCCTAGTCGCCGATGAGCTAGCCATCCCGACGGCGCATTTTGCGGTGGGCCTGCGCCTACTTCTATGGCCTGAAGTCCGCCAGGTACCGATTAATCTCGCTTACTCTCTCCTTCTGCTGAATCAATCTCGCTCGCAGTGTATTGACCTCGCTTTCTATTGCTCGCCAGGTGTTCAAGCACTATGGCGTCGTTCCAGGTCAGCTCACCCCCAACGCCACGGCGGTCATCATAGCCTTAGCCTGCTATATGCGCGACGAGCGCATTGAGTTCAGCCTGCCAGTCTTCCGGAAGCTGTTCTCCTTCCGAGCATACAAAGATGGCACCGCCTACTTTGTGGGCTCGGGTCCTAAGGTCGTCAAGACCGTGAACAAGGCCCACTACTAGGCCCAAAAGTTCCTCTTCGTAAAGGGGAACTTCGGCAATGTCCCCTTCTCGCCGATTCAGCACGGCGAGACCACTTACCGGCCACCAACTCTCGGCGGCCACGATGCTGCGTTGTACCAGTTCTTCTGCAAGAAGAACTTCGAGGTGATCCATCTTCGCCGGAACCTCGACTCGCTGCTTCCCGTTCTTCCCGGGGAAGGTAATAATCCTGCTCGCTAACCTGCACCCTTTCAAATTTTTTCCATATCTTAACTCTTCATTCCAGGGGAGCGAGATCTGCCCAACAAACCCCCCTACTCGAGCAGCAGGAAACCTTCCTCCACTCTCGCCCTCGCTACCATGGGAGCAGAGGCTTGCCACGAGACCACCACCCCGCCTCCATCGTCCTCTCGCAAGAGATCGGGGGCCTCCAGCAGCCTGGACGCACCCCCCAAGTCTCCGCCAAAGAAGAAGACCAAGAAGAACCGGGATTCGCTCCCCTCCACGAAGGGAAAGGAGCATGCCAAGGTTCCCCTCGGCGAGATCGACCTTACCGTCCTTTCTGAGGAGAGGGAGATCGATGAGCAGAGCGAGGAGGCCGCCCGGACCTCCGACCCGCCCATTCCAGTTAACCACTGGAACTTCGGCCTCGGCCAGAAATGCAGAGACGACTCCGGCGAGCTCCTGGTGTGCTGGAGGCTGGAGGTTAACAAAGCCGACATCTCCACCATCCTCCCCTCATGGGTGGAGAAGACGACTGTCAACGGCCATGCCTTCGACTACTCCTTCGCCCTCTATGGGCGCGAGGATGCCGGGGCCTACAAGGACGAGACCGCGAGGACTCTCGCCTATGAGAGTGCGAGGTCTCAGTTGCGGTCCTTGGAGCTTGCCCACATGACGGGAAGGCGATGCCTGCAGCTCGAGCGCCAAAACGTCTAGCTCGCAAAAGCCTACCAGGGGCTCTCTGCCGAGAATGTGCAACTCAAGGAGAAGCTGCTCGCTGCCGAAAGTGTTGTGGTGAGTCCCCTGGACCTCGCCACTTCTCTCCCTTCCATGATTTTCCTTTCTAAAACTTTTCTTTTCTTTATGTAGGACGCCGAGACTGCCCGGAGGTCTGAAGCCCGCATCCTCATGTTGGAGAGTGAGATCGCCGGGCTAAAGGCCCACAACCGCGAGTTGGCCCGCGCGTGCATCCCCCCCCCTCTCCTCTCCACCTGAAGGAAGAGAGGCGAGCTCGAAACGAGGAGATTCGCGAGGAGTCTACCCAGTCGGCGCGCTACATCTTCCATTCGATGAAGGGGGCCGACCTGATGTCCACCGATGCGGTCGACCTGACCCTTGAGGACATCGTCCATGAGCTCTTCATTCTGCTCTCTCCGGTTAAGAGTAGCGACATTGAGGTAGAGTCTGCGAGCGACCCCTGAAGCCTTGTATTTTTATTTTCATTTTGCTTTTTTGTCAAATTTTTGGCTGGCGAGATCGCCGCACCTTGTAACTGACCTGTGATGTATAAGTGCAGATTTTTGTCATTGTACTGTGTTCATTCTTTTTGCATGTCTTTTCTATACCTACATCTTGTTCTCGCAAATTCTTTAGTGTTTTCGCGATATTCATTATCGTGCACTACATAATTGGACAGCTCCGGTATAGAACCAGTTTTTGACTGCCTTCGCTTTTCATTATTTACCATTGTGCTGTGGGCTCTTCGAACTACCCTTTCATCCCGAACTCGCGAGGGGTTGTCTTGTTTCTTAACAATTTTTAGTCTTTGCGAGCGATACCCCTTGCAGGACCCCTGGCCCTGCTTGACTTCAGCGAGTACTCGCCTGCCGAGCACTAACCGTCGAGATTACACAGGTAGGGTTCTCGCCCCCCCCCCCCCCCCCTCGTCGTGCTAGATGCGAGAAGGCCCTGGTCAGTACTAAAGATCTGCCAGCCGGAGACCTGCCCCCTTGCCTGCCTAATGAACTTCTCAACCTTGCCAGCCTCTCTGCGAGATCAACCTGACCCATTGGCTAGCGAGAGCCCGACAATGGAATCATCTAGGGAAATCCAGCATAAGAACTTGTCAACATTGCCAGCCTCTCCGCGAGATCAACCTGACCCACCGGCTAGCGAGAGCCCGGTAGCGGAATCATCCGGGGCAATCCAGCATAAGAAATTGTCAACCTTGCCAGCCTCTCTATGAGATCAACCTAACCCACCGGCTAGCGAGAGCCCGGCAGCGGAATCATCCGGGGAAATCCAGCATAAAGAACTTGTCAACCTTGCCAGCCTCTCCGCGAGATCAACCTGACCCACCGGCTAGCGAGAGCCCGACAGCGGAATCATCTGTGGCAATCCAGCATAAGAACTTATCAACCTTGCCAGCCTCTCCGCGAGATCCACCTGACCCACCGGCTAGCGAGAGCCCGGCAGCAGAATCATCCGGGGCAATCCAGCCTAAAGAACTTGTCAACCTTGCCAGCCTCTCCGCGATATCAACCTGACTCACCGGCTAGCGAGAGCCCGGTAGCAGAATCATCCGGGGCAATCCAGCATAAGAAATTTTCAACCTTGGTACCCTCTCCGCGAGATCAACCTGACCCACCAGCTAGCGAGAGCCCGGCAGCGGAATCATCAGGGGCAATGCAGCATAAAGAACTTGTCAACCTTGCCAGCTAGCTATGAACAACTTACGGAAAATGAGACATATAATAGGTGAAATGATAAAACTTTTTAAGGATAAAATCGCTTCAAGTCATCTCCACTTCTGGCTCGGTCGAGGGATACCCCTTCCACATCCGGAGGTGGTACCCCCCCCCCCCCCCCCCCCCCCCCCCCCGACTTGAGTACTTCACTTACAATGTATGGCCCCTCCCAATTGGGATTAAGCTTACCCACCGCGGCCCCTCTCCCGACCGCATCGACCTTCTTCAAGACCAGCTCTCCTTTCTGGGAGCGCTTTACCCGAATGTGCTTGTCAAAGTACCGAGCCATTCGCCCTTTGATTTCCTCCTGCCGAACAGTAGCGAGGTCTCTGAGTTCTTCTACCAGTTCCAGGGACAACCTTTGTCCCGCGTCGTTTGCCACTAGCCATTCTTCATCACCTTCGCCCACGGCGACCACCTTGGGGTTTCTTACTTCGAATTCTATCGGGAGGACGGCATCGGACCCATGGGATAGATTGAAGGGGGTTTCCCCTGTGGCCGTGTTTGGAGTAGTCCTCATGGCCCAGAGGACCGAAGGTAGCTGTTCCACCCAATTCCCCATGAGATTCTCCACTTTCTTCTTGAGCAGGTTGATGATGATCGTGTTCGCCGCTTCCACCTGCCCATTACTCCTAGGTGATGGACCGACGCGAACAGAAGGTCGATACCTAGATGGGTGCAGAAGTTAACAAACTCCTCGCTGACAAACTGCGGCCCGTTGTCTGTGACTATGGCTAGAGGGCAGCCCATGCCTGCAAATTATTTCACCCCAAACAAAGTTTCTTACTACCTGGGATGTTACCTTAGCGAGCGCCTTCACCTCGATCCATTTAGAGAAATAGTCTATCATCACTAGTAGGAACCTCCTTTGACCGCTTGCCTAGGGAAAGGTCCCACCAGGTCTAACCCCCATATCACAAAGGGATAGGGGGCCATGATGGTCCGGAGCCTCTGAGCTGGGAGGAGCAGGAGGGGGCATAGAGCTAGCACTTGGAGCACCTCTTAGAGAATTCTGCCGCGTCTTTGCTGAGGGTGGGCCAGAAGTAGCCTTGCCTTAGTACTCTTCCTTCCACAGTCCTGCCCCCTCCCCCCCCCCCCCCCCCCCTGAGTGACTGCTGAACTCCCCGGAGTGAATCTCTTCCAGGACCCTTGGGGCTTCCTCCTCCGAGACACAATGAGCTAGGAGCCCCGAGAGAGTCTTATGGTATAGCGACCCTGCATGCAAGGAGTAATATGTCAATTTGTATCTGAGCCGCCGTTTGTCTACACCCTCCTCGGGGAAACTCCCCGTTGTCAAGTAGGTGATGAAGGGGTCCATCCATGACACCTGTTGGTCGACCTCCATCAGCTCTCCCTCTTCGATAGAGTGCCGGAAGAGTTCCCATATCGTCCCCCCTGCCCGGGGGCCGAACTTGGCCAGGAGGTCTGCCCGGGTGTTCTCCTCTCTTGGGACGTGCTTGATGGAAAAAGTGCGAAACTGCCCGACGACCTCCTTGACCTTCTCCAGGTATCGCTGGAGAGTTGGCTCCTTGACCTCGAACTCCCCCTTGATCTGGCAAGCCACTACCATGGAGTTCGTCGGGACCTCCAAGTCCTGCACTCCCATCTCCCGAGCTAAGCAAAGGCCTGCTATCACGGCCTCATACTTAGCCTGGTTTTTGGTGAGGGGGGAAGTGAATGCTGATCGCCTGCTCTATCCAGGTGCCCTGCAGACTCACCAATACCACCCCTCCCCCGAAGGAGTGCTTTCCTGATGCGCCATCAACCAACATTTTCCAGGCCACCGGGTGGGGCAATTCAGACTCTTCCAATTCGGTCACATAGTTATCCATGAAATCCGCCACCGCTTGCGCCTTTATGGATACCCGGGGCACGTAGGTGATATTGAATTCGCACAACTCCACCGACCACTTAGCCAATCTTCCGGAGTGCTCCACCCCCTCCATGATGCCGCGGAGGGGATGGTCGATCACTACTCTGATTGAATGTGCTTGGAAGTAGGACCAGAGCTTCCTAGCCGACACTACCAACGCAAATGCTAACTTTTCCAGGATTGGATATCTGAGCTCGGCCTTCCTCAATACCATGCTAACATAGTAGATGGGGAGTTGTTTCTTCCCTTCTTCCCGGACCAGCACCGAGCTGACCGCTTCCGACCCTACCCCTAAATACAGGCATAGGTCCTCCCCTTGCCTCGACCCTTGCAGTAGCGGGGCCTGGGTCAATTGTTAGTTTAGCTCTTGAAAAGCTTTCTCGCACTCGGGGGTCCACTCGAATTCTGGTTACCCCTCAGCACCCTAAAAAAGGAAGAACATTTTTCACCTGCCTTAGAAAGGAACCTACTCAACCCGGCTAGCTTCCCAGTTAGACGTTGAACCTCCTTTGCATTCCTTGGTGATCCCAACTCGAGGATCGCCCTCACTTTGTCTGGATTAGGCTCCACCCCGAGGGGGTGAGTAAATGACCTAAGAACATCCCATGGCTTGCCCCGAAGACACACTTTAAGGGGTTGAGCTTCATTTTAAACTTTCTCAAAGTCCCAAAGGTTTCCTCGAGATCCTTGAGGTGAGACTCAAGATCCCGACTTTTGATCATCAGGTTATCCACGTAGACCTCCAGGTTCCGGCCTTTCTGTTCATGAAACACTCTATCCATCATTCGTTGGTATCTCGCCCCTGCGTTCTTTAATCTGAACGGCATCATTTTATAACAATAACACCCATCCCCGGTGATGAAGGATACATCTTTGATGTCGGGAGGGTGCATGCGAATTTGGTGATAACCTGAAAAAGCATCTAAAAAAGACATCACAGAGAAACCAACAGATGAGTTAACCAGTGCGTCGATTCTAGGCAGGGGGTAGCAATCCTTGGGGCAAGATTTATTAAGCAAAGAGAAATCAACACACATACGCCACTTACCATCCCCCTTTTTTACCATCACCACATTGGAGACCCAGCCTGGATACTAGATCTCCGATACAAAACTGGCCTTGATGAGCTTGCTCACCTCCTCCCGGATAGGAACCTCCAGCTTGTCCACGATGGATCTCTTCTTCTGGCGAATGGGGCGAGTGTCGGGATCTAGGTTGAGGCGATGGCACGCCACATCCGCATCGATCCCCAGCATCTCCGCAGCACTCCATACGAAGACATCCACATTGTCTTGGATGCAAGCTGAGATCTTCCTCTGTTCCTCGGGGCTGAGCTCCCTACTGATCTTTATCTTCTCGATTGTTCCGGCCTTGGTGGTGACTTCCACCTCCACTACTTCCTCCACTGCCTCCAACCTGGATTGTTCTCCCCAGGCACTGTCCTTCTCTCCGCCACAAGCGAGCTCTCGGGCTCCTTCCCCCATCTCTTCCTCTCCCACCACCATCAGCTTTTCTGCCCCTCCTCCCGAGGCCTCCTCTTCTTTCTCTCCCTCTTTCCCCTCCTCCACCCTGGGTCCCTCAACGACCCCTTTCCGGGCATGAACTACTCCTTCACACACCCTTCCTTCCAAATTCTCCTCCTTCTCGGCCTCGGACACCTCTTCCATCACCTTATCCCACTGCTCCGCTTCTTCCATCCAAGAGATGGTGTTGACGGCAGTCACATACCACTGCCTCGCCACCTTGGGGTCTCCCCTGATCTGGACTTGGACTCCTCCATCATTGAATTTAATGCACTGGTGGAACGTGGAGGGGACACACCGGAATGCATTGATAAGAGGTCGTCCGAAGATGGCACTGTAGCTGCTAGGGGCATCCACTATCACAAAGCGGCAGTTACTGGACTGCCCTCCCAAAACGATATGGAGTCCTACTCCTCCTTCTACCTCCTTCCTCTCCCTGGAGAATCCGAACAACGGACCGTCCGAGGCCAACACCCTTCGCTCCTCCACCCCCATCCCATCGAACGCCTTCTTAAAGATGACGTTGACTGAGATCCCGTTGTCCACAAGGATTCGGGAAACAGTGAAGTTCTCGATCGCTGTCTGGATGACCAACGCATCGCTGAACGGGTCTTCATAACCCGGTATGTCCTTCGGGGCGGGGCCAGGGATGTCAAAGCCACGCTACGACGATAGATAGTATGGAGGCTTGCCATCCGGGTTGCCTCAATCGCTACCCCCCCCCCCCCATGGATCACCCTGATCCCCCCTCGGGACCCCAAATCGGCCCGGTCTTCGCACCTTTCATCTTCATCCTCTTGGGGTGGAATCTCCTTTATCCTCACCGGTCACTGCTGCGGCTGCGGTGCTGGGACCCTTGCATTCCTTGCTTCTAAGAACTCCGGGCAAGTGACTGTTGCGTGACCTTCTTCTTGGTGGAAGTCAGAGTACGACAACGCCACCCCCCTCTCCTCACCTCCTACTCCTCTATTCCTTCTTCGGGGCCCGACTCCTCCAGCTCCTATCCCTCTTCCTCTTACTCTTCTCCCTCCTCCTATCTCCATTGCTTGCTGAGGTGGGGGAGGAGGCGGTCTAGGACCTTGCCTCCACCCCAACTGATGCGGCCTTCCCTGCCCTCCGTGGAAGTTACCACCTCCATGGGGGAACCCCCTTCCTGGATCCCGCATTCCCCCACCTTGCTGCCTCCACCCCAACTCTGGGGCCCTCGCTTCTTCTCTCCTTCTCGGCTCTACCTTCCTGCCTTCTGGCTCGCTCAGACGTGCTAACCTCTTTGTGAACTCGGGGTTTGCCGCCTCCCCGCCCACCTCCTCTGCAGCTCTCTCCATCAACTCCTCATACGATAGTGGAACCCTTCTCTTGAGATCCATCTTGAAGAAACCCTCCCGCAGCCCCAGAGTGAAGGCAAGCTAGAGGGTGTACCCTGGCACCTCCTTGACGAGGAGAACCTCCTCCCTGAACCGCTCCAAATACTGAGCTAACCACTCTCCGGTTTGAGGTGGAGAAGCGCAAGAGAAAACCTCATCGCAAGTCCTCGAAGGCATAAATCGACCCCGAGGGTAGCTGGTGGAACCAGTCCCTCGCCTTCTCCTTCAAGATGGTAGCAAAAAGTCGGCACTTGAAGGCGTCCGACATAGGTCTAATCGAGACCATATCCTCGAACCATTGCAAGTGCTAAACGGGGTCATCCTTGCCAGTATATAGCGGCATGGTCGGCTCCCTGAATCCTTCGGGGAGTGGTGCCGAGAGCACCAACTCGCAAAAAGGGCTTCCCCCACTCACCCTATGGACCTGCTCCACTCTCCCTGCGAACTCCCCTGGCGACCCTGCTCCTGCTAACCTCGGGCTCGCCAAAGGACCACTCACCGGGGCCCCACTGGACGGGACCCCTTCTGCTTGGACGACCCTTGCAGGGACCCCGCTCGCTCTCTCTGGTCTGGGTAAAAGTTCTCGCTCGGAGAGATCTCGCCCGCACCCTGGGTTTCCGCCTCCCTTCTGACTCGCGGAGTTGGGGCATTCTCGCCAACCACGGGCGGATGAGCCACCTGGGTCGCTGGGGTCACGAGACCACCGAGTGCTGTGACGAGAACGCTCTGAAAAGCTCCAAGAAGATCTCGCCTAAGGTCCGCTAGCATTTCCACCATCGTTGGCGCTCCTGGGAGTGGCGATCCTCCAGGTCTTGTGTCCTGCTCGTCCTCTCCTGTCATGCTTCCACCTTGAGATTTTCTTGAACCAGCTGCACTCCACGCTCACCGCACCAAAAATGTTGAAACCAGTAAATGGTCTCTGTAGAGCTCGGGTCCCCCAACAAGTTGGGGGCAGCTGGAACTTACTAATCCCTTGAAGGGACAGACTGAAGCCTCAGAACTAGACACGGACCCTTACACTTAGCAAGGAGGACCCACCACACACCCGGAAGATCTTTTGAGCGCTTCCCCTCCCAAGCCAATGCTGAAGCCCGGGCACCTTGGAGAGTTTTGAGAATGCCAACCAAGGAAAGCCTGAGGAGAGAGAATCTCTAAAAAGAGAAGTCCTCTCCAAAAGGTGCCCTTTGGGTCTTATTTATAGATTTTCTGGACTGGCCTGCGAATAGCAGGATTTCGCCTTCTGATTTTACTATCCGCACCCCAAAATTGGTCTGCTAACAGCCAGACTCTGCTATTCGGGGAGGCTAATGGTAGACCACCGGGGGTAAAAAGGTAATCATTCCCCGTTATTCTACGGGCAAGAGGCTTGCGAGAACGTTACTCGCGAGAGCTCTCGCTGCCTTCTCGCGGATTTCTTCCGCGACATCCCCCCTGGCGAGCGCGTCGTTAAGACCTTGCATGGGACCCTTTTAGCGACGTCCACGGAGACCCGTTCACGCGTGCCTTCCTGCGAACAGTCTCGCGAGGACTCGTCTGGCTTGGTCCCCTTACTACTTTCTTCACAATGTTGACCTCTCAAAGCGCCCACCCTTGCCTGGCAAATATCGGGGTTGTACACTATAAATATAGTGGTAGGGGTACCAAAAATGGACTTTAAGATTCGAGCCTCCAGCTTGTGGCTTGTGCAAGCGGTCTCAAATTTTGCCACTTTTCTACCTCTCACTCTTACCTATTTTGGACCCTATCTATAATCCTTTTTTGAGATCAGTCGAAGCAGTTTTTCCCTCAAAGATCTATCTTCTGGCATCCTTCATCCCGAGTAACCTGTACTCCGTAGTTTCCCCCATCTCTTTTAAGTGTGAGTTTTGGAGGTACAATTTTTGTGCCAACAATAGTGTCTGCAATACCTATTCGGCCATAAATGCCCACCGCGCCTAGATATAACCCAATTTATTGGAAAAAATCATCATTACCAACAGCTCAAATTTTGCCAATAGTTGTGCGAGTACTCAAAAGAAATAGCTGACAACATGTTTTCTTCTTTGGCTTAAATCCACGCCCGTCACTTGGCAAAGAAGGAGAACTGCAAGGAGGGACGCAAGTCTTAGAAACCTGCAAAGGAGGAGACGAGGTAGCGGGTCGAGATAGCGTGGGTCACTTCTTATCTTGCCAAAGCGAAAACTATTGAGGAGGAGCGGGCGATGAGGGATCTCGTAAACTTAGCGAGAAAAGCGGTTGTGGATGTTGTGTATAAGGTGATAAAGAAGAAAGCAAAGGAGATGGTGTAAGACCCCAATTGTCATGTGCACGAAAAATAAAAATGATTTGAAGTCAAGGAGATAGCGCCAGGCGCTAGTGCTAGCGCCAGCGGTAGTGGCCTTAAGTGGTACCGACTCTGTTGCTAGCGCCAGCGCTAGGCACTAGCGCCGGCGGTAGCGGGAAAATCAGATATACCCCCCAAATCCCGACTCTTCTTCTCATTTTCTCTGTAAACCTCTACATCTGAGAGCAGTGGGCGGAGAGCTGGGAAGGAGATCAGCAGGAGGTGAACCTTCGTCGTGCCAGGAGGGAGATTAGTGAAGAAGCATCTGCGTGCGTGTACCATCGCGGATTCCAGCCAATCCCCTCTCAGTTCTATGGCACCAAAACGACCGACTAGGGTAACGAATCTCCTCCCTAGCCTTTGGACATGTGTGTCCTTTGATTTCCATGTCTTGGAAGACTTCTACTAATTAGTAGATCGGATCTTCCGGTGGGTTGAAGTGATTCCCCCATAAATTGCATATAGAGTCTGTAATGGAAGTACGGGCATAGGCATGCTGTGTGAAGCCCATCTGGACAGTTCGAGCCGGATTGGTGATGTTTATCGCGTGGAGAAGACTCCATGTATTTGTTGTGGTTCGGGTCTTCTGTATTGTTTGTACAGCAAATATCCTGGAGGTGTTTCCCATGCAATACCCGAAGTTTGGTAGCAAAACTGAGTATTGTTACTAGCGCCGGGCGCTAGCGTTAGCGCCGGCGGTATCTCCAGGTGAGCTACTAGTGTTGATTTCTGGAGGTGGTTTCCCAGAGGTATCAGAACTGAGTTCTGTTACCATTGCCGAACAGAACTAAGTTATGTTGCTAGCACCGGGCGCTAGCATTAGCGCCGGTGGTAGCCCCCAACACAAAGATTGTGTGATTCCATGCTACCTAAAGTCCTGGGGACTGGATACGTAGCAGGAGAAGCTGTGGAATTTGCAAAGCCCAGCTTTAAGTGTCGGGTATCAGGTGAAGCTTACCCGCATCGTGCAAAGTTGAAGCGCGATGATTGAGCACGGGCCTAGCTGATCCGAACCCGCCCATAGTGGTGGTGAGAGGTCGCCCCTCGGTGCACCGGGCTATGGAAGAGTGCCGGAACTTTGTGTGTACGACCTAGCTCAAATTGCTTGTCTAAGTTGAAATAAGACTTAACGTGAGGGCGTAACTCAGGGAGTATGCCAAAGAGTGCCTTGAGAGCACAAAGCGGGTGGCTTGGTATGCCCCCGTTGGTGTTGTTTGCGGATATATATTTATATGCTGCTGACTCTTACTTGTAGGGAAGGAGCACCGCCGCCCCGAGTGTGGGGTGGGGTCATTATAAATCTTGGTCAGCTAAAGCTGACCGGTTACCTGTTTTACCACCGCTTGGTGGATTTGTTTGTACAGGTCCCGACGAGACTAGCGGGAAATAGCGGGTTGAAGCCCCCTTGCTGCTGTGCTGTGATGGCCCTCGAAGGCCAAAGCTTTTGTTTACTTTTGTTCATGTGTGGCCGGCCTCCATGCCGATGTCTGGAAGCCACCTATATTTTGTAAACAAACATTGTAAATAACCTTTATGTATTTCATTCCTAGTAGCTTATGTGGACAATGCTATACACTGGTTTATAAATGAAATTATATGCTTCCGTTATGCGACTCTGGTGCTGAGATAGTTATATCTTTAACTGTTAAATGCTAATTTTCGTACCACTCTCTTCCGTTCATTTCATATGGCGTGGGGTCCCGGCCGGACCTACTGTTATATGCTTTGTAACAGGGAGGGTGTTACAAATTGGTATCAGCTACCGGTTTCGCTCCCTTTCCGTTCGAATTCGTGGTCGAATTCTTTTAAGGGGTGGTGAGCACGTATGTGCGTCGCCTTTAACTCATGTAAATAACCAGTAATTGTCCACTTTAGGAATGAATTACATGTATATGTGTAGCATTCGGATGGAACTTCTGTGTTCCTTTGTTGATTCATGCCTTCTCCTAGTCGCTCATTGTGTTTTGTGCACATGTTTAGGAGGCTGGGAGTGGAGCGGGGCCTTCTCGACCCCCTCGTTCGACTGCAAGTAGTGCACCAACTCCGGTGCCGACTCCTCCTTCGGCTGAAACTGTAAGGATGATCGCTGAGGCAGCATTTGCGATGTTCACGGCGCAACCAGGAGGGCATGTCCCTGGACAGCCTCCTATTCCGGGAGCGGCTCCAGTGCAGGCTCCAGCAGCTGAACCTGCGGTGGAAAGGCCAGTGCCATTGAGGGCACGAAGAGCTCCAGATCAACAGCTGCAATACTTTTTGAGTTTCCACCCTCCCACGTTCATGGGGGCAGGAACCCCGACGCAAGCGGATGATTGGCTGTCAAGGGTGCGCAAAACCCTGAAGGCCACAGATACAGAGGAAGAGCAAAAAGTTACATTGGCAACCTTCCTACTAGATGGGGAGGCGCATCTGTGGTCGGAAGAGATGGAGTTACATCAGCTAGCGGGAAGGCAGCTGACAGACATCTCCTTTGATGAGTTTTCCAGACTGTTCTTGGCGCGGTATCTTCCACCGGCCCAACAGATAGCGATGGAAAATCAGTTCAACCGTCTGACTCAGGTTGATAGAATGATCGACGACTATCTACATGAGTTTACATGGTTGGGGCGCTATGTAGGCGTGACGTTTGCGGATGAAGCTCATAAGACAAATCGGTTTTACGAAGGTCTGCGAGAAGAGTTCCGGTTCCTTCTGTCGGGGGCAATGACACAGGGGTTTATGACCCTGGTGAATATGGCTCGCTCGTTAGAGAAAGGTATGAAATGGTCCCAAAGCAGGAAGGAGCTAGCAGTAGTCAAGCCAGAATTCAAAGTAGCGAGCTCGGCAAAGTCGGGACGAGACAAATGGAAGAAAGGAGCGCGACCGTCTTGGTCAGCTCAATCTTCAGCATTGGGAGTGACTGGGCGAGGCCCACTCATCTGTTACAACTGCAGCAGACCGGGGCACTATGCTTGTGACTGTCGTAGTGGGAAGAAGCTAGTTGCGGCCTATGCGACAGAGAAAGGGAAGGCGGCAGAGTCAACCGCATCCCATGCTGCTCCAGCCCAGCCTAGAGTATACAACCTTGGCCAACAGGAGGCCATCAAACAGAGCGATATGGTGACAGGTATGAGATAGTATATAGCTTTTATTGCTTTTTATACTTCATACCTTATGCATTGCTTGTTACCCATTAATGTCCTAGGCTTTGTCCTGATCTTTAATTATCCGGCGAGGGCACTATTTGATACGGGTGCTTCACATTCCTTTCTATCAGAGGCCTTCATACAACAACTTTGAGTGCCTTCATCGTTTAGACAGGAACGACTAAGTGTGTTGCTACCCAATGGATGTTCTATGCGTGCGGATCGAGTTTGTGTGGTAAAGGTACGAATAGGGAGTCAAGACTTTGATTTGGAAGCACTGATACTCCCGCTTTTGGAATTCGATGTAATCTTTGGTATGGACTGACTGTCAGCGCAGCATGCCTACATTGATTACACTTCGAAGGAGGTCACGCTGGGGCGGAATACCGAACGTGCGACTACGTTTGCTGGTTTGTGTGGATCGAGCAAGACACTGATGTCTGTTGTCCAAGTAGTCAAGGCAGTTCGGCAAGGCACAGAGTTATGTGTTGTGCTAGTGTGGGCTGCAAAGTCTCAACCCTGTTTGAGTGATGTTCCTGTGATTTCAGAGTATCCAGATGTGTTTCCAAAAGATCTTCCTGGGGCACCACCTCAGCGAGAAATTGACTTCACTATAGAGCTGGTACCAGGTGCCAAGCCTGTGTCACGCTCTCCGTACCGAATTGCGCCAAAGGAGATGGTGGAGTTGAAAGTTAAATTACAGGAGTTGCTAGAGCAAGGTTACAAACGCCCAAGGAAATCCCCTTGGGGTGCTCCGGTCCTTTTTGTGAAGAAGAAGGATGGAAGCCTGTGTTTATGCATCGACTACCGTGAATTGAACAAGCTGACTGAGAAGAACAAGTATCCGATTCCTCGAATCGATGACTTATTTGATCAGCTAGTTGGGTCAACTGTGTATTCAAAGTTGGATCTTAAATCCTGCTACTACCAGTTGCGAATTCGGGATTGTGATATCCCTAAGACAACATTCAGTACTCGCTACGGACACTACGAGTTTACAGTGATGCCGTTTGGATTGATGAATGCACCGTCAGTATTTATGGATCTGATGAACAGGACCTTTCGAGAGTACCTTGATCGGTTTGTTATTGTCTTCATTGACGATATCTTGGTGTACTCTCAGTCTGAAGAAGAGCACGCGATTCATTTGCGTGAAGTTTTGGAAACCCTGCGACGTAGTCAACTATATGCCAAGTTCTCTAAGTGCGAGTTCTGGCTAGCCTCAGTGGCGTTCCTTGATCATGTTGTTAGTGGCGAGGGTATCGCAGTGGATTCGGTAAAGATTGATGCAATCCAGAAGTGGCCCATTTTGGCGACAGTAGCGGAAGTCAGGAGTTTCCTTGGACTTGCCGGCTACTATCGGCGCTTCGTGGAGAACTTTTCACGGATCGCTCTACCTCTCACCACCTTGATGAGGAAGGATCAGAAGTTTGTTTGGTCACCGGAGTGTGCACGGGCTTAGGCTGCATACTTCTTTAGCATGGTCAAGTGATCGCTTATGGATCTCGTCAGTTGAAAGTGCATGAGCGGAATTATCCGGTCCACGACTTGGAATTGGCAGCCGTGATCTTTGCTCTAAAGTTGTAGCGGCACTACTTATATGGTGTGAAGGTTGACATCTATACAGACCATAAGAGCCTTAAGTATCTGTTACATCAGAAGGAGCTCAATATGCGACAACGAAGGTGGATGGAGTTCCTGGGGGACTACACTTTTGATATACATTATACTCCCGGAAAGGGGAATATCGTCGCAGATGCTTTGAGCAGGAGGGCTTATGCACATGCCAACTGGATTCAGATGTATGATCCACGTCTAATCAGGGACCTGGAAGCCTTGGAGATCTCCTGTGTGGAGAGGAGTTCTAGAGCGAGTGCGTGCTTGAACTGGACGGAGGTGCAGTATGACCTCGCAGACAGAATACGACAGGCCGTGGAGCTTGATTCGAGCATGCAACTCTATTTGGCAGAGTCTGAAGTTGGGACTGCTGCAGAGTTTGTCTTAGACGACGGTCTAATGTGGAAAGACGGTCGGTTGTGCGTCCCAAATGTGGGTAAGTTACTGGAAGAATTGATGTACGAAGCACACTTTACAAAGTACTCAATTCACCCAGGGAGCACAAAAATGTACCAAGGCATGAAGAAGCTGTTTTGGTGGCCAGGTCTGAAGAAAGACATCGCCTTATACGTGGCAAAATGCAAAACTTGCGCACTTGTGAAGGTGGAATGTCAGAAACCTGGAGGTTTCCTGAAGTCGTTGCCAATACCGGAATGGAAATTTGATGATATTTCTATGGATTTCGTGCACGGTTTGCCGAGATCGCAGAGTGGGAAAGATGCTATTTGGCTGATCGTGGATCGCTTGACGAAGGTAGCCCACTTTATTCCAAGCCGGCGGGACGATTCAGTAGAAAAGTTAGCAAAACTTTATGTTGATAGTATTGTCCGATTGCACGGTGTGCCCCGTAGCATCGTCAGTGATCGAGATGGGCGCTTTACTTCGAAAGATTGGAGGCTAATTCACCAGTTGTTGGGGACAGAGCTGAAGTTTAGCACTGCCTTCCACCCTCAGACGGATGGACAGACTGAATGTACAAACAGAACTCTGGAGGATATGCTCCGAATGTGCGTCCTGAATTTCGGCAAAAAGTGGGAAGATCATCTCTACATGATCGAATTCGCTTATAATAACATCTATCAGGCAAGTATAATGATGGAACCCTTCGAGGCCCTCTATGGTAGAGCTTGCCGCACTCCCTTATCTTGGGAGGAGATAGGTGAAACGAAGCTGTTTAAGCGAAAGGAAGTCGAAGAGGCAAATGCGGCGATTTAAACAATCCGGGATAGATTGTTGATTGCACAAGATAGGCAGGCAAAGAACTACAATGCCAAGCACATAAACATCGAGTTCACCGTGGGCGACAGGGTTTATTTAAAGATCAAACCTTTTAAGGGTGCGTCCAGGATTCGAAGCTTGAAAAAGCTGAGTCCAAGATACCTTGGACCGTTTGAGATACTGGAACGTGTTGGCGAAGCTGCCTATCGGCTCGCTCTTTCGACAGAGTTGAGTGGTCTGCACGATGTGTTCCACATATCGGTATTGAGGAAAGCTGTATCAGAGCCTAGCCAAGTGCTTGCGACTAGTCAGGTGCCGGTCGATGATGGGCTGAAGACGCTGGTCACGCCTATTTGCATCGAAGACACTGATGTCAAACAGCTACGGAATAAATTGATCAAGATGGTCAAAGCCCGCTGGAACAACTGCGGCCGTGAGGAACTTACATGGGAGCGCAAGCAAATTATGCGTTAGGAGTTCCCCGAGCTGTTCTGTTGAGGTACAAGTCATATTTTGTATCTTTTTGATTATTTGCACTGTTAGAATTTCGGGACGAAATTCTTTTAAGTGGGGAAGAATTGTAAGACCCCAATTGTCATGTGCACGAAAAATAAAAATGATTTGAAGTCAGGGAGATAGCGCCAGGCTCTAGTGCTAGCGCCGGCGGTAGTGGCCTTAAGTGGTACCGACTCTGTCGCTAGAGCCAGCGCTAGGCACTAGCGCCGGCGGTAGCGGGAAAATCAGATATACCCCCCAAATCCCGACTCTTCTTCTCATTTTCTCTGTAAACCTCTGCATCTGAGAGCATTGGGCTGAGAGCTGGGAAGGAGATAAGTTGGAGGTGAACCTTCGTCGTGCCAGGAGGGAGATTAGTGAAGAAGCATCTACGTGCGTGTACCATCGCGGATTCCAGCCAATCCCCTCTCAGTTCTATGGCACCGAAACGACCGACTAGGGTAACGAATCTCCTCCATAGCCTTTGGACATGTGTGTCCTTTGATTTCCATGTTTTGGAAGACTTCTACTAATTAGTAGATCGGATCTTCCGGTGGGTTGAAGTGATTCCCCCATAAATTGCATATAGAGTCCGGAATGGAAGTATGGGCATAGGCATGCTGTGTAAAGCCCATCTGGACAGTTTGAGCCAGATTGGTGATGTTTATCGCGTGGAGAAGACTCCATGTATTTGCTGTGTTTTGGGTCTTCTGTACTGTTTTGTACAACAAAATATCCTGGAGGTGTTTCCCAGGCAATACCCGAAGTTTGGTAGCAGAACTGAGTTCTGTTACTAGCGCCGGCAGTAGCTCCAGGTGAGCTACTAGTGTTGATTTCTGGAGGTGTTTTCCCAGAGGTATCAGAACCGAGTTCTGTTACCATTGCCGAACAGAACTAAGTTATGTTGCTAGCGCCGGACGCTAGCATTAGCGTCGGCGGTAGCGCCCAGCACAAAGATTGTGTGATTCCGTGCTACCTAAAGTCCTGGGGACTGGATACGTAGCAGGAGAAGCTGTGGAATTTGCAAATCCCAGCTTTAAGTGTCGGGTATTAGGTGAAGCTTACCCGCATCGTGCAAAGTTGAAGCGCGATGATTGAGCACGGGCCTAGCTGATCCGAACCTACCCATAGTGGTGGTGAAGAGGTCGCCCCTAGGTGCACCGGGCTATGGAAGAGTGCCGGAACTTCGTGTGTACGGCCTAGCTCAAATTGCTTGTCTAAGTTGAAATAAGACTTAGCGTGAGGGCGTAACTCAGGGAGTATGCCAAAGAGTGCCTTGAGAGCACAAAGCGGGTGGCTTGGTATGCCCCCGTTGGTGTTGTTTGCGGATATATATTTATATGCTGCTGACTCTTACTTGCAGGGAAGGAGCATTGCCGCCACGAGTGTGGGGTGGGGTCGTTATAAATCTTGGTCAGCTAAAGCTGACCGGTTACCTGTTTTACCACTGCTTGGTGGATTTGTTTGTACAGGTCCCGGCGAGACTAGCGGGAAATAGCGGGCTGAAGCCCCCTTGCTGCTGTGCTGTGATGGCCTTCGAAGGCCAAAGCTTTTGTTTACTTTTGTTCTTGTGTGGCCGGCCTGCATGCCGATGTCTGGAAGCCACCTATATTATGTAAATAAACATTGTAAATAACCTTTATGTATTTCATTCCTAGTAGCTTATGTGGACAATGCTATACACTGGTTTATAAATGAAATTATATGCTTCCGTTATGCGACTCTGGTGCTGAGATAGTTATATCTTTAACTGTTAAATGCTAATTTTCGTACCGCTCTCTTTCGTTCATTTCATATGGCGTGGGGGCCCGGCCGGACCTACTATTATATGCTATGTAACAGGGAGGGTGTTACAGATGGAAGAAAGGGGAAACCGATGAGGGGGATTGGGAAGCAATAAGAATGTAGAGGTAGAGGAGGATGCCAGGAAGACAGTGGAAGAGAAGGATAGGTAGGAAGTGTTAAAACATGGTCTTCCGCATATCCTAGGTTTGAGAATAACAAATCCTATGTGTACTTGAACTTGTGTGTTTAAGTGTGCAGGAAACAATGCCATATGACTCAAAGATAACATAAGAAGGTTGCCCCCATGTTTGAAGCCAAAATTCCAGCATGCCCACTAACACCGACGGTAGACACTAGCGCAGGCACTAGCCCTAGTGTCGGAGCTAGCCACTAGCGCAAGCGCTAAACCTAATTAGGCAATTTTGGGAGACAATTATAGAAGGCGCTAGCGCCGGAGGTAGCGGCTAGCGCAGGCAGTAGCGCGATGCACAAGAGGAATTTCGGCAAGGTTTCCTTGGAATGAAAGATAAGCACACACAGGATATTTCCTAAACCGGGATAGCGTCGATGGTAACGATTGCGTAGGCGCTATCTCCAAGGCTATGAAAAGGACCCCTTAACTCTGTATTATTCATCCTCTCACACCCCTAAATTCCAGAGCTTCGTGCCACATCATATAGAGGAAGTTTAAGAGAGATACTCCCATAAATCCATGAAGGCTTAAGGAGATCCATGGAGAATATTTCAACACGCTTCATCATCATGACAAAAGACCGCATCAACTATGATCATACTCTACGGGACTATATCTACTTCTTCAAGAGATCCACAAAGGGAGTTTTTATATTGTTGTTGTTTCATTTCTTTATTCTTTCGTACTCGTGAGTAAATTCGCCTCGTGTTGGTGACTAGGTAAGGGTAGGACTTAGGGCAGAAAATCGCCTCATGTTGGCGACTATATCTAGGGTGTAGATCTAGGGGGTGCTCAAGCCCGTATCCAGGGGAGGATTGGCTAGAGCGGCTTGAGGCCGTATCCGGGGGAGGATAAACTAAATCCACCAGATCGTGGGGATACAAGTTGGGATAGAAAACGAAAAGACTTTTTACTATTCTCCTTCGATTTCTAGCGTCATAAGAAATCAAGTTTAGCAATCTTAATTTTCAAGTTAATAAAATTATTTCTCTATTTTATTTCACTTGATTTATTTGGCTTTTCTCTATTTTGATCTCTTAACTTTTCAAGTAATTGAAAATATAATAAAAGTTTTAAAAACCCTTATTCACCCCCTCTAAGAGCGCCTACAGATCCAACAAGTGGTATCAGAGCAGGTTA
Organism: Dactylorhiza incarnata; assembly: GCA_033032865.1. NCBI lineage: Eukaryota > Viridiplantae > Streptophyta > Magnoliopsida > Asparagales > Orchidaceae > Dactylorhiza > Dactylorhiza incarnata. Next base: position 1,591,125 of record JAWHQI010000210.1, read on the forward strand.
TTCCAAATCGGCTTAACAACCAGAATAATGGCATCTCATGATCTCGCTTCAATTAGTAGGGGAAATATTTATGAAGAAAGAAAATCTCTTGCACCACATTTATTTGAAGGAAGAAATTATAAAGGGTGGAAAATATTAATGGAAAAGTTTATTAAAACTTTAGATATCGAAGCGTGGAATATAGCAATAGTAAGACCGGCGGATGAATCAAATAAAAAAGAACGTCACCTAAATGCAAAATCTTTGAATAGTTTTTTTGTGCTTTATCTCAAGATATTTTCAAATTGATATATTGTTTTTCTAGTGCATACAAAGTATGGAAATTTCTTGAAGAAATGTATGATCTTCCTCTCACAGGTATGAAACAAACACAGGAGGAGAAGGACATACAAGCATCCACCATTATTCAAGGATATCTCCCTCATAGCAAAACTATGGAAATCATGGAAGTTGACTTAGACGAATAGAGCAATTCATCAAGAGAAAATGAAAATGAAAATTCATCTATAAAGGAGGAAGGCCTAGAAGTCGACAAAGGAACTTCATGTTCACATCTTACCTCTTCGAATAGCATTGTAAGAAAGTCTAATTCTTCTTCTTGTGTGATAACTTCTCTCTCAACTTTCCATATACTAAAAATTGCTAAACATAAATTCAAGAAATTGAAAATTGCTAATAAAAATTTACATTTAGAAAATAAAAGGTTCAAAGCTAATATTAATTCAGAATCTAATTGTGATGTGGCTTCTCCATCTTGCTCTCTAATTGAAATCTCAAAGCCTCGTTTTGATTATAACGATATTAATGAAAAATTCAAGGATCTTGGAAAAGGACTTTTAATTTCAAAAGCGCATAATGAGAAATTGGTAAATGAAAATAATATTTTATCTAATAAACTAGAATCATTAAAACTATTTGTGCACAAATTTACAAGTAATAAAAAATCTTTTATTTCTAGTTTATCATCAAACATGTGTAAGACTTCTACTAGTATTTTAAAATATATTAAACATGCACCTAGTAGAATGTCTAATCATATATGCATAATGAATTCTAACCCTCATTATGTATCTCTCAAATTAAATTCAAATATGCAAAAATTTCCTCTGAAAAATAATTTCAAAAGTCATTATTATTATAAGCCTAAGTTTAATGAATATGGAAATTTGATGCATAATTATAACAATAAACCTAAGTATGAGTGGAGACCCAAAATTAAAAATGAAACATTAACTCCACTTGAAAGGGTTCATTTGTACTCATCTCCCCAAAAATCATATCATTATATTTGGGTACCCAAAGGAACCTCCACACTTGGTCCCCTTTGGATACCTAAATCTATTATTCATTAGGTATCATCAAATGCATGAAGTAGAATCTTTTCAAAATGTAATAAATAAATTTCTACTTCATGATATGCTTTAATGCCTTTTTCTTTTTTCTTTTTCTTTTCTTATTTTTAAGCTATCATGTCATGGTCATCTTATACCTTATTGGAAATATGATTTTATATCTTATAGCCTAATGAGTTTATAAATCAAATTGATCAAAATTCAAAGTCATATTTTATTTTGGTGACCTATCTATCTTTCTTAAATTTATTGCCTATAAATATCTTGTATTATCCATATAAATCTAATTCTAAATTTGTTATGAGATATTAATCCAGATTAATGAAATCATGAACTTCAATTTTTCTCTTTCAGAAAACTTTGAGTCTATAAATTATAAATATTAAGTATGGGTGGCAACCAATAATACTTAAATATCTTGAGAAAGGGAGATTTGGAATTTCACCCCATCACATCTCCTAGTACCGGTGCGAACCCTTCATAGGGTAGACCTCGGAAAGTCCAAGATCCACTCTAAATTGCAAAGTCCAACTAAAGTCTAGCAAAGATCAAATTAATTATAGGCTCTTGCGTACTCTTGTAATAACCGAAATAGAAAACTATCATTATCTTGTACTTTCAGAAAATTTTAAATATTCAAAATTCGTAATTAAAAAGAAAATCACAAAAGTCATATTGAACGTATGTCTCATCATACTAACATTGTCAGCTAATGAATATTATTAGTTATCATGCTAATCTCATGCATTGTTAGTTATTATATGATTGCCAAGATATAAAATTAGAAAAATCTGGAACTTATAATTCATGATAACTATGAGGTTTTATATTATCATTCTAAAAATTCAAATAAACTCATTGTATATAAATCATTCATAAACTTAGAACGCTTTATATGTCCATGATCATATACCAATATTGTATGTCTCACAATAGCGGGCGCGTAGGATTGGATGCATTAGAGACCTAACCTCTAAGTCATGTCTTGTCCTTAACCGGGGAGGGTTCAAGTGGGGCCTTGTGAGGCACTTGGGGAAAAAGTGCTAGGTTGAGAGTTCTCTAGTGTATGCATATGGGAGTAACACCCCAACCTACGACATGTGTGCAGCTCCTCTTGCCCATCCGTCACTTAGTATGGGGCTAGGGTGTAGACATATAGTCTGGGTATTTTTATCTAGGGCATACCTATTTTTATTTTATGCATGAACATTATTTTAATATAATCACTAAAATCATGCATATTTGTTTTATTCAATCATTTCTACTTTGTTTGTATATCCTATTATACTTATCTTAAATGATTGTGCAAAACTTAAGTTGTTTAAAAAAATTAGAATTAAAGTTTTTTTTGGAGCTTATGGTCTAAAATTTTAACTTCCGCAATTTTTTTTATTTCTTCTCATCTTTTCACTTCATTAGACAGGTTTTATTTTGCATAAACATAATTGAGCAAAATCGGAAGTGAAATCGAAGAAAATCTGGGCTATACGATTAAAATAAGAACTCTTTATGAGCTAAAACAGGTGCTAGGATCTACCGTCGACGCTAGATCCCTGTTTCAAAACTCAGTGCTTCAAATTTCTGAAAAATTTATAAAAACATGATCTTATAATATTTCTACTTATTTTTGTGTTTTTGGCATTTTTTGTTCCTTATCTTATGAAAAATCAAAATATAAGATGTCAAAATATAAAAAAAAAACGGTATGGGATTTCTTGTTAAAATCAAGCACGGTTTAATCTATCATTTAGACATTCTACAATGTTGAAATTCATCTTTTCAAACTACATTGAACATAGTTTTTGTTGGAACCTTAGGTTTGATTTGAGTTAGGATCCACCTTTAATGTCTAAGTTTATATCATAACATATCTTATAACTTAGAACAAATCCAATTAAGAAAGATTGCTGAAAAAATATACATATTAATAGGCAGAAAATAAGAGAAAGAATTAAATTTACATATGTTCTCTGCGTTTGACGAACGTCTACCCGCGTTCGACGAACGGCGTCCTGCGCTCGATGAATGGTGTTCATTCTGCGCTCGACGAAATCCAGTGGTTCAGCGGTTCAACGATCCCGTCTCAGCGGTTCAGCGTTCGATGATCCCGTCTCAGCGGTTCAGCGGTCGATGAACAGATTATCTCAGCGGTCGACAAACAGACCCCAACTCAGCGGTCAAAGAATTTGTCTAAGTGCAGCGCTCAACTAATTATCTCAGCGGTCGACGAACAGACCCCAGCTCAGCGGTCGACGAAATCCTTTCGTTCAACGAACTCAAGTCTGCGTTCGACGAATATTCAGCAGATGTTCAGAACAGTGAATTAAATGATCAGGTCGACGAATCAAATGATGAGCTCGACGAACTTGAAGCTCAGCTCGACGAATTATCTGCAGTATTATTTTATATCATTTAGCTTGACTAAAATATTATATATATATGCTGTCACTTTTATTAAAGCAATATTTATTATTTCTATATATATATATATCTATTGCTGATCTAATATTACAACGTGCAAGCATTAAATGTTCTAGCCGTTGGCAGAAGCAATAAATGTTGTAGCCGTTGCAGCAAGCTAAAGAAGGAAATTGTTCTGCTTGAGGATCTGGGAAATAAAAGAAATATTATTTTCTTTCCTCTTTAGTTGGCAAGGATTCAAATCAGCCGATAGCTCTCCAGAATACATATACAGAGCAGAGAAGAGAAAAATAGCATAGCAGGAAGATAGCACAGAATATATCATATTACTGTTCAGTGAAAGAAAGAAGAAGAAGAAGAGAAAAAGAAGAACAGAGCAAAAAGAAGAAGCAGATCAAAATACATTATATCTTCTTTTTACTAACTCTTTCTTTTGCAGATCATCTATATCTTGAGACACCAATCACCATTACTTGCTCAGGATCAAAACTGCATGAAGAAGAACAAAGTATTTGGAATCTAGAGAAGGAGCTCCATTCACAGGCTGTCATCTAAACTAGATCAGATAGGGGGAACTTTCTTCAACATCATCATCTTCATGTGTCTTCTCAGCAAAGAGAAGAACAACATAACATTTTCTGTTTTCTTTATTTCTCCCATCTTGTAAAGGGTTATAACTCCCTTCAAAAGTTAACTCCCGGTGACAGGCTACCTTAGCAAAAACCTGCATCTTGGTTTATAAGCACCTGATCAAAAGCTTATAGGTGATTTGGGCACCTGATTAAACCTCCATTGGTTTGTGGACACCTGAACAAAAACACCTTGGTGTGAGGGCACCTTATCAACAACTGCTAGTGGATTCCTACCAGTGGGTAGAAGAGTAGATGTACCCAAGTTATTGGGGAACAACTATAGCTCCTTGTGTCTTCTGTGTTTGATTTCTTTTCTGTGTTGTGCTGTGTGCTATTTTCATTATTCATTTTATTTCAGTTTTTATTTATCACTCACTCTATACACATATACTTATATCAGTATTTTCAATTCCGCTATAAAACTAAGGGAAAAGTTATAAACTTTATTCACCCCCCTCTAGAGTTAATTTAAGATCTAACCTCCACTTTCAATTGGTATCAGAGGAGGTTGATTTTATTACTTCAATTTCTTGCAACTGATACTCAATTGAACACTTTCAATTGGTATCAAAGCAGGTTGATTTTTTCACACAGGCTAACACCTGAAATCACAAAGATCACTTAGTTCTTATTTTTTTGAAGGGTTTTTCTAAAATCTAAATGGCACAATCAGATTTTTTAATTTCAGATCCACCTATATGTAATTTGGATAGATTTGATTTATGGCAAGTTAGAATCAGATTATAGATGAATGCAATAGATGAAGAAATTTTCAATTCCATTTTGACAAGAATTCCATCTTCAATCTCTTCAACAGATGATCAAGAAAAGTTGATCAGTGCTGATGTCAAGGCCATGATGATATTAGCTCAATCAATGTCAAATGAAATTTATCAAAGAGTTAATGATTGCACTTCAGCAAAGGGAATCTAGAACTCCCTCTCAAGGATGGTAAGTGAATCCACCTTTACTTCCTTCACTAACATCATTTTTGATGCAGAACCATCAGCTACTCTAACTAAAGGAGAAGAAGAAGAAGAACAACAACAAAAAGCAAAAGATTTCTGCATGATGGCCATATATGGCTCATATCACATATCAGATGAAGAATCTGAAACAGAAAAGGTAAAAGAGGTAACTTCAATTCCTATTTCTACCTCTGATACATTTAAATCTATTTTCAACTCACTATGTACAGGCTTAATAAATTCTGAAACTGAAATTAGAAAAGAGTTAAAAATACCTAATTTAATTTCTGAATATAACAAACCTCAAGAAAATTTTAAAATATCAGCAGAACACATTATTTGTTTAAAAATTAAGTTAGTTAAGGCTGAAAATTTTAAACAAACTTTTAAAGAAAAAGAAAAATTTTATGTTCAGCAACATCAAAATAAACTTTCAAATTTGTATTTTAATGAAATAAAAAGGCCAAAATATCTAATTATAAGGCATTTTCTTTTATCTATTTTAAAATTTTTATAACTAAATAAGCAGTTATATGATTTATTTGAATTTTCTATCTCAAATACAAAGTCAGATAACTTCACTTTCTTACAGATTTTTTCTCCAAAATCAAGTTGAGCATTCTACTCAGATTGCATAGATCAGAAATGATCAAAGCACTAAGTGTGAGTGAAAGTGCACAGTTAACCATACTAGAATTCTCTAGAGGGGGGGGGGGGGGGGGTGAATAGAGATTTAAATAAATTTTGTGCAAAGTTAACAAATATATATATATATATATATGTGTGTAATAATCACAGAATTAACCTTCCCACACACACTAACAAGAAGTAAATAAAGAAAGAAATAGCAAAATGAAAATCACAGCACAACACAAAGTAATATAGTGGTTCCCCAAACTTTGGGTAGTCCACTCTTCTACCCCCTTGGTAGGAATTCACTATCTTGCACTGAGTCTTTTGATAAGGAGACTCTTAGAACCAGCCTGAGTCTTTTGATAAGGAGACTCTTAGAACAAGTACAACTAAATTTTTTGAAGAGAGATTCTAAAAACTCTTTTACACAATTGAAGTTGAAATAAGAATGAGAAGAAGAATTAGAAGAAACAATTAAAACAAGAAAGAATCTTCTTCCTAGCAAGAAGATTAGAAGCACAAGAATAGTGAACGTAATCTCTCTTCTATAGTGAGAAGGAGATTGTAAGCTTTTCTCTCTTTCGTGAGAGCTCTCAGAAGTTGCAGCAGAATGGCTTCAGAAGGAGGAGAAGATGAAGGCTTTTTCTTTGCTGCAGCACACTATCTCTTTTCTCAGCTTTCTCACTCTTCACTTGGGAGATCTTCCTCTTTTTCAAATGTATATGGTGGATCACTAGTCATTATTCTCTGCCGACCTCCTCTTTATTTATAGCTCTGTTTCAAAAGATGTTGCTAAAGGGGAATAATCAATCAGCAATTAGAGACAAAAAGTTTCCATAATAATTAAATCTGTAGAAGGAAAGAATTCATTCTAATTTCAAATAATATCCATAATAATCTTAATCAAATTAGCCAAGAATCAAATAGAAGGAAAGACTGATTCAGAACGGCGAAAAAAGAAAAATATCATTCCATAAAAATCAGATCTACAGAAAGAAGGAAAGAGATCTGGCATGTTTTTGAATTTCTTATAGAAATCGACGTACGTCGATTACTATTCGATGTAAACGTCGATTTCATCCTGGCTGGACGTCGAGAGGAGAATAAGAAAGGTGCTCGACTAAGGTGCGTCGACTAGAAGTCAGAGGTACGTCGACAAAGATTACGTCGAATTCTTCTTAGAGTTACTTCGACTCATTCTGAGAGAAACGTCGACTATATTTCATCGTTGCGTCGAATACTATTCGACGCATATTTACTTAGCCTAATTTTTCATTCCTAGAATTTATATTCTACTCAATTCTAGGGGTTATAATAAATCATTTCCCCAACAATCTCCCCCTATTTGTCTTAACCCTATTTAGAGAGAAATTGTATCAGCTTTTAATCAACACAGCAAAGCATTTATATAGATAAGAAATATGTTAAGCAACCATAAGAAATCATATAACAAGTAATTGTCTTTCACAAGATTTAAACTAGAAACTTCTTGTTATACATGAAGTTGACAAAGGCAGAATAAAGTTTCCTAGATAAATTTTCAATAACATCAAAAATATAGCCCCTGGCTCTATCAGGATGCTCCTGGATATTCCTGATAATTGTGTGCAGTTTTTCCAAGATTTTGTCAGCATCAGGGAGGGTGTCATTTATGGAATAGCCCTTGCTGATGATAATTGCTGCCTTTTCATCAATCATTTCAAATGTAATGCTTTGAGGTTTCTTTTTTGTAGACTTGGGCTCAGATGGTCCCTTGTTATCAACCTTGGGCCTATATTTTATTTTCTTTTCTGATTCACGTTTCTCAGGGATCTCAGACATTTTCCCTTTCCCTTTCCAGGGTGAGTCATGCCATTTGTCTAATCTTGCAGGTCTTTTAGGCTTCTTATAGGGAATGTAGATATCTTCTGCACACCCTACACCCCTCTTGTGCTTTTTTCCTTTTTCTAGGATGAGCCCTGCCTGAGGATTTTTCTTTTGATAAGCTTCAACATCAAACAATTTCTTTGGAAGTTTGATGGAAGATCCAGCAAGAATCTGTTCTTTAGTCATCCCCTTCTTGATCTTTTCCAACCAGATATTCCTCTTATCTTCTACTTCTTTCATATCTGCTTCATATTCATACAGCTCTCTTTCTCTTATTTCTTTATGCCTCTTTTCCATGTCAGGATCATGGTACTCCTTTACAGGACTGTTAGGAGTGATATTAGGCATTCTTTCACACCTTTTTATCTCCTCAACAACCTTTCTATATTTCTTTTCCTTTGCATAGTCTTTTCTTTCTTCTTTGGAGAATTTTTGCCAATGAGGGATGGCTTCTCTTCTTCTTTTCATTTGTCCTCTTGGTTTTTCCCTAGAGAGCATTTGTGGAGGTAAAGGTAGTAGAGGAGGTAGAGATGGAGGTTGAAGTGGTGGAAGAGGCAGAGGTGGAGATGTAGTTTTCTCTTTAGAAGGAGAAGGTGGAGAAGGAACTTTTGTAGGAGAGGGAATTTGTTCTATAACAGGAGGCAAAATGTCCTCTGGAGGAGTATCCTCAAGTAGGGGTGTCTTGAGTTTGATATAGCTAGCTGAGAAGCCGGGAGAGTGATGCTGATATTCTTCCACACACAAGGGTGCCTCAATCCAGACTTGCCCTTTTAGGTCACAGAGATAGTTGTTTCTTCCTCCCGCTGGACTTCTATATTTTGTACTGCAACAATCTCCCCCTGAACATATGGGGCATCTATTCTGAATGCTGAATCTACAGCATGGTCTCCTTCAGTATGGTAAGATGAGGTTTCACCAAAGGGGTTTTTGAAGGTGTAATCAGAGTGATTTGAGAAGATTGGAGCCTATTGTAAGAAAAGGAGTTAGAGAAATATTTTAGAGAAAATATTTATAGTTTAGAGAAGAATGAAAAATTAGCCCTGAGCTTCAAGAGAGATAGATAACCTGACAGGAGGGGTTTCTGGAGCAACTCTCCCCCTGGTTTATATCCTTCAGAAAGGATGTAAACCCTTTTGGCGATAGAGGTTGTTCTTGAAGAAGAACATGAAGCTCAGGAAGAGAAGCAGAGAGGTTGGCCAATTTGGCTTCACAGGTGGTGATCATGTCGGCACACTCATTTGAGAAGTTGGTCAGACGTGTCTGGAAGTCATTCAGAAGTTGTTCCAGAGTATCGTTTATTGTTTTGATGAGAGCAGATTGAGCAGGGGTTGGCACCATTGATGCAGAGAGAAAGGTAGAAGACGAAGATTTTGGCAGTTTGGGAGAGTATGAGTTATGAAATAAGAGGTGTTATTTAAAGAAGGTGAAACGTCAAAAAGGAAACAGAAATCAAGGTATATTAGGTAACCAATCGTCAAAAGAAGAAGGGAAGATTTGTTTCTGGTTTTATTATGAAATCGACGTTACGTCGAATTGGAGTCGACGCATGGTCGATGTGTCAGAGCATCTGTGACGTTGGTCATTGATGTCGACGTATGCGTCAATATGGAGTCGGTGCTCCGTCGAAACATTGTCAGCCTAATGTCCTGTCGACGTGGTCGCAGACTTGCGTCAAGATTAGATCGACGGTGCGTTGATAAGGGGTCGACGTATCTTTGTCTTTAAGAAGTCAATGCTAGCGTCGAGTTCCGCTCGATGGTGCGTCGATAGGTAATCGACGTGTCTTTAAGTACTTGCTTAGTTTTTCTGATCTCTTTTAGATTTCCCCAACAATGGTGTTTACAAGCTTCCATCAAGCATTCCCAAGGTGTTGATAAAGTAAGTATGCTTAGTTTCATCTAAGGGTTTGGTAAAAATGTCTGCTCTTTGACTATCTGTAGGAATATATTCTAAGGTTATCTTACCTTTTTCTACATTGTCTCTAAGAAAGTGAAGTCTGATCTCTATATGTTTGGTTCTATTATGAAGGACTGGGTTGGATGCTATGGATATAGCACTAGAGCTATCATAATAAATTTTAGAGTTATTGACTTCCAATTTATAGTCAAGAAGCTGATTTTGCATCCAGAGAATTTGTGAACAACAGCTCCCAGCAGCTATATATTCAACTTCAGCTGTTGAGGTTGAGACTGAAGTTTGTTTCTTACTGAACCATGATATTAATCTGTCACCTAGGAATTGGCAAGTACCAGATGTGCTTTTTCTATCAACCCTACATCCAGCATAGTCTGCATCTGAGAATCCTATTAATTCAAAATTTGTTTCTGCTGAGTACCACAGACCTAGTTCAGGTGTTCCCTTTAGGTATCTAAGAATCCTTTTTATAGAGGTGAGATGGGATTCTTTTGGATCAACTTGAAATCTAGCACATATGCAGGTTGCAAACATAATGTCAGGTGTGCTAGCTGTTAGATAGAGAAGGGATCCTATGATTGCACTATATGTCTTTTGATCTACTGATTTTCCCTTATCATCCTTTTCTATAATGGCATTAGTTGCCATAGGTGTTTTCATGGTAGATGTTGATTCCATACCAAACTTTTTGATTAATTCTTTAGTGTATTTTGATTGTGAGATAAAGATTCCCTCACTATTTTGTTTTACTTGTAACCCTAAGAAATAAGAGAGTTCTCCCATACTACTCATTTCAAATTTAGATTGCATTAGATTAGCAAATCTTTTACACAGTTTGGGATGAGTTGAGCCAAAGATGATGTCATCTACATAGATTTGAACAAGAAGGAGTTGATTTTTATGGGTTCTAGTAAAAAGTGTTTTGTCTACTTTTCCTCTTTCAAAAGAATTTTCTAAAAAGAAGTTGGAGAGAGTTTCATACCAAGCTCTAGGTGCTTGCTTAAGACCATAAAGTGCTTTGTTAAGTCTAAAAACAAAGTTAGGAGAGGAGGGATTTACAAAACCTGGTGGTTGCTCTACATATACCTCTTCTTGAAGGTCACCATTCAGAAAAGCACTCTTGACATCCGTATGGTAGACTTTCATCTTCATGAAAGCTGCATAGGCAAGAAAGAGTCTGATTGCTTCCAATTTGGCTACTGGAGCAAAGGTTTGATTGTAGTCTATGCCTTCTTCTTGCTTGTATCCTTGTGCTACAAGTCTTGCCTTGTTCCTGACAATTATTCTAGTGGAATCTAGTTTTTTTCTGTACACCCACTTTGTACCAATAACTGGGTAGTATCTTGGTCTCTCAACTAAGTTCCACACTTTGTTTCTCTCAAATTGGCTTAGTTCTTCTTGCATGGCTATAATACAGTGAGGATCACAATTTGCTTCCTCAAACTTCTTTGGTTCAACTTGTGATAAGAAGCATTGGAGCATCATCCCATTGGAGACTTGGTGTCTTGTTCTTACTCCAGTATTGGGGTCTCCAATTACTTGGGATTGTGGATGATTCATATTGATTCCTGTTCTGCTAGGATTTGTCAGATGCTCTTCTTCCTTATTAACAATGGGATCATTGTCCAACTGTTCTTCCTGAACTATGTTCTCTTGTGGGAGTTGGTTTTGATTGCTCTTTTCTGTACCTTCTTCATGTTCTTGTTCAAACTCCTCACTTGATTCCGATAGCTGGTTTTCTTTACCAGTGTCTTTGTTCTTTAGAATTAGATGTCCAAGCTGAGTTTCTATGCTGTTGTTTTCCTGTGGAAAAGGGCTGGTGGAAGTTTCCTCCCCCTTAAACAGCATGTTAGTTTCATCAAATATAATGTGCATGGATTCTTCAATTCTGAGAGTTCTCCTGTTATAGCATCTATAAGCTTTACTAGATGATGAGTACCCCAGAAATATTCCTTCATCAGACTTTTTTTCAAATTTGGCAAGATGATCTTTCCCATTATTTAGGATAAAGCAAGCACCTCCAAAAATTTTAAAGTATTTAACAATGGGTGTTTTTCCCTTCAAGAGCTCATATGGAGTTTTTGACTTAATTTTGTGTATGATGCTTCTATTTAGAACATAGTTTGCAGTGTTGACTGCTTCAGGACAGAAGGTTTTTGGTAATCCTGATTCTGCAAGCAAGGTCCTTCCTGATTCAATTAAGGTTCAATTCTTTCTTTCAGCAACTCCATTTTGTTGAGGAGTTCTAGGGGCTGAAAAACTTTGTTTAATACCTATATCCTCATAGAAACTACAAATTGACTAATTTTCAAATTCAGTCCCATGATCACTCCTGATAATTGAAACATGAGTATTAAACTCAGATTGAATATGTCTTATGAATCTTGAGAGAATCTTATGGGTTTCAGACTTTGCCCTTAGAAAGAATGCCCAGCTAAACCTATAATAGTCATCTACAATGACTAAGGTATAAGACTTTCCACCTAAGCTTTGAGTGGATATGGGACCAAAGAGATCCATGTGCAGTAAGTAGAGTATCCTAGGGGAGTCATCCTTACCAATTGGTTTGAAGGATGACTTGGTCTGTTTTCCTAGTTGGCAAGGTCTACATGGAGAGTCCTTAGAGAATCTACCCTTTGGTAGGCCTCTGACTAGGTTATTTTTTGATAGTTTACTAATGGTTTTGTAGTTTAGATGACCCAGTCTCCTATGCCATAATTCACTTTTATTAATAATATTGTTGAACAAATAAACTTCTGTGGGTGAGGAGCTAAAGTCTACTATATATACCTTCCCTTTCTAATTCCATTGAGTACTATGGCTCCAGCTTTGATATCAATAATATGTCAAAATAGTGTGGTGAAATTTACCACACACTTACCACTGTCACATATCTGACTTATACGTATCAGATTGTGCTTCAGTCCTTTGACCACTGCCACATTCTTGAAGGTAACTTTCCCTTCTTTGAAATCTCCAAAGCCCCTGGTTTGGCCACAGCTAGAGTCTTCCAAAAGTCACTGGTGGTCCAAGTTTATCCTCAAAATTGATTAATAGGTTTTTGTACCCTGTCATGTGCATGGAGCATCCACTGTCCAAGTACCACACCAGCCTGGAGATGTAATACTTCTGCACATAAAATTTTAAACATTAGTTTGGACCCTCCTAAGCTGGGGTCCCTTCCTCCCAACAGTGAAAGGTTTAATGAAAGAATAAGTGGGTTTTTCAGAATATCCTTCCTCCTTTAGGGGTATTGGCTTATCATACCAATTGTCTTTGGTAATGTTGCAGTAATAGTGTTCATACTAAAAGGAAATGGATTGAGAAGACCTTTTGGAAAAGGAGACATTTCAGTTAGATTGGTTGCATCGATATGAGTTCGACGTATGTTTAAAGTTGCGTCGAGTGGAAGTCGACGCTTCCTTCATTCTGTGGTTACTTTTAATCGAAGCATAGGAGAGATTGCGTCGATTGGGAGTCGACGTATTTTGGTGTCTGCATTGATTAGAAATCGATGCATTATTTGAGTTGCGTTGAGTAGAATTCGACACACGTCGATAATGATTCGACGCAAGTTTGTTTCTTTTCTGAGGATATTTACCTAGGATTCCTTCATGCATAGTGAGATTGTTTTTGTTAAAAACAGTGGTTGTTTCTGGATTTTCTTGTGATCTTTCTCTTGTCATTTGATTCTCCCTAGTGAAGTGAATAGGATTTCTCCAGACAGATTTGCTGGGTGATTGAGGTTTGTGTTCTAAGTCAGTGTTATATTCTAGTTGTCTAAATCTATCAGTGATATTGTTAGAGATATTCTCGAGCTTCTGACTTCTGCCATTTAGAGAGTCTTCAAAGGCTTTTGCCTTTGCTAGCTCATTTCTTAGTGCTTGATTTTCAAAATTGATTTTATCTAGTTGCTCCTCTGAGAGTCCTAGACTGAGCTCATAGTTTTTATGTTGTGTATTTATTTGTTTGAGATTGTTTAGTTCATTCTTAGTCCTTTACTTCTTTCTCATATTTGACTAGATCTAAAAAGAATTCTTTGAAACTATTTTTGAAATCAGTGGAAGAGAAATCTATATCATCAAATATATTTACCAGAGATGTATCTTCAGGCTTTTCAGTAGCCATCAAACAGGTTTCCTCTTGCTTAGCCTTTTCCTGATCATCTTCAGATGAGGTACTTCCTTCAGATTCTGAATCACTCCATGATTGAGCAATGAAACCTTTCTCTTTCTTCTTCTTCTTTAGATCTGTTCTTTTCTGATCTTTCTTATTACTGAGCTCTTTAGGACATTCAGGTATAATATGTCCAGGTTTCCTGCAAGAGTAACATATAATCACTTTAGTAGGAGTTTTGTCATACCTGGTTTTTGAGTCTCTTCTTTTGGACCCTTCTGTTTTGATCCACTTTTTGAACTTTCTGGCCAGTAGACTAATTAGCTCCTCATCACTTGTAGAGGGTTCATCTGCAGTAGCCTTTAAGGCAAAACTCTTTTCCTTTGAGAGTGAAGGAGTCTTTTCTTTCTCTTCTTTCTCAGCTCTTGTCTTTAACAATTGCTCATAAGATCTTAATTTACCCAACAGAACATCTGTTGAGATTTCATTTTGGCTTCTGGAGTCTCTAATTGGCCAAATTCTTGAGTCCCAAGAGCTAGGGAAGCAAGTTAGCAGTTTGTCATTTATCTCAGTGAGAGATATATCCTTCTCAAGTGTTCTTAATTCATTTATTATGAGGCTGAATCTGGCATACATGTCAGCAACACTTTCATTTTCTTTCTTCTAGAAGTTTTCATATTGAGAGATGAGTAATGCCTTTTTATCCTTCCTCTCATCAGCACTCCCTTCTACCATTTTATTGAGAGCTTCCCATATTTCCTTAGCTAACTCATATTCAGTAATCTTTTGTAAGATTTCATCTGAGAGGGTTGAGACTAAGATATTCATAGCCTTGGCATCACATGCTTGGGCTTTCTTTTCTTCATCTGTCCATTCAGCCTTTGGAGCAAGTGTTTGTGTGACCTTTCCACTTGAGTCCTTTCTGAATGGCTTGGGAGGACCTATCATAATAACATCAAATAATTCCCCATCAATAGAGTTTAGATAAATTTTAATTCTTGTTTTCCAAAGTGCAAACTTTTCAAGGTTGCAAATTGGTGGTCTGGTGGAAGCATAATCTTTGATTTGTGCCATGTGAAAAATAATTTTTAGAAATATATATATATAAGAGGTAGGATCTTTTTGATCAAGGAGTTAACCTTTTTAGATCAACCTCCCTCTGATACCAATTGAAAGTGCACAGTTAACCACACTAGAATTCTCTAGAGGGGGTGAATAGAGATTTAAATAAATTTTGTGCAAAGTTAACAAATATATATATATATGTGTAATAATCACAGAATTAAGCTTCCCCCACACACTAACAAGAAGTAAATAAAGAAAGAAATAGCAAAATGAAAATCAAAGCACAACACAAAGAAATATAGTGGTTCCCCAAACTTTGGGTAGTCCACTCTTCTACCCCCTTGGTAGGAATTCACTATCTTGCACTGAGTCTTTTGATAAGGAGACTCTTAAAACCAGCCTGAGTCTTTTGATAAGGAGACTCTTAGAACCAGCCTGAGTCTTTTGATAAGGAGACTCTTAGAACCAGTACAACTAAATTTTTTGAAGAGAGATTCTAAGAACTCTTTTACACAGTTGAAGTTGAAATAAGAATGAGAAGAAGAATTAGAAGAAACAATTAAAACAAGAAAGAATCTTCTTCCTAGCAAGAATATTAGAAGCACAAGAATAGTGAATGTAATCTCTCTTCTATAGTGAGAAGGAGATTGTAAGCTTTTCTCTCTTTTGTGAGAGCTTTCAAAAGTTGCAGCAGAATGGCTTCAGAAGGAGGAGAAGATGAAGGCTTTTTCATTGCTGCAGCACACTATCTCTTTTCTCAGCTTTCTCACTCTTCACTTGGGAGCTCTTCCTCTTTTTCAAATGTATATGGTGGATCACTAGTCATTATTCTCTGCCGACCTCCTCTTTATTTATAGCTCTGTTTCAAAAGATGTTGCTTAAGGGGAATAATCAATCAGCAATTAGAGACAAAAAGTTTCCATAATAATTAAATCTGTAGAAGGAAAGAATTCATTCTAATTTCAAATAATATCCATAATAATCTTAATCAAATTAGCCAAGAATCAAATAGAAGGAAAGACTGATTCAGAACGGCTAAAAAAGAAAAATATCATTCCATAAAAATCAGATCTACAGAAAGAAGGAAAGAGATCTGGCGTGTTTTTGAATTTTTTATAGAAATCGACGTGCGTTGATTACTATTCGATGTAAACGTCGATTTCATCCTGGCTGGACGTCGAGAGGAGAATAAGGAAGGTGCGTCGACTAAGGTGCATCGACTTTATTAAATGCGTCGACTAGAAGTCAGAGGTACGCCGACAAAGATTACGTCGAATTCTTCTTAGAGTTACTTCGACTCATTCTGAGAGAAACGTCGACTACATTTCGACGTTGCATCGAATACTATTCGACGCATATTTACTTAGCCTAATTTTTCATTCTTAGAATTTATATTCTACTCAATACTAGGGGTTAAAATAAATCATTTCCCCAACAGTGAGTCTCTTCTGATTAAGGGGATTCTATAGAAAGAAGCTATCAGACAATGTCTTTTTGATTTTAAAATTCCTAGAATCCAATAATAACTAGCAATTCATCATTAAATTCCTATTAAATCAAAATTTAGGAAATCTGAAATTGCTTAAATGAATTTTATAAGAAGAAAGTAATCATTAACCCTTAAGCCTTAAGTTATTTAAAGACTTTTTATGCTTAGGTATCCTAAACCAGATAGGGGGAGATTGTTAGAACCTAGTCTTAATTTGGATTAGGATCCCAACTCAAATAGGGGGAGATTGTTGAAACCTTAGGTTTGATTTGAGTTAGGATCCACCTTTAATGTCTAAGTTTATATCATAACTTATCTTATAACTTAGAACAAATCCTATTAAGAAAGAAGGCTGAAATAATATATATATTAATAGGTAGAAAATAAGAGAAAGAATTAAATTTACATATGTTCTCTGCGTTCGACGAACGTCTACCTACGTTTGACGAATGGCGTCCTGCGCTCGACGAATGGTGTTCATTCTGCGCTCGATGAAATCCAGCGGTTCAGCGGTTCGACGATCCCGTCTCAGCGGTTCAGCGTTCGACGATCCCGTCTCAGCGGTTCAGCGTTCAACGATCCCATCTCAGCGGTTCAGCGGTCGATGAACAGATTATCTCAGCGGTCGATGAGCAGACCCCAGCTCAGCGGTCGAAGAATTTGTCTAAGTGCAGTGCACAACTAATTATCTCAGCGGTCGACGAACAGACCCCAGCTTAGCGGTCGACGAAATCCTTCCGTTCGACGAACTCAAGTATATGTTCGACGAATATTCAGCAGATGTTCAGAATAGTGAATTAAATGATCGGGTCGACGAATCAAATGATGAGCTCGACGAACTTGAAGCTCAGCTCGACGAATTATCTGCAGTATTATTTTATATCATTTAGCTTGACTAAAATATTATATATATATATATTTGATGTCAGTTTTATTAAAGCAATATTTATTATTTCTATATATATATATATTGCTGATCTGACATTACAGCGTGCAAGCATTAAATATTCTAGCCGTTGGCAGAAGCAATAAATGTTATAGCCGTTGCAGCAAGCTAAAGAAGGAAATTGTTCTGCTCGAGGATCTGGGAAATAAAAGAAATATTATTTTCTTTCCTCTTTAGTTGGCAAGGATTCAAATCAGCCGATAGCTCTCCAGAATACATATACAGAGCAGAGAAGAGAAAAATAACATAGCAGGAAGTTAGCACAGAATATATCATATTGCTGTACAGAGAAAGAAAGAAGAAGAAGAAGAGAAAAAGAAGAACAGAGCAAAAAAGAAGAAGTAGATCAAAATACATTATAGCTTCTTTTTGCTAACTCTTTCTTTTGCAAATCATCTATATCCTGAGACACCAATCACCATTACTTGCTCAGGATCAAAACTGCAAGAAGAAGAACAGAGTATTTGGAATCTAGAGAAGGAGCTCCATTCACAGGCAGTTATCTAAACTAAATCAGACAGGGGGAGCTTTCTTCAACATCATCATCTTCAAGTGTCTTCTCAGCAAAGAGAAGAACAACATAACATTTTCTATTTTCTTTATTTCTCTCATCTTTTAAAGGGTTATAACTCCCTTCAAAAGTTAACTCCCGGTGATAGGCCACCTTAGCAAAAATCTGCATCTTGGTTTATAAGCACCTGATCAAAAGCTTATAGGTGATTTGGGAAACTGATCAAACCTCCATTGGTGTGTGGACACCTGAACAAAAACACCTTGGTGTGAGGGCACCTTATCAACAACTTCCAGTGGATTCCTACCAGTGGGTAAACGAGTAGATGTACCCAAGTTGTTGGGGAACTACTATATATCTTGTGTCATTTGGATGTGTGCTTTGTTTTTGTTTTATTTCTTATTTGTGATGTGTTTATTATGCCCTCCTACTGTTTGATTTTATTACTTAATCAGCAAACATCTATATTTATATATATCACTTATTTTGAAGTAAAACTTAATCAAGACCTTTTAAGATAATTAAGAACTAAACTCACTTTCAGTTTTTACCATGCTTTGATATATCTATCATATGTGCATCAATCGATTGAAAACGTTTTGTGTAGAATCAAACTTAGCATGCCTCTAAGTATGAGTACATATTTTATGATTGATAATGTTCTTTCTTTACTCACTTATTTTGGCAAAGTCTACATGTGCTTTTAATCTACGAATGCTTGCTTGTATATTGTAATTGTACAATGAATTAAGCTTGCACAAGTATCTTACCTACACTACATTTATTTGCACTATTAAAAATTAAGAAAAGTGGTTGTGCTTTCAAAATTACATTGGTTTGCAAAAGCAGAGTATTCGGAGAACTTTGTACAAAATAAAAAAATCATGAAATAAATTGGCAAAGAAACTCCACCAAGCACTACTTGAACCACCTGGTAAGTCTTAATGAGCATTGTGAGGTTGAGCACCTGATGAGTCCGATATTTACACTATTTTATGGACTCATCTGGGCTAGTTTTCACTTACGTGCACTTCATTTTCAAGCTATAATTGCTTGTATTTCACTTGTATTCACTTTCACGCTTCGTGCACTATTTAGGCCCATTTTGGTGTGCATTTGCGCTCCATGTCATAGGGGGTAAGCACATGGTGCTCCCCAACCCTTTTTTTGTATTTTGATTGAGCTGGAGGGGTATTCCCAGCTGTGTGACTGCTGTATGATTTGATGAGCAGGTGGATAGATCGTCCACTTTGCCAGATTTCATGTCTGCATGAATCACACGGTCGTGCGTTTCCTTGATGCACTATTGCTCTGATAGTGTGCGGTCATTTATGGCTTAGATTGATGTTCTGTCCTTGATCGTGAGATTTGTTCATGCATGGGCAATTCGCCCGTGCATGAAGGAGTCACACGATATCCTGTTGAGTGCAATTTTTTGGGCTTTCTGGATTTGCTCGTGCGTTTTTACGCATGGCGGGCTTCATCCGTGCGTGAGTAAAATGCACGGGTGCTCTGCTTCGTCTTCCTTGGCTTTCTACTTCATTAATAATGCACGGTTCACGCACATCCGTGCGTTCGACCGTGCGTGACAATGTTTCTGACTGTTTACTATTTAAAGCTAGAAATTCTGCCCTATGAAAAACACAACACTGGGACACCGCCATTTTTAGCTCCATCTCCACCCTTTTCGTCTCTCCACCACCGCCAATTCTAGGATAAGCTTTGACCATCATGTTCTTGCAAATCTTATGCTAAAGCTTCCTCCTCGGCCTCCTCCATCATCCTCGAGCTCAAGAACACCATTGCTTGAGGTTTTGGTTGCATTCAAGGTATCTCTGGCGAGAACTAGCATGAGCTGTATTACGAAGAAGACGGGTAATGTGGAGGAAGGTGACAGCTCCTATGAACCCCGGACGACAACTGAAGACAGAGCTCGGACGAGGCTTGACAAACCTATGATTACAACTATGAACCTTCAGCGAGTCTTCGAGCTTGGGTTTACTCTTTCACCCTTCGTATTGCTTCAGATATTTCATGTGGATGTGTGTTTGTTAAGGATGATATGCATGAACCATTTGTTAACGTTAATGTAATTTCATGTTAAGGAAGTTTATTACAGTTTATGTGAGTTGAGGAGTGCCCCATTCTTCCATCCACTCCTTCGCTACTTTGTGCGCCGCACTAGCAATTGCTAGTTGTGTGTTTAGTGACGAGGTGCTTATGACCCTCACTCTGCCGGTTATGAATCATTCATTTGCATGCCTTCTCGTTCATCCACATACCTTATCGTTCATACGCAAGCTTACTTGTCCACCCACCAAGCGAAGCGGTGCATTCGACCCGCATTAGTTAAATTAGTTTTCTTTAATCGCGTCTCTCATAACCAAACCAACCCCCCCCCCCCCTCTTTTTATTGATTTAGAAATCTCTATAATTAATTTCCCCAACGAGAAAATCATACACCCCAACTGCAGTCCTTTGAGAACGATATTCAGGAGATCTCTCCCATTTTTATTACTTGTGCGACCAGTGCACTTCCCGTGAACGCATCAAGTTTTTGGCACCGTTGCCGGGGACTGCAGCGTTGTGTGATTTTTCCTCTTCTAGGAAATTGTTATAAAGATTCGTTGTTTTTGATTTTTCTAGTTTGTTGTATAAGTTATGCAGGGGCAAGGCCCTGGTGATTTAGTAGCATTCGATCAAGAAATAGAGCAGACGATGCGTGCGCGCCGATGTGCTGCTGCCGCTATGGATGTTAATGTTAATAGAAATGGAATTAACCCTGGGGGAGAGAATCCGCTAGTTGTTGGTCAAGCGGCTGATGAAAATGAGGTGGCCCGACCAAGGCCCAGAACAATGCGAGACTACACCACTCCCACTGTTGGGAGTGTGTATCCCAGTTTTGGCCCAGCCATCACGAATAATCAATTCGAGATCAAGCCAGCTATCCTGAATATAATCTGAAACACTGCCCAGTTTTATAGATTGGCAAGTGAAGATCCCCATCATCACTTAAATGAGTTTTCAAAAATATGCGGAACATTCTGGTATGCGGGCATAGCTGATGACAATGTGAAATTAAGATTATTCCCGTTCTCCCTCCGTGATAAAGTTAAGGCATGGGTTCACACTATTCCACCGGGCACAGCGGCTACATGGGAGTTGCTTTCATCCAAATTTTTGGCGAAGTTCCACCCAGTGGACAAATTCGTGAACATGAGCAGAGAGATTGCAACCTTCCGTCAACATGATCAGGAGACCCTTGTGAAAGCTTGGGAAAGATTTATGGAACTCCTCCAGAAGTGTCCTCATCATGGGTTGCAGCCCAAGAATCTAGTGGAATATTTCTTCTTTGCAATAGAGCCTAACTATAGGGCCATGATTGATGCTGCTGCCGGTGGAACTCTGCTAAATCACACCCCTGATGAAGCATTGCGGATTTTGTAGGACACCGCTACTCATAGCTCATTTTGGACCGCAGGGCAGAATACCATACAGAATGCTAGAGGACAATTTGAAGTAATCACTTCTGGTCCACCAGCGGAGGTAGCACCGTCACCATATGAGAGCATAGCATTGCTGAAGAGGCATGCCCCCTCTTCGGATCCGGTGATGGCCATTTCATGTCAAGGGTGCGGGAACCCCGGACATCACACCTATGAATGCCCCACAGGTGAAATCTCCTCTGATTTTTCTAATCTAAATGTGGAGGAAAATGTTAACTATATTAACAATCAAAACCGCACAACACTTTTTTCTAACACATAATCTGGGGTGATAAATCACCTAAACTTCTCTTGGAGCAAAAACACTGCAGGCCAACGATGGCAACCGAGCCAGCATCAATTTGATGCTCAAGCATCTGGAAGCCAACCAAGGTCGCCTCCACCCAGTTATAATCAAGGTGTTCAGGTGCAAAGGAAAAGCGCTTTAGAGGACATTATGGAAAAATTTGTTGACGTAGCCCAAACTAATGTGGCCAACCAAACCGCCTCAATGAGAAATCTGGAGATGCAATTGGCCAATTGGCTCAAGTGCTCTCTGAGCGAGCTCAGGGTGCTCTCCGTAGCACGACGGAAAAAAATCCTCGGGAGCAGGGAAAGAGACTTGTTGAGTCGGATGGTTGCCACGAGGGCAATATGATTGTAAAATGTGTAATCAATAATGTTGAAACTACTGCCCTTTGCGACACTAGATCATCACGCAACGTTCTTGCATTGCAAGACGTTGAAAAATTCAACTGTAATATCACTATTGATGATCAGACATCTTTAGTCCTCACAAATGGAACAGTGATGGAAATAGAAGGCGAGATCCGGGAGGTTAAGGTCATTCATGATGGAACTTCTGTCGTCACAAACTTCCAGGTATTAGGCCCCATGGAAAATAATTCCAAGCCTATTTTGGGTGTCGCGTTCCTGAAGGAGTGTGGCGCAACTCTTCACATTGCCAATGGTTGTGTTACTTTGTCATCCAAAGTGACAAACCACACTTTACCATCATCAATAACCAATGACCTCAGTACTTTTGCTATTATTTCTGATAAGTCTGAGTGAGGAATAATGCAAGTTCGACGAGCTTGAGTTAACTATAGCCAGGGAGAAGCTGGAAAGTGAAGAAAATGTCGATCCAGAAGAAGAATGATTGGAGATAGTGAAGAAGTTCATAACTGAAGGAGAAGATACAAGGAAAGGAAGCGGGGAGACCGAGAAGTTGGATGCTAAGGCAGCATGCCAAGCAAAGAACTCTTTACATAACTCTATCAAGTGTGATTGAAAGTGTAAACAATTAAAACAAGTTTATTGGGCGGATCTATCACCTACGGTGGGTGAAGAGATGAAGCACCTAGATGCTCCTAAGCTGATAAACTCTGATTCTGATCCGGCACATTGTGCCCTATGCCGCTCTCCTTCTGTGGAGAAAGTTAAGCAAGGAATAATACTTTGCGCTGCTTGTTTTGCTGCCCTCCGGCATGAGAAGGAAGAGGTTAGTGGAAAGGGAGAGACATCTCCATTGAGCACTAAAGCCTTCACCTCCTTCCCATCTCGTGTGGCTGGGGAGAATCATTACAAATCAGCATATAGCTGAGTCGTGACGGAGGCTCCGAGATTTTGTTGTTGCTATTTCAGTCTGCTTTTGTTTTATCTCTTTATTGTGCTTGTGTGTTTCTTTTGGTCATTTTTGGACAACTGTGAGAACTCTCTTTATATAATGCTAATGCAGGTATTTGGTTCACCTTAAGGACGGTAAACAAAAGGGCTTATGGGAGACAACCCAATTTTGATGTTTTGTTTTTGTTTCTGCATATGTTGGAGATTCTATTTTTGTAGGAGTGGCGACTTTGGTGGGTGATGCATAGATCTGAATTTGAAGCTTAACGCCAATCTTCTGGTATGCTCATTTCTTAGCATGGGGTAACCTCTCCTCCCACCTCCTTTTATAATTGTAGTATTACATTCTCTGATGCTTAGATTTAAGTCTGGGGGAGAGTAGCTTGTCGTTGCCCACTTGCACGTGCACATGGCACAACATACTAGAAGATATAATTCATTTCAATCATTTATTTGTTCATTTTCATTGCACACCATAACACCCACTAGAGAGCGCACTTAATCGTAGGCGCGTAACGAGTTTAACTAGTTTCTTTTGTATGATTGCGAAAATTGTTGTGTTGGCTTAGGATTGTGAGACGGAGTAAAATGTTGACTCCCTTAGTGCTCTAGTCGAGTACTCGCGTCTTGCATAGAATAGTATGTAAAATAATTTTTTTCTGTATGCTCATAATTTTGTACTCTTCTAGTTGCGTAATAATTATTTATTCTACTCAAAAGTTGTGAATTTTTCCGTAGATATATGAGTGAGCAGGAATTGTACAATTCAAAGTTACAGCCAACAACCAGAAGCACACGAAGCAAATCAATCTTTATTGATAACAGCAGAAATCTTCATTACAGAGCGAGGTATACAGGGCGAGACATGATTTCGCCAGTTCACAAAACCAAAAGGAAAATACAATGCTGAAGAAAAGATAACTGGCGGTCTGAAAAATAGAAGCTGCCAAATCGCGCGGTCTGAATGTTCGCGCGACTAGAAAAGGAGACCGCGCGAACAGTCTGCCCGCAACTTGAACAACACCACTGAAGCCGCGACCTCCCGAACTCCACTGATTCTACCGAACTCCAGCAACCCGCACTGCAAGCCGTAAGACCGCCCGAACACCTTAGAAGAAGAGGTGACCATTGCTGTCCACACAATCCGCAGAAGCTGCACAAGGAAAGTTCAATTAGCAAACCGGCCGGTCACAAAAACAAGACCGTAAGAAATAGGCGTGAGCTCAGCTTACACTTGGTGCAATTGATTTTGCTGTTATAGTGACTCCTATTTATAGGCGTGCGACCAGATCCAGTCACCACCCTATGAGATAGAGTCACCGCCCTGACCGCGCGACCAAGACCGGTCAACCCGCGCGATCAGCAGAAGATTGCTCTGCGCTTTGTGAGATCGCCGACTTCAACCCGGACCAGGAGATCGTCACTCCTCCAAGAAGCCGCGCGATCATGACAACCCGTACAGTCATGACGCTCAGCACCAGTGTTCGCCTATACGAGACCTCCTCCAGAGACCGCGAACACAGCCAAGTCGACTAAGGCAACAACCCGCCAAGTTGACCAACACCAGTGTCCACATATACCAGCAGATCGCCAAGGACCAGCTTATACGAACACAAAATATGAGACCGCGCGCACCACCAAGAACCCGAACAGCCACCATACCGGACTGTCGGATACAAAAAACAGACCGCGCGATTAACAGCTTAACCCGCACAGTACAGAGAATAGCTCGCCACACGGTCTCACCTCGGCAACCTTTGACAGAGAGAACGACGGTCAGACCGAATAGCCTGCGGCTAGACCGAATAGGTCAGACCGCAGAGGAGACCACGAGATCACGCAGTTAGACCAGACTGCGCGATCTCCCTCCCAGACCGCGAACTTCACACTTCAACATTTTCAACACTCCCCCTTGAAGTGGGAAGTTGAAAACAGCCCAAGTAAACTCCTCAGCCGAGTGAACGGCCACTTCGCCAGCGCCTTTGTGAATATGTCAGCAACGTTGTCCATACTCCGAACATGCTCGACCGAAAGAGACCCCTCCAACACCTTCTCACGAATGAAATGATGCTCGATCTCGATATGTTTGGTCCTCACGTGACACACTGGATTAGTAACCAGTTTGAGTGCACTCTCATTATCACCGCAGAGCAGAGTCGGACCCCGAACCTCCTTATGGACGTCTTCCACCAACCTCCTATGCCAGATGGCTTCTTGAGCTGACAAGGCCGAATCCTTATATTCCGCTTACGTGGTAGAGACAGACACGGAATCCTGCTTCTTGCTGCACCATGATATAGCCGTAGGGCCCGCCATGAAGACGAATCCAGATGTCGACTTTCGATCATCCGAATCTCCCCCGTAATCAGCATCCATGTACCCATGCACCTCAAAGCCCGCATCCCTCCTGTATAGGAGACCCATATCCAAAGTCGCCTTGACATACTTCAAAATATTCTTGGCCGCTAGTAGATGAGGCATACGTGGTTCCTCCATATAACGACTCACCCTGCCAACTGCATATGCAATATCCGGCCTAGTAATCGTCCGATAAATCAAGCTCCCAACCAGAGCTCGGAACACAATCGGATCTTCCAGAATCCTCCCCTCATCCTTCCAAAGTTTCATGGCCTTCTCCAGAGGTGTAGAAATGCATTTCCCTTCCTTCATGTTGAATCGCTCCACGATTCGCTTCGCATATCCAGCCTGGGACACCAACACTCCACTTTCCTTCCTCTGCACTTCGAGTCCAAGGAAATGGTGAAGTTCACCCAAGTGCTTCATCTCAAATCTGATAGATAGCTCAGCCCGAAGCTTTGCTACCTCCTCCTTCGAATTCCCCGTCACGATCATATCGTCGAAGTAAAGCAACACGATGACTTGAAGCTCCCCGTTCTTCTTGACAAACAGGCTCGAGTCAGAGTCTGAAGCACCGAATCCACAGAATAAGAGATATTCTGCAATCTTCCCGTACCACGCCCTCGGCGCTTGCTTCAACCCATACAGAGTCTTCTTCAGCTTACAAACATAGTCTGGAAAATCTTCAGATATGAAGCCTGGAGGCTAGACCATGAAGATATCCTTGTCAATCTCGCCGTACAAGAAAGAATTCTTTACATCGAGTTGCCAAATCTCCCACCCAAAAAATGCCGCAAAGGCAATAACAAACCGAACTGAAGTCATCTTCGCCACCGGACTAAATGTATCTTCTTAATCTTCACCGTATTGCTGCGAGAATACACGAGCCACAAGGCGAGCCTTGTATCGCTCGACACTGCCGTCTGCCTTCTTCTTGAGCTTATAGACCCATTTGCATGTCACAGGGGTGATACCCTTGGGCCTGGGTACCAGAGACCAAGTCTCATTCTTCTCATGAGCGGTCATCTCTTCTTTCATAGCTGAATCCCACTGTTCCAAGCTTTTGGCCTTTTCGAAGCTCACTGGTTCCCGCTCATCCAGGGACCAGCGAAGAAACACGAGACAAAGCTCACCATGTTTCCTCTTGTATAGCTATCAGGGGCAATGATCGTTCGCTTCGATCTCCTCAACACCTTCCCCTGACTCACATTATCCTAAGATGCTTCTTCCATAGATCCCCTTCAAGATGTACTAGGAGCATCACTCCCACTGCTTCCTGATCCAGAAGCCTCCATCTCAGAACTAGAAATGGATGGACCACCTGGTGACATAGGCAGCTCCACATGAAGATTTTCCATAGCTCTCTCCGGCTCCAGAACTTCCCTTGTATGACATCACCTCGTCAAACACGACGTCGCGAGATACAACAAATCTTCGCGTCTCCGGGTCCATGCACTTCCAGCCCTTCTTCCGATCATCATATCCCACAAAGACTAGCTTCCTTGGTTTTGCATCTAGCTTCGTCCGAAGCGCATGCATCTGGAATGTGCACATAACAGGTGGAACCAAACACCCGAAGGTGCGCCATGATTGGCTTTTCTTTGAACATCATCTCATGTGGGGTCAACATGTTGATGGGACTGAGAGGCATCATGTTGATGACGTAGGCGGCTCAAGACATTCCCTCCGCCCAAAAGGACCTTGGGATACTCTTGGCATACAGCCAACACTTGCAGGTCTCCGTCAGATGACGGATCTTTCGCTCTGCAACTCCATTTTGTTGTGGATTATGCGCACAAGTAAGCTCCCTCTGGATGCCCGCCTTCTGATGAGTCCAGTTTATATAGTGATTTTCAGACTCATCTGGGCTAGGTTTCATGCACTTGCACTTCACTTTAGGCCCATATTTAATTCTATTTGATCACGTTGCCCATTTCATTGCTTAGTGCACATTTATGCCCCATCTTGGTGTGATTTCATGTATTTTTGTTGTCTAGTATTTTTCCTGCAGGCCCTGGGATCGCGTGAACGTTCGGGATGGTGCGGGGCAATTTTTGGCCTAAAAAGCCTCTGATCGTGCGCATTCCTTCGCGCACGATCAGGCGCATGACCACTTACCAGTGGTCATGCGTTAATTCCCTTCCCTGACAGAGCATCGGCGCACGATCACAGGCCTTCTTCGCGCACGACCATTGGTCGTGCGCCACTGACCGTGCGCTATTTTTGCAGTTCAGGACTATACTACAGGTTCTTCGCGCATGATCAAAGGCAATTCGCGCACGACCACTAGTCGTGCGCCTGACCGTGCGCGCTGTTAATTTCTGTTCCGCCTATAAATAGACATGAGCGATTTTAGGTCGGGAGGATCATTTTCCAGCGCCGTTTCCTACTCCAGAGCGCCCATCTCGCCTCTCCTTCACCGCCCACCTTAGGGAGGATCTCCGGGCAAGCTTTCAACGCCAAATCGTCGCCGGAGCTTCCTCTTGGCCTCCTCCTTCATCCTTGAGCTTCAAGAAGGGAGTCAACCAAGCCTTCTTCTTCAAGATCGGAGCATCTTGTGTGATCATTCCACCGGTTCGTGACACGAAGAAGACGGGTCCATTGGAGAGTAGTGACAGCTCTCTCTACCCCGGACGCAGTTGAGGACCGAGCTTGGACGCAGATTGACAACCCGACGATTCCTTCCGTGAACCCTCAACAAGACTTCAGAGTCGGTCGATTTCGCACACTCATCTCCCCTTGTAGTGATAGCTTAGTTGGATTTCTTATATGTTTGATGAAGTGTGTTTTGACTATTAGCATTTATACTTAATTATGTCTATGTGATTTGGGTATTCTTGCTTATCATTTTGAGGTGTGCCTTGTGGTGTGGCTTGTTTGTGTTCAGTGCCGCACTAGCAATTGCTAGTGGCGTACTTTGCGAAGAGGTGCTTGCGACCCTCATTCCTCCATTCTCTCCACTCCATCCGCGAGCCTACTTGTCCATCCGCCTAGCGATTCGGTGCACTGCGGCCCGTGTAGTTTCCATCCCGCCAAGCGAAGCATTGCATAGCGGCATTGCATAGGAGTAGTTGATAGCTTTTATGTTATTTTGCAAAAACCAATCCACCCACCTTCGTGAAACATCGACCTAAGGAATTCAATCTCAAGTCCTCCTCGATAGATAGCTCCACCTTACTGTGTTCCTTTGAGATCGATACTTGGGGATTCATTCCCATTTTATATTACTTGAACGATCGGTACACTGCCGTTTCGTGCCGCAGTCTTACCACCGCCTTTAGCGGTGTGCTAAGATTTGCGCATCAGGTTTTTGGCACCGTTGCCGGGGAACACAGACGTGTGAGTTTTCTGGAGAGGGATAATCTGAGCGAGAAGCCCTTCCCTTTGTATATTGCATTCTTTTGTTTTGTTTCTTCCTATTCTGTTTTCCTGTTTTATATTAGGTTGCTTTAGTAATCAGTGTTAGGTGTAGTATATTGCACAACAGTGTCTTTCTTTTTGAATCTTATTATCTTCACATCATGTGGGCTGCATTCAATATTCGTTGCCGTTGGTGTGGAGATATTTCTCATGCTAGTGATAGATGCCCTACGGAGGATGGTGGGCATAATTCTCGTGGCCCGGTGTACGGAGCACCATTTTCCTATGGTTCTTCATGCCCTGTGCCCAAGTCTTATGGCCACTCGTCCTCGCCGCATACACCATTTTTATATTCCTCCCCGGCCCCTCAAGGACCAAGGAGTAATATAAAATGGTGCTTGTTCTGTCAAAGCATGGATCACGCCCTGAAGGACTGTGCCGAGTATCTTCGCCAATTGGACGAGGATGATGAGCCGGATATCCGGATCGTCCCGACTCCTACTTCTGGAGGCACGCCTTCAACATCTGGTTATATGTCTGTGTCACCTTCATGCTTTGAAGGGAATGATGTGGACACAGTCACCCGATGCGTGGCTGATCTAGGCTCTGACATGGCCGAGCCTATCTTCCCTGTGCATATATCACCGTGCGTAGATTCGATTCTTTGTGAGTAATCGGTGCTTGACTTTTATTCAAGCACTGGTCCTTCCCCTTTTGTGCATACTACTACGCTCGTCTCTGACGACATTGTTTATGATGTGTCGCAAGACGAGGCCGGCGATCTATGTTTTGTGCCTACTCCTATGGAGGAGGACAACCTTCTAGGTGAAGAGGAGCTTTCCTCAGTACCGGTGGAGGAAGTCCAACCTTAGGCATGGCCACTGTTGATCCCGCCGAACCTTGCAGCATTGATGACAATGCAAACATTATTTTACTTTCCCAATCTAATGGGAGTGAGACCGGAAACACTCCCCCGCTTGATTTTTATTTAAGTCATTCTTCTCTTTTATTTCTTGACCCCCCTTCTGCTATAACTGAGCCTGTACAGGTTGAGTCTCCGCAGGTACATAAGGAGGACTTGGAACTTCCAGCTCAGGTCAATGATGATAGCATCCTCATGTGCGAGGAGGTTGATCCCTCCTCCGATGAGGAAGCTCCAACATTGATCTCTTCCTCCTTCTACCCCCTTGATGACGATACCTTGCTGGGCAAGGATTTTTTATGTGAGATGAGTGAGGACCAGGCCTCCTCCTCTTCTTACATTCTGTTTCCTCTACCTGCGGTTTGTGGGTATTATTATACAGGTAGAGGGGTAACTGCTCTGTCACCATATCGGTACCCGCTACCGAAACGGATAATGGAACAACTACCTGTGCACTTTTCTTTTCATAGGCCTATAAGCTAGAACTGTACACATGCCAAATAAGTCGTGCTGGGATGACAATAACCCCAGTAGTTATCTTACGTTTCTTGCAATTTCAATTTATCCAGTTTGTTTTGTTCGTTGCATTTCTGTTTAGCATTTCTGCTTTCTTTTGTTTTTGTGGAGCTCACCCTTGCAGGTCATCTCCTGGTTGGCGGAAGCTGCTCTTTGTCTTGGTTTTCATGCGTCTTCTGGTATGCTCATTTCTGAGCATTGGGTACTCTCTTCCCCTAACTTTATTTTAGAATATCTTAATGCATAGTTTAAGTATGGGGGAGAGTAGTTTTGTTTACCCGCTCACGTGCACGAGTGCACTGCATACTAGAAGCTTCTATTTAAGTTATTGTTCATTTTCATTGCACACCACAGCACCCACTTGAGCGTGTACTTAGTTGTTGGCGCGTCTTGAGTGGAACTCCTCCCTTTGTGTGATTGGGAAAATCATTGTGCTGTCTTTTAAATTATGTAGTGGAGTAAAATGTTGACTCCGGTGTTCCTAGTCTAATGCTTTTGTGAGCATAGAGATTTGTGTAGATTAGATTCCTTTTTATACTATTGGTCTTATACATTTCTATTAGTTTAAATGTCGTTTACTTTACTCAAATGGTGAATCTGGTCTGCATCCAAAGGTAGCATAGGGATGTGTGTAAATTATCGCTAGCCGTGTATTGCCTGAGCCGGGAGAAAGGATAATTTTTCTCGGTGACTAAGAACTCGCCCCAAGCGATTCTTGAAGCATTGGCATAGGATAATTCTGTTGTGCAAGAATGACGTAGGCCATCATTTTGGCCCGGTTGAGCCTTTGTGCAAATCCTGATATCTTATCCTCGTTAGCCCATTTGTGCCTACCCCATCCCTTTGATTCAGCCCCACATTTTATTCCACCAAAACCAAAAAGCCGATCCTAGTCACATACCCAAAGCTGAGCTTTAGTTGTTTTCAAATTTGTATTTTGGAATGTTGATGTGGTGATGTTAAATTTGGAGATGTGGTTGTACTCCCTTGAACATTTGCTGAATTTGAAAAAATATATAATTAGAAAAAGAAATGAAATGAGAAGAAAAGAAAAGAAAAATGAGAATGAGTTTAATTGAAAATCTATTTGAGATGTGTATTTTGGAGTAGGCGGTACACATACCCATGCGTTCAGGTCCAAGTCTGGGGGTGTGGTGCATCCGCGTGTTTTTGTAGCTGCGGGGATAGCGTTATTGTTTAAGCTCATTTGGGTTAGGTGCTTTAAGCCATCCTGTTTATCATTGTTTACCTCACCGTAACCCAAGCCCCATGAAAAACCTTAAGTCCTACCGACTCACGCTCTGAACTAATCTGGTGCTGTGGAGAGAATGTGACCGGGCGAGCTTATGGTCTTCGACACCGATGGATTTCGGTGGAGTTTGTCCCAAACCCCAGCTTGGGCAATGCTCATCTCAGCGTGTGTTTTACTTTCTCCGTATGCGTGACCGATTGATTTACCGTGATTCATTTTTTGAGTAGTAGTAATATTTATTTACTCCATTAGAAATATATAAACTATGTGTATAATTAGAAACCTTATCTACTATTTCTCTATGCACTTGGGCATGCGACTTCGCATGGTACTCCTCGGTGTAATTTTAAGCTAGCTATTTATTTTTCCCCGCCTGCTTAGGATGTGTTTGCTCGGGACGTGCAAACAGGTAAGTCTGGGGGTGTGATGAGTCCAAATTATATAGTGATTTCCGGACTCATCTGGGCTAGGTTTCATGCACTTGCACTTCACTTTAGGCCCATATTTAATTCTATTTGATCACGTTGCCCATTTCATTGCTTAGTGCACATTTATGCTCCATCTTGGTGTGATTTCATGTATTTTTGTGGTCTAGTATTTTTCCTGCAGGCCCTGGGATCGCGTGAACGTTCGGGATGGTGCGGGGCAATTTTTGGCCTAAAAAGCCTCTGATCGTGCGCATTCCTTCGTGCACGATCAGGCGCAACGACCAGTGGTCGTGCGTTAATTCCCTTCCCTGACAGAGCATCGGCGCATGATCACAGGCCTTCTTCGCGCACGACCATTGGTCGTGCGCCACTGACCGTGCGCTATTTTTGCAGTTCAGGACTATACTACAGGTTCTTCGCGCACGATCAAAGGCAATTCGCGCACGACCACTAGTCGTGCGCCTGACCATGCGCGCTGTTAATTTCTGCTCCGCCTATAAATAGACATGCGCGATTTTAGGTTGGGAGGATCATTTTCCAGCGCCGTTTCCTGTTCCAGAGCGCCCATCTCGTCTACTTCACCGCCCACCATAGGGAGGAACTCCGGGAAAGCTTTCAACGCCAAATCATCGCCGGAGCTTCCTCTTGGCCTCCTCCTTCATCCTTGAGCTTCAAGAAGGGAGTCAACCTAGCCTTCTTCTTCAAGATCGGAGCAGCTTCTGTGATCATTCCACCAGTTCGTAACACGAAGAAGACGGGTCCATTGGAGAGTAGTGACAGCTCTCTCTACCCCGGACGCAGTTGAGGACCGAGCTTGGACGCGGATTGACAACTCGACGATTCCTTCCATGAACCCTCAACAAGACTTCGGAGTTGGTCGATTTCGCACACTCATCTCCCCTTGTAATGATAGCTTAGTTGGATTTCTTATATGTTTGATGAAGTGTGTTTTGACAATTAGCATTTATACTTAATTATGTCTATGTGATTTGGGTATTCTTGCTTATCATTTTGAGGTGTGCCTTGTGGTGTGGCTTGTTTGTGTTCAGTGCCGCAATAGCAATTGCTAGTGGCGTGCTTTGCGAAGAGGTGCCTGCGACCCTCATTCCGCCATTCTCTCCACTCCATCCGCGATCCTACTCGTCCATCCACCTAGCGATTCGGTGCACTGCGGCCCGTGTAGTTTCCATCCCGCCAAGCGAAGCATTGCATAGCGGCATTTCATAGGAGTAGTTGATAGCTTTTATTCTATTTTGCAAAAACCAATCCACCCACCTTCGTGAAACATCGACCTATGGACTTCAATCTCAAGTCCTCCTCGATAGATAGCTCCACCTTACTGTGTTCCTTTGAGATCGATACTTGGGGATTCATTCCCATTTTATATTACTTGAACGATCGGTACACTGCCGTTTCGTGTCGCAGTCTTACCACCGCCTTTAGCGGTGTGCTAAGATTTGCGCATCACCTTCCTGCAAACAATAGAGAACTCACCAGAGGTGAACTCCCCCCATTGTCAGTTCTCAACTTATTTATCCGCATGCCTAGCCGACCCTCCACTAGCTCCTTGAACTCCACAAACTTGGCAAACGCCTCCGCCTTCTCCTTCAGGAAATAAACCCAGACATATCTGGTGTAATCGTCGATCAACACCAGCATATACATGCTGCCTCCAAGGCTTGGGGTAGCAGTTGGTCCCATCAAGTCACCGTGGATACACTCCAACGACACACTACTCCTTGTCTGCGACTTATCAAACGGCATTCGATGAGACTTGCCGAACTGACATCCCGCGCAAACATGACCATCACCGTTGGAAGATAGACTAGGCAGACCCTTCACTAGACCTTTTATCGCCATAGCCTTCAGCTTATCCATCCCAACATGCCCCAACCTCTCGTGCCATATAACATCACTATCATTTGTCCTCATCTTGTCGACATAAGAACTTGTCGATAAAACGAACAAATCTTTTTCCCTTCTCCCAACAAGATCAAAATCAGCCTTTACCGCCTCAACGTTTCGTAGAAACCTCACTTCTGTTAGACCGAACAGAACGTGATACCCAATGTCAACAGCGTTGGTCACGGAGAATATCTTTTTCCTCTTTCCGGGCACATGATAGACACGCTTCAAAGTTAGTGGCCCCCTATTACTGCCCAAGGAAATAACCCCCACCTTCTCGACAGTATGCACAGAATCATCAGCAGTTATGATAGCATCAGTACCTGAGTAAGGCTGCCCGGAAGAAAGCTTCGACTCGTCCCCGGTGTGGTGATGACCACACCCAGAGTCCACGATCCAGTCCTCTTGATAGTTGATAGGAGCCACAACTCCGAAAGAAGCCGAAAAGGCTCCTCCCCATCCTCCATCATTTTGCCTGGCCTCAGCTTCCTCCTTCCCTGCAGCAGCATGCCCTGGCTGAAGATTCACCCGACAATCCTTCCTGATGTGACCAAGCTTTTCGCACCTGAAGCATTTGGGTCCTTCTCCCTTCTTCTTCCCATCAGCCTTGGGAGAATAGCCACTCTCTGCTGTCCAGAAGTTGAAGGCCCATGTCCTCCAGCAGTCTTCTTCTTCTTATCCCATTTCTTCTTCTTCCCTGTAAAGAGCACCTCGCCTTCTCCCCCAGACACGGACACCCCCGCCATATACCTTGCTAGACTCTCCTGCGACGCAAGCAGATTCTCTAGCTCCAGCAGAGATGGATGATTTGTCCAACCCTGCACCGACGTCACAAAGGCCATATACTCCTTCCGCAAGCCGTGGATGATGTGCCTCTTCAGCTTCGCCTCAGAAATTGGCTCATCATGATCCAGTGATGAAATATCAGCGCACAGGTTCTTCATCTTCAGGAAGAACGTAGAGATAGACAGATCTCCCTGAGCCGACCTAGCCAGCTCATTTTCCAGGAACTGTAGCCTCGCTACATTCTTCTTGTTAAACAGCCCGTCCAGGGCTCTCCAGATCTCAGCAGCTGATCCACCCCCTAAGATGTGATCGAATAGGTCAGGTGATATTGCCCTTTTCAGAGTGAACTCTGCTTTTGCATTGATCCTCCTCTAATTTCTAACCTCATGACCATTATCCCTAGCTAGGACAACTTCCTCCGTGCTATCTCCTCCAACCACCTCCTAGAGGTCCTCTCCCAGAAGATAACTCTGCATGCACGACTTCCACTTCTTAAAGTTAGTCGACGTGAGCATCTCAATTCCAAGACCTCTTGCAAAACCTGCTTCCATGGCTCTACCACTGGTTCCTTCTTCACAAAGGCAATGACAACTTTGAGTTGTTCACTGCTCTATCCACTCGAACCTCACTCTGATACCATGTGAAATTTTTCCGTAGATCTAGGAGTGAGCAGGAATTGTACAACTCAAAGTTACAGCCAACAACCAGAAGCACATGAAGCAAAGAAATCTTTATTGATAACAGTACAAATCTTCATTACAGTGCGAGGTACAAATGGCGAGACATGATTTCACCAGTACATAAAACCAAAAGGAAAATACAATGCTGAAGAAAAGATAACTGGCGGTCTGAAAATCAGAAGCCGCCAAACTGCGCGGTCTGAATGTTCGCGCGACTAGAAAAGGAGACCGCGCGAACAGTCTGCCCGCAACTTGAACAACACCACTGAAGCCGCGACCTCCCAAACTCCACAGATTCTCCCGAACTCCAGCAACCCGCACTGCAAGACACAAGACTGCCTGAACACCTTAGAAGAAGAGGTGACCGTTGCTGTCCGCATAATCCGCAGAAGCTGCACAAGAAAAGTTCAATCAGCAAACCAACCGGTCACAAAAATGAGACCGCAAGAAATAGGTGCGAGCTCAGCTTACACTTGGTGCGATTGATTTTGCTGCTACAGTGACTCCTATTTATAGGCGTGCGGCCAGATCCAGTCACCACCCTATGAGATAGAGTCACCGCCCTGACCGCGCGACCAAGACCGGTCAACCCGCGCGATCAACAGAAGATCGCTCTGCGCTTTGTGAGCTCACCGACTTCAACCCGGACCAGGAGATTGCCACTCCTCCAAGAAGCTGCACGATCATGACAACCCGCATGGTCATGACGCTCACCACCAGTGTTCACCTATACGAGACCTCCTCCAGAGACCGCGAACATAGCCAAGTCGACTAAGGCTACAGCCCGCCAAGTCGACCAACACCAGTGTCCACATATACCAGCAGATCGCCAAGGACCAGCTTATGCGAACACAAAAGAGGAGACCGCGCGACTAAGAGAACCTTAGTCGGCGCGCACCACCAAGAACCCGAACAGCCACCAGACCGGACTGTCGGATACAGAAAATAGACCGCGCGATTAACAGCTTAACCCACACAGTACAGAGAACAGGTCGCCACGCGGTCTCACCTCGGCAACCTTAGACAGAGAGAACGGCGGTTAGACCGAATAGCCTGTGGCTAGACCGAATAGGTCAGACCGCAGAGGAGACCGTGAGATCGCGCTGTTAGACCAGACCGCATGGTCTCCCTTCCAGACCGCCAACTTCACACTTCAACATTTTTAACAAAAGTGGTGAATTCGATGTGGATCCAATGGTAGTGCAGGGATGTGTGTAGACGGTTGCTAGGTTCGTATTGCTCGAGTCGGAAGGAAGAATTATCTTTCTAGGTTTCTAAGAACTTTCCCCAAGAGACTCTTGAAGCATTGGTATAAGTTAGTTCAGTGCGTGAGCGTGATGTAGGCCTTCATTTTGGCCAGGTTGAGCTTTGTGTGCCGATGCTATCATAATCCTTGCTAGCCTCTTTGCGCCTACCCCGTCTCTTGATTCAACTACACTTTTATTTCACCAAAGCCTAAAAACTAATCCTAGCCGCACACCCAATCTGAGCTCTAGTGTTTCATTATTTTCAGTCGAGGGTGTTGATGCAGTGTAATTTTGTGAAAATGTGGTTGCGCTTCCTTGAAATATTCGCTGAAAGTGTTTTGACTAGAAAAAGAAAAGAAATGAAAAAAATGTGATTAAGAAAAGAGTTTAATTGAAAATCTTGTTAAGATTTGTATTGGGAGTAGGCGGTGCACATACCCATATTTTCAGGTTCAAGTATGGGGGTGTGGTGCACCCGTGCAGTGCTTGGATAGTTTCCTTTGCATGAGCTCATTTGGGTTAGGTGCGTAAGCCTTCGAGTTTATCATTGGATATACTACCGCATCCCAAGCCCCGTATCTATCATAAAGTCCGACTGACTCACACAATGAACTGAACTAGTGTCATGGAGAGAGTGTGACCTGGTGAGCTTATGGTCACCGACATTGATGGATTTCAATGCATGTTGTTCCGAGCACCAATCTTGATCAATGTTCACCTCAGCGATTAGTCAACCTTCTTCCTACGCATGGCTGGACGATTCACCGTGATTCGACTCTTGAGTAGAAATAATATATAATTACGCTCTTAGATTGTTACAAGCTATTTGTATAATTAAAATTTTCATCTATTGCATTTCTATACGGGCGAGCATGCGACTTCGCATGGTACTCTGCATTTGTAATTGTTAAGCCAGTTAGTCCTTTTTCTTGTCCACATAAGGGATGATTTGCTCGGGACGAGCAAATGGTTAAATTTAGGGGTGTGATGAGTCCGATATTTACACTGTTTTATGGACTCATCCAGGCTAGTTTTCACTTGCGTGCAGTTCATTTTCAAGCTATAATCGCTTGTATTCACTTTCACGCTTAGTGCACTATTTATGCCCATTTTGGTGTGCATTTGTGCTCCATGTCATTGGGGGTAAGCACTTGGTGCTCCCCAACCCTTTTTCTATATTTGGATTGAGCTGGAGGGGTATTCCCAGCTGTGTGATTGTTGTATGATTTGATGTGTAGGTGGATAGATTGTCCACTTTGCCCAGATTTCATGTCTGCATGAATCGCACGGTCATGCGTTTCCTTGACGCACGATTGCTCCGATCATGCGTGATCCTTTGAGGCTTAGATTGATGTTCTGTCCTTGATCGTGCAATTTGTTAATGCACGGGCAATTCACCCATGCACGAAGGAATCACACAATCTCGTATTGAGTGCAAGTTTTCGGGCTTTTTGGATTTGCTCGTGCATTTTTATGCACGGTCGGCTTTGATCGTACGTGAGTAAAATGCACGGGTGCTCTGCTTCATCTTCCTGGGCTTTCTGCTTCATTAATAATGCATGGTCCACGCACGGTCGTGCGTTTGACCATGCGTAACCATGTTTCTGATTGTTTACTATTTAAAGCCAGGAATTCTGCCCTAAAAATCAGCACTTAGAGACCGCCATTTTTAGCTCCAGCTCCACCCTTTTCGTTTCTCCACCACCGCCCTTTCTAGGTGAATCTCCCTCCATCGTATTCTTCTAAATCTTACGCTAAAGCTTCCTCCTCGGCCCCCTCCATCATCCTCGAGCTCAAGAACGCCATTACTTGAGAGTTTTTACTACATTCAAGGTGTCTCTGGCGAGAGCTAGCTTGAGCTGTATTACAAAGACGATGGGTAACGTGGAGGAAGGTGACAGTTCCTCTGAACCCTGGACGGTAACTGAAGACCGAGCTCGGACGAGGCTTGACAATCCTACGATTCCGACCATGAACCTTCAACGAGTCTTCGAGCTTGGGTTTACTCTTTCCCCCTTCATATTGCTTCAGATATTTTATGTGGATATGTGTTTGTTAAAGATGATATGCATGAACCATTTGTTAATGTTAATGTAATTTCATGTTAGTGTAGGTTATTAAGGTTTATGTGAGTTGAGGAGCGCCCCATTCCTCCATCCACTCCATCGCTACGTTGTGCGCCGCACTAGCAATTGCTAGTTGCATGTTTAATTACGAGGTGTTTACGACCCTCACTCCACTGGTTATGAATCATTCATCTGCAAGCCTTCTCATTCATCCGCAAGCCTACTCTTCCACCCACCAAGCGAAGCGGTGCATTCTACCCGCATTAGTTAAATTAGCTTTCTTTAATCACGTCTCTCATAACCAAACCAAAACCCACCTCTTTTTATTGATTTAGAAATCTCTATAATTAATTTCCCCAACGAGAAAATCACACACTCCCACTGCAGTCTTTTGTGATTGATATTCGGGAGATCTCTCCCACTTTTATTACTTGTGCGACCAGTGCACTTGTCGTGAACGCATCAACACCTTGGAAAGAATACTAAAGTGCCTTGTGCAAACCTGCCAGTTTTTTTACACCACTTATTTTTAAGTACACCGGATCACAAAAATATAAATATTGAAAAATAAAGTGTGTGATCCCCCAAGCACTACATTATACCCTGATTAGTCTTAATGAGCAATGTGTGTGCAGAGAACCTTGGTAGTTGTACAATTTTTTTCTATGTGCATTGAAGTGTGTGGAAGTAAAATTATTTGTGTTTTATTATGCACTTTACTCTACATATGACTTGTATTTTTAATTAAATCATTTGTTTACTCTCTTCAAAATACACTCATGTGCACATCATTATCTTCTACAATACTCTTCTCGTGAGTATTGGATCCTAATGTTAATTTTATACTACTCTTTATTTATAAAGGCATTAGATAACTTAGCATGCTCTCTACAATGTTTGCTATGTATTGAATTTCTGAATTATAATAACATTATAGTAGTCTCTTTTTGATATCTTTTCATGCTTGATTACTTTATTAAAAAACTTAACGATTCTAAAAGAAAAATGATTTACAAAAACATCTTCTTATTTTTGAATTTATCTCTTATTTCTTCTTATGAATAATCATGATTACAAAAAGATGTTTCTTGTATCTCTATAAGACTTCCGCAATTTTAACTTATCATTTTTGCCTTGCACTTTCATGCTTGTTTCAAGTCTTAAATCTCAATATTCTTTTTCTTCAACAAGTGGTCGACTTGCTTGGTAAAGGTTATTTTAAGTTGTTCTAACATGCATACTTTCTATAAAAACTTTGAACTATTTCTGTGAAATTATTTTTATGCTAAAAACTCTGATCTTTTTTATGCTAAAAATTATTTATCATTACATTTCCTCTATAAGCTCAATCATGCCTTTTTTTTATCAAAATCCTCTTTTTATGTCTCTTGCTTCCTTAATTGCTAATAACAAAAGGGGGAGAACTAACATAATAAATAAAATCGCTATCAAATGGGAAAACTAACATGATTAATGATTAAGATGATAGCTTACATATAAGGGGAGCATTCACATAGGGGGAGCATGCATTTTGGGGGAGCAATTCTAAATACCAAAATCGACAATTATTCAAGTCATCACTCACACACACACACAAGTAGGTTTCATCATGCTTTATTTATTAATGCTCTGATTTATCATTAATGAATTTGTTATTATCAAAAGGGCGAGTTTGTTGGAACATGGTCTTCCGCTTCTCCTAGGTTTGAGAATAATAAATCCTATATGTATTTGATCTTGTGTGTTTAAGTGTGCAGGAAACAATGCCATACGACTCAAGGATAACATAAGAATGTTTCCACCAAGTTTGAAGCCAAATTCCAGCATGACCACTGGCGTCGGCTGTAAGCACTAGCACAGGCCCTAGCCCTAACAACGGCTCTAGCCAATGCTAGCCCTGATTAGGCAATTTCAGGAGGCAGTTATAGAAGGCGCTAGTGCTGGCGGTAGCGGATAGCGCAGGCAGTAGCGCGACGCACAAGAGGAATTTTGGCATGGTTTCCATGGAATGAAATATACGCACACGCATGATATTTCCTAAATCAGGATAGCGCTGGCAGTAGCAATAGCGTAGGAGCTAGCTCCAAGGCTATAAAAAGGACCCCATTCGGAGGAGAAGAGTGCCCTCACAAACATCAAATATTGCTCGCGTAGTGGCCAAGAAGGGACGACCAAGGATTAGAGGTATCCCGACGTCTTCTTCCATATCAAGGATAACGAAGTCTACCGGTAAAGTAGATTCGCCAACCTCAACTGGCACATCATGAATCACCCCTAAGGGGATCTTCACGGACCGATCAGCCAATTGTAATTTGTTGTTGGTGGGGGTAGGTTCTCCTAACTGTAATTTTTGGGATAAACTATAGGGAATAATATTAACACTAGCGCCTAGATCGGCGAAAGCGTTTGAAAAATGGGTAGATCCTATAGTGCATGGAATATTAAAATTAGAATTAATATTATTAGCCCGCTCGATCAAACGAGCGGGGTAAGGAAGACGTGGTTGAAATTCTGGAAGAGGAAGAGATGATGGGGTAGGTGAAATTTCCTCTTCAAGATCGGTGTTCGAATCATCCGCAAAGGTCACCGCCAAGACATTTGAAGTTGTCGGCGGTGTTCTTTTCGGCTGATCGGTGACCATTTTTAAAAGTTTCCCCACTTGATTCTCAAAATTCCGCAACGACCCTTGTAAATTGCGGACATCCGATCATTTTTTGAAATATATTTATTAACCACTTCCTCGAGAGAAGGTGGTTTAGGGGCTTGCGGTAGAAGAGATGAATTTGGAGGAGCAAGGGGAGCATTACCCGTGTTACCTTGATTTCCCCAAGATAAATTGGGGTGGTTCCTCCAACCTGGGTTGTATGTGTTTCCGTAATAATTATTGCCCGGATTGAAGGGTGGCCAGTTCGGATTACCCATGTAATCCACATGCTCTGCTGCATTTTGATTAGGCTCCTAGGTAGGTGTAGAAGAGGGAGCAGTCATCCCTTCTAGTTTCAGGCCAAGTAGCTCAACCTGTAGAGACAAATTAGTAATTGAATCAATTTCGTAAAGCCCGGCCGGTTTATTTGAGCGAGACCGAGGTGTACTCCATTGATAAGTGTTCATGGCCATCCCCTCAATAAGCTCTTGCGCAGCCGCCGGTGTTTTGTTATTTAGAGTACCACCGGCGGCGGCGTCAATCGTGTGATGCGTTTGGAGATTGAGACCATTGTAGAAGGTCTGAATCTGCAACCAATCGGGGATTGCATGATGGGCGCATCGGCGCAAATGTTCCTTAAACCGCTCCCAAGTATCATAAAGTGTTTCTGATTCAACTTGGGAGAAAGAAATGATATCCTTATGCAATTG
The DNA here is from genome assembly GCA_033032865.1 of Dactylorhiza incarnata. Taxonomy (NCBI): domain Eukaryota; kingdom Viridiplantae; phylum Streptophyta; class Magnoliopsida; order Asparagales; family Orchidaceae; genus Dactylorhiza; species Dactylorhiza incarnata. Next base: position 1,633,023 of record JAWHQI010000210.1, read on the forward strand.
GGCTGATTTAGCGGGCGGAAAATATTTTGTGAGAAACTGTTCCGTCATTTGAGCCCATGTGGTGATAGATCCTCTTGGAAGAGAACTCAGCCACTGCTTAGCCTTATTGCACAAGGTGAAAGGAAAAAGCCGAAGCCTTATTGCGTCACCGGATACCCCGTTAATTTTGAAAGTATCGCATATTTCTAGAAAACTAAAAATATGCGCGTTAGGGTCCTCGTCTTGTAGCCCATCAAATTGTACATATTGTTGTACCGTTTGAATGATGCTTGGCTTCAACTAAAAGTTATTGTTCGCTATAGCGGGGCGAACAATACTAGATTGGGTATCTTCCAGATTAGGCCGTGCATAATAGAACATAGTCCGTTGTTCAACCACATTTGGGTTAGGAATTTGGTCCCCCATACTTGAAACAGAGGAAGAGGAAGAAGAAATTGTATTCAGAAAAGAAGTGTCGCCTACGGATTCCTCAATCAGATCTTGAGAATTTGGTCGTTGAAATCTTAAGCGTCGCCGAATGGTTTGCTCGATTTCCGGATCCAATTCAAGAAGATCGGACGGATTCCTTCGGGTCATACACCAAAAAGAAAAATGTAGGGAAAAATGATAAATTAATAGAACTAAGCTTTCAAAATATCAACAATAGTCCCCGGCAACGGCGCGAAAAACTTGATGGAATAAATTCGCGCTGCGCAAAATTAAATTGCTATCCACGTAAAATTCGATAAGGCAAGTGTACCTATCGCTTTATAGTATAGGATTTAGAAAATCAAGTGTCGTAATTTTCCAGGTTTGTTGAGTACTTCTACTCACAAAGAAGGGCTATTATTTTATCGATCGAAAGTTCGGTGTGATTTGGAAAAAAGGATTTGGAGAGAATTAACTACGAAGAAAAATTATGATTAAAAGATTAGCACTTGATCTAGAATCCCTTTGGAATAAAATAGAATTTTACAAAAGAATAATCCGCAAACTCTTGTTGAAATAACTTTGACCGTGGAGGTTCCCAAAATATGGTAGAGCCTCTCTCGAGAGAACTACCACCTAACCTTAGGTTGATCGATTAAGACCCCTCGGCCAGTCGAAACCCCTAAGCTTGCTTTAAGCGGTGAACCCCACTATTGGATTAGACTCCAATCCGGGAGATTTGTGTCACCCTCTCTCGAGGAATGCATACAACTCTTTTTATCTTTGAGTGATCTCCTCGTTCGCATGGATCTCTCGATCACTAGCAAACGAATCTTAGATTGAAAGTCATATTCCGGACATATGAAATCAAAACAAAGTAATTCAAAGATAAATCGAAGATAAACAATACGAGAGTTTGCTAATTAAAAAACTTCAAAACATTTTTTATTTCATTCCAAAGTTCATCTGACCAAGTGCTAAAGGAAATTTAGCTACTCATCATAGTAATGGGAATACAAGTAGAAGAGGAAAAATACATGATTAAAAACTAGAATACTTGAATTGAAATTGCAATAATAAAAACATACAACTTGGAGAAAAATTAGCTAGAACAACAAAAATAGTAAACTAAAGTTGTAAATAAACTCCAAAATCCCACTCCTTGACTTCTGGAGATTGCTGCCTTTTATAGTTGAAAAATCGGGGAGTCACGCCCTTGGTCATGCCCGTGGCCAAGGGCGTGTAAGCTGCGTAATTACTATCTTGAAAGCCCGGGAACGTTGGGGAAGAAAAACCACCAGGAATCAATTGCATGGCGGGTCACGGCCTTGGTCACACCCTTGACCTAGGGCGTGTCTAGACCAGGTCTGGAAACGGCGGGAAACGCCGCGATCTGGAGTTAATCTTGCGGTAGCAGAAGAGTCACGGCCTAGGTCATGCCCGTGACCGAGGGCGTGTAAGCTGGAAACGGCGGGAATTGATTGTTGGCTGAATTGAATGAATTCCGGGCGAGTCACGCCCGTGAAATTGAGGTCATTCCCTCCGTCACGCCCGGAGGGCGTGCAATTTTAATCTGACGTGGCGGCTGACTTCTTCAACTGGAACACGACGGGGCTGGTTCACGGCCATGACATGGTGTCACGCCCTTGGTCACGCCCGTGACCTAGGGCTTGTACTTTGTGATTTCGGCAGAAATACTCCAAATATTCTCCTGCTTACTCTAATGAGCTTGAAATTGCTATTGGCAGCCCAAATTACCTGAAAAAGAGAAATAAATTAATTAGGGAGATTATTTTTAGAATTTAGACATATATTGACTGATTATTAAATTAAAAACTAAATAAAAACTAAGATAAAATTAGAGTTATCAGGTATGCACCCACCTATCTGAAGAAGTCAGAAAGGGGGGGGGGGGAATCTAAGGAAAACTGGAGCTGATCAAGCAATCTGGGTGGCAAATGAAGCCAAAGCTGCAATGAATCTACCATGATTAAATTATGGGGTTCAATATGATGATGATGACATCTATGTTCCTCCTGGACATTATTACAATAGTCCACCTCCAAGAATGGAAGTTGGCCCATCTTAGAAAAGGAAAGCAGTCATCACCGAAGATGTTGGCAGGCTAGGCAAAGGAGGAGATAATAGATCAAGAGGTTTCCATGGAATGAAGAATGGAGCCCTTTCTCCAAGGAAATCATCCTCTTCGCCTAGAGATATTTTGGCAGTAAAGGAGTTCACATGGACAAATTATACAATTCAGCTGAACTAAAAAAACACCAAGATCAGGAGACCAAAAGAAGAATTCATTAAAAAAACAAGACTCAAGATCCAGCTCCTCCTAAATACATACCCAAGCCAAGGAACTACTTCTCCATGCAGAAAAGGAAAGTTGCTGGTGATAGTGATTAAATCCGGGAGAATAAATGCGGAGCTTGTGATTATTGTTATAACTCTACATTAAGCCTATGAACTCTGCATTTAAATATCTATTAGAATGCTCACTTTATATCTCTTTACTTTCTCTTCTATTTATAAAGGTTATTATTATGTGAGATTCTGACTTCTCCAAATAGGAGGACATTGTTGGGAATTTGGTCTCTAAGATTCCTGATTTGTAGAAGAACATTAACATAATAATAAACCTAATGTGTTTGATGAATCCTTGTTTATGCTTGAGACAGGTACTTATAATTTGTGGAAGATTAATATATATAAATATTTCTAAGGGTCACTTAGATCTAACACTCACTCAAGTTAAATGATCTCAAGTATATAATTTATTACATACTCACATCTATCTTAAAGATACTACTTGGAAAAATCAAGGAAGATTCCTGAATTCAGAAAGCAGGGAAGTGAGAATATTGTAAGTAAAAAATCGGCGGGATGGTCTGTCGATTGAACTTAAAATATTGACAGAAAGATATGTCGACAGAATAGATCGACTAGACAGACTATCTATCTAATTTCTTACAAGGAAAAATTGTCTAGATAGTTCATCTATTATGCAAATCGACGCGACAGGGAATCGAGTGGATTAATGTCGATCGACAGGGCGGTCTTCATGTCGATGGGACAGACTAAAATTTATACAGATATACACTAAATATTTGCAAAATGTGTGTCATTATTATTTCTCCAATCTCCTCACGCAAATCAAGGCTCAATTCAAGGGTACTCCTCTGGAAGTCTTTAATGGATTAAATTCGTTGGAGAAATGATTAAGGAATAGATTTCTCAATTAATAAATACAATTGGTGGACCATTTTAAAATAAGTCAAAATAATGCATTCCTTCTTTGATCATTATTACTATATAATGAATATTCCAAATTATGCCAAATTTGTATATCCATTTTCTGATCAAATTTGAATATTCTAATTTAGTAATAATAATCACATCCCCTAATCTCCTACATTTCCTTTTGAGAAATGCGCCATTATAAAAGGAGGCGGTCTCCTCCTGTTATATCTAATGATCTGCAGACTATTAAATTTCGACAGCAAGATTTCTCAAGTAATTTATTATGTCATCAAGAGCAAGATCTTTCTCTACTCTCAAAAGTGCTATTGACCCTAATTCTGAAGAAGTTTTCAAACAATCTACAAAGAAAGAAAGGATCACTGCTAATCTTTTTCCTTAATACAAATGTACTCAACAAAAACACATCATCATCTATCAAGGAAGAAGAAGCCTACTGCTAGGCTTTCTATTGAAGATCAAGATCCAAGTCCTAATTCTCTTTGTGTCTATTGTTGTAGCAAACTGTAAACTTATAAATAGTTTTGGTAAGATCTTTGTGATCTGCGTATAGGATTCCTGTGTGAATCTGAGAGTAAGATCTTTGTGATTTGAGTGTACAATTCATGTGTGACTGAGAGTAAGATCTTTGTGATCTAAGGTAGGATCTATTTGTAGATCTGAGTGTAAGTCTTGTGTTATAAAAGACTGAGGTAGGAACTCTGTGTGAGTTCTCAGTTTTGGAGTAGTTTTGCCTTGTCAAGCACTTTGCTTGAAAGGTGTGGGGAAAGTGGATGTACCCAACTCTTGGGGAACCACTATAAAACTGTGTCTTCTGTGTGCTTTACTGTGATTTCTAGCTTTGTGCTTTTAATTTAGAAAAAGATATCATAAATCACCAATCATACTATTCACACCCCCCCCCCCCCTCTCCTCTCTAGGTTTGATCATAGTCATCTTTATAGAATTGTTGAAACCAGAGCTTGGTCTCTTGTGGAGCTCGGGCCCTCAAAGATGAGTGGAAACTAGCACCTACTGATTCCTCAGGAGGAACAGACCGAAGACTCAGAACTAGACACAGACCTTTGGTCGCAGCGAGGAGGTCCCACCACGCACCCGGAAGATCTTAGAGCGCTTCCCCTCCCAAGCCAAAGCTGAGCCTGGGAACCTTTGAGAGCCTGAGAGCTAAGCCAAGATAACCTAGGGAGGAGGAAACTCAAAGTATTGAGATTGGAATCCTCTCCAAAGGTGCCCTTCATGGTCTATATATAGTTTTTTATCCACGGTCTGCTAATAGCAGGATTCCGCCTTACACTTTTACTATGCGCAGCCCAAAATGGTCTGCCAATAGCCAAACTCCGTGTTTGGAGAGGCTAACTGCAGACCACCATGGGCTTCCAGGTAAAAACACTCCTGGACCCCTACTGGGCGAGCCACCCATGGGGGCTCCTCTCGCGACCCGCGAGAACCTGGCTCGCCCGCCTTCCTGCGAGCGGCCCGCGAGAACCCAGCTCGCCCACCTTCTAGTGAGCGGACGGCGAGAGTTTGGCTCACCCGCATTCCTGCGAGCGGCCCGCGAGAGCCCGGCTCACTCGCCTTCCTGCGACCGGCCTTTGAGACTCTGGCTCACCCTCCTTCTTACTCTTCGCTTATTGATTCCTTAGTCTCCGCTCACCTCCTGGCAAATATCGGGGTTGTACAGGAATAACATTCTATTTTTTTGAAGTTTTTCAAAACATTAAAAAATGTGGGGATCAAGTTTACCCAAAAATCGGTGATCCCTCTAAGGCGTTTGATCTAAGTGCCCAGGAGTCAGATTCTTTTCTTGAAAATAGGGGTTCAACCCCCTCTTAGAAGAACACAAGTGTCGAAGGGTCGAGCTTGCTGCTAGTGAGAAGTAGTCAACCAGACCATAGGGAATAGAGGGCGACGAAAGCAATTTTGGGTGGTCTCAGCTTGTCCCGGCTTGTTTCGGGCGGTCTCAGCATGTCCAGGACAGGCTCAGCAGGTCTGAACAGCTACAACCCGACGTTAGCCTTAATGCCTCACGGTAGCCCCTGACAGTCTCAGTGATCTCAACATGTCCCGGGCAGGCTTCAGCAGGTCCCAGGTGTCATAACACGCATTTTCCCACGAATTTAATAAATATTATCAGAGCAAGGGGAAAATACGCGCTATGATGCCACGTCAAGCAGGGGGAAACTACCGACGCTCAGGCAAACACTCCTTATGATTATTTTATAAAAGACATATAAGTACTTGGATTAAAAAGAGAATTTTACATTTTTACTTAAGACCGTGTCCCTCGGCCCGGTGGATCATCTAGTCCACCAGTGGAAAACTATACCTACGCAGCAGAAAATTGGTTCATTTTAGCCTACATGAGCATGAAGGTCAACATCCTGGAAATGATATGCATATATCTATGTTTAGTATAGTAGGAAAAGATTTTTTACGATCTTCAAAATATGTGGCATTTATTTAAAATCATGATATGCAAGAATGACATTTTTATACTAATAAAGTAACTAATGCATCCTAGCATAAAGCTTCCCAGAGAGCAAGTAGGTAAACAACCTGAAAGTAACAGCAAATCAATTAGCAAGTAAACTAGCACAAGAAATCTAGAGCTATGGGCGTCAACAACTGACACGAACCCATAGAAAAGAAGGGAAAGAAACAACTAAAGGTCTGCCCCTTACCTAAAAGAGAGGCAGGGCGTCGACAGGAAAGTTGAACGACGCCGCTCTAACTCCTACGGCAGCTAAAGACCTGAACCTGAGACATTCATAAGAAAAGAATGCCTCAGCCCAAAAGGGTGCAAGAAAACCAAGATTAGCATCATCAGAGGTAAATGAGTGCAGAAAGGAAACTAAGCAGATAAACATCAATAATCTTACAACAACCCGAGCCAGCTCAAACGAGTGCACTCGGTAAGAGGAAAAGCCTGCACCAGAAGGTAATAGCCAAAGCAATCAAAGCCAACAGAGGAAAGCATCCCCCAAAAGAAGGCACTGCAACGGTGGTATCTTCCACTAACGCCCGCAGCCCAAAACCGGGTGGTGGTCCTTTATCCACTGCCACCCAAAAACCAAAACCGGGTGGTGGTACTCTATCCACTGTCACCCAAACAGCCAATACCGGGTGGTGGTCCTTTATCCACTGCCACCCAAAAACTACCCACCACACAAGGCTTAAGACAAAGGTTCTAAATAATTAAATTTAATTTCAATCAAGACATGGGGCGTAACCCGAGAACACTCAGGACATTAGACAACGAAGATCATAGAGATCAAGAACCACTCTCCACAACTATCCCGGAAGATTAGACAACAAAGCATACTTAGCTCATATATCCAACATAGCAAACAGAGGAGTGCCAGGCATGGAAAACAGGATGGCAAATGGTTTTTATCCACAACTCAAGGCGAGAGGATCAGTAAGCACTGGATTTAGCAGTTAATCAATAGATCAACAGTTAACTTACAACAAGGTCGAAGAATTTTGCAAGACGACACCATGCAAGGCTTGGTGTCGGAACGAGATGAAGGTAAACTTATCACGAAGGCAAAACACCAGAACAATACTCAACGGCTCACCCAAAACCACTGTGGTGAGGGCCCCTACGTCCACCCACACTCCAGTCAAAATCATATCCAACAAAACTTGTTAGCAGCATGCGTGGTTTGACGCTCGAGGAGGGTCTTATGTTTAATATAGGGGAATGAACCTGCTACTGGCACATATGCAAACCAAATTTAACAATAGCATTTGATATCTTACTACAAGTGTGAAAATGCCGACAACTGGTACGGATGTAAAGTTCGAAGCCGAAATATATCTACATCTCTTTCAAGTTTAACGATTAAAGGCTTCGTTGAATCATCGAGAACTACGCACAGAAATTCCTAGAGAATTTAGTCTCTAATCTCCCCAACCAGCCAGGCATTAGAAAACAAAATTCCCTGGGAATTTAGGATCTGGTTCCTCATAACGACACGAATTAGCAAGGAAGATTTCGTGCAATTTGGCCGCAACCATCCAAATCCAACCAATTAAGAGTGTCATGGAGTTAACAAATAGAACCACCATAATATTATCCATTTCTAGCTACTTGTAATCGAAGCGCGCAGAATTTTTTTTGCAAGAAATAAAACCCAACAAGAGTGATGCAAAGCAGCCCTTAGGAAAAGCATAGCAGCAGCCCTTAGTTAGACAAGGAAGAAAAACAGAAATAGAAGCAGCCCTTGGGAAAAGCATACAGCAGCCCTTAGTTAGACAAGGAAGAAAAACAAAAATAGAAGCAGCCCTTAACATAATGCAAACATCAGCAGCCCCCCTTAATAAGAGAAACAAAGGGCAGCCCCCAAATTATATAATAGCAGCAGCCCAACCCCCAAATTATATAATAGCAGCAGCCCCAAAAGAAAGAAAACAAAGGGCAGCCCCAGTTAAATGCAAACAGCAGCAGCCCCCCTTAATAAGAGAAACAAAGGGCAGCCTCAATTAACACAAGCCACGGCAGCCCCAAATAAACAAAGGCATTTTATATAAGAAGCAGACCCTCCCCAATTAAAGATATATAACAGCAGGTCCCAGCCCCAAATAAACAAAGGCATTTTATATGAGAAGCAGCCCCTCCCCAATTAAAGATATATAACAGTAGGTCCCCCCCTCCCCCCTCCCAAATCAGAGCAAGAAAATGAAGTGACCATAAGCAGCAATCAAGCAATAACCAGCGCAAAAAAAACAAATCAGAAACCATCCCAACCAAAGGACAAAGGGAGAAGAAGGAGAGGCGATTTTCTTGCCTGAATTGGGAGCCGACACCCCGGCCGGAAAACTGTATCACCCTGCCGAAGCCAACTGAGGTCCCCGCAATCCCGCTCCGGCGACGATGATAGGCCTCCCAGCGATCTCGGACCTCTCTTCCCTGTCGGCTCCAGCGTCTCGCGACTCCCGGCCGACGAACCCTAACCCTCCTCGACAGCACAAGAGAGGCACGGGAAGGGTAGAAGAAAAAAATAGCTGATCCGATAGCTTAGCACACATATGAATGTTTATATATATATATATATGTATGTTTTACATATTATTATTATTATAATTTTTTTGTATCACCAATGAGCAAATATATATATATATGTACATGTTGTGAAGGGATGTATATAGAAGCCTTTATACACCGCTATACGCACACACATACCCTTTACACGTTCCTTACACGAATACGAATACATATATGTATTTATATATTCCCCTACTTACGCCTGCATAGATGATTCAGCCTAGGATTAACTCGTCGGACGTCGACGCTCCGTAAAAGGTAACGCCCCTCTCATATATACACTAAACTACGAAAATTTTGTATTTAAACGGTTGATTTTTATCGTGACCCCACTTAAAAGACTATAAGAAAACCTGGGGCGTTACAGTCACCCCTCCTAACAAAAGTTTTGCCACGAAACTTTGCAACAACAATACCAAACGAGGAAAAACACAAGAGACGAAGACTTACCGAGGAAACTAGCCGAAAAGATGAGGATAGGACTCCCTCTTTGCTAACTCAAGCTCCCAGGTCGCACCCCGAACATCCTGATTATCCCAGAGGACCTTCACCAAAGGGATGGACTTCCTCCGCAATACCCGATCCTGCCTTTCCAAAATACGAACAGGCTACTCCACAAAAGACAGATTGGGCTGCAGCACTGGAACGGAATCCAGAACATGACGATCGCTGCGGACACACTTCCGCAACTGGCTCACATGGAATACGTCATGCACACCGGGAAAGGAGGCAGGTAACGATAACCTGTAAGCAGAAACTCCGATGCGCTCGACGATCTCAAATGGGCCTACATACCTGGGGTCCAGCTTATGGCTCTTCCCAAACCTTTTAACACCTGCCATCGGGGACACCTTAAGGAATACCATGTCCCCAACCGCAAACTCCAAAACACTCCTACGCCGATTGGCGTACTTCCCAAAGCGCTCTTGAGCTACCCGAAGCTTCTCACGGATCTGCGCCACAACAACGCTCAACTCTTCCAAAGCCTCAGGACCCAAAACTGGCTTCTCGCCCACTCCAGCCCAGAATAGGGGAGTCCGACGTACATTCGCCTTGTCTGGGTGATACAGGATCTCCACATTATAATCTGCCACGTACTACATCCACCAACGTTGGCGCAAATTTAATTCTCTTTGAGAAAACACGTAAATCAAACTTTTATGATCCGAGTAGATCTTGCACGACACCCCGCACAAAAGATGCCTCCCCGGGCTTTGGGCATATATCACCGCAGCGAACTCCAAAACATGCGTAGGGTAGTTCCTTTCATGAACTTTTAGCTGCCTCGACCCATACGCGATCACCATGCCTTCTTGCATGAGGACGCAACCAAGGCCTATCTGCGAAGCATGAACATGAACCCCAAACTCCACTCCCTCAACAGGGAGAGCCAAAACCGGGGTGGAACAGAGTCTTCTCTTTAACTCCTGGAAGGCCTCCTCGCACTGATCGCTCCAATCAAAAGCTGCATTCTTCCGCGTCAACCTAGCCAGAGGCGCGGAAATACCTGAGAACCCTTCCACAAACCTCCGATAATAGCCTGCCAAACCCAAGAAACTCCGGATTTCCTTAGGCATTGCCGGTCTCTTCCAACCCAAACAACAGCGACCTTTGCTGGGTCCACAGAGATGCCACCCTTGCTCACCACGTGACCCAAAAAGGAGACTTGCGAAAGCCAGAACTCGCATTTGCTCAGCTTGGCATACAGCTTGTGTGCCTTCAAGATAGACATCAACAAACGCAAATGTCGAGCATGCTCCTCTTCACTCGAAGAATTGACCAACACATCATCAATAAAACCCACCATAAACTGGTCCAGATAGTCTCGGAATACCCTGCAACTGATCAAGTAAACCATCAATCTGAGGCAACGGATACCGGTTCTTGATGGTCACCTTGTTCAGCTCTCGATAAATGATACACAATCTCACCGAACTATCTTTCTTCTTTACGAACAAGACGGGAGCACTTCAGGGCGAAGAACTAGGCCAGATAAAGCCACACTGCAACCACTCACCTAACTGAGTGCGCAACTCTTCAAGCTCACACAGGGCCAAAGGGTACGCTACCCTAGCAATGGGACGGGTACTCGGCAAACTGCTACTAGTTTCTAACATAGAAACAAGGTAAGCAAACCCAGTGGGAGCCAAAGGCTCCGAGCACACACCGCGGAAATAATCGGGGAAGCATTGCGCGGAAAGCCAAACAGGCTCGAGGGTTGACCGATGTCCAGCGTAAGGACCAAACGCTGTTTTTTGTAACAGCCCTGGCCCAACCCCACCGGCTTTAATGGGACCCATCAGGCACTGTTAAAGGACTACAGTCTAGTGCACCCCACCCATGGCTGAGCCTGTTTCTCAGCTACAGTGGGATGTTGGAGGCGGGACTCGAACACCCGACCTCCCTTGATAAGGCACCTTCAACAGTCCTCATCACCAATTGAGCTGCAACTCAGTTGGTGATGAGGACTGTTGAAGGTGCCTTATCAAGGGGGCGCGTGATCGAATTCCGGCCTCAACATCCCACTGTAACTGAGAAACAGGCTCAGCCATGGGTGGGGTGCACCAGAATGCAGTCCATTAACAGTGCTTGTTGGGTCCCATTAAAGCCGGATGTGGTCGGGCCAGGGCTGTTACACTAGGCGGTCTCAGTAGTTACCGCCCGGCGTTAGCCTTAACGTCGCGTGGTTGACCCTGGCGGACTCAGTGGTCTTGGTTAATCTCAGCGTGTCCCGGGCGGTCTCAGCGTGTCTCGGGCGGTCTCAGCATGTCCCAGGCGGTCTCAGTTTGTTCCTGACGATATCGTTGGTCTCAGTAAGTGATCTAAGTACATCCGTACAACCCATTACACTTAGACCAGCCTGTTTAGGCAGGCCCTCGCATCTATAAATAGAGAGGAGGGGGTACTCAGAAGTGGATTTTTAGATGATTCCAGCCTCTGGCTTATGGCCAGAGTGGTCTTGGATTCTGTGACCACGGCGACCTCGGCCTCTTCCAGGCGACCTAAACCCCTTCTAGGCGATCTCAAGGTTCCTTCGGGAGACCTCGGCCTCTTCTAGGTTATCTCGGTCTCCTCCATGTGATCTCAGGCTGTCTCAAGTACCGCCCGGCGGTAGCCTTAATTCTATTGTCAGCGGTCTCAACTATGTTAGGCGATCTCCATCAGCTCCAAGTGACCTTGGCGACCTCTTTCCTGATTGCCAACTCTTTCCTTCAAGCTTTGCATTATTTTTCATGCATCTGAATATAATCTCAGTTGTAATACAAGTTTTATATCAATAGTATTGCCCACCGCAAGAGAAGCATTCGCCACGGCGGGTAGATCTGTTCTCCCCGCTTGCTGATGCGATAATTTCGGCAAGTGCACCGATCGTTCAAGTAATAATAATGGGGAAAATCCCCGAGTGTCGGTCTCTCAAGGAACACAGTAAGGTGGAGTTAGGTTTCGAGGAAGGACTTGAGATCGAAGTCCTTGGTCGGGGTTACAATGGATGGTTGGTTTGGTTTGCGAATAGTAAAATAAAATATTACGACTACTCCTATGCAATGCCGCTATGCAATGCTTCGCTTGGTGGAATGGAGACTAGGCAGGCCTTGAGCGCGCTGCGTCGCAAGGGCGGATGGACGAGTAGGCAAGCGGAGTCGAACTGTGCAGGCCTTGAGCGCGCTGCTTCGTTAGGCGGGATGGAATACACGGGCCGCTGTGCCACGCTTCGGTAGGCGGATGGGCGAGTAAGCTAATGAAATGGAATGGAGAGAACGGCGGAATGAGGGTCGCAAGCACCTCGTCAACAAGCACGCCACTAGTAATTGCTAGTGCGGCACCGAACACAATGACGAAATAAAAGTTAAATGGGGGCGCACCTCATTAAGCACAAATGAACAATACAATCTCAAATAAATGAAATAAGCATTACATAACTAGAATCATTGTGTACATCATCAATAATGTAGAGGAGACTAACCTAAACAAACATCAACATAGAGAAAGAAAAAGAGAGTAAAGGAGTCGACCAAATCCGAAGCCTTGCCGAAGATTCACGGTTGGAATCGCAGGGTTGTCAATCCGCGTCCAAACTCGGTCTTCAACTGCGTCCGAGGTAGAGGAGGGCTGTCACTTCCTCCCAATGGCTCGTCTTCTTCGTGTCACGATCCGATCTACTCCGATACGCAATCTCCTTACTCGATGTGGGCGATCTTTGGGCTAGAAATCTCTCCTTGGGGCTCAAGGATGATGGAGGAGGCCTAGGGGGGTGAAAAACCAGCGGAAAGGGCGAAAACGGCGGACTGGACGGAGTTGCAAAGTGTGATCCCACCCTAATTCGCGAACAGGGCATTTTATAGGCGCTGGAATAAACAGTGCGCACGGTCGTTGGTGCACGACCAGTGGTCGTGCGCACTAGAATCCTGCGATCGTGCGCCTGACTGGACGGAGCCTGCAAGGGAAGAAAATTATAAAATACAAAGTTCGCACGACCAGTGGCGCACGACCAGTGGTCGTGCGCACTGTCGTAAGTGGTCGTGCGATAAGCCAGACAGAACTCATGAAATGGGCGTTAAGTGCGCACGAGCAGAGGCGCACGACCAGTGGTCGTGCGCGAAGGAGCCAGTGATCGTGGGCAGTGTTCCTGTACAGAATTGTACCGGGAACACCTGCACGACTCCTGTTCCAACATACGACACCAGTCTGGCCACTGAAGGTGGCACTTAACACAGCATGACAACTAGTAACAAAGATGAACAAGAAATAACACCGAAACGGGCCTAGAAGTGCACTTAGCATGGAGTGTTAAATAAGAATGAAAACATGTCTAAAGTGACGTGCAAAGACTAGAAAATCGGCCCAAATGAGTCCGAAAATATGTATATAATTGGGACTCATCACACCCCCAGACTTACCTGTTTGCGCGTCCCGAGCAAACATATCCGGCGGAGTAGGAAAAGCATAGCTAACCAAAAAAATTGCAAACATGGAATAGAATGCGAAGTTTCCTACTAGTGTGCATAGAAGTTCATTAGAAGAAGTTTTTACATATGCTAGCTACTTTATAAAAGTGTAAATGCGTAAAAAGGAAATTATTTTTACTCAAAAATGGAATGTTGGTGAATCTCGTGGTCTCGCGTAGTACGAAAGTAAGCTAGACGCGCAGGTGAATGTTACCCAAGACCGGAACTCGGAATTATCTCCGTTGAAATCCATCAACGTCGAGAACCATATGCTCGCCCGGTCACACTCTCTCCACGGCGCTAGTGAACTCACAAGACGAATCGATAGGACTTTAGGTATACATGAGGCTTGGGTTACGGTTTGGAATGCAAAGATAAACGTGAAGGCTAATCGCAACCCAAATGAGCACACAAAAGTGCTAAATCATAGCATCCCCAATAATACACGTGTAACACACCCCCAGACATGACTTTGAAACCGGGTGTGCACACGGCCTACAACAATCAATACCAAAATATGCTTCAATTAAAGCGCTAGGGATAAATATATATATATATATATTTTTTTTTTCTTTTTCTTTTTCTTTTTCTTTTCTTTTTATCCCCAAATTAATTAGCACAATTCTCAGCACGAAGACATTTTTTTTAAAACTTCCACATCAACACTGAAGTTACGCATCACCGCACCGCATTGAAAAATTACAATTCATAAATGCTTTTGGCTTAATTTTTGGTTGCGATAATAGGATTAGCTTTTAGGCCTTGGTGAAGTATGGTGGGGCTGAATCAAAAGATCGGGTAGGCACAAAATAGGCTAGCAACGGTTAGTGTATAGGAGTGGTAGAACAAAGCTCAAGCTTGCCAAATAGATGGCCTATGTCACGCTCAACTTGCAAGTCATTCGCACCCATGCTTCGAGAGTCGCTTGGGGCAAGTTCTTAACCCCCGAGAAAGGTAACCCTTCCTCCCGACTCGAGCAACACGAACCTCACATTCGCGTACACACAATACCACGCTACCGCAAGATTCAACCACATTCACCATTTTGAGTAAAATAAATTAAAATCTACGCAAATCTACAAATTATAAATTAGAAGCATAAACAAAAACTAATTCTACTCAAATCCCTATGCAAACACGAGTATTCAACTAGAGCACTACAAGAGTCAACATTCCACTCCATCTTGCAATTATTTTGGCTAATACAGCACTTCCTACATCACATCCAAGAATTGAATATACGGAAGCATACAAACAAGCGAGTGCGCGCTAAAGTGGGTGCAGTGGTGTACAGTGAAGATGAACAATACTAAATAACTGAAATTAAAATACTTCTAGTATGCAAATGAGATGTGCACGTGCAGTGGGTAACATATAACGGCTCTCCCCCAAACTTAATCTAAACAATACAACATAATGATATGACAGGGAAAATCAAAATCGAAAGCTAGGGAAGAAGTTACCCAATGCTCAGCAAGTGAGCATACCAGAAGGTGCGTGGAAATCTGAAGCAAACCCGCCATTCAGAATTTGCAATGAGTACCTGCAGGGGTGAGCTCCACAAAAACAAAAGAAAAAGACAAACTAAAATAAACTACAGCTAACTAAACATGATTAGAAGAATAAAAAAATGCAGGAAAAGTAAGATAACTACTGGGGTTATTGTCCTCCCAGCACGACTTATTCAAATTGAAAACAGTTCTAGCTAATGGGTCTATGAAAAGAGAAGTGCACAGGTAACTGTTCTAATATGCGTGTCGGTAGCGGGTACCGATACGGCAACAGAACAGTCACGCCTCTACCCGAATATAAATAATATCTGCTCGTCACAGGTAGAGGGAATAAAAAATAAGAAGAGGAGGAATCCTCACTCAACTCACCAAAACTATCCTTGCCCAGCAAGGTATCATCTCCAGGGAGGAAGCAGGAGGAGAAGGAAATGAGTGGAGCTTCCTCTACGAATGGGGGATCAACCTCCTCACATATGAGGATACACTCATCATTGACTTGAGCATCATGCTCCAAGTCCTCCTGAGGTACCTGTGAAGATTCAACCTGCACAAACTCAGATGAAGAAAGGGGATCAGGAAATAAAGAAGGTGAAAAACATAAATAATTGTCAATCGGGGGAGTGATCCCGGTCTCACTCCCATCAGGTTGGGGAAGTAAAATAAAGTTAGGATTGTCATCAATGCTACAAGATTCGGCGGGATCAATGGTGGCCAGGCTTAGGATTTGGACTTCCTCCACCGGTGCTGAGGAAAACTCCTCTTCACCTAGAAGGTTGTCCTCCTCCATAGGAGTAGGCATAACACATAAATCGCCAGCCTCATCCCGTGACACATCCTCAACAATGTCGTCAGAGATGAAAGTAGTATGCACAACAGGGGAAAGAACCGAATCCACAAGAAGTGGTGGAGGCACATGGTGAATAGGCTCAGCAATGTCGGTGCATAGATCAGCCGCACATCCGGTGACCGTGTCCATGCCATACCCTTCAAGATGCGAAGGTGACAAAGACACATAACCGGATGTTGAAGGTGTGCCGCCAGAGTTAGGAGTTGGGACGATTCGGATATCCGACTCGTCGTCTTCGTCCAATTGGCGAAGATACTCGGCACAGTCCTTCAGGACATGATCAGTGCTCTGACAAAACCGGCACTGCCTTGCGGGCTTCTTTGGCACAGCGGGAGCTGGAGCCGAAACGAAGTACGACGGTAAAGGCTCAGCAGAGTAGCCATAAGACTTACACGCACCATATGGAGTACCAGACGAAGTCGGTGCTCCATATGCTGGGCTATAAGAATTATGCCTACTATTCTCCGTAGGGCATTCATCACTAGAGTGGGAGGTAGCTCCACACCAACGGCAACGGAAATTGAGATGTGCCCACATAGTGTGAAGATAAAACGATTCAAAAAGAAGAACACTATTGTGCGAAATACTACACCTAACAAAAATTTACTAAAGCAACCTACTATAAAATAAGAAAATGGAATAAAGAGAACAGAAATAAAATAAAAGATGCGATAAACAAATGGAAGGGCTTCTCTCTCAGATTCTCCCTCTCCAGAAAACTCACACGACTGTGTTCCCCGGCAACGGCGCCAAAAACTTGATGCGATAATTTCGGCAAGTGCACCGATCGTTCAAGTAATAATAATGGGGAAAATCCCCGAGTGTCGGTCTCTCAAGGAACACAGTAAGGTGGAGTTAGGTTTCGAGGAAGGACTTGAGATCGAAGTCCTTGGTCGGGGTTACAATGGATGGTTGGTTTGGTTTGCGAATAGTAAAATAAAATATTACGACAACTCCTATGCAATGTCGCTATGCAATGCTTCGCTTGGTGGAATGGAGACTAGGCAGGCCTTGAGCGCGCTGCATCGCAAGGGCGGATGGACGAGTAGGTAAGCAGAGTCGAACTGTGCAGGCCTTGAGCGCGCTGCTTCGTTAGGCGGGATGGAATACACGGCCGCTTTGCCACGCTTCGGTAGGCGGATGGGCGAGTAGGCTAATGGAAAGGAATGGAGAGAACTGCGGAATGAGGGTCGCAAGCACCTCGTCAACAAGCACGCCACTAGCAATTGCTAGTGCGGCACCGAACACAATGACGAAATAAAAGTTAAATGGGGGCGCACCTCATTAAGCACAAATGAACAATACAATCTCAAATAAATGAAATAAGCATTACATAACTAGAATCATTGTGCACATCATCAATAATGTAGAGGAGACTAACCTAAACAAACATCAACACAGAGAAAGAAAAAGAGAGTAAAGGAGTCGACCAAATCCGAAGCCTTGCCGAAGATTCACGGTTGGAATCGCAGGGTTGTCAATCCGCGTCCAAACTCGGTCTTCAACTGCGTCCGAGGTAGAGGAGGGTTGTCACTTCCTCCCAATGGCTCGTCTTCTTCGTGTCATGATCCGATCTACTCCGATACGCAATCTCCTTACTCGATGTGGGCGATCTTTGGGCTAGAAATCTCTCCTTGGGGCTCAAGGATGATGGAGGAGGCCTAGGGGGGTGAAAAACCAGCGGAAAGGGCGAAAACGGCGGACTGGACGAAGTTGCAAAGCGTGATCCCGCCCTAATTCGCGAACAGGGCATTTTATAGGCGCTGGAATAAACAGTGCGCACGGTCGTTGGCGCACGACCAGTGGTCGTGCGCACTAGAATCCTGCGATCGTGCGCCTGACTGGACGGAGCCTGCAAGGGAAGAAAATTATAAAATACAAAGTTCGCACGACCAGTGGCGCACGACCAGTGGTCATGCACACTGTCGTAAGTGGTCCTGCGATAAGCCAGACAGAACTCATGAAATGGGCGTTAAGTGCGCACGAGCAGAGGCGCACGACTAGTGGTCGTGCGCGAAGGAGCCAGTGATCGTGCGCAGTGTTCCTGTACAGAATTGTACCGGGAACACCTGCACGACTCCTGTTCCAACATACGACACCAGTCTGGCCACTGAAGGTGGCACTTAACACAGCATGACAACTAGTAACAAAGATGAACAAGAAATAACACCGAAACGGGCCTAGAAGTGCACTTAGCATGGAGTGTAAAATAAGAATGAAAACATGTCTAAATTGACGTGCAAAGACTAGAAAATCGGCCCAAATGAGTCCGAAAATATGTATATAATTAGGACTCATCACTTGCTCGCGGCCATCTCTTCTCTCCCTCTCTCTCCTTCAATTGTGGCATAAAGTAACCGGCTACTCAACAGTTATCCTCATCGTCCTTTAGCTTGAGCAAGTGTGAACTTGGTACATTTTGGATAGTTTACTTGGTAGTAGTCTAACTAACCTAGAGGGGGAGGTGACTAGGTTCCTTTGAAATTTTCTACTTGCAGCTAGTAGTTGTTTAGTGCTTAATTAAAGTAAAAGCAAATCACAAAAAACACACAGCTGTTTATAGTGGTTCCCCAAGACAGTGTGTCTATGGGTAGTCCACATTCCCTCTACACCTTTCTAACAATATGTTAGACAAGGCAAACTGTAACGCCTCAGGTTTTTCTTATAATTAATTTTGAGAAGGGTTATGGTAATAATAATAAGCTATCGTTGTGTAGTGTTAATGCGAGAGGGCGTTACCATTTCGTGCGCGCCGCCGTCTGGTGAGTTTGATGCTAGGTTATTACGTGAGTGCGTATAGGAAATTTTTATTTTTATTTCATAAAGTAATATAGGTATATATATATATAAAAATATTTATATATATATATTCATATATCTTTATATATATATATATGTATATTAAGATTTCAGAGAGCTGTTCCCAATCTCCCCTTTTCCCGTGCTTTTCTTTCGCTTCCTAGGAGGGTTAGGTTTCCGTCGGGCGAGTGTCGCGTGGCGCCGGAGCCGTCAGAGAAGGGAGGTTCGAGTTCCCCAGGGGCTTGTTTCGTCGCCGGAGCGGGGTTGCGGAGGATTCTAGTTGGCTTTGGCGGTGGTGGTGAAGTCTCCCGGCCGTGGTTTTCGCTTCGTCGAGTGGTGTCGACTCCCGATTCAGGCAAGAAAACCGCCTCTCCTTCTTCCCCCTTCGTTCCTTGTTTGAGATGGTTTATGATTCATGATTTCCAGTTTGGATTTTGATTTGAGGGGGCTGTTCTATGCTATAAAATTTCAGGGGGGGCTGCTTTATATAAATCTAATCCCGATTTATTTTGGGGGCTGCTATATGATTCCAGTTGGGTTTGTCTTAAAAATTTTGATGGGGGATGCTTCTTAAAAATAAAAAAATTGTTAAATGGGGGCTGCTTTACTTGGTTTAGTTTGGATTTTTGCAAACCATCAGGGGGGATGCCTTATAGCTTTTCGATTGTGGGCTGTTAATATGTTTGTCTAGATTGGAGGCTGCTTCTTATACTTGTTTAATTTGGGGCTGCTGCAATATAGTTTAACTGGGGGTTGTTTCTTTTACTTGTTTAATTGGGGGCTGCTTCTTATATTTGTCTAGTTGGGGGCTGCGGTTTTATACATTCTTATTTGGGCTGCTGTTTTATAATCTGAATTTTAGGCTGCCTTGTGTATGTTCTATTGGGGGCTGTTGCTACATTCTGAATTTAGGGGATGCCCTATATATGTTTATGTTCTCTTGTCGGGTGTTCCCGGGTATCTCAAGCGATGTTATCAAGCATTTTAAGCCATGTTGTTGAGACTTTTGATGAAGCTATGCTTTATTCTTTGAGTTGTCCGGCATTTGGTTAGCGATCTTTTATGGTGTCTTATCGTGCCTTATTCATCGTACTGTTACGGGAAGTTCAATGGGAGTCAAGTTTGGACTCACCAAGTGTTTTCAAATGAATCGTTGAGTAGTGTTTAATTCTTTGTGACCTTATTCTTAGAGTGTTATGGTGTTGATATCTCGGGTTACGTCCCGTGTCTTAATTGAAACTTAATTTAATTATTTAGAAGCTTTGTCTTAAGCCTTGTTTGGTGGGTAGTTTTTGGGTGGCAGTGGATAAAGGACCACCACCCGGTTTTGGCTTTTTGGGTGGCAGTGGATAAAGGACCACCACCCGGTTTTGGCTTTTTGGGTGGCAGTGGATAGAGTACCAACACTCGGTTTTGGCTTATTGGGTGGCAGTGGATAGAGTACCCCCACCCGATTTTGGCTTTTTGGGTGGCAGTGGATAGAGTACCACCACCCAGTTTTGGCTTTTTGGGTGGCAGTGGATAGAGTACCACCACCCGGTTTTGGCTTTTTGGGTGACAGTGGATAGAGTACCACCACCCGGTTTTGGCTTTTTGGGTGGCAGTGGATAAAGGACCACCACCCGGTTTTGGCTTTTCTGGTGGCAGTGGATAGAGTACCACCACCTGGTTTTGGCTTTTTGGGTTGGCAGAGGATAAAGGACCGCCACCTGTTTAATTTGAGCTGATCAGTCTCAAGTTCTTATAAACATATATGCTTATATATGTGTATTATGATATTATATGTATAACCACCACCTCTGATCTGCAATGGTGGACACGTGGTTGGTTTTGATTGCTTTGGCTCTTACCTTCTGGTGTAGGCTTTTCCTCTTACCGAGTGCACTCGTTTGAGCTGGCTCGAGTTGTTGTAAGATTATTGATGTTTATCTGCTTAGTTCTCCTTTCTGCAATCTTTTATTTCTGATTGCTGCTAATCTTGGTTTTCTTGCACCCTTTGGGCTGAGGCATTCTTTTCTTATGAATGTCTCAGGTTCAGGTCTTTAGCTGTCACAGGAATTAGAGCGGTGTCGTTCAGTTTTCCTGTCGAGACCCTTCCTCTCTTCTAGGTAAGGGGAAGTTCTTTAGTTGTTGCCCTCTTTTGGATGTTTTCCTTCTTTTCTATGGGCTCGTGTCAGTTGTTGACGCCCATAGCTCTTGTTTTCTTGTGCTAGTTTACTTGCTAGTTGTTTTGCTGTTACTTTCAGGTTGTTTACCTACTTGCTTTCTGGGAAGCTTTATGCTAGGACGCATTAGTTACTTTATTGGTATAAAAATGTCATTTTTGCATATCATGATTTTTATTAAACGTCGCATACTTTGAAGATCGTAGAAAATCCTTTTTTACTATACTAAACATAGATATATGCATACCATTTCTGGGATGTTGATCTTCATGCTCATGTAGGCTAAAATGAACCTATTTTCCGCTGCGTATGTATAGTTTTTTACTTGTGGACTAGATGATCCACCGGACCGAAGGACACGGTCCTAAGCTAAAATGTAAAATTTTCTTTTTTATCCAAGCACATTTATGTCTTTTATAAAATAATCGTAAGGAGTGTTTGCCTGAGCGTCGGCAGTTGTCCCCTACTTGACGTGGCATCATAGCGCGTATTTTCCCCTTGCTCTGATAATATTTATTAAATTCATGGGAAAATGCGGTTGTGACAGTTGGTGTCAGAGATAGGTTAGCCGGGTTGCTGGGATAGTCTGGTTGGCCCAGTTAATCGCCCAGTGAGAATCATTATTCATTGCATACACACACCAAAGGGTCATCGGTATGTCTTTGCTGAAGCATGAACACTACACTCATAGCATGATAAGAAGTATATGAGGCATATTATGTAGTATGGGATGCATAATATGTGTTTGTATATGGATCCTCATAGGTGACAACATACGACTGTTATGTAGTATGGGATGCATAACGTAGGTCGCATGCGTGTCCATTAGCTCATTTTTCTTTTTCGTTACATGTGATAATTTGTAGTATGGGATGCATAAGATCGCATGTGTACGCCACTCATATCATGCATTAAGGCCTTTTTAGATTGCATAGCACTGCATGCACATCATAACATAACATTAGCACACGTGCCAAGTTAAAGACATACATGATGACGCTCGTACACACATGATTTGAAATAAAATTTGGCATTCATGCATTTATATTTTATGCACATAAGTTGATAGGATGATGGTATATCATCCTAAGTTAAGCATAACTTCATTTCATGAATTCCTAGAGCAAGGTAACAGCAAGAGCAAGTATCTACACTTTTCTGATCTGTATCGAGTTAGGAAATTCTAGTTCCTAGCTGTTGTGTCTTAAGCTAGGTGTAGTGAGGTGTTTGTTCGAAGTTGCAGTCGATGACTCTAGAGCGTAGTGCGTCGGAGTTGGCTCCCTAGTCAGAGGGCGAGTCTTCGGGTGTTGTGTAGGAAGTCTATCCCTATGGTGAAGGAGTTCTACCCTCATCTTTTAGGCTAGTTTCCCCGGTAAGTCTTCGTCTCTTGTGCTTTTCCTTGTTTTGAATTGTTGTTGCAAAGTTTCGGGGCGAAACTTTTTGTTAGGAGGGGTGGCTATAACGCCCCAGGTTTTTCTTATAATTAATTTTGAGAAGGGTTATGGTAATTATAATGGTTTAAATATTAAAGCTATCGTTGCGAAGTATTAATGCGAGAGGGCGTTACCGTTTCATGTGCGCTGCCGTCCGGTGAGTTTGATGCTAGGTTATTACGTGAGTGCGTATAGGCAATTTTTATTTTTATTTCATAAAGTAATATAGGTATATATATACATATATATATGTAAATATTTATATATATATATATATATATATTCATATATCTGCATATACATATATATATGTATATTAAGATTTCAGAGAGCTGTTCCCAATCTCCCCTTTTCCAGTGCTTTTCTTTCGCTGCCTAGGAGGGTTAGATTTCCGTCGGGCGAGTGTCGCGTGGCGCCGGAGCCATCGGAGAAGGGAGGTTCGAGTTCGCCAGTGGCTTGTTTCGTCGCCAGAGCGGGGTTGCGGAGGATTCTAGTTGGCTTCGGCGGTGGTGGTGAAGTCTCCCGACCATGGTTTTCGCTTCGTCGAGTGGTGTCGGCTCCCGATTCAGGCAAGAAAACCGCCTCTCCTTCTTCCCCCTTCGTTCCTTGTTTGAGATGGTTTATGACTCATGATTTCCAGTTTGGATTTTGATTTGAGGGGGCTGTTGTATGCTATAAAATTTCAGGGGGGCTGCTATATATAAATCTAATCCCGATTTATTTTGGGGGCTGCTATATGATTCCAGTTGGGTTTGTCTTAAAAATTTTGCTGGGGGATGCTTCTTAAAAATAAAAAAATTGTTAAATGGGGGCTGCTTTACTTGGTTTAGTTTGGATTTTTGCAAACCATCAGGGGGGCTGCCTTATAGCTTTTCGTTTGTGGGCTGTTAATATATTTGTCTAGATTGGGGGCTGCTTCTTATACTTGTTTAATTTGGGGCTGCTGCTATATAATTTAACTGGGGGTTGTTTCTTATACTTGTTTAATTGGGGGCTGCTTCTTATATTTGTCTAGTTGGGGGCTGCGGTTTTATACATTCTTATTTGGGCTGCTGTTTTATAATCTGAATTTTAGGCTGCCTTGTGTATGTTCTATTGGGGGCTGTTGCTACATTCTAAATTTAGGGGCTGCCTTATATATGTTCCAACTGGGGGGCTGCTTCTTAAGTTTTTTCTAATTGGGGCTGCTGTTTTTATGCTCTAAATGGGGGGCTGCCTTTTTATAACGTTCTGTTTGGGGCTGCTTTATATACATATGGTCCTATTAGCTGTATACACATATTTCCATTCTGAAATTTTAATTTGGGGGTTGCCGTATAAAAATCCTAGTTCTGGTATCTCGTTCAATTATTATTATACGACTGCTGGGCCGCCTCCGAGTTATAAGCCTCGATAATTCGAGTTGCGTAGTCGATTCATAGCTCGAGTTTATTCTTACTTCATGGCCTTCAATCGCCCTGGTTATACGGCCCTAGATATAAGAGAATTCGATTGTCATGTTCGGCAATCATATTTAAATGTTGGTTAAATTATAAAGTCACTCATAGTCTCACGCTTGTAGCCTAGCTGTTGAGGTCACCTATTTTCCTTTTTCCTTCTCTTTTAATCCTTTTCCTGGTTTTGCTCCTCTTCCCCTTTAATGATTGTTTCTCCCCCTTTTTCTGCAAGTGAAGTTCTGCTTGTGGCCTTTTTTTGTTGTTCTGATATGTTCTCTAAGAAAGGTCGTTTTCTGTGTATTCTCGGAAATCAAGTTCCTTCTTGTGCCTGTTGATTCTTGTTTATACCATAGACTTATTTAGAAGTTCTCTCGGTGTAGCTCCTGAATTTTTTAGCCATTTGGTCCAGAATTTATTAAAACATCTGCCAAGAAATTTTAGTCTTTCTGTCCAAAATTTCTGTCCAGAACTCCCTGGTTTTCTGTGTAATCTTCCTTTTGTTTTTGAGTATTTTAAACCCTTTCTAACCCAGTCTTCCATGTAATTTTTGTGTTAACTTTCTCATTGAAGGGTAATGCTTCCTCTTCACTGTCTTAGCAATCAGGTTGAATGTAAAGATTTCTTTTTAGTGGTTGTGGGTTGCAAATAGCGGTCCTTCTCCTTAATGACTTTGTTCTTCAAGCTTAGTTATACTAGGCTCTCTTGTTGGTTGTGTCCCTCAAGTAGTAGTAGTTTCCTTGGCTTGATTTTGCTGGGTGATTGAAAGTCCTTCATTTTAGTCCTTTCTTCTTCCCTGTCTGCCTAACATGTTGATTTTAGGTTAGGGGCTGTTGTGTTTCCCTTTTTGGGTCTTATTGGTGTTCTGGGTTCTTGATTCCTGCTGTCATCCCCCTTGGAATCTGGATAGCTTCTATATCTGTTTAGTTATAGTACCAGGTAGTCTGATAAGACTTCCCTAGGTTTAGAAATATTTTCTCGCCCTAAGATCGTGCAATTATTTCTTCTTTTATGAAGTTTCCCTTCGACTTTGACATGATGTCTTCTCGTCGACATTGATATAAGTCCTTCTCGTCGACTTTGATATAAGTCTTTTCCCGTCAACTTTTGGTAAGTTTTCCTGTCAACTTTTGATAAGTTTTTATGTCGACTTCATCGCTTATTCTGAATTATTTTCTCATATATTTTTATGATCTCTTGTCGGGTGTTCCCGGGTATCTTAAGCGATAGTATCAAGCATTTTAAGCATGTTGTTGAGACTTTTGATGAAGCTATGCTTTATTCTTTGAGTTGTCCGGCATTTGGTTAGCGATCTTTTAGGGTGTCTTGTCATGCCTTATTCATTGTACTGTTACGGGAAGTTCGTTGGGATTCAAGTTTGGACTCACCAAGTGATTTCAAATGAATCGTTGAGTAGTGTTTAATTCTTTGTGACCCTATTCTTAGACTGTTATGGTGCTGATATCTCGGGTTACGTCCCGTGTCTTAATTGAAACTTAATTTAATTATTTAGAACCTTTGTCTTAAGCCTTGTGCGGTGGGTAGTTTTTGGGTGGCAGTGGATAAAGGACCACCACCCGGTTTTGGCTTTTTGGGTGGCAGTGGATAAAGGACCACCACCCAGTTTCGGCTTTTTGGGTTGCAGTGGATAGAGTACCACCACCCGGTTTTTGCTTACTGGGTGGCAGTGGATAGAGTACCACCACCCGGTTTCGGCTTTTTGGGTGGTAGTGGATAGAGTACCACCACCCGGTTTCGGCTTTTTGGGTGGCAGTGGATAGAGTACCACCACCCGGTTTTGGCTTTTTGGGTGGCAGTGGATAGAGTACCACCACCCGGTTTTGGCTTTTTGGGTGGCAGTCGATAAAGGACCACCACCCTATTTTGGCTTTTCGGGTGGCAGTGGATAGAGTACCACCACCCGGTTTTGGCTTTTTGGGTTGGCAGAGGATAAAGGGCCGCCACCTATTTAATTTGAGCTGATCAGTCTCAAATTCTTATAAACATATATGCTTATATATGTGTATTATGATATTATATGTATAACCACCACCTCTGAGCCGCAATGGCGGACACGTGGTTGGCTTTGATTGCTTTGGCTATTACCTTCTGTTGCAGGCTTTTCCTCTTACCGAGTGCACTCGTTTGTGCTGGCTCGAGTTGTTGTAAGATTATTGATGTTTATCTGCTTAGTTCTTCTTTCTGCAATCTTTTATTTCTGATTGTTGCTAATCTTGGTTTTCTTGCACCCTTTGGGCTGAGGCATTCTTTTCTTATGAATGTCTCAGGTTTAGGTCTTTAGCTGCCGCAGGAGTTAGAGCGGAGTCGTTCAGTTTTCCTGTCGAGGCCCTTCCTCTCTTCTAGGTAAGGTGCAGTTCTTTAGTTGTTGCCCTCTTTTGGATGTTTTCCTTCTTTTCTATGGGCTCGTGTCAGTTGTTGACGCCCATAACTCTAGTTTTCTTGTGCTAGTTTACTTGCTAGTTGTTTTGCTGTTACTTTCAGGTTGTTTACCTACTTGCTCTCTGGGAATCTTTATGCTAGGATGCATTAGTTACTTTATTGCTATAAAAATGTCATTTTTGCATATCATGTTTTTTATTAAATGTCACATACTTTGAAGATCGTAGAAAATCCTTTCTTACTATACTAAACATAGATATATGCATACCATTTCTGGGATGTTGATCTTCATGCTCATGTAGGCTAAAATGAACCTATTTTCCGCTGCGTATGTATAGTTTTTTACTTGTGGACTAGATGATCCACCGGACCGAGGGACACGGTCCTAAGCTAAAATGTAAAATTTTCTTTTTAATCCAAGCACATTTATGTCTTTTATAAAATAATCGTATGGAGTGTTTGCCTGAGCGTCGGCAGTTGTCCCCTGCTTGACGTGGCATCATAGCGCGTATTTTCCCCTTGCTCTGATAATATTTATTAAATTCGTGGGAAAATGCGGGTTGTGACACAAACTCCTCCAAATCTCAGCTCCAGGAGCTTACAACTTAGATCCCTCAGAATCTCTCAGGTTTTCTCAAAACCCTACCTTAGGCCAACATCCCTAACACTCATAGTACTCTAACTCCTACTATACAACCACGTATTCTCCGAGTGGGTCCCCAAGACCTCGTGGAGGGTCAAAATGTAAACTAGGAGTCCAAGGGCCCTTGGGCGAGTGAGGCCCCACTTGCGGGGCACTCGTATAGCGCCAAAGCAGATAGGCGAGAGCGGCCAAGATCTTGCCTGCCGAGCAAGTCGAGCGCCTAACGAATGGTGTCCTCATGAGCCTATTCATCCGGTGAAATATGATGGGCAAGGAGCCTTGCAAGTGTTGCCTTCACGGACCACTCGCCCTGAAGGCTTTGTGGCGAAATGACCTAGATACCCCTTTGGTTTGCCAATAGCCCTTCTTGACAGCTGAGTTAGGCTGTTAGCAGACAAATTTGGGGTGCCATTAGTAAAACCAAAAGACGGATTTACGCTATTTGCAGTCCAGGATTAGAAAATCTATAAATAGACCCTTAAGGGCACCTTGGAGGAGATCAGATCATTTTGAGCTCTCTCCTCCAGGCTAATTTCGGAGTTGGCTGCTAGTGCCCTCCAAGGTGCCCGACTGAGCTTTAGTTTGGGAGGGGAAGCTCTCTAAGATCTTAAGGGTGTGTGTCGGGACCTCCTCGCTACAGTCTTGGGTCTGTTCCATATCTTCCAGCCACAGTCAAGAGAGTTTGGTGAGGGAGAAGTAAGCACAGGCTACCCCCCCTATGGGTCCGAACTTTAGAGACCAGTGGACGGTTTCAACATTTTTGATGTGGTGAGCGTGGACCGTAGCCAGTGCAAGAAAACCTCAAGCTGAACTTGATGGCAGGAGATGGAAGAGATGGTTCCGACCCAGGTCATTCCCAGCCACCGGCAACAATGGAGTGGCTGGAGATGTTCGAGAGTTTCAAGCGGGAGGTCATGCAGACCATGCAGGTGGCTCTCGCCGGGAGAGGCGAGTGCGAGACACCCATTGTTCCGGTGGTTCCGCCCCAGCAGATCGGCGAGAACGCTCTGGGCAAGCAGCTTGGGAAGGAGGTCGCGGCGGAAGAAAGCGCGCGAGATATCCCCAGGAGGCAGCTGTTCAGCTGCCCGGCGAGTGTGGAGGTGTGCGAGCTGGCTCCGCGCGAGAGGGCAACTCGCCGAGCAGGGGAAGGGAGCCCCTTCTGTGAGCTGATCCTCTCGGCCCCAGTTCCAGAGGGGTTCAGAGGGACGGAGATGTCTTACTACACCAGCAAAGAGGGACGGAGATGTCTTACTAGCCAGGCTCTCACTAGCCGGCAGGGTTGGAAGACCTCTCGGGGAGGCTATGTATTTTTCCCCCGAGGTGGTCTCGCTAGCCGGGCTCTCACTAGCCGGCAGAGCTGGAATACCTCTCGGGGAGGCTATCTATTTTCCCCATAAGTAGTCTCGCTAGCCGAGCTCTCACTAGCTGGCAGAGTTGGAAGACCTCTCGGGGAGGCTATGTATTTTTCCAGAGGTGGTCTCGCTAGCCGGGCTCTCACTAGCCGGCAGGGTTGGAAGACCTCTCGGGGAGGCTAGGTATTTTTCCCGAGGTGGTCTCGCTAGTCGGGCTCTCACTAGCCGACAGAGTTGGAAGACCTCTCGGGGAGGCTATGTATTTTTCCCGAGGTGGTCTCGCTAGCCGGGCTCTCACTAGCCGGCAGGGTTGGAAGACCTCTCGGGGAGGCTAGGTATTTTTCCCGAGGTGGTCTCGCTAGCCGGGCTCTCACTACCCGGCAGGGTTGGAAGACCTCTCGGGGAGGCTATGTATTTTTCCCCCAAGGCGGTCCCGCTAGCCGGGCTCTCACTAGCCAGCAGGGATGGAGGACTTCTCGAGGAGTCTTTATGTTTTCTCTCAAAGTATCTCCGTTAGCCAGATTCCCAGCGACGCTCATCGAATATGCAGGGTTGGATGTTCCTTTCCGAGCGCGTACATCGCTCGAAAAGAGCGGGGATTGTGTACAACCCTGAATTCACCGAGTGTTTTTCCGAGACCCAGGAGTCCTTTAGAACATTGTGTGGTAACATAGGCCCAGGCAGGAAGAGTAGGGGCAGAGGGGGGCGAGCAGGGTGGGAGCCAAGCCCTCTGGCTCGCCCCAGAGCCCTTAGGGGGTGAGCCAGGAGTGGGCCAAGCCCCTGGCTTGCCCCAGAGCCCTTAGGGGGCGAGCCGGGAGGGGGCCCAGCCCCCTGGCTCGCCCCAGAGACCTTAGGGGGCAAGCCGGGAGGGGGCCAAGCCCCTGGCTCACCCCAGAGCCCTTAGGGGGCGAGCCGGGAGGGGCCCAAGCCCCTGGCTCGCCCCTGGCTCGCCCCAGAGCCCTTAGGGGGCGAGCCGGGAGGGGGACCAAGCCCCTGGCTCGCCCCAGAGCCCTTAGGGGGCGAGCCGGGAGGGGGCCCAAGCCCCTGGCTCGCCCTAGAGCCCTTAGGGGGCGAGCCGGGAGGGGGTCAAGCCCCTGGCTCGCCCCAGAGCCCTTAGGGGGCGAGCCGGGAGGGGGCCCAAGCCCCTGGCTCGCCCCGGAGCCCTTAGGGGGCGAGCCGGGAGGGTTCCCAAGCCCCTGGATCGCCCGAGAGCCCTTAGGGGGCGAGCCGGGAGGGGGCCCAAGCCCCTGGCTCGCCCCAGAGCCCTTTGGGGGCGAGCCGGGAGGGGGCCCAAGCCCCTGTCTCGCCCCAGAGCCCTTAGGGGGCGAGCCAGAGGGGGCCCAGCCCCCTGGCTCGCCCCAGAGCCCTTAGGTGGGAGCCGAGAGAGGGCCAGGCCCCTGGCTCGCCCCCAGAGCCCTTAGGGGGCGAGCCGGGAGGGAGCCAAGCCCCTGGCTCGTCCCAGAACCCTTAGGGGGCGAGCCAGGAGGGGGGGGGGTGGGCATCCCCCTGGCTTGCCCCAGCTTCGAAGTAGGAGGCGGTCTACGTTTAGCGTCTCAGAACAGCGAGACTTGGCTATCCGCAGCCACTTCCGGGGGTATGTTGGTATTTTCAGGGACCGGTTTTTGGTTATTTGCAGCCCAACTTCAAAAATCCTATAAATAGGACCAAGGGGGCATCATTTGGAGAGGGTCATTCTAGGCTAGCTCTCTCCCTCTCTCTCCCTCCCCAAGTCTCTCTAGTGGGTGAGGAGAGCCTCCAGTGGTGCCCAAGCTTAGTAGTGGCTTGGGAGGGGAAGTTCCTAAAGGGCTTCTGGGTATGTGGCGGGACCTCCCCACTAAGCCCTTGGTCCAGTCCATAGTTCCTCAACCTTCAACCTAGAGCTCTCCCTTGGGGGAGTAAGGGTTGGTCGCCCCTCATCTCGGTGAGGGCCCCGAACTCCACAGAGGCCGAGAAATCGGTTTCAACATTTCTTGAGCAGGCTCTCTAGCTAAAACTTCTTGTAGTCCCTGCTCATGTTCCAATTCCGGTTCGTTCATTGTTTTTGGTTCTTGAACTTCTTCAAGTTCTACCTTTGAAGTCTTTCTGGATAAGAACTCTTTCTCCAAAAAGACACCAGTCATTGCGACAAACACTTTGCCCTCAGATGGCAGGTAGAAGTAGTACCCTTTGGTCTCCCTATGATACACCATGAGATAACATTTATCCGATTTGGGTTCCAGCTTGTCAGGCATTTGATGTCGTACGTATGCCTCACATCCCCAAATCTTAATGAACGACATACTAGGACGCTTCCCAGTCCTTATCTCATATGGTGTCTTTTGAACCATTTTCGTTGGAACTCGATTTAGTGTGAAAGCAGCAGTCTCTAGAGCAAAATCCCAAAAGGAAACGGGCAGATCTACATGACACATCATCAACCGCACCATGTCTAGCAAGGTACGATTCTTCCTCTCAGAAACACCATTATGTTGCGGTGTTCCGGGCGGAGTGAGCTCTACTACAATACCACACTCCCTCAGATGATCACGAAACTCATGACTCAGATATTCGACACCTCGATCAGATCGGAGTGCTTTTATCCTTTTTCCCAGTTGGTTCTCTACTTCATTCTTAAACACTTTGGACTTTTCAAAGGTTTCAGATTTGTTCTTCATAAGAAACATGTATCAGTATCTACTGAAATCATCAGTAAATGTAACGAAGTAGTAGAACCCACCTCTAGCCATAGAACTCATTGGTCCACATACATCACTAGGTATTATACCCAAGAGATCATCAGCCCTCTCACTCCAACTAATGAAAGGAGCTTTCGTCATCTTGCTAATAAACATGACTCGCATCTCTCAAATGATTCATAATCGAATGAGTCCAGTAGTCCATCTCTATGGAGCTTGGATATGCGTTTCTCGTTTATATGGCCTAAACGACAATGCTAAAGGTACGTAGGATTCGAGTCATTTGTTTTCAGTCTTTTAGTATTTTCTACATAATAGATCGGATGGTCTAAGTTCAAAATATATAAACCATTAAACAATTGGGCTACACCATAACAAACATCATTCATAAAAATCGAACAACAATTGTTCTTAATTATAAACAAAAAACCTTTCATGTTACGACATGAAATGGATATAATGTTTCTAGTTATGGCTGGAACAAAATAACAGTTATCTAATTCTATTACAAGCCCAGTGGGCAAAGAAGGACAATATACACCAACGACAACGACATCAACTCTTGCTCCATTTCCGATGCGCAGGTCTACCTCCCCTTTACCCAGCATTCTTCTCCATCTCAATTCCTGTACATTTGTACAAATGTGAGAACCGCATCCGGCATCCAATACCCAAGATGAAGGAGCAGAAAAGTTTATCTCTATAACATAAATACCTGAAGTATAAGTTACACTTCCCTTCTTCCTTTGCAGATCCTCAATATAGAGGGGACAGTTCTGCCTCCAATGCCCCGCCTTACCGCAGTGGTGACACTTTCCTTCCTTCGCCAGACCTTTAATTTTTAGTGCAGAAGATTTGGGATCAAGATGAGACTTAGACCCTATCTTTGTCTTCTTCAATCCCTTGGCCTTGCCCTTGCCTTTATGCACCATCAGTATGGGGCTAGCAGGCTTGACCTTCTTCATATTATTTTCAGCAGTTCTCAACATGCTTAGGAGCTCGGGCAGTGTCTTATCTATTTCATTCATGTTATAATTCAAGACGAACTGCTCATAACTGTCCGGCAACAATTGCAGGATCAGATCTGTGTCCAACTCTTGGCCCAAGGGAAAACCTAGTCTTTCAAGGTTCTCTATATACCCAATCATCTTGAGTATGTGAGTCCCTACTAAGTCTCAAGCTCCCATCTTGCACTGAAATAATGCCTTGGATATGTCAAACCTCTCTTGCAGAGCATGCCCCTCAAACATTTTCTTGAGGTGCTCGATTATCTCATAACCACACATGCTCTCGTGTTGCTTCTGAAGCTCAGAGACCATGATAGCAAGCATGAGGCATTCCACATCCAAGGTATCATCCCGATACTTCTTGTAAGCATCTTTGTCTGCTCGCGGAGCATTCCCAGTTGGCTCTGTAGGGGCTTCCTGATGTCGCGGCCCCTCCACCACTACTTGATGATGATCCGGTTGCCGAGGCACAACGACATAAAGATTTTAGGTGCCATGATGATGCTAACGGAAGATAGCGTTACAACCTCCGCCCGCGGCGTGCTAAGCTCACTTGAAGACCAATTTAATTTAATTATTATACTCTTTTATTTTATATTTGTGAATCTAAAATTATTCCATGTTTGGGTAATAATTTTATATTCATATAAGCGTTTATATTATTTATTTCCTGCACTTTTAAAACATTGGTGTGTATTTAACCGCTCGGATGGTTGAGATTACATCTCCATCTTGGACGGTTATGTGTTGTTTGTAACTCCTATATAAGGAGACTTTTTATGAGGCTTAAGAAGATTTGGAAAAGTTTAACCTAATTCTCCCCCCTTGAGAATTTCGGCCAAGAGGAAATCCTCCCTAGCCGCCGCCCCCTTATGGTGTGAAGCCACCTCTTGCTCCCTCCATCCCTCATCAGTGTGACTCCGACGTGGATTCCTTCGGTGTGACTCCAAGTAAGAAGGTTGCAGCCCCCATTCGGTGTGACGCCGATGGATCCGTGGAGAGAGTGATTCTCCCACTTATCTTGTGCGTTTGTTGGATCCGGGTTGGGTACATCTCTTCCCCCATCTTGTGATTTCTTGCTTTAGATTTTGTGGAGGTTGAGCATCCGTTTAATCCACAATTTTTAAATACTCCGCTTGCATTTTTCTGAAATTGATTTCGTTGTTATCGAACTTTTTTATTCCGGATCGGGTAGATCCAATTTGCTTGAGCGGATCTTGACCTATAGCCTTGGTTTTGCTCTCCAAAAGGATTGACAACCTTTATGTTAATTTTGGGAAATAATCCGTCTATCTTTCGATCGTTATTTTAGAGTCGATCATTCCTCCCTTGTGGTGTATGTGCTGCGTTAGATGTGAATCGCATTGCGACGATAGATGCATGTGTAGGTATGCTAGATCTACGCATGAAGGGCGTCGTGAGAGTTCTTGTTCATGTCAATCTCCAACTCACGGACATCCCTACATCAATTTGGTATCAAAGCCGGTCGTTTCAATTTCTCAATTGATACAACCTCGATACTCATTTCCTTGGCGCAAAGAAGCTAAAAAATAAAAAAAAAATTATGTAGTCTGCGAATAGCGCGCTAAAATCTTTATTTTTCGTCAAAAATAAAAAAAACTCTGGAGGTTCTCCTTTTTAGTCACATCCCGAAAATATTTTTCTGCCAAAATTATGATCTTTAATCGACACTACAAAATTCACTCCTCATTATTTTGTCCAAAACCTGCATGCGCACTAGACTAGGAACAGAGTACCCTACACCCTCGACGTCTAGGATGGCTGCAAATGAGCACGGGGATCCCAACGCTGTGGCCATAGAGGGGCTACGTAACGATATGACTGAGCTTAGGACCATGCTAGCCCAAATTCTTCTGAATCAAGGAGGGCCACCACCACCCGTTTATGTTGGGCAGCCAAACCGGCACAAACAGGTCCATGATTCGGATTCTGATGGGGAATCTCCCTGAGTGCCCCTCAAGAACACCGCCACGAGCGTGGCTTCGATATTACTAGGGCCATTAAGATTGACGCCCCCACTTACGATGGTTTGGGAGACCCCCAGGTCTTCCTTACATGGGTAGTGGATATGGAATGCTACTACGAATAGCACAACCTTATGGACCCTCAAAAGGTCCAAGTTGCTAGGATGAAGTTAACGGGTCGTGCGAAGACTTTTTGGCTGAATGAGGAGCGGAGATTAGGAGCCGGGCAGGGTGTCCCACTTATAGGTTGGCCGGTGATGAAGAATCTGCTAACCGATCAGTACATCCTTGCGTACCACCGAACACAGATGTTCGATGAGCTTGCCACCCTGCGGCAGGGCTCCAATTTGGTAGCTGAATATATGGGAGAACTGAAGGACCGTATGGTGCGGTGTGATCTTAGGTAGATTCCTGAGGTCACCTTATCTCAATTTCGGAAGGGGCTTCAACCCAATATTCAAAGGAAGCTCTTGCGCTATGGTCATACGGACCTGAACACGACTTTCAATGCTGCCCTTGACATTGAAAAGCATCTTGCCTCGAAGGCCCACTCCCGTTATTCCCACATGAAGAACAAGTCCACCGTTGGAGTGTCTTCCTCCACATATCCGGATAAGGGGAAGTTTAGGTCCACCGATTCAAAGTCGGTCGTGATCACTGCTAGGAACGCTAGGAATCCCGCGAGTGAGCGTATCCCCATAGGGAAGGTGAGCAAGTCCAACACTACATGTTACTCTTGCGGCATTCAAGGTCACTATGCCTTTGAGTGCCCAACGATGACTAAGGCCATAGCCCTTTTAGACTCGACTACCGATCCCGCTGATTACGTATATGAGGCTGCTGAGGAGAGTGACCCAGAAGGGGTCCCAAGTGATTTAGAGGACGAACACCACCTTATGGTGATGCGTTGTATCTTGACCACTCCTCATCCGTTTGATGACTGGAAGAGGAAGAGCATATTTTCTCTGATTTTTAAGAGTGGAGAGAAACTATGCAAGCTGATTATCGATAGTGGTAGATGTGTGAATGTCGTTTCTGAGAACGCCGTCGCACATATGTCCTTGACCACGGAACCACACCCGACCCCATATCAGGTAGCTTGGATCAACAAGATCACCGTCCTGGTTACCAAGCGATGCCTGGTCCCCCTCTCATTCAAATCTTATATTGATGACGTATGGTGTGATGTCCTACTGATGGACGCTTGTCACGTGTTACTAGGCCGCCCTTGGCTCTATGACCATGATGTGACGCATTTTGGAAGAGTCAACATGTATGAATTTAAATTCAATGGCAAGACCATTACCTTGAGGCCGACCATCCCGAAGGAGCCAGTAGTTTTGGCTAAGGACACCACTATCCCAGTAGAGAGGAGGACGTTGAGTCTAGTTGGTAGGAAGGAGTTTGTGAAGGATCCGTTTCTTGATGGAGTGATGTATGCACTAGTACTTATGAGTGCGAAGCCTGATTCTAGTGTTTTGGATGATCTGCCCAGAGATTTATCGGTACTGTTGGAAGAGTATAGGGACGTGTACCCGGAGGTGTTACCGTCGTCATTACCCCCGCTTGGGGATATTCAGTATGCGATAGATCTGGTCCCGGGCTCCTCTTTTGCCCAACCAGCCCCATTATCGACTCCACCCTGCTGCACAAAAAAGAGTTACAAGCCCAAATTGAGGACCTGTTAAAGAAGGGGTTCATTAGGACTAGCATGAGTCCATGTGCGGTACCAGCCTTGCTTGCCCCCAAGAAGAATGGTACATGGAGGATGTGTGTTGATAGCCATGCTATCAACAAGATTACCATCAAGTATAGGTTCCCTATTCCACGATTAGATGACCTCTTAGATGTCTTATCTGGCGCCACTATCTTTTCGAAGTTAGATGGTGATTACTTGGGCTTCTTCTTTTTGTTTTATAAATAAAAGATAACCTTTATATTAAGAGTTTAGAATTGGCGGATATTTTCGAAGAGTCTCGCAAGTACTCCTACTTTGAGAAATTAACCGTTATCCTATCGAAGGATAGAAGTAACGATCTTTTTCTTCTTTCGGAATATTGACAATTACGCTTCGGCTACAATGCCGAATTCTATTGAATTGAATAGTAGAAAGGGAGAGTTTTGCACTAAATGAGTTTGAAAAGCTGTGTTTGAATTTTTAGTCCAAATTAATCATTTGATAAAGGCAAGTATACCTTATCGCAAGTAATACAGGATATTTTTAGAAAATATCGGGATCGTATATTTCCGCGGGTCGTGTTGATTATGCTACTTCGAGGGACGAACTATTATTTTATCGGAATAATATTTTTAGTTGATTTAACTAGAGTTCTAAATGATAAAATGCGAAAGATGATTTAAGCGATTTACTAGAGTTCTAAGTGATGAGAAATATAGCGCGCGACGTCGAATTACCTTGAGACGAAAATAGATTTTTCGTAGAATTAAAAGTGATGACTTTTCAAAATATTAAGATGACTTGGCCGTGGAGGTTCCATAATTATGAACGCTCCTCTCTCGAGGGTACGCCCACCTGAGATTATGAATATTCGACCGAACTCTCGTTCTACAATCGAATGTTCTTAATACTCGCTTTATGTTGCGAACCCCGCTATTGGGTTTTTATTTCCAATTCGGGAGAGTCACCTCGTCCTCTCTCGAGGGTAGAGCGCACTTCTCTTTACCCGTGAGTGATCAGTCCGCACACACGAGCCTCTCGGCTAACTAGGTACGAAAACGGAAATGAAAACCACACATCGATTATGTGGCTCCACTCAACGTGATTCTCGGGTAAACCTTAAGCGTTAATTATTTTAGAAAGAGATGTTTTTAATTTTTATAGAAAAACTATTTTTGTGTCCCAATGCTCTTCGACGTCGTGCGCTAAAGGAAATTAGCCACTCATCGGAATGGAGACGGCATTATCGGTTGAAAAATACATGTTTGATAATTAAAGCGGATATAAGCGGATAAAAAGGAAATAAAAAGACTTATATAAAAACAGTAATAATATCCGTCCCAACCACCTTAAACAAGTGCTAAAAAGTTCTTAGCCTCTTATTTAAGAAGGGGGTGGTATAGAAATGAAAAGACTTATAAAGATGCAGAAATAATATCCATCCCAACCGACTTAAATAAGTGCTAAAGTAAATTAGCCTCTTATTTGAGAAGGGGGTGGTATATAGCAGTTATATAAAGACTGAAATAAAAACTAAGCTACAAAAAAGGAAAATACTATCTCATACACACACACACTCTAAAAGAAACTGAAAAAGAAAGCGTTTAAAATGAAAGCGATAAAATAAGGCGAAAAAGAAAACGATAAAACTATTTTATGAAAGCTTGTAAATCTAAGCTATGAAAACAGTAAACCTAGATTATGAAAGCAATAAAACTAACTACAAAAGCAATAAAACTAAATTATGAAAGCAATAAAGCTAAACTCATACACGCACACACACTAACATTAATAAAAAGAAGATGATCCAAATGAGAAAAACATCATTTTATTTCTGAAATCAGCATTACAACTAGACTAGGAAGACGAAAAAACTACAAACGAACTTAAACTGAAATGCAGAAGAGAAGCTCACAATCACTCAAAAGAACTCACAATACAACAAAAACCACTCAAAATTTGGATGAAAATAACTTCAGCCGAGCCCCTCTATTTATAGGGAAAATTTGAGTTTTACACGCCCTAGGTCACGGGCGTGACTTGAATGTCACGGCCGTGACTTAGGGCGTGACATTTGCTCGGCTGTATTCGCCGCCTTCTGGAAGGTCTGGCCGTCAAACATGGCTGCACACGGGCGTGACTTGGTATGTCACGGGCGTGACTTGGTGAGTCACGGGCGTGACTATGGGTGGCTGATGTCGGCAGCATGGGTGCGGCTTCGAGACGTGATGCGCTGGCGGCTCACGGGCGTGACTCTGCTGGAACACGGGCGTGACTTGTAGAGTCACGGGCGTGACTTGATCAACTCTTCGAGATTTCACCTGAAAACGGCTGCCAGCTGGAAATTTGGCTTTTAAAATTACACGCCCTTGGTCACGGGCGTGACCTCGGGCGTGACTTGAGCGATTTGTCGGGATTTGATCTGAATTGAGCCGTCCCGTTGATATTTGATCTTTAAAATTACACGCCCTTGGTCACGGGCGTGTCTGAGGGCGTGACCTGTGAAAATTTTGCAAAAAATTGCAAAAACAAAAATAAAACTAAGTTAGAAACCAGAAATAATAAAGAAGCAATTTATTCATTAATTTACATAGAAAATTCACAATATTAATTAAAACTATACTAATACTTATACCAAAAATACATATTTTTTATTACTTATCAAATACCCCCATACTTAAGCTTTTGCTATTCCAGGGCAAAAGTAAGAGAGATCTATACGGGATTAACATAAGTTCTAATTTTTGGCTATCGTTTTATTTTAATCATAAGAGACTGAAAAATAAAAATTCGGAGTAATAAGAGTTAAGTCCTAAATTATGCAAATGATTTAAGTAGAAGAAATGTCCTGGCCAAAAGACTTCTTAATTAACCAAATAGCAAACAAAATTGCAATCATTAGTAAACGAGATTAGATCGAAATTATAATAACCTTTGTTTAAAGAAACATAAAGGAAAAATATAAGTTACTAATTATGCTCTCAAATGATTTTTTGAATTAAAACTATAAACAATAATTTGGTTAAGGGAAAAGGGGGTAAAAAGCCTTGGCAAATAGAAGAGTACTTGGATTAGGGGTGATGAATTGTATCATCTCACCCCTCTTATAAAGTTTCCTTTGACTCCCATCGTTGGTGTACGAGGGACGAGGGAAAATTGACCTTTTTAATTAACCCAATGCCTGTGTTTACGGAATTTGCAATTCCCATTGACATAGGATTTCTTTTAACAAATATTGGGTGCCTATGTTTACGGAATTTTTGTATTCCCATTGACATAAGATCTTTTTTTTTTCTTCTTTGTGTTTTTGCCATGCTAAATTGGTGTATACAAGGGGTTTTCAAGAGAAATTCTAGAATAATAAAAAAAGTTTTGAGAGCAACCTTAGTAAGTTGAGTATTCCTAGATTCCTGAAGACATAAAGTAGGGATAATTGCAGTCTAAAGTTGTTTTGCTAACATAATACACATGTCTCTATTTTAGCTAGTAGAAGTAGTGCTTGATAACAAAGCCTCTATTTAAATTAAAAACACAAGATATTCTTTAAAACTTAACCCCGAACGTTTAAATCTATCGATCTTAGATAAACAAACAAATAGTAAAACTAGCGATTATGAAAATCCACAAACATATACTCTCGAAACTAAATGCTTTAAGAATAAAAGTAAAGTAGGGTTTATTATTTTTGGAGTTTTTTCGTTTTTTTTTTTTTTTTTTTTTTTTTTGTTTTTTTGTTTTTGTTTTGATTTTTTTTGTTTTTTTGTGTTTTTGTTTTTTTTGTTTTTGTCAACTACAAAAAATACATATTATTATTATTATTATTATTATTTTTTTTTTTTTTTGAAAACGGGAAATACACCCCCATACGTAAAACCCAACATTGTCCCCAATGTTGTAATGTAAGTATGAAGAAGGGAAAATAACAATGCAATATATACAAAAGGAAAAAGGAAGCAAAAAGGCTTCCCTGAAGTAAAGCTGGCGGGGTCGGAAGAAACCCTGCAAAAATAGAGAAAAAGCATAATAAAAATATTAGATAAATATGGGGTGCCTCCCACGAGCGCTTTGTTTACCGTCGCGTAGCTTGACGCATTTGGCGTGGTGAGATTATAAATTGGGGAGGGTTAAAGATTCTGTGTGTCCGTCCACCGGATCGCCCGCAAGATATAGTTTTAAACGGTGGCCGTTGACTTTAAAATCGCCTTTTTCGGGGTGAGAGATAAGAACGGTCCCATACGGCCAAACCTCTTTGACTGCAAAGGGGCCGGACCAGCGGGATTTGAGCTTACCCGAAAAAAGACGAAGACGTGAATTATAAAGAAGGACAAGATCGCCCGGCGCGAAAGTTTTTGGAAATTTAATTTTTC
This sequence comes from Dactylorhiza incarnata, assembly GCA_033032865.1. Lineage (NCBI taxonomy): Eukaryota > Viridiplantae > Streptophyta > Magnoliopsida > Asparagales > Orchidaceae > Dactylorhiza > Dactylorhiza incarnata. Next base: position 1,672,983 of record JAWHQI010000210.1, read on the forward strand.
GATCGTGGTAGAACTTAGAACGCTCCTTATAAAATTTATTACTCTCATAAGCGTTCGCACGCCATTCATCGAGTTCATTGAGTTGGAATTTCCTATTCTCGGAGGCTAAGTTCGAATCGAGATTTAAAAATTTTAAGGCCCAAAAAGCGCGGTGTTCTAATTCTACCGGTAAATGGCACGCTTTGCCGTAGACTAATCGATAGGGCGTACAACCGATAGCGGTCTTGTATGCCGTACGATACGCCCATAACGCGTCGTCGAGTTTTGAGGACCAATCCTTCCTATTTAAAGAGACTGTTTTTTCCAGAATGCGTTTTATCTCGCGATTTACTACCTCTACTTGGCCGCTCGTTTGGGGGTGATAGGCGGTGGCGAGCTTATGCGTGACGCCGTATTTAGATAAAATTTTTGAAAACTGGGCATTGCAGAAGTGCGTGCCCCTATCACTTACTATTGCACGGGGCGTGCCAAAGCGAGAAAATAATTTTTTTAGAAAATGGACGACGACTCGCGCATCATTGGTGGGCAGAGCTTGCGCTTCCGCCCACCTAGATACATAGTCGACCGCCACTAAGATATAGCGATTATTAAAAGAAGGAGGTAGGGGGCCTACAAAGTCTATGCCCCACAAATCGAAAATTTCGCATTCTAAATAAAAATTTTGGGGCATCTCGTCACGACGGGAGATGTTACCCGACCGCTGGCAGCTATCGCATATACTCACAAAAGTGTGAGCATCCTTAAAGAGAGTGGGCCAATAAAAGCCTGACTCTAACGCTTTCCGCGCGGTCCGGTTGGCTTGATAATGCCCTCCAGCCGGCCCCTCATGGCAGTGTCGCAATATTTGCGCACCCTCCTCGCTGGAAACACACCTTCGTATCACTTGGTCTGCGCAGACTCGAAAGAGAAAGGGGTCCTCCCAAAAGTAGTTTTTTAAGTCAGAGAAGAATTTCTTCTTCTGCTGAGTCGAAAAATCTTTTGGAAGGACCCGCGCGACTAAATAGTTCGCGTAATCTGCGAACCAAGGGGTAGAAGAAGTTTTGGTATTATTTATGATGAAAAGGCGCTCCTCAGGAAATCGATCGTCTATTTCGGGTTCGACGAGCGCTTCTGCGACGGGGTGTTCTAAACGTGAGAGGTGGTCGGCTGCTAAATTTTCAGCCCCCTTCTTATCCCGGATCTCTAAGTCAAATTCCTGTAAAAGGAGGATCCATCGAAGTAAGCGAGGCTTAGCATCAACTTTGGCCAAAAGATATTTCAAGGCGGAGTGATCAGTGAAAACGATTACATGTGAAAGGGTTACGTAGGGTCGGAATTTATCAAAAGCAAAGATGACGGCGAGAAGTTCCTTTTCCGTTGTGGTGTAGTTAGCCTGTGCGGCATTGAGTGTGCGAGAAGCGTAATATATTGGATGAAAATATTTATTTACGCGTTGGCCTAAGACAGCTCCTACTGCGATATCGCTCGCGTCGCACATAATCTCAAACGGAAGACACCAATCTGGCGCCACCAGAATTGGAGAATTGATAAGTTGCTTTTTAATAAAATTAAACGCCTCTACGCAGGCCGTGTCAAAAATGAATGGGGAATCTTTTTCCAGGAGGTGAGTTAGCGGTTTGGTTATTTTTGAAAAATCTTGAATGAACCGCCGATAAAAACCTGCGTGGCCAAGAAAACTTCTAATTGATTTGACGTTCGAAGGAACAGGAAGTTGTTCAATTATAGCGACTTTGGCCTTATCGACCTCCATCCCCTTGGAAGAAATTTTATGGCCGAGGACTAAACCCTCTCGGACCATGAAGTTGCATTTCTCCCAGTTCAAGACTAAGTTTGTCTCCTCGCACCGTTGGAGGACTCTATCTAAATTTTTTAAACAATTTTTAAAAGAGTTTCCAAAGACGGAGAAGTCATCCATGAAGACTTCCATTATGTCTTCTACTAGCTCGCCAAATATTGCCAGCATACATCTTTGGAATGTAGCTGGCGCGTTACAGAGGCCAAACGGCATCCTCCGATATGCGAAGGTGCCGAAAGGGCAAGTAAAAGTCGTTTTTTCTTGGTCCTCGGGTGAAATAGGGATTTGGAAAAATCCCGAGAGACCATCAAGGAAGCAATAAAAAGGGTGACCGGAGAGACGCTCTAAGATTTGATCAATAAACGGTAACGGAAAGTGGTCTTTTCTGGTGGCATCGTTTAGTTTTCTGTAGTCGATGCACACCCTCCAACCCGTAACAGTACGAGTCGGGATTAATTCGTTATTCGTGTTTGCCACGACCGTTATACCGCCTTTTTTCGGGACGACTTGTACGGGGCTTACCCACGTACTGTCGGAAATAGGATAGATAATCCCCGCATCAAGGAGTTTAATAATTTCAGTCTTAACGACTTCCCGCATGTTCGGGTTAAGTCGTCGTTGAGGCTGAATTGTTTTGCGGGGGTTTTCTTCGAGAAAAATTTTGTGGGAGCAGAATGAGGGGTTAATTCCCCTGATATCGGAAATTTGCCATGCAATTGCACGGCGATGTTTAGATAAAACTTCAACCAATTCGGATGTTTCTGAATCAGTTAAAGTAGAAGATATTATAACCGGAAGCTTTAAGTTCGCGGCTAGAAAAGCATATTTTAGATGGTCGGGGAGTTGCTTAAGCTCCAAGACCGGAGGTTCTTCGTAGGAAGTGGAGATTTTTAAATCTTTCGAGTCGAAAGGCTCGAAAGGCGAATCTGGCGGTAATTCTTCTAAAGGAGGTTGATTCGCCAGATCCGAATCGTCTATCATTAAGGATAGCAATTCTGAAAGAGAAGAACACTCGTCCACAAACGCGGATTCCAAATTGAAACAGGAATCATCATTCGATAGTGAGTTCCGCATGGAGGGGTTGATATGTAAAGTAACTTCGTCATCTCCAACTCGAAGGAGGAGGCGACCGTTACTGACATCGATTAACGCACGGGAGGTTGCGAGAAAGGGGCGACCGAGGATGATGGGTACCTCGACGTCCTCCTCTATGTCCAGGATGACAAAGTCTACCGGGAAGATAAACTTGTCAACCATGACCAGAACATCTTCCGCTACCCCGATTGGGTACTTTACCGAGCGATCCGCGAGTTGGATGCTCATTTTTGTCGGACTCGGGACGCCTAAATTGAGTTTTTTGAAAAGAGAAAAAGGCATCAAATTGATGCTGGCGCCTAAGTCTGCAAGAGCGTACTTTATTAACATATTGCCAAAGAGACACGGGATGGAGAACCGTCCCGGGTCGTTTAGTTTTGGCGGCAATTTGTTAAGGAGAACAGCCGAACATTCCGCATTAAGGGAAACACGCGAAACATCCTCGAGTCGCTTTTTATTAGAAAGCAACTCTTTAAGATATTTCGCATATTTCGGCATTTGGGAGAGTGCCTCGCAGAAGGGGACGTTTATTTGAATTTGTTTTAAAATACGCAAAAATTTTTGATAATTTTCGTCCTCCTTCTCTTTATTAATTTTAGACGGGTAAGGAATTCGAGGACTCGAAACATTTGGCACAACCGGAGAAGCTGGAGCAATTAGAATCGAAGAAGAGGGTGGAGGGGTCGGAGGCGAAATGCATACCTTAGGCTCAACCCGCAATGGGGAGACGACCTCCTTGCCGCTTCGAAGGGTTATAGCGTTGGCATTTTCCCTTGGGTTTGGCTCTGTATTCCCTGGTAAAGCTCCGTATGGCCGCTCGGAGACCATCTTTGCAAGTTGTCCAACCTGGTTTTCCAAGCTTTTAATCGATCCGGTAAGATTCCGGATATTTGAATCGTTGGACGCGATGTACTTAGACAAAATATCTTCGAGCGGCGAAGGTTTTGGAGGAGGAGGCTGGAATCCCTGCGGAAATCCTTGCGGAAATCCCTGAGGATTCATATTTGGGGGCCTCTGAGCATTGTTAGGATTGCTCCAGGAGAAATTAGGGTGGCTCCTCCAACCTAGATTATAAGTATTACTATACGGGTTGTTATTAGGGTTGAAGGGGGGCCTAACCGGATTACCGAGGTAATCCACCGATTCTTCGATTACGTTATTATTATTATTATTATTATTCCAAGCGGGAGTGGAGGAGGAAACAGTCATCTCTGCCACCTGCTTACTTAGCCGCTCTACCTGTGAGGCTAAGAAAGTAGTGGCGTCCACTTCAAAAAGACCAGCCGGTTTAGTAGGACGCGACCTTGGCACGTTCCATTGGTACGCATTCATGGCCATTTCGTCGATCAGAGCTTGAGCGGTCTCTGGGGTTTTGTTGTTTAACGTTCCCCCGGAAGCCGCATCAATCATCTGCCGTGTAGAAAAATTTAAACCATTATAAAACGTTTGGACCTGTAGCCAAGTTGGTAGCGCGTGATGAGGACACCTACGCAAATATTCCTTAAAACGCTCCCAAGTCTCATAAAGAGACTCGGAATCGAATTGCACAAAGGATGTGATATCCGTGCGTAGTTTTGCGGTTTTTGACGGAGGAAAATACTTAGTTAAGAAAAATTCCGTCAATTGGGCCCACGTGGTTATGGACCCTCTCGGAAGAGAAGTCAACCATGATTTGGCCTTTGACCGTAGCGAAAATGGAAATAAGCGTAAACGAATGGCGTCATCAGTGACGCCATTAATTTTAAAGGTGTCGCATATTTCTAAAAAGTTTGAAAGGTGCTGATTTGGGTCCTCATCTGGCAAACCGTCGAACTGAATCGACTGTTGTACCATTTGAATTATGCTGGATTTTATTTCAAAATTATTATTATTAACTGACGGGCGAGTAATACTGGATCCTGTATCTTCCAAATTCGGCCGGGCATAATATGCCATGGTCCGGGCCGGGGCCGCATTTGGAATTGGATCGCCCATATTTACAGTATCTCTGATTGACTCTTCGGGGGTTTCGAGTAAGTTTTGATCACGAGATCGGATGCGCTCACGAAGAGTGCGCTCGATTTCGGGGTCAAAAGGAATAGTCGAATCGTCCGAGGAGTTTCCTCGGGTCATAAATTAAAAAACAATATTTTTGGATTTTCTGTTTTATTATTATTATATATATTTTTTTTTTTTTTAATATAAGTTTTTATATTTATATAATTTTTTTTTATTAGTTTTGTAACCTCTTTTTTTTTTTGTGCCCTTTTTTTTTTTTAATATATAGATAAGGAATAAAATTAATAGCAGTTCCTACTTTCAAATAACAACACAAACGTCCCCGGCAACGGCGCCAAAAACTTGGTGATTACTTGGGCTTCTTCTTTTTGTTTTATAAATAAAAGATACCCTTTATATTAAGAGTTTAGAATTGGCAGATATTTTCGAAGAGTCTCGCAAGTACTCCTACTTTGAGAAATTAACCGTTATCCTATCGAAGGATAGAAGTAACGATCTTTTTCTTCTTTCGGAATATTGACAATTACGCTTCGGCTACAATGCCGAATTCTATTGAATTGAATAGTAGAAAGGGAGAGTTTTGCACTAAATGAGTTTGAAAAGCTGTGTTTGAATTTTTAGTCCAAATTAATCATTTGATAAAGGCAAGTATACCTTATCGCAAGTAATACAGGATATTTTTAGAAAATATCGGGATCGTATATTTCCGCGGGTCGTGTTGATTATGCTACTTCGAGGGACGAACTATTATTTTATCGGAATAATATTTTTAGTTGATTTAACTAGAGTTCTAAATGATAAAATGCGAAAGATGATTTAAGCGATTTACTAGAGTTCTAAGTGATGAGAAATATAGCGCGCGACGTCGAATTACCTTGAGACGAAAATAGATTTTTCGTAGAATTAAAAGTGATGACTTTTCAAAATATTAAGATGACTTGGCCGTGGAGGTTCCATAATTATGAACGCTCCTCTCTCGAGGGTACGCCCACCTGAGATTATGAATATTCGACCGAACTCTCGTTCTACAATCGAATGTTCTTAATACTCGCTTTATGTTGCGAACCCCGCTATTGGGTTTTTATTTCCAATTCGGGAGAGTCACCTCGTCCTCTCTCGAGGGTAGAGCGCACTTCTCTTTACCCGTGAGTGATCAGTCCGCACACACGAGCCTCTCGGCTAACTAGGTACGAAAACGGAAATGAAAACCACACATCGATTATGTGGCTCCACTCAACGTGATTCTCGGGTAAACCTTGAGCGTTAATTATTTTAGAAAGAGATGTTTTTAATTTTTATAGAAAAACTATTTTTGTGTCCCAATGCTCTTCGACGTCGTGCGCTAAAGGAAATTAGCCACTCATCGGAATGGAGACGGCATTATCGGTTGAAAAATACATGTTTGATAATTAAAGCGGATATAAGCGGATAAAAAGGAAATAAAAAGACTTATATAAAAACAGTAATAATATCCGTCCCAACCACCTTAAACAAGTGCTAAAAAGTTCTTAGCCTCTTATTTAAGAAGGGGGTGGTATAGAAATGAAAAGACTTATAAAGATGCAGAAATAATATCCATCCCAACCGACTTAAATAAGTGCTAAAGTAAATTAGCCTCTTATTTGAGAAGGGGGTGGTATATAGCAGTTATATAAAGACTGAAATAAAAACTAAGCTACAAAAAAGGAAAATACTATCTCATACACACACACACTCTAAAAGAAACTGAAAAAGAAAGCGTTTAAAATGAAAGCGATAAAATAAGGCGAAAAAGAAAACGATAAAACTATTTTATGAAAGCTTGTAAATCTAAGCTATGAAAACAGTAAACCTAGATTATGAAAGCAATAAAACTAACTACAAAAGCAATAAAACTAAATTATGAAAGCAATAAAGCTAAACTCATACACGCACACACACTAACATTAATAAAAAGAAGATGATCCAAATGAGAAAAACATCATTTTATTTCTGAAATCAGCATTACAACTAGACTAGGAAGACGAAAAAACTACAAACGAACTTAAACTGAAATGCAGAAGAGAAGCTCACAATCACTCAAAAGAACTCACAATACAACAAAAACCACTCAAAATTTGGATGAAAATAACTTCAGCCGAGCCCCTCTATTTATAGGGAAAATTTGAGTTTTACACGCCCTAGGTCACGGGCGTGACTTGAATGTCACGGCCGTGACTTAGGGCGTGACATTTGCTCGGCTGTATTCGCCGCCTTCTGGAAGGTCTGGCCGTCAAACATGGCTGCACACGGGCGTGACTTGGTATGTCACGGGCGTGACTTGGTGAGTCACGGGCGTGACTATGGGTGGTTGATGTCGGCAGCATGGGTGCGGCTTCGAGACGTGATGCGCTGGCGGCTCACGGGCGTGACTCTGCTGGAACACGGGCGTGACTTGTAGAGTCACGGGCGTGACTTGATCAACTCTTCGAGATTTCACCTGAAAACGGCTGCCAGCTGGAAATTTGGCTTTTAAAATTACACGCCCTTGGTCACGGGCGTGACCTCGGGCGTGACTTGAGCGATTTGTCGGGATTTGATCTGAATTGAGCCGTCCCGTTGATATTTGATCTTTAAAATTACACGCCCTTGGTCACGGGCGTGTCTGAGGGCGTGACCTGTGAAAATTTTGCAAAAAATTGCAAAAACAAAAATAAAACTAAGTTAGAAACCAGAAATAATAAAGAAGCAATTTATTCATTAATTTACATAGAAAATTCACAATATTAATTAAAACTATACTAATACTTATACCAAAAATACATATTTTTTATTACTTATCATTAGACTTACGGAGTGGCTATCACCAGATTAGGATCCGTGAGGGAGACGAGTGGAAGACTGCGTTTAAGTTTAAGGATGGGTTGTACGAATGGCTTGTGATGCCCTATGGGCTATCCAATGCCCCCAACACCTTCTCTCAGATGATGACCCACATCTTTCATCCGTTCTTGGGAAAGTTTGTTGTAGTCTACTTTGACGACATATTGATTTATAGCACCACCACTGCTGAGCATATCTCCCACATGAGAGTGATTCTTTCCACCCTGCGGAAGGAAACATTATTTGTTAATCTTAAGAAATGCACTTTCTATGTCCGTGAAGTGGAATTCCTAGGCTACATAGTCGAACCTAGCAAGGTTCAAGTCATTAAGGACTGGCCCGAGCCGACCACGTTACGAGAGGTGCGTAGTTTCCACGGGTTAGCTACATTTTACTGCCATTTTTTACGGGACTTCAGTAGCATCATGGCCCCCATTACTGATTGCATGAAGAAGGGCGAGTTCACCTGGACGAAGTCCACCACTCATGCTTTCCAACGCATTAAGAAGCTTATGGCTGAGGCACCTGTCTTACGTCTACCTGACTTCACCAAATTCTTTGAGCTTACTTATGAAGCTTCTGGTGTGGGATTAGGAGGTGTTTTGAGTCAGGAAGGACACCCTGTGAGTTACTTTAGTGAGAAGTTATCTGGCGCTAAGTTAAATTATTCGAACTACGACAGGGAGTTTTATGCGGTTGTTAGATGTTTGCACCATTGGAGGAACTATCTCCTCTCCAAGGAGTTTGTGATCCTCTCCGATCACGAAGCATTGTGGTTCATCAATGGACAGCATAAAATCAGCCCGCGTCACGCTAAGTGGGTAGCTTTCCTACAAGGTTACACGTTTAATCTTAAGCACCTTAAGGGAGCTGACAACCGAGTCGCGGACGCTCTTAGCCGCCTTACCATTTTACTTTCCACTATGGAGGTTAATGTTGTAGGATTTGAGCGAGTTAAGGATGAGTACGCTACCTGTCCAGATTTTCAGGATTCATATTTATCTGCCCAGGATAGTTACCCCACGACAATAACTGTGTTTGTTATTAAGGATGGCTATCTATTTAGGCATGGGAAGTTGTGTATCCCTTCGTCATCTTTACGTCTTCATATCATCTGGGAGCTGCATAGCGGAGGGTTGTGTGGCCATTTCGGTATGGATAAGACCGTTACACTAGTTAAGGAAAAAATTTATTGGCCAAAACTTAAGACGATGGTGGGAAGGGTAGTGAGTAGTTGTCATACCTGTCAGGTATCCAAGGGAACCAAAACCAATGTAGGATTATATACACCCTTGCCTATCCCTTCCACACCATGGGAAGACGTGAGTATGGACTTTGTTTTAGGCCTACCCACCACTTTACGCCGTCACGATTCTATTTTTGTAGTTGTGGATAGGTTCTCAAAAATGGCATATTTTATTCCGTGCACTAGGACCAACGATGCGTCTCACATTGCAAAATTATATTTTAAAGAAGTCGTTAGTCACCGGGGAGTGCCGAAGACAATAATCTCGGATAGAGATGTCAAGTATACGAGCCATTTCTGGAAAACACTTTGGATTTTAATGGGTACCAAATTATTGTTTTCCGCCGACTATCATCCACAAACTGATGGGCAGACGGAAGTGGTTAATCGGAGCCTGGGGAATCTTCTTAGATGTCTAGTGAGCGATAACAAAGGCACGTGGGATCTACTTCCTCCCCATGCCCAATTGGCCTACAATAATTCAAAAAATAGGTCCACGGGTATGTCTCCAAATGAGATTGTTCACGGGTACAAGGCCCCTGTGCCGCTTGACCTGGTTCCGTTGCCCCCACCGTACAAAGCAATTCATTTTGCACAATCCTTCGCCCAACACATTCATGACCTACATGCACGTATACGGGCTACCTTGACTGCTCAATACGAGTCCTATCAAGCGCACACTAATGTACATAGGAGAGTGTCACACTTTAAAGTCGGCGATCTGGTTTTAGTCCGGTTAGTTCCCGAACGACTGCCATCTGGCACCGTTAAAAAGTTAGCACCAAAGTGCGCCGGCCCTTTTCGGATTATAAATAAGCTAGGTGACAATGATTCCGTTTTGGATTTGCCTGCTGATTGGGGTATCTCCCCCATTTTTAATGTCTCGGATTTGACGTCGTTTGTTTCGCCTCCACAAGAGTTCAATTCTTTGTCGTCTTCTACCTCCACTAAAATTTCTAATGGGTTGGGGAGTGGTAGTTCGGATGATCTCTCTCTTTCGATCCCCGCGGTATATCATCGGATGGTGAGTTGCATTCTTTTATTCCTACTGCTGACATGTTTCCCAGGTTTCCCAAGACATTTCTCACTCCAGATACGATACTTACTGCTGAGCCACTTGCTACTACTGATGGTGATACCTACTGCTTCCTCATCCGTTGGCATGACCGCCCCCCTTCGGACGACTCATGGGTACTCGAGACGGAGCTTCAACGCTTGGATGCCGATCTTCTCCACCGCTATCTCTCGGACCACGCATCGGAGATACAGGATTGATGTCGCGGACCCTCCACCACTACTTGATGATGATCTGGTTGCCGAGGCACAATGACATAAAGATTTTAGGTGCCATGATGATGCTAACGGAAGACAACGTTACAACCTCTGCCCGCGGCGTGCTAAGCCCACTTGAAGACCAAATTTATTTAATTATTATGCTCTTTTATTTTATATTTGTGAATATAAAATTATTCCATATTTGCGTAATAATTTTATATTCATATAAGCGTTAATATTATTTATTTCCTACACTTTTAAAACATTGGTGTGTATTTAACCACTCGGATGGTTGAGATTACATCTCCATCTTGGACGGTTATGTGTTCTTTGTAACTCCTATATAAGGAGACTTTTTATGAGGCTTAAGAAGATTTGGAAAAGTTTAATCTAATTCTCCCCCTTGAGAATTTCGGCCAAGAGGAAATCCTCACTTGCCGCCGCCCCCCTTATAGTGTGAAGCCACCTCTTGCTCCCTCCATCCCTCATCGGTGCAACTCCGACGTGGATTCCTTCGGTGTGACTCCAAGGAAGAAGGTTGCAGCCCCCATTCGGTGTGACGCCGGTGGATCCGTGGAGAGAGTGATTCTCCCACTTATCTTGTGCGTTGTTTGGATCCGGGTTGGGTACATCTCTTCCCCCATCTTGTGATTTCTTGCTTTAGATTTTGTGGAGGTTGAGCATCAGTTTAATCCGCGATTTTTAAATACTACGCTTGCAATTTTCTGAAATCGATTTCGTTGTTATCGAACTTTTTTATTCCGGATCGGGTAGATCCAATTTGCTTGAGCGGACCTTGGCCAATAGCCTTGGTTTTGCTCTCCAAAAGGATTGGCAACCTTTATGTTAATTTTGGGGAATAATCCGACTCTCTTTCGATCGTTATTTTAGAGTCGATCATTCCTCCCTTGTGGTGTATGTGCTGCGTTAGATGCGAATCGTATTGCAACGATAGATGCCTGTGTAGGTGCGGTAGATCTAGGCGTGAAGGGAGTCATGAGAGTTCTTGTTCGTGTCAATCTCCAACTCACAAACATCCCTACATCACTTCCCCTTCCAAGACATAGCGCTTGCGCTCTTGCCTGAGAAGAATTCTCAAGTTTCTGTACCAGTCAAGGAAGTTTGTCTGGTTGAGCTTGTCCTTCTCAAAGATATCCCTCGCGGACAAGGTGGAGTGAGATCCACTTGCCATGGAAGTTCTACAATAAATTTGCAAAACTTTTAGTAATGTATTTCAAAATACATTTTATATTAATAAGGACATTTATTAAAATCTCCCACTATTTTAATCAAATCGACAACCCTTAATTTCGATTCAGAGAGTTTATGCGAGCTACTCTCTTAGTGGACAAGATCCGTATTTCACCAACATAACGAGTCCACTTTGGCGTTTCTCTCATAATGCGGTTATTTAGGTAGACAACACTTGTCAATTGCATCACTATGCAACTCTTGTATGGTTGGTGAATAACTTTTATTCGCATCCATCATATGGAGCATGCCAACCCTATGCCTCTAGGAACTCAACCTTTGAGGACACCTAGTTAAGTTGGACCCGATGTCGACAGTGGGATATCACAATTATCCGCTCGCACCCTTACCAAGATAGATTAATGCACTTTGGTTTCGCAAGCTCCACTTCATCGATCGAGGCAGGAAGAGTGTCATCCATTGAAAGGCATCCATATACTTTATATTGGATAAGGGATTTTATTTTTCAATTGATGAACATTTCACCGTTATTAACATTTAATCACTGTGCACTTTCACAAAATAGAAATAAAATATTCGCAAACCAAATGCATCCTCTATGTGCACGAAAACAAATTATCAACACTTTGATAAGAGGGGCTAAATCTGAACATTTAGAACATTTGTAAATCTTCAGATTTACATGCATTGAACACAGGAACACCAACTCCACTTATGCAGTAGACAAGCTCGTCTCTCACTGCCAGATTCAAAATCCATGACATTTGGTTTCACAAACCATTTCGAGGGAGGGTTACTACAAAGGAGAAACAATCTCTGAAACAATGAAATCTCAACGCAATCACATGCGGTCCTGGCAGGGTTCCAAGGGGCTGCACCCCTGGCGGTGGTCTCGCTGACCGATCAACGAGCGGGGTCAAGGGGCAGAGCCCCGACCAATTTGTTTTTGAAATCCCACCACCAGAAACCACACAAAACACATCAAAATGATGTTCCAAGAAGAAATCTGGGCATTTAGAATGCTTCTAAATTTCCTAATTTACACGCACTTGATCGGAACCTCGCTTTGATACCACTGTTTGGTTTTTCTTAATACCATTCATAATGATAAAATCATATCAAATATGCCCAGCGGATGAAATAACAAGAATAACCCAAAGAGTAAGGATCTTGCGGATTTCATGAATCATGAGATTAGGAAAGCAAAATACAATATACCTTTCCGGGATTGAGTCAATACTCAACCAAGATGCTCCAAGAAGAAATCTGGTAGACGAACTTCGAGTTCCAAGGTCCGAAATGGATCTTCCCCTCTACAGAGATCCACACAAGGAAGGAGAACCCCAATGCCTTGTCGTACAAGGAATGGGTCGGAGAAGAACAACCCTCTGCGTTCCCACGAACTGCTAGGTCCGTTGAAGGGGAGGCGGCGATGGTCGGCGAAGCCTAGGTCGGCGGACGGGGCGAGAGGTATCGGAACACTTCCGTCTTCTCGGCCCTTCTCAAAAATCGCGAAAAGGATCGATCTGTTTTACCTATTTAGAAGACCTAATCACATCTCTTTTATACACAATGCATAAAATAGGTTATCCACAGACCAGAGGATAAACAGAACAATTCTTCCAGGATTTAATTCGTCGAATGTGTTATAATTCGATTAAACACTTTAGATGAATTATCATAAATTCGTCTAAACCGTTTAGACAAATTTGTCAATATAATTTCGACTAAACACTTTAGATGAAATTTGACTAAATAATTTAGACGAATTCGAATAGACGAATTGACATAGTTTCTTCTAAACCCTTTAAACGAATTCATCGATATAAATCCATTCGTCAAAACCCTTTCGACGAATTTACTAAGTCTTATAGAATTCGTCGAAACCATTTAGACGATTCATCAATAGTACTTGTTTCCCGTTTGAGACATTCTCAATTCAATTCTGAATAGTCATAGGATTGGTCCTCCACTCACATCCAATATGAGTAAGGCCAACACAATCCTTTCTCCAACTTCTCCAAACACTTTTATGTGCGACCCTATAGGCTCATATTGCGTTGGCAGTAAGACTAACTGTTGATTGCTTTGAGATCACCTCAGAAACTCCAACACTTCCCCCGCGGCGACTACCCGGGGGGACTTCACCTCAAATTCTATATGAAGCACAACCTCGGACCCATGAGAGAGTTTTAAAGGGGTCTCCCCGGTGGCCGTGTTCGGAGTGGTTCTCAAAGCCCAGAGGACCGAGGGCAGCCGTTCTACCTAGTTTCCCCTGAGGTTCTCAACCTTCTTTTTGAGCAAATTTACGATTATTTTTTTGCCACCTCCACCTGCACATTGCTCCTCGGGTGGTGGACCGGGGCAAATCGAAGGTCTATGCCGAGCTGAGTGTAGAAGCTAACGAACTCATCGCTGACGAACTGTAGCCCGTTGTCCGTCACTATGGCCAGTGGGAGTCCGTGCCTGCAAATTATTTCACCCCAAACAAAATTTCTCAATACTTGGGATGTTACCTTGGCCAGCGCCTTCACCTCCAGCCACTTGGATAAGTAGTTAATCATTACCAGCAGGAACCTTCTCTAACCACTCGCCTGGGGGAAGGGACCAACCAAATCTAACCCCCATATTGCGAAGGGCCATAGAGCCGTGATGGTCCAGATCCTTTGGGCTGGAAGAAGCTGGAGTGGAGTATAGAGTTGACACTTTGAGCATTTCTTCGCGAACTCTGCCGCGTCTTTGCTCAGGGTAGGCCAGAAATAACCTTGCCTCAGCACCCTTCCTTCCAATGTCGTGCTCCCTGAGTTGTTCCCACACTGCCCCGAGTGAATCTCCTCCAGGACCCTTAGGACATCCCCCTCGGCAACACAATGGGCGAGGATTCCCGAAAGGGTCTTACGATACAGCCCACCTGCATGCATGGAGTAATAGGCTGATTTGTACCTGAGCCGTCGCTTGTCCACCTCCCCTTCGGGGAACTTTCCCGATGTTAGGAAGGTGATGATGGGACTCATCCACGACTCTTGTTGGTCTATTTCCATCAGCTCTCCCTCCTCGATAGATGGTCGGAAGAGCTCCGCACCATCCCCCTACATGGGGACCAAACTTGGCTAGAAGGTTTGTCGGGGTGCTCTCCTCCCTTGGCACATGCTTGATGGAGAAAGTGTGGAACTGCCCAATGACCCCCTTGACCTTCTCTAGGTAGCGCTGGAGGATTGGCTCCATTGCCTCGAAATCCCCCTAATCTGGCATGCTACCACCATGGAGTCCATCGAGACCTCCACGTATTGTATGCCCAACTCCCGAGCCAATCACAGGCCTGCTATCACCGCCTCGTACTCAGCCTGGTTGTTGGTGATTCGGAAGCGAATGCTGATGGCCTGCTCACTCCTTGTCCCCCGTGGGCTTACCAGGACAACCCCTCCTCCAAAGGAGTTCTTCCCTGATGCCCAATCCACTAACATCTTCCAAGCCCCCGAGTGGGACGCCTCATGCTCTTCCACCTCGGTCACGTAATCTGCCAGGAAATCTGCCACCGCCTGTGCCTTTATGGATAACCTTGGTACGAATGAGATATCAAACTCACTCAGTTCTATGGACCACTTGGCAAACCTTCCCGAGTGCTCTACCCCTTCTATGATGTTGCGAAGGGGGTGGTTGGTTACCACCTTGATTGAATGTCCTTGGAGATAAGGACGGAGCTTTCGGGCCGACACCACCAAGGAGAATGCCAACTTCTCAAGGATGAGGTACCGGAGCTCCGCCTTCCTCAGCACTCGGCTGACGTAGTAGATTGGAAAATGCCTTCTGCCTTCCTCCCAGACTCGAACTGCACTCACTACCTCAGATCCGACCCCCAGGTATATGGATAGGTCCTCTCCCTGTTAAATTTTTGAAGTGGAAGTGGAATGGTGCTGGGTGGTCTGAAGGTTGGAGACCGCAGAGACCGCGCGGTTTGCACTGGTGCTCTGGCTGATTCTACCTCAGTCGATCTGATCTGGGCGGTCTGATCTGGGAGATCGCATATTTATCCAAGCAGCTCGCGCGGGTTATTCTGGCGACTTGTTCAAGTCAGCAGATGTTCTTGTAGGTCTGCCTTCTTGCAGTGATCGGGCGGTCTGACGACTTGTTCTAGTCTATCTGGTTTACTGAAGAAGTTTTTGCTTTTACAATAAAGATCGGGCGGTCTATTTTGAGGAGACCGTGGTAACTGGGCGGTTTGTGTATGACCGTATGGTTCAATAAGGAGCTGTTAGCCTTGTTGAGCTCGGGTGGTCTGTCTTGTGAGACCACTCGTGATCTGATGGGCGGTTATTATATCCCAGTTTGTGTGGTGATTACATCCGTCTACTCGCCTATAAATAGTGGTGCAGGGCCCGTCATTCATAATGAAGAACTATAATAACTAAAGTTGGCTTGATTATGCCAGCCTAAATTTGAGGTCGCGCGGTCTGAGATTTTGACTGACCGGTTTGTGTTGTTCACAGGTTAGCGAATAGCAGCTCGCGGTCAGCTTTTCTCCTTTCTTCCAGCTTTGAATAAACCAGTCCGGGCGGACTGTGTTTAGGTGTTCTTGGACTGTGCAGCGAACTCACTTGATCAGGCGGTCTTAAGTGGTCAGGCGATCTTGAGTTGCGGTCTGCATCAGGAAGCAGTTTTCGTTGGCAAGAGTTCGCGGGTTCTTCTGTGATCAAGACCGTGCGGCCTGAGCGATCAAGGAGTGCGAACTGGTTGTCTTTCAGCAGCTGAATAAAGCAGCAGGTCGGGCGATCTGTGGTTGCGGTCTGACAGGTGCGGCTTGTGCTCTGTTTGCGCGGTCTCAGAGATTATCCGTCTGGGCTTGTCTGTTCGCGCGGTCTGGCGGTCTCAAGGTATCAGATCGTCAGTAGCTTGTATTTTGTGTTTTGTACTTCTCTCCTCCATGATTCTTATGAATCATGTCTCGCCATGTATACCTCGAATTGTAAAGAGATAGTTAATACCATAGCACTATTCGGTCTTTCCATTGTCATTGTTGTGCTACACTTGTGGAAAGTTTTGTGAAGTGTTCCGCTTTTTACATCACCTCCGGACCTCAAGTTTTTCAACATGGTATCATAGGAAGGTTGCTGAGCAGTAGTTTCTGATACTTCTCTCGGGTTCCTCAAGTTGGTTAGCAACCAGTGGGATAGCAATGGAAGGAGGATATGCTAGAGATCTAGGTATTGAGCTCCTTACGCAGACTAACTTCAAGAAGTGGATGTCTTGCATGGAGAGCTATCTTCTTAGCGAGGATTTGTGGGAGGTTGTAGGAGGAGAAGCAAGACAAGGTGCTATTCCTGCTAAAGGGAATGTTGAGCTCGTGAAGGCTTGGAAGAGAACGAATGTTAAGGTGGAGTTCACTCTCAAGAGAGTTAACATTCCGGAGCTATTTGATCACATCATCGGATGTAGATCAGCTATTGAAATTTAGACAGCCTTGGATGGCTTGTTCAATAAGAAGAATGTAGCTAGGCTACAGTTCTTGGAAAATGAGTTGGCGAAAGAAACTCAGGGAGATTTGTCTATCTCAATGTTCTTCTTGAATATGAAGAACCTTTGCACAGAGATATCGGCTTTGGACCTGGATGAGCCTATCTCAAAAGTTAAGCTGAAGAGGCACATAATCCGCGGCTTGCGGAGGGAGTATGTGGCCTTTGTTACTTTTGTTCAAGGCTGGGCCAATCAGCCTTCGTTGCTGGAGCTGGAGAACTTACTTGCTTCGCAAGAAAGTTTCGCTAAGCAAATGGCTGGGATGTCTATCTCTGGGGGAGAAGGTGAGGTTCTCTTCTCTGGCAAGAAGAAGAGATGGGACAAGAACAAGAAGACATCTGGATATGATGGTCCGTCTACTTCATATCAGTAGGAGAGGAGCTATGCTCCTATGCGTGATGGGAAGAAGCAGGAAGGACCTAGATGCTTCAGGTGCAACAAGCTTGTTCATTTTAAAAGAGACAGCAAAGTCAATCTTCAGCCAGGGCATGCTGCAGGGAAGGAGGAGGCTGGTTCCAATTCTGAAGGTAGTTAGGGTGGTGGAGGTGCATTCATGACGGGCACGTGTGTTTGGGCTATGACTTCCATCAACTATCAGGATGATTGGATAGTGAACTTTGGGTGTGGTCATCACCTCACCTAGGATGAGTTGAAGTTCTCCTCATTGCAGGCATATACAGGTAATGACGCTATCATTACGGCTGATGCTACTGTTGATGTAGTAGAGAAGGAGGGTGTGGTTTCTTTGAATGATGATAAAGGTACTCTTACATTGAAGAGTGTCTGAAAGTGAGGTTGGATCTTAAAGTCACTCTAGAGGGGGGGGGGGGGTGAATAGAGTATTAAAAAAGTTTTTCACTTAATTTTATAGCGGAATTAAAATAGTGATGTATATGTGTACTGAGTGAGTAATAAAAACAAACACAAAGAAGACACACATCACAATACAGAAAAATAAACTAGAACAGAGGACACAAGGATTTTACAGTAATTCCCCAATAAACCTGGGTACGTATACTCTTCTACCACCCTTGGTAGGATTCCACTAGGTTTTTGATCAGGTGCCCTATCACCAATGGGGTTTTGATCAGGTGCCAAAACACCACTTAAGCTTTTGATCAGGTGCTCTAACCAAACTATAGGTTTTTGTTCAGGTGCCCTGCCACCAAGGGGTTAACTTTTGAAGGGAGTTATAACCATGTACAAGAGGGGATAAGAAGGGTTTAGATGTTCTTCTCTGTCAATAATCTGAGAGAAGACTCTAGTGGAATGTGATGTTGTAAAGCTCCCCCTGTCTGATTGAAATTTGTTGACAGCTTGAGGATGGAGCTTTCTCTTGAAACAGATATCTTCCTTGATAGCTGATGAATCTGAGAGACAAAATGTTTCTCATATTGTTTGTTGCTCTTTTGAAGATCTGATCTAGAAACTTGCAATAGAAAAACTGAGAGAATATTTGTTGATGTTGTTCTCAGAGAATGAGATGCTGCTTGAGGAAGATGAAGATCTAAAATTTTCTTTCTCTTCCTGTATCACTTTTTCCCGACTGTTTTTCTTTCTCTTGTAACTTTCTCATAAGAATGATATTCTTCTCTGTCGACTCTTCTGTTGTTGTCCTCTTCTTCCTTTTTCCTTTTTGAATATGTCTCTGATTTGAAATTAAAATCATCTGAAATAAGGAATAAAATAATCTGGAGGATTATTTCTTGGAACTGCAAACCAAGACTTTAATTCCTTTTCCTTTTTAATTAATGATATCCTTTTCTGCCAAAAGGCTATTTTCACGGGAAGAGAATGGAAATGAATAAATAAATGGAAAGATATAATGCTTGACTTATCTAGAATAAATAGAGTCGTTGCTGATAAATCTGAGTTCAGAGAATAGAATAAAAATAATTTTTCTGAAATACTGAACTGAAATAAGAAATTTCGTCGACCTGAATGATATTTCATCGAACGCAGTCTGTAGTTCATCGATCTCAAGCTGGAGGTCGTCGAACTGAAAGATAATATCTGATAAGCTAGCTGGAATATTGAATTCGTTGAGCTGAGAAGAACTTTCATCTATTTGAACAAATTTCATCGAACACAATCTGGAGTTCGTCGATCTCAAACATAAACTGCTAAATCTGCCTGGAAGAACTGAGTTCGTCGATCTGAGAAGAACTTTCGTCGATCTGAATCAATTCATCGACCGCTGAGACTTGGTCGAACGCTGAGACTTGGTCAACCGCTAAGACTTGGTCAACCGCTGAGACTGAAGTTCATAAACCGCTGAGACGAGCTTTCATCGACGGCTGAGAGCATTTTGTCGAACGCAGAGAGGAGTTCGCCAAACGCAGAATAAATTCGTCGAACGCAGAACCTTGGCAAGTTCGTCGAACGCATGAGCAACTTATCTTTTCCTTTGTTCGTCGAATGAAGAAAACTTATATTTTCCTTAGTTCTAACAGCCTAAAACCTTGACCCTTTAGACTATACATTGGGGTCAACTTAGTCCTAATAAACAGATAGTGATCCTAGCCCAAATCAGTAATAGGGTTGTTCCAACAATCTCCCCCTATTTGGGTTAGGATACTATTTGACAAAAATTAAAACAAACAAAACACAGAGTATATATATCTGACAGATTATAAACATTTCAGCAGATATATAAGAAATATGATACTCTGAGTTTAGAAACATTACATTTGAAAACAGAAATAATAATAACAAACAATCAGAACCTTTTGTCTTTCTGAATTCTTGCTTTCTGACTTTCTGAATTCTGATATTGTCTTTTTCTGAGTTTTGGGTTTGATTAACTGAGCTATAACAATAACTGATTATCTGAATCTGTATCTGTTGCTTCTTCTATATCAAAAGATGTATCTGAATCTGCATTAAGCTAGAGCAAACACTGCAATCTGAAATTGCAACATATGTAGCTTCTTCATGCATCATCTCCCTCTTTCATAAAACATCTCCCCCTGAGAGCATCTCCCCCTGAGACTGGAGCTTCTTCAGCTTTCTCCCCCTGCCTAGTTCATAGAACATCTCCCCCTGAGCAAAAAACTGCATCATATGGAGCTTCTTCATAGAACTTCTACCCTGCCTAGTTTCAGGAAGAGATAAAGTGGTGCCTAATTTCTATTTGTTTAGTCCTACTATGGAGAACTGGATTTTGTGCTATAGATATTGCTCTGATACCACTTTGTAAGACCCCATTTTTTTCTTCTTCAAATCCGGGGTCTTATGCCCAGAACCGCCGTTTTGCGGTGGCACCATCACTCGGGAAGGTCGCCACTACAAAACGCAGATCCTGCCGGCCTTATTGATCACAAAGAAGTTAAGCTTAAACAAACTTATAGAAGCCAAGTCCACATCACATATAAATAAACTATCATAAAGAGATGTCCACATAATCATAGCTGAAATCAAAGACATAAATAACAATGGCTCCTGCCCGATACATCAAATCCTCACTACATAAACACTCACGGAAGAAAATTAACTAGTAGTAACACTCACGGATGCCGACACTGGTACTCCTGTGCTAGACTGCCCCGCCTCCATCTGCACCGGCCTCTGGTGCTGCTCCGTCTCTGTGGTCTCCTAAAATGATAAGGTCCACCGATCGTTAGTCAAAAAGACTAAGCCAATCCCCCACCGCTCCCCCAGTGACTCCTAGGCACCGTGCGGGAAGGATGAAGCGGAGGACAACAAGGGGTATAACAATAGCAGGTGACAGGGGTACAGGGAATTTTTACACTACACATGTATATATATATATATATAATTGAAGCAGTAAAAGAGCATAGTAAGAGCAGGTAAAGAATAAGTAAACTGCAGTAAGTAAAGATATGTAAATAATAGAAAAGTAACCGTTGATTTATATGAATGCCCACACAAACCTATAAACCAAGGGGTCGTTTAGCAAGGCCTATCATATAAGAAGTCCCATAACCGACTTATACGATAGGGTTAGGGGTTGAAATGCAATGTTTATGCCATAACATGCAGAGTTATACAGTTTATGCTATGTTCATACAAGTGCAACTCACACACTCCGGCTCGATGCGCACAGACCTTTAGTTCCCCCTTTTTTGAGCTAGCAAAACTCCCAGGATACTCCCGTAGTGACAAACGGAAGCGGTGGGTTGGGACTCGCCCACCTCTAGGTTGGTATTTGCACTACCTAACCTATACCTAATATGCGCCTCAACGATAAGAACACAACAGCGGGGCTCCTGCGTACTCTTGCTGGTTAGACCACCAGACTTGTTTTGGTAAAAGGGTTATCCACTCTTACCGAGCCCAAGCATTAATGTCGGTGCAACGACCAACAACCCTAAGGACCCACCACCTTATGCACATGCAACACGTTTATCATCTATCTCTGAGCCATAAGCTCACCGGCTAATCCTCCCGGCACAACAAACATTACTGAGCCACAAGCTCACCGGACTAACTAGTCCGCTGCTTCAACTACCGAGCCTACCGCTCATACAACCAAACCAACTAACCTCCCATAACTATGGGGTGTGGGTGTGTGTATTGTTAAGTTAATCTTGTACAACATATTACTCCTACAGTTTATGGTTAATCTTGGACTTCCCGAGGATTACCCTGTTAGGGGCTCGCTACGGTACTAGGAGCTATACTGGGATGACACCCCAAAGCTCCCTTTCTCAAGATACTTAATAATATGGGTATCTACCCATATGCCTAAGCCTCTCGTATTTTCAGTTGTATTAACCCTAGGTGGTTTATGACACGCTAGGGGAAAGACGATCTTTCGTCGATCCTAAGCATGACCTTACCTTTAGCCCACCTAGCACTCTTATCTCCTAAACTCCTTTCGGTGACCTCATCCTCTTCAACTTGACCATGCACACCATCTACATACCAAATCCACCTTAGTAGGCCCCTAAATACCCAAGTTTCATATTTTTACTATACACAGACCAAACTAACTATATGAAGCTAATAAGTAGAAACACTCCAAATATTCAACCACATGACACAGGATTTTTACTGGAGAACTATCATGGCATCATAAGACTAAATCCAAAGACTCATATTTTTCAACAACATTTCAGCATTTATTTAAATTTCTCCAATAATTGTCAAGTATGAATATGAACATGAAGTGTAAGGTATTCTCAAGACATGATCCTCATAAAATTAAGATAAACCTATCATTCCAAAATAACAGTAAATAATGAATATCACAATTTTACAGTAAGGATATGTCCTCTATTTGTAATATTTAACTTCTATCCAAACTTGAAGATTTATGAAGGAACTACCAAATATACTTGCGCCAAAATTACAGAAAATTTACCAGACCTCTATTTTGTCCAGAAAAGCTCAATTACAGAGCTTCACAATTTATGGGAATCATTTCCTCACTGAAATAATTAATCTAAATAATTCCTGATTTGCACATGTTGTGATGTAGCCTACTGATAACAACTTCCAAAAATTCTATAAAAATCCACAGAGCTTTCTAGTGCTCTGAAATGTCCTATCACCAGGTTGCAAATTTTTCCAGAGGGTTTTGGACCCTTAATTATATTTCTTAAGATTGAGACAAAATAGGTGCCTTGAGGATGAAGTACAAGTTAAATCGTAAAATAAATTATATAAAAATACCAGGGGTCTAAAATATGATTAAAAATACACCACCAAGATTTCATCTTCATCCAAGATCATTTGTGCATGTAAATATCTCTTAAAAGAAGTTTACCTAAAGGGGTTATGACCTAACCTAGGGGGAATAATTTCTCCTAAAATTCTCTCAAAATTTCCTAGGGAATAATTACACCTTATGAAATTATCCACCAAGTTCCATGACCATTCAAGAACATTTGACCCCATGTCCTTCACAAGGCTCAAAGAGCAACCCTAAGGTTAAAACTAGGGTCCTAGGGCATATCCACCTCTACAACACCCCATCTTACTCATGAAGGTGTCTTAGGTGATCCTAAACCAGTGGCCATGGTTTCAACTCATGGTGATGAGTTTTGACCACCATACCCCAAGATAAACACCATGCCCTAACTTTGACCCAATTTGACCTAACTTGGGTTAACAAATTACCCAACCAAATCAGTCCCAATTGGGCTGAGATTTTTACCAGGGTCATATGATAACCCTAAGAAGTACCCACCAGAGTTTGGAGGGCGTTGGAGGTCATTTGACCCAATAATTAATTAATATGTAATTTATGAAATTATTACAAAAACCTTAGAAAAAGGTTCTCCTAAAATTCCCATCTTTGGGTGTGAGGTGTGGGTAGGGGTAAATAGCCTATGTTTCAATTTTCAAGTCAATCCCATAATCCAATCAAAAGTTATTCAAGAAATGGTGGCTGACCTACACTAGGGACCAGTCCCACCAAAATGGACCTACTGGGAGCTACGGAACTCCTTTTGGGGTGAAATCAATTTTAAAATAAACTAGACTTTAAGGGATACAACTTCCATGTTTGGCACTTTTTCATTTGAGGGGTTCTAGTATTTTTAGTAATTAAAATGAACTATTGCAGGAAGTATGACAAAAAGGTTGGAACAAGTCTCTGCGTTCGACGAAATAAGATCTGCGTTCGACGAACTATGATCTGCGTTCGATGAACGTCGTGCTTCAGTGAGCTCGACGAAATATGATCTGCGTTCGATGAACTATGTTCTGCGTTCGACGAACGTCGTGCTTTAGTGCGCTCAATGAAATATGATCCGCATTAGACAAACTATGTTCTGCGTTCGACGAACTCCAGGTTCAGTTCGACGAACTCGACCATCAGTTCAACGACCTCAAAATTTCTTCTACTCCGTACGATGAATTAATGAAATAAGGTTATAACCTAATCATTACTCCAGATTCAGTTCGCTGAATTAATTCCATTCAACGAATTAATTCCGTTCGACGAACTCCGGGGTCGGTTCGATGAACTCAACTATCAGTTCGACGAACACCAGAGTGTGTTTGACGAATGAATTCCGTTCAACGAACTCCGGGTTCCGTTCGACGAACTCAACTATTAGTTCGGTGAATTTCTTCTACTCAGATCGACGAATTAATTAAATAAGAATATAACATAATCATGAAATAACATTATAATATATAACATAATCACGAAAATCTGCGAATAACTGATCACGACAAATCTAACGGTTCTTAGTCAACGTCCCCGTTGGATGGCGCGCGACAGCCCGTCCTGGGCTTCTTTGCGGGATGATTTCTCGACCACCTATGTCGCTTCCCGGCCAGCCAATGCCACCACCACCTCCGTTGAGGTGGTGGCCGGCGATGGGGGGGGGGGGGGGGGGAGGGTTGGCCGGCCGGAGGTGGTCGGAATCAAGTTTAGAGGAGGGGAAAGAGAGATCGAAACGAGCCCTTTCGGAAGCACGATCCGAGCCCAATTGAGCACGGATCAAGCCCCAAATTACGATAAGATCTAGCAATAAGGGAGAAGAGGCGGATCAGACCTTTGTGGGGGATTGGTGGCGCGTATTCCGGCGAGTTGCCATGGCCGGAGGTGGAGCTTTTAGCGCCATGTCGATCCTAGCTTCTGGTGCTCGATTTCTTCAGGGGTAGAGGGGGTTTCACTCCTTTCCAACCCCTAAAGATGTTAAAGGGGTCCATTGAGGCTAAGGGGGAGGAGTTACTCAGATTGACATTAATGGCCATTAGTGAATGCATCGTTTATACTTGGGGGAGTGAATTTGGGCATCAATGTGGCTGGGGAAGGGTTTAAAACTTCTCCTCTCCATTAATTCCCCCTTCTTTCTCTCTCTTCCAAATTAGGGCCTTCTCTCTCCTGGCCGAATTTCCTTAAATTGAATGTCCACTTCAGTAGCACTCAATCCCATTTGGTGGTGGAACACCTCAATTGGGTCTAGCCCAAATGGATTGGGTTTAATTTGGGAAAATTAGGTCATTTGACCCAAATTTAGGATAAGTTTGACTTTTGAAAAATTGGCCAATTTAGAGGTCCCATGATAGGGCTTTTTGGTCCATTTGGTTCCTAATTTCCCTAAAAGGGTATGGGCAAGGTCAATTTGGCATGGTGGATGCCAATTGACCCTAAACCCTAAACCTAGCTCTGATACCAATTGAAAGTCCTCTGGTATCAGTGGAAAGTCCTCTGATGCCAATTGAAAGTGAGGTTAGATCTTAAAGTCACTCTAGAGGGGGGTGAATAGAGTATTAAAAAGTTTTTCACTTATTTTTATAGCGGAATTAAAATAGTGATATATATATGTGTACTAAGTGAGTAATAAAAACAAACACAAAGTAAGCACACAGCACAATACAGAAAAATAAACAAGAACAGAGGACGCAAGGATTTTATAGTAGTTCCCCAATAAACCTAGGTACGTCTACTCTTCTATCACCCTTGGTAGGATTCCACTAGGTTTTTGATCAGGTGCCCTATCACTAATGGGGTCTTGATCAGGTGCCCAAAACACCACTTGAGCTTTTGATCAGGTGCTCTAACCAAACTACAGGTTTTTGTTCAGGTGCCCTGCCACCAAGGGGTTAACTTTTGAAGGGAGTTATAACCATGTACAAGAGGGGATAAGAAGGGTTTAGATGTTCTTCTATGTCAATAATCTGAGAGAAGTCTCTAGTGGAATGTGATGTTGTAAAGCTCACCCTGTCTGATTGAAATTTGTTGACAGCTTAAGGATGGAGCTTTCTCTTGAAACAAATATCTTCCTTGATAGCTGATGAATCTGAGAGACAAAATATTTCTCAGATTGTTTGTTGCTCTTTTGAAGATCTGATCTAGAAACTTGCAGCAGAAAAACTGAGAGAATATTTGTTGATATTGTTCTCAGAGAATGAGATGCTGCTTGAGGAAGATGAAGATCTGAAATTTTCTTTCTCTTCCTGTATCACTTTTTCCCGACTGTTTTTCTTTCTCTTGTAACTTTCTCACAAGAATGATATTCTTCTCTGTTGACTCTTCTGCTGTTGTCCTCTTCTTGCTTTTTCCTTTTTGAATATGTCTCTGATTTGAAATTCAAATCATCTGAAATAAGGAATAAAATAACCCGGAGGATAATTTCTTGGAACTGCAAACCAAGACTTTAATTCCTTTTCCTTTTTAATTAATGATATCCATTTCCGCCAAACGACTATTTTCTCGGGATGAGAATGGAAAGGAATAAATAAATGGAAAGATATAATCCTTGACTTATCTGGAATAAATAGAGCCATTGCTGATAAATCAGTGTTCAGGGAAAAGAATAAAAATAATCTGTCTGAAATATTGAACTGAAATAAGAAATTTCGTCGACCTGAATGATATTTCATCGAACGCAGTCTGGTGTTCGTCGATCTCAAGCTGGAGGTCGTTGAACTGAAAGATAATATCTGATAAGCTATCTGGAATATTGAATTCGTTGAGCTGAGAAGAACTTTCGTCTATCTGAACAAATTTCATCGAACACAATTTGGAGTTCGTCGATCTCAAACATAAACTGCTAAATCTGCCTGGAAGAACTGAGTTCGTCGATCTGAGAAGAACTTTCGTCGATCTGAATCAATTCGTCGACCGCTGAGACTTGGTCGAACGCTGAGACTTTGTCGACCGCTGAGACTTGGTCAACCGCTGAGACTGAAGTTCATCAACCGCTGAGACGAGCTTTTGTCGACTGCTGAGAGCATTTTGCCGATCGCAGAGAGGATTTCGTCGAATGCAGAATGAATTCGTCGAATGCAGAACCTTGGCAAGTTCGTCGAATGCAGGAGCAACTTATCTTTTCCTTAGTTTGTCGAACGTAGAAAACTTATATTTTCCTTAGTACTAACAACCTAAAACCTTGACCCTTTAGACTATACATTGGGTTCAACTTAGTCCTAATAAACAGATAGTGATCCTAGCCCAAATAAGTAATAGGGTTGTTCCAACAGTGTCTATCATGTTCCGGGGATGAAGAAGAACCTCTTCTCGGTGACCAATGCGGTGGATGCTGGCTATCACGTTATGTTCGATCCAACATAAGTGAAATTTCTCCGAAATGTTTCAGCTGTGAAAGTTGAGGTCACTCAGATAGGAAGATGGGTAAAGGACTTGTTTGTTCTTTCAACAAGTTCTTCTGTTGATAAGATGAGGGCTAACGACAGCGTCGCTATCTGGCACAAAAAACTTGGGCATGTTGGATGTATAAGTTGAAAGCTATGGCGGGAACAGGCCTGTTGAAAGGTCTCCCTAGCTTGTCATCTTTCAGAGATGGTCACATTTGTGCAGGTTGTCAGTTTGGTAAGGCTAAACGTCTTCCATTTGACAAATCACAAAGCAGATGTAAAAGACCATTGGAATGTATACATGGTGATCTGTTTGGACCTACCAACACTGCCAGTCTTGGAGGTAGTAGGTATATGCTGATTTTGGTTGATGACTTCTCCAAATATACTTGGGTATATTTTTTGAAGGGGAAGTGATGCGTATTCGGCAAGTGCACCGGTCGCTGTCAGGTAATAAAATTGGGAATAGCTTCCCCGAATATCGTCTCTCAAGGAATGCAGGTTCTGGTGAACGAAACGCGTGGTGAATCGATCGTTACACGAGCGAATAAAGTAAAAACAAGGGCATTGTGATTTGGTTCCTAAGCTAATATGGAAAAGAGAGATGAGGGTCAAAACTCCGCTTCGCAAGGCGGGATGGATGCAACGGCCGCGATGCCGTGCTTCGGGAGGCGCGTTGACGGAAAGTAACTGTGACGGGTGAGGGTCGCACACACCTCTTCTCCAAGCATCACCACTAGCAATTGCTAGGGCTTCACACATAACGAACTCAAAAAATCACAACAAGGAAAATGCTATTCTCACACCACCGCATCATTGCACATGAACATCATAAAAGATCTATAACATTAAGCTAATCAATAGTTCATTACAACAACACAAAGAAAACACAAGCATCAAGTTTAGAGAGGACCAATAGGAATATGTCACCGCATCTTGGGTTCTCGGCGGGAATGAGAGGTTGTCGGGCTCTCTCCGGGCTCGGCCCTCAGATGGTGTGCGGATTCGATGGAGGCTGTCACCGCTCCAATGACCTACAACACTTCTATGGCTTCCTACGACGTGGGATGCTTGAACACTTGGTGGAGAATGCTTTCTAACGCTCACAAATGGAAGAATGGTGGTGGAAATCGCCGAAAAATGGTCTCCTTGGTGGTGGAGGTGAAGGAGAAGCCTTCAGACCTCAGAAATGGCGGGAAGGACCAGATTTCCCACTCCCCTCGAGAGCTCTCCTGCTCACTGCGGCTTATCCTGCTTTTTATACTAAAAAGGCAGAAAAATGGTCATGCACGGTCGAACGCACGACCGTGCGTGAACCGTGCGTTATTAAATGATAAAATCTGACTTGAGGGAGACGCTGTGCCGCCCGTGCGTTTTACTCACGCATGGGCAAATCCGCCCGTGCGTGAAAATGCACAGGTAAATTCGGAATGACTAAAAACAGGAGGAAACAGGTCGACCATGCATTTTACTCATGCACGGGCAAATTCGCCCGTGCGTCAAAACGCACGACTAAACTCAGATTGTCCGTTTTCTGCCTAGATACAGACGCACGATCGCAACCGTCCATGCGTCAAGGAAACGCACGACCGTGCGATATGCACAGACATAGATTTTTGGGGGAAAACGGGACGATCCGTCCACCTGCACATAAGACATACCAGTTGGGAATACACCTCCAGCACCAAATAAACACAGAAAAAGGATTGGGAAGCACCATGTGCTTACCCCCAATAACAAGGAGCGCAAATGCACACCGAAACGTGCCTAAGAGTGCACCTTGTAGGGAATAAAAAATATGATCGTAAACATGCTTAAAGTGTGGTGCATCGACTAGAAATACGGCCCAGATGAGACCATAAATGTGTATATAAATGGGACTCATCACACCCCCAGACTTAACCATTTGCACATCTCGGGCAAACTACTTCGCTCTCCTATCGGAACAATTGGATGTTAGAGTATGATTGAGTGATGGAGACTCATGCGAAGTCGCATGCTCACGGGCGTAGAATTGAATAGAATTTAACTCAAAATTATATTTAACTATTTCTAAAACAGTAATTTGAAATCTAATTTACTTGGATGGTGAATCCTAGTGAATCTTTCGGTCACGCAAAAGGGAAAATAGCGTGACTAATGAGTAGAGTTTTACTTGAATCAAAGCTCGGGACAAACTCCTAAGAAATCCATCAAAGTCGGTGTCCATAGGCTTGCACGCCCGCACTCTCTCTACTGCATGAGATGACTCGTATCTAAAATCAATAGGACTTATGGGTTAGGATTGGGCTTAGGTTGAGTTTAGGCTAGATAAGTAGAAGGACGATGGGAATCGCATTCAATATAACTGAGCACTCAAGAGAATTACAAACACCAATACAACATTTTCAAGAAGTACACAACACCCCCAGACTTCAATTGAACTCTAGGTGTGTGCTAAGCCAATCATACATTGTCTCTGTCGAGAGAATGCAATTGAAAGTTCGTTTTGAACAATTTTTCTTCTTTTTCTCTTTTTTTTCTTTTCTCGACAGAATATCTTTTGTAGGCACACTAAAAACTTCTCCTTCAGCTTTTTCAAAGTTATCATACAACACGGAGATGACACCAAACATGATAGATATATAAATTTCTATCAGCTCACTTATTGGTGCGAAAATGGGCTTGGCCGTATGGCTTTGGTGACATTTTGGTGGAGCTAAACAAGGAGGAAAGGTAGGCTCAAGTGGGCTTGCAAAGGTGATTACATTGGTAAGGATTTCAAAAGCACAAACGGATCATGAAATGGCCTATATCACACTTTATAACGAGTACTTCAACACAATCGTTTCAAGACTCGCCTAGTGCAAGTTCTAGCCACCGAGAAAGGTTGTCCTTCCTTCCGACCCTAACAATAAGCTACTACTAGTACAGCTACACTCGACCCTATGCTACCATTGGATTCACCGGATTCACCACTAAAGTAAAATAAATTGCAGCTACTATAATAGAAATACTTAAATTACAACATTGAATTATATTCTACTCTAATTGAATTTCTAGGCGTGACGGGAGCACTCGACTAGAGCACTACTCGAGTCGACATTTTTCTCTACTCCTCACTCCTACACTAACAATCCAATTCTTACGAGCGGGGAACCTCGCAGCAATACCCAATAAGCACGCGTGATCAAGTGCATGTGTACTAGTTGCAAGTGTACGCAGTGTGCACAATACAATTGAAAATTCCTAACTCAGCACATTCTAACATGCTATGCAAAGTGTGTGCACGTGCATGGCTCGATCCCTCCCCTAGACTTGATCAAAACTAAATAAAATAGGGAATTCTGGAATAAGGAGAATAGGGGTAGAGTGGACCTATGCTCATAAATGAGCATGCCAGAAGTGCGGTAATTCCTTCTTTAAATTTTTCTCCTTCCGCATCCACCACGCGAGAGCTAGCATAAATGGGTCCGCCAAAAATGTCGCCATACCTGCAAACTGACATCTCCAAACCCACAAAAACAAAGATAATACAACCCGCACTGACATTCATCATGAAAAGGAGTATGCGGCAGAGACAATCAATACAATAATGACAAACGACTAATTCATAGAATTGAAGCTATCCGAAACCACACCCTAGGGATGATGCCCTAGCAGAATAACATCCAGAACAGGATCCTCCAAGAGTATATCTAAGATAGATTAAAAGTAATAAAAATACAAAATAACTAAACGCCCAGGAAGCTACATCAGGACAATCATGGGGAAGATGGCGGAGGAGACTGCGAAGGAGGAGGAGGAGTGCGCATCCGCCTAGATTGCAATGTAGAAGCTCTGGCAGGGGAAACAGGAGGCTCGACTCCCAAATGGGCGCCAATCCGTGAAGAAAGCTCGTACTGCATGGCCATAGCATCCTCCATGCGCACGAATCTGTCATAAAAATCTGGATATTGCTGGTCGATGCTTTGCCGCGGGGCATTCCATTGAGCAGCAGAGGATGCAGAATGGGGGACATCAGAGGGCTGCCTACCCGCCCTAGCCGAGGTGCTAGGCTCAGCAGCATCGGCATGAGCAGTATGCTCCACACGTCCTGACCCGACCTCACGGACTTGGTAGCCCCAGTTGTCACCGATCTGTACCGTCTTGATGAGCTTAAATGCTACCATCATGGTCAAAGAGATATGAAAACCCCGGGAGACATTAGTAATGGGCGGAAGTGAATCCCAGATGCCAATCCCTTTGGCGATCCTCGTGATGTAATGCGAGCCTCCAATAGACTTCAGGGGGAGATAAGTGGCTTGGCGAAGAAGATACTGGGCAAGCACTCGTCCGAGATGGAGAGGCACACCCTGTTGCATGTTGTATAGATAAAGGAGATCATGCCACCCCACAACATTCTGGCTCATGGTGCGGGCGTTGATGTTGTGCCCTATCAGGTGCGGGACATAACAGAGAGCGGGGGAGATGATGTGGGTAGACTTTGCAGCGCGAGCCTCATACTGCTGATCCGGTCCTGTGATGGACTGCCAGAACTCGCTGGGAGATACTCCCTCCGGGAACTCATCTGGACGGTGGACAATGTCCGTTTGTAAGAGTTCGTCGTGGGTGTAAATCCCTGCACAAACCGCCAGTCGGCCAATACTCATGGTATGGGTGCGGCCCTTCATACGGAATGAGACCGTCGTGGGCTCTCTAGTTACTTCATCGACTTGGTCAATGATGCGGAAGGTGGAAAGGAACTCAAGCGTGAGTTCACGGTAGCCTACTTCCGTAATGGAGAAGAGGTTTCCCCATGATCCCACATTGAGTAACCTTCCTACCTCCTCATCCAAATTGACAACTTGAAGGTCCGCAACCGAAATAAAACGATGATCAAGGAACGTTTTGTGGCGCAACAAATTGTACCTTTCTAGGAATTACAGCCTCCCAAACTGCAGCATAGCTTCAGCACTAGGATCCTCAGATCTTGAGGAGGAAGCCCCACCTCCGCGGCGAAATAAGCTCACGACCTTCTTGACACCCATGGATGCGCCCAAACAGCCTGGAAGTGAGGGAGACGAGGAGAGGAAGAGAGAACGAAGAGGCGATGGACGGGAAAGAGGGGGATCGCACACGGGAAGGAAGGGTTTCGCGAAACGCACGGGAGGAGAGAACTCAGGAATTAGGGCCAGCGTGCGATTTTTGACAGGGCAGGAGCCGGTTTATAATAAAAGAAAATCGCACGGTCGTGCGATCCCAATGCACACGGGCAATCTGGTCGTGCATTTGCAAATTTCTCCAAGATTTCTCAAATTTTTCGAGCCGGCAGAATCAGCAAAATTTGCACACTTTAGCAAGAACGGAGGGAACAGGGAAGAACACGACGACAACAATTGCCTAACAACAAACTCCACAGGGCGCGTGGTTCACGAAAAACTCTCAAAAACAAGGGATACCAATAGATGAAAGCAAAAATAAGGTAAAACTAAGGATAATAAAATCTAAATTAGCTACTCCTATACCTAGATAACTGTTGGGCTACATGTCCCCCCAACGGGAAAAATACAAGCACTTAAAATGCAGATTAACTAATAGGTGGGTGAAAGCGAAAATGGTCAGGTAACTGTTCGCGCTCACGTTTCGGCAAAAGGTACCGAAACGAAGATAGAACAGTTGCCCAAACATCGGTGAGAAAATAATGCCTGATATGAATATCAGGCAAGGGCATAATATGCGTTGTGAAGCTCACCGTATCTGGCTCCACCTACACCTGATTCCTCTCAATGCTAGGCCTTGTTACAGGCTCATACACCAACGGAACTGGCTCCACAATGTGGTCCTGCAGAGGAGAAAATACGAGAGCAGGGTCAAGAGATGAAATAGAAGAAAAGCTAAAAGAAATCTCATCTGAGGGAATAATCCCGGCTTCATCCCCCATAGGGCACGGTAATGGAAAACTGATGATATCATCGACGATTTCACTAGACTCAGCAGCGCACGCAATGGCCTCCTCTATAACTTGGGCTTTCTCGCACTGGACCGAAATGGTTGCTTCAGCACAATTGAGACTGTCCGCCTCCATGAGAGTGGGCACGACACTGCGCAGGTCTGCAACATCCTGCAAATTGACCTCAATGACAATATCATAAATAGATGTAGATTCATGCATAGTGGGAGAAGACGTGCTTCTTAAGAGTTCAGGCTCACTCTCCACACAAGGGCACAAATCCACATAAAGTGATACATGAACCGAAGAGGTATGGGGGGTCACATCAGAAACGGAGTCATGAGGGACACTGATGCACGTGTCGATTCCAGGGACTTAAAAAAGTGAAGGTGGAAGTGACACATAACCAGAGGAAGGGGATGTGCTCGCAGAATTTGAAGATGGGACGATCCGGATATCCGGCTCATCGTCATCCTCCAGTTGGCGAAGGTAATCAGCACAGTCCTTCAAGGCATGCTCTCTACTTTTGCAAAATAAACACTGCTTCACTGGCTTCGCCGGGACCCAAGGTGCGGTAGCCGCGTAATAGTGCGACATCGGAGGCGCAGTAGAGGAGCCAAAAGATTTATGGGACCCGTACGGTTTCTGAACAACACTATACTCTTTTGGACACCTATCACTAGTGTGGGATGTGTACCCACACCAATGACATCAGATATTCAAATGTGCCCACATGATATAGAAGAAAAAATAGCATGAAAAAGAGTAAATTAAAAAGAATAAAAGACCCAATCGAAAACAATCGATTCACAACCAAAATCTCATCACGCCTGCACTCCCCGGCAACGGCGCCAAATACTTGATGCGTATTTGGCAAGTGCACCGGTCGCTGTCAAGTAATAAAATTGGGAATAGCTTCCCCGAATATTGTCTCTCAAGGAATGCAGGTTCTGGTGAACGAAACGTGTGGTGAATCGATCGTTACACAAGCGAATAAAGTAAAAACAAGGGCATTGTGATTTGGTTCCTAAGCTAATGCGGAAAAGAGAGATGCGGGTCAAAACTCCATTTCGCAAGACAGGATGGATGCAACGGCCGTGATTCCATGCTTCGGGAGGCGCATGGACGGAAAGTAACTGTGACGGGTGAGGGTCGCACACACCTCTTCTCCAAGCATCACCACTAGCAATTGCTAGTGTAACGCCCCTAATTTTTTCGTTAATTATTTTTACGTGCCCGCTGTGACGTAATTTTGGCTTAAGGGCGTTATGTCAGCTCGTCTGGTAGTGTTTCGAGCTTT
Source organism: Dactylorhiza incarnata (assembly GCA_033032865.1). NCBI lineage: Eukaryota > Viridiplantae > Streptophyta > Magnoliopsida > Asparagales > Orchidaceae > Dactylorhiza > Dactylorhiza incarnata. Next base: position 1,707,187 of record JAWHQI010000210.1, read on the forward strand.
AGCTTGGTTAAGGCTTGTGATTTAGGTCAAGCGTGCGAGATTTCGCATCGTTTCGAGTTAAAGTGAAGATTTTGAGTGGATATCAAGATTTTAGCTTCGGAAGGCTTTATCCGGAGTTTGGCTCGTCGGAATTGAATTCCGACTCCGCCGTTGGATTCTTAGCGCCGTGTTTTAGTTAATGTGCGAATTTCGTAGAAATCTGAGGTGTTTTGATCGCCCTCGCAGTTTTAAGTAGATTGGAGGATTAATTAATTATTTAAATAATAAATTAGGTTTATATATAAGCCTAAAATCCTTCCCTTCCCTATTCATCTCCTTCCTCGATCAAAATCAGCCGCCGGAGGTTAGGGCGAGAGCGGAGCTTCGTGGAGCCTTCAACCGGCGACTCCTAGGGCTGTAGTGGTCGGAATCGAGTTTGGTTTGAAGATTTGGAAAGCTCTCGGCGAGATCTTCGTTCTAGCGGTAAGATTTTCTCGTTTCGTGGAGTTTTGAGAGATTCGGTAGTGACCTAACTCCTTCCTTTGATCCGAAAGGTTTCAGGTTTTGTGCTCGGGTGAGTTCTTGGCCGGATCCTTAGCTTTCGGAGCGGAGATCTTCGAGTTTGCAAGGTTTAAGGCAAGTGGTTTCTTCCTCTTTCTCTCTTGATTCTTTTGACGGTTGGTTTGCTCGTTTTGAGCTCTTGTCATGCTGTTTAGCAAGAGTTTGTGTGTTTGGTGTAGTAACTTATGATCTAGAACCTTCCCTTGATTTTTTCTCCTCCTCAACCTTACCCTAATATCAAGTTTTTTCCCCTTGTTCTTGCGGTGGCTCGAGAGACAGATTTGGATGTCTCGAGACATAGCTGATGTCTCGAGACATAACTGTCTCTGTCTTTGGGGATGTCTCGAGACATAGCTGATGTCTCGAGACATAACTGTCTCTGTCTTTGGGGATGTCTCGAGACATAGCTGATGTCTCGAGAAATACCTGTCTCTGTCTTTGGGGATGTCTCGAGACATAGCTGATGTCTCGAGACATACCTGTCTCTGCAGCCTTGGATGTCTCGAGACATAAGGGATGTCTCGAGACATAGCTGTCTCTGGCCCTTTCATGTCTCGAGAGATTTCTCTTCTCTCGAGAAATTGCACTTCTCTCGAGAAATTGCACTTCCCTCGTGAAATTGCACTTCTCTCGAGAAACTGCACTTCTCTCGAGAAATTGCCCTTCTCTCGAGAAACCCTTTTATCTCTCGAGAAGTTCCTTGTAGTTTTCAAGACGTCCTAAATTCTGCTGTGTTTTTGTGTGGTTTCTGGTGGTGGGATTTCAAACTTCTCTCGAGAAATTGCACTTCCCCCAAACACCACCGCCAGGGGCGCTGCCCCTTGGACCCCGTTAGGGGCTCTGCCCCTAAGACCCCGCCAGGGGCGCGGCCCCTTGGAACCCCGCCAGGTGCGCATGTGATTTCGTTGCGATTTCCATGTTTTAAATCGTGTGTCCTCTCTAGTGCACCAGGATGATTGCCAGTGTCCCTTCGGTGCTCCTGATCTTTGAACCCTCTTGCTTGTATTCTTTTACTGGTTGTGGTCTGATAACATTCGAGTTTACCCTTAAATCGTTGTGATCGGTGTACCTTGCCTTGACCCTAATTCTTAGGGCCTTCCAGTGATTATCCTTTCGGGTAGCGTCCCGTGGTTAATTAAAAATTTAAGTAATAAGAACTACTGTCTTTAGCCTTACACCGTAGTGGTGTTTGGGGGACAGTGGGGGAAAATGTTATAGCCTTGCACGGTAGTTGTGTTTGGATGGTTGGGTCTAGTAGCACCCCCCACCTGGTTTTGGGCTTTGGGTAGCGGAGTTAGTTAACCGCTCCCGTTTAATTTGAGCTGATCAGTCTCTTTATTCAATGAAACTAAATAAATGAATGTGTTTGTTCCTCTTTTGGTATTTAGTGCACTTAATGCTGGTTGGTTCATTGTTTAGAGCTTCTCTTCCGGTAAATTTGGCTTGGGTTGGTACCCCTTATGCCTTGTTTGTTTTTCTGCTAATCTTCTGCCACTTGTAATTCCTTGCTGAGGCGTTCTTTGTTTTATTGAATGCCTCAGGTTCAGAGCCGTAGCGGCTAGTGGTGTTGCCTGGAGTTCAGAGTTTGTAGCTGCTCACCCCGCTGTTGCGAGGTAGTTGTTTTTAGTTGCTTCTTGTGCTCAGACATACTAGTTGGTGCCAATGGGTTAGTGTCATGTTGTTGACGCCCATTGTGCCCCTTTTTATACCTTATAGTTTACTTGTCAGTTTATGCCACTACTTATAAATCCGGTGTATCTTACTCTCTGGGAATGATTTATGCTAGGTGCACTATAGTTATAAAATGTTTTTTCTTCATCCTCATTGCATTCTTTCTAACTAAAACCCTTAACTTTAAAGCCGTCTGAAGGTATTTTCTACTCTTACAGTACGCCTAGTTATGTGCATATCATTTACTTCATGCCCCGTCGTTTGCATACATATAGGACTTTCAGTAAACTAAATCAAGTACTTTCCGCTGCAATTATATATACTTTCTCGGTGGACTAGTTGATCCACGAACTGAGAGACACAGTTCTTATCTCAAAACCCCTAATAAATGATTTCGATGATGACTTATCATATAATCATGTTTGTTTAGTTAATTAATAGGTTCCCGCCTGAGCGTCTACAGTTGTCTCCTGTATGACGTGGCATCATGACGTGTATTTTCTCGTACTCTGATATTCTTAAATTCGGAGAAAATGCGGGTTGTGACAGCTAGGGCTTCACACACAACGAACTCAGAAAATCACAACAAGGAAAATGCTATTCTCACACCACCGCATCATTGCACATGAACATCATAAAAGATCTATGACATTAAGCTAATCAATAGTTCATTACAACAACACAAAGAAAACACAAGCATCAAGTTTAGAGAGGACCAATAGGAAGATGTCACCGCATCTTGGGTTCTTGGCCGGAAAGAGAGGTTGTCAGGCTCTCTCCGGGCTCAGCCCTCAGATGGTGTGCGGATTCGATGGAGGATGTCACCGCTCCAATGACCTACAACACTTCTATGGCTTCCCACGACGAGGGATGCTTGAACACTTGGTGGAGAATGCTTACTAACGCTCCCAAATAGAAGAATGGTGGTGGAAATCGCCGGAAAATGGTCTCCTTGGTGGTGGAGGTGAAGGAGAAGCCTTCAGACCTCAGAAATGGCGGGAAGGACCTGATTTCCCGCTCCCCTCGATAGCTCTCCTGCTCACCACAGCTTATCCCGCTTTTTATACTAAACAGGCAGAAAAATGGTCACGCACGGTCGAACGCACGACCGTGCATGAACCGTGCGTTATTAAATGATAAAATCTGACTTGAGGGAGACGCTGCACCGCCCGTGCGTTTTACTCACACACGGGAAAATCTGCCCGTGCGTGAAAATGCACAGGTAAATTTGGAATGACTAAAAACAGGAGGAAATAGGTCGACCGTGTGTTTTACTCACACACGGGCAAGTCCGCCCGTGCGTCAAAATGCCCGACTAAACTCAGATTGTCCATTTTCTGCCCAGATACAGACGCACGATCGCAACCGTCCGTGCTTCAAGGAAATGCACGACCGTGCGATATGCACAGACATAGATTTTTGGGGGAAAATGGGACGATCCGGCCACCTGCACATAAGACATACCAGCTGGGAATACACCTCCAGCACCAAATAAACAGAGAAAAAGGATTGGGGAGCACCATGTGCTTACCCCCAATAACAAGGAGCGCAAATGCACACCGAAACGTGCCTAAGAGTGCACCTAGCATGGAATAACAAATATGATCGTAAACATGCCTAAAGTGTGGTGCATCGACTAGAAATACGGTCCAGATGAGTCCATAAATGTGTATATAAATGGGACTCATCAAGAAGTCGGAGGCGTTCGAGAGGTTTGTGGAGTTCAAGGAGCTGGTGGAAGGTCGGCTTAACCTGTGGATCAAGTGGTTCAGAACTGACAACGGAGGGGAGTTCACCTCCAAGGCATTCTATAACTTCTGCAGGAAGCATGGCATCCAAAGAGAGCTTTCTTATGCTCACACTCCATAACAGAACAGAGTTGTAGAACGAAAGATCCGTCATCTGACGGATACCTACTAATGTTGGCTTCTGAAAGGGACAATTGATATCCTCTAATGAGGGTGATTGATAAAATCAACCTGCTTTGATACCAATTGAAAGGAGAGTTTTAGTTCTTATTTATCTGTTAAAACTCTTGTTTAAGTTTTACTTCCAAAATAAATTATATATATAACTATATATATGAATTTGCTGAGTAATAAACACAAACAGTAGGAGTGCATAAATAAAACACAGCACATGAAATAAAACAAACAAACAAGAAGCAATCCAAATGACACAAGAAATATAGTAGTTCCCCAAACCGGGTACATCTACTCTTCTACCCGCTGGTAGGAATCTACTAGGAGAGTTGATCAGGTGCCCTCACACCAAGGTGTTTTTGATCAAGTGTCCATACACCAATGGAGGTTTGATCAGGTGCCCAATTCACCTATAAGCTTTTGACCAGGTGCTTATAAACCAACTAGATTTTTTGTTCAGGTGTCTTGCCACCAACAGGTAAACTTTTGAAGGGAGTTTTAACCCTGCACAAGATGGGGAAGGAAAATGGAAAATGATTAATTGTTCTTCTCTTTGTGCTGAGAAGACTCTTGATGAAGATCCTGATTGGTAGTTGTGTTTGGATCTTGATGATGATGTTGAAGGAAGCTCCCCCTGTCTGATTTAGAATAGATGACAGCTTGAGGATGGAGCTTCTTCTCTAAATTATGATACACTTCTTCTTCTTCTTCCTGAGCAAGTGATATTGATTTTGTGTCTCAGGTTGTAGAAGATCTGCAAGAAAGATGTTAGCAAAAAGAAGATAATATAATCTGGATATGTTCTTCTTTTTGCTCTGTTCTTCTTCTTCTCTTTTTCTATTTTCTTCTTGTATTTCATGTACAACAATATTAATATATTATGTACTGTATGTTCTCTTCTCTATATTCTGTCGAGAGATAACAGCTATATATATATACTGATATATATTAATTGTTGTAATATATTCTGTTTGAATCCTTGCTGACAGAAGAGGAGTATAATAAATATATCTTTCATTTCCCAGATCCTTGAGAAGATAACTTGCCGTATTTGGCTTGCTGCAATGGCTACATCATTTATTGCTTTCTGTCAACGGCTCTATTAATAAATGCTTGCACGTTGTAATGTCAGAACAACAATATATATAGCAATATATAAAATAGAATAAAGAAATATTGTTTTAAATAAATCTGACAGTAAAATATCTATTTTAGTCAAGATAAATAACATAAAGTATTCCTGTCAGAAATTCGTCGAGCTGAGCTCTACGTTCGTCGAGCTCAAAACATTTGATTCGTCGACCTCAATATTAAATTTATTATTTCTGAACATCTGCTGAATTTCGTCGACCGCCGTTCGTCATTCGTCGACCTCAGTTACACGTTCGTCGACCGCAGCTTTCCTTGTTATAATCTGTCGAGTGCTGTTGTAATAAGATCTGTTCACCGATCGCCGTTCGACGAATGCCGAGCACCATTCGACGAATGTCGAACGCAGCTAACTATATGAAATATTTTATTTCTCTTATATTATTTTATATTAATTTCTCTTATAATATTTTCTCTTATAATAATTAGCCTATTATTATATATATATTTCTTAGTATATTATTTATATATATATATATATATATTATTTTCAGCCTTTTAATTTAATAGGATATTTAATCTAAGTTGTAAGATATATTATGATATATACTTAGACACAAAAGGTGGATCCTAACTCAAATCAAAACTAAGGTTCCAACAATCTCCCCCTATTTGAGTTGGGATCCTAATCCAAATAAACTAGGTTCTAACAATCTCCCCCGATTTGGTTTAGGATTCCTAAGCATACAAAGTTTTGATCTGCTTAAGGGTTAGAGATTATTTTTAAATTTCTTTTATATCTAAGCAATTTCTAATTTCCTAAATCTTGATTTAAATAGGAATTTTTAATGAAATGAATTGCTAGCTGTTAACAGATTCTAAGAATTTTAAAATCATAAATACAAAGTCCGATAGCTTCTTTCAATAGAATCCCCTTAATCAGAAGAGACTCACACTCAGAGCTCTGATCATTTCTAATCCATGCTACTTGAGTAGAATGCTCAAACTGATTTTAGAGAAAATCTGTAAGATAGTGAAGTTATCTGACTTGTTTTTAAGATAGAAAATTCAAAGAAACTTAAAAACTGCTGTTTAATTTAATTTAAGTAAAAATATTAAAAGTTTTAAAATTTGCCTTATAGATAAATATTTTGGCCTTTTTATCTCATTAAAGTACAATTTTGAAAGTTTATTGTTATTTTGCTGAACATAAGAAATTTCTTTTTCTTTAAAATTCTGTTTAAAGTTATCAGCTATAATTAACTTGTTTTCTAAACAGATAATTTGTTTTTCTGATGTTTTCAAATTTTCTTTAATTTTATCAGAAATTACTTTGTTTATTATTAGCTTTTTACTTATTCTATTTTCAGAAATTTTTAAACCTGCACAAGGTGAGTTGAAAACAGCTGTAAAATCAGAGGTAGAAATAAAATGTGAAGTTACCTCTATTACCTTTCCTTCATCAAATTCTGCATCAGATTCAGATTCTGATATGTAATCTGAACCATATATGGCCATCATACAGAATTTTCTGGCCTTTTGTTCTTCTTTTTCTTCTTCTTCAGTTAAACTGAATGATGGTTCTGCATCAAAAGTAAAGTTAGTTGAAGATGGAGAAATGGATTTATTTACCATCCTAGAGAGGGAGTTCCAGATGGCCTTTGCTGAAGTGCAGTCAGCCACTTTAAGAAGAATGTCATTAGACATTGATTTAGCCAATATTTCCATGGCTATGGCATCAGCACTTTTCAGCCTTTCCTGATCATCAGATGAAGAAGTTGAAGATGTAGTTCCTGTCAAAATAGATTTATATATATCTTCATCTATGGAATTCATAAATAATTTAATTCTAATTTGCCATAAATCAAAACTATCCAAATTACATAAAGATGGATCTGAAATTAAAAAATCTGCTAGTGCCATTTGGAAAAACTCTATTTTTTTAAAAATAAGAACTAAGGTAATCTTTGTGATTTCAGGTGTTAGCCTGTGTGAAAAATCAACTTCCTCTGATACCAATTGAAAGGGACAATTGATATCCTCTAACGATGGTGATTGATAAAAACAACCTGCTTTGATACCAATTGAAAGGAGAGTTTTAGTTCTTATTTATCTGTTAAAACTCTTGTTTAAGATTTACTTCCAAAATAAATGATATATATAACTATATATATGAATTTGCTGAGTAATAAACACAAACAGTAGGAGTGCATAAATAAAACACAGCACAGGAAAGAAAACAAACAAACAAGAAGCAATCCAGATGACACAAGAAATATAGTAGTTGCCCAAACCGGGTACATCTACTCTTCTACCCACTGGTAGGAATCGACTAGGAGAGTTGATCAGGTGCCCTCACACCAAGGTGTTTTTGATCAGGTGTCCACACACCAATGGAGGTTTGATCAGGTGGCCAATTCACCTATAAGCTTTTGACCAGGTGCTTATAAACCAACTAGATTTTTTGTTCAGGTGTCTTGCCACCAACAGGTAAACTTTTGAAGGGAGTTTTAACCCTGTACAAGATGGGGAAGGAAAAAGGGAAAAGATTAATTGTTCTTCTCTTTGTGCTGAGAAGACTCTTGATGAAGATCCTGATTGGTAGTTGTGTTTGGATCTTGATGATGATGTTGAAGGATGCTCCCCCTGTCTGATTTAGAATAGATGACAGCTTGAGGATGGAGCTTCTTCTCTAAATTGTGATACACTCCTTCTTCTTCTTCCTGAGCAAGTGATATTGATTTTGTGTCTCAGGTTGTAGAAGATCTGCAAGAAAGATGTTAGCAAAAAGAAGTTAATATAATCTGGATCTGTTCTTCTTTTTGCTCTGTTCTTCTTCTTCTCTTTTTCTATTCTTCTTCTTGTATTTCCTGTGCAGCAATATTAATATATTATGTACTGTATGTTCTCTTCTCTATATTCTGTCGAGAGATAACAGCTATATATATATACTGATATATATTAATTGTTGTAATATATTCTGTTTGAATCCTTGCTGACAGAAGAGGAGTATAATAAATATATCTTTCATTTCCCAGATCCTTGAGAAGATAACTTGTCGTATTTGGCTTGCTGCAACGGCTACAACATTTATTGCTTTCTGCCAACGGCTCTATTAATAAATGCTTGCACGCTGTAATGTCAAAACAACAATATATATAAAAATATATAAAATAGAATAAAGAAATATTGCTTTAAATAAATCTGACAGTAAAATATCTATTTTAGTCAAGCTAAATAACATAAAGTATTCCTGTCAGAAATTCGTCGAGCTGAGCTCTACGTTCGTCGAGCTCAAAACATTTGATTCGTCGACCTCAATATTAAATTTACTGTTTCTGAACATCTGCTGAATTTCGTCGACCGTCGTTCGTCATTCGTCGACCTCTGTTCCACGTTCGTCGACCGCAACTTTCCTTGCTATAATCTGTCGAGCGCTGCTGTAATAAGATCTGTTCGCCGATTGCCGTTCGATGAATGCCGAGCGTCGTTCGACGAATGTCGAACGCAGCTAACTATATGAAATATTTTATTTCTCTTATATTATTTTATATTAATTTCTTTTATAATATTTTCTCTTATAATAATTAGCCTATTATTATATATATATTTCTTAGTATATTATTTATATATATATATATATTATTTTCAGCATTTTAATTTAATAGGATATTTAATCTAAGTTGTAAGATATATTATGATATATACTTAGACACTAAGGTGGATTCTAACTCAAATCAAAACTAAGGTTCCAATAGCTTCATTCCAAGAGTATCCCAAAGTCCTTCTGGGCAGAGGGAATGTCTTGTGCGGCCTATATTATCAACTGGATGCCTCTCAGTCCCATCAACATGAAGACCCCTCATTAGTTGATGTTCAAGGAGAAGCCAAGCATGGAACAATTTCGAGTGTTTGGGTCTACCTGCTACGTGTATGTTCTGGATGCCCTTCAAACGAAGCTAGATGCAAAGGCAAGGAAACTAGTCTTCGTTGGTTATGATGACCGGAAGAAACGGTGGAGATGCATGGATCCCGATACACGGAGATATGTGGTCTCTAGGGATGTGGTATTTGATTAGCTGACTTCATACCAAGGTAGCTCTTCTGTTGAGTTACAAGGAAGCAGGGTAGATGGTGGACCAGAGGAAGCTGCAAGGGTAGTTCTGGTGGAGTTGCATGTTTCTCCAGGTGCTCCAGGTATTTCTAGCTCTGGGTCAGGTGCTTCGGGTTTTGGAAGCAGAGGGAGTGATGCTCCATGATACCTGAAAGGAGAGCTAGTCCAGAAGCTGTAGTGGAGGAGGTGGTTCAAAGTCAAGCTCTGAGGAAGTCCAAGAGGACCATTATTCCACCTGATCGGTATATGGGCGGGAGCTTGGTGAGCTTTGTCTCATGTTTCTCCGCAGGTCCCCTGGATGAGAGAGAGCCATCTTGTTATGAAAATGTCGTTGGAGTCAAGGAGTGGGAAGGAGCCATGGATGAAGAGATGGCTGCCCTCGGGAAGAATGAGACTTGGGACTTGGTGCCTAAGGTTGAGGGTATTAATCCGGTGACGTGCAAGTGGGTTTTCAAACTGAAGAAGAAGGCTGACGGAAGTATTGAGCGGTACAAGGCTCGCCTTGTAGCTCGAGGTTTCTCTCAGAAGTATGGGGAGGATTATGAAGAAATGTTTAGCCTCGTTGCCAAGATGACTTCGGTCCGGGTGGTGATCGCATTGGCAGCTTGCCAAGGGTGGAAGATTTGGCAACTCGACGTGAAGAACGCTTTCTTATATGGCGAGATTGACAAGGATATCTTCATGGATCAGCCACCTGGTTATGTATCCAAAGAGCACCCAAGATATGTTTGTAAGCTCAATAAGGCTCTTTACGGCTTGAAGCAAGCGCCTCGGGCGTGGTACGGGAAGATCGTATAATGCCTCCAGTTCTGCGGATACTTTGCTTCTGATTCATATTCAAGCTTATTCGTAAAGAAGACGGGGGAGCTTCAGGTCTTGGTGCTGCTGTACATTGACGATATGATCGTCACGAGGAATTCTGTAGTAGAGGTAGCTAGGCTTCATGCTGAGCTAGCTATTAGATTTGAGATGAAGGATTTGGGTAAGCTCCACCATTTCCTTGGGCTCGAAGTGGAGAGGAAAGAGAGCGGTATGCTCATTTCCGAAAAAGGCTATGCGGATCGAATCATGAAGAGATTCATCATGGAAGGGGGGAAGAGCAGCTCTACTCCACTGGAGGTTGGAGTTCATCTTCGATGAGATGAAGGGAAGGTTCTTACCGATCCTTTGGTGTTCTGGGCATTGGTTGGAAGTCTGATTTACTTGACGATCATGAGGCCAGATATTTCTTCTGCTGTTGGCAGGGTGAGTCGGTTTATGGCAGAGCCTCGGAAACCTCATCTTGTGGCAGATAGGAGTATCTTGAAGTATGTCAAATCCACCTCAGATTTGAGTCTCCTCTACGAGAGAGATTCGGGCTTTTGCTTGAACGGGTACATGGATGCTGATTATGGAGGAGATTCGGATGATAGAAGATCGATGTTTGGATATGTCTTTATGACAGGCTCTACAGCGATATCATGGTGCAGCAAGAAGCAGGATTCTGTGTCTGTCTCTACCACAGAAGCTGAGTACAAAGCTTCAGCTTTGGCGGCTCAGGAAGCCATCTGGCTTAGGAGGCTTGTGGAGGACATTCATTGGGAGGTGCGAGGTCTTACTCTGCTACGTGGTGACAATGAGAGTGCTCTCAAACTGGTGAACAATCCAGTTTTTCACGCGCGTACGAAGCACATAGAGATTCATCACCATTTCATTCGTGAGAACCTTGTGTTGGAGGGATCTCTGACTGTGGAGCATGTGCCGAGCAAGGAGAATGTTGCTGACATATTTACTAAGCTGCTATCGAAGGGACCCTTTGGTCAGTTGTGGAGCTTGCTTGGGCTGACTTCCACTTCCCACTTCAAGGGGGAGTGTTAAATTTTTGAACTGGAAGTGGAATGGTGCTGGGCGGTCTGAAGGTTGGAGACCGCAGAGACCGTGCGGTCTGCGCTGGTGATCTGGCCGGTTCTGTCTCAGTCGATCTGATCTAGGCGGTCTGATCTGGGAGATCGCATGTTTATCCAAGCAGCTCGCGCGGGTTGTTCTGGCAACTTGTTCAAGTCGGCCAGATGTTCTTGTAGGTCTGCCTTCTTGCAGTGACCGGGCGGTCTGACGACTTGTTCTAGTCGGTCTTGTTTACTGAAGAAGTTCTTTGCTTTTGCAATAAAGACCGGGCGGTCTATTTTGAGGAGACCGCGATAACCGGGCGGTTTGTGTATAACTGTATGGTTCAATAAGGAGCTGTTAGCCTTGCTGAGCTCCGGCGGTCTGCCTTGTGAGACCGCTCACGATCTGATGGGCAGTTATTGTATCCCAGTTTTTGCGGTGACGACATTCGTCTACTCGCCTATAAATAGGGTTGCAGGGCCCATCATTCATAACGAAGAACTGTAAGAACCAAAGTTGGCTTGATTGTGTCGGTCTCAATTTGAGGTCGCGCGGTCTGAGATTTTGACTGACCGGTTTGTGTTGTTCACAGGTTAGCGACTAGCAGCTCGCGGTCAACTTTTCTCCTTTCTTCCAGCTTTGAATAAACCAGTCTGGGCGGACTGTGTTTAGGTGTTCTTGGACTGTGCAGCAAACTCAGTTGATCAGGCGGTCTTAACTGGCCAGGCAATCTTGAGTTGTGGTTTGAATCAGGAAGCAATTTTCGTTGGCAAGAGTTCGCGGGTTCTTCTGTGATCAAGACCGTGCGGTCTGAACGATCAAGGAGTGTGAATTGGTTGTCTTAAAGCAGTTGAATAAAGCAGCAGGTCGGGTGGTCTGTGGTTGCGGTCTGACAGGTGCGGCTTGTGCTCTGTTCGCGCGGTCTCAGAGGTTATCCGTCTGGGCTTGTTTGTTCGCGCGGTCTGGCGGTCTCAAGGTGTCAGATCATCGGCAGCTTGTATTTTGTGTTTTGTGCTTCTCTCCTTCGTGATTCTTATGAATCATGTCTCGCCATGTATACCTCGAATTGTAAAGAGATAGTTAATACCATAACACTATTCGGTCTTCCCATTGTCATTGTCGTGCTACACTTGTGGAAAGTTTTGTGAAGTGTTCCGCTTTTTTACTTTACCTCCGGAACTCAAGTTTTTCAACACTCCCTGCCTCGACCCCTAGAGCAGAGGAACTTGAGTGAGCTGCCTATTCAAGGCTTGGAAACCCTCCTCACACTCCGAGGTCCATTCGAATTTTTGATTCCCTCTCAGCACCTTGAAGAAGGGTGCACACTTTTTGCCTGCCCGTGAGAGGAATCTACTGAGACCGGCCAACATCCCCATGAGGCGCTGAACCTCCTTGGAGCTCCTTGGCGATCCGAGTTCCATGATGGCCTTGACTTTATCTGGATTAGGCTCCACCCCGGCTGGGGTGAGCAAGTGACCTAGGAACTTCCCCCTGCTAGCCCCGAAGACACACTTCTGTGGATTGAGTTCCATTTTGTACTTCCGCAAAGTCCCAAAAGTCTCTATGAGGTCCCGGAGGTGGGATTCAAGGTCTCATCTCTTAATCATGAGATCATCTACATAGACCTCCACGTTCCTTCCCTTCTATTCTCGGAATACCCTATCCATCATCCGTTGATATGTTTCCCCTGCATTTTTTAGCCCAAAGGGCATCATTTTGTAGCAATAGCACCATCCCCTGTGATGAAGGAGACATCCTTGATGTCGGGGGGGGGGGGGGGGGGGGGGTGCATACGGATCTGATGGTAACCTGAAAAAGCATCTAAAAAGACATCATAGAAAAACCGACGGCTAAATCAACCAGCACGTTGAGTCTAGGCAAGGGGTAACAATCCTTGGGGCATGATTTATTAAACAAAGAAAAATCAACGCACATTCTCCACTTACCTCCTCCCTTTTTTCCATTACTATATTAGAGACCCAGCCAGGATACTGGATCTCTGATACAAAACCGTCTTGGAGGAGATTGCCCACCTCCTCTCGGATGGGCCCTTCCATCTTGTCAGCTATGGCCCTGTTCTTTTGACGGATGGGGCAGGTGTCGGGATCGAGGTTGAGGCGATGGCAAGCCATATCTACATCAATCCCGGGCATCTCCACGGCACTCCAAGCGAAGACGTCCACATTCTCCTGGACGCAGGCCAGGATTTGCTTCTGCTCCTCCAGGCTGAGCTTGTCGCTGACCTTGACCTTTTCTACCACCCCTGCCCTGGTACTGACTTCGAGCTCCATGACCTCATCCACCGCCTCCGGCCTGGACTGCTCCCCCCAAACATTATCCTTCTCCTCGTCGCAAGCTGGCGCTTCGACCTCCTCCTCTCTTCTTCCTTCCCAAACCTCCATCATCTCTTCCGCCCCTTCCTTCTGGGCCTCCCTTTATTCTCCTTCTTTCTCCTCTCCTTTTTCACTGAGCCTCGCCGGATCCCCCACCTCTCGATCCCACTCTTCCGCCTAGGCGATCTAGGAGATGGTGTTCACGGCAGTCACATAGCATTGTCAGACCACCTTGGGATCTCCCTTAATCCAAACTTGGATTCCTCCATCATTGAACTTAAGGCATTGGTGGAAGGTGGAAGGGACACAGTGAAACACGCAGATGAGCGACCGTCCGAAGATGGTGCTGTAGCTTCTGGGGGCATCCAATATGACAAAATGGCAGTTCCTGGACTCCCCCCCCCCCCCCCCCCCCCCCCGCAGGACTACATGGAGTCCCACTCCTCCCTCTACCTCCTTCCTCTCCCCGGAGAATCCAAACAACAGGACATCCGAGGCCAACACTCTTCGTGCCTCCACTTGCATCCCGTCAAATGCTTTTTTTAAATATGACGTTGAACGAGCTCCCTTTATCCACAAGGATCCGGGAAACGGTGAAGTTCTCAGTCGCTGTCTGAATGACCAGCGCATCGCAGAATGGGTCTTCATGACCCGGCATATCCTTCTGAGTAAATGAGACTTTCTCCGCTGGGGGCAGAGCTAGGAACATCGAAGCCACGTTGCGACGGTATATAGTATGGATGTTAGCATTCCAGGTCGCCTCAATCCCTACTCCCCCATGGATCACCATGATCCCCCCTCGGGCCCCCACATTGACCCGGTCTTCACATCTCTCATCCTCGTCGTCCTGAGGCAAGACCTCCTCGATCCTCACCGCCCGCTGTTCCCACGGCGCCGGTGCCCTTGCCTCTCTCACCTCTAGGAACTCCGGGAAGGTGTCTGTTGCATGCCTCTGCCTCCTTATTCCTCCTTCTCACTCTTGCTCCCGCTCCTGCTCCTGCTCCCTCTCTTCCTCCTCTTCCTCCCCTTCCTCGCCTGATTTTCATGGCCTGCTGAGGCGGGGGAGGCATCTACCTTGGACCTTGCCTCCATCCCAACTGGTGGGGTCTTGCCTGACCCCAATGGAATTTACCCCCTCCCGGGGCGTAACCCCTCCCTTGAACCTGCGCTCCTCCGCCTTGATGCCTACACCCCACCTCCGGGGCCCTAGGCTCTTCTCTTCTCCGCACTTCCTGCTTCTTGACTTCTGGCTCACTTAGCTTTACTAGCCTCTTAGTGAGCTCTGGGTTAGCCTCCTCTCCTTCAATCTCCTCTGCCACCCTCTCCATTAACTCCTCGTAGGAGACGGGGGCCTTCCTCTTCAAGCTCATCCTGAAAAAACTCTCCCTAAGCCCTACCGTGAAGGCGAGCTGGATGGCAAACCCTAGCATTTCCTGGGTAAGCAGAACCTCCTCCTGGAACTGGTCTGCGTAGCGGGCCAGCGATTCCCCCGGTTCCTGCTTGACCTTGAAGAGCGACTCGGCATCGTTCTTCCTCTTCTTCGAAGTCGAGAATCGCAACAAGAAGCCTCGACGCAAGTCCTCAAACTGGTAGATCGAGCCGACTGGGAGTTGATGGAACCAGTCCCCAGCCTTCTCCTTTAAAGTGACGGCGAAGAGCTGACACTTGAAAGCATTTGACATTGTCCGGAAGGAGATCGAGTCCTTGAACGACTGCAAGTGCTGGACAGGGTCATCCTTGTCGTAGTAGTAGACCCTGTCCCACTCCCTGAACCCTTCCGGGATAGGTGCTGAAAGCACCAGCTCGCAAAAAGGATGGCTCCCGCTCGAGGTCCTCTCCTGCTCGACTCGTCCTACAACCTCTCTCGCAAGACCCGAGCTCACCAGAGCCGCGCTCGCAAGGGCTGTGCTCACCGGAGCAGCGCTCGCTGGAGCAGCGGTCGCCGGGATCGGACCTGCCGGGGTGCCGCTCACTGGGCTAGCAAAGAGCTCTCGCCCGAAGAGGTCTCGCTCTGCTCATGCTACCTCCTTCCCTGCCCTTCCCCCCCCCCCCCCCCCCCCCCCCCCCGGGGCACACTCGCCGACCCCCGGAAGGGGGAGCACCTGAGGTGCTGGGGTCGCAAACTCGCTTCGCACTGCGGAGAAAGCGAGACCGATGCTCTTGAGGACCTCCCTCCTGAAGTCCGCGAACATCACCAATGTCACTGCCGGCTGCGAGACGCCAAACTCGTCACTTTGCTCTTCATCTCCCGCCATGCTGCTTCCTTGAAACTTTCTTGCACCAGCTGCTGTCCACACTCACCGCACCAAAAATGTCAGAACTGGGATTCGGCCCAACGAGGAGTTCGGACCCCAAAGATGGGTGCAACTCGCGCTTACTGATCCCTCGGAGCAATCTGACTAAATACTTAGAACTGAGACCCTTGGCGACAGTGTGGAGGTCACACCACACACACGGAAGATCGTAGAGCGCTTCCCCTCCTAAGCCAAGAACTGAAGTCGGGCACCTTGGAGAGCTCTGAGAATGTTAACCAAAGGTGAACTGAGGAGAGAGAAGTCAAAAAGAAGTCCTCTCCAAAGGTTCCCTTAGGGTCTTATTTATAGTTTTTCTGAACTGGTCTGCTGATAGCGGGATTCCGCCTTTTGGTTTTACTAAACGCACCCCAAATTGCCCTGCTGACAGCCAAACTCCGCTGTTCTGAAGGGCTATTAGCAGCCCACCAGGGTTAGAAGGGTAATCTCACCTCCTTAGCCCCTGGGCAAGGGGCCTGCGAGAGCGCCACTCCTAACACTTCTCGCGAGCCTCCTCACGAGTACAGCTCGCGAAACCTCTTTAGGCGAGCAACCCGCGAAGGCCCTGCTCGCCTTCCTTCTAAGGACAACCAACCAAGCCCAGCCTCGCATTCCCTCATGCGAGATCACCCGGGTTCGCCTAGCCTAGCTCTCGCAACTCCTTAGTGGTGAGATGGTCAATTCCAGCCCAATTCACACATCCTCGGGCTCGCGCTGTTCCAGGTGAACACGGTGTTGTACATCACTAATGAAACTGAGGTAAGCATGTTTGAAGACTTTGACTTTTCTTCAAAAGATTTTAAAAGATGCTTTAAGGTATTTTGCCAAGATTACATTAACAATCAAAAGGAACTTGAAATAATTAAATCTGAATTAGAAGTTCTTAGTAAAGATCCCTTATCCTCAGCTAACTATGATCTGAAATGTGAAATGTTTAAGAAAGAAAAAGAAATAAATTCCATAGATAATAAAAATTCAGACCTAAGGAAAGAAACTCTCAAAGGCAAAAGCCTTTGAAGACTCCCACAATGGAAGGAGCCAAAAGATAAAAGATATCTCACAAAATCTCTCCAAGAGATTTCTTGATCAGGAATCACAATTACTCACTGGCAAACATGCCTGTGATAAACCTGTAGCATATTTTAGATCTAGACCTAACAATGTTTCAGAATCATGTGAAGAACATGATAAAAATAACCCTAATAAACTCACCATATTTAATAGGGTAAACACCAGTGATGAACCAGGAATCCTAGGCAAACAACCCTTAGAAAATTTAGATTTGGAGAATGAGTTTGTTATATGCAGAAGCTATAAAATTGAAATAGAAGAGATGGATGAAACTTTTGAGGAGTATAGAAATAATTACCAAGCTCATACTGACTATGTCATTTCCACTCTTAAAAATAGCACAAATGCCTACAATAAGGCTAGAAATGATTTAATGATCAAGAATGATAAATTAAGATCAGAAATCAACTTGCTTAAGAAAATTATAAATTCAAAATCACAAAAACTGATTGATATGAATTATACGTCGAATAGAACTCGACACAATTTTAGAAATGCGTCGAATGCATCTCGATGGACTCCAGCATATGCGTCGATGTCATCTCGAAGCAACTATGTGGGTGCGTCGAATTACACTCAACGCAACCAATACCATACTTTGAATGATTATCGACGGACTATGCAGGTACGTCGAATTTCACTCGACGCAACTCTAAAACTTCATCAATTTCTTCTCGACGCATATTCTCTGCACAAAACCACCAAACATCAAAACCTTCTTTGGCTTCTATTCCAAGATGTTTTTGCTGCTCCAAACAAGGACATATTGCCAAACATTGTTGGCATAACAATGCAACACTTCTTTACCTAAGGGAGAACAATGGAAGTGCATCTCATAATTTCATATCTCCATTTGATGATAGAAGAAAGAGACCCCAACATGAGAGGGTCTTTACTAATGTTTAAATTCAATATGCAGAGGGAAGGGTGTTCAACCACAAACCAGCAGTGGTATCTGGACAGTGGATGCTTCATGCATATGACTGGAGCAAAAGATTTGCTGGAAAATTTCAAGGCCAAGGAAGGGCCCAAGGTAATTTTTGGGAACTCCCACTCTGGTCAAACCAATGGATATGGTTTGCTCATGATTGGAGAAATCTCCTTTTCTAAAGTAGCTTATGTTGAAGGACTTCAAAATAATCTGATCAGCATTAGTAAGCTGTGTGATGGTGAATACAAAGTTGTATTCACTAAGTCTTTGTGTCATATAGTTAGCTCTAAGACTGACCAAACAGTTTTGACTGGTCTCAGAAAAGGTATGGTATATGTTGTAGACTTTGAGTACAAAAAGTCTGAGATCTTCTTATTTAACTCTCAGTTAGAAAATAGTGAGCTATGGCATAGGAGACTTAGTCACCTTAACTTTAAGACCATAGCCAAACTCTCCAAACTCAACCTAGTCAGGGGTTTACCAACTGGTAAATTCAATAAAGACCACCCATTTAGAGCCTGCCAACTAGGTAAGCAGATCAAAGCTTCATTCAAACCAATTGGTAATAATGATTCTCCTAGAATACTTTTCATGTTGCGCATGGACCTGTTTGGCCCTATCTCCACTCAAATCTTAGTAGGAAAGTCCTACACCTTATTCATTGTAGATGATTTCTCTAGGTTCAACTGGGTGTTCTTTCTAAAAGCTAAGTCAGATACCTTCAAGATCTTCTCAAGATTCATCAGACAGATTCAATCTGAACTCAACACAAAGGTTGCTGTGATTAGAAGTGATCATGGCACTGAGTTTGAGAATCAGTTAATATGTGGATTCTGTAAGGATGACGGTATCAGGCAAAGCTTCTCAGCTCCTAGAACCCCCCCCCCCCCCCAACAAAATGGGGTGGCTGAAAGGAAAAATAGAACCCTAATTAAATCAGGAAGGACATTATTAGCTGAATCTAATTTGTCAAAGTCCTTCTGGGCTGAGGCAGTAAATACTGCAAATTATGTTCTGAATAGGAGTCTCATCCACAAGACTAAGTTGAAGACTCCCTATGAGTTGTTGAAGGGAAAGACACCTATAGTCACTTATTTTAGAATTTTTGGGTGTACTTGTTTTATCCTCAATAATGGGAAAAGCCATCTTGCCAAATTTGACAAGAAGGCTGATGATGGGATATTCTTAGGATATTCCTCATCAACCAAGGCCTATATGTGCTTCAATAAAAGCTCTCTCAAAATCGAGGAGTCTATGCATGTAGTCTTTGATAAAACTAACATGGTTTACAAGGGGAAGGAAACTTCCACCAGTTCTATTCTGTAGGAAGAAGATCAACTAGCAGAACAAGTTGAAAGGATGAGCATAGTGAACCATCCATTTGTGTGTCAGGAAAAAGGACAAAAATATGTTGACACTGACTCTGGTGAGGACTCTACAGCAGATGAGGAGGAAACATCAGCACCTGGACTACCAGGCACAAACATTGCTGAAGTTCCCACTATCACTGAGTAAGTAATAGCTCAGGAAGAAGAGCAGATCCTAGATCACTCAACAAGATCCAGGTTGACTCAAAAAGATCATCCTCCAACTCAAGTAATTGGAAACTTGACAGCAGGAGTCAAAACAAGAAACCAACTCACAAGTGAGACAATGTTGCAGTGCTTCCTGTCACAATATAAACCAAAGATGTTTGAAGAAGCAGACAGTGACCCTCACTGGATATCTGCTATGCAAGAGGAACTAACCCAGTTTGAAAGGAACAAGGTCTGGACTTTGGTTGAAAGACCAAAGAATTACCCAGTGATTGGCACCAAATGGGTGTTCAAAAATAAAATGGACTCAACTGGGGTCATAATCAGAAACAAATCTAGACTTGTGGCTCAAGGGTACAGGCTAGAGGACGGCATTGACTTCAACCAGACATTTGCTCCAGTAGCAAGGCGGAGGCAATTAAAATGTTCCTGGCATATGCTGCCCACATGAAGATTAAGGTATACCAGATGGATGTCAAGAGTGCATTTCTCAATGGGAAACTAAAAGAAGAGGTGTATGTGGAGCAGCCACCAGATTTTGTCAATCCAACTTTTCCCTCTTCTATATATAGATTAAATAAATCACTATATGGTATAAAGCAAGCTCCAAGAGCTTGGTATGAGACCTTATCCACCTTTCTCCTGGAACACAAATTTGAAAGAGGAAAGGTGGATAAAACCCTTTTCATAAGAGCACATAAGAATCAGCTACTACTTGTGCAAATATATGTAGATGATATTATATTTGGATCTACAGATCAATCTTTATGCAAAAGGTTTGCTTACCTAATGCAGTCTAGATTTGAGATGAGTAGCATAGGGGAATTATCCTATTTCCTTGGTCTCCAAGTTAGATAAAATCCAGATGGCATTTTCTTATCCCAATCCAAATATACCAGAGAACTCATTAAAAGGTTTGGGATGGAGAATGCATTTATTATGAAAACCCCCATGGCTACTAATGTTGTTTTAGATAGAGATGAACAAGGTAAATCATTTATCAGAAGACTTACAGAGCAGCCATTGGCTCTCTTCTCTACCTAACAGCTAGCAGACCTGATATAATGTTTGTTACCTATATTTGTGCAAGATTTCAGGTTCACCCAAAGGAGTCCTACATGAGTTCTGTCAAAAGAATTCTCAGATATCTGAAGGGCACTCCTGAGCTTGGCTTATGGTATCCAGCTGAATCTGGATTTGAATTGATTGCATTTTCAGATGCAAACTATGCTGGATGCAGGCTTGATAGAAAAAGCACTTCAGGAACATATCAGTTCCTGGGTGCTAGAATGATATCATAGTTTAGCAAGAAGCAAACCACGGTCTCCACTTCTACAGCTGAAGCTGAGTATATAGCTGCAGGAAGTTGCTGCTCACAAATTTTGTGGATGCAAAATCAGTTGTTAGACTACAACTTCTCCCTTGCCAATTCCACAATCTATTGTGACAGCTCTAGTGCAATTTCAATTGCTTCTAATCCTGTTCTTCATAGCAGAACTAAGAACATAAAGATAAGGCACCACTTTCTCAAAGACAATGTAGAAAAGGGTAAGATCAACCTTCAATATATATCTACTGACACTCAAAGGGCTGACATCTTCAGTAAGCCTCTTGATGAAAGTAAGCACAAGTTCATCATCAATGCACTGGGGATGCTTGATGGAGCTTTGTAGGTCTCCTTTTATTATGTATAAAGATCTATTTTCTATAGAAAATAATTGCTGGGAAAAATAGCAAAAATCTTAAAGAAAATCATAACTGTTTAATCAGAGCTGTGTCGAAATCAAATTGACATTCCATTGACTTTTAATCGATGTCAGCTTCGAGACTGGGATGGATCCTTCGAATACCACTCGATGTAACGTCGAATACTTGTCGACGCTTACATCGACAGCATCATCGATGCCTATATTTTGAAGCCACGCTGACATCAACTCGACGCTCCGTCGACTTGATAAATTGCGCGCCTTGACATATTTTGGCGCGCTGAATTCATCCCTTCTCGACGTTGCTTTGAATAAAACCCTAAGTTGCGATGATTCATCTACTCAAAGCAACTTTTGTGTCTAATTCCATTGTGCTATTCGAACTCTCTCCCTCCTGTTCTCTTCCTTCTTCACTCTCTTTGTCTCTTTTCTTTGTTTCAGTGCAGGTTCTCACAGCATCTCAATAACATCTCCATCAATTCAGCAAGATATTATTGAGGTCGTTGATCTTGCACTCGAGACTATGTTATCCAAGTTCGGCTCACTTTATCTTAACTTCTCAATGGATTGTTATCGCAAACTATGCCGCTAGCACAAAAGGCTGCAAGACCTTACATCTGAACTCACAGCTTTTGATAGGGAAGTGTGATCGGCAGCCGTGCCTGCTGAAGGCTTTATATATTTCTTCAATGATATAAAGCAGAGGGAGAACTGTTCTAGCAGGAAGCAACCTCCTCAAGGCTCTATCTATACAACAACAATCCCTCTCCCCTTCATCTCTGAAGGAGAGCCTGCTGTTTCATCTAAATTACATCTTACAGATGCAGCCACTCAGGGGGAGCCATCACCTCCATGATTCCTGCCCTCAATAAAGGGGGAGTCTTCAACACATGGGGAGAATCCTTTATATCTAGATGATCAAATCTATGTCATGAGCACTCAAGAATACATTGATAACACTGTGACACCCAGTCCTGATCCTCTTCAATTCAGGGTGTCCTCTGGAGATTCTACTACAACAACTTCTCCTGCCAAGGGTGCTAATCAAGAATTTGATTCAGTTGAGTTTGCCCTAAATCATCCTGCCACAGATCAAATCTATATCATGAGCACTCAAGAATACATTGATAACACTGAGACACCCAGTCCTGATCCTCTTCAATTCAGGGTGTCTTCTAGAGATTCTACTACAGCACCTTATATTGCTAAGGGTGCTGATCAAGAATTTGATTCAGTTGAGTTTGCCCTAAATCAACCTCCCACAGATCAGATCTCAACACTAGCTCAGCCTCCTTCTCCACCCCCTGCTCCAAGACAAACAACTGAACCCATCCTTCCAACACCTGTCTTTAGAGGAAGACCTCCTTATTAAGGTAGATGAAGAAGGGGTAGGGGAAGGATACCTATTTGGGAGAGGTATACAAAAGAACAGAGGAAGGAATACAGCAAGAATAAATCGTATTACAAGAAATTTGAAAAGGGTGAATTCCCAGAGAACACAATGCAAACCTACACTAATCTAGAACTTGATAAAGTGTTAGAGGATATTGGTGACAGAGAAATATATGAATATGAGGCAGCTGAAAAGGAGCTTTAAGAAAAGAAAAACTGATTCATTGATATTACAAATAGAGGAAAAGAGGTGGTTGAAAAGGAAGGATTGGCCAAGGCAATTCCTATTAAGTCTACTTTGTTTGATCATACAAAGTACACTACAAAGAACCCTCAAGCCAAAATGCTAGAAGGATTAGGACAACTACACAGAGGAGGTATTGGATATAATCCTGAGGAGGCAGTACAGTTTACACAGAAAAGAAAGAAAAGGGAAAAGTCATCTGAAGAGGAAAAGAAGAAAAAGAAGATCATGTTTTTAAAAGCCTCAACTTCTGGGAAGGAACAAGCAACAGTTGGTGAATCACAAGCATTGGCTGTTGAATTAAAATCAGAGAAAGGCCCTGAGTCAGATGATCTAAATTTAGAACTCATAAATCTAATGACAGGCAAAGTCTTTGGTCTGGGTTTCACATTCAAGGATGTTAATCCTAACACTGAAGTGGACCTGGAGAAGCTCTTCAAAGGTCATGGAAGGATACAGAAGAATCCATAAAAAGCCACTCCTACAAATTTCAGATGTGTGGAAAGGAAATACATTAGAGTTTATGAGGACTTGCCCTTCTTTCTCAAGAAAAAGAAGTGATATTCTTTTTGGGTAAACTATGATAAACTTCTGATTATCATTAATCTGATACATTTTCTATTATCAGGTCATCTAGCTTATTCTTTCATATGTCTATACTGTCTTGAACGTATGTGTATTTATATAAAGGAATGTGCAAAATCACTTTGAACAAACTGTAAAATTTGTTAAGATAAATAGGGGAGATTATTGGGAAAACCCCTTTGATTTAACTTAACAAATTAATTAAAAGTGATTTTATCCCCTAGGATTGAATTACCCATTGTATAGTGAGGGTAATCTAGTCATTAGATGTCTTAGGATGTCACACTCAACCAAGGGTGTCAAGACCATATCAAGAGAAGCACCAATTTGGTAAAGTTATTATTTGAGTCGAATAGAAATCGACGCAACATCGAATGAATGTCGACGCTACTCTAACAAGAAGTCCAAGCAACATACTCTTTCTGTCGGAGTAGATCAAGTCGACGTTACGTCGAATAGATATCGGAGTAGAGGCCATGGACCTGTCGAAGTACTGTGTGAAGTCGACGCAGCTTCTAATTCAATTCAACACAAAAGAAAATATATGTCGAAGTAATCTAAAGTCGATGCAACGTCGACTTCATCTCGACGCGGATAATAAAGTTCAGAGCCATTCCTTTCAAATCGACAGTTACGTCGAAATAGTTACCGACACAACGTCGACTAGCAGAGTTCAATCAGAGCAAGGATGAAATCGAAGCTGCTCCTATAAGAACTCGAAGTTGCGTCAATAAGAGAGGAAGTGAACTCGACGCTACATCGAATACAGTCTGAAACGGAAACCTTTTTTCAGCTGTCTTTTTGGACTCTCTCTCATGGCCCACATCTCTCAAGACCGTTCTCCAACGGCTTAATTATTACTTGAAATATAAGGAAGCATTAATAGAGTACAGGAAAGCTTTCTTCGAAACTAGCTTTGTACAACCCCGATATTCGCCAGGAGGTAGGAAGAGATGCAGGAAATCAGCAGGCGGAGGAAGTGACAGGAAAAGCGAGATGAAAGCTCGAAGGTAGCTCGCAGGAAGGCGAGCGAGCGGAGCACTCGCCGTAGAACCCGCAAGGAAGCGGGCGAGCCGGGTTATCGTGGTCTGCTCATAGGAGGGCAGGCGAGCCAGATCTTCGCGATCGGCGAACTCGCCGTTCAGTTCGACGAGCTCCCATTGAGATCGACGAACTTCAATTTGAGTTCGACAAAAGCCGTTCTTAGTTCGACAAACGCCACCCTTCAGCCCCGACGAAATCATCTCAGCGGCTTGGCTGGGAAGGCCGGCCGTCTCAGCGGTCATTTCTGTCCCGTCCCAGCGGACCCGCTGAGACAAGCAATTGTCTCAGCGGGCTCAAGCACCTTCTCAGCGGCTCCTGGCCCTGTCTCAGCGGGAGAGCTCGCAAGAGGAAGTGCGAGACCCGGCCCCGGTGGAGGTCACCAAAAGAGGTGTGAGCGGGGTATTCATAGACCGCCCACCTAAGTGGGGTTTCAGGTCCAACAGGTGGAAGAGGTAACAAAGAAGGTGAGCCAGGGCTTCAAGGGTCGCTCGCAAGAAGGCAGGCGAGCCAGGTACTCGTTGACCGCTCGCGAGAAGGCGGACGGGCCGGATTTCTTCCAAGTGTCCGAGTTCGAAAAAATCTGTTCCGCGTCCAACGAACTCGCGTCACATTCTTAGTTCGACGATTTGGTTTCTCAGCTCGGCGAACTCGATCGTCCCGCCGGTTCCGCAGATTTACACAAGGCCAAGGGGAGCTCGCAGAAAGGCACGCGAGTCATGTTCCTGCGAGCCCAAGCCTCAAGGTCAGCTTGCAAGAAGGCGGGTGAGCCGGGCACTCTGCGATCGCTCAAAGGAAGGCGGAGCTCCCGTCTGCATTCGGCGAACTCAGCTCAGGGTTCGATGAAATTTGTTCTGCGTTCGACGAACGCCGATCTTAAGTTAAGATCGACGAACTTGGCTCGGCGCTCAAAGAAATTTGTCCCGCTTCCGACGAACGACACCTTCGTATCTGTCTCAGCGGTTGGGCTGAGAGGATCAGCCGTCTCAGCGATCAATTCTGTCCCATCTCAGCGGATCCGCTGGGACAGAGTTGTCTCAGCGGTTTTCCCCCATCTGCAGCTCAGATCGACCGGGAGTGAAATTATCCCTCTACCCCCAATGGTCTGCCATTAGCCCATCCAAACAACGGAGTTTTGCTGTTAGCAGGCCAAATTATGGTGCGTTTAGTAAAACCAAAAGGCGGAATTCTGCTATTAACAAACCACGGGCAAAAAACTATAAATAGACCTCAAAGGGAACCTTGGGGAGGCATTCCAATCTTAGTTCTCTGAGCTTCTTCTTCCTTCGGTTACTTTGGTTTAGCTCCCTAGCTCTCCAAGGTGCCCAAGTCTTAGCTTTGGCTTGGGAGGGGAAGCGCTCAACAATCTTCTGGGTTTGTGGTGGGACCTCCTCGCTGCGACTAAGGTCTTAGTCCGTTTCCAAATCCCCGGTTTGCTCCTTTCGAGGGACTAGTAAGGGCCAGCTGCCCCTCAACTTATTGAGGGCCCGAGCTTCACAAGAGACTGAGAAATTGGTTTCAACAAGCTTACAGTTGGGAGACGGGTCGAGAATCAAGAATAAGAAGAAAGAGAAATTGAAAAGAAAAATTCCTTTTCAGGACTTACCAGAATTGGAAAGGAATTCGAATTGAAGAGAGACAATATAAAGGCAGAGAAGACAGAGACAAAGGGTTGTCATTACAATTGGCCATCATCTTCTCTCTAGCGTTCTCTCTTCTTCTTCCTCTCTCAGGAACCCTAACAGTGAACAGAAAAGAGAAGAAAGAACTGCTCTCTCCTGAACAACAGAACAACTGAAGGATGCATCTCAACACTATCATATAGCAGCCAGAGTTCAATAGGAAGAGAAGAACAAGGATCTGACAACTAGAGCTCTTGCAATCCATCACTATTATAAGCAGGAGTTAATCAAGAGCAGATCGAGTGAAAGACTCAAGTGGCTATTCTTCATACAGCCTTTCATAAGAATTTTGAAAACAAAATTCCAACAACCCTTCTCTTATGACTTTCTCCTTCTAATCCCTTTCTGTAAAAATAGTTTTATTAATCCCTCTTTAAAGGATTCAGTGATTCAAGATCTCCTTATCAAAAGATCTGGTGGTTCAAGATCTCCTTATCAAAAGATTTGGTGGTTCATGATCTCCTTGTAAAAGATCAGTGATTCTAAGAGTCTCCTTATCAAAAGACTCTGGCGTAGTGGTGCATCCCTACCAGGTGGTAGAAGAGGGGAGTACCCACATTTTGGGGAACCTCTATAAAAAATTATGTGTCTTCTGGATTGTCAATTTTCTATGCTGTTCCTCATAGCTTAGATTTCATTTGCTGCTTTTTCTTTCATTACTTAACTGCAGTTATTTATTCTGGGATTTATCTTGGTGAAGCATATTACTTAGGTTTTATTGTACTTGCACAAATAGAATAGAAATAAATTTAAATCTCTATTCACCCCCCCCCCCCCCCCCCCTCTAGAGGATTCTCAGAGGCATACTGTGCACTATCAGTCGTCTTGAGGGCTGAATAGGGTTTTGGGTGTGATAGTGATTTAATCAGCATTGCTCTATTTGTAGGTGTATTATAAGTTTTCCTTAAAGATAGATGTTGATATGATTTAATAATTAGTTGATTTAATTAAGCTAACCCATCTCAGAGCATCCGCTAAGACAGAGAGATTGACCACTGGGATAAGGTAAAATTAACCACTGAGACGATTTAGCTGTCTCAGCGGTTCAGCTGAGACTTTCTCATCTTAACACACTACCTAGCAGTGAACCCTTTTATTTAGGATTGTTTGTCACCCGAATCATGTCACTAAGTGTTTTGAAGTATTACCAACTTCTAGAAAGGCTTATGATATAAAATAGCAAGCATGATAGACAATATGAAATGTTGATGTCTATTCAATATTCAACATTCCTAGCTCAATTTTGAATAAATTAAACATAGCCTCTTCCAATGGCTTTGTAAATATATCATCAACTTGATTATCAGTGGAGACATGTTCAAGGCAGATATCTTTACTGAAAGATATGGGTTGTCAATGATCTACACCTAGAGGGGGTGATTAGGTGTTTTCAATTTCCTTGCTACTTAATAATTTATATATAACAGCACACAAGCATCACAGAAAATGCACAATGATTTATAGTGGTTCCCAAGTAGACAATGTATCTAGAGGTAGTCCAATGTCCCTCCCACCTATCTAGAAGTGTGCTAGACTAGGCAACTTCTCAAACTTAGATCTTTTCACTATAATCAGATCTTACAACTGAGGTTCACATAGAAACTTACAAAGCTCAGAATTTACAAGTCCTACAAACTCAGATCTTCAACAAGATCCTAGCAAACTCAGGTTCACCAAGAACCCTAACAACTCAGATCTATCACTAGATCCTATCGGCTCAGACTCATAAAAAGCCCTACAAAGCAATACAGAGATGTTGTTTTAGAAGAGAAGACTTCAAAAATAAGAACTTAAATCATAGATCTTCTTCTTCTTCTAGTAATAATAAGCTCAAAGATCTTGTGGATCACTGAGCTTTTCTTCTAAATCTTCTCCTTTGATGGTATATGCACTTCTATTATAGGAGAAAGATTCTTCCTTATCTTATCAACAAAGTGATGAAGATTTTCTTCTAGTTCTTCTTCTTTTCTTTTCTTGATCAGAGTTTTGTGTGCAGTGCCAAGGAACTCCTTTGAAATTGACAATTTCACTCCTTTTATATTCTTCTGTAACTTTGCATAAAATCCCCTTCAGCAAACTTCCATAAATTGCCTGAAAGAATATTTTGAAGGGCCGGCTAAATTGATTATGATAAATGCCTTGCCATTCTTGGAAATTGCAGAATATAGAAGTAATAAAATTCTTCCTTAAACATTGAGCAACAACTATATTCTATATAGAGAATATTATTTATTATTCCTTGATTGGTGCGCAAGAGGGGCAGCGTGCGTCTTCCCAAGATATCAATTTCCAAGAGTACCGGCGCATTAAATGCTGCTCTACTACTGTCAAGACGATAATATTTCTTCAAACCAATATCGTCTTGATCAATGTAAACGACAGGTATACTTCTCAACGACATTGTCGACATACTTCCTTCTTCAAGACTATACTTGATATCTCGACAATATTGCTTCCTCTAGATGGTATCGTCGAGATATTTCTTTTAATAACACTTAGACTTATTTATCTGACAGACAGCCTTTCTTCAAGATGATATCGTCTTGATCTTCTAGATGATATAAGATCTTAAAACTGATGAACCTTTCTGCGAACTTAATGAGTTCTGTATTTTAGCTTCACGGCTACACCTTTTCTTCAAGATGATATCGTCAATATCTGATCTTAGCTTTATCAACGATAAGTTTTCTTCAAGATGATGTCGTCGACATCTGGTCTTAGCTGTATCCATGATAAGCTTTATTAAACCTTACAAATCTATATACATCTTCTTTAAGATGATATCGTCAACATCTGGACTTAGCTTTATCAACGATAAGTTTTCTTTAAGACAATATCGTCGATATTTGAACTTAGCTTTATCTCTGATAAGCTTTCTACCACCTTCAAGACGATGTGTCTTCATCAAGTTGATATCGTCGAAACCATTTTGACGATATGATCCTTTTCTCCATGATTCTTCTGCTGAGTCTTGAGATGATATTTTACTTAGTTAATTTTCATTACTTCTATCATCTATACACTAGTGATGTAGCTTTGATGCTTTCTCAACGATATGTCCAGTCCTAGATGATTTTAGACTTAGAAAATTTCCTGATATATGATTTATCTTGTGTAGTCATGAATAAGTTATATCATCAAATACATAATGCATTTATCATTGATCTGAGCACTTCTTCAAATCAGGAACATTGCTAACACAGTTCCCAACAATCTCCCCCTATTTGAAGAAGTCATAACTCACTTCAATGATAAATTATAAGGTACAAATAAAATCATAATTTGAAGACATTCAGAGAATATTATATAATTCATCTAGCAAGATATAAATAGAGAATGTTTTAGATCAAAATATAACACAGTCATTTGCCCAAGTCATTAGTTAGACAAAATATTTCATGTTCTTCAGATCCTGTTGTTGCTTCCCTTCCCTTTTCTCTTCTGCCTTTCATAGAAACTAATTGGTTTTGGAATTTTCTTTGGAGAAGGAGAGGAGGACCAAGAGGGAATGCTAATTTATGATTTCTCCTCTTCTCCATTTGAGTTGAATGTTGATTCCATTCAGTAGAATAATATATTCTCTTTGACCCATCTTGAGGGTATCCACTTTCCATCCAGGCTTCTGAGATCAGATTCCTAGAGGTAGGACTCCACATGCATGATTGTGGATCCTGGTCAAGTTCTTTAAGCCTCTTCTGAATGTACCTTTTGCTCTAAGCCCTTTTTCTTTTCCTGGAGCTGGCAGAATCTCCAACTTCTACTCCATAAGCCTCTGAAGCAGTACTCTCAGAAGGTTCTGCTTGCTCAAAGGCTGAGGGTGGCTTTTGTAATGCTTGCTTGACCTGATTTACTATCCACATAGCCTGATTGGAGCCAGCATTTATCATTGCTTTCTCCCCCTTTAGGACTTCTTCAGCTATATGGCCATCAAGAGTAACTTGTACAAGATTCATTCTTTCATGTATATGTTGTTCAGCCTCATCCAGGTTATTTCTCACTTCTAACAGATGTTCATCTAAGCTCTCTGTATTTTCGTTCAATCTCTGTAGAATTTGATCTTTGTCTTCATTCATAAATCCTGCTATTTGCATAAAAGCTTGCTTAGAATTCCTTATCATGGTTCCTTGATTTTTAATGATCTGATGGGACTGGTGTCCAATTTTGTTGATTTCCTATCCAACATGTTCCATGGCTGGTGCAGCTAAGTGAAAGAAGTGGGTGTGTTAAGTGCTGAGGTGATGTATATCATCCTTCACTATTTTTAGCTCAGACATTATCTCTTGCCTGAGTCCATCAAATGTTTGTAGAATGAACTGTTCCATCTTCTCCCTTTGATCTTTAAGCAATGCTGACATCATGTGAAATAGTGATCCTGGCTGTGCAGTGGATGTTTCAGTAGCATCTTCTTCTGAAGCAACTGTTTCTTCTGGGGCATCTTTAGGGGCACTGTCAGATGAGTAGTTACTTATCTGAACAGTAGACATCCTGGGAGAAATGTCTTGGTGGGCTCACTTTCAACTGTGATCACTATCTTTCCTCCAACAGCCAGCTCTAGCCCCGTGGAAGGTTCAGTATACACAACTTCTTCTGGGTCTTTTCCCTTGCTGTCATTTCCTATCTCTGGGATGTCTTCCATATGAACTATCTTTTCAGCTGCAGGTTTTTCAGCTTGACTTTCCAGGGTGGAGCACTCCAGATGGGGCTCCCCCTCAACCCTCTTAGTATCTTGGGCTGAGCACCCATTTGGTGACTCCCCCTCAACTTTCTCAGTGTCTTGGGCTAAGCTTCCCATCAGGAACTCCACCTCAACTGGATCACTGCCTAGAATGGGACTTCTTCTTTCTTCCATAACCTCTGTGTCAGCAGGTACACTTACATCCTCTAGAATCACTTGATTTAGAGTTGCATCCCCTCTATCAAAGCAGGGTTTGGTAGAGATGGGACATCTTCTTCCTCAGCATCCTTGGATAGGTTTGGGTTTGGAATTGATGATGCTCCTTCTCTTTGAGAACTGCTAGAAGATCCTACCTCCTCTGAGTCATTAACAACCACAGATTTCTTTTTCTTTCCTTTTGGAGCAGTTTGGGCATTCTTGTGAGTTTTGGGAATGACTCTCTCCCATCTATCCAGAATTTTTGAATCCTACCTCTTTGAGTAGTGCAGAGGTGCTCCCATACTTTTATTCACAATATCACCAAGGGTATTCAGTAGGAGGATGGATAGAATTCTACCATATGATGGAGTTTTCAGGGTGCTCTTGATTCTCTGGAATAAGAATAAGAATTTTCTCTAGTCTGACTTCTTTTAAACAATGATCCTGCACATTGTTTCAAACATTTCTTTTAAAATCCTATCGTGGGAACCAGGCTTGCACAATAGTACTTTCCCTACAATATCTACATGGAGTTTTCCATTCTGATTGAATTCAGCCTTCTTGATAGACCCGTAGGTCTTGCCACTATGCCCACGCCTGACATATCCAACAGATAGATCCTCAATGTTCAAGTCTTCCTCTTCGACCTCTTTCCCTAGCCTTGGAATCCTCATAGCTTTTCCTAAGCTCTTGGAAGTTACTTTGATTTTCTATCCATCCATAGTAGTCTTTAGAATAGCCCCTGAGCTATTTGTTCTAGCTCCATCAAAGAATTCCTAAACTTCTTTTGTAACGGTACTGGCTAGCCTGACCCGTGCCCCTAGCCCAGTACCGTCGGCACCGACGGCCCAGGACCGTCAAAGACCTACTGGCACCGCCGGTTCAGCCTGACCCCAACAACTGGTCAACAACAAGCCTGCAGGTCGTACACCCCAACGCCTCTCTGGCCCTATTTCTCAGGAGCAGCGCGTTGTTGGAGGGTGGTCTCGAACCCACAACCTCCCTTGATAAGAACCTCTTCAAACAGGTCTCATCACCAACTGAGCTGCAACTCAGTTGGTGATGGGACCTGTTTGAAGAGGTTCTTATCAAGGGAGGTTGTGGGTTCGAGACCCCCCTCCAACAACGCGCTGCGCCTGAGAAACAGGGCCAGAGAGGCGTTGGGGTGTACGACCTGCAGGCTTGTTGTTGACCAGTCGTTGGGGTCAGGCTGAACCGGCGGTGCTAGTAGGTCTGTTGACGGTCCTGGGCCGTCGGTAACGGCGGTACTGGGCTAGGGGCCCGGGTCAGGCTAGCCAGTACCGTTACATCTTTGTTCAAAGGGATACTGGAATCACAGAGTAGATACTCCAACCTTGCTGATTCTATCAACACGATTACTGACCTGATTTCTTCAGAGCAAGAACTGAATCCTCCCCTCAAGAGTTCACATCCGTAGATGACTGAGGATTCTTCTTTCTTTAGAGCCATTGTTGCAGAACGTCGAGAGCAAAGATTGTCGGAGACGGAACAGGGGTTTGTCATGGAAATGGCTCGGGGCAAATGAAAGCGTAATTTATGACCTAAGCATTCACTCTATTTATATTAGGGGTAGATGAAGAGGCACGTACCTTTTTGACATGATTAATAGATTAAGAATCCATCAGACGGCTCTGATTAGGGATCAAATATAGCATGAAATGCCTGCGCTGTATTTCGATAATGCGTATCTTTGTCGTCAATATTGTCGTCGAAATCATTTCAGCATTGTCGTAGAGATTTGATGCGCTATTTCGGCAATGCTAATTAGCAAGCGTGAAATGCGATACGACGGCAGTGCACCGGTCGCTCAAGTAATAAAATAGGGAGGAACTCCCCGAATATCGTTCTCTAAGGACCGCAAGTTGGGTTGTACGATTTGCTCAAACTAGGAAATCAGTTAAGAGGATTAATAAGAAACAAAGGGGGGTTGTGATTTGGGTTCCTAAGCTATTGCAGAATGAAAAGAAATGCGGGTCGAAAAGCACCGCTTCGAAATGTGTGGGTGAGTGCAGCGGCCGCGATGCCGTGCTTCGGTTAGCGGGTGGAGTGGCCACAGTGCAGGGTTCGTGAGGGTCGTACTCACCTCTTCGCAAACATCACCACTAGCAATCGCTAAGTGGCTTCACACACAAGCAACCTAGGCTATCACAACAACAAACAAGGGCTATTCTTGCCACCGCATCAACATTGGACATGAACACAAGCAATAATCCTTAAGATTAACTTAACAAGCATTCATACAACACATAAACAAGTACAAGCATCAAGGGTTAAAGAGGACCACAAAGAAGATGTCGTCGCGTCTTGGGTTCACGGCCGGAATAAGAGGTTGTCGGGCTCTCTCCGGGCTCGGCCCTCAGATGGCGTGCTAACTCGAAGGAGGCTGTCACCGCTCCAACGATCTTCAGCGCTTCTATGGTCTCCTCGGCGAGGAATGCTTGAGCTAGCGGCGGCGGAAGCTTGCAAACGCTCTCGGATGGAAGGATGATGAAGGAGATCGCCAGAGATGGTCTCCTCTTGCCTCCTACAGTGGAAAGGGTGAAAATGGCGGGATTCCCAGCCTTTCCCGCGAGGGGGATCGAGCTCTGTCCCGTCACACCAATGGCAGCAACATTTCCTGCTTAAATACTAAACAGGCAGAAAAATGGTCACGCACGATCGAACGCACGACCGTGCGCAGACCGTGCGTTAATTAATGATAAAAACTGGCGTGAAGACGAAGCTGCGCCGCCCGTGCGATTTACTCACGCACGGGCAAATCCGTGCGTGCGTCAAAATGCACGGGCAAATTCAGATACGACATAAAACAGCAGAAACAGGAGACCGTGCGTTTTACTCACGCACGGGCGATTCCGACCGTGCGTCAAAACGCATGAGTAAACTCGGATCGCTAGTTTTCTGCCTAGATGAGAGCGCACGACCGCAACAGACTGTGCGTCAAGGAAAACGCACGACTGTGCATTTCACACAGTTATGAAATCTGGGAGAAAACTGGATACAAGACAATCCGGCCACCTGCACACAAGAAAAACAAGCTGGGAATACACCTCCAGCACCAGATAAACATAGAGAAATGGAAGGGGAGCACCATGTGCTTACCCCCAATAACAAGGAGCGCAATTGCACACCGAAACGGGCCTAATAGTGCACCTAGCAGGGAATAGTGAATATGAATGAAAACGTGCCTAAAGTGTGGTGCAAAGACTAGATAATCGGCCCAGATGAGTCCATAAATATATATAAATGGGACTCATCACACCCCCAGACTTAACCATTTGCACGTCTCGGGCAAACTACTCAG
The DNA here is from genome assembly GCA_033032865.1 of Dactylorhiza incarnata. Taxonomy (NCBI): domain Eukaryota; kingdom Viridiplantae; phylum Streptophyta; class Magnoliopsida; order Asparagales; family Orchidaceae; genus Dactylorhiza; species Dactylorhiza incarnata. The sequence continues at coordinate 1,741,395 of JAWHQI010000210.1, forward strand.
CCCTCCTGTCGGAACAATTGGATGTTAACGTGAGTGTGAGCGGTAGAGACCAATGCGTAGTCACATGCGCACGTGCATAGGAATACATTAGAACAGAATTAAACTCAAGAATATATCTAACTATTTCTAGAACAGTAGTTTGAAATTCATTTTACTTGGATGGTGAATCCTGGTGAATCTTTCGGTCGCGCAAAAGGGAAAATAGCGTGACTAATGAGTAGAGTATTACTCGAATCGATGCTCGGGACAAACTCCTAAGAAATCCATCAAAGTTGGTGTCCATAGGCTTGCACGTTCGCACTCTCTCTACTGCATGAGACGACTCGTATCTAAAATCAATAGGACTTATGGGTTAGAATTGGGCTTAGGTTGAGTATAGGCTAGGTAAGTAGAAGGACGATGGGAATCACATTCAACACAACCTGAGTACTCAAGAGAATTACAATCACCAATACAAAATTTTCAAGAATTACACAACACCCCCAGACATCAACTGAACACTAAGTGCGTGTTAAGCCAAATATCAATTGAATTTGCCGAGAGAATATTATTTTTTTGCACCACTCTTTTTTTTTTCTTTTCTTTTCTTTTCTCTCATTGACAAAATGACATTTGTAAGTACAATAAAACGGCTCCTTTAGCTAATTCAAAACTGCCATACACAACAAAGATGACACCAAATGCGATCGAAAAAGAAATTTCTTTCAGCTCAAAGGTTGGTGTGAAATTAGGTTCGGTCGTATGGCTTTGGTTAAATTTTAGTGGGGCTAAACAAGGAGGAAGGGTGGGCTCAAGTGGGCTTGCAACGGTGATTATGTAGGTAAGGATTTCAAAAGCACAACCGGATCAAGAAATGGCCTATATCACATTTTATGACGAGTACTTCAACGCAATCATTTCGAGAGTCGCCTAGTGCAAGTTCTAGCCACCGAGAAAGTTTGTCCTTCCTTCCGACCCTAGTAATAAGCTACTACTAGTCTAGCTACACTCGACCTTATGCTATCGTTGGATTCACCGGATTCACCACTAAAGTAAAATAAATTGCAGCTACTACAATAGAAATATTTAAATTATAACTCTGAATTTAATTCTACTCTAATTGAATTTCTAGGCGTGACGGGAGCACTTGACTAGAGCACTACTCGAGTCAACATTTTTCTCTACTCCTCACTCATACGCTAATAATCCAATTCTTACGAGCGGGGAACCTCGCAGCGATACCCAATAAGTACGCGTGATCAAGTGCGTGTGAACTAGGTGCAAGTGTATGCAATACGTGCAACAAAATGCAAATCCTAACTCATCACATTCTAACATGCCATGCAAAGTGTGTGCACGTGCACCGATCACTCTCTCCCCCAGACTTGATCAAGACTAACTAAAATAACCAATTCAGAAATAAGTAAGAGAGGGGTAGAGTTGACCTATGCTCATAAAAGAGCATGCCAGAAGTGCGGTAGTTCCAACATTAATATTTTTCATACTTTCCTCATCCTCCACAAGAGAGCATCCGCCTACAATGTTAGCAAAACAGAAATAGTAGTGCATAGAAGGAATTAAAAAGCAGACGAAACCGGGTGGTTCCCATGGGTTGTCTCCCAAGAAGCCCTTTTGTTTAACGTCCTTCAAGGTGGACCAAATACCTGTATTAAAGTTCGATAGCAGCAGTTAAAGAGATTGTTCCAAACTAAAATAAGAACGACCAACACAGCAAAGAGACACAATAGAGCGCAAAATCAGACCGAAGAAGCAGCACAATCACAACCCAGAGACCCCATCATGCATCAGTTGTATGCTGATTTGTGGTGGTTCTCCCCAGCTACGCGAGATGGGAGAGAGGTGAATGCTTTAGGGCCCAAGGAGGATGTCTCCCCCTTGCCCCTAACCTCTTCCTTCTCGCGCCGGAGGGCAAAAGAGCGTGCTTCACGCAGCAGTTTTTCTTGCCTCAGCTTCTCCACAGTTGGAGAGCGCCAACGTTGATGACTGACAGAATTTCCCACCTTGGTGGTGGGTGGCATCACTTCCGTTGCCGCTGTGACAACCGGATCAGCCAAATGGACCTGCTTAAAATGTTTATATTTGTTACTTTGACTAGGACACAATTTCATAAGGCGCTTTGTTCCGCCTTCTCCCTCGTCATTCAACATTCTGGTCTCAGTGCTGTCTTCTGCCTTCTTCCCCTCTTCCGTCACAACTTGCAACTTCTCTTTTTTCTTTGCTCCTTCTAGCGATTCTGTTCTTTTCTCGGCTTCTGCATCACTAGAAGGTTCCTTAGTAAAAATAAGGGGAGAGTGAATTACTGCTTCAGATACAATCTTGGGGCAAGTGGAGGGTGTCACCTTACAGGGTAAGACAACACACCCCTTAGAAAAGTCTAAGGTGGCACCGCTCTCTTGTAAGAACGGTACTCCAAAGATGGGGATGGATTGATTCAGACTTGGTCCCAAAACTTGGAAGTCGGCAACCACTACCGTCCCCTCGATTGTAACTTCCACATTCCTGACTTCTCCCTCAGCCTAAACTACAGTCCCATTAGCAAGAACTAGTGACTTCCGTTCATCCGTATCCATTTTAAGTTGTAGTTTAGCAACATCCTGCAAGGCGAGGACGTTGCGAGATGAACCAGAATCACATAGGGCTGCCATTTCTATATTGTTAATGGAGCATGAGACTACCAACTCACTTAGTTCACCAACTCCCGCATCGGAGAGACTTTTCCCTTGGTTAATTGGATTTTTTTCGGTATTACTGGGAAGAGTCCCTTGCGCACGCTCGGTTAGCACTTGAGCCAGTTGGCCCACTTGCATCTCCAAGTTACGCATGGACGCGGTTTGGTTCACCATATTAGTGTTGGCGACTTCCATAAACTTTTCCATCAACTCTTCCAGATTACTTTTCTTAGGGACTGGGGCACCTTGATTATAACCCGGCTGAGGCGGCCTTGGTTGACTTCCGGACGCTTGAGCATCGTATTGATGCTGGCCCGGTTGCCATCGTTGGCCTGCAGCATTTTGGTTCATGAAAAATTGGGGTGATTTCTCACACCCGGATTATAAGCATTTCCGTAGGGTGCCCCCTAGCTTGATTTTCAACGAAATTTACAGATTCATTTAAACAAAGCTGAGAGAATTCACCTGACGGCTCGCTACCTGGGCACTCGTATGAGTGGTGACCACCTCCTCCACATCCTTCACATGTAATGTTAGACACGGGCGCAGCAGCGGGAGGTAGTGAATCCACCACGAATAGTCCCCGAGCACTTTTAGGCGCATTTCTCCCCGCAGTCCAGAATGTGCTGTGGGATGCGGTGTCTTGTAGAATTCTGAGAGCTTCCTCGGGCGTGTGGTTCATCAGGATTCCTCCTGCAGCAGCGTCAATCATCGCTCGATGGTTGGGCTCGATGGCGAAGTAGAAGGTCTCCACGATGTTCCACGGTCGGAGCTTGTGATTTGGGCTTTTGTGCAGGAGGTCACCAAGACGCTCCCAAGCTTCTGCGAGGGTTTCCTGCTCAGCTTGACGGAAGGTGGCGATCTCACGCTGAAGGCTCACAATCTTGTCCACCGGGTGGAATTTGGCGAGGAATTTGGACGCGAGCACATCCCAAGTAGCAGCAGTTCCTTGAGGGATAGAATGGAGCCATACCTTGGCTTTGTCACGCAATGAGAATGGAAACAGACTCAACTTGACTGTTTCGTCAGTGATTCCAGCATACCAGAAGGTACCGCAAATGTCGGCGAACTCTGCCAAGTGAAGATGTGGGTCTTCACTAGATATCCCAGAGAACTGCGCGTTGTTACGGATGATGTTCAGGATGGCCGGCTTGATTTCGAACTGGTTGTTCAAGATGTTAGGCCCAAATTCTGGATACACACTCCTAGCTGTAGGAGTGGTGTAATCTCTCATGGTCCTAGGTGTCGGCCTGACCACTTCATTCTCGTCAGCTACCTGACCCACGACCGGTACATTTCCCACTCCAGGTTCAGCCGGATTTCCATTAACATCCATGGTGGCAGCAGCACGGAGACGCGCCCGCAGGGTACGCTCTATTTTAGGGTCAAATGAAGCGCACTCACTAGGATCTCTTCTATGCATACACCTTCTTCAATACAAAAAAAAAATTAATCAAAAAAAAAACAAAAAGTCCTTAAAACGAATTTCCAAGAAGAACAAATCATACACGCTTGCAGTCCCCGGCAACGGCGCCAAAAACTTGATGCGCTATTTCGGCAATGCTAATTAGCAAGCGCGAAATGCGATACGATGGCAGTGCACCGGTCGCACAAGTAATAAAATAGGGAGGAACTCCCCGGAAATCAGTTAAAAGGATTAATAAGAAACAAAGGGGGGTTGTGATTTGGGTTCCTAAGCTATTGCAGAATGAAAAGAAATGCGGGTCGAAAAGCACCACTTCGCAACGTGTGGGTGAGTGCAGCGGCCGCGATGCCGTGCTTCGGTAAGTGGGTGGAGTGGCCACAGTACGGGGTTCGTGAGGGTCGTACTCACCTCTTCGCAAACATCACCACTAGTAATTGCTAAGTGGCTTCACACACAAGCAACCTAGGCTATCACAACAACAAACAAGGGCTATTCTTGCCACCGCATCAACATTGGACATGAACACAAGCAATAATCCTTAAGATTAACTTAACAAGCATTCATACAACACATAAACAAGTACAAGCATCAAGGGTTAGAGAGGACCACAAAGAAGATGTCACCGCGTCTTGGGTTCACGGCCGGAATAAGAGGTTGTCGGGCTCTCTCCGGGATCGGCCCTCAGATGGCGTGCTAACTCGAAGGAGGTTGTCACCGCTCCAACGATCTTCAGCGCTTCTATGGTCTCCTCGGCGAGGAATGCTTGAGCTAGCGGCGGCGGCAGCTTGCAAACGCTCTCGGATGGAAGGATGATGAAGGAGATCGCCGGAGATGGTCTCCTCTTGCCTCCTACAGTGGAAAGGGTGAAAATGGAGGGATTCCCAGCCTTTCCCGTGAGGGGTATCGAGCTCTGTCCCTGTCACACCAATGGCAGCAACATTTCCTGCTTAAATACTAAACAGGCAGAAAAATGGTCACGCACGGTCGAACGCACGACCGTGCGTAGACCGTGCGTTAATTAATGATAAAAATTGGCGTGAAGACGAAGCTGTGCCGCCCGTTCGATTTACTCACGCACGGGCAAATCCGTCCGTGCGTCAAAACGCACGGGCAAATTCAGATACGGCATAAAACAGCAGAAACAGGAGACCGTGCGTTTTACTCACGCACGGGAGATTTCGACAGTGCGTTGAAACGCACGAGTAAACTCGAATCGCCAGTTTTCTGCCCAGATGAGAGCGCACGACCGCAACAGACCGTGCATCAAGGAAAACGCACGACCGTGGGTTTCACACAGTTATGAAATCTAGGAGAAAACTGGATACAAGACAATCTGGCTGTAAGACCCTATTTTTTTTTTTTGCAAAAACCACCGGGTCTTAGGCCCAGAACCGCCATTTTGCGGTGACACCTTCGCTTGAGAAGGTCGTCACTACAAAATGCCGATCCTGCCGGCCAAATCGATCACAAGAAAAGTAAGCTAAACTGATTAGTAGATCAAGCTAAGTCCACATCACATATATAAATAACTCATCAAAAGATGTCCACAATGTAACTGAAAAGAAAGGAAATAAGATAGCTAGGGCCTTGCCCAATACATCAGATCCTCACTACATGATTCACTCGCGGAAGCAAAACAACTAAACCAACACTCACGGATCCTGTCATCTGAGCTCCTGAGCTAGACTGCCCCGCCTCCATTTGCACCGGCCTCTGGTGCTGCTCCGTCGCCGCGGTCTCCTAAAATGATAAGGTCCACCGACCGTCAGTCATAAAGACTCAGCCAATTCCCCACCCCTCCCCCCAGGGCTCCTAGGCACCGGATGGGAAGGAGGAAGCGGAGGACAAACAAGGGGTAGAAACAAATGCAGGTGACAAGGTAATATCTACTCTACACAGGTGATATATATATATATATATAAATGAAACAAAATAGAAACAGCAGGGTAAAGTAAAGGTAAAGCAGTAATGAGTAAATGTAGCAACAATCTAAATATTATAATATTAACCATTGATTTATAGGAGTGCCCATACAAACCTATAGACCAAGGGGTTGTTTAGCAGGGCCTATCATATAAAAAGTCCCATACCAATTTATACGATAGGTGTCAGGGGTTGAATGCAATGATTATGCTATGTCATGCAAGTATGTGATTATGCGGTGATCAAACAAGTGCAACTCACCCACTACGACTCTATGCGCATAGACCTTTAGTTCCCTCTTTTTGGAGCGAGCTAGACTCCTCAGGATACTCCCGTAGTGGCAAACGGAAGCGGTGGGTTGGGCCTCGCCCACCTCTAGGTTGGTATATGCACTACCCGACCTAGACCTATCGTACGCCTCCACAAAACCCGCGGAGCGTCTGCGTACTCTTACTGACTGGACCGCCAGACTTTTATGGCTAAGTGTAAATACCACACTTGCCGAGCCCAAGTGTTAACGTCGGTGCAACGACCGCCAACACGAAGGACCCACCACCTTATGCACATGCAAAATATCTTCCAACAATACCGAGCTACAAGCTCCCCGGGCTAACCCGCCCGTCACCAATAAATACCTCAGAAACAAAAGATCACCGGACTAAACCGGCTAGACTTCCATAAGCACTCCCTCAGAGTGACTTTCCTGCCTTAGAAACTCAGGTGCTCAAAGACGCTAACAAGAAAAGACGATCTTTCGTCAATTCCCGGACGACCTAGCCGAGGGTGGCACCCCACCACCCTAAGACTTACCAAACCCCAACTTCTCTAGAGACCCATACATAATACAAGGCTACCACCCAACCTTCATCACTTCAGACCCAAGACTACCAGATTGACCTCTAACCCCAAAGTTGTCAAATTGCTAAACGCAGACCACCCTTAACGTTTTGATGCTCATGAAGAGAGGTACACTAAATATCCAAATTCTTGACCCAAGGGATTTACTGGGGACCCATACTACCTACTTCAGATCAAATCTAGGGTTTCATAATTTTCCATTAATAATTGTATTTTAAATAATTTTCCAAATGGCCACATTACTAAGGTTTGAACTACAAGTATATTTTTCTGACCTCCAATGCCCACTCCAATTTACTCATAAATCAAGGGTACCTAATAAACAGTAGATATAAAGTTTTAGGGAAAACCAGCAAGATTTATTATTTTTAGAAATTCCAAAACACAATTATTTCCAATAATTTCCAAAGGAGGTACCCTCATATGAACTCCAGTCCTTGTGCAAATTAACACAGTGGTGCTCATTAATAAAATATTTAATCCTACAAAGTTTGACCATGCTATTCAGAGGGTATGTTTGTAATTCCATCCAAGGATATATTTGCAATTTCTTTCAAAATGAACTAGAGGTACCAAAAATATTGATCTATAAATTATGAGAAAATTACAGTGGATACATATTGATATAAAAAGGCAACCAGCAAAGTTTCATGCAATTTCAGAGATTTAATATCCTAAAATTGATCATCCCAAAAATTGCCCACAATGTGAAATATTACAATTTAACCCTCCAAGAGTTTACTCATGTTCTAACCAATTCTTCCAGAGATATATGACATTAAAACCATGATTATGACAGAAGATGGTAAATTGATAAATACTATTTCTCCCTAAAACCTCAAACCCTAAATAATTACAAATCTACCCTAGGGTTTATTACCTAGGTTAGACAACTCCAAACCTCTTCAAATTCACAAGGGAGTCTTCTCTGGTCACTAAGACCTACCCACCAAAACTTTAGGTCAAACCACTAGGGTTTGACCCTACTCCCTTCATTGACCCCTATTTGCACCCCTTAAGGGTTTAGCCTAGGGTTAGGACCTAAACATCTCCAAATCCACTCAAACCTCTTGGGAGGGGATTATACCACTCTTAGGACTCAGAGAGGTCTATTACACTTCTCCCCATGGGCATTTACTCCTACCTCCTTCACAAACCCTAAAAGGTACCATAAACTCAACCATTAGTATTTATGGGCACAATAGGTCCTAACCCACCCAAAGTGGCTCCTTGGGGTGCCTCCTACCTCCCAAGGCAGTGACCAAAATTACCCCAACAATCAATGGGAGGAAACCCCTCCACACCCCAAAACTAGCTTAGGTTTACCTTTACCCTAAACATAACCTTTAAGAGAAACTAGACTCAAAGGTCTCCCTACCTTGCCCAAGTCCATACTACTCACCATACTGACCATGGGTCAGAGTAAGACCACCCAAGATCCTACCAACATTTGGTGGGGAGTGGAATTCCAATGGGCACCTATTTGGGGTGCAATTAGCAATTTAGCCCCTTTTTGATTTACTAGGGCAAAACCCCTCCAATGGCCACCAAACTTGGACTAGAGGTTGGCATGGGGGAGGGTGAGGTGCACCCAAAATATGGAGCCAAAAGACCTTGTGGAAGAGTGGGGGCACTCACCCAAAGTTTTGCCTAAACCTAGGGAGCCTAAGGCTATTTTGGTGGAATACCCTACCAAAACAACTCCATAAATCATGATATTTTAACCAGGGCCTATACATACCCCTTAGGACCACCCATCCAAGTTTGGAAGGGTTTTGAGGTGTTTAGGACACCTAATTAGGTTAAACTAGGATTATTGGTCTTTCCCAAATATTAAGAAGAAAACTTCTCCAATCCTTGTGATCTTTGGACATGACCTAAGTATGCACAAGACTAGACTACACCCCAAAAATCAAGTCATTTGGAGTTCTATAATGGGGTGGGCATCAAAAATGAGTTCTGATTAGCCCTAAAGACAGCCTCCACTAGAATGAGTGCTGAGCCCTAACCAGGACTCCAAATTGAGTGATTTCAATTTTGTATGAAACTAGACCCAAAGGGCTACATTTTCTATGTTGACCACTTTTCATGATTCGGCCTCTAACTATTTTTCCCAGATTTAAATAGGGGCTGCATTTTAATCACAGATTTAATAAGGATTGAATTATATTAGCACGAATCCTAAAGCAGATCGGAGGGCGCTGGGTCATCGTCCCCAATGAGTCAGCGGCTGAGATTTACCGCGCCTGGGCCACCTTGAGCGATGATTTCCCGGCCACCTGAGCGCCGCCCCGGCCGACCAACGCCACCACCACCTCCGTTGAGGTGGGGGCCGGCGATGAGCGGTGTTTGATCGGCCGGAGGTGGCCGGAATCGTGATCTGGGAGAGGAAGCCCAACCCGATCAACGGGGGGCAAGGCCGGCTTGATTCCCGGCCAATTGGCCACGGATCGAGCCGCCGTCGATTTGGATCTAACCCTTAGAGTTCAGGGAGGAGAACGGGACCTGCTGGAGGGCTTGCCGTCGAGTCAACCTTGAGTACACCATGGGAGCTGCCGCCGGTTGAGAAGCCATGCCAATTCCTCCTACAGTGCACGAAATCCTCTGGTAACTAGGGGGTTTCTCTCCTCTCAGGTCCCTGAAGGTGAAGGGGGGTTCGATTGGGGGTGGTGATGGCTTTAAACATCATTGCCATTAAAGCCCCCCTTCGGTTACATCAAGGACCGACCCCTCTTCCTCTCCCTGCCTTAATCCCCCTTTGTAACTGATGGAAACTCCTCCTAACCGGCTGAGGAGTTGAATGGAGGCATCAATTGGGGAGGCTAAGAGGTAAATCCTCTTAATGGCCATGAATGGCCTCTTCTCTCTCTTCAAAAATGGTGAAACCCCCATTTTCTCTCTCCTAATTGCCATGGTCGGTTTCTATACTCTCTCCTGAGCTTAATGAGGGCCCACATGGGCTGGTTGACCACCCAATTGAGTTAGCCCAAAGAGATTGGGTTAGGTTTGAGCATTTTGACCTAAATTGGGCAATTTTGACTTTTGGTCAAATTGGTCAATTGGGGAACCCTAGGATGGGGCTTTTGGGTTCAGTAGGTTCCAAATAAAGTTTAGGAACTAATGGTGGAGTCAATTTGGTCATATGGTTCTTGGTTGACCCAATCTAGGGTGATTTGACCAAAATAGGCTAATTTGACTTTGGTCAAATTGAGCCCTAGGGTTGACTTGGTCATGGGGCTTTTTGGTCCACTAGCTTCCCTATGACATGATAGCCCTATGGGTGAGGTCAATTTAATGTGGTGAAGGTCAATTGGGGTACTTTGAGAAGAAAAGTCATTTTGACCTAAAAAGGGCATTTTGGTCAATTTGCACCCCTGGGGGTCCCATGATGGGGCTTTTGGGTCCACTAGGTTTATAATGGTATTCTAAACCTAGGGGTGTGATCAATTTGACATGGTGAGGGTTGATTGGCTCTAAGAGGGCTACTTTGACCAATTTGAGAGTGTATGTTGACTTTGGTCAAATTGGTCTCTTAGGTTGACTTCAATGGGCCCTTGGTGCCCTAAGGGGACCCCTAAAGGGTTAGGGACACTAAGGTGGGGTCCAAGGGTTAAGTTGAAGCACTAAATTCCAATCCCAAGCTCGGAAGATGGGAATTGCTATTTGCAGACCAAGGTGGCTTCCTCCTCCTTTCCTAAGCTCTTAGGTTCAAAAAGGTTCTTCCTATGGTTTTGTCATGACCCAGTCATGACAAAACCAACTTAGGGGTCTAGCAGTTTGGGGGATGTTACACTGGCCACCTGCACACAAGAAAAACAAGCTGGGAATACACCTCCAGCACCAGATAAACATAGAGAAATGGAAGGGGAGCACCATGTGCTTACCCCCAATAACAAGGAGCGCAATTGCACACCGAAATGGGCCTAATAGTGCACCTAGCAGGGAATAGTGAATATGAATGAAAACGTGCCTAAAGTGTGGTGCAAAGACTAGATAATCGGCCCAGATGAGTCCATAAATATATATATAAATGGGACTCATCAAGATTTTACTAATGTCGTCGAGACGCAGATTTTGTATCTCTGAGAATTCATCTATGTCGCTGAAATACTCATCTAATGTTTATCTAACTTGACCAATCCTTGAAGAGTTCATGGGGACAGTGTTATTTATATTTTCCCCTTCACATCTCTTATGTAGAATACAAATTTGATGTTCACTTGGACAGGGCTCTATTCTTCAATATTTGATTTCTTCTTAACTTCATTCATTCTCTTCATTTTGTAGAGCTGGATCATTTTCCATCATAGTTGTATTTTTCTTAGAAGCTCCCCCTCAATATAAGCAAGAGAGGGTTGAACTTCATGTGGAGAAGTGTGCTGAGATTTGATTGCCATTAGTTTGTTTGAAACCCCAAGTATCACTATTTGGTCTATTTTCACTGAATTGACTTTTCTTGAGTATTTATTTACTCCAGCCTTGTGTCTGGAGCAATCATTGCCCAAATACCAAAAGGGTTGGCATTTGGACATACCTGCAAAAGGATTATTTATCCTTAGACACCCAATTGGATTTTGGGTCCTAGGTTCATGTTAGGGAAATAACCTGAAATACTACACTTATGAGTTGTCTGCCCTCTTCTTGCATTAGGCACTGTTGGATTGAACCAGCAGTCCAGAGAAAAATGACCAATCTTTCCACAGCACCAGCACTCATACCTGTTGTATCGTCTCTTATGCCTTTCCACCAGGAATTGTTGGGGGGGGGGGGGGGGGGGGGGGGGGGGGGGGGCAGGAGTGAAGATAGTTGACCTAACAGGCCTTGGGTGAACCTCATGATGGTGAGTATGTAATTGTGTTGATCTCACCACTTTTTGGTTCACCACTTTGGGAATAGACTTGGCTGCCTTTCCCTTACTTTTGAGTGTTGATGCTACAGACCCATGGACATGAGAACCTGGAATCTTTACTTGGGTCTCTTCAAGGGGTGTTTGAGAAATACTGGGTCTAAAACTTGCTCTTCTATGTGTGTTGGGGGGTTTACTGCTTCTTATAGAGCAAGCCTTGGTCAGATGATCATGTGAAGATTCCTAGTTAGAGAAATTTGATGCCAATAGCTTCTCTTTGTAAGAAGTTTGGGCTTCAGATGTCCTGCCCTTGATTGTCTCCTTACCAAATCCTACACCACCTCTAAAAGGTGCAGAGAATTGGTCAATGATGGGAAGGACAGTCTTGGGCATTGAGAAATTGGCAACAATTTTCTTCTCAGCCACTAACATTTCCTCAAGGTCCCTAATGACCTTGTTTTTCTTACCCAACTTAGCATTTTGAAGCTTTGTGACATCCTTGAGTTTGTCCCTTTCTTTGCTCATAACAACCAGCTTCTTAGCTGTCTCTTGGAGCTCAGATTGGACAAATTTCAGGGATGCTAACACCTTAGATTGAGCTCTAAGGAGCTTCTTGCTTCTTTTCAAGGCAATCCACATGGCTTCATTATACTGTACTACGTCAGATTCAGCCTCATGTGGAGATCTTGAGGATATGTTACTGCAAGCAGATCCATACTCACTCTCATGCATAGAAACTGTCATTGATTCAGAATCAGAGACATATGGGGGGCTCTAATAAGTACCTTCCCAAGAGAGGTGCATCCATCCTGTATTTCTTCAGTTATGGTCATAAGGCCAATGAGAACTTCCTCCTTATCTTCTTATGAATCTGAGTCAGAATCACTGAGTGTCCTGATTTTCTTGGCCATATGTTCTTTCTCATATTCCTTCTTGTCCTTTGGACTTCTTCTTTATCATTCTTCTTGGATTCTTTCTTCTTAGAGGGTCAGTCATCAATCATGTGACATGTGTCCCTGCAGTGACAACACACTAAGTTAGTTAAATCAGATTCACTGAGTTTAGAGTTATACCTTTTCTCCTTTTAAGATTTATTCTGGTCATGTTGAGTAGATCTTCTGGAGTTTGAGGAGGATGTTTTCTGTATGTTTCTTCTTTTTCTGGACATTTTTTTTGGCTGCTTGGTGAGGAGTACTGGCTCTTCAACAATGTCATCAGATTTTGATGAGCTTGCATCAGAAGCTTCTGTGTTCTCAGAGATATTCTGAATTATCAGAATATTGTCTTTGGTACTCCTCAAGCTTTCACTCTCAAGATTCATGGCCCTTTCTCTGGTGTTCCCCTTTGAATTTTCTTCTTCAGTTTCCTTCATGTAGAACTCCAAGAAATCCCACATATCTCTTGCTGTTTTCCAATGACTTAAGTATTGAGATGTAGAATCATCAATTGCATTCTAAAGTAGGTGTTGTGCACTTTTATCCATGGATGTCATATCTTCATCTTCATTGGAGAACTGTGTTAGAGTATATGGTCCCTCTTCAACAACCATAAATAACCTGGGATCTAATGCTTCCATGAATAACTTGACTCTTAACTTCCATATGGCAAATTTATCTTTGGTGCAAATGGGCAGCCTCATTGATCTCATCTCTTGATGATGCTCACAGGACATTGAAAGATCACAACCCAATCAAAAACTTTAGATCTTGTTCTAAGCTGTTAAGCTTTTGAACTCAACCTACCTCTGATACCAATTGAAAGATATGGGTTGTCAATGATCTACACCTAGAGGGGGTTGATTAGGTGTTTTCAATTTCTTTGCTACTTAATAATTTATCTATCACAGCACACAAGCATCACAGAAAACACACAATGATTTTTAGTGGTTCCCAACTAGACAATGTATCTATGGATAGTCCATTGTCCCTCCCACATATCTAGCAGTGTGCTAGACTAGGCAACTTCTCCAACTTAGATCTTTTCACTATAATAAGATCTTACAACTCAGGTTCACACAGAACCTTACAAACCTCAGACTTTCAAGTCCTACAAACTCAGATCTTCAATAAGATCCTACCAAACTCAGGTTCACCAAGAACCCTACCAACTCAGATCTATCACTAGATCCTACCAGCTCAGACTCATAAGGAGCCCAACAAAGCAATACAGAGATGTTGTTATATAAGAGAAGACTTCAGAAATAAGAACTTGAATCACAGATCTTCTTCTTCTTCTAGTAACAATAAGCTCAAAGATCTTGTGGATCACTGAGCTTTTCTTCTGAATCTCCTCCTTTGATGGTATATGCACTTTTAGTATAGGAGAAAGATTCTTCCTTGTCTTCTCAACAAAGTGATGTAGATTTTCTTATAGTTCTTCTTCTTTTCTTTTCTTGATCAGAGTTTTGTATGCAGTGCCAAAGAACTCCTTTGAAATCGACAATTTCTCCCCTTTTATATTTTTTTTATAACTTTGCATAAAATCCCCTTCAACAAACTTCCATAAATTGCCTGAAAGAATATTTTGAAGGGCCGGCTGAATTGATTATGATAAATGCCTTGCCATTCTTGGAAATTGCAGAATATAGAAGTAATAAAATTCCTCCATAAACAATGTGCAACTGCTATATTCTGTACAAGGAATATTATTTATTATTCCTTGATTGGCGCGCAAGAGGGGCGGCGTGCATATTCCCTAGATATCAATTTCCAAGAGAACCGGAGCATTAAATGTTGTTCTGCTACTGTCGAGACGATAATATTTCTTCAAACCGATATCGTCTTGATCAATGTAAACGACAGATATACTTCTCAACGACATCGTCGACATACTTCCTTCTTCAAGACAATACTTGATATCTCGACAATATTGCTTCCTATAAACGGTATCGTCGAGATATTTCTTTTAATAACACTTAGACTTAATTATCTGACAGAAAGCCTTTCTTCAAGACGATATCGTCTTGATCATCTAGACGATATAAGATCTTAAAATCGATGAACCTTTCTGTTAACTTAATGAGTTCTGTCTTTTAGCTTCACCGCAACACCTCTTCCTCAAGACGATATCGTCGACATCTGATCTTAGCTTTATCAACGATAAGTTTTCTTCAAGACGATGTCATCGACATCTGGTCTTATCTGTATCCATGATAAGCTTTCTTAAACCTTTCAAACCTGTATACATCTTCTTCAAGACGATATCGTCAACATCTGGACTTAGCTTTATCAACGATAAGTTTTCTTTAAGACGATATCGTCGATATCTGAAGTTAGCTTTATATACGACAAGCTTTCTACCACCTTCAAGATGATGTGTCTTCATCAAGACGATATCGTCAAAACCATTTCGACGATATGATCCTTTTCTCCATGATTCTTCTGCTGAGTCTTGAGACGATATTTTACTTAGTTAATTTTCATTACTTTTGTCGTATATACACTAGCGATGTAGCTTTGATTCTTTCTCAACGATATGTCCAGTCCTAGATGATTTTAGACTTAGAAAATTTCTTGATATATGATTTATCTTCTGCAATCATGAATTAGCTATGTCATCAAATACATAATGCATTTATCATTGATCTGAGCACTTCTTCATATCTGGAACATTGCTGGCATAGTTCCCAACATTTACATTCTACATGTTCTTTGATAAAATGAGACCTGATTTCTATATACTTAGTCTTGCTATGAGAGACAGGATTCTTAGCAATAGAAATTGCACTATATGAGTCACAAAATAGTGGAGAGTGGCTTACCTTGAGGTTAAGGTTCTCTAGCTGGTGTTGTATTCACAGTATTTATGCACAGTAGCTCCCTACAACAATGTACTCAGACTCAGCTCTGGATATTGCCACACTAGTCTGTTTCTTGATACTCTAAGAAATCAACCTCCTTCCTAGGAATTTACAAGTTCCACTGGTAATTTTCCTAAAAATCAGCATCTGAAAAGCCAATTAATTCAAAATCATTGTTCTTATGGTACCAAAGGTCAAGATGTTGGCTTCCTTAAAGGTATCTCAAAATCCTCTTTGCAGCTGAGTAGTGAGATTCCTTAGGGCATGCTTGAAACCAAACACAAACACATGTTGCATACATAATATCTGGTCTACTAGCAGTCAGATACAACAAGGATCCAATTATATTCCTGTACATGGATTCATCAAAGGGTTTTCCCTTCGCATCCTTGTCCAGGGAAGTATTGGACCACATGGGATTTTTTATGGTGGAAGCAGATTCCATCCCAAACTGCTTGATAAGCTCCCTAGTGTACTTGGTCTGAGAGATAAATATCCCTTCATCAGACTGTTTCACTTGGAGGCCTAAGAAGTAATTGAGCTCTCTCATACTGCTCATCTCAAACTCCCCCTACATAAGGTTGGCAAACCTTTTGCAAAGATTGTCATCAGTAGACCCAAAAATTATGTCATCAACATAAATTTGGACTAGGAGACACTTGCCCTTTGTTTCCCTAAGAAACAATATACTATCTATCTTTCCACTCAAGAACTTGTTCTTGATGAGAAAGCTAGATATGGTCTCATACCAGGCCCTAGGGGCTTGCTCTAGACCATATAAAGCTTTCCTAAGAAAATAAATATGGGAGGTAAGAGTTGGATGAACAAAACCTGATGGTTGTTCCACATATACCTCTTCTTTCAAATCTCCATTTAGAAAGGCTGACCTGACATCCATCTGGTATACCTTGAACCCCTTGTGGGCAGCATAAGCAAGGAATAATCTAATTGCTTCTAACCTTGCAACTGGGGCAAAGGTTTGGTCAAATTTTATATCTTCTTCTTTCTTATATCCCTTGGCTACCAGTCTAGTATTATTCTTGATGATGATACCATTCTTATCTAGTTCATTTTTGTAGATCCATTTGGTGCCAATTATGTTGTGTCCTTGAGGTTTTGGCACCAACTTCCAAACTTTGCACCTCTTGAATTGAAGTAGCTCCTCTTGCATAGCTTGAATCCAGAAGGTATCTTGATTAGCTTCCTCAAACTTCTTGGGCTCAATCTGAGATAGAAAGCTCGGGAATAGAGCTTCATTGTGAGCCCTGCTTCTGGTGATCACCCCTTGGTTCTAATCTCCAATAATTAGGTTCATTGGATGATCCCTCAGATGCCTGGTTGCTGCAGGCAATCTGTCATCATTCTGCAGCTCTTCCTCTGGAGCAGTAGGTTCTTCAGCAGCCTGTTGATCTTCATCTTGAGGTACTTCAACTTCTGAAACTCTGTTGGTGCTAGGTATTTCTTGTATAGATAGCTCTTGCATCTTCTTATCGTTTCTTGACAAAACAGGAGAACTAGACCAGCCCTTATAAAGTAGGCTAGTCTCATCAAAGACAACATGCATAGATTCCTCAACAACATGAGTCTTCTTGTTGAATACTCTATCGGCTCTACTGTGTAAGCTATATCCAACAAGAACAAAAACATTGTATTTTTCAGCAAACTTTGTTAGTTGGAATTTTCCATTATTTAAAATATAACATTTGCAACCAAAGATTCTAAAATATGAAATTGTTGGTTGTTTGCCTTTCAGAATCTCATAGGGGATTTTTACAAGGGCCTTATTGATGGAAACTCTATTTAGAACATAACTGTTGGGAAAAACTCCTTTTGATTTAACTTAATAAATTATCTATAGGTGAATTTACTACCTAGGAGTATTAACCTCATTATATAGAAAGGGTAAAATGGTCATTAGATGTCCTAGGATGTCTCACTCACCTTAGAGTGTCAAGATCAGGTCAAGTCAAGCAAAAATTTAGTTGAGTTAAAACTTGCGTCGAATAGAAGTCTACACAACTTCGACTGGAAGTCGAAGCCACTTCAAATAGAAGTCAAAGTAACTCAGTCAATTAGTCAGAGTAACACGTGAAGTCGACGCAACTTCTATTTCAACTCGACGTAGAAGATGAAGTCCAAGTTCAAACTTCCAACTTGATGGATACGTCGAGAAGTATTCGACGTAACGTTGACAGCTGAGTTCATTCAGCGCTGAGAACTATTTTGAAATCACTTCAATAAGAACTCAGAGGTGCATTGATAAGAAGGAAATCAATTTGACGCTACGTCGACAGTTGAGTTTATTCAGAGCAAAGAAGGATTTCGAAGCTACTCCTATAAGAACTCAGAGGTACGTCGATAAGAAAGAAATTCAATTCGACGCTGCGTCGAATACAGTCAGAAAAAGTATGTTTTTTGTTGTCCTTTCTGGTACGCTTCCAGATGATCTGCAGGGATGAAATCTATTCTCTAACGACTCATTTATTGCCAAGAATGGAATGGAGCATTTCAGAGACACAACAAAAGACCTTCTTAGAAGTTATTCAAATCAGATGGACGGGTCAGGAACAGTACAAGGAGACACATTCCATCTAAAGACAGTCTAGAATAGGAAAGAGATTTAAACTCTAATTGACAAAGAATAAGTATTCAGCAGGAGGAGCAGAAATACAGAGAACTAATTGATCATTTGCTGGAACTCCTTCTTCCTCAAGCTCTCTGAGAAAAATTGAAGAACTTCTCTGTACATAAATACAAGGCTGTTGCTTATTCTTCTTCTTCCTGATACAGCAGCAAGCAAACAGTAGTACAGAGATCACAAGGATCAAAAACTCATAACCCTTGCACTCATCACTATCATAAGAAATGGTTCATCTTCTACAGATCCAGAAGAGTATCAAATCTCATATCTGCTGAAGGATTTATGCAGCAGAATCATTTCCTTCTTCTCTTCTTCTAATTGTTCTTATTTTCAAACTGTAAAAGAGTTTTAAGAATCCCTCTTCAAAGGATTCAGTGGTTCTAAGAGTCTCCTTATCAAAAGAATCAGTGGTTCTAAGAGTCTCCTTATCAAAAGACTCAGTGGTTCTAAGAGTCTCCTTATTAAAAGACTCAGTGGTTCTGAGAGTCTCCTTATCAAAAGACTCGGGAATTGCTAGTGCATTCCTACCAGAGTGGTAGAAGAGTGGATTACCCACATTCTGGGGAACCACTATAAATTTCATGTCTCTTCTGTGTTTGCTTTTCTGTGTTGTCTCCTTATTTATTATTGTTTTTTGTAATCATTTTATTTTGTGTTGGTTATGTTGAATGCATAGTTATTAGAGTAGTTTTATTATGTGTGCACAGTTAGGGAAAAAGATTTAAATCTCTATTCCCCCCCCCCCCCCCTCTAGAGAATACTAAGAGGCACACTGTGCACTTTCAATTGGTATCAGAGAGAGGTTCATCATTAAAAGTTTAACACCTTGATCAAAAGATGTCCTCACTCTTACTTCTTTATTTAAAATTATCTAAGATTATTTTATAAATAAAAATGAGTTCTAAGGACTATGCATCAACAAGACCACCAGTGTGTAATCTTAATAAGTTTACACTATAGAAGGCCAGAATAAAACTGTTTATGAACTCTATTGATGAAGACATCTTTGATGTCATTGTTACAAGTCCCTCAGCACCATACAAAAAGAATGTCAGTGGATCTGCAACATAGGAAGTTGTTCCAAGGAATGAGTGGACAGATGCTGAGAAGAAGTTGAAGGCATGTAATGCCAAAGCTATGAACATTCTAGTTTCCACCATGTCAGATGACATCTTCCAAAAAGTAGCTGACTACCAATCAGCAAAAGAGATCTGGGAATCTCTTTCCAGACTTGTAGAAGGAATTTCTGATGAATGAAAGGACATGAAGTCCCTTCTTATATCCCAATATGAGAACTTTAAAAAGAAAGCTGAGGAAACTGTTGCTGAGATGTATGACAGATTCAGCATTACAATAAATGAGTTGAAAGGTCAAGAAAAGCAGATTCTCTGACTGAAAGCAATGATAAGATCCTCATGTGCTTCTCATGCTCATAGGACTCAAGGACCTTGGCCATCAAAGAGTACAGAGGCCATAGAGAGATCCCTACTGATGCTTTGCTAGGAAAGCTCAAATGTTTTGTGATGATATTGAAGAGTAGGGTTGAGACAGAGGCAAAGGAGATAGCCTCAACTCCCATCCAAAGGATTCTTGCTTTGAAGGTTGCTGAAGGAGAGCCTTCCACTCTTAAAGATGAGATGTTCAGTATCTTGGCAAGAAGCTTCAGAAAGTGGGTCAAGATAGAAGACTCAAGAAGAAAAGAGTGTAGCTCAAAACCCAAATTTGATAAGACTCCAAAGAAGGAAGTGATATGCTTCTCTTATAATAAACCAGGACTTATAGCTTCTGAATGTCCACAAGAATAATGGGACTTGAGCAGCAGCAAAGAGAAGCAGACGAAGAGGAAGTTTTTTAGGAATAAAGACAAGAAGAAAGGTAAAGGCTTCATTGCTGAAACCTGGAGTGACTCTGAAGCAGAGTTAAGCTCCTCTTCATCAGAAAGTGATGAAAAAATGATGTAGAAGCTACCTGTCTAATGACATTAGGAATCTCCTCAGATGATGAAGAAGAACAGGTATCACTATTTGATAACTTTGATTTTGATTCTGATGATTTTAAAAATTGTTTTAAAGAATTTTGCAATGATTATCTTAAAATTCAAAAAGAAATAGATACAAGTAAGGAAGAGTTAAAAGACTTTAAATAGGATGATTTGTATTCTATAAATTATGATCTGAGAAATCAAAATTGTAAAAAAGTAATCAGAATTAACTAAAATAACTAATGAAAATCTAGCTTTAAAAGAAGAACTCACAAAGGCAATAGCCTTTGAGGACTCACTCAATGGAAGGAGTCAAAAGCTAAAAGATATTACACAAAATCTCTCCATGAGATTCAAGAACCTAGGTTTAGGAGCAGATCCATGCACTAGCACAGAAGCCTCTAGTAAACCTGCCTGGAAAAATCTAGTTAGATTTGTTAGACCCATTGTCTGCCAAACAAGTGAGAGGAGTGCAACATTTGAGGATCAAGATAATAATAATCTTGATAAAATCACTGTATTTAATAAAGCAAAATCTAATAGTGAAAAGAAATCTCTAGGGAAAATCAATCCAAACAAACCAATGAATCTATGGAAAAAGGGGGTTATAAAAGAGAAAATTGTTAGGCACTCTGCAGATTTATTACACTTTGATATATTCTATACACACTTCAAGTATCAATATAATAAACCTAGATTTGAAAAACTCATTCTCTGTCATTCAAAAGGATGTCATGAAAGACACTTTTATTCTTTCATAGAACCTTATAATGGTAGAAGCAAAGGGCCCAAGGTAACCTGGGTACCCTCTAATGTTTGAGTTACATGTGCAGGAAACTTAGAGTCTGTTATCAGAGAAAGTAAATGGAAAAGAAAGAAGTAGATAATCAATGAATGAACTACATATATGCAAAGGGAGTAATCTCAACTCTAAAACCCTTTGTTGAGTTTATAGTTCATGAAAATAATAGTATAAATAATATTTTCAATAAACATCATTGCTGGGAAAAACAGCAAGAACTTTCTAAGAAAATAGAACTGTATATTCAGAGTTACATCGAATAGAATTCAAAGTGCCATCAGGGTCTACTCGATGCTAGCTTCGAGAGACAATCAGAGTAGATAATTTGAATGGAATTCGTTGTAGGTCGATTTCATATCCATGCATACGCTGACTTAATTGTCGTTGATTAAACTCAAGGTCACGTCGATTACTAATCGACGCAACGTCGACATGATTGTGTTGAATTAATTGTTACTGAACAATCTCAAAGTTACATCAAACACTAATCGACGCAATGTCGATATATCAGCGCACGCAGAGTCGCTTCTAGAAGCTGTCTCGAAAATTTTTGGCGCTTTGAATATTAATTTTATCGACGGTGCATCGATTACAACCCTAAGTTGCGATGAATCATCTTTTTTAAGCAACTTAGGTGTTGAATTCCTTACGCTTGCAAATTTTCTCTTCACTTTGCTCTCGTGCTTTCTCCTTCTCCAGTTCTCTCGTGGTCGTGCCTCTCTTTCTCTCTCTCCCCCCTCTCTCTCTTTCTTTCTCTCCTTTGCAGGAACATCAACAAAAAATCAATGGCACCTCCCAAGATAAACTTTGGTTTTGACGTGGATGTTGACTAATTTAATGCTGCTGCCAAAAGCTTTAAAACCATTCTCAGCTTATTCCATACAGCTGGGCTAACAAAGTTGATCTCCACAAGATGCAAGATTTTTGATGTAGAGCTGTTAGAGCTAAAGGACAATATTCACATAGTAAGTGATCGCACCCTCCATGGGAAAATTTCTCGACATGATATCAGTATAACAGAGGAAATGTTATCTCAAACATATGATCTACCAATTGGTAGTGATTCATATGAACTTACAGGGGAAGAGACCAGCAAGGCTCTGCAGATAATGCAGTTCAAGAATGAAAAGCCCATACACCTGAAAAAGAATGATGTGGCAGAAGAATACAGATTCCTAGATGATATAGTAGGGAAGGTGCTGTTGTGTAAGATTTCAGAATATGATGTTATTCCCAAGAAGCAACTTCAAATAATGGGAGTTCTTATCCTGAAGAAGAAAATAAACTGGGGAAGGTGCCTTCTAAGGTTGATTGGGCACAAATACTCTCATAAAGAAAATCCATATATGAGAATAATGAGTCAGGTGATGTTTCATCGTTACCCTCATGATCTGCAAATCAAAAGGGGTGCAAATTCCACCAGGGAAAGAATGAACATTGGAATTTTCTCCAAGTGGACCAGAAAGATCCTCAAGCCTGGTCAAGCTGCACCGCCACCTCGTCCTTCTCCAGCACCATAGGATACAAAAAAAGTTGTGCTAGATCTTCCAGCATAGGACATTCCACCAGTTCAACACAATATCATTCATTATGAAGGTGCAATTGTACAAGACATCCAGTACATTCCACCTGAACCAGCACTAGAACCTACACCATAAATTTCACTCCAATCACAACAACAACCATCCTTCACCACTCCAAAATAAAATCCTGCAGACATCCATTCCTTTGAAGTCAGATCTCCTCTACCTCAATCTCCCATCCATCAACAATCTCCCAACATCCATACCCTCACAGACATCAATGAGAATTCAACAACCATTCCTCTAGTTATCCAATCCTCACCTCTAGTTGACACAACTCCAGCAGTGGAATTAGATGTTCCTCCAGTCATCATATCCACACCTCCACTTGTCTCTACCTCCCATTCTACACCTCCATTTGATGTTGAGCAAGTAATTGCAAAGCAGTAGGACTGGCTACTGGCACATTTGCTGACCTACTAGCCACTCAAGCCAAAAGGTTCAATAAAAAGTACTCACAGATGGAGTGAAGTGCAAAAATCAAAAGGGTCTCTCCTGGATCTCAAAGCATTTGTGTCCTCCTCCTTGGTAACAAAAGAATTCTTAACCTCCATTGTTAGTAAGGTTCAGAAGGGGGAGAAGATTTAGGAGGAGGAAATGCCTAATCTAGAAAAGAGTGGTCATGAGAAGGACAAAGTTGTTGAAGTTTCTGATCATGATAAACTTACTATATTCCAAACAGTAAGGCTAGAAATTCCAGATGCAAATATCCAGGGGGAGCCTCTTACAAGCCCTCAAGATAATCCTGTACAAAATTAGGGGGAGCTTCTTACAATAGCTCAGGAACCAGTTGCAGAATTTCCCACATTAACCCAGGGGAGCTTCCATCAACTCAGGGGAGCTCCTAGAAGATGATCAACTTTTAGATGAAGTGTCAAAGATTGCTAAGGAAGTTGCTCTGGCTGCTGAAGAGAATACACAATCTTAAGGGTAGCCTCCCAAAGAAGATCACACTCATCAAGAAGCTAACATGACTGATGAAGAGGAGAATGAGAATCTTGTATTTTCTCCAAGAAAGGTAATAACACAATTAAGTATTCTCAAGGAAGAGGAAAACTCCTAACAAAGAATAGTGATGTTCAGATATTCTTTATACATATGAAACAATTCTCATTATCAAATGGATACAGTAATTCAGAACAATATGATTACTTGGAAGTTTACTATATGATCTATCCTGTTATTTAATAATGTCATTATTGTATCTGTATAATTATTTGTATTAAGATTTATGTCAAAGTATGTATTAAATCACTTTAAACAATATGTAAGATTTGTTAAGATAAATAGGGAGAGAATGTTGGGAAAAACTCCTTTTAATTTAACTTAACAAATTATCTATAGGTGATTTTACTCCCTAGGAGTATTACCATCAGTGTATAGAAAGGGTAAAATGGTCATTAGATGTCCTAGGATGTCTCACTCACCTTAGAGTGTCAAGATCAGGTCAAGTCAAGCAAAAATTCACCTGAGTTAAAACTTGCGTCTAATAGAAGTCGACGCAACTTCGACTGGAAGTCGAAGCCACTTCGAATAGAAGTCAAATAACTCGGTCAATTAGTCAGAGTAATGAGTGAAGTCTACTCAACTTCTATTTCAACTCGACGCAAAAGAAGAAGTCCAAGTTCAACCTTCCAACTCGACGGATACGTTGAGAAGTATTCGATGTAACATTGACATCTGAGTTCATTCAGAGCTGAGAACTATTTCGAAGCCACTTTAATAAGAACTCAGAGGTGCATCGATAAGAAGGAAGTCAATTGGACGCTACATCGATAGCAGAGTTCAGACAGAGCTAAGAAGGATTTCGAAGCTACTCCAATAAGAACTCAAAGGTGCGTCGATAAGAAAGAAATTCAATTCGATGTTGCGTCGAATACAGTCAAAAAAAGTATGTTTTCTGATGTCCTTTCTAGTGCGCTTCTAGATAATCTACAAGGATGAAATCTGTTCTCTAATGGTGTAACACCCCAAAGATCGTGGTTCAGCGAGGTAGGCGGAATGGTAGTGTTGCGCTCGGGATAAGCTCAAAATTCCAGATCAGGTCAATGCGCACGACCATTGTCCTCTTCGCGCACGACCAGTGATCGTGCGCCAATGATCGTGCATAACCCGCAAAGATTCGGAGTTCTGTCTCGGCTTATACGCACGACCATTGTCCTCATCGCGCACGACCGGTGATCGTGCGCCAGCGACCGTGCGTTAATTCAGAAGAATATCGAGTTCTGTCTTGGACAGTGCGCACGACCATTTCCCTCTTCGCGCACGACCACTGACCGTGCGCCTGTGATCGTGCGCCCTGTTTATTCTGTTCCGCGATTTTGAGCGGAGAAGAAGATCGGACCGTCCAAATCTTTTGGAAATTGATCCAACGGCTAGGTTTAGTTGCGGGAGACCATTAGGGCTGATGAGAGGGGGTTAAACCTCATATTCTCTAAGCCATTCTCTCTCCAAACCCTAGAGAAAGAAGGAGGAGCCAAGGAAGAAGAAGGTAGATCCCGCCATTGACGGAGCTCCGGAGCTCCGTTTCGCGAGCCGTTTCCAGATTTGGAGAGTGCAGCCCGGTGCGGTCGTTTCTCTCCGTGTAGAATCTCGGATCTATGGCAAAAAAGAACGCTCCTAGGGTAACGATTTCTTCTCCCGTTGTTTGGACTTGCCTTTTGTCCTCTCCTTCATTTCTCTATGCTTGCATGAGGGATCCCTTTCACCAAATGGGTGAAGTGTAGGATTCCCTCAAGTTCTCCGGAACTCCGGGTCGATTGTGTCCGTCCCCGGCATATTGCATGTAGAAAATCCGGTAGTCGTGCGGATTTAGGCATTTTGTGTGAAGCCTATTCGTGGCCGTGAGCCCGAATCGGTGATGCTTGGATTGCGACGTTGCATTTAGGTTAAGCCTAGAATGCGTGCCGGGGAATGACTCCGTGATATATGCGATAGTATTGCGGAATTTAAGCGTAGGCATCTTGTGAAGATCCTAACGGAAGCCCCATGCTTTGCGAGTGGTTGAATGCAAACCTTCACCACTAGAATTGTTGAGGAGTGGTCTTGTACCTCCTTTTTGGTTACGTGTAAAGCCCTAACGATCCATCATGCCCTCCGGCCGAAAGGCGGAGTCGGGTCTTGAGTCGTTACAAAGTAAACTTTTAATGCTTGGGTGTTGTAACTTATGTTTTGCGTAGCACTAGCGAGTGCTAATCCCTTACGGGCCGAGGTGATGTCATACCCGCATCGTGTGTTCAATCGATGACAAGAGCACGGGAATTGGCTGAACTGAACCCGTTTCCAGGCGCGGCGATAGAGGGATTGGTCTCTTGTAAACCCGAACGACCTTGGGAGAGGTTGCGAAAGGCGTCTTGCCTAGACCGACCAAAAGCTCTTTTTCCCACCTAAGGCGATGGCCCTTACGGTGGAGTGTTTGTGGAATTGATGTTGTTAGCCTCATGCGGTTGTTTAGGCGGTTGTGGGGAGCCTTCGGGTGAACCCAACCAACATCATGTGCATACCTAGGTTCCCTCCTTTTTGATGCTCAACCTAGAAGATTGATTGTGCATGAAACCTCACCTTGTGTAGTTGCACCTTCTTTTATTAGTACTTGTGCTAATATGGCTTGCTTGCAGAGTAGAAGCTCCGCCACCCCGGTAAAGGGGTGGGGTCGTTATAATTTGGTCAGCTGTGCTGACCGTTACCTTGTTTGCCACCGCTTGGTGGAATGTTCTTATGCAGGTGCAGGTGAGCCTAGCGGGAAATAGCGGGCGATGGCCCTTTGCAGTGTTGGCCCTCGAAGGCCAGCCCTTTTCCTGTTTTTCATGTATGGCCGGCCTGCGTGCCGATGTATGCTTTTGGAGTTTTGTGCATTGGGTGAATGTAAGGCCTTAAGTCCGTAACTCTTATTCAGGTTACATTCCTATGATAGTGGACAGTTCTTTTTGAATGATTTAATTAATGCTTCCGCTTACGTTTTGTACTCTCGTTTAGTTGTTACTTTTCTGGTTATCACCTTTTAACTCCTAGCTAGTGTGGCTTGTATGGCGTGGGGTCCCGGCCGGACCTACTGTTATACTATTCGTACTGGCAGGGTGTTACAATTTGGTATCGGACTTAAGGCATCGATCCGTAGTTTAGCGAATTCGGGACGAATTCCTTTTAAGGGGTGGTGTGCACGGGATGTGCATTCACCTAAAATGACAAAAACTAATAAGAATGTCCACTTAGGAATGGGAAAACATACTTGTTTGCGGAACCTGAGCGTTCCATGATTGTTGTTTGCTATGTTTTCAGTCACTAAATTGTGTCTTACACGATTATAGGCGACTAGAAGTGGTGCGGGGCCGTCTCAACCCCGTAACACCGCTGAAAGCAGTGGGTCGGCTGAAGTGCCAGCGACCACTCCTCCTGCTGAGATGATCAGGTTAATCGCAGAAGCTGTCTTCGCGATGATCAATGCTCAACCGCAAAGGCTTGCACAGCCTGCTACGCCTAATACAGATGCGGCCCCGGTGATCGAACCTGCAGTGGAACCTGCGGTGGAACCGAGGGTTGAGGCCCCTGTGCCAGTGGCTGCAGTGGAACCTGCGGCGGTGCAAAGGGTGGAGCATCCGGTAGAGCGTGTAGTTGTTGCGCGAGCGCGTGATCAACAGCTGCAACACTTTCTAAGCTTCCATCCTCCAACTTTCTCGGGGACCGGATCCCCAACGGAGGCGGAGGACTGGCTGTCAACGGTTAGGAAGATTCTAAGGGCGACAGTAACAGAAGAAGTTATGATGGTCACTTTAGCCACCTTCCTCCTTAACGGAGAGGCAGAGCGTTGGTGGGCTGAACAGGAAGTGCACAAGTTCAGAGGCAGGGAGATTACCGAGATCACGATAGCGGAGTTCTCAAAGTCTTTTCTTCAAAGGTATATTCCTTCTGCCCAACGCATTGCGTTGCAGAACCAGTTTCTGAAGTTAACTCAAGGTGACAGCTCAGTGGATGAGTACTTGCACGAGTTCACTAAACTGGGTCGTTATGCGGGGCCTATGATGGAAGACGAAGAGACAAAGATGAACAAGTTCTATGAAGGTCTTCGGGACGAGTTGAGGCTGCTCCTTGCAGGCCCAATGACGTTAGGTTTCCAGGTGATGGTCCAAACTGCCAGGTCCCTAGAGTTGGACATGAAGAGGGTACAAGCAAAAGCCGTGGCAAAGAAACCTGAGTTTCATGTGCCGGTCTCTCAGTCTAAGCGAGATTTCAGGAAGAACAAAAGGAAGTTTAAACCGGCGGAGCAAACCCGCTCAAATGTTTCGGGAGCAACGACGGTGCGGAGCCCTATCACATGTTTCACCTGCGGGAAGGTGGGACACAAGGCCGCAGTGTGTCGAAGTGGTCCCCCGAAGACAGAGAATCGAGCTTTGGACTATGCTCGAGCTGCGGAAAAGGGTAAAGCTGCGGAGTCTTCGGCTTCCCAGCGCATTACTCCGACTCAGCCGAGAGTCTACTCGCTTGGCCAGCAAGAAGCCATACGACAAGCTGATGTTGTCACAGGTATGAATTAAAAAAATTAGCTTTTACATAGCTATTTGTGATTATACTGTTGTGCAACTGTATGTTTTTTGTGTGCAATTAGGCTTTGTCCTAATTCTCAACTATCCGGCGAGAGCTCTATTTGATACGGGTGCATCACACTCTTTTCTGTCTGAGGACTTCGTGGTGCGAATCAGAGTGCCATCTACCTTCGTAGAGGATAGATTAGAAGTAGTGCTACCCAATGGATCTCGCATGTCTGCGGATAGGAAGAGCCGTGTGAAGGTGCGGATCGGAAATCAAGATTTCGATTTGGAAGCATCGTTATTACCGTTAGCTGAAAGTTCAATTGCAAGAGCTGCTAGAGCAAGGCTACGTACGTCCAAGTTCTTCGCCTTGGAGTGCACCGGTCCTCTTTGTGAAAAAGAAGGACGGGAGCTTGCGTCTATGTATCGATTATCGAGAGCTAAACAAGTTGACCGAGAAGAACCGATATCCGACTCCAAGAATCGACGATCTATTCGACCAGCTGGTTGGGTCGACCGTATACTCCAAACTGGACCTAAGGTCCGGCTTTTACCAACTGCGAATTAGGGAATGTGACATTCCAAAGACAGCGTTCAGTACCCTCTGTGGGCATTATGAGTTCACGGTGATGCCGTTCGGTCTGTCTAATGCACCGTCGGTATTCATGGACTTAATGAATAGGACATTCCGTGAGTATTTGGATCAATTTGTGATCGTCTTCATCGACGACATTTTGGTATACTCTCAATCGGAAGAGGAGCATGTAGGGCATCTGCACGCAGTTCTGGGCACCTTGAGGAAGAGTCAACTATATGCCAAGTTCTCCAAGTGCGAGTTTTGGCTACCGTCAGTAGCATTCCTTGGTCACGTCGTTAGTGGAGATGGAATTGCGGTTGATCCGTCGAAGATAGAAGCGATCCGAGCCTGGCCTTTGTTGAAAAACGTAGCGGAAGTCCGAAGTTTCTTAGGACTTGCCGGCTATTATAGGCGCTTTGTGGAAAACTTCTCGAGGATTGCACTTCCTCTCACTAAATTGACTAGGAAAGATCATAAGTTCGTTTGGTCGCCTGAGTGCGCACGATGTTTTAAAGAACTGAAGAGCCGTCTGACCACAGCACCCATTCTATGCTCGCCTTGTGGTACGGAAGGCTACGAAATTTACAGCGACGCCTCAGGGAGTGGCTTGGGTTGTGTCCTAGTGCAGTTCGGTAAGGTAATTGCCTACGGCTCCCGGCAGTTGAAGGTTCATGAGAGGAATTACCCGGTCCATGATTTGGAGCTAGCGGCCGTGGTATTTGCTCTTAAGCTTTGGAGGCATTATTTGTATGGCGTGAAGATCGACATCTTTACCGACCACAAGAGCCTCAAGTACTTGCTAGATCAAAGGGAGTTGAATAAGCGACAAAGGAGGTGGTTGGAGTTCCTTGGGGACTACACCTTCGACATCAAATATACTCCTGGAAAGGGAAATGTGGTTGCGGACGCGTTGAGTCGTCGGGCTCCCGCTCAAGCAAATTGGATTTTGATGCACGATGAGTGTCTAATCCGTGAGCTGGAAGAAATGGAGATCATTTGCGTTGATCGAAGAGCGTCTACTCCAGCATGCTTGAACTGGACGGAGGTTTAATACCACCTTGCCGACCGAGTTCGACAGGCATTGGAGCTGGATGAGAGCATGAAATGCTACAAAGCAGAAACCGTTGACGGGTTAAACGCTGATTTCTCTTTCGAAGATGGCCTTATGTGGAAGAATGGCAGATTGTGCGTCCCAAACGTTGGTACTCTACGGGAGGAATTGATGTACGAGGCTCATCATACCAAGTACTCTATCCACCCGGGGAGCACGAAAATGTTCATGGACATGAAGAAACTTTTCTGGTGGCCGGGTATGAAGAAGGACATTGCCCTCTACGTGGCCAAGTGCAACACCTGCGCGTTGGTGAAGGTGGAATGTCAACGTCCCGGTGGATTTTTGAAGTCCTTGCCGATTCCGGAATGGAAGTTTGACGATATTTCGATGGATTTCGTGCACGGATTGCCGAGATCGCAGCATGGAAACGACGCCATCTGGGTGATCGTGGACAGACAGACAAAAGTATCGCATTTTATTCCGAACCGGAAGGATGATTCTGTAGAAAAGCTAGCGAAGCTCTATGTCGATAGTATTGTGCGGCTGCACGGTGTCCCTCGTAGCATCGTCAGCGATCGTGACGGGCGTTTCACATCGAAAGATTGGAGGCTTATCCATGAACTCTTGGGCACTAAATTGAAATTTAGCACGGCCTTCCACCCGCAAACGGATGGACAGACCGAGAGGACCAACAGGACTATGGAGGATATGCTCCGAATGTGCGCTATATATTTTGGAAAGAAGTGGGAAGATCATCTCTATATGATCGAATTCGCCTACAATAATAGCTACCAAGCCAGTATAAAGATGGCCCCCTTCGAGGCCCTCTATGGTAAGAAGTGTCGTACGCCGTTGTCTTGGGCAGAAACGGGCGATACTAAGCTATTAAAGCGAAAGGATGTTGAGGAAGCAACTTCGACGATCCGAACTATTCGAGAAAGGCTATTGATTGCCCAGGACAGGCAAGCAAAATATTACAACGCCAAGCATAGGAACCTAGAGTTCGCCGTCGGTGACCGGGTTTACTTGAAGATCAAACCGTTCAAAGGGGTATCAAGGATCCGACGCTTGAAAAAGCTCAGTCCAAGGTACTTAGGACCGTTTGAGATTGTGGAACGTGTTGGTGATGCGGCTTATCGGCTTGCACTATCTGCAGAGCTGAGCGGTCTGCACGACGTGTTTCACATTTCAGTTCTGAGGAAGGCAGTGCAAGAGCCTACTCATATCGTTGCGGTTGGCAAAGTGTCGGTGGATAGTGGGTTGTCGATGAAAGTCAAACCCTTACGCATCGAGGATACCGAGGTAAAGCAGTTGCGGAACAAGTCCATTCGGATGGTAAAGGTCCGGTGGGATAATTGCGGCCGAGAGGAGCTAACTTGGGAGAGAGAGCAAGCGATGCTTGCGGAGTACCCCGAGCTATTTCTCTCAGATAAATTTTCTTTAAAAACTGTAAATTCCTGCTATTACTGTTTTCGAAATTTCGGGACGAAATTCTTTTAAGGGGGGTGGAGTTGTAACACCCCAAAGATTGTGGTTCAGCGAGGTAGGCGGAATGGTAGTGTTGCGCTCGGGATAAGCTCAAAATTCCAGATCAGGTCAATGCGCACGACCATTGTCCTATTCGCGCACGACCAGTGATCGTGCGCCAATGATCGTGCGTAACCCGCAAAGATTCGGAGTTCTGTCTCGGCTTATGCGCACGACCATTGTCCTCATCGCGCACGACCGGTGATCGTGCGCCAGCGACCGTGCGTTAATTCAAAAGAATATCGAGTTCTGTCTTGGACAGTGCGCACGACCATTTCCCTCTTCGCGCACGACCACTGACCGTGCGCCTGTGATCGTGCGCCCTGTTTATTCTGTTCCGCGATTTTGAGCGGAGAAGAAGATCGGACCGTCCAAATCTTTTGGAAATTGATCCAACGGCTAGGTTTAATTGCGGGAGACCATTAGGGCTGATGAGAGGGGGTTAAACCTCATATTCTCTAAGCCATTCTCTCTCCAAACCCTAGAGAAAGAAGGAGGAGCCAAGGAAGAAGAAGGTAGATCCCGCCATTGACGGAGCTCCGGAGCTCCGTTTCGCGAGCCGTTTCCAGATTTGGAGAGTGCAGCCCGGTGCGGTTGTTTCTCTCCGTGTAGAATCTCGGATCTATGGCGAAAAAGAACGCTCCTAGGGTAACGATTTCTTCTCCCGTTGTTTGGACTTGCCTTTTGTCCTCTCCTTCATTTCTCTATGCTTGCATGATGGATCCCTTTCACCAAATGGGTGAAGTGTAGGATTCCCTCAAGTTCTCCGGAACTCCGGGTCGATTGTGTCCGTCCCCGGCATATTGCATGTAGAAAATCCGGTATTCGTGCGGATTTAAGCAGTTTGTGTGAAGCCTATTCGTGG
Source organism: Dactylorhiza incarnata (assembly GCA_033032865.1). NCBI lineage: Eukaryota > Viridiplantae > Streptophyta > Magnoliopsida > Asparagales > Orchidaceae > Dactylorhiza > Dactylorhiza incarnata. Next base: position 1,773,471 of record JAWHQI010000210.1, read on the forward strand.
TCGTGAGCCCGAATCGATGATGCTTGGATTGCGACGTTGCATTTAGGTTAAGCCTAGAATGCGTGCCGGGGAATGACTCCGTGATATATGCGATAGTATTGCGGGATTTAAGCGTAGGCATCTTGTGAAGATCCTTATGGAAGCCCCATGCTTTGCGAGTGGTTGAATGCAAACCTTCACCACTAGAATTGTTGAGGAGTGGTCTTGTACCTCCTTTTTGGTTACGTGTAAAGCCCTAACGATCTATCATGCCCTCCGGCCGAAAGGCGGAGTCGGGTCTTGAGTCGTTACAAAGTAAACTTTTAATGCTTGGGTGTTGTAACTTATGTTTTGTGTAGCACTAGCGAGTGCTAATCCCTTACGGGCCGAGGTGATGTCATACCCGCATCGTGTGTTCAATCGATGACAAGAGCACGAGAATTGGCTGAACTGAACCCGTTTCCAGGCGCGGCGGTAGAGGGATTGGTCTCTTGTAAACCCGAACGACCTTGGGAGAGGTTGTGAAAGGCGTCTTGCCTAGACCGACCAAAAGCTCTTTTTCCCACCTAAGGCGATGGCCCTTACGGTGGAGTGTTTGTGGAATTGATGTTGTTAGCCTCATGCGGTTGTTTAGGCGGTTGTGGGGAACCTTCGGGTGAACCCAACCAACATCATGTGCATACCTAGGTTCCCTCCTTTTTGATACTCAACCTAGAAGATTGATTGTGCTTGAAACCTCACCTTGTGTAGTTGCACCTTCTTTTATTAGTACTTGTGCTAATATGGCTTGCTTGCAGAGTAGAAGCTCCGCCACCCCGGTAAAGGGGTGGGGTAGTTATAATTTGGTCAGCAGTGCTGACCGTTACCTTGTTTGCCACCGCTTGGTGGAATGTTCTTATGCAGGTGCAGGTGAGCCTAGCGGGAAATAGCGGGTGATGGCCCTTTGCAGTGTTGGCCCTCGAAGGCCAGCCCTTTTCCTATTTTTCATGTATGGCCGGCCTGCGTGCCGATGTATGCTTTTGGAGTTTTGTGCATTGGGTGAATGTAAGGCCTTAAGGCCATAACTCTTATTCAGGTTACATTCCTATGATAGTGGACAGTTCTTTTTGAATGGTTTAATTAATGCTTCCGCTTACGTTTTGTACTCTCGTTTAGTTGTTACTTTTCTGGTTATCACCTTTTAACTCCTAGCTAGTGTGGCTTGTATGGCGTGGGGTCCCAGCCGGACCTACTGTTATACTATTCGTACTGGCAAGGTGTTACAAATGGCTCATTTATTGCCAAGAATGGAATGGAGTATTTCGGAGACACAGCAAAAGACCTTCTTGGAAGTTAAAATCAGATGGATGGGTCGGGAACAGAAATAGAAGGAGACATTTATTGTCCAATGGGCATTCCGTCTAAAGACAGTCCAGAAGAGGAAAGAGATTCAAACTCTAATTGACGGAGAATAATTATTCATCAGGACGAGGATAAATATAGAGAACTAATTGATCATTTGCTGGAACTCCTTCTTCCTTAAGCTCTCTGAGAAAAATAGAAGAACTTCTTTGTACATAAAAACAAGGTTGCTGCTTATTCTTCTTCTTTCTGATACAGCAACAAGCAAACAGTAGTACAAAGATCACAAGGATCAAAATCTCATAACCCTTGCAGTCATCACTATCATAAGCAAGGGTTCATCTTATACAGATCCAGAAGAGTATCAAAAGCTTATATCTGCTGAAGGATTTATACAGCTAAATTATTTCCTTCTTCTCTTCTTCTAACTATTCTTATTCTCAAACTGTAAAAGAGTTTTAAGAATCCCTCTTCAAAGGATTCAGTGGTTCTAAAGGTCTCCTTATCAAAAGACTCAGTGGTTCTAAGAGTCTCCTTATCAAAAGACTCAGTGGTTCTAAGAGTCTCCTTATCAAAAGACTCAGTGGTTCTGAGAGTTTCCTTATCAAAAGACTCAGGCACTACTGGTGCATTCCTGCCAGGGTGGTAGAAGAGTGGATTACCCACATTTTGGGGAAACACTATAAATTTCATGTCTATTCTGTATTTGCTTTTCTGTGATGTCCCCTTATTTATTACTATTTTCTATAATCATTTTGTTCTGTGTTGGTTGTGCTGAATGCATAGTTGTTATAGTAGTTTTATTGTATGTGCACAGTTAGGGAAAAAGATTTAAATCTCTATTCACCCCCATCTAGAGAATATGTTGGGGAAATGATTTATCTTAACCCCTAGAAATGAGTAGAAAATGAGTTCTCAAAGTGAAAAATTAGTTTAAGTAAATATGCGTCGAATAGTAATCGACGCAACGTCGAAATGTAATCGACGCAACGTCGAAATGTAGTCGACGTACCTCTCAGAATGAGTCGAAGTAACTCTAAACAGAATTCGACGTAATCGTAATCGACGTAACTCTGATTTTTAATCGACGCACGTCGATTTCTATGACATTCAAAATCGCGCCAGATCTCTTTCCTTTCTTTCTGTAGATCTGAATTTTATGAAATTATATTATTCTCTTCTAGCCGTTCTGAATCAGTCTTTCCTTCTAAATGATTCTTGGCTAATTTGATTAAGATTATTATGGACATTATTTGTAAATAGAATGATCTCTTTCCTTCTACAGATATAATGATTATGGAAACTTTTCACTCTTACTATTTCTCTGACTGCCAATTGATTATTCTCCTATAGCAATATTTTTGAATAAACAAAGCTATAAATACAGAAGGAGGTCGGCAAAGAAGAATAACAAGTGATCCACTCCAGTTCTGAAAAAGAGGAAAAGCTCCAAAGAGAGAAGAAAGAGAAAATTGAGAAAAGTGAAAGAGTGCTGCAGCAAGAAAAAGCCTTCTTCTTCTTCTCCTCCTTCTGAAGCCATACTGCTGCAATTTCTGAAAGCTCTCACTGAAAGAGAAAAGGGCTTACAATCTCCTTCTCACTATAGAAGAGAGATTTCATTCACTATACTTGTGGTTCTAATCTTCTTGCTAGGAAGAAGATTCTTTCTTGCTTCAATTATTTTCCATCTACTTCTTCTTCTTATTCTTATTCAAATTTCAATTGTGTAAAAGAGTTTTAAGAACCTCTCTTCAAAAAATTCAGTTGTAGTGGTTCTAAGAGTCTCCTTATCAAAAGACTCAGGCTGGTTCTAAGAGTCTCCTTAACAAAATACTCAGTGCAAGATAGTGAATTCCTACCAAGGGGGTAGAAGAGTGGACTACCCAAAGTTTGGGGAACCACTATATTTCTTTGTGTTGTGCTGTGATTTTCTTTTTGCTATTTCTTTCTTTATTTGCTTAATTCTTGTTGGTGTGTGGGAAGCTTAAATCTGTCAATATTACACATATATATATATATTTGTTAACTTTGCACAAAATATTTTTAAATCTCTATTCACCCACCCCCCCCCCCCCCCCCCCTCTAGAGAATTCTAGTGAGGTTAACTGTGCACTTTCAATTGGAATCAGAGCCAGGTTGATCAAAAAGGGGTAACTCCTTGATCAAAAAGATCCTACCTCATATATATATATTTCTAAAAACTTTTTATGACACAAATCAAAGATTATGCTTCCACCAGACCTCCAATTTGCAACCTTGAAAAGTTTGCACTTTGGAAAACAAGAATTATGATCTATATGAAATCCATTGATGAAGAATTGTTTAATGTTATTCTGACAGGTCCTCCCAAGCCATTCAGGAAGGATTCAAGTGGAAAGGTCACACAAACACTTGCTCCAAGGGCTGAATGGATAGATGAAGAAAAGAAAGCTCAAGCATGTGATGTCAAGGTTATGAATATCTTAGCCTTGACCCTCTCAGATGAAATCTACCAAAAGATTGCTGAATGTGGGTCAGCTAAGGAAATATGGGAAGCTCTCACTAAAATGGTAGAAGGGAGTGCTGATGAGAGAAAGGATAAAAAGGCATTACTCATCTCTCAATATGAAAACATCCAGAAGAAAGATAGTGAAAGTGTTGCTGACATGTATGTCAGATTCAGCCTCATAATAAATGAGTTAAGAACAATTGAGAAGGACATATCTCTCACTGAGATAAATGACAAAGTACTAACTTGCTTCCCTATCTCTTGGGACTCAAGAATCTGGCCAATTAGAGACTACAGAAGCCAAAAAGAAATCTCAACAGATGTCCTGTTGGGTAAATTAAGATCCTATGAACAGTTGTTGAAAACAAGAGCTGAGAAAGAAAAGAAAGAAAAGACTCCTTCACTCTCAAAGGAAAGGAGTATTGCCTTAAATCCTACTGCAGGTGAATCCTCTACAAGTGATGAGGAGCTGATCCGTCTACTGGCCAGAAGGTTCAAGAAGTGGATCAAAACAGAAGGATCCAGAAGGAGAGACTCAACAACCAGGTATGACAAAACTCATACTAAGGAGATTATATGTTACTCTTGCAGGAAACCTGGACACATTGCACCTGAATGTCCTAAAGAGATCAGTAATAAGAAAGATCTGAAAAGAACAGATCTAAAGAAGAAGAAGAAAGAGAAAGGATTCATTGCTCAATCATTGAGTGATTCAGAATCTGAAGGAAGTACCTCATCTGAAAATGATCAAGAAGAGGCTAAGCAAGAGGAAACCTGTTTGATGGCTACTGAGAAGCCTGAAGATAAATCTCTGGTAAATATATCTGATGATATAGATTTTTCTTCTACTGATTTCAAAAATAATTTCAAAGAATTTTGTTTAGATCAAGTCAAATCTGAGAAAGAAATAAAAGAACTAAGAAATGAATTGAACAATCTCAAACAAATGGATACACAATATAAAAACTATGAGCTCAGTCAAGAACTTTCTAGATCAGAGGAGCAACTAGATAAAATCAATACTGAAAATCAAACACTAAGAAATGAGATAGCAAAGGCAAAAGCCTTTGAAGATTCCATAAATGGCAGAAGCCAAAAGCTCAAGAATATCTCTGAAAATCTCACTGATAGATTTAGACAACTAGAGTTTAATACTGATTTAGAACCCATACCTCAATCATCCCGCAAATCTGTCTGGAGACATCCTATCCACTTCACTAGGAAGAATCATCTGATAGGAGAAAATTCACAAGAAAATCCAAAAACAACTATTGTTTTTAATAAAAATAATTTCACTATATATAGAGGAATCCTAGGTAAATATCCTCAGAAAAGAAATAAATTTGCGTCGAGTTATTATCAACGTGCGTCAAGTTCTACTCGACGCAACTTAAATGATGCATCGATTTCTAATCAACGCATACACCAAAGTGCGTCAACTTCCACTTGACGCAACTATAAACATACGTCAAATTCCTATCGACGCAACCAATCTGACAGGAATTTCTCCTTTTCCAGAAAGTCTTCTCAATCCATTCCCTTTTATTCTAAATGCTATTTCTGCAATATTACCAAAGATTGTTGGTATGATAAGCCAACACTTCTAAAGAAGAAAGGGTACTCTGAAAGACCCACTTATTCTTTCATTGAACCTTTCACTGTTGGAAGGAAGGGACCCCAGCTTAGCAGGGTCCAAACTAATGTTTAAATTTTATGTGCAGTTGTATCACATCTTCAGGCTGGTGTGGTACTTGGACAGTGGATGCTCCATGCATATGACCGGGTACAAAAATTTATTAACCAATTTTGAGGATAGACTTGGACCTCCAGTGTCTTTTGGAGACTCTAGCTGTGGGCAAACCAAGGGCTTTGGAGATTTCAAAGAAGGAAAAGTAACCTTTAAGAATGTTGTTGTAGTCAAAGGACTAAAACACAATCTGATAAGTATAAGTCAGATATGTGACAGTGGTAAGTATGAGGTAAAATTTACCAAACTAGTTTTCCATGTTATTGATGTCATGACTGGTGTCATTGTACTCAATGGAATCAGAAAAGGGAAAGTATATATAGTAGATTTTAGCTCCACACACACAGAGATTTGTTTGTTCAACAACATTATTGATAAAAGTGAATTATGACATAGGAGGCTGGGCCATTTAAACTATAAAACCATTAGTAAATTAGCAAAGAATAACCTAGTCAGAGGCCTACCAAAGGGTAGGTACTCTAAGGATTCTCCATGTAGACCTTGTCAACTAGGAAAACAGAACAAATCATCCTTCAAACAAATTGGTAAGGATGACTCCCCTAGGATTCTCTACTTATTGCACATGGATCTCTTTGGTCCTATATCCACTCAGAGCTTTGGTGGAAAGTCTTATACCCTAGTCATTGTGGATGACTATTCTAGATATAGCTGGGTATTATTTCTAAAAGCTAAGGCTGAAACCCACAAGATTCTCTCAAGATTCATAAGACAGATTCAATCTGAATTCAATACGCATGTTTCCATTATCAGAAGTGATCATGGGACTGAATTTGAAAATCAGTTAATCTGTAGTTTCTGTGAGGATGAAGGTATCAAACAAAGCTTCTCGGCACCTAGAACTCCTCAACAAAATGGAGTTGCTGAAAGAAAGAATAGAACCTTAATTGAATCAGGAAGGACCTTGCTTGCAGAATCAGGATTACCAAAAACCTTCTGGGCTGAAGCAGTCAACACTGCAAACTATGTTCTGAATAGAAGCCTCATACACAAAACTAAGTTAAGAACTCCTTATGAGCTTCTGAAGGGAAAAACACCCACTGTTAGATACTTTAAGACTTTTGGATGTACTTGCTTTATACTAAACAATGGGAAAGATCATCTTGCCAAGTTTGACAAGAAGTCTGATGATGGGATATTTCTGGGGTACTCATCATCTAGTAAAGCTTATAGGTGCTATAACAGGAGAACTCTCAGAATTCAAGAATCCATGCATATTATATTTGATGAAACTAACATGCTTTTTAAGGGGGAGGAAACTTTCACTAGTCCTTTTCCACAGGAAAACAGCTGCACAGAAACTCAGCTTGAACAACTGACTCTAGAGAACACAGACACTGGGAAAGAAAACCAGCTACAGGAACCAAGTGAGGAATCTGAACAGGAACATGAAGAAGATTCAGAAAAGAGCAATCAAAACCAACTCCCACAAGAGAATATGGCTCAAGAAGAACAGGTGGGAAATGATTCTATTATTAATGAGGAAGAAGAGCCTCTGACAAATCCAAGCAGGACTAGAATCAATATAAAAAATCATCCACAATCCCAAGTAATTGGAGACCCCAATACTGGAGTAAGAACAAGACACCAAGTCTCCAGTGGAATGATGCTCCAATGCTTCTTATCACAAGTTGAACCAAATAAGTTTGAAGAAGCAAATTGTGATCCTCAATGGATTATAGCTATGTAAGAAGAACTAAGCCAATTTGAGAGAAACAAAGTATGGAACTTAGTTGAGAGACCATGAAACTACCCAGTTATTGGTACAAAGTGGGTATACAGAAACAAACTAGATTCCACTGGAGTAATTATCAGGAACAAGGCAAGACTTGTAGCACAAGGATACAGACAAGAAGAAGAAATAGAAGACAACCAAACTTTTGCTCCAGTAGACAGATTGGAAGAATCAGACTTTTCCTTGCCTATGCAGCTTTCATGAAGATGAAAGTCTACCAGATGGATGTGAAGAGTGCTTTTCTGAATGGTGACCTTTAAGAAGAGGTGTATGTAGAACAACCACCAGGTTTTATCAATCCTTCCTCTCCTAACTGTGCTTATAGACATAACAAAGCACTTTATGTCTTAAGAAAGCACCTAGAGCATGGTATGACACTCTCTCTAACTTCCTTATAGAAAACTCTTTTGAAAGAGGAAAAGCAGATAAAACACTTTTCACTAGAACCCACAAGAATCAACTCCTTCTTGTTCAAATATATGTAGATGACATCATCTTTGGCTCAACTCATCCCAAACTCTGTAAAGAATTTGCTAATCTAATGCAATCTAAATTTGAAATGAGTAGTATGGGAGAACTCTCTTATTTCTTAGGGCTACAAGTAAAACAAAACAGTGAGGGGATCTTTATCTCACAATCTAAATACACTAAAAAATTAATCAAAAAGTTTGGCATGGAATCAGCTTCTACCATGAAAACACCTATGGCAACTAATGCCATTATAGAAAAGGATGAAAAGGGAAAATCAGTAGATCAAAAGACCTATAGGGCAATCATTGGATCCCTTCTCTATCTAACAGCTAGCAGACCTGACATTATGTTTGCCACCTGTATATGTGCTCGATTTCAGGTTGATCCAAAAGAATCCCATCTCTCCTATGTAAAAAGGATTCTTAGATACCTAAAGGGAACACCTGAACTAGGTCTATGGTACTCAGCAGAAACCAGCTATTAATTGACAAGTTTCTCAGATGCTGACTATGCTGGATGTAGGGTTGATAGAAAAAGCACATCTGACACTTGCCAATTCCTAGGTGACAGACTGATATCATGTTTCAGTAAGAAACAAACTTCAGTCTCAACCTCAACAGCTGAAGTTGAATACATAGGTGCTGGAAGCTGTTGTTCACAAATCCTATGGATGCAAAATCAGCTTCTTGACTATAAATTGGAAGTCAATAACTCTAAGATCTATTGTGATGGTTTTAGTGCTATATCCATAGCATCCAACCCAGTCCTTCATAGTAGAACCAAACATATAGGGATCAGACATCACTTTCTTAGAGATAATGTAGAAAAATGCAAGATAACCTTAGAATATATTCCTACAGACAGTCAAAGAGCAGACATTTTTACCAAACCTTTGGATGAAACTAAGCATACTTACTTCATCAACACCTTAGGAATGCTTGATGGAAGCTTGCAAGCACCATTGGAAGAAAAATTAACATTGGGCAAATGAGAGCACTTGAAGATACGTCGATTACCTATCGACGTAAGTCTGCAAACACGTCGACATCAATTCGACGTAACGTCGACTTCACGATAAAACTGGAAACGAATCTTTCCTTCTTCTTTTGACGATTGGATTACCTAATATACCTCGACTTCTGTTTCCTTTTCGACGTTTCACCTTCTTTAAATAATACCTCTTATTTCATAACTCTTACTCTCCCAAACCGCCAAAAACTTCATCTTCTACCTTTCTCTCTGCATCAATGGCGCCGACTCCTGCTCAATCTACCATCATCAAAGCGATGAATGATGCCCTGGAAAAACTTGTGAATGAATTTCAGTCATGACTGATCAATTTCTCCAACGAGTGTACCTCCATGCTAACCACTTGTGAAGCCAAACTGGCCGACATCTCTGCATCTCTTCCTGAGCTTCATATTCTTCTTCAAGAACAAAATCTGTCGCCAAAAGGGTTTATATCCTTTCTGCAGTGTATAAACCAGGGGGAGAGTTGCTCCAGAAACCCCTCCAATCAGGTTCTCTATTACTCTTAAGCTTCATATTCTTCTCTATTACTCTTAAGCTTCATATTCTTCTCTATTACTCTTAAGCTCAGGGTTAATTCTTCTCCAATCTCTAAACCCTACTATAGGCACAAATCTTCTCCACTCACTCTGATTACACCTTCAAGGAGAAAAAACCCTTTGGTATATCCTCATCCTACCATAAAGAAGGAGACCATGCTGTGGATTCAGCATTCAAAGCAGATGCCCCATATGTTCAGGGGGAGATTGCTGTAGTAAAAAATACAGAAGTCCAGGGGGAGGAAGAAGCAGCTACTTCTGATGACTGGAAAGGGCAAGTCTGGATTGATGCACCCCTTTGTGTGGAAGAATATCAGTATCACTCTCCTGGCTTCTCTGCCAGTCACATCAAACTTATTACACCTCTACTTGAGGATGTTCCTCCAGAAGAAATTGAAGGAGAAAAACATTCTTCAGTAGAGTCTACCCTACCTGAGGACATTCTACCTCCTGTTGCAAAATAAACTCCTCCTCCTGCAAAAGTTCCTTCTCCACCTTATCTTCCTAAAGAGAAAACTCCATCTCCTCTACTACCTTCATCTCCACCATCAACAAAACTTACTTCTACCAAGCAGTTTATATCATCTTCTCAAATCTTACCTAGGCAAAGTCCAAGAGGACAAATGAAAAGAAAAAGAGAGGTCATCCCTGTAAGACCCCCCCTCCCCAATCCTGAACCGGGTTCAGGGAGGGGGGGATCTTACTGCCCAAGAATGACCCCTTAACGCTCCCTGGGTGGTGACGTCCCATCCCCCCTCGAGCGCTGAGCGGTCTCCTTGTCAGGCACAAGAATCATAACCTCACATCAGAACGCATAGCGGAAGCAATCAAAAGATGGGCAAACCAAACATACAGCTTATATTTACAACTTAACGGGGCCGAAGCCTATCGTTTACAAAATATTGTCCGTAGAATACATATGCTAAGACAAAAGGGAGTCCTGGGCTCGTCCCTATATACTCGTACTCACATCTCTGAAGATAGAAGGGGAGGCTGGGGTAATCGAACGGATCATCTCCAAGGCTTCCCGGTCAACCTGTGATGTGGGGGCTTCACGCTGTCCCGTCTCCTGTGATTGGTTATAAGAAATAACCGTTAGTCACAGAGCTAAGCAGAAAACACATCCCCCTCCCCGGATCCGTATCCAGGGGGCAGCTAAAGACAGAATTGAAATAGCCGAAGCAAGGAAAGGGTTAGCAGCAGGTAATCATGTACATACACATATATATATAAAGCGGGGCTCCTGCCCGAATAACCACAATCGCGCAGCATAATAAATCTATAATACTATCGCGCGTATACACACACCCCAGGTTCTCAAGACCTGTACCCACACAAAGACCCTGTGTCGACACAGTTTTAGACCGCTTTAGTTCAAGCAGGGGAGCTAACCCCGCGGGCCTCACCGATGTGGCCGTCGGTGACAGTGGCCAGTCCTGCCACTTCTGAATGTAGTCGTACCGTATCATTCAGGCCCTCCTGTACAACTTGGTGTACTAACTGGATGTGAGCGACATCCGGCGAGCCGATTTGAAGGCCGACCAGCGGAGGTAAAACTACATGCTCAGGGGTGATAACCTGCTGCGCATATCTCCCTGTCGCCATGAGTCGTCAACCCACCCGCACCGGTACGAACGGTCTGCGAGCGTGACCAACCCGCCACTTCCAATCAATCTTCACCCGCTTATTTTTAAACGAACCTTTAGGCCACGTGGCAATTCATACTCGACCGGTCGCATGACCTTGGACCGGGAGGCTTAGTGGTATGAGTGCTCCTTGCTTGGGGCTAACTTGGGAGGAGAGACTCAACTCCGAGTTTTCCCCAACTAAGGCCCCGCCGAAGGGAGGATAAGCACCGCATTTGTTGCCACGGCAGCTCTTCACTAGTAAATAAATTAGGCCGAAGCATGGGCCATAATATTTAAACAGGAATGTAGGCCGAAAGCAAAGGCCATGTAATAAACAGAAAGGTAGGCCGAAAGCAAAGGCCATGTAATAAACAGAAAGGTAGGCCGAAAGCAAAGGCCATGTAATAAGCAGAAAGGTAGGCCGAAAGCAAAGGCCATGTAATAAACAGAAAGGTAGGCCGAAAGCAAAGGCTATGTAATAAGCAGAAAGGTAGGCCGAAAGCAAAGGCCATGTAATAAACAGAAAGGTAGGCCGAAAGCAAAGGCCATGTAATAAGGACCAGTACGAGACTGGATTTAAACGAAAGTGCTGAATGTAAATGCGGGGGACCAGTACGAGACTGGATTTAAACGAAAGTGCTGAAAATAGGTACGGGGGACCAGTGCGAGACTGGATTTAATTGAGAGTACAGAAAATAAGTACGGGGGACCAGTGCGAGACTGGATTTAAACGAAAGTAATTGCATAAGAAGAAATGGTTAGTAGTCCAATCACTCCATAAGAGGAGGCTTCGATCGACGACTCCGTTCTTTTATTATTGTCGCGGCGGGGTTACGTTTTGGCGCTGCGTCGCGATGTCGTTCCGATTTTTGCGTTGCTTCTCCGAGCTTAGTCGATCTTTTTAGTTTAATACGCATAATTTTGGATAAGTATTTAAGATATGCGTCGAGGAGACGCCGATTCGTTTTAATGAATTTCGCTCTTTTCCGGGCGTCTATTTTTGTTTGAAAAGGCTTTTGAGGGGTTAAATCACAAGTCCACACCCCCTATCTTTGGTAGTATTTGTAAAATACCTATATTTAGTGCCCCTAATTTTTGGGGATTTTTAGAAACACATTTGGGCATTTTAATACCTAAAATAAACTTTATATTGGGTTTTAAAAATAGTAAAACCCCTCCTAAAAATCCCAAAAAATTACAGGGGGTGCCCCCAAGGGTGGGGCACATTTTTCATTTAGAAAACTTTTTCTGAAAAGGCCCCATTTTTCCTTAGAAAAATGAGGAAGGTTAAGGGGGTTTGGGGTGCGGATAGGGGGAAAGGAGGGTTCTGGGGGCGCCACACCGGGCGCCATCCTCGGGTCCCCACAGCGGATCCACAGCGGATCCGCTGTGGGGGGCACACATGTTGAGGGGAAGGGCGGGAGTCTAGGTTACGGGAGCCGCTAGATCTCCCGCGGGAGATCGGGCGGCTCCCGTCAACCTGGACGGGAGGCGGCCGCTGCCGCCGCCGGCAGCGGCCGGATGGGGCCGGCGCCGCCCCCGGTCGGTGCGCCGGGGGCCGGCGACCACTCCGGTGGTGGTCCGGCGGCCTGGCGCCGCCGGCTACCACCGGGGTTGGTGCCGTAAGGGCACGGGGGCGGTGGCGGCCTGTACGCCTCCTGCAGGCTTGCCGCCACCGCCTCCACCGGAGGGATGGGGTGGGGGGGTGCCCCCGGCCGGTGCGCCGGGGGCCGGCGACTCCTCCGGGGGTGGTCCGGCGGCCTGGCACCGCCGGCCACCACCGGGGAAGGGAGTAATAGGGGCGGGCGGCGGCGGCGTGGCCTGCATGGGCCATGCAGGCCGCTGTGCCGCCGCCCTTCCGTCGGGGGGGCCACCGGCGCCGCCCCCGGTCGGTGCGCCGGGGGCCGGCGCCAACTCCGGTGGTGGCCCGGTGGCCTGGCGCCGCCGGACCCCACCGGAAAACGGGGCAGAAGGGGCGAGGAGGCGCGGTGCAGCCAGCCCGAGCCGTGCCGGCTTGCTGCACCGCCGCCTCCTCGCGCGCAGCCCTCCCTGCCGCCCCTGGTCGGGGCGCCGGGGAGGGGGCAGCCGTCCGGCGGTGGCCCGGCAGCCTGGCGCCGCCGGCCGCCGCCGGGGAAGGGAGTAACTCCCTTACAGGGAGCGCGGGGAGGAGGGGGAAGATACGGCCGCCGCCGGCTGTGCCTGCCGGCGGCCTGAACGCCTCCTCCGGGAGGTAGGAAAGGGGAGGGGGAGATCTCTACCTGGGCAGGAGGTGGTGCTCGGGAGGAGGAAGCGAGGTGGCCGGCCATGGGGAAGGAGGAGGAGGTTGCGGCTTGGGGTGGCTTGCTCCGGCAAGGGGGAGGAGGAGGAGGTGGCTGGCTGGGGGGGGGGGGGGGGCTGCCGTCAGGGGAGGTCTGAGAGAGAGGGAGAGGAGGTGTGTGTGGGGGAGAAATGGAGAGGGCTGCCCCTCCTTTTATAGGGAGGGGGAAGCTCTCCTCTCCCCCTTCCTTTTCCTCCACGTGGGGATAAGGGAGGGGGAGATATTTCCCCCCCCCCCCCCCCCCCCCCTCCCTCCCCTCCCTCCTCTCTCTCCTGCCCAAATAGGGGGGCTGCCCATGAATAGGCAGCCCTTCCTTTTTGGGGGAGGGGCTTCTCTCCCCCCCCCCTTTTTCTTTTCGTCTCTTTCCTAAGTAATTTCAGACTGGGGGGGGGGGGGGGGGGGGGGTTTGACCAAGTCAACTTAGGGCGGGGTCCTCCTCGGCTCCCGGGACATGATAAGAGTCGCCGGGGCCGATGCCGGGTTCGTGTGCTTTATATTTCGTGCGTTGCACTGAGGCGATCTGCATAGGACTAAAATGGCATACCCTCCATACGACCTCGTATCGAGACGCAACGAGTTCCGTTGCGCTCGTATTGTCCATACGAGTCTATCGGAACTGACGGAAGTTAATTCGGGGTTCGTACGGCCACTATTCATAATAATGGGGTAGTGGTGCGCTACGATACCCGAAATGGTCGTTTTCTCCAAACGACCTCGGATCGAAGTGCAACGAATTCCGTTGCGCTCGTATTGTCCATACGAGTCCAACGGAACTGACGGAAGTCAATTCGGGGTTCGTACGGCCACTATTCATAATAATGAGGTAGTGGTGCGCTACGATACCCGAAATGGTCGTTTTCTCCAAACGACCTCGGATCGAAGTGCAACGAATTCCGTTGCGCTCGTATTGTCCATACGAGTCCAACGGAACTGACGGAAGTCAATTCGGGGTTCGTACGGCCACTATTCATAATAATGAGGTAGTGGTGCGCTACGATACCCGAAATGGTCGTTTTCTACTGCTCGGGCCTACTTTTATTGGGCTCACTAGGGTCTAGTGGCCCAATAAAAGTCGGGATGTTACAATCCAATAAAAATAAAGAGATTTTCGTCCCCGAAAATTGGCTAAAGTAGGGGTTTAAATGATGTACCTGGGGGAAGAGCGTCGGGTATTTTTCTCGTACGAGCGTCTCGGGTTCCCAAGTGAACTCTTCGCGTCCACCGTTCGACCATAAGATCTTGACCATTGTGACCGTCTTGTTCCGCAGTTCTTTGATCTTGGAGTCCACTATCTTCACAGGTTTGAGTCGGACAGATCGGTCGGATTGTACTGATGTTGGGGGTGTGGGGAGGTGCTGCTCTGGTTGGCGCAGAACACGTCTTAGCGAGGAGACATGAAATACGTCGTGAAGGCTCCCCAGCTCGGCTGGCAAAGCTAACCTGTAAGCCACCGGGCCAATTCTTTCGACGACTGGATACGGGCCTAGATAGCGGGGGTCCAGCTTTTTCTGCCTCTTGATTCGTGATATCCCATGCATTGGCTTAATCTTTAAGAAAACCATATCTCCCACTTGGAATTCCACTTGCCGATGACGTGCGTCGTAATACTTGGCCTGTCGGCTCTGCGCTTCCAGCATGCGTTCCCGGATTAGTCTTATTGCGGCGGTGGTATCGTCGATGTAGGTGATTCCCAAGGCTTCGGGGTCCTCATCCTGTGCCCAAGATAGCGGGGTCCGACAGCGTCTTCCGTAGAGGGCTTCGTACGGTGCCATCTTGATGCTTGCCTGGAAGCTGTTGTTATATGAGAACTCTACCAAAGGTAGTAACTGCTCCCATGGCTCGTTGTGCTCCACTATGCATAATCGGAGAAGGTCTTCCATCGTCCGATTCGTCCTTTCCGTCTGCCCATCGGTCTGGGGGTGGAAGGCGGTGCTAAAAGCTAATCTGGTTCCCAGATAAGCTTGCACTCTTCTCCATTCCTTCGATGTAAAGCGCCCATCGCGGTCCGAGACGATTGATTTGGGTATTCCATGAAATCGGACTACCTGCTCGATAAATAGTCGGGCTAGAATGTCGACACCATCGCCTTGCCGGTTCGGGATGAATCGGGCTACCTTGGTGAGGCGGTCCACTACTACCCATATGGAGTCGTTACCTGCACGGGATCGGGGTAAGCCATGGACAAAATCCATGGAAATATCCTCGAACTTCCATTCTGGAATTGGCAGGGGTTGTAGTAGACCTCCTGGGCTACGACATTCGGCCTTGACCATTTGGCAGGTTTGGCAGTGCGCTACATAATCGGTGACATCCTTCTTCATGCCTGGCCAGTATAGGGTCCTGCGCAGGTCCGTATACATTTTTACTACTCCCGGGTGTATCGAGTACCTTGTCTGGTGAGCTTCACAGAGTATCTCCTCACGGATCCCTTCTGCAGCGGGAATGAATATGCGGTGTCTGTATTGCAGGATGCCATCATACAGGTTGTAGTCTTCTTGTACACCGTGTTGCAAGGCCTGAATGATCGGTGCTGCTTCAACGTCGGTCTTCTGGGCTTCCCGTATTCTATTCCTGATGTCACACTGTATCTCCATCCAATAGAGGTGGGCTTGGTATTCCATCGGATTTCTGCGGGTGATGAGGATAATATCCATTTCTGCCAATGATTTGACTAACTCCTCTGGCACCGTTTCTAACCAACTCCCGGTCCTCGGAGGCTGCCGACTCAAGGCGTCTGCAACTTTATTAGCCTTGCCAGGGTGGTACTGGAGGGCGAAGTCATAATCACAGAGAAATTCTAACCACCGGCGTTGCCGGAGGTTTAGCTCTTTCTGGGTGAAGACGTATTTGAGGCTTTTATGATCGGAGAAGATCTCGCATCGTACCCCGTAGAGGTAATGTCTCCAGATTTTTAAGGCGAAAACTACCGCTCCCAGCTCCAGATCGTGGGTGGCATAGTTTTGTTCATGCGGCTTGAGCTGACGTGAGGCGTAGGCAATGACCTTGCCATGCTGCATAAGCACGGCCCCCAATCCTTTCAGAGAGGCATCAGCATAGATTTGGAAACCCTCGGTACCGGAGGGGAGGGTTAGGATTGGGGCCGATATTAGCCGGTTCTTTAGTTCGATGAATGCCGCCTCGCATTCAGGAGACAATTGGAATGTCACATCCTTCTTGGTGAGGGTGGTAAGTGGTAATGCGATCTTGGAGAAGCCTTCGACGAACTTACGGTAGTAGCCGGCGAGGCCAAGGAAACTTCGGATGTCTGCCGCTGTCTTAAGTGGCGGCCAATCTCGTACTGCTTGCACCTTGGCTTGATCTACTGCTACTCCGTTCTTGTTGACGGTGTGTCCCAGAAAGCCGACTTCTTCCATCCAGAACTCGCATTTGCTAAACTTGGCGAAGAGTGAGTGTCCTCTTAGCTTAAGTAGTACCATTTGGAGGTGCCTGGAGTGATCGGTTTTGTTCTTTGAGTAGATGAGAATATCATCTATGAAGACTATTACGAAATGATCCAGGAAGGGTTTGAATACCGTATTCATCAAAGCCATGAAGGCGGACGGGGCATTGGTTAACCCAAATGGCATTACCATGAACTCGTATAGTCCGTAGCGAGAGCTAAAGGCGGTCTTGGGAATGTCCTCTTCTCGTACTCTAAGTTGATAGTAGCCGGACCTTAAGTCCATTTTGGAAAAGACGGACGCGCCTTGTAGTTGATCGAACAGTTCATCTATCCGGGGTAGGGGATAGGTATTCCGGATGGTGAGTTTATTCAAGCCTCTGTAGTCGATGCAGAGGCGCAGCGATCCGTCCTTCTTTTTAACGAACAGTACTGGGGCTCCCCAGGGAGAGGTACTAGGACGTATGAATCCTGCGTCGACTAACTCTTGTAGCTGAATTTTGAGCTCAGCCAGTTCCCTCGGGGCCATCCGGTATGGTGCTCAGGACACTGGTCGGGCTCCGTGAGTAAGTTCGATTTGGAAGTCTACTTCCCGTTGCGGGGGCAACCCGGGGAGTGACTCTGGGAAGATATCTGGGAAGTCCCTGATCACAGGTACTTTAGCGAGTACTTGCGTCGTGTTCTCCATCTCAAAGTAGATTAGGTACATCTCGTCCTTCCGTCGAACTGCCTTGACGGTTTGTGCAGATGTTAAGATAATGCGGGTGACGGAGGGTATACCTGCTAGCGTGATAAATTGCCCATTCGGATTCTGGAGGCGGATTTCTCGAGTCGAACAATTGATTTGGGCGCTGTGCTCGGCCAACCAATCCATTCCCAGAATGATGTCGAACCCGGTTATTGCTAAGATGGTGGCGTTGACTTCGAACTCTATGCCTCCTAGCATTGCCTGGAAGGAACACTTCTCGGTGGAAGTCATATCTGATCCATCCGGGAGTCGTATTCGGATTGACATCCCGGATGATCGCACCGTGTTCTCTTTGTCGGCGATGAAATTTTGTGCAACGAAAGAGTGTGTGGCGCCGGTATCGAACAGTGTTTTAGCGGGACGACCTTCTACCAAAAGTAAACCTGATAACACATATGTATATATATCATAATCATAAGTTTTTCACAGATATACAAGAGTAGGGATGACATATGCAAAAAGTCCCAATATATAAGCTAAAACATCTCCTAGGATATCGTACTATCGGAAGTAGATACCTATCACTACGTCAGGAGCAGGACCGTGCTGGAGATCCAACGCGTATGCCTCGAGCGGTGCTGCTCTGCCCTGCCTAGCCGGCTCCCTCCTGCCTGCGGGACGTCCTCTGCGTCCACCTCGTCCTCTCTCCGCCGCTCTCTGTACTGCTCCTAAACCGGGTCTCCCGGTAGCCTGTGGGCAGAAGGCTCGTATATGCCCAGGCTGCTGGCATAGGTAGCAGTTCCCTGCGAAGGGAACATCTCGTCGTGCGGCCGGGACGACCTGTGGTGCTGGGGCTGGGGGTGCTGGTCGGGGCTGGGGTGCTGGTCGGGGCTGGGGTGCCTGCCTATATGGCTGGTGACGCTGCCGCTGTCTCCCGTCTCGGCCCTGCCTGCGAGGACCTGCTCTTCTCTCTCGGTCCTGAGTCCGGGGAATACCTACGTGTCCCCTCCGCTGCTGGGCTACCATCCGCTGATCCATCTCTAGAGCGGTGGCATGTGAGGTGATCGTGTGGAAGGATGCCTGGGATATCATGATCAGGGCCTGACGGAGGTCGTCTCGTAATCCCCGATAAAATCTGGCCGCCCTGTCCCTATCTGTACCTGCTAAGGTCCCGGCGAAGCGGGCCAGGTGGATAAACTCTCTCTGGTAGTCTGGAACCGTCCTATCTCCCTGTCTGATCTGTAGGAACCGCTCCTGGAGTGCCATCCGGTCTGCATCTGAAATGAAATGCTCTAAGAAAGCATCCGAGAACTCCCCCCAGAGAATGGTGCTAAGGGGTCGTCCTCTAAAAGTGGAGCGGCTAGCTGCCCTCCACCAGTCCCGGGCATAGCCCTCCAACATGGTCACTACTAGGGATACTGCGGCTACTGCTGGGCACATCATCCCTACAAGGAGCTCCTCTACCCTCTCCACCCACTCCTCGGCCTGGATGGCCGACTCTGTACCCCGAAAGGTGGGGGGCCTTAGCCCTCGGAAAGTCGTCAGTAGATCAGTGGGTACGGTGGCCTGCTGGGGTGGCCGTAAAGTGGCTGTCTGGAAGGCGGCCAACAGGGCTACCAGGGTCTGCCCGAGCTCTGTCTCTCCGAATGGAGCTGTGACCGGAGCGGTCTGAGCTGGTGGTGGAGTGGTAGGGTGGTACTGGTCTTGAGAGGAAGACCTTCCATTACTTGACTCCGGTATCTGGAGAAGTAACAAACGGGTGTCAGAACTTGCAAAACTAAGGGCATTTTGCAGGACTGAAAGGAAAGAAAGCGGAAAGCGTGTGGGTGTACTATCGTGCAGTCTCGAGTCCTTAACCTTAACCTAGAGGGTCCACCAGGCTTCCGCTGCATGGTTCGTCCCGAACCAAGAAACGGAACCGGGGGAAAGGAGGATCGAAAGACTGCCCCATGTGGTCGGATCGTGGTAGCTCTGATCCATTTGTAAGACCCCCCCTCCCCAATCCTGAACCGGGTTCAGGGAGGGGGGGATCTTACTGCCCAAGAATGACCCCTTAACGCTCCCTGGGTGGTGACGTCCCATCCCCCCTCGAGCGCTGAGCGGTCTCCTTGTCAGGCACAAGAATCATAACCTCACATCAGAACGCATAGCGGAAGCAATCAAAAGATGGGCAAACCAAACATACAGCTTATATTTACAACTTAACGGGGCCGAAGCCTATCGTTTACAAAATATTGTCCGTAGAATACATATGCTAAGACAAAAGGGAGTCCTGGGCTCGTCCCTATATACTCGTACTCACATCTCTGAAGATAGAAGGGGAGGCTGGGGTAATCGAACGGATCATCTCCAAGGCTTCCCGGTCAACCTGTGATGTGGGGGCTTCACGCTGTCCCGTCTCCTGTGATTGGTTATAAGAAATAACCGTTAGTCACAGAGCTAAGCAGAAAACACATCCCCCTCCCCGGATCCGTATCCAGGGGGCGGCTAAAGACAGAATTGAAATAGCCGAAGCAAGGAAAGGGTTAGCAGCAGGTAATCATGTACATACACATATATATATAAAGCGGGGCTCCTGCCCGAATAACCACAATCGCGCAGCATAATAAATCTATAATACTATCGCGCGTATACACACACCCCAGGTTCTCAAGACCTGTACCCACACAAAGACCCTGTGTCGACACAGTTTTAGACCGCTTTAGTTCAAGCAGGGGAGCTAACCCCGCGGGCCTCACCGATGTGGCCGTCGGTGACAGTGGCCAGTCCTGCCACTTCTGAATGTAGTCGTACCGTATCATTCAGGCCCTCCTGTACAACTTGGTGTACTAACTGGATGTGAGCGACATCCGGCGAGCCGATTTGAAGGCCGACCAGCGGAGGTAAAACTACATGCTCAGGGGTGATAACCTGCTGCGCATATCTCCCTGTCGCCATGAGTCGTCAACCCACCCGCACCGGTACGAACGGTCTGCGAGCGTGACCAACCCGCCACTTCCAATCAATCTTCACCCGCTTATTTTTAAACGAACCTTTAGGCCACGTGGCAATTCATACTCGACCGGTCGCATGACCTTGGACCGGGAGGCTTAGTGGTATGAGTGCTCCTTGCTTGGGGCTAACTTGGGAGGAGAGACTCAACTCCGAGTTTTCCCCAACTAAGGCCCCGCCGAAGGGAGGATAAGCACCGCATTTGTTGCCACGGCAGCTCTTCACTAGTAAATAAATTAGGCCGAAGCATGGGCCATAATATTTAAACAGGAATGTAGGCCGAAAGCAAAGGCCATGTAATAAACAGAAAGGTAGGCCGAAAGCAAAGGCCATGTAATAAACAGAAAGGTAGGCCGAAAGCAAAGGCCATGTAATAAGCAGAAAGGTAGGCCGAAAGCAAAGGCCATGTAATAAACAGAAAGGTAGGCCGAAAGCAAAGGCTATGTAATAAGCAGAAAGGTAGGCCGAAAGCAAAGGCCATGTAATAAACAGAAAGGTAGGCCGAAAGCAAAGGCCATGTAATAAGGACCAGTACGAGACTGGATTTAAACGAAAGTGCTGAATGTAAATGCGGGGGACCAGTACGAGACTGGATTTAAACGAAAGTGCTGAAAATAGGTACGGGGGACCAGTGCGAGACTGGATTTAATTGAGAGTACAGAAAATAAGTACGGGGGACCAGTGCGAGACTGGATTTAAACGAAAGTAATTGCATAAGAAGAAATGGTTAGTAGTCCAATCACTCCATAAGAGGAGGCTTCGATCGACGACTCCGTTCTTTTATTATTGTCGCGGCGGGGTTACGTTTTGGCGCTGCGTCGCGATGTCGTTCCGATTTTTGCGTTGCTTCTCCGAGCTTAGTCGATCTTTTTAGTTTAATACGCATAATTTTGGATAAGTATTTAAGATATGCGTCGAGGAGACGCCGATTCGTTTTAATGAATTTCGCTCTTTTCCGGGCGTCTATTTTTGTTTGAAAAGGCTTTTGAGGGGTTAAATCACAAGTCCACACCCCCTATCTTTGGTAGTATTTGTAAAATACCTATATTTAGTGCCCCTAATTTTTGGGGATTTTTAGAAACACATTTGGGCATTTTAATACCTAAAATAAACTTTATATTGGGTTTTAAAAATAGTAAAACCCCTCCTAAAAATCCCAAAAAATTACAGGGGGTGCCCCCAAGGGTGGGGCACATTTTTCATTTAGAAAACTTTTTCTGAAAAGGCCCCATTTTTCCTTAGAAAAATGAGGAAGGTTAAGGGGGTTTGGGGTGCGGATAGGGGGAAAGGAGGGTTCTGGGGGCGCCACACCGGGCGCCATCCTCGGGTCCCCACAGCGGATCCACAGCGGATCCGCTGTGGGGGGCACACATGTTGAGGGGAAGGGCGGGAGTCTAGGTTACGGGAGCCGCTAGATCTCCCGCGGGAGATCGGGCGGCTCCCGTCAACCTGGACGGGAGGCGGCCGCTGCCGCCGCCGGCAGCGGCCGGATGGGGCCGGCGCCGCCCCCGGTCGGTGCGCCGGGGGCCGGCGACCACTCCGGTGGTGGTCCGGCGGCCTGGCGCCGCCGGCTACCACCGGGGTTGGTGCCGTAAGGGCACGGGGGCGGTGGCGGCCTGTACGCCTCCTGCAGGCTTGCCGCCACCGCCTCCACCGGAGGGATGGGGTGGGGGGGTGCCCCCGGCCGGTGCGCCGGGGGCCGGCGACTCCTCCGGGGGTGGTCCGGCGGCCTGGCACCGCCGGCCACCACCGGGGAAGGGAGTAATAGGGGCGGGCGGCGGCGGCGTGGCCTGCATGGGCCATGCAGGCCGCTGTGCCGCCGCCCTTCCGTCGGGGGGGCCACCGGCGCCGCCCCCGGTCGGTGCGCCGGGGGCCGGCGCCAACTCCGGTGGTGGCCCGGTGGCCTGGCGCCGCCGGACCCCACCGGAAAACGGGGCAGAAGGGGCGAGGAGGCGCGGTGCAGCCAGCCCGAGCCGTGCCGGCTTGCTGCACCGCCGCCTCCTCGCGCGCAGCCCTCCCTGCCGCCCCTGGTCGGGGCGCCGGGGAGGGGGCAGCCGTCCGGCGGTGGCCCGGCAGCCTGGCGCCGCCGGCCGCCGCCGGGGAAGGGAGTAACTCCCTTACAGGGAGCGCGGGGAGGAGGGGGAAGATACGGCCGCCGCCGGCTGTGCCTGCCGGCGGCCTGAACGCCTCCTCCGGGAGGTAGGAAAGGGGAGGGGGAGATCTCTACCTGGGCAGGAGGTGGTGCTCGGGAGGAGGAAGCGAGGTGGCCGGCCATGGGGAAGGAGGAGGAGGTGGCGGCTTGGGGTGGCTTGCTCCGGCAAGGGGGAGGAGGAGGAGGTGGCTGGCTGGGGGGGGGGGCTGCCGTCAGGGGAGGTCTGAGAGAGAGGGAGAGGAGGTGTGTGTGGGGGAGAAATGGAGAGGGCTGCCCCTCCTTTTATAGGGAGGGGGAAGCTCTCCTCTCCCCCTTCCTTTTCCTCCACGTGGGGATAAGGGAGGGGGAGATATTTCCCCCCCCCCCCCCCCCCCCCCCCTCCCTCCCCTCCCTCCTCTCTCTCCTGCCCAAATAGGGGGGCTGCCCATGAATAGGCAGCCCTTCCTTTTTGGGGGAGGGGCTTCTCTCCCCCCCCCCCCCCTTTTTCTTTTCGTCTCTTTCCTAAGTAATTTCAGACTGGGGGGGGGGGGGGTTGACCAAGTCAACTTAGGGCGGGGTCCTCCTCGGCTCCCGGGACATGATAAGAGTCGCCGGGGCCGATGCCGGGTTCGTGTGCTTTATATTTCGTGCGTTGCACTGAGGCGATCTGCATAGGACTAAAATGGCATACCCTCCATACGACCTCGTATCGAGACGCAACGAGTTCCGTTGCGCTCGTATTGTCCATACGAGTCTATCGGAACTGACGGAAGTTAATTCGGGGTTCGTACGGCCACTATTCATAATAATGGGGTAGTGGTGCGCTACGATACCCGAAATGGTCGTTTTCTCCAAACGACCTCGGATCGAAGTGCAACGAATTCCGTTGCGCTCGTATTGTCCATACGAGTCCAACGGAACTGACGGAAGTCAATTCGGGGTTCGTACGGCCACTATTCATAATAATGAGGTAGTGGTGCGCTACGATACCCGAAATGGTCGTTTTCTCCAAACGACCTCGGATCGAAGTGCAACGAATTCCGTTGCGCTCGTATTGTCCATACGAGTCCAACGGAACTGACGGAAGTCAATTCGGGGTTCGTACGGCCACTATTCATAATAATGAGGTAGTGGTGCGCTACGATACCCGAAATGGTCGTTTTCTACTGCTCGGGCCTACTTTTATTGGGCTCACTAGGGTCTAGTGGCCCAATAAAAGTCGGGATGTTACAATCCCTCACTGGCAAAAATATTCCAAAGAAGAAAGGAAAGAATATGCAAAGGAAAAGAAATACAGAAAAGCTTGTGAGGAGATAAAGAGGTTTGAAAAGATTCCTAATATCTCTCCTGACAGTACTGTAAAGGAGTACAATGACCCTGAAATGGAAAAGAGGAATAATGAAATAAGAGAAAGAGACCTGTATGAATTTGAAGCAGCTATGAAAGAAACAGTGGATAAGAGAAATGCTTGGATAGAAAAGATCAAGAAGGGAATGACCAATGAACAGATTCTTGCTGAACCATCCACCAAAATTCCAAAGAAGTTGTTTGATGTTGAAGCATATCAAAAGAAAAATCCTCAGGCAGGGATTATCCTAGATAAAGGACAAAAGCACAAGAGGGGTATAGGGTTTTCAAAAGATGTTTACATTCCCTATAAGAAGCCTAAAAAACCAGATGGATTAGACAAATGGTATGATTCACCCTAGAAAGGGAAAGAAAAGATGTCTGAGATCCCTGAGAAACAGGAACCAGAAAAGAAAAGGAAATATAGGCCCAAGGTTGACAATAAGGGACCATCTGAACCCAAACCTACACAAAAGAGAGAGAAACCTCAAGGCATTACAATAGAAATGATTGATGAAAAGGCAGCAATTATCATTAGCAAGGGTTATTCCATAAATGACACTCTCCCTGATGGTGAAAAGAGCTTGGCAAAACTGCACACAATTATCAGAAATGTTCAGGAGCATCCTGATAGAGCCAGGCCCTACATTTTTGAAGCTGTTGAACAATTATCGAAGAAACTCTACTCTGCCTTTGTTAATTTCATGTATAACAAGAAGTTCTTAGTTTAAACCTTGTGAAAGATACTTACTTGTTTATATGATTTCTTTCTTTTCTGATGAATGCTTGACAAACTTCTTTAATATATCAAGGTATTCCTTAGACAAAAGGTAAAATTTCTCTCTGATCAGGGTTAAGACAAATAGGGTGAGATTGTTGGGGAAATGATTTATCTTAACCCTTAGAAATGAGTAGAAAATGAGTTCTCATAGTGAAAAATGAGTTTAAGTAAATATGCGTCGAATAGTAATCGACGCAACGTCGAAATGTGGTCGACGTACCTCTCAGAATGAGTCGAAGTAACTCGAAATAGAATTCGACGTAATCGTAATCGACGTATCTCTGATTTTTAATCGACGCACGTCGATTTCTATGACATTCAAAATCGCGCCAGATCTCTTTACTTTCTTTCTGTAGATCTGAATTTTATGGAATTATATTATTCTCTTCTAGCCGTTTTGAATCAGTCTTTCCTTCTAAATGATTCTTGGCTAATTTGATTAAGATTATTATGGACATTATTTAAAAATAGAATGATCTCTTTCCTTCTACAGATATAATGATTATGGAAACTTTTCTCTCTTACTATTTCTCTGACTACTAATTGATTATTCTCCTATAGCAATATTTTTGAATAAACAGAGCTATAAATACAGAAGGAGGTCGGCAAAGATGAATAACAAGTGATCCACTCCATTTCTGAAAAAGAGGAAAAGCTCCCAAGAGAGAAGAAATAGGAAATTGAGAAAAGTGAAAGAGTGCTGCAGCAAGAAAAAGCCTTCTTCTTCTCCTCCTTCTGAAGCCATACTGCTGCAATTTCTGAAACTCTCACTGAAAGAGAAAAGGGCTTACAATCTCCTTCTCACTATAGAAGAGAAATTTCATTCACTATACTTGTGCTTCTAATCTTCTTGCTAGGAAGAAGATTCTTTCTTGCTTCAATTATTTTCCATCTACTTCTTCTTCCTCTTCTTATTCAAATTTCAATTGTGTAAAAGAGTTTTAAGAATCTCTCTTCAAAAAATTCAGTTGTAGTAGTTCTAAGAGACTCCTAATCAAAAGACTCAGGCTGGTTCTAAGAGTCTCCTTAACAAAAGACTCAGTGCAAGATAGTGAATTCCTACCAAGGAGGTAGAAGAGTGGACTACCCAAAGTTTAGGGAACCACTATATTTCATTGTGTTGTGCTGTGATTTTCTTTTTGCTATTTCTTTCTTTATTTGCTTAATTCTTGTTGGTGTGTGGCAAGCTTAAATCTGTGAATATTACAAAAATATATATATTTGTTTACTTTGCACAAAATATTTTTAAATCTCTATTCACCCCCCCCCCCCCCCTCTAGAGAATTCTAGTGAGTTTAACTGTGCATTTTCAGAATACTTAGAGGCACACTGTGCACTTTCAATAACAAGCAGTATTGACTGCTCAGCCCAACAATATTCTAGGAGTGAGGAGTTACTAAGCAATGTTCTCCCAGCTTTTATCAAGGTCCTATTCCTCCTCTCAGCCATACCATTTTGTTGTGGAGTCCTTGGGGAGTAAAACTCATGGGTGATACCAAATTCTTGATAAAACTTTGTCCTGGCCCAAGATTGAAATTGTGTACCATGGTCAATTCTAGTTTTGCCACAGTACATTGTAGTTCATTCTGAATTGCCTTGATATAGTTAATAAAGATATCTAAAGTATCAGATTTCTTCTTAAGGAAGAATACCCATATATATATATTTTGAGTGATCATCAACAATTACTAAAGTATACAACTTCCCACCTAAGCTCTGAATGGGCAAAGGACCAAACAAGTCCATATGCAATAGATATAGACATCTTTCAGTGTCTTTGGAGCCAATGCTTTTAAAACCCAGTTTGCTAACCCATTTGGCATGCATGACAAGGACCACTTTTAACGCATTTCAAATTTGGACTATTCCTAACAATGTTTCTAGAAAATAATCTATACATTATCTTGTAGTTAATGAGGGCAACTATCTTGTGTCATTGAACACAAATTGAATCACTCTCATTAGCTACAAGACATACAGGAGATAAAGAACTATTGCAAATAAAGTCTAAGCAATAAACATTCTCACTCCTAGTGCCTGAGAGAATGACCTTTAATTCAATTGACTTTTTGATCAAGGACTTGTCATTGTGGAATTCAATGACATAGCCCAAATCACATAGTTGACTTATGCTTACAAGGTTGTGATGCAACCCTTCAACATAAGATACTCTTGTTATTGAAACTATGCCATTGGTAATCATACAATATCCTCTAGTGACTCCTCTATCAGAACCTCCAAAGATTACTTTAGGTCCATTCTTCACAGGAGTGTAATCCTGCAGATGACTCCTAGTTCCTGTCATGTGCCTTGAGCACCCACTGTCCAAGTACCATATTTCCCTTAGACTGGTACTTGAACTCTCCTGCAAAATGTAATTCATTTTCCCTTAGGAGCCCAATTGTTCTTGGGTCCTAGGATCTTGTTAGCCTAAAAAGGCACACTTTCACCCATTGCTGCTTTTGCAGAAAAGCTCCTTTTTGCTTTAGGTGCACTAGTGTAGTGCCAACAGTCAATGGTTGTTGGGTATTGTAGTCACAATAACCTTGAATTGAAGAAGTGTCCCTTGAACTAAGATGAATTGATATTGTATTTGATATAGTTTCTTAGTTGTGTGATTGCAGGACTCTAATTGCTAAGTACAAACCAATGTCAGGTTTTAGTGAGTCATAAACACAGGCCTATGCAATGTAATCCCTCATTGTGTAGACCAAGGTGTTGACTCAGGTGAAATCTCTCTATTGGGATGTACTTCACATTCAAGCACTAAGGAAAAGTTAGGAGTCAATGGTTGCTGGATTCGAGATTAAAAGAAAAATAGTCTAAGTGTTTTTCGTCGAGTGATTTCGATGAGTCCATGTAAATTCGTCAAATCATCTTGTGAAAGACTTAGTTATTTGCTGAAATTACTCGAATAGAATAAAAAATTTTGGCCAAGTACTTTCGTCGAGTAATATTATTCATTCGACAAATTCACCGAGGAAAATAATTCAATCAACGAATTCAGCGAGTTATGAAGTTTTTATCTTCCCATCTCATCGAATTCCTTTATGAGTTTTTCGTCGAGTAAAACATTGTTCTCTCGATGAATTCGTCGAGTCATAAGTGACTTTCGACGAAAGTTGACAGAGTGCATTTTTGTCATCTGTCTGTTGATTTAAGGTTTTCGTCCACGTGGATCCTTCTCCTTAAGTAATGCTTAGAGCCGTTGGAGGGAAGTCTATAAATACTTAAGAGATGTTTTTCCCTAAACCCTAATCGTGCAAATCAAAATCAATACATCGAGATTTCCGTCAGCATTCTTCTCGTTCACGCAAAAGACGATCTTCTTCCATCGACAAGCTTTGTGCTCGATTCTTCTGCAAGTCTCTATTCAACAAGATACCTGTGCTTGGATTGATTCAATATTCTTCTAGATCTGGTTGGGTTAATAAGTGTTCAGATCAAAACTTTTCTTCTCCCTTATTCAAGTTCGAGATTACATTTTTCAAGGAAGAAGAAGACTTATTATCTCAGATCTGAAGAAGTAGAATCTTGTGAAGATTCTTAGAGAATGGATTTTCAATCCAAGGTTTCTGTAACATCTTTTACATATTCTTGTTGGAGTTCTTGTAGATCCTAGATTAAAGGATCGAGTGTGTAGGAGAGTTTGTTCTCCGAGTTTGTAGGGGACGTGGTCTCCGAGCTTGTAGGAGTTGTGAACTCCGAGTTGTAAGATTATGTTTAATCTGAGATTAGTGAATTAGCCTAGTCTAGCCGGGTGTGCTAGATAGGTGAGGCGGGAAAGTGGAGTACCAACACCGGGGAACCACTATAAAAATCCTTGTGTTTATGTGTGCTCTATTTTATGTGCGCTTTTCTTTCTAGATTTTAATTCCTCTTAAAAGGCATAGAACTCACCTATTCACTCTCCCCACCACCGCTCTAGGTGATTTAGGTAGTAACTAGATACTTTCAATGGGAAAGTGTCGCACTTTACCACAGCACCAACATTCATGGATGTTATTCCTTATTTTCTGAACACTTCTTGAGGTGGTAGGAGCATCAAAATGCTTATGTTCAGTTAAGAAGGTAGCAGCATTTTTCTTATTCCTGTTAGCAATTACTTGGCTTATTAACTGTCTATAATTTTTCTTAGCATACTTTATCTGAATGACATCAGTTGGTCTTAGTTTGGCAGCTAAGCATGAGTTGATGGCATCAGATACTGAGCGGTTTGACTTGATTATAGGCCTGACAGCAGCCATGGGTTTTGTTGAATGGGATTTAGTTGAAATAGCTTCCTTATTCTTGAATGTGGGGTCTGAAGTACCAAAAACAAATGGTCCAGGATGGGCCATTTGAATTTCCTCATGAGGAGATTTCAAAGCACTCATCCTCATACCCTTTCTCCTGTTATAGTTAGGAGTATTTTCCTTCCTCTAGGAGCTTCCATTCTTCCAGTGACCATACATGTTGTCTCGGTCATACCTGTTAGAGGGAAGCAACACCTTTTGAAAGGTGGTATGAGGATTAGCTATTGCCTGGCCCTTTCCTCCATTCTCAGCACCCACTGCCACTTTATTGAAACTCGGTCCTCTCCTATTAGTTTGGGAGGAGAAAGTGTCAATAATGGGCAGTATTGATTTGGGTTTAGAGAATTGAGCCACTAAGCTTTTTTTCATGAGAAGCTTCTCTTCAAGATCCTTAATGACCTTGTTCTTTTGGCTTATGGTGCTTAGTCGGAATACTGTTATTCCCTTCAGCTGACTAATTTCTCTACTCATCTGAGCCATTTAGGTAGTTGACTCAGTGAATTCAGGCTTTACCTGCTGAAGGTAAGCAATTTCTAGAGCTTGCCACTTGGCTTGCTTCTTGCTCTTTTTCAGAGCTTCCAAGAGGGTACCATACTTGTCAATCAATTGATTGACAAACTATGCAGCGGAAGCTCGGACAACCTTGTAACATCCCCAATCCTTCTAGACCCCTAGTTGGTATTAGCGCATGGATGGTGTGTAGAGTGGCCACTAAGGCCCTTGGAACAAGTGGAGTGTGCTAAGTGCACACCAAGGGCACAAAATCAACATAGCCCAATACCACTCCCTTAGGCCAATTGATCCTCAATTCACCAAATTGACCTCCCCCATACCACCCTAACCACTAAGGAAGACCATTAGCATGGTAATTACACTTGGGTGGGACCCAATTGCATGAAATTGACCAAAGTCAACAATAGGTCAACATTAACCAAACTAGGTCAATTAGGGTTCAATTGACCCCAGATGTTCAAATTAACCTTACCACCACACTCTAAACACTTTAAGGAACTCATTGGACCTGAGACCTCCATCCCTTGGTCAACCAGTTGACCAATTTGACCAAGGTCATCTCTAGCTTAATTTAGGTCAAAATCACACCTTAAGGCTAATTTAGCCCAAATGGGGCCCCACCACGGACCAACCAATGTTTGGTAAAGTTAAGGGACCCATGACCCCCAAGTGGGCTCAACCCACTCACCTTGTTGACCAAAGTCAACCCTAGGTCAATCATGGTCAACATAGCCCAAAATAAGTGACTTAGCCCTCATACACTTGAACCAAGCTCAAACCAAGTGACCCCACCAAATATCTTCATCAAATTAATACCCTATGGCACCTGGTTATGAAGGGCAAAGGTCACATGTGTGCATGATTCATTAAAAAGCAAAGGAGGAGAGAGAGAGAGGGGACAAAAAGAGGATTGATAAAGCTTTGCCCACCCACACTCCAACTCAATCAGCCTAGGGCCTTGGGTGATTGCTGGGCACCTGAGAATAGGACAGAAGGGCAGCTGTACCACTGATTGGTTGGCCAAAATAGCAAAAACGTGGGCCTCTTAGTTCAAACTCCCTTATACTCTCCTCCCCACTCCCATTTGACCATCCCATTAACTTCAGAAGCTGGCAAGCAGTCGAAATCGACCCTTGGATCGAAGCTTTTCGTGGAGAATGAAGGAAATGGGCAAGGTCGCCGGAGAGGAGCACTTCCATGGCCAACTGCCGCCGCCGCCAAGCCCCCTTTAAGGTTCGTTTCTCCTCCTCTCCCTCTATGCTAGCTTCCTATCTATTTTATTTGAAGGTTCGGGCTCAATTGGGTCGGAATCAAAATCTCAAAACCATGGTTTTTTGGTGATTTTCGGCCATGCTAGGATCGCCGAAAAATGCCTCCTCCGGCCGCCATGTCACCGGGAAGTTGTAGCCCCGACCACCACGAAGGTGGTGGAGGTAGTGGCCGGCCGTGGTGGCACCAAGTGGCTGGGAAAAGGAGGAGCAAGATGGCCCAGCTCGGGCAAATCCCAGCCATTGGCTGGAGGAAGAAGATGAAGGGGGAGGGTCGGATCTGCTTTAAGATCCGTGCAGATCCTATTTTCTTTGTATTAATTTTATTCAAAGTTGGTTTTTCTGCCTCTATTTATCAGTCCACTTCATATATTAATTAAGGCCTCTTAATGGCTGAATTAGAAAAAGTGTCCAACATGAAAGTTGTAGACCTTGGTCTTGACTTTCATTAGGGCTTAAGTTCAGGTCATTTGGTGACCCACAGCTTTCTGGGGAGCTGTCTTACTAGGACTGGTCCTACACTAGGTTAGTCCACTAAAATAATTACCTAGCCCAAACCCCTCAAGCTTTGAAGCTGAGCTTTTAACCATGGGTGGGTATACCCAAGGGGCACCCCCTGCCCAAAGGACAGCTCTTGATGAGCATTTTACCTAGGGTTTTTGTGGTAATTAGGTTTTTTAAATTATGTTGATTTTTGGAGCATATGATGTCCAAATGACACCAAATTTTGGTGGCATGCTCTTTAGTACATGAGTAGTGCCTACCTAAATTTTTACTCCATTTGGAGTTGACTTGCAATGGAAAATGGGAAACCATGAGGGCCTTTAAGGGTCAAATTAGGGCTTAGGCCATTTTGAGGAGTTGAGTGAGTTAGCCTCCTCCACCTTGATGATTATGTAGGTAGTGATATACAAATGCATGTGACACACCCTAATGGAGCCTTTGGAGCCATTAGGGTGGTGTGTCCTAAAACCCTAAGGGTAAACCCTTAAGGTTGAAATTTTGTGGCTTGTGAAGGACATATGACCAAATGTCCTTGCCATGGCTCAGAACTTTGTAGGCACGTTTCTAGGAGCATAAAATGGCTTAGATAATTTAATGGGAATTTTTGGAATCATTTGGGTATTTTTCTCTTAATAAATGAAATTGCCACTTTTTCCTTAAATTAATAAAATGCATGGCCTTATCACTTTGTATGGATTTGAAACTTTAACAGTGGCTGAATTGGGATGAGAATAGGCTATGTTAATTTTATTATGATTTATTGAAGTGTTATCCCTTGTGGAGGAAATTTTAAGTGCCTACTAGCTTAGAGGAATTTAATTTTGAAAATGTCAAATCATGGGGAAAAATTATGAAACTTGGTTATATGTCATTTAATGTTGATGTATGCCCATGATAATTAATTGGAATCCTGTAGATTTGTATTTCATGTACATCATGTACAAATTGGTATTTACAACCCTTGGATGTTAAATCATTTTAAAATGTCAAATCATTGGAGAAAATTATGAAACTTGGTTATCTGTCATTTTATGTTCATACATGCCCATGATAATTATTTGGAAGCCTATAAACTTGTATTTTATGTACATCATGTAGAAATTGGTAATTACCACACTTGGATGTTATAACATTTTAATCAGTCAAATCATATGATAATGATACAATCATTTGGCAGAGGACTCTAGACCACCATTTGGACACTTGGTAATTTTTGTAGAATTTTCAAATGAGAAATACTATTTTTCCTAATTATAGTGGCATTTTGGTAATTTTACAACTATGATGATCTAGTAGGCCACATGACATCCTATGGTCTTGAAACTCAGTAAAACACCTTGATATGGAGAATTACCTTACTGATAAATTTCATGTAGCATGTAGAAGCATTTTGAGGATAGATCATGTGTAATTTGACTTAAGGCCTTAACTACTTTAAATGATAATAAATACCAAATTAATATGGAAAATTATGGAAATTGGAACATAACTTATTAAGTTCAGTGGAAGCCTAGGATAATTATACCAGACCTTGGTGATGAGTTTTTAGAAGGATTCCCTTTATGAGGTTTGAGGTTAATTCAACTTAGTGGTCTGCGATTAGTAAAAATAGAATTTTGAATTTTAGACAATTCAGACCCCTAAGTAGTGTTTATAAGTTATATTGGGAGCCTAGGATAATTATACTATACCTTGGTGATGAGTTTTTAGAAGGATTCCCTTATGAGGTTTGAGGTTAGTTCAACTTAGTGGTCTGCGTTTAGTAAAAACAGAATTTTGAATTTTAGACTATTCAGACCCCTAAGTAGTGTTTAGATCTTATATCCATTCAGTATTAGAGTGATAACTCACAATGTTTCAAGGAGGGTCAAACCTAGGGTTAGCAGTGAGTTTGTGCTAGGGTCAGTGTATGAGGTGTGGAGGTACGTCCAACCCAATTGGGTGGGACGAGAGATGAGCTAAGTCACTTTAACTATATGAAATGATGAGGGGTGAACCAATCGTTAATCACCAACTAAAGTAATTGTCTTGAGGAGGATAGTGGGGTTGAGCCCATTGATCCGTAGTACCGTTAGGGGCCCCTTACGGAGTACACCGCGGGAAGTCCAAGATACACCCTAAATATAACCCAAACTAAATTGTAGGCAAGAGTAGCCTAAGTAGGTCTGCAATCTAGTATGGATCTCCTTCGAGAAGGAGATGGGTTGGATCAGCTTGTGTGTAAATCCCTGAGCTGGAAGCTAGGGTGGACTTATTAACACTTGTTTCTTATGCAAATAGTGCCGAGTCTTCGGTACTAGGCCAGTCGTGTCACCGACGGTAGTACGTTGACTCAGGTGAGGGTGGGGTTTAGAGGGCCGGTAAGTTTGAGTACCGCGGCCTGAAGGACAATCCCTAATAACCCACCCCGACCTTAAAGTCTGGTGGATTCCAGCAAGAGTACGCAGGAGCTCCGCTGTTGTGTTCTTAGCGTTGAGGCGTACATGAGGTCTAAGCTTGGTAGTGACCATACCCGCCTAGGATGTGGAGTGTCCGATCCACTGCCACCGTGAGCCACGACGGTCGGTACCCGAAAGGTTGGCTTCCTTTCTAACAAATTGGGAACTATAAAGGTCTGTGCGCATAGAGTCGTGTGGGTGAGTCACATTGCATAAATACATTAAGTCATCATAAGCATAACATAGCATAACATACAAATTAGCATACCCCCATCATATAAATTAGTATGGGCTCTTTTATATGATGGGTTACCTGGACATCTTAATTTATATGTCGTATGGGCGTTCATATAAGTTAAGGTATGAATCTGTGATGGTAGATAGTTTATGTTACTGCACTGCCTTTACTTACTTATTGTTCACTATATTGCCTCTACTTGTTTACTATTTACCGCACTTAATGACATGCTCTTTACTTATACCTTGTTACTGTTAGCTCTACTGTTTATATTTATGTATTGCTAGATAGTGCCACGTCACTCTTCTTGTTTACCCCTTGTTTGTCCTCCGCTTCTTCCTCTCTCTCGGTGCCTAGGAGTCGTTGGGGGAGGCGAGGACAAAACGGCTTAGTCTTTATGACTAACAGTCGGATGTGGCCGTACAGGAGTCCGAGGAGACGGAGCTACCCCGTGTGCAGCGGGACAAGAGAGATGGACTTGAACCGCAGTTGCAGTATACTACCACCGGACAGTTTGTAGTTTCCGCATGTTTTGTAGTGAGAGGGAAAGTATTTTCTTTTGGATATGTATTCGGGCATCCGCCCTTATTTCTTGTACTTTTCCTTTGTGGACATTTTTCTGTTTCATTATATAGTTATATGATGTTGTGACATGTGGACATGCCCCATTCTTTTGGCATTTACGTACTTATGATTGTATAGCCGGCAGAGTCAGTGTTGAGCGGTGTTGGACAACCCAAGTGTTGGTGACACCGCAAGGCAACGATTCTGGGCGAGGATCCACCTTGACCGTGCGATATGGGAGAGGTTCAAGTTTTCAAGTACCCGAACGGGTATTGAGAAAAGAGATCTTACAAATGGTATCACTGAACGAACGATCATAAGAGAACAGTCCACAGCATACTGGGTCACCCCGCTCGAGTGTAGTTTGCGGACAAACTATGCAGCGGAAGCTGTGGTGTGCCCATGTATGAAATCACATAAAACAGTCCACTAAGCAGCAAGTTAGGTCAAATTTTGACTTACTTAGACAATTTAGTGACGCTTCCTAGTCTAAAGAGCGACCTCGGGTCTAGATTTGGTTGAAGGTTAAGGATACCCAACGTAACTAAAGGAAGAAGTTAGTATAAGTCTAGACGTTGAGACTTTCACGCTAAAGTTTACGCTTTACTACCAAGTGGTTGGACCATCTCGAGGAGATCGGGTGTCGGTAGCCTTCCTTTAGAGTAATAGAAGACCCATAAGCATAACTACCTTACCATAACTTGATACTTCTCATTACAGTACGTTGAGACAACCACCATAAAATACCAGAGGTCGAATTAGAATTTGAATATATTTTTGAAAAGGCACCTTTCCTAGTTAATCATATAGGGAACTCGGAAAAGGTAACATAACTTATAACATTGGGAGCCTAAGTCTTAGCATAACAATATGTCTCAGGGTGGAACACCAAGTCAGAGAATATATGCCCTAAAGTTTATGTATGTATGTACGATGAATATACCGTAGAAGTATTGAAGCGACTTAGCCCAAATCGGTAGGGGCTTATCCTTTTGTTTATTGGGCCAATAAAATACCGACTTGGATTGCCCCTAGACTTTATTTAGAAAATGTTGTGACATTTACGTAGTAATCTCGAGGTTTGGAGTATTCAATGATACTCGGGTATTGGCGAGATCTTATTCTTACACTTTTGGTTTGTGGACCAACCCCCCCCCCCCCCCCCCCCCCCCCCCCTCCACCCTAGAAGTTTGAGACCCTTGGAGAATTACTTCACCTTAAATAGCGGGGATTGTCTATACCAAGTTGTGACCGCTATAGTTATACTGGCAAGTTAAGTGAATGGTACACTTCAAGAGTGAGTGTGTACTCACCTTATTGCTCCAAGGCTGAATCTAAGTCGACAAAAGTGATCAACTTGTTAATCATTTGGTTATACGTAAAGGGTTGTCCAGTGTATGGGCATAAGACTCTCGGAATCAAGAAAGTCAGGTTAAGAATTTAGGGAATTTCACTAACTTCCTGATCCAAGCAATGTTGTCTTGTCTTTTAAAAGGACGTTTGGTCATCAAGCTCTTACCGGTCACAAGGAAAAACGTCATAAACGACAAATTCAGTGCAAGACCAAGTAAGATCTAGAATGGATATAAGTAAGACTGGGCTTTAAGTTCTCATGACCATAAGAAATAATCAGTTTATCGTAACAAACTTACAAGTGTATTGTTGTAAATACACCTTCTTAACCTCGAGACATCGATTTGTAGAGTTATCAGAATAATTAATAAATATTGACGTCCGATCAAATGTCTCGTTTTATCAAGTACTGAAAACAAGAAGAACACCAGGTTTAGTAGCTTGGGATAAATGTGTCACATCGTGAAATTTTGAAGATTGGAATCAAGTTTTCGCAAGTTAAGAAAATTACAACTAGAGTTTCTTGCACTTCAGGGCTTTCAAA
Organism: Dactylorhiza incarnata; assembly: GCA_033032865.1. Taxonomy (NCBI): domain Eukaryota; kingdom Viridiplantae; phylum Streptophyta; class Magnoliopsida; order Asparagales; family Orchidaceae; genus Dactylorhiza; species Dactylorhiza incarnata. The sequence continues at coordinate 1,809,818 of JAWHQI010000210.1, forward strand.
GGTAATTTTCAGATAGTATTCTTAATTCAAACTCAAGCCCTCTCCTTGGTGTAAATTTAGTTAAGTTCATTTTACGTTTAGAGTTGGTTTATGCATAACCAGAGAGCTTAGGAAGGTGACTCTTTGGATCTTATAATAGGATGATAAAACTATTTAGGGTTAAGGTGGAGGATCTTACTATGTCTAGATCGCGGGAAAAATGACAACGACCATCATGTACTAAAATGTTGAGGATTTGAGAGTTAAAACAAATGGTTAGGTGTTGTTACTATCAACTCCCGCTTGAAGCTATTAATATTACCTGATGATATTTATCGACGTAATATTTGGACGACACAACTAAGAGAAGGGTCGTTATGATGAAGCCTTTAAGTCATAGTTTATAGCTTAAGTGAGATGAGACCACTTGACTTTGGAAATTTAGCCCACTCGATATTGGAAATCTAAAGTGAAATTTGACGAATGGTATATTGAAGATATATAATTTGCTTACAATCCTCCGATCTTAAGAACCAGAACTTGCAATTTCTCCAAAAAAAATTTTATAATCACACTTATGAAGATTTAAGAATAAGGGAGATAGGTTTGATCTCCAGACATAAATGGTGAAACTTCTCGAAGATTAATGGGTTTTAATGAGACACTCTTCGTGTTGAAATCAAATTGTGTCAAAGCATGTCATAATAAAAAAGGGTTTTACCCTCGTGAGTTATGAACCAATTGGATGTGGAAAGTAGATGGGAGTCGTTTCACGAACATCAGTTTTAAACTACAGACGTTATGTGCCTCAAAGAAAAACATGGAGGATATCTACATTTATTTAACGTGAGGAAGCGTTAACCTCATGTAGCATTCGTAGGACATAAGAGACTCTGGCCCCAGTGTAATCAAAGTTTATATTATTACTTTGTAGCTGATAAACCTGACCTTGTATCCGCGGAGTCAGAAACGGTTTATCAGCAGAGACCTCATATGTTATGGGATAAGGTCTCTTGGTGTAGGTGGTGGTGAACACCTACGTGTAGGGGAATCGTATAGTGAAGAATCAGAATAGACAATGACGGTTGGCTAAATGATCACGTCCTGGCTAATCAGTTTATGAGCGGAGTTTTATGTAGCATGGATCGTGAATATAACCTTATGAAGTTAAGTTGAACTCGAAGGATTCCGGTGCCACCAAGCGCACCTTGATAGCATAAATAAACTCTGTAAGATCTTATGTATTACAGATAGATCCTCCTCCAGGGGGTGTAGTGATTTTGGTAACACCCACACCTGGTTAGCTTGTTTTGATTTTGAAGTGTTTATTTCCTATTTATTACTGGGATGGAGCAATTAAAACCCGCATTGTGATTAATGGCACGATGGTCTAAGTGGCGGGATAAACCTTCAATTAACCCCTGGTAGGAATATTGCCGACAACCTTAGCAAGGAATAGTAGAAGTGCGATGAGAAATCTTGGCAAGGACTGTTGCTCCAGTTTGAGTTCACATTTAGTAGAGGTCCGAATTCTTCTGTGGAAGGAGATTCTGATGTCCGATTATTATAGTTCAATCATGGGCAAGAGGAGCATAACTGGGTGCCCTTGGACTTCATGCAACAATGTCTCTCTGAACTCATCACCTCAGGTTCAATTTAAACGTCTTCGAAATCCTTTATTCGTATAAGTACTTGCAACCCGTAGACCCGAACCTAAATTTCGAGGACAAAATACTTCTTTTGTTTATTGGGATTTGTAACAACCCCAATCCTTCGATTCCCCTAGTTGGTATTAAGGCATGGATGGTGTGCAGAGTGGCCACTAAGGCCCTTGGACCAAGTGGAGTGTGCTAAGTGCACACCAAGGGCACAAAATCAACATAGCCCAATACCACTCCCTTAGGCCAATTGATCCTCAATTCATCAAATTGACCTCCCCCATACCACCCTAACCACTAAGGAAGTCCATTAGCATGGTAATTGCACTTGGGTGGGACCCAAATGCATGAAATTGACCAAAGTCAACAATAGGTCAACATTAACCAAACTAGGTCAATTAGGGTTCAATTGACCCCAGATGTTCAAATTAACCTTACCACCACACTCTAAAAACTTTAAGAAACTCATAGGACCTGAGACCCCCATCCCTTGGTCAACCAGTTGACCAATTTGACCAAGGTCATCTGTAGCTTAATTTAGGTCAAAATCACACCTTAATGCTAATTTAGCCCAAATGGGGCCCCACCATGGACCAACAAATGTTGGGTGAAGTTAAGGGACCCATGACCCCCAAGTGGGGTCAACCCACTCACCTAGTTGACCAAAGTCAACCCTAGGTCAATCATGGTCAACATAGCCCAAAATAAGTGACTTAGCCCTCATACACTTGAACCAAGCTCAAACCAAGTGACCCCACCAAATATCTTCATCAAATTAATACCCTATGGCACCTGGTTATGAAGGGCAAAGGTCACATGTGTGCATGATTCATTAAAAAGCAAAGGAGGAGAGAGAGAGGGGACAAAAAGAGGATTGATAAAGCTTTGCCCACCCACACTCCAACTCAATCAGCCTAGGGCCTTGGGTGATTGCTGGGCACCTGAGAATAGGACAGAAGGGCAGCTGTACCACTGATTGGTTGGCCAAAATACCAAAAACGTGGGCCTCATAGTTCAAACTCCCTTATACTCTCCTCCCCACTCCCATTTGACCATCCCATTAGCTTCAGAAGCTGGCAAGCAGTCGAAATCGACCCTTGGATCGAAGCTTTTCATGGAGAATGAAGGAAATGGGCAAGGTCGCCGGAGAGGAGCACTTCCATGGCCAACTGCCACCGCCGCCAAGCCCCCTTTAAGGTTCGTTTCTCCTCCTCTCCCTCTATGCTAGATTCCTATCTATTTTATTTGAAGGTTCGGGCTCAATTGGGTCGGAATCGAAATCTCAAAACCATGGTTTTTTGGTGATTTTCGTCCATGCTAGGATCGCCGGAAAATGCCTCCTCCGGCCGCCATGTCGCCCGGAAGTTGTAGCCCCGACCACCACGAAGGTGGTGGAGGTGGTGGTCGGCCGTGGTGGCCACCAGGTGGCCGGGAAAAGGAGGAGCAAGATGGCCCAGCTCGGGCAAATCCCAGCCGTTAACTGGAGGAAGAAGATGAAGGGGGAGGGTCGGATCTGCTTTAAGATCCGTGCAGATCCTATTTTCTTTGTATTAATTTAATTCAATGCTTGGTTTTTTTGCCACTATTTATCAGTCCACTTCAAATATTAATTAAGGCCTCTTAATGGCTGAATTAGAAAAAGTGCCCAGCATGAAAGTTGTAGGCCTTGGTCTTGACTTTCATTAGGGCTTGAGTTCAGGTCAATTGGTGACCCACAGCTCCCTGGGGAGCTATTTTACTAGGACTGGTCCTACACTAGGTTAGTCCACTAAACTATTTACCTAGCCCAAACCCCTCAAGCTTTTAAGCTGAGCTTTTAACCATGGGTAGGTATACCCAAGGGGCACCCCCTGCCCAATGTACAGCTCTTGATGAGCAATGTTACCTAGGGTTTTTGTGGTAATTAGATTTTTTAAATTATGTTGATTTTTGGAGCATATGATGTCCAAATGACACCAAATTTTGGTGGCATGCTCTTTAGTACATGAGTAGTGCCTGCCTAAATTTTCACTCCATTTAGAGTTGATTTGATATGGAAAATGGGAAACCCTAAGGAAGGCCTTTAAGGGTCAAATTAGGGCTTAGGCCATTTTGAGGAGTTGAGTGAGTTAGCCTCCTCCACCTTGATGATTATGTTGGTAGTGATATACAAATGCATGTGACACACCCTAATGGAGCCTTTGGAGCCATTAGGGTGGTGTGTCCTAAAACCCTAAGGGTAAACCCTTAAGGTTGCAATTTTGTGGCTTGTGAAGGACATATGACCAAATATCCTTTCCTTGGCTCAGAACTTTGTAGGCATGTTTCTAGGAGCATAAAATGGCTTAGATTATTTAATGGGAATTTTTGGAATCATTTGGATATTTTTCTCTTAATAAATGAAATTGCCACTTTTTCCTTAATTAAATAAAATGCATGGCCTTATGACCTTGTATGGATTTGAAACTTTAACAGTGGCTGAATTGGGATGAGAATAGGCTATGGTAATTTTATTATGATTTATTGAAGTGTTATCCCTTGTGGATGAATTTTAAGTGCTTACTAGCTTAGAGGAATTTAATTTTGAAAAATGTCAAATCATGGGGAAAAATTATGAAACTTGGTTATTTGTCATTTTATGTTGATGTATGCCCATGATAATTATTTTGAATCCTGTAGATTTGTATTTCATGTACATCATGTAGAAATTGGTATTTACAACCCTTGGATGTTAAATCATTTTAAAATATCAAATCATTGGGCAAAATTATGAAACTTGGTTATCTGTCATTTTATGTTGATACATGCCCATGATAATTATTTGGAAGCCTGTGAACTTGTATTTTATGTACATCATGTAGAAATTGCTAATTACTACACTTGGATGTTAAAACATTTTAATAAGTCAAATCATATGATAATGATACAATCATTTGGCAAAGGACTCTAGACCACCATTTGGACACTTGGTAATTTTTGTAAAATTTTTAGATGAGAAATACTATTTTTCCTAATTATAGTGGCATTTTGGTAATTTTACAACTATGATGATCTAGTAGGACACATGACATCCTATGGTCTTGAAACTCGGTAAACCACCTTGATATGGAGCATTACCTTACTGATAAATTTCATGTAGCATGTAGAAGCATTTTGAGGATAGATCTTGTGTAATTTGACTTAAGGCCTTAATTACTTTAAATTATAATAAATACCAAATTAATATGGAAAATTATGGAAATTGGAACATACCTTATTAAGGTCAGTGGGAGCCTAGGATAATTATACCAGACCTTGGTGATGAGTTTTTAGAAGGATTCCCTTATGAGGTTTGAGGTTAGTTCAACTTAGTGGTCTGCGATTAGTAAAAACAGAATTTTGAATTTTAGACAATTCAGACCCCTAAGTAGTGTTTAGAAGTTATATTGGGAGCCTAGGATAATTATACTAGACCTTGGTGATGAGTTTTTAGAAGGATTCCCTTATGAGGTTTGAGGTTAGTTCAACTTAGTGGTCTGCGTTTAGTAAAAATAGAATTTTGAATTTTAGACTATTCAGACCCCTAAGTAGTGTTTAGATCTTATATCCATTCAGTATTTGAGTGATAACTCACAATGATTCAAGGAGGGTCAAACCTAGGGTTAGCAGTGAGTTTGTGCTAGGGTCAGTGTATGAGGTGTGGAGGTACGTCCAACCCAATTGGGTGGGACGAGAGATGAGCTAAGTCACTTTAACTATATGAAATAATGAGGGGTGAACCAAATGTTAATCACCAACTAAAGTAATTGTCTTGAGGAGGATAGTGGGTTGAGCCCATTGATCTGTAGTACCGTTAGGGGCCCCTTACGGAGTACACCGCGGGAAGTCCAAGATACACCCTAAATATAACCCTAACTAAATTGTAGGCAAGAGTAGCCTAAGTAGGTCTGCAATCTAGTATGGATCTCCTTCGAGAAGGAGATGGGTTGGATCAGCTTGTGTGTAAATCCCTGAGCTGGAAGCTAGGGTGGACTTATTAACACCTGTTTCTTATGCAAATAGTGCCGAGTCTTCGGTACTAGGCCAGTCGTGTCACCGACGGTAGTACGTTGACTCCGGTGAGGGTGGGGTTTAGAGGGCCGGTAAGTTTGAGTACCGCGGTCTGAAGGACAATCCCTAATAACCCACCCCGACCTTAAAGTCTGTTGGATTCCAGCAAGAGTACGCAGGAGCTCCGCTGTTGTGTTCTTAGCGTTGAGGCGTACATGAGGTCTAGGCTTGGTAGTGACCATACCTGCCTAGGATGCGGAGTGCCCGATCCACTGCCACCGTGAGCCACGACGGTCGGTACCCGAAAGGTTGGCTTCCTTTCTAACAAATTGGGAACTATAAAGGTCTGTGCGCATAGAGTCATGTGGGTGAGTCACATTGCATAAATACATTAAGTCATCATAAGCATAACATACACATTAGCATACCCCCATCATATAAATTAGTATGGGCTCTTTTATATGATGGGTTACCTGGACATCTTAACTTATATGTCGTATAGGCGTTCATATAAGTTAAGGTACGAATCTGTGATGGTAGATAGTTTATGTTAATGCACTGCCTTTACTTACTTATTGTTCACTATATTGCCTCTACTTGTTTACTATTTACCGCACTTACTGACATGCTCTTTACTTATACCTTGTTACTGTTAGCTCTACTATTTGTATTTATGTACTGCTAGATAGTGCCACATCACTCTTCTTGTTTACCCCTTGTTTGTCCTCCGCTTCTTCCTCTCACTCGGTGCCTAGGAGTCGTGGGGGGAGGCGAGGACAAAACGGCTTAGTCTTTATGACTAACGATCGGATGTGGCCATATAGGAGTCCGAGGAGACGGAGCTACCCCGTGTGCAGCAGGACAAGAGAGATGGACTTGAACCGCAGTTGCAGTATACTACCACCGGACAGGTTGATAGTTAGTTTGTTGTTTCCGCATGTTTTGTAGTGAGAGGGAAAGTACTTTCTTTTGGATATGTATTCGGGCATCCGCCCTTATTTCTTGTACTTTTCCTTTTTGACATTTTTCTGTTTCATTATATAGTTATATGATGTTGTGACATGTGGACATGCCCCTTTCTTTTGGCATTTACTTACTTATGATTATATAGCCGGCAGAGTCGGTGCTGAGCGGTGTTGGCCAACCCAAGTGTTGGTGACACCGCAAGGCAGCGATTCTGGGCGAGGATCCACCTTGACCGTGCGATACGGGAAAGGTTTGAGTTTTCAAGTTCCCGAATGGGTTTTGAGAAAAGAGATCTTACAATTCAGGCTTTGCCTGCTGAAGGGAAGCAATTTCTATAGCTTGCCACTTGGCTTGCTTCTTGCTTTTTTCAGAGCTTCCAAGAGGGTACCATACTTGTCAATCAATTGATTGACATCAACCTTAGATTCTGAACCACTTTCATCATTAGATGAGACTGCTTCAGATTCTGGAATTGACTCATAATCAGAAGAAGGAATGAAAAAAGTTGATACCTGACCGGGGTGATCCTGACTGTCTTCATCATCTGATATGGCCATTAAGCCGAAACATTCTTTGACATTTTCATCCACCTCAATGTCACTGTCTGAATGTGATAGAGGGGCCCTGATGCCTATCTTAGCAGCAGGATAATCTTCATCCTCGGCAGCTGCAAATAGCCCTATATAGGCTTCCTATTCTTCATTAGAATCTGAAGATGAAGATTTAGATTCACTCCAGCTCTTCTCCTTTGCCAGAAATGATTTTTCACCTTTCCTTCCCTTGTGGTGATGAGGCTTCTTATCACCTTTTCTTTTCTCTTGACTGGACAGTCAGTTATGACATGTCCAGGCTTGTTGCAGCAATAATAAATAACATTATTTGAAACATGTTTGACATGTTTAGATTCATACTTGTCACCCTTCGGGTGCATCCTACCTGATTTATTGTGTTCCTTCTTGGGATGCGAGGAGGAAGGTCTATTCTTCCACTGCTTCCTCCTCATCAACTTCTTGAAATGCCTGGAGAATGCAACAAATTCCTCATTTGTTGAATTGTTGTCTGATGAGCTGGGCTCCGAGTTTTCTGAGTCAGCAGCCCTTCTTGGTGGAGAGGGTATTCTCTCTTTGCTCTTCTTAGAGCTCTCAGCTTTAAGAGCCACAAATCTCTCCTTTGCATGAGACCTGGTAGAGGTTTCCTCCTCCTTTCTTATAGACAGTTGCATCTCATATGAGAGCAGCTTCCCAAATAGTGAGTGGGGAGGAGTCTCACCCAGCTTTGCCCCTTCCCTAATGGCACAGAATTTTGTATCCAAATCTCTAGTTAGAGATCTTAGAAATTTATCATTTAGCTCATAATGGCTGAAGACCCTTCCATAGGTCCTCAGCTCATTGATCATGACCACCCTAAAAAATCTTTCATAGCAATCAACTATGCGTTCCAGGTTGTGTTGCCTGAAGGCTTCATATTCCTCCTTAAGGAGGGATTTCCTGTCATCCCTCACTTCATCAGTACCTTCTATATATACTATAAGTGTATCCCGCATGTCCTTGGCTGTCTTACAGTGCACCAAATTCTGGAAGGTGGAATCATCAATTGCATTTACTATGATGCTATGTGCTCTCTTATCCATAGTAGCAAGTGCAATCTCATCCTTGGTCATTTCAGCATAGGTTTTGGGCACTTGCCTTGTTGGATCAGTAGTGGAGGCCTTTATGAAAACAAAAGGACCTTCCTTTACAGTGATGTATATCCTAGGGTCAGAGGCTTCCAAAAATATCCTTACCATTTGCTTCCATATACCAAAGGTATCCTTTCTACATATGGGCAATTTCATAGATACCATCTCCTTCTGACCTCCTGTGGCAGCCATTGGATTCAGAATAGACTACTCCTTGTAGGATCAGGTCAGATTGTTAAGTCCTAATTGATCAACCTACCTCTGATACCATGATAGTTTACTTGGTTGTAGTCTAACTCACCTAGAGGGGGGTGAATAGGTTTCTTTGAAATTTTCTACTTGCAGCTAGTAGTTGTTTAGTGATTAATTACAGTAATAGCAAATCACAGAAACCACACAACTATTTATAGTGGTTCCTCAAGATAGTGTATCTATGGGTAGTCCACTTTCCCTCTACACCTTTCTAACAGTATGTTAGACAAGGAAAACTCCTCCAAATCTCAGCTTCAAGAACTTACAACTCAGATCCATCCAGGATCTCTCAAGTTTTCTCCAAACCCTACCTCAGACCAACAGCCCTACCACTCAGAGTACTTCAACTCCTACAACTCATAAATCCTACTGATTTCCTACCTCGGGTCTATCAAGAAACCCTACCTCAGATCTCCTCAGAAATCTTACCACTCAAGCTGGGAGTACATACATACAACCTCAGTCACAAATCCTTACACACTCAGGTACAAGGCCCTACACACTCAGAACAAATAAGTTTTTACATAGTTTATATTTTTGGTTTTACAATAGAGGACAGTTGTAACATCCCCAGAACTACTAGACCCCTAGGGAGTTTTTTCATGACTAGGTCATGAAAAAATTAGAGTAAGTGACCTAGGGTATCTTGGAAACAAGTTGAATGAGTGGAGAATGTCATGGTGTGCACTTAGCCACCATGGGTGTAATGCCCCAAGTTTCCTTATAGTCTTCTATGCGGGGGTTCGAAATGATAATGTCTTAAATATGAAATTATCGTTGCGTAGTGTAATTGTGAGAGGGCGTTACCATTTCTTGATCGTCGTCGTCATCGTCGTCCGGCGAGTAATTCTAGATCGAGTCATATTTGCAATATATATATACATATATATAAGTGTGTATATATGAAGTTTTTCTTTTCTTCCTTTTGTTGTTACATGTATAGGCAAATCTATATGATTATATTGTCTCTTAGGAGGCTTTGTGCGTAGGTAGACATATACGTATAATTATATATGTGTTGGTATATGTAATACAAAAAAAGTGGAGAATAGATGGGGAGCTTAATAAAAAAATAAAAAAAATAAAAAGTATATATATATATATGTACAATCATATGTACATTCGCTTGTGGGAGGGGCATACAAAAAGGTTGTATGTAGGTATACATTCATGTTTCATAGTATTGTTAAAGCAAAATATTTTTTTAGAATGAATATATATATGCTGGGGGTTAAGGCTGCAGGAAAAAATCCCTTTTATTCTCATTCCTCCCCCTTTCCTCGATGACCCCCAAACCCTTTCTGAGTGCGCGCTAATGGCGGGCTAGGGTTGTGCTGGAATCATCGGGCATCGGTGGCTTAGGCCGTCGGATGGATCTTGGAGTCGCCAAAATTTGTCCTTGTCACCGGAGCTATGGCATTCCTCGGCTCTTGGCGTGTTGGTCGCGATCCGGCAAGTCGCCGGTTGGATCTGAGGCAAGGAAACACTTCTCCTTCACCTCTCTTTGATTCTTTTCTGCCTTTAGCCTTGTTAAAGGGCGTATGCTTGCCCTCCCTGCTGCTCGAATTAACCATGGCTCCCTTGTTAAAATCTTTTTTTTGTTTCCTGTTTATACTAGCCGCTATGGATTATGAGGGGGTTTGGTGAATTAATTTTTCTTGGTTTATTGCTAGCTGCTATGGATTATGAGGGGAGTTTGGTAAATTTTCCTTGGCTTATGCTAACAGTTATTGATTTAGTGGTGAGTTTGGTGAACTTCCTTGGCCTTATACTAGCAGCTATGTGGATTCCCTTTGGTTTCAGCCAAAATTAAACTCTCGATTATGAAATTCTGCATCTATATGCTAGGATTTTTTTTCTTGGGTATATGCTTAGTTAAATTTTCTGGGCAATATGCTAGAGATTTTGTTCTTTTGGGGAAGGTTGAGCATATCAGCTATTCGTTTTAAGTTGGGATTCTTTTAATTATGGGGGCTGCTATACTTGGTTCCCGTCTGGATTTTTGCAAAACATCATTTGGGGGCTGCTTGTTAGAATTTCATTTGGGGGCTGCTTTTCAAAATTTATTGTCCATTCCAACATTTATTATTATGGGGGGCTGCCTTGTAGCATTCTGTTTGGGGCTGCTTTATAAAATTTATCATCTTGGGGCTGCTACATTTGGTTCCTGTTTGGATTACTTTTGGGGCTGGTTTGTATAATCCCAGTTTATGGGCTGTTATATATCCTTCCTATTTGGATTATTTTGTTTGGGGCTGTTATGTATAGTTCTATTAGCTATATATAGTTCTATCCTAAAATTTTATGGGGGATGTCATATATAATTCTATCCTCGATATTATGCTCAATTGTTGTTATATGACTGGTGGACCGCCTTCAGGTTGCAAGTCTCGATAATTCAAGTTGCGTCATCATTTCATAGTTCAAGCTTATTCTTATTATATGGCATTCAACTGCTTTGGTTATATGGCCCTGGGTATAAGAAAATTCGGTTGACATGTTCGGCAATCATATTTAAATGTTTGTTAAATTATAAAGTCACTCATAGTCTCACACTAGTAGCCTAGATGTTGAGGTCATCTATTTGCCTTTTTCCTTCTCTTTTAATACATTTTTCTAATTTTGCTTCTCTTCCCCTTTAACGATTGTTTCTCCCCCTTTTCTGCAAGTGAAGTTCTGTTTGTGGTCTTCCTTATTGTTCTGATAGATTCTCTCAGAAAAGTCATTTTCTGTGTATTCTCGGAAATCAAGTTTCTTCTGTGCATTTTGATTCCTGTTTATACCATAAACTTGCTTAGAAGTTCTCTCTGTGTAGTTCCTGAATTTTTCTAGCCTTTTTGCCCAGAATTTATTAGAACATCTATCCTAAATTTTTTGGTCTTTCTGTCCAGAATTTCTGTCCAGAACTCCCTGATTTTCTGTGTAATCTGCCTTTTATTTATGTGTATTTTAAACACTTCCAGACTCAGTCTTCCATGTAATTTTATTGTTAACTTTCTCAGTGAAGGGTAATGCTTCCTCTTCACTATCTTAGCAATCTGGTTGAATGTAAAGATTTCTTTTTTTGTGATCGTGGGCTGCAAATAGCGGTCCTTCTCCTTAAAGACTTTATTTTTTTTGAAGCTTAGTTATGCTAGGCTCTCTTGTTGGTTGTGTCCTTCAGGTAGTAGTAGTCCCCTTGGCTTGATTTACTGGATGATTGAAAGTCCTCCATTTCGGTCATTTCTTCTTCTTTGTCTGCCTAACCTGTTGATTTTTAGGTTAATGGCTGCTGTGTTTCCCTTTTGGGTCTTGTTTGGTGTTCTGGGTTCTTGATTCCTGCAGTCATCCCCCTTGGAATCTGGATAGCTTCTATACCTGTTTAGTTATGCTACCAGGTAGTCTGATAAGGCTTCCTTAGGTTTAGAAAAGTTTGCTCATCCTAAGATCGTGCAATTATTTCTTCTTTTATGAAGCATCCCGTCGACTTTAACATGTAGTCTTCTAGTCAACTTTGATATAAGTCCTTCTCGTCGACTATGATATAAGTCTTTTCTCGTCAACTTTTGTTAAGTTTCCCTGTCAACTTTTGATATGTTTTTCTGTCGATTTCATCGCTTATTCTGAATTGTTTCCTCATATATTTATATGTTCTTTCGCCGGGTGTTCCCGGATATCTTAAGCGATTATTAGTCATTGGGTGTCAACTTATCACCTAGAGGGGGGGGGGGGTGAATAGGTATTTCAAATAATTTTTGTTCCCCCATTTGGTGTTCTTGATTTTTGGTTAATAGATCTAAAGATTAGAATAGCACAACACAGAAAGCACGCAAGAACTTATAGAGGTTCCTGAAGATAGGGTGTCTTGAGTAGTCCTCTTTCCCTCTGCGCCTACCTAGCAGTGTGCTAGGCTCGGCAAACTCCGCCAAAACTTCAGGACCTCAAGCCTTACACCACGGACCCGCAAGTCCTACAGCCTAAGCCCGCAATCCCCTACTGCACCCGAGCCCTCAAGCTCGACACTCAGGCCCTCAAGCCCTACCTAGCTCAGACCCGCAAGTCTAGCCTCTGCCCTGGCCTGCAAGCCTTCACAGGTCTCAAGCACTCAAGCTTGACAATCAGGCCATCAAGCCCTACCTAGCTCAGACCCGCAAGTATTGCCTCTGCCCTGGATCGCAAGCCTTCACAGGTCTCAAGCCCGCAAGCTTGACAATATTGGACCTGCAAGTCCACTTCCCTGGCCCTCAATCCTCACATCTCTCAATCCCTCAAGCTAGACACTCAGATCTGAAAACAGATCTTACAACTTCTAGGCCCGGAAGCCTTACAAGAAATTAAAGTAAAGAAAACTGTTTCTTCTGCCTGATGGAGATCGGCTTCTTTGCTTGAAGAAGATGCTTTTGATGTGAACCTTGACAGTGCAAATCTTCTTCAAGATTCTTGCTCTGCCGGATGTTGATTGGCTACCTTTCTTGAGAGAAACTTATCAGTCGATGTAGCTTGACTGCAACTTGAAGAACAGAGAGTGATCGTTTCATTCTTTTCTTCTTTCTTCTTCTTTACCGTCGCTTGTACTATTGTGTTACTAGGCGGGATACTTATTTGTTTTTCTTTCTCTTGAACGAAGACTTCTTTCTAGGGCATCCACCGTTCCCTTTTATAGGACTGAGGAACCTTCCAACGGTCTCCTATGATGTACTTTAAGGTCAGACTCCCCATTACTTAAGAGCACATGCTGATTGGACAATCAGGCGGCGACATTAAATGCATGACAGCGCGTCCGCAGTATTTGAATTCCATCACGTTGGTGTTCCCAGCTTTATGATGATACTGATTGTTGGACCAACTCTATTACTGATTTGGGCTGGGATCACTATCTGTTTATTAGGACTAAGTTGACCCCAATGTATAGTCCAAAGGGTCAAGGTTTCAGGCTGATAGAACTAAGGAAAAGACAAGTTTTCTGCATTTGATAAACTCCATACTGCGTTCGACGAACTCCATCCTGCGTTCGATGAACGGCATGCTCCTGTGTTCGACGAACTTGGCAAGGTTCTGTGTTCGACGAACTCATTCTGCGTTCGACAAACTCCTCTCTGCGTTCGACGAACTTGCTCTCTAGCTCGACTCTCTCAGTTCTCAAGCCAGTCCAGCAGTTTATCTCTTCAGTTTGACGAACTCATTCTGCGTTTGACAAACTCCTCTCAGTGGTCGACGATTTATTCAGTCTCAGCGGTCGACAAATTTGCTCATTTCAGCGGTCGACAAATTTGCCAACTCATTCTGTGTTCGACGAACTCCTCTCAGCGTTCGACGAACTCAGCTCAGCGTTCAAAAAATAAGTATCATTTGTTCAGATCGACGAAAGTTCTTCTCAGCTCAACTAATTCAATTCATCCAGCCAGATTCAGTTGAGGTCGAAGAACTCAACATTGTGTTCGACGAAATTTGTTGAGATCGATGAAAATTCTCTTCAGCAGATTTATTTCAGAAGATCAGTTATAATATTCTCTGAACACAGATCTTTCTGCAATGACTCTATTATTATAGATAAGTCAAGGATTATATCCTTCCTTTTTATATTATTCCTTTCCATTATCTTCCCGAGAAAATAGTCGTTTGGCAGAAAAGGATATCATTAATTAAAAAGGAAAAGAAATTAAAGTCTAGCTTGCAGTTCCAAAGAAATATAAATGCAGATTATTTTATTCCTTATTCTGTTGATTCGAATTTAAAATCAGAGACATATTGTAAAAGAAAAGAAAGAAGATATATAGTATCAGATCAGATATTACAGAATAACCATACAGGAAAAAGGAAAAAGGAAAAAGAAGGATATACAGTCGAGAGGAAGAAGAAAGAAACAGACAGAAAAAGCTTTTCGGTCTTCATCTTCCTCGAGCAGCAATTTCATTCACTGAGAACATCAACACCTTCTCTCAGTATTTTCTGCAGCAAGATCAGATCTTCAAAGAGGAACAATAATTTGAGGAACTTATTCTCTCAGATTCATCGGCTACAGGAAGATCAGTACATTCAAGAGAAAGCTCCATCCATCTACTGTCAAACATTTTCAATCAGACATAGGAGCTTTACAACAACATTCCACTAGAGTCTTCTCTCAGAATATTGAAAGAGAAGAACATCTAACCCTCTTTATCCCATCTTGTACAGGGTTCAAACTCCCTTCAAAAGTTAACCCCTTGGTGACAGGGCACCTGAACAAAAACCTGTGGTTTGGTTAGAGCACCTGATCAAAAGCTCACTTGGTGTGTGGACACCTAATCAAAAACCCCTTGGTGATAGGGAACCTGATCAAAAACCTAGTGGAATCCTACCAAGTGTGGTAGAAGAGTAGACGTACCCAGATTTATTGGGGAACTACTATAAAAATCATTGTGTCCTCTGTGTTGTGATTTTCTATGTGTTGTGCTGTGTGATTTGTCTTTATTTTATTTTATAACTCACTCTGCAATACACATATAAGTAACACTATTTTAATTTCGCTATAAAATTAAGTGAAAAGTTTTTAACACTCTATTCACCCCCCTCTAGAGTAAATCTAAGATCTATCCTTACTTTCAATTGGTATCAGAGGTTAGTTGATTTTATACAGGCTAACACCTAAATCAAAAGATCAATTAGATCTTAAATTTATTTTAGAGTTTTATTTTCTTAAAACCTCATGGCACAAAACAAAGAATATTCAAGCACAAGACCTCCTATGTGCAATCTAAATAAGTTTGCACTATGGAAGGCAAGGATTAGATTGTACATGAATTCTATTGATGAGGATATTTTCAATGTGATTTTGACAGGACCTCCAGCTCCTATAGCAGCAACAAGTGTCGAAGCCACAACTAACAACAATACTGTTCCACCACCTGAATGGACAGATGCTCAGAAGAAGCAGAGAAGTGCAGATGCCAAGGGAATGAACATTTTGGCACAAACAATGTCAGATGACATTTTCCAAAAGGTTGTGGAATGCACTTCAGCAAGGGAAATCTGGATCTCACTCAACAATATGGTTGAAGGATCAATAGATGAAAGAAAGGAAAGAAGATCTCACCTTATCTCTCAATATGAGAACTTCAAGAAGGGAGAAAATGAAAGTGTAGCTGATATGTACAATAGGCTCAGCCTCATAATCAATGAGCTGAAGACCTTGGACAAAGTGATCTCCATCACTGAGATCAATGATAAGATCCTAATGTGCTTCCCAAGCACATGGGACTCTAGGATCTGGACAATCAAGGAAGCCAGAAGCCTTAATGAGATCTCCATTGAGACCTTGTTAGGCAAACTCAAATCCTATGAGCAGCTTATCAAATCCAGAGAAGTTAAACAATCTACTTCATCTCCAGCATCCAAGAAGGAGAAAAGTATAGCTTTCCAAGCTACTGAAGAAGAAGAAAAAGCTCAAGGAGAAGTGGAGTTCATGAGCCTTCTAGCCAAAAGGTTCTACAAGATTGATAAAAGGGACTTCAGAAAGAAGGATTCCAGATCAAGAGAAAAGCCAAGGTATGACAAATCGAGTTCTAAAGAAATAATTTGTTTTGGCTGCAGGAAACCTGGACACATTCTGCCTGAGTGTCCAGAGAATCGGAAGAAGGAGAAGAGAAAACACAAAGTAGAAAGAAGGCACTCCAGCAAGTCTTCCTCCCACAAACACAAGCATAAGGGAAGAGGATTTGTAGCAGAAACATGGAGTGAAATTGATTCAGAGTCTTCATCTAGTTCATCTGAAGATGAAGGAGAATCAAAAGAAAAAGACCAATGCTTGATGGCTGTCTATGACTCAAGCAGTGAGTCAAAAAAAGCATCTTCATCTAGCTCCACTGATGATGAGGATGATGAAGAAGAAAGAAGCTTCTGCATGATGGCTATCAATGCCTCAACAAATAATTCATAAGAATCAGAATCAGAAGCTGACAATGGCAGTGATCAGGTAATATCTAATTTTGATTTCAATTCAATTGAATTCAAAGATGAATTCAAAGTTCTTTGCTTAGACTTAATAAAATCTGAGAAGGAAATAATCTCTCTTAGAAATAAGTTGGCTGAAATGAACTAACTTAGTGAAGAAAATGCTAATCTTAAGAAAGAATTGGCTGCTTAAAAAGAACACATTGTTCTCATTGACAAGTTATCTGAAGCTAAGAAATTTGAAGAATCCCTAAATGGGAGAAGTATCAAACTGATGGACATCACAAGAACAGTGAATGCCAGATTAAGTGGCAAACTGGGCTTGGGTGCATCATCAAGTGAGCCACCTCTTATTAAGAAGAACATACTCTCTGCACCAATAAAGTTCATTTATGCTAAGAGCAAAGAGGTTGTAGATGTAAATAAAAACATTTCAAGCAAGGTTGTTAAGAATAAAGGAATTCAGCAGAATTTGTCGAACGGAGCTCGACGAAATGAATTCACTTCGTCGAACGGAGATCGATGAACTCTGAAGACAGATTTCCAGTATAGTTATTATTTGAATGGTGCTCGATGAAAGCACGTCCATTCGTCGAACGACGATCGACAAACACAGCCCAGTTTGTCGAACGGAAAACATACATAAAATCTGAAGAATTCTTATTCTAAATATACTCAGAATCCTTTCACTGAATGGATAATTCCTCCAAGGAGATATCATCCACAAGGTTATAAGGATCAGCCTGAAATGTCTTTTATTTCAGAGTTTTGTGGTAATACAAAAGGACCCAAGGTAGTTTGGGTCAAGAACAACTAGAATGTTTTCTGTTTTGCAGGTACAAGGCTATCCAAGAAAAAATGAACAATGGTATTTGGATAGTGGATGTTCAAAGCACATGACAGGAAACAAGGCCAACCTGAGCAACTACAAGGCAAATCTTGGACCCAATGTGATCTTTGGAGACTCCAACTGTGGACAAACCAAAGGATATGGGAAGATCAAAGTTGGAGCAGTTACCTTCAAGGAGGTAGCTTATGTCAAGGGTCTGAAGCACAACCTCATCATCATAAGCCTGTTATGTGATGAAGGTTATCAGGTAACTTTCAATCATTCCTTATGTCTTATTACCAATAATAAAAACATTAATGTGTTCTCTGGTATTAGACATGGAAATATTTATTTAGTCAATTTTGACTCTGCCAATTCTGATATTTGCTTATTTAATTCTATAAGTAAAACAAATGAATTATGGCATAAAAGGCTAGGACATATTACCCTTAGAACTATATCTAAGCTTTCTAAGGACAATCTTGTTAGAGGACTGCCTTCTGGTTCATACAAGAAGGAAGGACTCTGCAGGGCTTGTCAATTAGGTAAGCAAACTAAAAGTAGTTTTAAATCTTTATCCAAGAGTGATTCACCTAGGATTTTGTATTTACTACATTTGGACCTTTTTGGACCTACTGCAATACAAAGTCTAGGAGAGAAGCATTACTCTTTAGTTATTGTAGACTGCTTCTCAAGATTCACTTGGGTGTTCTTTCTTAGGAACAAGTCTGACACCTTCAGTGTTCTGACAGACTTTCTCAGGTCCATCATGATTGAGTACTCTACTCTAGTTGCATTGATCAGAAGTGATCATGGCACTGAGTTTGAATCTCTTATGATGAGAGAATTCTGTGGAAAAGAAGGGATCAAGCAATGTTTCTCTGCTCTTAGAACTCCTCAACAAAATGGGGTAGCTGAAAGGAAAAATAGAACCTAATTGAATCAGCAACTACATTGCTTGCTGATGCAAACTTGCCACTCTCCTTTTGGGCAGAGGCAGTGAACACAGCAAATTATATGTTGAATAGAAGCCTGATACATAAACTTAAGGGCAAAACTCCCTATGAATTACTTAAGAATAAAAGGCCTAAGGTTAACTATTTTAAGATATTTGGATGTAAATGCTATGTGCATAATAATGACAAGAAGTATCTAAGGAAGTTTGAAGCAAAAGCTGCTGAAGGCATATTCCTTGGATATTCTCTTTCTAGTAAAGCATACAAAGTTTACAACAAATCTAATCTTAAGATAGAAGAGTCCATGCATGTATCCTTTGATGAGACTAACATGTTAATTGAGGAGAGGAACACCACCTCTACAAAAAATACTTTGCAGGTACCAGCTCTATGTGAAGAGCTAAATGGACTAGATCTATAGAAAGAAGAGTCTTTACTTCCATCAACTCAAAATCTTGAAGATAGTGAAGAAGAGGATAATCCAGATCTTGCTGACAGTTTAAATCAAGTGACAGCTGAACAAATTCCCCAAGTGGATACTATTGCTGAACCAACTCCAACTGTCTGTTGATCACATCACAGTTAGAGATCATCCAATATCTCAAGTGATTGGAGATATTTCAGCAGGTGTTCAAACAAGGCATCAGCTACACCAAAATCAGATGCACACTTGTTTCCTATCCCAGATTGAACCTCAATCCATAAAAGATGTAGAACAAGATCCAAACAGGATTCTTGCAATGCAAGAGGAGCTCAATCAATTTGAAAGGAACAAGGTATGGGAATTGGTTCCAAGACCAAAAGGCCATCCAGTTATTGGCACCAAGTGGGTCTTCAGGAACAAGCTAGATGATCAAGGCAACATAGTTAGAAACAAAGCAAGATTGGTAGCCCAAGGATATTCACAGGAAGAAGGAATTGATTATGATCAGACCTTTGCTCCTGTTGCAAGACTTGAAGCTATCAGGATTTTCCTTGCCTTTGTTGCATTCAAGAAATTCTAAGTATACCAGATGGATGTGAAGAGTGCTTTTCTTAATGGAGATATCAAAGAAGAAGTCTATGTTAAACAACCACCAAGTTTTATCTCTCCAAATCACTCCTCCTATGTATTTAAGCTTAATAAAGCTCTCTATGGTCTCAAGCAAGCTCCCAGAGCATGGTATGAGACCTTAGCTAATTTTCTTTTAGAGAACAATTTCTATAGAGGCATAGTTGATAAAACCCTATTTTTCAGGATACATAAAAATCAAACTTTACTAGTTCAAATATATGTAGATGATATTATTTTTGGCTCTACTGATTCAAATCTATGCAAGAAGTTCTCTAACCTAATGCAATTTAAATTTGAAATGAGTAGTATGGGTGAATTATCATACTTACTTGGTCTTCAAGTGAAGCAAACTCCCAATGGCATATTCATATCACAATCCAAGTGTGCTAAGGAATTAGTGAAATGGCTTGGTATGTCTGATGCTTCCACCATGAAAACACCCATGCCCTCAAATGTTGTTGTTGACACTGATGAATCAGGGAAACCTGTTGAATAGAATGTATATAGAGCAATTGTTGGCTCATTACTTTATTTAACAGCAAGTAGGCCTGATATAATGTTTGCTACCTGTATTTGTGCTATGTTCCAAGTTAACCCTAAAGAATCTCACCTAGTTTTACTAAAAAGAATTTTGAGATATATAAAGGGTTGTCCTAATCTAGGACTCTGGTATCCAACAACATCAGAATTTGAATTAACTGGATTCTCAGATTCTGATTATGCTGGATGCAGAGTCGACAGGAAAAGCACATCAGGAACTTGCCAGTTTCTTGGTGATAGGCTTGTGTCTTGGTTTTGTAAGAAACAAACATCTATCTCTACATCAACAGCTGAAGCTGAATACATAGATGCAGGCAGTTGCTGCTCACAGATATTATGGATACAAAATCAGCTCCTAGACTATGGTGTCAACTTAAATAATTCAATTATATTTTGTGACAATACTAGTGCAATATCTATAGCACAAAATCCAGTTCTCCATAGTAGGACTAACACATAGAAATTAGGCACCACTTTATCAGAGATAATGTGGATAAAAATAAAATTTGCCTACAATTTATTCCTACTGACTTACAAAGAGCTGATATTTTCACCAAGCCATTGGATGAAAAGAAACATATCTTCTTTATAAATCAGCTAGGAATGATAGATGGAGATTCAATCTGCTAAAAATTAAGTTTTCTACTTATCCCATCTCTTCATCGAACTGAGATCGACGAAATCTAGTTTTTCGTCGAACGGAGATCGACAAAGTCATCAAGTTCGTCGAACCGAGATCGATGAAAATCTATTTTTTGTCGAACCCAGTTTTGATGAAGTTTTTTGTTTCTGAACCTTTCATTATAATCAAATCTTTTTCATTTTAACTGAATGCCTACAGAAACTGCTTCTCTTTCCAGTTCCTTTGCACTTGATCTATAATTTATTTTGTAGGAACAATAGCAATATAAAGATTGCATCTTTCCCTGCCTCCATCAAATGTCCCTTCTTCAAGTGGCCTAACTTCAGGCCTTCCTGAAACTATGCAGGGGGAGAAGTTCTATGAAGAAGCTCCATATGATGCAGTTTTTGGTCAGGAGGAGATGTTCTATGAACTATGCAGGGGGAGAAAGCTGAAGAATCCCCTTTTTATTAAGGGGATATACTTTCCTTTTGACAGGGGGAGTTGTTTTCTGAAGATGCTCTAGTTTCAAGAGGAAATGCTGATGAAGAAGCATGTTTTCAGTTCTTAAAAAAACTCACAACAGTTTGCAGATTTAGGGGGAGATGTTGCAGATTTAGTTATGACAGATTCAAATTCAGATTGGTAGCACAGCATATTCAGATTATAAAGCTACAGTTCAGATCAACAAATTTAGAAAGCCGAAAAATAGCAGATATAGCTCAGATATCAAATTCAGATATAGCAGATACAGTTCAGACAATCAAAGTCAGAATTCAGAGAAAGTCAAAAGGTTCTTTTGATTAGTTTTATTATCAATGTAAATCTCAAAACTCAGAGTATCATATTTTATATCTGATGAAATATTTAAAATCTATCAGATATATATACTCTGTTGTTTTATTATTTATTTTGTTATTCAAATTTTGTCAAATAGTATCCTAACCCAAATAGGGGGAGATTGTTGGAACAACCCGATTACTGATTTGGGCTAGGATCACTATTTGTTTATTAGGACTAAGTTGACCCCAATGTATAGTCCAAAGGGTCAAGGTTTTAGGCTGATAGAGCTAAGGAAAAGACAAGTTTTCTACATTCGACAAACTCCATACTGCATTCAACGAACTCCATCCTGTGTTCGACGAACGGCATGCTCCTGCGTTCGACGAACTTGGCAAGGTTCAGCGTTCGACGAACTCATTCTGCATTCGACGAACTCATTCTGCATTCGACGAACTCCTCTTTGCGTTCGATGAACTTGCTCTCCAGCTCGACGCTCTCAGTTCTCAAGCCAGTCTAGTAGTTTATCTCTTCAGTTCGACGAACTCATTCTGCGTTCGACGAACTCCTCTCAGCGGTCGATGATTTTATTCAGTCTCAGCGGTCGACAAATTTGCTCAGTTCAGCGGTCAACAAATTTGCCAACTCATTCTGTGTTCGACGAACTCCTCTCAGCGTTCGACGAACTCAGCTCTACGTTCGAAGAATAAGTATCATTTGTTCAGATCGACAAAAGTTCTTCTCAGCTCAACTAATTCAATTCTTCCAGCCAGATTCAGTTGAGGTCGGCGAACTCAACATTTTGTTCGACGAAATTTGTTGAGATCGACGAAAATTCTCTTCTGCAGATTTATTTCAGAAGATCAGTTATAATATTCTCTGAACACAGATCTTTCAACAATGGCTCTATTATTCTAGATAAGTCAAGGAATATATCCTTCCTTTTTATATTATTCCTTTCCATTATCTTCCCGAGAAAATAGCCGTTTGGCGGAAAAGGATATCATTAATTAAAAAGGAAAAGGAATTAAAGTCTTGCTTGAAGTTCCAAGGAAATATAAAATGCATATTATTTTATTCCTTATTCTGTTGATTCGAATTTAAAATCAGAGACATATTGTAAAAGAAAAGGAAGAAGATATACAGTATCAGATCAGATATTACAGAATAACCATACAGGAAAAAGGAAGAAGAAGGATATACAGTTGAGAGGAAGAAGAAAGAAACAGACAGAAAAAGCTTTTCAGTCTTCATCTTCCTCAAGCAGCAATTTCATTCACTGAGAACATCAACACCTTCTCTCAGTATTTTCTGCTGCAAGATCAGATCTTCAAAGAGCAATAATAATATGAGGAACTTATTCTCTCAGATTCATCAGCTACAGGAAGATCAGTACATTCAAGAGAAAGCTCCAGCCATCTACTGTCAAACATTTTCAATAGCTTTACAACAACATTCCACTAGAGTCTTCTCTCAGAATATTGACAGAGAAGAACATCTAACCCTCTTTATCCCATCTTATAAAGGGTTCTAACTCCCTTCAAAAGTTAACCCCTTGGTGACAGGGCACCTGAACAAAAACATGTGGTTTGGTTAGAGCACCTGATCAAAAGCTCACTTGGTGTGTGGACACCTGATAAAAAACCCCTTGGTGATAGGGCACCTGATCAAAGACCTAGTGGAATCCTACAAAGTGTGGTAGAAGAGTAGACGTACCCAGGTTTATTGGGGAACAACTATAAAAATCCTTGTGTCCTCTGTGTTGTGAGTTTCTCTATGTTGTGTTGTGTGATTTGTCTTTATTTTATTTTATAACTCACTCTACAATACACATATATGTAACACTATTTTAATTTCGCTATAAAATTATGTGGAAAGTTTTTAATACTCTATTCACCCCCCTCTAGAGTAAATCTAAGATCTAACCTCACTTTCACAGATAGCATCTCGACGACAGGCTTCGTCGTTTTCTTAGACCTTGGTAGATCTTCAAGTCTTCTTGCTTCTGCCTCTGACGCTGATATCTCGACGATACGAGATATCCTTGCTTTTCTGCATATATAATGATATGCTATCTCTGACTGTGTCAGTGTGATCTTCTTTCTTGCAAACTGTCGTCGTAATCACTTTATTCTCTCGACGACATGTTCATTATGTCGATAGTCACTTCTTCAGGAAATGATATCTTCATAGTAGCTTTCCTAGCCTCTTTGACATCAGCTCTCCTTTACGCCGATATCGACGATACTTCTGGATATTGCCTTTTCAGTGATAAGCCTACTTTGATGATGTCGACGATACTGCATCTTCTCGATGACATTACTTCCTTTGATATCTTCGATGTTGCTTTTTCATCAGCTCATGTCTTCTCTCTGATATTCTGTCGGCATTGTGATGTCACAACAATATGTGCATCACAATGATAACCTCCATTGTCCTTCAGTTTTGCTTTGCTCATCATCATGACGACAAGCATACTTTGTCGACGACATTATACTTAGGCAGGTTATTGAAGTAACGGACATATTGTCTCATCTCTGCAAGCATGAACTATATGTGACATTAAATACATATTGCACTTATCATTGAGTTGAGCACTTCTTCAAATCAGGAACATTGCTGGGCTCTGTTCCTAACAATCTCCCCCTATTTGAAGAAGTCATAACCCACTCAATGATAAATGCCACTCATATACAAGGTTTAACATTTTAAGCAAATAAGTATATAATAATGACATTGCAGCTATATTTGAGTGAACACAGAATTTGACAAGTGTTACTTCATTTATAAATAGTGCCAAATGTTTTCAAAAGTTTTTAACAATTCTATATTCAGCCCCTTAAAGATTTAGTCGTCTATATCTCTGTTGCCCTCATAGCAGCTTCACCCTTTGCTTTCTTGGCACTGGCTTCCTGCTCCTTTCCAGCTTGTCTGGTGAAGTATTCAAATGGCTTGGGATGGTACTTTAGAGGCTCAGGAGTGTCTACAGGGATTCTGCCTGCTTGCTTGTCCCTTCTGTGTACTCCCCTTGCTTCTTCTTGCTCTTCATACTTAGCCCATTCTTGAGGACTGTACACTTTGTACTCTCACCTTTATTTACCTTCACCATCTCCCATGCCTTTAATATGATGGCTCTGGACTTGGGACTCCATCTTTCATAGTCATCCTTTTCCTCCATTTCCTCCCTGTATTTTCTCTTCCTCATATTTACTTCTTCAGCCTCCAGTACTTCCTTCTCTTTACCCTTATCGGTGGCAGTATCAGGAATGTCTGCATGTTGCTCTTCAGCTAGGTACTCTCCTGCAGGCTCATCAAAATGGAGAGGAGGGAGATTCATTGCTTCCCTGATGGTGTTTGTGGTCCAGATGGCATGATCACTACTGGCCTTTATCATTGATCTCTCCCCCTTTATGACTGCTTCAGATATCTCACTCTAGAGATTCTCCTCAGAAACCAATATCTTGTTTTTAAGCATATGGATTCCTGCTTCCAAGTGATTCTCGGTCTCAAGCAGATGACTGTCTAGATCTTTATTGTGGTGATCTAGACTTTCTTGGAGATTAGTTTTGTGTTCAACCATCCATCTGGTGGTTGCTATATAGGCCTTCTCTATGTTGTTGGCGATCATTATCTGATTATCTCCTACCTCAGATAGACCCTTGTGAGTAAGTGCTGTCTCTTTGGCAGTGTATTCTTGTAGGTTCTTCACATCATTTATTAGGCTTGCAGTTTCTGCAGATAGTTCTTTCCTTAGCTCATTGATGGCTGAGTTAACATGACCTTCAATTTTTAGCCTTTGTTATTCCAGAAGCATTCTTATCTGAGGCAGCAGGGAGAACTCTACTGGCCTATCCTCTGGAGGTGAACTAGCTTGTCCTGGCTCCTCTTCTTTATTCCCATCAACCATTGGAGATGGAGATTTTTTGATGGGTGACTGGTTTGAGTCATTTTCCTTTTCAGGATTTGGCAGATCTCTGCTAGTCTCATTAGCAGGATTCTTTTGGTTGTCTTCTTGAGGATCTTCACTTGGGTCCTCTTGGATTGCTGGTTCAGAATGAGCAGCATCCCCATCCCCTGTGATCTTGTTGATCAATTCTTCCACTTGAGCATGGATCTCACCATTCTTCTCCCCCTTAGTTTCATCATCCTCTTGCTATGTTCCTGTTGTTACCATTATCCTGGATCCCAGACTAAGGGCAGAGTTCTGGAGGGAAACATTCCTTTTCTCTGCAGGCACTTCAGAGTTAGATGAATCTGAGCTGTTTCCTGATTCACTTTCTTCAGATGATCTTTCTCCCTTCCTCTTCACATCCTCTGCAGTCTTTAGCTTCTTGGGAGACTTAGTCAGAACTTTCTCCCACTGTTCCAGTATCCTGATATCCATCCTTCTCATGTGATGGATTTTTACACCATAAATATTGTCAAAGCTTTCAGGGTAAGATATCAGTAGAAATAGAGATAGTATTCTTCCCAGATTTGGAACTTGAAAGCTTTCTTGTATTCTTTTGAAAATGATCTGACCCCAGTTGGTCTTCTTACTTAGGATTATCCTCGCCATAATCTCGAACATGGGCTTGGATATCTTATCATGAGACCCTACTTTACAGAGGAGTGATCAGTCATGAGTTTCCCTTGTTAATTAAAATTCCTTCTTTCCAGAGATCCATATGTCTTACTGGAGTGTCTGCACCATGCCAGAGCCCTGTTAAGGTCTTCCTGGGTGACTTTCTCATTTTCCTCCCCCTTGGCGAAGGTCGACAGCTGAAGAACCCTGGCCAACCTCTTGGGATTCGCCTTGACCTTTATCTCATTGATCAAGCTTTTCATAGATGTTCCTTTTGAACCACCCTTGGCATTCGAGTAGAACTCCAGCACTTCTCTTTTTAATATTACCGTTGACTCTGAGAGAGCGAACTCTAGGCCGACGGTGTCTAATAGCTTAATTGCGCTCTGAATCTCTGCTGGTCCTTCCATGAAACCATTCCTAACTACTTTGCTTCCTTCATAGAGAAATCCTTCCTTCTTTGGCGCCATTTCTTACTTGATCGGAGAGGATTCTAGTTTAGTCGACTCGTTCACTCTTCGAAGGCGTAGAGAGCACGATGTCTTTTTAGGGCTAATGTAGAAAGTGTTTTAACCTTACGACATCTGACCTTATTTATAGTTTCCGAGTTGGAAGTCGAAGTGTCATTTGCTAAATATCTTATTAACCCAATTTAAGTTGTTATGATTGATTAAGCTCAGGTCTAATTAAGAGACCACTGATGATTAGATATCGTTGGGGCACAAATTCGATGTCGAGGACTCATTACGACGATACCAATCATCATTTCGACGATATAGTTTTGTAATCAAAATGATATTATTCTTTTTCACTCTTTTGACATATGTGCTCCTTGAGTGACAGATTTTGCTTACTCAAGTAAAAATTACCTTTAACAAAATGATAAAGATGAGGTTATGTATTGAACATCAACATAGTTAACTTCACCTTAGCATTTATATCTTCTTGAACTCGTAGCTCCCCCTTGACCAGTGCATCTTGGCATATGGTGATGTTTTTTTTAGTCCAGAGTTGAGCCTGGAGCACTTATTGTCCATTAGCCTTGTTTGCTTTTTATTGGCTAAATGGACTTCCCTGCAAAATAGATTTAATATCCCTTAGGAACCCAAGGTGACTTGGGTCCTAGGTTCTTGTTAGCATAATGGGGGCTTCTTCTACTCACCTCAGCCCTTCCAGGAAGTCTCTCCTTTGCACTAGGCACACTAGGGTTGTGCCAACAGTCAATGGCAAAGTGTCCCACTTTGCCACAACACCAACATTCATGGGTGTTGTACCTTCTTTTCTGAACAATTTTTGAAGTGGGTGGGGAATTACAATGCTTATGTTCAGTAGAGAAGGCAGCAATATTCTTCCTATCTCTCTCAGCCAAGAGCTGACTAGCTGCTCTAGCATAATTATTTCTTCTTGACTTTATCTGTTTGTCAGCAACAGATGTCAGCTTGGTAGCTGATATGGTGTTGATGGCATCAGATATAATCAAGTGAGAATTGATTATACTGGGGCTATCAGTCTGCTTCTTTACTAGGAGAGATTGGGTAGGTGTTGCTTCCTTACCCTTGAGTGTGGGGGCTGGGGCACCAAACACAAATGGTCCATGATGTGCCATTTGGATTTCCTCATGGGGAGCCTTCAATGCACTCATCCCCATGCCCTTTCTCTTCCCATAGTCAGGAGCATTTCCCAGACTAATGGAGCTTCCATTCATCCAGTGACCATGGACACTGTCCTGATCATACTTATTAGAGGGAAGCACTACCTTCTAAAAGGTGGTATGGGGCTCTGCATTAGTTTTGCCCCTTTCACCATTCCAAGCATCTGCTACCCCTTCATTGAAACCCAATCCCCTCCTATTTCCATAGGAGGAGAAGGTGTCAATGATGGGCAGTATTGTTTTGGGCTTAAAGAATTGAGCCACCAAGCTTCTTTCCTCAAGAAGATCATTCTCAAGTATCTTGATATGTTTTTCTCTTTGGCTTTTTTCATCATAAAGCTTGTCTATGATTTTCTTGAGCTCACAGGAGTTGGCGCCCTCATTGTGGGACATGCCCATTTCCTTATTCATCTCAACCTTAATGGGTCTGAGTGATTCTAGCTCCCTAGCTTGCTTCTTAACAAGCTTCTTGCTCTTTCTCAGAGCTCCCAAGAGATCACCGAACTGCTCTATTAGATCAGCATGTTTCTTATTATTGCATGATGGGCAGTCTTCTGCATCATCTTCAGAAGATGAGTAATCATCGAATGCACTCTAGGTTTTCTTAATTGAAGTAGGTAGTGAAGATGTGTGAGTGATGCATACCTGATCATGATATGATTCATCGTGATTTTCTTCATCTGATAGAGCCATCAACCCAAAGACTTCCTCTGACCCTTCCATGAGGACTCCTAGGGAGTCCTACATGTCCTTTGCTATTGTGCAATGAGTTAGCTTCTGGAGTGTTGGCAGATCTACTGCACTACCTATGATATCTTTGGCTTCCTTGTTCAAGGTGACTAGGATGATCTCATCTACAGTCAATTTCTTGAGCACTTGCTTGGGGACATATGGCCCTTATTGAACGATTTGAAACATTCTAGGATCCACTGCCTCCATGAATATTCTAGCTCTTAATTTCCAAAGGGTAAAGTTCTCCCTGGAGCAAACAGCTATCTTTGATTCCATAGTTGTGGAAAGTAGACACCCATTGGTAGATCTGTTCAAGCTGTTAAGCTTTTCTTTGAACAACCTACCTCTGATACCACTTGTTAGTTATTGGGTGTCAACTTATCACCTAGAGGGGGTGGGGTGAATAGGTATTTCAAATTATTTGTGTTCCCCCGTTTGGTGTTCTTGATTTTTGGTTAATAGATCTAAAGATTAGAATAGCATAAAACAGAAAGCACGCAAGAACTTATAGAGGTTCCTCAAGACATGGTGTCTTGAGTAGTCCTTTTTCCCTCTGTGCCTACCTAGCAGTGTGCTAGGCTCGGCAAACTCTGCCAAAACTTCAGGCCCTCAAGCCTTACACCACGGACCTGCAAGTCCTACAGCCTAAGCCCGCAAGCTCCTACTGCACCCGAGCCCTCAAGCTCGACACTCAGGCCCTCATGCCCTGCCTAGCTCAGACCCGCAAGTCTAGCCTCTGCCTTGGTCCTCAAGCCTTCATAGGTATCAAGCCCTCAAGCTTGACAATCAGGCCCTCAAGCCCTACCTAGCTCAGACCCGCAAGTCTAGCCTCTGCCGTGGCCTACAAGCCTTCACAGGTCTCAAGCCCTCAAGCTTTACAAAATTGGACCCGCAAGTCCATTGCCCTGGCGCTCAAGCCTCACAGGTCTCCAGCCCTCAAGCTAGACACTCAGATCTGAAAACAGATCTTACAACTTCTAGGCCCGCAAGCCTTACAAGAAGTTACAGTAAAGAAAATTGTTTCTTCTGCCTGATGGAGATCGGCTTCTTTGCTTGAAGAAGATGCTTTTGATGTGAACCTTGATAGTGCAAATCTTCTTCAAGCTTCTTGCTTTGTCGGATTTTGATTGGCAACCTTTCTTGAGAGAAACTTATCAGTCGATGTAGCTTGACTGCAACTTGAAGAACAGAGAGTGATCATTTCATTCTTTTCTTCTTTCTTCTTCTTTACCGCCGCTTATACTGTTGTGTTACTAGGCAGGATAATTTTTCGTTTTTCTTCTCTTGAACCATCCATCGTTCCCTTTTATAGGATTGAGGAACCTTCCAACGGTCTCCTATGATGCCCTTTAATGTCAGACGCCCCATTACTTAAGAGCACGCGCTGATTGGACAATCAGGCGGTGGCATTAAATGCATGACAGCGCGTCCGCAGCATTTGAATTCCGTCTCGTTGGTGTTCCCATCTTTATGACGATACAGATAGCATCTCGATGACAGGCTTCGTCGTTGTCTTAGACCTTGGTAGATCTTCAAGTCTTCTTGCTTCTGCCTCTGACGCTGATATCTCGACGATACGAGATATCCTAGCATTTCTGCATATATAACGATATGCGATCTCTGACTGTGTCGTCGTGATCTTCTTTCTTGCAGACTGTCGTCGTAATCACTTTATTCTCTCGACGACATGTTCATTACATAGATAGTCACTTCTTCAAGAAATGATGTCTTCATAGCAGCTTTCCTAGCCTCTTTGACATCAGCTCTCCTTTACGCAGATATCGACGATACTTCTGGATATTGCCTTTTCAGCGATAAGCCTACTTTGATGATGTCGACGATACTGCATCTTCTCGACAACATTCCTTCCTTTTATATCTTCGATGTTGCTTTTTCATCAGCTCATGTCTTCTCTCCGATATTCTGTCGGCATTGTGATGTCACAACGATATGTGCATCACGACGATAACCTCAATTGTCCTTCAGTTTTGCTTTGCTCATCATCATGATGACAAGCATACTTTGTCGACGACATTATACTTAGGAAGGTTATTAAAGTACTGGACATATTGTCTCATCTCTGCAAGCATGAACTAGATGTGAAATTAAATACATCTTGCACTTATCATTGAGTTGAGCACTTCTTCAAATCAGGAACATTGCTGGGCACTGTTCCCAACAGTGATGTTATCAAGCATTTTAAGTCCCTTTGGTTGAGACTTTTGATGAAGCTATGCTTTATTCTTTGAGTTGTCCTGTATTTGGTTAATGATCTTTTATGGTGTCTGTTCGTGTCTTATTCATCGTACTGTTACGAGAAGTTCGTTGGGAGTCAAGTTTCGACTCACCGAGTGTTTTTAAATGAACCATTGAGTATTGTTCTGGTGTTTGGCCTACGTGTTAAGTTTATCTTCTTCTTGTTCCGACTCTAAGCCTTGCATGGTGTCAGCTTTCTAAAACCTTGGACCTTGTTGTAAGTTGAATATTGATATTTTGATTAATTGCTGAAGTTGGTGCTTACTGATTCTCACGTGTTGAGTTGTGGTTACAACTATCTGAAATCCTATTTTCGTGTCTGGCACTCCCCTGTTTGTTATGTTGAATTTATGAGCTAAGTATGCTATGTTGTCTAATGCTCCGAGTATTTTTCTGAAGATTTGTAGTGTGTTTTATTTATATACTTATATATATACATACTTATATATATGTTTATGCACCACTGCTTCTGGTGCTATGTTGGAGTCGGTTGGACGTGTGAGCTAAAAGTCACCACCACAGCGCCTCTTTTAGGCTGTTGGTTTGAGTGGATTGGAGCCACTGCAGCAACACTCCTGTTTGTTTGTTGGGTTGCGGGCGTTTGTGGAAGATACCACCATCGCAGTGCCTTTTTTGGGTGGGATGCTGTTCCCTCGAGCTGATCAGTCTCAAGCGCTTATAAACATATATGCTTATATATGTGTATTATGATATTATATGTATAACCACCACCTCTGAGCCACAATGGCGGACAAGTGGTTGGATTTGATTGTTTTGGCTATTACCTTCTGGTGCAAGCTTTTCCTCTTACCGGGTGCACTCGTTTGAGCTGGCTCGGGTTGTTGTAAGATAATAGATGCTTATCTGATTAGTTCTCCTTTCTGCAAATCTTTATTTCTGATTGTTGTTATCCTTGGGTTTTCTTGCACTTTCTTGCTGAGGCATTCTTTTCTTTTGAATGTCTCAGGCTCAGAGTCGTAGTTGTTCGGTTAGTAGAGTTGGTGTTCTCTGGAGCTGCAGTTAGTTGCAGTGGTTTGTTCTCCCCTCACGGTTGTGAGGTAGTTGTTCCTTTTGTTTCAGTTTTAGGCTTGTACTTTGTTTTTCTATGGGCTCGTGTTAGTTGTTGACGCCCATAGCTCTAGTTTTCTTGTGCTAGATTACTTACTAGTTGTTTGGCTATTACTTTCGGGTTGTTTACCTACTTGCTCTCTGGGATGCTTTATGCTAGGATGCATTAGTTACTTAAATGGTATAAAAATATCATTCTTGCATATCATGTTTTTAAGTAAATGTCACATACTTTGAAGATCGTAGATATGTGCATTTCATTTCTGGGATGTTGACCTTCATGGTCATGTATGCTAAAATAAACCTATTTTCCGTTGCGTATGTATAGTTTTCTACTTGTGGACTAGATGATCCACCGAACTGAGGGACACAGTCCTAAGCTAAATTATAAATTTCTCTTTTAAATCCAAGCACATTTATGTCTTTTATAAAATAATCGTTAGGAATTTTGTGCCTGAGCGTCTGTAGTTGTCCCCTGCATGATGTGGCATCACGGCACGTATTTCCCCCTTGCTCTGATAATACTCATTAAATTCATAGGAGAAATGTGGGTTGTGACAGTTGGTATCAGAGGGAGGTTTGTCGTGTTGCTGGGATATTCTGGTTGGCCCGGTTAACCGCCTGGTGAGAATCGTTATTCATTGCATACACGCATCAAAGGGTCATCAGTATGTCCCGGCTGAAGCATGAACACTACACTCATAGCATGATAAGAAGTATACGGGGCATATTCTGTAGTATGGGATGCATAATATGTGTTTGTATATGGATCCTCATAGGTGACAACATACGACTGTTATGTAGTATGGGATGCATAACGTAGGTCGCATGCGTGTCCATTTGCTCGATTTTCTTTTTTCGTTACATGTGATAATATGTAGTATGGGATGCATAAGATCGCATGTGTACGCCGCTCATAGCATGCATTAAGTCCTTTTTTAGATTGCATAGCACTGCATGCACATCATAACATAACATTAGTACACGTGCCAAGTTAAATACATACATGATGATGCTCGTACACACATGATTTGAAATAAATTCTTGGCATTCATCCATTTATATTATATGCATATAAGTTGATAGGATGATGGTATATCATCCTAAGTTAAGGATAAAACCATTTCATGAATTCCCAGAGCAAGGTAACGGCAAGAGCAAGTATCTACACTTTTTTGATCTGTATCGAGTTAGGAAATTCTAGTTCCTAGTTGTTGTGTCTTAAGCTAGGTGTAGTGAGGTGTTTGTTCATAATTGTAGTCGATGACTCCAGAGCGTAGTGCGTCGGAGTCGGCTCCCCAGTTAGAGGGTGAGTCTTCGGGTGTTGTGAAGAAAGTCTATCCCTATGGTGAAGGAGTTCTATCCTCATCTTTTCGGCTAGTTTCCCCGGTAAGTCTTCGTCTCTTGTGTTTTTCCTTGTTTGATATTGTTGTTGCAAATTTTCGGGGCGAAACTATTTGTTAGGAGGGGTGGTTGTAACGCCCCAGGTTTCCTTATAGTCTTCTAAGCGGGGGTTCGAAATGATAATGTCTTAAATATGAAATTATCGTTACGTAGTGTAATTGTGAGAGGGCGTTACCGTTTCGTGATCGTCGTCGTCCGGCGAGTAATTCTAGATCGAGTCATATTTGCAATATATATATATATATATACATACATATAAGTGTGTAGGATTATGAAATTCTAGTTCCTCCAAATCTCAGCTCCAAGAGCTTACAACTCATATCCCGCAGGATCTCTCAAGCTTTCTCCAAACCTACCTCAGGCCAACAACTCTACCACTCAGAGTACTTCAACTCCTACAACTCATAAACCCTACTGATTTCCTACCTCGGGCCTATCAAGAAACCCTACCTCAGATCTCCTCAGAAATCCAACCACTCAAGCTGGGAGTACATACATACAACCTCAGGCACAAAGCCTTGCACACTCAGGCACAAGGCCCTACACACTCAGAACAAATAAGTTCTTACATAATTTATATTTTTGTTAATACAACAGAGGACAGTTGTAACATCCCCGGAACTACTAGACCCCTAGGGAGTTTTTTCATGACTAGGTCATGAAAAAAATAGGGTAAGTGACCTAGGGTGTCTTGGCAACAAGTTGAATGAGTGGAGAATGTCATGGTGTGCACTTAGCCACCATGGGTCATTCCAATTTAAGGAGGATTCAAGGGTGACTCAAGAGAACTAAAGCACCATATGCATCACCTATAACCATGGGGAAAACCCCTAGGCTAAATTAGAGCATGCTAGGTGACATAGATGGTTCCATGAACCAAAAAGGGGTGCTCCTTGAGCACTATAGGAGTCGTTGACTTGGAAAGGTCAAGTTACACATAAAGGCCCAACTTGATATACTTCACACTAGTGTAGGTTAATTAGCCTGATTATGGGGAAATTGACCACACCACACCCTTCCTAAACACTAGGGTAGTCTAATGAGACAAAATGGACCTAATGGAATTGATCAATTTTGGGAAATTAGGTCAATTACCAAAAAACCCAATTTGACTTAAATGAACTAATCCCCTCAATTGAACTTTAATTGGCCCAATGTGATCAAATTGATCACACCAAACCCTCTATGACCATTAGGAGAGACTAGTGGGGTAACATTGACCCATTGGGGTGGGATAATTTTGGGAAAATTGGCCAATTACCAAAAAGCCCCAATTTGACCAAAATGGACTAATTCCCCCAATTTGACATTCAATTGGTCAAAAGTGGTCAAATTGATCACCCCTAACACTCCAAGATAACTAAGGGATTCTAATGGGTCCACATTGGACCCTTGTGATAAACCAATTTTGGGAAGTTAGGCAAAATTACCAAATTGCCCCAAATTACAATTTTGCCCTATATGGTTTAATTGGCCCTCAATTGGACAAATTGACCTAGCGCAACCCTTCCTAAACCCTAAAGGGAGTGTATGAGACCTAAATGAACCAAGGTGTACATTCAATTTTGGAGGATTAGGGCAAAATCACGAAAATGCCCAAATTACCCTTATAAGCAATTATGTGCAAATAAGCCCCATATGACCCCACCATGACTTAATTCCCCTTGGAATAGGTCCATAGGGTCTAAGGCACCAATGTAGGTTAAACACATTTCTTGGGGTGAGCTTGGGTCTAGCCCAAACTCAGAAGTCCCAATTTGGTCTATTTGGGTCAAGTGAGCCCAAACCCTAACTCAAGCTCATTGGACTTAGCCCAACCCTAGAGCCATTAGGCCCAACCCCACCTAATCAAGCCCACAAGGGGGATGAAATTGCTTAAGAAATACTGGGCCCATGAAGGTGGCTCAACAAAGGTGGTGTCCAGCCACCACCAAAGGAGAGTTTTTGGAGGGGGTGGCCACATGGCCACCATCCCTCCTTTCCTGGACTCCTCTCAGCAATTCCAAGTAAATCTTGCAGTAATCGGCAAGGTGGCAGTTGAAAAATGGGGAGGAGAATTTTCAAATCAAGCTTGTCGTCCACCTTAATGGCAACTCCCTAATTTTAATTCAATGGAGCCAAATCTCCCATCCCCTAGTAGAAATATAAGCTCAGGAATTAAATTCCCATGAGCTAGAGGCTTGTAGTTGGTTGGTTGAGAGGTGCAACATTGTTGAAATCACCACCTACAATGGCTGCTAACAAAATTGTCACCCCCTGCTGAAATTTCGCACACCACCAGCTTCAAAATCACAAGAGAGGAGAATGCCCCCTGCTAGCTGAGGAGATCGAGCCCTGTTCGACTGTGAGTTCTACGAGATCGTCGGAGAAGTTCAAATGGCCCATAAGAGGAATACACAGGCAATGTCAAGGACCCAGGAAAGTTTCCTTCTCCTCAGGCCAAACAGCCCCAGTTCAAATGGCCCCTAAGAGAATTGCCGGAAATTGGCCCGCAAAATGCCCAAGGCTTAGGAAATCCCAGTCTTTGGCTCATCGGGGAAGATGACCCCGTGGTCGTCCGATCTTAGGGGCCTTTTTAAACGCAGACCAGAAATGTTTTAATAAAATGCTATTTGTCACATTTCAACACTGATGTAGGCCTTGGAAAATTGCACGTTCTAAGATCCCACGAAAAGCACGCACGCCTTGTTCCTTGACTTTGTGGTGGCCGAATAATCTTGAATATTAGGATGGTGGAGAGAGAAAAGGTGGTGAATGAATAGAAGACCCCTTTTGAAGAGGGAAATGATGGCTTCTGGGTTTTGTGGAGGAGGGATGATGGTGGCGGCTTGAACAAAAGGAGGAGGAGGAGAGGTGGTGGTGGCAAGAGAAGAAGGTGGTCGAATACCACAAAGAGGAGAAAGAAGAAGTTCGGCCCAAAGACAAAGAGAGGAAGAAGAAGGAGAATTTTAGGCAGGGGGAAGAGAATTTCAGCCAAAGCCAAGAGGATGAAGGAGAAAGGAAAGAGAGAAGAAATCTTAGGCAAGAGGAGAGGAGGAATTTCGAAATTCCTAGAGAGGGAGAATAGAACACTTTAGGCAAGAGATCCAAGGGAGGGAGAGGGGAGAATATTAGGCAAGAGGAGATTTCTCAATTAAGAGGAATTCAAATTTTATTCATTCATATCATGACTTATTTTATTACATGGGGGGCCTATTTATAGGCTTAAAAATTAAAACATACCAAAATAAACGTGACAACATACCAAAATAAACGTACAAGGCTACATGCAGCCCAACATAATAAAATAAATACTAGACGCACCATACATGAAATATGGTTCACACAATAACATTAAAACATGACATGATAATATTTAATTAATAATCATAATTGAATAATGATAATTATAATTAAATATTATAGGGATAATATTTAATTAATAATTATTATTAATTAATTATATTTATGAATTAATATTAGACGCACCATACATGAAATATGGTTCACACAATAACATTAAAACATGACATGATAATATTTAATTAATAATCATAATTGAATAATGATAATTATAATTAAATATTATAGGGATAATATTTAATTAATAATTATTATTAATTAATTATATTTATTAATTAGATTATTATTGTGTTGCGGGCGGAGGTTGTAGCGGCGTTGGCGTTGCAGTTGCTGTCGTCGTCATGTTGAGGGTCATCGTCTCCATCAATCCTCCCCCTCTCAAAATCACTCATCCCCGATGAGTGGCATAGGAGAGGAAAATAGACGAAGGTAGCATCCATCGGTAGTACGTCCGGCTTGAACCTCCAATGGATCGTGTGTCAATTAAGAAATTGGAACAACCTAGCTCTGATACCAAATTGATGTAGGCCTTGGAAAATTGCACGTTCTAAGATCCCATGAAAAGCACGCACGCCTTGTTCCTTGACTTTGTGGTGGCCGAATAATCTTGAATATTAGGATGGTGGAGAGAGAAAAGGTGGTGAATGAATAGAAGACCCCTTTTGAAGAGGGAAATGATGGCTTCTGGGTTTTGTGGAGGAGGGATGATGGTGGCGGCTTGAACAAAAGGAGAAGGAGGAGAGGCGGTGGTGGCAAGAGAAGAAGGTGGTCGAATACCACAAAGAGGAGGAAGAAGAAGTTCGGCCCAAAGACAAAGAGAGGAAGAAGAAGGAGAATTTTAGGCAAGGGGGAAGAGAATTTCGGCCAAAGCCAAGAGGATGAAGGAGAAAGGAAAGAGAGAAGAAATCTTAGGCAAGAGGAGAGGAGGAATTTCGAAATTCCTAGAGAGGGAGAATAGAACACTTTAGGCAAGAGATCCAAGGGAGGGAGAGGGGAGAATATTAGGCAAGAGAAGATTTCTCAATTAAGAGGAATTCAAATTTTATTCATTCATATCATGACTTATTCTATTACATGGGGGCCTATTTATAGGCTTACAAAATTAAAACATACCAAAATAAACGATGACAACATACCAAAATAAACGTACAAGGCTACATGCAGCCCAACATAATAAAATAAATACTAGACGCACCATACATGAAATATGGTTCACACAATAACATTAAAACATGACATGATAATATTTAATTAATAATCATAATTGAATAATGATAATTATAATTAAATATTATAGGGATAATATTTAATTAATAATTATTATTAATTAATTATATTTATGAATTAATATTAGACGCACCATACATGAAATATGGTTCACACAATAACATTAAAACATGACATGATAATATTTAATTAATAATCATAATTGAATAATGATAATTATAATTAAATATTATAGGGATAATATTTAATTAATAATTATTATTAATTAATTATTAATTAGATTATTATTGTGCCACGGGCGGAGGTTGTAGCGGCGTTGGCGTTGCAGTTGCTGTCGTCGTCATGTTGAGGGTCATCGTCTCCATCAAACACATATTTTGAATTAATTTTCTGGGGTACTTAGAGGGCCCAATAGAAAATGTCCCCTGAATAAAAAATATAGCTTTTGGTCTAAATTAAATTTATAAATTGGTTTGGGGTTATTTGG
Organism: Dactylorhiza incarnata; assembly: GCA_033032865.1. Lineage (NCBI taxonomy): Eukaryota > Viridiplantae > Streptophyta > Magnoliopsida > Asparagales > Orchidaceae > Dactylorhiza > Dactylorhiza incarnata. The sequence continues at coordinate 1,847,779 of JAWHQI010000210.1, forward strand.
AGTAGTAATGCTTCCTGGGTATCCATTTTAGTGTTGCATGTACATAAGGTGCTCTAGATCTTTAGAAATTTATTCGTGGAGTTCTACAACTCCAAATAGCTTGAGTTTTTGGGCATGCATGAGTCATGCCCTATTACACCTCTCGTAAAAAATTTGAGAATTTTTAGAATTAATTTTCCTAAAGTTTATTTGAGAATTCAATTAAGCTTGCATGTAATAATTATGGGGGCTAGGGACTCCTAATCACCTCAAATTTGGGCTAAGGGCTTAGCCTTATCATAATAAGGGACTGGTAAAACCTTTACACCAAATAGACATGTGTAGGTTTGGGAATTACCATATGCATGTAGGTGTAGTGTATGGGAAATGGTGTGCATATAGCACCTAAGTTGAATTTAGTGGATTTTGGAGTTCTACAACTCCAAATAGGATGACATTTTGGACATGCATGAGTCATGCCCCAACTCGTCCCTTGCCCAAGATTTTTTGGGGCATATATTTCTAAAGTTTTTGTAGAAATTAAATAAATCATGTATGGTGCATATTATAGGATATTTTGACTCAAACCACTCCAAATCTCTTTTGGGAGGTTGGTTATATGTATATTAGTCACTGGTAAAATTTTTGGCTCAATTGGATCCTTGTGTTGGGAAAAACCCCTTGGATTTAACTTAATAAATTAACTAAAGTGATTTAATCTCTTAGGTTTTATTACCCAATGTATAGTGAGGGTAATTTGGTCATTAGATGTCTTAGGATGTCACACTAAACTCAGAGTGTCAAGACCAGATCAAGACAAGCATAATTTGTGTTGAGTTAATAATTGCGTCGAATAGAATTCGACGCAACTTTGACTTGTTGTCAACGCAACTCAGACTTGAAGTCCAAGCAACTTAATCCTTTTGTCAAAGTATATCAAGTCGACGCTACATTGAATAGGAGTAGATGTATATAAAGGAGCATGTCAAAGTTAGTTTAGAATTCGACGCATCCTCAACTTCAACTCAACGCAGAAGGAAGTATGTGTCGAAGCCATCTGAAGTCGACGCAATGACGACTATATTTGACGCAGACAATGAAGTTCAAAATGAGGTCTTCATCTCGACGGTTACGTCGATAAGTATTCGACGCAACGTCGACAATAGAGTTCAACCAGAGCAAGAAGGAATTCGAAGATGCTCTTACAAGAACTCGAAGGCACGTTGATAGGAGAGAAAATGAAGTCAACACAGCGTCGAATATAGTTTGAAAAATGAAACCTTTTCAGCTATCCTTGTAGAACTCTCTCTGAATGCCCACAGCACTAAAGACTGTTCTACAACGGCTTGTTTATTGCCAAGAATGGAGAGGAGCAGTAAAGAAGACATGAAAAGCTTTCTTGGAAAGGATTCAAACAGTTGGCAGACGGGTCATGAGCAAATAAAGAAAGAAGGATTAATTATCCAAGATTGTGCCTTTTCAGGACAACCTAAAAGAGGAAAATAATTCAAAAATTAATGATGGACAATAAATAGGAAAAGAAGAGAGAAGAATATAGAGCATTCATCACTATCTAATATAGTTTTGTCAATTAGGGTTCTCCTTCCTTCTTCTTCCTCCTCGAACCCTATTAGAGACAAACAGAGAAAAACAAGTGCTCTTTCAGAATAGAAAAATGAGCTGCTTATTCATCAACATCATATAGCAGCCAAATAGCTAGCAAAAGAAAGACAAAAGAATCTGAAGAAAATAACTCTTGCAAAACATCACAATCTTAAGCAAGGGTTCATCATTAGCAGATCCATAGAAAGGAAAAATAGAAGCTGAAAGCTTCTACATAATTCTGAGAACAGAATTCTTCTTCTCCATCCTCCTTCTTCCTTCAACTTCTTCAACTGTACAGAGTTTTAAGAATCCCTCTTCAAAAGATTCAGTGGTTTAAGATCTCCTTATCAAAAGATCTGAGTGGTTGAAGAACTCCTTATCAAAAGATTTGAGTGGTTCAAGATCTCCTTATCAAAAGATCTGAGTGGTTCAAGATCTCCTTATCAAAATATCTTTGGTTCTAAGATTCTCCTTATCAAAAGACTCAGGCACAGGTTGTGTATTCCTATCAGGGGGTAGAAGAGAGGACTACCCACATTTTGGGGAACCTCTATAAAATCTTGTGTCTTTTGTGTTGTGTTTTTCCTGTGCTGTCCCTTTATTTATTGCTTACTGTTTCTCTGTTTTTATAATTACTGCACTTCATTTATTCTGCACCTTGGTGTTGCTCAAGCATAATTCCTTAAGTGTTTTATTCTATGCATAGTTAGGATAGAAATATTTTTTAAATCTCTATTCACCCCCCCCCCCCTCACACCCTCTAGAGAATTCTCAGAGGCACACTGTGCACTTTCAATTGGTATCAGAGGGAGGTTGATCACTAAATGGTTAACACCTTGATCAAAAAGACCTCCTACACTTATTTCTTTATAATAAATTTATTTTATTAAGAAAATGAGTTCTAAGGATTATGCCTCAACAAGACCTCCAGTGTGTAACTTGAATAAGTGTACACTCTAGAAGGCCAGAATAAAACTCTATATGAACTCCATTGATGAAGAAATTTTCAATGTCATCCTCACAGGTCCCCCAGCTCTAGTAAGAAAAGATGCTGGTGGAAAAGTCACACAGACCTCAGTCCCCATAGCAGATTGTACTGATGCTGAGAAGAAGGTCAAGGCATGTGATGCCAAGGCCATGAACATCTTGGTCTCAACTATGTCAAATGACATATTTCAGAAAGTTGCTGATTGCAACTCTACTAAAGAAATCTAGGAATCTCTCTCCAGATTAAATGAAGGCAGCTCTGATGAGAGAAAAGACAAAAAGTCACTTCTCATATCCCAGTATGAGAATTTCAAGAAAAATGCTGATGAAAGCATAACAGAAATGTATGACGAATTCTGCCTCATCATAATTGAACTAAGAGGGCTTGACAAAGAAATTTCTCTGACAGAAATTAATGACAAGCTCCTTACGTGTTTCTCAAACACATGAGACTCTATAATCTGGGCTATTAGAGATCCTAGATGCCTCAGAGAGATAACTACTAATGCTCTTCTGGGAAAGCTCAAGTCCCATGAGATTCTACTCAAAAGCAGGGCTGAGTCAGAAGCCTAGGAAAGAATATCAACTCCTAAAGAGAGGAGTCTGGCATTAAAGACTGCTGAAGTAGAGTCCTCCACCACTGAAGAAGAAATATTCAATCTCCTGGCTAAAATATTCAAGAGGTGCGTCTGGACAGAGGACTCCAGAAGGAAAGAGAGGAGTTCAAGCAAGCCAAGGTATGATAAAACTCCTAAACATGAGATTATTTGTTTTTCTTGCTGAATACTAGGACACTTTTCCACTAAGTGTCCTGAGGAAGAAAAGAATAAGAACAACAAGCAGAGGAGAGAGCACAAGAAGAAGTCCTTCGGGAGGAAGGATAAGAAAGGAGGGAAAGGTTTCATAGCTGAAACCTGAAGTGATTCAGACTCTGAATCAAGCTCCTCCTCATCTGATGATGATGAAGATTGTGTACCAAAAGAAGCCTGCTTAATGGCTCTGTAAGTCCTCAGTGCTAAGAATGAGGTAACAATCTTTGATGACTTTGACTTCTCATCAAGAGATTTTAAAGTCTGCTTTAAAGAATTATGTCAAGACTTTATCAACAACCAAAAGGAACTTAAAATAATTAGACCAGAATTAGAAAACCTTAAGGAAGATAACCAGTACTCAGTTAAATGTAAGTTTATAAGGGTTGTAGTCTAAATCACCTAGAGGGGGGTGAATAGGTCTCTTTTTATTTCCTCTCATTAGCCTAGCTGTTTTCTGGTTTAGTATGAGCAATTAATCAAACACACAGAAAACACACAATCATTTATAGTGGTTCCCCAAGACTGTGTGTCTATGGGTAGTCCACTTCCCCCTTCACCATTCTAACAGTGTGTTAGACAGGGCCAACTCCTCCAATCTCAGCTCCAAGAGCTTACAACACAGATCTCAGGATCTCTCAGGTTTTCCCAAATCCTACCTCAGGCACAGCAGCCCAACCTCAGATCAGCCACTGATCCTACAACTCAGACCACAGCAGGTCCTACAATCTCAGGCCTAAACAGCCCTACCTTAGAGGAATCCACCTCCTACAAGTCAGACCCCTTCCAGGTCCTACCTCAGAGGAATCCTCCTCCTACAGCTCGGGCAATAATGCCCTACAACTCATGCTAAACAGCCCTACCTCAGATCTTCACAGATCCTACCTCAAGCTGTCCTCACAGCTCCACAACTCAGACAGTGAAGCCCTACAAACTCAAAAACTAAAGGTTCCTACAAAAGAAATAATGATCTTTACAAAATAGAAGGAAGAAAGGTCAAGCCTGATTCTTCTTCTTCTCCTCAGTTGTTGTTGCAGACTTGAACCAGGGAGCCAATGTTCAGCTCCAACTTGTTCTTCTTGATCAGCCCTTCAGATGAAGAACTGGATCTACTGCTCTATCTTGAAATTAATCAAGATGATCTATCTCTTTTCTCCTTGCAGCCTTGTGTGAGTTCAGTTGTTGGCTGCCATCAATGGAACAGTTATGTTCTCGATTTTGCGTACTGGAGAACTAGCAAAGGTTATTTGCTCAACCCTAACTTATCCCTTTTATACATCCCCGACCTTCAACGACTCTCAGCCGTCCTTCTAACAAGTATGGGAGAGACTGGTGGACCCCACAATGCCTTTCTGCAGCTTGTGCCAAAAGCAGAACACGCAATCTGCGTTCGACAAACTCGCCATACTGCGTTCGACGAACTTGCCAAACTCTGCGTTCGATGAACTCGCCAAACTCTGTGTTCGATGAACTTGCCATACTCTGCGTTCGACGAACTCGCCATACTCTGCTTTCGACGAACTTTATTCTTCGTTCGACGAACATGCCAAGTCTCAGCACTTGCTTTTGTTCTGTCCCTGCGTTCGACGAACTGAGTTCTGTGTTCGATAAACTGAGTTCTGCGTTCGACGAACTTCATTCTGCATTCGACGAACATGCCAAGTTTCTTCTATCTGCAGCTCATCTTGCCCATATGCCTTCTCAGCGGCTCCTGTTCTTGTCTCAGCGGATCCGCTGAGACATTGAGCTCGTCTCAGCGGATTTGACCCTTCGTCTCAGCGGTTCTGCTGAGACAAATCTTCATCTCTTTAGGAGTTGATTTCTCCTGATCTAAGGGCATGATTGGCCCTTTCTCTTGAGTTACCTGAGCATGTATATCTTACATAAATATGGCTTTATCAAATACCACTTTGTACTTAGTATTGAGTGTGACTCCTCTTCAAATCAAGGGAATTTGAGGGCAAATTCCCAACAATCTCCCCCTATTTGAAGAGGGCAAAACACCTGCCACTGCTAAGTAGCAACTTAATCAAAAATATGTCATATCACTAAAATTTGTTAAGTAATAAAAATTATGCCATTTCATTACATGTGCAGATAGAGTAGATTTCTGTTGACATTAACAGTTTCTTATCTATACCAATTATCATTAGATACAGATGTCAACTACTCATAGAGACACATCACATTTATGTCTATTACATGATGACTCAGCATTTCTTCATTACTATATGTACTTAGCACAGGATACTGAAAGTAAAAGCACAGTTTGTTCAAGTGCAGCATACATATATAAACAACAAATAACATAATATAATTTTCAGGAGTTAAAGTGTCATTCCATTCATATGTTCAAAACAGACATATATTTTCAGTTCAAGACATATTGTTACATCCAACAACTTAAGGAGCTCCTCAAAATAGAGTTTTCTTGGATGGTCCCTGGGAAGAGCTTTCTCCTTCGTCTTTAGATTTTCTCTTCCTAGCTTCAGCAGCAGCCTTCATCTTTTCCTTCTCTTTGAAGTATAGGAATGGCTTGGGAAGATATCTTGGGGGAATCCTTATAGGAATTTCCCTTCTCACCACATTTTCTTTGAGAATTCTTTCCCTTAGAGACTCCCTTTCTAGATTCTTGATCCGTTCAGCAGATGAGTAGACATGGTCAATATCCTTGAGTGGATTGCCATGGCTGACCCAGGTGTTGACTACAATTGTATCCAATTCCAGATTATCATCCTCATAGAGTGGATCATCTATTCTTTCCATCCTCTTCTGGGCCATATATTCTTCAGCAGTCTGAATGCCCTCTCTCCTTCTCCTCTTTGATTCCCTCTCATCTTGAATATGTTCAGATTGACTTTGAAAATCAAAATCTTCAGGTCTGTTTGGGTTCAGAACAGGAAGATTTAAGGCAATCCTGGTTCCTTGTAACACCTTTATACTTGTGATGCTATGATCATCATTTACCTTCATAACGAAAGTTAGAAGTTTTCTTGAATTGCATTTGATGCATTGTTGACCTCTTGCACCACTTTCTTGATGCATTGTTGACCTCTTGCACCACTTTCTTGATGCATTGTTGACCTCTTGCACCACGTTCTTGATGCATTGTTTACCTCTTGCACCAGTTGGTGGGAATTCTCCAGGTTGGTGTTTATCCTTATGTGAGCCCCTTTCAGTTTTGCACTTAGCTTGGCAACTTTTTCTTCCCAGTTTTTGCCTTCTTCAAATATCTTTTTCTCAATTTCAGAATGTTAATCAATTATGGATTGGGAGAGTGTTTGGAAAGTACTGTCCACATCCTCCAGAATGTTTTCCTTTGCCTTGTCAATGTGGGACATGACATGGCTGCTGGTTGTGTTAGCCACTTGTACCATTTTGGCAACTGCTTTCTCCCAGACATTTTCATTCTTGTAAAGTTGATGTTTTACATATTAATGTCTTTTGTGGAGTCCCCTTGTTTGTCTGCAATTTGTTCAGTACAGTGTGTTGGGCAGCAATAGTGCCTTTAGCCATCTCAAACCATCTGGTCATTTGTTGGAGGATATGAGCAAATGTTGTTGTGACATCATGAATCTGGGTATTCAGCTCAGTCCTTAATGCAGCCACCCTTGATTCCATTCTTTGCTCACTGGCACATGCTCTTTCTTAACTCATCCCTTATTTGAGCAGTGGCACCTTGAACCTTTTCTGCAACATGCTCTTTCATGGACAACATCTGACCCTCAATGATGGATTGTATTGAGTTTAACAGGTCAGATGTGTCCAGCACAGCTGCTGGCCTTTCCTGGGCCACCCCTTTCTCCACCATCTCTTCAACCCCATTGTTTGCCTTCTCCACTGCAGGTTCTTGTCTTGGCATCTCTTCAGAAGAGGGTAGAACTTCCATGGTGTCAGTTACCCTGATGACCTCTTCTTCACTCTGAGCATTTACTCTTCCAGCATCTGGGTTGTGCTCCCCCTCACTAGCACACCCACCCTCTTCTCCATTGAGTGAGCTATTCTCCCCTTCACTTAAGGCATCCATATATGGAGAAATCTGTCTAGGTGAACCTGAAAAGAGAGTGATGAGTTAGTTAGACACCTAGTCTTATCTATAGTTTGAGGGGTTATGACTAACTGTGATCCTACTTTACCATGGAGAGGTGAATTCATTGATTCACCCTCAGCTTGTGGAACAGCTGGATCAATATTAATATGAGTTGGCTCAGAAGGGAATTTTGCCCTTCCTTGGGGTTCATCATCCACACATGTTGATATAGAAATTTCGTGTTTTGAAGTTAAGCGAAGGTTAAAGATTTTCTCCAAACTATATCCGATAAAGGCAAGTGTGCCTTATCGTCTATAGTATAGGATATTTAGAAATACCAAGGTCGTATTCCACGGGGCGCGTTGATTACTTCTACTTCCAGGAAAATCACCATCATCTTATCTAACAATTTTTTTGAAGGTTGTTTTACTTAACTAAAAAAAGACATTTTGCAAGCGAAATGAAAAGATTAAACGATGGTAAAAGAGATTAGTGCTCATGGTGGAGGGGGAGAGAAAGAAAAATAAATTTGCATAATATGAAAAATTACAAGTGGAAAGAGACAAATAAAGAGAACAACTAAATTTTATTTATACCAAAAATGATTACAAGCTGAAGGAGAATTACAACTCTAGCAAGAAGAGATTATAAGAACAATAAACTATTGCATTGAAAGAAAAGAAACTAGTACATTGCATGATAAGAAAAAGAGAACATGAAAGCTTAAAAAAAGACATGGACAAGCATTGAAAAACTTCACTAAAAGCTCTAGGAGCACCTCCCCCACTCCAAATTTTTCTGAACCTCGGACTCAAGGGAGAGCCTCATAATTTATAGGCAAAATTTTCAAGCTACACGCCCCCGTATCTTGGGTCACGGGCGTGTACTTGGACGGCTTCATTTAATGCGGCGTGGGTCTTCTTTGCGGCGCGGCGGTGTGCAGGGATCACGCAGAAAAGTCATGGGCGTGACTGAGTGCAACTTCTCGACAGCATCTCTATTTTCGTCGAAAGCCTGGGCAGAGAGCTTTCGTCGAACTTAGGGGCAGAGCGCGTTCGTCGAACTCAAAGGCAGAGCGCGTTCGTCGAACTCAGCATCAGAGAGCGTTCGTCGAACTCAGGGGCAGAGCGCGTTCGTCGAACTCAGCGACAGAGCGTGTTCGTCGAACTCAGCGGCAGAGAGCATTCGTCGAACTCAGGGGCAGAGAGCGTTCGTCAAACTCAGCTCGGGTTTCGTTGAACGCACGGGCAGAGAGCGTTCGTGGAACTCAGCTCTTTAGGTCACACGCCCTTGGTCACGGGCGTGACTGAGGGCGTGACTTGTACTTTTCTCCAATTTTTCCCAAAATTCTGCAAAAATTTAAATTAAGCTAAGTTAGAAACAAAATTACAAAATAACTACTTATGACCTAAAATTGACATGAAAAAGAAAAAATACCTATTAAATATTTACAAAATTTTCTATTAAAAAGTTATATAAAACTACTTATCAAATACCCCCATACTTGAGGTTTTGCTATTCCAGAGCAAAAGTGTGAGATACAATTTATAAGACATCCTCAAAATTTTTAATTTCAAACTAAAATTTCATTTAAGCCAAAATTTAAGTTAAGAATAAATTTTAAGAGGAGTTAAGTCCTAAATTATGATGATGATTTGAAAAGAGAGAAAATTGTTTAAGCAAGGACTTCTCAAGATAATTAATTAGTTTACCAAAATTGTAGAAATTATAAAACTAGATTAAATTAAAATTATAAGAACTCTATCTTAAAAGAAACTTAAGGAAAAGTAACCTACTAAATATTGCTCTCTCCATAACTTAAGTTAAACCTAGATCAAAGATATTGGCTAAGGGGGAGTTTACAAAGCTTGGCATAAGAAGAGATTTTTTATTTGAGGTGATGAATTTTATCCTCTCACCTCTATATTTATTTATTTTTCTTTAAATTCTCTTCTAATAAGAACCCCAAATGTATATGTTTAGAAGTAATGAATTTTATCCTCTTACTCCATGCCATAAAATCTTTTAAATGATTTTGGGTGCATATGTTTAGGGAATAATGAATTTTATCCTCTTATTCCCATGCATATAATCTTTTAAAATACTTTTTTATGCCATCAAAAGGGGTGGGGTAGGAAAGATTTCTAGTTTATAAATTAAATTATATTGAGAGCAAATTCTAGTTAATTTAAATTTCCTAAGGTCTAAAAAGCTAGAAGAAAATATAATTGAAATCTAAAGAGGTTTAGCAAATTCACTACAAAATGAAGCCATTTAAAATTAAAAAGAGAAGTCATGCTAACAAAAATTTTCTAATCAAACTCAAATCATAAGATGGTTCTTAAAACAAGATTACCTAAAATTTAAAATTAACAAACTATGATAAACAAAATTTTAGCCAATTAAGAACCTTACAATTCTTATAAACATTCTCAACTAGATTTCTAAGAAATCACAAAACAACAAGTAAGAGGGATATAAGAATTTTTTGGAATTTTTGATATTATCTTTTTTAGAATTTTTTAATATTATCTTTTTTTTTTGAATTTTTGATAATATATAAACAATAAAAACAAATACTAAAAAGCCTAAAAAATTTTGTTAATTCTTGGACTTCCCGAGGTATACCCTGTGAAGGGTTCTCAACGGTACTAGGAGATGTGATAGGGTGAGGTCCCAAACATCCCTTTTCAAGAGATTAATTTTCTGTTTTCTATTTTCTATTTTTTTTTTTGAGTTTTTGGGTTTTACAAGTGCTTAAATAGAAGAAAACATAAGAAAATATTTTTTTTTGAAAATTTTCTAATTGAAAAAAAAAACTATTTACAAAGAACTTTTTACACCCCCATACTTAAAGTTAAACATTGTCCCCAATGTTTAAAACTAAGTATGAAGTAAAAGAAAATAAAGTGCAAGACAAAACAAAAATAATAATATAAACGAAGGAGAGGTTAAGAGGGCTTCCCTGGTTATGAAGATGCGGGGGAAGCGGCGGTTACCTAAAAAACATGTTAAAAAAAAAAGAAAAACAATAAAAAGATAAATTTGGGGTGCCTCCCAAAAGCACTTTGTTTAAGGTCACGTAGCTTGACCCACTTGCCGATCATATTATAGGATGAAAAGATAATGATTTACTCTTCTCGTTAGCTAGCTCTCCCGGAAGATATAACTTAAGGCGGTGCCCATTTACTTTGAAGGTACCTTTTTCCGGGTGGGAAATTAAGATTGTCCCATAGGACCAAACCTCTTTAACAATAAAGGGTCTGGTCCATCGGGATTTTAGTTTTCCCGAAAAAAGGCGAAGGCGAGAATTATAAAGGAGGACTAGATCGCCCGGCGAAAAAGTTTTCGGAAATTTTATGTGTTTATCGTGATAAAACTTTGTTCGATCCTTATATAATTTATTGCTCTCATACGCATTCGCTCGCCATTCATCTAATTCATTCATTTGAAATTTTCTTTGATCGCCCGCTAAAGTGGAATCGAGATTTAAAAATTTAAGCGCCCAAAGTGTGCTGTGTTCTAGTTCGACCGGAAGGTGGCAAGCCTTGCCATTAACCATTCGATACGGTGTACAACTGATAGTGGTCTTGTACGTCGTTCGATAGGTCCATAGCTCATCATCGAGCTTTATTGCCCAATCCTTCCGATTAATAGAAACCGTTTTTTCTAAAATCTGCTTTAATTCTCGATTAACAACTTTGACTTGTCCGCTCGTTTGTGGGTGATATGCAGTGGATAATTTGTGCGTGACACCATATTTTGCTAAAAAAATTGTAAATTGTCTATTGCAAAAATGGGTGCCCGGATCACTCACTATAGCGCGCGGCGTGCCAAATCAAGAAAATGATTTTTTAAAGAAATTAATGATGACTCGCGCATCGTTGGTGGGGAGAGCTTGTGCTTCCGCCCACCTCGACACGTAGTCGACCGCAACAAGAATATACTTGTTTGAATAAGAGGGAGGGAGAGGTCTAACAAAATCAATACCCCAAAGATCAAAAATTTCGCATTCTAAGAAAATTTTTTGGGGCATCTCATCCTCGCGGGAGATGTTCCCCAACCGCTGGCAGCTATCGCAAGTACTCACAAGGGTGTGAGCATCTTTGAAGAGCGTGGGCCAATAAAAGCCCACCTCCAGCGCATTCCTCGCGGTTCGGTTTGCTTGATAATGACCACAGGTTGGTCCCTCGTGACAATGACGTAAAATTTTAAGGCCTTCCTCACTTGATATGCGTCTTCTCACCACCTGGTCTGCAAAAACGTGGAATATAAAGGGGTCCTCCCAAAAATAATTCTTTAAATCAGAAAAAAAAATTTCTTCTTTTGCTGACTAGAGAATTCTTTTGGCAGGACCCGGGCTACTAAATAGTTAGCCAAATCCGCATACCAGGGGGTAGAAGATGAATTAATATTTTCGAGAGCAAGGAGGCGCTCTTTGGGAAATTTATCGTTAATGTCGGCTTCTATTAATGCTTCCGAGGCGGGATTTTCTAATCGAGAAAGATAATCGGCCGCCAAGTTTTCGGCTCCCCTTTTGTCCCAGATCTCTAATTCAAACTCCTGCAAGAGGAGGATCCATCGCAAAAGATGAGGCTTGGCGTCTGATTTACTTAAAAGATATCTAAGATCGGAGTGATCCGTGAAGACGATAACTTTTGAGAGAGTGATATACGACCTAAACTTATCGAAGGCAAAAACGATCGCTAGAAGCTCCTTCTCAGTAGTGGTGTAATTTGCTTGTGCCGACGTGAGTGTTTTGCTTGCATAATAAATCGGGTGGAAATACTTACTCACCCGTTGGCCTAAAATGACACCAACCGCAATATCACTCGCGTCGCACATGATTTCAAAAGGGAGCGACCAATCTGGCGCGACTAGAATCGGGGAGTTTATAAGTTTCTCATTAATAAGTTTAAAGGCCAAATGGCATTCATCGTTAAAAATAAAGGAGGATTCTTTTTCGAGAAGATGGGTTAACGGCTTTGTGATTTTGGAAATATTTTGTATAAAGCGCTGATAAAACCCCGCGTGGCCTAGGAAACTTCTAATAGCTTTTACGTTTGTTGGAGGGGGAGCTTTTCAATTACTTCGATATTGGCCCTATCGACCTCGATCCCCTTGCCCGAAATTTTAATGCCAAGGACTAATCCTTCTTTGACCATAAAATGGCATTTCTCCCAATTAAGCGCTAAATTCATTTCCTCACATCGCTGCAGCACGCGCTCGAGATTTTTTAAACAATTTTTAAATGAGTTTTCGAACACGGAGAAGTCGTCCATACACACTTCCATCGCCTCCTCTACTAACTCATCAAATATTGCCAGCATACACCTTTGGAATGTAGCTTGCGCGTTACAAAGACCAAATGGCATCCTTCGATAAGCGAAGGTGCCAAAGGGACAAGTGAAAGTGGTTTTCTCTTGGTCATCGGGCGAAATCGGGATTTGGAAATATCCCGACAAACCATCGATAAAACAGTAGTAAGAGTGACCTGAAAGGCGCTCTAAATTTAGATCGATAAAAGGTAGCGGAAAGTGATCCTTACAGGTGGCATCATTTAGTTTTCGATAATCGATGCACATCCGCCAACCCGTAACAGTACGGGTTGGGATCAATTCATTATTTTTGTTCGCAACTACCATGACGCCACCTTTCTTCGATATGACTTATACTGGGCTAACCCAAGTACTATCCGATATCGGGTAGATGATTCCCACGTATAAAATTTTAATAACTTTGGCCTTAACGACTTCTTTCATGTTCAGGTTTAGTCGTCGTTAAGGCTGGACTGAGTTGTGGGAATTATCTTCGAGAAAGATTTTATGAGTGCAGAAGGAAGGGTTTATAACCTTAATATCCGATATTAGCCACACAATTGCGTGGCGGTGCTTTCTTAAGACTATAGACAACTCAGAAATTTCTGAGTTGCTAAGATCGGATGAAACGATGACGGGTAGCTTAGACTCTTTTTCTAAAAATAAATATTGGAGGTGAGGGGGGAGTTGTTTTAACTCTAATACGGCTGGCTCTTCATAAGATGTTTTGATTTTTAGTTTTTCTAAACATAGTGGTTTGGGTGGCGTGGGGTGAGAGACTTCTTCTTCAAGATAAAAGAGCTCGACAAGCTTGGAATCACTACTTGCCGATGAGACTAACTCGGGGGATGAATCGAACTCACAATACTCTTCCAGGTAAAAACACGAATCGTCGTTTTCTAATGTGTTCCGCATCGAGGAATTTATGCCAAAAATAACTTCATCGTCTCCAACCCGTAGGAGGAGCTTTCCGTTACTTACGTCTATAATAGTGCGGGAGGTGGAAAGGAAGGGGCGGCCGAGTATGAGGGGTACTTCGGCATCCTCCTCGATGTCAAGAATGACAAAGTCCACCGGGAATATGAACTTGTCAACCTTTACGAGCACGTCCTCCACTATTCCTGCCGGATATTTTAAAGAACGATCCGCTAATTGAATACTCATTCGAGTGGGGCTTGGATTTCCTAGACCTAGCTTTTTGAATAATGAAAACGGCATGAGATTGATGCTTGCTCCAAGATCCGCTAACACGTGTTTACTAACGAATTGCCAAATAAACACGGGATGGAAAACCGTCCCGGGTCATTTGCTTTTTGAGGCAATTTGTTGAGTACAACCGCGGAGCATTCTGCGTTTAAAGAAATATGCGAAATATCTTCTAATTTTTTCTTATTGGAGAGCAACTCCTTAAGATATTTCGCATATTTAGGCATTCGAGAGATAGCCTCGCAGAAGGGTACATTAATATGAATTTGCTTTAAAATATCTATAAACTTTTTATAAATTTTTTTGGCGCACTCGATTTTAAATTTAGACGGATACAGAATATTAGAAGTAGAAGTGCGCGGAGCTAACGTAGCGACAAATTCGAAGATAAATTAACAGTAGGAGGAGGAGGAGAGGAAGTTACCTTGGGTTCGTCTTGTTTTGAAACCACCTCCTTCCCGCTTCGGAGTGTAATCGCGTTCGCGCTCTCCTTTGGATTTTGCTCCGTATTCCCCGGTAGTGCTCCTTGCTGACGCTCGGAGATCATCTTCGCTAGCTGGCCCACTTGGTTCTCTAAATTTTTGATCGATCCGGTGAGGTTCCGAATGTTCGATTCATTTTTAGCAACATATTTTGCAAAGACCTCTTCAAGCGAAGAGGGCTTATGCTGTTGCGGTGGAAAATCGGGAGGATAAAAATTTTGAGAAATCAAATTTAGAGGCGGAGTTAAGTTCAGAAGTTGATTAGGGGGGTGATTTAGATTCATAGGACGCTGAGCATTTCCTTGGTTGCTCTACGAGAAATTCAAATGATTCTTATAACCCGCATTGTATGTGTTGTATAACGGAGCGGAGTTCGGGTTATAGGAAGGCCGAGGCGGATTTCCCATGTAGTCAACCTGCTCTTCAATTAAAGTGTTATTAGCCCAAGGAGGAGTGGCGGAGGAAGCAGACATCTCCGCCACTTGCTTTGTTAAGCGCTCAACTTGTAAAGCCAAATTTACGTTTGCGTCTATTTCAAAAATTCCGGCTGGCTTGTTAGGCCGCGCTCGGGGCATGTTCCATTGGTACGCGTTCGTGGCCATCTCTTCGAAAAGCTCTTGAGCGGCATCCGGGGTTTTGTTATTTAATGTCCTCCGACGGCCGCTTTAATCATTTGCCTCGTTTGGAGATTTAATTCATTATAAAATATTTGCACTTGCCAAGTGGCAAGTGCGTGGTGAGGGCATCGACGCAAAAGCTCCTTGAAGCGCTCTCATGTGTCATAGAGAGTCTCCGAGTCGATTTGCATGAACGACGCAATATTCGTGCGCAATTTAGCGGTCTTTGAAGGCGGGAAATATTTATTGAGAAAATTTTTCGCCATTTCGGCCCATGTAGTGATGGACCCCCTAGGTAAGGAGCCCAGCCACTGCTTGGCCTTAGACCGCAAAGAAAAAGGAAAAAGACACAATTGAATGATGTCATCGGTGACGCCATTGATTTTAATAGTATCGCAAATTTCAAGAAAGTAAGAAATATGCGAATTTGGATCTTCGTCCGGTTGACCATCGAAGGTCAACAATTGTTGCACCATTTGTATGATGCTGGACTTGATCTCAAAATTATTGTTCGCCACCGTGGGGCGAACAATACTCGATTATGTGCCTTCCAAATTCGGCCGCGCATAATAGGACATGGTCCGTTGCGCGGCCTCATTAGGATTTGGCGCGTTAGGATTAGGATGATGAAGATTAGGATCCATATTCGCTGTGTTAATGTCCCCGATTGACTCTTCGAATTCTACTTGATTTTCCTGATCACGAGAACGGCGGCGCCTAAAAATGGATCGCTCGATCTCTGGATCAAAAGGAATATTCGAAGCGCTACCTCGGGTCATACACTAAAAAGAAGAAAAATGGTAGAGAGAAGAAACATAAACAAAAAAAGAAAAGAGATTAAACTAAAGAGAAAAAGAAAAGAAAAGAAGAGGAAAAACTAGATAATTTTTTTCTTTTTTGAAGTTTAGAAAAAAAACAAAACAAAATAAAATAAAAAGAAGCATGATAAAATTAATAGCTATCCTCTTTTCAAAATATCTACGCAAAGTCCCGGCAACGGCGCCAAAAACTTGATATAGAAATTTCGTGTTTTGAAGTTAAGCGAAGGTTAAAGATTTTCTCCAAACTATATCCGATAAAGGCAAGTGTACCTTATCGTCTATAGTATAGGATATTTAGAAATACCAAGGTCGTATTCCACGGGGCGCGTTGATTACTTTTACTTCGAGGAAAATCACCATTATCTTATCTAACGATTTTTTTGAAGGTTGTTTTACTTAACTAAAAAAAGACAATTTGCAAGCGAAATGAAAAGATTAAATGATGGTAAAAGAGATAGTGCTCATGGTGGAGGGGGAAGAGAAAGAAAAATAAAATTGCATAATAAGAAAAATTACAAGTGGAAAGAGACAAATAAAGAGAACAACTAAATTTTATTTATACCAAAAATGATTACAAGCTGAAGGAGAATTACAACTCTACCAAGAAGAGATTAAAAGAACACTAAACTATTGCATTGAAAGAAAAGAAACTAGTACATTGCATGATAAGAAAAAGAGAACATGAAACCTTAAAAAAAGACATGGACAAGCATTGAAAAACTTCACTAAAAGCTCTAGCAGCACCTCCCCCACTCCAAATTTTTCTGAACCTCAGACTCAAGGGAGAGCCTCATAATTTATAGGCAAAATTTTCAAGCTACACGCCCTCGTAACTTAGGTCACGGGCGTGTACTTGGATGGCTTCATTTAATGCGGCGTGGGTTTTCTTTGTGGCGCGGCGGTGTGCAGGGATCACGCAGAAAAGTCATGGGCGTGACTGAGTGCAACTTCTCGACGACAACTCTGTTTCCGTCGAATGCCTGGGCAGAGAGCTTTCGTCGAACTCAGGGGCAGAGCGCGTTCGTCGAACTCAGGGGCAGAGCGCATTCGTCGAACTCAGCGGCAGAGAGCGTTTGTCAATCTCAGGGGCAGAGCGCGTTCGTCAAACTCTGTGGCAGAGAGCGTTCGTCGAACTCAGGGGCAGAGCGCATTCATCTAACTCATCGGCAGAGAGCATTCGTCGAACTCAGGGGCAGAGCGCGTTCGTTGAACTCAGCGGTAGAGAGCGTTCATCGAACTCAGAGGCAGAGCGCGTTCGTCGAACTCAGCTCAGGTTTCGTCGTACGCAGGGGCAGAGAGTGTTTGTCGAAATCAGCTCTTTAGGTTTCGTTGAACTCAGCGGTAGAGAGCGTGACTTGTAATTTTCTCCAATTTTTCCCAAAATTCTGCAAAAATTGAAATTAAGCGAAGTTAGAAACAAAATTACAAAATAACTACTTATGACCTAAAATTAACATGAAAAAGAATAAATACCTATTAAATATTTACAAAATTTTCTATTAAAAAGTTATATAAAAACTACCTATCACATGTCCTGGGGACATCTTCATCCTTCCTGGAGGTATCAGCACCTTCTTATTCACTCCTCTTTTCTTTTTTCTTCTCCTTCATCTCAGCCACCATAGAGGGTTGGCTCATGGGGAGGACTCTTGTTGACCTGTCCAATGTCTTAATATCCAATCTCTTTAAGTGGTGGATATTGACACCTTTGATGGAAGAGAAATGGCTAGGATATGCCTTCAGTAGGTAAAGTGATAGGATTCTTCCTAGGTTAGGGGCCTACAGACATTGCTTCATTCTTTGATTAAGAACATTTCCCCAACAAGTTCTTTTCTTCATGATGATTCTTATAACCAGCTCAAACATTGGTTGAGAAATGGTGTCATGAGAGCCTGGTTTACATAGAAGAGCTTTTCCTACTATGTCACATAACAACTTCCCCTTTTGATTGAAGAATTTATTTTTCAGAGATGAGGTCTGGGGATCATTGTATTCACACCAGCTTAGGGCTTGCTCCTTGTCAGTGTCTGACACCTCTTCTGCCACACTAGGTAATTGCAGTACCTTTTCTAGCCTCTTAGGGGACAACTTCACCCTCATCTCGCCAATTTTCGAAGATATGCCATTCTGAGAAGATGACTGCTTGGCATTCGCATAAAACTCTAGCACTTCAAGCTTGAATATCTGAGAGGGTTCAGATAGAAAGAACTCTAGACCAGCTTCAGTGATGAGAGAGATGACACTTAGAATCTCTGGAGAGGCATGGAGAAAGCCATCCCTCACCAACTCATATCCCTCAAGCAATTCCTTCACGATCTTGGGTGCCATTTGTCGAAGAGAAGAGCACTGGGACGAAGGGTGTGTGAAGTCGACTCGACGGCGCAAGTGAATGTGAAAAGTCATTTAACACGGGCGGCTATTTATATAATAGGTCTGAGTGTTAACCTAATCGACTCAGCGGATCAACTGAGAAGGTTCATCTAAAATTTCAACATAAGACTGAGTTCTTCGAATTCAAACTCGACGTTCGTCGAACCCAGGAAGGAGTTCGTCAAACCCAGACTTTTCCCAGCTGTTTAAGTATAATTTGAAGCTCAGCTGAAGCAGATTATTCTGGTTAAGCTGATCATTCTACTTTTAAAATTAATAGAGATAGCATTGGATGTTGAATTCACAATGGTTATTCCTACTTTCAAATCAATAATGAGGAGAGTTACTTACCTTGAGGTTGTAATCCTCTAATTGATGTTGAATTCACAATGGTTGTGCACAACAGCTTCTTGCAGCAATGTATTTAGACCCAACAGAGGATATGGCCACACTGGTCTATTTATTGCTGCACCATGATATCAACCTCCTTCCTGTCATGTGCTTTGAGCACCCACTGTCCAAGTACCAAATTTGGTTGAGGATGGTACTTGGACTAACCTGTAAGAAGTTTAGTTATCCTTTGGAGCCCAACTAGCTTTGGGTCTTAGGAACTTGTTAGCATGACGAAATGGCCTTACTCTAGCTACACCCTTTGCAGGAAGGCCCATCTTTGCATATGGCACATTAGGGTTGTGCCAACAGTCAATGGCAAAGTGTCCCACCTTACCACAGTACCAACATTCATGAATGTTGTATCTCCTCTTCTGAACATTTCATGAGGAATTAGCATTGTTCCTGTGTTCAGGAGGGGAGACAGTTGCAGTCTTCCTGTTTCTCTCAGCAATGATTTGACTGAATGTCAATCTATATGTTGTCTTGATACTCTTTGTCCTGATGGCATCAGTCTACTTTGGCTTGGCAGCCATACAAGATCTGATTGCATCTGACACTGAGCAACAAGCCTTGTCAATAGATTTGACAGCAGGAATTTTCTTTGTTGAAATAGATTTGAAAGAGCTTGCACCCTGATTCTTGAATGAGGGGGCTGAGGTACCAAATACAAAAGGTCCAGGTTGGACCAATTGAATTTCCTCATGGGGAGCTTTCATGGCACTCAATCCCATACCCTTTCTTCCACTATGGGAAGGATTGTTTTCCTTCCTATAGTTACTTACATTCTTCCAGTGACCATACATGCTTTCATGGTCATACCTGTTGGAAGGAAGTAATATCTTTTGAAAGGTGGTTTGAGGCTTAGCCTTACCCCTGCTCTTTTCTCCACTCCCTTCTCCTACTTCCATTTTATTGAATCCTAGTCCTCTCCTATTGGGTTGGGAAGAGAAGGAGTCAATAATAGGGAGCACTAATTTAGGCTTGGAGAATTGAGCCACTAGGCTTCTTTCTTTCACAAGCTTCTCCTCAAGGTCCTTGATGGCCTTGTTCTTCAGGGATATGGTGCTCAGATCGGAGATATTTATCCCCTTCAGATGGCTAATTTCCCTATACATCTGATTCATCATGGTAGAAGATTCAGTGCATTCTTATTTTTCCATCTTAAGAGAATCAATCTCTTGGGCTTGCCTCTTGGCTAGCTTTTTGCTCCTTTTCAGGGCTTCCAAGAGAGCACCATATCTGTCAATCAATTGATTGACATCCACTTCAGCTTCTGAATAACTTCCATCAATTGATGAAGGTCCTCCAGATTCTGGGCCAGTCTCAAGATCAGAAGAGGATGGGGAATGAATTAATACCTATTCATTTTCTGAGATGTTCTGACTATCCTCCTCATTAGTGATGGCCATGAGGCCTAGCTGAACATTGCCTTCTTCATCCTCTTCTATATCACTATCTGAGTGTGATAGAGGGGCCCTGATTCCAACCTTGGCAGCTTGGTAATCTTCATCTTCTTCTGCTGCAAACAGCCCAATGTAGGCTTCTTCTTCATTCTCTGAATCTGATGTTGAGGAATCAGATTCACTCCAGCTTCTTTCTTTCTTTGCTAGGAGGGATTTTTCACCCTTCCTATATTTTTGGTGATGATGCTTCTTATCACCATTCTCCTTTCTTTTGGCTGGACAGTCAGTTATGACATGTCCAGGTTTGCTGCAGTTATAGCAGATTATGTTATTAGAAACATGTTTACTAAGTTTGGAATCATACATGTCACCCTTTGGGTGCTGTCTTTCAGATTTCCTGCTATCTTTCTTGTAGTGTGATGATGAGGAGGGCATGTTCTTCCATTGCTTCCTATTCATCATCTTCTTGAACTGCCTTGAAAAGGCAGCAAACTCTTCATCAAAGAAAGAGCTATCTGAGGTGCTGACTTCAGGTTCAGCACTTCTCCTTGGAGGAGACACCATCCTGCCCTTGCTTCTCTTGGAGCTGTCAGCTTTGAGATCTACAGATTTCTCCCTTGCCTGAGCCCTTGTTGAGGTGTCATCTTCCTTTCTTGCAGACAGCTGCATCTCATAGGAGAGCAGCTTTCCAAACAGTGTGTAAGTGGGGGTCTCACCAAGCTTGGCCACTTCCCTGATTGCACAGATTTTTGTGTCCCAGTCCCTTGTTAGAGATCTAAGGAACTTATCGTTCAGCCCATAGTTGGTGAATACACTCCCATAGGTTCTCAGCTCATTGACTATTCCAAAGAACCTCTCATAGCACATGGAGAAGCTCTCCTGGCTCTGCTGCCTGAAGGCTTTATACTCTTGGTTAAGGAGTGACTTTCTATCATCCCTTACTTCAGTTGTTCCTTCCATATATACCACTAATGTGTCCCACATTTCCTTGGCAGTAGTGCAGTGTACCAAGTTTTGAAATGTGGAATCATCAATATTATTCACTATGATGTTCTGGTCTCTTTTGTCCATAGTGAACAATTCAAGTTCATCCTTGGTCAAGTCTTTGAATGCCTTAGCCACTCTTCTTGTTGGATCTATAGTGGAGACAGTTTGAAAGATGAAAGGTCCTTCCTCAACTATAATGAAAATCCTTGGATCAGATGCTTCCATAAACAGTCTGATCCTTTGCTTCCATATGCCAAAGTTTTCTTTGCTGCATATGGGCAACTTCATGGATCCCATTTCCTTCTTCAATCCAGGGGAGGCCATTGGATTGTGATTTGACTATTCCTTAATAGAATCTGGTCAGACAGTTATGTCCTTCTTGACCAACCTACCTCTGATACCACTTGTAAGTTTATAAGGGTTGTAGTCTAAATCACCTAGAGGGGGGGTGAATAGGTCTCTTTTTATTTCCTCTAATTTTCCTAGTTGTTTTCTAGTTTAGTATAAGCAATTAATCAAACACACAGAAAACACACAATCATTTATAGTGGTTCCCCATGATAGTGTGTCTATGGGTAGTCCACTTTCCCCCTTCACCCTTCTAACAGTGTGTTAGACAGGGCCAACTCCTCCAATCTCAGCTCCAAGAGCTTACAACACAGATCCCTCGGGATCTCTTAGGTTTTCCCAAACCCTACCTCAGGCACAGCAGCCCTACCTCAGATCATCCACTGATCCTACAACTTAGACCACAGCAGGTCCTACAATCTCAGGCCTAAACATCCCTACCTCAGAGGAATCCACCTCCTACAACTTAGACCCCTTCCAGGTCTTACCTCAGAGGAATCCTCCTCCTACAGCTCAGGCAATAATGCCCTACAACTCAGGCTAAACAGCCCTACCTCAGATATTCAAAGATCCTACCTCAAGCTATCCTCACAGCTCTACAACTCATACAGTGAAGCCCTACAAACTCAAAACCCAGAGGTTCCTACAAAAGAAATAACAATCTTTACAAAATAGAAGGAAGAAAGGTCAAGCCTGATTCTTCTTCTTCTCCTCAGCTGCTGTTGCAGACTTGAACCAGGGAGCCGATGTTTAGCTCCAACTTGTTCTTCTTGATCAGCCCTTTAGATGAAGAACTGGATCTAATGCTCTATCTTGAAATTAATCAAGATGAGTTATCTCTTTTCTCCTTGCAGCCTTGTGTGAGTTCAGTTGTTGGCTGTCGTCAATGGAACAGTTATGTTCTCGATTTTGCGTACTGGATAACTAGCAAAGGTTATTTGCTCAACCCTAAATTATCCCTTTTATACATCCCCGACCTTCAACGGCTCTCAGTCGTCCTTCTGACAAGTATGGGAGAGACTGGTGGACCCCACAATGCCTTTCTGCAACTTGCACCAAAAGCAGAACACGCAATCTGCGTTCGACGAACTCGCCATACTGCGTTCGACGAACTTGCCAAACTCTGCGTTCGACGAACTCGCCAAACTCTGCGTTCGACGAACTTGCCATACTCTACGTTCGACGAACTCGCCATACTCTGCGTTCGACAAACTTCATTCTTCGTTCGACGAACACGCCAAGTCTCAGCGCTTGCTTATGTTTTGTCTTTGCGTTCGACGAACTGAGTTCTGCATTCGACGAACTGAGATCTGCGTTTGACGAACTTCATTCTGCGTTCGACGAACATGCCAAGTTTCTTCTATCTGTAGCTCAGCTTGCCCAGATGCCTTCTCAGCGGCTCCTGGTCTTATCTCAGTGGATCCGCTGAGACATTTAGCTCGTCTCAGCGGATTTGACCCTTTGTCTCAGCGGTTCTGTTGAGACAAATCTTCATCTCTTTAGGAGTTGATTTCTCCTGATCTAAGGACATGATTGGCCCTTTTTCTTGAGTTACCTGAGCCTGTATATCTTACACAAATATGGCTTTATCAAATACAACTTTTTACTTATCATTGAGTGTGACCCCTCTTCATATCAAGGGAATTTGAGGGCAAATTCCCAACATTAACTATGATCTGAGAGACAAATTATATAAGAAAGAAAAGGAATTATACATATTAGATAATGAGAATTCAGATCTAAAGAAATAATTCACAAAGGCAAAAGCCTTTGAGGACTCCCTCAATGGAGGGAGTCAAAGCTTAAAGATATATCACAAAATCTCTCCGAGAGATTTGATCATCTTGATCTAGAATCAATACCATCCACTAGCACACCAATCCCTAGTAAACTTGCTTGGGAAAGTCCTGTAGCATTATTCAGATCTAGATCTAATGATACATTAGATTCATGTAAAGATTATAATAATAATGACCCTAATAAACTCACCATATTTAATAGGGTAAACATTGGGAATCAACCAGGAATTTTGGGCAAATACCACTTAGATGAATCAAATAATAATAATAATAAGAGTCATACGTCGAATATAACTGGACGCAATTTTAAAGGTGTGTCGAATGCAACTCGACAGATTTCAGCATATGCGTCGACATCATTTCGACGCAAGTATGATAGTTCATCGAATTATACTCGATGCAACCAATACCATGCATCAAATGACTATCGATGGGACTATGCAGGCACGTCGAATTACATTCGACGCAACTCTAAAGATGTGTCGATTTCTTCTCGACGCATGTTTACTGCACAAATTTATCAAACATCTAAACCTCTCTTTACTTTTATTCCTAGATGTTTCTGTTGTTCTAAACTAGGAAATATAGCCAAACATTGTTGGCATAATAATGCAGCACTTCTTCACCTAAAGGGGTATACTGAAAGACCATCTCATTCTTTCATAACTCCATATGATGGTAGAAGAAAGAGACCCCAGCATGTGAGGGTCTGTACTAATGTTTGATTTAATGTGCACAGGGAAGACTGTTCAACCACAAACCAGCAGTGGTATTTAGACAGTGGCTGCTCCATGCATATGACTGGAGCAAAAGAATTGCTAGAAAATTTCAAGGCAAAGGAAGGGCCTAAGGTAATATTTGGGAATTCCCACTCTGGGCAAACCAAAGGATATGGTTTACTCAGAATAGGGAAAGTCTCCTTTTTTAAGGTTGCATATGTTGAAGGACTTCAACATAATCAAATCAGTATTAGCCAGTTGTGTGATGGTGAATATAAAGTTGTATTCGCTAAGTCTGTGTGTCACATAGTTAGCTCTAGAACTGACCAAATAATATTGATTGGTCTTAGGAAAGGTAAAGTCTATGTTGTAGACTTTGAGTGCACCAAGTCTGAGATCTGCTTATTCAACTCCTAGTTAGAAAAACAATGAGTTGTGGCATAGGAGACTTAGTCACCTTAATTTTAAGACTATTGCCAAACACTCCAGGCTCAACCTAGTAAGGGGCTTACCAACTAGTAAGTTCAATAAAGACCATCCCTGTAGAAGTTCAATAAAGACCATCCCTGTAGAGCCTACCAACTAGGAATGTAGATCAAAGCATCATTCAAACCAATTGGTAAGAATGATTCCCCTAAAATCCTATTCCTGTTACACATGGACCTATTTGTTCCTATCTCCACTCAAAGCTTAGCAGGTAAGTCTTATACTTTAGTCATTGTTGATGACTTTTCAAGGTTCAGCTGGGTGTTCTTTCTAAAAGCTAAGTCAGACACCTTCAAGATCCTCTCAAGATTCATTAGACAGATTCAATCTGAATTCAATACTCAGGTTGTTGTGATCAGAAGTGATCATGGTACTGAGTTTTAGAATCAGTTAATGTGTAGATTCTGTGAGGATGAAGGGATAAAACAAAGCTTTTCAACTCCTAGAACCCCCAACAAAATGGGGTGGCTGAAAGGAAAAATAGAACCGTAATTGAATCAGGAAGGACATTATTGGCTGAATCCAACTTGCCAAAGTCCTTTTGGGCTGAGGAAGTAAATACTGCCAATTATGTTCTGAATAGGAGTCTCATCCATAAGACTAAGTTGAAGACTCCCTATGAGTTATTGAAGGGAAAGGGACCTACAGTCACTTCCTTTAGGATATTTGGGTGTACTTGCTTTATCCTAAACAGTGGGAGAAGTCATCTTGACAAATTTGACAAGAAGGATGATGATGGCATATTTCTTGGGATATTGCTCATCAAGCAAGGCCTATAGGTGCTATAATAAGAGCTCTCTCAAAATTGAGGAGTCTGTGCATATAGTTTTTGATGAAACTAACATGTTTTATAAGGGGAAGGAAACTTCCACCAACACTATTTTGCAGGAAGAAGATTAGCTAGCAGAACAAGTTGAAAGGCTAAGCATAATGGACCATCCATCAGTGAGTCAAGACAAAGGAAAGCAAAAGATTGACACTGATTCAGATGAAGATTCCGCAGCAGATGAAGAGGAAATCATAGCACTTGAGGTGCCAGCAATAGAGATCATTCCAGTAAATGAGGATGAAGTCCCAACTATCACTGAGCAAGTGATTCCTTAGGAAGAAGAGACTCTCCTAGACAACTCAACAAGATCCAGGAAGACCCTAAGAGATCATCCTTCAACTCAAGTTATAGGAGACTTGACAGTGGGAGTCGAGACAAGGAAACAGCTCACTAGTGAAACAATGCTGCAATGCTTCCTCTCAGTATGAACCCAAGAAGTTTGAAGAAGCAGATAGTGATCCTCACTGGATATCTGTTATGCAAGAAGAGCTAACACAGTTTGAGAGGAACAAGGTTTGGACACTGGTTGAAAGACCAAAGAATTACCCAGTCATTGGCACCAAATGTGTATTCAAAAACAAAATGGACCCAACAGGAGCCATAATCAGAAATAAGGCCAGACCTGTGGCCCAAGGATATAGGCAAGAGGAGGGGATTGACTTTAACCATACATTTGCTCCAATAGCAAGGTTGGAGGCCATCAGAATGTTTCTGGCATATGCAGCTCACATGAAGACCAAGGTCTATCAGATGGATGTGAAGAGTGCATTCCTAAATGGAACACATCAAGAGGAGGTATATGTGGAGCAGCCCCCAGGTTTTATCAATCCAACTTTTCCTTCTTCTGTGTATAGGTTAGATAAAGCACTATATGGTCTCAAGAAAGCTCCAAGAGCTTGGTATGACCATATCTACTTTCCTTCTGGAACACTCCTTTGAAAGAGGGAAAGTGGATAAAACTCTCTTCACAAGAGCACATAAGAATCAGCTATTGCTAGTACAAATATATGTAGATGACATTATATTTAGTTCAATTGATCAATCTCTCTGCAAAAGGTTTGCTTACCTAATGCAGTCAAGATTTGAAATGAGTAGCGTGGGGGAGTTATCCTATTTCCTTGGTCTTCAAGTAAGACAAAATGCAGATGGCATTTTCATATCCCAATCCAAGTATACCAGAGAACTCATCAAGAGGTTTGGGATGGAAAATGCCTCTGTTATGAAAACCCCCATGGCTACTAATGTTGTTTTGGATAGAGATGAAAAGGGTAAGTCCTTTGATCAGAAGACTTACAGAGTAGCCATTGGCTCTCTTCTCTACCTGACAGCTAGCAGACCTGATATAATTTTTGCTACTTGTATATGTGCTAGGTTTCAGGTTAACCCAAAGGAATCACACATGAGATCTGTAAAAAGAATACTCAGATATCTAAAAGGTACACCTGAACTTGGCTTGTGGTATCCAGCTGAATCTGGATTTGAATTAGTAGGTTGTTCTGATGTAGACTATGCTGGATGCAGGCTAGACAGAAAAAGCACCTCAGGAACATGTCAGTTCCTGGGTGCTAGACTAATCTCATGTTTTAGCAAGAAGCAAACCACAGTCTCCACTTATACAGCAGAAGCTGAGTACATAGCTGCAGGAAGCTGCTGCTCATAAATTTTGTGGATGCAAAATCAGTTGTTAGATTACAACTTTTCCCTTGACAATTTCACAATATATTGTGACAGCTCTAGTGCTATTTCAATAGCTTCTAATCCTATTCTCCATTATAGAACTAAGCACATAGAGATAAGACACCACTTTCTCAAGGATAATGTAGAGAAGGGTAAGATCAATCTTCAATACATATCCACTGATATTCAAAGGGCTGATATCTTCACTAAGCCACTTGATGAAAATAAGCACAAGTTCTTCATCAATGCTTTAGGTATGCTTGATGGAGAATTGTAGGTCACATCTATTATGTATAATGATCTATTTTCTATAGAAAGTCATTGCTGGGAAAACAGTAAGGATTTTGAAGAAAAACATAACTATTTAATCAGAGCTGCGTCGAATTCAAATCGACGTACCGTCGACTTCTACTCGATGTCAGCTTCAGGAGCATCATAGGACAGCTTAGTCAAATAGCACTCGACGTAACCTCGAATACCTATCGACGCTTATGTCAACATCATAATTGATGATTATATTTCGAAGCCACGTCGACTTCAATTCGACGTTCCATCGACTTGTCAAAACCCGCGCCCAGTGGCGACATCGACATTTTTTGGCACGTTGATTTCAGCTCTTTTCGACGTTGCTTCGAATATAACCCTAAGTTGTGATGATTCATCTACTCAAAGCAACTTAAGCATTCAATTCTATTGTGCTTTTTGAAATCTCTCCCTCTTGCTCTCCTCCACTTCCCTTTCTTCATCCTTCTCTCTATTTTTGTGCAGGTACTCACAGGACAACAATGCCATCTCCTCAAGATATTATAGAAGCAGTTGATCAAGCCCTAGGACCCTTCTCTCTCACTTCAGCACTCTCTCTATGTTGATTTCTCCAAAGATTGTTACAGAAAGATCAGTGCTCAACATCGAAAGCTACAGTATCATAATGCTCAAATCAAAGACCTCAATTAAAGAATAAGGTATGTGAGTCTCCCTTCTGATTCTTTTATATCTTTCTTCAATGATATACAGCAGGGGGAGAAGTCTGTCAGCAGGTCTCCTCAAGGGTGTGTACAAACCTCTTCAAGACTCAGTGTACACCACAGCAATTACACTCTCCTTTGTTTCTGAAGGGGAGCCAACCATTACATCTAGGCTGCAGCTTGAAGATTCAACAACTCAGGGGGAGCCAACCCCTTCAAGGATCCTGCCTTCAACACAGGGGGGGTCTGCAATTCAGGGGGAGATTCCCCTAATCTCAGATAATCATGTCTACTTAAAGACTCTGCAAGAGTTCCATGTGGACACTGAAACATCCATTCCTGATGCACTTACATTCAAGGTTTCTTCTGAAGACTCTACAACAGCACCATCTCTAGTCAAGGTGGATGATCAGGATCTACCTTCATCTGATCCAGCTCCAGCTCAGCTTTCACCTTTTGCCCAGTTCTCACCTCCAGTTCAACCTCCATCTGCTCCAGTTCCAGCAGCTAAGCCAATACTTCCAACTCCTACATATAGAGGAAGAACTCCATACAGAGGGAGAGGGGGTAGAGCAAACCTGCTAATTTGGGAAAAGTACACAAAAGATCAAAGGAAGCAATACAGGAAAGACAAATCCTATCACAAGATATATGAGAGGATTGAATTCCCAGAGAATACAATGGAAAATTATACTGATCCAAAGCTCTACAAATCCTTAGAGGAAATTGTAGAAAGAGATAGATATGAATATGAAACAGCCCAAAAAGAGACTGAAGAAAAGAGGAAAAGGTTCATTGATATTTTGCAGAGGGGAAAAGAGACAGTTGAACAAGAAGAATTGGCAAAAGCAATCCCAATCAAAACCACCCTGTTTGATCCCACATAGTATACTGCAAGAAACCCTCAAGCCAAAATGTTAGAGGGAGTAGGGAAACTTCACAGAGGGGGTATTGGATGTAATCCAAAGGATGCAGTGCACCCACCCCAGAAGAGAAAGAAAGGAGAACAGTTACCTCTGGAGAAGAAGAAAATTATGTTCACAACAGCTTCAACCTCTGGCAAACCACAATCAACTTTTGTGGTACCAAATCCTGATGCAGAGCCTGAGTCAGATGATTTAAATTTGGAAGTCAAAAACATGATGAGAGCTAAAGTTCTTGATCTAGGATTCAATTTAAAGGATGTTCATCCTAAAACTGAAACTGATCTGGAAAAGTTGTTCAAGGGACATGAAAGGATTCAGAAAAACCCAGAGAAAGCCACTCCTGCAAATTTCAAATATATGGAGAGGAAGTTCAGAAAGATTTATGAGGCTTTAGCTATTTTTCTTAAGGGAAGAAAGTAGATTATTCTTTGGGTAAACTCTGATAAACACTTGTTGATAATAATCAGATGTTTTTGTGTTTACCAGCCCATTTAGATATTTATTTACTATGTTTATGTTGTCTTGTATATATCTCTGTTTATGCAAAAGAATATGTAAAATCACTTTAACAAAATCTGTAAAATTTG
Organism: Dactylorhiza incarnata; assembly: GCA_033032865.1. Taxonomy (NCBI): domain Eukaryota; kingdom Viridiplantae; phylum Streptophyta; class Magnoliopsida; order Asparagales; family Orchidaceae; genus Dactylorhiza; species Dactylorhiza incarnata. The sequence goes on from JAWHQI010000210.1 coordinate 1,877,122, forward strand.
TTAAGATAAATAGGGGAGATTGTTGAGAAAAAACTCCTTGGATTTAACTTAACAAATTAACTAAAGTTATTTTATCTCTTAGGTTTTATTACCCATTGTATAGTGAGGGTAATTTGGTCATTAGTTATCTTAGGATGTCACACTCAACTCAGAGTGTCAAGACCAGGTCAAGACAAGCATAATTTGGGTTGAGTTAATAATTACGTCGAATAGAAGTTGACGCAACTTCGACTTGCTGTCAATGCAACTCAGACTAGAAGTCTAAGCAACTCAATCCTTCTATCAAAGTATATCAAGTCGATGCTACATCAAATATGAGTCGACGTAGATAAAGGAGCATGTTGAAGTTAGTTTAGAAGTCGACGCAACCTCAACTTCAACTCAACGCGGAAGGAAGTATCTGTCGTAGCCATCTGAAGTCGACGCAACGATGACTACAATTCGATGCAAACAATGAAGTTCAAAATGAAGTCTTAATGTCGACGGTTACATCGATCAGTATTCGACGCAACGTCTACATAAGAGTTCAACCAGAGCAAGAAGGAATTCGAAGCTGCTCTTACAAGAACTCGAAGGCACGTCGATAAGAGAGAAAATGAAGTCGGCACAACATCAAATACAGTCTAAAAAAGAAACCTTTTCAGCTGTCATAAAGACTGTTCTATAACGGCTTGTTTATTGCCTAGAATTGAGAGGAGCAGTAAAGAAGACATGAAAAGCTTTCTTGGAAAGGATTCAAATAGTTGGCAGACGGGTCGTAAGCAAATGAAGAAAGAAGGATTAATTGTCCAAGATTGTGCCTTTTCAGAACAACCTAAAATAGGAAAAGAATTCAAAAATTAATGATGGACAATAAATAAGAGGATAAGAGAGAAGAATATAGAGTATTCATCACAATCTAATATGGTTTTGTCAATTAGGGTTCTCCCTCCTTCTTCTTCCTCTTGGAACCCTATCAGAGACAAACAGAGAAAACAAGTGCTCTTTCAGAACAAAAAACTAAGCTGCTTCTTCATCAACATCATATATCAGCCAGATAGCAAGCAAAAGAAAGACAAAAGGATTTGAAGAAAATAACCCTTGCAAAACATCACAATCTTAAGCAAGGGTTCATCATTAGCAGATCCATAGAAAGGGAAAATAGAAGCTGAAAGCTTCTACAAAATTCGGAGAACAGAATTCTTCTTCTCCATCCTCCTTCTTCCTTCAACTTCTTCAACTGTACAGAGTTTTAAGAATCTCTCTTCAAAGGATTCAGTGGTTCAAGATCTCCTTATCAAAAGATCTGAGTGGTTCAAGATCTCCTTATCAAAAGATCTGAGTGGTTCAAGATCTCCTTATCAAAAGATCTGAGTGGTTAAAGATCTCCTTATCAAAATATCTTTGGTTCTAAGAGTCTCCTTATCAAAAGACTCAGGCACGGGTTGTGCATTCCTACCAGGTGGTAGAAGAGAGGATTACCCACATTTTGGGGAACCTCTACAAAATCTTATGTCTTCTGTGTTATACTTTTTCCGTGTTGTCCCCTCATTTATTGCTTACTGTTTATCTATTTTTATAATTACTGCACTTCATTTATTCTGCACCTTGGTGTTGCTGAAGCATAATTCCTTAGGTGTTTCATTGTATGCATAGTTAGGATAGAAATATATTTTAAATCTCTATTCACCCCCCCCCCCCCCCCCCCCTCTTGAGAATTCTCAGAGGCACACTGTGCACTTTCACCTTGCATATGAGTAGATTCATGTTTTAATGAGCCATAGAAAAACCTTCATTTAGGTCACACTAAAGGTTTTTTTGGCCATAGTGAAATAGATCTTTTGCACTCAAAATTTGAGGCCCTTAGAGGCCTTAAAAGGAAAAGTTGGCAGAGAAAACTCTTGTAGGCCTTTGTGTCTACTATCTATAGGAAGTGAGCAAACATGATTTAGTGCCCTACAGCTCTTTGTAGGGCAGATTTAGTAAGCTTGGTCCTAGAAAGGATAGATCTTAAATTGTAAATAACTTTTATATAGTAGATGATATGAGGCTGAAAATTTAACCATGTGTGTATGCAACCTAGATCTACTATGTGCCCAAAAATCAAAAATTTTGGGGCACATTCTTCTAAAATTTTAGTAGAAATTCAATAAATTATATAGGGTGTATAATATTGGTGATTTGGACTCAAATCACTCCAAATCTCCTTTGCGAGGTTGGTTATGTATATAATAGCCTCTGCTTAAAATTTTAGGTCATTTGGACTCTTGCATGTTGGTTTATTCCACATGCTAGTGTAAGGGAAATTTGGTGTGCATATAGCATTACCATGTAGCATTAGAATTACATGAGAATTTAAATGTTTTCCCTTGGTCAACTTTCATGAAATTTAAAACATGCACTTAGGACCATAGGACAATACTATATAGTGAAAATCATCAACCTTTGGGGTAATTTCCCTAGGAAAGTTGATTTCATATGATTTGGTCACATAGACCCCAAGTGAGTAATTATTGGGTCAAAGCTTACTGAAATGCTATGAAATTTTGTACAAGGTCCTTTTATATCAGTATGAAGCGATAGGAATTTTATTAGAATTAATCATTGAGCGAACAACATACTCCCTTCATAAAGTAGAAATTGAGCTTATAACTTGAAAAATTATTACATGAATTATGGTTGTCGGAGTGTTATAGAGTTTTGTGTATAGATCTTTTATATCAGTAGGAAGCTCTGTGAATTTTGTTAGAATTAATCATTGAACAAACAACATACTCCCTTTACAAAGTAGAAATTGAGTTGATAACTTGAAAAATTAATACCATGAATTATGGTTGTCGGATTGTCATAGAGTTTTGTATATAGATCTTTATATCAGTAGGAAGCTCTAGGAATTTTGTTAGAATTAATCATTGAGAAAACAACTTACTCCCTTCACAAAGTAGAAATTGAGATGATAACTTGAAAAATTAATTCCATGAATTATGGTTGCTAGATTGTTATAGAATTTTGTATATAGATCTTTTATATCAGTAGGAAGCTCTGGGAATTTTGTTAGAATTAATCATTGAGCAAACAACCTACTCCCTTCACAAAGTAGAAATTGAGCTTATAACTTGAAAAATTAATACCATGAATTATTTTTGCTGGATTGTTATAGAATTTTGTATATAGATCTTTTATATCAGTAGGAAGCTCTAGAAATTTTGCTAGATTTAATCATTGAGTAAACGACATACTTCCTTCACAAAATAGGAATATTGTAGAAAGTTGTACATAGACCCTTGACATTAATATGAATTTCTGGAACTAAAATGTTCTCATACTTAGTTAGTAATCATATAGGCAAGCATTTGGTTTCACTTAAAGGCAAACTGGTCTGGGAATAGTAAAAACTAAAACTTAGATTTAGACCCCTCCCTTATGGTCACCACCCCTAGAGTTATTAACTCTCAGAGATTTGCATATGCCTAGTCGGGTTGGACGGTTAATCACCAAGGGAAGTCAAAGGAAGTAAAGACTGGGGTGCTTTTAGTAACACATCCAGTTCAGGAATTGACAACGGCCTATTGGGAGAGGTGAGGAGTGTTGGGAATCCTACCCTCATGATTCCTGATTTGAAGAAGTCACCAATTCAAGAGAACATCACTCTATATTTGATTACTTTCTTAGCTTTATCATCTTAGTGGAAGCCAAGTACAAAGAATATCTTGGTGACAAATATCGTCGGAAAGAGTACACATGTCATTGAAAGGATGTGCAGAGCAAAGCAGAAGGATCATGTCAGTTATCATCGAGATAACAAGCACATGAAGATATCATTGTGACATCAAAATTACGACACCACACGACGATATCGAGATGCCAACTTGAAGAAAGAAGATTTAAGTACAAGACAATGTCAATGACATCGTCGTAAAGATGCCTTGACAGCGAAAAGGATAAGAATGGTGATGTCGACGACATCGTAGTAAAGAAGTCATGTCGTTGAAAAGGCAAAGAAAGACTGGTATCGACGATATCGTCGTAAAGAAGACTTGACGTCGAGAAGGCCAGGGAAGCAGTTATGAAGACAACAGTTGCTGAGGAATAGCTTATCGACATGATACTGATAATATCGTCGATAATACAAGGTGGTGTCAATGGCATCAAGCAGTCGAGAAGATTACGATGACATATCCAGAAGATAGTCTATCATCATAATCACTAGTGCAGAAGGGATGTCCCGTATCATCGAGATATCCTTGTCTGAAGAAGAAGGAAGAAGACTTGAAGATCTGTCCAAGTCCAAGACAATGACAAGCTCTGTGGTCGAGATATTGTCTATGTCGTCGTAACAATGGAAATATCGTCGAGGCAGATTCAAATTCTGCCAGACGCGCTGTCAGCAATTAATGTCACCGTCTGATTGTCTAATCAGCGTGTGATGTTAAGGAAAGGGCTTCTGACACTTAAGGAACTTTACAAGAGACCATTGTGGGGCTCCTCAGTCTTAGAAAAGAGATAAGTGTCTGCCCTAATTACACACTGAGAATACACAAGAATTTATGCGAGAACTAAAATAACAAAAAGCGGCGTAAAGAAGGAACAAGAACCGAGAATAAAATGATCTTCATCCTTCATTCTCCAAGAATTTGTCTAGCTTCATCGGCTAATTAGAAGAGTTCCAGATAGAAGAAAAGCTTGAAGACGATATGTGCTGTCAAGGTTCAAATCAGAAGCATCTTCTTCAAGACAATAAGCCAATCTCCATCAGGCAGAAGAATCTATATTTTATCTTTCTCTGTAAGGCTTGCGGACCACAAACTGTAGGATCTGTTTACAGATCTGAGTGTCGAGCTTGCAGGCTTCAGAGTTGTGAGGCTTGAGGGCCAGTGTAGAGGACTTGCGGGTTCGATCATGTTGAGCTTGCGGGCTTGAGAACTGTGAGGCTTGAGGGACAAGGCAGTAGACTTGCGGGTCCAAGAGGCAAGACTTGCGGGTCTATGCTGTGTGGGGCTTGAGGGCCTGAGTGTCGGGTTTGTAGACCTGAGTGTAGTAGGAGTTTACGGGCCTAGACTGTAGGACTTACGGGTCTGAGTTGTAAGGCTTGCGGGCCAAAGACATTGGCGGAGGTTACCGACTCTAGCACATTGCTAGATATGCGTAGCGGGACAGGGGACTACTCAAGACACCCCGTCTTGAGGAACCTCTATACATCTGATATTGTGTGTTGTGATTTTTTGTGTGCTATTTCTGTGATGTGTTTAGAATATAGACATTCTGTGTAAAAAGATTTCAAAACAGCCTAATCACCTACCCCCCCCCCCCCCCCCCTCTTTTAGGTGATCGTTCCTTACCTAACAAGTGGTATCAAAGGGAGGTAGATCAAAAAGTGACTTAACTGTCATATCTAGATCTTGGAATGACTCAATATGGCTGGACGTGATCAGCATCGAGAAATAAGAGCCATGAAACTCTCAATCTGCACAAAGGAGAACTTTCCTATCTGGAAGGAAAGAGTAAGGTTATTTATGGAGGCAGCTGATCCCAGAGCTTACATAACTGTTAAAGAGGGTCCCATTATCCCCACGACTGCATCCACTATTGATCCAACTCAGGTAGTGGTAAAGAAGTAATAACATAATTGTAAGTATCATTGACGATTCAGCCCTCCAAAACCACATTCACAGCGAGACGGCCAAGGAGATGTGGGATTCCCTGATCATCTAGATGGAGGGTACTGAAGAGGTAAGGTATGATAAGAAATCACTCCTCAATCAAGAGTATGAAGCCTTCAAGCAAGGCAAGAATGAAACCATCTCTAGCTATTATGAGAGGTTTTTCAAAATAGTAAATGGACTGAAAAACTATGGCAGAGAATTCACAAACTCTGAGCTAAATGATAAGTTCCTTAGATACCTCTCTAAAGAATGGGATATTAAGATTTGTGCCATGAGAGAGATGGGTCAGCTGGGCATCCTAGAGCCCAAGAACCTATATGGGAAGCAGCTGTCCCATGAACTTCAGCTCAACACCAGGAAAGTTGAAGAAGAAAGCTTAAAGGAGAGCTCTAGAGAAAGATCTGTGGCTCTCAAGGCTGAGAGCACAAGGAGGTCCAAGGACAAGACTCCTGCATGCCAGAACAGATCAGAGAGCAGTGAAGAGGCTGATGCCAGCACATCAGATTCAAATAATACTGATTGAGAGATGGCTCTTCTCTCTAAGCAGTTCAAGAAGCTGATCTCTAGAAGAAGAAGAGATAATCATAGACCCTCCTCCTCAAGCTTGAGAAGATCTGATCAATATGACAGATCTAAATCCTCAAAGAAGGACAGGTATAAATCAAAACCTGGTAAAGTCGATTTTGCTAACACTGTTTGCTACTCTTGTAATAAAATAGGTCATATAGCTGCTGATTGCTCTTTTAGAAGAAGGGAATCAAAGAACTATGAAGATAAGAGAAGGTAAAGGGACAAGAAGAAACCTGAAAGAGGGTTTGTAGCAAAGAAAAACATAACTCTAAGTGATTCTGATTCAAGTTCCTCAGATACTAAGGAAGAAGCACTAATTGGCCTGATGGTCATAAATGAGGACAACCAGGATGACATCTTTCCTGGGAAGGTACCTATCAAATCTCATCTATGTACCGTTGATTCTGAATCAGTAGCAGACTCTTTGCATGATGATGAGAGTGTGTCTGCTGCTAACAGCACAGCCTCAAGATCCCAAAATGAAGTTGAATCTGACCTGATAAAGTAGTATAAAGCTCTATGGAAAGCTTTCAAGAACTGTAAGAAACTCCTCAAAGTCCAGACCAAGGAGTTATATTCCTTTAAGGGTGCCCAGTCAGAGCTCAAGGAGACAGCTGAAAAGCTAGCTTCCATGAGCAAAGAAGTGCACAGATTCAAGGAAGCCATAAAGCTTAAGAATGCTGAATTGGGTCAGAAGAACAAGGTCATTAAGAACCTTGAGGAGATGTTGCTGGCTGAGAAAAACTTGTTGCAAGCTTCTCTATGCCCAAGACAGTCTTGCTCATTATTGATACCTTCTCTGGATCATTCAGAGCTGGTATAGGATTCAATCAGGAGACTGTTAAGGACAAAAGCTCTGGAGCTCAACATTCTTTTAAGAAAGTGTTTGTATCAGGTCCTTCTGCCCATGGACCTATAGCAACAGCACTCAAGAGTAAGGGAAGGGCTGCTTCTACAAATCTTGTTCCCAAGAAGGTGAATCAACAAGTGGTGAGACCAGCCCCACTCCACACTCACACCTCTGAGGTTCACCCAAGACCTGTTAGGTCAGTTGTCTTCCCTCCTACTCACCAACACTCCCACCCCACTCAGATGGTGAGGCAGAAGAGAAGATATAATAGATATGAATGTTGGTGATGTGGGAAAGTAGGCCACTTTGCCCTGGACTGTTGGTTGAACCCAACAGGACCCCATACAAAGGGAGTGTAGAACCCTCAGTGGTGTGGTGTTCCATTTTATCTTCCTAACAGGAACCAAGTACCCAAACCAAATTGGGTACCTGAGGGTAATTAACTTTTCCTGCAGGTATGTCCAAATGCCAACCAATCTCCAGTATGGTATTTGGGTATGGCTGCTCCAGGAACATGACTGGAGTCCGGAAGTATCTAAGAAGCTTCACCCCTGTGGAGAATGGACCAACAGTGATATTTGGAGGTTCATAAAAGGGGGTGACTAAAGGTTATGGTAATATTTCTAATGGCTTAGTTACCATCACAAAGGTAGCTTATGTTGAGGGATTGAAACATAATCTCATAAGCATAAGTCAGCTCTGTGATCTAGGTTTTGTTAACATCTTCCACAAGGATAAGTGTTTAATTAAGAAGTCTTTAGATTCTGAGGTTACCTTAACTGGCACTAGGAGTGGTAACATTTACTGCTTAAATTTCTTTAATGAAAATTCTTCCATGCCTATGTGTCTTGTAGCTAATGACAAAGAGGCTCTATGTGTATAATGGCACAAGAGACTTGCACACATTAACTATAAGACTATATGCAAGCTTTTCTTACAAGACCTAGTTAGAAATGGACCTAATATCAAGTGCATCAAGAAAGGTCCCCGTCAAGCTCGCCAACTTGGGAAGCAGACAAGGACCAGCTTTAAAAACATATCTGACAAAGAATCCTTTAGGTGCTTATTTCTATTTCACATGGATCTATTTGGTCCTATGTCAGTTCTCAGCTTAGGAGGGAAGGCCTACACCCTTGTAGTATTTGATGATTACTCAAGGTTCACTTGGGTGTTCTTCCTTAAAAAGAAGTCAGATACCATAGATATCTTGAAGAACTTTGTCAGGCAGATCCAGAATTAGATGTATTGTACTGTGGTCAAATTCAGAAGTGACCATGGTATAGAATTTCAGTCAGGAGCCATGACAGAATTCTACCAAGAACTGGGTATCTCCCAAGAATTTCCTCCCCTAGAACTCCTCAACAGAATGTGGTTGCAGAAAGGAAAATAGAACCTTGATAGAGGCAAGTAGGACAATGCTAAGTGACTCCTCTCACCCAGAATATTTCTGGGCAGAGGCTGTCAATACTGCTTGTCATGTGGCAAACAAGGCCTCCATCATCAAAGACTACAAGAAGACTCCCTATGAACTGATGAAAGGCAAAAAACCTACCTTATCCTACTTCAGGATCTTTGGTAGTAAATGTTATGTCCTTAATAATGGGAAAGTCAAGCTAACCAAGTTTGCTGAGAAAAGCAGTGAGGGAATTTTTTGTTGGCTACAGCTCCTATAGCAACGCTTATAGGGTGTACAACATCAATACCCAAACAGTTGAAGAATCTGTACATGTTGTATTTGATGAGACAAGCCTTATACATAAAGGTTGGTCTAGTTCTCTAGTGAATGCAGGTACAACAGAGAAAATGGAAAAGTTATCCATTGAAGACAAGGCTGGGACCTTAGTTACCCAGAATACTGCCAGTTGCCTTGAGACAAGTGAGAGATCATCCTCCAGAGAAAATAATAGGAGATGTCAACCAAGGAGTGCTGACAAGGAGCAGAGCTGTGAATGAAGCATTGTACCTGAGTTTTCTCTCTCAAATTGAACCTAAGAAATTTGAGGAAGCAAATCAGGACACATTTTGGATTGCAGCAATGCAGGAGGAGTTGAACCAATTTAAGAGAAGCAAAGTATGGAATTTGGTTCCAAGACCCCAAGGACAGAATATTATAGGAACTAAGTGGGTCTATAGAAATAAATTGGATGAGAATGGAGTCATCACTAAGAATAAAACAAGGCTAGTGGCAAAGGGCTACAGACATGAAGAGGGGATTGACTTTGATCAGACTTTTTCCCTTGTAGCCAGACTGGAATCCATCAGACTGTTCTTGGCCTATGTAGTCTACCAAGGATTCAAAGTCTATCAAATGGATGTGAATTTAGCCTTTCTGAATGGTGACCTCAAAGAAGAAGTCTATGTAGAACAACCTTCGGGTTTTGTTGATTCTACTTATCCTGACTATATATATTTTCTTAGAAAAGCCCTATATGGCTTAAACAAGCACCTAGAGCCTGGTATGAGACTCTGTCAAGCTATCTCATTGAGAACAAATTCTCCAGGGGAAAGATTGATAATACATTGTTTCTAAGGGAAGTTAAGGGTAAGATTTTACTAGTGCAGATCTATGTGGTTGACATTATCTTTGGCTCTACATATGACAATCTCTGCAAAAAGTTTGCCAACTTGATGCAGGGAAAGTTTGAGATGAGCAGCATGGGTGAGCTCAAATACTTCCTAGGTCTCCAAGTGAAACAATCTGAAGATGGAATATTCATCTCACATACCAAGTTCACTAGAGAGCTAGTCAAGAAATTTGGATTGGAGAGTGCTTCTTATATGAAAACTCCAATGGGAACCAATGTGTCTCTGGACAAGGATGAGAAGGGAATACTCTTTGATGAAACCAAGTACAAATGCATAATTGGAGCTTTGTTGTACCTAACTGCAAGTAGGCCAAACATAATGTTTGCCACATGTGTCTGTTCTAGACATCAGGTGAACCCTAAGGAATCCCATCATGTCTCTGTCATGAGAATCTTAAGATACCTAAAGGGTACATCAAATCTTGGCCTATGGTACCCTAGGAATAATGGGTGTGAACTGACAGACTACTCAGATGCAGATTATGCAGGATGCAAAGAATACAGGAAAAGTACCTCAGGGACATGCCAATTCCTTGGAGGAAGACTGATGTCTTGGAGCAGCAAGAAGTAGACAAGTGTAGCAATCTCCACATCAGAATCAGAATACATCTATGCTGGGAGTTATTGTGCTCAACTGCTATGGATTCAACATCAACTTGAAAACTACAATCTAAAGATGACCAAAACACCCTTATTTTGTGACTCTTCCAGTGCAATCTCAATTGCTAATAATCATGTCTCACACAGCAGGACTAAGCACATTGAGATCAGGTATCACTTCATCAGGGAGCTTGTGGAGAATGAAGATATCACCCTTGAGTTTGTTCCCACAGACAAACAAGTGGCTGATATATTCACAAAGCCCCTAGATGAAGCTAAGTTTAACTTCTTCAAGTTCCAATTAGGGATGTTAAACCTAGAGTAATTTTCAACTTACTATTCACTCATCATTCTTCATATGTTAGCAAGAAGATCTCTCAGGTCAAGAGCTGAAGCAGTCTGACAAGAAAGACTACCAAGTGCCAAAGTCAGACAAATATCGAATAATGGTCACGATGACACGGGCTCAAGCACTTGAAAATAATGACTACATGGTCTATATTGAAAAAGTCAGATTGGGGGAGAAAGAATATATCCTGGGAGAAAGAATATGACCTAGAAGATGCACTAGTCAAGGGGGAGAGTTTAGAGGAATCAGATGGAAAGGGAAAAGAAAGGAGATCCCAAAAGTAGGGGGAGTAAAGAAAGAGACATCAAATCAAGGGGGAGCTACAAGCTCGGGAAAATGCAAAAGCTAAGGTGAAGGTAACTATGTTAATGTTCACTGCATAAACTCATATTTATTGTTAAGTGAAAGTACTTTTGAATTGGGGTTCTGACTTCTTCAAATAGGGGGAGATTGTTGGGAATCCTTCCCTCATGATTCCTGATTTGAAGAAGTCACCAATTCAAGAGAACTTCACACTATATTTGATTACTTTCATAGCTTTATCATCTCAGTGGAAGCCAAGTACAAAGAATGTCTTGGTGACAAATATCATCGGAAAGAGTATGCATATCATTGAAATGATGTGCAGAGCAAAGAAGAAGGATCATGTTAGTTATCGTCGAGATAACATGCACATGATGATGTCATTGTGACATCAACACCACGACACCACATGACAATATCGGGATGCCGAGTTGAAGATAGAAGATTTAAGTACAAGTACAAGACCATGTAAATGACGTCGTCATAAAGAAGCCTTGACATTGAAAAGGCTAAACAAGGTGATGTCGGCGACATTGTAGTAAAGAAGCTGTGTCGTTGAAAAGGCAAAGAAAGACTGATATTGAAGATATCATCGTAAAGAAGATTTGACATCGAGAAGGCCAAGGAAGCAGTAATGAAGACAGCAGTTGCTGAGGAATAGCTTTTCGACATGATACTGGTAATGTCGTCGATAATACAAGGTGGTGTCGACGACATCGATAAGTCGAGAAAATTATGATGACATATCCAGAAGACAGTCTATCGTCATAATCACTAGTGCGAAAGGGATGTCCCGTATCGTCGAGATATCCTTGTCTAAAGAATAAGGAAGAAGACTTGAAGATCTGTACAAGTACAATACAATGACAAGCTCTATCATCGAGATATTTTCCATGTCCTCATAACAATGGAAATATTGTCGAGACAGATTCAAATTCTGGCAGACGCGCTGTCAGCAATTAATGTCGTTGCCTGACTGTCTAATCAGCGTGTGATGTTAAGGAAAGGGCTTCTAACACTTAAGGAACTTTATAGGAGACCGTTGGGGGGCTCCTAAGTCTTATAAAAGGGATAAGTGTCTGCCCTAATTAATCACTAAGAATACACAAGAATTTATGCGAGAACTAAAAGAACAAAAAGTGGCGTAAAGAAAGAACAACAACCGAGAACAAATTGATCTTCATCCATCGTTCTCCAAGAATCGGTCTAGCTTTATGGGCTGATAAGAAGAGTTACACATAACAGAAAAGCTTGAAGAAGATCTGTGCTGTCAAGGTTCAAATCAGAAGCATCTTCTTCAAGACAAGAAGCCAATCTCCATCAGGCTAAAGAATCTCTATTTTATCTTTCTCTGTATGGCTTGCGGGCCACAAACTGTAGGATTTGTTTACAGATATGAGTGTCGAGCTTGTGGGCTTGAGAGTTGTGAGGCTTGAGCGCCAGGGTAGAGGACTTGCGGGTCCGATCATGTCGAGAATGCTGGCTTGAGAACTGTGAGGCTTGAGGACCAGGGCAGTGGACTTGTGGGTCCAAGAGGCAAGACTTGCGGGTATGTGCTGTGTAGGGCTTGAGAGCCAGAGTGTCGGGTTTGCAGACCTGAGTGCAGTAGGGGTTTGCGGGCCTAGGCTGTAGGACTTGCGGGTCCGAGTTGTAAGGCTTGTGGTCTGGAGACATTGGCAGAGGTTGCCGACTCTTGCACATAGCTAGATAGGCACAGAGGGACAGATGACTACTCAAGACACCCCATCTTGAGGAACCTCTATACATCTGGTGTTATGTGCTGTGATATTCTGTGTGTTATTTATGTGTTGTGTTTAGAATATAGACACATTCTGTGTAAAAAGATTTCAAAACAGCCTAATCACCTACCCCCCTCCCCCCCCCCCCCCCCCCTTCTAGGGGATCGTTCCTACCTAACAAGGAGTGACCCAACAGGAGGTACGAGTTGTGATTGAGAGAAAACACAAAGAAAAAACAGGTCACTATTTAAGGCAGGGTTTAGTGCTCAATTGAACACCGACACTTGTCTGCCCGTGTCAATTAGTAATCCATCTTTGGATTTTAGAGAAATTAGAGAGAAAGTGGGCATATGAGGATGGGTAGCCACCATTAAGAGTAAATATCCTGGAAAGGGGGATTTGGGCTTCAGCCACATTCGCATCCCCTAGTACTGTTGTGAACCCTTCACCGGGTAACCCTCGAGAAGTCTAGGATTCACCGTAAACTTCTAAGTATAACTAAACGGTAGACAAGAGTAGTTTAAATAGGAGAACTGGATAGGAAAGTCCCCGCCACAAATTTGGGACGGATTATTATTGCTCAAGTATGGACGGGTTAAGTCCTGCGAGCGGTAGGCTTAATATTTGAGAAGGATGAGTAAAGTCCTATGAGCTTTAGGATCGGTATATTAGAAGGACGGGTTAAGCCCTGCGAGTGGTAGGCTCAGTATAGTAGAAGGGCGGGTTAAGTCTTGCGAGCGGTAGGCTCGGTATATTAGAAGGACAGGTTAAGTCCTGCGAGCGGCAGGCTCGGTGTATTAGAAGGACAAGTTAAGTCCTGCAAGCGGACATGACTAGACCCCTAGGGAGTTTTTTTCATGACTAGGTCATGACAAAAATAGGGCAAGTGACCTAGGGTGCCTTGGCAACAAGTTGAATGAGTGGAGAATGCCATGGTGTGCACTTAGCCACCATGGGTCATTTCAATTTAAGGAGAATTCAAGGGTGACTTAAGAGGACTAAAGCACCATATGCATCACCTATAACCATGGGGAAAACCCCTAGGCTGAATTAGAGCATGATAAGTGACATACATGGTTCCATGAACCAAAAGGGGTGCCCCTTGAGCACTATAGGAGTCGTTGACCTGGCAAGGTCAAGTTACACATAAAGGCCCAACTTGACATACTTCACCCTAGTGTAGGTCAATTAGCCTGAGTATGGTTAAATTGACCACACCACACCCTTCTTAAACACTAGGGTAGTCTAATGAGACAAAATGGACCTAATAGAATTGATCAATTTTGGGAAATTAGGTCAATTACCTAAAAAGCCCCAATTTGACTTAAATGAACTAATACCCTCAATTAACCTTCAATTGGCCCAATGCGATCAAATTGATCACACCAAACCTTCTATTACCATTAGGAAAGAATATTGGGGAAACATTGACCCATTGGGGTGGGACAATTTTGGGGAAATTGGCCAATTACCAAAAAGCCCCAATTTGACTAAAATGAACTAATTCCCCCAATTTGATCTTCAATTTGTCATAAGTGGTTAAATTGATCACCCCTAACACTCCAAGATCACTAAGGGAGTCTAATGGGTCCACATTGGACCCTTGGGATAAACCAATTTTGGGAAATTAGGCAAAATTACCAAATTGCCCCAAATTACAATTGTGCCCTATATGGTTCAATTGGCCCCCAATTGGCCAAATTGACCTAGCACAACCCTTCCTAAACCCTAAAGGGCGTGTATGAGACCTAAATGAACCAAGGTGTACATTCAACTTTGGAGGATTAGGGCAAAATCACCAAGATTCCCAAATTACCCTTGTAAGCAATTATGTGCAAAATAAATCTCATATGACCCCACCATGACTTAACTCCCCTTGGAATAGGTCCATAGGGTCTAAGGCACCAATGTGGGTCAACCACATTGGTTGGGGTGAGCTTGGGTCTAGACCAAACTCAAAAGTCCCAATTTGGTCTATTTTGGTCAAGTGAGCCCAAACCCAAACTCAAGCTCATTGGACATAGCCCAACCCTAGAGCTATTAAGCCCAACCCCACCTAATGAAGCCCACAAGAGGGCTGAAATTTCTTAAGAAATAATGGGCCCATGAAGGTAGCTCAACAATGGTGGTGGCCGGCCACCACCAAAGGAGAGTTCATGGAGGGGGTTGCCACATGTCCACCATCCCTCCTTTCCTAGACTCCTCTCAGCAATTCCAAGTAAATCCTGCAGGAATCGGGAAAGGTGGCAGCTGAACAATGGGGAGGACAATTTTCAAATCAAGCTTGTTGGCCACCTTAATGGCAACTCCACAATTTTAATTCAATGGAGCCAAATCTCCGCTCCCCTGGCAGAAATTTGAGCTTAGGAATTAAATTCCCATGAGCTGGAAGCTTGTAGTTGGTTGGCTGAGAGGTGCAACATTGTTGAAATCGCCACCTACAATGGTTGCTAACAAAATTGTCACCCCCAGCTGAAATTCCACACACCACCAGCTGCAAAATCATAACAGAGGAGAAAGCCCCCTACTAGCCGAGGAGATCGAGCCCTGTTCGACTTGTGAGTTCTAGGAGATCGCCTGAGAAGTTCAAATGGCCCCTAAGAGAAATACATGGGCAATGTCAAGGACCCGGGCAAGTTTCCTTCTCTCCTCCACCAGTGCTAGTATCCCCCTCTCTTCCTCTTTTAAATCCATGGCTGCAATGGTGTATCACAATTTTTCCTTTTGATTTTCCCGGCCGGAAAAATGAAAAGTGTCGGAGGGTTACTCCGGCCACCTCAGGCCAAACGGCCACCGCTAAACGGAAGCCCTAGATCGGGTGATGGTGGTGGCGGGATGGTTTCGTCAGAAACCGCCGAGAATTGTCGAAAATTGGCCCACAAAATGCCCCAGGCTCGGAAAATCCCAGCCTTGGCTCATCGGGGAAGATGACATTGTGGCCGTCCGATCTTAGGGGCCTATTTAAACGCAGACCAGAAATGTTTTAATAAAATGCTATTTGTCACATTTCAACACAGAATTTGAATTAATTTTCTGGGGTACTTAGAGGACCCAATAGAAAATGTCCCCTGAATAAAAAATGTAGCTTATGGTCTTAATTAAATTTAGAAATTTGTTTGGGGTTATTTGGAGTAGTAATGCTTCATGGGCATCCATTTTAGTATAGCATGTACATAAGGTGCTCTAGATCTTTGGAAATTTTTTTGTGGAGTTCTACAACTCCAAATAGCTTGAATTTTTGGGCATGCATGAGTCATGCCCTATTACACCTCTGGTAAAAAATTGAGAATTTTTATAATTAAGTTTCCTAATGTTTATTTGAGAATTCAATTAAGCTTGCATGTAATAATTATGGGGGCTACTGACTCCTAATCACCTCAAATTTGGGTTGAGGGCTTTGCCTTATCATAATAAGGGTCTGGTAAAACTATTAGACCAAATAGACATGTGCAAGTTTGGGAATTACCATATGCATGTAGGTGTAGTGTATGGGAAATGGTGTGCATATAGCACCCAAGTTGAATTTAGTCGATTTTGGTGTTCTACAACTCCAAATAGGATGAAATTTTGGACATGCATGAGTCATGCCCCAACTCGTCCCTTGCCCAAGATTGGGAATTTTTGGGGCATATTTTTATAAAGTTTTTGTAGAAATTAAATGAATCATGTATTGTGCATATTATAGGTTATTTTGACTCAAACCACTCAAAATCTCTTTTAGGAGGTTGGTTATATGTATATTAGTCAATGGTAAAAATTTTGGCTCAATTGGATCCTCGCATATGAGTAGATTCATGTTTTAATGAGCCATAGAAAAAGCTTCATTTAGGTCACACTAAAGGTTTTTTTGGCCATAGTGAAATAGATCTTTTGCACTCAAAATTTGAGGCTCTTAGAGGCCTTAAGAGGAAAAGTAGGCAGAGAAAACTCTTGTAGGCCTTTGTGTCTACTATCTGTAGGAAATGAGCTCACATGATTTGGTGCCCTACAGCTCTCTGTAGGGCAGATTTAGTAAGGCTGGTCCTTGAGAAGGACAGATCTTAAATTGTAAATAACTTTTATATAGTGGGTGATATTAGGCTAAAAATTTAACCATGTGTGATGCAACCTAGATCTACTATGTTCCCAAAAATCAGAATTTTTGGGGCACATTCTTCTAAAGTTTTAGTAGAAACTTAATAAATCATATAGGGTGTATAATATGGGTGATTTTGACACAAATCACTCCAAATCTCCTTTAGGAGGTTGGTTATGTATATAACAGCCTCTGGTTAAAATTTTAGGTCATTTGAACTCTTGCATGTTAGTTTATTCCACATGCTAGTGTAAGGGAAATTTGGTGAGCATATAGCATTACCATGTAGCATTAGAATTACAAGAGAATTTAAAGGTTTTTCCTTGGTCAACTTTCATGAAATTTAAAACATGCACTTAGGACTATAGGACAACACTATATAGTGAAAATCATCAACCTTTGGGTTAATTTCCTAATGAAAGTTGATTTCATATGATTTGGTCACATAGACCCCAAGTGAGTAATTATAGGGTCAAAGCTTACTGAAATGCTATGAAATTTTGTACAAGGTCCTTTTATATCAGTATGAAGCTATGGGAATTTTGTTAGAATTAATCATTGAGCAAACAACATACTCCCTTCACAAAATAGAAATTGAGCTTATAACTTGATAAATTAATACCATGAATTATGGTTTCCGGAGTGTTATAGAGTTTTGTATATAGATCTTTTATATCAGTAGGAAGCTCTGGGAATTTTGTTAGAATTAATCATTGAGCAAACAACCTATACTCCCTTCAAATTGAGCTGATAACTTAAAAAATTAATACCATGAATTATGGTTGCCGGATTGTTATAGAGATTTGTATATAGATCTTTATATCAGTAGGAAGCTCTGGGAATTTTGTTAGAATTAATCGTTGAGCAAACAACCTACTCCCTTCACAAAGTAGAAATTGAGCTGATAACTTGAAAAATTAATACCATGAATTATGGTTGCTGGATTGTTATAGAATTTTGTATATAGATCTTTTATATCAGTAGGAAGCTCTGGGAATTTTGTTAGAATTAATCATTGAGCAAACAACATACTCCCTCAACAAAGTAGAAATTGAGCTTATAACTTGAAAAATTAATACCATGAATTATGGTTGTTGGATTGTTATAGAATTTTGTATATAGATCTGTTATATCAGTAGGAAGCTCTGGGAATTTTGCTAGATTTAATCATTGAGTAAACGACATACTTCCTTCACAAAATAGGATTTGAGCTTATTATTTGAGAAATTAATACCATGATTTATTATTGTTGGGATATCATAGAATGTTGTACATAGACCCTTGACATTAATATGAATTTCTGGAACTAAAATGGTCTCATACTTAGTTAGTAATCATATAGTCAACTGGTAGGACATGTGGTTTCACTTAAAAGCCAATCGGTTTGCGAATAGTAAAAACTAAAACTTAGATTTAGACCCCTCCCTTATGGTCACCACCCTTAGAGTTATTAACTCTCAGAGATTTGCATATGCCTAGTCGGGTTAGAAGGTTAATCACCAAGGGCAATCAAAGGAAGTAAAGACTTATGTGCATTTAGTAAAACTTCCAGTTCAGGAATTGACAACGGCGTATTGGGAGAGGTGGGGAGTGACCCAACAGGAGGTACGAGTTGTGATTGAGAGATAACACAAAGAAAAAACTGGTCACTAGGGAAGGCAGGGTTCAGTGATCAATTGAACACTGACAATTGTCTGCCCGTGTCAATTGGTAATCCATCTTAGGATTTTAGAGAAATTAAAGAGCAAGTGGGCATATGAGGATGGGTAGCCACCAATAAGAGTAAATATCCTAAAAAGGGGGATTTGGGCTTCAGCCACCTTCGCAACCCCTAGTACTGTTGTGAGCCCTTCACCGGGTAACCCTCGAGAAGTCCGGGATTCACCCTAAACTTCTAGGTATAACTAAACGGAAGAAAAAAAGTAGTTTAAATAGGAGAACTGGATAGGACAATCCTCGCCCCAAATTTGGGATGGATTATTATTGCTCAAGTAAGGATGGGTTAAGTCCTGCCAGCGGTAGGCTTGGTATATGAGAAGGACGGGTTAAGTCCGGCGAGCAGTGGGCTCGGTATATTAGAAGGACGAGTTAAGTCCTGCGAGTGGTAGGCTCGGTATAGTAGAAGGATGGGTTAAGTCCTGCGAGCGGTAGGCTCGTTATATTAGAAGGATGGGTTAAGTCATGCGATCGGTAGGCTCGGTGTATTAGAAGGACAAGTTAAGTTCTGCGAGTGGTAGGCTCGACGTTATATAAGGACTAGTTAGTCATGTGAGCGGTAGGCTCGGTAGTATTGGAAAGGACTAGTCAAATCCTTCGAGCCAAGGACTTGGTGCTTCACTTATAGGCATTGTTGTATCAAGTAGTATGCAGATACCATGTGTGTTCTTAGGGGCATACGTAAGGTCTAGGATGGGAGGCGTCATACTGGCCTAGAAGTGGAGGACCCGATCCACTGCCCATGTTTGCCTCAACGGGGTGTACCAGAGCGGAGACTTGAAAAGCGGGATAGAGGCGGTGCTTACCAGATAGTGCGCGGATACCCTGTGTGTTCTTAGGGGCGTACGTAAGGTCTAGGCTGGGAGAGGTGTGACATAAGCCTAGAAGTGGACAACCCCGATCCACTGCCTTGTTTGCCTCAACCGGGTACCTGAGTTGATACACTCGAACATAGGTAATTAACGAAAGGTTTGTACGTACAGAGTCGGGAGGGTGAGTTGCATCATTGCATTGCACAGCATAGCATAACATAGCATCCTTGCATAAAACAAAGACGTCATCGTATAAATTAGTATGGGCTCTTTTATACGATGAGTTTACCTTAGTGCCAGATCCCTTAGCTTATGTTCTTTATGCGTATGCATATAAGTTAAGGTTACTTTATAGCTACTCTTTTTACATGATGTTGCTTCCTTTTATATACTCTAGAAATATTATCATACTTCATGTTTCCTTATACTGTATTTGGAACCGTGTGAACTGCTTAGCATACTCATGTCATAATGTTGTTCTTATATTTTACTCCTGAATATGTTTAGAGAAAAGATGCGTGATAGGACATATATACGTGATAGTAAGACCCATGCCACCTGGTTGTTTTCTTTTACCCCTTGTTTTCCTCCGCTTCCTCCTCCTGCACAGTTCCTAGGAGTCGCGGGTGGAAGCGGTGAGGAACATGCTGAGTCTTATAGACTAACGGTCGGTGGACCACATCATTTTAAGAGTCATTATGCCAGAGCAGCAGGGCCTCATTTAGAAGACCAGGACAAGAGCGCGTGACAAGATGGAGCAGCCCGTACCAGCAGTAGCCGCAGTAGATATGGATGTAAATGTTTTTGAGACTTCCGCATGAGCATGAGTGAACCTGTAGTGAGGATATTGATGTACTGGGCTCAAGCCCCTATTCATTTTAGTACTTTCTCATCGTGGACTTTGTATTTTGATATTTATGAATAATGTGATTTGTGGACTTGTTTTGTTTAACACTTCTATTACTTTGATATGTGGTGTGCCTGGATGATGTTGATTAGCCGGCAGAATCACTGTATTATGGTGGCGACCCTCCGATGAGTTGGTGCCACCGCAAGACGGTGGTTCTAGGCGGTAAGACTTGGGAACGAATGCAAAAAATAAGGTCTTACAAACTGGTATCATCTTAGACGTCTTTCGATCCAAGTAAAAGAAGTCCACAAACCCTGGGCAACCCCGCTCGAGCTTAGTTTGAGGACAAACTAGCAGCGGAAGCAATGGTGTGCCCATACGGGAAATCACATTATTTTTTCCACTTAACGATGAGATTAGGCCAACCTGACTAGTACACCATATTGATTTGACTTGGCAAGACATCTCATAAGGTATCCTAGTTCGGCATCAACCTCGAGTATATTTTGGCCAAGTAGTAGGATACCCCAAAGTGACTAAAGGAAAGAGTTGAAAGCATGTGTAAGTGTTCGGGGCTTACTCTCTGATATACCCACGTTACTTCCTAAATGATATTAACACCCCTTACACGAACAAATAGGGCCATCTTAAGTAGATTTGGTACTTGTGTTTCTACTATCGGATTAGTATGAGACTCGTAAGGTTTAGCTTCCATGCTTAGAAGCTAATACTCCACATTTCCACCCTCGAAAAATCATCACAAAGAAAGGATGTCAAATGTGGAATCAGAATTCCAACCTAGAGAAGACCATTTAATAGGATAACAAGCACACGATCCTTGGAAAAGTTGCGATAAATGGTAGCTTGAGGGAAAGGAACCTTACCACATCCTCAAACCTCAAGGACTGGCGTACATGTGCGTGGATGCGAGTGCTTAATTAGTATAATTCCAAACCAAGGACTGTATACCCACAAGGATTATGTGCATACGTGGAATGTTCATATTTTCATATATAAGAAACTCAGCACAAGATTTACGGGAGGCTGATCTTGTTTCTTCGTTTATTGGGCCACTATGATATTAACTTGGGTTGTTTTAGAAACTTAAAAGCCTATGCAATGTAACTCTCTCATCATCACAAAATGAGTTTCTCCCCTGAGCCATCATAATCCTCCAATATTAGGGTCTGCGAGCCAAAAATACTCATCTCCTTTTGAACAATGAAGATTGTTACCATCAAGTTTGATCTCTAAGGATCAGGAGAGAAAAACTTTTGGGGAGAAATATTCTCTTTTCACTTCAACCCAAATCTACATTAATAGAAACTGAGGAGATCATGATAAAATTTTTAATAAGCGGAAAACGGAAAACTGGTCGTAGGAACACTCCAACCATACCAAGCACCAGAAACTAGAAATAATGAAGGAATAAGAGAAATATTGTATCAACTATCTTTGTACATTTCGAGACATACATTGCGAGACATGATTTATCAGTACACACAATGATGAAGAGAGAAGAAAACCAACTACAAGAAGCTGGCGGTTACAACATGAATCCGCCAAACCTCCCGGCTAACAAAGGTTGTCCTCGCAAACCGCTAAGTCGCCAAACCGCAACTCAACACGCGGACTACCTATTATTCCAATGCTCACTTTGTTCGCCCAAGCAAGGCCATCTAACCGCAGTCACTTGGCCGCTCCTAACCGCGAACAAGCTATTGAAGAACTGAACAGAAGTAACAGACCGGCAAAGGCAAACCGCCTAACCATCGCAGTCTGAACTTTATTGAAAGTTGGAAATGAGCTGAAGAGAAACCGCCTTGTCGCTAACCGCGACCTCCTGCTGCTACCTGCCGCTGACTGCTACAGACTTATCCGATGCGGTCTCCTCTGAACAAATCAGAACCACAAGCAAGCCGCACAGCTGTTCACTTCTTATCCTTAGCTCCGGTGGAGGTCCTATTTATAGTAGAGGTGAGGATTGTGGTCACCGCCTACGCGATAGGATAACCGCCCACCAACAACAGCGAGTAGAAAACAACTCGAGCGACTTGCTGAGTTAACCCTACAGAACAGTTCCCCGACTTAAGAACAAGCTGCGCGGACTACTCGCAAAACTCCAGCAATACCAGCAGACACCTGCCATCCCGCGATCAAATAACCGGCTAGAACGCAACATCTAGAAGTAACCGCAGATCTTAACCGCCCGGTTACGAACAAATAGCTGACCCCAGGTGGTTTGAGAACCAAGACCATCTGCCATTGGCTAACCGCCAGTTCACTGCGGGAAGACAACCTGCGCGGTCTCCATATCAGATCGCCCGACCTCCGCGGTATTACCAGACCACCCGGTCTGATGCCCAGACCGCCCGACCTCCACTTACACTTCAAAATTCAACAGATCAGTGAAACAACTCCCTGGGCACCTGTTCTGGTGCAGGATGTATAAAGTGTATCCTAGACACAAATCTATGTGCCCCATCATTTGGCTCACCCATATGATCTGAAAATTGCACCATACCTGTAATTAGTATGATACACATGTTGTCCAAGAATCAGAATTTTGGATATAAAGTTCTATAGAATTGGAAATAATTTCATTACATACGCTTGTGGTAGATCTAAAGCTTAATGAAGACCAATCCACTCAATTCTGTTGTGGATGGTAGGACTAGGAAAGAAAAGTCCTGGGCCAAATTTGAGGCCATTTGGACCCCTGCCTATTGGTGAAACCACCTACGAGACCAAGGTAGCTTAGGATACTACATATGTTGTCACACACATAGAGTTTATGGATAATAAATTAATTCCTTGGTCAGTTCCCTTGAAATTGAAACTTGCACGTATTACCAAGAGATCTTCCATCTCTGAGGGAATCACAGACCCTGAGGATTGAGTTCCATAGGAAATTAGGGTTTGTTAACTTTTGTCACTTTAAGCACTATTGAGAATTCCAGGGTCAAGTTCCACTAGACCATTATAAAAATCTGGAGTTTACCTTAGAGGGTGTAATTACACCCTGGAAACTCTATTTGGAATTTTTAGAGACTTTATAGTCCACTAAATTACTCTTACTCAAATTACCCCCAAATTACATTACCCCGACTCTTAGTGACTAAATGAATTTTGAATTGTATAAACGGGGTAGTTGAACCTTTGAGGATGACATAATGCTTTGGAAATTTTATCATAAGTATCTATTGAGGATTTACATTGGTTCTTTCACAAGGTAGAACTTTGTTCCTTTCCTAGAATGATTATCATTGCTGTAAGATGAAAATTGGAGAATTATGAGAATTGGGCAGTAGGTTGGTTGGAGCATAATAATGCACTGGTAATTTTATTGTAATTGACCCTTGATGATTTACAGTAGTTCCTTCAGAATGAGTAAATAATTAGCTCCTGTGGTTATTAATTAATTTTCTGAGGAATCATTAGGGAGAAAACTATGAATTATTGCTGAGCACTATTTTGGATCATAATTAGTCTCTTATAATACTATTAACCTATTGGGCCATGATAATTGATACCTTATGCACAAATTGGGGGACTCCACAATTATAAGAAGAAAAAAGAAATAGGCCCAAAAATATGACGTCATGTTTACAGAAAAGTTGAAATCAAAATTTTCACTTACAAAACCTCGGGAATGACTTAGAGACCAACTGACGACATATTTTTGATAGTTGATTCATAAATGATAGGTCTCATGCTGTAAGACCCCTTTTTTTCAAAAACCAGAGTCTTATGCCCAGAACCGCCTTCACTCGGGAAATTCGCCACTACAAAACGCCGATCCTGCCGGCCATATCAATCACAAAAGAAGAAAAGCATAAACGAACAAAATGAAGTTCAAGTCCACAATGACATGCTATATATAATAAATGTCCACATGGTATAACTGAAATAACAAGGGTTACAATAATAAAGGGTCCATGCCCTGTACATCATGTCCTCACTACAAGATCACTCGCGGAAGCTAACTACTAATCACTCACTGATCCTGAAACTTGTGCTCCTGTACTAGACTGGCCCGCCTCCATCTACACCAGCCTCTGGTGTTGCTGCGTCTCCTCGAACCCCTAAAATGATATGGTCCACCAACCGTTAGTCAAAAATACTAAGCCTTATGTTCCCCACCCCACCCCCAATGGCTCCTAGGCACCGTGTGGGAGGATGAAGCAGAGGACATCAAGGGGTATAAACAATAGCAGGTGACAGGGGCATACTGGGAATGTTTCTACACTACACATGTGTATATATATAATTGAAGCAATAAAAGAGCATAGTAAGAGCAGGAAAGGAATAAGTAAAGTGCAGTAAGTAAAGACCTGTATATAATAGAAAAGTATCCATTGATTTATAGGAATGTCCATACAAACCTACAGACCAAGGGGTCGTTTAACAAGGCCTATCGTATAAGAAGACCCTTAACCGACTTATACGATAGGGGTAGGGGTTGAAATGCAATGTTTATGCCATGACATGTAGAGTTATGCAGTTTATGCTATGTTCATACAAGTGCAACTCACATACCTCGACTCTATGCGCACAGACCTTTAGTTCCCCCTTATGGAGCTAGCAAGACTCCCAGGATACTCCCGTAGTGGCAAACGGAAGCGGTGGGTTGGGCCTCGCCCACCTCTAGTTTGGTATTCACACTACCTAACCTAGACCTATCGTATGCCTCAACGCAAAACCGCGGAGCATCTGCATACTCTTACTGGCTGGACCACCAGACATTCATGGCTAAGTGCAAATTCCACACTTGCCGAGTCAACGTATTGACGTCGGTGTGAACGACCGTCCAATACCGAAGACCCGCCACCTTCATGCACATGCAAACATGTTCTACTATATCCCGAGCCATAAATTCCGCGGGCTAACCCGCCCGTCACTATAACCTTCCGAGCCAACGGCTCGCCGGACCAACCCGTCCGTACCAACAAGCATTACTTAGTCACAAGCTCACCGGACTAACTAGTCCGCTGCTTCAACCACCGAGCCTACCGCTCGTACAACCAAACCAACTAACCTCCTGTAACTACGGGGTGTGGGTGTGCTTATTATTAAGTTAATCTTGTACATCAACTTATCCCTAAAATTTATGGTTAATCTTGGACTTCCCGAGGATTACCCTGTGCGGGGCTCGCTACGGTACTAGGAACCACAATGGGATGACTCCCCAAGGCTCCCTTTCTCAAGACACTTAGTATTGTTGGTATCTACCCATAAGATTACCCCCTCCTTGTTATTACACTTGGATTACCCTAGGTATTTTATGACCCGCTAGGGGAAAGACGATCCTTCGTCAACCCTGAGCACAACTTTACCCTTAACTCACCAAGCACGCCCTCATCACCTAAACTCCTTTTGGTGACCTTCAATCTCTTCAAACTGACCATGTACACCAACTACATGCCACTTCCACTCGGTAGACCCCTAAATATCCAAATTTCACATTTTTACTATACGCATACCAACTAACTATATGAAGCTTATAAGTAGAGGTACTCCAAATATTCATCCATCTGACTCAAGATATTTACTGGAGGTCTATCATGATGTTTCAAAATTAAATCCAGAGAATCATATTTTCCCTCAACATTTTAACATTTATTTAAATTTTTCCAATATTTGCCAAGTATGAATATGAACATGAAGTGTAAGGGATTCTTATGACATGACTCTCATAAAATTATGATAAATCTATCATGCCCAAATAACAGTAAATAATGAATATCACAATTTTACAGGAAGGAAATGTCCTCTATTTTTAATATTTAACATATATCCAACCTTGAAGATTTATGAAGGAACTACCAAATATACTTGTGCCAAAATTATAGAAAAATTACCAGACCTCTATTATATCCAGAAAAGCTTAATTACAGAGTTTCACAATTTATGGGAATCATTTCCTCACTGAAATAATTAATCCAAATAATTCCTAATTTGCACATGTTGTGAAGTAGCCTACTGATAAAAACTTCCAAAAATTCCATAAAAATTCACAGAGCTTCCTAGTGCTCTGAAATTTCCTATCACCAAGTTGCACATTTTTCCAGAGAGTATTGGACCGTCAATTATATTTCTTAATATTAAGGTAAAATAAGTGCCTTGTAAATGAAGTGCTGGTTAAATCACCTAATTAATTTCACAAAAATTACCAGAGGTCCATCACATAAATATAAAGGTACTAATAAGGTTTCATCACCATCCAAGACCATTTGAACATGTAAATGTCTCTTATAAGAAATTTCTCTAAAGGGGTTATGACCTAATTTAAGGGGGAATAAATTCTCCTAAAATTCTCTCAAAATTTCCTAGGGCATAATTACATCCCATGAACGCATATCCTAGGTTCCATGGTCATTCTATAGCTTGACCACATATCCTTCACAAAGCTCTATATGCACCCCAAGGGGTAAAACTAGGGTTCTAAGGCATATCCAACTCTAGACCACCTCATCTTACTCATGATGGTGTTTTAGGGGATCCTAAACCACTGGCCAAGGTTTCAACTCATGGTGAGGAGATTTGACCACAATACCCCAAGATAAACACCATGCCCTAATTTTGACCTAATTAGACCTAACTTAGTTTAACCAATTTCCAAACTAAATCAGTCCCAATTGGGCTGAGATTTTTACCAGGGTCAGGTGATAACCCTAAGAAGTACCCACCAAAATTTGGAGGTCATTTGACCCAATGGTTAATTAATATTTGATTTATGAAATTATTACAAAGACCTTAGAAAAAGG
This sequence comes from Dactylorhiza incarnata, assembly GCA_033032865.1. Lineage (NCBI taxonomy): Eukaryota > Viridiplantae > Streptophyta > Magnoliopsida > Asparagales > Orchidaceae > Dactylorhiza > Dactylorhiza incarnata. The sequence goes on from JAWHQI010000210.1 coordinate 1,903,980, forward strand.
TTCTCCTAAAATTCCCATCTTTTGATATGATAAGGGGGTTGATATAAGTAGCCTAGGTTTCAATTTTCAAGTCAATCCCATGACCCAATCAAAAGTTATTCAAGAAATGGTGGCTGTCCTACACTAGGGACCAGTCCCACCAAAATGGACCTACAAGGAGCTACAGAACTCCTTTTGGAGTGAAATCAATTTTAAAATAAATTAGACTCTAAGGGCTACAACTTTGGTGTTGACCACTTTCTATGTAGAGGGGCCTAAGTATTTTTAATAAATTAATCTAGGTACAGCCAAAAGTGTGACAGAAAATATAATTTCATAAGGATTTATATTACATGATTCAGCACGAATCTTGAGGTAAATCGGGTGGCAGCTGGTCATCTTCCTCCTCCAGCCAAGGGTCAGGATTGCACCGACCTGTAGCACCTCCTCTCTTAATTTCCCAGCCATCCGGCCACCTCCCTGGCCGGCCACCACCACCACCTCCGTTGAAGTGGTGGCTATCGTCGGGCGGCGGCACGGCCGCCAGAGGGGTCGATTCTGGCGAACCCAACGGGAAGAAAATCCATGGAAATTTCAGATTTTTCTCACTTGGATCGGGCTCAATTGAGCCCGATTTCTCACCTATTTTGATCTAAGATATATCCATAGAGGGAGAAGAGAAGAACCAGACCTTCAATCGGGCTTGATGGTGGTTGCTTCCCGGATTTGCCATGGCTGCCCCCTTCAAGTTGTGCTCCTTACCGATCTGAGCCTCCACTGCACGATTTTCTCTGGAAGGTTGGGGGTTTCACTCCTCTCAGTCTTCTAAAGGTGTTAAAGGCATCAATTAGGAGAGGGGGAGGTTACAACCTTGAAAACCATTAATGGCCATTAAGATGATTTTTGAAATCCCCCCAATTCAACATTTGGGTGGTCGGCCATGGCTAACAAACTCCTCAAAACTGATGAGGGGGGAGTTACAAAGCCATTGGAGATGAAGAGGGGAGGCCCTTGGCCTCCCATGGCCATTAATGGCCTTCTCTCTCTTCTTTATCTCTCTTCAAAATTGGGGAAATTGCACTTTCTCTCTCTTACTCATCATTTCCAGAAATTGAGTGGTAAATACTGGTAATTATCAGCCTCTTAAGCTAATGGGCTACTCCAATTAGGCCTAGCCCAAGTGGATTGGGCTTGAGATAGCGTTTCCCCTCTTTTTGGGCATGGTTGACCAAGTGTTGACTTGAGGTGTTGACTTGGTCAACTGATGGATTTACTGGTTCAAGTGGTGTGTCTTGAGTCCCTTGACACCACCCAAAGTTGGTTGAGTCATGGTGGTGCCCCAATTGGGCCAATTAATCCAAAAGGTGTTGGTTTGACCAAAACAGGGATAGAGTTGACTTTCGTCAATTTGATCATTTGGGTTGACCCCAATGGGTGGGTAGTGACTATTGGTCTCTATTAAGGGTTAGGAAGGTCTAGGTACGGTCAATTTGGCAAGGTGGAGGTCAATTGACCCTAATTAGGCTACTTTGACCAATTTGGGGTTAGGGTTGACTTTGGTCAATTTGGCCTCTTTGGTTGACCCCAATGGGTCCTTGGTGCTCTAAGGGAACCCCTAAAGGGTTAGGTATGCTATGGTAGGGTCCAAGGGTCAAGTTGAGGCCCTTAAGTCCAACCCTATGCTTGTTAACTGGAAATTGTTATTTGCAGACCACTGTGGTTTCCTTCTTCTTGGCTAAGGCCAAGTGGTCTCTTCAAGCTTCCTAAGGTTTTGTCATGACCTAGTCATGACAAAACCACTCTATGGGTCTAGTTGTTTGGGGGATTTACACATGCAATATTTGAGCTTTGGTTGTGTTTAATAAAAATGAGATTTCAGGTCATTAACGTGAATATGTACAATTCAAGAAGTAATCTTGAGGGATTTACAATATATGAATTTTCTGAGCTTTGGGATTGATGAACCACGTGAATTTGAATATTGGAACCAAGCTTGTTCATCTCTGGAGTGACCTTAAATTCAGTAACGACCGTGGTCATATTAAAATTTAATTATATCATCTCAGATTCTAGAAGCGTGATTGGTCATGGCATAAAATGTTTTTATATGACAATGTCTTGAAATTCGAATGACCAATATTACAAAAACTATGAACATATCATGACCTTGGAAGGTAGATCAGATCCTAATTGCAAACACCTAACAAAATAAAAGTACTTACATCACGTGTACAACGATTGTGAACCACGAGAGAGTTTAGATCCAAAGTGTTATTAAGGTTGGTATTGAAAATATTGTCGGTGAACTCGATGATATACCCTCCGGATCGAGAACTGTGTACTTACGAAGACATCATACTGTAAATTATAAGGCTCGTTTGAGTTATGCACTCGCCTTGTGAATGTGTAAGTTCACAACAATCTATGTCTTCCCACCACTATGTATGTCTTCATCGAATTGGGGATTATTTAAGAACCCTCTGGTAGAAGATCTTGATTACGAACATAACGAGGTCTAACGAAAGTGCACATAGGAGGAAATTGAGGATGAGGCGATGTGGATTAGATCTAACCATTTACATTGTTTATTGGGAGTCATGTTGCACAAAAATTATTAAACCTTCCGAGTAGATTCTGAACTCTAGCTCCCGTAGACCTAGCCTAAATTTTGGGGATGAAATTGTTTCTTCGTTTATTAGGATTTCTAAAATCCCCAGAACTACTAGACCCCTAGGGAGTTTTTGTCATGACTAGGTCATGACAAAAATAGGGTAAGTGACCTAGGTGTTGGACATGTGTGTCACATTCCTTTGTTTGAGAATAACAAAACCCATATTGTATTTGATATTGCTTGTAGTGTGTTTATAGTGTGCAGGAACTATAGGTGCAATACTCCACAGGTAGAAGGGAGCATGGAATCAAACTTTTGAAAGGAGCAGCGCTACCGCCGGCGCTAATGCTACCGCCAGGCGCTAGCCGTTCGACGAAATTGAAGTTGCGTTCGACGAAATTTCGATCGACGAATTTGGCTACGTTCGACGAAATTTCCGTTCGACGAACTTGAAGCTCCGATCGACGAAAGTTCATTCTGCCACGCCACTGACAGTTTTCGCTACCGCCAGCGCTATCGATACCGCAGGCGCTATCTCAAGTTCGTGCACAGCGCCACGACGCCGACGGTTTCGCAACCGCTCGGCACGAACGCTACCGCAGGCGCTAGCCACTACCGCAGGCGCTAGCTCCAAGTTCTATAAATTGGAGTTTTGCTTCTCGTTTTGGGAATCCATCCCAGAGAGGTTGCTTGTGCCACAAATTCCAGTGTTGTTATGCTGCCGAAGATGGATCTCCCACAAAAAGCTTAAGGAGAATTCTGGAGGAGGACTACGTCACGCTACATCCGAAGGATGATCGCTTCGACATCGCTTATACTACAGCGATCCTTCATCCTCATCTTCAGAAATCTCATATAGGGAGTTTTACTATTGTTATCGTTATCTTTCATTCACTCCATACTTTCTTTGTAACCGTTTAGTTAATTCGCCTTCAGTTGGCGACTAGGTCTGGGTAGAACTTAGGGGGGAATTTGCCTTGTGTTGGCGACTAGTTCTAGGTGATTAGATCTAGGGGAGCTCGAGGCCATATCCGGGGAAGGATTGGCTAGAGCGGCTTGAGGCCTTATCCCGGGAAGGATAGGCTAAAGCCAACCGGTTCGTGGGGATACGAGTCGGTATAGAAAAGGAAAAGATATTTTCATTTGTACGCCTCCGATTTCTAGCAATATAGAAATCAAATTTATGTAAACACCATTTTTACATAAATATAATCATGTCTCTATTTGTGTTTACTTGATTTCTCACTTTTGGCGTTATCTCTAAAATATTGGTTACAAAGCTTTCAATTCAAATCACTTTGTCTAAATTGTTTATCTTAATCTATTTCATCATATAACAATTTAGCACTTGTTTCTAAATCCTAAACTTGCAAATTATGATATTTTCTTCCTTTAGCTAAATTGTTATTTTGTGTTCTAATATTACTTTAAACAATTTAGTAATTTCCATAAAATTATAAAAAGATTTTTATTCCCTTTTTCACCCCCCCCCCCCCCCCCCCTCTAAGGGCAATGTAAGATCCAACAAGTGGTATCAGAGGGCAGGTTATTCCAAATCGGCTTAACAACTCGGAATAATGGCGTCTCATGATCTCGCTTCTACTAGTGGGGGGAACTTTCTTATAAATGAAAAATCTTTAGCACCACCTTTATTTGAAGGCAAAAATTATAATGGGTGGAAATTTCTTATGGAAAGATTTCTTAAATCTTTGGATAGTAAAGTATGAAATATTACAATTAAAATGCCCCCAAGTATTTTAAATAAAAAATGAAATGTTTTTAAATGCCAAATCTATGAATAGTCTATATTGTGCATTAGATCAAAATATTTTCAAACTTATTTATACACTTCCTACTGCTTATGAAGTTTGGAAATTTCTTGAGAATACTTATAGTCTTCCTTCCACAGATGATGAACAAGAGGAATTCCCTATGGATCCAAGAGAAGAGATCGACAAGGACTCACTCTTGGAGGATGATGAATCTAAGAGTGAAATCGACGAGGAATTCTAATGAGTCCCATTTATATATACATTTTTGGACTCATTTGGGCCGATTTTCTAGTCTTTGCACCACACTTTAGGCTTGTTTTCATTTATATTTAATAGCCGTCTATTATTCCACTCTTAGTGCACATGTATGCCCATTCTTGGTGTGATCCCTTGTTTTCCTGTAGTCCTGGAGGTTCTCATGCAAGTTCATGGATCGTGCGATGCTCGGAGTCTGTTTGGGGGCAATTTCTGCCTGAAATGCCACTGATCGTGCATTTTCTTCATGCACGATCAGTTGCTCGTGCGCTTCTGATCGTGCGAGTTCATTTGCTGCCCAAAAATAGCTTCAAATTTTGGTCGTGCGTTTGCTACGCATGATCGTGCGCACGGTCGTGCGTTTTCTACGCACGATCATGCGCACGGTCGTGCGCTTTATATTTTTTCTGCAGTTTTGTTTTGCAGGTTTTGGGCACAGAGCGCACGATCACCATCTTTCAATGCGCACGATAAGTTGACCGTGTGCCACTGATCTTGCGCCCTATTTTCTATAAATATCCAGCCCGCGAAATTAGGTCGGACGACCATTCTGCTCCGCCGTTTTCGAGTCCTGTTCGCCTCTTCCGCCCCCTGCACCATCTTCCACCACCAGGAGGTGCTCCGGGCTTGTTCTTCACGTCAATCTTGAGCCGGAGCTTCCTCTCGGCCTCCTCCTTCATCCTAGTGCTTCAAAGGAAGATCTAGCCACCATCGCCATCAAGCAAGAGGAAGTTTGCAACCTCTATCAGATCGTAAGACGAAGAAGACGGGCTCATTGGAGAGTAGTGATAGCTCTCTCTACCCCGGACGTAGTTGCGGACCGAGCTTGGACGTGGATTGACAACCCGGTAATTCCAACCGTGAATCTACAACGAGCCTTCGGATTCGGTCGATTTCTTGCCTTGTTCTTCTCTTATTGATATATATGTAGTTAGATCTAACATTATGATGAAGTAACACTTAACTTTATTTGCATTTCTATACATTTCATGTCTATGTGAAATACTTTACTGTTTGAGTTGCTTGAGGTGCGCCCCATTCCATCCTCCATCCCGCCGTCACGTTCGTGTGTCGCACTAGCAATTGCTAGTGGCGTGCTTGTCGACGAGGTGCTTGCGACCCTCATCCGTATGCCTACTCTTCCATCCGCCTAGCGAAGCGTTGCATAGCGGCCCGTGTAATCCATTCGCCTAACGAAGCAGCGCGCTCAAGGCCTGCACAGTTCGATTCCGTTTGCCAACTCATCCATCCGCCCTTGCGACGCAGTGCGCTCAAGGCCTGCCTAGTCTCCATCCCGCCAAGCAAAGCATTGCATAGCGGCATTGCATAGGAGTAGTGTAATATTTTCTCTTTATTTTCCACAAACCAAGTCCCCCGTTTCGCATCCATCCGACGTAAAGGACTTCAATCTCAAGTCCTTCCTCGAACGTTAACTCCACCTTACTGTGTTCCTTGAGAGATTCGATACTCGGGGATTACTCCTCGTTTTATATTACTTGAACGATCGGTACACTGCCGTTTCGTGCCGCTGTCTTACTACCGCCTTTAGCGGTGTGCTAAGATTTGCGCATCAAGTTTTTGGCGCCGTTGCCGGGGAACACAGTCGTGTGAGTTTTCAGGAGAGGGAGAATCTGAGTGAGAAGCCCTTCCATTTGTTTATCGCATCCTTTTGTTTTATTTCTTCGTATTCCATTTTCTTGTTTTAAAATTTGGTTGCTTAGTAATTTATTGTTAGGTGTAGTATTTTGCACAATTGTTCTCTTTATTTTGAATCATTTTATCTTCACACTATGTGGGCGTCATTTAATATTCGTTTCCGTTGGTGTGGAGATATCTCTCATGCTAGTGATAGATGTCCTAAGGGAGATAGTAGCCCTAGCACTCCTGTCCAAACATATGGAGCACCGACTTCGTCTGGTACTCCATATGCTGCGCGGAAGTCCTATGGCTATTCTGCTACGCCTTTACAGTCAATCTTCTTTTCGGCTTCAGCACCCGCTGTGCCAAAAAAGTCTGTAAGGCAGTGCTTATTTTGTCAGAGCATGGATCATGCCTTGAAGGACTGTGCCGAGTATCTTTGCCAATTGGACGAGGATGACGAGCCGGATATCCGGATCATTCCGACTCCTATTTCTGGCAGCACACCCTCAACATCTGGTTATGTGGCCATATTACCTTCATCTTATGAAGGGTATGATGTGGACACGGTCACCAGATGTGTGGCTGATCTGGCAACTGACATGACTGAGCCCATCTCCCTTGTACATCCATCTCCTAGCGTAGATTTGATTATTTGTGAGGAACCAGTGCTTGACCTTTATCCAAGCACTATTCCTCCCCCTGTTGTGCATTCTACTACATTTGTCTCTGACGACATTATTGAGGATGTTTCGCAGGATAAGGCAGGTGATTTATGTGTTGTGCCTATTCCTATGGAGGAGGATATTTTCCAAGGTGACGAGGATTCTACCTCAGCACCGGTGGAGGAAGTCCAAATCATGGAGGAGGTCACTGATGATCCAACCGAGCCCTGCAGCATTGTCGATGATGCTGACATTATTTTACTTTCCCAATCTAATGGGAGTGAGACCGGGACCACTCCCCCGCTTGATTTTTATTTAAGTCATTCTTCTCTTTTATTTCTTGACCCCCCTTCTGCTATATCTGAGCCTGTGCAGGTTGAGTCTCCACAGGTACATAAGGAGGACTTGGAGCTTCCAGCTCAGGTCAATGATGATAGCATCCTCATGTGCGAGGAGGTTGATCCCTCCTCCGATGAGGAAGCTCCAACATTGATCTCTTCCTCCTGCTACCTCCCTGATGACGATACCTTGCTCAACAAGGATTTTTTGTGTGAGATGAGTGAGGACCAGGCCTCCTCCTCTTCTTACTTTCTTTTCCCTCTACCTGTGAGGAGCAGGTATTTATATTCGTGTAGAGGCGTGACTGTTCTTTCTCCGTATAGGTACCCGCTACCTACACGCATATTAGAACAGTTACCTGTCCACTTTTCTTTTCATAGGCCTATAAGCTAGAACTGTATAAAATCTAAATAAGTCGTGCTGGGATGACAGTAACCCCAGTTGTTATCTTCCTTTTATTGCATTTTCATGTTCCTAGTTAGAATAGTTAGTTAATTTCTATTCATTTTTAGCATTTCTGCCTTCTTTTGTTTTTGTGGAGCTCACCTCTGCAGGTACTTATTGCAAATTCTGAATGGCGGGTTTGCTTCAGTTTTTCTCGCGTCTTCTGGTATGCTCACTTCTGAGCATTGGGTACTCTCTTTCCCTAGACTTCATTTTTAATTTCATGGTTGTATCTTGTGTTGGATTGTCTAGATTAAGTCTGGGGGAGAGCCGCTATGTGTACCCACTGCACGTGCACATCTCATTTGCATGCTAGAAGTATTTTATTTTCAGTTTTATTATTTGTTCATATGCACCGCACACCACTACACCCACTCGAGCGTGCACTTAGCTGTTGGCACGTCTTGAGCTGAACTCATTTCTTTTTGTGTGATTTGGAAAATCATTGTGCTGGCTTAGGATTGTGAGTCGGAGTAAAATGTCGACTTCTATAGTGCTCCTAGTCGAGTGCTCATGTCTCGCATAGAAATTCGTGTAGATTCAATTTCTTTTTATGCTTTTAGTTTATATTTTTCTATTAGCGTAAATATTGTTTACTACGCTCAAAAAATGGTGAATCCGGTGTGAATCAAACGGTAGCATAGGGATGTGTGTAGACATTCGTTAGCTTCGTATTGCCCGAGTCGGGAGGAAGGATTATCTTTCTCGGCGGCTAAGAACTTGCCCCAAGCGATTCTTGAAGCATGGGTATACGGTTAGTCAATTGCGTGAACGTGATATAGGCCATCATTTTGGCCCGGTTGAGCCTTTGTGCCTATGCCTATCGCTATATCCTCGTTAGCCCAGTTGTGCCTACCCTTTCTTTGATTCAGCCCCTCCTTTTTCTCACCAAAGCCTAAAAGCCAATCCTAGTCGCACGCCCAAATTTGAGCTTTAATTGGTTATTATTTTCATGATTGGGGTGTGGATGTTATGATATTTTTGTGAAAAAGTGGATGCGCTTCATTGCTTATCTTGCTGAAAATATTTTGAAAAGAAAAAAAATGAAATTAGAAAAAGAAAAAAGTAAAAAAAAAAAGGATTTGTGCTTAATTGAAAAATCTATGTATAAATATATGTTTGGGAGTAGGCGGTGCACACACCCATGTAGTCAAGTCCAAGTCTGGGGGTGTGGTGTACCCGCGTTTCTTTTTGTGGTGCTTGAGTATAGTTATTTGTGCTAGCTCATTTGGGTTTAGTGTTTGAGACATCGTCTTTATCATTGTATACCTCACCTAAACCCAAGCCTCATATTAAACCTAAAGTCCTATTGATTTACGCATTTGAGTCAAACCTGTGCCGTGGAGAGAGTGCGAACGGGCAAGCTTATGGTCTCCGACACCGATGGATTTCGGTGGAGTTTGTTTCGAGCCCCGATCTTTGGCAATGCTCACCTCAGCGTTCAGTTTACTTTCTTCCTATGTACGACCTTATGATTCACAGTGATTCACTTTTTGAGTAAATGTAACATATAAATACGCCTCTAGAAAAGTATAAACTAATATGTATAATTAGAAATTTTGTCTACTGTATTTCTACGCGCATAAGCATGCGACTTCGCATGGTACTCCGCTTTACAATTTCTATGACCAGCTTTGTATTTTCTCATCCGACTAAAGGATTTGTTTGCTCGGGACGCGCAAACAGGTAAGTCTGGGGGTGTGATGAGTCCCATTTATATATACATTTTTGGACTCATTTGGGCCGATTTTCTAGTCTTTGCACCACACTTTAGGCTTGTTTTCATTTATATTTAATAGTCGTCTATCATTTCACTCTTAGCGCACATGTATGCCCATTCTTGGTGTGATCCCTTGTTTTCCTGTAGTCCTGGAGGTTCTCATGCAAGTTCATGGATCGTGCGATGCTCAGAGTCTGTTTGGGGGCAATTTCTGCCTGAAATGCCACTGATCGTGCGTTTTCTTCACGCACGATCAGTTGCTCGTGCCCTTCTGATCGTGCGAGTTCATTTGCTGCCCAAAAACAACTTTGGATTTTGGTCGTGCGTTTGTTACGCACGATCATGCGCACGGTCGTGCGCTTTATATTTTTTTTGCAGTTTTGTTTTGCCGGTTTCGGGCACAGAGCGCACGATCACCAGCTTTCAGTGTGCACGATCAGTTGATCGTGCGCCACTGATCGTGCGCCCTGTTTTCTATAAATATCCAGCCCGCGAAATTAGGTCGGACAGCCATTCTCCTCCGCCGTTTTTGAGTCCTGTTCGCCTCTTCCGCCCCCTGCACCATCTTCCACCACCAGGAGGTGCTCCGGGCTTGTTCTTCACGCCAATCTTGAGCCGGAGCTTCCTCTCGGCCTCCTCCTTCATCCTAGTGCTTCAAAGGAAGATCTAGCCGCCATCGCCATCAAGCAAGAGGAAGTTTGCAACCTCTACCGGATCGTGAGACGAAGAAGACGGGCTCATTGGAGAGTAGTGACAGCTCTCTCTACCCCGGACGTAGTTTCGGACCGAGCTTGGACGTGGATTGACAACCCGGCAATTCCAACTGTGAATCTACAACGAGCCTTCGGATTCGGTCGATTTCTTGCCTTGTTCTTCTTTTTTTGATGTATATGTAGTTAGATCTAACATTATGATGAAGTAGCACTTAACTTTATTTGCATTTCTATACATTTCATGTCTATGTGAAATACTTTACTGTTTGAGTTGCTTGAGGTGTGCCCCATTCCATCCTCCATCCCGCCGTCACGTTCGTGTGCCGCACTAGCAATTGCTAGTGGCGTGCTTGTCGACGAGGTGCTTGCGACCCTCATCTGTATGCCTACTCTTCCATCCGCCTAGCGAAGCGTGGCATAGCGGCCCGTGTAATCCATTCGCCTAACGAAGCAGCGCGCTCAAGGCCTGCACAGTTCGATTCCGTTTGCCTACTCATCCATCCGCCCTTGCGACGCAGTGCGCTCAAGGCCTGCCTAGTCTCCATCCCGCCAAGCGAAGCATTGCATAGCGGCATTGCATAGGAGTAGTGTAATATTTTCTCTTTATTTTCCACAAACCAAATCCCCCGTTCCGCATCCATCCGACGTAAAGGACTTCAATCTCAAGTCCTTCCTCGAACGTTAACTCCACCTTACTGTGTTCCTTGAGAGATTCGATACTCGAAGATTACTCCTCATTTTATATTACTTGAACGATCGGTACACTGCCGTTTCGTGCCGCAGTCTTACTACTGCCTTTAGCGGTGTGCTAAGATTTGCGCATCAAATTGCTTATGGATCCAAGAGAAGAAATCGATGAGGACTCATGCTTGGAGGAAGAAAAATACAACGTCACAATGTTGGACTCATTTGTTGGCAACACATCAAGCAAAAGAGAAGACGGAAACCATAGCAATGTAAGAAAATCAAAAACTTCTCTTTTGTAACAAATTCCATTTCTAAATCTTGTATGCTTAAATTTGCTAAACGTAAAATTTTAAAGTTAAAAATTTCTAATTCCAAATTACGTTTAGAAAATAAATCTTTAAAAGCAAATGATAAAATAGAAACAAATATTGATGTGTTAAATTCTATTTCATGCTCTTTAGTTACAATTCCTACTCCTTGTTTTGATTGCAATTTATTTAAAGAAAAATTCAAGGAAATTGAAAAAGGGCTCTTCACTTCTAAAAGGCATATTGAAAAATTGATAGTTGAAAATGATGCTTTAACTTATAAGTTAATACAATTAAAATCTTTTGTTGAAAAATTTCAAATGTCATGTAATGAATTTCATCATAAGATTTTGAATAACAAGGATAAATTAACTTACAAAATCATTTCTAAAAAGGACCATTTTCACACATTAAATCAAAAGGAGTTTAGTTTCAAAAAGAATTATGATCCTCATAAAATTCTTAAGAGTCACTATTATAGGTCTCAATATATTTTCAATCATGACTCATATTTAAAAACTCCTTTTCATGAAAATCAAAATTCAAAATATTATCCTAAGAGTATGTCTATAAGAAAGAGTGGAAATGGAAATCATCAAAATTATAATCAATCTTTTAAAACATATTGTAACCCACTCTTTCAACAATCACTTCTAATGAAAGACAATCACTCTTATAAAATTTCAAAGAATCCATATAATGAAAATCATTATGATTATCAACATCAATCTATTTTGAAAAATAATTTGAATAAACATAAATCACAAATGAATTATTTTTCAAACAAATATAATCATATAAAGATGTCATATAATCATAACATGAATTTAAAAGATAAACCACCAAGGTATGAATGGAGACCCTTAAAGAAAAATGATACATCAACTTTATCAGAAAGGGCCCATTTACCCTTGTCTCCTAAAAGGTCGTCATGTCATATTTGGGTGCCCAAAGGAACCATTACACATGGTCAACATTGGATACCTAAATCTCTTATTAATTAGTATCCAATCATTTGCATGAAGTAGAAACAATTAAAAATGAAATATCAATACTCTACTTCATGATATGCTTATTGCCTCTTTTTCTTTTGTTTATTTTATATTTTTTTTTTAAAAACAAACATGCTATGATCACTTTATATATCATTAAATATGACTTTCATATATTAAGCCTAATGTTTATCAAATCAAATTTGAATTAAAATTGAACATTAAGTCATATATTTTTCAAAGTGATCTATCTCTCATCTTAAATTATTTAAATATATCCTTTTAAATCCTTTGCCCATCAATGTCTTGAATTAACATTATCATTTGAATATAAAATTCTTTTCAAGACTAATGAAATTATTTTTTTAAAAAAATTTATGGATTTAAATGGTTTATTAAAGGGCTTAAGCTAAAAATTTAAATGCGCAACGTTTTGATTATTTTTCTATTTGTTGCATTTGATAGCCCTTGTAATGAAAAATATTATCAAATAAAATCAAAAACAAAAATTCATCTAAACGCATGCTTAATCTTTCAAAAAGTGAGTTTTTGATCAAAACTTCAAATAGCCATATCTTTTGATCCGCTCGTCTGATTTTTGCGTTTAATATCTTTTCAGAAAGAGCACAGAAATCTCCATCTATCGGCAAACTAAACTTGCCCATTTAAGTTTGTTTGGTGCTGTCAATTTGCCCAATTTCAACTCCGTTTTTAAATGCTATCTTAGTTCGCTTGATTCGAAAATTTCTGTGTTTATGGATTTTTCATCACATGATATCCAATGTATAATTGTTTCATATATTAATTTAGATATTATGTGTGATGTGTGTCACCACTATTTGCATGTAATTTAGACCTTAGAATCATCTTATATCATTAAGATCAAATCAAAAGTTTAATCATTTCATTATAGATCTAAAGAAAATTAATTTGTAAACTTCTCATATTACATGCAACATTATCTCCATTAATTCTATGTAATAACATTGCATTCAAACGTATCATTCTAGCATCACTTCTTAATTTGTGCTTAAATTTATATGCTAGGTATAACACTTACAATGTTATTTAAATTTGATGATAACTATGTGATTTGAAATTATAATAGAATACTAAAATTCCAACAACCATATAGTTTATGGATTAATCATTAGAATATTTATGAATATTGTTTCATGAATCATATATTATCATGCAAAACCAAAGATCAATAAATTTAATTATTGAAAGCAATCTTATGAATTTCAAAAACTTTATATATATGATCTTTGTCTTTTATATGATTGGATGATCATCATTTCTCTAGACTTACAAATCAATCATGTTCTTTCAAAAGAAAATCACTATATCACTATATCATAAGTCTAGAAGGATTAGAATTCTCATACTTCATGATGATCTAACATATATTCTATGCAAAAATTCTCTTTAATCATAAATCATAATTCATGTGTTATCAAGACTTATCTCAAAGCGATAATAGGAATTATGAATCTTATGATAAAAATTATGAATAATGTTGTTCTTTACAATATTTGATGTATTGATTTGCATGGCTAGTGATTGCATGTATCTCTCATATTTGTAGACTCTAGAATCAACTTTGTAATGAAAGTATAAATCAAACTAAATCATCACTCCATTCTAGATCTATAATTTGAAACTCTATTTTGGAAATATATGCAATATTAGTATTAATCTTATGACATGACATTAAACCCAAAACTCATCATACTAGCATTATCACTTATTGAATATTAGTAATTGTGCTAGTTATCACATATCGTCATCTCATAAAAGTAGAAAAACTATGCGGCTTTATATCTCATCACATTAAACAAAACCCATAGTTTATAAATCAACCCATAGATTTAAAAGCATAGGTTGTCCAAAAGATTATTTCACTTATGACTTCATATCTCACAATAGCGGGGGCGTAGGGTTGTATACATTAGAGACCTAACCTCTAAGTCATGTCTTGTCCTTAACCGGGGAGGGTTCCAGTGGGGCCTTGCGAGGCACTGGGGGGAAAGAGTGCTAGGTTGAGTGTTCTCTAGTGTGTGCATATGGGACTAACACCCCAACCTACGGTATGTGTGCAGCTCCTCATGCCCATCCGTCACTTAATACGGGGCTAGGGTGTAGACATTTAGTCGGGGTAGTTTTTAATCTTAGGACGTACTTATATTACTCTTTGCATGATCATTTTATTTACTTATCACTTAAATCATGCATATTTTGGGTTGTTCAAATTATGTCCTCTTGTGTTTTGCATAATTTATTTATTCTGTGCTTAAAATTTTTTTGTAAAACACATGTATTTGAAAATGCTAATGTTTTATGCAAATTTGATCAATCAAAACATCTCCAAAAATTACAAATTTTCTGCATAAGACTACTCTAAGGACACTTAATAAATATCAATAATCAAAAATTTTAAATTCTCAAAAAATCACGTACTATTTGCCACGTTATCACTAGCGCCGACGCTAGCGTAGGTGTGTGATTTTTCTATTTTCTAAAATTTCTAAAAATCATTAAAAATATTTTAGTCAATATGTACTACTTTGTTTTTGTATTTCTTACATTTGGTATTTTTAATTTATTCACATTATGAAAAATCAACTACAAAAATTCAAAATTCAAAAATACAAAAATATGTTTTTGTTATTTGTGTTTTATTCATTCTATGTAAAATCAACTATAAAAGTTCAAAATCTAAAAATACAAAAATATGTTTTTGTTATTTGTGTTTTTATCCATATTTTGAAAAATCAACTACAAAAGTTCAAAATACAAAAATATGTTTTTGTAATTTTCTGTTTTCTTTTTCTCATTAAAAATGATAAAACAACAAAAAAACTGTATAATCTTTATTGCCAATATCAAGCATGCATGAATTCTATTTAGAATTATTTACAATGTTAAAACTTATTCCTTCAAATTACTATGAACATTGTTTTACTTATCATGCTTTGATATATCTATTTAAAGTGCATCAATTGTATTGAAAATGTGTAGAACCAAGCTTAGCATGCCTCTAAGTATGAGTAAATGTTTTATGATTGATAATGATACATTTCACTCACTTATTTTGGTAATCAACATGTGTGTCTAAATCTAAAAATGCTTACTTGTGTATTGTATTTGTACAATGATTTAAAACTTGCATAAGTTTATTGCCTACACTACATTTGAATTGCACTTATTGAAATTTAGAAAAGTGGTTAAGTTAAAAATTTTGGTTTGCAAAACAAGTGTATTCGGAGAATGTTGTCTCACAAATATGAACAAAAAATTATATATGTAGACAAATATAACTCCACCAAGCACTACTTGAACCTCCTGATAAGTCTTCATAAGCATTGTGAGGTTGAGCACCTTGGAAAGAATAGTAAAGTGTCTTGTGCAAACTTTGATTATTACACCACTTCGTTAAAAATTATGTGCATTAAAAGTGTGTGAAAGTAATTTACTTGTGTTTTATTGTGCACTTTACTTTACATATGTCTTGTATTTTGTTGATTTAAATCAATTGTTAACATTGCCCAAAATACACTTATGTGCACATCATTATCTTTCATAACACTTCTTCTCATGAGTATTGGATTCTAATGCTTTATCTATAGTACTCTTTATATAAAAATGCACTAGATAACCTAGCATGATCTCTACAATGTTTTGGTATCTCTTGAACTCTAAATTAAGTAACATTGTAGTATAATCTCTCTTTGATATGTTCATTTCATGCTTGGTATTTTTATGAAAAACTTTGAGATTTCTAAAAGGTACATCTTTCAATTTTGAACTAAAACTCATATTTCTACTTATGCTTTTCATGCTTACAAAAAGATGTTTATTATAATCTTCCGCTTGCTTACAACTCTTATATTTATATTTGAAATCTCATATTTATGCTATGCTTAAACTCTTTATCATTATTTATATTTTGAAAAGCTCGATCATGATATATAAATGCCTCCTTACTACCCTCACCCCACCTTCTTTTGATAACACCAAAAGGGGAAGATTAATTGAAGAAATCTATATATGAGAAATATAGATAAATAAGGGGAGACTAATTCATGAAATCTATCATTTAGGGGGAGTAACACATAAATTGCATTTATATAGGGGGAGCATTAAGATAGGGGGAGTATGCACATTATCATGCTTATCATATACTATAGTTGCACTATCATCTTGCTTACCATTTACTATAAACACTATTGTTGATTTCTTGCTAAGTGGATTTGTTATTATCAAAAGGGGGAGATTGTTGGACATGTGTGTCACATCCCTTTGTTTGAGAATAACAAATCCCATATTGTATTTGATATTGCTTGTAGTGTGTTTATAGTGTGCAGGAACTATAGGTGCAATACTCCACAGGTAGAAGGGAGCATGGAATCAAACTTTTGAAAGGAGCGGCGCTACCGTCGGCGCTAATGGTACCGCCAGGCGCTAGCCGTTCGACGAAATTGAAGTTGCGTTCGACGAAATTTCGATCGACGAATTTGGCTCCGTTCGACGAACTTGAAGCTTCGATCGACGAAATTTCATTCTGCCACACCACTGACAGTTTTCGCTACCGCCAGCGCTATCGATACCGCAGACGCTATCTCAAGTTCGTGCACAGTGCCACGCCGCCGCTGATTTCGCAACCGCTCGACACGAACGCTACCGCAGGCGCTAGCTCCAAGTTCTATAAATTGGAGTTTTGCTTCTCGTTTTGGGAATCCATCCCAGAGAGGTTGCTCGTGCCACAAATTCCAGTGCTGTTATGCTGCCAAAGATGGATCTCCCACAAAAAGCTTAAGGAGAATTCTGGAGGAGGACTACGTCACGCTACATCCGAAGGACGATCGCTTCGACCTCGCTTATACTACAGCGATCCTTCATCCTCATCTTCAGAAATCTCATATAGGGAGTTTTACTATTGTTATCTTTATCTTTCATTCACTCCATACTTTCTTTGTAACCGATTAGTTAATTCGCCTTGTGTTGGCGACTAGGTCTGGGTAGGACTTAGGGGAAATTCGCCTTGTGTTGGCGACTAGTTCTAGGTGATTAGATCTAGGGGGCTCGAGGCCATATCCGGGGAAGGATTGGCTAGAGCGGCTTGAGGCCTTATCCGGGGAAGGATAGGCTAAAGCCAACCGGTTCGTGGGGATACGAGTTGGTATAGAAAAGGAAAAGATATTTTCATTTGTACGCCTCCGATTTCTAGCGATATAGAAATCAAATTTATGTAAACACCATTTTTATATAAATATAATCATGTCTCTATTTGTGTTTACTTGATTTCTCACTTTTGGCGTTATCTCTAAAATATTGGTTACAAAGCTTTCAATTCAAATCACTTTGTCCAAATTGTTTATCTTAATCTATTTCATCGTATAACAATTTAGCACTTGTTTCTAAATCCTAAACTTGCAAATTATGATATTTTCTTCCTTTAGCTAAATTGTTATTTTGTGTTCTAATATTACTTTAAACAATTTACTAATTTCCATAAAATTATAAAAAGATTTTTATTCCCTTATTCACCCCCCCCCCCCCCCCCCCCTCTAAGGGCGCCGTAAGATCCAACACTAGGGTGCCTTGGCAACAAGTTGAATGAGTGGATAACACCATGGTGTGCACTTAGCCACCATGGGTCATTCCAATTTAAGGAGGATTCAAGGGTGACTTAAGAGGACTAAAGCACCATATGCATCACCTATAACCATGGGGAAAAGCCCTAGGCTTAATTAGAGCATGCTAGGTGACATAGATGGTTCCATGAACCAAAAAGGGGTGCCCCTTGAGCACTATAGGAGTCGTTGACCTGGCAAGGTCAAGTTACACATAAAGGCCCAACTTAACATACTTCACCCTAGTATAGGTCAATTAGCCTGAGTATGGTGAAATTGACCACTCCACGCCCTTCATAAACACTAGGGTAGTCTAATGAGACAAAATGGACCTAATGGAATTGATCAATTTTGGGAAATTAGGTCAATTACCCAAAAAGCCCCAATTTGACCTAAATGAACTAATCCCCTCAATTAACCTTCAATTGGCCCAATGTGATCAAATTGATCACACCAAACCCTCTATGACCATTAGGAGAGACTAGTGGGGCAACATTGACCCATTGGGGTGGGACAATTTTGGGGAAATTGGTCAATTACAAAAAGCCCCAATTTGACCAAAATGAACTAGTTCCCCCGATTTGACATTAAATTGGTCATAAGTTGTCAAATTGATCACCCCTAGCACTCCAAGATCACTAAGGAAGTATAATTGGTCCACATTGGACCTTTGGGATAAACTAGTTTTAGGAAATAAGGCAAAATTACCAAATTGCCCCAAATTACAATTTTGCCCTATATGGTTCAATTGGCCCTCAATTGGCCAAATTGACCTAGCACAGCCCTTCCTAAACCCTAAAGGGAGTGTATGAGACCTAAATGAACCAAGGTGTACATTCAATTTTGGAGTATTAGGGCAAAATCACCAAAATGCCCAAATTACCCCCATAAGCAATTATGTGCAAATAAGCCACATATGACCACACCCTGACTTAATTCCCATTGGAATAGGTCCATAGGGTCTAAGTCACCAATGTGGGTCAACTACATTGGTTGGGATGAGCTTGGGTCTAGCCCAAACTCAAAAGTTTCAATTTGGTCTATTTGGGTCAAGTGAGCCCAAACCCAAACTCAAGCTCATTGCACTTAGCCCAACCCCACCTAATCAAGCCCACAAGGGGGCTGAAATTGCATAAGAAATAGTGGGCGCATGAAGGTGGCTCAACAATGGTGGTGGTCGGCCACCACCAAAGGAGATTTCATGGAGGACGTGGCCACATGGCCACCATCCCTCCTTTCCTGGACTCCTCTCAGCAATTCCAAGTAAATCCTGTAGGAATCAGGCAAGGTGGCAGCTGAAGAATGGGGAGGAGAATTTTCAAATAAAGCTTGTCGGCCACCTTAATGGCAACTCCCCAATTTTAATTCAATGGATCCAAATCTCCCCTCCCCTGGAAGAAATTCGAGCACAGGAATTAAATTCCAATGAGCTGGAGGCCTGTAGTTGGCTAGCTGAGAGGTGCAACATTATTGACATCGCCACCTACAATGGTTGCTAACAAAACTGTCACCCCCAGCTGAAATTCCACACACCACTAGCTTCAAAATTTCAAGAGAGGAAAAAGCCCCCTGCTAGCTGAGGAGATCGAGCCCTGTTCGACTGTGAGTTCTAGGAGATCGCCGGAGAAGTTCAAATGGACCTTAAGAGAAATACACGGGAAATGTCAAGGACCCAGACAAGTTTCCTTCTCTCCTCCACCAGTGCTAGTATCCCCCTCTTCCTCTTGAAATCCATGGTTGCAATGGTGTATCACCATTTTTCCTTTTGATGTTCCAGACCAGAAAAATGAAAGGTGTCAGAGGTTTACTCCGGCCACCTCAGGCCAAACGGCCACCGCCAAACGGAAACCCTAGGTCGGGTGATGGTGGTGGCGGGAGGGTTTCGTCGGAAACTGCCGGAAGCCACCGGAAATTGGCCCGCAAAATGCCTCAGGCTCGGGAAATCCCAGCCTTTGGCTCATCGGGGAAGATGACCTCGTGGCCGTTCGATCTTAGTGGTCTGTTTAAACGCAGACCAGAAATGTTTTAATAAAATGCTATTTGTCACATTTCAACACGGATTTTGAATTAATATTCTGGGGTACTTAGAGGCCCCAATATAAAATGTCCCCTGAATGAAAAATGTAGCTTATTGTCTTAATTAAATTTAGAAATTTGTTTGGGGTTATTTGGAGTAGTAATGCTTCCTGGGCATCCATTTTAGTGTAACATGTACATAAGGTGCTCTAGATCTTTGGAAAATTTATTTGTGGAGTTCTACAACTCCAAATAGCTTGAATTATTTGGCATGCATGAGTCATGCCCTATTACACCTCTGGTAAAAATTTGAGAATTTTTAGAATTAATTTTCCTAAAGTTTATTTGAGAATTCAATTAAGCTTGCATGTAATAATTATGGGGGCTAGTGACTCTCAAATTTGGGTTGAGGGCTTAGCCTTATCATAATAAGGGTCTGGTAAAATTTTTAGACCAAATGGACATGTGCAGGTTTGGGAATTACCATATGCATGTAGGTGTAGTGTATGGGAAATGGTGTGCATATAGCACCCAAGTTGAATTTAGTGAATTTTGGAGTTCTACAACTCCAAATAGGATGATTTAGTGCCCTAAAGCTCTCTGTAGGGCAGATTTAGTAAGGCTGGTGCTAGAGAAGGACATATCTTAAATTGTAAATAACTTTTATATAGTAGATGATATGAGGCTGAAAATTTTACCATGTGTGTATGCAACCTAGATCTATTATGTGCCCAAAAATCGGAATTTTTGGGGACATTCTTCTAAAGTTTTAGTAGAAATTTAATAAATCATATAGGGTGTATAATATGGGTGATTTGGACTCAAATCACTCCAAATCTCCTTTGGGAGGTTGGTTATGTATATAATAGCCTCTGGTTAAAATTTTAGGTCATTTGAACTCTTGCCTGTTGGTTTATTCCACATGTTAGGGTAAGGCATATTTGGTGTGTATATAGCATTACCATGTAGCATTAGAATTACATTAGAATTTAAAGGTTTTCCCTTGGTCAATTTTCATGAAATTTAAAACATGCACTTAGGACCATACGACAATACTCTACAGTGAAAATCATCAATCTTTGGGGTAATTTCCCTAGGAAAGATGATTTCATTTGATTTGGTCACATAAACCCCAAGTGAGTAATTATAGGGTCAATGCTTACTGAAATGCTATGAAATTTTGTACAAGGTCCTTTTATATCAGTATGAAGCTATGGGAATTTTGTTAGAATTAATCATTGAGCAAACAACATACTCCCTCCACAAAGTAGAAATTGAGCTTATAACTTGAAAAATTAATACCATGAATTATGGTTGTCGGAGTGTTATAGAGTTTTGTATTTAGATCTTTTATATCAGTAGGAAGCTCTGGGAATTTTGTTAGAATTAATCATTGAGCAAACAACCTACTCCCTTCACAAAGTAGAAATTGAGCTTATCACTTGAAAAATTAATACCATGAATTATGGTTGTCGGATTATTATCGAGTTTTGTATATAGATCTTTTATATCAGTAGGAAGCTCTGGGAATTTTGTTAGAATTAATCATTGAGCAAACAACCTACTCCCTTCACAAAGTAGAAATAGAGGTGATAATTTGAAAAATTAATTCCATGAATTATGGTTGCTAGATTGTTATAGAATTTTGTATATAGATCTTTTATATAAGTAGGAAGCTCTGGGAATTTTGTTAGAATTAATCATTGAGCAAACAACATACTCCCTTCACAAAGTAGAAATTGAGCTTATAACTTGAAAAATTAATACCATGAATTATGGTTGCTAGATTGCTATAGAATTTTGTATATACATCTTTTATATCAGTAGGAAGCTCTGGGAAATTTTGCTAGATTTAATCATTGAGTAAACGAAATACTTCCTTCACAAAATAGAATTTGAGCTTATAACTTGAGAAATTAATACCATGAATTATTATTGTTGGAATATCATAGAAAGTTGTACATAGACCCTTGACATTAATATGAATTTCTGGAACTAAAATGGTCTCATACTTAGTAATCATATAGTCAACCTGGTAGGACATGTGGTTTCACTTAAAGGCAAACCGGTCTGCGAATAGTAAAAATTGAAACTTAGATTTAGAACCCTCCCTTATGGTCACCACCCATAGAGTTATTAACTATCAAAGATTTTCATATGCCTAGTCGGGTTGGAAGGTTAATCACCAAGGGCAGTCATCAGAAGTAAAGACTAGGGTGCGTTAAGTAAAACTTCCAGTTCAGGAATTGACAACGGCCTATTGGGTGAGGTGAGGAGTGACCCAACAGGAGGTACGAGTTGTGATTGAGAGACAACACAAAGAAATAACCGGCCACTAGGGAAGGCAGGGTTCAGTGCTCAATTGAACACCGACAATTGTCTGCCCGTGTCAATTAGTAATCCATCTTAGGATTTTAGATCAATTAGAGAGCAAGTGGGCATATGAGGATGGGTAGCCACCAATAAGAGTAAATATCCTGGAAAGGGGGATTTGGGCTTCAGCCACCTTCGCAACCCCTAATACCGTTGTGAGCCCTTCACCGGGTAACTAAAAGTATCTAGTTGCGGCCAAAATCACCTAGAGGGGGTAAATAGGTGGATTCTATGGTTTTTGCGGAATAAAAATGTAGAAATAAAAGCACACAGAAAACCAAAGAGCACAGCACAACACAAGGAATTTATAGTGGTTCCCCGATCTTGGGTAGTCCACTCTGCACCTCACCTATCTAGCACGACCGGCTAGACTAGGCTACTTCGCTAACTCGGATTATCAACAATCCTACAAAAACTCGGAGTCACCACTCCTACAAAGAAACTCTGAGCAAACCACTCCTACAAAAATTCGATCCTTCAACAAGGATCTACAAAAGAAACTCGGAGGAAAACCTCCTACAAAAAGAAGGGGGGTTTATAAAAAAACACAATAAAACTTCAGATGAAGTTCTTTCTTTAGATCTTGGAGATATAAAAATCTTGAAGGTGGTAAAGCTTTGATCAGAAACTTGAGCCGACTGGATCAAGAAAAGAATAAATCTGTTGTAGGCTTGATCTTTGTCGGCTGCTCTTGAGAAGGAGAATAGCAAGAAGTTCTTTCTTGATCTGTAGACTGCTTTTGGTGAAGAAGAAAATAGCAGAAATTATTTCCAAGTTGTTGACTGTCTTTTTCAAAAGAGAAGCAGCAGATCTTCTTCTTCTTGTCGGAGAGGAATAGTTTGCATATGAAAAATATTGGCCGACTGTCTGCTAGAAGGAGATAATAATTTTCACGATTTTTTTTGCCTGAATAGAATAATCTCGAGAAATATATAACAAATCTTTCTCCAAGGGCTAAGAGCGAAATTTAAGGAATATCTTTCATTTCGAACGGCTATAATATTGAATAAAGGAATAAAATATTCTCCAACGGCTGTCTGCAATAAATCAAGGAATAATCTTCTCCCAACGGCTCTATGCAAGTTTCAAGGAAGAAAATCCGTGAAGCATTAATGAGGATTTGACAGCTGTTTGAATTTCGAAACAGCACAAAGCATATTCTGTCGTCTGTTGAAATTTTGTCGAACGGAACAACGCTCGACGAACGGCCAATGCTCTGCGTTCGATGAATAGCCAACTGTCTGCGTTTGACAAACGGCTAATGTTCTGCGTTCGACGAACGGCCACTGCACTGCGTTCGACGAACGGCCACTGCACTGCGTTCGACGAACTGTGACCGACGAACATACTTCATCTTTAGCTGAGCAGAGATCGACGAACTCAATACATCGTTCGACGAATCTGCCAATAAGCTGCATTCGACGAACTGCTACTTCCCTGCGTTCGACGAACGGCTACTTCCTTGCGTTCGACGAACGCGATGCTGCGTTCGACGAATGGCTATCTCAGCGGTCGACGAAGAACATCAATCTCAGCGTTCGACGCTCCCGTCTCAGTGCTCGACGCTCCTCCCGTCTCAGCGCTCGACGAAAATCTGTGTTCGACGAAATCTTTTTCGTTCGTCGAACTGAGCTCGACGAATTTTCTTTCAGAAAATTCTTAAGAAAATTTTTAAGAAAAATTTTCTTTCTTCCAGATTATAACAACAGCAGCAACTTCTCTTGGCTCTCCTTGGCTCTTCCTTTGTGTTTGAATATAAAGTACACCCCAATAGAGAGATTCCACATGAATCAACACCTTGGTTTACACAATGAAGAATTACATTGCATATACCTGTGTTTTATGACTCATTGAAACCTGACATTGGTTTGTACTTAGTCATTTATAATCTACAAACACATAACTAGAAAACAACATCAAATGCAATCTCAATTCAACTTAGTTCAAAGGGACACTTCTTCAAATCAAGGTAATTGTGGCTATAATACCCAACAATCTCCCCCTATTTGAAGAAGTCAGAACCTATGTACTGAGTTGAATTGCACTTAGATAAATATATAGAGAAATGCATAAAGAGATGAGGAGAGTTATTGTAAGACCCCTTTTTTCTTTTCAAACACCCGGTCTTAGGCCCAGAACCGCCGCTTTGCAGTGACCCCTTCACTCGGGAAGGTCACCACTACAAAACACCGATCCTGCCGGCCAAATCGATCACAAAGAAAAGTGCATTAAAGAAGACAAGTCCACAGAATCAACATGAAATATAAAACCATAAAGGTAAATGTCCACAGATAATAACTGAATAAAATATTGTTACAATAATAAAGAAGAAGGAAGGGCTCCTGCCCAGTACATCATGTCCTCACTACAAGATCACTCGCGGAAGTTAACTACTAATCACTCACTGATCCTGAATCTGGTGCTCCTGTAATAGGCTGGCCCGCCTCCGTCTGCACCCGCCTTTGGTGCTGATGCGTCTCCTCGATCTCCTAAAATGATATGGTCCAATGACCGTTAGTCAAAAAGACTAAGCCAATCCCCCACACCTCCCTCGGTGACTCCTAGGCACCGAGCGGGAAGGATGAAGCGGAGGACATCAAGGGGTATAATCAAAAAGCAGATTACATCGGATTTAATCTACAGGAAGAGTTCTACCACTACTCAAGTATATATATACATAATCGAAGCAGTTAATAAAGCATAGTAAGAGCAGGTAAAGAGTAAGTAAAGTGCAGTAAGTAAAGACAATAATAATAGAAAAGTAACCATTGATTTATAGGAATGCCCATACAAACCTATAGACCAAGGGGTCGTTTAGCAGGGCCTATCGTATAAGAAGTCCCATAACCGACTTATACGATAGGGGTAAGGGTTGAAATGCAATGTTTATGCTATGACAGGCAAGGTATGCAGTTATGCTATGTTCATACAAGTGCAACTCACCCACTTCGACTCTATGCGCATAGACCTTTAGTTCCCCCTTTTTGGAGCTAGCTAGACTCCCAGATACTCCCGTAGTGGCAAACGGAAGCGGTGGGTTGGGCCTCGCCCACCTCTAGGTTGGTATTCACACTACCTAACCTAGACCTATCGTACGCCTCAACGCAAAACCGCGGAGCATCTGTGTACTTTTACTGGCTGGACCACCAGACTTTTAAGGCTAAGTGCAAATTCCACACTTGCCGAGTCAACGTATTGACGTCGGTGTGAATGATCGTCCAATACCGAAGACCTACCACCTTCGTGCACATGCAACATGTCCTACTATCTATCTCTGAGCCATAAGCTTCCCGGGCTAACCTGCCCGTCATCAATAACCTTCCGAGCCACCGGATCGCTGGACCAACCCGTCCGTACCAACAAACACTACTGAGTCACAAGCTCACCAGACTAACTAGTCTGCTGCTACAACCACCGAGCCTACCGCTCGTACAAACAAACCAACTAACCTCCCGTAACTACGGGGTGTGCGTGTGTGCATTATTGAGTTAATCTTGTATAACAACTTCTTACTCCTACGACTTTTGAATAATCTTGGACTTCCAGAGGATTACCCTGTAAGGGGCTCGCTGCGGTACTAGGAACTGTAATGGGATGACACCCCAAAGTTCCCTTTCTCAAGACACTTAGTGTTGTTGGTATCTACCCATAGGAACACCCTCCTTGTTATTACACTTGAATTACCCCTAAGCATTTTATGACGGGCTAAGGGAAAGACGATCTTTCGTCAATCCCGAGCACCACTTTACCCTTAACTCACCAAGCACACTCTCATCACCTAAACCCCTTTCTGGTGACCAAAATCTCTTTACCCTGACCATGTACACCAACTACATGCCATTCCCACTTAGTAGGCCACTAGTTACCCAAGCTCCACAGTTTTACTAAACGCAGACCAAACTAACTATATGAAGCTTATAACTAGAGGTACTCCAGATATTCATCCAACTGACTCAAGATATTTACTGGAGATCTATCATGATGTCATAAGACTAAATCCAGAGAATCATAGTTTTCCTAATTTATTTAGCATTTATTTTAATTTCTCCAAACATTTGCCAAGTATGAAATTTAACATGAAGTATAATAAATTCTCATGATATGGCTCTTCAAAAATCATGATAATTCTAGGATGACAAAATAATACCAAATACAGCATATCATATTTTTACAGTAAGAACTTTTCCTTTAATTTAATTATTTACCATCTGTCCAAAATTGTAGTTTTATGAAGGAACCACCAAAAAGCTCCACTAAAATTCTGGGAAAATTACCAAACTCTTGTTTTCACCAAAAAAAAGCTACTGACTAAGTTTCAGGATTTAAGGGAATCACTTTCTCACCAAAATAAATACTTTAAGAAAACCTCAAATTAAATGAATTGTGAAGTAGCCTACTGATTTAAGTCTTCAAAAATTCTATAAAAATCCACAGAGATTCCTAATGTTCAGAAATGTCCAATCACCAATTTGCACAATTTTACAAAGAGTATTGGACCCTCAATCATTTTTCTTAAGCCTAAGAAAAAATAGGTGCCTTGTGAATGAAGTGCAGGTTAAATCATTCAATTAAATACACAAAAATTACCAAAGGTGTATATCATGATATCATAGACACTACCCAAGTTTCATCATCATCCAAGGCATTTTGATCCTGTAATCACCTCTTATAAGAAATTTCTCTAAAGGGATTATGACCTAATTCAAAGGGAATAATTGCTCCCAAAATTCCTATAAAATTACCCAGGGCCTATTTATATCCTATGAACTTATCCACCAAGTTTCATAACCATCCAGGGACTTTTGACCACATGGCCTTAACAAGGTTCTAATTGCACACCTAGGAATAAAACTAGTGTTCTAGGGCTTAACCACCTCCACACCACCCCATATCACTCATAGAGGTGTATTAGGTGATCCTAAACCAGTTACCAAGGTTTCACTTCATGGTGATGAGTTTTGACCACCATACCCCAAGGTAAACACCATACCCTAACTTTGACCCTATTTGGCCTAACTTGGGTTTACAAAATACTCAAACAAAATAGTCCCAATTGGGCTGATAATTTTACCAATGTCATACAGTAACCCTAAGGGGCACCCACCAAAATTTGGAGTGCATTGGAGGTCATTTAACCCACTAATTAATTGTTAGATGATTTATGAAATTATTTCAAAAATCTTAAAAAAAGGTTCTCCTAAAAATCTCATCTTTTAGTATGTTGTGTGGATGCATATAAATAGCCTAGGTTTTAAATATCAAGACCATAGCATCAACCAATAAAAAGATATGAAGGAAAGAGTGACTGCCCTACCCTAGGGACCAGTCCCACCATTTTGGCTTTACAGGGAGCTACATTACTCCTTTTGGGGTGAAATCAATTTTAAAATAAAGTAGACCCTAAGGGCTACAACTTTGGTGTTGATCACTTTTTTTGTAGAGGGGCCTATGTATTTTTAATAATTAGATCTAGGTACAGCAAAATAAGTAATAGAAATTGCATAAACATTAATTTATATAACTGTTTCTGCGTTCGACGAAAATATTAAACATCGCTCGACGAAAGCAGACCAACTCTGCGTTCGACGATCTTAACTGCGCTCGACAAAGGCAGAACAACTCTGTGTTCGACGAAATATTCGCTCGACGAATTCAAAGCATAACAGCGCTCGACTAATACAGAGTTAAACAGCGCTCGACGAAAACCTTTCGTTCGACTAAATTCTATTATAACAGCGCTCGACTAAAGCTGAACACCTCCCGTTCGACGAATTATTCATTCAACGAATTTCTTACAGCGCTCGACGAAACAAATGAAATAACCGTAAACAATAATAAACCGATCTGACGGTTCTCCGTCATCGTCCCCAATCGTTGGACGGCTCGCGACAGCCCGTCCTGGGCCTCTTTGCGGGGTGATTTCCTGGCCACCTACGCCTCTTTCCGGCCGGCCAATGCCACCACCACCTCTGTTGAGGTGGTGGCCGGCGATAGGGGTGGTTGGCCGGCCGGAGGTGGTCGGATCTAGTTTTTAGAGGAGGAAAAAGAGTACGAAACGTACTCTTTCGGAAACACAATCCGAGCCCTATTGTGCACGGATCAAGCCCCGAAATATGAAAAGATCTAGCACTAAGGGAGGAGAAGATGTTCGGACCTGAGTAGGGGCTTGGTTACGCGAATTCCGGTGAGTTGTCATTGACGGTGCTGGAGCTTTCGGTGCCATGCCGATCTAGGATTTCTCTACACGAAACTCACTGGAAAAATGGGGGATCTCTTCCTCTCTGAGCACTAAAGGAAATGGGAGGAGTTTCAATCGGCTAGAATGGCTTTATTCCTAAATGCCATTAATGGCCATTATCAAGATTTCGGTTATAGCTATATTTCCTTTAATTCAGCCCCTCTGTCCATAGAAAATTCCAGAATTCGTCTGTAACTGATGGGGAAAGGTGAATGCTCGTCAATTGGGAGGGATTTGAAGGATCAATAGCATATAATCACCATGAATGCTCTTTCCTCTCTCTCCGATTTGGGGGAAACTTCCTTTTCTCTCTCCTACTCAACAATTACCGAAATTAAGTGGTAATTTCAGTAATTACCAGGCCCATCAGATGGTGTACCACCTTAATTGGGTCTAGCCCAAGTGGATTGGGCTAGATTAGGTTAGATTGGGGTATGTTGACCGAAATTAGGCTTGAGTTTGACTTTGGTCAAACTGACCAAATGGGTTGACCCCAAAGGGTGACCTGAGCTCCATTGGCTTCCCTTAAAGGTTAGGAAGGTCTAGGTAGGGTCAAATTGACAAGGTGAGGGTGAATTGTCCCTTATTAGGGCACTTTGACCAATTTAGGGTTTAGGGAAATTTGGTCAAATTGGAGGCCCCATGATGGGGCTTTTTGGTCCATTAGGATCCTAGTACCCATACAAGGGTAGGGGCATGGTCAATTTGGCATGGTGGGGGCCAATTGATCTTAATTGAGCTAGTTTGACCAATTCAGGGTTAAGGTTGACTTTGGTCTAATTGGCCTCTTAGGTTGACCTCAATGGGTCACTGGTGCTTCAAGGAGACCTCTAATGGATTAGGGATGTTATGGTGGGGTCAAGGTTCAAGGTGGGGCCCCTAAACACAATCTTAGGCTTGGTATCTAAAAATTGCTATTTGCAGACCACTTGGGTTTTCTCCTTCTCACCTATGTTCACAAGGTCTTGAGCTCTTCCTATGGTTTTGTCATGACCTAGTCATGACAAAACCAACTTAGGGGTCTAGCTGTTTGGGGGATGTTACAGTTATAAACTTAGCTCTTAAAACTTTCTCTCCCTTTCAACTTTCTCTTTCAATTTCAACTTCAACTTTTCTCCCAATTTCAACTTCTCTCCCCCTTTCTGAGTACTTCAGATAGGGAAGAAAAAGCATGAGAGATCAAAGCTCCCCCTCAGCAACTGCATGGGAGTTCACATTTGGGAGTATATTTTGAATATGTAGAATCAGCTCCCCCTCAATCTTTTGTCCCCTTTAGTCTTAGCTCCCCCTTAGAATTTCAATGCCTGGACTGATTTCCTAAGCTTTTCAGCAACCTTATAATATAATTCTTTGTTCTGGTCATGAACCATGAACATCCACTGTCCAAATGCCTTATTAGAGTTTTGGTTGGCCTTTGGACATACCTGCAAACACAGATTAATTTCCCTTAGGAACCCAAAAGGATTTGGGTCCTAGGTTCCTGGTTAGATCAACACCACTCGGAGTGTCAACATTGCAAGGGGTCATTCTTACATTGTTAACCCGTGGAGTCTTATAATTTCTGGGGTTAAACCAACAATCTATGGCGAAGTGACCAACCTTGCCACAACACCAACAATCAAATCGATTTTATCTTCTCTGTTCTCCTGTTTTAACTTTTGAACGGGGAGTTTAACAGGAGAAACATTCTTAGAAGTAGAAGCCTCGTGGTTGCAGCACACACATGACTCCTTCTTCTCTTCAAGAGATTTAGCAACAATAGATTGGATCTTTGGTGCTTTCTTAGCAACTGATCCATGTACAAATGAACCATGATCCTTAAGGATTACTTCTTCATAAGGTGCCTTGAAAGCAGTTTTTTCAAGGCTTCGGGGATGGCTCCATCCTTGGTTCCTCTTACTTGACTCAACATGAGTTGGTCTTGTAAAGTGACCATAGGATGAATCAAAGTCAAAAGGGTTTGAAGGAGAAACTACCTTCCTGAATGAAGGTTGACTTTGATCAGCCTTTCCTTTTCCTTTCACAGCTCTCTTCTTAGCGGCCTTACTACTTTTAGCCTCATGACCAAGGCCACTACCCTTCGCAGGAGCAGAAAATTTATCAATGAGTGGAAGAATAGTCTTTGGCTTCGAGAAGCTTTCTACGAGCTTCCTTTCCACCATTAACTTATCTTCTAGTTCATTTATAAACTTCTCCTTAAGATTTAATAATTCAGTGGAGCTTTGAAGTTCATCTTTCAAGATTTGGACTTCATGTTTGAGAGGAGTTAATTTTTCAATTTCCTTCCTCAAATCTGATTCCACCATCTTGAGAGATGCAATCTCTTTTGACTGAGATTTGACTACCTTGCGGCATTTGTTAAATCCTTCCAAAACGGCTTTATACTGAGTCGTTAAATCTAAGTCTTCCTCTGAAGAATAGCCTTCATTTGCATTGGATCCAGTTTCAGATGCAGAAAGAGGAGTGTGCGAGTTTACCTTCCCTTTGTATGATGAGTCGCTTACTTCCTCACCTGAATGTGCCATATGCCCAAATAGGCTTCTTCATCTGAGCTTGACTTCCCTGAGTCACTGTCGCTAAGAGTCTTAGTCTTCTTTGCTAAGAAGCTCTTTTCTTCTTTCCTTGTTCCTTTGAAGAATTTCTTCTCTTTCTTCTTTTTGTAAGGACATTCCGTACTTATATGTCCTGGCTTATTACAACAATAACAAATAATATCAGTCGAAATATGTTTATTCGGTTTAGTTTTATACCTGTCGTTGTTGTGTTCCTTCTTGTGATATTCATCATCACGTCTTGATCTTCTATGATCGGATGAGGACTGACTTTCCCTTTGGCTCCCTTTTCTGAGCAATTTCTTGAATTTCTTAGAGAGTGAAGAGTACTCTCCATCGGACATGTCTGAGCTTGATGAGCAAGCCACAGACTCATCGTCTTCATCTGACGACTGTGCCCTTTCAGATGATCTAGCTTTACCTCTTCTTGACTCTTTGGCCTTCAGTGCCACGGACTTCTCCCTTCCAGAGGTCGAGCTCCTTCTTCTTCAGCTTTTCTAATGCTCAGCTTTAGCTCATGTGATAGAAGCTTGCCAAACAATATTTGTGGCTCCATCGTAGCCAACTTTCCGAATTCCCGGATAGCAATAGCCTTGGTATCCCATTCTTTCATCAGGGATCTCAAGAACTTGTCATTCAATTCTCCTACGGTGAATTCACGATCATAATTCCTAAGACCGTTTACAATCTTAAAGAACTTCTCATAAGTATCAGAAATGGAGTCACTTGGATCTTGCTTGAATGCTTCATATTCTTGGTTTAGCAACGATCGTCGATCATCCCTCACTTCTTCTGTACCTTCCATAAGAACAACTATGGAATCCCACATCTCTTTGGCAGACTTACAGTGTATAAGATTTTGTAGCATTGAATCGTCCACTGCACCGACAATAATGTTCTTGGCCTTCTTGTCCAAGATGACGAGAGCAATTTCATCTTTGTCTAGTTCCAACATCTTCTTTGGAATTTGAAAGTGGAGGTCAGATCTTAAATTACTCTATAGGGGGGTGAATAGAGTATTAAAATTTTTAATACGTTTTATAGCGGAAATTAAACTACTGTTTAAGTATATGTGTATTTAGTGTGAGTTATAGAAAACTACAGAAATAATAAAGGACACACAGCACAAGCACACAGAGATAATCAAGCACAGAAGACACAAGGAGCTATAGTAGTTCCCCAATAAATCTGGGTACGTCTACTCTTCTACCACCTTTGGTAGGAATCAACTAGGAGGGTTGATAAGGTGCCCAGGCACCAAGGGATTTTTGATAAGGTGTCCACACACCAATAAGCTTTTGATAAGGTGCTTAAAAACCACACTAGAATTTTTTGATAAGGTGTCTTGCCACCACTGGGTAAACTTTTGAAGGGAGTATTAACCCTGTACAGGATGAGATAAAAAGGTATAGAGTGTTCTTCTCTGTCAATGTTCTGAGAGAAGACAAAAGGTGTAGAAGCAGAAAGCTCCCCCAGTTGATGACAGCTTTGTCGACAGAGCTTTCTCAAATAGAAGTCTTTGTAGCAGATGATCTGGAAGAAATTAATCTTCAGATTGTTGTTGCTCTTGAAAGAGTTTATCTTACAGCAGATCTAAGAGATTAAGTCTTGTTCTCAGAATGATGAAGATGCTGCCTTGATGAAGAAGAATGCTGAAAAAGAAAATGGTGTATTTGCTTCTTCTTCTTCTTCTGAAAAACTTCTTCTATCCTCCTTGTTCTGTGAACACAGGAGAGAGAAAGTGATGTTGAAGTTTTTCTTTATTTCTCTCACCAAAAATGACTATCTCAGTTCTTGCTATTCTGTATTGTTTTCTTCTGATAACTGTATGTATATATTTTCAAATTCAAATCTTCTGTCGCTTTAAGGAATGTCTTCTTCTGACTTAAATCCTTCTTGGAACCAGGTAGCCACCCAAAACGATTTTGGCAGGTCCTTTTAATTCCTTTTGTCGAGAAAGATGCCTTTGGCATTAAATATCAACGGCTATTCATCTTCTTGGAATAGAAGGAATATAAGGATATAATAAATGAGAAAGATATCCTTACTTGGCTGCCTGAATACGTCCAAGGAGAAATAAATATATCCGTTATTTTGCTGATTTGAGTTCAGAGAACTGACATCCACTGAGAATATAAGTCTGAACGTCAGAAAGCAATTTGCCGAGCGCTGGCTAGAATTTGTCGACCGCCGCTAGTCATTTGTCGAGCGCTGGCTTAGAATTTGTCGACCGCTGCTAGTCATTTGTCGAGCGCTGGCTTAGAATTTGTCGTCCGCCGCTAGTCATTTGTCGAGCGCTGGAACTGTGAATTTCTTCAGTCTTCTGGAAGCAATTTGTCAAACGAATCTGGTCATTCGTCGAACACCAGTTGCCATGTGTTGAGCTTGAATTTTCCTAAGTTCTGCTAATCTAATCAGCCTAAAACTTGACCCTAAGGCTATGCATTGGGGTCAATACAGATCCTAATCAACATATAGTGATCCTAGCCCAAATTAGTAATAGGGTTGTTCCAACAATCTCCCTCTATTTGGGTTAGGATACTATTTGACAAATAATTAAATAGATACAGCAGAAAGTATAAACAACAGAGCAACAATGAAATGAAATATATCTGATAGATTAAAATAGATCATCAGATAAGATAAAAAAATGCTCTGAGTTTAGAAACTTTACATTCATAACCAAGCAATTTATTTAAGACTTTTTGTCCTGAGAAGGTGGCTTGAATATGATTTTCCTGTTGGGGTCTTCTGATTTCTTTTTGCTGATAAACAAATCTTGAGCTCCAATGATTTTCTGTTCTTTGACATGAGGGATAAATGCTTCTTGGTGCATATCAATATATTCCTCAGCATTGAATGCTTTAACTGTTTTGTACTTTTCAAGTTCTTTTCTTCTGTATTCTGACATGGTTGAGAAACCTGAGAAGTCTTTGCCTTCTGCTTTAGCCTTTTTAATCAGTGCATATGCAATTGTTTCTCTCAGTCTTGCCATCTGACAGATTTTCTCTTCTTCTGGATCTGGAAAGTAATAAATATCTTCTGAATCATTTTTGTCTTGAGTGACCTTTTGAGGTACTCTATCTCTGTGAAGAGATCCAACAAATATGTGAAGTTTGTATTCTGAAGATATTTGAGAAGAGGAAAAGGTTTGACTTTCTTGAAGGATATGTGCTGATTTCTTAGGGAAAGGAGCACTGGCTGATCCAGAGGCTTGAGAACCACTAGAACTACCAGGTCTCCCAGAATGTTGAGAGCTTGGCTTCTGAGAGGAAGATGAAACACCTGATGATCCTGTTGCACCAGCTGCTGGAGGAGGAGGAGGAGGATGATTGTGCTTGACTGGTTTGTCAGGGATGTAGCCAGTCTTCTTGAATTTCTTCCTCCTGTTGTTCTCATTTCTGGAGAGCTTCATCCAGTGAGGAGTTTTCTCATCAAGAGGAACATTATACAAAATGTACAGAGGAATGTCATTATTTGGATTTTGGGGCTTGGGAGCAGCCTTTGACTTAGCTGTTCTTTTCTTTCTTTTCTTTGAAAGTGTATCATCAGAATCATTGTTTTCATCATCATCATCCTCAGAAGATGAGATTGGCTTATTGTATAAATCATCAATTCTCTTGATTGCTTCACGAGCCTTTAATCTTTCTTCTTCAGCTTTGTCAAACTCTGCATCTGCTTCTTTCCAGATTTCATCAAAGCTTGGCATTGGTTCTTCATTCCATACAGGATTTGGAGGTGAAGAAGTAATTTGTGAGGTTGTTGTATCATCAAGGAATTCTGCAAGATCATCTTCATATTCTGCAGAGTGATCCTTTATTTGAATGTCTTGAACAGTGAATGAAGGAATAGAGAAGATGTAATTTTGTATGATATCAGAATGAGTCTTCTGAGGAAGGCATATCAGAGCCTTTGATAGGTCCTCTATGTATACCTTTGGTGATACCCTTGAAGTATATGTGACATCAAATTTTGATAATAAGTTATATAGATCACAGGATGGATGAATGCATATATTATTTATTTCTTCTATAACTTGTGTAGCTGAATCAATTATATCTGTATCAAAAATTGTAACTTCTGTATTTTCTTCTGGAGTTTCTTCCGTTTCTGGAGCTTCTTCATATGACATCTCCCCCTGCCTAGCTTCAGGGCAGCCTGAATCTAGGCCCCTAGAAGAAGGGACAGCAGTGGAGTTGGGAAGAGAAGCTATCTTAGCAGATAAAGTAGAAAGTGCCTGAAGAATTGGAGCAAGTTTTGCATCCAGGAGCTGGCTTATTTTAGGAAGGATAAGATCAAAAACTTGATCAACAATAGAGGAGAGGTTGAGGGATGGATAATCTGGTGGATGACTAGAGGATGGTTGTGAAGTGGATGGAGATGATATTGGAGGAATGATATTGCTGATGTTAGTGGTATGTATGGGAATGTCTAGATGGATTGGACTAGGAGAATGAATAGGTGAATGATATTCATTGTGTATTGGAGAGGGAGGTGTGGTAGGTAGTGGTTCTGAAGATAGAGGAGGAGGTGGAGCATCACTGATATGGGCAGTTGATAGTGGAATATCATTGATGGGTGATATTGCAGTTGAAGGAGGGGATGAAGAATGAGAATGTGCAGGAGATTGTTGAGCAGGTGGAGAGAGGATATGAGAGGAAGAAGGAATTGAGGAAGGAGCTTCTAGAAGGGTAGAGGGAGTGACTTGATCAGTCCTTGTGTCCTCAGAAGCTTTCCTTTTTCTGGAGGCATCAGCTCCTGTATTTTTCTTGGGAATTACTCTATCCCATTTAGCAAAGAGTGCTGAGGTCAGCCTCTTGCTGGCATTTATTGTTACTTTTGGTGACACCAGAAGCCCTGGATGCCTTTCCTGCAGAAAATCCCTATAACTCTTCCAAAGCATACATTGTCTTTAGAGTTTTTCTTTTTAATTAGGTCAAACAGAATTGATCCCCAGTTGACTTTCTTCTTCTCCATTAAGGCCACCATTAACAGAAATTGGTGCCTACTGATATA
This sequence comes from Dactylorhiza incarnata, assembly GCA_033032865.1. Taxonomy (NCBI): domain Eukaryota; kingdom Viridiplantae; phylum Streptophyta; class Magnoliopsida; order Asparagales; family Orchidaceae; genus Dactylorhiza; species Dactylorhiza incarnata. The sequence goes on from JAWHQI010000210.1 coordinate 1,939,934, forward strand.
GTCATGCCCAGAAGTCTTGCTCAGCAAGACTTCTCCAACAATATCTGCTAAGAACTTGTAGTCCTGAGACAGGTTCTTTTTCAGAAGGTGGCTAGGGTTTCCAGTCAAATGCCCCATTTTGACTAAAGCTTCATCAAATTCATTTGAGCTTATGTCTAATTCATCTTCACCATTTTCAAAACCAAAGATTTCAGAAAGGATGGTGGGAGAGAGAGAGACATGATGACCTGAGATTGTTCCCGACAAGCTTTCATCGACTGGTTTTGCAGTGTAAACCCATTCTTTTATCTCTGCAACAGCTATCTTCTGCCTGGTGCTTAGAAGCTTCCTTAGATGTTGTTCATCCAGCGTTTGAAGAATGTTCTTGAATATTTGGTCCGACTGTGCAAACGAGTCCATGTCAATGTCGAAACCTGCGTCAAACTTCATTAGGTGCAGAGAGGCCTGAGGAATCGCCATTGTTCCTGCAAAGAAAGTTGAAGATCAAGTGCAGAGGGGAACTGGAGGGAAAGACGATTTCTGTAGGCGCAAAGCTTAGAATAAGATAAAATAAGGCTTATATAGAAGGGTCGAAGAATGAGGGCGCATTCGTAAACCATTGTTCGACAAAACCTAATAAAATTAGAAGTCGAAAAGGCTTTATTTCTTTACCTGAAAGCGTTCGACGAGAGCATCTTTTTCGTCGACCGTCGTTCGACAAATGAAATTGCCTTAACTGACTCTGCGTTTAAGAGGTTTCAGAGACCACCGTTCGACAAATGATTCAAATTTGTCGTTCTTCGTTCGACAAATTTGTGAGAAAAAATAGAAATACTTAATTTTTAGCAGATTGAATCTCCATCTATCATTCCTAGTTGATTTATAAAGAAGTTGTGCTTCTTTTCATCCAAGGTCTTGGTGAAAATGTCAGCTCTTTGCAAATCAGTAGAAATGAATTGTAGGCAAATTTTGTTTTTATCCACATTGTCCCTGAGGAAGTGGTGCCTAATTTCTATGTGCTTAGTCCTACTATGGAGAACTGGATTTTGTGTTATAGATATTGCACTAGTGTTGTCACAAAATATAACTGAATTATTTAAGTTGACACCATAGTCTAGGAGCTGATTTTGTATCCACAATATCTGTGAGCAGCAGCTGCCAGCAGCTAAGTATTCAGCTTCAGCTGTTGATGTAGACACAGGTGTTTGTTTCTTACAAAACCAAGATACAAGCCTATCACCAAGAAACTGACAAGTTCCTGATGTACTTTTCCTATCTACCCTGCAACCAGCATAATCTGAGTCTGAGAATCCAGTTAATTCAAATTCAGATGTTGTTGGATACCAAAGTCCCAGATTAGGGCAACCTTTTATATATCTTAAAATTCTTTTTACAAAAGTAAGATGAGATTCTTTAGGATCAACTTGAAACTAGCACAAATGCATGTAGCATACATTATGTCTGGCCTACTGGCTGTTAAATAGAGTAGAGAGCCAACAATTGCCCTGCACAGTTTCTGATCAACAAGTTTCCCTGATTCATCAGTATTGATAACAGCATTAGAGGCCATGGGTGTTTTCATAGTAGAAGAATCAGACATTCCAAATCTTTTCACTAATTCCTTAGCATACTTAGATTGGGAAATGAAGATTCCTGATGGGGTTTGCTTCACTTGAAGACCAAGGAAGTAAGATAATTCACCCATACTACCCATTTCAAATCTTGATTGCATTAGATTGGAAAATCTTTTGCACAATTTTGAATCAGTAGATCCAAAGATAATGTCATCTACATATATTTGAACTAGTAGAGTTTGATTTTTATGTACTTTGTAAAATAATGTTTTGCTACCATGCCTCTATAGAAATTGTTTTCCAAGAGAAAGTTAGCTAAAGTCTCATACCATGCTCTGGGAGCTTGTTTGAGACCATAGAGAGCTTTATTAAGTTTGAATACATAGGAGGAATGAGTTGGAGAGATGAAACCTGGTGGTTGTTCCACATAGACTTCTTCTTTGATGTCTCCATTGAGAAAAGCACTTTTCACATCCAATTGATATACCTTAAACTTCTTGAATGCAGCAAAGGCCAAGAAAATCCTTATAGCTTCAAGCCTTGCAACAGGGGAAAATGTCTGATCATAATCTATGCCTTCTTCATGTGAATATCCTTGAGCTACCAATCTTGCTTTATTTCTCACAATATTTCCTTGATCATCAAGCTTGTTCCAGAAGACCCACTTGGTACCAATAACTGGATGGCCTCTTGGTCTTGGAACCAAATCCCAAACCTTGTTTCTTTCAAACTGGTTGAGTTCCTCTTGCATTGCAAGAATCCAATTTGGATCTTATTCTGCATCTTTTATGGTTTGAGGTTCAACTTGTGATAGAAAGCAAGTATGCATCTGATTTTGGTGTAGTTGATGCCTTGTTTGAACACCTGCTGTGATATCACCAATCACTTGTGAAATTGGATGATCTCTGACTGTGATGTGGTCAGCAATTGGAGTTGGTTCAGCAGTAATATCTTCATTGGGAATTTGTTCAGCTATTACATCCTGTGGAGAATGTTCTGTTGTTGCTTGATTCAGGTAATTAACAAGATCTGGATGATCTTCTTCTTCACTATCTTCAAGAGTTTGAGGTAATGGATGCAGTGAATCTCCTGTCTGTAGATTTAGCCCTTTTAAGCTCTTCACATAGAGCTGGTACCTGATAAGTGTTCTTGGTAGAAGAGTTCTTCTCCTTGTAAAACATGTTAGTTTCATAAAAGGAAACATGCATAGACTCTTCTATTTTAAGAGAGGATTTGTTAAATACCCTATATGCTTTACTAACTATTGAATATCCTAAGAAGATTCCTTCTTCAGATTTTGGTTCAAATTTCTTAAGATATTTCTTATCATTGTTATGAACAAAACATCTACATCCAAAAGTTCTAAAATAATCAACTTTGGGTTTCTTCCCTTTAAGCAATTCATAGGGAGTTTTACCCTTAAGTTTGTGTATCAAACTTCTATTCAGAACATAATTTGCTGTGCTGACAGCCTCAGCCCAAAAAGGTTAGGGGCAAGTTAGCATCTGCAAGCAATGTTCTTGTTGATTCAATTAGAGTTCTATTCTTCCTTTCAACTACCCCATTTTGTTGAGGAGTTCTAGGAGCTGAGAAGCAATGCCTGATACCTTCCATCTCACAGAATTCTTGCATGAGAAGAGACTCAAACTCAGTGCCATGATCACTTCTGATCAATGCAACTACAGTAGAGTACTCAATCTGTATGCTCTTAAGAAAGTCTGTAAGAACTTTAAAGTTATCTGACTTTTCTCTCAAAAAGAACACCCAAGTGAATCTAGAGAAGTCATCCACAATAACTAGAGTGTAAGACTTCCCCCCTAAGCTCTTTATTACAATAGGTCCAAAAAGGTCCATATGTAGCAAGTATAAGATTCTAGGTGAATCACTTTTAGATAATGATTTAAAGCTATTTTTGGTTTGCTTACCTAATTGACATGCCCTACAAAGACCTTCTTTCTTATATGATCCTGATGGTAAGCCTCTAACAAGATTATCCTTAGCTAATTTAGCAATGGTCCTAAGGTTTACATGTCCTAATCTTTTATGCCATAATTCACTAGATTTGCTTAACTCATTAAATAAACAAATTTCTGATTTAGATGAGTTGAAGTTTACTAAATATATATTTCCTTGTCTAATTCCTGATAGAACAATAACATTATCAGATGATTTAATGATGCATTCTGATTTATTAAATGTTACCTGATAACCTTCATCACATAACAGACTTATGCTGATGAGGTTGTGTTTTAGACCCTTGACATAGGTTACTTCCTTGAATGTCACTGTTCCAACTTTAATTTGACCATAGCCTTTGGTTTGTCCACAGTTGGAGTCTCCAAAGATCACCTTGGGTCCAAGTTTTTCCTTGTAGTTGTTCAGGTTGGCCTTGTTCCCTGTCATATGCTTTGAGCATCCACTGTCCAAGTACCATTTTTGATTTAATCTTGGATGGTTGTGTACCTGCAAAGACAAAAACATAAACTAGTTGTTTTTGACCCAGACTACCTTGGGTCCTTTTATGTTACCACAAAATTCAGAGATAAATGTCATTTCAGGCTGATCCTTGTAGCCTTGTAGATGATATCTCCTTGGAGGTATAGTCCACTCAGTAAAAGAATTTTTAGTATATTTAGGATTAGAATTCTTAGAGTTTTCTGTATAGTGCTTGTTCGAGGAATTTGAATAAATTCGTCGATTATTATTCATTTTATAACTATACTGAAAATCTGTTCTCAGTTTTCGTCGAGCCTCGTTCGACAAATTTGAGTCCTTTTGTCGAGTGTCATTCGACGAATTATTCTGAATTCTTTTATCCTTAACAAACTTGCTTGAAATGTCTTTATTTCTTTCTGCAGCTTCTTTGCTTTTAGCAGAAATGAATTTTATGGGTGTGAAGAGGATGTTTCTCTTAATCAGAGATGGCTCTCTTGATGAGGCACCCAAGCCCAGTTTGCTATTATTAAATCTAGCATTGACAGTGCTTGTGATGTCCATCAGCTTGATACTTCTCCCATTGAGGGATTCTTCAAACTTTTTGGCTTCAGATAACTTACTCTCAAGAGTAGTAATGCGTTCTCTGGAGGCAGCCAAATCTTTCTTAAGATTTCCATTCTCTTCACTTATATTGTTCATTTCAACTAACTTAGTTCTGAGAGAGATTATTTCTTTCTCAGATTTTATTAAGTCTTGGCAAAGAGTTTTGAAATCATCTTTGAATTCAATAGAAGTGAAATCAAAGTCAGATAATACCTGATCAATATCATCTTCTGTTTTTTATTCTGATTTCTCTTCATCAGAATTGTTAGTTGAGGCATTGATTGCCATCATGCAAAAACTTTTTTCTTCTTCATCATCACTGGAGCTGGATGATGATGCTGATTGTGACTCATTGTCTGAGTCATAAATAGCCATTAAGCATTGGTTGTCTTCTTTTGTTTCTTCTTCATCAGAGGAGCAAGATGAAGATTCTGATTCAGATTTTGTTTCACTCCAGGATGTTGCTACAAATCCTCTTCCCTTCTTCTTGTGAGAGTGGGAGGAAGATTTGCTGGAGCCCTTCTTTTCTTCCTTTTCTTTTCTTCTTTCCTTCTTGTTCTTCATGTGTTGAATCTCTGGACATTCAGGAGCAATGTGTCCTGGTTTCCTGCAGCCAAAACATATGATTTCGTTAGAATGATTTTTGTCATACCTTGGCTTGTCATGACTTCTGGATAGCAATTTTCTGAAGTCTTTCTTAGCCATCTTATAGAATCTTTTGGCTAACAGACTCATAAACTCCTCTTTGTCAGGAGCTTTTCCTTTATCTTCTGCAGCCTTGAAGGCTATGCTTCTTTCCTTCTTGGGTGCTGGGGATGAAGTGGATTCTTCAGTTTCCCTAGTTTTGATGAGCTGCTCATAAGATTTGAGCTTGCCCAACAGAGCTTCAGTGGTGATCTCATTGAGACTTCTGGCTTCTTTGATTGGCCAGATTCTGGAGTCCCATGTGCTGGGAAAGCACATAAGAATTTTGTCATTGATCTCTGTGAGTGAGATCACTTTGTCCAGAGACTTCAGCTCATTTATTATGAGGCTGAGCCTATTGTACATATCAGCTACATTTTCTGATTCTCCCTTCTTGAAGTTCTCATATTGAGAGATCAGGTGAGATCTTCTATCTTTTCTTTCATCTGCTGAGCCTGGCACCATGTTGTTGAGAGATTCCCAGATTTCTTTTGCTGAGGTGCACTGAACCACTTTCTAGAATATGTCATCTGACATAGTTAGGGCCAGAATGTTCATGGCCTTTGCATCTGCATTTCTCTGCTTCTTCTGAGCCTCAGTCCACTCAGGAGGTGGAACAGCAGTGTTGTCTGTTGTTGCAGCAGTACTAGCTGATGATGTAGGTGCTGGAGGTCCTGTAAGAATAACATTAAAAATCTCCTCATCAATGGAGTTCATATAAAGCCTAATCCTTGCTTTCCATAGTGCAAACTTATTGAGATTGCACATAGGAGGTCTTGTGCTGGAATACTCCTTATTTTGTGCCATGAGTTTTAAATAAGATAAAATTCTAGAGAAGGAAACTCTTAGAAAAATTAAGATCTGGTTGATCTTTGTGATTCAGGTGTTAGCCTGTAAAGAATCAACACCCCTCTGATACCAATTGAAAGTGGAGGTCAGATCTTAAATTACTCTAGAGGGGGGGTGAATAGAGTATTAAAAAATTTAATACGTTTTATAGCGGAAATTAAACTACTGTTTAAGTATATGTGTATTTAGTGTGAGTTATAGAAAACTACAGAAATAATAAAGGACACACAACACAAGCACACATATATAATCAAGCACAGAAGACACAAGGAGCTATAGTAGTTTCCCAATAAATCTGGGTACGTCTACTCTTCTACCACCTTTGGTAGGAATCAACTAGGAGGGTTGATAAGGTGCCCAGGAACCAAGGGATTTTTGATAAGGTGTCCACACACCAATAAGCTTTTGATAAGGTGCTTAAAAACCACGCTAGGATTTTTTGATAAGGTGTCTTGCCACCACTGGGTAAACTTTTGAAGGGAGTATTAACCTTGTACAGGATGAGATAAAAAGGTATAGAGTGTTCTTCTCTGTCAATGATCTGAGAGAAGACAAAAGGTGTTGAAGCAGAAAGCTCCCCCTGTATGATGAGAGTTGATGACAGCTTTGTGGACAGAGCTTTCTCAAATAGAAGTCTTTGTAGCAGATGATCTAGAAGAAATTAATCTTCAGATTGTTGTTGCTCTTGAAAGACTTTATCTTACAGCAGATCTAAGAGATTAAGTCTTGTTCTCAGAATGATGAAGATGTTGCCTTGATGAAGAAGAATGCTGAAAAAGAAAATGGTGTATTTGCTTCTTCTTCTTCTGAAAAACTTATTCTATCCTCCTTGTTCTGTGAACACAGGAGAGAGAAAGTGATGGTGAAGTTTTTCTTTATTTCTCTCACCAAAAACGACTATCTCAGTTCTTGCTATTCTGTATTGTTTTCTTCTGATAACTGTATGTATATATTTTCAAATTCAAATCTTCTGTCGCTTTAAGGAATGTCTTCTTCTGACTTAAATCCTTCTTGGAACCAGGTAGCCACCCAAAACGATTTTGGCAGGTCCTTTTAATTCCTTTTGCCGAGAAAGATGCCTTTGGCATTAAATGTCAACGGCTATTCTTCTTTTTGGAATAGAAGGAATATAAGGATATAATAAATGAGAAAGATATCCTTACTTGGCTGCCTGAATACGTCCAAGGAGAAATAAATATATCCGTTATTTTGCTGATTTGAGTTCAGAGAACTGACATCCACTGAGAATATAAGTCTGAACGTCAGAAAGCAATTTGTCGAGCGCTGGCTAGAATTTGTCGACCGCCGCTAATCATTTGTCGAGCGCTGGCTTAGAATTTGTCGACCGCTGCTAGTCATTTGTCGAGCGCTGGCTTAGAATTTGTCGACCGCCGCTAGTCATTTGTCGAGCGCTGGAACTGTGAATTTCTTCAGTCTGCTGGAAGCAATTTGTCGAACGAATCTGATCATTCGTCGAACACCACTTGCCATGTGTTGAGCTTGAATTTTCCTAAGTTCTGCAAATCTAATCAGCCTAAAACTTGACCCTAAGGCTATACATTGGGGTCAATACAGATCCTAATCAACATATAGTGATCCTAGCCCAAATTAGTAATAGGGTTGTTCCAACAGAATTTGAATGCTTGAGTTTGTTGAAGACGGCTTCAGAGGAACATGGGGACCTTCCTCGACAATCTGAAAAATTCTCGGTTCGGTGGCTTCCATGTAGAACTTCACTCTTTCCTTCCACATGGGGAAGTTCTATTTAGAACAGAAGGGCAGCTTGACGGAATCCTTGGATCTATCCATTCCGGACATACTTGCTCTTGCAACTAGATTTTATAGATCTTGTTCAAGGTTTTAACCTTTTATGAACAACCTCGCTTTGATACCAATTGAAAGTATCTAGTTGCGGCCTAAATCACCTTAAGGGGGTGAATAGGTGGATTCTATGGCTTTTTACGGAATAAAAAATGTAGAAATAAAAGCACACAGAAAACCAAAGAGCACAGCACAACACAAGGATATAGTGGTTCCCCGATCTTGGGTAGTCCACTCTGCACCTCACCTATCTAGCACGACCGGCTAGACTAGGCTACTTCACTAACTCGGATTATCAACAATCCTACAAAAACTCGGAGTCACCACTCCTACAAAGAAACTCAGAGCAAACCACTCCTGCAAAAACTCGATCCTTCAACAGGGATCTACAAAAGAAACTCGGAGGAAAACCTCCTACAAAAAGAAGGGGGGTTTATAAAAAACACAATAAAACTTCAGATGAAGTTCTTTCTTCAGATCTTAGAGATATAAAAATCTTGCAGGTGGTAAAGCTTTGATCTGAAACTTGAGTCGACTGGATCAAGAAAAGAATAAATCTGTTGTATGCTTGATCTTTGTCGACTGCTCTTGAGAAGGAGAACAGCAAGAAGTTCTTTCTTGATCTGTAGACTGCTTTTGGTGAAGAAGAAAACAGCAGAAATTATTTCCAAGTTGTTGACTGTCTTTTTCAAAAGAGAAGCAGCAGATCTTCTTCTTCTTGTCGGAGAGGAATAGTTTGCATAAGAAAAATATTGGCCAACTGTCTGCTAGAAGGAGATAATAATTTTCACGATTTTTTTTGCCTGAATAGAATAATCTCGAGAAATATATATCAAATCTTTCTCTAACGGCTATGAGCGAAATTTAAGGAATATCTTTCATTTCGAACGGCTATAATATTGAATAAAGGAATAAAATATTCTCCAACGGCTGTCTGCAATAAATCAAGGAATAATCTTCTCCCAACGGCTCTATGCAAGTTTCAAGGAAGAAAATCCGTGAAGCATTAATGAGGATTTGACAGCTGTTTGAATTTCGAAACAGCGCAAAGCATATTCTGTCATCTATTGAAATTTCATCGAACGGAACAACGCTCGACGAACGGCCAATGCTCTGCGTTCGACGAATAGCCAACTGTCTGCGTTCGACGAACGGCTAATGTTCTGCGTTCGACGAATGGCCAATGTTCTGCGTTCGACGAACGGCCACTGCATTGCGTTCGACGAACTGTGACCGACGAACATACTTCATCATTTGCTGAGCAGAGATCGACGAACTCAATACTTCGTTCGACGAATCTATCAATAAGCTGCGTTCGACGAACTGCTACTTCCCTGCGTTCGACGAATGGCTACTTCCCTGCGTTCGACGAACGCGATGCTGCGTTCGAGGAACGGCTATCTCAGCGGTCGACGCTCCCGTCTCAGCGCTCGACGCTCCCGTCTCAGCGCTCGACGAAAATCTGCGTTCGACGAAATCTTTTCCGTTCGTCGAACTGAGCTCGACGAATTTTCTTTCAGAAAATTCTTAAGAAAAATTTTAAGAAAAATTTTCTTTCTTCCATATTATAACAGCAGCAACAACTTCTCTTGGCTCTCCTTAGCTCTTCCTTTGTTTTTGAATATAAAGACACCCTAATAGAGTGATTCCACATGAATCAACACCTTGATTTACACAATGAAGAATTACATTGCATATACCTGTGTTTTATGACTCATTGAAACCTGACATTGGTTTGTACTTAGTCATTTATAATCTGCAAACACATAACTAGAAAACAACATCAAATACAATCTCAATTCAACTTAGTTCAAAGGGACACTTCTTCAAATCAAGGTAATTGTGGCTACAATACCCAACAGTAACCCTCGAGAAGTCTGGGATTCACCCTAAGCTTCTAGGTATAACTAAACGGTGGACAAGAATAGTTTAAATAGGAGAACTGGATAAGACAATCCCCCCCCCCCCCCCCCCCAAATTTGGACGGATTATTATTACTCAAGTAAGGACGGGTTAAGTCCTACGAGCGGTAGGCTTAGTATATGAGAAGGATGGGTTAAGTCATGTGAGCGGTGGGCTCGGTATATTAGAAGGAAGGGTTAAGGCATGCGAGCAGTGGGCTCAGTATATTAGAAGGACAGGTTAAGGCTCGGTATAGTAGAAGGACGGGTTAAGTCCTACGAGCGGTAGTCTCGGTATATTAGAAGGATGGGTTAAGTCCTGTGAGAGGTAGGCTCAGTGTATTAGCAGGACAAGTTAAGTCCTGCGAGTGGTAGGCTCGATGTTATATAAGAAGGACTAGTTAGTCCCGCGAGCGGTAGGCTCGGTAATATAGGAAAGGACTGGTCAAATCCTCCGAGCCAAGGGCTTGGTGTTTCACTAAGAGGCATTGTTGTATCAAGTAGTGCGTGGATACACTGTGTGTTCTTAGGGGCATACGTAAGGTCTAGGCTGGGAGGTGTCATACTGGCCTAGGAGTGGAATGCCCGATCCACTGCCCCTATTTGCCTCAACGGGGTGTACCAGAGCGAAGACTTGAAAAGCGGGATAGAGGTTGCGCTTACCAAATAGTGCGTGGATACACTGTGTGTTCTTAGGGGTGTACATAAGGTCTAGGCTGGGAGAGGTGTGACATAAGCCTAGAAGTGGACATGCCCGATCCACTGCCCTGTTTGCCTCAACCGGGTACCTGAGTTGACACACTCGAACAGAGGGAACAAATGAAAGGTATGTACGTATAGAGTCGGGTGGGTGAGTTGCATCATTGCATTGCACAACATATCATAACATCCTTGCATAAAACAAAGACTCCGTCGTATAAATTAGTATGGGCTCTTTTATACTATGAGTTTACCTTAGTGCCAGATCCCTTAGCTTATGTGCTTTGTGCGTACGCATATAAGTTAAGGTTACTTTATAGCTGCTCTTTTTACATGATGTTGTTTCCTTTTATATACTCTAGAAATATTGCCATACTTGATGTTTCCTTATACTGTATTTGGAACCGTGTGAACTGCTTAGTATACTCATGTCATACTGTTGTTCATATATTTTACTCCTGAATATGTTTAGAGAAAAGGTGTGTGATGTGGACATATATACTTGATAGTAAGACCCATGCCACCTGCTTGTTTTCTTTTACCCCTTGTTGTCCTCCGCTTCCTCCTCCCGCACGGTGCCTAGGAGTCGCGGGTGGAGGCGGTGAGGAACATGTTGAGTCTTATAGACTGACTGTCGGTGGACCACATTATTTTAGGAGTCGGTATGCCAGAGCAGCAGGACCACATTTAGAAGACCGGGACAAGAGAGCGTGACAAGATGGAGCAGCCCGTACCAACAGTAGTCGTAGTAGATATGGATGTAAATGTTTTTGAGACTTCCGTATGAGCTTGAGTGAACCTGTAGTGCGGATATTGATGTACTGGGCTCAAGCCCCTATTCATTTTAGTACTTTCTCATCGTAGACTTTGTATTTTGATATTTATGTATATTGTTATTTGTGGACTTGTTTTGTTTAACGCTTCTATTACTTTGATATGTGGTTGGCCTAGATGATATTGATTAGTCTGCAGAATCGACGTATTGTGGTGGCGAACCTCCCGTGAGTTGGTGCTACCGCAAGACGGCGGTTCTGGGGGGTTGGACCCGAAAACGAATGCAAAAAAGAGGGTCTTACAACAGTATAGATTACACCTTCAGCTTAGATCTTCTGTTGTTGAAACATGACAGATGCTGTCTTGAAATAGGGTTTAATGGCAGTAGCTTCAAGCTTTGTTTCTTCTGATCTTCTTCTTCAGTAGATGAACGAAGATTCACGTGTTCTTCTGGATATAATGAGCAAGATCACACTTATCTCAGTAGTCTGCTTGCAGCTTCAGGAAGCAGATTGAGATATCTTGTGGAAGCAGTTTTTCTTCAATAGAACAGTAGCAGCTATTTCAGATCTTGTTCTTCTTTTTATTTAATGACCTAACATCTTCTTTTATACATCCTCCATTCTACAACGGCTCTGAGGAGTGTCCTATCACAGCATGAACATAAATAGAAAATATTATCCTTGTTTTCTAGCCACTTGCGCCAAAAGCAGATCCCGCCAGGCTTTATTCAAATATGAATCTATCTCAGCGGATGGGCTGAGACAGGCTCCAGTCTCAGTGGCAGAGCAGACTTTGTCTCAGCGGATCCACTGAGACAGATAGTCTTCTCAGCGCTTTTCCTCTAAATGTAGCTCAGCTGAGACAGACTCCTCAGCGGCTGACCAGCTGCGTCTCAGCGGTTCAACTGAGACAGGCTATTGTTTCAGGTGTTTTGACAGTACAATCCGAGAATAATTCCGATGTTTGGAATGATCTTACCCTGCATAGGCATGATATAAAAGAGGGATTATCAAATACAATATGTACTTAGCATTGAGTGTGATGCATCTTCAAATCTAGGGAACATATAGGGCAATATTCCCAACAATTTTTTGTGCCAACAATATGAATTGATTATATAGGAAACACGTCTCCTTCAATTCCGACCTCACGAGGTCTTCATTTGTGACTCTCACCCTTACCAATGTGCCCCCGACTCTATTAAAAAGTCCTTGACGCCAACTCTTTTGTTTGCCCGAGAGCGCATTTTTTGCTCCGGCGTGCACTTTTCGCCCGTGCGCGCATTTTCATCCCGGGCGCACATATTCCTCCCCGTCGCGTATTTTTCGCCCGGGCGCGCATGTTTTCGATCGGGCGTGCATTTCGCGTTGGCGCGCATTCTTTGCGTTGGCGCGCATTCTTCACGCTGGCGCGCATTCTTCGTGAGGGCGCGCATTCTTCGCCAGGGCGCGCATTCTTCGTGTGGGTGCGCATTTTTCACACGGGTGCACATTTTCCAACCGGGCACGCATTTTCATCCCGGAAGCGCATTTTCAGCCCGGGAACGCATTTTCAGCCTGGGCGCGCATATTCTTCCCTGGAGCGTATTTTTCGCTCAGGCACACATTTTTTCAACTGGGTGTGCATTGTTCGCCCAGTCGCGCTTTTTTCACATCGGCGAACATTATTTGCGTAGGCGCGCATTTTTCGCACAGGCGTACATTTTCCGCCCGGGTTAGCATTTTTTGCCCAAGTGAATATTTTTTCTCCCGGGCGCACAATTTTTGCCATGGCACACATTTTACGCTCGGGCACGCATTTTACGCCCGAGCGCGCATTTTCCGCTCAGCTGCGTATTTTTCGTGCGGACGCGTATTCTTCTAACCAAGTGCGCATTTTTAGAATGGGCGCGGATTTTAAGCTCGGGCGGGCATTCTTCGCGCGATTGCGCATTTTTCTCCCGGGAGCGCATTTTTCGCACGGGTGTGCATTTTTTGCCCGAACACTATTTTCCTCCCGGGTGCACAATTTTCGCCAGGGCACGCATTTTACGCCCGGGCACGCATTTTTAGTGCGGGAGCACAGTTTTAGCTCGGTCACGCATTTTTCCTCCGAACACGCATTTTTATTGTGGGAGTACATTTTCAGCTCGGTCGCACATTTTCCTCCCGAGGCGTATTTTCTGCCCGAGAGCACATTTTTCGCCTGTGCGCGCATTTTTTCCATGATGCACATTTTTCGCTCGGGCACTTATTTTCAGCCCAGGTGCATTTTTTCTGCGCGGAAGCTCATTTTTCTAACTAGGCACGCATTTTTTGCCCGAGTCTAATTTTCGCGCGGGCGTGTATTTTCCGCCCGACCACGCATTTTTTCGCCGGTCACATATTTTTCGCTCGGGCGGCGGGCGCACATTTTTCCTTCGTGCGATAATATTTTTTCCCCGGCGCGCAATTTTTCCCGGGCGCACATTTTCTCTCTCGGGCTCGCCCGGGCAAAAAATATACGCTCAGGCGGTAAATGCGTGTCCGGGCAGAAAAATGCACGCCACAGCTGAAAAATGCTTGCTCGGGCGGAAAGATGTGCGCAAGGGCAAAAAAATGCGCGCCCGGGCAGAAAAATGGGCGCTTATGGGAAAAATATGCGCCCGGGCGAAAAATGCACGCCCAACGAAAAATGCCCGCCCGGGCGGAAAAATCAGCGCATGGGCGGAAATTTGCGTCGAGGCGAAAAATCTGCACGCGGAAGAAAATGGGCACCATGGATTAAATACCGGCCTATGCGGAAACAATGTGTGCGCGGGCAGAAAATACGCGCCTTAGCAAAAAATGGGTGTCAGGCAGAAAAATGCGCGCCCCGGCGGAAATTACGCGCCCCGGTGAAAAATGCACACCGAACATAGATTTCTTCATTTCTGGTGACCTTGAAGAAATCTATGTTTTGGTGTGTGTGTAGATATCAATTCCATCGATTGAATTTCAATATGTAGCCGAACAATGGAATTACTAATTCCAACTTCTATGACAATTCCTGAATTCAACCGAACAACAGAATTAGAATTGACTTCAATTCCAATTCCTACGGGAATCAGAATTTGGACAATTCCAATTCCTACATCTCATTACCTGTGCCAAACGGGCACAAACGAACGGACCCTAAGATTTATCTTTAGATTTAGGGTTCATTTGGCGCGGCGTTTTGGCCGAGTGTTTTGGGCAAACGCCGCCGGACGGCGGGTAACCAAACGCCCTCCGACAGCGTTTGCTCCGGGTCGACCCGCCGCGCCCTGAAAAACGGGGCAAAACGCCCCGTTTCGATCCCGCCCTCCAGTTCGAAACCTCCGGGTGGAGCCGCCGTTTGCTCCCGCCACCTCCGCGCCAAATAAAACCTTAGGTAGTTTGTAAATAATTGACAAGTGTTGTAAGAGTAAAGTGGTTGTGCTAGCTTGTCCAATGACAAGTGGTATGAGAGACATCATTAATATTTGGTAGTATTAAGTAAAAGTTGAACTCAGGTGTGCGATGGAAGGTTCATCAACATTAAAGAATGATCGAGGAGAGAAGGACAGTGAGGCATGTGTTGGCCACAATGTAGGTTTGCATTAAGAAAGTGGACATAGCCATACTAATGCCCAATAGAAGGTTGGGAATACATTTGTATGCCCATCAAGGATTAAGGCTCCATTTGGCGCGGCATTTTCTTCTCCGGTGAGTTTTAAAAAAAATGACGCCCTCATAGAATGCATGTTTTGGCAAGAGAATGGTTAGGAGTGCCGTCAAGAAAAGAAAATTAGTTTTGAACAGAAAAGTGGTTGAAGTTCCTTGGGTGAGGTCGGGTGTTCACAAATGATGGTGCATAACCACCGCCTTCATGACCGCCACCACAGTGCCAAACCGAGACTAAGACTCCATTTGGCACGGTGGTGTCGGTCGTGAACATGGTGGTTAAACTGTCATTCGTTAACGCCCACCTAAGGAACGTCATCCACTTTTATGTTCAAACAGATGAAATTTTTTAGGTGGTCGTTAACAAATGACGGTTTAACCCATGCATTTACGACCGTCACTGATGTGCCAAACGAAGCCTAAATCAGGGTGGCATAAACTCCATGCAGAGAGGCATGACGTTTTGGATATCAAAGGTAATGTACTCATGAAATAAGATGATACTCTTCAATACATGACGAGCCATGTGCTAAGAGATGGGGGAGCTCAAAGTGGAGCTCTTAACAATGAGGAAAACATAAATCGTGTGATCAGTGTGAGAACTGATTAGCAACTAGGCATCCCCAAAAGAAAATAGTTTACAGGAATAACTAAGGATGTGACATCTTTTGGAGCATGGAAAAATACTTTGTGAAATGAGGATCAAGGCTGATGTGCTAGAGTACGTATATATGAATGCATTTTGCAAATATCATTTTACTTTGGTGGCGTCCTAAACATAATGATTGAAGTGACGATTCCGACCAGGGAGAAGTTCTGAAGATATTTCAAGCAAAAATAGGAGGCAAAACCAAGATTAAACTTCATCATGTATAGCATAAGGTGATAGCTGTGGAGGCCTTCTAGTTTATGAATGAACTCAAGGCATATGCAAAACTTGAGTTACATCATTGTTGATGGCCATGTCAAAAGATTGTAATGACTCCGACAACAAGAGTGGTGAGAAGAGATCAATCCTAAGTTATAATGGGGGAGATATGTGTATTGCAAGATAAAAGTAAGATCATAAACCACTGAAATGCAACTTACACAACGATTGCAAATAAGGGCAAGCTGGCGTAGCAGATGCAAAATTGGCACCTCACATCAAATAGGATGAAAAAGAGCACTAGGCAAATTGGTAGCTCTCATCAAATAGGATGAAAAAGAGCATGAGGCAATTTGGCTCGCTGCAAGTTCTTAGCTCAATGAAGGTGGAGAAGCTAGAGTACCAACAGAGGCTTGCTTGAATGATTGCTTTGTAGTGAGCTCACAGTCTCGGACTCCGACGGCGGGCCATGATAGTGTGCTCATGAGGAAGGTGAAAAGGGAAACACCATAATGGTAAAGTCCACTAGTAGCATGATCAAGAAGATAAGGCACGGGGCATAGAGAAGTCTTATCATGCACTAAAGGGAAGCAGTCGCCATAAAATCCGATTGACAATAATAGTCCATCAACATACAAGTTTGTCAAAGTGCAAAATGAGCAAACATTCAAGTATGTGTGTGTTATTCGTCTAAAGAAACTCTATACAAGAACGTGGTGAACCATCATCACGTCACTTTGCACTATAGACCTTAGAGATCATGTTAAAACGTATCAACTTTGGAGCATAAAATGGACATCTCCACACAAAATTTAAGAGATGTAAATTGGTGGCTTTCCATTAGTAAATAAGGCATGCCAGCAGTTGAAAGCTCATCTCATAATGGCGTTCTACAGTAATTTATATGATGTTATAAACAAGAAAAGAGAAGAAAAGAAAAACCCAGTCCCAACTTAGGGTTACATTTACAGTACAAGCTATATGAGTTGAAGCCTTGGAAAAGACTTTATACCCATATCCAACTAGACTAAAATAGCTCAATCTCCACATCCTCCCCATTCTTGCCAAAATCCAGGCACTTAACTTCCTTCTTCTTGCCCACTGTCAATGGAGTCCCAGGATCAAATCCTCCTGGAACCTCAGGAGGGGCGGTGCACCGAATCAAAGCCCAATTAAGACCCTCAAAGAATGGGTGTCTCTTGATCTCTGCAGCTCCCTTAACTGCACCAAGCCTGTTTCCTGGCTCCTTCACCAGCAACCCTTTCATTAAATCCATTGCGTGAACGCTGACCACTGGCGTTTCTGGAAACTTCAAGCTCTGACACACCACATTGGCAAGTGTCTCCTCATTCCCAGGTCCCTTGAATGGCGTCCTCCCATAAAGCAACTCATACAGGAATATGCCATATGTCCACCAATCCACAGCACTGCCATGCCCATCGCCTTTGATGATTTCAGGGGCCAGGTACTCGTGGGTGCCGACGAATGAGTTCGAGCGGGCATCTGTGGGTTCCACCACAATCTGCGGGAGTGGGGAAACCTGAGTCATTGAGTCGGGTCGCATTTTCCGGTTCTTGTTCATCGAATGCGAGAGAAGACGAGGAGTAAAGCACGAAACTTGAGAAAAAGAGGGGTGAAGGCAGTAAGGATTGATGCAGCTGGACTCAGCACAAGGGCCTGACATCCTTTTGGCAGCTTCTTCCCTGCCTAGCGAAGAGGACCTGAGAAGAGTTGGGCTTACTGTACACCTGAGTGAGAGATCAAAGTCTGAGAGCATAATGTGACCGTCCTCGCGAACAAGAATGTTTTCCGGCTTAAGATCGCGATATATCACGCCAAGCATGTGCAGATATTCCAAAGCAAGGAGGACCTCGGCGACATAAAACCTGCATGAACATAGATGAGAAGAACTAAATGAGAAATCAAATTTCTTCAGGGTAGGTGCCTACATAGGTTCATGAGCGTGCTTATTACAACTCAAAGATCCATGACATCTGCATGCAAGGATTACTTAGTACTATGCAAATTTTGATCTTTATAATTCATGGAAGTGTGGGCATAAACAAGGATATCTTAGAGATTTGAATCTTCATTTAGTGATAACCTATTAGAATTGCCCTGAATGTACGGTAGTAGATGCTTTGAACCATAAATCATTTGCAATCTACTAGGCATGCTTCACAACTATGCTTCTTTTATTAAAAGTTTTCATAAAGTTTGTGACACATTTTATGGCCTTGTGTCTTGTATCTAGTTTCATAAATATTCTAGAGTTTAAGACTTTAAGTTTGAACTCAGCAGAAGCGGCCTCACTTCACATTCAATAGATAAAATTATCACGTATCTCCCTAAAAAAATCTTTTATATATTTATTAAGAGTTTAAACTCAACGTCCTCTTTATCATTATGGTTTCGAGGTGGCTGTCCATGGAATGGGAGGTGTGGATGGAGGTTATCCAGGGGCTGGAAGGCCTGGACGGGAAGGATGAAGGGAGAAGTGAGGTCGGCCAGGGATGATGGAGACAGTGCGGGTGGTGGCTGGGTGCAGGAAGCTAACTTGCGGCGGCGGGGTGCTGGGAGGACGGGACAGCGGCGGCGGCCTCGAATCTACCTAGAATGAAGGAATGAATGGGGCATGGGGTCGACCGAAGGTGCTGGAGGCAAGGAAGGTGGTGGCGGGGTGCTAGAAGCTCAGAACCGGCGATGTCGGGTGCTGGAAATTGCGTCGGGATGCTGAGAACGTGAGGAAGCGTTGGACATAGGAGTAGGCTCCATGTGGAGACGGGATTCTCCGGCGTCGCACCACATACGGCTCTCAGCGTCGCGCGGAGAGCGGATCGAGCGGCGGTACTCGTAGACCTAAAACTCTTGATCCCCTTCTATCAGTTGCTGGGGATGATATAAAGAGGGGGGAGAGTTAGGTTAACTAAATCCAACGGTCACAATAGCCCGATGGGTAATTTCTCCTAACTCTCTAAATACAACTCAAAAAATAAAAGAAAATACATACAAAATATGAAAAATCAAGTCGGTCGTGATCAAGGTCTCCGATCGACCATCCGACGATCCAAAAATGCCGATAATGATGAATCGCCCAATGTGGTGCAGTAGATCTCCTTCAATCTCCCTGGCTAAGAAACATTCATCTTCGGTGAATGGAGACTACATACTCCTGACGCAAACCAGACACTCCTGGTAAGAACTGTCTCCGCAAAAGGTCATCGTGTCGCTGAAGTCCCCGAGGGTCCTACGGACAAAGCAAGTCATCATAAGGATGATGGGTAGGGATACAATGGTGACAGGTTGGGTTGTAGTGGAGGCTGAAGTATAAGAGAGACTCTAGGGATGGTGGAAACTGGAGCAAAAGGGAAGGTTGAAGGTCCAAAACTAGGTGGCTCCACATTTGAGTAAATCCTCAACATTGAGTACCAGATGAGCACGCACTATTCCTAATAATATCAAGCTCGTAGAAATTTGATTCAAACTCTCTTATGACAATGTATCGACCTATTCTCCTAGCACTCAAATTCATGGCTCTATCCCCAATGGGAAACTCTCAATTAATGTGCAAATCATCATCCAATCACCTTCATTTAACATTTGCTCTCTTATGTGATTATTCTCATAACTTTTAAAATGTTCAACATTTAATATAATTTTACGTCGGAGTATGATATGAAAATGACGAAAAATGAGCCCGACAGACTTACTAAATGCAGACTTTACGTAGCGGTAGAAGTCCCTAAAGATAGGTGGTTTATGCAGTCTTTGGGTGGAGTATAGAAATATTCATCGAGTGTGTGAGCCCCCAAATGACTGCCTAGGACATTGGCACTAAGCTTTAATATCATGATGCACACAATGTCTCCTAAGGGACGTAAATCATCGGGAGGCTCACCGGGTGGTCTAAATAAAAATTCGTCGTAAACAATGGGATCTCTCGGGGGGTTGTCGTGGAACTCCAAGATTAGTCGCATATCTCTCAAAGGGTAAAACTCGCCAGGCGGCTCCCCAGAAGGTGTATAAGAATGCTCGTCGTGAATGCATGGTCGCTCAAACGACTACCTAAGAGATCCACACTAGAGAAACTGCTACTTAGAGAGGATTCATCAGGTGGCTCAACTGGGGGATCAACGGGAGGCTCCTCGAGGAACCCATTAATAGCAGAGTGACACTCGAAGTGAGTGTCGTAAATAACAATAGTGTCCTTATGAACATGTGAGACAACCACTGCGTCATCAATCATAAACTCAAGCTCGAATCAGGATTAGACATCGCAAAATAAAGAGACTCTGAAGGATATTCACTCAAGACTGTGCATGTCAAAGGTGAAATGACAACATTTGTGTCAGGAGTCTAGGAAGAGCAAATCACGACAAGCTTGCTAGACTGTTTGTGAACAGAACCGGTCAATGTCATAAGATATGGGTCAGATGTTGTGTGGATATCACACATCAGACACAGCCTCATGGGAATGAGATGTCTCATAATCAGGAAATCCAACATTTGTGTCTAAGGAGGTAGGAGTAGGCACGAGTGTAGCCTCAGGATGGGAGTGACTCATCATAGGACAATCAAAGTGCAAGTCCACTCTACTAACTCTAGTAGCTCTCAAGGACTACTCGAAATGAAGGGAAAGCCGGTGTATCTACTCGAGAGACTCTAAGTAATGAGGGTCAACTCAATACACATCCCGCATCGAAGTCCAAACCGAAATTGGGAAGTGTTCATAGCTGGCTCCTCTCAGATGTCGTTCCTCACTACTAACACATCAAAACAATCCTTATACTCAGCGACTGTCGAAGGGTAAATAACTGCTCGAGCAGACGACTAAAACAAAATGCAGGCAAATACCTCTGACACAATCTATGCTTCATCTCCACCCAACTAGTGATGCGGTGAAAACGATCCCACTCACGGGTCCTCTCAATGCTAGACCAATATGCTCTAGCCAGATCTATAAGTCTACGTTTCGCAAATTTAATGTGTTACTCACCGAAACTCAAAAAGATCGAGTTAATATTGCATATCCACGAGTCAATAACTGAAAGACTCGGGACTTGACGAATCATCAAAAGATGAGGCAACGACACGAAACCAACACTCGAGATCTCTCTCAAAATGATGATCCTCGTAATAATCATCCCTAAGATAATTGAGTCATGTCGAAGGATCAACACGATCCGCTCGGGTACAAGGATACGGACGATGATAATCAACGTAGTGATCGTCTCTAGAATGGATGGATGGCGTCGAAGGGTCGACACGATCTCTAGAAGTGGTGTGTTGCGGTCGAGAATAATCATTGTAGTAACATGAGGATCTCTTTGAGGGGGATCTATGGGATCGGGTGTAGATGGACTCAGGATCCTTAAATAGAGGAGAAGAATGACGACGATAACTAGCCATGAATAAACATATAAAGTCTACTACTGCGTATTAAAAATAAAGCCCGAGCCTGGGGAACTGATACCAATCTGATGCAGGACGAATCTATAGGAGGCAGACATGTTATGCCCTAACCCTAGATGAGATGCAAGCAACCACGATGAATGTAAAGGAACCAAAGACGAACCTTAAATGAACACCTGCACACAATCCAATGAACTAACGCAGGATAACCATAATGTGATGCATGTTTACCCAGAAATCAGCGATCCCCTTGAGCTAGCTTTTTGCAGGTAACCGAAGCAATTTACACCCTCTCCCGGCAGTCCAAGTATTTTTCTCCAAATATCGAAGCCCTGACGGTCCCGCACCGCCCAGGTGGTCTCTCCTTTCGTCTCGTAGAGGTCTCGCTTCGCTCGATCTCGGCCTGAGGTCGCCCTCTGGGTGACCTCGGCCTGAGGCAGATCGCCCCAACTGGGGCGATCTCGGCCTGAGGTCGCCCTCTGGGCGACCTCGCCAGGTCGCCCCTTCGGGGTGACCTCGGCCTGAGGCAGATCGCCCCAGCTGGGGCGATCTCGGCCTGAGGTCGCCCTCTGGGCGACCTCGCCAGGTCGCCCCTTCGGGGTGACCTCGGCCTGAGGCAGATCGCCCCAGCTGGGGCGATCTCGGCCTGGGCGACCTCGTCAGGTCTCCCCTTCGGGGTG
Organism: Dactylorhiza incarnata; assembly: GCA_033032865.1. Classification (NCBI taxonomy): domain Eukaryota; kingdom Viridiplantae; phylum Streptophyta; class Magnoliopsida; order Asparagales; family Orchidaceae; genus Dactylorhiza; species Dactylorhiza incarnata. Next base: position 1,961,858 of record JAWHQI010000210.1, read on the forward strand.
ACCTCGGCTTGAGGCAGATCGCCCCAGCTGGGGCGATCTCGGCCTGAGGTCGCCCTCTGGGCGACCTCGCCAGGTCGTCCCTTCGGGGTGACCTCGGCCTGAGTCAGATCGCCCCAGTTGGGGCGATCTCGGCCTGAGGTCGCCCTCTGGGCGACCTCGCCAGGTCGTTCCCCCCTAGGGGCGACCTCGGCCTGGGTGATCTCGGCTCCGGGCAGCCCGTTCCTTCCTGACCTGCCCGTTTGGGCAGGCCCTCCCGCCTATAAATAGGGGGGTAGGGGCATTGGTTTGGGATCTTTTTTGGAGAGTTCCAGCCCTTGCCTTTGATATGAGCGGTCTCATTTTTGAGACCATCGTATCTCTTCCTAGCAGCTGGGGCGGTCTCATTTTTGAGATCGTCAATACTTCATTTCGGCAGCTGGAGCTATCGCATTTCTGAGACCTCGTTACCTCTTTTTTCAGCAGATTCTGCTATCTCCACCCAGGAGACCCTCGACATCTCTTTTTCTCCTCCCTCTTGTCTTCCATCATAGCTCAAAGTAACCAACCATCTAATAGTGTTCTTCCTCCACCTCTCTTTTCAGCTTGAGCGAGTGTGGACCTGGAGCATTTTTGGCTCGAACATAACACGCGACCTTCAGATCGGAATGGTTGATGAATAGCAGCTGCGGTGAAGATATGAGATTTTGCCGAGCATAACACCAAATCTTAAAACGGTCATAACTTTTGATCCGGGTGTCGTAATTCAGAAATTCAAAGCTTGTCGCGACCGGCTCGACCTGAACTATGCAAAAATTGAACAGGGTTTCCCGTTCAGGTATTTTTTAGCCCTCAGATTTCAAAAATTCGGCTCCGTTTGAAAGTTATTTCAGTTTTTCTCTTTTTCTGCAATTTCTATTTTTTGAGTAGCAATGGAGATGGCAAAGGTTCAAGATCATTCAAGTGGTGAACTTACTCTGGAAGGTCTTGAGCTTCGCATAGAGATTCGTCTGGAGCAATTTCGCAAAGAACTTGCTCAACAGCAGGAGCAAACTCATCGGCAGTTTGATAGGATTAATCAAGCTATAACAGCTATCATTCATCAGCTTCCTCCTCAAGTCGAAACTCCTTCAGCCCCTGAAGTTATAGCTGAAGTAGAGGAGTCTTCTCCTTTTGCAGATAAAATTCGTTGGGAACCTGCTCCTAATGGGTTTAAAGAACCCCGTCTGCCAACCTTCTCAGGGGGAGAAGATCCAATCTCCCACCTTCAAGCATTTGAGTCAGTTGTTGCGTTGAGAACTATATCAGATAGCATCAGGTGCAAGCTTCTCGTCATGACCTTTGGCGGTCAAGCTCTGGAATGGTTCTACAAGCTACCACCGCAATCAGTTACTTGCTTTATGGACCTCAGAAGAGAACTTCTCTTGAAATTTGCTACCTCAAGGAAGCGAAAGAGATGCCCAGCAGCTCTTTTTCAAATCAAGCAAGGAGTTAATGAAACTATCGCTTACTTCATCGATAGATTCCAGAGAGAGCTTCTTGAGGTTGTTAATGTTGATCAAGAGATGTATAAATGTGCCTTCATTCATGGACTTCAAGAAGGCCCTCTCAAATATAAAGTCAGCATAAAAGAGCCAAAGTCTTACGAGCATCTCATCGAAATAGCAAATCAGTTTATTGAAGGTGAAGCGATGAATCCTAACTATGTGCGTTCTCAGAACCATAAGATTCAGCAACATCAGAGAAATTTCTATCACAGTCACTCATCTTCGACACAGAGCCCTCCACAAGTTGAACAGTTTGAGTCTTACTCTCTTCCTCAGAGTATATCATCTCCATACTTGGAAGTGCTCCCATTCAGTCTTATGATCCTACAACACTTGAATATAAAAATCACCCAGAAGGATCTACTAAGTTGAATCTCTCCTTGGAAGAGGTCCTTACAAATATTCAAAATATGCCAGAGTATAGAAGACCTCGTCCTATAAAGTCTAAGGTTGAAAATCGCAATCAAGAGCTCTTATGCGCATATCATTCAGATATTGGTCATGATACAGAAGACTGTCGTGCTCTCCGAAAGTTGATAGACCAACTGTTGAAGGCAGGAAAATTACAAGACTATGTTACTTGGTAATATGAAGATTATCTTTCTTCTAGCAGAGACAACTTTACAAAGCAAAGAATTTTTTCCTCAATAAAAGAAGTGCATAGAACAGAAAAGGATAGAATAACACTTTATTCCATGTTTTGTATGACTCCCATTTGTTTGGAGCCTTTTTCGTATCTTTTCAGCAGTCAGATACATCAAACGTCATATCCATATTCACTCTCGTATCCTTCATTGCAAGCATTTATCCTTTTTATGTCTTAAGCTTATTTCATTACTCTACTCCCTGCTATTTACATCAATACTTATAAAATTGCGTGGTTGCAAATGGTAGAAATACTACCTCTGATTTGGGTGAGGGTCGTAAAACCCACTGCGACCACATCTCGCTTGAAGCACTCGCAGATGTGTAGTGGTAGCCCAGCCTCTTTTCCTCTATATCTCTTTCTCTACAATGATTGTCATTGATTGCCATGACATTTTGTCAAGTTAATCAACTTGCTTTGCTTGAAAACAGATGATTACATCTGATAACAAATTGTTATGATAAAATGCTAACAACTAATGTTGGTATTGACATGCGTTGGCAAGAAAAACATACTGACTTTAGTGTGTACTACAATGACTACCAAATAATTATGCAATTATTTGTTGGCTACCAATTTTTCAGGTACCATGGACTTCACATATATATATCATGTCGGATTTTCTAAATTTCCGGACTTTGGGATTTCATGATTAATCTATTTATCATCTATGGATTTCTCAAAATTATACGCTGGTTTGGGCGTCAGCTAACATAACCTCAATAAAAATATTATATCAACAAGTCAGAATCAGCCAGCTATATGGACTTCACACTCACTGATCTGGAATATGTAAATGTGATGATATAAGAATGTTAGTTTATCTCTCCACAGATATTATTTCATCAACATCAAAGCAAAGTGATTGTGAATAAACATTCATATACTCTATATAAATGGGATAATCTCTCTCATATACTTCAAGTATGAATAAAAAGAAATGGTGCGGTGACATACTTTAGATCTTCATTACCTACTTCTCATATCTTTTGCAAAGATATACAGGTGCTTGCGAGTTCTCTTCAGGTACTCACATACTAAATTTTCTATATACATATGTTCTTATATCTTTTGCAGAGATATACAGGTGCTTGCGAGTTCTCTTCAGGTACTCGCATACTAAATTTTCTATATACATTTGTTCTTATATCTTTTGCAGAGATAAAAACAGGTGCTTGCGAGTTCTCTTCAGGTACTCGCATACTAGATTTTTCATATACCTGTTCTAATATCCTTTGCAGATAAAAAATAGGTGCTTGCAAGTTCTCTTCAGGTACCCACGTACTGAATTTTTCATATACCAGTTCTTGTACATTTTTTATATATGCATATTCTGTCCTCACAAGAGAGGTGGATCTTGATTTGCAAGGGTAAGTTCTATTTTTTCAAGCTTCTCAAAACTTGAAAAAATGCGGGGATTATGTTTACCCAGAAATCAGCGATCCCCTTGAGCTAGCTTTTTGCAGGTAACCGAAGCAATCCACACCCTCTCCCGACAGTCCAAGTATTTTTCTCCAAATATCGAAGCCCTGGCGGTCCCGCACCGCCCAGGTGGTCTCGCCTTTCGTCTCGTAGAGGTCTCGCTTCGCTCGATCTCGGCCTGAGGTCGCCCTCTGGGCGACCTCCCCAGGTCGCCCCTTCGGGGTGACCTCGGCCTGAGGCAGATCGCCCCAGCTGGGGCGATCTCGGCCTGAGGCAGATCGCCCCAGCTGGGGCGATCTCGGCCTGAGGTCGCCCTCTGGGCGACCTCGCCAGGTCGCCCCTTCGGGGTGACCTCGGCCTGAGGCAGATCGCCCCAGCTGGGGCGATCTCGGCCTGGGCGACCTCGTCAGGTCTCCCCTTCGGGGTGACCTCGGCTTGAGGCAGATCGCCCCAGCTGGGGCGATCTCGGCCTGAGGTCGCCCTCTGGGCGACCTCGCCAGGTCGTCCCTTCGGGGTGACCTCGGCCTGAGTCAGATCGCCCCAGTTGGGGCGATCTCGGCCTGAGGTCGCCCTCTGGGCGACCTCGCCAGGTCGTTCCCCCCTAGGGGCGACCTCGGCCTGGGTGATCTCGGCTCCGGGCAGCCCGTTCCTTCCTGACCTGCCCGTTTGGGCAGGCCCTCCCGCCTATAAATAGGGGGGTAGGGGCATTGGTTTGGGATCTTTTTTGGAGAGTTCCAGCCCTTGCCTTTGATATGAGCGGTCTCATTTTTGAGACCATCGTATCTCTTCCTAGCAGCTGGGGCGGTCTCATTTTTGAGATCGTCAATACTTCATTTCGGCAGCTGGAGCTATCGCATTTCTGAGACCTCGTTACCTCTTTTTTCAGTAGATTCTGCTATCTCCACCCAGGAGACCCTCGACATCTCTTTTTCTCCTCCCTCTTGTCTTCCATCATAGCTCAAAGTAACCAACCATCTAATAGTTTTCTTCCTCCACCTCTTTTCAGCTTGAGCGAGTGTGGACCTGGAGCATTTTTGGCTCGAACATAACACGCGACCTTCAGATCGGAATGGTTGATGAATAGCAGCTGCGGTGAAGATATGAGATTTTGCCGAGCATAACACCAAATCTTAAAACGGTCATAACTTTTGATCCGGGTGTCGTAATTCAGAAATTCAAAGCTTGTCGCGACCGGCTCGACCTGAACTATGCAAAAATTGAACTGGGTTTCCCGTTCAGGCATTTTTTAGCCCTCAGATTTCAAAAATTCGGCTCCGTTTGAAAGTTATTTCAGTTTTTCTCTTTTTCTGCAATTTCTATTTTTTGAGTAGCAATGGAGATGGCAAAGGTTCAAGATCATTCAAGTGGTGAACTTACTCTGGAAGGTCTTGAGCTTCGCATAGAGATTCGTCTGGAGCAATTTCGCAAAGAACTTGCTCAACAGCAGGAGCAAACTCATCGGCAGTTTGATAGGATTAATCAAGCTATAACAGCTATCATTCATCAGCTTCCTCCTCAAGTCGAAACTCCTTCAGCCCCTGAAGTTATAGCTGAAGTAGAGGAGTCTTCTCCTTTTGCAGATAAAATTCGTTGGGAACCTGCTCCTAATGGGTTTAAAGAACCCCGTCTGCCAACCTTCTCAGGGGGAGAAGATCCAATCTCCCACCTTCAAGCATTTGAGTCAGTTGTTGCGTTGAGAACTATATCAGATAGCATCAGGTGCAAGCTTCTCGTCATGACCTTTGGCGGTCAAGCTCTGGAATGGTTCTACAAGCTACCACCGCAATCAGTTACTTGCTTTATGGACCTCAGAAGAGAACTTCTCTTGAAATTTGCTACCTCAAGGAAGCGAAAGAGATGCCCAGCAGCTCTTTTTCAAATCAAGCAAGGAGTTAATGAAACTATCGCTTACTTCATCGATAGATTCCAGAGAGAGCTTCTTGAGGTTGTTAATGTTGATCAAGAGATGTATAAATGTGCCTTCATTCATGGACTTCAAGAAGGCCCTCTCAAATATAAAGTCAGCATAAAAGAGCCAAAGTCTTACGAGCATCTCATCGAAATAGCAAATCAGTTTATTGAAGGTGAAGCGATGAATCCTAACTATGTGCGTTCTCAGAACCATAAGATTCAGCAACATCAGAGAAATTTCTATCACAGTCACTCATCTTCGACACAGAGCCCTCCACAAGTTGAACAGTTTGAGTCTTACTCTCTTCCTCAGAGTATATCATCTCCATACTTGGAAGTGCTCCCATTCAGTCTTATGATCCTACAACACTTGAATATAAAAATCACCCAGAAGGATCTACTAAGTTGAATCTCTCCTTGGAAGAGGTCCTTACAAATATTCAAAATATGCCAGAGTATAGAAGACCTCGTCCTATAAAGTCTAAGGTTGAAAATCGCAATCAAGAGCTCTTATGCGCATATCATTCAGATATTGGTCATGATACAGAAGACTGTCGTGCTCTCCGAAAGTTGATAGACCAACTGTTGAAGGCAGGAAAATTACAAGACTATGTTACTTGGTAATATGAAGATTATCTTTCTTCTAGCAGAGACAACTTTACAAAGCAAAGAATTTTTTCCTCAATAAAAGAAGTGCATAGAACAGAAAAGGATAGAATAACACTTTATTCCATGTTTTGTATGACTCCCATTTGTTTGGAGCCTTTTTCGTATCTTTTCAGCAGTCAGATACATCAAACGTCATATCCATATTCACTCTCGTATCCTTCATTGCAAGCATTTATCCTTTTTATGTCTTAAGCTTATTTCATTACTCTACTCCCTGCTATTTACATCAATACTTATAAAATTGCGTGGTTGCAAATGGTAGAAATACTACCTCTGATTTGGGTGAGGGTCGTAAAACCCACTGCGACCACATCTCGCTTGAAGCACTCGCAGATGTGTAGTGGTAGCCCAGCCTCTTTTCCTCTATATCTCTTTCTCTACAATGATTGTCATTGATTGCCATGACATTTTGTCAAGTTAATCAACTTGCTTTGCTTGAAAACAGATGATTACATCTGATAACAAATTGTTATGATAAAATGCTAACAACTAATGTTGGTATTGACATGCGTTGGCAAGAAAAACATACTGACTTTAGTGTGTACTACAATGACTACCAAATAATTATGCAATTATTTGTTGGCTACCAATTTTTCAGGTACCATGGACTTCACATATATATATCATGTCGGATTTTCTAAATTTCCGGACTTTGGGATTTCATGATTAATCTATTTATCATCTATGGATTTCTCAAAATTATACGCTGGTTTGGGCGTCAGCTAACATAACCTCAATAAAAATATTATATCAACAAGTCAGAATCAGCCAGCTATATGGACTTCACACTCACTGATCTGGAATATGTAAATGTGATGATATAAGAATGTTAGTTTATCTCTCCACAGATATTATTTCATCAACATCAAAGCAAAGTGATTGTGAATAAACATTCATATACTCTATATAAATGGGATAATCTCTCTCATATACTTCAAGTATGAATAAAAAGAAATGGTGCGGTGACATACTTTAGATCTTCATTACCTACTTCTCATATCTTTTGCAAAGATATACAGGTGCTTGCGAGTTCTCTTCAGGTACTCACATACTAAATTTTCTATATACATATGTTCTTATATCTTTTGCAGAGATATACAGGTGCTTGCGAGTTCTCTTCAGGTACTCGCATACTAAATTTTCTATATACATTTGTTCTTATATCTTTTGCAGAGATAAAAACAGGTGCTTGCGAGTTCTCTTCAGGTACTCGCATACTAGATTTTTCATATACCTGTTCTAATATCCTTTGCAGATAAAAAATAGGTGCTTGCAAGTTCTCTTCAGGTACCCACGTACTGAATTTTTCATATACCAGTTCTTGTACATTTTTTATATATGCATATTCTGTCCTCACAAGAGAGGTGGATCTTGATTTGCAAGGGTAAGTTCTATTTTTTCAAGCTTCTCAAAACTTGAAAAAATGCGGGGATTATGTTTACCCAGAAATCAGCGATCCCCTTGAGCTAGCTTTTTGCAGGTAACCGAAGCAATCCACACCCTCTCCCGACAGTCCAAGTATTTTTCTCCAAATATCGAAGCCCTGGCGGTCCCGCACCGCCCAGGTGGTCTCGCCTTTCGTCTCGTAGAGGTCTCGCTTCGCTCGATCTCGGCCTGAGGTCGCCCTCTGGGCGACCTCCCCAGGTCGCCCCTTCGGGGTGACCTCGGCCTGAGGCAGATCGCCCCAGCTGGGGCGATCTCGGCCTGAGGTCGCCCTCTGGGCGACCTCGCCAGGTCGCCCCTTCGGGGTGACCTCGGCCTGAGGCAGATCGCCCCAGCTGGGGCGATCTCGGCCTGAGGTCGCCCTCTGGGCGACCTCGCCAGGTCGCCCCTTCGGGGTGACCTCGGCCTGAGGCAGATCGCCCCAGCTGGGGCGATCTCGGCCTGGGCGACCTCGTCAGGTCTCCCCTTCGGGGTGACCTCGGCTTGAGGCAGATCCCCCCAGCTGGGGCGATCTCGGCCTGAGGTCGCCCTCTGGGCGACCTCGCCAGGTCGTCCCTTCGGGGTGACCTCGGCCTGAGTCAGATCGCCCCAGTTGGGGCGATCTCGGCCTGAGGTCGCCCTCTGGGCGACCTCGCCAGGTCGTTCCCCCCTAGGGGCGACCTCGGCCTGGGTGATCTCGGCTCCGGGCAGCCCGTTCCTTCCTGACCTGCCCGTTTGGGCAGGCCCTCCCGCCTATAAATAGGGGGGTAGGGGCATTGGTTTGGGATCTTTTTTGGAGAGTTCCAGCCCTTGCCTTTGATATGAGCGGTCTCATTTTTGAGACCATCGTATCTCTTCCTAGCAGCTGGGGCGGTCTCATTTTTGAGATCGTCAATACTTCATTTCGGCAGCTGGAGCTATCGCATTTCTGAGACCTCGTTACCTCTTTTTTCAGCAGATTCTGCTATCTCCACCCAGGAGACCCTCGACATCTCTTTTTCTCCTCCCTCTTGTCTTCCATCATAGCTCAAAGTAACCAACCATCTAATAGTTTTCTTCCTCCACCTCTTTTCAGCTTGAGCGAGTGTGGACCTGGAGCATTTTTGGCTCGAACATAACACGCGACCTTCAGATCGGAATGGTTGATGAATAGCAGCTGCGGTGAAGATATGAGATTTTGCCGAGCATAACACCAAATCTTAAAACGGTCATAACTTTTGATCCGGGTGTCGTAATTCAGAAATTCAAAGCTTGTCGCGACCGGCTCGACCTGAACTATGCAAAAATTGAACTGGGTTTCCCGTTCAGGCATTTTTTAGCCCTCAGATTTCAAAAATTCGGCTCCGTTTGAAAGTTATTTCAGTTTTTCTCTTTTTCTGCAATTTCTATTTTTTGAGTAGCAATGGAGATGGCAAAGGTTCAAGATCATTCAAGTGGTGAACTTACTCTGGAAGGTCTTGAGCTTCGCATAGAGATTCGTCTGGAGCAATTTCGCAAAGAACTTGCTCAACAGCAGGAGCAAACTCATCGGCAGTTTGATAGGATTAATCAAGCTATAACAGCTATCATTCATCAGCTTCCTCCTCAAGTCGAAACTCCTTCAGCCCCTGAAGTTATAGCTGAAGTAGAGGAGTCTTCTCCTTTTGCAGATAAAATTCGTTGGGAACCTGCTCCTAATGGGTTTAAAGAACCCCGTCTGCCAACCTTCTCAGGGGGAGAAGATCCAATCTCCCACCTTCAAGCATTTGAGTCAGTTGTTGCGTTGAGAACTATATCAGATAGCATCAGGTGCAAGCTTCTCGTCATGACCTTTGGCGGTCAAGCTCTGGAATGGTTCTACAAGCTACCACCGCAATCAGTTACTTGCTTTATGGACCTCAGAAGAGAACTTCTCTTGAAATTTGCTACCTCAAGGAAGCGAAAGAGATGCCCAGCAGCTCTTTTTCAAATCAAGCAAGGAGTTAATGAAACTATCGCTTACTTCATCGATAGATTCCAGAGAGAGCTTCTTGAGGTTGTTAATGTTGATCAAGAGATGTATAAATGTGCCTTCATTCATGGACTTCAAGAAGGCCCTCTCAAATATAAAGTCAGCATAAAAGAGCCAAAGTCTTACGAGCATCTCATCGAAATAGCAAATCAGTTTATTGAAGGTGAAGCGATGAATCCTAACTATGTGCGTTCTCAGAACCATAAGATTCAGCAACATCAGAGAAATTTCTATCACAGTCACTCATCTTCGACACAGAGCCCTCCACAAGTTGAACAGTTTGAGTCTTACTCTCTTCCTCAGAGTATATCATCTCCATACTTGGAAGTGCTCCCATTCATTCTTATGATCCTACAACACTTGAATATAAAAATCACCCAGAAGGATCTACTAAGTTGAATCTCTCCTTGGAAGAGGTCCTTACAAATATTCAAAATATGCCAGAGTATAGAAGACCTCGTCCTATAAAGTCTAAGGTTGAAAATCGCAATCAAGAGCTCTTATGCGCATATCATTCAGATATTGGTCATGATACAGAAGACTGTCGTGCTCTCCGAAAGTTGATAGACCAACTGTTGAAGGCAGGAAAATTACAAGACTATGTTACTTGGTAATATGAAGATTATCTTTCTTCTAGCAGAGACAACTTTACAAAGCAAAGAATTTTTTCCTCAATAAAAGAAGTGCATAGAACAGAAAAGGATAGAATAACACTTTATTCCATGTTTTGTATGACTCCCATTTGTTTGGAGCCTTTTTCGTATCTTTTCAGCAGTCAGATACATCAAACGTCATATCCATATTCACTCTCGTATCCTTCATTGCAAGCATTTATCCTTTTTATGTCTTAAGCTTATTTCATTACTCTACTCCCTGCTATTTACATCAATACTTATAAAATTGCGTGGTTGCAAATGGTAGAAATACTACCTCTGATTTGGGTGAGGGTCGTAAAACCCACTGCGACCACATCTCGCTTGAAGCACTCGCAGATGTGTAGTGGTAGCCCAGCCTCTTTTCCTCTATATCTCTTTCTCTACAATGATTGTCATTGATTGCCATGACATTTTGTCAAGTTAATCAACTTGCTTTGCTTGAAAACAGATGATTACATCTGATAACAAATTGTTATGATAAAATGCTAACAACTAATGTTGGTATTGACATGCGTTGGCAAGAAAAACATACTGACTTTAGTGTGTACTACAATGACTACCAAATAATTATGCAATTATTTGTTGGCTACCAATTTTTCAGGTACCATGGACTTCACATATATATATCATGTCGGATTTTCTAAATTTCCGGACTTTGGGATTTCATGATTAATCTATTTATCATCTATGGATTTCTCAAAATTATACGCTGGTTTGGGCGTCAGCTAACATAACCTCAATAAAAATATTATATCAACAAGTCAGAATCAGCCAGCTATATGGACTTCACACTCACTGATCTGGAATATGTAAATGTGATGATATAAGAATGTTAGTTTATCTCTCCACAGATATTATTTCATCAACATCAAAGCAAAGTGATTGTGAATAAACATTCATATACTCTATATAAATGGGATAATCTCTCTCATATACTTCAAGTATGAATAAAAAGAAATGGTGCGGTGACATACTTTAGATCTTCATTACCTACTTCTCATATCTTTTGCAAAGATATGCAGGTGCTTGCGAGTTATCTTCAGGTACTCACATACTAAATTTTCTATATACATATGTTCTTATATCTTTTGCAGAGATATACAGGTGCTTGCGAGTTCTCTTCAGGTACTCGCATACTAAATTTTCTATATACATTTGTTCTTATATCTTTTGCAGAGATAAAAACAGGTGCTTGCGAGTTCTCTTCAGGTACTCGCATACTAGATTTTTCATATACCTGTTCTAATATCCTTTGCAGATAAAAAATAGGTGCTTGCAAGTTCTCTTCAGGTACCCACGTACTGAATTTTTCATATACCAGTTCTTGTACATTTTTTATATATGCATATTCTGTCCTCACAAGAGAGGTGGATCTTGATTTGCAAGGGTAAGTTCTATTTTTTCAAGCTTCTCAAAACTTGAAAAAATGCGGGGATTATGTTTACCCAGAAATCAGCGATCCCCTTGAGCTAGCTTTTTGCAGGTAACCGAAGCAATCCACACCCTCTCCCGACAGTCCAAGTATTTTTCTCCAATTATCGAAGCCCTGGCGGTCCCGCACCGCCCAGGTGGTCTCGCCTTTCGTCTCGTAGAGGTCTCGCTTCGCTCGATCTCGGCCTGAGGTCGCCCTCTGGGCGACCTCCCCAGGTCGCCCCTTCGGGGTGACCTCGGCCTGAGGCAGATCGCCCCAGCTGGGGCGATCTCGGCCTGAGGTCGCCCTCTGGGCGACCTCGCCAGGTCGCCCCTTCGGGGTGACCTCGGCCTGAGGCAGATCGCCCCAGCTGGGGCGATCTCGGCCTGAGGTCGCCCTCTGGGCGACCTCGCCAGGTCGCCCCTTCGGGGTGACCTCGGCCTGAGGCAGATCGCCCCAGCTGGGGCGATCTCGGCCTGGGCGACCTCGCAAGGTCGCCCCTTCGGGGTGACCTCGGCCTGAGGCAGATCGCCCCAGCTGGGGCGATCTCGGCCTGAGGTCGCCCTCTGGGCGACCTCGCCAGGTCGTCCCTTCGGGGTGACCTCGGCCTGAGTCAGATCGCCCCAGCTGGGGCGATCTCGGCCTGAGGTCGCCCTCTGGGCGACCTCGCCAGGTCGTTCCCCCCTAGGGGCGACCTCGGCCTGGGTGATCTCGGCTCCGGGCAGCCCGTTCCTTCCTGACCTGCCCGTTTGGGCAGGCCCTCCCGCCTATAAATAGGGGGGTAGGGGCATTGGTTTGGGATCTTTTTTGGAGAGTTCCAGCCCTTGCCTTTGATATGAGCGGTCTCATTTTTGAGACCATCGTATCTCTTCCCAGCAGCTGGGGCGGTCTCATTTTTGAGATCGTCAATACTTCATTTCGGCAGCTAGAGCTATCTCATTTCTGAGACCTCGTTACCTCTTTTTTCAGCAGAATCTGCTATCTCCACCCAGGAGACCCTCGACATCTCTTTTTCTCCTCCCTCTTGTCTTCCATCATAGCTCAAAGTAACCAACCATCTAATAGTTTTCTTCCTCCACCTCTTTTCAGCTTAAGCGAGTGTGGACCTGGAGAATTTTTGGCTCGAACAATGCACTTGCAATGATTCATTCATGCAAATATTTTGTCGGCGCACAATTAATTAAACAATATCAATATTAAAATACTCGTGCATATAATCTCAATTAGCACAAACATCCAAGATTAATAATTATGCGACTATTGCAGAATAAATTAAGAGTGCACTAGAATTAAATGTATGGAGAGTAAGTAACACGCGTCTAAATAAAAGTAAAGTCAAATTAAAGAGAGCCACATATTATTAGTAATAAAGATGGCATTCATACACGAGTGATAGATTTGAAAATAAATGTGAAACTCACCATGTAGGTCATCGACGTGGGTGAGGAAATCTGACGGTTGCAGATGTGGTGCAAGTGCTCCGGTGGTTGCAAGGAGAAGGAGGGGGTGTTTTGTGGCTGGGAGGGGTGATAGGGCTAGGACTTTGAGGCAGAGGTAAGGGGGAAGGGGCGACGACGGCAAGGTGGAAGCCGGTGGGATGTGGGGTGGTTGTCCAAGGATTGGGAGGTCTGGATGGAGGCTATCTTGGGGTTGGAAGGCGTGGATGGGGACGATGAAGGGAGAAGTGGGGTTGTCCGGGGATGCTGGAGGCAGTGCGGGTGGTGGCTGGGCGCCGGAAGCCAAGAATTGGCGGCATCGGGGTTCTGGGAGGACGGGATGGCGGCGACGGCCTCGGATCTTCCTGGACGGAGGGAATGGGGTCGGTCGGAGGTGCAAGAGGCAAGGCGGGTGGGGTGGGGCCCTAGAAGCTCAGAACTGGCGATGTCGAGTGCTGGAAATTGTGTCGGGATGCTAAGAATGTGAGGAAGCGCTGGACAAGGGCGTCAGTTCCCTGTGGAGATGGGATCTTGTGGCGTCACGCCGCAGGCGTCTCTCAGCATCGCACCGAGAGCTGATCAAGCGGCAGTACTCGTAGACCTAAAACTACTGATACCCTTCTCTCGGCTGAAGGGGGATGATATAAAGAGGGGGAGAATTAGGTTAACTAAATTCAATGGTCACGATATCCCAATAGGTAATTTCGCCTAACTCTCTAAATACAACTCAACAAAATAAAAAAAAAATACATAGAAATATGAAAAATCGAGCCGGTCGCGATCACGGTCTTCGATCGATCATCCGAGGATCCAAAAAAGTCGATAATGATGAATCGCCCAATGTGGCGCGGTCGATCTCCGTCAATCTCCCGGACTAAGAAACATTCATCTTCGGTGAATGGAGACTACATGATCCTGACGCAAACCAGCCGCTTTTGGTAGGAACTGTCTCGGCAAAAGGTCATCGTGTCGCTGAAGTCCCTGAGGGTCCTACGCACCAAGCAAGCCCCCATAAGGATGATGGCTAGGGATACAATCATGATGGGTGGGGATGTAGTGGAGGCTGGGGTATAAGAGAGACTATAGGGATGGTGGAAACTGAAGCTAAAAGGGAAGGTTGAACGTCCAAAACTAGGTGGCTCCACATTTGAGTCAAATCCTCAACATTGAGTACCAAATGAACAACAGTATTCCTAGTAATATCAAGCTTGAAAAAATTTAATTCAGACTCCCTCATGACAATGTATCAACCTATTCGCCTAGCACTCAGATTCATGGTTATCCTCAATGGGAGCCTCTCAATTAATGTGCAAATCATCGCCCAATCACCTTCACTGAAGATTTGCTCTCTTATGTGATTATCCGCATAACTTTTAAAATGTTCATTATTTAATATAATTTTACGTCGGAGTATGATATGAAAATGATGAATAATGAAACCGACAGACTTACTAAATGCAGACTTTATGTAGTGGTGGAAGTCCCTAAACATGGGTAGTTTATCAGAAGGTTCCTTGGGTGGAGTATAGAAATATTCATCGAGTATGTGAGCACCCAAATGCCTGCCTAGGACAATGGCACTAAGTTGTAATAACATGACGCGCACAATGTCTCCTAAGGGATGTAATTCATCGGGAGGCTCACCGGGTGGTCGAAATAAATAATCGCCGTAGATAATGGGATCTCTCGAGGGGATGTCGAGGAACTCCAAGATTAGTCGCATATCTCTCAAAGGGTAAAACTCGCCAAGAGACTCACCAGGAGACTCCCCGGGAGGTGTATAAGGATGCTCGTCATGAATGCATGGTCGCTCAAACGACTACCTAAGATATCCACACTAGGGAAACTGCTACTTAGAGAGGATTCATCTGGTCACTCACCTGGGGGATCAGCACGAGGCTCCTCGAGGAACCCATCAATAGCAGAGTGACACTCCAAGTGAGTGTCGTAAATAACGGTAGTGTCCTTAAGAACATGTGAGACAACCACTACATTGTTAAGCATGGACTCTAGACTCAAGCTCGAATCAGGATTAGACATTGCAACATAAAGAGACTCTAAAGGGCATGCACTCGAGACTATGCATGTCATAAGTGAAATGACAACATTTGTGTTAGTAGGGGAAGAGCAAATCACGACAAGCTTGCTAGACTGTTCATGAACACTACCGGTCAATGTCATAGGATATGGATCAGATGTTGTGGGGAGATCACGTATCGAACATTGAACCTCATGGAAATGAGATGACTCAGTATCAGGAAATCCAACTTTTGTGTCTAAGGAGGTAGGAGTAGGCACGAGAGTAGCCTCGGGCTGGGAGTAACTCATCATAGAACAATCAAAGTGCAAGCCTACTCGACTAACTCTAGTGGCTCTCAAAGACTGCTCGAAATGAAGGGAAAGTTGGTGTGTCTGCTCGAGAAACTCTAAGTAATGATGGGTCAACTCAGTACGTATCTCGCATCGAAGATCAGATCGAAATCGTGAAGTGGTCATAGTTGGCTGCTCTCGGATGTCGCTCCTAACTACTAACTCATCAAAACAATCATTATACTCAGTGACAAACATGGATCCTTGTCGAAGGGTAAATAATTGCTCGAGTAGGAGACTTCAACATAATGCAGGTAAATATCACTGACACAACCTACACTTCATCTCCACCCAACTAATGAAGCGGTGAAGATGATCCCGCTCACAAGTCCTCTCAATGCTAGACCTATGCTCCCGCCTGATCTATAGGTTTACGATGCAAATTTAATGCGCCGCTCGCCGAATAATTCAAAATGATTGAGGTAATACTCCATATCCACCATCCAATAACTAAAAGACTCGAGACTCGATAAACCATCAAAAGATGAGGCAACAGCTCAAAACCGACGCTCGAGATCTCTCCCAAAATGATGATCATCGTAATAGTCATCCCTAAGATAACTGAGTCGTGTCGAAGGATCAACACGATCCGCTCGCGTGCAGAGATAGGGACGACGATAATCACCATAGTGATCATCTCTAGAATAGAGGGATGACGTCGAGGGATCGAAACGATCTCCAGAAGTGGTGTGTTGCGATCGAGAATAATCATCGTAGTAACATGAGGATCTCTCTGAGGGGGCTCTAGGGGATCGGGTGTAGATGGACTCAGGATCCTTAAATAGAGGAGAAGAATTATGACGATAACTAGTCATGAAGAGGCATATAGACTCTACTACTGCGCATTAAAATTAAAGCCCAAACCTGGGGCTCTGATAGCAATATGACGCGAGATGAATCTATAGGCGACGAACGTGCAAAATCCAATGAATTAACGAAGGATAACCCTAATGCGATGCACATGTGAAAGATATGGGTTGTCTATAAACTACACCTAGAGGGGGGGTGATTAGGTGTTTTCAATATTATTTGCAACTTTAAAATTTAACTATCACAGCACAAGAGTAATCACAGAAAACACACAAGATTTATAGTGGTTCCCTACAAGACAATGTGTCTAGAGGTAGTCCACTGTCCCTCCCACCTATCTAGCAATGAGCTAGACTAGGCAACTTCTCCAACTCAGATCTTTTCTCAATAAACAGATCTTACAACTCAGGTTCACACAGAACCCTGCCAAGCTCAGACTTTGCAAGTCCTACAATAACTCAGATCTTTACCAAGATCCTACCAAACTCAGGCTCACACAGAACCCTACCAAGCTCAGACTTTGCAAGTCTTACAAGAGCTAAGATCTTCACCAAGATCCTACCAAATTCAAGCTCACAAAGAACCCTACCAATCTCAGGCTCACTAAGAACCCTACCAATCTCAGGCTCACACAGAACCCTACCAACTCAGATCTGTTACAAGATCCAACAAGCTCAGGCTCACAAAGAACCCTACAGAATAATACATAAAGGTTTGATGTTGTAAAAGAAAAGACTTCAAGATGAAAGCTTTGAAATAGCAGGTCTTCTTCTTCTTGTAACAGTAAGCCCAGAGATCTTGTGAATCACTGAACTTTTCATTAGAATCTTCTCTAGACCTTCACAACACAGCAGCAGTGAAATCTTCTTCTAGTTGATTCTTTTCTTTCTCTTCTGGAAGTATGTATGAGAATAAACTTGATAGAGAATACTTCAGCAATCGTGTCCTGTAGATAAAAAATGTCTCTTTTATACTGCTCTGCAATTTTGCATAAAAGACCTTATTGATTATTCCATAATCAATTTGCCCGTTTGAAACGTTTGACAGAATTGGCATAATATTTCATCATAAATGACTTGCCGATCTTGGAACTTGCAGAATATAGAAGTAATAATATTCTTCCTTAAATACTGTGCAACGACTATATTCTGTAGAGAATATATCATTTATTACTCCTTGATTGGTGCACATTCCCTGAATATCAATTTCCAAGAACGTCTGCGCATTAAATGTGGCTCTGCAACTGTCAAGGCGATAATATTCCTTCAAGCCGATATCGTCTTGACAGATATTCTTCACGACGATATCGTCGACATACTTCCTTCTTCAAGACTCTACTTGATATCTCAACGATATTGCTTCTTCTAGACGATATCGTCGAGATGTTTCTTTTTATAAAACTAAGAATTATTCATCAGGCTGATAGTCTTTCTTCAAGACGATATCGTCTTGATCTTCTAGACGATATAAGGTCTTCAAACCGATGTCTGTCTACATGAACCTTTCTTCATGACATAATGAGTTATGTCTTTAATCTTCAAGGCTATATATCTTCTTCAAGACGACATCGTCGAGACATCTTAGCTTTATCCACGATAAGCTTTCTTCAACTTTCAGGACTATACATTTTCTTTAGGACGATATTGTCGAGACATCTATACTTAGCTTTATCTACGATAAAGCTTTCTTCAACCTTCAAGACTATACATCTTCTTCAAGACGATATCGTCGAGATATCTGAACTTAGCTTTATCAACGATAAGTTTACTTCAACCTTCAAGGCTATACGTCTTCTTCAAGACGATATCGTCGAGATATTCTTCAAGACGATATCGTCGAGATATCTGAACCTAGCTTTATCAACGATAAGCTTTCTTCAAGACGATATCGTCGGAACTGTCTCGACGATATGTTTCCTTTCTCAACGATTCATCTGTTGAGTCATGAGACGATATTTTACTCAGTTAGTTTTCATTACTTTTATAGTCTTGATACTAGTGATGTAGCTTTGATGCATTTCAACGATATGTATATCATCTCAACAATATGTCCAGTCTTTCTTGATGATTTTGGACTTAGAAAATTACTGAATATATGATTTATCTTGTGCAGTCATGAATAAAATATACCATTAAATACATAGTGCATTATCATTGATCTGAGCACTTCTTCAAATCAGGAACACTTTTGGGCACTGTTCCCAACAATCTCCTCATATTTGAAGTCATAACTCACTTCAATAATAAATGACAAATGATAAATAGAATATGAATTTGAAAACATTCAGCATGTATTATATGATTCTTCTATCAACATGATATAAATAGAGAATAAAGTTTTAGAACAAAATATTTCAGTCATTTGCCCAAATCATTTTTAGACAACATTCTATGATCTTCAGGTCATGCTGCTGCTTTCCTTTCCTTTTCTCCTCTACCTTTCATAGAAGCTGATTGGTTTTGGAATCTTCTTTGGAGAAGGAGGAGGACCATGAGGGAAAGCTAGTTTATGATTTCTCCTTTTCTCCATTTGAGTTAAATGCAGATTCCAGTCAGCAGAATAATAAACTCTTTCTGACCCATCTTGAGGGTATCCAAACTCCATTCAGGCTTCTGAGATCTGGGTCCTAGAGTTAGGACTCCACTTGCATGAATGTGGATCCTGCTCAATTTCCCTTAGCCTCTTCTGTTTGTACATCTTGCTCTGAACCCTTTTCCTTTTTCTGGAGCTGGCAGATTCTCCAACTTCTATGTTATATACCTCTGAGGCAGTGCTCTCAGATGGTTCTGCTAACTCATAGGCTGAGAGAGGCTTCTGTAAGACGCTTAACTTGATTGACAGTCCACATGGCTTGATTTGAGCCAGCATTTATCATTTTCTTCTCCCCCTTTAGGACTTCTTCAACAATATGATCATCAAGAGCTACTTGTACAAAATTTATCCTCTCATGTAGGTGTTGTTCAGCCTCATCTAAGTTATTTCTTACTTCTAGCAGATGTTCATCTAGGGACTGAGTATTTTCATTTACTTTGTTTAGAATTTGATCTCTGTCTTGATTCATAAACCCCGTTATTTGTCGAAGAGCTCTCTCAGTATTCCTTGTCATAGTGCCTTGATTTTGGATGATCTGATGGAACTGATGTCGAACCTTATTGATCTCCTCACCCACATGTTTCATGGCTGGAGCTGCTAAGTGAAAGAAATGAGTTTGTTGAGTGTTGAGATGATGTATATCATCCTTCACAGTTTTCAGCTCAGCCTTCATTTCTTGTCTTAAGTCATCTACAGTCTGTAGAATGAACCTTTCTATCTTTTCCCTTTGAACATCCAGCAAGGCTGTGATCATGTGGAACAGGGAGCCTGAGTGATTAATAGATGGTCCAGCTACATCCACTTATGGAGCAGCATTTTCCTCTGGAGAACCTCTAGGAGCACTGTCTTGAGCCAGAAGATCAGGAGAGTCTACCTGCATCTGCTCATCTTCTTCCACCAGCACTTGTTTGCCTTTGATTAGAGCTAGGTCAAGCCCAGTCTGGGGATCAGAACTTCCAGCCTTCTCTGGAGCATCCTTCTCCTAAACTACTTTCTCAACTGCAGGTCCTTCAGCTTGACCCTCCAGGGTAGAGGACCCCAGATGGGGCTCCCCCTCAAACCTTTCAGTGTCTTGGGCTGAGCTTCCAATCAGGAACCCCCCCTCAACTCTCTCAGTGTCTTGGGTTGAGCACCCATGTGGGGATCCCCCTCAACACTCTCAGTGTTTTGGGCTGAGCTTCCAACCAGGAACTCCCCCTCAACTGGATCACTGCCCAGAATGGGGCTTCTTCTTTCTTCAAAAACCTTTGTGTTAGCAGGTTCACTTACATCCTCTTGAATCATTTGATTTAGAGCCACCTCCCCCTCTGTCAAAGCAGGGTTTGGTAGAGATGGGGCTCCTTCCCCTTTGTCAAAACTGCTAGAGGACCCTTCCTCCTCTGAGTCATCAACTATCATAGCTTTCTTTTTCTTTCCTTTTTCATCTGCTTGGGTAATCTTAGGGGTTTTGGAAATAACTCTCTCTCATTTATCCAACATCTTTGAATCTAACCTCTTTGAATAATGTAGAGGTGCTCCCATGTTTCTCTTCACCACATCCCCAAGGGTATTCAGGAGGAAGATATATATGATTCTTCCAAATGAAGGGGTCTTTAGGTTGTTCTTAATCCTTTGGAATAGAATCTTTCTTCAGTCTGTCTTCTTTGAAACAATGATCCTGCACATTGCCTCAAATATTTTCTTGGAAATCCTTTCATGGGAACCAGGCTTGCATAGCAGTACTTTCCCTATAATGTCTGCAAGGAGTTTTCCCTTCTAGTTGAATTCTGCCTTTTTAATAGACCCATAGGTCTTGCCACTGTGCCCACACTAGGCATATCCAGCAGAAAGGTCTTCAGCAGTCAGATCTTCCTCTTCAACTTCTTTCTCCAGTCTTGGAATCCTCAAGGCTTTTCCTAAGCTCTTGGCAGACATTTTGATCTTCTTTCCGGCCACTGCAGACTTTAGGATGGTCCCTGAACTATTGATTGTTGCTCCATCAAAGAATTCCTGGAGCTCCCTGTTCATGAGAGAACAGGGTCCGTAGAGCAGATATTCCAGCCCTGTCAATTCCACCAGTTCAATTACTGACCAAATTTCTTCGGAACAGGAGTTGAATCCTCCTCTCAGAAGCTCACAGCCGGAGATGACTGAGGATTCTTCCTTCTTGGGAGCCATTGAAGCAGAACGTCGAGAACGAATGATTGTCGGAGACGGAACGGAGGTTTGTCACGGAAATGACTTAAGGCAAATGAAAGCGTAATTTTTGTCCTAAGCATTCACTTTATTTATAGTAGAAGTAGATGAAGGGGCGCGTACCTTTTTGTCCTGATTAAGAATCCATCAGACGGCTTTGATTAAAGATCATATATTGTATTAAGTATCTGGGTTGTATTTCGACGATGTGCATTTTTATCGTCGATAGTGTCGTCGAGATTACTTCAACCATGTCGTCGGAATCACTTCAGCTTTGTCGTCAAGATTCCAGTAATATCGTCGAGACTTAGATTTTGTCGTCGAAAATTTCATTCTGTATTGCTGAGAACTCATCTATGTCGTTGAGATACCCATCTGATACTTGTCTATCTTGAGAAAATTATCAGCACTTCTTGAAGGATTCTTGGAGACAGTGCCACTTAGATCTTCTCCTTCGCATCTCTTATATAGAAATATCAATTTGATATTTACTTGAGCAAGGGCTCCATTCTTCAAGTTTGGTTTCTTCTTTACTTCCTCCATTCTCTTCATTTTGGCTTCTTGTTCTTCAGAGTCAACATGATATCTTTTGCTTTTCCTGACCTGCCCATTTCTCAAGCATGGTGATTGGAGAGTAGGGGCTATGATGGTTGAAACATGGTGCTCATCTTCTATCCTTGGAAGTGAGGTATGCACTATGAGTGGAGCAGTAGACTCCCTTTCCATTGTTGTAGTGATTTGAGAGGGCTGCTCAAATTCTTCTTCATCTGTATGTAGATGCATATCATCATTGAGAAGCTCATGCAGGGATCTGCTTCTAAATCTTCAATAACTTCATGTCCACTACTTAGATCTTTCTCAGATTCCTCAATTTTCATATTCAAAACAGTCTCTTGAGCAATTTTGAGGATATCTTCTTGATGTACCCCATCTTGAGAAGCTGGGTCATTTTCCATCACAGTTGTCTTCTCCTAGAAGCTCCCACTCAATAGAAGCAAGAGAGGGTTGAATTTCTTGTGGGAGATGTGTTGGGGTTTGAGTGACATCAATTTGTAGAGAGGAAGGTTCATCTGCCATCTTTTTGGTGAACTTCTCCTCTCTGCTTATTGTCTTTATGTCTATTCTTTTTGTTTGAATCCCCAAGTATCACTATTGGTCTGTTTTCTCTAGATTGAGTTTTCTTGAATACTTATTTACTCCAGTCTTGTGCCTGGAGCAACCATTGTCCAAATACCAAAAGGGTTGGCATTTGGACATACCTGCAAAAAGGATTACTTATCCTTAGGCACCCAATTGGATTTGGGTCCTAGGTTTCTGTTAGGGGGATAAACTGAAATATTACACCTCTGAGTGGTCTGCACTCTTCTTGCATTAGGCACTGTTGGATTGAACCAGCAGTCCGGGGCAAAATGACCAATTTTTCCACAACACCAGCACTCATACCTATTGTATCTTCTCTTATGCCTCACCATCTGGAAATGTTGATGGGCAGGAGTGAAGATAGCTGACCTAGCAGGCCTTGGGTAAACCTCACAATTGTGAGTATGTAGTTGAGCTGGTCTCACAACTTTTTGGTTCACCACCTTGGGAGCAGGCTTGGTGGGGGCTGTCTTTCTCTTACTTTTAAGTGTTGATGTTGTAGATCTATGGACATGAGGGCCTGTATTCTTCACTTGAGTCTCTTCAAGGGGTGCTTTAAAAACACTTTGGCCAAAGCCTGCTCTCCTATGTGTGTTGGAGGGTTTACTGCTTCTTGTAGAGCAGGCATTGGTCAGATGACCATGTGCAGATTCCTGATCAGAGAAATTTGATGCCAGTAGCTTCTCTTTGAAAGAAGGTTGGGCTTCAGATGCCTTGCCCTTGACTGTCTCCTTACCAAATCCTACACCACTTCTAAATGGTGCAGAGAATTTGTCAATAATGGGAAGGACAGTCTTGGGCATTAAGAAGCTGGCAACAATTTTCTTCTCAACCAATAACATTTCCTCAAGGTCCTTGATAACCTTGTTCTTCTGACCAAACTCAGCATTTCTGAGCTTTGTGACATCCTTGAGTTTGTCCATTTCTTTGCTCATAGCAGTCAGCTTTTCAGGTGTCTCTTGGAGCTCAGATTGGACAGATTTCAAGGATGTTAACTCCTTAGATTGAGCTCTAAGAAGCTTCTTGCTTCTTTTCAAAGCAATCCACAAGGCTTCATTATGTTGCACTAGCTCAGATTCAACCTCATGTGAGGATCTTGAGGGTATGTTATTGCATGCAGATCCACACTTACTCTCATGCACGGAATCTGTCATTGATTCAGAATCAGAGACAGATAAGGGGGCTCTAATAAGTACCTTCCCAGGAGAAGTGTTGTCATCCCGGGTTTCTTCAGTTATGTCCATGAGGCCAATGAGAGCTTCATCCTTAGTTTCTGATAAATCTGAATCAGAATCACTAAGTGTTCTGATTTTCTTAGCAATGATGCCTTTGTCAGATTTCTTTTTGTCCCTTGGACTTCTTATATCATTCCTCTTCTTTGATTCTTTCCTCTTGGAGGGGCAGTCAACAATCATGTGATTTGTCTTCTTGCTGTGATAACAAACTGAATTAGCTAAATCAAATTCATTGAGTTTAGAGTTATACTTTTCCTCCTTTGAGGATTTGGACTTATCATGTTGACCAAATCTTTTGGAGTTTGAGGAGGATGTCCTATGGCCGTCTCTTCTTCTTCTAGGCATCTTCCTTTTGAAGTGTTTGGTGAAGAGTACTGGTTCTTTAGCAATGTCATTAGATTCTGATGTGCTTGCATCAGAAACTTCATTGTCTTCAGAGATATTCTGAATTATAGGAATCTTGTCATTGGTACTCCTCAAGCTTTCACCCTCAAGAGTCATGGGTCTTTCTCTGGTGTTCCCCTTTGAGTTTTCTTCTTCAGTTCCCTCTATGTAGACCTCCAAGGAATCCCACATTTCTTTTGTTGATATGCAATGACTTAGGTTCTGAAATGTAGATTCATCAATTGCATTTTCAAGTATGTGTTTTGCTCTTTTATCCATAGTCATCAAGTCTACTTCATCCATGTTGACCGACGCTCGAGATCTCTCCCAAAATGATGATCATCGTAATAGTCATCCCTAAGATAACTGAGTCGTGTCGAAGGATCAACACGATCCGCTCACGTGCAGAGATAGGGACGACGATAATCACCATAGTGATCATCTCTAGAATAGAGGGATGACGTCGAGGGATCGAAACGATCTCCAGAAGTGGTGTGTTGCGATCGAGAATAATCATCGTAGTAACATGAGGATCTCTCTGAGGGGGCTCTAGGGGATCGGGTGTAGATGGACTCAGGATCCTTAAATAGAGGAGAAGAATTATGACGATAACTAGTCATGAAGAGGCATATAGACTCTACTACTGCGCATTAAAATTAAAGCCCAAACATGGGGCTCTGATAGCATTATGACGCGAGATGAATCTATAGGCGACGAACGTGCAAAATCCAATGAATTAACGAAGGATAACCCTAATGCGATGCACATGTGAAAGATATGGGTTGTCTATAAACTACACCTAGAGGGGGGGTGATTATGTGTTTTCAATATTATTTGCAACTTTAAAATTTAACTATCACAGCACAAGAGTAATCACAGAAAACACACAAGATTTATAGTGGTTCCCTACAAGACAATGTGTCTAGAGGTAGTCCACTGTCCCTCCCACCTATCTAGCAATGAGCTAGACTAGGCAACTTCTCCAACTCAGATCTTTTCTCAATAAACAGATCTTACAACTCAGGTTCACACAGAACCCTGCCAAGCTCAGACTTTGCAAGTCCTACAATAACTCAGATCTTTACCAAGATCCTACCAAACTCAGGCTCACACACAACCCTACCAAGCTCAGACTTTGCAAGTCTTACAATAATTCAGATCTTCACCAAGATCCTACCAAACTCAGGCTCACAAAGAACCCTACCAATTTCAGGCTCACTAAGAACCCTACCAATCTCAGGCTCACACAGAACCCTACCAACTCAAATCTGTTACAAGATCCTACAAGCTCAGGCTCACAAAGAACCCTACAGAATAATACAGAAAGGTTTCCTGTTGTAAAAGAAATGACTTCAAGATGAAAGCTTTGAAATAACAGGTCTTCTTCTTCTTGTAACAGTAAGCCCAGAGATCTTGTGAATCACTGAACATTTCTTTAGAATCTTCTCTAGACCTTCACAGCACAGCAGCAGTGAAGTCTTCTTCTTGTTGATTCTTTTCTTGCTCTTCTAAAAGTATGTATGAGAATAAACTTGATAGAGAATACTTCAGCAACCGTGTCCTGTAGATAAAAAAATGTCTCTTTTATACTGCTCTGCAATTTTGCATAAAAGCTCTTATTAATTATTTCATAATCAATTTGCCCGTTTGAAACGTTTGACAAAATTGGCATAATATTTCATCATAAATGACTTGCCGATCTTGGAACTTGCAGAATATAGAAGTAATAATATTCTTCCTTAAATACTGTGCAACGGCTATATTCTGGAGAGAATATATCATTTATTACTCCTTGATTGGTGCGCAAGATAGGCGGCGTGCACATTCCCTAAATATCAATTTCCAAGAACGTTTGTGCATTAAATGCGGCTCTGCAACTGTCAAGACGATAATATTCCTTCAAGCCGATATCGTCTTGACAGATATTCTTCACGACGATATCGTCGACATACTTCCTTCTTCAAGACTCTACTTGATATCTCAACGATATTGCTTCTTCTAGACGATATCGTCGAGATGTTTCTTTTTATAAGACTTAGACTTATTCATCAGGTTGATAGTCTTTCTTCAAGACGATATCGTCTTGATCTTCTAGACAATATAAGGTTTTCAAACTGATGTCTATCTACATGAACCTTTCATCATGACTTAATGAGTTATGTTTTTAATCTTCAAGGTTATTTCTCTTCTTCAAGACGACACCGTCGAGACATCTTTGCTTTATCCACGATAAGCTTTCTTCAACTTTCAGGACTATACATTTTCTTCAGGACGATATTGTCGAAACATCTGAACTTAGGTTTATCCACGATAAGCTTTCTTCAACCTTCAAGGCTATACATCTTCTTCAAGAAGATATCGTCGAGATATCTGAACTTAGTTTTATAAACGATAAGCTTTCTTCAACCTTCAAGACTATACGTCTTCTTCAAGACGATATCGTCGAGATATCTGAACTTAGCTTTATCAACGATAAGCTTTCTTCAAGACGATATCGTCGGAACTGTCTCGACGATATGTTTCCTTTCTCAACGATTCATCTGCTCAGTCTTGAGACGATATTTTACTTAGTTAATTTTCATTACTTTTATAGTCTTGATACTAGTGATGTAGCTTTGATGCATTTCAACGATATGTATATCATCTCAACAATATGTCCAGTCTTTCTTGATGATTTTGGACTTAGAAAATTACTGGATATATGGTTTATCTTCTGCAGTCATGAATAAAATATAACATCAAATACATAGTGCATTTATCATTGATCTGAGCACTTCTTTAAATCAGGAACATTGTTGGGCACAGTTCCCAACAACATGTAATAATTCAATCATGCAAATATTTTTCTAACGCGCAATTAATTAAACAATATCAATTTTAAAATACTCGCCAATATAATCTCAATTAGCACAAACATCCAAGATTAATAATTATGCGACTTGCAAAATAAATTAAGAGTGCACTAGAATTAAATGTAAGGCGAGTAAGTAACACGCGTCTAAATAAAAAGTAAAATCAAATTAAACAGAGCCACATATTATTAGCAATAAAGATGGCATTCATACACGAGTGGTGGATTTGAAAATAAATGTGAAACTCACCATGTAGAAGGTCGTTGGCGTGGGTAAGAAAATCCGGTGGTTGCAGCTGTCGTGCAAGTGCTCCGGAAGAATCCGATGGTTGCAGGGAGAGGGAGGGGGCTGTTTTGTGGATGGGAGGGTGGTATGGCTAGGATTTTGTGGTGGAGGTAAGGGGGAAGGGGCGGCGGAAGCAAGGTGGAAGTCGGTGGGATGTGGGGTGGTTAACTGTGGCTCGGGGCGGTGTGGAAGGGGATGTAGGTGGATGTACCGGGATTGGGAGGTCTGGTTGGAGGCTATACAGGGGCTGGAGCCTGGAAGGCCTGGATGTGGAGGATGAAGGGAGAAGTGGGGTCGGCCAGGGATGCTGGAGGCAATGCGGGTGGTGATTGAGCACGAGAAGCCAAGAATTGGCGGCGACGGGGTGCTGGGAGGACAGTACAGCGGCTGCTGCCTCAGATCTTCCTGGGAACTCAAAACCGGCGATGTCGAGTGTTGGAAATAGCGTAGGGATGCTGGGAACGTGAGGAAGTGCTAGACAGGGGCTTCGACTCCCTATGGAGACGGGATCCTACGGCGTCGCACCGCAATCAGCTCTCGGCGTCACACTGAAGTCGGCTCTCGGCGTCGCACCGAGAGTGGATCGAGCTGCGGTTCTTGTAGACCTAAAACTCTCGATCCCCTTCTCTCGGCTGCTGGGGATGATATAAAAAGGGGGGAGAATTAGGTTAACTAAATCCAACAGTCACAATAGCCCGATGGGTAATTTCGCCTAACTCTCGACATACAACTCAAAAAAATAAAAGAAAAGTACATAAAAATATGAAAAATCGAGCCGATCGAGATCACGGTCTCCGATAGACCATCCAACAATCCAAAAATGTCGATAATGATAAATCGACCAAGGTAGTGCGGCCGATCTCCATCCCGTTTCTTTGAAAACTCACATTTTCCATAGTGTTGATTTTGCCTATAGATTCAAATTTATGATCATCTTCGCCGTCATTACATAAAGATTCTTCAATCCAGAGATGATTTCCCAACTCTCAAAGAGAAAAGTCATCCTTCTGATGTTTGAGATTGTACCTAAAATTCTTCCAAGAGATATGCAATTTACCTACAATACTGGCAACAGTATACACTCCATCCATGATTAGATTATGTTGTGAAAACTTATCAAGAATAATTTAAATATCATTGAATTGATCCATGCACCCTCTTTCATATATTGTGATTGTAGTGCCTCCCAAAGCTCCTTTGTAGTATGTGTTGTGAATTGTGATAGGCATCGAATATAGTGTGGAGAATGAATTCAAGATATATCCCCGACCAATATCATTGTTTTTGTTAAATTTTTTACACTTGCAAACTATGCCATTAGTCCCCTCTATCGCGGTTTGCACTACATGACCCGATTTGGGACAGACATAATATACCTTTAAAGATGTCAACATAAAGTGCATCTTTTTCTGTCAATGGTAGAATTAACCTTCACTAAACCGCTCCAATTTGTTGAATCCCATAGTCATATCTCTCAAAGATGCTCATCTAGTTATCTTTAAGAACTGAATTAAACATTAAGATTGTTATTAAAAGTTTGGGAAAAAAGAGGTTGGAATGGACTTCATAAGGTTTAATTTTGTCCCCATAATCAATGAAAGAGATTCGACGATTTTCTTTGATATACAATGAACCACAAGCAGCAATTACACAATTGAAGAACTCTCAAAAACACTTGTTGAAACACTGGATAATGGAGATATCAAAATTACATTTTCTTACAGTTTAAATTCAATTCAAAAAAGATATAATTTTTGTTATCTTAAAACATAAATTATGCATGTATATATAACCCTGTGCATGCCTATTCATATGAAAAATTGGAACTCTTCATAAGAAGTGATAACTTTTCATCAAGTTTAAGAACTCTTGCAATTATGCACACCTTATCCAAGAGGCATAACTCGCTGATATTTTTATCCAAGAGATAAAGCAGTCGAAAAAAAATTGGTCCAAATAACACCATCCATTTTGTGCTTTCCAAGAGCAATATTCTGTTAATGGAATAGATTATTCAATCACGGAATGTCCACTTCTAGGAGTACAGTCAAATGGAAATTTTGGTCAAAGCAAAATAATGAGTTGGCATTAACATAGTTAAAAAATAAAAAACATGCATGTTAGCATTATTAGCGAGGGTCTTTATTTCCTGTTTTTCCTGCTACTATTTTGGAGTCTTTTGTGTGTGATGTCTGTAGTGTCAACAAACATCATCGTACATCATTTAAACATGTATCTTTGTCAAGTTCTATTTCATTTGTTGTTATTCATACTGATATCTGGGGCCCATGTTTGCTCCCCTCTATTTCTGGTTGTACGTGGTTTATTACTTTCATTGATTGCTTCTCGCGCACCACATGGTTATATTTGATACGTCGCAAAAGTGATGCGTTCTCCGTTTTTCGACAATTCCATGCCATGATCGCCACCCAATTTCAGTCCAAAATTCAAATTCTTCGCAGTGACAATGGCCGGGAATACATGGATTCTCAATTTGAGCGCTACCTGGCAGACCACGGTATCTTACACCAGACTACCTGTGCGTATTCCCCTGCTCAAAATGGCGTTGTTGAGCGGAAAAATCGCCACTTGTTGGAGGTTGCTCGCTGCCTCTTGTCCACTATGCATCTCCCAAAATTCTATTGGGGAGATGCGGTTCTCACTGCTGCTTACCTCATCAACCGTATGCCCACACGTGTCCTCGGGAACTCTACCCCTCTGGACACGCTGGGGGTGACTCCCACCCACCTTCCTCCTAAAGTGTTTGGCTGTGTTTGCTTTGTTCACATCCATCACCCTCGTCCATCCAAGCTTGATCCGCGTGCCCTCAAGTGTGTATTTATTGGGTACTCTCCTACGCAAAAGGGTTACAAGTGTTTTCATCTACCTACGAGAAAGGTGTTTGTTAGCATGGATGTCACTTTCCGTGAATCCAAATCGTATTACCCTTTGTCCTCTTCCT
This sequence comes from Dactylorhiza incarnata, assembly GCA_033032865.1. Taxonomy (NCBI): domain Eukaryota; kingdom Viridiplantae; phylum Streptophyta; class Magnoliopsida; order Asparagales; family Orchidaceae; genus Dactylorhiza; species Dactylorhiza incarnata. The sequence goes on from JAWHQI010000210.1 coordinate 1,991,749, forward strand.
CACCATCGGGTGTTCCCTCCGTCTCTTTGCATATACCTCCACCGTATCCCTCACTTCAGGGGGAGACTTTACCAAAGGAAGTGAGTCCTGCTATTCCAGTGGAGGTGGGCTCTTTTCCTATGTCTCCTCCTGTCTCTCTGGACTCTTCCTCCGCTATGCCTCCACCTCCGACTCTGCAGGTCTATACTCGGCGTGCAAAGGGGACAAGCACACAAGAGCCTGCTATGTTACCAGAACAGTCAGTGGATCCTGACTCGGGGCCTTCTGAGTTGCCGATTGCCCTTCGAAAAGGTATTCGGTCTTGTACCCGTCATCCTCTCTCTAATTATGTATCTTATGATTCTCTATCTACCTCCTATAAGGCCTTTGTCTCCTCTCTTGCTACTTCTTCTATACCTGTGTCATGGCAACAGGCTCTTGAGGTTCCTGTGTGGCGTGAGGCGATGATTGAGGAAATGAAGGCTCTGGAGAAGAACCATACATGGGATCTAGTCCCTCTTCCCTATGGAAAGAAACCTGTTGGGTGCAAGTGGGTGTTCTCTGTGAAACAGAATCCACAAGGGATTGTTGAGAGATGCAAGGCACGGTTGGTTGCAAGGGGTTATACCCAAACCCAGGGCATTGATTATCAGGAGACATTTGCCCCGGTTGCTAAAATGAATACCATCAGGGTATTGGTTTCCGTTGCTGTTTGCAAAAATTGGGATCTTCTGCAGCTTGATGTGAAGAATGTCTTTCTCCATGGTGACTTGGAAGAGGAGGTCTATATGTCGATTCCTCCAGGTCTCACTCCGGCTGGTGCTTCAGGGAAAGTTTGTAGATTGTTGAAGGCTCTATACGGACTAAAGCAGTCCCCAAGAGCATGGTTTGGCCGGTTCCACAAGGCGATGGTGTCGTTTGGATATTCTCAGAGCAATGCTGACCATACGCTGTTCATCAGACGTAGGCTTGGGAAAATCACTGTTCTTATTGTGTATGTTGATGACATTGTCATAACTGGTGATGATCATGAAGAAATTCAGAATCTAAAGCTGAAACTTGCCAAAGAGTTTGAGGTCAAGGATCTAGGAAAACTCAAGTACTTCTTGGGAATTGAAGTTGCTAGATCAAAGCAGGGGATCTTTCTCTCCCAGCAGAAATATACGTTAGATCTTCTTGAGAAGATGGGGATGAGCGGATGCAGACCGGCTGATACTCCGATTGAGGCAAATCACCGATTGGGGCGTGATGATGGAGTGGCGATTGAGGACATTTCAGGGTTCCAAAGGTTAGTGGGGAGGCTGATATATCTTTCTCATACTCGTCCGGATATTTCCTATGCAGTGAGTGTTGTGAGTCAGTACATGCATGCTCCAAAGACACGACACATGGATGCAGCACTCAGAATTCTTCGGTACCTCAAGTCCTCACCAGGAAGGGGAATCCTGTTTTCCCCGAGTACTGATCTCAAGATTGAACTTTATACTGATGCTGATTGGGCCGGGTCAGTGGATGATAGGCGATCCACTTCTGGATACTGTTCTTTTGTTGGAGGTAACCTTGTCACTTGGAGGAGCAAGAAGCAACAGGTTGTGGCACGGTCTAGTGCCGAGGCTGAGTTTAGAGCTATGGCTCATGGGGTCTGTGAAGGCTTATGGCTTCGGGCCTTATTGAGCGACCTTGGTCTTGTTGAAGAAGGACCCATCCGTCTATATTGTGACAATAAGTCTGCCATTAGTATCGCTCACAACCCGGTTCAACATGACCGGACGAAACACATTGAGGTGGATCGACACTTCATCAAGGAGAATATTGAAAGGGGAATCATTTGTACTCCTTTTGTGCCCTCCAACGGGCAACTTGCTGACATTCTCACCAAAGGATTGTGTGTAAATTCCTTTGACCAGATTGTGAACAAGTTGGGCATGTTCAATATCACTCGCCCAACTTGAGGGGGAGTGTTAGCATTATTAGCGAGGGTCTTTATTTCTTTTCTTGTTTTATTAGCATATATGTATCTCCTAATCCTCCTCTATATATAGAGGAGCCCCTTATTGAATGACAAGTTTTTTCTTTCCCGTAACTATCGACAATGCATATAAATAAACTACAAAAAACTTATTTTCATAATCAATAAAATGCATTTAGATGTAAAATAAAATCATACACTAGTATATGAAAATACAAATAATAGTTCTAATGTTACATACCTAGCTGCTGGTTCTGAAAACCTCCTCCCAGATTGCTTTTGTCGAAGAACATGCAGATCACCGCCTGGACAATACTCCATGACCAAGCATGAGAGGTTGTCTGTTGTAAAATGTGCATACAGTGTTGGAAGGAATGGGTGATCAAGCATTTGCAGAATCTCTCTTTCACTTTGGGCCCGTAGAATCTTCTTTCTGCTCAACAGAAACTCAACATCCATTACTTTCAAAGCAAACAAGCACCCTGACCCACTCAGCTCAGCAAGGTAGACAGTACCAATGTCTCCACATCCAAGCTTTTTGATTAATTTGAAGTTCATCAATCCAAAACCTCCAAGATGATTCAAAACATGGTGGATAGCTATCCATTTTACATCCTTGGACATGTGAGGTCTAATGACATTTCCACTAGAACCACTCAGATTACTCTCACCACTTATGCTAGTGCTACTGCTATAATCACCTAGGCTACTTATAGAGCTCTGGGAACAATCCCCCTTTTCTTTGGATCTCGGCGTTTTGTTCGTTGTTGCACCAGTGGTTTTGCCGGGGCTGCAGTTATCCGGATTACGAACACATTTATCAGTGACATTGTCCTTGCTTTTAGTACCAATTGCATCTCCAGGCTTTGTGGTTCCAGATGCTGCAGAAATAAACTTCTTCGTTCCCAAGATAGTTTTGCTAGGACTCTTCATTGATTCCTCGGCATTGACAGACCTGCCAGAATTCCCCATTGATGATGTAGATTCCTGTCTACCTTTCTTAGTAAGGGACAAATTGTTCCTAAAAGTAGGTTTGATCACAGGACTCATGCAAGGCTTATTCACTCTCGTCTTTGTCTCAGAGCTAGATGTAGAAGCTTTTAGATTTGATTTTCTTTTTATTCCTAGTTCTGAAGCCAATATTGAATGGCCACTGCCTTTTGCAGATGGTGTAGCTATGACATCTTGGATTCTGGTTTTGAATGCATTTGAAGTTGAAGCTGAATTGTGTAGAGGTGTGGCAACCTTTGATGGAACTATCACGTCTTGGATTCTGGTTTTGGTTGTGTTAGGTGCAGTAGTGGCAGTATGCGAAGAAGATACACCCTTCTTAGGTGAATTTGGAGCTATGTTTTTAGGTGCAATAGATACTTCAAATAACTTGTTTTCAACTTCATCAACGGAGAGATCAGATTTGCTGCCATCAAGAATGAGTGTTGCAAACAACCTTTTAATTGTGTCAGCTTCAGAGACACCAGGCGAGCCAATTGGTTTGATTGACCTCTTCAACGCAGCCTGCTCGGATGCCTGGGAAATGCATAATCTTCTCAAAGCCTGTTTCAGGGTTACAGAATCGGAAATTCCAAAGACCGAGTCTTGCGGTGCATTAACTATAATGGGCTTTTTAGATATATCCTTCCTTTGTATTTCATGAGCCATTTGCCAAGGGCTCAATATCCCAGGTGATGATCTGAGATCAATTGTTTCAATAAGACGATTAAGATCATCCTCGACGGGACAACCACGAGATTTTCCTTCGTCTACTTTTAGCTTGACTCTTATTGGCCGTGGCCGATTAGAATAAATCCCATAGTTGAACTCTTCACCCGACTCAACAATCTCAGATGCACCACCCGAGGAGCCCATTGGTACAGCCAAAACATTCAAATCATAAAAAAGCCCAACTAACCCATCTCTGAGAATAATATTTTGTGCGAGATCCTCCGAGTAGAAATATCAAAAACATGTCTGAAATTATGAAATTCATGCATAGTGGTGGTTCAAGGATTCCAAAACCAAAAACAGTCAAACCTGTTTTAAAAAAGAATCTATCAGCACATAAAATAGGTTCTCTAGTAAATGGAATGAATAGAAAATGAGGCGAAAATTATACATCATAGAAAAGGTCAACTCAAAAAAATGTTTAACGAACTAGAATTATAATCGTTAACATTGTCGAAATGATAAAGAAAATTTTAAAATTATTATACATAAATAGTACATAATTCCTCAACTAGAGTAGAGCTGATTCAGTGTTCACTGGTTAAGCAAACACAAGTGTGTCAGGGAGTCTATATGGGACCCACACTCTCACAGGTAAGACAACAATATTTCCTAGGCTCATGATAAAGGCCGCATCTACTTAATCTAGAAGACCAGGCCCTAACAGCATAATTAATATTTTGTTCTAAGTCCAAAAATGCTCTTCTATATTGTGTATTTTTTCTTTTCACTTTTTGTCATAAATGCCCTAAGCAATCATGAAGAACATATCTGAGTTACTGCAATAGTACTTATCCACAACAATCTCTCATGCTTTTGCAACTTCTCAATGGTTACCACTGTTATTCATTGATCAGAGCACTAGGGTATTCTCCCACATTTTGGCACGGGCTAGCTTTAAAACTCGTTCAAATATCCCACATGTATGCATGCTATAATTCCACAAATTAGCAGAAAAAAATTTGCTTTTATATTTCCTCGAACAATTTTCTCCAAAGATATTCTAAAACAAAACTTCTTACTGCATTGCTTCCATAACATTTATGAGTACCTTCACATAACATAAACAGAAAATGTCAGAATTGTGCTAAAAACGTTGTAATGAAGAAAAAGTCATTGAAGCTCAAGTCAACATACTATGGCCAACGAGGATTCTAGTTGAGAGTTCTTCTCATTCACTCACTAAATGCTCACCTCCAAACTTAAAAGGAAGACGAATGAGACCTAATTTAGAGTGAACTTCTAAGGCCCTAACTTTGGAAAGGTTATGTTAATTTTGATCATGTAATGGATAGTGTTATGATGGCTTCAGAACTCAACAGTTGTGCCAGGTATACTGATGCAGCCGTTCAGACTCATTGCTGATACTATATAGCAGTCAAAATTTTGCATCAATTTTTCATGATATAATACATGGATCAGATATATCACAGCCAGATCCTCAGGAGATTCTTCCACAATGGCTCTTATAAGTGAGATTTTGAGTCAATGTTTACAGAATCTTCTTCTGTTCGAAGAAATGATTCAACTAAAGATTGAATCACTGATTCCATTTCTGTGAAGCCCCTATAGGTGCTTCACATCATTTGAGCTTGGCCCAACTAATTGCAGACAGTTAATGATATTAACGCGATATATGATTAAGAGGAAAAGAATAAAACTCCATGCAAGCTTAGGATTTCAGCTAAAATATTTAGTCTTTAGCTTGCATCACAATACAACGGTAAGTCTACTGTAGCCCACTTGAATACGTGGGTAAAAACCAGGGAAGGAACAACTTATTGCAGCATCCCCACACATCTCCAATCAAGGTCGTGAAGGACTAACCAAGATGGTGACAATTGGACCACTTCCACTTATCCCTGTTGTTGGAGTCATGGAAGCTGGTACCACATGAAGCCCAAAGATGCTGCAAGTGGGAAGAAGGAAATCTCACAAGACTGGAGTGGAATAAATTGAAAACCGCACATATGATTTCCATCCATGAGTTGTTGTGCTTGACTTTGTATTTTCAAGACTGAAGTTGAGGAGACTACAAAAGGATCTCATGCAATGGAATGTGTTGATGACTTGCAGTCAACGGAAAGGCACTCAAGTATGTATGTTACACTTACACCAACAGCACTTGATTCATGTGGTACTGTTGAGTGAAATGGTGTCATCAAGGATGCCAACTACAAAGGCCGGAAGGATGGCAGCCTTCCAGCTATGACATAAACATCAACCTAAATCTAAGGCAAGCAGTTGCCTCTTGCCTGTCAAAAGGTAAGAGAAAGGCTTAGTAGAGTAGGGTAGTGTTAATTTGAACTAATAGAACTCAACTTGCTCAATGTCCAAAGTTGAAAAGTACATTCACGGAATTGGCCAACCATTGGCTCTAAGTTGACAGAAGAATGAGATACAAAGAAAAGAGAAAAAAAAAAGAATAGCAGAAGAATGAAGAATCATGCAAAATCTAAGAGGAAGGAGAAGCAGGTTGGTCATCATTTCACCCCAATAATCATAATTTGCATTTTAGATGACCTTTCGACCCCCTACTTAAAATAAAAGATCTTTAACCTCAAAATGACCATATTGCCCATAACAATTAAATAAGAATAAAATTGAACAAATAAAGGAAATAAGATGTTGAGTGATATGGTGTGTATGTTACACATACAACAACAGCACTTGATTCATGTGGCACTGTTGAGTGAAATGGTGTCATCAAGGATGCCAACTACAAAGGCTCGAAGGATGGCAGCCTTCCAGCTGACATAAACATCAGCCTAAATCTAAGGCAAGCAGTTGTCTCTTGCATGTCAAAAGGTAAGAGAAAGGCTTAGTAGAGCAGGGCAGTGTTAATTTGACCTAATTGAACTCAACCTGCTCAATGTCCAAAGTTGAAAAGTACATTCATGGAATTGGCCAACCATTGGCTCTAAGTTGACAGAAGAATGAGATACAAAGAAGAAAAAAAAAAGGATAGCAGAAGGAAGAAGAAGAATCATGCAAAATTTAAGAGGAAGGAGAAACAGGCTGGTCATCATTTCACCCCAATAATCATAATTTGCATTTTAGATGACATTTCGACCCCTACTTAAAAATAAAAGATCTTAAAGATGAGATTTTAAAAAATTACTTTAAAATCAAAATGACCATATTGACCATAACAATTAAATAAGAATGAAATTGAACAAATAAAGGAAATTAGTGTAGGAAATTAAACTCAAGCTTCATGATTTATTTGCAGGTGGAGGAAAACAGGAAAAGAGACAGGAAGAGGAAACATATGGTAAACTCAATTTTTCATTGCATTTTCATTGATCTGATTTCAGTATCCATTATAGTTGCAGGAGAAGATGAATACAATGTGACGCAGGACGAATCTATAGGCGGCGGAAAATCTGCGACCTAACCCTACATGCTATGTAAAGTCCGACGGATTAACCACAGTTAGATAATAAACATTAAACATCCCACGCAAAAATAAATTCACAGTAAAGCAAAATAATTTATTAAGCAAACAGACTTTGGTTTCCCTCCGCGTGGAGGGCCAAAGATAGAGCGCGCGGCGAATAATTCCTTCCTGCAGTTAGAGATGAATCCAGGCACAAATAACTATAATAAGATGAACACCCAAACAAGCATGTAATAATCCAAACGATAACAATGTCTTACAACCAAATACCAATACAAGAACACAACAAGAATATTAGGGACTGCTGTAAATAAAGAAAATCTGAACTTTGGAGGGCTCAAAGAGGGGTTCCGGTGGTTGGTGGACCGGATCGGGTAAGGGGAAGGCTGATTGGGAATTAGGAGGGCTGGATCGGAGAGAGAAGGGGCTGGATCTGGACTGGAATGCCCAGATCTGGACAGTTTTGGTGATGGCCGGCTGTTGGGAGGTGGTTCCTCGGATGGGGGAATGCTGGCAGCAAACCTGGAGGGGTTGGAGTGCTGGATCGGGGCGGCGCAGGGCTGGATCTGGGCAGATCTGAGAGGGGAGGGGCTGAGGGGGTGGGCGGCCTGCCGGAAGAGGCAGAGAGGGGGTTGGTTACCTTGCTGTAGGTGGCGGACAGTAGTTATGCGGGTTGGAAGAGGGGTGATGGCAGCAGGCGTACGGGATATGGAGGGGATATGGGGGCGTTTGAGAGGGGAGGTTCCACGGGAGTGGTAACTTTAGGATGCAATAGTAAATTTCATCAAACAGTAACCTAAACTAATGAGAAACAGGAATTCTGGATGGAGGGGTGGCTGGGCAGTTATGGAGGGGCTGGGGTTGGCGGCAGGGAGTTGAAAGGGGGCTGGCGGCTGGCTGAAAACAGGGAGGGTGACTGGCGGCTGCAGGAAAACAGGGAGGGGGCTGGCTGATTTGGTGGAGGGGAAGGAGAACAAAGAGAAGATGAGATAACTTACCCAAGGAGTCGTCACCAAGGGGATTCCACGGAGCCGGCACCGCGGAGGAGATCACCAGAATGAAGGAAGAAGAGTCTCCACACATTCAGCAATGAAAATTCCAGCAGCCCTAAAAATCTATTTATAAGAAAAACAATATTAGGGCAACCGAAATCGACGGCTATGATTGGCCGGCGGTTCCGATGCCATAACTACATGAAATAAAACTCAAAATACATAATGTTATATATGAAATCGACTCGCAACACGAATCCGAACGCATCCACGGAGTCAGATCGTCGATCCGGGCGCGCCATATATGGTAAGTTGCCAAATCAGCCCCGAATGGGCCCAAAGCTCGTCCTCGCCTATGCTCCGCATCACAATGCATTAGGAATGTGAAGAGGTAGTGTCACTCATAATAGTTGTTATTAAAAAGGTGATTAAGTTCCAAGATCAACAGGTGACTCTTGGAGACTTGATACATTAAATCTATCTTATTAATTAAAGCTCCGGTTCAGTTTTCCATCACCCCCTCTTGAACCGGAGGTCCAGAAATGCTTAGGTATTTCCGGAGGTCACCAAAACGAGCTCGATTGAGCGACTTTGTAAAAATGTCGGCAATCTGGACTTCAGTTGGGCAATACTCGACCTTGGCTTCTTCGTTCTCAATCTTCTCACGAATGAAGTGGTGCTTGATGTCGATGTGTTTGGTCTTGTTGTGGAACACCGGCTTTTTGGAGAGAGCGATTGCAGAGGTGTTGTCGCTCATTAGTAGGATAGGTTTCATCTTCTTTTCTGTTAGTTCCTCGAGAAGCCTTCGCAGCCAGATGCCCTCACAAATGGCTGAGCTTAATATCATGTATTCTGCCTCGGTGGTGGATAACGCCACTGTTGCTTTTTTCTTGATCTCCAAGCAATGGGATTTGATCCATAGAAGTAAACATAGCCTCCTGTGCTTCTTCTGTCGTCCAGAGAGTCTCCCCAATCAGAGTCGCTGTAACCAATGATCGGTGGGTTGAGATCCTGGCTGAAGAGAAGTCCAAAGTGCTTTGTCCCCTGAATGTAGCGAAGAATTCATTTTGTTGTGTTGAGGCGTTGAGTAGTGGTTGTCCCACGAACCTGGATACAAGGTTTACTGCGTGCTCGATATCCGGTCTGGTGTTGGTAAGATATATCAGTGATCCAATGAGGCTTCGGTGGTGTTCTTCGTCTGCTTTCTCATCCCCCTCTTTCATCTTGCTGAGTTTTTCACTTGTGCACATGGGAGTCAAACATGGATTGCAGCTATGTATCATGAATTTTTTTAACAATTCAGTGGCATAATATTCTTAGGAGATGAATAATTTTCCAGGGCAGTGCTTCACCTGCATTCCAAGGAAAAATTTTAACGGGACGAAGTTTATCATCTCATACCTGTCTTTCATTTTCATTTTGAACTTCTTAATAGAGTCTTCTGAGCCTCCAGTAATGAGAAGATCATCGACGTAGAGGCACACTATGAAGTCAATTTCATTTGAGGTTCTCTTTATGAACAGAGAAGGTTCATTCTTGCTTGCCTTGAGTCCTTCCTGGAAAAAATAGGAAGTGATGTTAGAGTGCCAGGCACGGGGTGCCTGCTTGAGCCCGTAGAGTGCTTTGTGAAGTTTGTATACATGCCCTTCTTTGCCTTCTTTCTCAAATCCTTGTGGCTGGTCGACATACACTTCTTCAGTAAGAATGTCATTAAGGAACGCTGACTTGACATCAAGTTGATAGATAGGAAATTTGTTGTTGGCAGCCACGGCAAGAATCAAACAGATTGTGTCCATACGAGCTACAGGTGCAAACGTTTATTCATAGTCTTTTCCAAAACGTTGTTTGTACCCTTTGGCCACAATTCTAGCTTTATGTTTGATAACTTAGCCTTCTTCATTACACTTGAGCTTATATACCCACTTAAGGCCAATTACGTCCTTATTGTGTGGTTTTGGTACCAAGCTCCATGTCTCATTCTTTTCTACTAGATCAATTTCTTCAGACATTGTCTTTCTCCATTTATCTTTGGTAATTGCTTCTTCAAAACATGTTGGGGTGTTATGAAACAGTGCAACGTTAGAATTTGCATAAATATCAGTAAGAGATCGAGTCCTTTAGGGCGGTGATGACTCGGAGAAGCTCTCGGGCGCAAAAGGCTGCTGATCTTCTATATGTTATTGATCTTCTTCAGCTTCTCCCGGTGGTTCCAGGAGGGGCTCACAGTTAGCTCAACCGGAGTACCAGGGGATATGGGATTGTCTCCAATGTCTGATGCCCAATTACAGAACTCATCCTCATGAAATATGACATCTCTTGATATAATACATTGTTGAGTTTCAAGGTTCAAAAGTCTATAGGCTTTGCTCTCCTCGTTGTAGCCAATAAACACACACTTTGTGCTTGTCTGGTCAAGTTTTTCCCTCTTCTCTTTGAGCACATGAGCAAAAGCTACACATCCAAATGTTCTCAGATGTTCCAGTGTGGGTTTTCTTTTGTTGAGTGCTTCATATGGTGTTGAATTTTTTAGAGCTTTTGTTGGTGCTCTGTTGAGGATATGAACAGCTGTAGAGACAGCTTCAGCCCACAGATTTTTGGATAAGTTTTTTGTGTAGGAGCATTGACCGAGCCATCTCAACAACAGTCTGATTCCTCGTCTCCACAACATTGTTTTGATGCGGAGTTCCTGGTACTGTGAACTCATGACGAATCCCATGTATTCGACAGAAATGATTGAAGGTGTGAGAGTTGAATTCACCTCCATTATCACTTCTTACAGTTTTTATGTTCTTTTCTAATTTCTTTTCTATCTCTATCTTAAAATCTATGAAGAAAGAAAGTGCTTCAGACTTTTGCTCTAGAAAATAAACGCACATGTACCTTGTGTGGTCGTCAACGAGAAGAAAGAAATATTTCTTCCCTCCTAATGTTGTTGAAGATGCAGGACCCCATAAATCACAGTGAATCAATTCCAGAGGTTGTGAGCTTTGATGTGTTGATGCGTGAAAAGGTTGACTGTGGGATTTTCCAATTGCGCGGGTTTCACATTGACTGTATTGTATTTCCAATTTTGGTAGGCTAATGGCTAGCCTATCTTCAAACAACATCTTCATTGAATTGAAATTCAAGTGTCCCAGCCTGTGATGCCAGGTGTTCACCAAGCTTGTGTTGCAATCCGATGTGGAGATGGCAGCCAAGTATGGTAATTCCATTTCTAGTGAATAAATTCAATTTTTTGTCATGCCTGCTGAGGCCACAGAGTTGTTGAGTGAGTCATATATGGTACATTGTTTGGAGTCAAAAACAATAGTGTACCCTTTTGTTGTTAGTTGTCCAACACTAAGGAGGTTCTGAGCCATTGAGGGAACAAATTGAACATACTGGATGGTTTTTTTTCTTTCACTTCTGAGTCTCTCATGGCAATACTCCCTTTACCTTCTATAATTTTTGCTTTGCCATCTCCCAGATATACTTTGGATTTACAGGATTCATCCAGAGTAGTAAACAAGGTTTTATCATTTGTCATATGGCTAGAGCATCCTGAATCAATGAACCATTGAGTCGAGTGCTCTGGTTCAGAGATCTCTTTGCTGCATGCTAGAAACAACTTCTCTTCATCCTCCTTTGGTTTCTCTACAAATTTTGCATCCTCCTTTTGTTATTTTCTTAAACTGTCACGATCAAAGTGTGTTGCCTTTTTGCAACGTTTGCTTTTGAAATAACACTTGTGGTATCGTGGTTGTCCTTTTTGCATAAAGTGCAAAATAGATGAGTACCTTCAGGCGGCTTCTGGGGAGGTTTGAATGGAGTTGAGTTATTCTGATTCCATGGTCCTCTGTGTCTTGAATCCATTTTTGAACATTTTGTCTGGAGGAGTTTGCTTTCCCAGGTGCATCTTCATTTGGAAAGCATGTTCCAGAGCTGGAGAATGCCTTTTTAGTCACTCCTCATGCGACTGTATTTTGCCAGTCAAGGCAGCAATAGAAAGTGTCTTTAGATCGTTGTTTTCTTCTATTGCGACGGCGATGTGATCATAAGATTTTGGAAGGGTTCGTAATATTTTGAGTACAATTTATGAATCAGGAATTGCAACTCCCAGATTACATAGTTGATTGGTAACATTGGTGATTCGTGGCAAGTAATCAGTAATGCATTTTCCTTCTTTCATAGTGGCAACATCAAACTGTCTCCTTAGATTTTGGCTACGTATGGAGATTACTTTCTTATCTCCTTGAAAACTTTCTTTGAGGATATCCCAAACAACTTTAGCTGTCTTGGCTCCCATGATACGTGGAAAAATGTTAGGGGTAACGGCTTGCTGAATGATGAGAAGTGTCAAGGAGTTTTTCATTTTATCTGTCTTGGGTATTCTTCATGCACCACCCTCTGCTTCTTTGCCGCTGGTGTTTGGACACTCCTTAAAAATTTCCCACAGATCCTGGGAATCAAAAAATGTTTCCATTTTGATTGCCCAATGATCGTACATGTCTCCATTGAAGATTGGAGCAGTGTGATGGGTTTGCGTCGCCGGTGGGGTAGATGATGAGCTCATGATATCCAATTGAACAAGACTGCAGGAGTCACATGCTCTAATACCACTGTAGGAAATTAAACTCAAGCCACATGATTTATTTACGGGTGGAGGAAAATGGGAAAAGAGACAGGAAGAGGAAACATATGGTAAACTCAATTTTTCATTGCATTTTCATTGATCTGATTTCAGTCTCCTTTATAGTTGCAGGAGAAGATGAATACAATGCTTTGGGAATGTGAAGAGGTAGCGTCACTCATAATAGCTCCTATTAAAAAGGTGATTAAGTTCCAAGATCAACAGGTGACTCTTGGAGACTTGATACAATAAATCTGCTCTTATTAATTAAAGCTCCGGTTCAATTTTCCATCAATTAGATGGCATTGAAACTCTAATGCTACTAAGGAGGGACACTAGTACATGTATTTTCGCATCAACCCTCCAGAGAACAAAAGATTGCCTCTAATGACTTGAGCCAACAAAGTAATCTCATGAACTACGTAGACTCTACAGCTTTCATGAAAAAGTAATCAAAATATCTTCTCCATTGAGCTCCCAGGGTTTCACATATTCCCTCCAATTCCTAAAACATTCCATATAACTATTCTAGTTTAATTGCTCAAAGTTCAAATTCGTAGCCATTGGCAACTATTATCCAGTATTGCACATCAGCAACCATTACGAGTGCCTGTGATCTTCACCATCAGCCCATGTGAACATACTCAAGGTACTCCTCAACTTTTCCTGAAGTCGGGTGAAAAGAGAGAACCAGAGCTTCCTTGGGAAAATTAAGATCGACAAAAGGAGATCGCTGATATAATAAATCGAACAATATGATCAGAACAGGCTGTGAACCACCAAATATAAGCGACGAAGAAGTAGATCGATTTTAATTACATTAACCAGAGCTTCGACTTAAACGAGAACTTCCAAGCGAACAATATTCACAAATCCCAAGATTTACTAGCTGAATTTTAAAAAAAAAACCACAGAAAATTGATAAATCTTGCATTCAGAAACCAGCACAACTTAGCATTAAAAGGTAGAAATGATGCATATCAAGCGCTTCTTTTCATCAACTAACAATCGGAGAAGAAGCATTCTCGAATAAGAAAAGAAAAGGGTGATAATTCCATACTGCAGCCTATAGATTGGATCAGAAAAGTAGGCGAAGAACCAAGATTCGCCGCTCAAACCGAAAAAATCAGCCTCCAGCTAGCCGATGCCACCGCTAAGGCCAAGGCTAGACTTAGGCCCGTTAGGGTTACGGATGGGATAGGGATGAGTTGATGGGTAATGTAGGAGAGAGAGCACATCACGAGGAGCAGTAGCAGAACCAGAGAAGAGAGAGAACGAAAGGAGTGGGTGACAAAATGGGAAATTGATTTCCGGATGGGCTAATAGTCTAATACTATATAATCTACTGAAAATTAAAAATAAATAGAGAGAAAAATCAATCGGCTAGTTATATGCCTTCTCGCCATCAAATCGGATTCCCATGGGCTGACCCACGTATAGGGTTCGTACCTGCATGTCTGTCTTGGCGCCGGACTTCGTGCCAAAGATGGGCCCTTCTAAATTGAACACACAATACACCATATAAGTAGAGCGATGTTAAACACAGGTCAGTTTTGGCTATATGTTGGTCACAGTTTAAAAAAAAATGATGTTAAACGCAGATCGGTTTTGGCTATATGCAGGTCACAGTTTAAAAAAAAATGTATCATTTTTACTTTTCAACCTGCATTTTTCCTTTTCAACCTGCAGTTGCCGGACGAGATCGAGCTTCCTCTCTGATCTCCTCCGGCGACTCCGGTCGGTGATCCTCTCCGGCCGACCACCTCCTTCCCTTCTCCGGCCGGCGAGCTCCTCTCTCTTCCTTTATAGCTTATTTTTCTATTTTCGAAAAGGCTCCATTTATCCAAAATGTTATAAATTGTGATATGCATCTGAATTTAATTAAAGGATATTGTTTTTGTGGATAAATAAAACCCGATGTTTTTGTGATTTTATGTCTTTTATTGATTAAAGGCTTGAAAGGGGTGATCACAAACATATTTTTTCTTGGACTATTATTGTGGATCAAATAGACTGCAAAAATGTATTTATTTGACTTTTATGAATGTTATATTTTGTTTAGTGATTTATTTAAGAAAATTTTAATTTGATTTTTGAATATGGTCTGTAAATATGAAATTTGGCATGCATGAACAATTTTTTTGCCTGCATATACTAGCGGTCTGCATAAAGCCAAAAGCAGACTGCATATAACATTGCTCTATAAGTATTGTAGGAAACTATTAATGCATTAAACTAGGCAATTGTTATTCGCGGATCATAAATGTCTATCCGCATATAAACTTTTTCTCATTTTATTTGAGTTTATAAATTGTTATTCTTATAGTAATTTTAAACTTGAGCAATTGATGTCTTCGTTCTCCTGAGCAGGGCCCTACAACGAAGGAACATCTCTGACTGTAACATCCCAATTTAGGATGATGAGCCTAGGAGTATTGGCACACCACCTCATCTTGAAGACAAGGTTAAAGCCCTTAAAGAAAGAGAAAGAGTCATGGTGTGCATTTAGGCAAAGTGAACCAAACCAACTCAATTAGCTCAACCCTTGACCAATTGAGCTAAACATCTTCCTCCTCATGACCTAAGTAGGCCAATTCACCTATTGGCACACCACATCACCTTGGAGACAAGAGTAAAACCTTAAAAACAGAGCATGGGGTGCATTTAGCCAAAATAGCTTAAACCACTCAAATGAACCTCTTCTTGGTCAATTGAGCTAATCACACCATAACCCATGACCAAGGCTAGTTAAACCCTCAAAATATTGACTTTGGTCAACATTGTTCATCCCAAAATAAGCATGGACAAACCATGGTTTACCTAAGGCCTAAACCCACTTTTGAAAATACCTTAGTCCCACACTCACCCAAAATCCCCCAAATTGAACCATAAACACATTTAGACCCTAAACCCAAGGACCAAAATCAGAAGGCCCTTAATTAACCTAAATACCCCCTTAAGAGAAATTATCCAAAATGGCAAAACTTCAAAGTGAAGTAACCATGTGTAAGGACCCCCTTTTTAAAACCAAAGGGGATCCTTATGTCCAAGGCGAGCGTCCCCCCAAAAAGTTTTTGTTTCGGTAGAGGATCCACCCCTCTCACCCGACCCGCGACCCAACTGTTTGAACACTCGCCTTGTAAGGCTACACATCATTATAAATATTCCCAAATTATAAAATTATGCGGAAGCAATACATCACAGAACGCCCAAGCTTGATAATATATATAAATCAAAGATGAAAAACCAACGAAGGGGTATATCAAGTTTAGTAGTAGTAATCAACTAAGTCATATGACGATAAAACATCTAGTCCAAAAAGAAAGAGATCTCTCATCCTCTCCTCTCCTCAAAGTAGTACCCTCACATCCTCGTAGATCGCCCGGGTTGGCTCAGGGAACTCCTCATCTACGGGAATATGTCTACGCTCCTCCATCCGCTCCTACTCCATCGGTAGGCACATCGGTTCCTAAAATGATAACGTACAAGAGTACGTTAGCCACAACGGACCAAGTAAATCTTACGCACCTCTCCAGCCCCCTAATGTGTACCAGGAAGGACAGGTGCAAGGACAGTTAGCACAATAGCTGAAGGAAATATATATATACCGGCGTTATATAAACGAAGCAGTAATCCTCAATAATTCATAAAGAGGGAACACCAATGTAGTAAATTCACCCGCCATCGTATAATCCTTCCTAACGGTGGTTATACAATGTCGGACCAAAGTGAGAGCATAAGTAATGTATATATATGATATGATGAGCATATATGTGTGTCCTCCCTATCACTCGAATGATGTATGTCAATCACTTTCCCCTATGTTGACATAGTGACCCGTTAAGAGAATGAGCTCACTTCCCATGCCTCACCGCAGTGGCCAGATGGTGACAGTGGGTCGGTCGCTCCCACTTCTAGGTTATGGATACATCCCAACTTCCTAGGCCTTCGTACCTCTGTGAATAATAGGTACTCACGGTGGGAAAACATCCTAACCTTGTGAGAGACCCTCTCGGCACATAACCAAATAGGTGTAAGACGGACCTGTGTGGAAGGAGTAGCTAGCCCCTGATCCTCTTTACTACAAAAAAAAAGAGTTCGTCGTCACAACTTCTCCCATAGTGTATATTATGGGCAAGCCAATGAACCCGCCACATCGGTAACTATGCACCCTCCCATATTCCAATGCATAAAGAAATGAATGAGATGACAATATTTGAAAAATTAACAAGTAATTTATGGATTGATTCATAATTACGAGATCTCAGTAAATTGTGAATATTAGAGGACGTGTACATATCTGCCTAATGAGATGTATTTACACAAAAGAGAATGTTGCTTTAGTGGGTAGGCATTACTCCTTCAGTCACATATCAGATTGCGTCAAGTGTCACACGTCTACATCTTCAACAAATCAATGACTCCATCAATTCACTTATTCCTTATTGAGCAGATTTTGGTAATAAAACAATTCGAAATAAGTTTTTCTTTTGCAGAAATATATGAAATATTTTGATAATACTTTATCCAAGATGGAGCAATTACTCAGGTCATTTTTCTTCGAATATGCACACTTAAATGTGGGTGCGCCGACAAAGTTTTTGTCATGTGAACCTGAGCGCATGTGGTCATGCAATTAACAGAGGTAGGTGTATTTGAGTATACATGAGCGAAAAAAGAAGTGCTCCAAAGTGAAATACTTTATATGCATAATGTACACCGGAATAGTTCATGAATTACTGTGATGAACAAATTAATATTAAAATATTTTAAGATTTAAACAGCTCAAATATCTAATATAATCAAATATAAATTGGCTAATGTCACTAAATTTGCACATAATGATGACTAAGGAAGTGTATCATATAAGACTATTTTTTTCCACGGTAAAAAATCACAGAGACAACTATATATAGCAAAATAAGGTATACGAAGACATAAATAATCATTGAGAGAGATATACCAATAAAAATAGTTGTGCACATTTTTTTAAAACATATGATTCATTTAATAAGTAACTCAGTGAGAGAATGTTAAGTATATATAAAAAAATACGACGTAAAATAAAAAAGAAAGGTAATCATATATGCCCAACAGCCGCCGGTGAGGAGTTTGCTCCGAAGTGAAATATATTATATGAAGAATGTTTACCCGAATAGTTCATGAATCTCTGTGAAGGAACAATTTAATTCTAAAATATTTTAAGATTGAAATGACTCAAAAACTAGATCTAATTAAATATAAACTCGCTGCAGCGAGAGACGTTAGTTTTGCATAATTTGGTGATTAAGGCAGTGTATCATATAAGATAATATTTTTCGCGTACCAGATTATGTAGGCAATAAAAAGCGAAATAAAATACATGAAGGCATACCATCCACTTTGAGGCATTTATATATATCAATAAAATAATTATGCACATTTATTAAAGCACACATATAAGTAACTCTCCCAGCTACGGTGGTGGCATGCCAGGGGTTTCTCCAAGGCCTGCCGGAGCCACCAATGCTTTGGCCATCACTCACGGTGGATGCGCCCGGGGGACATACTGGTGTGGCGTCGTCCGGCGGCCTACCTAAACCCTAAACCCTAAACCGAATTTCTGGAGCTAAAGTGGCTCCATGCCCACGTACGCAAGCATGGCTGCATGCACAGTGGCAAGCATGCCCTTGCGGGACTTCTCCAAGGTGGTCGGAGCTTCCTTTGGTCCGGTCACCACCTCCAGTACGTGCACCCGAGAAGGGTGCACCAGTAGCACGTTGGCCGGAGGTGGCGACGGCACTAGATCTGGGAAAAATTTTCAGAATCAACGGTGGTTGTATTCTCCCAGCCACTTTTATTCTTTGCGGGGCCTCCCCACCGCCACCGGTTGGGAGTTAGCTTCGGACACCACCCCAAGTGGGAGCGCCCGGGGAGGGAGCTCCGATGGGGCATCTGCCGGCGGTGCCCGGAAAACACAAAATAAAATAATTATATATATATATATGTTTGGAAGGAGGAGGCCACCAGAGTGGTTTTCGACGGGTCTCTTCGCCTCAAGGGCCTTGAGGAAGGGTCGTGGGGATCCTCCCTCCACTTCACATGCCCCATGCAAGGCCAAAGCCCGTGGTGGTGGCGGAGATTGGTGGGGGTTGTCCGAGGCTTCCAAGGTCGGGATCACCATCTCCGGTGATCGGTGTAACACCCCAGAATTTCAGATAATTATTTTAAATCCTTAATGACGTAATATCGTCATGAGGGCGTTACGTTTGTGTTGATTTTCCCAGTGCGTTATAATTTGTCGCGTTTTGAATCTTGCAGGAATCTAAATTTTTGACTTTAGAAAATTAAAGCTATTAAATTTAACCATAATTGTGGAGTTTCGTCGCGATCCAAGTTAATGTGAGAGCCCGGTGAATTATTGAAAATCTCTAATTTAATTAATTCTTAAATAATTCTCTCTCCCTCCTATACAAGGCTAGAAATTAGGTTTTCCCATCTTCTCCACTACGATTAGTTACTGTTTTCGCGAAAGAGGAGAGTTCAATTCGGTCTTCGTCCAGGAGCTTTTGTCAGCTATTGTGGGAGCATTTGAGCACGCTATCTTCGTCGGAGCGTAGATTTGGAAAGCTCTCGCCGAGATCTTCGTTTGTGCGGTGAGTATTTTTGGTTTCATGGATATTTGATATTGGAGTGCGTGTTCCTAACCCTTTTCCTTGACCAAAAAGTTTTAGAAAATAGTCGATTCGTGTCCTGGAGTGCTTTGGAGTCGAAATCGAAGATTTTAAGGCAAGTGGTGGACTCCTCCCTTTGTTTGAGTTTTTGTTCATACTTTCTTCCCAAACTTTTGCTGAAATTATCATGTTTGATCCAATAAATGAGTTATCTTTAAGTTTTCGGATTTTAGCAAAGCCTCTGCCAGAATTCGTCGAGTAATTAAGTCTAATTCATCGAGTGAATTCGACGAATTCGCCGAATGGCCCTTCCTTGGAAAATTCTTAGTAAACTGCCGAATTTCGTCGAGACCCTACAGAATTCGTCGAGTGTTTTCGACGGATT
Source organism: Dactylorhiza incarnata (assembly GCA_033032865.1). NCBI lineage: Eukaryota > Viridiplantae > Streptophyta > Magnoliopsida > Asparagales > Orchidaceae > Dactylorhiza > Dactylorhiza incarnata. The sequence goes on from JAWHQI010000210.1 coordinate 2,011,458, forward strand.
CGTCGAGACCTTAGAGTAATCTGTGGAGACCTTATAGAATTCGCCGAGTGACTCAATGAATTCGTCAAGTGTTTTCGACGAATTCGCTGTGATCTTATCGTCGAGAAGTTTCTTCATTTCGTCGAGACCTTAGAGTAATTCGTCGAGACCTTAGAGTAATACGTCGAGACCTTAGAGTAATTCGTCAAGACCATAAAGTAATTCGTTGAGACTTAGAGTAATTCGTCGAGACCTTTGCCGAAATTCGTCGAGTGATCCTGGATTCGTCGAGTGATTTCGACGAATCTGCCAAGACTTAGAAATTTCGTCGAGTTTTCTGATATGAATCGTGGAGTGGCATCTGGATTCATCGAGTGGCTGTTTATTCATGAAAAAATGCGGTATCTTTCCTCCTTTTATCATGGTGTAATGAAGTTATGTTGCGTGTGGTGTTAAGTGATGAGGTGATGAGCTGGTTTTGGCCTGTTGGTGAGAGAGATTATTGAGGCCTCCTCCATAGTACCTGTTTTGGTGTAATCATGGTACCCGGCGGTCGTGTTTTGGACTGTTGGTGAGTGGAAGATTGTAGCCTCCATCTCAGTGCCTGTTTTTTTCCGGTGTTACTGATTCACTGTTTTGCTCATGGATTCATTTGTCCCACACAATGTCTATTTCTATGACCATTTCTTATAAATCATTGTCACACTTTGTGCAAGACTTTTACTGATTATTTAGCCTATCTTGCTAACCTTTTTGGCCATTATGGTTAATATGTCTTATATGTTGTTGATATACAGTTTCATTTCTGGAGTTGGTTAACTCCTTATCTTTTGATCTTGGTGATCTAATTATTTTGAGCCACCTTTTTGCGCCTTGTTGCTGAGGCATTCTTTTCTGTTGAATGCCTCAAGTTCGGACTGGTAGCAGTGCAAGTTGATCGTGTTGTCCTTCCAGATCTTGGATAGTGTTTTCCTTTCTCCTCCTTGGTGAGGATTAGTCAGCTGTGACTTTCTTTGACAATTTGGTCTATTTTTGATGTACTTTGACATCTCTATGGGTTCGTGACAGTTTGTTGATACCCAATGTTGTTTCTTTATGTAGATTGTTTACTTGTTGTGCCTGCTACTACTGCCTTTTTGCTATTGATGTATTGCTCTCTGAGAAGGTTTTATGCTAGGATGCATGTTAGATATTTTAAGTATACAACTTGCATATTCTTATGCATGGCATGATTTAAATCAAATGTCACCATACTTTGAAGATTGTAAAAAGTTCTTTTCCTACTTATAATAAATGTAGAGTTTTACATAACATTAGCCAGATGATTTGGTCGTCATTCTCATATAGGGTAAATCAAATCAAACTTTATACTTTCTTTTCCACAGCGTAATTATAGTTTCTACTCATGGACCAGATGATCCATTGGACTGAGGGACGCGGTCTAAATCTTAAAATTGTAAATTATGTCTTTTAACATAACTTCTATACAAATGAATGTCTTTTATGAAAGCAAACATAGAATTGGAGTTGCCTGAACAACTGTAGTTTTCTCCTACAAGACGTGACATCACACCACGTATTTTTCCCCACTCTAATAATGTATTTATATATTGGGAAAATGCGGGTTGCGACAGTTGGTATCCGAGCTAGGTTGAGATCAGTTGTTGGACGGTTAGTCAAACAACCATCTGTATTAAGAATCTATTTCATTGCATACACATACCGAAGGGTCATCCGTATGTCTTGATTGAAGCATGAACACTACACTCATAGCATGATAAGAAGTATACATGGCATATTATGTAGTATGAGATGCATAAATATTTGTTTGTATATGGATCCTCATAGGTGTGACAACATGTGATTGTTAAGTTGTATGGGCAGCTTAACATTATCCCATGGATGTTACTAGAAGCTAATTTCGTTACATGCGATATTATGTAGTATGAGATGCATAATATTTCATGTGTACGCTGCTCATAACATGCACTAAGGCTTTCATTAGAATGCATATCACAACATGCACATCATAACAAAGCATTAACACATGTGTCAAGTTAAAGATATATATGATGACGCTCGTACAAACATGATTTAAAATGAAGATTTGTAAGCGTTCATGATTTGCATTATATGTACAAGAGTTAAGTTATGCATGATATCATTCATAAAGAATCACAGAGCAAGGTAGTAGCAAGAGCAAATATCTACATTTTTTCCTGTTGAGTTGTGGATAGGTGAATGCTAGCATTTAGCTAAGTCGTGATAGACCGCTTGTTTGTATTTGTAGACGAGGGACCCAAGACGTCAATCATTGAAATCAAATCCCCAGTCCGAGGGTGAGTCAGAGTAATGAGATCCTGTCTAGACAAATGATCACGATGCAAGCACAAGTACATGCATTATTGACTGCCACTTTAGGGCAGCAGCCTGCCGTGGTTCAAGTTGTCCCCGTTCATCCTGCTCCTCTGGCACCTCCAGTTCTGTTTGTAAGACCCCCAGTGTTCAGGTGCAAAAGAAGTTCGCGATAGGCTAAGGCAGAGAGCTAGCGCCCGTGCTAGCGCAAACGCCGGTGGTAACTCCTATCATCGAAATGTTGTGTATCAACCAAGGGACTCGTGGGAATCATCGAAAGCATCAAGATGAATCGTCGAGTACTAGTGCCGACAGTAGCAATCTCGATGAAGTTCTGTCCCGACGAATGTGTTTCGATGAAACATGGTAGGCACTCGTGAATTTGGCTCGTCGAGAGCTAGCGCAGGAAGTAGCGCTAGCGCTTGTAAGATCCCCCCCTCCCGGAACACAAAACACGGCCGAGGGGAGTCTTATGCCCAGGACAGCCGCCTTGCGGAAGCGCCAGCACACGAGCTAGCATCCCCCACAAGACGCCTATCCTGCCGGCCAAACCAACTGAACAGCGCCAACCCATCAATAAAAGAAGGCAGAAAGCTACACAAGCTACTGCAAAACATCAGAGTATGAAACTTGCCCCAAGGGCTACATCTCAAAACACTCGCTCGCCTCTGCCACTGACGGTAGATAAGGTATCACAGTCTTCGGCCATGTCATCCTGACCTAACTATCCTCCTCCAGCACCGTGCACTGCAGCTCTAAGGTACACTCCTAAAAAGAGGGACGTAGCAACCGTTAGTCATAAAGACTAAGTGGCTTCACATCCACTCCCCCGACGACTCCAAGGCACCGGGCGGAAGGAAAGGAAGACAAGCTGCAATATAAGCAATAATATACAAGCAGGTGACAGGAAGGGTTGTTCATAAGTATATAAGTAGCAGTAGTTATAAATGCGAGCACTGGTAACAGAAAGCATAAGCAGGGTATCATTAAGCAAGTACTAACATCAGGTATAAGTGTACATTTATGCTAGCAGTTAATATATTGGTAAAGTAAGAAGCAAATCTAAGCTAGCATCATGACAAGTAGCGGGGTATAGAAAACAATGTATAATACTGAAGTAAGCAGTTCATATCGTACCTTAACTTATATGAATGCCCATACAAACTTATAAGTTAAGGTTTCCAAATTGGGACCCATCATATAAAAGAGCCCATACTAATTTATATGATGGACCCGATGCTGTGCAATGCTATGATAATGAATGATGAATGCGATGCAATGATTATGATATGATGAACTCACCCATGCATTTTGCTATGTCGACATAGACCTTTAGTTCTCGCTTTTTGAGAGGTAGCTAACCACTCAGGCATCTCCCGTCGTGGCCAGACGTAGACAGTGGAACGAGCTCCTCCACTACTAAGTGGGTATGAACACTACCAGACCTAGGCCTATGTACGCCTCAACGCTAAGAACACACAGCGGAGCCCCTGCGTACTATTCGACGCTAAGAACACACAGCGGAGCCTCCAAGGACACAGAAGGGGTCTTGGGTAGGTGAGCACCAAGAGTCCATCCCAATCGGTCTAGAGTCTAACTGTCGGCTTCTGTCGGTGTCACGACTAGCAAGCCCGTAGACCCGCCACAAGCAATCCTCCAACCAGGATCCATACACCACCAGGTGTAAGCCAAGCAACCCATACATAAACCGTGCTATCAAGCAACCAAGGACTCAACCAGTCCTAGGCCTCTATACGCCTCGACGCTAAGAACACACAGCGGAGACCCTGCGTACTGCTTGACGCTAAGAACACACAGCGGAGCCCTCTTACCTTTCACATCATGCCAGTCAACTGATGTTAACTAGCATCCAAGGCCCCCCCCCCCCCCAACAACAGGGTCCTTAACATATCACCGCATAACCATACCTTATAATCCACCCCAAGCCGTCAATGCTAACCATACCGAGTTATCATAAATCTTTTGCGGTGGCGAGTGTATATCATGGAAATTACTCCACGGAAATCTGTAGGACTACTTGTGTACGGTGCCGTATTCATATTTTACTAAATATGTAATCCCCAACGTATCACCAATATACATCATCCAATAGATTATCGAGCAATGTGAATATTAATTCATTCATGTCCTTTTTACGATTCCACCAATATATAAGAGAAATCCACAAAATACTGAGATCGGAAGTGTTATGACACAGTTTACTAAAACTAGATTTCTGGGAGTTCTACTCCATCCCAATTTATGTGCCACCCCATTTTAGAAAGCTCTCATCAAAGACTACAACATTCATGTTGAGTCCTAAACTCATATCCAATTGGATCCTACCTAAAATCTGCTATGAAGTCAACTGCAGAAATCCGGACAGCAAAAATAGTAGCACTAAACCCAATCCAGCTTTCTGGACAGTCCACTCGACTGGACCTTTAGGGAGCTACAGGTCACTTCAGAAAACGGGTAACCTATCGTTGGAAAGCTCTTTTCGAGGGCTACAACTTTCATGTTGAGCCCAAAGCCTTATTACAGTGGGATCGAGCCTAAAAATTGGCTTGAACCCAGCTGCGCACAATTTCACCCCTTATTTGTTTGCGTATAGCAATTCCGACAAAACCCTTTTTAACTCTAAATGAAAGAACACTTAATTGAAATCCTTCTAATCATATATAATAAAACTCCTTCTAGCAGGAAACTTCTCATCATCTTCCCCAACAAGAGCTAAAGGTATATATATATATATAATTGAAATCCTATTAACAGGGAACTTTTCCTTATTTCTCAAGCAAGCTAAATGAACATATATATATATATATAATTGAAATCCCATAAACAGGGAACTTTTCCTCATTTCTCAAGCAAGCTAAATGAACATATATATATATATATAATTGAAATCCCATAAACAGGGAACTTTTCCTCATTTCTCAAGCAAGCTAAACGAACATATATATATATATATATATATATATATAAAATTGAAATCCCATAAACAGGGAACTTTTCCTCATTTCTATCACATAATATACATAAAAGAACAACCTATTTAACAGGGGATTAATCATCATCTTCCCCAAACAAAATTAGGTCATTTCAACTTCTAAAAATCCGCAAATAATCATTCCCCTCACTCTCCCTCAACGACCATGGGTTGCCCCAAATCAAATCCCATCTCTTCTTCTTGAAGAGAAGAAATGATTCCTAAAACCTCGCGGCGAACGATGCCCTAAATTTGAGGTTCCGGCTTGGTCTTCCTAAGGAAACTCCATTAAAGCTCACACGAGAAGCTCTCTTGAGCCTTCATCTCTCCTAATGTTATATAGGAGGCTAGCACCAAGGGAGAGGGGAGGAAGTCACCTTAATTTCTCGGCCATGGTTCAAGCTCATCTTCATGGCAGTGGGTGGTGGTCGACCAAGCTCCAAATCTCCTCCAAGCTTTGCTCCTTCAAGCTCCATGGCCAAAAGAAACAAAATCCCTTAGGGTGGCAGAAGAAAATGAAGAAGAAGAAGAAGAAGCAGAAAAGAAGAGAGCCCGAAGAAGAAGAAATCAACTTATTAAGAGAGCTCAGCCCCATTCCGGGTTCACGGGAGAAAGAAGAGATTGGAATTTGTGTTAATTAGCATTAATGGCAAATCCCACCTCCCAAGCCTTGTATCGGGACTCCAAACTTAGGTGTCAACTTTCTATTGGGCAGTAATTCCACTCTAGCCTAAAGATTATAATCATACAGGCTTTACGGGACGACGGTATGAAAATTCGCCCAGATTCGCCGAACGGAAAAAGGCAATATTGTCGTACGCTGCCCGAACTTAGTCGAGCGCAAAGATTTAGTGGAACGCTTCCCGTTCGACGTTAGTCTAACGGGAGCAGCAAAGCTTTAGCCGAGCGCTTCCTCCCTTCGACTTTCGTCGAACTCTACCCCCTCTTCGATCGACTAACATCGGCAATTTCTTTGATCGACTAATGGAGGCAATTTAGTCGAATGGGAACAGTAAATTAGTCGGCGGCAATTTCTCTGAACGGACGGAGATTTCTAATAATGCAGACATTAACATACTTATTATATCCATCCAGTAATTTGCTATTGAAATGAACAGAATAAACATACATATACATATATATTTTATCTATCCAGATTACTAATGAAATTCACAAAATATTCATACATATATATACATATATATTTTATCCAACAGATCTCTGCTCATAAAATATGCAAGGTCAGCCAACTGAAATGATTAAGAACTATCCCAATGAACCAAACACATATATATCCAAGAATTTTGTCCAGGTGATAATCCAAATGTGCACCTCCACCTTCAACATTCGAACGAACAGAGCGGCGCGAATAAGGATGTTACAAATCTAATAAACGAAGAAACAATTTCGTCCCCGAAATTTAGGTTGGGGTTACGAGGGTCTAAGTTCAGATCACAAGAGTCATCTTGAGCACACTTTAAATCCAAAAATTCATGAACCAGGTATTTGACTTAAGCATATACCAAGAAAATTCCCTAGCATATAGATGCAGAATTTCATAAATCAAAAGTTTATTTTAGCATGAAACTTGGGAAATTCTCTAAACTCCCAACATAATCAACATGGTTGCTAAATATGAGACTACGGAAGGAAAACCAATTAACTGCCAATCATATAGCCAAGGAAATATACCAAGTAACAGCTAGCTTAGAACAAGAATTTCTAAGCAGTTATTATCCTAACCCAAGGGACATACTAGCTGCCAATCAAATCCAAGGGGAACAAAAAGAAACAAATAGCTGCTAATATACAACCAGGGAAGTGCACCAAACCCTCACTAAATCAATAACTGTTAGCATGAGTCAAAAATAAATTTAACAAACCTGGAAAGAGAAACCAAGCAGCCACTAGCCCTGAATTTCCAAATAAATTCCAAATACTATACATGTAGGCAATGTGAAGCTTATAATCTGGGAGGAAATGGGGCGGATGCGAATATATAATCTGGAAGAAAAACGAGCAGGGCAGGGCACATATTATGGGAAGAAATTATAGCATATAAATCAAGGGAAGCCAAGATAGCTGCTAGTCATGAAACCAAGAAATCACAAAACAACCACTAACAATCGACTTCCTTGCCTGCCATAAGTCTTCAGCACACTTCCTCGATACTCTTACTTGGCTTACTATATCCATAAATCATATATGCTGTCCAGTGCATCGACACAACTACTCAGAATTCTTGAGAATCAGAGGTCAGGTTGAGGGTAATCACTTTTTCTCCCAGACATCACGTCGGAAAGTGGATAAGCCAACAAGGCTTCTACATGGGTTTAGTGTATAAGTGCATAATACTGAGTACAAACACTCGCCACTTGTTCACACCTCACAAGGTTCAGCATACGTCTCGTGATTTCACATGACCCAAAAATTACTACACGTATTTATAATGCAATTGTATGAATTGTCAACTTAACAAATCACGAACGACGCCTTAGCACCATGGGTGCTACAATCTCATAAAGCTTTCTTAATTGGACGCTTGCAAACACACCTCTCTGATCAGAAATCGTTACAATTCCCACTTGACATTAAGTTTCAACAATCGCTATGGTCATCTTATAATAATTCAAGTGCAAGGGCATTCATGAAAAAGCCACCAACCAAGTCCAGTATCAAGTTATGGCAAGGTAACTACAGTGGTCAAACATCATGGATAGATGTTTACCGCTTGACTTGAAATGACATTATGCCCTTTCAATCCATCAACTACCCAAAAAAAATGATGTTACCAGCTCAAGGGTTTAAGCTCAGGAAGCTTTTATGTGTCCAAATAGTTTCCAAATCCCGCATGAGATCAACCGATAATGCTTATCAATTGGTTCTGGTGATTTTATGAATCATTATCGAGGCTCAAAGTAAGGTGAATCCAAGACTCTACACCTCGCACGGGTTTTAATCACGTCATTCCCTTCTAACAACACATGACCTCGTAGTCAAGTGTTACTTTTAAATCGGGATTTACATTATTTCATTTAAGGGCTCCTAAACAGTGAACATAAACTTTATCCAATGGTTGAGTTTCGGTACAGAGCCTTTAGAGGACTGCCTTGTTGAGGCAATACAATCACACGTACACCTACCTGTACGTAGAGACATATCCATATCTTACTAAATAAGTAAATGCAACTTATTATCAATATTTCATTCACGTGTTCAATTCACGGCGTGTTTCAACACCCTTGATGCTAACACCCGTATTGAGAGGTTATCACCAATCTAATCATCCTCGTTCACGTACTATTTAAATAACAGGATCTAGGGGAAAATGAAGTCGGTACGCAAATAGGCCAATAAACGAAGGGACAAGCCCCCGCACGTTTTTGGACTAAATTTCTTCCACCGCCCATAAAGTACGTTCATCTCACATATGGGCACAACCTTAGGGGCATATCTTCACGTATGATAAACAAAATCAAATCCACTACAAGCACCCTACCATCCCTACCAACGATCATTTATGGCATGCATGTTTATTTATAAAAACTTTTCGGGTTTTAGATCATCAATCAAGTCATATTAATCTTGTCAACTCCATCGCCGAACACTTATTAATTTCCCGATGCCAAGTATTTACAACACTAAGGGAACGTTCACCACGAATTTCCAAACTTAGGGTAGTTTATCATCATACCAGCAATGCGTGCACAAAGGTTCGTTAACTTCCCAGCTATAATGTTATTACAACATAACTGCAAATCCCCAAAGTGTTTGTACAACCCCGATATTCGCCAGGCGAGGAAATCGAGCGAGACGGGAGTGACGAGATCTGGGCCTCGCCGAGATCGACTCCCAACCAATGAGACCCCGGCAGACCACCAGAGTGGGCCAACGCGGTCCTCGCGGGAACCTCGTCAGCAGACCCTCGTCCTCGCGAGAACTCCTTCAGCAGGGTTCTCGCAAAACGACCCTCCGAAGGAAATGCCGCGGGCAGTATTCGCGAGAGCTCCTTCCGCGGGCAAGATCCGCGAGAAGGCCGGCGAGAACTCCAATAGTAGGGCTCTCGCAACCCCATACCCATAAATCACTATGGTCGACTTACCATTTTACCCTTGGTGCTCTGCCCTTAGCCTCTCCAAACAGCGGAGCTTGGCTGTTAGCAGACCCATTTGGGGTGCAGATAATAAAATCTAGAGGCGGAATCCTGCTATTTGCAGGCCAGATCAAAAAATCTATAAATAGGACCTCAAGGGCACCTTTGGAGAGAGGACTGCAGCTTCCCTCTCCTTAGGCTTTCTTTGGTTAGCATTTCCAGAGCTCTCCAAGGTGCCCAAGTCTCAGCTTTGGCTTGGGAGGGGAAGCGCTCAACGATCTTCCGGGTTAGTGGAGGGACCTCCTTGCTGTGACTGAGGTCCTAGTCGAATTCATAATCTTCCGTCCACCCTCCTCGAGGGATCAGTAAGGACTAGTCGCCCCTCATTTCGGTGAGGGCCCCGAGCTCCACTGGAGGCCGAGAAATCGGTTTCAACATTTTGGTGCGGTGAGCGAGACTCAAGTGGCAAAATAAACAAAAAGTAAGCGAGAACGATTGTTACCTGGCGAACTTCTGGCCACAAAGGAAGGCGCAAACCAACCGAAAAGTGGGCGATAGGGATGGCCAACTCGTCGACCAACGGGTCGTTGATCACGTCGTCCTTGCTAGGGCGACGTGCCTCGAACGGGGGGAGAACGAAATTGGCGATCGCGCTAAAGTACTCTTCGTCGGTCAGATTGCAAGTGAAGAAGCTATGCTCGGCGAAGGCTTTCGCGACCCTTTGCCGACCCTCCGACTCCGCGTCGCCACCCATCAAGAAAACCTGCGAGAAAAGGGAGAAGCACGAGAACGAGGAAGAGCGAGAGCTCTGCAACAAAAGGGGAAGAAGGTCGGGAATAAATGCGGTGGTTGGCCCAGTCAAGACCACCTATTTATAGCCAAAGCAAAAGGGCGAGAGGAAGTCCAAACGTCGGCGAGCACGAGTATCAACAAAAACATCACATCATGTACGCTGGCGAGGAAAACCCGCGAGGTTAGCACAAACGACATCCCTGCAGAATACGTTTAGCGAGGACAGAGGGTCCTTGCGAGCACGACGCAACAAAATAAACAAACTTATTGTTAACAAGCGAGAAACCATAAAAGATTACTAATAGTCTGAAGAAATAACAGCCAGCAGGAGTGGCGAATATGCGAGTCACAGAACGTGGCGAGACCGTCCAAAGATAACGATTATTACTCATAATACAACGTCTAACTAGAATCGTGGGGGAGCCATTTCCACCGGCCACCACCCCGCGACCCTGACCTCGGCGGTGCCCTAGAATTATAATATTCCTCCGCCAGGTGACCCTCCCGATCCGTGAGGTAGGCATAATCCCTCATCCTCGCTATGTGCACCTCCGGCGTCGTGGCGACCTCATCCTGATCGCGGTGTCTCGCTTGCCGGAGCCTCGCGCACTCCTCCATCAGGATCGCGTGCCTATCCTCCGCGGCTTCCCTATCCCGCCTCGCCTGCATATTGAGATCCATCAGCATTCGCCCATGCTTCCTCAAGAGTTCCGCGGCTCGCTGCTTCATCATTTCCGGATCGCGCGGATCCCCTAAGAATTCCTCCACCTGGTCAGGAAGGGGAGACATCTCGTCATCACCCAGCTCAGAATCAGTAGGTGGGTTCTCGGCATTATCTGCAAGATTTTAGAATGATTAGATGACGAGCGCGAGATCACGCGGGGTTTCGGCGAGGCCATAACGCTTACCGAGAGGGCGGCGAGAAGTCGAAGGACGGCCCTGGAACACATTGCCATAGTGGGGGTAGAGGGATTTGCCCAGGCCGGCAGGGTAAGCTGTACTGTTGGTCGGGGGAACCTTTGGTGGTGCGGAACCACCCGTCTCCTCGCTCGTCAGGATCTGGAACCCGGGCTTATCTGTGATTTTATCTGGAGGAGGCGGAGACGGCGGCCGCGACGACGGGCGGGCCGGGGACTTCAAGGGCGAGACTGTAAGAAAATAGTAACGAATGTCATATATGGGATAAAGTACTACGGTATGCGAGATTAAGATCATACCGGTGATATCCTTCCGCGCAAGGTTCAGGTCTGCCTGTGGACTCTTGCGAGACCCCTCAGCGGGTTCTCCAATGTTCTCGTTCGGCAAAGTATCATGCGAGTGAAAATTAGTGAAGAACAACTTATTGACGTGAATTCGAATAACTCATACCTTCTCGGGGCGGCGATCGTCCGGGGAGGAGTCCAGCGTCACGGAGTCATCTCCAGAGAGGCGAACCGCCTTCGCCTTCTTGACTTTTGGCGACTGGGCGGGAGGCGGCCGGTTCATCCAGGCGGGTACCTTGGTCGTGGTAGGTAGCCCGCCGGCTCTCATCGCCCTCAGGCGAGCCTCTGCTTCTTCGGAGATCGGCATCTCACGGCAGCTAGAACAAGAAAGGAAGGAAAAGAAGCGACGTGTAACACCCCAGGGCAGGCCACAACCTCTTCCTGTGTGTTAGGGCTGCAGCCCGAGTGACACCCCAACCAACTCTGCGCGCCTGTTTCTCAGCAGCGCCAGGTTGTTGAGGCCAGGTCTCGAACCCGCAACCTCCTGGATAAGAACTCCTTCAACCGAGTCTCATCACCAATTGAGCTGCAGCTCAATTGGTGATGAGACTCGGTTGAAGGAGTTCTTATCCAGGAGGTTGCGGGTTCGAGACCTGGCCTCAACAACCTGGCGCTGCTGAGAAACAGGCGCGCAGAGTTGGTTGGGGTGTCACTCGGGCTGCAGCCCTAACACACAGGAAGAGGTTGTGGCCTGCCCTGGGGTGTTACAAAAAAGTGCACTTTTTTGTAACGACTCAAGACCCGACTCCGCCTTTCGGCCGGAGGGCATGATGGATCGTTAGGGCTGCAGCCCAAGACACACCCCAACCCATCTGCGCGCCTGTTTCTCAGTAGCGCTAGGTTGTTGAGGTCAGGTCTCGAACCTGCAACCTCCTTGATAAGGAGTCTTCAAACCACTCCTCATCACCAATTGAGCTGCAACACCCCAAATCTGGTAGTTCCGCGAAGTAGGCGGAGTGGTAGTGCGGCACGTGAAGCAGGCTAGAATTTTCCCTGTCTGCTCTTAGCGCACGATCAGTGGCCTCATCGCGCACGACCAGTGATCGTGTGCCAGCGATCGTGCGTTAATTCAGAAGAGAATCGAGTTCTGTCTCGGACAGTGCGCACGACCATTTCCCTCTTCGCGCACGACCAGTGATCGTGCGCCAACGATCGTGCGCTTATTCGCAAGAATTCAGAGTTCTGTCCCGGATAGTGCGCACGACCATTGCCCTCGTCGCGCACGACCACTGACCGTGCGCCTGTGATCGTGCGCCCTGTTTATTCTGTTCCGCGATTTTGAGCGGAGAAGAAGATCCGACCGATCAAATCTCTTGGAATTCGATCCAACGGCTGGGATTTAATGCTGGGGGGTCTTAGGGCTTTGGAGAGGGATTAAACCCTCATTATTTCATAGGGTTTCTCTCTCCTAGGCTAGAGGAAGAAGAAGGGGGCAAGGAAGAAGAAGAGGAGATTTCGCCATTGACGGAGCTCCGGAGCTCCGTTTCGCGAGCCGTTTCCAGATCCGGAGAGTGCAGCCCGGTGCGGTTCTTTCCCTCCGCGTAGAATCTCGGATCCATGGCGAAGAGGAACACGTCTAGGGTAACGATTCTTCCTCCCGAACTTTGGACTTGTATTTGTCCATTTATTCCTCTTTCTTTGCTTGCATGAGGTATCTCTTTCACCAAATGGGTGAAGTGTAGGATTTCCTCAAGTCCTTCGGGACTCCGGGTAGATTGTGTCCGTCCCCGGCATATTGCATGTAGAAAATCCGGTAGTCGTGCGGATTTAGGCATTTTGTGTGAAGCCTATTCGTGGCCGTGAGCCCGAATCGGTGATGCTTGATTTGCGACGTTGCATTTAGGTTAGACCTAGAATGCGTGCCGGAGAATGGCTCCGTGAACTCACCTATAGTATTGCGGGAGTTAAGTGTAGGCGTCTTGTGAAGATCCCTACGAAAGCCCCATGCTTTGAGTTTTGGATGAAGGCAAACCTTCACCACGTTGTTGATGCGGAGCGTATGTACCTCCCTTGTTGAGAGTTCGCGAAGCCTAGATCCTTGTGAAGGGTTAGGTGCGTAGCGTATAGTTTTGTGTAGCACTTGAAAGTGCTAAACCCTTACGGGCCGAGGTGAAGCCGTACCCGCGTCGTGCGATAGATCGCGACGATTAGAGCACGGGCAAAGCTGAACCGAACCCGTTTCCATGCAGATCGGCGAGAGGTCCCTTCCTCATGAAAGCCGTGTGATCATGGGAGAGGTCGGGGAAGGTGTCATACCTAGACCGACCAAAAGCTCTTGTTTCCCACCTAAGGTTGTGACCCTTAGGGTGGAGTGTTGTGAATTTGATGTTATGTTTAGCCTCATGCGATTTGCTTAGGCGGTTGTGGGAAACCTTCGGGTGAACCCAACCAACATCACGTGCATACCTAGGTTCCCTTCTTTTTGATGCTCAACCTAGAAGATTGATTGTGCTTGAAACCTCACCTTGTGTAGTTGCACTCTCTTTAGATTTAGTACTTGTGCTAGTATGGCTTACTTGCAGGGTAGAATCTCCGCCACCCCGGGAAAGGGGTGGGGTCGTTATAATTTGGTCAGCTGTGCTGACCGTTGCCTTGTTTACCACCGCTTGGTGGAATGTTCTTATGCAGGTGCAGGTGAGCCTAGCGGGAAATAGCGGGCGTTGGTCCTCTTGCTGTCCTTTTGCTGAGTTGGCCCTCGAAGGCCAGCCTTTTTCCTGTTTTCTCATGTATTGCCGGCCTGCGTGCCGATGTATGTTTTTTTAGAGTTTTGTACATTGATTTGATGTAAGGCCCTAAGGCCGTAACTCTTATTTCTGGATTCATTCCTATGATAGTGGACATGTCTATTTGAATGGTTTAATTAATGCTTCCGCTTACGTTTTGTACTCTCGTTAGTTGTTACTTTTCTGGTTATCACCTTTTAACTCCTAGCTAGTGTGGTTTGTATGGCGTGGGGTCCCGGCCGGACCTGCTGTTATACTTTTTGCACTGGCAGGGTGTTACAATTTGGTATCGGACTTAAGGCGTCGATCCGTAGTTTAGCGAATTCGGGACGAATTCCTTTTAAGGGGTGGTGCGCACGGGCTGTGCATTCACCTAAAACGACAAAAACTAATAAGAATGTCCACTTAGGAATGAAAAAAAACATACTTGTTTGCGGAACCTGAGCGTTCCATGATTGATGTTTGATATGTTTAGGGTCACTAAATTGTGCCTTGCATGATTATAGGTGACTAGAAGTGCTGCGGGGCGGTCTCAACCCCGTAACACCGCTGAAAGTAGTGGGTCGGCTGAGGTGCCAGCGACCACTCCTTCAGCTGAGATGATCAGAATGGTCGCAGAAGCAGTCTTCGCGATGATCAATGCTCAACCGCAAAGGCTTGCACAGCCTGCTACGCCTACTACTGATGCAGCCCCGGTAGTTGAACCTGCAGTGGAACCTGCGGTAGCACCAAGGGTTGATGCCCCTGTGCCAGTAGCTGCAGTGGAACCGGCGTTAGCACCAAGGGTGGAGCGTCAAGTTGCGCAAGTAGTTGCGGGGCGAGCGCGTGACCAACAATTAAAGCACTTCTTGAGCTTTAATCCTCCTACCTTCTCGGGATCTGAGTCCCCAACGGAGGCAGAAGACTGGTTGTCAAGAGTTAGAAGAACTCTGAGGGCGACGGCGACGGACGAAGCCATGATGGTCACCTTAGCCACTTTCCTTCTTGACGGAGAGGCTGTGCTGTGGTGGGAAGAGCAGGAACTGCACAAGTTCGGCGATAGAGACATTACTGAAATAACAATGGCTGAGTTTTCAAAGTCGTTCCTCCAGCGGTTTATCCCCTCTGCCCAACGCATTGCGTTACAAAACCAGTTCCTGAGGTTAACTCAAGGTGATCGCTCCGTTGACGATTACTTACATGAGTTTACCAGACTGAGTCGCTATGCGGGGGCATTGGTGGAGGATGAGGAGCCGAAGACGAATAAATTCTATGAAGGGCTTCGGGACGAGTTGAGGCTGCTCCTTGCAGGCCCTATGACGTTTGGCTTCCAAGTGATGGTGCAAACCGCCAGATCTTTGGAGTTGGACATGAAGAGGGTACAAGCAAAGAGTGTTGTAAAGAAACCCGAGTTTCATGCGCCGGCCTCTCAGTCCAAGCCGGACTTCAGAAGGAACAAGCGGAAGTTCAAGCAGGCGGAACCAGCTTCTTCGAACGTTTCGGGAGCCACGACCGCGCGGACTCCTATTACGTGTTTCACCTGCGGGAAGGTGGGACACAAAGCTGCGGTGTGTCGAAGTGGTCCCCCAAAGGCGGCAAACCGAGCGGCGGATTATGCTCGGGCTGCGGAAAAGGGCAAAGCGGCAGAGTCTTCGGCCTCCCAACACATTCCGACTCAGCCGAGAGTCTATTCGCTTGGCCAACAAGAAGCTTTACGACAAACCGACGTCGTCACAGGTACGAATTAGAAGTTAGCTTTTACAGCTATGTATATGATTCTTACTGTTGTGCGACTGTATGTGTTATTTGTGTACAATTAGGTTTCGTCCTAATTTTCAACTATCCGGCGAGAGCTCTATTCGATACGGGTGCATCGCACTCTTTTCTGTCTGAGGACTTCGTGGTGCGAATCGGAGTGCCGTCTACCTTTGTAGAGGATAGATTGGAAGTAGTGCTACCCAATGGATCTCGAATGAGTGCGGATAGGAAGAGCCGTGTGAAGGTGCGGATCGGAAGTCAAGATTTCGACTTGGAAGCGTCGTTACTACCGTTAGCTGAATTCGATGTGATCTTCGGCATGGACTGGCTCTCGGAGCAGC
Organism: Dactylorhiza incarnata; assembly: GCA_033032865.1. Taxonomy (NCBI): domain Eukaryota; kingdom Viridiplantae; phylum Streptophyta; class Magnoliopsida; order Asparagales; family Orchidaceae; genus Dactylorhiza; species Dactylorhiza incarnata. Next base: position 2,027,732 of record JAWHQI010000210.1, read on the forward strand.
GAGCATGCATAGATTGCAATACAAAGGAGATCACTCTGGGAACGAACACCGACGATGAAACCACATTCGCCGGTATGCGAGGAGCGAGCAAGACGCTGATGTCTGCTCTCCAGGTGGTTAAGGCGGTGAGAAAAGGCGCCGAGTTGTTCTTCACCTTGTTGGAGGCTTCGGAGCCAAAGCCCAGGTTGTGTGATGTCCCAGTTGTAGCGGAATACGCCGACGTGTTTCCTAACGAACTCCCTGGGGCTCCGCCTCATCGGGAGATTGATTTCTGTATCGAGTTGGTGCCAGGTGCCAAACCTGTGGCCCGCTCACCATACAGAATAGCGCCAAAGGAATTGGCAGAGTTGAAGGTCCAATTGCAAGAGCTGCTAGAGCAAGGCTACGTACGTCCAAGTTCTTCGCCTTGGAGTGCACCGGTCCTCTTTGTGAAAAAGAAGGATGGGAGCTTGCGTCTATGTATCGATTATAGAGAGCTAAACAAGTTGACCGAGAAAAACCGATATCCGATTCCTAGAATCGATGATCTATTCGACCAACTGATGGGGTCGACGGTTTACTCCAAGCTAGACCTAAGGTCCGGCTACTATCAACTGCGAATAAGGGAATGCGACATCCCAAAGACAGCGTTCAGTACCCGCTTTGGGCACTTTGAGTTCACGGTAATGCCGTTCGGTCTATCCAACGCACCGTCGGTATTCATGGACTTGATGAATAGGACATTCCGAGAGTATTTAGATCAATTTGTGATCGTCTTCATCGACGACATTTTGGTATACTCTCAGTCGGAAGAGGAGCATGTAGGGCATCTGCACGCAGTCCTGAGCACCTTGAGGAGGAGTCAGCTATATGCCAAGTTCTCCAAGTGCGAGTTTTGGCTACCGTCAGTGGCATTCCTTGGTCATGTTGTTAGTGGCGAAGGAATTGCAGTTGATCCGTCGAAGATAGAAGCGATCCAAGCGTGGCCTTTGTTGAAAAACGTAGCGGAAGTCCGAAGTTTCTTAGGACTTGCCGGCTATTATAGGCGCTTTGTGGAAAACTTCTCGAGGATCGCACTTCCTCTCACAAAACTGACTAGGAAGGATCATAAGTTCGTTTGGTCGCCCGAGTGCGCACGAGCTTTTGAAGAGCTAAAGAGCCGTCTGACCACGGCGCCCATTCTATGCTCGCCACAGGGTACGGAAGGCTACGAAATATATAGCGACGCCTCAGGAAGTGGTTTGGGTTGTGTCCTAGTGCAGTTCGGGAAGGTAATTGCCTACGGCTCCCGGCAACTGAAGGTTCACGAGAGGAATTACCCGGTCCATGATTTGGAGCTAGCGGCCGTGGTTTTTGCCCTCAAACTTTGGAGACACTATCTATATGGCGTGAAGATCGATATCTTTACCGACCATAAGAGCCTCAAGTACTTACTAGACCAAAGGGAGTTGAACATGCGCCAAAGGAGGTGGATGGAGTTCCTTGGGGACTACACCTTCGATATCAAATATACTCCCGGTAAAGGAAACGTAGTTGCAGACGCGTTGAGTCGTCGGGCTCCCGCGCAAGCAAATTGGATTTTGATGCACGATGAGCGTCTAATCCGTGAGCTAGAAGAAATGGAGATCATATGCATTGATAGGAGAACGTCTACTTCAGCATGCTTGAACTGGACGGAAGTTCACTACGACCTTGCCGACCGAGTTCGACAAGCATTGGAGTTGGACGAGAGCTTGAAACGATACAAAGCGGAAACCGTTGAAGGGTTAAACGCTGATTTCTCCTTCGAAGACGACCTTATGTGGAAGCAGGAAAGGTTATGCATCCCAAACGTTGGTACTCTACGGGCGGAATTGATGTACGAGGCTCATCATACCAAGTACTCGATCCACCCGGGGAGCACTAAAATGTTTATGGATATGAAGAAACTGTTCTGGTGGCCGGGCATGAAGAAAGACATTGCCCTTTACGTGGCCAAGTGTCATACTTCCGCGTTGGTGAAAGCGGAATGTCAACGTCCCGGTGGGTTCCTGAAGTCCTTGCCGATTCCGGAGTGGAAGTTTGATGATATTTCGATGGATTTCGTGCACGGACTGCCGAGATCGCAACATGGAAACGACGCCATATGGGTGATCGTGGACCGTTTGACAAAGGTATCACACTTCATTCCGAACCGGAAGGATGATTCTGTAGAGAAGCTAGCAAAGCTCTATGTGGATAGTATCGTGAGACTGCACGGTGTCCCTCGTAGCATCGTCAGCGATCGTGACGGGCATTTCACGTCGAAAGATTGGAGGCTTATCCATGAACTGTTGGGCACAAAATTGAAGTTCAGCACGGCCTTCCACCCGCAAACGGATGGACAGACCGAGAGAACCAACAGGACTATGGAGGATATGCTCCGAATGTGCGCTCTAGACTTTGGAAAGAGGTGGGAGGATCACCTCTATTTGATCGAATTCGCCTACAATAATAGCTACCAAGCCAGCATAAAGATGGCTCCTTTCGAGGCCCTCTATGGTAAGAAGTGTCGTACGCCGTTGTCTTGGGCGGAAACGGGCGATACTAAGCTATTGAAGCGAAAGGATGTTGAAGAAGCAACTTCGACGATCCGGGCTATACGCGAAAGGCTATTGGTTGCCCAGGATAGGCAAGCAAAGTATTTCAACGCCAAGCATAGGAACTTAGAGTTTGCCGTCGGTGACCGGGTTTACTTGAAGATCAAACCGTTCAAAGGGGTATCAAGGATTCGACGCTTGAAAAAGCTCAGTCCGAGGTACTTAGGACCGTTCGAGATCGTGGAGCGTGTTGGTGATGCGGCTTATCGGCTTGCACTATCTGCAGAGCTGAGCGGTCTGCACGACGTGTTCCACATTTCAGTGTTGAGGAAGGCAGTGCAAGAGCCTACTCATATCGTTGCGGTCGGCAAAGTTCCGGTCGATAGTGGGTTGTCGACGAAAGTCAAGCCTTTACGCATCGAAGGCACCGAAGTAAAGCAGCTGCGGAACAAGTCCATTCGGATGGTAAAAGTCCGGTGGGATAACTGCGGCCGAGAGGAGCTCTCTTGGGAGAGAGAGCAAACGATGCTTGCGGAGTATCCCGAGCTATTTCCCTCAGGTAAAGTATAACTGTAATTTATGCTATTACTGTTTCCTGGATTTCGGGACGAAATTCTTTTAAGGAGGGTGGAGTTGTAACACCCCAAATCTGGTAGTTCCGCGAAGTAGGCGGAGTGGTAGTGCGGCACGTGAAGCAGGCTAGAATTTTCCCTGTCTGCTCTTAGCGCACGATCAGTGGCCTCATCGCGCACGACCAGTGATCGTGTGCCAGCGATCGTGCGTTAATTCAGAAGAGAATCGAGTTCTGTCTCGGACAGTGCGCACGACCATTTCCCTCTTCGCGCACGACCAGTGATCGTGCGCCAACGATCGTGCGCTTATTCGCAAGAATTCAGAGTTCTGTCCCGGATAGTGCGCACGACCATTGCCCTCGTCGCGCACGACCACTGACCGTGCGTCTGTGATCGTGCGCCCTGTTTATTCTGTTCCGCGATTTTGAGCGGAGAAGAAGATCCGACCGATCAAATCTCTTGGAATTCGATCCAACGGCTGGGATTTAATGCTGGGGGGTCTTAGGGCTTTGGAGAGGGATTAAACCCTCATTATTTCATAGGGTTTCTCTCTCCTAGGCTAGAGGAAGAAGAAGGGGGCAAGGAAGAAGAAGAGGAGATTTCGCCATTGACGGAGCTCCGGAGCTCCGTTTCGCGAGCCGTTTCCAGATCCGGAGAGTGCAGCCCGGTGCGGTTCTTTCCCTCCGCGTAGAATCTCGGATCCATGGCGAAGAGGAACACGTCTAGGGTAACGATTCTTCCTCCCGAACTTTGGACTTGTATTTGTCCATTTATTCCTCTTTCTTTGCTTGCATGAGGTATCTCTTTCACCAAATGGGTGAAGTGTAGGATTTCCTCAAGTCCTTCGGGACTCCGGGTAGATTGTGTCCGTCCCCGGCATATTGCATGTAGAAAATCCGGTAGTCGTGCGGATTTAGGCATTTTGTGTGAAGCCTATTCGTGGCCGTGAGCCCGAATCGGTGATGCTTGATTTGCGACGTTGCATTTAGGTTAGACCTAGAATGCGTGCCGGAGAATGGCTCCGTGAACTCACCTATAGTATTGCGGGAGTTAAGTGTAGGCGTCTTGTGAAGATCCCTACGAAAGCCCCATGCTTTGAGTTTTGGATGAAGGCAAACCTTCACCACGTTGTTGATGCGGAGCGTATGTACCTCCCTTGTTGAGAGTTCGCGAAGCCTAGATCCTTGTGAAGGGTTAGGTGCGTAGCGTATAGTTTTGTGTAGCACTTGAAAGTGCTAAACCCTTACGGGCCGAGGTGAAGCCGTACCCGCGTCGTGCGATAGATCGCGACGATTAGAGCACGGGCAAAGCTGAACCGAACCCGTTTCCATGCAGATCGGCGAGAGGTCCCTTCCTCATGAAAGCCGTGTGATCATGGGAGAGGTCGGGGAAGGTGTCATACCTAGACCGACCAAAAGCTCTTGTTTCCCACCTAAGGTTGTGACCCTTAGGGTGGAGTGTTGTGAATTTGATGTTATGTTTAGCCTCATGCGATTTGCTTAGGCGGTTGTGGGAAACCTTCGGGTGAACCCAACCAACATCACGTGCATACCTAGGTTCCCTTCTTTTTGATGCTCAACCTAGAAGATTGATTGTGCTTGAAACCTCACCTTGTGTAGTTGCACTCTCTTTAGATTTAGTACTTGTGCTAGTATGGCTTACTTGCAGGGTAGAATCTCCGCCACCCCGGGAAAGGGGTGGGGTCGTTATAATTTGGTCAGCTGTGCTGACCGTTGCCTTGTTTACCACCGCTTGGTGGAATGTTCTTATGCAGGTGCAGGTGAGCCTAGCGGGAAATAGCGGGCGTTGGTCCTCTTGCTGTCCTTTTGCTGAGTTGGCCCTCGAAGGCCAGCCTTTTTCCTGTTTTCTCATGTATTGCCGGCCTGCGTGCCGATGTATGTTTTTTTAGAGTTTTGTACATTGATTTGATGTAAGGCCCTAAGGCCGTAACTCTTATTTCTGGATTCATTCCTATGATAGTGGACATGTCTATTTGAATGGTTTAATTAATGCTTCCGCTTACGTTTTGTACTCTCGTTAGTTGTTACTTTTCTGGTTATCACCTTTTAACTCCTAGCTAGTGTGGTTTGTATGGCGTGGGGTCCCGGCCGGACCTGCTGTTATACTTTTTGCACTGGCAGGGTGTTACACGACGCGCACCAATGGGAGGTCCGGGACGATATTTATAGCCTGCACGGTGGGTCCCACCAAAGATTCCTGATAGGTCATCTGGGGGCGGTCGAATATCAGGGGTTGGACGATTCTTCGCGAGGACATTAGTCTTCGCGAAGAGCGGGGATTGTGTACAACCCCGATATTCGCCAGGCGAGGAAATCGAGCGAGACGGGAGTGACGAGATCTGGGCCTCGCCGAGATCGACTCCCAGCCAATGAGACCCCGGCAGACCACCAGAGTGGGCCAACGCGGTCCTCGCGGGAACCTCGTCAGCAGACCCTCGTCCTCGCGAGAACTCCTTCAGCAGGGTTCTCGCAAAACGACCCTCCGAAGGAAATGCCGCGGGCAGTATTCGCGAGAGCTCCTGCCGCGGGCAAGATCCGCGAGAAGGCCGGCGAGAACTCCAATAGTAGGGCTCTCGCAACCCCATACCCATAAATCACTATGGTCGACTTACCATTTTACCCTTGGTGGTCTGCCCTTAGCCTCTCCAAACAGCGGAGCTTGGCTGTTAGCAGACCCATTTGGGGTGCAGATAATAAAATCTAGAGGCGGAATCCTGCTATTTGCAGGCCAGATCAGAAAATCTATAAATAGGACCTCAAGGGCACCTTTGGAGAGAGGACTGCAGCTTCCCTCTCCTTAGGCTTTCTTTGGTTAGCATTTCCAGAGCTCTCCAAGGTGCCCAAGTCTCAGCTTTGGCTTGGGAGGGGAAGCGCTCAACGATCTTCCGGGTTAGTGGAGGGACCTCCTTGCTGTGACTGAGGTCCTAGTCGAATTCATAATCTTCCGTCCACCCTCCTCGAGGGATCAGTAAGGACTAGTCGCCCCTCATTTCGGTGAGGGCGCCGAGCTCCACTGGAGGCCGAGAAATCGGTTTCAACAGTGTTAATTTACTACTCTCCTAGTTACTTATCCTCATAAGCTTAGAACAATATCGAGAAAATTAACATCTTTAAAAATGCTTTCCTCTCTTGTAACCCTAATAAAATTTCTATCAACCCAAAATGAGCCTTTGAAGTCTGCCTTGCTTAAGGTGAACTAACTTCTCAGGGATCAAAACTTCCAATGTCAAAATTACAAAGATTTTAAATCCTCGAGGGACCCAAGACGGTACATAACTAGCCCAATAAACGAAGAGATAAACCCCCGTATCTCTTCGACTGAGTTTCTTCTACCACCACTATAACACATTCGTCTCAAAATGAGCCTTCTCTGTGTCCGAATTCTTATCATATCTTCTCCATATGAAACCTTTTACATAAATAGAAGTGAGAGATATCCACATACAGTATAAAAGACATGTTTGGTGGCCTCTAACTAAGCTGATAACAGATTTTAGGCACCAATCTCATTGAGATTGCCCTAATTTTTGTGTAAGGTGATCATATTACCCCACATATGAGATAGAAATCTCAGGGTGTGAGTCTCTAGCATCTACACTCACGTTAAACTCTTTCCTTAGTCACTTGAGGTCACTTTTTGCTTGGCCCAATCATCCCCAAGATCAGTATAATGTTAGGGTATGTCACAACATATCCTGCTACGTCAACCAAAAATGGTATTCTAGTTAGGTTGGCATCAATCCTTATGCCACACCAACTCTAATGGGTGGAATGGGAATACTAATTACTGACTCGGAATGAGCCAGCATCTATACATAAGGGTACGAGTTTGGCTTAGGTTGACACTTCCTATAGGAAAAAGCGGACATACTTATTGTGAATTACACATGGGCACACCACCGCTTCCGCTGCATCAGTTTGTCCTCAAACTGATCTAGCTAGCAGGGGTAGCCTAGTGGTCTAATGGACTTTTTTATCTCAGGATCGTTGCAAGCTGATACCATTTGTAAGATCCCCCCTCCCGGAACACAAAACACGGCCGAGGGGAGTCTTATGCCCAGGACAGCCGCCTTGCGGAAGCGCCAGCACACGAGCTAGCATCCCCCACAAGACGCCTATCCTGCCGGCCAAACCAACTAAACAGCGCCAACCCATCAATAAAAGAAAGCATTAAAGCCATAGGTTCACAATAAGTAATAATGTCCAGAACAGTACAAAGAAAGGCAGAAAGCTACACAAGCTCCTGCAAAACATCAGAGTATGAAACTTGCCCCAAGGTCTACATCTCAAAACACTCGCTCGCCTCTGCCACTGACGGTAGACAAGGTATCACAGTCTTCGGCCCTGTCATCCTGACCTAACTATCCTCCTCCAACACCGTGCACTGCAGCTCTAAGGTACACTCCTAAAAAGAGGGACGTATCAACCGTTAGTCATAAAGATTAAGTGGCTTCACATCCACTCCCCCGGCGACTCCAAGGCACCGGGCGGAAGGAAAGGAAGACAAGCTGCAATATAAGCAATAATATACAAGCAGGTGACAGGAAGGGTTGTTCATAAGTATATAAGTAGCAGTAGTTATAAATGCGAGTACTAGTAACAGAAAGCATAAGCAGGGTATCATTAAGCAAGTGCTAACATCAGGTATAAGTGTACATTTATGCTAGCAGTTAATATATTGGTAAAGTAAGAAGCAAATCTAAGCTAGCATCATGACAAGTAGCGGGGTATAGAAAACAATGTATAGTACTGAAGTAAGCAGTTCATATCGTACCTTAACTTATATGAATGCCCATACAAACTTATAAGTTAAGGTTTCCAAATTGGGACCCATCATATAAAAGAGCCCATACTAATTTATATGATGGACCCGATGCTGTGCAATGCTATGATTATGAATGATGAATGCGATGCAATGATTATGATATGATGAACTCACCCATGCATTTTGCTATGTCGACATAGACCTTTAGTTCTCGCTTTTCGAGAGGTAGCTAACCACTTAGGCATCTCCCATCGTGGCCAGACGTAGACAGTGGAACGAGCTCCTCGACTACTAGGTGGGTATGAACACTACCAGACCTAGTCCTATGTACGCCTCAACGCTAAGAACACAAAACGGAGCCCCTGCGTACTACTCGACGCTAAGAACACACAGCGGAGCCTCCAAGGACACAGAAGGGGTCTTGGGTAGGTGAGCACCAAGAGTCCATCCCAACCGGTCTAGAGTCTAACTGCCGGCTTCTGTCGGTGTCACGACTAGCAAGCCCGTAGACCCGCCACAAGCAATCCTCCAACCAGGATCCATACACCACCAGGTGTAAGCCAAGCAACCCATGCATAAACCGTGCTATCAAGCACCCAAGGACTCAACCAGTCCTAGGCCTCTGTATGCCTCGATGCTAAGAACACACAGCGGAGACCTTGCGTACTGCTCGACGCTAAGAACACACAGCGGAGCCTTCTTACCTTTCACATCATGCCAGTCAACTGATGTTAACTAGCATCCAAGGCCCCCCAACAACAGGGTCCTTAACATATCACCGCAAGATGTAACCATACCTTATAATACACCCCAAGCCGTCAACGCTAACCATACCGAGTTATCATAACTCTTTTGCGGTGGCGAGTGTATATCATGGAAATTACCCCACGAAAATCTGTAGGACTACCTGTGTACGGTGTCGTATTCATATTTTACTAAATATGTAATCCCCGACGTATCACCAATATACATCATCCAATATATTATCGAGCAATGTGAATATTAATTCATTCATGTCCTTTTTACGATTCCACCAATATATAAGAGAAATCCACAAAATACTGAGATCGGAAGTGTTATGACACAGTTTACTAAAACTAGATTTCTGGGAGTTCTACTCCACCCCAAATTATGTGCCACCACATTTTGGAAAGCTCTCATCAAGGACTACAACATTAATGTTGAGTCCTAAACCCAGATCCAATTGGATCCTACCTAAAATCTGCTATGAAATCAACTGCAGAAATCCGGACAGCAAAAACCGCAGCACTAAACCCAATCCAGCTTTCTGGACAGTCCACTCGACTGGACCTTTAGGGAGCTACACGTCACTTCAGAAAACGGGTAACCTATCATTGGAAAGCTCTTTCCGAGGGCTACAACTTTCATGTTGAGCCCAAAGCCTTATTACAGTGGGATCGAGCCTAAAAATTGGCTTGAACCCAGCTGCGCACAATTTCACCCCTTATTTGTTTGCGTATAGCAATTCCGACAAAACCCTTTTTAACTCTAAATGAAAGAAAACTTAATTGAAATCCTTCTAATCATATATAATAAAACTCCTTCTAGCAGGAAACTTCTCATCATCTTCCCCAACAAGAGCTAAAGGTATATATATATAATTGAAATCCTATTAACAGGGAACTTTTCCTCATTTCTCAAGCAAGCTAAATGAACATATATATATATATATATATATATATATATATATATATATATATATATATATATATATATATATATAAAATTGAAATCCCATAAACAAGGAACTTTTCCTCATTTCTCAAGCAAGCTAAATGAACATATATATATATATATATATATATATATATATATATATATATATATATATATATAATTGAAATCCCATAAACAGGGAACTTTTCCTCATTTCTCAAGCAAGCTAAATGAACATATATATATATATATATATATATATAATTGAAATCCCATAAACAGGGAACTTTTCCTCATTTCTATCACATAATATACATAAAAGAACAACCTATTTAACAGGGGATTATTCATCATCTTCCCCAAACAAAATTAACTCATTTCAACTTCTAAAAATCCGCAAATAATCATTCCCCTCACTCTCCCTCAACGACCATGGGTTGCCCCAAATCAAATCCCATCTCTTCTTCTTGAAGAGAAGAAATGATTCCTAAAACCTCGCGGCGAACGATGTCCTAAATTTGAGGTTCCGGCTTGGTCTTCCTAAGGAAACTCCATTAAAGCTCACACGAGAAGCTCTCTTGAGCCTTCATCTCTCCTAATGTGATCTAGGAGGCTAGCACCAAGGGAGAGGGGAGGAAGTCACCTTAATTTCTCGGCCATGGTTCAAGCTCATCTTCATGGCAGCGGGGTGGTGGTCGGCCAAGCTCCAAATCTCCTCCAAGCTTTGCTCCTTCAAGCTCCATGGCCAAAAGAAACAAAACCCCTTAGGGTGGCAGAAGAAAATGAAGAAGAAGAAGAAGAAGAAGAAGAAGAAGCAGAAAAGAAGAGAGCCCGAAGAAGAAGATGAAATCAACTTATTAAGAGAGCTCAGCTCCATTCCGGGTTCACGGGAGAAAGAAGAGATTGGAATTTGTGTTAATTAGCATTAATGGCAAATCCCACCTCCCAAGCCTTGTATCTGGACTCCAAACTTAGGTGTCAACTTTCTATTGGGCAGTAATTCCACTCTAGCCTAAAGATTATAATCATAAAGGCTTTACGGGACGACGGTATGAAAATTCACCCAGATTCGCCGAACGGAAAAAGGCAATTTTGTCGTACGCAGCCCGAACTTAGTCGAGCGCAAGGATTTAGTGGAACGCTTCCCGTTCGACGTTAGTCGAACGAGAGCAGCAAAGCATTAGCCGAGCGCTTCCTCCCTTCGACTTTCGTCGAACTCTACCCCCTCTTCGATCGACTAACATCTGCAATTTCTTTGATCGACTAATGGAGGCAATTTAGTCGAATGGGAACAGTAAATTAGTCGGCGGCAATTTCTCTGAACAGACGGAGATTTCTAATAATGCAGACATTAACATACTTATTATATCCATCCAGTAATTTGCTATTGAAATGAACAGTAAACATACATATACATATATATTTTATCTATCCAGATTACTAATGAAATTCACAAAATATTCATACATATATATACATATATATTTTATCCAACAGATCTCTGCTCATAAAATATGCAAGGTCAGCCAACTGAATGATTAGGAACTAGCCCAATGAACCAAGCATATATATCCAAGAATTTTGTCCAGGTGATAAGCCAAATGTGCACCTCCCCCTTCCACATTCGAACGAACAGAGCGGCGCGAATCAGAATGTTACAGCGCTAGCGGTAGCTCACTTGATGATTTCCTTAAGCGACTATGGATAGGTTTGGCCGTACCGCCTTTGGGCTAGCGCCTGACGTTAGTGGCTAGCGCCGGCGGTAGCATTTTGCTATATATAGCCTCCAAATCTGTGATTTTCCTTAGTTGTTATCTCTGGTCCTCTCTCCTAAGGCAAAGTCAGTAGCAGGAAGAGAAGAGAGATCCATTTGGCTAGGCAAGTTCGAGGAAGAAGAACTCTTGCGTGTTTGTGCCATCTTCCAGTCCGTGGAAAGGAATGCTGGTCAAATGGCACCGAAATGAGCATCAAGAGTAACGATTCTCCTCTTTAATCTCTGGACATGCTAGTCCTTTGATTCACATAGTAACTGGAAGATTTCCACTAATTAGTGGATAGGCTCTTTCGACGGGTCGATATGGAGTATCCCCGTAGAAAATTGCATATAGAGTCCGGATCGCTGTACGGACATGGGCATACTGTGTGAAACCCATTTGGACAGGTTTGTCTGGATTGGTGATGTTGATATGCTATATTGCACTCTGGAGAAAACTCTGAGTATGTATTCTTGTTTTCTTATTCTGAGTGCTGAGATGCGCTGCAGGGAGTTCTGGAGGCTACCTCCAGGAAATAACTGACAGAAATGAGTTCTGTTGGCTAGCGCCTGCACTAGTGCTAGTGTCTACGCTAGCGCCAGTGATATCAGATATCACGTGGTGTGTTTGGAAATAGCCCCTGAGGCTGTTCTGATGACCAGTGAGGTTGTCTTATTAGCGGGCCGAGGTGAAGCTGTACCCGCATCAGGCAGAATTTGATCTTGACGTTATGAGCACGGGCAAAGCTAAACCGAACCCATCCCTTAGCCGGTTAGTGAAGAGGTCGCACCTCAGTGCACTGAAGGAATTTTGGGAAAGGAACCGTAAGGTAGGTAGACCTTGATGGTAAGAGCTCATAGTGACCATCCAAGTTGAAAAAGGAATTATGGATAGAGCGTGCCTTGAGAGCACGATACGTGTGGCCTTGAGTCAACATATGTGGTGAATGTTTCTATGCGGTGCTTAAACGCACTTGTGAAATATATGCTGCTATTGCTTGTTTGCAGGAAAGGAGTACCGCCGCCCCGAGCATGGGGTGAGGTCGTTATAATCTTGATCAGCTAAAGCTGACCGGTTACATGTTTTCCCACCGCTTGGTGGTTTGTGCTTCACAGGTCCTGGCGATGGCGAGATGAGCGGGAAATAGCGGGTTTGGAACCCCAGCAGCTGCTGCGCTTTGCTGGCCCTCGAAGGCCGAAGTGTTTTGAGTGTTTTTCCTTGATGTATTGCTGGCCTGCGTGCCGATGTTTGGAAATCATGTAATAAGAGAAACAAATTTGGTTGTATGGCCATAGTGCCAAACTCGTTTATATATATAGATTAGTCATTCCTATTTTGTACTTGTGGACATGTGCATTCTGGTTAAAGATAATTAATTCGTGCTTCCATTATTGTGCAATCTCTGAGATGTTGTTGGTTGGTTGACTGAATACGTAACCCTCTTTCTTGTTCACCTTATATGGCGTGGGGTCACTGTTGGAGTTTCTGAGGTGATCTCAAAGCAATCAACAGTTAGTCTTTCTGCCAATGCAATATGAGCCTATATGGTAGCACATAAAAACGTTTGGAGAAGTTGGAGAAAGGATTGTGTTGGCCTTACTCATATTTAATATAAGTGGAGGACAATTCCTATGACTGCTCATAATTAAATTGAGAATGTCTCAACGGGAAACAAGTACTCTTGAAGAATCGTCGAAATGGTTTCAACAAATTCTTTAGGACTTGGCAAATTCGGCGAAAGTGTTTCGACAAATGGATTTATATCGACGAATTCCTTTAAAGGGTTTAGACGAAACTATGTCAATTCTTCTATTCGAATTCGTCTAAATTGTTTAGACGAATATATGATGATTCGTCTAAAGTGTTTAGTCAAAATTGTCTATTCGAATTCGTCTAAATTGTTTAGTCGAATTTAAGATAATTCATCTAAAGTGTTTAGTCGAATTATAATACATTCGACAAATTTAAATCCTGGCAGAATTCTTCTGTTTTCCCTCTAGTCTGCAGATAACCTATTTTATGCCTTGCGTATAAAAGAGATGTGATTAGGTCATCTGAAGTGAGGAAGAATTGATCCTTTTCGCGACTCTTAGAAAGGTCGAAGACAGAAGTGTTCCGATACTTCTCGCCCCGTCCGCCGACCTCTTCGTTCGCCGACCGTCGCCGCCTCCTCTTTAACGGACCTAGCAATTCGTGGGGACGCAGAGGACTGTTCTTCTTCGACCCATTCGTTGTACGACAAGGCATTGGGGTTCTCCTTCCTTGTGCGGATCTCTGTAGAGAGGCCGATACATTTCGGTGCTTGGAACTCAAAGTTCGTCTACTGGATTTCTTCTTGGAGCATCTTGATTGAGTATTGACTCAATCCCGGAAAGGTATATCGCATTTGCTTTCCTAATCTATTAATTCATGAAATCCGCAAGATCCTTACTCTTTGGGTTATTCTTGTTATTTCTTCCGCTGCGCATATTTGATGTGATTTTATCATTATGAATGGTATATAGGAAACCCAATAGTCCCGGCCGGACCTGCTGTTATATAATGTGTAATGGGTGGGGTGTTACAATTTGGTATCAGCTACGAGTCTCATTCCCTTCCGTGCGAATTTGTGGTCGAATTCCTTTAAGGGGTGGTGGGCACGTGTGTGCTTCACCGTTTAACTCATTTAAATAACCAGAATGTCCACTTAGGAATGCATTATATATATGTTTTAGCATGATTGTGGAACCTGCGTGTTCTTTACTTGCTATTTTGTTGTGCTACTAGTCACTAAATTGTGTCCGACATGATTATAGGGGACTGGAAGTGGTGCGGGGTAGTCCCAACACCGGTGAACTGCCGAGAGTAGTGCATCTGCTGTGATGCCTACGCCTCCTCCTTCTAATGAAACAATACGAAGGCTTGCTGTTGCAGTGGTCGCCATGATCAATGCGCAACAAGGAAGACCTGTACAACCTCCTGCCCTTGGGGTGGCCCGCAGTCGGTTGTCGTAGTTGAGTCTGATGTGGAAAGACCAGTACCAACAGTACCGGTTGAGGCAACACGAGCAATAAACCTTCACTTGAAACAATTTTGAGCTTCCACCCTCCTACGCTTAAAGGGGAAGGAATGCCAACGCAAGCTGAAAATTGGCTGTCTCGGGTGAAGAGAACCCTAACAATTATATAGATGGAGGAAAGGCAGAAGGTAACCTTAGCTACCTATCTGTTGGATGGAGAGGCTAGGCTGTGGTGGGAAAGTTTGGAAAGGCATCAGTATGCCATTAGGCAACTGACAGACATCTCGATGGAAGAGTTCTCGAGAGTGTTCTTGGCAAGGTATCTCCCTTCTATGCAACACATCGAAATGGAGAACCAGTTTCAAAGGTTGACTCAAGGGGATTGAATGGTCGATGAGTACCACAACGAGTTTACGCGACTGGGAAGGTATGCAGGCTCTTCCTTTGATGATGAATAGCGAAAGACCAACCAGTTTTATGAAGGTCTGAGTGATGATTTGTGGGTGCTTCTGTCAGGCCCGATGATGCAAGGCTTTCTGACGTTGGTAAATACCGCCAGATCCCTTGAGAAGGACCTGAAGCGGATCTAAGCGAATAAGGACCGAGCGGTGGCAATGACGGAGTTTATAGTCCCAAACTCCATAAAGTCTGGGTCCCGACGATTCAGAAAGAAGTCCAGGTTTTTGGAACTGGCTTCCTCTTCTGTTTCAGGAGCAACTACTGGACAAGGTCCAGTTATATGTTATTATTGTTGCAAGGTGGGCCACTTTGCTCGAGAATGTCGCGGCGGCAAAAAGACAGCTGTGGCTTATCCAGCGGAGAAAGGGAAGACAACGGAGTCGTCTGCATCCCACTACACTCCAACTCAACCGCGGGTATATAATCTTCGCCAGCAAGAGGCCATTAAACAAAGCGATGTCATGACAGGTATGATTTAATATATAGCATTTATTGCTTTATGTATTCTATACCTTGTGTGTGATTGCCTATATACCTTGTTTGTACGTATTAGGTTTTGTCCTAATTCGAAACTGTCCGGCGAGAGCTTTATTCAACACTGGAGCATCCCACTCCTTTCTGTCTGAGGACTTTATACTGTGTATTGGAGTGCCTTCGTTCGTGGCAAAGAACAGATTGGATGTCGTGCTGCCAAATGGGTGTCGAATGCATGCAGACAGAGTTTGTTGTATTCAGGTGCGGATAGGAAGTCATGAGTTTGACTTGGAAGCGTCGATGCTGCCGATATCCGAATTTGATGTGATCTTTGGCATGGACTGGATTTCAAAGCAGCATACTTGCATTGATTGCAACTTGAAGGAAGTCACGCTAGGGCAAAATACTGAATGCGAGACTACATTTACTGGTTTGTGAGGATCGAGCAAGATGTTCATGTCTGCTCTCCAAGTAGTCAAGGCGGTTCGGAAAGGCGCAAAGTTGTTATTCACGTTATTGGAGACTTCTGAGCCAAAACCCTGTTTGTGTAATGTCCCGATCGTATAGTATGTGGATGTTTTCCCAAAAGATCTTCCTGGGGCTCCACCTCAGTGAGAGATTGACTTCGTTGTTGAGTTGCTGCCAGGTGCCAAACCTGTAGCACGCTCACCGTACCGAATTGCGCCAAAAGAGATGATAAAGTTGAAAGTTCAGTTGCAGGAGTTGCTAGAGCAAGGCTATATACGTCCATGCTCACCCCCTTGGAGTGCACTGGTCCTCTTTGTGAAGAAGAAGGATGGAAGCTTGCGTCTATGCAATGACTACCGCGAATTGAACAAGCTGACAGAAAAGAATAAGTATCTGATTTCGCGAATCGATGACTTGTTCGATCAGCTAGTTGGATCAATTGTGTACTCAAAGCTAGATTTGAAGTCTGGCTACTACCAGTTGCAGATTCGGGAATATGACATTCTCAAGACGGCGTTTAGTACCCATTATGGGCACTTTGAGTTCACAGTGATGTCGTTTGGCTTGATGAATGCGCCATCGGTATTTATGGATCTGATGAACCGATCGTTTCGAGAGTGTCTAGACCGATTTGTTATTGTCTTCATAGATGATATTTTGGTATACTCTTAGTCGGAAGAAGAACATGCGATTCACTTGCGCATTGCATTGGATACTCTGAGGTGAAGTCAGTTGTATGCCAAGTTCTCAAAGTGAGAGTTTTGGCTGTCCTCTGTGGCATTCCTAGGTCATGTGGTCAGTGGAGAGGGCATTGCAGTGGATCCTGCAAAGATAGTTGTGATACGAGAGTGACCTATGTTGACTACAGTGGCGGAAGTCCGGAGTTTCCTAGGACTTGCCGACTATTACAGGCGCTTTGTAGAGAACTTCTCGAGGATAGCTCTGCCTCTCACGACATTGACTAGGAAATATTAGAAGTTTGTTTGTGCTCTAGAGTGCGCGCAAGCTTTTGATGAGTTGAAGAGTTGTCTGACCACGACGCCAATCCTATGTTCTCCATGTGGTACAGAATGCTTTGAAATCTACAGCGAAGCGTCAGGGAGCGGCTTAGGTTGCGTTCTTCTTCGGCATAGTCAGGTTATTGCTTATGGCTCTCGCCAACTGAAAGTGCACGAGAGGAATTATCTGGTCCATGACTTGGAGCTAGCAGCCGTGATATTTGCTCTTACAGTTTGGCGACATTATTTATATGGCGTGAAGATCGACATCTTTACGAACCATAAGAGCCTGAAATACCTAATAGATCAGAAAGATCTGAATACGCGACAACGAAGGTGGATGGAGTTCCTGGGGGACTACACTTTCAAGATTCATTATACTCCCGGGAAGGGAAATATAGTCGCAGATGCGTTGAGACGGAGGGCTTCTGCACAAGCCAACTGGATTCAGATGCATGATCCACGTCTGATCAACGACTTGGATGTCTTGGAGATTTCCTGTGTGGATAAAAGAACCAGTGCCACAACATGTTTGAACTGGACAGAGGTATAGTGTGACCTTACGGACAAAGTCCGATTGGCATTGGAACTTGATGAAAGTATGAAGCGGTATGTGGCAGAGACCAGCGATGAGTCTAATACTGAGTTTTCTTTGGAAGACGATCTTTTGTGGAAAGACAGTCGTCTGTGCATCCCCAATGTTGGTAAATTACGGGATGAGTTGATGTACGAGGCACTCTTTACTAAATACTCAATCCACCCGGGAGCACAAAAATGTACCAGGATATGCAGAAGCTATTATGGTGGTCGGGTTTAAAGAAAGACATCGCCTTATACGTAGCCAAGTGTCACACATGCGCGCTCGTGAAGGTTGAATGCCAAAAACCTGGAGGTTTCCTGAAGTCGTTACCTGTTCCGGAATGGAAATTTGATGATATTTCTATGGATTTCGTGCATGGTTTGCCGAGATCGCAGACCAGGAACGATGCCATTTCGGTGATTGTGGACAGTTTGACGAAAGTTGCACACTTATTTCCGAACCAATGGGACGATTCAGTGGAAATGTTAGCGAAGTTATATGTTGATAGCATAATGTGATTGAACGGTGTACCCCGTAGCATCGTAAGTGATCGAGAAGTTGGATCGTGAGAGGCCCTTAAAGGGGGGGGGGGGTGAATAAGGGTTTTAAAAACTTATACTTTATTTTAAAACATTTGTAATTAGAAAAGAAGAAATCAAGTGATATGAAAGAGAAACATGATTTTATTAATTCTTGAGATATGAAATTACAAAACTTGATTTCTTATGACGCTAGAAATCGTGCCACATAAATATGAAAATCCTTTTTGTTTTCTATCCCGTCTCGTATCCCCACGAACCGGTGGCTTTAGCCTATCCGCCCCCGGATATGGCCTCAAGCCGCTCTAGCCTTCTATCCCCAGAAAAGGCCTCGAGCACCCCCTAGATCTACTCACTAGACCTAGTCGCCAACACGAGGCGAATTCACTCCACGATGGTAATAAAAAGAGTTACAAAAGAAAAATACAACATATAATAAAAAAAACTCCCTATAAAGAATTCTGGAGAAGGTGAAGGCTCGCTGGATGTTCTTGAAGTCGAAGCGTGCGTCCTTCATGTTGCATAAGCGTTGATCCGGCTCTCCTTAAATTCTTTGTCTGAAACTTGTGTGGGAGAAGATGGTATGGAAATACGGCCCTTGCAGAGATTATCAAGTGCTGGAATATGGCTCTCCAAAGTCAGTGATAAGAGACATCGAAATCATCCAATTTATAGAATTTGAGCTAACGCCGACGTTAAGTGCTAACGCCGGGCGTTGACATATTGATGGCTCGGATCTTCAGAAGAGGAAGGAGATTCTGCACTTTAGGAATTGTTTTATTTTAGGCAATACTAACGCCGACGTTAAGGCTAACGCGGGCGTTGGGCAAATCATTCCTAAAGTTCCTCCTGCAATCACGGCTGCTTTCTCCTTGCCAAATTCGTCGAATGAATGGCGCCCAACGTTAAGAATTAATTTCTGGCGTTGAGTTTCTTTCTCCTTTTACTCAGCTAGCATGCCATTTCGTGGAACATCATCTCATCCCGCCGATCTCCATTTCGTCGAATGGAATCTCATTTCGTCTAACGACATCTCATTTCGTCGAACGCCTATTTCGTCGAACGACATATCATTTCGTCGAACGACATATCATTTCGTCGAACGCCATTTTGTCGAACGGTATCTCATTTCATCGAATGAAATCTCATTTCGTCGAATGCTAGCGCCCAGCGTTAAGACCTAACGCCTGGCGTTAGACAACTTTCACTCCTTCTGCTTGTGGTTAGTGCCAGACCATTGTTGCAGCAACCTAGTGTCATATCTGTCTAAACCTGCATGCTAAAAACACAATGGCAAACAAGATCAAATACAAGTAGGATTTGTTATTCTCAAATCAAAGGGATGCGGAAAACCATATTCCAACAATCTCCCCTTTTGATAATAACAAATCCAATAGAGATAAATCATATTCATATATAAGATATGTGTTTTTCGAAGGATATATGACACTAAGTAATCATAGAGATAATAATAAGAGTTATTGTTCATTTAAAAATGTGCTCCCCCTACTTAAGTGCTCCCCCTTAGTGCATTCACCCATAGACTAGATTCATTCTCCCCTTTAATCTAGTGAATCCTACTCCTTGTGATTTATCATTTTATTCTCCCCCTTTTGTTATTAGCAAAAGAGGGTGGAGTGAAACAAAACTATAATAATGAAGACAAAAGTTGGGACATAACTAAGAGAGGATTTAGAGTTTTGTGTAAACATAAAGTAAGTCATGATCGAGCTAAATGAGAGAGTAGCACAGCGGAAAAAATATATGATAAGTGTGAAAGAACATCATTCAAAGATTATACCAAAGGAATGCAATCACTTGCTTTTTAAATTTATTTTAAGAGTGATACTACTTGTTAAGAGAGATGCAATTTTGTTTGACAAAGCACAAGTGAAAAAAAATGTAGAAATAAGCTTGAGAACATATGATATACGGATACATGATAAAATAGAGAAATGCGGAAAACAAAAACAAAACAAATAAGATTAGTATTTTTGTTATAGTTTGACCATTCCAACAATATGTCTAGACTCTTCACATTTGAGCATTTTAACTTTGAAAATTTTCATAACTAATAGGCAAGCATGATTTAGCATATTCAAAAAGATAATAGCTACAATGTAACCAATTCGTATTTCAAGTAAAGAAAAACATTGTAGAAATCATGCATTGCAATCTAGTGCTTTTACTTAAGTTTTTAGAGAATTATGTAATGTTTGCATTAGGATCCAATTCTCATGAGTGGAAGCTTTATGAAAAACAATGATGTGTGCATAAGGTGTTTTGATAAAAGTATACAAGTGAAATAATCAAAACACATGACATATATAATGAAATAGTAACAACAATATTAAGATTGCAATCTTATAATTACTTTCACACATCAATATTAGAATAAAATTTCAAAGCACATAATAGGAGTACAACTACCAAGGTGCTTCGCCCACACAATGCTCATTAAGACTTATCAGGGAGCGAAGTATTGCTTGGGGGATCACATAAGCATTTGTATACAAAATTTATTTTAGTGATCTGGTGTACAAGTAGAAGTGATAAAAAGAGATATGTTTGCACAAGACACTTTACAATTCTTTCCAAGGTGCTCAACCTCACAATGCTCATTAAGACTTATCAGGAGGGTGAGTAGTGCTTGGTGGAGTTATCTTTGGCATATTATTACTTGATTTTTGTTGGGGACAAAAGGTCTCCGAATTCACTTGTTGTTGCAAACATTAATATTATTGAAATTACACTTCTATGCGTGCACAAAATTTATTTTTGAAAGATGGTGTAGGTAATTTAGATATACACCTTAATGTGTTAAAACGATTACACTACACATTCATGCAAGACTAAGATTATGAGCATATGTAGATTACCAAAGTAGTGTGTGTATAAATCTTTGATTAACATAAAGCATTACTCATACTTAGAGGCATGCTAGGCAATCATACACAATTATCTATAGACTATTTCATTGCACATAATCAGATTAAGGTCAAGGCATGACAAAAACAATGTTTAGAAAATTTGAAATTAAAATTAGACATTGAAGAAAATCCTTGTGAGTATGCCAAAATCAATTTTGACCATTGGAAACAAAATAACAAAGATGTTTGCTCTTATGAAGTTTTATAGTCAAACCATAATTTTGTAAAGAGTTAAAGCAAAATAAATAACAAAAACATATTTTTGATCATTTTGAATTATTTGAATTTTTTTTGTATTTTGGAATAAAACAACAAAATTAATAACAAAATAATTTCAAATCTGAGAAAATAAACAGAGAAAAATCATTATAAAAATACCAGAAATAGTGTAGGGAAAGCAGAATTTCAATCTGAAAAAAGGCTAACGCCTGGCGTTAACTAGTTAACGCCAAGATATTACGCTGTTTTTGAGATTTTTGGAAAGACTTTTCTTTGGCATAGATAGTATGTATATAGACCTTCTTAGGGTAGAATTTTCAGAGAAAATGTAAATGAATAGAAGGCTTATTTAGGCATATTTTTGTGGTTTTTAAAATAGTTTTATTTATTTTTATTTGATTTTTCATAACATGTGATGAGTTTTCAATTTGTTAAGTCTAAGACTCCTAATTCTAATCTAAGTAGAGTAAAGCGGGAGTCAGGTAGAGGCTTGGTAAAGATGTCTGCAAGTTGGGATTCAGTTCCAATAAAGTTTACATGATCATGTTCCTTTTTTATGTGATCCCTAATGAAATGATGTCTAACGTCTATGTGTTTGGATCTTGAGTGATGAACGGGGTTGTTGGTTAAATCAATAGCACCCTTGTTGTCACACTTGAGTTCAATATTAGTTAGATGAATTCCGAAATCTTCTAAGGTTTGAGTCATCCATTAAGTTTGGGCACAACAATTTCCTAGTGCAATATATTCCGCCTCGGTGGTGGAGAGGGCAATGGAATTTTGTTTTCTACTTGACCATGCAACTAGAGAAGGACCTAGGAAATGACATGTGCCACTAGTGCTTTTTCTATCTAGAGAGTAACCAGCATAATCAGAATCGAAATACCCATGTAATAGAAAGGAATCTTTAATTGGATACCAAAGACCTAGTTTAGGTGTGCCAATTAGATATCTAAATATTTGTTTTACCGCTTTTAAATGAGATTTTTTTGGGTTTGCTTGAAATCTAGCGCATAAGCATACGTCAAACATAATATCGGGTCTAGATGCACTAAGGTATAATAAGGATCCAATCATCCCTCTATATAAAGTTTGGTCAATAGAAATTCCAGTTTCATCTTTTCCTAATTTTAGTGATGCGCTCATTGGAGTACTAGCTTGTTTTATGTTTTCAAATCCAAATCGTTTTAACATATCATAGACATATTTAGATTGACATATAAAGATTCCATCATTTCTTTGGGTTATTTGAAAGCCTAAAAAATAAGTTAATTCACCAATTAGACTCATTTCAAATTCATTTTGCATTACAAGTACAACTTCATTACATAGCTCTTCATTAGTGGCTCCAAAAATAATATCATCAACATATATTTGTAAAATAATTATATCATCATTATATGCTTAATGAAGAGCGTATTGTCGGCACTACCCATTTTATAACCGCGCTTTAATAAAAAAGATGTTAGACGTTCATACCAAGCACGGGGCACTTGTTTTAGACTATAAAGCGTTTTTTCTAATTTATAGGCATGATTTGGAATTTTTTCATCTATAAAGCCTGGGGTTTGTTCTACATAGACTTCTTTAATTATCCCGTTTAAGAATGCACTTTTTACATCCATTTGAAATAGTTTAAACTTCTTATAACTCGCAAAAGCCAGAAAAATTCTAATTGATTCAAGGCGAGCAACGGGAGCAAATGTTTCATCAAAGTCGACCCCGTCAATTTGTGAATAACCTTGTGCTACTAGTCTAGCTTTGTTCCTAGTGATTCTAGAATCTCCATCTAATTTATTTTTAAATATCCACTTGACACCAATAACAGGGTGATTAGATGGTCTTTCTACAAGCTTCCAAACCCTATTGCGTTCAAATTGATTTAATTCTTCATTCATAGCAATAAACCAAACTCATCATTTAAAGCGGTAGAAATATTTTTAGGTTCAATTTCAGAGACAAAGAATAAATTAGAAAAAGATTCATTAAAGGTAGAGCGTGTAGTTACCCCTCTTGATAGTTCTCCAATGACAAGCTCCCTTGGATGATCTCTTGTGAATCTAAGCATGCTTGGAGGCACAAACTCTTCTTGCACCGGTTCTACTTCTTTGTCCTTTCCAAGTAATTCATCGTCATCAAGCTCAAAAGGTGAAGGGGGTTCATCTTATTTTCCTGCACTATTCGAATCTAAACAAGGCATAATTTTATCAAACTTCACATGAATAGACTCTTCAACCTTTTTTAGATTTCTTATTATATATCCTATAAGCCTTGCTAGTAGACAAGTAACCAAGAAAGACTATTTAATCGCATTTTTCATCAAATTTAGCTAATGCATCTTTGGTATTTAAGATAAAACATTTACATCCAAAAACATGAAAGTACGATACATTAGGTTTCTTTTGGTAATATAATTCATATGGAGTTAATTTCAAAATAGTGCGAAACATGATACGATTTATAACATAACAAGATGTATTTACCGCTTCAGCCCAAAATGATCTAGGCAACCCATACTCGGATAACATAGTGCGCGCGAGTTCCTGAAGGGTTCTATTTTTCCTCTCCACCACACCATTTTGTTGGGGGTGCGTGGAGCGGAAAATTCATGCTTGATACCTAGATTATTACAGAAGGTGGTGAAACTATCATTTTCAAATTCCCCTCCATGATCCGACCTTATGCACTTTATTTTTAAGTCTAACTCATTTTGAATGCGATTACAAAGTTTTGAAAATTCAGAAAATGTATCGGATTTGGAGGTGAGAAACAAAGTCCAAGTGAATCTAGAGAAATCGTCAATTAATACAAAAGTGTACTTTTTGCCCGCAAGACTACAAGTGCTAATTGGCCCAAAGAGGTCCATGTGAATTAGTTGCAAAGGTCTTGTGGTGGATATTTCACTTTTACTTTTAAATGATGTATTTGAAAATGTTCCTTTTTGGCAAGGCGAGCATAAAGAAGATATATTTCCATTTAGTATTGATAACCCTCTAATAATTTTATTTTTTGACAATTTTAAAATTAACTTAGTGCTAGAGTGGCCAAGACGCCTATGCCATAATTCAAGTTCTTCATTTTTTGAAATGAGACATTTGAGTGATGCACATGATAGATCATGAAAAGTAATTAAATAGACATTATGAACTCTTGGTGCAGTGAGTACAATATTATTAGACTTAAGATCAATAATTTTGCATAGATTTGATGAAGCCTCAAATAACACATTCAGACCTTTATGCATAGTTGACTAATAGAAATTAAGTTGTGTTTTAAGCCTTCAACAAATAACACATTTGTAAGAGAGAAAGATTCGTTACCCACTGTACCAGTGCCTAATATTCTTCCTTTTCCATTGTCACCAAACGTCACGGTTCCTCCTTTTTTCTTAGAGAGGCTAAGGAACTTTGCTATATCGCTCGTCATGTGCTTGGAGCAATCTGAGTCCAAGTACCACATGTCTCCTTTGTCCTTAGCCTGCCAACACACCTCAGTGTCGCTTTGGACACTACACTCGTCATCAGTTGGTTGTTGGTTCCTTCCCATGAGACACAAATTTACCTCATCATCCTCGCTTGAACTCAAATCGTTTGAGCAACCAGATGAAGAATCATCCTATGTTGCTGCCTTCATGACCTTCTTCTTCTCCTTTTCTTTATGCTGCTTTTCTTTTTGCTCCTTCAGGTATTTTGGGCATTGGCTCCTTATATGCCCGGTCTTTCTGTAGTGGAAGCACTCAGGAGGAGGTCGCTCTTCATCGTCTTCGTTTTTTTCCTTTTTCTCCTTTTTGGAAGATGATCCTTTATGAAAGTACTTGCGAAAGGTATTCCTTCTTTCTGGATTCTTCATGAACTTTGTGAAGTTTTTCACAAAGAGACTCTACTCGTCTTCTTCATCATTATCAACCTCTTTTCTCGACTTTAATGCCAAAGCCTTCTTCTTTGGCTCCTTATTGTATTCTTCATCTTGAATGTTGAGTTCGACCTCATGGATTTTGAGATTCCTAATGAGGCTCTCAATCTGGAGCCGCCTTAGATCATGCGATTCAGAAATTGCAGTCACCTTTGGATTGAACTTCGGAGGAAGAGACCGAAGGATCTTTCTCACCAAGTCACCGTTTGAGAAAGTTTTCCCAAGAATCTTTGAGGCGTTGACAATATTGGTGAAGCGAGTATACATTGAGTCCACGTCCTCATTTGGATCCATCCTGAACCTTTCAAACTCTGATTCCAGTTGGAATAGCTTTGAGTCTTTGACCTGTGAGGTACCTTCATGAGTTATTTCAAGTAAATTCCAAATGTTATAAGCAGTTTCACAAGCACAAACTCTATTAAACTTGGTCCTATCTAATGCGCATAATAGAGCATTCATAGCTTTAACATTATTTTTGCATTTATTTTATCCCCATCATCCCACCTATCTCTAGGCTTTTACATGGTTACTTCTCCAACAATATAAGTAGTAGTTGTATATGGTGTTTCAATACTAGCCCAAACATCTAGATCTAAATTAATTAGAAAATAACACATTCACGTCCTCCAATAATTATAGCCAGTTCCGGTGAAAAGTGGAGGTCTACTTATTCCTTGCCCTTCATGAAAAGCGAGATCACGAGACGCCATTATTCCCAGTTGTTAGACCGATTTAGAATAACCTCCCTCTGATACCACTTGTTGGATCGTGAGGCGCCCTTAGAGGGGGGGGGGGGGGGGAGGGGGGTGAATAAGGGTTTTAAAAACTTATACTTTATTTTAAAACATTTGTAATTAGAAAAGAAGAAATCAAGTGATATGAAAGAGAAACATGATTTTATTAATTCTTGAGATATGAAATTACAAAACTTGATTTCTTATGACGCTAGAAATCATAGGCGATAAATATGAAAATCCTTTTTGTTTTCTATCCCGACTCATATCCCCACGAACCGGTGGCTTTAGCCTATCCGCCCCCGGATATGGCCTCAAGCCGCTCTAGCCTTTCTATCCCCAGAAAAGGCCTCGATCACCCCATAGATATACTACCTAGACCTAGTCGCCAACATGAGGCGAATTCACTCCACGATGGTAATAAAAACAAAAGAAAAATTCAACATATAATAAAAAACTCCATATAAGTAATTCTGGAGAAGGTGAAGGCTCGCTGGATGTTCTTGAAGTCGAAGCGTGCGTCCTTCACGTTGCATAAGCGTTGATCCGACTCTCCTTGAATTCTTTGTCTGAAACTTGTGTGGGAGAAGATGGTCTGGAAATACGGCCCTTGCAGAGATTATCAAGTGCTGGAATGGGGCTCTCCAAAGTTAGTGATAAGAGACATCGAAATCATCCAATTTATAGACTTTGAGCTAACGTCGGCGTTAAGTGCTAACGCCGGGAATTGACCATGTATAGCAACATATTGATGTCTCGGATCTTCAGAAGAGGAAGGAGATTCTGCACTTTAGGAATTATTTTATTTTAGGTAATACTAACGCCAGTGTTAAGGCTAACGCGGGCGTTGGACAAATCATTCCTAAAGTTCCTCCTGCAATCACGACTGCTTTCTCCTTGCCAAATTCGTCGAACGAATAGCGCCCAGCGTTAAGACCTAACACCTGGCGTTGAGTTTCTTTCTCCTTTTACTAAGCTGGCACGCCATTTTGTCGAACGTCATCTCATCCCGTTGATCGCCATTTCGTCGAACGCCATTTCGTCGAACGGAATCTCATTTCGTCGAACGACATCTCATTTCGTCGAACACCTATTTCGTCGAACGACATCTCATTTCGTCGAACGCCATTTCGTCGAACGGTATCTTGTTTCGTCGAACGACATCTCATTTCGTCGAACGCTAGCGCCCAGCGTTAAGACCTAACGCCTGGCGTTAGACAACTTTCACTCCTTCTGCTTGTGGTTAGTGCCACCATTATTGCAGCAACTTGGTGTCATATCTGTCCAAACCTACATGCTAAAAACACAATGGAAAACAAGATCAAATAGAGTAGGATTTGTTATTCTCAAATCAAAGGGATGCGGAAAACCATGTTCCAAAATGAGATGGGCGCTTCACGTCGAAAGATTGGAGGCTAATCCACCAACTATTGGGTACTAACCTAAAATTTAGCACTGTCTTCCACCCTCAAACGTATGGGCAGACTGAGCGGACCAACAGAACTTTGGAGGATATGCTCCGAATGTGTGCCTTGGATTTCAGAAAGAGGTGGGAAGTGTTGGGAATCCTACTCACATGATTCCTGATTTGAAGAAGTCAACACGTCAAGAATACTTCACTTTGTATTTGACATTCCATCTAGTTCATGCTTGCAGGAATCGACAATATGTCATGTACCTTAGTTATTTTACTAAGTACATATCGTCGAAAAGAACAAGTGATATCGTCGACAATGCGTGCATGTCGTCGTAATGATGGGCAGAGCAGCAGCCGCTGAGAAGCAAAGTATTCGTCGACCGCTGAGATGTGCCGATCGTCGAACGAAGGATGGCAATTTTGCCAATCGCAGAATGCTGTTCGTCGAACGCAGAGAAGACACAGGACATCGTCGTGTTGAACTCATGTCGTCGAGAGAACATATGATTATGACGACATGATGCAAGAAGGAAGCTCACGACGACACTGTTAGAGAAAGAAGATCGTCGTATATACAGAATCGCCAGGATATCTTGTATCGTCGAGATACCACCATCAGAGGCAGAAGGAAGATCGCGACGACAAAGTCAGAGACAGCTTGTCGTAGTAATGATGCAAATATCTTCAAGACCGAATTCAAATCTTAAGGACGTGATGTCAGCAATTAATGCCTCCGCCTGATTGTCCAATCAACGCGTGCACCTAAGGAATAGAGCTATGAGCGCGTGCTCTTTTGAATTGGGCGTCTGACAGAAAAGGACATTGATTGTGACCGTTGAGCAGTGTGTTCTCTGTTCTATAAAAAGGAACGAAGGGTGCCCTAGGAACTCTCTCGATTACAAGAGCGAAAAAGTATCCCGCCGCTACACTTGAACAATCTTTCTGCGGAGAAGAAGAGGAACAAGGAGAGAACAATAATCAAGTGTTCTCTGAAGAATCAGTCATCTTCATCGACTGATAAGAAGCCATTTATCATCCGGCTAAGAGAAGGGAGTGAAGAAGGAGTCGAGCTGCAAAGATCAGATCTGTAGCATCCTCTTCAACTCAAGAAGCCGATCTCCATCAGTCTAAGAAGCCGATCTTCATCAGGCTAAGTTGCCGATCAACATCAGGCAGAAGAGATAGTTTATTTTACTGTATTTTCTTGTAAGGCTTGCGGGCCAATTTGTCTAGCTTGAGGGCTGGAGGGCTGTGAGGCTTGAGGGCCAGGGCAGTGGACTTGCGGGTCCGACATTGTCTAGCTTGAGGGCTGGAGAGCTGTGAGGCTTAAGGGTCAGGGCAGTGCGCTTGCGGGTGCGATCTGTCGAGCTTGCGGGCTTGGGGGTAGTAGGGGCTTGCGGGTCCGTGGTGTAGGGCTTGAGGGCCTGAGTGTTGAGCTTGCGGGCTCGGGGGCAGTAGGGGCTTGTGGGCCTAAGCTGTTGGGACTTGCGGGTCCGTGATGTAAGGCTTGAGGGCCTGAAGATTTTGGTGGTGTTTGCCGAGCCTAGCACACTGCTGGGTAGGCGGAGAGGGAAAGAGGACTACTCAAGACACTCGGTCTTGAGGAACCTCTATAGATAGTTGCGTGCTTTCTGTGGTTTGCTCTTTATTTCTCAGATCTATTAACCAGAAAGTAAGAAAAACCTAAAGGGAATAATATCTGAAGAAAATCCTATTCATCCCCTCTTCTAGGTGATTTAAGTAGACACCCCATAAACAACAAGTGGTATCAGAGATAGGTTGTTCAAAGAAAAGCTTAACTGCTTGAACAGATCTGCCAGTGGGTGTCTAAGTTTCATAAGTATGGAGTCGAGAATAGTTATGTGCTCTAGAGAGAACTTTACTATTTGGAAAGTTAGAGCAAGAATATTCATGGCGGCAATGGATCCAAGAATGTTCTTAGTTGTTCAAAAAGGTCCCTCCATGACGATGTTAAAAGAGGAGACTCTTCTTGCCAGCTTGGACAAAGAAGCAAGAAGCTTTCTAGCTGGTGCAGTAGATCTAGCAACACATCAAAAGCTGAGTCGTTGCACAACAACAAAGGACATGTGGGACCTCTTAGAAGTCCTCATGGAAGGATCAGAGGAAAACCTTGAAGAAGAGACCTCTCATGAAGAGGTATGCATCAGAGCACACCTGTCTCCTATAGGTTGTGATTCTGAGGATGAAGAGGTTCATGGGTTGATGTCTCTATCAGATGAAGAAAATCACGATGAATCGCATCATGATCAGGTACGCACCACTCACCCACCTTTACTACCTGCTTCATTTAAGAAGACCATGAGTGCATCAGAAGATTGTTCATCTTCTGAGGATGATGCAAAAGATTGCTCATCTTGCAACAATAAGAACCATGCTGATCTAATTGAGCAGTTTGGTGATCTCTTGGAAGCTCTAAGTAAGAGAAAAAGGCTTATTAAGAAACAAGCTAAGGAGTTAGAATCCCTCAGGCCCATTAAGACTGAGTTGAAGAAGGAAATGGGTATGTCCTCTAATGGGGGCACCAACTCCTGTGAGCTCAAGAAAATCATAGACAAACTTTATGATGAGAGAAGCCAAAGGGAAGAACTTATCAAGAAACTTGATAGTGATCTTCTCAAGGAAAGAAGCTTGGTAGCTCAATTCTCTAAGCCCAAAACTGTTCTGCCCATCATTGACACCTTCTCATCCTATAAAAATAGGAGGGGATTAGGTCACAATGAAGGGGCAACAGATGATGGAAATGGAAAAAGGGGCAAAACTAAAGCAAAGCCACATACCACCTTTCAGAAGGTAGTGCTCCCCTCAAAAAGGTATGATCAGGACAGTGTCCATGGTCACTGGATGAATGGATGCTCCAGTAGTCATGAAAATGCTTCTGACTATGGTATGAGAAAGGGCATGGGGATGAGTGCATTAAAAGCTCCCCATGAGTTAATTCAAATGGCCCATCATGGACCATTTATATTTGGTGTCCCAGCCCCCACTCTCAAGGATAAAGGGGCAACATCTTCTCAATCACCCTCAGATAAGAAGCAGACCAGTAGCCCCAGTATGATCAATTCTCACTTGAACATATCTGACGCCATCAACACCCTGTCAGCCACTAAGCTGACATCTATTGCTGACGAACAGATAAAATCAAGAAGAAACAGTGATACTGGAGCAGCTAATCAGCTCTTGGCTGAGAGAGATAGGAAGAATGCTGCTGCCCTTCTCTACTGAACAGACTTCAAAAATTGTTCAGAAAAGAAGGCACAACATCCATGAATGTTGGTGCTGTGGCAAAGTGGGACACTTTGCCATCGACTGCTGGCACAACCCTAGTGTGCTTAATGCAAAGGAGAGACCTACTGGACTGGCTGCGGTGAGTAGAGAGAATACCTATTATGCTAACAAGAACCTAGGGCCCAAGTCACCTTGGGTTCCTAAGGGATATTAAATCTGTCTTGCAGGGTAGTCCATTTAGCCATTAAAAAGCAAACAAGGCTAATGGACAGTAAGTGCTCCAGCCTCAGCTCTGGACTAAGAAAACTTACCACATACCAAGGTGCACTAATCAAGGGGGAGCTGGAAGTAAAGATAAGTGGACATTCCATTGAAGAGGAGCAACTGGCTCAAGGAGACTTAGAGGCCAAGGTGAAGATGGAGATTATGCAGGGTGCAAAGAAGATAGAAAGAGTACCTCAGGGACATGCCAATTCCTTGGTGGAAGACTGATTTCCTGGAGCAGTAAGAAGCAGACCAGTGTGGTAATCTCGACAGCAGAATCAAAGTATATCTCTGTTGGGAGCTACTGTGCCCAACTGCTATGGATTCAACATGAACTTGAAGACTACAATCTAAAGATGACCAAAACACCCCTGTTTTGTGACTCTTCAAGTGCCATCTCAATTGCTAAGAACCCTGTATCTCACAGCAGGACTAAGCATATTGAGATCAGGTATCACTTCATCAGGGAGCATGTGGAAAATGAAGATAACACCCTTGAATTTGTCCCAACAGACAAACAAGTGGCTGATATATTTACAAAGCCCCTAGATGAATCTAAGTTTAACTTCTTCAAATTCCAATTGGGAATGTTAAACTTAGAGTAACCCTCAACTTTACTATTTACTAATGCCTTTCTAGATGAGTGGTCAGAAAATCTCACAGGACCTTGAAGAATCATGCCTGAGCAAGGGGGAGCTTGTGCTACTCCTTGGTTAGAAAAGCAGAAGGCAAGAAGTCAGAAAGGGGGAGAAATGGTGCTCAAGTGGTGCTCAAGAAGACCTTAAAGGCAGGGGGAGCAAGGAAGAGGCATCAAATCAAGGGGGATCTACAAGCTTGATGTACTCCAAGAGTTCTGCAAAAGATAAGTTAAATCTTTAAACAGTTTCATCTAAGACTATGATATTTAATGTCAAGTGAAAGTAGGCTTGAATTGAGATTCTGACTTCTTTAAATAGGGGGAGTGATAGAGAGATTCGTGTTCTCCAATCTATACTCGATTAAGGCAAGTGTACATATCGAAATATAGCATAGGATATAAAATATATCAAGGTCGTATTTAAACTCGGGTCTGGCAAGTACTATTACTCACAACGACTCTATTATCCTACCGAACGATTGGTGGGTTTTGAAAATAAAAATAAACTAAGCTTAATTAAAAGAGAAATAAACTATTACGAAAAGAGTGCTCGATCGACGATTCACTTTGAAATAAAATAGCGGAATAAATTAGTTTAACATTCGTAATTCTATTAAGACCGTGACGGATCCGAAAATAAGAAATAATCTCGCTAGAGCATTAAATCTCCTAACTTCTAGACGTTTTGGCCGAAATCTCTTTGCAAATCAAAAGGGCTAAAGTCGCATTATCGAAGTGAACCGCGCTATTGGATTTGACTCCAATCCGGAGGATTTACGTCATCCTATCTTTAGGGGTGCGTGCAACTCCTTCCTTCCTTGAGTGATCTTTCACATTCACGAGCCTCTCGGCTACTCGAATATGAGATCGGAATCTACTACCGTATACTAGAAATACGGAGTCGATACGAAATTAATCAAGGTCGGATCAAAATAAAAAGTACAAAAGTAAACATAGAATGAAAGATATTATTTTATTGCAAAGTTCATCGCGTTCGAGTACAAAAAGAAATTAGCTACGCATTAGAAAGAGAGAAAAGAGGAGAATAGAAATAAAAACATTCATATTCATTAACTATAAAAGAGAATACATAACAAGATGCAAAATACTCTTACAACAATACTTGAAGGAAGCTCTCTAAATGAGAAAAGAAAACTCTACACTACTTCTACATCCACTCTCAAAATTCTTCTCCAAAAGCTTGAGACTTGTGCTCCTTATATAGAAGAGGAGGAAGGTTCTAGATGGGGGAAAGGTTCATGAATGAGATTTATGAGGGAGAGAGAGAAGGGTCATGCATGAATGGAAGGATGCATGCATGAGTTTAATGAGGAGGAGAGAGAGGGTGAAAATGCAATGAATATTATTTAAAGAAATATAAAATAAAATATAAAATTAAAATGGATAAAAGAGGGGGGATGGATGGGATTAAATGAGGACAGAAAAATATAAAAGAGGGGATGAATGAGAATAAAAGAAGAGAAAAATATAAGAGATGAGAGAGGAAGATGAGAGAGATGCATGCATGGAGAATGCAAGGTGGCGGGTGATGATTTAATGAAGGGTAGGGAAGTGGGCTGCTATTGTTTGATGGTTGGTGTTCACGGTTTGGAGAATGGAGGGCTGCTTGGAGGTTGACGGGATAAATTAAGTGGCCGGCTGCTTGAAAATTATTAAAGGTGGCTGGATTTTTATGAGCTGCATCAAGGGACTGTTTCACGTGGACTACACTTTGTTGGCTGCATGGAATAATGGATTAGAGGAGCTGCTTTGGACTTGAATTAAATGGGGGACCGGCTGCATGGTTGCATTAATGAAGAGCTGCACCAACAACAAGTTGACGGGCAGCTACACTTGGTCAAGGTGGTCGGCTACAATTCTTCAAATTGATGCGACAATGGCGTGGACTTCATGCAAAGGTGGTGGCAATGGCGCGGGCGTGGCGTTGCGGCGAGCATGGCATTGCGACATGAATATTGACGGCGCGACGATGGCGTTGCGGCGATGATGGCGGCATGGACGGGCACACGACGACGATCGCGACGACTTCATGCAAAGGTGGCGGCGACAACATTCCTACAAAATAAAAATAAAACATTAGCATTAGTTAAGAAAATATAAAAATATAAAACTAAAACATAACATAAAATAAAACATTACATAAAATTAGCTTAAGAAATATAAAAACATGAAATTAAAACATAACATAAAATAAAACATTAGTTTTTGAAAATAGGAAAATAACAAAATAACAAAAACATGCATAAAAAATAACAAAAGTTAAAAATAAAAACGCAAATAACATAATAAACTAACCTAAAAATGATGACTAAAAACTAATTTTCAAACTCCCCCATGCTTAAGAGTTTGCTTGTCCTCAAGCAAATGGAAATCAAAATAGAGGGGAAACAAAAAGGAAAATAATTTTTAAGTTGCATAATTAAGAAAACCAAAATGTGGAAAATTAAACTAGCCTAATTTCTATGCTAGCAACTAGTGAGGTGAGATATCCAAAATAGAAAACTTGAAAAGAGGAGGCCTAAAAATATGATTAAAACATAAAGAAGGATTACACATTTCTAAATCCCTAAAACAAGACATCCAAAAGTTTAGGAAAATAAGAAAAACAAAAATATAGAGTTTCTAAATAAACGGTGCATTAGACGAATTACTAGGTTGCTAAAATAGCGACTACCCCTAAATCACCTCAAAATAACCTCCAAAGAAATCCATCAATGATGGTGTCCATAGGCTTGTCCGTTCACACTCTCTCCACTACGCAGATTTGTAACACGTTCTAAAGATCACTAGGACTTAATAGGCGTAATAATTTGATTTAGGTAAATGATTTGGAGTGATAATTCAAAGATAAAAAGGAAAACTAAACACACTAAACCAAAGTTGAGCACAAAAACAAGAATTGAGAGGTACAACATTTTTCATTTCAAAAATAAAAACAAGGCCATGTAATTTTTTCTTTTCATAATTGGCCACGAATAAACTTTATTTCATTTTTTTTTCGATGTTGATCTTCTTCTTTTTGGTACTACTTTTTCTAAATGGGAGCTCCAAATGTAAGCTTTCAAGTTTCTTTTCATTTTTCAAACATAAACCCCATCACAAAAATGAGTAAACATAAAGCTCAAGGTTTAGTGTGGAAAAAGGGTTAGGCATTTTGGCTTTGGTGAAAAAGTGAAAAGTGGAGCTTAGACAAAGAAGAAGGGAAAGGACCAAAATAGTTTGCAATGGTGTAATGTTTAGGTGGGCAAAAGGCTCAAACGGGTCAAAGGGTGGCCTAGATCATTTCTAAAGTTCGTGAAAATAAAAAACTACGCACATGCTTCGAGAGTAGCTAGGGACAAGTTCTAGACACCAAGAAAGAATTATTCCTAAATGAAAAAGTGATAACTGTACAACCCCGATGTTCGCCACTCGCGCTCGAGGGGGCGAGCCCAGCGGAGGGGAGTTAACAAGCTTCCTTGAAGCTCGCCGAGGTGGCGCAGGCTCGCGAGCTCCACTCGCGAGGAAGGCCGTCTTGGGGTACAGTTAGCCATTTTGGGGTGCGGATAGCCATTCTGGGATTCGCCGAGGTGGCGCAGGCTCGCGAGCTCCACTCGCGAGGAAGGCCGTCTTGGGGTACAGTTAGCCATTTTGGGGTGCGGATAGCCATTCTGGGATTCACCGAGGTGGCGCAGGCTCGCGAGCTCCACTCGCGAGGAAGGCCGTCTTGGGGTACAGTTAGCCATTTTGGGGTGCGGATAGCCATTCTGGGATTCGCCGAGGTGGCGCAGGCTCGCGAGCTCCACTCGCGAGGAAGGCCGTCTTGGGGTACAGTTAGCCATTCTGGGATTCGCCGAGGTGGCGCAGGCTCGCGAGCTCCACTCGCGAGGAAGGCCGTCTTGGGGTACAGTTAGCCATTTTGGGGTGCGGATAGCCATTCTGGGATTCGCCGAGGTGGCGCAGGCTCGCGAGCTCCACTCGCGAGGAAGGCCGTCTTGGGATACAGTTAGCCATTTTGGGGTGCGGATAGCCATTCTGGGATTCGCCGAGGTGGCGCAGGCTTGCGAGCTCCTCTCGCGAGGAAGGCCTCGGGGCAGGCCGGTTCGCCCAGTAAAAGTCCGGGAAGGGATTTTTACCAAGAGGCCCCTGGTGGTCTGCGGTTAGCTTCCTCAAACAGCGGAGTTTGGCTGTTAGCAGACCAATCCGGTGTGCGGATAGTAAGATTGGACAGCGGGATTTGGCTATTGACAGACCACAAAACTAAAATCTATAAATAGACCTCGAAGGGCACCTTGGAAGAGGACCGGTTCATTATCTGAGCTCTACTCTCCCTAGGTCGCTTTTGTTTGGGCTCTCCAGCTCTCCAAGGTGCCCGAGTCTTAGCTTTGGCTTGGGAGGGGAAGCGCTCAACGATCTTCCGGGTTAGTGGAGGGACCTCCTCGCTGAGACTAGGGTCTTTGTTCTTTGCTCGAGTCGTCAACCTTACCTCCCCCGAGGGACCGGTAAGGGCCAGCTGCCCCTCATCTCGGTGAGGGCCCCGAGCTCCACACGAGGCCGAGAAATCGGTTTCAACATTTTGGTGCGGTGAGCGTGGAGCGCGGCTGGTTCAAGAAAGTCCCAAGGAAGAGTTATGGCTGGGGATGAAGAGCAGGGCGAGGAGTTCGGCGAGACCCCTCAGGAAGCAATGGCTAGGATGTTCGCGGATTTCAGGAAGGAGGTGCTCGACACCTTGGGGTTCACGGTCACGGCTCTGCGGAGTGAGTTCGCGACCCCGGCACCTCAGGCGACCACTCCCCCAACAGCAGTCGGCGAGAGGGCACCAGGAGGAAGGGCTGGAAAAGAAATTGCCATTGAACCAGGACATGACAGGGAAGGGCGAGTGTTGTTCGCCAGTCCGGCGAGCCCGGTGTTAGCGAGCTCCGCGCCGGCGAATTCGGTGCCGACGAGCTCTGCCCCAGCGAGCACGACACAGGCGAGCGCACGCCAGGAAAATGCGACGACAGTCGGGGCGGTTCAGGCGAGCGTCGCCCTAGCGAGTGCGATCCCAAGCTTGGCGAGCGAGCTGGGTCCGCGAGCCGAGCGAGAGAAGATGGTAGGAGGGGGAAGCCCCTTCTGCGAATTAGTGTTGTCTGCACCCGTTCCGGCGGGATTCGGAGAATGGGATAGAGTGTACTACAATGGCAGAGATGACCCAGTTCAGCATCTGCAGTCTTTCGAGGACTCGGTCTCCATCAGGCCGATGTCCGATGCCTTCAAATGTCGGCTCTTCGCCGTCACTCTCAAGGAGAAGGCCAGGGACTGGTTTCACTCACTTCCGGCAGACTCCATCTACGCGTTCAAGGACCTGCGCCGTAGTTTCTTGTTGAGATTTTCAACTTCAAAGAGGAGGAAGAAGGACGCTGATTCCCTCTTCGCGGTGAAGCAGGAGTCCAGGGAGACGTTGGCTCAGTACGCGGATCGGTTCCAGGAGGAAGTGCAGCTCACTCAGGAGGTGCCCGGGTTTGCACTTCAACTCGCCTTCACGGTCGGGTTGAAGGAAAGTTTCTTCAAGATGGCATTGAAAAGAAAGGCCCCCGTCTCCTATGAGGAGCTGATGGAGAGGGTGGCGGAGGAAGTAGCAAGCGAAGAAGCCAACCCAGAGCTCACCAAGAGGCTGGCCAAGCTCGGTGAGCCGGAGGTGAGGCAGCAAGAGGTCAGAAGAAGAGAAGAGCCCCGGGCCCCGGGGGGGGATGGAGGCCGCAGGGTGGAGGAGTGCAGGGGCAAGGAAGGGGTTATGGCCCAGGAAGGGGTAACCGTTTCGAGGGACAATGGAGACCCCCCCAGTTGGGGTGGAGGCAAGGCCCAATGCAGTTGCCTCCCCCACCTCAACAGGCCATGGCAATTGGCCGGGGAAGAGCAAGGGGGAGAGGAGAAGCGGAGGCGGCGGCCGCTAGGAGAAGAAGGAACAGGATAGCAGAGACCGGGGCAAGGGAAGCGGCGGTGCCCTATTGCATCTTCCACGATGTGGAAGGCCACTCCACGGACACCTGTCCGGAGTTCCTGGAGGTGAAAAGGGGCCGAGCACCCGCGCCACCACCGCAGCAGCCATTAAGGATCGTGGAGGTGGAACCTCGGGAGGAGGATGAAAGATGTGAGGATAGAGCAGATCTGGGGAACAGAGGAGGGATCGGAGTGATCCATGGGGGGGTAGGGGTGGAGGCGACCCGCAAGGCTAGTCTCCATACCATCTACCGCCGGAGCGTGGCGTCAACATCCACCGCTCCACCCCCAACCGAGAAAATTATTTTCACCCAAAAGGACATGCCGAGCTACGAAGACCCGTTCTGCGACGCGCTGGTCATCCAGACGGCGATCGAGAACTTCACCGTCTCCCGGATCCTAGTGGACAATGGGAGTTCGGTCAATGTCATCTTCAAGAAGGCATTCGACAAGATGGAGGTGGAGCCCAGAAGGGTGTTGGCCTCAGATGGCCCTCTGTTCGGATTTTCGGGAGAGAGGAAGGAAGTAGAAGGAGGGGTAGGGCTCCATGTGACCCTGGGGGGGCAGTCTCGGAACTGTCGCTTTGTCATAGTGGACGCCCCGAGCAGTTACAGCGCCATCTTCGGACGGCCACTCATCAGCGCGTTCCGTTGCGTCCCCTCCACTTTTCATCAGTGCCTCAAGTTCAACGACGGAGGGGTCCAGGTGCGGGTCCGGGGGGATCCCAAGGTAGCAAGGCAGTGCTACGTGACGACCGTCAACACCATCTCCTGGATGGGAGAAGCCGAGGAGTGGGATAAGGTGATGGAGGAGGTAGCCGAAGCCGGAGGTCTGGAGGTGGCTGAAGAGAAGAAGGGAGGTGAAGTTCATGCCCAGGAAGGGGTGGCTGAGATACCCCGGGCGGAGAGAAAGGAAGAAGAGGAGAAGGCCCAGGAGGAAAGGGCGGAAGAGCTGATGGTGTTAGGGGAGGGAGTCGAGGAAGAGATCCCGGCTCCCGCTCGTGCCGAGGAAGAGAAGGCTTGGGGGGAGCAGTCCCGGTTGGAGGCCGTGGACGAGGTCGTGGAGCTCGAGGTCGTCACCCGGCTGGGGGTGGTGGAAAAAGTCCGGGTCAGCGGAGGACTCAGCCCAGGAGATCAAGCGGAGATTCTGGCTTGCGTGCAACAGAACGTGGACGTCTTCGCTTGGAGCGCCGCCGAAATGCCCGGGATCGATGCAGATGTGGCGTGCCATCGCCTCAACCTCGACCCCGGTGCCCGCCCCATCCGCCAGAAGAGGAGAGCCGTCGCGGACAAGCTAGAAGGGCCCATCCGCGAGGAGGTGGGAAAACTCCTGCAGGCCGGATTTGTATCGGAGATCCAGTATCCAGGCTGGGTCTCCAATGTCGTTATGGTGAAGAAGGGTGGAGGTAAGTGGCGTATGTGTATCGATTTTTCACTTCTTAATAAAGCATGCCCGAAAGATTGCTACCCCTTGCCCAGAATCGACGCGCTGGTTGACTCAGCCGTCGGTTTTACTGTAATGTCCTTCTTAGATGCTTTTTCAGGTTACCATCAAATCCGCATGCATCCCCCGGACATTAAGGACGTTTCCTTCATCACGGGGGATGGATGTTATTGCTATAAGATGATGCCCTTCGGGCTCAAGAACGCAGGGGCAACATACCAAAGGATGATGGATAGGGTCTTCCGCGAACAGAAAGGAAGAAATTTAGAGGTCTATGTCGACGACCTCATGGTTAAGAGCCGAGACCTCGGGACCCACCTCCGAGACCTCGAAGAGACATTCGGGACCCTGCGGCGGTACAAGATGAAGCTCAATCCCTTGAAGTGTGTCTTCGGGGCAAGCCGAGGGAAGTTCCTGGGCCATTTGCTCACCCCCACGGGAGTGGAGCCCAACCCGGACAAAGTTAAAGCGGTGA
Source organism: Dactylorhiza incarnata (assembly GCA_033032865.1). Classification (NCBI taxonomy): domain Eukaryota; kingdom Viridiplantae; phylum Streptophyta; class Magnoliopsida; order Asparagales; family Orchidaceae; genus Dactylorhiza; species Dactylorhiza incarnata. Next base: position 2,066,829 of record JAWHQI010000210.1, read on the forward strand.
TGGAGTTAGAGTCGCCGAGGAGCCCGAAGGAGGTCCAGAGCCTCACAGGGAAACTGGCTGGGCTCAGTAGATTCCTCTCCAAGGCGGGAGAAAAATGTGCACCTTTTTTCAAAGTACTGCGGGGAAACAAGAAGTTCGAATGGACCCCGGAGTGCGAGAGGGCCTTCCAAGCCCTGAAAGAACAGCTCACTCAAACCCCTCTACTCCAGGGACCGAGACCAGGAGAGGACCTATCTCTATACCTAGGGGTAGGATCCGAGGCAGTAAGTTCCGTGCTAATCCGGGAGGAGGGGAAGAAACAGTTCCCAATCTACTATGTTAGTCGAGTGCTGAAGAAGGCGGAACTCCGATACCCAATCCTAGAAAAGTTAGCCTTCGCCTTGGTGGTATCGGCCCGGAGGCTCCGGCCTTACTTTCAAGCCCATTCAATTAAAGTAGTGACCGACCACCCGCTCCGCAAAATCATGGAAGGGGTGGAACACTCAGGAAGGTTGGCAAAGTGGTCCGTGGAGTTAAGCGAGTTCAATATCACCTTCGTACCCAGGACATCCATCAGGGCTCAAGCAGTGGCAGACTTCATGGCCGACTACGCGGCCGAAGTGGGGGAGCACGAGCCACCTCCCCCGGAAGCATGGAAGATGTTGGTGGACGGAGCGTCGGGAAAACACTCCTTCGGGGGGGGGGGGGGGGGAATAGTCCTAGTGAGTCCTCAGGGGACTCGGATTGAACAAGCCTTAAACATCCATTTCCCAATTACCAACAACCAGGCGGAGTACGAAGCAGTGATAGCGGGCCTTCGGCTGGCCCGGGAACTGGGTGTGCAGGACGTGGAGGTCTCCACAGACTCCATGGTGGTGGCATGCCAGATCAAAGGCGAGTTTGAGGCAAAGGATCCAACCCTCCTACTATACCTGGAGAAGGTTAAGGGAGTCATCGGGCAGTTCCGCACCTTCTCAATCAAACATGTGCCGAGGGAGGAGAGCACCCAGGCGGACCTCCTAGCCAAGTTCGGTCCTCGAGCGGGGGGAACGACTTCGGAACTCTTCCGGCCCTCCATCGAGGCGGGAGAGTCAATGGAAGTGGATCAGCAAGCCTCATGGATGGATCCATTCATCACCTTCCTATCCTCCGGACAGTTCCCTGGAGAGGATGTGGACAAGAGGCGCTTCAGGTACAAGTCCGCCTATTACTCTTTGCATGCAGGGGGGCTATATAGAAAGACTCTCTCAGGACTTCTGGCTCGTTGTGTCTCCGAGAAAGAGGTCCCGAGGGTGCTGGAAGAAATCCACTCCGGGGAGTGCGGCAGTCACTCCGGGAGTCGGACCCTGGAAGGGAGGGTGTTGAGACAAGGCTACTTCTGGCCCACTCTCAGCAAGGATGCAGCAGAGTTCACAAGAAAGTGTCAGAAGTGCCAACTCTATGCTCCGCTCCAACTCCTCCCCGCTCAGAGGCTCCGATCCATCACGGCTCCCTGGCCTTTCGCCATATGGGGGTTAGACCTGGTCGGCCCCTTTCCCCAAGCCAGCGGTCAGAGGAAGTTCCTGCTAGTCATGATCGACTACTTCTCCAAGTGGGTAGAGGCGAAGGCGCTAGCTAAGGTGACCTCTCAGGTTGTAAGGAATTTTGTGTGGGGGGAAATAATCTGCAGACATGGGCTCCCTCTAGCCATAGTAACGGACAATGGGCCACAGTTTGCGAGTGAAGAGTTTGTCGACTTTTGCACTCAGCTCGGCATTAACCTCAGGTTTGCTTCAGTCCACCACCCGAGGAGCAATGGGCAAGTGGAGGCGGCGAACAAGATAATCGTCAACCTGCTAAAAAAGAAAGTGGAGAACCTACGAGGAAGTTGGGTGGAACAACTACCCTCCGTCCTCTGGGCCATGAGGACTACTCCGAATACCGCCACCGGGGAGACTCCGTTCAGGCTCTCCCACGGGTCCGAGGCCGTTCTCCCCATAGAGTTCGAGGTAAAGACCCCCCGGGTGACCGCTGCATGCGAGGGGGATGAAGAGTGGCTAGAAGGTAACAGTGCCGAGCAGAGGCTATCCCTGGACCTGGTGGAAGAACTCCGGGACTTGGCCACCATCAGGCAGGAAGAGGTCAAGAGGCGGATGGCTCGATATTTTGACAAACATATCCGGGTCAAACACTTTCAGAAGGGGGACCTAGTCCTGAAGAAGGTCGATGCGGCCGGCAGAGGGGCCACAGTGGGTAAGCTTAACCCCAACTGGGAAGGCCCATATATCGTAAGCGAGGTGCTCAAGTCGGGGGGGTATCACCTCCAGGATGTGGAAGGGATACCCCTTGACCGAGCTCGGAGTGGGGATGATTTGAAACGATTCTACCCTTAAAAACTTTATTATGTCATTCAATCAATATCTTACTTTCGTTTGTTGTGTTTTTGACTGCTGCGGTGCCAAGGTTGGATATGTTGGTGCTGGAATGCCCCAGATCGATTCCGCTCCCGGGCTTTCACCTAGACGGGGGGTTCTGGTTGATCTCTGGAGAGGCTGGCAAGGTTGGATATGTTGGTGCTGGAATGCCCCAGATCGATTCCGCTCCCGGGCTTTCACCTAGACGAGGGGTTCTGGTTGATCTCTGGAGAGGCTGGCAAGGTTGGATATGTTGGTGCTGGAATGCCCCAGATCGATTCCACTCCCGGGCTTTCACCTAGACGGGGGGTTCTGGTTGATCTCTGGAGAGGCTGGCAAGGTTGGATATGTTGGTGCTGGAATGCCCCAGATCGATTCCGCTCCCGGGCTTTCACCTAGACGGGGGGTTCTGGTTGATCTCTGGAGAGGCTGGCAAGGTTGGATATGTTGGTGCTGGAATGCCCCAGATCGATTCCGCTCCCGGGCTTTCACCTAGACGGGGGGTTCTGGTTGATCTCTGGAGAGGCTGGCAAGGTTGGATATGTTGGTGCTGGAATGCCCCAGATCGATTCCGCTCCCGGGCTTTCACCTAGACGGGAGGTTCTGGTTGATCTCTGGAGAGGCTGGCAAGGTTGGATATGTTGGTGCTGGAATGCCCCAGATCGATTCCGCTCCCGGGCTTTCACCTAGACGGGGGGTTCTGGTTGATCCCTGGAGAGGCTGGCAAGGTTGGATATGTTGGTGCTGGAATGCCCCAGATCGATTCCGCTCCCGGGCTTTCACCTAGACGGGGGGTTCTGGTTGATCTCTGGAGAGGCTGGCAAGGTTGGATATGTTGGTGCTGGAATGCCCCAGATCGATTCCGCTCCCGGGCTTTCACCTAGACGGGGGGTTCTGGTTGATCTCTGGAGAGGCTGGCAAGGTTGGATATGTTGGTGCTGGAAGGCCCCAGATCGATTCCTCTCCCGGGCTTTCACCTAGACGGGGGGTTCTGGTTGATCTCTGGAGAGGCTGGCAAGGTTGGATATGTTGGTGCTGGAATGCCCCAGATCGATTCCGCTCCCGGGCTTTCACCTAGATGGGGGGTTCTGGTTGATCTCTGGAGAGGCTGGCAAGGTTGGATATGTTGGTGCTGGACTGCCCCAGGTCGATTCCGCTCCCGGGCTTTCACCTAGACGGGGGGTTCTGGTTAACCCCTGGAAAGGCTGGCAAGGCTAGCAATAAGGGTCAAGGACTAAGATGACAGGTTGGAATACTAGTCAGGGAATCTCAGCTCACGGGATGACTATCCATACTCACCAAAGTTAGGCTCGCCGGGCAGTGCTCGCGGGCGGTGATAACCCGGGCTCGCGAGACCCATTGAAAAGAAAACCTCGGCGAGGCGAGCCCAGGCACGCGCGCTCGCGAACTCTCCGGGAGCACCACCACGTGACGATTAGTTATGAGGTTGGAAAAGAAATCCACGAGAAGAAATAAACACAAGCATGATCATAAAGGTTAACAAAAAGTTATAACTATATGTTCGGCAGCAATCTCGCCAGCCCAAAAAATGATATACATTTGCGAAAAGGGGGAAAGAAGAAAAGAGTTCATCCTATGGGGCCCTCGCCGTCTTTGCGAGTCCCCAACCAGGGCGCCATGGCGAAGAGGTCCGGACAGACGTCTTCCGCTGTGAACTCCATCGCGTCCTCGGCTAGCAGGCTTGCATCCTTAAGGGTCGTGAAAACAAGGTTGGCGACCTCCTGTGCATCCCGCCGCCTCTGCTCCTCACTTTCGGCAGCCCTCTGTTGAGAGCCGACTCGCCCAGGAGAGGGAGGTAGCACGCCGTGAACCAGCTCATCCACTCGAGCCTTCAACATGATATTCTCCAACTCCAGCTCGCCGTTGCGAGCGAGGAGCTTGGTGGCCACGTCGGCATCCTGAGCATCAAACGAGTTAGGGGAAGGCCAGAGATCGTAAACAGCAAAGAAAAGAAACCCGGGGGTCGCGTACCATCTTGCCCTGCATCCCGGCGAGAAGGGTTTCCGTCACTTCTTCTTTCTCCTTGAGGCCCTTGATTTCCTCGCGAGCCTTCTTCAGCTCTTCCCTGTACGCGCGGATGTCCCTGTCCGCCTGCAGATATCGGCGCCCCGCCATATGTGCGAGCTCCGTCGAGCGGAATTGGGCTCGCATTTCTTCATAGACCAACTGTCTGGGCCCCATCTCTTTGTAGGCGGCGGCGTCCTCGCGGCCATATAAGCCGAAGGAGATGGAGAACGCCTCCTCCCCGGCCTTACCAAGCTCCACCCAGGAAGGGTGAAGGGTGGAGCAGGAAATTCGGTTGGCATTGGGGTCCCAGGCGAGCAGGGGCTCGCCAAGGAGGTCGGAAACTTTCTCGCCTAGACCAAAGTTCCTGTGACCTTTGGGTTGAGGGGTCACGGAGGAACTCCCAGCACCCTGGTTCACCGGGGGGTCAAGCTTTTCCGCAGGGGAAGGAGGCGAGCCGTCGGTCTCGCTCAGATAGACGACTGCGCTCCTATCCTTAACAACGGAGGTCTTTCCTTTCAGCTTCTTGGAGGACCGCGAACTCGGCTGACTCGCAGAAGGGGGCCGCTTCTTGCCGGACCCGACGGCGGGAAGGTCGCGGCAAGCCTCTGCCGCCGCGGTCGCGAGAGTATCCACCGTGAGGGTGATGCCCTGCGCGTGCGGGGGATTGACGGGGACCTCGCGCTCACCTGTAAAGTAAGCGTTATACGATGAAGAAAGGGAAAAGAAAGTGAGGCGCGAGCGAACCCTACCTTCCCCTTGAGGAACGGAGAGTAACGAATCGACGTTGCGCCGCAGATAGGCGACTTCGAAGTTCTTGCCGGAGAGGTACTGGAGGAGTTTGGCGTCGGCGCCGCCCAACGAGCTCGGAGGGCGGTAAGTGGCGTCATCCCGCTGGATGGGGGTGAAGTGGAGGTTGCCGAAGGGTCCTTTCACTAGGAGGAACTTCTGGGTCCAATAGTGGCTCTTGTTCACCGTCTCGCAGACGGTGACATGCTGGCTCGCGAAATAGGTAGTCCCATCTCGGAAGGCGCGGAAAGAAAATACCTTGTGGAAGACGAGGAGGCTGAACTCGATCCTCTCTTCCCGCAGATAACAGGCGAACGCGACAATGCCCGCGATCGCATTTGGGGTCAACTGGCTCGGCAACACCCCATAATATCGCAACACCTACAAAGAACGATGAGAAAGTTGCGATAGCGAACACGAGGCAGCGAGAAGGTCAGGCGAAATACCTGACGGATTTCAGGCCACAGAGGGAGTCGCAACCCATTCTCAAAGTGCGCGATGGGGATCGCGAGCTCGTCAGCCTCGGTCTCGTTTAAGGTGGAGTTCTCGCTTGGACAGCGAGCCGAGTAACCCTCCGGGAGATAGCGGTCCACCGCGAGCTTATACTCCTCGGCTGTGATGTTCGCGCAGTAGAACTCGTGGGCTTGAAACGCTGAGGCGCATTTTGACCGCCCCTCGCTCTCGCCATCCGCTCCCACTTGCTGATTCGTCCGCATCGAGTCAGGAAAAGACAGCCTACGAGCAGCGAACGCGAACACGATCTTGCGAGAACGGAGATGAGCGTAGGCGCGAGAAGACGGGAGAAATAAATGCGACGGGTAGAAGATTGAATCCAAACTATTTATAGAGGGCTCTGATGGGCACGAGAATCGAAGCGTCAGGAGTGCGGATAACGGAAATAAAGTAAAATCCTACCCGATGGTACAGTAGTCTTGCGAACCCAAGCTCGCCGCGGCCAGCCTGCGAGGAAAAAGGGTCTATGCCTAGCGTTGCATAAAAACTCACAAACGCTCCACGAGGGCGAACGTATCAAACACAGCGAACGAACTAAACAAACCACAGGCACACCGCCGAAACAAATAGAAGAATAAAGGAAAAACGATAAAAGGCGAGTCACGATAGACTCGCGAGTATTACCACACCAAATATTGTTCATACAGACGTCATAAAAGAAGCAAAAACAGCGGGATAGTAGCATTCAACCCGCGGCGGTCTCAGGGGTAAGGAAGCCACTTCCAGCGACCCCGGCCTCGCTTCCCCGCACGCGGCGGCACTCTCGGATAATGGTAGTCGCGAAGCGCTTTAAACTCGCGCAGGATCAGGTGCGCTTGATCCTCGCCCCGCGAGATGTGCACGCCGGGTGAGGTAACATCGGCGCGAGGCACCGGCTCCGCCTCGGCGATCAAGCGCGCATTCGCGTCTTCCAACACGACGAATCTCTCGTCAAAGGCAGCCCGATCCGCGTCATACCGCTCTTCCAACTCGCGTAACATCATGCCGTGCTTCTGAAGCACCTCGGACACCCGACTCTTCATCCGCACGGGGTCGCCGGGGTCACCCAAGAAATCTTCAATCTGGCTGGGCGAAGGCGGTGGTGACATCTCCATCCTCCCGTGCTCTGACTCAGGGGTGGCTCCTGGGATTTCAGCGGAGAGAGTTAGTAGGATCTGAAGGCAAGCAAGAGATGGGAGCTCGCGAAAACATGCCAACCTGGCGAGGAGGGGGACTCGCGATGGGGCTTGCACGAAGACTCCGGCCGACCCCGGAAGTTTCCGCGGAATCCCGAGACGTGGGGTTTCCCCAGACCAGGAGGGTATACCACTCTCTCCGCGACTTTGGCACCGTCGAGAAGCGAGCCGCCTGGACTTCGCTTCCCCATCAGACCGAAGCCAGGGGTCACCACGCTAACCTTAGGCGGGACCGGCGAGTTCGCCGGTGTAGAGCTTTTCTCCTTGGGGCTCGGCGATGGGGTACCTACATGGACCACAAACGCGTAGATAACGCCTGGACTTATGCAGAAATAATGGAGGAGGCGAGCGACTTACGAGGTTGCGAGAGAGGCGCTTGTTGGGACGAGGTCCCGACCCCAGCATCTAACGATCCCAGCTTCGCAGGGGACGAAGCATGGGAAGTTGTCAGCGCGAGGCTCGCCATGCGGTCCTCGGGTGGAAAATTCTGCGAAAAGGAAGAGAATGAGCAAGGAGTCGATGTAAAGGCTTTAGGCAAATGATACCTGTTGTGCAAGCTCGGTATTCGGCGGAGGGGACGAGTCAAGTGGCGATGTCGCGTCCTCCTCTGGCGACCTCCTAACCGACTTAGCTTTCTTAGTCTGGGGGGAAGAAGAGGCGGCAGGGTTGAATATCCAGGCGTTGTGCTCGGCGGCCCGAGCTTTCGCCATCTCCCTGGAAGCCTTCAGCCGTTCCAACGCGCTCTGCTTAGTAGACATCCTAAAGGAAGAAGGATTTCGGCGAAGAGGAAGGGGAAGGAAAGGCTCGACCACTAGCCACGGTGGACGGTATTTATAGTTTCAGGCATGGGGCCCACCGGAAAGATTCCCGCCACGTTAGCAGAATCAGCGAAAATCATGGGTTGGATGTATCTTCGCGAGCTTAGAACAACCTCGCGAAGAGCGGGGATTGTGTACAACCCCGATGTTCGCCACTCGCGCTCGAGGGGGCGAGCCCAGCGGAGGGGAGTTAACCAGCTTCCTTGAAGCTCGCCGAGGTGGCGCAGGCTCGCGAGCTCCACTCGCGAGGAAGGCCGTCTTGGGGTACAGTTAGCCATTTTGGGGTGCGGATAGCCATTCTGGGATTCGCCGAGGTGGCGCAGGCTCGCGAGCTCCACTCGCGAGGAAGGCCGTCTTGGGGTACAGTTAGCCATTTTGGGGTGCGGATAGCCATTCTGGGATTCGCCGAGGTGGCGCAGGCTCGCGAGCTCCACTCGCGAGGAAGGCCGTCTTGGGGTACAATTAGCCATTTTGGGGTGCGGATAGCCATTCTGGGATTCGCCGAGGTGGCGCAGGCTCGCGAGCTCCACTCGCGAGGAAGGCCGTCTTGGGGTACAGTTAGCCATTCTGGGGTGCGGATAGCCATTCTGGGATTCGCCGAGGTGGCGCAGGCTCGCGAGCTCCACTCGCGAGGAAGGCCGTCTTGGGGTACAGTTAGCCATTTTGGGGTGCGGATAGCCATTCTGGGATTCGCCGAGGTGGCGCAGGCTTGCGAGCTCCTCTCGCGAGGAAGGCCTCGGGGCAGGCCGGTTCGCCCAGTAAAAGTCCGGGAAGGGATTTTTACCAAGAGGCCCCTGGTGGTCTGCGGTTAGCTTCCTCAAACAGCGGAGTTTGGCTGTTAGCAGACCAATCCGGTGTGCGGATAGTAAGATTGGACAGCGGGATTTGGCTATTGACAGACCACAAAACTAAAATCTATAAATAGACCTCGAAGGGCACCTTGGAAGAGGACCGGTTCATTATCTGAGCTCTACTCTCCCTAGGTCGCTTTTGTTTGGGCTCTCCAGCTCTCCAAGGTGCCCGAGTCTTAGCTTTGGCTTGGGAGGGGAAGCGCTCAACGATCTTCCGGGTTAGTGGAGGGACCTCCTCGCTGAGACTAGGGTCTTTGTTCTTTGCTCGAGTCGTCAACCTTACCTCCCCCGAGGGACCGGTAAGGGCCAGCTGCCCCTCATCTCGGTGAGGGCCCCGAGCTCCACACGAGGCCGAGAAATCGGTTTCAACAATAACGCTATTTAGCAACCGTTCCTAGGCAATAACACCGAATAAAAAGAAAAACTACAATTTGCTAACTTATAGTCCTTAAAGGACTGATGTCTATATTTAGAGATTAGAAAATCGTAAAACTAAAATATGTTAAACTAATAAGTTTAGAAAACCTATTCAAGAAAATTCTACCTAGGACAAAAGAACCGCTCGGGCATACACATCACTAGAAGACGCATAAAAATAAAGATAGAAAATAATTTTTGACTTTGATTTTCAAATAGATTTTTTATTTTTTTTATTTTTTGGATTTTTTCATAAGGCTAAAGAAACAAAATAGTACTATAATATATTTTTTTTAATTTTGTTTTGTTTTCAAATTTTTTTTGTGTTTTTTGAAAGACTTAAAAAGAAAGGGAAAACACTCCCCCATGCTTAAAGTTCAACATTGTCCCCAATGTTGAATAGTAAGTATGAGGAAAAAAAAGAAAAGAAGAAAAGAAGGGGGGGGGGGGGGGGGGTGCAATAAAGAAAAATAAAAAAAACGACTTCCCCGAATTCGTGAGGCCGAATGCTGATGTTGCTCCCCATGCTTGAGCTGGAAACCGACTCAGGCCTAAGGAAGAGAAGATGGAGCCAAACGAATCACCGAAGGTTTTATTCCTGCAAAACAAAAAAAAAGAAAAAAAAAGGTAAGCAAGGGGTGCCTCCCAAGAGCGCTCTTTGTTTACCGTCGTCTGAGCCCGACGTTATTGGTTAGCTAAATGGAAAATAAAAACTGAAGTGAAGAGGTAACTCCCTAAGTATGTGCTTAGGAGAGTAAATAAGAAAAAAGAAGAAATGAAGAATCGCACCGACATGCGGTGGAATATTCAAAGGAATGACGCCAGAGAATGTACGGACGGAGTTATTGAAGAATTCCGCCGTATGCGGAATGGGGAAGAAGGCGTCGTCAAAAGAAGAAGAGATAAAAGAAGAAGAAATAGAAAGAGGAATAAAATAAGGTGAAAAAGAAATTTCATGAACAGAAATTTCACAAGGAGAAAGAGAATCTTGTGAAATTTCGGGAGAAGAAGGGGTAGAAAGAACTAAAGATGGATTTTCTAAAATAAAAGAAGGAGAATTATCTAAAATAGAAGAAGAAGAAGAAAAAGAAGATTCGCTAAAAATAGAAAAATTTGGAACAGATGAATTTAAGACTGAAATGGAAACACCAACGTCATCGGAAAAAGAAAGAGAATTATGAGACGTCTCGTCATCCTCAAGAGGAAAGAAGCACGCCAGAATATCCATATGTGTGTCATCCAAAGGAGGAAGGAAACAATCCGGAACATCCGAATAGTTATCTTCCTCGAGAGAAATTAGACAAGCCGGGATATCCGGTGACTCATTACATGAAGAAATTGGAGGAGACGGAGAAGAAGACGAAGAAAACGATGCGGCCTCACGAGAAAAACAATCCAACATGGTTTTGAAATGCGAATTAATATTATCAATAGACGTTTGCAATTCCAAATACCCATTATCGATAGAACTAAAAATTAGAGGCGCGGCGCTTTGCGGGGCAAAATCATGCGAACAATAAGACGGGTTCCCCATCTCCCAAGTAGGATAAAAATTAGAGTAAGGGTCAAATTGGCCACTTTGACCTACTCCAGAAAAATTGAAATCATATGAGGGAGGGGTTCCCGAAAAACATGCAAAATTAAAGTGGTCGGGCGACCCGCAAAGAGCGCAAAAGAAGATGATTCCATGATAAAAAAAGCTGTTACCAAAAAAGAAAGAGAAAATTAAATTTGCTTTTTTTGATTGATTTTTTTAGGCGGATTATGTTAGTCCTGGACTTCCCGAGATCTGCCCTGTGAGGGGTTTGCAACGGTACTAGAGGCTATGATGGGAATTCAAGCCCAAAGCGTCCTTTCCAGGAATTTAGGTGGGATAGAAAAATAATGATGTGGGTTAATTATAATATATAATAAATTTTTTTATGATTTTTTTGTAGAAGTAATAAACTCGGTGCTTTCGTAATATTGCCAAAAATATTCCCCGGCAACGGCGCCAAAAACTTGATAGAGAGATTCGTGTTCTCTAATCTATACTCGATTAAGGCAAGTGTACCTATCGAAATATAGCATTGGATATAAAATATATCAAGGTCGTATTTAAACTCGGGTCTGACAAGTACTATTACTCACAACGACTCTATTATCCTACCGAATGATTGGTGGGTATTGAAAAAAAAATAAACTAAGCTTAATTAAAAGAGAAATAAACTATTACGGAAAGAGTGCTCGATCCACGATTCACTTTGATATAAAATAACGGAATAAATTAGTTTAACATTCGTAATTCTATTAAGACCGTGGCGGATCCAAAAATAAGAAATAATCTCGCTAGAGCATTAAATCTCCTAACTTTTAGATGTTTTGACCGAAATCTCTTTGCAAATCAAAAGGGCTAAAGTCGCATTATCGAAGTGAACCGCGCTATTGGATTTGACTCCAATCCGGAGGATTTACGTCATCCTATCTTTAGGGGTGCGTGCAACTCCTTCCTTTCTTGAGTGATCTTTCACATTCACGAGCCTCTCGGCTACTCGAATATGAGATCGGAATCTACTACCGTATACTAGAAATACGGAGTCGATACGAAATTAATCAAGGTCGGATCAAAATAAAAAGTACAAAAGTAAATATAGAATGAAAGATATTATTTTATTGCAAAGTTCATCGCGTTCGAGTACAAAAAGAAATTAGCTACGCATTAGAAAGAGAGAAAAGAGGAGAATAGAAATAAAAACATTCATATTCATTAACTATAAAAGAGAATACATAACAAGATGCAAAATACTCTTACAACAATACTTGAAGGAAGCTCTCTAAATGAGAAAAGAAAACTCTACACTACTTCTACATCCACTCTCAAAATTCTTCTCCAAAAGCTTGAGACTTGTGCTCCTTATATAGATGAGGAGGAAGGTTCTAGATGGGAGAAAGGTTCATGAATGAGATTTATGAGGGAGAGAGAGAAGGGTCATGCATGAATGGAAGGATGCATGCATGAGTTTAATGAGGAGGAGAGAGAGGGTGAAAATGCAATGAATATTATTTAAAGAAATATAAAATAAAATATAAAATTAAAATGGATGAAAGAGGGGGGATGGATGGGATTAAATGAGGAGAGAAAAATATAAAAGAGGGGATGAATGAGAATAAAAGAAGAGAAAAATATAAAAGAGGAGAGAGGAAGATGAGAGAGATGCATGCATGGAGAATGCAAGGTGGCGGGTGATGATTTAATGAAGGGTAGGGAAGTGGGCTGCTATTGTTTGATGGTTGGTGTTCACGGTTTGGAGAATGGAGGGCTGCTTGGAGGTTGACGGGATAAATTAAGTGGCCGGCTGCTTGAAAATTATTAAAGGTGGCTGGATTTTTATGAGCTGCATCAAGGGGCTATTTCACGTGGACTACACTTTGTTGGCTGCATGGAATAATGGATTAGAGGAGCTGCTTTGGACTTGAATTAAATGGGGGACCGGCTGCATGGTTGCATTAATGAAGAGCTGCACCAACAACAAGTTGACGGGCAGCTACACTTGGTCAAGGTGGTCGGCTACAATTCTTCAAATTGATGCGACAATGGCGTGGACTTCATGCAAAGGTGGTGGCAATGGCGCGGACGTGGCGTTGCGGCGAGCATGACATTGCGACATGAATATTGACGGCGCGACGATGGCGTTGCGGCGATGATGGCGGCATGGACGGGCACACGACGACGATCGCGACGACTTCATGCAAAGGTGGCGGCGACAACATTCCTACAAAATAAAAATAAAACATTAGCATTAGTTAAGAAAATATAAAAATATAAAACTAAAACATAACATAAAATAAAACATTACATAAAATTAGCTTAAGAAATATAAAAACATGAAATTAAAACATAACATAAAATAAAACATTAGTTTTTGAAAATAGGAAAATAACAAAATAACAAAAACATGCATAAAAAATAACAAAAGTTAAAAATAAAAACGCAAATAACATAATAAACTAACCTAAAAATGATGACTAAAAACTAATTTTCAAACTCCCCCATGCTTAAGAGTTTGCTTGTCCTCAAGCAAATGGAAATCAAAATAGAGGGGAAACAAAAAGGAAAATAATTTTTAAGTTGCATAATTAAGAAAACCAAAATGTGGAAAATTAAACTAGCCTAATTTCTATGCTAGCAACTAGTGTGGTGAGATATCCAAAATAGAAAACTTGAAAAGAGGAGGCCTAAAAATATTATTAAAACATAAAGAAGGATTACACATTTCTAAATCCCTAAAACAAGACATCCAAAAGCTTAGGAAAATAAGAAAAACAAAAATATAGAGTTTCTAAATAAACGGTGCATTAGACGAATTACTAGGTTGCTAAAATAGCGACTACCCCTAAATCACCTCAAAATAACCTCCAAAGAAATCCATCAATGATGGTGTCCATAGGCTTGTCCGTTCACACTCTCTCCACTACGCAGATTTGCAACACGTTCTAAAGATCACTAGGACTTAATAGGCGTAATAATTTGGTTTAGGTAAATGATTAGGAGTGATAATTCAAAGATAAAAAGGAAAACTAAACACACTAAACCAAAGTTGAGCACAAAAACAAGAATTGAGAGGTACAACATTTTTCATTTCAAAAATAAAAACAAGGCCATGTAAATTTTTTTTTTCATAATTGGCCACGAATAAACTTCATTTCATTTTTTTTTCGATGTTGATCTTCTTCTTTTTGGTACTACTTTTTCTAAATGGGAGCTCCAAATGTAAGCTTTCAAGTTTCTTTTCATTTTTCAAACATAAACCCCATCACAAAAATGAGTAAACATAAAGCTCAAGGTTTAGTGTGGAAAAAGGGTTAGGCATTTTGGCTTTGGTGAAAAAGTGAAAAGTGGAGCTTAGACAAAGAAGAAGGGAAAGGCCCAAAATAGTTTGCAATGGTGTAATGTTTAGGTGGGCAAAAGGCTCAAACGGGTCAAAGGGTGGCCTAGATTATTTCTAAAGTTCGTGAAAATAAAAAACTACGCACATGCTTCGAGAGTAGCTAGGGACAAGTTCTAGACACCAAGAAAGAATTATTCCTAAATGAAAAAGTGATAACGCTATTTAGCAACCGTTCCTAGGCAATAACACCGAATAAAAAGAAAAACTACAATTTGCTAACTTATAGTCCTTAAAGGACTGATGTCTATATTTAGAGATTAGAAAATCGTAAAACTAAAATATGTTAAACTAATAAGTTTAGAAAACCTATTCAAGAAAATTCTACCTAGGACAAAAGAACCGCTCGGGCATACACATCACTAGAAGACGCATAAAAATAAAGATAGAAAATAATTTTTGACTTTGATTTTCAAATAGATTTTTTATTTTTTTTATTTTTTGGATTTTTTCATAAGGCTAAAGAAACAAAATAGTACTATAATATATTTTTTTTAATTTTGTTTTGTTTTCAAATTTTTTTTGTATTTTTTGAAAGACTTAAAAAGAAAGGGAAAACACTCCCCCATGCTTAAAGTTCAACATTGTCCCCAATGTTGAATAGTAAGTATGAGGAAAAAAAAGAAAAGAAGAAAAGAAGGGGGGGGGGGGGTGCAATAAAGAAAAATAAAAAAAATGACTTCCCCGAATTCGTGAGGCCGAATGCTGATGTTGCTCCCCATGCTTGAGCTGGAAACCGATTCAGGCCTAAGGAAGAGAAGATGGAGCCAAACGAATCACCGAAGGTTTTATTCCTGCAAAAAAAAACAAAAAACAAAAATGGTAAGCAAGGGGTGCCTCCCAAGAGCGCTCTTTGTTTACCGTCGTCTGAGCCCGACGTTATTGGTTAGCTAAATAGAAAATAAAAACTGAAGTGAAGAGGTAACTCCCTAAGTATGCGCTTAGGAGAGTAAATAAGAAAAAAGAAGAAATGAAGAATCGCACCGACATGCGGTGGAATCTTCAAAGGAATGACGCCAGAGAATGTACGGACGGAGTTATTGAAGAACTCCGCCGTATGCGGAACGGGGAAGAAGGGGTCGTCAAAAGAAGAAGAGATAAAAGAAGAAGAAATAGAAAGAGGAATAAAAGAATGTGAAAAAGAAATTTCATCAACAGAAATTTCACAAGGAGAAAGAGAATCTTGTGAAATTTTGGGAGAAGAAGGGGTAGAAAGAACTAAAGATGGATTATCTAAAATAAAAGAAGGAGAATTATCTAAAATAGAAGAAGAAGAAAAATAAGATTCGCTAAAAATAGAAAAATTTGGAACATATGAATTTTAGACTAAAATGGAATCACCAACGTCATTGGAAAAAGAAAGAGAATTATGAGACGTCTCGTCATCCTCAAGAGGTAAGAAGCACGCCGGAATATCCATATGTGTGTTATCCAAAGGTGGAAGGAAACAATCCGGAACATCCGAATAGTTATCTTCCTCGACAGGAATAAGACAAGCCGGGATATCCGGTGACTCATTACATGAAGAAATTGGAGGAGACGGAGAAGAAGACGAAGAAAACGATGCGGCCTCACGAGAAAAACAATCCAAAATGGTTTTGAAATACGAATTAATATTATCAATAGACGTTTGCAATTCCAAATACCCATTATCGATAGAACTAAAAATTAGAGGCGCGGCGCTTTGCGGGGCAAAATCATGCGAAAAATAAGACGGGTTCCCCATCTCCCAAGTAGGATAAAAATTAGACTAAGGGTCAAATTGGCCACTTTGACTGTCACAACCCGCATTTTCTCCGAATTTAAGGACATCAGAGTAAGAGAAAATACACGTCATGATGCCACGTCATACAGGAGACCACTGTAGACGCTCAGGCGAAAACCTATTACTTAACTAGACAAAACATGATTATATGTTAAGTCATCATTTGAAATCATTTATTAGGGGTTTTGAGGTAAGAACTGTGTCTCTCAGTTCGTGGATCAACTAGTCCACCAGGAAAGTATATATAGTTGCAGCGGAAAGTACTTGATTTAGTTTACTTAAAGTCCTACATGTATGCAAACGACGGAGCATGAAGTAAATGATATGCGCATAACTAGGCGTATTGTAAGAGTAGAAAATACCTTTAGGCGACTTTAAAGTTAAGGGTTTCAGTTAAAAAGAATGCAATGAGGATGAAGAAAAACCATTTTATAACTATAGTGCACCTAACATAAATCATTCCCAGAGGCTAAGATACACAAGATCTAAAAGTAGTGGCATAATCTGGCAAATAAACTATAAAGTATAAAAAGGGGCACAATGGGCGTTAACAACATGACACTAACCCATTGGCACCAACTAGTATGTCTGAGCACAAGAAGTAACTAAAAACAACTACCTCGCAGCAGCGGGGTGAACAACTACTAAAACTTTGAACTTCAGGCTACACCACTAGCCGCTACGTCTCTGAACCTGAGGCATTCAATAAAACAAAGAACGCCTCAGTAAGGAATTACAAGTGGCCAAAAAGTAAGCAGAAAGTAAATAAGGCAAAAGGGGTACCAACCCAGGCCAGATTCACTGAAAGAAAAGCTCCAAAATAAGGAACTAAACAAAACACCAAGTGCACCAAAAAGAAAGTGCCATAAATAGGAACAAGCAAGTTTCATTTATCTTATTACATTAATTAAAGAGACTGATCAGCTCAAATTAAACAGGAGCGGTTACCTACCCCCGCTACCCAAAGCCTAAAACCAGGTGGGGGTGCCACTAGACCCAACCACCCAAACACGACTACCGTGCAAGGCTATAACTTTCCCTCACTATCCCCCAAACATAACTACCGTGCAAGGCTAAAGACAGTGGTTCTTAATAAATTTAATCTTTAATTAAAACACGGGGCGTAACCCGGAATAACAACACCATAACACTCTAAGAATAGGGTAATTGTTGGAAATTGCATTCACAATTACCTTGATTTGTGAGAAGTCACCCTTAAACTAAGATTGAATTGCTTTTGTATTTGATATACTTTTCTAGTATTGTCTTGCAGATTATCATGGCTAAGTGTAAACCAATGTCAGGTCACAATGGGTCTGCAAACACAGTTTCATAAAATGTAATCCCTCATTATATGAAACATGGTGATGACTCATATGTGATCTCACTATTGGGGTACACTTCTTTTTCAAGACTATTGAAGACTTTGGAGTGCGGCTGCTGCATGTGTTCAAGAGAAGAAAAGAAATTTTTTGTGAAAAAAATTTTTCCTAAGGATATGTCTCGAGAGATCAGACATGTCTCGAGAGATCGTGTTTGTCTCGAGAGATCTTAAGTCCGAGATTTTTGTAATGTCTCGAGAGATCATTTAGTTCTCGAGACATCCCTTTCCTGCTTTCTCCATTTCATGTCTCGAGAGATCCGTCATGTCTCGAGAGATCCCTTATGTCTCGAGACATCTGTCCGAAAATCTTCTGTTTCGTTTTTCTCTGATCTGACGGATCGTGATCGCCCCTCTTTGTTTCTAACGGCTATTTTAAGTACGTTTAAGACCGATTTAACCCTAAATTGATCCTCTCTATATATAGGGTTGATCTTGGGTTATTTAGAAGTTCCTTTTCCTAATCGTTCATGACCTAATCTCTCTCCCGATCAAAAAGGACGTGAAAAGCGCCGCTCGCCGTCGCCTACGATTGGAGATCGTTCTTCTCATTGGAGTTGTCGATTTCTTTCAAGAAGGGTTCGATTGATCCATACTCAGGTTCTACAATCTCTATTGGATCGTTTCGGATTGCCAAAGACAGATTTGAAGGATCGTTGTTCTTCCTCATCGTTCTCAAAAGCCATTCAAGAAGAAGGAAGAAAACGCCACTGTTATTCAGATCTGGTTTAGTATTGTTCAAACCCTTTTCAATCTATTGTAGGAGTTGTTATCTCCGAGTTGTAGGAGTTGTTATCTCCGAGTTGTAGGAGAGGTTGTTCTCTGAGTTGTAGGAGAAGTTTTCTCCGAGTTGTAAGAGAGGTTCTCTCTGAGTTTGTAGGAGTTTGACTC
Source organism: Dactylorhiza incarnata (assembly GCA_033032865.1). Taxonomy (NCBI): domain Eukaryota; kingdom Viridiplantae; phylum Streptophyta; class Magnoliopsida; order Asparagales; family Orchidaceae; genus Dactylorhiza; species Dactylorhiza incarnata. The sequence goes on from JAWHQI010000210.1 coordinate 2,084,751, forward strand.
CGAGACTGTAGGATCGCTCTTGATCCGAGATTTAGTGAGTAGTCAAGTCTAGCTGTGGTGCTAGATTGGCGAGGCCGGCAGTGGAGTACCCAAGTACGGGGAACCACTATAAATTCCTGGTGTTATCTGTGGCTGTGATTAATTTTGTGTGCTGTGCTTTACGTTTAATTTTTAATTCCGCAAAAGACGTAGAGATCACCTATTCACCCCCCTCTAGGTGATTTAGGTAGGCAACTAGATACTTCAATTGGTATCAGAGGTTCGCTGTTCGTTGCTAGGTTAACACCTTGAACAGGATCCATCCTTCTAGTTGCTAGCAAGCCATGGATAGAGTCAAGGAATCCTCTCTGAAATTGCCCATCTGCACCAAGGCCAACTTTCCTATGTGGAAGGAAAGAGTCCGTTTTTATATGGAAGCTGCAGATCCCAGAATCTTCCAAGTCGTGGAAGAAGGTCCCCATGTGCCAATGACTGCTTCGTCAACAAATCCTACTGTTCAGATACCTAAGAAAATGATGGATTTGACTAAGGATGAGATAGCTCTTGTTGCTCTTGACAAGAGGGCTAAAAACATAATTGCAAGTGCAGTGGACGATTCCATGTTGCAAAACTTAATTCACTGCAAATCAGCCAAAGAGATGTGGACATCCTTAATTGTTCTAATGGAAGGTACTGACGAGGTAAGAGAAGATAGAAGATCTATACTTAATCAAGAGTACGAGGCGTTCAAGCAGAATAAGAAGGAGTGCATTGCTGATGCGTACGAAAGATTCTTCAAGATAGTCAATGGTTTGAGGAACTACGACAGGGAATTCACAAACGGTGAACTAAATGACAAATTCTTGCGTTCCCTAACGAAAGACTGGGATAGCAAAATTGTTGCCATAAGAGAGTTTAGAAAACTGCCAAGTCTAGAACCTCAAAATCTGTTCGGGAAGCTGTTGTCTCATGAATTACAAATGAACATCCGAAAGTCTGAAGAGGATGTAAATCGAGCTTCAAGCAAAGAAAGAACCTTAGCTTTGAAGGCAGAGAATTCAAAGAAGAGCAAAGCAGTGATACCGATCAGAGAAAAGGAATCTGATATTGAAGAAGAATCGGAAGCCAGCTCCTCCTGTTCCGAACTGTCTGATGGGGAGTTCTCTTTAATTTCCCGTCAGTTTAAGAAACTGCTGAACAAGCGGAGGCACATGAACAATAAGCCGTCTTCCTCGGATCATAAATATTCTCGTCGTGATGGCGAATATCACAGGAAGGGCTTAAGCAATAATGACAGGTATAAATCCAAACAGAACAAACACATTTCTTCTGACATTATTTGCTATTGTTGTAATAAGCCAGGGCACATGATTGCTGAGTGTCCCTATAAGAAGAAAGAAGGTGGAAGAAAAGAAGACAAGAAATCCACTCATGGAAAGAAGAAATCAGATAGAAGCTTCGTCGCTAAGAAAGCCAAAACTCTGAGCGACAGTGACTCCGATGAGTCGAGTGATGAAGAAGAAGCTTACTTCGGTCTGATGGCTATGTCTGATGATGAAGAAGCACCCCCGTACACCGGAAAGGTAAATGATCACACTATCCTATCTGATTCTGATTATGCTTCGGCTGAACAAAAGGATAACCTCTCAGACGATGAATCTGAGCTCATGTCTCAATATACCAAAATGCTCCAAAGCTTTGACAAGTGCCGAAAGGTTGTCAAAACTCAGGGTAAGGAGATCATGGCTCTCAAGGAGGTGGAATCTAACTTGAGAAAAGAAGTTGAAGAACTTTCTTCTCTCAAAGAGGAAGTCCAAGCCTTGAAAGACAAGATCAAAAGCTCGGAAGAGACTCTTGCCTTGAGAGATAATTCGATAAAAGTCTTGGAGGAACAGCTTGCGGCTGAGAAGAAGTTGGTTGAAACATTCTCTCAACCTAAAACTGTTCTGCCAATTATTGGTACTTTTACCACTAAGGCAAAAGGAAGCGGTATAGGACATGAAGCTAGTACCAGCAATTCTTCAAAAAATACAATTGCTAAGAAGAATGGTCTGGTTGCTAAGAAAGCTACTACCAAAGAAAAAGGGAAAGCTCATCAAGAGCCTGTAGCATTCAAGAAAGTCATATTCCCTACGAATGCTTATGATATGGAGAGTTCCTATGGTCATTTCACACGACCAATTCCTTTTTCACCTGTGAATGATCATAAGGAATGGGCTCCTCCCCGAAACTTTGGTGATAGTGCTTTTCAAGCACCCTATCAAGAGATTAATCGGAATGGGTACGGTCCATTTGTTCATGGTCCGAGCGCTAAGAGAGCACCAAAAGTGAATGCTGTTGTACCAAAGCCAAAGAGGACAGTACCACCTTGTGTGTGTTGCCCCCATGAGGCATCCTCATCTAAAAGGGCTGCTCCTGCAAGAGCTAACGTTCAAAAAGTTAAGCAGGAGAGTGTAAAGAGAAGGTACAACAGATTCGACTGTTGGTGCTGCGGTAAAATTGGTCACTTTGCCGTTGATTGTTGGTTTAATACAACATATACTAGGAGACCACAAGTGAACGTTGCAAGGCAGACCAGTCGCAATGTTAACATTTATCGTGGTGCTCAACTGACACGGGACCAAGGACCCAAATCTGTTTGGGCTCCTAAGGTGAAATGATTTATTTTTTGCAGGTATGTCCAAAGGCCAATAAAAATCCAATCTGGTACTTGGACAGTGGATGCTCTCGGCATATGACCGGGACAAGAAGCCTTTTGCAAAACTACATTCCAGTTGCGAACGGTCCAAAAGTTATTTTTGGCGGTTCAGACAGAGGAATAACTAAAGGCTATGGTATGATTTCTAATGGAAATGTATCTTTTTCCGATGTAGCTTATGTGGAAGGATTACAACATAATCTGATAAGCATAAGTCAACTTTGTGATAAAGGATACATTGTTGATTTTCATAAAGATAAGTGTTTGATAAAGTCGGCTGAAAATCATGAAACGATTTTATCAGGCATTCGCTGTAGAAACATATTTTGTTTAAATTTTCTTTGCATATCATCTTCTACACCAGTATGTCTTTTGGCAAAAGATAGTGCATCTCTTGTTGACCAATGGCACAAGAGATTAGCACATATAAATCTCACAACTATTAATAAATTGTTTTCTCAAAACTTAGTGCGAGATGCACCAGATGTTAAGTGCATTAAAGATAGACCTTGTCATGCATGTGTAAAAGGCAAGCAAACAAGAGCTACCTTTAAGAGCATTATTGGCAAAGATTCAACCAGGTGTTTATACCTACTTCATATGGATTTGTTTGGTCCTTTGCAAATTAGAAGTTTAGGAGGAAAATCCTACACATTGGTTATTGTAGATGACTACTCTCGTTTTGCCTGGGTATTCTTTCTGAAACACAAGTCAGATACCTTTGACACTTTCACTAGTTTTGTCAGGCAAGTCCAGAATGAATTTAACTGTTCGGTGGTCAAAATCAGAAGTGACCATGGTACAAAATTTGAATCTGGAGCCATGACAGAATTCTGTGAAAGCCTCGGTATCTTTCATGAGTTTTCCTCTCCTCGAACTCCACAACAAAATGGAGTAGCTGAGAGAAAGAATAGAACACTTATTGAGGCTTGCAGAACCATGTTGAGTGACTCTTCACTACCTGAATATTTCTGGGCTGAAGCTGTCAATACTGCATGCCATGTGCAAAACAGAGCACTCATAAACAAAAACCATGAAAAGACTCCTTATGAACTTCTAAAAGGCAAGAAACCGACCATTTCTTATTTTCGAATCTTTGGTAGTAAATGCTTTGTGCTAAACAATGGAAAGCATTACAAAACTAAGTTTAGTGAAAAGAGCTTTGAAGGTATTTTTGTAGGATATAGTGGCCATAGTAGGGCATATAGAGTTTTTAATAAGAAAACCCTGGTGGTAGAAGAATCTATTAATGTTGTATTTGATGAGACGAGCATGCTTCAAAGCAGCTCCTCTAGCATTTCTTCTGTAGACACAGGTTCAAAGCTGCAGGACTTAAGCTTGGATCAGCCAGTTGAAGAAAATTCTCAACACTTCATCAAGATTCCCCCAATAACAATCTATGAAGAAGATCATCCTGATGAAGAGCCACTCCAAGTGGAGGAAGATACTCCAACAACAGAAGAAACTCCTATTGGTTCAAATCATGTAAGGAACCTCGGGCTACGACACATGAGGGATCATCCAGTTGATCAAATCATAGGAGATCCTCATGAAGGAATAAGAACAAGACGAGGTACCATTAACGAAAATATGCATTTAAGTTTTCTTTCGCAGGTCGAACCAAAGAAATTCCAAGAGGCAAATGAAGATCCATCCTGGATAATCGCTATGGAAGAAGAATTAAATCAGTTCAAACGATGTAAAGTATGGACACTTGTTCCAAAACCCAAAGACAAAAATGTCATTGGAACAAAGTGGGTGTATAGAAACAAGCTGGATGAAGAAGGAACAATCATAAAGAACAAAGCCAGACTTGTAGCTAAAGGGTACAGACAAGAGGAAGGCATCGACTTCGATCAGACGTACGCTCCAGTAGCAAGGCTCGAAGCGATCAGAATCTTCCTTGCTTATGCTGCTTTCAAGGGTTTCACCGTATATCAAATGGATGTCAAATCCGCGTTCCTAAACGGAGACATTAAAGAGGAAGTATACGTTGAACAACCCCCAGGTTTTGTTAATCCTGATCTTCCCAATCATGTTTATTTATTACAGAAAGCTTTATATGGTTTGAAACAAGCTCCTCGAGCTTGGTATGAGACGCTGTCTAACTTTCTTCTTGAGAACAAGTTCACAAGAGGAAAGATAGACAAGACATTATTTCTTAGGGAAGTAAAAGGCAAGATTTTGCTAGTGCAAATCTATGTCGATGACATCATATTTGGCTCTACGGATGATAACCTCTGCAAAAAGTTTTCTAAACTTATGCAAGGGAAATTTGAAATGAGCAGTATGGGTGAGCTGAAATATTTCTTAGGACTTCAAGTGAAATAGTCTGAAGATGGAATCTTCATTTCTCAGACAAAGTTCACTAAGGAGTTGATTAAGAAATTTGGAATGGAGAGTGCAACCTCTATGAGGACTCCAATGAGCTCAGCTACGTCTCTGGACAAGGATGAGAAAGGGAAACCTTTTGATGAAACCAAGTACAGAAGCATAATTGGCGCATTGCTCTACCTTACTGCCAGTAGACCTGATATAATGTTCTCTACATGTGTATGTGCTAGATATCAGGTGAACTCTAAGGAATCTCACTACACTGCTGCAAAGCAAATTTTGAGATATCTTAAAGGCACACCAAATCTTGGCTTATGGTACCCAAGAAGTAATGATAGTGAACTAATTGGTTTTTCAGATGCAGACTTTGCAGGTAGCAAAGACGACAGGAAAAGCACTTCTAGGACGTGTCAATTCCTCGGAAGGAGACTTATTTCCTGGAGTAGCAAGAAGCAGAATTGTGTTGCAATTTCAACCGCCGAGTCGGAATACATTTCTGCTGGCAGTTGTTGCGCACAACTTCTCTGGATAAGAAATCAACTTCAAGACTACAACATGAAGCTCAAAGACATTCCTATGTTTTGCGACTCTTCCAGTGCAATTGCTATCGCAAATAATCCAGTCTCTCACAGTCGGACAAAGCACATCGAGCTACGATATCACTTTATCCGGGAGCATGTGGAGAAGGGTGACATAAATCTGAGTTATGTCCCCACGGATAAGCAAGTTGCAGACATCTTCACGAAGCCACTGGATGAGACTAAGTTCTCTTTCTTCAAGACGGAACTTGGAATGCTCAACATGGAGTAATGGTCAAGTCAATCAAAACCTTGGAGACAGGAAATTTTCTGTTGACAAGTCATGTCTCGAGACAAGAAGCAGATCTCGAGACACGGTGTATCTCTGGAGACATTTTTTTGTTAAAAGGAATCCAACCGACAGGTACGCGCTATTTCCTATTTCTAGTTTTCTATTTCTCGTAAAATCAAAATTAAATATATATATATACGAAATCGGAAAACTTGATGTTCACGCGAGTCATCTCCCGAGACCTCCTCGACCTTTCGTCTCCCTCTCGAGCGACGATCGTCTGCGACCGGTCTCAGTGCTGCGGTGGTTCTCGGTGATTCTTCGTTCAACATTCTCTCCCTCCATCTTGCTGCAATGGCTCCCTATCCTCATCCGAAAATCGGAGTCGGCAACGAGGTAATTCGATTAGGTCTTGCAAGTTTATCCGATGAGTTCCATACTCTGTTTTGTATGCTTGATGCCGCCGGTCTCACCTTCGTTCTCGAGCATCCTTGCCGGATTTTGTTTGAAGAGGTTGAAGAATTCTTCATCAATGTGAAGCCAATCAAGGAAGGAAGTATGTTGATCTCCTTCGTTAAGGGTATAAAAATCAAAGTCTCTCCAGAGACTCTTGCCAAGTATTTGCAGTTGTCTGAAGTGGAAGCTGAAGAAGAGCTAGTTGACACTGATTGGTTGACTACAACAAGGTTCTGTGGTCTAGATTCAGATTTTTCTACAGTTAAGATGAATAAGTTGAATGCTGTAGGGAAGCTCCTGCTGGACATTATCTCAAAGGCACTTTTCTGCAAGACAGGCTCTCAAGGACATGTGTCTGAAGAGATGTTTCTGTTGATGATTGGCATTGTTACTGGAAAGAAGAGAGATTGGGCCTCAATCTTATTCTCAAATATCAAAGCTTGCATAAACACTCCTAACTTTGCCCGGATCATCTCACTGTTTCTAAATCAGTTTAACCCTGCTATTTTCAACATGTCCAAAGGTACAGTTATCCATCACCTTAAGAAGATAGATGTCAGCTCCTTGCAGAGATGGGACATTCGTATCAAGAAGCCGGAAATGGCTAGTGCTCCTTCTGAGGGGGAGACTCTTAAATCTGCAGTTGCAAGAGAAGCAGAAACTCCAGCTCCTTCTTCTAAAGATCAAGCACCATTGGTAAGATCATTGCCACTTTCCTCTCGAACTCGCTCTAAAGCTTCAGGTCGTGCCAAGCTGCCAATCCGTTCAAAAGCCAAAGGTAAATCCTCATCAGCTCCAACAGAATCCCTTCCAGTATCTGAAGAGCACAGTCCCAGTGGCCAACATGCAGGGTCTGGTGCTGATTTTGTTTTTAACATAGATGATGATGATGTCATGTCAGTTCATGAATTGTCACCTCCCCTAGTACATGTTGAGGGGGAGTCAGAGTTTGATACAACCAAGAATGCTCCAGATGAGCTAGGTTGTGCAGAAGATTCTCTTCTAGAAAAGATTGAAGCACTGCTCAAGAAGCAGAGTGCACAGTTTGAAAATTCTTTGACAACTGTTCACAGGAAAATTGCCTCAGTTGAAAGTGAACTAGGCAGAGAGTTAGCTAAGATAAAATCCAATTATGAAAATCTCTCTGATTTGATGAGCCTAGGGAGCAAGCAAATTGATCATGCAACTGAAGGTGTAGGCACAGTGTTGACTCAGACTGTTATACTGACAAAGCTTCAAGAATCAGTATCTGACAAGGCTGAAGCCAATACATTCAGAATTGTTGATGAAGTCGGAAAGTTCAAAGATGATACTCTCCAAACCCTATCTGTAGAAGTCAGAAAGGGGGAGGAAAATATAGTAGCTAAAATGACAGATTTGATTGAAAGCTCCGTTTCTGCTCTTCAAAGCTTATGGAATTCTCAGTTTGAGCAGTTCTCTTCTAGGATGATGAAGCAAGTTGCTGATATTAATGCTTATTCATTCAAAACAGCAACGTGGCTTCATAATCAGATTTTTCCTGAGTTGGCGATTGATCCAGATGTTCCTGTTCCTCAGTTTTCTCCCAGGCCAGAAGAACTACTTGGGAAGGCTCCTATAGTTGAAGATCAATCAGATAGGGCTGGGACCAAAGGAAAAAGAAAATTTGGTGAAGGTTCTTCTGCCAGTCGATCAGTTCCTAGTTCTAGCTCTACAGGTCAGTGCAAAGCTAAGGCTGAGAAAAGTTATCCAGAAATCTGGAGCCCCGTCTCTAAAGACATTATTCTTGAAACCTACAAGTTAGTTCATGAAGGTAAAATGAACAGATCTGAATGCTACAGCTCTCAAGAATGGGAAAAACATGAGACAGCTCAAAGGAAGCGAAGGATTCATTTCAGAGCGTTTGGTTATAACAATGCTGATGCTCCGGAACCTCCTCCGTTTTACCATCCCAAGCCTCATGCCTTTTTCTCCAGACAAGAAGAAAAGAGGAAAAGGAGGTCTTGAAGGATGATGATGATGATGCTGACAAGACATATTTTGTTTTCATTCTGATTTAGCGAACATCAAGTCTTCTGAACAATTCAATTTAGATATATATATATATTTGATGTTTTGATGTTCTTTACTTTTTCATTTCTATATCTTTGTATAGTGTAGCATATTTATTCTTTAACTGCTGTAATTCAACTTAGTGTACAGGGTTCTGACTTCTACAAATAGGGGGAGATTGTTGGAAATTGCATTCACAATTACCTTGATTTGTGAGAAGTCACCCTTAAACTAAGATTGAATTGCTTCTGTATTTGATATGCTTTTCTAGTATTGTCTTGCAGATTATCATGGCTAAGTGTAAACCAATGTCAGGTCACAATGGGTCTGCAAACACAGTTTCATAAAATGTAATCCCTCATTATATGAAACATGGCGATGACTCATGTGTGATCTCACTATTGGGGTACACTTCTTTTTCAAGACTATTGAAGTCTTTGGAGTGCGGCTGCTGCATGTGTTCAAGAGAAGAAAAGAAATTTTTTGTGAAAAATTTTTTTCCTAAGGATATGTCTCGAGAGATCAGACATGTCTCGAGAGATCGTGTTTGTCTCGAGAGATCTTAAGTCCGAGATTTTTGTAATGTCTCGAGAGATCATTTAGTTCTCGAGACATCCCTTTCCTGCTTTCTCCATTTCATGTCTCGAGAGATCCGTCATGTCTCGAGAGATCCCTTATGTCTCGAGACATCTGTCCGAAAATCTTCTGTTTCGTTTTTCTCTGATCTGACGGATCGTGATCGCCCCTCTTCGTTTCTAACGGCTATTTTAAGTACGTTTAAGACCGATTTAACCCTAAATTGATCCTCTCTATATATAGGGTTGATCTTGGGTTATTTAGAAGTTCCTTTTCCTAATCGTTCATGACCTAATCTCTCTCCCGATCAAAAAGGACGTGAAAAGCGCCGCTCGCCGTCGCCTACGATTAGAGATCGTTCTTCTCATTGGAGTTGTCGATTTCTTTCAAGAAGGGTTCGATTGATCCATACTCAGGTTCTACAATCTCTATTGGATCGTTTCGGATTGCCAAAGACAGATTTGAAGGATCGTTGTTCTTCCTCATCGTTCTCAAAAGCCATTCAAGAAGAAGGAAGAAAACGCCACTGTTATTCAGATCTGGTTTAGTATTGTTCAAACCCTTTTCAATCTATTGTAGGAGTTGTTATCTCCGAGTTGTAGGAGTTGTTATCTCCGAGTTGTAGGAGAGGTTGTTCTCCGAGTTGTAGGAGAAGTTTTCTCCGAGTTGTAAGAGAGGTTCTCTCTGAGTTTGTAGGAGTTTGACTCTGAGACTGTAGGATCGCTCTTGATCCGAGATTTAGTGAGTAGTCAAGTCTAGCTGTGGTGCTAGATTGGCGAGGCCGGCAGTGGAGTACCCAAGTACGGGGAACCACTATAAATTCCTGGTTCTGTGGCTGTGATTAATTTTGTGTGCTGTGCTTTACGTTTAATTTTTAATTCCGCAAAAGACGTAGAGATCACCTATTCACCCCCCTCTAGGTGATTTAGGTATGCAACTAGATACTTCAGTAATATATGAAGAAAATGGCCCAAAACTTTGATCAGAAGGTTCAGGGATTTCTTGAGTAAAAGTCTGTATTTCCTGAGAGGAAGTCTGTAATTTCATGAGAGGAAGTCTGTAATTTCATTAGAGGAAGTCTGTAATTTCATGAGAGGAAGTCTGTAATTTCATGAGAGTAAGTCTGTAATTTCATGAGAGGAAGTTTGTAATTTCATGAGAGCCAGTCTGTAATTTCATGAGAGCTAGAGAGGATTTCTCGAGAGGCAGAATTGATTTCTCGAGAGGCAGAAAGGATTTCTCGAGAGGCAGAATTGAGTTCTCGAGAGGCAAAAAGGATTCCTCGAGAGCCAGAAATGATTTCTCGAGAGGCAGAAATGATTTCTCGAGAAGCAGAAAGGATTTCTCGAGAGCCAGAAATGATTTCTTGAGAGCCAGAAATGATTTCTCGAGAAGGACTCTGTATTTCTCGAGAAGAAGCAAAAACCGAAATTTTCGAGTATAAACTGATGATTTTCTTGACAGCAATTTAATAGTTAAGTATATAAGAGGAAGTTTGATGAATCAGGGGAGAACAATAAGGAGGTTATAGGTTTTGCATGACAACAAATCAACACAAGGAGTAACATTCCAACAAAAGAGAGAAGAAAAGGAGTACCACTTGCATCAAAACTTGCACAAGAACTAATCTCACCGCTCCGAAAGCTAAGGATCCGGCCATGAACTCACCCGAGCACAAAACCTGAAACTTTTCGGATCAAAAGGAGGGGTTATGTCACTACCAAAACTCCCAAAACTCCATGAAACGAGAAAAGCTTACCGCTAGAATGAAGATCTCGCCGTGAGCTTTCCAAAACTTCAAACCAAACACGATTCCGACCACTACAGCCCTAGGAATCGCCGGTGAAATGATCCATGAAACCTCGCTCTCGCTCTAATGCATGGCGGCTGCTTTTGATCGAGGAAGGGGAAGATGAATAGGAGGAGGAGATCTTAGGCTTATATATAACCCTAAATTATTATTTAATTAATAAATAAATCCCCCAATTCACTTAAACTGCGTGGGCTACCAAAACACCTCAGATTTATACGAAATTCGCACCTTAACTAAAACACGGCGCTACGAATCCAACGGCGAAGTCAGAATTCAATTCCGATGGGCCAAACTCAGTCTAAAGCCTCCCGAAGCTAAAATCTTGATATCCACCCAAAATCTTTACTTTAACTTCAAACGATGCGAAATCTCGCACGCTCGATCTATAAGACATACTTTAACTAAGCTAAGGCTCAACACACTACTAGATGAGCTGACGTAACGCCCTTACGCCAAAATTACGTCACGGCGGGTACGTAAAATAATTAATGAAAATCAGGGGCGTTACAGTCACTCCCCCTAAAAGGAAGTTTCGTCCCGAAACTTAGAATCCTAAGATCAAAGAAGATACAGAATCAAATTTAAAAGATTAACTGACAGAAGATTTACCCAAAATCTAAGAGAAGAGGCTAGGGTGGGTCTCTCTCATGGCAGACTCCAGCTCCCAAGTCGCGCTTTCGACACCCTGATTCTTCCAAAGAACCTTAACCATCAGGATCGTCTTTTTTCGCAACACACGCTCCTGAGTCTCTAAGATTCGGACAGGCTCTTCGACATACGAAAGATTGGGCTGCAAAATGGGTACCGAATCAAGAACAAACCGATCGCTATGCAAACACTTCCTCAGCTGGCTCACGTGAAACACATCGTGAACATTAGGAAAGGAAGCAGTCAAATCCAATCTATACGCTGACACTCCGATGCGCTCAACAATCTGAAAAGGTCCCACATACCGGGGATCCAACTTGTGGTTCCTTCCAAACCTCTTAACACCTGGCATCGGAGAAACTTTCAAGAACACCCTGTCTCCAACGTCAAACTCTAAATCCACTCTTCTTCGATTCGCATACTTCTCATACCGCTCCTGAGCAATGCGGAGCTTCTCGCGGATATGAGTCACAGCAACATTCATCTCTTCCAAAGCCTCTGGGCCTAGCAAAGGACTCTCACCAACCTCGGCCCAAAACAACGGAGTCCAACAACGCCTCCCATAGAGAGCCTCAAACGGGGCCATTTGAAGGCTTTCTTGATAACTATTGTTATACGCGAACTCCATCAATCCAAGCCGCTTATCCCAAGCTCCACCATGATCTAAGATATAACACCTTATCATATCTTCCAAAATCTGATTTACTCTTTCTGTCTGACCATTGGTCTGGGGATGATAAGCGGTAGAGTACCTAAGGTCAGTACCCAAGGCTCCCTGCAAACTCTGCCAGAAACGAGACGTGTACCTCGAGTCTTGGTCTGACACAATGCTCACAGGCACACCATGCAATCTGATAACTTCAGCCAAATACAGTTCTGCTATTTTCTCCATCGAGTATCCAATCTTAAAGGGCACAAAGTGAGCACACTTTGTCAAGCGATCTACTATAACCCACACCGAGTCATGACCACTGGGAGATCTCGACAAACCGGTAATGAAGTCCATCGAAATACTCTCCCACTTCCAGCTGGGAATATCTAACGGGTTCAACTTACCTCCAGGCCTCTTATGATCTGCTTTCACGCGCTGACAAGTTAAACATTCGGACACATACTTTGCTATATCATTCTTCATACCTGACCACCAAACGATCTGCTTCAGATCTTTATACATTTTCGTGGAACCAGGATGATAGGAAACATTAGAATCATGCGCCTCGCTACAGATCTTTGTCCGAATTTCTTCCAACGCGGGGACGCAATATCTACCTCGGTACCTCAAAGTATCCTTATCATCGATCGAAAAAACTGGCAATTCTCCTTTTTCAGATCTACTTCGAAGATGCTGCAAGTCAGGATCTTCCTTCTGATGCATCCTAGTAAGGGCAATCCAAGAAGGCTCTTCAGCCTCTAAGCTCGAAGGTGCGGTACAACTACCGACTGAGATATCCATCAACATAAAATCCTCTACTAAGGACTGCACTGAGAGATTGAAGATATGCGCGGTTTTCCGGCTCAGGGCATCGGCCACCACATTAGCCTTACCCGGATGGTACAGAATATCTACTTCATAATCCGCCACATACTCCAACCACCTCCGCTGGCGCAGATTCAGCCCCTTCTGGGTGAAGACATACTTCAAACTTTTATGATCCGTGAAAATCTTGCATGACACTCCATATAACAGGTGTCTCCAAAGATTCAAAGCATAGATCACTGCGGCGAATTCTAAGTCATGCGTAGGGTAATTCTTTTCATGAACCTTCAATTGTCTAGACCCATAAGCAATCACCTTCCCTTCTTGCATCAACACACATCCCAGTCCAATGTGAGATGTTCCTACATAAACTGCATACTCGACTCCTTCGATCGGCAAGGCCAACACGGGAGCACTACACAAACGCCTCTTCAATTCCTGAAAGGCCTCTTCGCACTTATCGCTCTAAACAAAAGCAGTATTCTTCTGGGTAAGCTTAGTCAAGGGTGCGGACAGCACTGAAAATCCTTGGACAAATCTCCTGTAGTACCTGGCCAACCCTAAGAAACTCCTTATCTCCTTAGGTGTTGAAGGAGTCTTCCAATCCAACACAGCAGAAATCTTAGCGGGGTCTACAGTAATTCCATCCTTGTTCACCACATGCCCCAGGAAGGACACCTGAGAAAGCCAGAATTCGCACTTACTCAGCTTCGCATACAACTTGTGCTCTCTAAGAGTAGACAATACTAAGCGCAAATGCGTAGCATGCTCCTCAGCACTTCTAGAATAAACCAGCACATCATCTATGAATACCACAACAAAATGGTCCAGAAAATCCTTGAACACGCGGTTCATCATGTCCATAAATGTAGAGGGTGCATTTGTCAAACCAAACGACATGACTAGAAATTCAAAATGTCCATAACGAGAACGAAAGGCAGTCCGGGGAACGTCCGAATCACGGATCCTCAACTAATGGTAGCCTGATCGAAGATCAATCTTCGAAAACACCGTGCTACCACGCAACTGATCAAACAGATCATCTATCCTTGGCAACGGATACCTGTTCTTGATGGTCACTTTGTTTAATTCTCTATAGTCTATGCACAATCTCATGGAACCGTCCTTCTTTTTCCCGAACAACACTGGAGCACCCCAGGGTGAAGAACTTGGCCTAATGAAACCACACTGCAACAACTCATCTAACTGAGTTCGCAACTCTTCTAACTCGCGCGGGGCCATACGGTACGGTGCCTTAGGCATAGGACGAGTACCAAGCTCAAGATCAATAACGAACTTCACATCTCTATCAGGCGGAGTCCAGGAAGACTGACAGGAAAGACGTCAGGAAACTCTCGCACAACCGGAATGCTCTCAGCACACGGCGGTCCAGGAACAGTTTCTACTACAGAAACAAGGTAAGCCAAACAACCGGAAATTAACAGGTTCCGAGCACATACCGCAGAAATTATCGAAGAACTCTGGTACGGAGAACCAAAAATGCTCATGGGATGACCGTTGTCCATCACAAAGTCCAGACGCTTTTCCTTGCATCGGATGACCGCATCATAACTGGACAACCAGTCCATACCCAATATTACGTAAAAGTCTTCTAATTCCAACACTTTGAGATCAGCAACAACCAAGAAATCTCTTAAGAGAACAGGGCAACTTCGGACGCACTGGTTCGAGGACACCAGATCACCAGAAGGGAACTTAACGAGGAACGAATCGTTGCCCAGCTCAAGGGTCAGACGGTGACGCTCAACGAAGGCCCTTGCTACGAACGAATGGGTAGCACCCGAATTGAACAGAACACACGCCCAACGATTCTTTACCTTAAATCTCCCTATAAGCGCGAACAAAAACTAGTCTAATACAGCGAACTAAAAAGGAAACAAGACTAAACAGTTGTCTTAAGGTCTAACCTGCGATCACTTGGGTCGAAGATTGCGCTTGCTCCTGGGTTAACACGTTCAGCTTTCCTCTTCCTCTATCCTGATGCTGCGGCGTCGACAAGGTTCGAAGCGGAACAGGCTGCAACGGGGGTTGAATCAGTGGGCATTGGAACTTTATGTGCCCCTTCTGCTTGCACTGGAAGCAGACTTTATCTTTGGTCAAACACTGGGCCACATCATGCCCTTTCTGCTTGCACAACTGGCAGAGCACCTCACCCTTCGGAGCACCATGGATTGCTAGCACTCGCTGCTGCTTCTGAGCTCCCTTCCTCTTGAAACATTTCTCAACTGGATGGCCGGGGCGGCCACAGAAGCTACACACCTCACCACTCCTTTTCTTTGGAGCCGGGCTAGATACCTTGGGGATCTCCCCCTCTTCGACTTTCCTCTTATCCTTTTTCATTAGAGCACCCCGATTCTTGGCGTTGTTGATAGCCTCGACTTTCAGTGCTGCTTCTACCACTTCAGCATAACTTTCAGATCTATAAGCGCTCGCCAACTGCTGAATATCGCTACGAAGACCTCCGAGAAATCGCTTCACTCTTCCTGCCTCAGACGCCACTAAATCTGGAGCAAATCTGCTCAACTTACTGAACTCGATCTCATACTCACTAACCGTGAGTTGTCTTTGCTTCAGGTGCAGAAAATTATTCATTAAACGGTCTTGCTCGACCGACGGCAGGAATTTCTTTAACACCATCGCCTTGAACGACTCCCACGAACATCCACCTACGAGATTTTCCCTCTCCCTAATCCACCAGCTCTTAGCAAGTCCTTTCAGCTGGTAAGCGGCGACCATCACCTTTTGGTCTGCAGAGATTCCTGAGTACGAAAACATCTCCTAAATGGCAACAAACCAGTCATCTAATGCCATGAAATCCGCTCTTCCGTCAAACGTAGGAGGTCCCAACCTTTGAAAATGCGAAATAAAATTCATTTCTGGAGGTATCGCTACTGGGGGTACCAAGGGAGCAGGAGGAGTAGGTACAGCTTGTCCTACTGCTGGGGCCTGCACTACGGGTTGTTGCCTAGCACCGGCAGCCAACAATGCCTCGACCTGCGACTGCATCGCAACCATCTGCCTTGTCAGAGCCTCATTGCTCTGGCGCAGGCTCTCGATCAAAGCTTCATTCTGCGCACCCGAAGACTCGCCCTCCGACTGGGGAGTCGACCTAGTCGCGACTCTCTTGCGTGCCATTACTCCTAAAACGCATAAACCTCAAATCAAAACTTAACCTTACATTAGTACTACACTGCTCGGTTCAGAACATACATGTACAGCTACTTGCCATTTCCACTACTTTTCTCTGGGATATTTTCATGATGATATGCTAAATTCAGGAACGATACTACATCGTCCCACTTGACTCATGTGCAAGGGGCATGAATGCATGAATTTTCTATTCATTTTGAAATCATGTGTGTACGTGTGTCATCATATAAGTCTTTAACTTCGCACATGTGCTTATGCAATGCTATGTAAAGTATGTTGTGCTATGCATTCTAATAAAGGCCTTAATGCATGTTATGAGCGGCGTACGCATGTAATATTATGCATCCCATACTACATAATATTGCATGTAACGAAAGAGAAAACGTGCTAATGGACATCCATGTGATGATGGTTATGCATCTCATACTACATAACCGTCACATGTTGCCACCTATGGTGGATCCATATACAGATGCATATTATGCATCCCATACTACATAATATGCCCCGTATACTTCTTATCATGTTATGAGTGTAGTGTTCATGCTTCAGCCAAGACGTACTGATGACACATCGGTGTGTGTATGCAATGAAACCAAAAAAAAAAACTACTAAACTATATCAGAATTTGTTGCCCGACCAACTTGTCGAACAACCTATCTCTGATACCAACTGTCACAACCCGCATTTTCTCCGAATTTAAGGACATCAGAGTAAGAGAAAATACACGTCATGATGCCACGTCATACAGGAGACAACTTTAGACGCTCAGGCGGAAACCTATTACTTAACTAGACAAAACATGATTATATGATAAGTCATCATTTGAAATCATTTATTAGGGGTCTTGAGGTAAGAACTGTGTCTCTCAGTTCGTGGATCAACTAGTCCACCGGGAAAGTATATATAGTTGCAGCGGAAAGTACTTGATTTAGTTTACTTAAAGTCCTACATGTATGCAAACGACGGAGCATGAAGTAAATGATATGCGCATAACTAGGCGTATTGTAAGAGTAGAAAATACCTTTAGGCGACTTTAAAGTTAAGGGTTTCAGTTAGAAAGAATGCAATGAGGATGAAGAAAAACCATTTTATAACTATAGTGTACCTAACATAAATCATTCCCAGAGGGTAAGATACACAAGATCTAAAAGTAGTGGAATAATATGGCAAATAAACTATAAAGTATAAAAAGGGGCACAATGGGCGTCAACAACATGACACTAACCCATTGGCACCAACTAGTATGTCTGAGAACAAGAAGTAACTAAAAACAACTACCTCGCAGCAGCGGGGTGAACAACTACTAAAACTCTGAACTTCAGGCTACACCACTAGCCGCTACGGCTCTGAACCTGAGGCATTCAATAAAACAAAGAACGCCTCAGCAAGGAATTACAAGTGGCCAAAAAGTAAGCAGAAAGTAAATAAGGTAAAAGGGGTACCAACCCAGGCCAGATTCACCGAAAGAAAAGCTCCAAAATAAGGAACTAAACAAAACACCAAGTACACCAAAAAGAAAGTGCCATAAAGAGGAACAAGCAAGTTTCATTTATCTTGTTACATTAATTAAAGAGACTGATCAACTCAAATTAAACAGGAGCGGTTACCTACCCCCGCTACCCAAAGCCCAAAACCAGGTGGGGGTGCCACTAGACCCAACCACCCAAACATGACTACCGTGCAAGGCTATAACTTTCCCCCACTATCCCCCAAACATGACTACCGTGCAAGGCTAAAGACAGTGGTTCTTAATAAATTTAATCTTTAATTAAAACACGGGGCATAACCCGGAATAACAACACCATAACACTCTAAGAATAGTGTAATATATGAAGAAAATGGCCCAAAACTTTGATCAGAAGGTTCCGGGATTTCTTGAGTAAAAGTCTGTATTTCCTGAGAGGAAGTCTGTAATTTTATGAGAGGAAGTCTGTAATTTCTTGAGTGGAAGTCTGTAATTTCATGAGAGGAAGTCTGTAATTTCATGAGAGGAAGTCTGTAATTTCATGAGAGGAAGTCTGTAATTTCATGAGAGGAAGTCTGTAATTTCATGAGAGCCAGAGATGATTTCTCAAGAGGCAGAATTGATTTCTCGAGAGGCAGAAAGGATTTCTCGAGAGGCAGAATTGATTTCTCGAGAGGCAGAAAGGATTCCTCGAGAGCCAGAAATGATTTCTCGAGAGGCAGAAATGATTTCTCGAGAAGCAGAAAGGATTTTTCGAGAGCCAGAAATGATTTTTCGAGAGCCAGAAATGATTTCTCGAGAGCCAGAAATGATTTCTCGAGAGCCAGAAATGATTTCTCAAGAGCCAGAAATGATTTCTCGAGAAGGACTCTGTATTTCTCGAGAAGAAGCAAAAACCAAAATTTTCGAGTAAAAACTGATGATTTTCTTGACAACAATTTAATAGTTAAGTATATAAGAGGAAGTTTGATGAATCAGGTGAGAACAATAAGGAGGTTATAGGTTTTGCATGACAACAAATCAACACAAGGAGTAACATTCCAACAAAAGAGAGAAGAAAAGGAGTACCACTTGCCTCAAAACTTGCACAAGAACTAATCTCACCGCTCCGAAAGCTAAGGATCCGGCCAAGAACTCACCCGAGCACAAAACCTGAAACTTTTCGGATCAAAAGGAGGGGTTATGTCACTACCAAAACTCCCAAAACTCCACGAAACGAGAAAAGCTTACCACTAGAACGAAGATCTCGCCGAGAGCTTTCCAAAACTTCAAACCAAACACGATTCCGACCACTACAGCCCTAGGAATCGCCGGTGAAATGATCCACGAAACCTCGCTCTCGCTCTAACGCATGGCGGCTGCTTTTGATCGAGGAAGGGGAAGATGAATAGGAGGAGGAGATCTTAGGCTTATATATAACCCTAAATTATTATTTAATTAATAAATAAATCCCCCAATTCACTTAAACTACGAGGGCTACCAAAACACCTCGGATTTCTACGAAATTCGCACCTTAACTAAAACACGGCGCTACGAATACAACGGCGAAGTCAGAATTCAATTCCGACGGGCCAAACTCAGGCTAAAGCCTCCGGAAGCTAAAATCTTGATATCCACCCAAAATCTTTACTTTAACTTGAAACGATGCGAAATCTCGCACGCTCGATCTATAAGACATACTTTAACTAAGCTAAGACTCAACACACTACTAGATGAGCTGACGTAACACCCTTATGCCAAAATTATGTCACGGCGGGTACGTAAAATAATTAACGAAAATCAGGGGCGTTACATTGAGCTACTCCAGAAAAATTGAAATCATATGAGGGAGGGGTTCCCGAAAAATATGCAAAATTAAAGTGGTCGGGCGACCCGCAAAGAGCGCAAAAACAAGATGATTCCATGATAAAAAAAGCTGTTACCAAAAAAGAAAGAGAAAATTAAATTTGTTTTTTTTTATTGAATTTTTTAGGCGGATTATGTTAGTCCTGGACTTCCCGAGATCTGCCCTGTGAGGGGTTTGCAACGGTACTAGAGGCTATGATGGGAATTCAAGCACAAAGCGTCCTTTCCAGGAATTTAGGTGGGATAGAAAAACGATGATGTGGGTTAATTATAATATATAATAAATTTTTTTTGATTTTTTTGTAGAAGTAATAAACTCGGTGCTTTCGTAATATTGCCAAAAATATTCTCCGGCAACGGCGCCAAAAACTTGATAGAGAGATTCGTGTTCTCCAATCTATACTCGATTAAGGCAAGTGTACCTATCAAAATATAGCATAAGATATAAAATATATCAAGGTCGTATTTAAACTCGGGTCTGGCAAGTACTATTACTCACAACGACTCTATTATCCTACGGAACGATTGGTGGGTTTTGAAAATAAAAATAAACTAAGCTTAATTAAAAGAGAAATAAACTATTACGAAAAGAGTGCTCGATCGACGATTCACTTTGAAATAAAATAACAGAATAAATTAGTTTAACATTCGTAATTCTATTAAGACCGTGGCGGATCCGAAAATAAGAAATAATCTCGCTAGAGCATTAAATCGCCTAACTTCTAGACGTTTTGACCGAAATCTCTTTGCAAATCAAAAGGGCTAAAGTCGCATTATCGAAGTGAACCGCGCTATTGGATTTGACTCCAATCCGGAGGATTTACGTCATCCTATCTTTAGGGGTGCGTGCAACTCCTTCCTTCCTTGAGTGATCTTTCACATTCACGAGCCTCTCGGCTACTCGAATATGAGATCGGAATCTACTACCGTATACTAGAAATACGGAGTCGATACGAAATTAATCAAGGTCGGATCAAAATAAAAAGTACAAAAGTAAACATAGAATGAAAGATATTATTTTATTGCAAAGTTCATCGCGTTCGAGTACAAAAAGAAATTAGCTACGCATTAGAAAGAGAGAAAAGAGGAGAATAGAAATAAAAACATTCATATTCATTAACTATAAAAGAGAATACATAACAAGATGCAAAATACTCTTACAACAATACTTGAAGGAAGCTCTCTAAATGAGAAAAGAAAACTCTACACTACTTCTACATCCACTCTCAAAATTCTTCTCCAAAAGCATGAGACTTGTGCTCCTTATATAGAAGAGGAGGAAGGTTCTAGATGGGGGAAAGGTTCATGAATGAGATTTATGAGGGAGAGAGAGAAGGGTCATGCATGAATGGAAGGATGCATGCATGAGTTTAATGAGGAGGAGAGAGAGGGTGAAAATGCAATGAATATTATTTAAAGAAATATAAAATAAAATATAAAATTAAAATGGATGAAAGAGGGGGGATGGATGGGATTAAATGAGGAGAGAAAAATATAAAAGAGGGGATGAATGAGAATAAAAGAAGAGAAAAATATAAAAGAGGAGAGAGGAAGATGAGAGAGATGCATGCATGGAGAATGCAAGGTGGCGGGTGATGATTTAATGAAGGGTAGGGAAGTGGGCTGCTATTGTTTGATGGTTGGTGTTCACGGTTTGGAGAATGGAGGGCTGCTTGGAGGTTGACGGGATAAATTAAGTGGCCGGCTGCTTGAAAATTATTAAAGGTGGCTGGATTTTTATGAGCTGCATCAAGGGGCTGTTTCACGTGGACTACACTTTTTTGGCTGCATGGAATAATGGATTAGAGGAGCTGCTTTGGACTTGAATTAAATGGGGGACCGGCTGCATGGTTGCATTAATGAAGAGCTGCACCAACAACAAGTTGACGGGCAGCTACACTTGGTCAAGGTGGTCGACTACAATTCTTCAAACTGATGCGGCGATGGCGTGGACTTCATGCAAAGGTGGCGGCAATGGCGCGGACGTGGCGTTGCGGAGATCATGGCGTTGCGGCATGAATATTGACGGCGCGACGATGGCATTGCGGCGACGATGGCGGCATGGATGGGCACACGACGGCGAATGCGACGACTTCATGCAAAGGTGGCGGCGACATTCCTACAAAATAAAAATAAAACATTAGAATTAGTTAAGAAAATATAAAAATATAAACTAAAACATAACATAAAATAAAACATTACATAAAATTAGCTTAAGAAATATAAAAACATGAAATTAAAACATAACATAAAATAAAACATTAGTTTTTGAAAATAGGAAAATAACAAAATAACAAAAACATGCATAAAAAATAACAAAAGATAAAAATAAAAACGCAAATAACATAATAAACTAACCTAAAAACGATGACTAAAAACTAATTATCAGGGAGATTGTTGGGAATCTTGCCCACATGATTCCTTATTTGAAGAAGTCATCATTTCAAGAGTACTTCACTTTGTAGTTGATCGTACATCTAGTTCATAATCTCAGGAAAATATAAGTACATATCATCAAGAAGAACAGGCGATATCATCGACAATGCGTGCTTGTCGTCGTAATGACGGGTAGAGCAGCAGCCGCTGAGAAGCAAAGTATTCGTCGACCGCTGAGACATGGAGAGATCGTCGAACGAAGAATGCTGATCGACGAACGCTGAGACGTGGCGAGATCGTCGAACGCAAAGAAGAATTAAAGATATCAAAGGAAGGAATGTCGTCGAGTAAACAACATGATTACGACGACATATTGCAAGAAAGAGGATCTCAACGACACTGTTAGAAATGACATATCGTCGTATATGAAGAATCGCCAGGATGTCTCGTATTGTCGTGATGCCAGCATCAGAGGCGGAAGAAAGAAGACATGAAGGTCTACCAGAGTTCATGGCATCGACAAAGGGATGTCGTCGAGATATTATCCATGTCATCATAACAATGGAAATATCGTCGAGACAGATTCAAATCGTACGGACGTACTATCAGCAGTTAATGCCGCCGGCTGATTGTCCAATCAGCGCGTGCACTTAATGAATCGAGGTATTAGGGCGTACTCCAAAAAGAAAAAGATATCAGCGCGTGCTAAAAAGGAATGGAGGTCTGACACATAAAGAAACTTTTTAGAAAACCGTTGGAAGACATCGCAGTCTTATAAAAGGATATATGAGGCTGCCCTAAAAAGCTAATCATCAAGAAAGAACTTGCGCATATAGCGAATAAAAAAAACACAAGCGCCGCAAGAAAGAAAGAAAAGGAACAGTCATCTTCATCGACTGCTAAGAAGCAAATCCTCATCTGGCTAAGAAAAGATTTGAAGAAGAACCGTGCACACAAGATCTGATTCAGAACAATCTTCTTCAATCTCAAGGAGCCGATCTTCAACAGGCTAAAGGTGTCGATCTTCATCTGGCAGAAGAAACATTTTATTATTGTATTTTCTTGTAAGACTTGCGGGCCAAATTGTCTAGCTTGAGGGCTGGAGAGTTGTGAGGCTTAAGGGCCAGGGCAGTGCACTTGCGGGTGCGACTTGTCAAGCTTGAGGGCTCGGGTGCAGTAGGGGCTTGCGGGCCTAGGCTGTAGGCACATGACTTGCGGGTCTGTGTTGTGTTGGGCTTGAGGTCCTGAGTGTCGAGCTTGCGGGCTCGGGGGCAGTAGGGGCTTGCGGGCCTAGGCTGTTGGGACTTGCGGGTCCGTGTTGTAAGGCTTGAGAGCCTGAAGATTTTGGCGGAGTTTTGCTGAGCCTAGCACACTGCTGGGTAGGCGCAGAGGAAGAGAGGACTACTCAAGACACCCGGTCTTGAGGAACCTCTATAGATCGTTGTGTGCTTTCTGTGGTTTGCTCTTTATTTTATTGATTCATTAATCAGAAACCAACAACATCATAAAGGGGAAGAATTAAATCTGTAAAACCTATTCACCCCCCTTCTAGGTATTAAAGTAGACACCCCATAAACAACAAGTGGTATCAAAGCGAGGTTGTTCAAATAAATCTTAACAACTTGAACAGATCTACCATTGGGTGTACATTTCTCATGGCTATAGAATCAAGAATAGCTGTATGCTCCAGGGAGAACTTTGCGCTATGGAAAGTAAGAGTAAGAATATTCATGGAGGCAATAGATCCTAGAATGTTCGGAGTTGCTCAAGAAGGGGATTATCTCTCTCAGTCAGTGTCCAAGAAAATCCTAGACAACTTGGATAAGAAAGCCAAAGACATTATTGTTGGTGCAGTTAATATCTCCACATTCCAGAGACTGGCTCACTGCATGACTGCAAAAGAGATGTGGAATTCTCTAACTATCCTCATGGAAGGAACTAATCATCAGGATGAGTTTGGATTGACCATCTTATCTGCGTCAGAAGAAGAAAGTCATCAGGATGAGCTTAGATTGACCGTTTCATCTGCGTCAGAAGAAGAGAGTCATCAGGATGAGCTTAGATTGACCGTCTCATCTGCATTAGAAGAAGAGAGTCATCAGGATGAGGTTTGTCCCAAGCGCATAAGGGATCCTCTTTCTACTTCAGACTCAGATTCGGAGACAAGCTCATCCAGCAATGATGACTGGTCAAAATCTTACAACGATCTTCTAAAAGAGGTCAAGACTCTCAAGATGCTGTGCAAGCAGCAGGATGCAAAAATCTCCTCTCTTCAAGCAAGAAATCTTGATGTCTTACAGAAAGCAGAAAAGCTAACTCTAGAGAGTGCTGAGTTTTGTCAACTCAAAAAGGAGTAGATAGACAAATTTGGGAAAACTCTGAAGGCACTGATTGAAAGCAAGGAGCTGTGCCGCTCACTCACTAGAGAAGTAGTTCTTCTAAAGAAGGACAAAATGCAGCCCAATGTCCTGAAGGTCAATGTCCTGAAGGTCAATAATGACAACACCAGAAGGGTGGAGGATAAGCTTGCCACTGAAGTGAAGCCTGTTGCAAGCTCCTTCAAATCCAAGATCATGCCTAGAATCTACAAAGAGCCCCAAAATGGTGTGAGGAGGCAAAAACATGTTGAGCTCAGAGAAGAAAAGAAATCCTTAAAAAGGACAGACTCTAGAAGGATAACTGTTGTCGACATCAATAAAAATCATGTCCACCATCAGCACAGTTCACCTTCTTTGCTTCATTCTGTCGTTCGCACACAAAGATCCCCTGCTCATACAGTCAGACAGAAGGGAAGATACAACAGGTTTGAATGCTGGTGCTGTGGAAAAATAGGACACTTTGTCATTGACTGTTGGCACAACTCTAGTGTGCCCAGTACAAAGAAGAAACCCTCCAGAGTGGCTGAGGTAAGTATAAGAATTCCCTATTGGGCTAACAAGAACCTAGGACCCAAGTTATCTTGGGCTCCTAAGGGATTTTAAATCCATTTTGCAGGGAAGTCCACTTAGACAATCAGCAACACACAAGGCTAATGGACCATAAGTGATCCAGGGTCAACTCTGAACTAAAGAAATCCTAACCCCATGTCAATCCAAGGGGCGTTATCACATCAAGGGGGAGTCACTCACTCAAGAAAATCTCAAGTGGAGGAAAGAAGTCAGAAAGGGGGAGAATATCATCAATATGCTCAAAACTAAGATGCTCAAGAAGACCTCAAAGATAGGGGGAGCACAGATATCAAGAATAAGGGGGAGCCACAATAGAGGAGGCATCGAATCTAGGGTAGCCACAAGATTGATGTACTCATATGTTCAACAAAAGATAAGTAAACCCTTCTATGCAAGATTATAATAATTACTGTCAAGTGAAAGTAGTCTTGAATTGAGATTCTGACTTCTTCAAATATGGGGAGATTGTTGGGAATCCTGCTCACATAATTCCTGATTTGAAGAAGTCAACAAGTCAAGAATACTTCACTTTGTATTTGACATTCCATCTAGTTCATGCTTGCAGGAATCGACAATTTGTCATGTACCTTAGTTATTTTACTAAGTACATATCGTCGAAAAGAACAGGCGATATCATCGACAATGCGTGCTTGTCATCGTAATGACGGGCAGAGCAGCAGCCGCTGAGAAGCAAAGTATTCGTCGACCGCTGAGACGTGCCGATCGTCAAACGAAGGATGGCAAGTTCATCTATCGCAGAATGCTGTTCGTCGAACGCAGAGAAGACACAGGACATCGTCGTGTGGAACTCATGTCATCGAGAGAACATATGATTACGACGACATGATGCAAGAAGGAAGCTCACGACGACACTGTCAGAGAAAGAAGATCGTCGTATATACAGAATCGCCAGGATATCTTGTATCGTCGAGATACCACCATCAGAGGCAGAAGGAAGATCGCGATGACAAAGTTAGAGACAGCTTGTCGTAGTAATGATGCAAATATCTTCAAGACAGAATTCAAATCCTGCGGACGTGTTGTCAGCAATTAATGTCGCCGCCTGATTGTCCAATTAACGCGTGCACCTAAGGAATAGAGCTATGAGTGCGTGCTCTTTTGAATTGGGCGTCTGACAGAAAAGGACATTGATTGTGACCGTTGAGCAGTGTGTTCTATGTTCTATAAAAAGGAATGAAGGGTGCCCTAGGAACTCTCTCGATTACAAGAGCAAAAAAGTATCCCGCTGCTACACTTGAACAATCTTTCCGCAGAGAAGAAGAGGAATAAGGAGAGAACAATAATCAAGTGTTCTCTGAAGAATCAGTCATCTTCATCGACTGATAAGAAGTCGTTTATCATCCGGCTAAGAGAAGGGAGTGAAGAAGGAGTCGAGCTGCAAAGATCAGATCTGTAGCATCCTCTTCAACTCAAGAAGCCGATCTCCATCAGGCTAAGAAGCCGATCTTCATCAGGCAAAGTTGCGAATCAACATCAGGCAGAAGAGACAGTTTATTTTACTGTATTTTCTTGTAAGGCTTGTGGGCCAATTTGTCTAGCTTGAGGGATGGAGAGCTGTGAGGCTTGAGGGTCAGGGCAGTGGACTTGCGGGTCCGACGTTGTCTAGCTTGAGGGCTGGAGAGTTGTGAGGCTTGAGGGTCAGGGCAGTGCGCTTGCGGGTGCGATCTGTCGAGCTTGCGGGCTCGGGGGCAGTAGGGGCTTGCGGGCCTAGGCTGTTGGGACTTGCGGGTCCGTGGTGTAGGGCTTGAGGGCCTGAGTGTCGAGCTTGCGGGCTCGGGGGCAGTAGGGGCTTGCGGGACTAGGGTGTTGGGACTTGCGGGTCCGTGGTGTAAGGCTTGAGGGACTGATGTTTTTGGCGGCGTTTGCCGAGCCTAGCACACTGCTGGGTAGGAGGAGAGGGAAAGAGGACTATTCAAGACACCCGATCTTGAGGAACCTCTATAGATAGTTGCGTGCTTTCTGTGGTTTGCTCTTTATTTCTCAGATCTTTTAACCAGAATGTAAGAAAAACCTAAAGGGGATAATATCTGAAGAAAATCCTATTCACCCCCTTCTAGGTGATTTAAGTAGACACCCCATAAACAACAGGAAGATCATCTCTTTACGATCGAGTTCACTTATAATAACAGCTACCAGGTAAGTATAAAAATGGCGCCTTTGGAAGCCCTTTATGGTAAGAAGTGTCGTACACCTTTGGCTTGGGCGGAGACGAGCGAGACTAAACTGTTTAAGCGAAAGGAAGTCGAAGATGCTACTTCGACTATTCAGACAATCCGAGAGAGGTTGTTAATTACACAAGATAGGCACGCAAAGTACTATAATACCAGACACAGAAATGTCGAGTTCACCGTGGGCAACTGGATTTATCTTAAAATTAAACCATTCAAGGGCGTGTCAAGGATTCGATGCTTGAAAAAGCCGAGTCTCAGATACCTTGGCTGTTTGAGATACAGGAGCGTGTTGGCGAAGCTGCTTATCGGCTCGCTCTTTCGACAGAGCTGAGTGGTTTGCATGATGTGTTCCACATCTCTATGTTGAGGATGGTTGTACCAGAGCCTAGTCAAATGCTTGTGGATGATGCTCAAGTGCCGATCGAAAGTGGGCTAACGACAAGGATCAAGCCCATTCAGATTGAAGACGCTGAAATCAAGCTAGTACGGAACAAGTCGATCAAAATAGTCAAAGTCTGCTGGGACAATTGCGGGCGTGAGGAGATTTTGTGGGAGCGAGAGCAGACCATGCTTGAGGAGTTCCCTGAATTGTTCTGTTAAGGTACATAGTTAACTTTTGTATTTTTGTAGTAGTGTGCACCGTTAGAATTTTGGGACAAAATTCTTTTAGGCGAGAGGATTGTAAGACCCCCAGTGTTCATGTGCAAAAGAAGTTCGCGAGAGACTAAGGCAGAGAGCTAGCGCCCGCGCTAGGGCTAGCGCCGGTGGTAACTCCTATCGTCGAAATATTGTGTATCGATGAAGGGACTCGTGGGAATCATCGAAAGCATCAAGATGAATCGTCGAGTACTAGCGCCAGCTCTAGTGCTAGCATCGACGGTAGCGATCTCGACAAAGTTGTGTCCCGACAAATGTGTTTCGACGAAAAGTGGTATGCACTCGTGAATTCGGCTATATATAGCCTCCAAATCCGTGATTTTCCTTAGTTTTTCTCTATGGTCCTCTATCCTAAGGCCAAGTCAGTAGCAGGAGGAGAAGGGAGATCCGTTTGGCTAGGCAAGTCCGAGGAAGAAGAACTCTTGCGTGTTTGTTCCGTCTTCGAGTCCATGGAAAGGAATCCTGGTCAAATGGCACCAAAACGAGCATCAAGGGTAACGATTCTCCTCCTTAATCTCTAGACATGCTATTCCTTTGATTCACATAGTAGCTGGAAGATTTCCACTAATTAGTGGATAGGCTCTTCCGACGGGTCGACATGGAGTATCCCCGTAGAAAATTGCATATAGAGTCCGGATCGCTGTACGAACATAGGCGTACTGTGTGAAGCCCATCTAGATAGGTTGGTCTGGATTGGTGATGTTCATATGCTATATTGCACTCTAGAGAAGACTCCGAATATGTATATTTGTTTTCGGGTTCTGAGTGCTGAGATGCACTGCAGGGAGTTCTGGAGGCTACCTCCAGGAAATACCCAAAAGAGCTGATAGAAATGAGTTCTGTTGTCTAGCGCCAGCACTAGTACTAGCACCGACGCTAATGCCAGTGATAGCAGACATCATGTGTTTGGAATTATCCCCTGAGCCTGTTCTGATAACCCTGTGAGGTTGTCTCATTAGTGGGCCGAGATGAAGCTGTGCCCGCATCAGGCAGAGTTTGGTCCTTACATTATGAGCACGGGCAAAGCTGAACCGAACCCGTCCCTTATCCAGTCAGTGAAGTGGTCACCCCTCGGTGCACTGAAGGAATTTTGGGAAAGGAACCGTAAGGTAGGTCGACCTTGATGGTAAAAGCTCATAGTGACCATCCAAGTTGAAAAAGGACTTGTGGATGGAGCGTGCCTTGAGAGCATGATACGTGTGGCCTTGAGTCGATGTATGTGGTGAATGTTTCTATGTGGTGCTTAGATGCACCTGTGAAATATATGCTGCTATTGCTTATTTGCAGGAAAGGAGTACCACCGCCCCGATCATGGGGTGGGGTCGTTATAATATTGGTCAGCTAAAGCTGACCGTTAATCTGTTTTCCCACCGCTTTATGGTTTGTGCTTCACAGGTCCTGGCGAGACGAGCAAGAAATAGCGGGTTTGGAACACCAGCTGCTGCTGCACTTTGCTGGCCCTCGAAGTCCGAAGTGTTTTGAGTGTTTTTCCTTCATGTATTGCCAGCCTGCGTGCCGATGTTTTGAAATCATGTAATAAGAGAAACACATTTGGTTGTATGGCCTTAGTGCCAAACTCGTTTATATATATAGATCAGTCATTCCTATTTTGAACTGTGGACATGTGCATTCTGGTTCAAGATAATTAATTCATGCTTCCGTTATTGTGCAATCCCTGAGATGGTGTTGGTTGGTTTACTGAATACGTAACCCTCTTGCTTGTTTACCTTATATGACGTGGGGTCCCGGCCGGACCTATTGTTATATACCATGTAATGGGTGGGGTGTTACACTGTTGTCGCTAGAGATGAACTTTATTTCCCACTTCCAGCGTCTAGGACCCCCCGACCTATGATGGGAAGGACTGGCTTCTTTGCTTTGGATGATGGGATAGTCTCTATAGAGGAAATGTTTTCCTATACCGGAATTTTGGCGGACCAAAAGGTCATGGTTGCCGCTTTCCAGTTGAAGGGCCTTGCTAAAGGCTGGTGGATTAGGGATAAGAAAAGTCTCACCGAAGGATGATCGTGGGATAGATTTAAAGGAATGCTGCTGAAGAAGTTCTTTCCACTACTAGAAAATTGACTTTTAGCCACGCTTGTATTGCCCACGGCCATTTGCCGTGGAAAATAGTCAAATTATCGTCGCTAAAAGTCTAAAATCGTGGCTAAAAGTCATAGAAAAAGGGTATTTGCTACAGAAAGAGCACGGCAAATACTTTTTTGCCACGCTCGTATTGCCCACGCTCATTTGCCACGGCAGTCCGTGGCTAAAAGTATTTTGCCATAATTTTAGACTTTTAGCCACGGAAAATTGCCCTGGCTAAAAGTCAAATTTTTAGTACTGTGCCTTCTGTGGAGCAAGATAAGTTAATGAATAACTTCCTTCATTTAAAGCAAAGACAACTCACAGTTAGTGAGTATGAGATTGAATTTAGCAAGCTAAGTAGTTTTGCTCCGGATTTGTTAGTTACAAAAGAGGGGAGAAATAAAAGATTTTTGGGTGGTCTCCGTAGCGACATCCAACAGTTGGCTAGCACCTATCGATCAGAGAGCTATACTGAAGCAGTGGAAGCAGCTCTGAAGGTTGAGCCATTGATAATGTCAAGAATCGTGGCATGAAGATGAAAGAAAAGAGAAAAGCTGAAGGTAGTGGAGCTCCTTGGGCATCTGGGTCTGCTCCGAAGAAAGGAAGTGTGCAGTTTCTGTGGTCACGCAGGCCACCCTTTGAGAAATGTTTCAAGAGATTGGGTGCTCAGAAGCAGACCCAGGTGCTAGCAATTCAGAGTGCACCAATGAATGATCTTCCATGTGCTTTGTGTGATTGGAAGGGGCATGTTGCTGCCCGCAGTTAGATAAATGGAAAGACCTACTTTTAGTGTGGGAAGAAAGGACATATGAAGTTTAAGTGCCCGCAGTCCTAGCCAGCGTTGCAACCAGTTCCACTTCAGGCCTAATCACCACCGAAGCCGCAACAGTTAGAGCGAGGAAAGGGCATGTTAAACGCAGTGTAACATCCCAATTCAAACTAGACCCCTCGAGTGACATGAGTCACTTGGAGATGCTTGGGCTAGGTAGGAGTCTTGAGGTCCTAATGGTGCCAGGGATGTGCCATGATCTCCAGGAGTGGGAGTAACCATCACCCCCATGAAGTTAGAAAGCAAATGATAAAGGATTGGTAGAAGGGAGCTAATGCCGGCGAAAGCTTTTGCTAACGTCGACGGTAGCCGATGAATCAGTGCACATGAATTCTTCCATGGTGGGTGGCTTAAATTGCCTAAATCTAAGTTAATGGTGGAATTAAGAGCTAATAAGTATCTGACACATAGATATGGAGTTCCAACGTAAGGCTTCGAAAGTTGGAATTGCATTTAATACTTGATGATCCGGGTTTATATAGTGATTTCTGGAGTCATCTGGGACGTTTCCATGTCGTTGCACTACACTTAAGGCCCATTATTGTTTCTATTCGATTACATTGCCTATTTAGTCATAGTGCACGTTTTCAGCCCTGTCTGGTGTGATTTCTTACGTTTCATCTTTTCTATGGTGTTATACTATTTTTGTTGATCATGTGGAATGCATCTTCTAGTGGCCTGGACTGTTTTCCTGTAAGTACAGGGATTGTGTGGACACCCAGAGTTGGTTTGGGCCATTTTTAGCCTAAAAGGCCACTTGTCGTGCATTTTTGTTCATGCAAGATCAGGCGCACGACCACTAGTCGTGCGCATTCCCCCATTTTCCACCCAAGCGGTTCGCACGATCACTGGATTCTTTCTCGCACGACCACTGGTTGTGCGCCACTGATCGTGCACTATTTTGCCATTCTGGATTTGCTACAGGTTATTCTCGCACGCTTAGTGGCATTTCTTCTCGCACGACCATTGGTCGTGCGCCACTGATTGTGCACGATCAAAATTCTTCTTTCTTTAAATATGTGTTTTCACGAATCCATCTGCTCGAATCCGCATTTTAGGTCTTTTTGAGCGATATTTCCAGGTACTCTTCATCCTCTCAGCTTCCTCCATCATCCTCAAGCTCCAAGGAGAGGGATCTAGCCCTACATCCATCATCATCCAAGGATAAGAAATCTTTAGTCTTGTGGCCGGATCGTGAGACGAAGAAGATGGGCCATTGGGAGGTAGTGACAACCTTCTTTACCCCGGACGCAGTTGAGGACCGAGCTTGGACGCAGATTGACAACCCAGTGATTCCAACCATGAATCTTCGACAAGGCTTCGGATTGGGTCAATTCCTTTGCCTTCTCCCTCTTTGTTTTGATGGTTGTATATGTTAGATTCCTTACATTTTGATGATGTTCACTATAAACCATGATTTGTAATGTTAGTTTCATTTCTATGAAATTATCTTGTTTATATGTGTGTATGAGGTGCGCCCCCATTCCATCCTCAACTTCGCCATCACCCTCCATTACATTATGCTAGCCTACTCATCCATTACACGAGCCTACTCTTCCATCCGCCAAGCTAAGCGGTGCTAACTGCCTGTATAATCCACCTCGACTCTGCCTATCCAAACCATTCCATCCGCAAGCCTACACTTCCATCCGCGTAGCAAAGCGGTGCTAACGGCCCGTGTAATCCATCGGCCTAGCCAAGAGGTGCTAACGACCCTCAAAACCTTCCGTAGTTACACTCACCTCATCAACTTGCCTTCTGGTCCATCCGTCTTGCGAAGCAGTGCATAGCGACTTGCATAGTTTCCATCTGCCTAGGGAAGCAGTGCATAGTGGCCTGCATAGTAGTTGTTTAATAAAATAGATTTATTTTGTTTTCCACAATCCAATCCAAAGTCTTCCGCAATCCATCCGACCTAAAGGACTTCTATCTCAAGTCCCTCCTCAAAAGTAAACTCCACCTTACTGTGTTCCTTCGAGATCAATACTTGGGGATCACTCCCACTTTATATTACTTGAGCGATCGATACACTGCCATTTTGTGTCGCAGTCTTGCTACCGCCTATAGCGGTGTGCTAGATTTGCTCATCAAGTTTTTGGCGCAGTTGCCGGGGAACACAGTCGTGTGAGTTGCTATTGAGGGAGACAAGAGATAGTAGTTCTTCCAGTGTGTATAACCACTTTATTATTTTTGTTTGCTTTTTAATTACATATTGTTAGTATTATTTTATCCTATCTTGTTTTAGTTTTAAAGCAAGTTTTCCAAGTTTAGTTATAATTGATTGTGTAGTCTTTCTTTGCAAAGAATTTCAAATTTTGTTTTATCCGCATCTTTCACACAATGTATACAATGGCCGAACTTAGTTTTTGTGACACTTTGCGCCATTATATCGACACCTTGAGTATTTTGAATGCTGAGCAATATAGATATCTTCGATGTTCACATTGTTAAAGTATGAATCTTGTCTTGAAGAACTGCCCTAGTTTTCTCACGCAACAAAGGGAGGATGATGATGATCTGGACATCCTGATCATATCTACTCCATTTTCCAGTTGCAACCCTTCACCCTCTGATGACATGTATGCATCGCCACCTTATCTATGAGGGACTGCCGCAGAAATGCCCATCAGAGTTCGTGCTGATCCATATGAAGACATTGTCCATATAGCTCATTCTTTACCCGTGGAGGCAACTGCGAACTCACCCCCTGAGTTTATTTCTTGCATAGGTTCTTCACTCCCTATGTATGGCTTTTCTCCTAGTGATGACGATCACTCATTTAATTGCCAACATGGAGAGGATTGGGAGCCCCTGGATGCACCAGAGTGGGGTGAGGAGAGTGCTCTCTCCAGTAGGGAGGTGTCTGCGGATCCTTTTGCGGAGGAACCAAATCTTTTATTTTCAAAATTTTAAATTGATTGTGTTCCTCCCGCTTCTTTGCAAACTTTTTCTACACATATTTGTAATGATTGTGTCGAAGATTATTTGCAGGTTGATGTTCTGGACCTCCAAGTTGCACCAAAGTGGGATGAGGAGGACTACCTTTTTGATGAGGAGTTGTGCACCTCTTCATTGGTGAAGGAGATCTGCCGCACCACTACTGCCTTTGAGTTTTCAGATGCGCCCCGTTATGTTTCTTACGACACTGATTGTGATCTATCTTTGGATCCTGCCGGGACTGAAACCGGGATGACTCCCATAATTACAGATTATTTATGTCTTTCTTCTATTTTGTTTCCCGACCACCCTTCTTTGCTTGAACATGTGCAGGGGATTCAGCAGTGGCAAATCTTTGTGAAGCTGAATCTGAAATGCTCTCTACTGCTGATCCACCTCTACCTCTTCTTCCTGATGCTCTTAATGATCATTCTTTTCTATCCCTGTAGGATTTTGAGTTTGTTGACCCATTTTTGGGTAATGTTGAAAATCAATTCTGGCAGGGAAATATAGTGCGGTGACCGTGTCTCCCTTGAAGGATTGGCTGCAGGGAGGCAAAAGATATTCTTATCCCAATCTAATGTCGGAAGAGAATAAGAAGGTGAAAAAGAAAGAGATTTGGGGATGGAGGATAAATCCTTATTTCTACCCCTACTGCTGGGTCTTCGGACCCATTTCATTCATTTCTAGTTACTACTTTAAATCAACATATAGTTGATTTCTCTGCTGGTTATGTAATAATAATAAGTAGACTTTATTATTTTTGCTTTATGCTTAGACAATCTTATAAAACTGCATAATACAAGTATTTAGTCCATCTTAAGGACGATAAATAAAAGCGCTAATGGGAGACAACCCAATTTTGCTTGTGTTGCTTTATCTAATCCGCTAATGCCATAATATATATTTTTTTATTGTTTGGTGAGTCCTTTTTGTAGGGTGCTGATATTTTGGTGGCGGACTTGGATTTCCATCTCAGTATTAACGCCAATCTTCTGGTATGCTCATTTCTGAGCTTGGGTAACTTTTCTTCCCCTAGCCTTTTATTCAATTTTCATGGTTACATCATTTACGTCTATTGCTTAGACTAAGTCTGGGGGGGGAGCCGCTATGTGTTACCCACTGCACGTGCACATGTTCTAGCTTATCAGTAGTACTTTTCATTTTTGTTATAATTTCATATTTGCATCACACACCGTTTCACCCGCACGAGCGCGCACTCGCTTGCTTGTAAGCTCCTGTATATTCAATTCGTGGTTGTGATGTAGGAATTGCTGTATTAGCAAAAAATTGCAAGATGGAGTGACATGTTGAGTCATGTAGTGCTCTAGTTGAGTACTCGTGCCTTATTTAGGAATTTGACTAGAATTAGTTTTTATTTATGCTTCTAATTTATAATTAGTTGATTTGAGTAGACTTTATTTTATTTTACTCAAAATGGTGAATGCGGTTGAATCTAGTGGTAGCGTAGTATTGTGTGTAGGTCAGCGCGAGGTTCGTGTTACTCGAGTCGGGAGGAAGGATTACCTTTCTCGGGGGCTAAGAACTTGCCCCAAGCGACTCTCGAAGCATGGGTGTGAACGATTTGCAAGTTGAGCATGACGTAGGCCATCTATTTGGCAAGCTTGAGCTTTGTTCTACCTCGCCTATACGCTAACCGTTGCTAGCCTATTTTGTTCCTACCCAACCTTTTGGTTCAGCTCCACCATGCTTCACCAAGGCCTAAAAGCTAATCCTATTATCGCAACCAAAAATAAACCAAAAGCATTAATGAATTGTAATTTGCCAATGCGGTGCGGCGATGAGAAATTTTAGTGTTGATGTGGATTTCTTAAAAATTTCTATATGCTGAGATTTTTGCGAATAGATTTGGGGATAAAAAAAGAGAGAGATAAAGAAAAGCAAAGAAAAAATATATATCCCTAGCATTGTAATTGAAACATTTAGTTCTATCGATTGGAGTAGGCCGTGTGCACACCCAGTTTTAAAGTCAAGTCTGGGGGTGTGTTACACGGGTATTATTGGGGATGCTATGATTTAGCACTTTTGTGTGCTCATTTGGGTTGCGATTAGACTTCACGTTTATCTTTGCATTCCAAACCATAACCTAAGCCTCGTGTTAACCTAAAGTCCTATTGATTCATCTTATGAGTTCACTAGTGTCATGGAGAGAGTGTGACAGGGTGAGCTTATGGCTCTCGACGTTGATGGATATCAACGGAGATAATTCCGAGTCCCGGTCTTGGGTAACACTCCCCTTCATGTCCTGCTTACTTTCGTACTACGCGTGACCACGAGATTCACCAACATTCCATATATGAGTAAAAATAAATTCCTTTTTACACATTTACACTTTTATAAATTAGCTAGCATATTTAGAAACTTCTTCTAATGAATTTCTATGCACACAAGTATGCAACTTTGCATACTATTCCATGTTTGTAATTTTTTAGCTAGCTATGCTTTTCCCACTGCGCCAGATTTGTTTGCTCAGGACGTGCAAACAAGTAAGTCTGGGGGTGTGATGAGCCCGGTTTATATAGTGATTTTCGGAGTCATCTGGGCCATTTTCCATGTCGTTGCACTACACTTAAGGCCCATTATTGCTTCTACATTGCCTATTTCACTCATAGTGCACGTTTTCAGCCCTGTCTGGTGTGATTTCTTACGTTTTATCTTTTCTATGATGCTATAATATTTCTGTTGATCATGTGGAATGCATCTGCTAGTGGCCTGGACTATTTTCCTGTAGGTACAAGGATTGTGTGGATACTCGGAGTTGGTTTGGGCCATTTTTAGCCTACAAAGCCACTGGTCGTGCATTTTTGTTCACGCACGATCAGGTGCACGACCACTGGTCGTGTTCATTCCCCCATTTTCCACCCGAGCGGTTCACACGATAACTGGATTCATTCTCGCACGACCACTAGTCGTGCGCCACTGATCATGCGCTATTTTGCCATTCTGGATTTGCTACAGGTTGTGCTCGCACACTCAATGGCATTTCTTCTCGCACGACCACTGGTCGTGCACGTTCAAAATTCTGCTTTCTATAAATATGCATTTTCACGAATCCTTCTGCCCGAATCCGCATTTTAGGTCTTTTTGAGCGCCATTTTCAGGTACTCTTCATCCTCTCGGCCTTCTCCATTATCCTCAAGCTCCAAGGAGAGGAACCTAGCCCTACATCCATCATCATCCAAGGAGAAGGAAGCTTTGGTCTTGTGGCCGGATCGTGAGACGAAGAAGACGGGCCATTGGGAGGTTGTGACAGCCTTCTCTACCACGGACGCAGTTGAAGACCGAGCTTGGATGCGGATTGACAACCCAACGATTCGAACCGTGAATCTTCAACAAGGCTTCGGATTGGGTCGATTCCTTTGCCTTCCCCCTCTTTGTTTTGATGGTTGTATATGTTAGATTCCTTACATTTTGATGATGTGCACTATAAACCATGATTTGTAATGTTAGTTTCATTTCTATCTTGTTTATATGTATGTATGAGGTGAGCCCCCATTCCATCCTTCACTTCGCCATCACCCTCTATTCCATTACGCTAGCCTACTCGTCCATTATGCGAGCCTACTCTTCCATACTCCAAGCTAAGCGGTGCTAATGACCCGTATAATCCACCTCGACTCCGCCGGTGTGAACCATTCCATCCACAAGTCTACTCTTCCATCCACGCAGCGAAGCGGTGCTAACGGCCCGTGTAATCCATCCGCCTAGCCAAGAGGTGCTAATGGACCTCAAAACCTTCCGCAGTTACACTCACCTCATCTGCTTGCCTTCTCGTCCATCCGCCTAGCGAAGCAATGCATAGTGTCCTGCATAGTTTCCATCCACCCAGCGAAGCAGTGCATAGCGGCCTGTATAGTAGTAGTTTAATAAAATAGTTTTATTTTGCTTTACACAATCCAATCCAAACTCTTCCGCAATCCATACGACCTGAAGGACTTCTATCTCAAGTCCCTCCTCAAAAGTAAACTCCATTTTACTGTGTTCCTTCGAGATTGATACTTGGGGATCACTCCCATTTTATATTACTTGAGAGATCCAGACACTGTCGTTTCGTGCCGCTGTCTTGCTATCACCTATAGCGGTGTGCTAGATTTGCACATCAATACTCATTAATGCAAATCTCTCTCTCTCTCTCTCTCTCTCTCTCTCTCTTTTCTCTCCTAACCCAAATGGGCTGAACTCTCCTAATCAGAGGGCCCTATTCATCACCTTCTTCTTCTTCTTCTTCTTTTCTTCATCTTCTTCCTCACACCTCAAGGTGATAACTTAGGGTTCTTTAAGGAGTAAGCTTGGAGAAGGACTTGAGCTCGGCCGACCCCCGCCATGACGCTGAGGAGATGACCGTGATCGTCGATAGGAAATCAGGTGACTTCCGAACCCTCTCCCTTGGTGCTAGATTTTTAGATCTAATTAGGAGAGACATTGAGCTCAAAAGAGCTTGATTTAGCGAGATTAATTGAGTTTCGTAGGAAGTGGCCGCGCTAAAGAGTATTTTTTAGGGCGTCGTTCGCCGCGTGTATGTCTTCGATCATCTACCCTCTTCATTACAAAGTTTAAGTTGTTGATTTCGCGATGATCGGTGGCCTAATGAAGGAGTATTGGATGATAGAAGGTGAAATGACCTAATTCTTGTTTGGGGAAGATGATGAATAGTCCCTTGTTAAAGAGAGTTTTAATTATAATATTGCAGTCAATTAATAAGGGGACACATGATTAGTGGTGAAAGTCCAGCAACTAAGGGAAGGAAGAATTAATCTTGATTGGATTTGAGAGTTCACGGGAAGAAAAGTGGATGTGTTTAACAGAGGATTTGTTCTCTGTTAGCCAGCGCCGGCGGTAGCGCTACCGCCGGCGGTAGCGGGTCGACTTGTCAACAGGATGGGGTAACTTCCTGTCAACACTTAATGTCAATGGGAAGGAGTGTTGGTAGAATCACTAGCGCCCGGCGGTAGCGCTACCACCGGCATTAGCAGGTTGACTTGTCGACGGGAAGGGGTAACTTCCCGTCGACACTTAATGTCAACGGGAAGGAGTGTTGGTAGAATCACTAGTGCCCGACGATAGCGCTACTGCTGACATTAGCGAGTGGACTTGTCGATGGGAAGGGGTAACTTCCCGTCGACACTTAATGTCAACGGGAAGGAGTGTTGGTAGAATCACTAGCGCCCGGCGGTAGAGCTACCACCGGCGTTAGCGGGTCGACTTGTCGACAGGAAGGGGTAACTTCCCGTCGACACTTAATGTCGATTGGAAGGAGTGCTAGAAGAATCACTAGCACCCGGCGGTAGCGGTACCGCCGACGCTAGCATGCCGACTTGTCGACGGAAAGGCCTAACTTCCTGTCGACACCCAATATCGGCGGGAAGGTGTGTCAACTGGATCACTAGCGCCCGGCGATAGCGCTACCACCAACGCTAGCAAACAGAGAACTTCAGGTTCTTCTCCTTTGGTGTGGTAGGAGTTCCGGGGTTCCCATGTCAATTGGGCGAGGCGTAAATGAATGTTATGATTCTGAAAAGGGGCATTGCGACGCATAATTGAATGAAGAATTTAGAGGACATGTTTATATTAA
This sequence comes from Dactylorhiza incarnata, assembly GCA_033032865.1. Classification (NCBI taxonomy): domain Eukaryota; kingdom Viridiplantae; phylum Streptophyta; class Magnoliopsida; order Asparagales; family Orchidaceae; genus Dactylorhiza; species Dactylorhiza incarnata. Next base: position 2,123,677 of record JAWHQI010000210.1, read on the forward strand.
TGCTCACATCGTTTGACAATCTATCAGATGGTTAGATTTGTGTAACCTCTCAATATGGGTGATAGCTTTAAGGGTGTTGAAACACGTTGTGAATTGAACACGTGAATTGAATATTGATGATAAGTTGGGCTTACTTATTTAGTAAGATATGAATATGTCTTTATACACACAAGTAGTCCTGCAGGGTCTCATAGAGTAATTTCTATGTTATTCGCATGCCACTACACAAGAGTTATAACAATTTGGTATGGGTAGCATTGATGGCTTGATGCGGGTTATAAGATATGGTCATATCTTGTGGTGCAATATTAAGGACCCGGTGGTTGGGGCCTTGGATGCTAATTAACATCGGCATTGATTGTATGAGGGGAAATGTAATAAGGCTCCTTTCGTGAGTCCTTGGGTGCTTGATAGCACGGGTTGTGCATGGGATTTACATGAATGCGCATGGGTTACACATGGTGGTGTAATGGCCCTGGTTGGAGGATTACTTATGGCGTGTCTATGGGCTTGCTAGTCGTGACACCGACAAAACCTGGCATTTAGACTCTAGATCGGCTGGGTGGGACTCTTGGTGCTCACTTCCCAAAGACCTCTTCCGTATATGAAGACTCAGCATGATACGAGTAGTACGCAGGGACTCCGCTGTGTGTTCTTAGCATCGAGGCGTACATAGGCCTAGGTCTGGTAGTGTTCATACCCACTAGTAGTGGAGAAGCCCGTTCCACTGTCTCCGTCTGGCCACGATGTGAGGTGCTTGAGTGGTTAGCTACCCTCAAAAAGCGGGAAGTATAGGTCTATGTCGACATAGCAAACATGCATGGGTGAGTCATCATATCATAATCATTGCATTGCATTCATCCTTTCATGATCATAACATTGCACCGCATTGGATCCTCATCATATAATCTTGTATGGGCACCTTTATATGATGGGTTACTTTATGTTCGGATCCTTAACTTATAAGCTTTTATGGGCATCCTTATAAGTTAAGTTCAATTCAGTTATCTAAATACTCTGCTTGCTTATACTCTGTCGCTGACCATACTACTTGTTAGATGTACATTTTACACATTTGATATACTGCTGTGATTACACATTTCATTGCCACCTGCTTTTGCTACTACTGTCTATATTGCAGCTTCTCTTCACTCCCTTCCGCCTGGTGCCTTGGAGACGCTGGGGGAGAGGATGTGAAGCCACTTAGTCTTTATGACTAACAGTTGTTGCACCCCTTTTTAAGAGCGCACCCAGGAGCAGCAGCGCACGATGCTGGTGGTGTATAGCCAGGTCAGGGCGACAGGGCCGAAGACTACTATACCGTCGATACCGTCAGTGACAGATGCGAGCGATAGCTTGAAGATGTAGCACTTGGGGCATTTCTTTTGATACTCTGATATTTGCAGGAGCTCTCGGAGCTACCTATCTTTTGTATAGTTGTGACGCCTTTATTTATATGTGAATTTATGGCTTCTGTCTTTTATACTATTGAGGAGTTGGCTTGATGATATTGGTTTGGCCGGCTGGATAGGTATCTTGTGGAAGAGGCTACCTCATGTGCTGGCGCTTCCGCAAGGCGGCTGTCCTGGGCAAAGGACTCCTATCGGCCGTGTCTTGTGTTCCGGGAGGGGGCGGGGGGGGGGGGGGGGGGGTTACAAATGGTATCTGAGGCAACGATCCTGAGATAAAGAAGTCCATTTCCTCATGGTGCCACTACTCTCACCTCTTCAGTTTGAGGACAAACATATTGAGTGGAAGCAGTGGTGTGCCCATGGGTGATTCACATCAAGGCTTCGTTTGATTCGGCGGTGGCGGGAGCAAGCGACGGCTCCATCCACAGTTTTTGAACCAGAGGGCGGGATGGTGGGATCGAAATGGGGCTTTTTGCACCATTTTGCAGGGCGCGGCGGGTCCAGCCGGAGCAAACGCCGCTGGAGGGCGTTTGTTTACCCGCCGTCCAACGACGTTTGCCCCAAACGCTATGCCAAAACGCCGCGCCAAATGAACCCTAAGTGTGTCCATTACCTTTCTTTAAATAGCCAACCTAGCCCAAAAATCTACATTATGTGTAGATTTCGGTATGTTCGGAGCCAGCAGCTGGTACCCCCGTACCACCAGGACCTACTTCGTTCCAGCAGAGGAAAATTTTGGATGCCTTCAGGTCTCAACAAACCCCGGTGCAACAGCAGGCCCCGAACTTAAATTGGTTAAGCACCTTCTGAGCTCTCTCTCTCCTCCCACCTATCATGGGACAGAGTCAGCAGTCCAGAAGAGGAATGGTTGGACACGGTGCAGGAGCTGCTGGTGGGGATTCGATGCCCTGGCAATATGGCAGTCACGTTGGCAGTCACAACCTTAGATCTGCATGCCAAGAGGTGGTGGAAGTCCCTTATGGGCTCCACCTTTGAAGGGCGTAACTACCTTGACATAAGCTGGGATGAGTTTGCGAATGCATTCCTGGAGAACTTCATCTCTTCTATGACCCATGATGAGCTCGAGGAGAGGTTCCTGCAGCTGAAGCAGGGATCTAGACCAATAGTTGAATACCAACGGGAGTTTCAGCACCTTGCCAGATTCACAGACTCCTACGAATTGGATGACCACGGTTACACAAATCGGTTCTACTTGGGTCTACGAGATTCCCTTAGGCAGGCTCTTCTCTTCATCGCCGATTCGAGCCTCGCTCAAATTATAGAGATGGCACAGAAGTTAGAGGCAGACCACTTGGGGTCCAGGATAGGAGTAAGAGGCCCGCGGAGGGTGTGATGGAAGCAGGACTCAGCTTCAGGAGGAGGTAGAACGTCAGGGGCAAAGGAGGAGACCAGAGGAGAGGTGGTGGGCGTTTCCTCCCAAATTTCAGGATGGAGCAGCCAACACGACTGCTACGATTGCCCCCGCCTCAGCAGGCTTAGGGTCAGGCTCCTCAGCAGCCAGGAGAGCCCTTTCAAAGGGTTTGCTATCACTGTCACCAGCTGGGCCACATTCGAATCTATTGCCCGCAACTTCAAATGAATGCTCCGAATCATCCCATGGCTCCTCTGGTGGCGCAGCGAGGAAGAGGTCTAGGCCAAGGACAATGACAACAGGTTAGGAACCCTATACCTGTTCTAGAGCAGATGTATGCATTGGACCTCGCAGAGCCCCGGAACCCTGAGGAGGTCATCACATGTACTTCAGTGTGCTTCTCATGATTACTTGGTACCTTGCAAACCTTCGCTTTAGTTTAACTTATGACCCAAACAACAAAAATCACCCAGGTATAGTACTTGTTTATAGTAAACCCGCATACACCTTGTTCGATACGGGTGCCTCGCACTCATTCATCTCAGAGGAATTCATAAACGATCTGGACCAAGTGCAACACTTTGAAGGCATCCATATGAAGGTGTGAATTGCAGACGGGTCAGAGATATTATCGTTCGCCAAGTGTTACATGAATGTGGAGATCGGGGGAAGTCTATTTGAAGCACCAATGACACTTCTGAAAATGACAGATTTGATCTGCTCCTGGGCATGAATTGGCTGCATTGGAACCATGCCAAGATCGACTGCCCGTCAAAGAAAATTGTACTGAGGCATGAAGATTCCGAGGTAGTGATCGAAGGTATTACCCCCACCTCCTACCTATTACTATCATATATTCAGGCTGTCAAAGCCCACTGGCAGGGCGATGAGGTTTATATGATTTGCTTTGAGACGAAGGAGATAGAGATCAGCATTGCTGAGGTACCAGTAGTTTGGGACTTTTCTGATGTCTTTCCAGACAAGTTGCCCGGACTACCCCCACATCGAGAGGCAGATTTCTGGATCCAACTAGTTCCGGGAGCTAGACCCATTTCTAGGGCTCCATATAGGATGTCATTAAAGGAGCTTGCGGAGTTTCGGACGCAGCTTCAAGAGTTAGTAAATTTGGGGTTTGTCCGCCCTAGTTCATCGCCTTGGGGAGCCCCAGTTCTATTCGTGAAGAAGAAGGATGGTTCACTCCGGTTATGTATCAATTATTGAGAGCTCAACCGGTTGACTGTCCGGAACACCTATCCACTGCCCAGGATTGGTGAGCTCTTTAATCAGCTTAAAGGAGCACACTTGTTTTCGAAACTTGATTTGTGCTCGGGTTATTATCAGTTGTGAATCCAGGAGGAAGATATCCCAAAGACCACCTTTAGTTCGAGGTATGGTCTATATGAGTTTACTATCATGCCATTCAGACTCACGAATGCCCCCTGTGCATTCATGAGCTTGATGAATAAAGTATTCAAACCGTACCTGGTGTTGGAGCATGCATTTCGCACTCTTCCGGTTTGATAATAACAAAGTCCCGTTTGTATTTGATTCTATTTTTATTAATGGTGTGCAGGTAACAGGTATGAGATGTTCACAATTCTGCTGGAGCTCAATTTGAGAGTATGAAATTTTCACTGTCAGAATTTTCCGACAGCTGATGTCGCCCAGGCGACATCAGAGAAGTTACAACAACTTCCCCCACAGCAACACGACGAGCGGCAGTTTTGCGCTGTCGAAAATCCGACATCGATGTCGCCCAGGCGACAGCTCGGAGGTTACAGCAACTGCCCGCACAACAGCACTATGAGCGCCAGTTTTGCGCTGTCGGAAATCCGACATTGATGTCGCCCAGGAGACAGCTTGGAGGTTACAGCAACTACACGCACGACGGCACTACGAGCGGCAGTTTAGCGCTGTCGAAAATTCCGACAGCTGATGTCGCCCAGGCGACAACGAATTTCTATATATTGGCTCCTTTTGTTCGTGCATTTCAAGCATTGATAATTTCAAGTCCCTCCCTGAGTGCATACGAACCAGAGAGCTCCAGAACCTCATCAACTCCCATTTGTGCTTAGAAGGTTTGAGATTGAAGACGAGATCGGGCGCGCTTCTTCATCAACGATCATCTCGAGCTTCAACCTTCCTTTCAGAGATCTGAATTTCTAGGGAGTTGTTCTTTTCATATTGTATTTTCATTTATATACATTTCATTTTGTATTGATAGGGAAATCGTCTCCTTGTGCGTGACGTCTAAGTCCTTGCGTGGCTTAGGGGAAAATCGCTTCCTTGTGTGGAGCGTCCAAGTCCTTGCATTGTTTGGTGGGAAATCGTGGCCTTGTGTGCTACGTCTAGATCTTGGGAAGATCTAGAGGATAGGCTTGGGCTTGGTCTAGAGAGAGGCAAGTGACAGCCTTCCGATCCTTGGGAGAAGGATTGGTAAACACAAATTGTAAAAGGGTTATTATCATATTTGTGCCTTGATCTTAAGCATTGTTAAGATCATGTTATTTGTATGTGATTTTCATAATTATAAAGTTATGACTTTTTCTTTAATTGCAAATATGGTTGTTTAATCTTTAACTTAGAAATTTGTGTTTGAATTTATTCTAAAAATTACATTAGTTTGAAATTTTTATAAGTAACTTTTAGAAAAGTAAAAGTTGTTTTAAAATTCTTAAGTAAAAATCATATTTTCTAAAAGTCCCTTATTCACCCCCCTCTAAGGGCGCCTCAAGATCCAACACCTGGATGTCTTCGTGATAGTATTTATTGATGACATTCTGGTCTACTCAAGGACCGAGGAGGGTCATGCACATCATCTATCACTTGTTATGGGGAACCTGAGGGAGCACAACTTGTTTGCAAAGTTTATTAAGTGCCAGTTCTAGCTCCGGGAAGTCGCTTTCCTGGGCCATGTCATCCGTGGAGCAGGTTTAGCAGTGGATCCTGCCAAGGTACGAGTAGAAAGGGGATGGCTGCCTTTGAAGTCGGCAGCGGAGGTGCGAAGTTTCTTAGGGCTTGCTGGTTACTACCGCAAGTTTGTTGAGGGATTCTCGAAGATCGCTCTTCCCCTCACCACCCTGATGAAGAAGGATGCCACATTTACCTGGATAGCTCAGTGCGAGGCAGCATTCCAGGAGCTGAAGAATAGACTCACCTCAACCCCGATCCTTGCCCTTCCATCTGTGAAGGAGGGATTTCAGATCTACACTGACAAATCCTATTAGGGGATGAGTGTAGTATTGATGTAGCACGAGCACGCCATAGCATATGCATTGAGGCAGCTGAAGAAGCATGAGCAGAACTACCCAGTACATGATTTAAAGCTCAGGGCTGTGATCTTCACCTTGAAGATTTGGAGGCACTATCTTTATGGGGTTCATTGTGAGATCTTTTCTGATCAAAAGAACCTCAAGTATATAGATACTCAGAAGGATCTATACCTACGCCAGCGGAGGTGAATAGAGTTTTAAAATATTTCTAACCTATTTGTGCAAACACAATAAAAACACTAAGTATAATGCTCCAACAATTCCACACACAGAATAAAACTAGTGCTGTTAAGTAAAGCAGGAAAACAGTAAATGAAATGGGACAACACAGAAACTTCACAACTAGAAGACACAAAAATTTTTGATGAGCAAAACTATATCCGTAAACGACAACGACAAGTGTACCGTATCGAAAGTAGCATAGGTTTATAAAACCAATGCCGTATTAGATTCGAGGCGGTTGAGTACTCTTACTTCAGAAAATCTATATTATTTTATCAATAAAAACTAGGGATTGGTTTTTGCACTAAAGAGAAAAGAATAAAAATAAAGATTAGAATAATACTAAGGATGATTAACACTCGATCTTTGAATCACCTCAGAGATAAAAATAAGAAAGAAAAAAAATCGCATTCTATTAATAAAATAGCTTTGACCGTGGGGATTCCCGAATTATGAACGCACCTTGGGTCGAGGATACACCCAACTAAGATTAGGAATATCAACCGAATTCTCAATCTATAATCAATAACCTAATACTTGCTTTACGAGGTGAATCCCGCTATTGGCTTTTACTCCAATCCGGAAGGGTAACGTCGTCCTCTCTCGAGGATTGCATTCTACTCTTCTTTATCCTTGAGTGATCGATTCCTATTACGAGCCTCTCAGCTAACTAAAGTATGAAAACTCTAACAATAATTATATATCGAAAATATAATCTCGTTATCTTAAAATCAAGGATAAATCTTAAGCATTTTAGAAAAGAGAAAGAGCAACTCTAAATTATTTCATGTCTTATATTATTCCTTGGATCATCTCGATTAAGTACTAATAGAGATTTAACTACTCATTGAGATTAAGAAATTAACAAAAATAAAAGAGTACACGATGAAAGAAGAAGAGAATAAGAAGAACTATTTTATTGATTGCAAAATGAAAAGAAATACAAGCTATTGAAATGAAAATTATAACTATTGAAATGAAATAACAATTGCAAGAAAGAAAGAAGGATTACAAGAACTACTAAAACGTGAAAATAATACATGAAATGAAGAATCCAACTCCTAAAAAATTCATCCCTGAAGTTCTGGAGAAGTTCCCTTTAAATAAGTGAAAAGTTGGTGTTACACGCCCTTGGTCATGCCCGTGACCAAGGGGCGTGTAACAGGCGTGATCGAAGCTGGTGCGGGATATGCGCATCTGGGTTAAATGCAGGCATTACATGCGTGTCATGCCCCTAGGTTACGCCCGTGACTAAGGGCGTGTAATCTTCAGACTGCTCCTGGTGGGAAAATCTGAGGCGGCATCGCATTTTTCTGGCGGCAAGTTGGTACACGCCCGTGACCTTGGATGTACACGGGCGTGACATGGTGAGTCACGGGCATGTAACTTTAAATGACGTGGCATTGCGATTTTACTGCTGGCAGCAGGTCATGGGCGTGGCATCGGGTCACGACCCTAGGTCACGCCCGTGACCTGGGGGCGTGTACTTGATGAAACTTCACGGAATTGGCCCAAGGTGGCAGAATCGGGTCTGGAACTCATCTAGGCTATCATAACCTTGGTCACGCCCGTGACCATGGGCGTGTACTTGACATTTTCCCTCAAATTGCCCAAAAAACCTGAAAAACACATAAAAAGCTTAAGTTAGTTTATAGAAATAAAAAGAAATGAATTTGATAAGATAATTCATGCAATTTATACAAATTCATATTAATATATCATTAAAATTATATTAAAGGATAAGTATAAAAAGTACTCATCAAACACCCCCATACTTGAGCTTTTGCTATTCCAGAGTAAAAGAATGAGGAAAGAATTACAAGACATCGATATTATTTCTAATTAACTAAAATTTCATTAAACCAAGAGTAAGTTAAAAGCAAATTCTAGGAATTTAAGAATTAACTCATAAGTTATGGTGATAATTTAAAAAGAGAAATCTGTTTAGCTAAATACTTCTCAAGATGACTATTTAGCAAATGAATTCATGGAAATTTTCAAACAAGAATAGATTGAAATTATAGACTCTAACATAAAAAACCCTTAAGGAGAAGACACCTACCAAAATATTGCTCTCTTAATAATTTGATTTAGAACTAGAACCAATAAAATTGGCTAAGGATGGGTTCTAGCAAAATGGCAAAATGAAGAGATACTAAAAAAGAGGTGATGAATTTTATCCTCTCACCTTATTTGAATACGAATTTGTATATATTTATGAAAATAATGAATTTTATCCTCTAGTTTTCAATGCCATATAATCTTTTAAAAATTTCTCTTCAATCAAAACCCAAAATGCATATGTTTAGATGTAATGAATTTTATCCTCTTACATCATGACATATAGTCTTTTAAATGATTTTGGGTGCATATGTTTAGGAAATAATGAATTTTATCCTCTTATTCCCATCACATATGATCTTCTTCTACATTTTTTTATTTGCCAACAAAGGGTGGGGGATAAAGAAATAAATCTAGTATTTCAATTAAACTATTTTGAGAGCAATATTTTAGTGGAATGAAATTTCCTAAGATCTTAAAGTTAAAAGAGAATATAATAAAAATCTAGAGATGCTTAGCGAACTTACGACAAAGTGAAGCTATTAAAAATTAAAAGGAGAAGTAGTGCTAAATAGATTCTCTAATCGAATTAAAAACTTAAAGTGTTTCTTAAAACTAAATTACTTCAAATTTAAATATAACAAATTCTGATAAAACAAAAAAATAAGCTAAATTAAAAATGTAAGAATACTTATAATCAACCCTCAAACTAGATTTCTAGAAAAAAATAAAAGCAATAAGTAGGGATTAATATATATATTTTTGAAAAATTCCCGGACTTCCCAAGGTCTACCAGGTGAAGGGCTCGCAAGGTACTAGGAGGTGCGATGGGATGACAAGCCCAAAACTCTCTTTCCAAGAAATTAGATTTTTTTTATGATTTTTATAATTTTTTTTCTTTTTATAAATTAAAAAGAGAGCCTAGAAAGCTATGCTATACCCCCATGCTTAAAATTAAACATTGTCCCCAATGTTTAAGACTAAGTCTGAAGAACACGTGAAAGGAAAATGCGTGAAAAGAAAAATATATGAATACTAAAGATAAGCAAGGTGTGCCTCCCAAGAGCGCTTTCTTTTTCCCATCTTTAAGCTAGACGGTTAGTGTTAGCTAAACAAAAATTGAAAAGAGAAGTGCACTAGCAACTCCCTTAATTCACATTTTGGTGAATGTGCCGACGTCAGTCGTCCGACTACTCCTCTGTTTATCATGTGATTCTCCTTTTGTCTTTGGACTTGAATATGCAAATCCAAATCACCTATACATACCTGAGGTGATTTGGATTTATAAAGATGAGCGACATATGGATCATCAATTATTTGGGGTGACAACGACTCACCTTGAACCTAAAAATTATTATTATCTAGAGAATCATAATTAAACGAGTTAGAAAATTTTTCGCACGGAGGAGGCGCTTGCAAAAATATATGGTTAGGTTCCGCTTGTTCATTTTCTAAAATTATTTTTTCTTTAGAAAAATCTAGTACAATATCAAGCAGAATAAAATTTTTGGACACAGTTTTCATGAATTTTCGGTTGAATTAAAATAGAAGAGTTTTATGAAAATTTATGACAAACAATAGAAGGTTCGGGTGGAGAAGGGGAAGAAACTTCTTCTTCTTCTATTTCATCTGGGGCACCCATAACATTAAGAAATTCTTGGTACAATAATTTGTCTTCATTTTCGGTAAAAGAAATTATGAGACTACATGAAACCACATGTTCCCCCATAACTAAATTATCCAAAGATGGAGAAAAAGCACTAGACGAAATAATGTTCTCATCTAAATTTTGGGGGAGAGTATCGAATTGAATTGTTGGAAATTCCCCAAAATCAGAGTGCGAAACTTGCGGTGCAAAAGAGTAAGAATAAAAATTCGGATCTAAAGATTCATCTTCATTGCTCTGAAAACTATCCGGGTGAGCTTGCCACCAAGAATAATCTACTTCAGAGCGAGGAGAAAAATTATTAAAAACCGATAAGTTATTCACGTGTAAATTAGTAAAAATATTTTCATCAAAGTTGGAAAAATTATTTTCTTGAAAAGAGGAAAAATTATGATCGTAATTATTATCAAAATTATTTGCATAAGATTGAGAAAAATCATTTTCACAATATAAATTTTGAGGATAAGAATGAAAATCACTTGACGAGGCACACCACAATAATTGTAACTAATTTGGCGCTTTCGTGCGGCTTCCAAAAGATTAACTTGGTTTTGAAGCTCGGAAACTTTTACGACCAATTCAGATAACCTCATTTAATAAAAAGAAAACAACCTTCACTTAAATGAATGGAATTTTAGAGGGGGAATAGAGAAGAGAAATAATTTATAAAAAAAATATATAGATATTTTTCAAAAAGCGGGTTAAATTAGTCCCGGACTTCCTGAGGTCTACCCTGTGAAGGCTTCACACCGGTACTAAGAGATGCGATGGGATGATAGGAGATTTTGAGAAATTAAATTGCGCCTTTTAAGATTTTTAAAATTTTTAGAAGAAGGGGGGAAAGAAAAAGAGCGATAAAATTAATAGATATTTCTTTTTTCGAAATATCAACCTAAAATTCCCTAGCAACGACGCCAAAAACTTGATGAGCAAAACTATATCCGCAAATGACAACATCAAGTGTACCGTATCGAAAGTAGTATAGGTTTATAAAACCAAGGTCGTATTAGAATCGGGGCGATTGAGTACTCTTACTTCAGAAAATCTCTATTATTTTATCAATAAAAACTGGGGATTGGTTTTTGCACTAAAGAGAGAAGAATTAAAATAAAGATTAGAGCAATACTAAGGATGATTAGCACTCGATCTTTGAATCACCCCGGAGATAAAAATAAGAAAGAAAAAAATTGCATTCTCTTAATAAAATAGCTTTGACTGTAGGGATTCACGAATTATGAACGCACCTTGGGCCGAGGATACGCCCAACTAAGATTAGGAATATCAACCAAATTCTCATTCTATAATCAATAACCTAATACTTGCTTTACGAGGTGAATCGCGCTATTGGCTTTTACTCCAATCTGGAAGGGTAACGTCATCCTCTCTCGAGGATTGCATTCTACTCTTCTTTATCCTTGAGTGATCGATTCGTATTACGAGCCTATTGACTAACTAAAGTACGAAAACAAGAACAAGAATTATATATCAAAAATATAATCTCGTTATCTTAAAATCAAGGATAAATCTTAAGCATTTCAGAAAAGAGAAAGAGCAACTCTAAATTATTTCATGTCTTATATTATTCTTTGGATCATCTCGATTGAGTACTAATAGAGATTTAGCTACTCATTAAGATTAAGGAATTAACAAAAATAAAAGAGTACATGATGAAAGAAGAAGAGAATAAGAAGAACTATTTTATTGATTGCAAAATGAAAATAAATACAAGCTGTTGAAATTAAAATTATAACTATTGAAATGAAAGAACAATTGCAAGAAAGAAAGAAGGATTACAAGAACAACTAAAACATGAAAATAATACATGAAATGAAGAATCTAACTCCTAAAAAAATTTGTCCCCGATGTTCTGGAGAAGCTCCCTTTAAATAGCTGAAAAGTTGGTGTTGCACGCCCTTGGTCACGCCCGTGAACAAGGGGCGTGTAACAGGCATGATCAAAGCTGGTGCGGGATAGGCACCTCTGGGTTAAATGTAGGCGTTACATGCGTGTCATGCCCCTAGGTCACGCCCGTGACCAAGGGCGTGTAATCTTCAAACTACTCCTGGCGGGAAAATCTGAGGCGACAGTGCATTTTTCTGGCGGCAAGGTGGTACACGCCCGTGACCTTGGATGTATACGGGCATGACATGTTGAGTCATGGGCGTGTAACTTTAAATGATGTGGCATTGCAATTTTGCTGCTGGCGGCGGGTCACGCCCGTGACCTGGGGCGTGTACTTGATGAAACTTCACAGAATTGGCCCGGGGTGGCATAATTGGGTCTGGAACTCATCTAGGCTGTCATGCCCTTGGTCACGCCTGTAACCTTGGGCGTGTACTTGACATTTTTCCTCAAATTGCCCAGAAAACCTGAAAAACATGTAAAAAGTTTAAGTTAGTTTATAGAAATAAAAAGAAATGAATTTGATAAGACAATTCATGCAATTTATACAAATTCATATTAAAATATCATTAAAATTATATTAAAGGATGAGTATAAAAAGTACTCATCAATTTTATAGAGGTTCCCCAAAATGTGGGTAGTCCTCTCTTCTACCACCTTGTAGGAATGCACCACCTATGCCTGAGTCTTTTAATAAGGAGACTCTTAGAACCACTGATCTTTTGATAAGGAGATCATAAACCAACCAGATCTTTTGATAAGGAGATCTTGAAACAACCAGATCTTTTGATAAGGAGTTCTTGTACCACTGAATCCTTTGGAAGAGGGATTCTTAAAACTCTTTTACAGTTGAGAATGAGAAGGAGAAAGAAGAAAGGGGAGGAAGAAGAATTCTGTTCTCAAAATTCTTATGAAGCCCGTCTCAAGAATAACTTCTATATTCTTTCACTGAATCTGCTGATGATGAACTCATGCTTATGGTTGTGATGATTTGCAGGAGCTATGATTGTCAGATCCTTTCTCTTACTTTTGATTGAACTTTGGATGCTATGGGATATTGATGATGAGCAGCCTTCAGTTCTTCTGTTCTAAGAGAGGGAGAGCAGTTCTTATTTCTTCACTAAGGTTTCTCTATTAGGGTTCCAGGAGGAAGAAGAAGAAGTGGAATCCCTAATTGAAAAACTTCAGCCGATTGTGATGAATGCTCTCTCTTTCTCTTTCTGCTCCTCCCTTTTATTGTCCCTCTTTAATTTGAATTGATTTCCTTTTCTGGTAGGTCTTAAAAAGGTATTTTTGCCCTGGACAATTTCTCTTCCTTTCCTCCTTTAATTCACGACCCGTCCACCAACTATAAGCTTATTTCCAAGAAGTCTTTTCTATCTTCTTTTAATTATTCTTTCTATTTGAGGCAATAAATAAGCCATTGGAGAACTGTCTTCAATATTGTGGGCCATGAGAGAGGGTCCAGAATGACAACTAAAAAGGTTTCCTTTTCAGACTGTATTTGACGTAGCATTGTGTTCTCTTCCTCCTTATCGACGCACCTTCGATTCCTTGTAAGAGCAGCTTCGAATTCATTCTTGCTCTGATTGAAGTTTGCTTGTCGACGTTGCATCGATATCTTGTCAACGTTGCGTTGATATCTTATCAACGTAATCGTCGTGTTGAGGGCTTGACTCTGAACTTCATCATTTGCGTCGAATTGTAGTTGACGTTGCGTCGACTTTAGATGGCTTCGACAGATACTTCCTTCTGCGTTGAGTTAAAATAGAAGCTACGTCGACTTCTTAAGATACTTCGACAGGACCTTGACCTCTACGTCTATATCCTTTCGATGTAACGTCGACTTGAATTATTTCGACAAAAGAGTTGGACCACTTGGACTTCTTGTCAGAGTAGAGTCGACATTAACTCAATGTTGCATCAATTTCTATTCAACGCATATGTTAACTCTTCCCAAACTGTGCTTCTATTGATATGGTCTTAACACCCTAGGTTGAGTATGACATCCTAAGACATCTAATGACCATATTAACCTCACTATACAATGGGTAAATCAACATAAGGGATAAAATCACTTTTAGGTAATTTGTTAAGTTAAATCAAAGGGTTTTTCCCAACAATCTCCTCCTAATTATCTAAACAAATTTTACAGATTGTATAAAGTGATTTTACACATTCCTTTTATATAAACAAAAATACATTCAAGACAGCATAGGCATAAGAAAATGACAGACTGAAATCACAAGCCATTTCATTCAACTGTCAAGAAATATATAGATCTCCACAGTTGTTTTCAGGAAGTATAAGGATTTACCGAATACCTGAGCTTCATTGTTCCTTCTTAGGAGTTCTTCTTTTCCTTGAAAATACTTTTGGAACAACCTTTCTTGAAGCAAACTTCAGAGGCTCATCATCTTCAGGGGACATTGTTGCTTCTTTTGCAATAATGTCTTTGGGGAGCTCCCCCTGAGATTGTGCATTTACTTCAGCCTCCTGGGCAGCTTCCTGGGCAATCTAAGCTACTTCATCCAATAAATCCTTTTGGACTTCCCCCTGGACCACAGCTGTAATTACATCTGCCATCTCTTTATCCAGATTCCTTTGGAATTCTGGAGCAGGCTTCCCCTGAGTATCTGGGAGCTCCCCGTGATTTACTAGAGCAGGATCCCCCTGATTTACTGCTGCTAATTGCTACTCATTCTGTCTTTCTGGTGCAGGCCCCCGTGGACCTGTGCTCCTTGGAAGGTTGTAACTTTGTCAGGAGTAGGAGAGTCATCAGTATGGCCACCCACCTCTAGGATAGGCCTTTCTTAATCCAGAATGTTCTTCCCCTTCTTAACCTTGCTGGCAAGAGACGTTAAGAAATCTTTTGTGACCATGGAGGAAGACATAAAGTCCTTGAGGATCTGGAGGGATCTTTTAGAATCTAATAATACAGCCTCCATCTAAGAATACTTCCTATCTAACTATCTTGCTTGAGAGACCATTAGATCTGCAAAAGTAGAGGAGGCAAGACCAACTGCCTTAGAGATGACCTGCTTACGGTCAATTGGAGGGATATGAGAGGTAGATGGAGGAGGTGATGGTGAGAAGTCTTCCTGAAAATGATTGGCCATTAAATCTCTCTATGCGATTTAATCATGAGCTGGAACATCTTCCTAAAGGAGATCTGGAATTGTGTCCAGTGGAGTTGGAGAGGGAGGAGGTGAGGCTGGAGCTTGATCAGGCTTTAAGATTTTCCTGGTCCACTTGGAAAAGATCCCAATGTTGATTCTTTTGCCTGATGGAATTGCCACTCCTTTGGATTTGTAGTCCTCTGGATAGTGTTGGAAGAGAACTTGGCTCATTATTCTCAGGTAGGAGTTCTCTTTGTGTGCATACTTATGGCCAATCATTTTCAGGAGGCATCTCCCCCAGTTTATCTTCTTTTCCAAAATCAGAGCTGCCATGATTTGTAGTTGCTGTTTGTGTATAACATCATATGTTGATATCTTGCACAATATCACTTTTCCCACTATGTCTGCCAGAAATCTATTCTCTTCTGCCAGATCCACCTTTTTCAGATTTATGGGTCTTTCTTTCTTGAATTGCATGATTTCTAATGCCTTCTTTGTCTCTTTCCCAGATAACTCATCAGAAGCCTCTCCTGTGGGTAGATCAAATGTTTGAGACAACATTTCCTCTGTTATGCTGATATATCATCCAGAAATTTAGCCATGGAGGGAACCATTGTCCACTACGTGTACAGTATCCTTGAACTCTGTCAACTCAACGTCAAGTATTTTACACATCGTGGAGATCAGCTTGGTTAATCCTGCTTTATGAAATAAACCAAGGATGGCCTTGAAGCTTTCTGTAGTAGCATTGAATGAATCTACGTCCACGTCAAATACAGAATTGACCTTGGGTGGAGCCATTTGATCGATAGTACCTGCAAACACAAAGAGAAAATGAGAGAGAGAATAACACAGGAGAGCTGGAGAACAAGAGACCAAGGAGAGGAAAATTTGAAAGCGCAATGATCTCGAAGCTAAAGTTGCTTAAAATAAGGAGATTCGTTGCAACTCAGGGTTTATGTCGATGCACCGTCGATAAGGATTTGTATTTGGCATGCAAAAATAGGTCGAGAATGCTTCTAGAAACAATTCTGAGCGTGCAGTAATATTGACGTTGCGTCGAATAATATTCGACGTAATCTGGAGATTGTTCAACAATCCTTAAGTCGATGTAGTCCTATCGACATTACATCAATTTTTAATCGACACAACCTCGACTTTGGTCAGCGACCAATAAGACGACGCATGTGTCGATCAAAACTCGACGCGGCGTCGAGATCTTATTCGAATTATCCACTATGAGTGCTTCTTAACACTGACGTCGAGTAGAAGTCAATGGTACGTCGACTTCTATTCGACGCACCTCTGAATGAACAGATTGATTTCCTTAGAAAATTCTTGCTGTTTTTCCCAGCAATTATATTTATTGAAAATAGATTATGATATTAATTTTATAAACTGTAAGGAAAATTCAAGGCAGAAATCACTCCCTTGGATGAAGTTTGTTTCTTATTCATGACCTACATCTTTCTTCCCACTCCATTTTCTCCTGAGTGGAACCTACCTAATCCTGCACAAGTAGTTCAAACATTAGAAGGGACCCAGGTTACCTTGGGCCCTATGCTTATATCATTGTAGGGTTCAATGAAAGAATAGAAGGGTCTTTCATGTTACCCTTTTGGATGATAAGGAATGGTTTTCCCAAACCGATGTTTGTTATTCTGATACTTGAAATGTGTGTAGAATGTATCTAGGTATAACAAATCAGTAGAATGTTTTATTATCCTAGGTTTTGCTTTAGCCTTTTGGTTGTGGTTATTTAATTTCTCTACATTGTTCTTGCCTAAGGGTTTTTCTTTCTTATTCAGATTTACTTTGTTAGGTTCATCTATCCTATCTGGGTAACTACTAGCCTTACCCTTAGATGATGTATTTTTCTCACTTGGTTGGTACTCACTAGGTCTAACAAAAGATACTGAATTTTTCTAGGCAGGTTTCCTAGGTGCTTCTGTGCTAGTGGAGGGCTCTGCTCCTAACCTTAGGTGATTAAATCTCATAGAGAGATTTTCTGTGAGGTCTTTGAGCTTCCAACTCCTCCCATTGAGTGATTCCTCAAAGGCCTTTGCCTTTGCCAGCTCATATTTTAGTTTTGTGTTTTCTTTTCTAATTTCAATCAGTTCTGACTATTTATTATTAATTTCATTTGTTAAGTCTTGATTTCTTAGGTATATGTCATCTTGCTTAAGGTTTTCTAATTCAGTCCTAGCTATGTCTAATTCTCTTTCTACCCTAAGATGATCAATATAGAAATCCTTAAAACAAGTTTTAAAATCATCTGAACTAAAGTCAAAATCATCAAATACTGATACCTGTTCCTCTTCATCATCTGATGACATCCCCAGTGCCATCATGCAGGCTGCTTCTACTTCTGCTTCATCATCACTTTCAGATGATGAGGATCTTAACTCTGCTTCTGAGTCACTCCATGTTTGAGCAATGAATCCCTTGGCTTTCTTCTTGTCTTTCCCTTTGAAAGACTTCTTCTTCTTCTTTTCATCCTTTTTGCTGCTTCTGTACCTTTGTACTTGTGGGCACTGAGGAGCTATGTGCCCTGGTTTGTTGCTTGTAAAATAGATAATCTCCTTCTTTGGAGTTTTATCATACCTGGGCCTTGAGTCCCTTTCTCTTCTCCTTGAGTCTTCTGTCTTGACCCATTTCTTGAATCTCCTTGCTATGAGATTGGACATTTCATCTTCAGGAGTAGAGGGCTCTCCTTCAGTAGCTTTCAGGCAAGGCTCCATTGGATAGGAGCTGGAGTGGTCTCCCTTTCTTCAGACTCAGCCCTATTCTTCAGAAGCATCTCATATGACTTAAGTTTTCCTTGCAAAGCTTCAGTAGAGATTTCTCTATGGCACCTGGACTCTCTGATTGCCAAGATCCTTGAATCCCATGAGCTAGGGAAGCACATGAGGATTTTATCATTATTTTCAGTCAAGAATATCTCCTTGTCCAAGCCTCTGATCTCATTTATGATAATGCTGAATCTGTCATACATATCAGCAACAAATTCTTCTGCTTTCTTCTGAAAGTTCTCATACTGGGATATGAGAAGGGACTTTCTGTCCTTTCTTTCATCTGAGCTTCCTTCCACCATTCTGGTGAGAGAATCCCAGATATCTTTTGCTGATTGACATTCAACAACCTTCTAGAAAATGTCATCTGACATTGTTGACACCAGAATGTTCATGGCCTTGACATCACATGCCTTGACCTTCTTCATAGCCTCTGTCCACTCACTTCTTGGGATATCCTCAGTTGTTGAGGATTCTTCTGCCTTTTGTCTGACTGGAGCTGGAGGACCTGCGAGAAGGACATTATAGATGTCTTCATCAATGGAATTCATATAGAGCCTTATTCCGTCCTTCCAGAGTGTGAACTTATTCAAGTTACACACTGGGGGTCTTGTAGAAGCATAATCCATAGAACTCATTTTCTTTATAAGAAATATTTGAAATAAAGAAATAAGTGTAGGAGGTCTTTTTGATCAAGGTGTTAACCTTAAAATGATAAACCTCCCTCTAATACCAATTGATAGTGCACAGCGTGCCTCTGAGTATACTCTAGAGGGGGGGAGGGGTGAATAGAGTTTTAAAATATTTCTAACCTATTTGTGCAAAACAATAAAAATACTAAGTATTATGCTCCAACAATTCCACACAAAGAATAAAACTAGTGATGTTATGTAAAGCGGAAAAATAGTAAATGAAATGGGACAGCACAGAAACTTCACAACCAGAAGACACAAAGATTTTATAGAGGTTCCCCAAAATGTGGGCAGTCCTCTCTTCTACCACCTGGTTGGAATGCACCACCTGTGCCTGAGTCTTTTAATAAGGAGACTCTTAGAACCACTGATCTTTTGATAAGGAGATCATGAATCAACCTGATCTTTTGATAAGGAGATCTTGTACCAACCGGATCTTTTGATAAGGAGATCTTGAACCACTAAATCCTTTGGAAGAGGGATTCTTAAAATTCTTTTACAGTTGAGAACGAGAAGGAGAAAAAAGAAGGGGGAGGAAGAAGAATTCTGTTCTCAGAATTCTTATGAAGCCTGTCTCAAGAACAACTTCTATATTCTTTCACTAGATCTACTGATGATGAACTCCTGGTAATGGTTGTGATGATTTGCAGGAGCTATGATTGTCAGATCCTTTCTCTTCCTTCTAATTGAACTGTGGCTGCTATGTGATAATGATGATGAGCATCCTTCAGTTGTTCTATTCTAAGAGAGGGAGATCAGTTCTTATTTCTTCACTATGTTTTCTCTATTAGGGTTCCAAGAGGAAGAAGAAGAAGTGGAAGAGCTAATTGAAAAACTTCAGCCGATTATGATGAATGCTCTCTCTTTCTCATTCTGCTCCTCCCTTTTATTGTCCCTCTTTAATTTGAATTGATTTCCTTTTCTGGTAGGTCCTAAAAAGGTATTTTTGCCCTGGACAATTTCTCTTCCTTTCCTTCTTTAATTCACGACTCGTCCACCAATTGTAAGCTTCCTTCCAAGAAGGCTTTTCTGTCCTCTTTTAATTCTTCTTTCGATTTGATGCAATAAATAAGCCGTTGGAGAACGGTCTTCAATATTATGGGTCATGAGAGAGGGTCTAGAATGACAGCTGAAAAGGTTTCCTTTTCAGACTGTATTCGACGTAGCGTCAAGTTCTCTTCCTCTCTTATCGACGCACCTTCGATTCCTTATAAGAGCAGATTCAAATTCATTATTGCTCTGATTGAAGTCTGCTTGTCAATGTTGCATTGATATCTTATCGACGTAACCGTCGAGTTGAGGGCTTGACTCTGAACTTCATCATCCGTGTCGAATTATAGTTGACGTTGCGTCGACTTTAGATGGCTTCGAAAAATACTTCCTTCTGCATTGAGTTGAAATAGAAGCTGCGTCGACTTCTTAAGATACTTTGATAGGACCATGGACTCTACGTCAATATCCTTTCGACGTAACATTGACTTGAATTACTTCGACAGAAGAGTTGGACCACTTGGACTTGTATTAAGAGTAGCATCGACATTAACTCGATGTTGCGTCTATTTCTATTCGACGCATATGTTAACTCTGCCCAAACTGTGCTTCTCTTGATATGGGCATGACACCCTATGTTGAGTGTGACATCCTAAGACATCTAATGACCATATTACCCTCACTATACAATGGGTAAATCAATCTAAGGGATAAAATCACTTTTAGGTAATTTGTTATATTAAATCAAAGGGTTTTTCCCAATACGGTACATCTGGTCTGGAGCCCCGAGTGATGGCTATAGAGATGGTGAAGATGTTATATGATATGGAGATCACATTGGTATCCAGGGCCGAGCCAGAGGCCTACAGAGAGTACCTAGATGCCCTGAGCATTACTTGTGACATCCGAGACCGCATCAAGACACATCAGAGACAAGATGCAACACTTGAGCCGGTATTGAAAATACTGGGAGGGGGCAGCTAACGAGACTACTCATTATGGGACGACCTTGTTCATTTTTGGGGGCGCATATACATACTCGTGGGAGCTGGTATCCGGGAGGACATACTGAGAGAGGCTCATTGCAATAAATATTCGGTGCATTCTGGAATCGTCAATATGTATGCAGATCTGCGGAAGACAATGTTTCGGCCAGGTATGAAGAGGGATGTCACCTATTTTGTCACCCACTGTGAGGCGTGCCAAAAGGTGAAGGCAGAGTGTAGGAGCCCCGCTGGGTTGTTGCAGCCGTTACCAATCCCCGAGTGGAAGTTTGAAGATATATCCATGGATTTCGTTCACGGTCTGCCTCGCTCCGCTCCGGGAATGACTCGGTATGGGTGATTGTGGATCTTCTGACGAAGGTCACCAGGTTCATACCGATGAGGAAGTACACACATGTCGATGTGTTGGTAAGACTCTTTGTCGAGCAGTTCGTTCGATATCATGGAGTGCCCATGACAATCATTTCAGACCGTGATTGTCATTTCACCTCCAAGGAGTGGAAAGTAGTGCAAGCTTATTTGGGCTCTCGCTTGACTTTTAGCATGGCCTTCCACCCTCAGATGGATGGCCAGTCAGAGCAAATGATCAGGACTTTGCAAGATCTATTGTGCCTATGTGTTCTAGATCGAGGAGAGCCGTGGAAGAGACTTTTGCCCTTGGTGGAGTTCTCTTATAATAACAGTCATCAGGAAAGCATCAGCATGGCTCCTTATGCGACAATTTATGGAAGGAGGTGCAGGACACCTTTATCATGGGTGCAAGATGAGGATCCGAAAGCATTGGGGGTGAAATTCATTGATGATACCGATGAAATGGTCAGATTGATTCGAGACCGCAGGCTCGAGGCATAGTGCCGACAGGCCAAATTTTATGACGCAAAGCACAGGGCCGTGGAGTTTCAGGTTGGTGATAAGGTGTTCTTGAAGATCAGGCCGATGTGCAGAGTGTCTCGTGTTTGGGTAAGGAAGAAGCTCAGTCCTCGCTATATGAGGCTTATACCATTCTGGAGCGGATTGGCCCCTTAGCCTATCGGTTGGAGCTGCCATCGGAGTTGGAGAATCTGCATGACGTCTTCCATATATCCTCCCTTCAGAGGGCATTGCTTTGCCCTGATCAGAATGTTCCAGCTGTGTCGGGCCCGTGGGAACTGACAGATCTATCCGGCTGGAGCCTGTGTACATAGTGGGTACCGAGACCAGAGTGTTGCGGCGAAAGAGCATTCCATTGGTGAAAGTCATGTGGTCCAACCACGGATGAGAGGAATACACTTGGGAGCCGATGGACCTTATGCAACAATGTTACCCAGGATTGTTTCCACCAGGTATGATCTAAACTAGCTTGTCCTACTTTGTTTCAATACCCATGGCCCAAAACTCAAATTTCGGGAACGAAATTAATTTTTTTGTTTATTGGATTTGTAACGTCCCAATTCAAACTAGACCCCTCGAGTGACACGAGTCACTTTGAGATACTTGGGCTAGGTAGGAGTCTTGAGGTCCTAATGGTGTCAGGGATGTGCCCTAATCTCCTAGAGTGGGTATAACCATCACCCCCTTGAAGTTAGAAAGCAAATGACAAAAGATTGGTAGAAGGGAGCTAACGCCGGCAGAATCTTTTTCTAACGCCGGCGGTAGCGGACGAATCAGTGCACATGAATTCTTCCATGGTGGGTGGCCTAAATTGCCTAAATCTAAGTTAATGGTGGAATTAAGAGCCAATAAGTAGCTGACACATAGATGTGGAGTTCCAACATAAGGTTTGGAAAGTTGGAATTGCATTTAATACTCATTAATGCAAATCTCTCTCTTCCTTCTCTCCTAACCCAAATGGGCTGAACTCTCCTAATCAGAGGGCCCTATTCATCACCTTCTTCTTCTTCTCCTCCTCCTCCTCCTCCTTCTTCTTCTTCTTCTTCTTCTTCTTCTTCATCTTCTTCCTCACACCTTAAGGTGTGTCGACTGGATCACTATCGACCGACGGTCCCTCTACCGCCGACGCTAGAAAACAGAGAACTTTAGGTTCTCCTCCTTTGGTGTGGTAGGTGTTCCGGGGTTCCCATGTCAATTGCGCTAGGCGTAATTGAATGTTATGATTCTGAAATGGGGCATTACGATGCATAATTGAATCAATAATTTAAAGGCCATGTTTATATAAATGCTCACATCGTTTGACAATCTATCGGATGGTTAGATTTGTGATAACCTCTCAATATGGGTGATAACTTCAAGGGTGTTGAAACACGCCATGAATTGAACACGTGAATTGAATATTGATGATAAGTTGGGCTTACTTATTTAGTAAGATATGAATATGTCACTATACACACAAGTAGTCTTGCAGGGTCTCATAGAGTAATTTCCATGTTATACGCACGCCACTACACAAGAGATATAACAATTTGGTATGGTTAGCATTGATGGCTTGATGCGGGTTATAAGATATGGTCATACCTTATGGTGCAATGTTAAGGACCTGGTGTTTGGGGCCTTGGATGCTAATTAGCATCGGCATTGATTGTACGAGGGGAAATGTAATAAGGCTCCTTTAGTGAGTCCTTGGGTGATTGATAACATGGGTTGTGCATGGGATTTACATGAATGCATATGGGTTACACATGGTGGTGTAATGATCTTGGTTGGAGGATTACTTGTGGCGGGTCAACGGGATTGCTAGTCATGACACCGACAGAAGATGGCAGTTAGACTCTAGACCGGTTGGGTTGGACTCTTGGTGCTCACTTCCCAAAGACCCCTTCCATGTTATGAAGACTCAGCATGATGCGAGCAGTAGGTAGGGTCTCTGCTGTATGTTCCTAGTGTCGAGGCGTACATAGGCCTAGGTCTGGTAGTGTTCATACCCGCATAGTAGTGGAGAAGCCCATTCCACTGTCTCCGTCTGACCACAATGTAAGGTGCCTGAATGGTTTGCTACCCTCAAAAAGCGGGAAGTACAGGTCTATGTCGACATAACAAACATGCATGGGTGAGTCATCATATCATAATCATTGCATTACATTCATCCTTTCATGGTCATAGCATTGCACCGCATTGGATCCTCATCATATAATCTTGTATGGGCACCTTTATATGATGGGTTACTTTTTGTTCAGATCCTTAACTTATAAGCTTGTATGGGCATCCTTATAAGTTAAGTTCAATTCAGTTATCTAAATACTCTGCTTGCTTATACTATGTCGCTGACCATACTACTTGTTAGATGTACATTTTATACATTTGATATACTACTGTGATTACACCATTCATTGCCACCTGCTATTGCTACTACAGTCGATATTGCAACTTCTCTTCACTCCCTTTCGCCCGGTGCCTTGGAGTCGCCAGGGGAGAGGATGTGAAGCCACTTAGTCTGTATGACTAATGGTTGTTGCACCCCTTTTTAGGAGCGCACCCAGGAGCAGCAGCGCACGATGCTGGAGGCGGATAGCCAGGTCAGGACGACAGGGCTAGAGACTATGATACCGTTAGTGATAGATGTGAGCAATAGCTTGAAGATGTAGCCCTTGGGGCATTTCTTTTAATACTCTGATATTTGCAGGAGCTCTCAGAGCTTCTTGTCTTTTGTATAATTGCGACGCCTTTATTTATATGTGAATTTACGACTTCTGTCTTCTATACTATTGAAGGGTTGGCTTGATGATATTGGTTTGGCCGACAGGATAGGCGTCTTGTGGAAGAGGCTAGCTTGTGTGCTGGTGCTTCCGCAGGGCGGCTATCCTGGGCATAGGACTCCCCTCGGTCATGTCTTGTGTTCTGGGGGGGGGGGGGGGGGGGGGGGTTACACGCAGTGACTCAAGAAGAAGCCCAGTGCTCTACCCATGTTATTTTAGGTTAGATTCCGACCCTGTAGGTTAGCTTGCAATTTGAGACTTAAATTTCGAGTATATTAGTTATGTGTATGGTTATATAGGAGAGTTTAAAGTAAAGAACCGTTGGACGCGCATTCTCTTCGATTTAGGTGCGACTCATTCCTTCTGGCTAGGAAGTTCATAAACCGTCATCATTTGGCTATCGATCGAGTCGGCAATCTGCTCTGTGTTAAATTTCCATCCCGTGATTCAGTGGTGTCAAATGAGGGTATCCGAGATTGTCCTATTCTTCAAGGAGGATTCATAGCCTATGCTGATCTGAAGGTGCTGGACTTAGAAGACTTCGATGTGATCTTGGGCATGGATTGGTTGTCCAGATATGATGCGGTCATCCAGTGCAAGGTCATGCGCTTGGATTTCATGGGATATAATGGTCAACCTAGAAGCGTATATGGATGTCCACGTCAGGACTCTTTAATTACATCTGCGGTATGTTCCCGAAATCTTTTAGAGTCTGGTGGTTCCGCATATCTGGTTTCTATCTTAGAAGCTGCTAGTGCTTCACCGCGTGTAGAGGATATGAAAGTGCACAGTTAACCTCACTAGAATTCTCTAGAGGGGGGGGGGGGTGAATAGAGATTTAAAAGTAATTTGTGCAAAGTTAACAAATATATATATATATGTAATAATCTCAGAGTTAAGCTTCCCACACACCAACAAGAATTAAGTAAATAAAGAAAGAAATAGCAAAATGAAAATCACAGCACAACACAAAGAAATATAGTGGTTCCCCAAACTTTGGGTAGTCCACTCTTCTACCCCCTTGGTAGGAATTCACTATCTTGTACCGAGTCTTTTGATAAGGAGACTCTTAGAACCAGGCTGACTCTTTTGATAAGGAGACTCTTAGAACCAGTACAACTGAATTTTTTGAAGAGAGATTCTAAAAACTCTTTTACACTGTTTGAAAATGAAATGAAGATAAGAAGACGAAGTAGAAGAAATAATTAAAACAAGAAAGAATCTTCTTCCTAGCAAGAAGATTAGAAGCACAAGAAATAGTGAATGAAATCTCTCTTCTATAGTGAGAAGGAGATTATAGGTCTTTTCTCTTTCAAAGAGAGCTATCAGAGATTGCATCAGTATGACTTCAGAAAGAAGAAGAAGAAGAGGGCTTGTTGTTTGCTGCAGCACACTTTCACTTCTCTCAAATTTTCTCACTTTTCACTTGGGAGCTTTTCCTCTTTTTCAAATGTATGGAGTGGATCACTTCTTTTTCTCTGCCGACTTCCCTCTTATTTATAGTTCTGTTTATTCAAAGAATACAATAGGAGAATAATCAATTATCAGTTAGAGAAATGGTAAGAGAGAAAAGATTCCATAATCAATATTTCTGTAGAAGGAAAGAGATCATTCTGATTTCAAATAATATCCATAATAAACTTAATCAATTTAGCCAAGAATCATTTAGAATGAAAGACTGATTCAAAACGGCTAGAAAGAATAATATCATTCCATAAAATTCAGATCTACAGATAGAAGGAAAGAAATCTGGCGTGTTTTGAATTTGACATAAAAATCGACGTACGTCGATTACTATTCGACGGAAGCGTCGATTTCAGACTGACTGGACGTCGAGAGGAGAATATGGAAGGTGCGTCGACTACGGTGCATCGACTAGAAGTCAAAGTTACGTCAACATAGGTTACGTCGAATTCTATCTGGAGTTACTTCGACTCATTCTGAGAGGAACGTCGACTACACTTCGACGTTGCGTCGAATACTATTCGACGCATATTCACTTAGACTAATTTTTCATTCTTAGAATTTATATTCTACTCATTTTTAGGGGTTAAGATAAATCATTTCCCCAACAATCTCCCCCTATTTGTCTTAACCCTATTCAGGGAGAAATTATATCAGCTTTTAATCAACACAGCAAGGCATTTATATAGAAAAGAAATATGTTAAGTACTCAGAAGAAAATAGAATCATATACACAGACTTCATAAACAGTATTTAAGCATGGAGGAAAAAATATAGAGTATATCAACATTGTTCATCACATCACTCATGTGGGGTAGGAGGAGTTTTTCTTTTCCTAGTGAATACTAAAGTTTTTAAAGAAGAGAGTTGCTCCTTATCAGTAACATGTGGTTCACTCAGCTCCCCCTGAGTCACAGCAGTTTGCTCCCCCTGAGATGGAATATCCTTTGAGCTTTCTACTTCTGCCTCTTCAGTTTCTTTCTTAGCTCCAGCTTCAATCATGTCAGCATTTGGCTCCCCCTGAGCTTCAGCTTCTTTTTCTTTCTCAACTTCAACATCAGTTTCCTTTTCAACTTCTGCTCTGCTAGCCTCCCCTTTAAGGAGGACTACTTGTTGTGTAGCTTCTCTTGCTATAGAGAGTGCATATGTTATCTGGTTCTCAGTATGTAGCTCTGGTACTAATTCATTCCCAATTGTCTTAAGCAGTGCAAGACAATCAAATTTTGAAGTAGGAAGAGACTTGTGTGAGAGAGATTTATGACTTGAGAGCTGCTCTTCATCTAATTTATCCCCCTTCTTGACCTTCTTAGCTAAGGAGGTTAAGAAAGACTTGGTCACTTTAGAGGAAGAGATAGAGGACTTCAAGCTTTGCACAGAGGCATTGACCCCATCTATTTGGGTTTGCATTTGCATGATGGAGGAGTGAAGTTGGGAACAGTGTCCATCCATCATTTCTTGAAATTTTTGGGCTGCTGACTGGATACACTGGGTGATGAGAGTTTCAGTGGATGGAGATGTTTCAAAGTGTGTTGGAGTAGGAGATAATGGTGGAGGTTGAGGTGATGAAGGTGGAGAGAGGATTATATCATTGTGATGAGGTGAATGTGATGGAGGAGGTGGAGGAATAGAGGAGGGTTGAGCAGGTGGATGTGAAGATGTAGGTAGGATAGGAGTTGTGATGGTAGTAGAGACTATTGGTGTGGATGATGTAGGTAGGGAAGAAATGTCTGTATGCTGAGGAGGAGGTGAGGATGGATGGCTAGGAGAGTTAGGAGGAGAGGGAGTCCTGTCTGGAATGGCACCAGGCTTGGGAATTTGCCTGGTCCATTTTGAGAAGAGGGCTATGGACATCCTTTTTCCAGGGGGAATGGGGATTTATTTTGACCTACATAGGTCAGGAAAGGAGTGGAGTAGTACCTGACTCATGATCCTCATATAGGCATTCTTTTTGTGAGAATATTTGTAGCCTATCATTTTTAGTAAGCAGCTGGCCCAGTCAACCTTCTTTTTCAGCACAAGGGCCCCCATGATGTTCAGTTGCTGCTTGGGCACTGCATCATGGGCAGAGATCTTGCATAATAGAACTTTTCCTACTATGTCTTCCAATAGCCTATATTCCTCAGAAAAATCTACTTTCTTCAGGTGGATTGGTTTATCTTTGGAGAACTTCATGATGAGTAATAGATTCTTGGTTTCCTCAGGGGTGAGATCCACAGGTTCATCACCTAATAAGGGATGATGATAGAGATTTAGTTATTTTTAGAAAATAATTTGCTTCCCCTTTTTGATTTGAACAAAGATGGTGTACCTGATGGAAGATCAAAAGTGTCCCTAAGGTGTTCTGCTGAGATTGAGACAGGTGTCTCATAGAGTGTTCCTGTAATTTCTCCTTGCTCAGATATCTGAACATGATTTATTAACTCAGTGAGTTCAGTCTTTAGGATTCTGCATCTTGTGGAAATGAGTTTGTCTAAACCAGCTTCAGTGAAGAGAGCTATGATGCTCTTATAGTTTTCGGCGGCGGCTTGGAAGGATTCAAGATCAATGTAGAAACCAGAGTTGATCTTAGGAGCCATTTAGGTTAGTGAGAGAGAGGAAGAGATAGCTGGACTGAGAAATGAGAGATGCAAGGAGCGTGCTGAATTTTAACTGAAGA
This sequence comes from Dactylorhiza incarnata, assembly GCA_033032865.1. Lineage (NCBI taxonomy): Eukaryota > Viridiplantae > Streptophyta > Magnoliopsida > Asparagales > Orchidaceae > Dactylorhiza > Dactylorhiza incarnata. Next base: position 2,151,930 of record JAWHQI010000210.1, read on the forward strand.
GTCTATTTAAGTCAGGTGAAACGTCGACACGAGACACAACTCGAGGTTTATTCGGTACAATAGTAGATGTGACTGAAAATATTTCAGTATTGCCGCTCTTTTTCATGAAGTCGACGTTGCGTCGAGTGGAAGTATATGTATACATCGGTATAGTCTGATAGGGTTCCCTATCAACGTATGCGTCGATACGAGTCGACGCATACGTCGAGTTTACTAATCATTTTTAGTTATCGACGATGCGTCGATTAAGGAATCGACTTGACTTTTACTTTGTCTGAAAATTCCAGGTTTTTCTTCAGAGATTATTTCTTCCTAATCCTAAGGTTTTTCTAAGTCACCCTTGGACTAATTTTATAGACAGTTGGATTGATTGTGCCAACATTGTTTGGCAGTGTGACCATTCTTATTACAGATATAACACCTAATTGTCTTTTGATTAAGGAAATTTGAATTTATGGAGGAATAGAGATGGTGATTAGGATAGTAATTTTGATTATGAAAAGATTTTTGATTAGGATAGAAGTTTTGATCAGGATAAAAATTTTGATCAGGATGAAAGGGTCCTGAATGGGGGTTAAGATAGAGAGTTTTTGAAGAATAGCTATGTCCTGTATTTAAGTTGCTCTGAGGTATTATGCGTCGATATCTATTCGACGTATGTTGAGAGTTGCGTCGATATGTATTCGACGCTTTCTCTAGATTGCGTTGATCTAGAATCGATGCATATAAGTAGTTGCGTCGATTGTAAGTCGACGTACTGTTATTCATGCGTCGATTTGAGGTCGAAGCATCTAAGTAATTACGTCGAGTAGAATTCGATGCACGTCGATACTGATTCGACACAAATTTGTTTCTTTTCAGAGGATATTTACCTAGGATTCCTTCATATATAATGAAATTATTTTTATTGAAAATAGTAGTTGTTTCTGGATTTTCTTGTGATTCTTCTCCTATGAGATTATTCTTCCTAGTGAAGTGGATAGGATGTTTCCAGACAAGTTTGCTGGGTGACTGAGGCCTGGGTTCTAAGTCAGTATTAAACTCTAGTTGTCTAAATCTATCAGTGAGATTTTCAGAGATGTTCTTGAGTTTTTGACTTCTGCCATTTAGAGAATCTTCAAAGGCTTTTGCCTTTGCTAGCTCATTTTTCAGTGTTTGATTTTCAGTATTTATTTTATCTAGCTGCTCCTCTGATCTAGAGAGTTCTTGACTGAGCTCATAGTTTTTATATTGCGTATCCATTTGTTTGATATTGTTTAATTCATTTCTTGGCCTTTTTATTTCTTTCTCAGATTTGATTTGATCTAAACAAAATTCTTTGAAACTATTTTTGAAATCAGTAGAAGAAAAATCTATATCATCAGATATATTTACCAGAGATTTATCATCATGCTTCTCAGTGGCCATCAAACAGGTTTCCTCTTGCTTAGCCTCTTCTTGGTCATTTTCAGATGAGGTACTTTCTTCAGATTCTGAATCACTCCATGATTGAGCAATGAATCCTTTCTCTTCCTTCTTTTTCTTTAGATCTGTTCTTTTCAGATCTTTCTTGTAGCTGAGTTCTTTAGGACATTCAGGTGCAATGTGTCCAGGTTTCCTGCAAGAGTAACATATAATCTCTTTAGTAGGAGTTTTATCATACCTGGTTTTTGAATCTCTCCTTCTGGATTCTTCTGTTTTGATCCACTTCTTGAACCTTCTGGCCAGTAGACTGATCAGCTCCTCATCACTTGTAGAGGGTTCACCTGTAGTAGCTTTTAAAGCAATACTCTTTTCCTTTGAGAGTGGAGGAGTCTTTTCTTTCTCTTCTTTCTCAGCTCTTATTTTCAACAACTGTTCATAGGATCTTAATTTACCCAACAGAACATCTGTTGAGATTTCATTTTGGCTTCTGGAGTCTCTAATTGGCCAAATTCTCGAGTCCCAAGAGCAAGGGAAGCAAGTTAGCAATTTGTCATTTATCTCAGTGAGCGATATGTCCTTCTCAAGTGTTCTTAACTCATTTATTATGAGGCTGAATCTGGCATACATATCAGCAACACTTTCACTGTCTTTCTTCTGGAAGTTTTCATATTGAGAGATGAGAAATGCCTTTCTATCTTTTCTCTCATCAGCACTCCCTTCTACCATCTTAGTGAGAGCTTCCCATATTTCCTTAGCTGACTCACATTCATCAATCTTTTGGAAGGTTTCATCTGAGAGGGTTGACACTAAGATATTCATAGCCTTGACATCACATGCATGAGCTTTCTTTTCTTCATCTGTCCATTCAGCTTTTGGAGCAAGTGTTTGTGTGATCTTTCCACTTGAGTCCTTCTTGAATGTCTTGGGAGGACCTGTCATAATAACATCAAATAATTCTCCATCAATATAATTCATATAGATCCTAATTCTTGTTTTCTAAAGTGCAAACTTTTCAAGGTTGCAAATTGGTGGTCTGGTGGAAGCATAATCTTTGATTTGTGCCATGTGAAAAATAGTTTTTAGAAATCTATATATATAAATATGAGGTAGGATCATTTTGATCAAGGAGTTACCCTTTTTAGATCAACCGGGCTCTGATACCAATTGAAAGTGCACAGTTAACCTCACTAGAATTCTCTAGAGGGGGGTGAATAGAGATTTAAAAGTAATTTGTGCAAAGTTAACAAATATATATATGTGTAATAATCTCAGAGTTAAGCTTCCCACACACCAACAAGAATTAAGTAAATAAAGAAAGAAATAGCAAAATGAAAATCACAGCACAACACAAAGAAATATAGTGGTTCCCCAAACTTTGGGTAGTCCACTCTTCTACCCCCTTGGTAGAAATTCACTATCTTGTACTGAGTCTTTTGATAAGGAGATTCTTAGAACCAGGCTAAGTGTTTTGATAAGGAGACTCTTAGAACCAGTACAACTGAATTTTTTGAAGATAGATTCTAAAAACTCTTTTATACTGTTTGAAAATGAAATGAAGATAAGAAGAAGAAGTAGAAGAAATAATTAAAACAAGAAAGAATCTTCTTCCTAGCAAGAAGATTAGAAGCACGAGAAATAGTGAATGAAATCTCTCTTCTATAGTGAGAAGGAGATTATAGGCCTTTTCTCTTTCAAAGAGAGCTATCAGAGATTGCAGCAGTATGGCTTCAGAAAGAAGAAGAGGAAGAGGGCTTGTTGTTTGCTGCATCACACTTTCACTTCTCTTAGATTTTCTCACTTTTCACTTGGGAGCTTTTCCTATTTTTCAAATGTATGGAGTGGATCACTTCTTTTTCTCTGCCGACTTCCCTCTTATTTATAGCTCTGTTTATTCAAAGAATACTATAGGAGAATAATCAATTATCAGTTAGAGAAATGGTAAGAGAGAAAAGATTCCATAATCAATATTTCTGTAGAAGGAAAGAGATCATTCTGATTTCAAATAATATCCATAATAAACTTAATCAATTTAGCCAAGAATCATTTAGAAGGAAAGACTGATTCAAAACGGCTAGAAAAGAATAATATCATTCCATAAAATTCAGATCTACAGATAGAAGGAAAGAAATCTGGCGTGTTTTGAATTTGACATAGAAATAGACGTACGTCGATTACTATTCGACGAAAGCGTCGATTTCAGACTGACTGGACGTCGAGAGGAGAATATGGAAGGTGCGTCGACTAAGGTGCGTCGACTAGAAGTCAGAGTTATGTCGACATAGGTTACATTGAATTCTATCTGGAGTTACTTCGACTCATTCTGAGAGGAACGTTGACTACACTTCGACGTTGCGTCGAATACTATTCGACGCATATTCACTTAGACTAATTTTTCATTCTTAGAATTTATATTCTACTCATTTTTAGGGGTTAAGATAAATCATTTCCCCAACAGGATTTCGCCGTGGTGCAGGAGTTTCCCTATGTTTTTCCTGTTATCCTTCCTGGTCTCCCTCCTGAGAGAGATGCGGAGTTTGTTATCGACCTTGACCTTGGTACTCGCCCGATTGTGAAAGCGCCATATCATATGGCTCCGCGAGAGTTGGAATAATTGCGTACCCAATTAGACAAATTGTTGCAATGTGGCTTTATTAGGCCTAGTTCTTCTCCGTGGGGTGCTCCTGTTCTCTTTGTTAAGAAAAAGGATGGTTCGATTAGGTTGTGCATTGATTATAGAGAGTTGAACAAAGTAACCATCAAGAATAGATACATGTTGCCTCGTATTGATGATTTATTTGTCCAGTTGCGGGGTAGTTCTGTGTTCTCAAATATTGATCTTCGCTAAGGCTACCATCAGTTAAGGATCCGTGAGTCGGATGTACCGCGAACTGCTTTTCGTTCTCGCTATGGAAATTTTGAGTTCTTAGTGATGTCCTTTGGATTAACGAATGCACCCTCTGCTTTTATGGATATGATGAACAAAGTATTCAAAGACTTCCTTGACCATTTCATAGTCGTGTTTATCGACGATGTTCTAGTATATTCTAGAAGTGCTGAGGAGCACGCTTTGCATCTGAGTTTAGTGCTGCCAGCTTTGAGGGAGCACAAGTTGCATGCAAAATTGAGCAAGTGTGATTTTTGGCTTCCTCGAGTAACTTTTCAGGGCCACATGGTGAGCAAGGATGGAATAACTATGGACCCAGCGAAGATTTCTACTGTCTTGGATTGGAAGAAACCTACGACGCCTAAGGAAATAAGGAGTTTCTTAGGGTTGACAAGGTATTATAGAAGATTTGTGCAAGAATTTTCGGTATTGTCTGCGCCTTTAACCAAGCTTACGCAGAAGAGCGCAACCTTCATTTGGAGCGATGAATGTAAAGAAGCCTTTCAAGAATTGAAGAGAAGGTTGTGCTTTGCTCCAGTTTTGACCTTACCTACCGAAGGGGTTGAGTATGCAGTGTTTGTGGATGCATCTTTGGTTGGAATCGGTTGTGTCCTGATGCAAGAAGGGAAGGTAATTGCGTATGGATCGAGACAATTGGAGATTCATGAAAAGAATTATCCTATGCATGTCTTAGAGTTCGCAGCGGTGACTTATGCATTAAAGACATGGAGACATCTGTTGTATGGAGTATCCTGCAAAATTTATTCGGATCATAAGATCATGAAGTACGTCTTCACCCAGAAGGAGTTGAATTTGCGCCAACGTAGATGGATGGAGTATGTGGCAGATTATGATGTTGAGATTCTGTATTATCCGAGTAAGGCTAATGTGGTGGCCGATGCCTTGAGTAGGAAGACCGCACATATCTTCAACTGTTCAATGCAACCTCTAGTGGAGGAATTTTTGCTGATGAACATATCCATTAGTGATAATGTCTTGCAGTCTAGATTGGAGGTTGAAGAGCCTTCATGGATTACCCTCACAAGGTTACATCCGAAAGAAGATCCATATTTGCAGCACCTCTAAGGTAGAACCGAAAAAGGAGAATTGCCAGATTTCTCAATTGATGAGGCTGGTACTTTGAAGTTTCAAGGTAGATATTGCATTCCTGATATTGGGGATATTAAGACAAGGATTTGTAAGGAAGCACCTGGATCTAGTGTTTCCTACCACCCTTGTTTTACAAAGATTTATTGAGATTTGAATCAAATCGTTTGGTGGCTAGGAATGAAGAATGATATTGCCAAGTTTGTATCAGAATGTTATACTGTCAGCATGTCAAATCAGATCACAAAAGACCTGGAGGTAAGTTGATCCCCTTGGGTATTCCAAATTGGAAGTGGGAGAGTATTTCTATAGACTTCATTGCCGGTTTGCCGAGATCTCCCCGAGGGCATGATTCTGTTTGGGTTATTGTGGATAGATTAACAAAGTGCGCTCATTTCGTACCTTTCAAGATTGGTTATTCGATGGAGAAAATAGCAGAGCTTTATTTGGATGAGGTCGTCAGGTTGCACGGTGTGCCCTTGAGTATTGTGTCAGATCAGGATTCCAGGTATATGTCTCGTTTCTCGCAGAGCTTGCAGGGAGCTTTGGGCACTGGCCTCAGATATTCTACTGCTTATCATCTGCAGACAAATGGTCAGATAGATAGAGTCGATCAGATTTTGGAGAACATGATCAGATATTATATTTTGTACTATAGTGGAGCTTGGGATAAGCACCTTGGACTCATGAAATTTGCTTACAATAGCAGCTATCAAGAGAGTTTGCAGATGACCCCCTTTGAGGCTTTGTATGGGAGGCATTGTCGAACTCCCCTGTTTTGGGATGAAATTGGTGAGAGTCCGCTGTTAGGTTCAGAAGCCTTGGAAGAGATGAGTGTTGCGGTTACGCATATTCGTGAGAAGCTTCACATAGCTCATGAGCGTTATGAGAAATATGCTAATCGACGAAGGGTTGATCTAGAGTTCGCTGTTGGGGACATGGTTTTCCTGAAAGTTTCTCTGATTCCAGGTGTTAAGAGACATGGGGGAACCACAAGTTGGATCCCAGGTATGTGGGATCTTTACAAATTGTTGAGCGCATCTGAGTGTCAGCTTATAGGCTGGAGTTGCCTGCCTCTTTCCCTAGTGTTCATGATGTGTTTCACATGAGCCAGTTGTGAAAGTGTGTGTTTAGCGATCGTCATATCCTTGACTCTGTGCCCTAGTTGCAACCCAATATTTCATATGTTGAGGAACCCGCCAGTATTCTTTGAGACGCAAAGCCGAGTGTTGCGGAGGAAGACGATTCCTATGGTTAAGTTTCTTTGGCGAAACCAGGACGTCAGTAATGCGACTTGGTAGTTGGAATCTGTTATGAAGGAATATCACCCTCATTTGTTCTCTTAGTCTTCGGTGCGTATCTATTTAACCAATTCTAGTTATTCCTTTATGTCTATTGGATTCAAGTTGTTTTTCAATGTTTCGTGTCGAAACTTTCTTTCAGGGTGAGTGGCTGTAACGCCCCAGAATTTCAGATAATTATTTTAAATTGTTAATGGCGTAATATCATCATGCGGGTGTTACATTTGTGCTGAGTTTCCCAACGCGTTATAATTTGTCGCATTTTGAATCTTTTCAAAATCTAAATTTTTGACTTTAGAAAATTAAAGTTATTAAATTTAAGCATAACCGTGGAGTTTCGTCGCGATCCGAGTTAATGTGAGAGCTCAGTGAACTATTGAAAATCTCTAATTTAATTATTTCTTAAATAATCCTCTCTCCCTCCTATAAAAGGCTATAAATTAGGTTTTCCCCTCCTCTCCACTACGATCAGTTACTGTTTTCTCGAAAGAGGAGAGTTTGACCGTCGTCCGGGAGCTTTCGTCGACTATTGTGGGAGCGTTTGAGCACAAAATCTTCGTCGGAGCATAGATTTGGAAAGCTATCGCCGAGATCTTCGTGTGTGCGGAGAGTATTTTCGGTTTCATGGATATTTGATATTAGAGTGTGTGTTCCTAACCCATTTCCTTGACCGAAAAGTTTCAGAAAATAGTCGATTCGTGTCCTGGAGTGCTTTGGAGTCGAAATTGAAGAATTTAAGGCAAGTGGTGGACTCCTCCCTTTGTTTGAGTTTTTTTTTTCATACTTTCTTCCCAAACTTTTGCTGAAATTATCATGTTTGATCCTATAAAGGAGTTATCTTTAAGTTTTTGAATTTTAGCGAAGCCTCTGCCAGAATTCGTCGAGTAATTAAGTCAAATTTGTCGAGTGAATTTGACGAATTCGTCGAATGGCCCTTCCTTAGAAAATTCTTAGTAAACTGCCGAATTTCGTCGAGACCCTATAGAAATTGTCGAGTATTTTCGACGAATTCATCGAGACCTTATAGTAATATGTGGAGACCTTATCGAATTCGCCGAGTGACTCAATTAATTCGTCGAGTGCTTTCGACGAATCCGCTGAGATCTTATCATCGAGACCTTAGAGTAATTCGTCGAGACCTAAGAGTAATAAGTCGAGACCTTAGAGTAATTCGTCGAGACCTTAGAGTAATTCGTCGAGACTTTAGAGAAATTTGTCGAGACCTTTACCAAAATTCGTCGGGTGATCCTGGATTCGTCGAGTTATTTCGACGAATCTGCCGAGACTTAGAAATTTCATCGAGTTGTCTGATATGAATCATCGAGTGTCATCTGGATTCGTCGAGTGGCTATTTATTCATGAAAAATGTGGTATTTTTCCTCCTTTTATCATGGTGTAATGAAGTTATGCTGCAGAACGGCCACACGTGAAAATAGTAAACATAATAACTTGGTCTTCGAGGGCCAGCTTAGCACAACAGCAGGGACTTCAATCCACTATTTCCCGCTAGTCTCGCCAGGACCTGTAGAATCAAATCCACCAAATGGTGGGAAAAGAAGTAACCGACCAGATTTAGCTGACCCAGAATATAACGACCCCGCCCCATGCTCGGGGCGGCGGTGTTCCTTCCCTGCAGGCAAGCAATAGCAGTATATATTTCACAGGTGCATCTAAGCACCGCATAGAAACATTCATCACATAGTGACATCAAGTCACGCCATGCTTTGTGCACTCTCGGCACGCCATCGACAAGTCCTTTTTCAACTTGGATCTACATGAGCTTTTCTCGTCAAGATTGGCCGACCTTGACGAGTTCTAGTCCCAAACGGCATATCCTGACCCGAGGTTGCAATCCTATTCACAAGATGGCTAAGGGTGGGGTTTTGGTTCCGCTAGATGCCCGCGCTCATAATATTAGGGATTACATCAACCTAAAACGGGTACGGCTTTCCCTGACCCACTCTTGACCAGCAAGGTCAACGAAGCGAGGTACGCGACCCTCCAACTTCTGCTGCTCAACCCAGTTCATGGACATAGGCTTCACAGGCTTCCACACAGCTCACTGGGATCTACCATTGGCGTTAGCTCTAACGCCCGACGTTAGTGACAGAACTCAGTTCTGCTACCCTTTTTCGGGTATTTTCTGGGAAACACCTCCAGACCTCTTTGCAGTACAAATCAGTACACAGAACCAGGAAAACACAGCATAGATTGCGGAGTCTTCTCCGGAGTGCAATAACATATCAACATCACCAATCCAGACCAACCTGTCCAGATGGGCTTCACACAGCATGCCTATGCCCGTACTTCAATTTCGGACTCTATATGCAATTTCTACGGGGATAACATCAACCCGTCGGCAGAAATCTATCCACACGCTAGTGGAAATCTGCCTACTACTATGCAAATCAAAGGATGAATGTGTCCAGAGATGAGGGAGGAGAATCGTTACCCTCGGCGTTCGTTTCGGTGCCATAGATCTGAGAGGAACTCGGCTGGACACTTTTGAAACAGCTTCCTCTCCACTGAATTGACGATGGCACAAACACGTAAGCAATATCCTCCACGGATTTGCCCTTGACACACCACACGGCTAGCCGAAAGAGACCTCCTTCCTTCCTTCCTTCTGGTCACGATTTCTCTGCCTTTGGACAGAGCTTGGAAGTAGAAATTTAGAAGGAAACTGTAATTTGGCTGCTTAAATAATTTTCTGCGTGAAGGCGGTGACTGAATATCCACAGCCGCTTAAGGAGTGTTCGACGAACAACCTTGAGTTCGTCGAACGGCTCATTCAACGAACAGCTTGGCGTTCATCGAACGGCCTTGCGTTCGACGAATAGTCTTGAGTTCGTTGAACGACGCGTTCGATGAATAGCTTGGCGTTCGTCGAACGGCCTTGCATTCGACGATCAGCTTGGCGTTCGTCGAACGCCCTTGCATTCGACGAACAGTCTTGAGTTCGTCAAATGGCGCATTCGACGAACATCTTGGCGTTCGTCGAACGGCCATGCGTTCGACGAACAACTTTGAGGTCGTCGAACGGTGCGTTCGACGAATAGCTTGGCGTTCGTCGAACGACCTTGCGTTCGATGAACCGGCTTGAGTTCGTCAAACGGTGTGTTCGATGAACAGCCTTGAGCTGATTCCCTGCCCTTATTATTTCTCGAGAAATGGCATTCCCTGCCTTTTGATTTCTCGAGAATTTGTATTCTCTGCTTTTGACTTCTAGAGAAAGGTTCAACACTAAGCCCTCAGACTTAACAACCTACTGATGTCAGTGCACTGGAAATTGAGGTGTTACACAGTTGTCCCATAGTACTCGTACATTGGGGACTCTCTTTCGCCGTAAGACCTTTGTCTTGGTATCCATGATCCGCACCGACTTGAGGTATACCGATCGATCAGGTTCTACCAGTCCAGGTGCCTCCTGAATAACATGTTCGAGGCGTAGTTGTGCACGCCTTAATGAAGAGACGTGAAATATGTCATGCATCTCATGTAGCATCGGGGGTAACTCCAACCTATACGCCACTTCAACAATCCGCCCCGTGATGGCATATGGCCCCATATATCTTGGGCTCAACTTTCGCTGATGACGAAGCCGAGATACTCCATGGTGAGGGCGGGTCTTCAAGTAAACCTTATCACGCAATGCAAATTCAACATGTATATGAAGAGTGACGAAGTACTTGGCTTACCGACTCTGATCTTCACACAATCGGTCTTGTACCATTCAGACAATTTCCATTACATTCTCCATAAAAAGGGACCCAGAGCCCTCAGATTCTCATCATGGGCCCAAGAAAGTGGAGTTCGACATTTCCAACCATATAAGGCTTCGTACAGGGCCATGCCAATACTTTACTGATATGTGTTGTTGTAGGAGAACTCAACCAGAGGTAGGAGCCGCTCCCATGACTCCTTTTTATCCACTAGGCATAATCAGAGAAGGTCCTCCAAGGTTCGGTTTGTGCATTCTGTCTGCCCATCCGTCTGGGGATGAAATGTGCTGTTGAATGTCAGTTTGGTCCCGAAATATGCTTGAACACTTCACCACTCATTGGAGGTGAATCGGTCGTCTCGATCAGAAACTATGTTCTTCAGCACACCATGGTATCGTACCATATTTTCAATGAAGAGACGCACCAATTTCCGGACACCATCGTCTCGGCGATTCAGGATGAACCTCGCAACCTTCGTCAATCGGTCAAACACCACCTAAATAGAATCATTCCTGGTCTGGGAGCGGGGTAGGCCATGAATGAAATCCATGGATATGTCCTTGAATTTCCACTCGGAGACGGGGAGTGACTGTAATAACCCGGCGGGGCTCTTGCTCTCTTCCTTGACAAGATGACATGTCAGATAATGCGTCACAAAAGAGAGCACGTCTTGCTTCATCCCTGTCCACCAGAATGTCTTCTTCAGATCTGCGTGCATCTTTGTGATGCCTGGATGGATCAAGTAGCTGGTGTAGTGGCTCTCATGCAAAATCTCATGTCGAAGCTGCCCACCATAAGGAACAAATATCCAATTTTGGAAATATAGAATTCCATCCCTTATCTGAAAATTTGGGCGCTCCTTCCCATCCTTCGAGCGGGCAATCCCATCTTCGAATAATGGATCATCTGGATGGGCATCCCTAATCCTATCCCGAAGATCACACTTGATCTCCATCCAATACAAATGGTGTGTTGCCGCAACTGAATCTCTTGGGGCGATCACCATAATTCCCATCTCCTCGAGAGCGTGAACAATATCTCTCGGTGTGTCAATCATCCAACTAGCTGAGGCTGTAGGATTCCTACTCAAGGCATCTGCGACGGTGCTTATCTTACCAGGGTGATACTGGAGGTCAAAGTCATAGTCACAGAGGAACTCTAACCACCGTCACTGTCGTAGGTTTCGCTCCTTCTGCATGAAGACATACTTGAGGCTCTTGTGGTCCGAGAATGCCTCACATCAGACGCCGTACATGTAGTGCCTCCATATCTTTAAAGCAAAAACCACCGCACCCAACTCCAAGTCGTGCGTGGGGTAGTTTCTCTTATGCACTTTTAGCTGCCTAGAGGCCTAGGTAACCACCTTTCCCTTCTGCATCAATACTGCTCCTAGGCCTTGTTGAGAGGCATCTATGTACACTTGGAAGCCCTCCTGGCCCGATGGCATGGTCAGTATTGGAGTCGAGGTAAGCCTCCCCTTTAACTCTTGGAAGGCCTCTTCACATTGTAGTGTCTATTTGAACCGGGCACCCTTGTTTGTCAACGATGTCAGTGGTAGTGCTATCTTAGAGAATCCCTCTACGAACGCATGGTAATATCCCGCAAGCCCGAGAAAACTCCTCACATCTGCTGCAGAGAGAAGCTGTGCCCAATCTCTGACAGACTGAATCATTGCTGGGTCCACTGCGATGCCATTGGCACTGATAATATGGCCTAAGAAGCCAACTTCCTTAAGAAAAAACTCACACTTCGAGAACTTCACATACAATTGGTGTTCTCAAAGCTTCTAGAGGACCTTCTTCAAGTGTATGGCATGCGTCTCTTCAGAAACAGAGTATACCAAGATTTCATCGATGAATACAATGACAAAATGGTCGAGGAATGGCTCAAACACCTGATTCATCAGGGACATAAATGCTGCTGGGGCATTGGTGATACCAAATGGCATCACCATGAACTCATATTGCCCATAACAAGAGTAGAACACAGTCTTCTCAATGTCACTATCCTCAATCCTGAGTTCATAGTACCTCGATCGGAGGTCGAGTTTGGAGAAACACCGAGCCCCTTGCAATTGATCAAACAAGTCCTCTTTCCTTGGAAGAGGATATGTGTTCTTCACAGTCAGCCGGTTCAACTCTCGGTAGTCTATGCAGAGCTGGAGGGATCCGCCCTTCTTCTTCACGAAGAACACAGGTGCTCCCCAAGGAGAAGAGCTGAGTCAGATGAATCCCGAATCTACCAATTCCCGGAGTTGCACTCTGAATTCTTCTAACTCATTTGGTGCCATCCTATAGGGAGCTCTTGAGAATGGATGAGCTCCAGGTATGAGGTGAATCTGAAAGTCCACTTCCCGGTGTGGAGGTAAGCATGGGAGCTTCTTCGGAAAGACATCTGGAAAGTCTTTCACCACTTTGACTTTGCCCAATTCTAAGGTCTGCCCCACCATGTCGAAGTAGATGAAGAACACCTCATCACCTCTCATGGCGGCCATCATTGCATATATGGAGTTTAGTTCGAGATGGGAAATAGATGGTATACCTTGATAGGCGATCATTCCTCCCGTTGGCACTTGGAGGGTCACCTTCCTGTTCTGGCAGTCTATCTAGGCCGCATGCTCCGTTAGCCACTCCATTACCAATATCAGGTCAAAGCCTGAAAACTGGAGTACCACTACTTCCACCTCCATCTCCTGATCATCTATCTTGACCCTAAATTTGTAGAGATCTGAGGAGGTCATGTTCGAACCATCAGGGAGCCGTACCCTTAGTGGATTCCTTATGAGGTAAACCACTCTTGGCTCCCAATGTATGAAGTCATGGGACACGAATGAATGGGTAGCACCACTGTCGAAGAGTGTTCGAGTTGCCCGTTCGTTGATCCATAGGATCCCTGAGGTTTTAAATTGATATTTTTCCTTGAACAATTATATATATGTGTGTATTATCACAATTAAGGTGCGAAGAAGAAGGAGAAGAAATCACATACCATTCATCACGTCTGCAGTGTTCATGCCCTATCTAGGTCCAACACATAGGCCTGTAGGGTAGGTGGTTACCATCCTTTACCGGGATAGCCCTGACCATGACCTCCACCCCGATGAATGTCCCGATGTCCCTCTCTGTGTGCTAATAGGGGGCATTGAGGTCGTAAATGCCCCAACTCATTGCAGTGGAAACAACATCTTTCAAAAGGTCGCTACACAGCCGCATATGCTGGTGCTGGAATGCCTCGCTGCTGTGCTGGAGGAGGCGAAGGTGTCCTCCTCCAATGGTGGTCACATCGTGGCTGATGTCGATCTCCTCGATCATTTCCTATGTGATATCCTCTATCACTGCCATGTCCACGCTGGTATCTCCCATGTCCCCTCTAATCCTGTCCTTGAGGTGTCTCTGCTACCCTCTTCAGCCTTCTCCTCTCTCTAGGGGTCTTTATATTGGCCTCCATCGTATTTGCAAGGTGAACAATTTCCCCAAAGGAAGCATGAGCTGCGATGATGACAGGTTGTTGAATGGAGTTATTGAAGCCCTGGAAGAACCTCTTGGCCCGATTTATGTCCTCTATGGCCATAAACCCAGCATACCATGCAAGGTGGGAGAACTGTTGGAACATGGTCTTCCGCATCTCCTAGGTTTGAGAATAACAAATCCTATGTGTATTTGATCTTGTGTGTATAAGTGTGCAGCAAACAATGCCATATAACTCAAGGAACATAGGAAGTGATAGTTTAAAGGTATGTAGTCTAATTCACCTAGAGGGGGGGGGGGGGGGGTGAATAGGTCTCTTTGAATTTTACTTAATTAATGTTAGCAGATGAGGAGTAGTAAGTAAAAGTTCAAACACACAGAAAACACACGTGTTTATAGTGGTTCCCCAAGACAGTGTGTCTATGGGTAGTCCACTTTCCCTCTACACCTTTCTAACAATGTGTTAGCCAAGGCAAACTCATCCAATCTCAGCTCCTAGAGCTTACAACACAGATCCCTCAAGATCTCTCAGGCTTGCTCCAAGCCCTATCTCATGCCAACTAGCCCTACCACTCAGAGTGCTCCCACTCCTACAACTCAGAGATCCCCTTGACCTCCTACATCAGGCCTATCAAGAATCCCTACTTCTCAGGCAAGATGCCCTACTGCTCAGGCTCAATAACCTTACAAACCTCAGGCTCAACAACCCTACTACTCAGGTTCAACAACCCTACAATCTCAGGCACAGTGCCCTACAAGCTTAGAACAATACAATTCCAACAAAAGGTTCTAAGTTTAGGTTACAACAGTTGACAATAGTGTTTGTCGTCTATTGTATATGCACTGCTGGTGCAACCTTTAAGCAGAGATGAATGAAATCTTCAGACTTGCTCCTATCTGATCCTTCACTTCAGTGGATGAGAAAGGATCACCTTGTTCTTCTGAATATAAGAGCTATCTTCTCTCCTTGTGTCTTCTTGCTGGTTCAGTTAGCAGGAGGAGGAGAGAACTTGAAAGCCGTCAATGGAACAATGATAATGGATCTCTTCTTTTCAGCACACCAACTGATTCTTCTGAAAGTGCCCTAAGATGTTCTTTTATACTTCATGTGTTTTCAACGGCTCTTAGAAAGTCCCCTGACACTTTGGAAGAGGATAAAACACTTTATCTCTCATTTACAGTTGTTTGCACCAAAAGCAGGTCGCGCCAATGTCTTCTTCCTGATTTGAATATGTCTCAGCTATTGGGTTGAGATAGTTTTCCGTCTCAGTGGTTTAGCTGTCTTGGTCTCAGCGGATTTGCTGAGACAGATAGTCTTCTCAGCATATTTTGTCTATCTGCAGCTCAGCTGAGGCAGATCACTTCTCAGCGGCTCCTGGCATCGTCTCAGCGGTTCCGCTGAGACAGTGACTCATTCTCAGCGGTTTTGACATTAAACCTCTGAACTTATTCCAATGTTTGGAATATCTTAACCCTGCACATTCCTGATGCAAAGTAGGGTTTATCAAATACAATATGTGCTTAGCATTGTGAGTAATGCCTCTTTAAATCAAGGGAACATTGAGGGCAATATTCCCAACAATCTCCCCCTATTTGAAGAAGGCAGAACATCCCCAATGCTAAGATACATAACCAACAAAAAGAACTTATCATGTAAATGTATTACATAGCAACATGATATCATAACATATAAATGTTGACATTCATTTGGCATCACAGATAAGAAATGTCATGATTGATTATTTTCATGACAACATAGCAACATTGTTTGTCAACACAATAACATTGTTAACTAATTATATCTAGGCATCACAGATAATACTGAAAAATATTAAGCTTTGACTCAGATCAGCCTATAACACACACCAATTGATTCAACAGAACTTTCAATTTCATTGCTGTCATAATGTTTCTACATTGCTCAAATTACAAGTTGATTTAATGAAAAACTAAATACATTCATCTAAGTTTTTCTTTTCTTGGAGCTTTCAGCTTTGTCAACAGCAACCTCCTTCCCTTTAGCAGCAACAACAATCTCAGCTAGCTTCTTCTTATTTTCTTGCCTCTTGAAATAAATATATGGCTTTGGAATATACTTAGAAGGCATTCTCTTTGAATTGTTCTTTCTTACTAGATTTTCCTTGAAGATTTTATCCCTGTGTGTGTTTCTCTCCGGATGTTTAATCCACTCTTCAGCTGGATAGATTCTATCAATATCCTTGCACACTTGACCATGGCTTAGCCAAGCATTCAAGATGATGCTCTTGGATTCCTCACTCCAATACTCATAGTCTGGGTCATTTCCCTGCTCTTCCCTTTGCTTAGCCATAAATTCTTCTGCTAGCAATATTCCTTCTCTCTTTCTCCTTTTAGCCAGCTGAGCATCTTGAGCTATCTTAGCTTGCCCATCAAAATCAAAGTCTTCCTTCCTGAAGTTATCCAGTAAGGGAAGATTTAGGGCAACTCTGGTTCCTTGCAGCACTTGGAGAGCAAATTCAGAATTGGTCTTAGCATTGTCCACCTCCCCCTTTCTGGCTTCTTCAATTATTTTAGCTTCTATAGACTGGGAGGCAGCTTCTACAGAACCTGCGATGGTCTGGAAGACATTTTCAATGTCAGATTTCATCTCATCCTTTATTTTCTCAGCCTCACTGATCATAGTAGTGATTGTATTCCAGACATATTCTTGTATATGGTTGGTGGCTTTTTCTATAACCTCATTTGTCTTGCTGACATAGTTCTTTACATATGACAGATCTTGCTCAGACAGTTGGAGGTGTTTGTCCATTGATCTTAGGATTGTACTCTAAGAAACCACTGAATTCTTTGTAAGGTCAAACCATTTAGTCATCTGTTGATTGAGGAATGCAGTCTCTTCCTTAATTTCTTTCACTTTAGCCATGATTTTAGCCTTTATAGACAGGATTGATTTGTCAATATAATTCTTTATGGAGAGCATCTGACTTTCAATGACTGTATTGATGGAGCTGAGCAGCTATTTATGGGATATTGTTGATGTTTGGGCTTCAGCTGCTACTAGCTCCACTGCCTTCTGATGATGCTCCCCCTCAGCTTTATCACTTATCTGGGCTTGAGCATCTAGTTTTGCTTGCTCCCCCTCAGCTAGAGCATCTTCTTTTTTCCTTAACAGGATATTTCTTCTGCTGCTCCCCCTCAGATGAAGGATCATCATTGTCTTGATCATTTCCCTAGATGTCTGCTAGTTCAGGAGGGATTAATTAATTATTTGCTCTAGTTTGAATATAAGTGAGTCAATCTTACCATGAAGATCAACAGGAGCATTGTCTTCATCATTCTCATGTCCTTCTAAAGAGGAGTGTATCATCTGTACACCTTTATCAGCAGTGGCATCAGCTTCTTCATCCTTTGATGCTCTTTCTCAGCATCATCATCCTTTTCTTCTTCATGCTCTTTCTCAGGAGCATGACCTTCAGTGTCATGATCTCCTCCTTGACCATCCTTTTGAGGACTGCTGGCTAGACCTTTATTGTCCACAGCTTGCACATTCTCTTCTTCCTCTGACCCAGAATCAGAGCAGACTATTCTGGATTTTCTCAGCCCCTTGACTAAGCTTGTCTTCTTCTCCTTGGGCTCAGAGGGTTGGCTCATGGGGAGGACCCTTGAGAACCTGTCCATGGTTTTGATATCCATCCTTTTGAGATAATGGAGGTTTGTTCCTTTGGGCTTGTCAAATTTGTCAGGATAGGTGTTTAATAGGCAAAGGGAGAGAATTCTGCCTAGGTTGGGGGCCTGCAGACATTCCCTTATTCTTTGAAATAGCACCTCAGCCCAAGAAGTCCTCTTCTTCTAAATAACTCTTGACATCAAATCAAACATGTGTTTTGAGATGGTGTCATGAGAGCCTGGCTTGCACAGGATGGCCTTGCCAACAATATCAGAGAGCAATTTGCCTCTTTGGTTAAAGAACATTCTCTTTAGTGACCCATGTTTGGCATCACTATATTCACACCATTGCAGTGCTTGGTCTTTGTCTTGTTCAGAAATGCTATCTTCCTCCTCTTCACTGCAAGAGGTCCTTTGTCTGAAAGAAGTTGAATCACTTCTTTTATCTCTGCAGGAGCATGCATGAATCCATTTTTAACAATCTCATATCCTTCATGCAGATCTTTTGCCATTTTTGGCGCCATTTGTTCCGAAGGACAAGCCACTAAGACGGGAGGTAGAAGGTTTCATCACGCGGTCTAGGTTAGTGGAAAGTGTAGTGAATGAACTAACATTTGGGTATTTATAAGGGCTTGATTTAGGTTAGACCTAAGTATATGTGTTGATTTACCTAATCAATTTGATTGATTTACATTGTTGACGTGTCAATTTTGGCATATTTTCATTTAGCCAGTCCGTCTCAGCGGAACCGCTGAGACGGAGGTGTTATCCGCTGGGACAAAGTATTGCCAATTGCTGAGACAGTTCTAGTTGTCTCAGCAGATTAGCTGAGATCTTCTCAGCTTTCTCAGCGGTTCAGCTGTTACCTTCTCAATTGTTTCAGCTGATTTCACTATCATTGATCCTAAACATGCTAAATTCAGATAGCATTAAACTTTAGGCATGTGTTAAGAGCTAAATAAGCTTCCAATTATTTAGATAACTACTTTTCCTATCAAGGCTTGTTATATATGATCACATGCTATATTAAAGCTAGGGAATAACATCATGAGGAAGACATACAAATTGGCAGAATAAGATCTATTCTAAATTCAAGATGCCAAGCTCAATTTTAAAAGCATTAAACTTTGCCTCATCCAATGGCTTTGTAAAGATGTCAGCAACTTGTTTGTCAGTGGGGACAAATTTAAGGCATACATCTTTACATTCTACATGTTCTCTAATAAAATGATATCTTATCTCTATATGCTTAGTCCTGCTATGTGAAACAAGATTCTTAGCTATAGAGATAGCACTAGATGAGTCACAATATAGGGGAGAATTACTTACCTTGAGGTTATAGTCCTCTAATTGATGTTGTATCCACAATAGTTGTGCACAACAACTTCCCGCAGCTATGTATTCAGATTTAACTGTGGATATTGCCACACTGGTCTGCTTCTTGCTGCTCCATGATATCAACCTTCTTCCTAGGAATTGACAAGTTCCACTTGTGCTTTTCCTATCTTCCTTGCAACCTGTAAAGTCTGCATCTAAAAAGCCAATTAGTTCAAAATCATTGTTCTTAGGGTACCAAAGGCCAAGGCGTTGGCTTCCCTTAAGGTATCTCAAAATCCTCTTTACAGCTGAGTAATGAGATTCCTTAGGGCATGCTTAGTACCTAGCACAAACACATGTAACATACATAATGTCTAGTCTACTGGCAGTTAGATACAACAGGGACCCAATTATGCACCTGTACATGGATTCATCAAAGGGCTTACCCTTTTCATCCTTGTCCAGGGAAATGTTGGACCCCATGAGAGTTTTCATGGTGGAGGCTGATTCCATCCCAAACTTCTTAATAAGCTCCCTAGTGTACTTGGTATGAGAGATGAAAATTCCCTCATCAGACTATTTCACTTGGAGGCCTAAGAAGTACTTGAGCTCTCCCATACTGCTCATATCAAACTCCCCCTGCATAAGGTTGGCAAACCTTTTGCAATGGTTGTCATCTGTAAACCCAAAGATTATGTCATCAACATAAATTTAGACTAGATGACACTTGCCCTTTGTTTCCTGAAGAAACAATGTGTTATATATCTTTCCCCTCAAGAACTTGTTCTTGATGAGAAAGCTAGACATGGTCTCATACCAAGCCATAGGGGCTTGCTTTAGACCATATAGAGCTT
Source organism: Dactylorhiza incarnata (assembly GCA_033032865.1). Lineage (NCBI taxonomy): Eukaryota > Viridiplantae > Streptophyta > Magnoliopsida > Asparagales > Orchidaceae > Dactylorhiza > Dactylorhiza incarnata. The sequence goes on from JAWHQI010000210.1 coordinate 2,171,631, forward strand.
TCCTAAGCAAATAAACATGAGAGGAGAGGGTAGGCTGAACAAAACCTGAGGGCTGCTCCACATATACCTCTTCCTTTAGATTGCGATTCAGGAATGCTGATTTGACATCCATCTGGTACATTTTGAACCCTTTGTGGGCAGCATAGGTGAGGAATAGCCTAATTGCTTATAACCTTGCAACTGGGGCAAAGGTTTGATCAAAGTCAATACCTTCTTCTTGCCTATACCCTTTGGCCACTGGTATGTGTTGGATCGGTAGGCACCCTTAGGGGAGGGGGGTGAATAAGGGTTTTTAAAAACTTTTATTATATTTTGTTATATTTGAAAATATAAAAGATTAAGATAAAAAAATCAAGTAAATAAAATTGAGACATCATTTTATTAATATGAAAAGAAGAGTTTACAAAACTTGATTTCTTATAACGCTAGAAATCAGAGGCGAATAATAATAAAACTGTTTTTCATTTTCTATCCTGACTCCTATCCCCATGAACCGGTGGCCCTAGCCTATCCTTCCCCGGATACGGACTCAAGCTGCTCTAGCCAATCCTTCCCCAGATATGGCCTCGAGCACCCCTAGACCTAACCAAGATCTAGTCGCCAACATGAGGCAAATTTCTGCCATCAGTCCTACCCAGACCTAGTCGCAGATGCGAGGCGAATTCACTAAACGATTACAAGAAAAGATGTGAAATTAAATGACAATAATATAAAATCTCCCTCTTGAAGAACTTCTGAAGTTAGAGACGAAGGACCGCTGTAGTATAAGCGTTGATGAAGCAATCTTCGATCGGATCTGGCGTGAAGAAATCCTCCTTCAGAAATTCATGGAACTTTGGTGGGAGATCACTTTTCGGCAGAATAAGGCTTTAGAATTCTAGCACTTAACCCCTCTCAAACTTGTGTGTTGAAAATGAGAAAAGATGCCTCCTTTTATTGGAGTGAGCACTAGTGCATGCGCTAGCACTACCGACGGCGCTATCCCGGTATAGAATTATTCTGCGTGTGCGTATCTTTCATTCCAGGGAAATTCTGCCGCCTTGCCTCTTGTGCTCCGCACTACCGCCTGCGCTATCCGCTACCGCCTGGCGCTAGCGCCTTCTAAATATGCTCCTGGAATTGCGCTAATCATCGCTAGCGCCTGCGCTAGGTGCTACCGCCGGCGCTAGGTGCTACCGCCGGTGCTAGTGGGCATTTTGGAATTTTGGGTTCAAATCTGGGGGCAACCTTCTTATGTTATCCTTGAGTCATATGGAATTGTTTCCTACACACTTAAGCACACATGATCAAATACACATAAGATTTGTTATTCTCAAACCTAAGAGATGCGGAAGACCATGTTCCAACAAACTCCCCCTTTTGTTAATAACAGATCCATTAATGATAAATCAGAGCATTAATATATAAGCATGATGAAACCTACTTGTGTGTGTGTGAAAGTGATGACTTAGGATAATTGTCGATTTTGGTATTTAGAATTGCTCCCCCTAAATACATGCTCCCCCTATGTGAATGCTCCCCTTATACTTCACTATCATTTTAATTAATCATGTTAGTTTTCCCTTTTGATAGCGGTTTTATTTATCATGTTAGTTCTCCCCCTTTTGTTATTAGCAAAAGTGGGTAAGGAAACAAGAGACATAAAAGGGTTTTTGATAGTAAGATAAGGCATGATCAAGCTTTTTAGAGGAAAGGAAATGATAAGGAGTTTGAATTGCAATAATTTGCATAGAAATAAATTAGAGTTTTTAGCATAAAGAGAACAATATAAAATTTACCAAGCAAGTCTACCATTTTGTTGAAGAAAAAAGGAATTCTGAGTTTTAAGACTTGAGATAAGCATACAAGACACAAGGTAAAAGATATATGGTAATGTTGCGAAAGACTCATAGAAATACAAGAAATATCTTTTTGTAAACATGACGATTCATAAGAAGATATATGAGTTAAAGTTCAAAACAAGAAGATGTTTTTGTAAATCATTTTTCATTTAAAATCTTTAAGTTGGATAATAAAGTAACCAAGCATGAAAGAAGGATATCAAAGAGAAACTACTACAATGTTATTATAATTCATAAATTCAAAACACACCAAACATTGTAGAAAACATGCTAGGTTATCATAGTGCATTTTATATATAAAGAGAGTATAGAATTTTAGACTTAGGATCCAATACTCATGAGAGGAAGTGTTATGGAAGATAATGATGTGCACATAAGTGTATTTTGAAGAGAGTAACCAAATGATGTAATAAAAAATACAAGATAAATGTAGAGTAAAGTGCATAATAAAACACAAATAATTTTACTTCCACACCCTTTAACGCACATAGAAATGAACAAGTTGTGTAAATAAAAAGTTTATGGTTTGCACAAGACACTTTACTATTCTTTCCAAGGTGCTCAACCTCATAATGCTCATTAAGACTTATCAGGAGGTTCAAGTAGTGCTTGGTGGACTTATCTTTGTCATTTTATTTCATTCATTTTTTTGTTTTGTACAAAGGTCTTCGAATACACTTGTTTTGCAAACCAAATGAAATTTTGAAAGCACAACCACTTTTCTTAATTTTAAGAGTGCAAATAAAAGTAGTGTAGGTAAGATACTTGTGCAAATTTAATTCATTGTACACTTACAATACACAAGCAAGCATTCTTAGATTAAAAGCACATGCAATCTTTGCCAAAATAAGTGAGTGAATGAGTAATATTTTCAACCATAAAACATTTACTCACACTTAGAGGCATGCTAAGCTTAGTTCTACACAACTTTTTCAATACAATTTGATGCACATGTGATTAGATATATCAAAGCATGATAAAAATATTGTTCAAGGTAGTTTGAAAAGATAAATGTCAACATTGAAGAAGGATCAAATGATAGATTAGACCATGCTTGATATGAACAATATAATTCATACAGTTTTTTTTGTGGTATTAAAAAAATTTGTTGTCAAGTTTGAACTCCTATAATTGATCTTTGACTTCTTGAGGTCTACCCTGTGAGAGGTTCGCCCGGTACTAGGAGATGTAGTGGGATGATAGCCCAAATCTCCCTTTCACAAGATAAATGTAAATAGAAAAATTAAGTTCAAAAGATATTTTTGATAATTTTTATGGTTTAAATAATCAGATACATAAACAAAGAAATGGAGTGAAACAAATATTTTTTGTAATTTGTCTTTTGTATTTTATTTTGTTTTAATTTTTCAAAAATCAATCAAAAATTGAAATGCAAAAATAAATAGTACATATAATAGAGCATATTTGTAGGGATTTTTTTAAATTTTAAAAATACAAAAAAATACACAGGTGTGCTAGCGCCGGCACTAGCGCTAGCGCGGGAAACAGTACACTAAATTTTAAGATTTAGAAAAATCTAATTTTTGATATTGATTAAGTGTCCAAAGATTAGTTTTATGCAGAAATTTCAGAAGATTTGAAGATGTTTAGATATGTAAAAATTGCATAAAATCATTGAGTTTAAGAATGTGCTTTAACCGGAAAGATCTAGGACACCTAATTCAAGTCGTAATAATCGAAATCTTGCATCGGGGAGAGGCTTAATGAATATATCGGCAAGTTGGGAGTCCGTACCGATGAAACTTACTTTTACATGCTCTTTCTTAATATGATCCCTAATGAAATGATGGCGAACATCTATGTGTTTGGATCTAGAGTGGTGTACGGGATTATTTATAAGATCTATGGCACTATTGTTGTCACATTTGAGATCAATGTTTTTGAGATGGAAACCAAAATCCTCTAGAGTTTGGCTCATCCATAAAGCTTATGCAACACAACTCCCAAGAGTGATGTATTCGACCTCCGTGATGGAGAGTGAAACCGAAGATTGTTTCCTACTAGACCATGCAACTAATGAGGGTCCTAAAAAGTGACAAGTACCGCTAGTTCTTTTTCGATCTAGTGAACATCCGACGTAATCTGAATCGGAATAGCCGTGAAGTGTAAATGAATCATTGTGTGGGTACCATAATCTTAATTTAGATGACCCTAATAGATAACGAAAAATACGTTTTTACCGCTTTTAAATGAGATTCTTTTGGATTGGCTTGAAAGCGAGCACATAAACATCCGACAAATGGTATATCTGGTCTAGATGCACTTAAGTAAAGAAGAGATCCAATCATCCCTCTATATAAAGTTTGATCAATAGAAATTCCATATTCATATTTTCCTAGTTTTAAAGAAGCACTCATAGGTGTAGAAGCTTGTTTAAGGTTTTCAAATCCAAATCGTTTAAGCATATCGTGAACATATTTTGTTTAGCAAATAAAGATACCATCATCTTGATGTGAAATTTGAAAAGCAAGAAAATAAGATAGTTCTCCTACAAGACTCATTTCAAATTCATTTTTCATTACTAAGACTACTTCATTACACAACTCTTCATTAGTGGCTCCAAAGATGATATCATCGACATATATTTGTAAGATAATTAAATTGTTATTATTATGCTTAATGAAGAGTGTTGTTGGCACTTCCCATGACATAACCGTGCTTTAACAAAATGATGTAAGTCTATCATACCATGCACGGGGCGCTTGTTTTAAACCATAAAGCGCTTTTTCTAATTTTTAAACATGATTTGGAAATTTTTCATTTATAAAACTGGGGGATTGTTCTACGTAAACTTCTTCTTTTATAAAACCGTTTAAAAAGACACTTTTAACATCCATTTGAAATAGTTTTATCCTTTTAAAATTTGCAAATGCCAAAAATATTCATATAGATTCTAAGCGAGCAACGTGATGCAAAAGTTTCTTCAAAATCTACCCCCTCGATTTGAGAAAAACCTTGAGCGACTAAGCGAGCTTTATTTCTTGTAATCCTAGATTCACCATCTAATTTATTTTTAAAGATCCATTTTACGCCAACAACGGGATGATTAGATTGATGTTCTACAAGGTTCCAAACTTTATTTCTTTCAAATTGATCTAACTCTTCATTCATAGACAAAAACCAAAATTTGTCATTTAAAGCGGTTGAAACTTTTTTAGGTTCAATTTCAGAAACAAAGCAAATATTTGAAAACGTTTCATGAAGAGAAGATCAAGTTCTTACCCCAATAGATGGTTCCCCAATAACTAGCTCCTTTAGATGATTTTTTGAGAAGTTTAAGATGTTTGGGGGGCACATATTCATCTTCCTTGGCCTCCTCCTCCTCCTCTTCTTTTGAAGCTTCCTCTTCGTCGTGCTCCAAAGATGGCAAAGGTTCATCCTCAGTACCTGTAGGAAGTCTTTCTACACAAGGAATAAATTCATCAAATTTTACATTAATAGACTCTTCACCCTTACTCGTTCTTTTGTTAAATATTCTTTAAGCTTTATTAGTTAAAGAGTATCCAAGAAATATTCCTTCATCACATTTTTCATCAAACTTTCCTAAGGCATCTTTTGTATTTAGAATAAAACATTTACAACCAAATACTTTAAAATATGATACGTTAGGTTTCTTTTGATAATATAGTTCATACGGTGTGAGATTTAAAGATAGATGAATCATGACTCTATTCATTACATAACATGATATGCTTACGACTTCGGCCCAAAAGGACTTAGGTAATTTATATTCAGATAGCATGGTACGTGCTAGTTCTTGGATAGTCCTATTCTTTCTTTCTACAACACGGTTTTGTTGAGGTGTGTGTGGAGCGGAGAACTCATGCTTAATACCTAACATTTCACAAAAAGATTTAAAATTTTCATTTTCAAATTCTCCTCCATGATCTGAGCGAATGCGTTTTATTTTAAAATCTAGTTCATTTTGAATACGAGTACATGATTTTGAAAATTCGCAAAACTCATCAGATTTGGAAGAGGGAAATAAAGTCCAACAATATCTAGAGAAATCATCTATTAGAACAAAAGTATATATTGTACCACTAAGACTTGCGGTGCTAACGGGACCAAAGAGATCCATATGAATTAATTGCAAAGGTTTTGAAGTAGAATTTCATTTTTGCTTTTAAAAGAGGATTTTGTAAATTTTCCTTTTTGACATGGAGAACATAGTGAAGATAAATTTCCATTCAATTTAGGCAATCCTCTAATCAATTCCTTTTTGGCTAGTTTTAAAATGAGCTTTGTACTAGTGTGGCCTAAACGTCTATGCCATAGTTCTAACTCATCATTTTTAGACATAAAACATTTTATAGATGATTTGGAAAGATCATGAAAGGAAACTATATAAATGTTGTGAATTCTAGGTGCAGTTAGTAAAACATCTTTTGTGATAGGATTAAATATTTTGCAAAGATTTGTGGATGACTCAAATAAGACATCTAATCCTTTATCACACAATTGACTAATAGATATTAAGTTATGTTTTAATTCTTTTACATAGAGAACATTAGAGATAAGAAAGTATTCGTTACCCACTGTACCTACTCCCATGATCCTTCCTTTACCGTTATCTCCAAAGGTTACGATCCCTCCTTTCTTCTTTTCTAGGTTAAGGAACTTTGCTTTGTTGCCCGTCATGTGCTTAAAGCAGCTCAAGTCCAAGTACCACACGTCATCCGTTTCCTAACCCTTCCTGCAAATCTAGAAATAAGATGAGAGTAAAGATCCGGATACCCAAGAGGTACCACCCATAGAATAGGTGAATTCCTTCGGTACCCAGATTTGCTTTAAAGATCCCTATTTTATTTTTCTATAAGAGCTAGATGTGTGACCAAACCTATGACAGTTTGTACACAAAATAAAGGGGGTTGAGACCCTTTTCTGTAATTCTACACTGCTCTTACTGGATAAGGTTTGATTTTTAGAAAAAACAGAAGAATTTTTAAATGATGGGCTACCACCGACGTTAGTGGCTAGCGCCAGGCGGTAGTGGTCACTTTGATATCCGAGCTCAAATTTTCCAAAACCATAACATTGGTTTCCCAAAATCATGTCCAGGGATTTTTGACCAATTCCAAATTTTTTGATGGCCACATTGAGGTTATGAGTTTGTTTTTTAAGAGATGAATTTTCTTTAACAAGCATGACACATTTATTTTCAAAGCTTTTTTTGTTATTTTCAATTTGTAAGAGAGAGGATTTTAGTTTTCTCTATAATTCCCCCTTTTCTTTTGTAATAGTTTTGATTTGTGAGAGGGCCTTAGAAAGAGAAACTTCAAGTTCTTTTGCCTTACATAAGGAGTGCTCACACTCTTGACATGAAACCTTTCTCTTTTCAAAGGAAATTAATTTTATTGTAAGCTTATGATTTTCTTTGATGATAGATTCATTTTCACGATTTAAAATAATATCATCGTCTATACTTTTATCATAGTCTTTGCAAGTCAGAACAAATTCATCATAAAGCACTTCGAAGATGGGAGGAGTTACCTCAGTGTCACTAAGAACAATGGTGTCGTCATCGTTGCTTTTTTCCATTAAACATAAGTTTGCTTCCTCCTCGCTGCTTGAGTCTGATCCGCTTGATTCTTCAGAGGAAGAATCATCCCAAGTTGTGGCTTTCAACACTCTCTTTTTTCCTTCACTTTGTATCATTCTTTTTGCTCCTTTTGATATTTCGGGCACTGGCTCCGAATGTGCTCGGTCTTTCTGCAGTGATAGAACTCTGGTGGTGGTCTTTCTTATTCGTCTTCACTTCCTTTTCTTTCTTTGACGAAGAGGAAGACCCTTTTCGGCGAGCAACTTTCTGGAAGTTTTTCTGGAAGGTGTTCCTTCTTTCCAGATTTCTAATGAACTTCCTAAAGTTCTTCACCAAGAGACCTTCTTCTTCTTCATCATCATCTTTGATGCTCTCCTTCTTTGATTTTAGTATCAGTGCCTTTTTCTTTGGATCCTTGTTGTATTCATCGTGTTGAATTTGGAGTTCTACCTCATGGGTTTTGATATTCCCAATAAGGTTCTCGATTTGGAGCGTTCTTAGGTTGTGTGACTCTGAGATGGCCATCACCTTTGGATTAAACCTTGGGGGTAGAGAGCGAAGAATTTTGCTGACCAAGTCCCCGTCCGAGTAGATCTTTCCAAGAGCTTTTGAAGCGTTTACGATCTTGGTGAAGCGTGTGTACATCGAGTTGATGTCTTCTTCAGCATCCATCCTACATTTTTCATATTCTGATTCTAGTTGGAATAGCTTTGCATCTTTTACCTGCGATGTACCTTCATGAGTAACTTCTAATTGGTTCCAAATATCATAAGTAGTTACACATGCAAAAATTTGATTAAACTCAGTTTGATTTAAAGCACAATATAAAGCGATCATTGCTTTTGCATTATTTTTGCACCTTAGTTTATCGTTGTCGTCCCATTTATCCTTAGGTTTTTGAATCGTAGCCTCTCCTACTACAATTGTAGGAGGAGAGTACCAAACTTCTACCATATTCCAAACCTCTACATCCATGGTCATAAGAAAACACATCATCCTATTTTTCTAGTAGTTAAAATCTGACCCAGTGAAAAGAGGTGGTCTACTAATACCCTGACCCTCTGGAAAAGCGAGATCATGAGACGCCATTATTCCCGGTTGTTAAGACGATTGGAATAAAACCTGGCTCTGATACCACTTGTTGGATTGGTAGGCTCCCTTAGAGGGGGGGGGGGGGGGTGAATAAGGGTTTTTAAAAACTTATATTATATTTTGTTATATTTGAAAATATAAGAGATTAAGATAAGAAATCAAGTAAATAAAATTGAGAAATCATTTTATTAATATGAAAATAAGAGTTTACAAAACTTAATTTCTTATAACGCTAGAAATCAGAGGCGAATAATAATAAAACTATTTTTCATTTTCTGTCCCGACTCGTATCCCCACGAACTAGTGGCCCTAGCCTATCCTTCACCAGATATGGCCTCAAGCTGCTCTAGCCAATCCTTCCCTAGATATGGCCTCGAGCACCCATAGACCTAACCTAGATCTAGTCGCCAACACGAGGTGAATTTCTGTCCAAAGTCCTACCCAGACCTAGTTGCCAACACGAGGCGAATTCACTAAACGATTGCAAGAAAAGATGTGAAATTAAATGACAATAATATAAAATCTCCCTCTTGAAGAACTTCTGAAGTTGGAGATGACGGACCGCTGTAGTATAAGCATTGATGAAGCGATCTTCGATCAGATCTGGCGTTAAGAAATCCACCTTCAGAAATTCACAGAACTTTGGTGGGAGATCACTTTTCAGTAGAATAAGGCTCTGGAATTATAACACTCAACCCCTCTCAAACTTGTGTGTTGAAAATGAGAGAAGAGGCCTCCTTTTATAGGAGTGAGCGCTAGCGCTACCAACGGTGCTATCCCGGTATAGAATTATTCTGCGTGTGCATATCTTTCATTCCAGGGAAACTCGGCCACCTTGCCTCTTGTGCTCCGCACTACCGCCTGCGCTATCCGCTAGCGCCTAGTGCTAGCGCCTTCTAAATATGCTCCCCGAATTGCGCTAATCATCGCTAGCGCCTGCCCTAGGTGCTACCGCTGGCGCTAGTGGGCATTTTGGAAATTTGGGTTCAAATCTGGGGGCAACCTTGTTATGTTATCCTTGAGTCATATGGACTTGTTTCCTGCACACTTAAGCACACAAGATCAAATACACATAAGATTTGTTATTCTCAAACCTAGGAGATGCAGAAGACCATGTTCCAACAATCTGGCTTTATTCTTGATGATGGTGCCATTCTCATCAAGCTTGCTCCTATAGTTCCATTTGGTGCCAATGATGTTGTGTCCTTGAGGTTTTGGCACCAATTTCCACACCTTGCACCTCTTGAACTGAATTAGTTCTTCTTGCGTTGCTTGAATCCAGAAGGTGTCTTCATTTGCTTCTTCAAATTTCTTGGGCTCCATTTGTGATAGAAAGCTCATGAATTGTGCTTCATTGTGAGCCCTACTTATGGTAACCACTCCTTGGTGTACATCTCCAATTATTTGGTTTCTTGGATGATCCCTTAGGTGTTTGTTTGTTGCAGGCAACCTGCCAGCTATCTGCAGCTCTTCTTCTTGAGTAGTATCATTTTCAGCAGCTTGCTGATCTTCAACTTCAAGGATTGCTACCTCTGAATTGACCTTGCTAATGCTGGGTATATCTTGGAGAGATATATCTTGCATTTGCTGTTTATTACCTGTCAAAACAGGAGAGCTAGACCAGCCCTTATAGAGCAGGCTGGTATCATCAAAAACTACATGTATAGACTCTTCTACAACATGAGTTTTCTTGTTGAATACTATATATGCTTTGCTACGTGAGCTATATCCAACAAGAACCCCTACATTGCATTTTTCATCAAACTTAGTTAATTGAGAATTTCCATTATTTGGGATGTATCATTTGCAACTAAAGATTCTAAAGTATGAAATAGTTGGTTGTTTGCCTTTCAGAATCTCATAGGGGGTTATTCCTAGGACCTTATTGATAGATGCTCTATTGAGAACACATCATGCAGTATTGACTGCCTCAGCCCAGAAATGAGCAGTCACTGAGCAGTGTTCTCCCAGCCTCTATCAAGGTCCTATTCCTCCTCTCAGCCACACTATTTTACCGTGGAGTCCTTGGGGAGGAGAATTCTTGGGTGATACCAAATTCTTAACATAACCTTGTCATTGCCCCAGATTGAAATTCTGTACCATGGTCAGTTATAGTATTGACCACAGTACACCGAAGTTCATTCTGGATTGCCTTAACATGGTTTAGAAAGACATCTAAAGTATCAGATTTCTTCTTAAGGAAGAATACCCATGTATACTTTGAATGATCTTCAGCAATCACCTAGGTATACAACTTCCCACCTAGGCTCTGAATTGGCAAAGGACCAAACAATTCCATGTGCAATAGATAAAGATATCTTTCAGTGTGTTTGGAGCCAATGATTTTAAAGGTGGCCCTTGTTTGCTTGCCCATTTGGTATGCATGACATGGACCACTTTTAACACATTTCAAATTTGGACTATTTCTAACTAGGTTTTTAGAAAACAACCTATACATTGTCTTGTAGTTAATGTGAACAAGTCTCTTATGCCATTGCACACATAGAGACTCACTTTCATTAGCCACAAGTCACACAGGAGAAGAAGAAGAATTGCATATAAAATCTAAGCAATACACATTCCCACTCCTAGTGCCTGAGAGAATGATCTCTTAGTCATGTGACTTTTTGATCAAGCACTTATCTTTGTGAAATTCAATGACATAACCTAAGCCACATTGTTGACTTAGGCTTACAAGGTTGTGTGTCAACCCTTCAACATAAGCCACCTTTGTTATGGAGACTATGCCATTTGAAATCATACCATAACCTTTGGTGATGCCTTTTTCTGATCCACCAAAGATGACCTTAGGTCCATTCTTCACAACTTTGTATTCCTATAGAAGAATTTTGGTCCCAATCATGTGCCTTGAGCACCCCCTATCCAAGTACCAAATATGCCCAAGGATGGTATTTGAACTATCCTGCAAGAAGGAATTTAATTACCCTTAGGAGCCCAAGTAATTTTGGGTCTTAGGATTTTATTAGCATTAGAAGACTTCACACCTGCTGCAACCTTTGCAGGAAAGCTCATCTTTGCACTTGGCATATTGGGATTGTGCCAAAAATCTATGGCAAAGTGTCCCACCTTACCACAACACCAACACTCATGAATATTATATCTTCTCTTCTGAACCTTCTTTGAAGAATTAGCATCAATATGCTTGTGTTCAGGAGGGAAGACAACATCATTCTTCTTAATCCTTTCAACAATGATCTGGCGGAAGATTAACCTGTGGTCAGTCTTAGTAGCCTTTGTCTTAATGACATCAGCTTGACTTGGCTTGGAAGCTAGGCAAGATTTGATAGCATTAGACACCGAGCTGTTAGGCTTGTCTACATGTAAGACCCCATTTTTTCTTTTGAAAACCCGGGTCTAATGCCCAGAACCGCCGCTTTGCGGTGACACCAACACACGGGAAGGTCGCCATTACAAAGCGCCGATCCTGCCGGTCATATCGATCACAAAAGAAGAAAAGTATAAACGAACAAAAAGAAGTTCAAGTCCACAAATCACATGCTATATATATGAATGTCCACATGGTATAACTGAAATAACAAAGTGACAATAATAAAAGGCTCATGCCCTGTACATCATGTCATCACTACAAGGTCACTCACGGAAGCTAACTACTAATCACTCACTGATCCTGAATCATGCGCTCCTGTACTAGACTGGCCCGCCTCCGTCTGCACCGGCCTCTGGTGCTGCTGCGTCTCCTCGATCCCCTAAAATGATATGGTCCACCGACCGTTAGTCAAAAAGACTAAGCCTTATGTTCCCCACCCCACCCCCAATGGATCCTAGGCACCGTGCGGGAGGATGAAGCGGAGGACAGCAAGGGGTATAAAACAAAGCAGATGATGGCGGATCTTATCTACAGGAAATGTCTACAACTACACATGTGTATATAAATAATTGAAGCAGTAAAAGAGCATAGTAAGAGCAGGTAAAGAATAAGTAAAGGCAGTATATAAAAACATGTACATAATAGAAAAGTAACCATTGATTTATAGGAATACCCATACAAACCTATAGACCAAGGGGTCGTTTAGCAAGGTCTATCGTATAAAGAGTCCCATAACCAATTTATACGATAGGGGTAGGGGTTGAAATGCAATGTTTATGCTATGACATGCAAGGTATGCAGTTTATGCTATGTTCATACAAGTGCAACTCACACACTTCGACTCTATGCACACAGACCTTTAGTTCCCCCTTTTTGGAGCTAGCAAGACTCCCAGGATACTCCCGTAGTGGCGAACGAAAGCAGTGGGTTGGGCCTCGCCCACCTCTAGGTTGGTATTCACACTACCTAACCTAGACCTATCGTACGCCTCAACGCAAAACCTCAGAGCATCTGCGTACTCTTACTGGCTGGACCACCAGACTTTTATGGCTAAGTGCAAATTCCACACTTGCCGAGTCAACGTATTGACATCGGTGTGAACGACCGTCTAATACCGAAGACCCACCACCTTCATGCACATACAAACATGTTCTACTATATCCCGAGCCATAAATTCCCCGGGCTAACCCGCCCGTCACTATAACCTTCTGAGCCAACGGCTCGCCAGACAAACCCGTCCGTACCAACAAGCATTACTGAGTCACAAGCTCACCGGACTAACTAGTCCGCCGCTTCAACCACCGAGCCTACCACTCGTAAAACCAAACCAACAAACCTCCCGTAACCACGGGGTGTGGGTGTGTGTATTGTTAAGATAATCTTGTACAACATCTTACTCCTACAGTTTATGGTTAATCTTGGACTTCCCGAGGATTACCCTATAAAGGGGCTCGCTACTGTACTAGGAACTGTAATGGGATGACACCCCAATGTTCCCTTTCTCAAGACACTTAGTGTTGTTGGTATCTACCCATAAGATTACCCCCTCCTTGTTATTACACTTGGATTAGCCTAAGTATTTTATGACCCGCTAGTGGAAAGACGATCCTTCGTCAATCCCGAGCACAACTTTACCCTTAACTCACCAAGCACACTCTCATCACCTAAACTCCTTTCTGGTGACCTTCAATCTCTTAAACCTGACCATGTACACCAACTACATGCCACTTCCACTTGGTAGGCCCCTAAATATCCAAGTTTCACATTTTTACTATACGCAGACCAAACTAACTATATGAAGCTTATAAGTAGAGGTACTCCAAATATTCATCCAACTGACTCAAGATATTTACTGGAGGTCTATCATGAAGTTTCAAAACTAAATCCAGAGAATCATATTTTTCCTTAATTATTTGCATTTATTATCATTTCTCCTATATTTGCCAAGTATGAATATGAGCATGAAGTGTAAGGTATTCATATGACATGGCTCCCATAGAATTAAGATAAATCTATCATGCCAAAATAACAGTAAGTAATGAATATCACAATTTTACAGTAAGAAAATGTCCTCTATTTTTAATATTTATCATCTATCCAAACTTGAAGATTTATGAAGGAACTACCAAATATACTTGTGCCAAAATTATAGAAAAATTACCAGACCTCTATTATGTACAGAAAAGCTTAATTTCAGAGTTTCACAATTTATGGGAATCATTTCCTTACTGAAATATTTAATCCAAATAATTCCTAATTTGCGCATGGTGTGAAGTAGCCTACTGATAATAATCTCCAAAAATTCTATAAAAATTCATAGAGCTTCCTAGAGCTCTTAAATGTCCTATCACCAAGTTGCACAATTTTCCAGAGAGTTTTGGACCCTTAATTATATTTCATAAGATTAAGACAAACTAGGTGCCTTGTAAATGAAGTACTGGTTAAATCATCTAATAAATTTCACAAAGAATACCAGAGGTCTATAATATGAATATAAAGGCACTACCAAGGTTTCATCACCATCCAAGGCCATTTGAACATGTAAATATCTCTTATAAGAAATTTCTCTAAAGGGTTTATGACTTAATTTAGGAGAAATAAGTACTCCTAAAATTCTCTCAAAATTCCCTAGAGCATAATCACAACCCATGAACATATATCCTAAATTCCATGGCCATTCTATGGCTTTTGATCACATGGCCTTCACAAGGTTCTATATGCACCCCAAGGGGTAAATCTAGGGTCCTAGGGCATATCCACCTCTACACCACTCCATCTTACTCATGAAGGTATTTTAGTTGATCCTAAACCTGTGGCCAAGGTTTCACTCATGGTGATGAGTTTTGCCAACCATACCCCAAGATAAACACCATGCCCTAACTTTGACCTAATTTGGGTTGACAAATTACCCAACCAAATCAGTCCCAATTAGGCTGAGATTTTTTCCAGGGTCATGTGATAACCTTAAGAAGTACCCACCAAAATTTGGAGGGCATTGGAGGTCATTTGACCAAATGGTTAATTAATCTTTGATTTATGAAACTATTACAAGGACCTTAGAAAAGGTTCTCCTAAAATTACCATCTTTTGATATGATAAGGGGGTTGATATAAGTAGCCTAGGTTTCAATTTTCAATTCAATCCCATGAACCAATCAAAAGTTATTCAAGAAATGGTGTCTGTCCTACACTAGGGACCAGTCCCACCAAAATGGACCTACAGGGAGCTACACAACTCTTTTTGGGCAGAAACAAATGTTAAATTAAAGTGGACTCCAAGGGCTACAACTTTGATGTTGGACCACTTTTTCTGTAGAGGGCCCTAAGTATTTTTAATATTTATTTCTAACAGATGCCAGTAAAGAGTCAGAAAAAGGGAATAACAAATATATAAAAAAAACGAAATCTGCTGCACGAATCTTGAAGCAGGGACGGACGGAATCGGCTTGTCTTCTTCCTCCAGCCAATGGCTGAGATTGCCCCGACCTGGGTGATGTTTGGAGGTGTTTTCCCAGCCACCCAAGCGCCGCCCCGGCCGACCATTTCCACCACCACCTCCGTTGAGGTGGTGGCCGGCGATGGGGGGTGGTTGGCCGACCGGAGGTGGCCGGAACGGAGGGCTTATGGTGGAATTGAAAGCTTGAAAATTCAAGCTCAGGACAAACCCAATCCAAGGCCATTTGGCCTCAAACCTTGCGGCCAATAGATGTAGATCTACCCAAAGGGAGAGAGGAGAAGAACCAGACCTTCTTGAAGCCTTGAAGCCTTGTCGTTTGGCCCACAACCATGACCAACCTTGGAGCTTGGAAGCCATGCCAATCTGAGCCTCCACTGCATGATTCCTTCTGAAAAGTTGGGGGGTTTCACTCCTCTCAGTCTTCCGAAGGTGTTAGAGGCATCAATTGGGAGAGGGAGAGGTTACAACCATGAAAACCATTGATGGCCATTAAGGTGATTTTTGAAATCCCCCCAATTCAACACTTGGGTGGTCGGCCATGTGTGTCACATCCCTTTGTTTGAGAATAACAAATCCCAAATTGTATTTGATCTTGTATTTTGTGTGTTTAGAGTATGCAGGAACTATAGGTGCAATACTCCATAGGTAAAAAATAGATTGGAGATGATTCTCTGGAAAGATAGATAACGCTCGTGTTAGTAGTTAACGCCTAGCATTATCTACCTGTGTTCGACGAACTCTGAAGGCGCTCGACGAAATCTGAAGGAACCTGCGTTCGACGAACTCTGAAGGCGCTCTACCAAATCCGAAGGAATCTGCGTTCGACGAACTCTGAAGGCGCTCGACAAAATCTGAAGGAACCTGCGTTTGACAAACTCTTAAGGTGCTCGATGAAATCCGAAGGAATCTGCGTTCGACGAACTCTGAAGGCGCTCGACGAAATTTGAAGGAATCTGCGTTCGACGAACTTGGAGTTCCGTTCGACGAATTTGCCTGCGTTCGACGAATATTCCGTTCGACGAAATGTGAAGGCCGCTCGACGAATTGGAGTTCAACGAACTGAGCTTCTGCAAAACAATATTGCGTTCGACGAATTTGAGGCCGTTCGACGAATTTGAAGCTCCGTTCGACGAAAGTGTTTCCGTTCGACGAAATTGCTCCGTTCGACGAATTTTAGGCCGTTCGACGAAAGTTTGTTCTGTCACGCAGCCGACGGTTTCTCAACCGCTCCACACGAACGCTACCGCCAGTGCTAGCGCTACCGCCTGGCGCTATCTCAAGTTCGTGCACAGCGCCATGCTGCCGACGGTTTCACAACTTCTCCACACGAACGCTACCGCAGGCGCTAGGAGCTACCGCAGGCGCTATCTTCAAGTTCTATAAATTGATGGGCTCTTTCTCGTGTTGGCTGATCCATCAGAGAGAGATTGTAAGTGCCCTAATTCTATTGCTGTTATGCTGCCGAAGATGGATCTCCCACTAAAAGCTTAAGGAGAATTCTGGAGGAGGACTACGTCATGCTATATCCGAAGGACGATCGCTTCGACCTCGCTTATAATACAACGATCCTTCATATCCGACTTTAGAAGATCTCATATATGGAGTTTTTATTATTGTTATCTTTATTTTTCATTCCATACTTTCTTTGTAACCACTTAGAGAATTCGCCTTGTGTTGGCGACTAGGTCTGGGTAGGACTTTGGGAGTAATTTGCTTTGTGTTGGTGACTAGTTCTAGGTGATTAGATCTAGGGGGCTCGAGGCCATATCCGGGGAAGGATTGGCTAGAGCGGCTTGAGGCCTTATCCAGGGAAGGATAGGCTAAAGCCAACCGGTTTGTGGGGATACAAGTCGGTATAGAAAAGGAAAAGATATTTACATTTGTACGCCTCCGATTTCTAGCAATATTGAAATCAAATTTATGTAAACACCTTTTTATATAAATACAATCATGTCTCTATTTGTGTTTACTTGATTTCTATCATTTGGCATAATCTCTAAATATTGGTTACAAAGTTTTCTATTCTAATTTCTTTATCTAAATTGTTTAGTTCAATCTCTTTCATTATAAAACAATTCAGTAATTTTCATAATATTATAAAGAAGAATTTTTATTCCCTTATTCACCCCCCTCTAAGGGCGCCAATCGATCCAACAAGTGGTATCATAGGCAGGTTATTCCAAATCGGTTTAAAAATTGGGAATAATGGCGTCTCATGATCTCGCTTCTACTAGTGGGGGAAACTTTCTTATAAATGAAAAATCTTTAGCACCACCTTTATTTGAAGGCAAAAATTATAATGGGTGGAAATTTCTTATGGAAAAATTTCTTAAATCTTTGGATATTAAACTATGGAATATTATAATTAAAATGCCCCCAAGTATTTTAAATAAAAATGAAATGTTTTTAAATGCCAAATCTATGAATAGTCTATATTGTGCATTATTTCAAAATATTTTCAAACTTATTTATACACTTCCTACTGCTTATGAAGTTTGGAAATTTCTTGAGAATACTTATAGTTTTCCTTCCACAGATGATGAACAAGAGCAATTCCTTGTGGATCCAAGAGAAGAAACTTATGAGGACTTATGCTTGGAGGAAGAAGAACACAACGTCACAATATTGGAATCATTTGTTGGCAACACATCAAGCAAAAGAGAAGACGGAAATTCAACTAAGGAAGAGGCAAAGAAGATGTCAAAGGAATCATTGGTCCAAATCTTGCCTCATCCCATAGCAATGTAAGAAAATCAAAAACTCCTCTTTTTGTAACAAATTCCATTTCTACATCTCGTATGCTTAAAATTGCCAAACGTAAAATTTTAAAGTTAAAAATTGCTAATTCCAAATTACGTTTAGAAAATAAATCTTTAAAAGCAAACGATAACGTAGAATCAAATATTGATGTGATAAATTCTCTTTCATGCTCTTTAGTTAAAATTCCTATTTCTTGTTTTGATTGCAATTTATTAAAAGAAAAATTCAAGGAAATTGAAAAAGGGCTCTTAATTTCTAAAAGGCATAATGAAAAATTGAAAATTGAAAATGATGCTTTATCTTGTAAGTTATTACAATTAAAATCTTTTGTTCAAAAATTTCAAATGCCATGTAATGAATTTCATCATAAGATTTTGAATAACAAGGATAAATTAACTTACAACATCATTTCTAAAAAGGACCATTTTCACACATTAACTCAAAAGGAGTTTAGTTTCAAAAAGAATTATGACCCTCACAAAATTCTTAAGAGTCACTATTATAAGTCTCAATATATTTTCAATCATGACTCAGATTTTGAACAAACATGCTATGATCACTTTATATATCATGAAATATGACTTTCATATATTAAGCCTAATGTTTATCAAATCAAATTTGAATTAAAATTGAACATTAAGTCATATATTTTTCAAAGTGATCTATCTCTCATCTTTGATTGTTCTTTATCCTTTTAAATCCTTTACCCTTAATTGTCTTGAATTATCATGATAAATTGAATATTGAAATTATTATCAAGACTATTGAACTATTTTAAAGATGGGGTTTAAATGGTTTATTAAAGGGCTTAAACTAAAAATTAAAATGCGCAACATTTTTGATTCTTTTCTGTTTTTGTTTGCTGCATATGATAGCCCTTATAATGAAGAATATTATCTAGAAAAATTGAAAACATAAATTCATCTAAACGCATGTTTAATCTTTCAAAAATGTGAGTTTACGATCAAAACTTCAAACAGCCATATCTTTTGATCCGCTCGTCCGATTTTCGCGTTTAATATATTTTCGGAAAGAGCAGATAAATCTCCATCCAACGGCATATAGGCTTGCCCATTTGAGTTCGTTTGGTGCTGTCAATTTGCCTAATTTCAACTCCATTTTAAATCTTAGTTTGCTTGATTTGGAAATTTCTGTGTTTATGGATTTTTCATCACATGCTATCCTTAGTATAATTATTTTATATATTAATTTAGATATTATATGTGTGATGTGTGTCACCAATGTTTGCATGTAATTTAGACCTTAGAATCATCTTTTATCATTAAGATCAAATCAAAAGTTTAATCATTTCATTCTAGGTCTAAAGAAAATTAATTTGAAAACTTCTCATATTACATGCAACATTATATCCATTAATCCTATGTAATAACATTGCATTCAAACTCATCATACTAGCATCACTTCTTGGTCTATGCTTATATATTTATGCTAGGTATAACACTTACAATGTTATTCAAATTTCATGATAACTATGTGATTTGAAATCATAAATAGAATAATAAAATTCCAACAAACACATAGTTTATGGATTAATCATTAGAATATATATGAATATTGTATCATGAATCATATATTACCATGCAAAACCAAAGATCAATAAATTAAATTATTGAAAGCAATCTTATGAATTTCAAAACCTTATATATGTGATCTTTGTCTTTTATATGATTAGATGATCATCATTTTTCTAGACTTACAAATCAAACATGCTTATTCAAAAGAAAATCACCAAATCATTGTGTCATAAGTTTAGAAGGAATAGAATTCACATTCATCATTATGATCTAACATATATTCTATGCAAAATTCTCTATAATCATAAATCATAATTCATGTTTTATCAAGACATATCTAAAAAAAATAATGTTTATCACCTAGGAATTATGAATCTTATGATGAAAATATGAATTATGTATTTTTTTCCATTATTTGGTGTATTGATATGCTTTGCTATTGATTGCATGTATCTCACATATATGTAGACTCTAGAATCAACTTTGTAATAATAAGAATAAATCAAACTAAATCATCACTCTATTCTAGATCTATAATTTGAAACTCTATTTTGGAATACATGCAATATTGATGTTAATTTTATGATGTAACATTAAACCCAAAACTCATCATACTAGCATTGTCACTTATTGAATATTAGTAATTGTGCTAGTTATCTCATATCGTCATCTCATAAAAGTAGAAAAACTATGCTGCAATATATAACTCATCACATTAAATAAAACCCATAGTTTATAAATAAACCCTTTGTTTAAAAGCATAGGTTGTCCAAAGATTATTCACCTATGACTTCATATCTCACAATAGCGGGGGCGTAGGATTGGATACATTAGAGACCTAATCTCTAACACATGTCTTGTCCTTAACCGGGGAGGGTTCTAGTGGGGCCTTGCGAGGCACTGGGGGGAAAGAGTGCTAGGTTGAGCATTCTCTAGTGTGTGCATATGGGATTAACACCCCAACCTACGGCATGCGTGCAACTCCTCATGCCCATCCGTCACTTAGTACGGATCTAGGGTGTAGACATTTAGTCCGAGTAGTTTTTAATCTTAGGACATACTTATATTACTCTCTGCATGAACATTTTTATTTACTTATCACTTGAATCATGCATATTTTGGGTTGTTTAATAAAAAAATGTCCTCTTGTGTTTGCATAATTTATCTTTTTGAGCTTAAATGTTTTTGTAAAACACATGCATTTGAAAAAGCTATAGTTTTATGCAAATTTGAGCAATCAAGACATCTCCAAAAATTACAAAATTTCTGCATAAGACTACTCTAAGGACACTTAATAAATATCAAAAATCAGATTTTTCAAATTCTCAAAAAATCAAGTACTGTTTGCCGCACTAGCACTAGCGCCGGTGCTAGCATGGGTGTTTGATTTTTCTGATTTTTAAAATTTCTAAAAATCCTTAAAAATATGTTTGTTTATATTAACTAATTTGTTTTTTGAATTTCTGACATTTATTATCTTTGTTTTAATTTATATTTAAGAAAATCAACTACAAAAATTCAAAATTCAAAAATACAAAAATAGGTTTTTGAGATTTGTGTTTTATTCATATTATTAAAAATCAACTACAAAAGTTCAAAATTCAAAAATATGTTCTTGAGATTTGTGTTTTATTCCTATTATGAAAAATCAAATACAAAAGTTCTAAATTCAAAAATACAAAAATATGTTTTTGTGATTTTCTGTTTTTTTTCTTTCATTAAAAATTTTCAAAACAAAAAAAACTGTATGATCTTTATTGTTAATATCAAGCATGAATGAATTCTATTATTTAGAATTATTTACAATGTCAACATTTATTCCTTCAAATTACTATGAACATTGTTTAGTTTATCATGCTTCGATATATCTATTAAAAGTGCATCAAATTGTATTGAAAAATATGTGTAAAACCAAGATTAGCATGCATCTAAGTATGAGTAAATGTATTATGATTGATAATGATACCTTTCACTCACTTATTTTGGTAATCAACATGTGTGTTTAAATCTAAAATGCTTGCTTGTGTATTGTATTTGTATAATGAATTAAAACTTGCATAAGTTTATTGCCTACACTACATTTGAATTGCACTTATGAAATTTAGAAAAGTGGTTAAGTTAAGAAATTGGGTTTGCAAAACAAGTGTATTCGGAGAATGTTGTCTCACAAATGTGAAAAATATATATGTAGACAAAAATAACTCCACCAAACACTACTTGAACCTCTTGATAAGTCTTCATAAGCATTGTGAGGTTGGGCACCTTGGAAAGAATAGTAAAGTGTTTTGTGCAAACCTTTGTTACTACACCACTTTGTTAAATATTATGTGCATTAAAAGTGTGTGAAAGTTGATATACTTGTGTTTTATTGTGCACTTTACTCTACATATGTCTTGTATTTTGTGATTTAAATCAATTGTTAACATTGCTCAAAATACACTTATGTGCACATCATTATCTTTCATAACACTTCTTCTCATGAGTATTGGATTCTAATGCTTTATCTATACTACTCTTTATATAAGAAATGCACTAGATAACCTAGCATGATCTCTACAATGTTTTGGTATCTCTTGAACTTAAAATTAAGTAACATTGTAGTATAATCTATCTTTGATATGTTCATTTCATGCTTGGTATCTTTATGAAAAACTTTGAGATTTCAAAAAGGTTAAAACATCTTCATTTTTGAACTAAAACTCATATTTTTTACTTATGCTTTTCATGCTTACAAAAAGATGTTTCTTATAATCTTCCGCTTGCTTACAACTCTTATCTTTTTATTTGAAATCTCTTATATATACGATGCTTAAACTCTTTATCATTTCATATATTACAAAAGCTCGATCATAATTTATAACTAGCCTAAAGAATGCTTCCTTACTACCCCCACCCTACCTTCTTTTGATAATACCAAAAGGGGGAGATTAATTGAAGAAATCTATATAGGAGAAATATAGAAGATTAAGGGGAGAATAATTCATGTAATCTATCATTTAGGGGGAGTAAAACATAAATTGCATTTATGTATGGGGAGCATTAAGATAGGGGGAGTATGCATATCTTCTTGCTTATCATATACTTTAAACACTATTGTTGATTTCTTGCTAAGAGGATTTGTTATTATCAAAAGGGGGAGAGTGTTGGACATGTGTGTCACATCCCTTTGTTTGAGAATAACAAATCCCAAATTGTATTTGATCTTGTATTTTGTGTGTTTAGAGTATGCAAGAACTATAGGTGCAATACTCCATAGGTATAAAACAGATTGCAGATGATTCTCTGGAAAGATAGCTAACGCTCGCGTTAGTAGTTAACGCCCAGCGTTATCTACCTGCGTTCGACGAACTCTGAAGGCGCTCGACGAAATCTGAAGGAACCTGCGTTCGACGAACTTTGATGGCGCTCGACGAAATCCGAAGGAATCTGCGTTCGACGAACTCTGAAGGCGCTCGACAAAATCTGAAGGAATCTGCGTTCGACGAACTTGGAGTTCCGTTCGATGGATTTGCCTGCGTTCGACGAAAATTCCATTCGACAAATATTTCGTTCGACGAAATGTGAAGGCCGCTCAACGAATTGGAGTTCGACGAACTGAGCTCTTACAAAACAATATTGTGTTTGACGAATTTGAGGCCGTTCGATGAATTTGAAGCTCCGTTCGACGAAAGTGTTTCCGTTCGACGAAATTGCTCCGTTCGACGAATTTTAGGCCGTTCGACGAAAGTTTGTTCTGTCACGCAGCTGACGGTTTCGCAACCGCTCCACATGAACGCTACCGCCAGCGCTAGCGCTACTGCCTGGCGCTATCTCAAGTTCGTGCACAGTGCCACACCGCCGACGGTTTCACAACTGCTCCACACGAACGCTACCGCAGGCGCTATGAGCTACCGCAGGCTCTATCTTCAAGTTTTATAAATTGATGGGCTCTTTCTCGTGTTGGCTGGTCCATCAGAGAGAGATTGCAAGTGCCACAATTCTATTGCTATTATGCTGCCGAAGATGGATCTCCCACTAAAAGCTTAAGGAGAATTCTGGAGCAGGACAACGTCACGCTATATCCGAAGGACGATCGCTTCGACCTCGCTTATACTACAGTGATCCTTCATCTCAGACTTCAGAAGATCTCATATAGGGAGTTTTTATTTTTGTTATCTTTATTTTTCATTCCATACTTTCTTTGTAACCGTTTAGAGAATTCGCCTTGTGTTGGCGACTAGGTCTGGGTAGGGCTTAGGGAGTAATTCACCTTGTGTTGGAGACTAGTTCTAGGTGATTAGATCGAGGGGGGCTCGAGGCCATATCCGGGGAAGGGTTGGCTAGAGCGGTTTGAGGCCTTATCCGAGGAAGGATAGGCTAAAGACAACCGGTTTGTGGGGATACAAGTTGGTATAGAAAAGGAAAACCTCTGATTTTTAGCGACATTGAAATCAAATTTATGTTAACACCTTTTTATATAAATACAATCATGTGTCTATTTGTGTTTACTTGATTTCTATCATTTGGCATAATCTCTAAATATTGGTTACAAAGTTTTCAATTCTAATTTCTTTATCTAAATTGTTTAGTTCAATCTCTTTCATTATAAAACAATTTAGTAATTTTCATAAAATTATAAAGAAGAATTTTTATTCCCTTATTCACCCCCCTCTAAGGGCGACAATCGATCCAACAGGCCATGGCAAATAAACTCCTCAAAACTGATGAGCGGGGAGTTACAAAGCCATTGGAGATGAAGAGGGGAGGTCCTTGGCCTCCCATGGCCATTAATGGCCTTCTCTCTCTTCTTTATCTCTCTTCAAAATTGGGGAAATTGCACTTTCTCTCTCCTACTCATCATTTTTAGAAATTGAGTGGTAACTTGTGGAGTATATATCAGGCACATGAAGCTATTGGGCCACTCCAATTGGGTCTAGCCCAAGTGGATTGGGCTTGATTAGGTCAAAATAGGTCATTTGACCTAAATTTAGGGTGGAGTTGACTTTGGTCAATTTGACCATTTGGGTTGGCCCCAATGGGTGGGTAGTGACCCATTGGCCTCTATTAATGGTTAGGAAGGTCTAGGTAGGGTCAATTTGGCAAGGTGAAGGCCAATTGACCCACAATAAGGCAATTTGACCAAAATAGGGCTAGAGTTGACATATGTCAAATTGGCCAAATTGGTGGTCCCATGATGGGGGTTCTTAGTCCATTGGGTCCCTAATAACCTTATAAGGTTAGGGGAAAGGTCAATTGGGCATGGTGGAGGTCAATTGACCCTAATTAGTCTACTTTGACCAATTTGGGGTTAAGGTTGACTTTGGTCAATTTGGCCTCTTTGGTTGACCCCAATGGGTCCTTGGAGCTCTAAGGGGACCCCTAAAGGGTTAGGTATGCTATGGTGAGGTCAAAGGGTTACGGTGAGGCCCTTAAGTCCAACCATATGCTTGTTAACTGGAAATTGCTATTTGAAGACCACTGTGGGTTTCCTTCTTCTTGGCTAAGGCCAAGTGGTCTCTTCAAGCTTCCTAGGGTTTTGTCATGACCTAGTCATGACAAAACCACTCTAGGGGTCTAGTTGTTTGGGGGATGTTACACTACTGGTTTGACAGCAGCTAGGTGCTTTGCTGGAATGGACTTGGAGGAGCTTGCTTTCTTACTCTTGAATGATGGAGCTGAAGCACCAAAAACAAATGGTCCAGAATGGGCCATTTGAATTTCTTCATGGGGAGGCTTCATAGCACTCATCCCCATGCCCTTTCTTCTACTATGGGAAGGAGTGTTTCCTTCCTATAGGAAATTCCATTCTTCTAGTGACAATACATGCTGTCATGGTCATACCTGTTAGTGGGAAGTAACACCTTTTGAAAGGTGGTATAAGGCTTAGACTTAGCCTTGCTCTTTTCTCCACTCCCTTCTTCCACTTCCATTTTATTGAACCCTAGTCCTCTTCTATTGGTTTGAGAAGAAAAGGTGCCAATAATTGGAAGCACTGATTTGGGCTTGGAGAATTGAGCCACTAGATTCTTCTCTTCGAGAAGCTTCTCCTCATGATCCTTGATGAACATGTTCTTTTGGGAAATGGTGCTCAATTGGACTATTGTTATCCCCTTGAGTTGGCTTATCTCTCTACTCATCTGAGCCACCAAGGTAGGTGACTTAGTGCAATCTTGCTTAGCCAACTTAAGGGAAGCAATTTCTTGAGCTTGCCTCTTGGCCAGCTTCTTGTTCATTTTCAGAGCATCCAACAAAGCATCATACTTGTCAATCAATGGATTGACAGCCACTTCAGATTCTAAATTATTTTCATCAATTGATGAGCATGGTTCAGAGTCTGTCATTGACTCATACTAAGAAGAAGGTGGAAGAGTAGGTACCTGGTCAGGAATGTCCTGACTATCTTCATCATCATCTGTTATGGCCATTAAGCCATGGTGTTCTATTGCATCTTCATCCTCCTCTATATCATTGTCTGAATGTGATAGAGGGGCCCTGATGCCCACTCTTGCAGCAGGAAAGTCCTCATCTTCCTCAACTGCAAACATCCCAATATAGGTTTCTTCTTCATCTGAGTCTAAGGATGATGACTCAGATTCACTCCATCTCTTATCCTTCTTTGATATGAAGGAATTTTCTCCCCTCCTTCCCTTCTAGTGATAGGATTTCTTATCACCCTTCTCCTTCCTCTTAACTGGACATTCAGCAATGACATGTCCAGGATTACTACAGCAATAACAAATCACATTAGATGAAACAAGTTAAACATGTTTAGAATCATACCTATCCTCTTTGGGGTGCTGCTTGTCTGATCTGTTGAGTTCCTTCCTAGGATGTGATGAGGAGGAGGGCTTGTTCATCCACTACTTCCTCCTCATCATTTTCTTGAACTGTCTTGAGAAGGTAGCAAACTCCTCATCAGAAGAGCTACTATCAGATGAGCTGGACTCAGAATTTTCTGAGCCAGCAACCTTTCTTAAAGGTGTAGGCATCCTTGCCTTACTCTTTTTGGATCCCTCAGCCTTTAGAGCAATAGTTCTTTGCCTTGCATGAGGCCTGGAGGAAGTTTCCTCCTCCTTCCTGGCAGATAACTGCATTTCATAAGAGAGCATCTTTCCAAACAAAGTGTGGGGAGGAGTCTCACCCAGCTTTGCCACTTCCCTGATGGTACAGATCTTGGTATCCCAGTCTCTAGTTAGAGATCTTAGGAATTTGTCATTTAGCTCATAATGAGTGAATGTCTTATCATAGGTCCTCAACTCATTTACTATTCTGAAGAATCTTTCGTAGCAATCAGCTATGCATTCCAGGCTCTGCTGCCTGAAGGCTTCATATTCCTGATTAAGGACAGATTTTCTATTATCCCTCACCTCTTCAGTCCCTTCCATGTACACTATCAGTGTATCCCACATGTCCTTGGCAGTCTCACAGTGTACCAAGTTCTGGAATGTTGAATCATCAATAGCATTGACTATAATGTTTTGAGCTCTTTTGTCCATTGTTGCCAATGCTATCTCATTTCTTGTCATTTTAGTGTATGACTTACCTACCTGCCTAGTAGGATCAATGGTGGAGGGCTTTGTGATAAGAAAGGGGCCCTCCTAGATAGTGATAAAGATCCTAGGGTCTGAGGCCGCCATGAAAAGCCTAACCCTTTGCTTCCAAATGCCAAAGGTTTCCTTTTTGCATATTGGAAGCTTCAAAGACCCCATCTACTTCTGAACTCCATTGGTAGCCATTTGATTCAGATCTTACTACACTTATATAGGACCTGGTCAGACTGTTAAGTCCTTTTTGACTAACCTCTCTCTGATACCACTTGATATTTTATATGTATGTAGTCTAATTCACCTAGAGGGGGGGGGGGGGGGTGAATAGGTCTTTTTGAATTTTACTTAATTAATGTTAGCGGATGAGGAGTAGCAAGTAAAAGTTCAAACACACACAGAAAACACACAAGTGTTTATAGTGGTTCCCCAAGACAGTGTGCCTATGGGTAGTCTACTTTCCCTCTACACCTTTCTAACAGTGTGTTAGACAAGGTAAACTCCTCCAATCTCAGCTCCTAGAGCTTACAATACAGATCCCTCAGGATCTGTCAGGCTTGCTCCAAGCCCTACCTCAGGCCAACTAGCCCTAGCACTCAAAGTGCTCCCACTCCTACAGCTCAAAGATCCCTTTGACCTCCTTCTTCAGGCCCATCAAAAAGCCCTACATCTTAGGTAAGATTCCCAACTGCTTAGGCTCAACAGCCTTACAAACCTCAGTCTCAACAACCCTACTACTCAGGTTCAACAACCCTACAATTTCAGGCACAATGCCCTACAAGCTCAGAACAATATAGTTCCTACAAAAGGTTTTACGATTAGCTTACAATAGTTGACAGTAGTGATTGTCTTCTGTTGTATATGCACTGCTGGTGCAACCTTTAAGCAGAGCTAAATGAAATCTTCAGACTTGCTCCTATCTGATCCTTTACTTCAGGGGATGAGAAAGGATCACCTTGCTCTTCTGAATAGAAGAGCTATCTTCTCTCCTTGTGTCTTCTTGCTGGTTCAGTTAGCATGAGGAGGAGAGAACATGAAAGCCGTCAATGGAACAGTGATAATGGCTCTCTTTTTTTCAGCACACCAGCTGATTCTTCTGAAAGTGCCCTAAGATCTTCTTTTATACTTCATGTGTCTTCAACAACTCTTAGAAAGGCCCCTGACACTTTGGAAGAGGATAAAACACTTTATCTCTCCTTTACAGCTATTTGCGCCAAAAGCAGGTGGTGCCACTGTCTTCTTCCTGATTTGAATCTGTCTCAGCGGTTGGGCTGAGATAGTTTTTCATCTCAGTGGTTTAGCTATCTTGGTCTCAGCAGATCCGCTGAGACAGATAGTCTTCTTAATGGATTTTGTCTATCTGCAGCTCAGCTGAGGCAGATCACTTCTCAGCGTCTCCTGGCCTCATCTCAGCGGTTCCGCTGAGACAGTGACTCCTTCTCAGCGATTTTGACAGCAAACCTCTGAACTTCTTCCAATGTATGGAATATCTTAACCCTGCACATTCCTGATGCAAAGTAGGGTTTATCAAATAAAATATGTACTTAGCATTATGAGTAATACCTCTTCAAATCAAGGGAACATTGAGGGCAATATTTCCAACAGGAAGGTTACCCCCAAGTTTGAAGCCAAAATTCTAGCATGCCCACTAGCGCTGGCGGTAGCCAGTAGCACGGGCGCTATCGCTGATTAGAGCAATTTGGGGAGGAATTTTTAGAAGGCGCTAGCGCAGGCAGTAGCGGCTAGCGTAGATGCTATCTCGACACACAAGATGAATGACAACAAGGTTTCCTTGGAATGAAAGATACGCACATGCAATATATTTCCTAAACTGGGATAGCGCAGGAGCTAGCTCTAAGGCAATAAAAAGGACCCCTTGGCTCCGTATTCTTCATCCTCTCACACCCCTAAATTCTAGAGCTTCTTGCCACATCATATAGAGGAAGGTTCAGAGAGATACTCCCATAAATCCATGAAGGCTTAGGGAGATCCTTGGAGAAGATTTCAACATGCTTCATCATCGTGATGAAAGACCGTATCGACTACGACCATACTCTGTGGGACTTCATTAACTTCTTCAAGAGATCCACATCGGGAGTTTTTATATTATCGTTGTTTCATTTCTTTACTCTTTCGTACTCGTGCAGTAAATTCGCCTCGTGTTGGCGACTAGGTCTGGGTAGGAATTAGGGCAAAAATTTGCCTCGTGTTGGCAACTAGGTCTACGGTGTAGATCTAGGGGGTGCTCGAGGCCGTATCCGGGGAAGGATTGGCTAGAGCGGCTTGAGGTCATATCTGGGGAAGGATAAGCTAAACCCACTAGTTCGTGGGGATACGAGTCGAGGTAGAAAACGAAAAAGTCTTTTTACTATTCGCCTTCAATTTCTAGCGTTATAAGAAGTCAAGTTTTGTAATCTTATATTTCATATTAATATAATCATGTCTCTATTTTATTTCACTTGATTTATTATGGGTTTGCACTATTTTGATCACTTATTATTTCAAGTATTTCAAAATATAACATAAGTTTGTAAAACCCTTTTCACCCCCCCCCCTCTAAGGGCGCCTATAGATCCAACAAGTTGTATCTGAGCAAGTTATTCCAAATCAGCTTAACAACTGGGAATAATGGCGTCTCATGATCCCTCTTCTATTAGTGGGGAAATTTTTATGAAGAAGGAAAATTTCCTACACCACCTTTATTTGAAGGAAGAAACTATAAAGGGTGGACAATTTTAATGGAATGGTTTATTAAAACATTAGATATCGAAGCATGGAATATAGCAATAGTAAGACTAGCAGATGAAACAAATAAAAATGAATGTTATCTAAATGCAAAGGGTTTGAATAGTATTTTTTGTGTTTTACCTCAAGAAAATTTCAATTTGATATATTGTTTTTCTAGTGCATACAAAGTATGGAAATTTCTTGAAGAAATGTATGATCTTCCTCTCACAACTATGGAACAAATGCAAGAAGTGGAGAACATACAAGCTTGCACAAATAGTCAAGAAATCTCCTCTCAAGATGGATTAATAAAGTGCACATCAAGTGGAGAAGAAATCTTATCTTTGGAAAGGAGTGCAAAAAAGATGTCAAAGAAACTATATGTTCAAATCTTGCCTCTTCCAATTACAATGTAAGGAAATCAAAGTCTTCTCTTTTTGTGATAAATTCAATTTCCACATTACATATGCTACATGTTACTAAACGTAACATTAAGAAATTGAAAATTGCTAATGAGAAATTATGTATAGAAAATAAAAGGTTAAAAGCTAATGTTAATTTGAAATCTAATTTTGATGTGGCTTCTCCATCTTGCTCTCTAATTGAAATCTCAAAGTCTTGGTTTGAATGTAATAATATTAAGAAAAAATTCAAGGATTTTGAAAAAGAACTTTTAATTGTAAAAGAACATAATGAAAAATTGTCTTCAGAAAGTCCATCTTTGAAAAGTGATTGTGCTATGTGCCAAAGTTATAAAATTGAAATCAAGGAGATGGATGAAATATTTGAGGAATTACTATCAAACTCATATTGACTCTAATATTTCCACTCTTAAAAATAGCACAATAGCTTATAATAAAGCTAGACATAATCATAAGATCAAGAATGATGAATTAAAATAAAAAATCAACTTGCTTATGAAAATTATGAATAAAAATTCACAATATCAAGCAATATCTAAAAGCAAGTTGAATATGAATATCTTAACTAAGCCCAATAATGGGAGTAAGAAACACAATTTTTGTAAATCAAAATCCAAATTACTATTATCTAAAAAATTATGTATCTCCCAAATTAAATTCAAATATGCAAAAATTTCCTATGAAAAATAATTTCAAAAGTCAGTATTATTTTATGCCTAAGTTTAATGAATATGGAAATTGGATACAAAATTATAACTCTAAACCTAAGTATGAGTGGAGACCCAAAATTAACGATGAAACTTTAACTCCACTTAAAAGGGTTCATTCGTACTCATCTCCCCAAAAATCATCTGGCTATATTTGGGTACCCAAAGAAACTGTTACTCTTGGTTCCCTTTGGATACCTAAATCTCTTATTCACTAGGTATCAACAAATGCATGAAGTAGAATCTTTTCAAAATGAAATATACAAATTTCTACTTCATGATATGCTATAATGTCTCCTTTTTAAGCTATCATGTCATGGTCATCTTATATATTATTGGAAATATGATTTTATCTCTTAAAGCTTAAAAAGTTTATAAATCGAATTGATTAAAATTCAAAGTCATATTTATTTTGATGACCTATCTATTTTTCTTATATTCATTGCCTATAAATATCTTATATTATCCATATAAATCAAATTCTAAATTTGTTATGAGATATTTATCTAAATTAATAAAATCATGAACTTTCACTTTTTCTCTTTCAAAAATTTTGAGTCCATAAATTTTAAATATTAAGTATGGGTAGCAGCCAATAATACTTAAATATCTTGAGAAATGGAGATTTGGGATGTCACCCCATCACATCTCCTAGTACTGGTGCGAACCCTTCACAAGGTAGACCTCGGGAAGTCCAAGATCCACTCTAAATTGCTAAGTCCAACTAAAGTCTAGCAAAGATCAAATTAATTATAGACTCATGCAATAATCGAAAAAGAAAACTATCATTATTTTTTAGAAAATATATATATATATATTCATAATTCGTGATTAAAAACAAAATCATAAATTAACGAATGTATTATCATACTATCATTGTATCTTAATGAATATTATTAGTCATCATACTAATCTCATGCAATGTTAGTTTTCATATGGTTAATATAAAAATAGAAAATTTGGAACATAGAATTCATGATATCTATAAGGTTTTATATTATCATTCTAAAATTAAAAAAACTCATAGTTTATTAATCATTCTTAAACCTAATCACTGTGTATATCCATGATCATATACCAATATTGTATGTCTCACAATAGCGGGGGCGTAGCGTTGCATGCATTAGAAGACCTAACCTCTAAGTCATGTCTTGTCCATAACCGGGGAAGGTTCTAGTGGGGCCTTGTGAGGCACTAGGGGGAAAGAGTGCTAGGTTGAGCGTTCTTTAGTGTCTGCATATGAGAGTAACACCCCAACCTATGGCATGTGTGCAACTCCTCATGCCCATCTGTCACTTAGTATGGGGCTAGAGTGTAGACATATAGTCTGAGTATTTTTATCTAGGGCATACCTCTTTTATTCTTTGCATGAACATCATTTCATATTATAATCATTTAAATAATGCTTATTTGGCTCATTCGAACATGATATCTTGTGTTTACATTTCATATATGTTTCATCTTACATTATTTTGATAAACACAAGCCTTAGAAAAATCAAAATGAAGATATAAGAAAATATATCTCATGCGATGTTTATTTTGTAAAGTCATATAAGAAATCGCTAACGTTTCATGTAATTTGCACTATCTAGACATCTCCAAAAATTCTGAAATTTCTGCATGAAACTACTCTTGGGACACTTAATCAAGATCAATAATCATAACTTTCAAAATCTTAAAAAATAGTGTATTATTTGCCACGCTAGCGCTAGCGCCGACGCTAGCTCGAATGTCTAAGTTTTTGTGTTTTTAAAATTTTGAAAAAAATAATAAAAATATGTTCTTTTATATGTACTACCTATTTTTATCTTTATGCCATTGTGTGATGTTTGAAAAATCAAATACAAAATTCTAAAATTCTAAAATGCAAAAAATATGTCTTTGCTTATTTTTATTTGTGTCTGCAAGGTTTTATTAAAATAACAAAGATTTCTATGTTTTCATACTTTGGCAAAAATGACAAGCATGTTCTTTTAGATTTGGCTAAAAATGTTTAATTTAAAATCTCAAGTTTTCTAAACATTGTTTTGGCTTGTCATGCTTAGATTTTAATCTTGTATGTGCATTGAAAAAGTCTATAGTGAATTGTGTAGGATTGCGTTTGTATGCCTACACTACACAATCATGTAGGGTTAAGAATTATAGGCACATGTAGTCTACAAAAAGTGTGAGTACAATATTAAGATGTCTATCTCTATTACCTACACATTATTCATAATTTTATTGCACTTATAGAAGAAAAATTACAAAATTATAAGTGTTTGCAAAAATAAGTGAATTCGGAGAACTTTGTCTTGCTAAAAAAATCAATAATAAAATGACAAAGATAACTCCAACAACACCACTTAAACTTCCTGATAAGTCTTCATAAGCATTGTGAGGTTGAGCACCTTGGAAAGAATTGTAAAGTGTCTTGTGCAAACTACTTTAATACACTTCTATTATGTACACCAGATCACAAGAAACTCTTATTGAAAATTACATATGTGATCCCCCAAACACTACTTC
Organism: Dactylorhiza incarnata; assembly: GCA_033032865.1. NCBI lineage: Eukaryota > Viridiplantae > Streptophyta > Magnoliopsida > Asparagales > Orchidaceae > Dactylorhiza > Dactylorhiza incarnata. The sequence goes on from JAWHQI010000210.1 coordinate 2,205,116, forward strand.
GCTCCCTGATAAGTCTTAATGAGCATTGTGTGGGCGAAGCACCTTGGTTGCTATACTTTGTATGTGCTTTGTATCAAATCTAGAATTGATGTGTAGAAGTAGTTAAAAAGATTGCATGCTTAATAATGTTTCTACTTCACTATATAAGTCATGTGTTTTGGATTACATCACTTGTATACTTTTATCAAAACACTTTTTATACACGTCATTATCTCTCATAAAGCTTCTACTCATGAGAATTGGACTCAAATGCTTCTTTACATAAATTCTCTAGAAAGCTTTAGTAAAAGCACTAGATTGCAATGCATGATCTCTACAATATTTTCATAACTTGAAATGCAAATTAATAACATTGTAGTTACTATCTTCTAGAATATGTGCAATCATGCTTGCTTTAGTAGTTTTTGAAAAATAGAACTCCTTGCCTATTGTCATGAAATCTTTATTGAAAACCTTACTTGCTTACGGACAATATTTCTTCAAAATATTATCTTAAACTTGGATGTTTAAATAAGATTGTTTTTATCCAAACAACATCACTTTTATTGCTTAACATCTCTTATTTCTATTATGATCTTCGAACCTCCAAAAAGATGTTTTCTTTGGATAATCAATTTTATAGCCTTTCTGCTTGTGATAAAACTTTAATTTATCTTGTTTGAAATCTTTCAAAAATTATTCTATAACTCTTAAAATTTTGATCTCCAAAAACATCTTCTTATGTTTGGACTTAAACTCATATTTACTCTCTTGGTTTTCATGCTCATAAAGAGATGTTTTTCTATAGTCTTCTGCAACATTACCATATAACGTTTATCTTGCATTTTCATGCTTATCTCAAGTCTTAAAACTCAAAATTCTTTTTCTTCAACAAGTGGTAGATTTGGTTGGTAAATTTTATATTGGTTGTTCTAACACGCATTTTATCTTTATGCTAAAAACTCAGATTTATTTTTATGAAAATTTTTATGCTAAAAACTCCTTAACATTTCATTTCCTATAAAAGCTCGATCATGCCTTATCTTTTATCAAAAAACCTCTTTCTATGTCTCTTGCTACCATAACCCACTTTTGCCAATAACAAAAGGGGGAGAACTAACATGATAAATAAAAACCGCTATCAAATGGGGAAGAACTAAACATGATTAATTCTTAAGATAATAACTTACATATAAGGGAACATTCATATAGGGGGAGCATGTATTTTGGGGGGCAATTCTAAATACCAAAATTGACAGTTATCCTTGTTGGATCTTGAGCCGCCCTTAGAGGGGGGGGGGGTGAAGAAAGGTTTTAGAAAACTTTAAATTTTTATAGAAAGCTTTTGATATTTTATTTGAATAAGAGTGAATCAAAAACAAAGAGTAGTAAATCAATTTTATTAAATAGAAAAAGACATGATTATCATTCATAAAAATTGGTTACAAAATCTGATTTCTATGACGCTAGAAATCCAAGGTGAAATATGAAATACTCCTTTTGTTTTCTATACCGACTCTTCTCACTAAGAATCGGTTGGCTTTAGCCGATATCTCCCCAGATTTTGCCTCAAGCCGCTTTAGCCCTTCTATCCCCAGAAAGGCCTCGAGCACCCCCTAGATCTACTCCTTAGACCCAATCGCCAACATGAGGCGAATTCCACCCTAAATCTTACCCAGACCTAGTCGCCAACGTGAGGTGAATTTACTCCATTATTATAATAAAATAGTTATAAACAAAAATACAAAAACACAAATAAAAAAACTCCATAAGAAGAATTCTGGAGATGGCGAAGGCTCGCTGAATATTGTCGAAGTCGAAGCGTGCATTCTTCGCATTGTGTAAGCATTGATCCGATCCTCCTTGAAATATTCTCTTGAATTTGTGTGGGAGATGGAGGTCTGGAAAAATATGACCCTTGCAGAGTTTCAGAAGTGCTAGAATAGGGCTCAATATCATCAGTAGTTGAAGAAGATGTAATCCACCTATTTATAGGACTGGAAGATAACACCGACGTTAAGGCTAACGCCTGACGTTGACCCAGTATATAAATGTTTTGATGGCTCGGATATTCAAAACAGGAAGGAGATACTGCACTTTAGGAAATGTTGATTTTATTCATCCCTAACGTTGGCGTTGGGGTTAACACAGGCGTTAGGTCAGATTATTCTTAAAGTGCTCCTTCAACCATGACAGCTTACCTCCTTACCACATTTGTCTTGGTTGGAATGGGAGTCAACGCCGACGTTACGTCCTAACATCTAGCATTAGACATCATTCCATTTTTCAGCTTATGGGCAGGTCCAGACCAATAATGTAGCATCCTAGTGTCATATTTGTTCAAGCCTGCATGCTAAAAACACAATGGCAACCATCATCAAATACAAGCATGATTTGTTATTCTCAAATCAAAGGGATACGGAAAATCATTTTCCAACAATCTCCTCCTTTTGATAATAATAAATCCAATATAGATAAATCAGATTCATATATAAGAGAGATGTATTTTTAGAAGGTTATATGACACTAAGGAATATAGAGACATTATTAATGCTTATAGATTGTTAAATTATGCTCCCCCTTCTTAAGTGATCCCCCTTAGTGTATGCTCCCATAGACTAGATGTATGCTCCCCCTTAATCTAGTGAATCCTACTCCTTAAATCATTATGATTTATCATTTAATTCTCCCCCTTTTGTGATTAGCAAAAGTGGGTGGAGTGAAATAAAACTAGAAGAGAGAAGACAGAAGTTGGGACATAACTAAGAGATGATTAAGAGTTTTGTTTAGACATAAGGTAATTTGTGATCGAGCTAAGGGAGAGAGTAGCACAACGGAGAATGGACATGATAATCGTGAAGGAACAACATTCCATGTTTTTACCCAAGGAATTCTACCACTTGCTTTTCGAAGTAATTTGAAAATGGATACTACTTGATGAAAGAAATGTAATATAGTTTGACAAGCACACGTGAAGAAAAAAACCTTTAGAAGTACGCATGATAAAGCATGGTAAAAACAACATAGTCAAATTAGTAATGCGGAAAGATAGAACAAAATAACCAATAGTAGCATTTTTGTTATAGTTTGACCATTCCAACAATATTGCTAGTCTCTTCACATTTGAGCTTTAACCTTGAAAATTTTCATAACTAATCGGCAAGCATGATTTAACATATTCAAAAAGATAAGGACTACAATATAACTAATTCATATTTCAAGTAAAGAAAACATTGTTGAAATCATGCATTGCAATCTAGTGCTTTTTCTTAAGTTTTTGGAGAATTATGTAATTTTGCATTAGGATCCAATTCTCATGAGTATAAGCTTTATGAAAAACAATGATGTGTGCATAAGGTATTTTGATAAAAGTATACAAGTGCAATAATCATAACACATGACATATGTAATGAAATAGTAATAATAATATTAAGATTCTAATCTTATAATTACTTTCACACATCAATTTTAGAATAAAATTTCAAAGCACATTTCATGAGTACAACTACCAAAGTGCTTCGCCCACACAATGATCATTAAGACTTATCAGGGAGTGAAGTATTGCTTGGTGGATCATATAAGCACTTTTATTATTTTTATTTTTAGTGATCCAGTGTACAAATAGAAGTGATGAAAAAAATGTGTTTGCACAAGACACATTACAATTCTTTCTAAGGTGCTTAACCTCACAATGCTCATTAAGACTTATCAGGATGGTGAGTAGTTCTTGGTGGAGTTATCTTTGACATTTTATTTCATATTTTTGTAATTTTGGGCCAAAAGGTCTCCGAATTCACTTGTTTTTTTGCAAACACTAATAATATCAAAATTACACTTCTATGTGTGCAAGAAATCTAATGTTTGAGAGATGGTGTAGGTAGTTTAGACATACAACTTAATATGTTATAACTATTACACTACACAATCATGCAAGACTAAGATTATGAGCACATGTAGATTACCAAAATAGCGAGTGAATGAATCTTGATTAGCATAAAACATTACTCATACTTAGAGGCATGCTAGGCAATCATACATTATTTTTAAAGACTATTTCATTGCACATAATCAGATTAAGGTCAAGGCATGATGATAAAATAATGTTTGGGAAATTTGAAATTAAAATTAGACATTGAAGACAATCTTTAAGTGTATGCCAAATCAATTTTCACCATTTGAAACAAAATAACTAAGATGTTTGCTCTTGTGAAGTCATATAGTCAAACCATAATTTTGTAAATATTTAAAATGCAACAAATGACAAAAGCATATTTTTGAGTATTTTGAGTTATTTAATATCTTTTTTGTATTTTGGAAGAAAATTAGCAAAATCATTACAAAAGAATTTTAAAGCAGAGAAAATTAAAAAAAACTTTAAAAAAGTACCAGAAATAGTTTAGAAAAAACAGAATTTCAATTTGACCAAAAGAGCTAACGCCTGGCGTTAACTACTCAACGCCCAATCAGAACACTATTTTTTGAGATATTTGAAAAAAAAATTCTTTGGAATAGGGAGTATGTATATAAACCTTTTCATTGTAGAAATTTCAGAGAATTTGGAGAGGATTAGAAGGCTATTTAATCATATTTTTGGTAGTTTTAAAATGGTTTTTATATTTTATATTTGTTTTTGATTTTTCTGGTAATGAAAAAGTAATTAAGATGTAAACACAAATATATATAAGTATATGAATGAATGGGCATAAAGAGTTGCAATTTTAGAGAGAAAAAGGAGCTAACGCCAGGCGTTTTACCTTACATTGGCGTTGAGTCTACTTTATATAAAAGCCCCAAAATCCGAGTTCTTTTCTTATTCTCTTCATTTCAAACCATTTTCATCAAGTTTCGCCGACAACCCTTTTTCAGATCTAAGTAAGATTCATGTTCTTCTTCTTATATTTCTTAGTTAACTCATTTCTCTACCACTAATTAGTAATCCTTTGAAGTATTGAAGTGTTTTTATTATGGTGTATGGTAGATCTAGGATTTTGAGATCTAGGGTTTTTAATTTTGAGTTGTAGAGTTGGGTTTTTGAGATTCTTCACAAAGATGAGTTTTTTACTTTAAATTTTTAGATGTTTTGAGTTCTATTGGTGATTTTCCCTTAATTCTTCTCTTTTTACAAAATTTTCCAAGTTCTAAGAGTGAGTGAAGGTCAGCATTGTATACTGGAAGTGATAAGAAATTTGACAGCATGCTCCTGACGTTAACATTAACGCTGGGCATTGACTAAATAAACTTTAGTTTTGATTTTCTGTTTTGTCTAAATGTTCAGGTTATGGCTGCTTCTAGTTCACATGGGGTTCGAGCCAGAAAGTCTTCTTCTTCTCGAGCACCACATGAGTCTTATCAATCTTATGCGGGGATAGGGAAAGCATCAGTTGGTGTAGGAATGATATTGCATATTGACCTCCCCCGACATGCACATATTCAGAATCTCCTCGCTGCATAAGGGGTTTTATCATTGATTTTAGATGTCTGTTTCTTTACAGATTTTGATCGAGAGTTTTATAACAATTTATTTGATCTGTCTGAGATAGAGCTCAATGGAGGAGTAAGTTCTATGATGCAATATGAAGTTGTTACAACCACTCATGATGATTTGAGGAATTAGTTTGGATTAGTGGAGAGTGAGAATCATCTTGATATGGTGGAGAAGTATTGGGCCGTGCGTGACTGGACACAGGTGAATACGGTTTTGCATGGGAAGGAGAGTAGGGAGTAGATTACCGATGTTTCTTCACTTAAGGAGGAAGCATTCATAATTAAGGACATTTTACATCACACCATAATGTTGAAGTCCGGAGACACTAAGAAGATCACTGCTCATCTTAGTATTGTTACTTATCATATTATACAGGAAGAAGGTTTTGACATGGCAGATCTTTTACTTTCACATATTCGGTATACATTCAAGTTGAAGGAGCCGAGAAGGTCTCATATTAAAACTCTTCCCTTAGGTGGACTTATACAACTGGTGGTGATGGAGAGTATGAATACATAATCAGAAGGAACTATATTAACGATCTTGTCCCAGAGCTTTATTCGACTTCAACCATTCGAGTTCCTCGGCCACGAGATATACAATCAACTTCTTGACCACCCCTTCGACGAGGGGTCTTGCTTCGTTTGATTAGTCGGGACCATCAGGAGTCATTTGAGTAATTCAGGGAGAACGTGACATGTCGTATGCCACGAATGGAGAGGATAATATGGTATATGGTCAAGGCCTTGAAGTTGAAACTGACACTGATAGAAGAGAGGGAGTTGGATATTCCCGTGGAGGATCCTCCACCCCAATCAACTTGCCATACTCGAAGGTCAAGGGTTCGAGGAAGTTCTAGTACTGAAGGAATAGACTCTATTAGTGAGAGTAGAGAGTTTTATGAAGTTTCTTTTTATGTAATAATAGTAATTTTATCATTTAGACAATTAAGTCTAACGCCTGGCGTTAACACTTGCGCCCAAGGTTAACAGTTATCATGATTTTTAGCTTTTTCTTATTTTATCTACTGTGTGTACTGTGTTTTGTCTTTGTTCAGGTTTTCATAATTATGATTTTACTGCTTTAATAGATTTCCATATAATCTTTGGTGGATATAATCATGTTACATCATCTTTATGAGGACAAACGAAATTCATCATGGCTTGTTTTAAAAACTGTATTAGCTTATCAAATTTTAGTATTCAAGTTAATTAATGAATGCCATTGATGAGATAAGAGGTATTGATATGACTTTTTGTTTTCATTTTTAAATATGAATATGAAAACTTCTTGACAGGCAAGATAATGATAATTTCCCACTTTTTTTGGTTATTGCAAGAGCACACATGAGTCTATAATTAATTTGATCTTTGCTAGGCTTTAGTCGGACTTAGCAGTTTAGAGTGGATCTTGGACTTCCCGAGGTCTACCCTGTGAAGGGTTCGCACCGGTACTAGGAGATGTGATGGGGTGACATCCCAAACCTCCCTTTCTCAAGATATTTAAGTATTATTGGTTGCTACCCATACTAAATATTTAAAATTTATAGACTCAAAATTAATAAAAAAATGAAATTCATGATTTTATTAATTTAGAAAAATATCTCATAACAAATTTAGAATTTGATTTATATGGATAATATAAGATATTTATAGGCAATGAACATAAGAAAAATAGATAGGTCATCAAAACAAAATATGACTTTGAATTTTGATCAATTTGATGTATAAACTCATTAAGCTTTAAGATATAAAATCATATTTCCAATAATATATATGACGACCATGACATGATAGCTTTAAACAAATAAGAAAACAACAAAAAAAGAAGACATTGAAGCATACAATGAAGTAGAAATTTGTATATTTCATTTTGAAAGGATTCTACTTCATGCATTTGAAGATACTTAATGAATACGAGTCTTAGGTATCCAAAGGGGACCAAGTATGGTGGTTCCTTTGGGTACCCAAATATAACATGTTGGCCTTTGGGGAGATAGTGATGAATGGGTCCTTTCATGTGAAGTTAATGTTTCGTTTTTAACTTTGGGCCGCCATTCAAACCTTGGTTTAATGTTATTTTTGTGCATCAAATTTCCATTGTGATTATCTTTATTTTGAAGATTTTAATTGTAATGATTATTGAAAGGATTGTTCATAGGAAATTTGTGTAATATTAATTTCAAGTTGGGAGAAACATGATTTTGTAAAGGATGGTGATTTGGATTTTGATTAACAAAAACTTTGTGTTTCTTACTCCCATTATTAGGCTTAGTTAAGATATTCATATTCATATTCAACTTGCTCTTAGATATTTCTTGATATTGTGAATTTGTGTGTTGTGAATTTTTATTCATAATTTTCATAAGCAAGTTGATTTTTGATTTTAATTCATCATTCTTGATCATAAGCTTTAGTATAAGAAATTGTGCTATTTTTAAGAGTAGAAATAATAGAGTCAATATGAGTTTGATAGTTATTTCTAAATTTCGCAAATGTTTCATCCATCTCTTTAATTTCAATTTTATAACTTTTACACATAGCACAATCATTTGTAATAGATGACTTTTCTAAAGATATTTTTTCATTGTGTTCTTTAAGATGCTCTTTTTCATATACCTTTAGTTTTTCTTTAAGAATATTGTAATGAAAACAAGGTTTTATATTTACAATTGAAGAGACATGGGTAAGAGTAGATAAATCAGAATTTGATTCTACTTTAACTTTTGCTTTTAAACATTTATTTTCTAAGCGCAATTTGCAATTCACAATTTTCAATTTCTTAATTTTGCACTTTGTAATTTGTAGCAATTGTAAAGTAGAAATAGATTTGCAAACATTAAGTGTCCGTTCGTTTGGACGGAATTGGCTTTCTGGAATTGGTATTGGCGATTAGAAATCCAATTCTAATGTTCGGCGCAACGGAATTTATGCGGATATTGGCTTTCATGTGAAAACCCATGACTTTGACTTTGAACTAAAAATCAAATCGCAAATTCTTACCTCCGCCCATGGGTTTTCCGCATAAAAGAGTGTTTTTGCCAGAGTTTTTTCGGCCTATGCGCGCATTTTTCGCCCGGGCGCATGTTTTCTTGCACGGTGTGTTTTTTCGGCCTGACAAGTGTTGTTCGGTTGGGCGCGTGTTTTTCGAACGGACGTTCATTTTTCGCACAGGTGGGCATTTTTTTGCCAGGGAGCACTGTTTTTCGCTCGACCGCGCGTTTTTCACCCGGGCGCGTATTTTTCTCCCAGCCGGGCATTTTTCGTCCGGCCGGGTGTTTTTCATCCTGCCGGGCATTTTTCGCCCAGGCACTCTTTTCCGCCCGGGCGTGCGTTTTTCGCCCGAGAGCGCGTTTTTTCGGCCGAGCGTGCATTTTTTGACTAGCTCGAAGGTTTTTCGGTCGGGTGCACGTTTTTTCCGTCCGGGGGCGCGTTTTTTAGTCGGGCTCACATTTGTTCGCCCAAGCACGCATTTTTTGCTCGGGCACGCGTTTTAGCCCAGGCGCGCATTTTTCTCCCGGGTGCGCGTTTTTCGCCTGAGTGCGCTTTTTGCGCCCGGGCGCGCATTTTTCGTCCGGGCGCGCGTTTTTTGCCCGGGCGTGCGGTTTTTGCCCGGGCGCTTTTTTTCTCCCGGGCGCGCGTTTTTTGGTCGGGCGATCATTTTTCGCCAGGACGCGTGTTTTTCGCTCTAAAGCGCTTTTTCCGTGCGGGAACATGTTTTTTGCCCTGACACACATTTTTCGCCAAACCGCGTTTATTTCGGCCCGAGCGCTCATTTTTTTCTCGGGCGCGCATTTTCTCCCAACCGGACATTTTTTGCCCGGGCCGCAAAACACACACCTGGGCCGAAAAACACCTACTCGGGCAAAAATGTGCGCTAGTGAAAAAAATGCGCTCGGGCAAAAATTATGCGTCCAGACAAAAAGTGTGCTTACGTGCCAAAAAATGCACTCCCAACCGAAGAACTCGCGATCGGGCGAAAAATGCGGTCATGGGCCAAAAAACACACACCTTGGCGAAAAATACACGTCCTGGGGAAAATGTGCGTCCGGGCAAAAACGCGCAATTGGGCGAAAAAATTGCGCTTGGGCGAAAAACACGTATCTTAAAACATATTATGCAATTTAATGCGTTCGGCGCTGACGCCTATTTTGAGTTCTATAAAATTATTGTATAATGTCAATTCCAATACCAATTCCATCATTCAGCCGAACAACTTTGCCGCAATTCCAATTCTGTTGACTGAATTCAATCTTACAGCCGAACAACAATTTTGGAATTCTGTACAAAGCCAATTCATGTAGATATTGGTTTTAGTCGAAAAGCCAATTCTAGAAAGTCAATTCCGTTCAAACGAAAGGACCCTAAGGGAATTTGATTTCCTTACAGTGCTTTTGGATGCTGTGAGATTTAAGCATATAGTTCCTTTGTGATATTCATCTTTTTGGCACTCCTCTTCCAAAGATGAAATTTCTTCTTCTCTTCCACTTGTGTGTACTCCATCGATTCATCATAAGAGGAGCTTTCTTGACCATTTATGTAAGCTTGTATGTTCTCCACTTCTTGCGTTTGTTCCGTACGTGTGAGAGGAAGATCATACATTTCTTCAAGTAATTTCCATACTTTGTATGCTCTAGAAAAACAATATATCAATTTGAAAATTTCTTGAGGTAAAGCACAAAAGATACTATTCAAAGCATATGCATTTAGGTGACGTTCCTTTTTATTTGTTTCATCCGCTGGTCTTACAATTGCTATATTCCATGCTTCGATATCTAAATTTTAATAAAATTTTCCATTAAAAATTTCCACCCTTTATAATTTCACCCTTCAAATAAAGGTGGTGCAAGAGATTTATCTTCTTCATAAAAATTTCCCCCACTAATAGAAGTGAGATCATGAGACGCCATTATTCCCGATTATTAAGCCAATTTGGAATAAACTGCTCTGATACCACTTGTTGGATCTTGAGGCACCCTTAGAGGGGGGGGGGGGGGGGGGGGGGGGTGGATAAGGATTTTAGAAAACTTTAAATTTGTATAGAAAGCTTTTGATATTTTATTTGAATAAGAGTGAATAAAAAACAAAGAGTAGTAAATCAATTTTATTAAATAGAAAAAGACATGATTATCATTAATAAAATTTTGTTACAAAATTTGATTTCTATGACGCTAAAAATCCAATGCGAAATATGAAATACTCCTTTTGTTTTCTATTCCGACTTTTCTCACTAAGAACCAGCTGGCTTTTGCCGATCTCTCCCCAGATTTGGCCTCAAGCTGCTCTAGCCCTTCTATCCCCAGAAAGAACTCGAGCACCACCCAAATTTACTCTCTAGACCCAGTTGCCAACACGAGGAAAATTCCTCCCTAAGTCCTACCCAGACCTAGCCGCCAACACAAGACGAATTTACTCCACAATTATAATAAAAGAGTTACAAACAGAAATACAAAAACACAAATAAAAAACTCCATAAGAAGAATTCTGGAGATGGCGAAGGCTTGCTGAATATTGTTGAAGTTGAAGCGTGCGTTCTTTGCGTTGTGTAAGCATTGATCCGATCCTCCTTGAAATCTTCTCTTGAATTTGTGTGGGAGATGGTGGTCTGGAAAAATACGGCCCTTGCAGAGTTTCAGAAGTGCTGGAATAGGGCTCAATATCATCAGTAGTTGAAGAAGATGAAATACACCTATTTATAGGACTGGAAGCTAACGCCGACATTAAGGCTAACGCCTGGCATTGACCCAGTATAGAAATGTTTTGATGGCTTGGATCTTCAAAATAGGAAGGAGATACTACACTTTAAGAAACATTCATTTTAGGCAACCCTAATGCTGGCGTTGGGGCTAACGCTGGCGTTAGGTCAGATTATTCCTAAAGTGCTCCTTTAATCACGACAACTTCCCTCCTTGCCACATTTGTCTTGGTGGGAACAGGAGTCAACACCGACGTTACATCCTAACACCTGGCATTAGACATCATTCCATTTTTCATCTTGTGGGAAGGTCTAGAGCAATAATGTAGCATCCTAGTGTCATATCTGTTCAAGCCTGCATGCTAAAAGCACAATGACAACTATGATAAAATACGAGAAGGATTTATTATTCTCAATTCAAAGGGATGCAGAAAACCATGTTCCAACAATCCTAAGTCATCACACACACACAAGTAGGTTTTGCCATGCTTTATGTATTAATGCTTTGATTTATCATTAATAGATTTGTTTTTATCAAGAAGGGGAGTTTGTTGGAACATGGTCTTCCGCATCTCCAATGTTTGAGAATACAAAATCATATGTGTATTTGATCTTGTTTGTTTAAGTATACAGGAAACAATGATATATGACTTAAGGATAACATAAGATGGTTGCCCCTAAGTTTGAAGCCAAAATTCCAGCATGCCCACTTGCGCCGACGGTAGCCACTAGCGCAGGCGCCATCGCTGATTAGAGCAATTTTGGGAGGCATTTTTAGAAGGTGCTAGCACATGCGCTAGCAGCTAGCGAAGGTGCTATCTCGACGCACAAGAGGAATGAAGACAAGGTTTCCTTGGAATGAAAGATACGCACACGCAGGATATTTCCTAAATTGGGATAGGGCCGACTGTAGAAATAACACAGACGCTAGCTCCAAGGCTATAAAAAGGACCCCTTGGCTTTGTATTCTTCATCCTATCACACCTCTAAATTCCAGAGTTTTGTGCCTCATCATATAGAGGAAGGTTCAGAGAGATACTCACACAAATCCATGAAGGCTTAAGGAGATCTGTGGAGAAGATTTCAACACGCTTCATCATCGTGAAGAAATACCGCATTGACTACGATCATACTATGTGGGACTTCGTCTACTTCTTCAAGAGATCCACATAGGGAGTTTTTATATTGTTGTTGTTTCATTTCTTTATTCTTTCGTACTCGTGCAGTAAATTCGCCTCGTGTTGGCGACTAGGTCTGGGTAGGACTTAGGGCAGAAATTCGCCTCATGTTGGCGACTAGGTCTAGGGTATAGATCTAGGGGGTGCTCGAGGCCGTATCCGGGGAAGGATTCGCTAGAGCGGTTTGAGGCCGTATCCGGGGAAGGTCAGGATAAAGCCACCGATTCGTGGGGATATGAGTCAGAATAGAAAATGAAAAATCCTTTTTACTATTTGCCTTCGATTTCTAGCGTTATAAGAAGTCAAGTTTTGTAATCTTATATTTCATATTAATAAAATCATGTCTCTATTTTATTTCACTTGATTTGTTTTGGTTTTGCACTATTTTGATCTCTTATTATTTCAAGTATTTCAAAATATAACATACATTTTTAAGACCCTTATTCACCCCCCTCTAAGGGCACCTACAGAACCAACAAGAACTCCCTCTTGTACTCTATAATAGTCATGGTACCCCGTCAAAGGTTAAGTAAGCGCTCCTAGAGTTCCGCCCGATCAGGGTCAAAAATTAAATGCTCCATCATCAGTGTAGTGAAATCTCTCTAGGAAATGTCCGTCAGGCGACGGTTCCTATATGTGGTCTATAGGGTAGGCCTCCAACACTGCCTAGCATACCACTCCAGAAGGGTGGTGGTGAAAGTGCACAGTGTGCCTCTGTGTATTCTCTAGAGGGGGGGGGGGGGGGGGGGTGAAAAGAGATTTAAAAAAACTTTACACTAAATGTGCACACACAATAAAAATGCTAAGTACTATGCAATCATCAAAACCAAAACAAAATAAAGTAATCACAGTAAATATAAAATAGAAAATAGTAAACTAGGATAGTACAAAATTCAATGCAGAAAACACAGAAATTTTATGATGGTTCCCCAAAATGTGAGTAGTCCACTCTTCTACCTCTCTGGTAGGATTGCACTAACTGTGGCTGAGTCTTTTGATAAGGAGACTCTCAGAACCACTAAGTCTTTCGATAAGGAGATTCTTAGAACCACTGAGTCTTTTGATAAGGAGACTCTTAGAACCACTGAATCCTTTGGAAGAGGGATTCTTAAAACTCTTTTATAGTTGGAGAATGAGAACAGTAGGATGAGAAGAAAGAAGAGAAAAGGATTACTCAGTAAGAATCATTCAGAAGCCATTTCTTTGAATGCTGTAGCTTCTGTTTTACTCAGGATCTGAATATGATGAACCCTTGCTTATGATAGTCATGATTGTAAGGGTTATAAGTATGATCCTGATTCTTTGCACTTTTGTAGACTTGTTGCTATGTGATGTAGAAGAAGAAGCAACAGTGTTGTTATTCTCTTTTCCTGGGCAGAGGAGATCTTCTTCTGTTCTGTCTTAGGGTTGAAGGAGGAGGAAGAAGAAGCCCTATTTCGACAGCCAGAAATATATGATCCGCTATTCTCCATGTTTTCTTTCTTTTTCAGCATATTTATTATCTATCATTTGAGTTTGAATTTCTTTCTTCTTCTGGACTGTCCTTAGAAGGAATGTCTATTGGACAATTGATGTTTCCTTCTATTTTTGTTTCCAATCCGTCCATCTGATTTGAATAAAATTCCAAAAATATTTTTGCTGTATCTCTGGAATACTTCATTCCATTCTTGGCAATTAACGAGTCGTTGGAGAACAGTCTTCAGCTTTGTAGATCTTTTGAAAAGGTATTAGAAAGGATAGCAGAAAACCTTATATTTCTGAACGTACTCGACGCTTAATCGACTTCATCTTTTGTCATATCGATGCACCTCTGAGTTCTTATAGAAGTAGCTTTAAATTCCTTCTTATCTCTGGCTGAACTCAGATATCGATATTACGTCGAGTTCTTATCGAAGTATCCGACGAGTTGAATACTTGAATTTGAACTTCATCTTCTGCGTCGAATTGAAGTTGAAGTTGCGCCGACTTCTAAGATGGCTTCGACATGCTCCTTCTTCTGCGTCGAGTTCATTTCAAAGTTGCGCCGGCTTTTGATATATCTTTGACAGGCTCTGTCTTCTACGTCAAGAACATTTTGATGTTACATCAACTTCACTTATACTTCGACAGACAGATCGAGTTACTTCGACTTTCAGTAAGAGTTACGTTGACATCTAGTCAAAGTTGCACCGACTTCCATTCGACGCAAGTCTTAACTTAACTGAATTTGTGCTTCTCTTAGGCCTAGTCTTGTAATACTAGGTGAATATGATATCCTAGGACATCTAATGACCATTTTATCCTTTCTATACAATGTGGGTAATATAATCTAACTGATGAAATCTCTTTAAGTATTTTGTTAGATAAATCACAAGGGGTTTTCCCAACAACCTCCCCTATTTATCTTAATAAATTTTATAATTTGATTAAGTGATTTCAAGCATACTTTGACATAAAATTAAATACACACATATATAAACAGATCAATAATAACATTATAAACACATAGACCATAAGATGAGCTTTCAACAAATCATATTGATAATCATGATAATTGTATCCACCAGATATAGTATAGTTTGTTCACCTGTACAGTACTATACTTCTTCTTGAGATTTCCTCTTTCTTGAAAAAACTTGTGGTATTAAACTTCTTGGTGCAAACTTTAGTGCCTAATCTTCTTCTTCAGTAGCCTTGACATCATCTTGATGAGTTTATTTTCTTCGGGAGGCTGCCCCTGAGAATGTGCATCTCGTTCAACAGTCAGAGCAACCTACTTGATAATCTTTACAACCTCATCCAAGAGTAGATCATCTTCTAGGGGCTCCCCCTGTGTTAAAGCAATCGTCTCCCCATGATTAACTACAGAAGGCTCCCCTTAGACTTTTCCTGTTTGAAAAACAGTGAGTTTGTTGGGATCAGGAATATCAGTAGCTGGGGCATTTGGAAGAATCTCTTCTTGTACACTCTTATCCTTCTCCTGGTCACTCACATTTTGTTGAATAAGCCTCTCCAACTCCTGTATCTTCTCCCCCTTCTGGACCTTTCTTACAAGGGAGTTTTAAAATGCTTTAGTTACCATGGAGGAGGATACGATTGATTTCAGTGCCAAGAGGGACTCTTGTGATTTTTACAGTTCTGCCTCCATCTGGGAGTACTTTTTAGTAAACTTTCTAGCTTGAGTGGTCAGTAGGTCATCAAATGTGTTAGTAGCCAATCCTACTGCTTTTGAAATTAATTGCTCAATGTCAAAAGAAAGAGTAGGATGTGTGGTAGAGACACGAGGTGTGGTAAGAGTAGGTGTGGATATGATAATTGAAGTTATTTCAGATTGAGGTAGGGGAGATCTGTCATCAAGAAAGTTGATGTCTGGAGGATTTTGGTGGATAGGAGAGAGTGATTTATTATCTACAGTGTCTTCTGCAGAAATGATAGTGGATGGTTGCTGCTGTGGTTGGAGAGGAATCTGAGGTGTAGGCTCTGGGGCTGGAGTGGATGGAATGGACTGGTTAAACTGAACATTTGACTCATCTGGAATAGTATGCCTTGGTGGATCTGGTAGAATTGGCTCATGATCCTATGGAACTGGAGAAGAGGGAGGGGAGTGGGAAGCTTGACCAGGCTTTAGGATCTGCCTGGTCCACTTAGAGAAAATTCCATTGTCTATTCTCTTGCTAGGTGGAATTGGCACTTCGTTTGATTTGCATATCATGGGGTAATTATGGAGCAACACCTGACTCATCATTCTCATATATGTATTTTCTTTATGTGCTTATTTATGACCTATCATTTTCAGGAGGCACCTCCCCCAGTTGAACTTTTTGTTGAGGATAAGACATCCCATTATCTGGAGCCGCTGCTTGGGAATAGCATCATGGCCTGAAATTTTGCATAAGAGCACCTTCCCTACTATATCAGCCAGGAACCTATATTCTTCAGCTAGATCAATCTTCTTCAGATTGATGGCCTTCTCTTTCCTAAACTACATGATTTCTTAAGACTTCTTTGTCTCCTCCCCTGTAAGTTCATCTGAATCACTGCCAGTTGTATGATCAAACATTTGACTAAACACTTCCTCCGTTATATTTATATCAGTCTCAGAAATTCTCCCATTGAGGGATCCATCATCTCCTATGTGCAGATTGTCTTTGAACTATGTTAGTTCAACATCAAGGATTTTACACCTTATAGAAATCAACTTTGTCAGGCTGACAGTATGGAATAAGTTGAGAATGGCTTTGAAGTTATCAGACCCTGCATTGAAGGAGTCCACATCAACGTCGAAGCTAGGGTTGATATTAGGAGGAGCCATTGATTATGAGGTGAAGTACCTGCAAAGAGAAGAGAGAGAGAGAGAGATGCAAGAGAGATGGAGAAAAAGAAAGCACGAGAGCAAGAAAGAGAGAATTCAAAAGCGTAATGAATTCGACGCCTATGTTGCTTAAATGAAAATGATTCGTCGCAACTTAGGGTTGTATTCAAAGCATCGTCGACAAGGATTAATAGTCAGCGTGCCAAAATGTGTCGAAGAAGCTTCTAGAAGTGGAACTGCGCGTGTTTGTCATGTCAACGTTGCGTCGAATAGAACTCAACGCACCTTCGAATTTAAAGAGCAACTATTAAGTCGACGTATGCGTCAATACGAAATCGACGCTGCATCAAATGTTTTTCGAAATATCTATAGCAGATTACTCTCGAAGCTGGCGTCAAATAGAATTAGACGGTATGTCAAATTCTATTCGACGCAACTCTGAATAAACATATCTATTTTCTTAGAAAATTCTTGTTGTTTTTCCCAATGATTTTTATTGAAAATAGTAATTATACTATTATTTTCATGAACCAAAGAAAATAATAAGGGAATTCAGGTATGAAATCACTCCCAATGTTGGATTTTGTTCTTTATTGAGCTCTTAGTTCTTCCTTCCCCCTCCATTATTTCTTGGGATGATCCTACCTTATCCTGCACAAGTAGCTCAAACATTAGAGGGTACCCAGGTTACCTTGGTCCCTTTGCTTCTACCATTATAAGATTCTATAAATGAATAAAAGGGTCTTTCATGATATCCTTTTGGATGGAAGAGAATGAGTTTATCAAATCTAGGTTTATTATTTTGGTACTTGAAATGTGTATAAATTGTATCCAAATATAATAGATCAGCAGAGTGCTTAACAACTTTCTCTTTTATAACACTCTATTTATTTTGACTCATTGGTTTGTTTGAATTGATTTTCCTTAGAGATCTTTTCTCACTGTTGGAGTTTGCTTTATTAAACACAATGATTTTATCAGGATTATTATTATCTTGATCCTCAATTATTGCACTCCTCTCACTTGTTTGATAGTCACTAGGTCTAACAAACCTAACTAGAATTTTCCAGGCTGGTCTACTATGGACTTCTGTGCTAGTCGATGGATCTTCTCCTAAACCTAGGTGTCAAAATCTCATAGAGAGATTTTGTGTAATATCTTTGAGCTTTTGACTCCTCCCATTGAGTGAGTCTCAAAGTCCTTTGCCTTTGTTAGCTCTTCCTTTAGTTTTAAATTTTCATTCCTTATGTCAATTAGTTCTGATTCCTTATTTGAATCTCATCTATTAAATCCTGATTTCTTAGATATAAATCATCTTTCTTAAGGTTCTCTAGTTCTACATAAATTGTTTTTATTTCTTTTTGTACCTCTAGATGATCATTGCAGAATTCTTTAGAGCACATTTTAAATTCATCAGAACCAAAATCAAAATTATCAAACAGTGATACTTATTATACAACCCCGGTATTCGCCAAGAGGTGAGCGGAGGCCAAGGTATCAACAGGCAAGAGGGACAGGAAGGAAGGCGAGCCAGGTGCTAAAAGGCCACTCGTTGGGAGGTGGGCGAGCTGGGCTCTCGCCGGCTGCTTGCAGGATGGCGAGCGGGCCAAGCCTTGGTCGGCCGCTAGCCGGAAGGAGGGCGAGCCAGGCCTCGCAGTTCGTGAGAGGATCCCTTGTGGGCGGCTCGCCAGTAGGGATCCATGGGTGATTTTACCTGAAAACCCTTGGTGGTCTGCAGTTAGCCTCTCCAAACAATGGATTTTGGCTATTGGCAGACCATTTTGAGCCGCGCATAACAAAAGTGTAAGGAGGAATCCCGCTATTAGCAGACCGTAAGTAAAAACTATAAATAGACCTTGAAGGGCACCTTTGGAGAGGATATATTTTCCGATCTCAGTACTCTGAGCTTCCTCCTCCCTAGGTTATCTTGGCTTAGCTCTCAGGCTCTCCAAGGTGCCCAGTCTCAGCTTTGGCTTGGGAGGTGAAGCACTCTAAGATCTTCCGGGTGTGTGGTGGGACCTCCTCGCTGCGACCAATGGTCTGTGTCTAGTTCCGAGTCTTCGGTTTGTTCCTCCCGAGGAATCAGTAAGTGCTAGTTTCCCCTCATCTTTGAGGGCCCAAGCTCCATAAGAGACCAAGTTATGGTTTCAACATTTTTGGTGCGGTGAGCGTGGAGTGCAGCTAGTTCAAGAAAGTTCTGAGGAAGAGACATGGCAGGAGATGATGAGCGAGAGGAGGGCTACGGCCGCTCGCTGATGCGCAAATCCTACACACCACTATAGATGGTGGCTAGACTGCGGCACGATACGGCAGTGTACCGATCGTTCAAGTAATATAAAATGGGAATGAATCCCCAAGTATGATCTCAAAGGAACACAGTAAGGTGGAGTTAGGTTTCGAGGAAGGACTTGAGATCGAAGTCCTTGGTCGGGGTTACAATGGATGGTTGATTTGGTTTGCGAATAATAGAATAAAAGATTACAACTACTCCTATGCAATGCCGCTATGCAATGCTTCGCTTGGCGGGATGGAGACTAGGCAGGCCTTGAGCGCACTGCGTCGCAAGGGCGGATGGACGAGTAGGCAAATGGATCGAACTATGCAGGCCTTGAGCGCGCTGCTTCGTTAGGCGGGATGGAATACGGGCCGCGATGCCACGCTTCGGTAGGCGAATGGGCGAGTAGGCTAACGGAATGAGGGTCGCAAGCACCTCTTCGATAAACACGCCACTAGCAATTACTAGTGCGGCACACGAACGCGGCGGCGGAATGGAAATGGACGGCGGCGCACCTCAAGCAACTCAAATAGATAAATTACACAATCACATAGACATGAAATATATATGTAAATATAACTAATTCAAGTGCCACTTCATCATCATGATTAGATCTAGCAAAACACGCATCAATAAGAAAAGAACAAAGCAAGAAATCGACCGAATCCGAAGGCTCGTTGTAGATTCTCGGTTGGAATCACCGGGTTGTCAATCCGTGTCCAAGCTCGGTCCGCAACTACGTCCGGGGTAGAGAGAGCTGTCACTACTCTCCAATGAGCCCGTCTTCTTCGTGTCACGATCCGGTAGAGGTTGCAAACTTCCTTTTGCTTGATGGCGATGGCGGCTAAACCTTTCTTGAAGCACTCGGATGAAGGAGGAGGCCGAGAGGAAACTCCGGCTCAAGATTGGCATGAAGAACAAGCCCGGAGCACCTCCATATGGTGGGCGACGGTGGAGGGGCGAAATCGGAGCCCTGGAGCGAGAAAACGGCGGAACAAAATCGGGATCCCGACCTAATTCGCGAGCATGTCATTTTATAGGCGCTGGAATAAACAGTGCGCACGATCAGTGGCGCATGACCGGTGGTCGTGCGCACTAAAATCCAGTGATCGTGCGCCTGACTGGACGGAGCCTGCAAGGTGAGAAAATTTATAAAATATAATGTTCGCACGATCAGTGGCGCACGACCAGTGGTCGTGCGCACTATCGTAAGTGGTCGTGCGATAAGCCAGACAGAACTCATAAAACGGGCGTTAAGTGCGCACGAGGAGAGGCGCACGACCAGTGGTCGTGCGCAAAGGAGCCAGTGATCGTGCGCAGTGTTCCTGCACAAAATTGTACCGGGAACACCTGCATGACTCCTGTTCCAGCATACGACACCAGTCTGGCCACCGAAGGTGGCACTTAACGATGCATGAAAACTACTAGAGATGAAAAACAAGAAACAACACCAAAAACGGGCCTAGAGGTGCATAAGCTAAAAAATCGGCCCAGATGAGTATCAAATATGAGTGAAAACAAGTCTAAAGTGAAGTGCATAAGCTAGAAAATCGGCCCAGATGAGTCCATAAATGTGTATATATTTGGGACTCATCACACCCCCAGACTTAACTGTTTGCGCGTCCCGAGCAAACGAATCCGGTGGAGTGTGAAAATGGTCGTTAGCAAAGAAAATTACGCAAGGGAGTACAATGCGAAGTAACAAAAGCATGCAAATAAAAATTTTGTAAACAGAGATTCTAACTATGCTAACTAATTTACGAAAGTACTAGAGCATAAATAAAGACTTATCAATACTCAGTTGGTGAATTGTGAAGAATTTGACGATCATGCCCGGTGTGAAAGTAATAAGCCACTAAGGAGGGTGTTGCAAAAGATCGGGGTTTGGGAATAACTCCGCTGAAATCCATCAACGTCGGGAACCATACACTTGCCCGGTCACACTCTCACCACGGCGCTAGCAACTCGCGAGATAAATCAATAGGACTTTTAGGATTATATTGGGGCTTAGGTTGTGGTATGATAATCAAGGGTAAAAACGAAGGCTACGCAACCAACATGAGTCAACGGAACGCTGCACCAAGCAAAAACAAAAGCAAAGCACGTGTGACACACCCCCAGACTTATTATGAAAACTAGGTGTGCACACGGCCCACTCCACAAATACCAACAGATTTTTTTAAAACGCTCGGGAGGATAACTTTTCAATACACATTTTTTTAGATTTTTACTTCAATACCATATTTTTCTTTTTTTTTTCTTATCCTCCGGTTGGTTCAAAATCAACAAATAGAGTTTACTTCTCCTTCACAACACGACGATTCCAAACATCACACCAAATCTAGAATATAAGTGCATATAACATATGCTTGGTTGCGACAGTGGGATAAGCTTTAGGCCTTGGTGAATGGAGGAGGAGCTGAACAAAGGGAGTGGTAGGCACAAGTGTTGGGTAGCAAAGGTGAGCGAATAGGATATGGAAAGCAAAGGCTCAAACTAGCCAAAAGGTGGCCTATATCACATTTATCTCCACGAATCGCCCGCACCCATGCTTCAAGAGTCGCTTGGGGCAAGTTCTTAGCCCACGAGAAAGGTAAACCTTCCTCCCGACTCGAGCAACACACAACTAGTGCTCGTAAACACACAACACCGGGCTATCACCAATTTCATTCACGTTCACCACTTGAGTAGAATAAATCTAAAGCTACGCACAAATACTAATCATAAATTAAATGCATAGAAATAATCTAATTTTACTCAAATTCTATTGTAGCATGCGGATGCGACTAGAACACTGCTCGAGTCAACATCGCGCTCCCAATAGTAATTCCTAAGCTAACATCCAAATTCACATTCCTAACCAAGATAGTTTGTTCAGAGCTAAACAAATAGATAAGCACGCGCTCATGTGGGTGCAAAGGTGTGCAATGAAAATAAACAAAACATTTTAAATGAAAGTTTCTAGTATGCAGTGCAATAGTGCACGTGAGCGGGTAAACAAACTACTCTCCCCCAGACTTAAACTAAACAATCCGCATAATATATGACAGGAAAATCAAAATAGGGCTAGGGAAAGAGAGTACCCAATGCTCAGCAAGTGAGCATACCAGAAGACGCGTGCAAACTAAGACAACGCTGCAGCATCCGCCATCCAAAAAAAGATACCTGCAGGGGTCAACTCCGCAAAAACAAAGGAAAATAGAAACGCTGAAATAAAATAAACTAACTACGCAGGATTAGATAAATTAAAAAAATGCGAGAAAAAGAAGATAACTACTGGGGTTATTGTCATCCCAGCACGACTTATTCAAAACTAAAACGGTTCTAGCTAATGGGAGTATGGAATGAGAAGTGGACAGGTAACTGGCCTAATATCCGTGTCGGTAGCGGGTACCGATACGGTGATAGAACAGTCACGCCTCTACCCGAATATAAATAATACCTGCTCATCACAGGTAGAGGGAATAAAAAGTAAGAAGAGGAAGAGGCCTGGTCCTCACTCATCTCACCAAAACTACCCTTGCCCAGCAAGGTATCGTCCACAGCAGGTCCGCAGGAGGAGAAGGCAATGAGTGGAGCTTCCTCTACGGAGGGGGAATGAACCTCCTCACATGAGAGGATGCTCTCATCATTGACTTGAGCAAAAAGCTCCAAGTCCTCCTGAAGTGCCTGTGAAGATTCGACCTGCACATGCTCGGATGAAGAGGGGGGATCGAGAAATAAACAAGATGAAGAACATAAATAATCATCAATCGGGGGAGTGATCCCGGTCTCACTCCCATCAGGCTGGGGAAGTAAAATAATGTTTGCATTGTCATCACTGCTACAAGATTCGGCAGGATCAACGGTGGCCAAGCTTAGGATTTGGACTTCCTCCAACGGTGCTGAGGAAAATTCCTCTTCACCTAGAAGGTTGTCCTCCTCCATAAGAGTAGGCACAATACTAAGATCAACCACCTCCTCCTGCGACACATCATCAACAATGTCATCGGAGACGAGTATAGTATGCACAACAGGGGGAGGAGTAGTGCTCGGATAAAAGTCGAGCACCGATTCCTCACAAAGAATCGAATCCACTAGAGGTGGTGGATGCACTGGGAGAATAGGCTCAACAATGTTGGTGCATAGATCAGCCGCACATCCGGTGACCGTATCCATGCCATTCCCTTCAAGATGTGAAGGTGACAAAGATACATAACCGGATGTTGAAGGTGTGCCACCAGAGTTAGGAGTTGGGACGATCCGGATATCCGGCTCGTCATCCTCGTCCAATTGGCGAAAATACTCGGCACAGTCCTTCAAGACATGATCAGTGCTCCGACAAAACTGGCACTGCCTAGCGGGCTTCTTTGGCACAGCGGGGGCTAAAGCCGAAAAGAAGTAAGACGGTAAAGGCTCAGCAGAGTAGCCATAAGACTTACGCGCACCATATGGAGTATCAGACGAAGTCGGTGCTCCATATGCTGGGCTATAAGAATTATGCCTACTATTCTCCGTAGGGCATTCATCACTAGAGTGGGAGGTAGCTCCACACCAACGGCAACGGAAATTAAGATGTGCCCACATAGTGCGAAGATAAAATGATTCAAAAATAAAAATGCTATTGTGCAAAATACTACACCTAACAAAAATTACTAAAGCAACCTAATTAAAACAGGAAAATGGAATAAAAAGAAATAAAACAAAGAAATGCAATTTACAAATGGAAGGGCTTCTCTCTCAGGTTCTCCCTCTCCAGAAAACTCACACGACTGTGTTCCCCGACAACGGCGCCAAAAACTTGATGCGCAAATCCTACACACCACTATAGATGGTGGCTAGACTGCGGCACGACACGGCAGTGTACCGATCGTTCAAGTAATATAAAATGGGAATGAATCCCCAAGTATCGATCTCAAAGGAACACAGTAAGGTGGAGTTAGGTTTCGAGGAAGGACTTGAGATCGAAGTCCTTGGTCGGGGTTACAATGGATGGTTGGTTTGGTTTGCGAATAATAGAATAAAAGATTACAACTACTCCTATGCAATGCCGCTATGCAATGCTTCGCTTGGCGAGATGGAGACTAGGCATGCCTTGAGCGCACTGCGTCGCAAGGGCGGATGGACGAGTAGGCAAACGGATCGAACTATGCAGGCCTTGAGCGCGCTTCTTCGTTAGGCGGGATGGAATACAGGCCGCGATGCCACGCTTCGGTAGGCGGATGGGCAAGTAGGCTAACGGAATGAGGGTCGCAAGCACCTCTTCGACAAACACGCCACTAGCAATTGCTAGTGCGGCACACGAACGCGGCGGCGGAATGGAAATGGACGGCGGCGCACCTCAAGCAACTCAAATAGATAAATTACACAATCACATAGACATGAAATATATATGTAAATATAACTAATTCAAGTGCCACTTCATCATCATGATTAGATCTAGCAAAACACGCATCAATAAGAAAAGAACAAAGCAAGAAATCGACCGAATCCGAAGGCTCGTTGTAGATTCTTGGTTGGAGTCACCGGGTTGTCAATCCGTGTCCAAGCTTGGTCCGCAACTACGTCCGGGGTAGAGAGAGCTGTCACTACTCTCCAATGAGCCCGTCTTCTTCGTGTCACGATCCGGTAGAGGTTGCAAACTTCCTCTTGCTTGATGGCGATGGCGGCTAAACCTTTCTTGAAGCACTCGGATGAAGGAGGAGGCCGAGAGGAAACTCCGGCTCAAGATTGGCGTGAAGAACAAGCCCGGAGCACCTCCATATGGTGGGCGACGGTGGAGGGGCGAAAACGGAGCCCTGGAGCGAGAAAACGGTGGAACAAAATTGGGATCCCGACCTAATTCGCGAGCAGGTCGTTTTATAGGCGCTGGAATAAACAGTGCGCACGATCAGTGGCGCACGACCGGTGGTCGTGCGCACTAAAATCCTGTGATCATGCGCCTGACTGGACGGAGCCTGCAAGGTGAGAAAATTTATAAAATACAATGTTCGCACGATCAGTGGCGCATGACCAGTGGTCGTGCGCACTATCGTAAGTGGTCGTGCGATAAGCCAGACAGAACTCATAAAACGGGCGTTAAGTGCACACGAGGAGAGGCGCACGACCAGTGGTCGTGCGCAAAGGAGCCAGTGATCGTGGGCAGTGTTCCTGCACAGAATTGTACCGGGAACACCTGCACGACTCCTGTTCCAGCATACGACACCAGTCTGGCCACCGAAGGTGGCACTTAACGATGCATGAAAACTACTAGAGATGAAAAACAAGAAACAACACCAAAAACGGGCCTAGAGGTGCACTTAGCAAGGAGTATCAAATATGAGTGAAAACAAGTCTAAAGTGAAGTGCATAAACTAGGAAATCGGCCCAGATGAGTCCATAAATGTGTATATATTTGGGACTCATCACTCGCCACCACCCAGCGCGCCAGTAACGGTGGAGATGCTGGTAGACCTTAAGAGGGACCTGCTTGGGGCTTTCCAGAGCGCTCTCCCTATGACTATTGGGGTCTCGCAACCACTGCACACCAGGTGGCCCCTCTAACTGGAGTTGCCGAGAGTGCCCCGGGGCAGTGGCCAAGAAAGGAGGCGATGTCCCAGATGTCGGAGTGAGACCTCATGGGGCGGGAGCTTTTCCTCGACCCAGCGAGTGCGAGCGGGGTCTTGGCAAATGCCGCCCAGGCAGGCGGGATCCCGGCCAATGGGGTCCCGGCGAGTGGTCCCTCGGTGAGCGCGATGCCGTTAGGAGCCGGGTCGCCCAGGGAGCTCACGGGGCGAGTGGAGCAGGTCAGGGGAGTGAAGGGAGGGAGCCCATTCTGTGAGTTGGTGCTCTCGGCACCACTCCCTGAGGGGTTCAGAGAGCCAGCCATGATGTTGTATACCAGCAAGGATGACCCCATTCAACACCTGCAGTGGTTCGAAGACATGGTCTCTATCAGACCTATGTCAGACTCTTTCAAGTACCGACTCTTCGCCACCACCCTGAAAGAGAAAGCAAGGGACTAGTTCCACCAGTTTCCCTTAGGGTCGATATATGCTTTCGAGGATCTACGTCGCGGCTTCCTGCCGCACTTCTCGACCTCGAAGAAGAGGAAGAAGGACCCCGAAGAGCTCTTCAATATCAAGCAGAGATAGAGGGAGTCACTAGCTCATTATGTGGATCGGTTCCAGGAGGAGGTCCTCCTCATCCAGGAGGTGCCAGGGTACACCCTTTAGCTTTCCTTCATAGTGGGGCTGCGGGAGGGGTTTTTCACCAGGAGGAAGGTGGTAGAGGAGATAGAGGGGGAGGCTGCCAACCCCGAGTCCTCGAAGAGGTTGGCACGGCTAAGCGAGTTAGAGGTTAGATAGCCAGAGGCAAGGAGAAGATAAGAGGCGAGTGCCCCAGAGTCGGGGTGGAGGCAACAAGGAGGGGGGATGCAGGGCCAAGGAATGGGTTTCCACCAGGGAGGGGGCAACTTCCAAGGAGGGAAAGGAAGACCCATCAGCTAGGGTGGAGGCAGGGCACGAGGCCACCTCCTCCCCCACCTCACCAGGCAATGACGGTCGGGCGAGGAAGAGCAGGAAGAGGAAGGGGAGCAGGAGCCGGAGGAGCCGGTCCTTAGAGGAGGAATAGAGGGGCGGAGGCTGAAAGGAGGGGGTGGCGTTGCCCTATTGTGACTTCCACCAGGAGGAAGGTCATGCAACGACCAGCTGCCCGGAGTTCTTGGAGGTGAGGGGAGCCAGAGCGCCGACGCCGTGGGAGCAGCGGCCGGTGAGGATTAAGGAGGTCCTGCCTTAGGACGAGGATGATGAAAGGTGCGAGGATCGGGTTGACGTGGGAACCCAAGGAGGGATAAGAGTGATCCATGGGGGGGGGGGGGGGGTAGGGATCGAGGCGACCCGGAAGGCAAGCCTCCACACCATTAATCGTCGGAGCATGGCTTCGACATCCCAAGCCCCACCCCTAGCAAAAAAGATCACGTTCACCCAAAAGGATATGCCGGGCCATGAAGACCCATTTTGCGATGCGCTGATTATCCAAACAGCCATCGAGAACTTTACTGTCTCCCGGATCCTCATGGATAATGGGAGCACGGTCAATGTCATCTTCAAGAAGGTGTTTGACAAGATGAAGGTGGAGGACAGGAGGGTGTTGGACTCGGATGGCCCATTGTTTGGGTTCTTCGGGGAGAGAAAGGAGGTAGAAGGGGGAGTGGGACTCCATGTGGTCTTGGGGGGGGGGGGGGGGGGGGCAGTCTAGGAATTGCCGCTTTGTCATTTTAGATGCCACCAACAGCTACAGTGCCATCTTCGGACGGCGGCTTATCAGTGTGTTTCATTACATCCCCTCCACCTTCCATCAATGCCTCAAGTTCAACGTAAAAGTATTCCAGGTCCGGGTGAGGGGTGACTCGAGGGTGGCAAGGCAATGCTATGTGTCTGTCGTGAACACGATCTCATGGATGGCAGAAGCAGAGGAATGGGATCAGGAGAGGGGAGAGCCGGCAGGGCTGGAAGAGGTAGGAGAGGAAGAAGGAGTAGGAGGAGAAGGTCAAGCCCAGGAGGGGGGAGGCGAAGGGGCCAATGGAGGTCGAGGAGGAGAAGGGAGAAGGAGGAGCCGAAGTACTGGCTCGCGGTGAGAGGAAGGAGAATGACTGGGCAGAGCAGTCAAGGATAGAGGCCATGGATGAGGTGGTGGAGCTGGAGGTCATCACCAGGGCAGGGGAGATTGAGAGGGTGAAGGTCAGTGGGGAGCTCAGCCCCGAGGACTGGAGAAATATCTTGGCTTGCATCCAAGAGAACGTGGACGTCTTTGCCTGGAGTACCACGGAGATGCCTGAGATCGATGCGGATGTGGCATGTCATCGCCTCAACCTCGACCCAGCACTCGCCCCATCCGCTAAAAGAAAAGGTCCATCGTGGACAAGCTGGAGGCACCTATCCGGGAGGAGGTAAGTAAGCTCCTCAAGGCCGGCTTTGTATCGGAGATCCAGTATCCAGGCTGAGCCTCCAATATAGTGATGGTAAAAAAAGGTGGTGGTAGGTGGAGGATGTGCATTGACTTTTCACTATTAAATAAATCATACCCCAAGGATTGTTATCCCCTGCCTCGAATTGAAGCGCTTGTTGACTCGGCCATCGGTTTTTCACTAATGAGTTTTCTAGATGCTATCTCAGGTTACCATCAGATTTGCATGCACCCTCCTGACATCAAGGATGTCTCGTTCATCATAGGGGATGGGTGCTACTGCTAGAAAATGATGCCTTTCGGGATAATGAACGCGGGGGTGACAAACCAACGAATGATGGACCGTGTCTTCTGAGAGCAAAAGGGAAAGAACCTGGAGGTACATGTGGATGCCCTCATGGTGAAAAGTTGGGAACTCGAGTCCCATATTCGTGACCTTGAGGAAACCGTTGGGACTTTGAGAAAGTTCAAGATGAAGCTCAAACCCCAGAAGTGTGTCATTGCGACCAGCCGAGGGAAGTTCCTAGGTCACTTGCTCACCCTGGCTGGGGTGGAGCCTAATCCATACAAGGTAAGGGCAATCATGGAGCTGGGGTCTCCGAGTAGTGCAAAAGAGGTCTAGCATCTCATAGGGAAGCTGGCTGGGCTAAGCAGGTTCCTCTCCAGGGCAGGGGAAAAATGCTCGTCCTTCTTCAAGGTGCTGCGGGGGAACCAAAAGTTCGAATGGACCCCTGAGTGCGAGAGGGCCTTTTAAGCGCCGAAGGAACAATTGACCCAAGACCCATTGCTACAAGGACCGAGAGAATGAGAGGACTTATCCTTATACCTAGGTGTAGGACCCGAGGCGGTAAGCTCGGTCCTAGTCCTGGAAGAAGGAAAAAAAGCAACTCCCAATCTACTATGTCAGCCGAGTCTTGAAGAAGGCCGAGCTTCGATAACCCATTTTGGAAAAGCTGGCCTTCGCTCTCGTGGTGTCGGCTCGGAAGCTCCGACCTTACTTCCTGGCTCATTCAGTCAAGGTGGTGACTGACCATACCTTTTGCAACATCATGGAAGGGGTGGAGCACTCAGGGAGGCTTGCCAAGTGGTTAGTGGAGTTGAGCGAGTTCGATATCTCATACGTGCCTAGGTTGTCCATAAAGGCCCAAGAGGTGGCGGACTTTTTGTCAGACTATGTGACCGAAGTGGAAGAGTCCGAGCTGCCCAACTCGGTGGCCTGGAGGATGTTGGTTGACGGGGCTTCAGGAAAACATTCCTTTGGCGGAGGGGTGGTTTATGTAAGCCCCCAAGGGACAAGGATCGAGCAGGCGATCAATATTAATTTCCCCATCACCAACAACCAGGCCGAGTACAAAGCCGTGATAGAGGCCTCCGCCTGACCCAGGAGTTGGGAGTGCAAAATGTGGAGGTTTCAATGGACTCCATGGTGGTGTCTTGCCAGGTCAGGGGGAGTTCAAGGTAAAGGAGTCGACTCTTCAGCGATACCTAGAAAAGGTCAAGGGCTTATAGGAAAGTTCCACACCTTCTCGATTCGTCATATGCCAAGGGAGGAGAGTGTCGTGGCATACTTCCTGGACAAGTTTGGTCCTAGGGCAGGGGCACGGTGTCAGACCTCTTCCGACCATCCATCGAGGTGGGGGAACTAATGGAGGTAGACCAGCAGGCATCGTGGACGGACCCCTTTATCACCTTCCTGACGTCAGGAAAGTTCCCCGAGGGAGATGTGGACAAACGGTAGTTCAGGTATAAGTCTGCGTACTAATCTTTGCATGCAGGAGGGCTATACCGGAAAACACTCTCGGGGATCTTAGCCTGTTGTGTGGCGGAGGAGGAGGTCCCAAGGGTCTTGGAGGAGATCCACTCAGGAGCATGTGGTTGTCACTTCAGGAGCCAAACCTTGGAGGGGAAAGTGCTGAGGCAAGGCTATTTCTGCCTTACCCTCAGTAAGGATGCGGCGGAGTTCGCGAGGAAGTGCTCCAAGTGTCAGCTGTTCGCCCCTCTCCAGATCCTACCAGCCCAAAGGCCTAGGACCATCACAGCCCATGTCCCTTTGCAATATGGGGCTTGGACCTGGTGGGTCCTTTCCCCCAAGCGAGCGGCCAGAGGAAATTCTTACTAGTGATGATCGATTATTTCTCCAAGTGGCTGGAGGTAAAGGCGCTAGCCAATGTGACATCCCAAGTAGTGAGAAATTTCATATGGGGTGAGATAATTTGGAGGCACGGGCTCCCACTAGCCATAGTTAAAGATAATAGGCTACAGTTTGCCTGCAACAAGTTCGTCAGCTTCTGCACCCTGCTAGGCATAGACCTTCAGTTTGCGTCAGTCCACCACCCAAGGAGCAATGGGCAAGTGGATGTGGCAAACAAAATTATCGTGAACTTGCTGAAGAAGAAGGCCGAGAACCTCAAGGGCAACTGGGTAGAGCAGTTACCCTCATTCCTCTTGGCCCTGAGGACCACTCCGAACACGGTCACATGGGAGACTCCGTGCAAGATCTCCCACGGGTCCGAGGCCGTCCGTCCCATAGAGTTCGAGGTGAAATCCCCCAGGGTGGTCGCCGCGGGAGAAGGGGATGAAGAATGGCTGGTGGAGAATGGGGAGGAGCAAAGGCTATCTCTGGACCTCGTGGAAGAGCTCCGGGACATAGCCACAGTCTGACAGGAGGAGGTCAAGCGGCGGATGGCTCGGTACTTTGACAAACATATCCAGGTAAAGCAGTTCGAGAAAGGTGTTCTGGTCCTAAAAAACATTGACGCGGCCAGTAGAGGGGCCATATTAGTAAAGCTCGATCATAGCTGGGAAGGGCCGTATATTGTAGATGAGGTGCTCAAGTCGGGAGGGTACCACCTCCAGAATGTGGAAGGGGTGCCTCTCGGCCGAGCTTGAAGCGGGGATGACCTAAAGCATTTCTACCCCTAAACTTTTCATATTGATCTATCACATATTTAACTCATCGTGTGTTGGCTTCAATGTTTCTTCTAAGTATGGGTCCTCGAAGTGTTTTGTGCTGGATTGCCCCGGACGATCCCCCGTCGGGCTCTCACTAGCCGGTGGGTCAGGTTGATCGGAGAGGCTGGCAAGGTAGCAAACGTTTTGTGCTGGATTGCCCCGGACAATTCCACCGCCGGGCTCCCGCTAGTCAGTGGGTCAGGTTGGCAAGATAACAAATGTTTTGTGCTGGATGGCCCTGGATGATCCCGCCGCCAGGCTCTCACTAGCCGGTGGGTCAGGTTGATATCATGGAGAGGCTGGCAAGGTAGCAAATGTTTTGTGCTGGATTGCCCCAGACGATCCCACCGCCGGGCTCTCACTAGCCGGTGGGTCAGGTTAATCTCGCAGACAGGCTGGCAAGATAGCAAATGTTTTGTGCTGGATTTCCCCGGACGATCCCTCCGTCGGGCTCTCACTAGTCGGTGGGTCAGGTTGATCTCGCAGAGAGGCTGGCAAGGTAGAAAATGTTTTGTGCTGGATTGCCCCGGACAATTCCGCCGCCGGGCTCTCACTAGCCGGTGGGTCAGGTTGATCTCGCAGAGAGGCTGGCAAGGTAGCAAATGTTTTGTGTTGGATTGCCCCGGACGATCCCGCCGCTGGGCTCTCACTAGCCGGTGGGTCAGGTTGATTTCGTGGAGAGGCTGACAAGGTAGCAAATGTTTTGTGCTGGATTGCCCTGGACAATCCCGTCGCCGGGCTCTCACCAGCCAGTGGGTTAGGTTGATCTCACGGAGAGGCTGGCATGGAGACGGCTTATGGAAGTCCTGGCTCACAAAATCTCTCAGTGCGAGGCCTAGGCTAGGCCAGCCCCAGGGCTCGGTCGCACAAAAATAAAAGACGATATCGAAAGGAAAATATCTAAGTCAAGTGATTATAGAGAGGCAGTTGAACACGGCGGCAACAAAATATTTCGAGGCGATCCCTGGCACGCAGAATGCTCGAAGAGTCTAAGCAACACCTAAATATGCGAGTCAGGGGGGACCGCCGGCATGGGAATCAATGAGTAGCATCCGGTCACGCAAAGGTTGTGGCGAGCGAGGTTAGGCAACGCCGACCCTATTCGCAAGGGCTCTTACTGGGCGAGCCAGAGGTGCGAAGCGGTCCACGTTTTGCCCAGATGCGAATTTATGCAGAAAGTTTATCTAACCAACATCTGAGCGAGAGAATCTACACGAATGCCTTATTGGGTGTGCGCAAAGTAAGGTGGTGAGACAAAATGAAAGGACATTTCAACGGTGAATCTCCTAACCATAGCGAAGGAAAAACGTGCAAACGCGAGCATGGATAAGCGTATGGGTGTGAGCATGAACAAATATGTTAGCGCAAACATAGTAAAAATATTAGCATGAGCATAGTAAAAAGCATTGACGCGAGCAAGACAAAATGACAATTTGAAGAAAAATATATTATAGTTCATTTCTTGAAAGGTGGCCATTACATATAACGGCGAACTCGCCAGTCAAAAGAAAAATGTACATGGAAAAAACAAAAAAGTCAAGGCCGGTCGCCGGACACCTCCTCCTGGCTCCCGCGATCTTCGGGCTCTGGAATCAGCGTGAACAAGTCTGGGACGACATCCTCGGCGCTAAGTTCCATTGCATCCGGGGAAAGCAGGCTCGCCCCCTTAAGGGTATCGAAGACGAGGTTGGCGATGCCCATCGAGTTCTTGTGGGTCGCCTCCTCCTCGTCCCACATTCGGGTGCAAGCCCCAACTCACGGATGGGGTGGGGGAGCACAACCCGGGTCAGCTCACAGACCTGCGCTTTCAGGATCATATTCTCCATCTCCAAGTCGACGTTCCGCGATAGGAGATGGCTCGCCGTTTCAGCGTCCTATAAAAGTAGAGTTTGTCAAACAAAATTAAAATACGGCGAGCAAGATAGAAAGTTTCTATGAATCACTTACCATTCCACCTTGGAGGCTAGCGAGGAGACCTTCAAAAATGACCTCTTTCCCCTTGAGGCTCGCGAACTCATCTAAGGCCTCCTTTAGCTCACACTGGAGCTCCTTAGAATCTCTGTCCAAAGTCAGGTATCGCCGAAGCACCATATGGGTAAGCTCCATAGACCAGAACTGGGCTCGCATGGCTTCATAGACAAGCAACCTTGATCTTATGGCGCCGAAGCAGGCGGCGTCCTCGTGACCATACAGCCTGAAGGAGAGGGAGAACGCCTCGCCCCCAACCTTATCGCTCTCAACCCAGGAGGGGAGGAGCGAAGAGAACGAGATCCTATTGTGAGCAGGATCCCAGGCGAGCAGCGGCTCGCTGACCTCATCCAGGAGCTCACGCCAAGGACAAAGTTCTTATGGCCCGCTGGTTTGGGATCGCTCGGAGCATCTCTGGCCCCACGACTCCCCTCGGCAGCCTTCTGGCTCGCTGGCGGAGAGAGTGGAGTCTCTGCCTCGCTCAGGTCCACCACATCTTTCACCTTAGTGGTGGTAGGGGCCTTCTTGGTCCTCTTCTTTGACCAGGCCAGCACGTCGGACTGGCTCGTGGGTGGAGGATGCTTCTTACCAGACGACGAGCTCGGGGGGTCTCCCCACGCTTCTGCGGCCGCAGTAGTGGGAGTGTTGGAGGATAGGGCTATACTCCTTGCACGCAGGGGGGGGGGGGGGGGTGGAGTGGAAGGTCCCGCTCTACTACGAATGAAACAAAGGTCAGAATTGGTCACCAGCAATAAGAAAGTACAAAGTTTGCGAGTGCGAGTCAAACCTTCCCCTCAGGGGACCGATGGTAGCGAGTCCACCTTCTGACAAAGGTATGCAACCTCGAAGTTCTTCCCCTCTAGGTACTGGAAGAGCTTCGGGTCGTCCCCACCAAGCGATGTAGGGGCGGTAGGCCACCTCGTTTCGCTGGAGGGAGAGAAAGGAATGTTTCCAAAGGGTCCTTTGACTATGAGAAACATCTGCCAGTAGTGGATTTTGTTCACCGTCTCGCAGATGGTGACGTGCTGGCTCGCGAAGTGAGTTGTTCCATCTTTGTAGGTGCGGAAGTAGAAGATTTTACGAAAGATGAGCAGGTTGAATTCTAATCTCTCCTCACGCAGGTAGCTGGCGAATGCGACTATAACAACAATCGCGTTCGGGGTCAGCTGGCTCGGCAGGACGCCATAATACTTGAGCACCTGAAAAAATTATCAAGGAAAGTTTAGCATCCTTTTTTGTGATCGCGAGTAAGAATTGCAAACTTTGAATGGGTACCTGGCAAACTTCCGTCCAAAGGGGGAGTCGCAACCCATTCTCAAAGTGAGCAATGGGGATGGCAAGCTCGTCGGGTGATAACTCATTGATGGAAGCGGTGCTCACCGGGCGGCGAGCTATGTTGGAACAACCCTATTACTAATTTGGGCAAGGATCACTATATGTTGATTAGGATCTGTATTGACCCCAATGTATAGCCTTAGGGTCAAGTTTTAGGCTGATTAGATTAGCAGAACTTAGGAAAATTAAAGCTCAACACATGGCAAGTGGTGTTCGATGAATGACCAGATTCGTTCGACAAATTGCTTCCAGCAGACTGAAGAAACTCACAGTTCCAGCGGTCGACAAATTCTAAGCCAGCGCTCGACAAATGACTAGCGGCGGTCGACAAATTCTAGCCAGCACTCGACAAATTGCTGGCTAGAATATAAGTCTGAGAATATAAGTCTGAACATCAGAAAGCAATTTGTCGAGTGCTGGCTAGAATTTGTCGACCGCCGCTAGTCATTTGTCGAGCACTGGCTTAGAATTTGTCGACCGCTGGAACTGTGAGTTTCTTCAGTCTGCTGGAAGCAATTTGTCGAACGAATCTGGTCATTCGTCGAACACCACTTGCCATGTGTTGAGCTTGAATTTTCCTAAGTTCTGCTAATATAATCAGCCTAAAACTTGACACTAAGGCTATACATTGGGGTCAATACAGATCCTAATCAACATATAGTGATCCTAGCCCAAATTAGTAATAGGGTTGTTCCAACAATCTCCCCCTATTTGGGTTAGGATACTATTTGACAAATAATTAAATAGATATAGTAGAAAGTATAATCAACAGAGCAACAATGAAATGAAATATATCTGATAGATTAAAATAGATCATCAGATAAGATAAAAATAAATGCTCTGAGTTTAGAAACTTTACGTTCATAACCAAGCAATTTATTTAAGGCTTTTTGTCCTGAGAAGGTGGCTTGAATATGATTTTCCTGTTGGGGTCTTCTGATTTCTTTTTGCTGATAAACAAATCTTGAGCACCAATGATTTTCTGTTCTTTGACATGAGGGATAAATGCTTCTGGGTGCATATCAATATATTCCTCAGTATTGAATGCTTTAACTGTTTTGTATTTTTCAAGTTCTTTTCTTCTGTATTCTGACATGGTTGAGAAACTTGAGAAGTCTTTGCCTTCTGCTTTAGCCTTTTTAATCTGTGCATATGCAATTATTTCTCTCAATCTTGCCATCTAATAGATTTTCTCTTCTTCTGGATCTGGAAAGTAATAGATATCTTCTGAATCATTTTTGTCTTGAATGACCTTTTGAGGTACTCTATCGCTGTGAAGAGATCCATCAGAAATGTGAAGTTTGTATTCTGAAGATATTTGAGAAGAGGAAAAGGTTTGGCTTTCTTGTAAGATAGGTGCTGATTTCTTAGAGGAAGGAGCACTGGCTGATCCAGAGGCTTGAGAACCACTAGAACTACCAGGTCCCCCTGAATGTTGAGAGCTTGGCTTCTGAGAGGAAGATGATACACCTGCTGATCCTGTTGCACCAGCTGCTGGAGGAGGAGGAGGAGGATGATTGTGCTTGACTGGTTTGTCAGGGATTTAGCCAGTCTTCTTGAATTTCTTCCTCCTGTTGTTCTCATTTCTGGAGAGCTTCATCCAGTGAGGAGTTTTCTCATTAAGAGGAACATTATACAAAATGTACAGAGGAATGTCATTATTTGGATTTGGGGGCTTGGGAGAAGCCTTTGACTTAGCTGTTCTTTTCTTTCTTTTCTTTGAAAGTGTATCATCAGAATCACTGTTGTCATCATCATCATCAGAGTCAGAAGATGAGATTGGCTTATTGTATAAATCATCAATTCTCTTGATTGCTTCACGAGCCTTTAATCTTTCTTCTTCAGCTTTGTCAAACTCTGCATCTGCTTCTCTCCAGATTTCATCAAAGCTTGACATTGGTTCTTCATTCCATACAGGAATTGGAGGTGAAGAAGTAATTTGTGAGGCTGTTGTATCATCAAGGAATCCTGCAAGATCATCTTCATATTCTGCAGAATGATCCTTTATTTGAATGTCTTGAACAGTGGATGAAGGAATAGAGGATATGTAATTTTGTATGATATCAGAATGAGTCTTCTGAGGAAGGCAAATCAAAGCCTTTGATAGATCCTCTATGTATACCTTTGGTGATACCCTT
Source organism: Dactylorhiza incarnata (assembly GCA_033032865.1). Classification (NCBI taxonomy): domain Eukaryota; kingdom Viridiplantae; phylum Streptophyta; class Magnoliopsida; order Asparagales; family Orchidaceae; genus Dactylorhiza; species Dactylorhiza incarnata. The sequence continues at coordinate 2,241,336 of JAWHQI010000210.1, forward strand.
GAAGTATATGTGACATCAAATTTTGATAATAAGCTATATAGATCACAGGATGGATGAATGCATATATTATTTATTTCTTCTATAACTTGTGTATCTGAATCAATTATATCTGTATCAAAAATTATAACTTCTGTATCTTCTTCTGGAGTTTCTTCTGTTTCTGGAGCTTCTTCATAGGACATCTCCCCCTGCCTAGCTTCAGGACAGCCTGAATCTAGGCCCCTAGTAGAAGGGACAGCATTGGAGGAGGGAAGAGAAGCTATCTTAGCAGATAAAGTAGAAAGTGCCTGAAGAACTGGAGCAAGTTTTGCATCCAGGATCTGGCTTATTTTAGGAAGGATAAGATCAAAAACTTGATCAGCAATGGAGGAGAGGTTGAGGGATGGATAATCTGGTGGATGGCTAGAGGATGGTTGTGAAGTGGATGGAGATGATATTGGAGGAATGATATTGCTGATGTTGGTGGTATTTGTGGGAATGTCTAGATGGATTGGACTAGGAGAATGAATAGGTGAATGATATTCATTGTGTATTGGAGAGGGAGGTGTGGTAGGTAGTGGTTCTGAAGATAGAGGTGGAGGTGGAACATCACTGATGTGGGCAGTTGAAAGTGGAATATCATTGATGGGTGATTTTGCAGTTGAAGGAGGGGATGAAGAATGAGAATGTGCAGGAGATTGTTGAGCAGGTGGAGAGAGGATATGAGAGGAAAGAGGAACTGAGGAAGGATCTTCTAGAAGGGTAGAGGGAGTGACCTGATCAGTCCTTGTGTCCTCAGAAGCTTTCCTTTTTCTGGAGGCATCAGCTCCTGTATTTTTCTTGGGAATTACTCTATCCCATTTAGCAAAGAGTGCTGAGGTCAGCCTCTTGCTGGCATTTATTGTTACTTTTGGTGACACCAGAAGCTCTGGATGCCTTTCGTGCAGAAAAATCCCTAAAATTCTTCCAAAGCATACATTGTCTTTAGAGTTTTTCTTTTCAATTAGGTCAAAAAGAATTGATCCCCAGTTGACTTTCTTCTTCTCCATTAAGGCCACCATTAACAGAAATTGGTGCCTACTGAAATAGTCATACCCAGAAGTCTTGCTCAGCAAGACTTTTCCAACAATATCCGCTAAGAACTTGTAGTCCTGAGACAGGTTCTTTTTCAGAAGGTGGCTAGGGTTTCCAGTCAAATGGCCCATTTTGACTAAAGCTTCATCAAATTCATTTGAGCTTATGTCTAATTCATCTTCACCATTTTCAAGACCAAAGATTTCAGAAAGGATGATGGGAGAGAGAGAGACATGACGACCTGAGATTGTTCCTGACAAGCTTTCATCGACTAGTTTTGCAGTGAAAACCCATTCTTTTATCTCTGCAACAGCTATCTTCTGCCTGGTGCTTAGAAGCTTCCTTAGATGTTGTTCATCCAGCGTTTGAAGAATGTCCTTGAAGATTTGGTCCGACTGTGCAAACGAGTCCATGTCAATGTCGAAACCTGCATCAAACTTCATTAGGTGCAGAGAGGCCTGAGGAATCGCCATTGTTCCTGCAAAGAAAGTTGAAGATCAAGTGCAGAGGGGAACTGGAGGGAAAGACGATTTCTGTAGGCGCAAAGCTTAGAATAATATAAAGTAAGGCTTATATAGATGGGTTGAAGAATGAGGGCGCATTCTTAAACCACTGTTCGGCAAAACCTAATAAAGTTAGAAGTCGAGAAGGCTTTTATTTCTTTGTCTGAAAGCATTCGACGAGAACATCTTTTTCGTCGACCGTCGTTCGACAAATGAAATTGCCTTAACTGACTCTGAGTTTAAGAGGTTTCAGAGACCACCGTTCGACAAATGATTCAAATTTGTCGTTCTTCATTCAACGAATTTGTGAGATAAATAGAAATACTAAATTTTTAGCAGATTGAATCTCCATCTATCATTCCTAGTTGATTTATAAAGAAGATGTGCTTCTTTTCATCCAGGGACTTGGTGAAAATATCATCTCTTTGCAAATCCGTAGAAATGAATTGTAGGCAAATTTTGTTTTTATCCACATAGTCCCTGAGGAAGTGGTGCCTAATTTCTATGTGTTTAGTCCTACTATGGAGAACTGGATTTTGTGCTATGGATACTGCACTAGTGTTGTCACAAAATATAACTGAATTATTTAAATTGACACCATAGTCTAGGAGCTGATTTTGTATCCACAATATCTGTGAGCAGCAACTGCCAGCAGCTAAGTATTCAGCTTCAGCTGTTGATGTAGACACAAATGTTTGTTTCTTACAAAACCAAGACACAAACCTATCACCAAGAAACTGACAAGTTCCTGATGTGCTTTTCCTATCTACCCTGCATCCAGCATAATCTGAGTCTAAGAATCCAGTTAATTCAAATTCAGATGCTGTTGGATACCAAAGTCCTAGATTAGGGCAACCCTTTAGATATCTTAAAATTCTTTTTAGAAAAGTAAGATGAGATTCTTTAGGATTAACTTGAAACCTAGCACAAATGTATGTAGCAAACATTATGTTTGGCATACTGGCTGTTAAATAGAGTAGAGAGCCAACAATTGCCCTATACAGTTTCTGATCAACAGGTTTCCCTGATTCATCAGTATTAATAACAGCATTAGAGGCCATGGGTGTCTTCATAGTAGAAGAATCAGACATTCCAAATCTCTTTACTAATTCCTTAGCATACTTAGATTAAGAGATGAAGATTCCTGATGGGGTTTGCTTCACTTGAAGACCAAGGAAGTATGATAATTCACCCATGCTACTCATTTCAAATCTTGATTGCATTAGATTGGAAAATCTTTTGCACAAATTTGAATCAGTAGATCCAAATATAATGTCATCTACATATATTTGAACTAGTAGAGTTTAATTTTTATGTACTTTGTAAAATAATGTTTTGTCTACCATGCCTCTACATAAATTGTTTTCCAAGAGAAACTTAGCTAAAGTCTCATACCATGCTCTGGGAGCTTGTTTGAGACCATAGAGAGCTTTATTAAGTTTAAATACATAGGAGGAATGAGTTGGAGAGATGAAACCTGGTGGTTGTTCCACATAGACTTCTTCTTTGATGTCTCCATTGAGAAAAGCACTTTTCACATCCATTTGATATACCTTGAACTTCTTGAATGCAGCAAAGGCCAAGAAAATCCTTATAACTTCAAGCCTTGCAACAGGGGCAAATGTCTGATCATAATCTATGCCTTCTTCCTGTGAATATCCTTGAGCTACCAATCTTGCTTTATTTATCACAATATTTCCTTGATCATTAAGCTTGTTCCTAAAGACCCACTTGGTGCCAATAACTGGATGTCCTTTTGGTCTTGGAACCAAATCCCAAACCTTGTTTCTTTCAAACTGGTTGAGTTCCTCTTGCATTGCAAGGATCCAATTTGGATCTTGTTCTGCATCTTTTATGGTTTGAGGTTCAACTTGTGATAGAAAGCAAGTATGCATCTGATTTTGGTGTAGTTGATGCCTTGTTTGAACACCTGCTGTGATATCACCAATCACTTGTGAAATTGGATGATCTCTGACTATGATGTGGTCAGCAGTTGGAGATGATTCAGCAGTAGTATCCACATTGGGAATTTGTTCAGCTATTATATCCTATGGAGGATGTTCTGCTGTTGCTTGATTCAGATAATCAACAAGATCTGGATGATCTTCTTCTTCACTATCTTCAAGAGTTTGAGGTAATGGATGCAGTGAATCTCCTGTCTGTAGATTTAGCCCTTTAAGCTCTTCACATAGAGCTGGTACCTGCAAAGTGTCCTTGGTAGAAGAGTTCTTCTCCTTGTAAAACATGTTAGTTTCATCAAAGGAAACATGCATAGACTCTTCTATTTTAAGAGAGGATTTGTTAAATACCCTATATGCTTTACTAACTATTGAATATCCTAAGAAGATTCCTTCTTCAGATTTTGGTTCAAATTTCCTAAGATATTTCTTATCATTGTTATGAACAAAGCCTCTACATCCAAAAGTTCTAAAATAATCAACTTTGGGTTTCTTCCCTTTAAGCAATTCATAGGGAGTTTTACCCTTAAGTTTGTGTATCAAACTTCTCTTCAGAACATAATTTGCTGTGCTGACAGCCTCAGCCCAAAAGGATAGGGGCAAGTTAGCATCTGCAAGCAATGTTCTTGCTGATTCAATTAGAGTTCTATTCTTCCTTTCAACTACCCCATTTTGTTGAGGAGTTCTAGGAGCTGAGAAGCAATGCCTGATACCTTCCATCTCACAGAATTCTTGCATAAGAAGAGACTCAAACTCAGTGCCATGATCACTTCTGATCAATGCAACTACAGTAGAGTACTCAATCTTTATTCTCTTAAGAAAGTCTGTAAGAACTTTAAAGTTATCTGACTTTTCTCTCAAAAAGAACACCCAAGTGAATCTAGAGAAGTCATCCACAATAACTAGAGTGTAAGACTTCCCCCCTAAGCTCTTTATTGCAATAGGTCCAAAAAGGTCCATATGTAGAAAGTATAAGATTCTAGGTGAATCACTTTTAGATAATGATTTAAAGCTGTTTTTGGTTTGCTTACCTAATTGACATGCTCTACAAAGACCTTCTTTCTTATATGATCCTGATGGTAAGCCTCTAACAAGATTATCCTTAGCTAATTTAGCAATGGTCCTAAGGTTTACATGTCCTAATCTTTTATGCCATAATTCACTAGATTTGCTTAACTCATTAAATAAACAAATTTCTGATTTAGATGAGTTGAAATTTACTAAATATATGTTTCCTTGTTTAGTTCCTGATAGAACAATAACATTATCAGATGATTTAATGATGCATTCTAATTTATTAAATGTTACCTGATAACCTTCATCACATAACTGACTTATGCTGATGAGGTTGTGCTTTAGACCCTTGACATAGGTTACTTCCTTAAATGTCACTGTTCCAACTTTAATTTGACCATAGCCTTTGGTTTGTCCACAGTTGAGTCTCCAAAGATCACCTTGGGTCCAAGTTTTGGCTTGTAGTTGTTCAGGTTGGCCTTGTTTCCTGGCATATGCTTTGAGCATCCACTATCCAAGTACCATTTTTGGTTTAATCTAGGATAGCTGTGTACCTACAAAGACAAAAACATAAACTAGTTGTTTTTGACCCAGACTACCTTGGGTCCTTTTATGTTACCACAAAATTCAGAGATAAATGTCATTTCAGGCTGATCCTTGTAGCCTTGTGGATGATATCTCCTTGTTTTGTGCCATAAGTTTTAAATTAGATAAAATTCTAGAGAAGGAAACTCTTAGAAAAATTAAGATCTGGTTGATCTTTGTGATTCAGGTGTTAGCCTGTAAAGAATCAACCTACCTCTTTTTTGTGATTGCGAGTAAGAAGTGCAAAGTTTGAATGGGTACCTGGAGAACTTCCGGCCAAAGGGGGAGTCGCAACCCATTCTCAAAGTGAGCAATGGGGATGGCAAGCTCGTCGGGTGATAACTCGTTGATGGAAGCGGTGCTCACTGGGCGGCGAGCTACAAACCCCAAGGGGATGTATCGGTCCACCGTGGTGAGGAACTCCTCATCGGTGAGCAAGGCGCAGAAGAAGGGGTGGTCGCTATAAGCTCCAGCACACTTGGCTCGCCCCTCAGATTCGCCATCAGCGACCATGGTTCTAGTATTAGCGAGTGGGAAGAAGCGCGAGTGCGAGCCAAAAGTTACGAGAGAGCCTGGAAGAAAGGAAGAGGGTTGAAACAATTAATGCGGTGGTTAGAAAGTAAAAACCGATGGATATTTATAGAATTGAAAAGGGTGGGAAGAATGTGAAGCGCCAGGGGGTGCGGATAGCAAGGCCGCGCGGTGACGTTTCAACTTCTTAGGCCTTATCCGCTCTAGGTGGTCTTACGTCCTAGCGACACCCTCTAGCTCGCCATAGTGAGCCAAACTGCAGAAGGAGAAGTACAAGTCGCGAAGTTGAGGCAATAGCTCGCGAATCTAAAAGCGAGGCATTCGTATAAAAATTGAAAATAAGCGAGGCGCGAGCACAATTAACATAACAGTATGAGTAATTCAAAGCGAAAGAGTAAGCTCGCGAGCGAGCAGGAACATCCTTAATACAAATTCATAAATTGTTCATAACCCCCAAGGGGTGGGGAAATAGTAGGTGCGAGCAACATACAATAAAAAGCAATTGTTCAATAGTTGAGCCACTTCCAGCGACCACGACCCCGCACCTCAGATTGTAGGGGCTCCTTCGGGTAGTGGTACTCGCGAACCGACTGGACTTTACGCTGCATCTAATCCTCATTTCATGAGAGGTGCACCCCAGGTGAGGTGGCCTCGCCGTGAGTGAACTGGTGCATCTCGGAAAGGACTCGCTCGTTCGCATCTTCCATCACGGCGAACCTTTCTTCATAAGCGGTCCTGTCCACACGGTTCTGATCATATAGGTTTCAAAGCATGAGGCCATACTTCTAGAAAAGCTCGGTGACCCGCCACTTCATTTGCTCGGGATTGCCGGGGTCCCCCAGGAAGTCCGCGACCTGGTTCGGCGAGGGCAAGGGAGATAGCTCCTCCTCTCCGTGCTCCGACTCGGCAGGCGGGGTCGGGGGAACTGCTGCGAGAAAGAAATCAGCGATAGGGAGAGGAAAGAGGCATCTAACAAATAATTTAACCTGGCGAGATGAGTATTGTATGGGCTCGCGGGCGAGAAGAGCTTGGCTGGCCCTTAGAAGACTCAGTGAAGGCAGGGGTAATAGATTTACCTAGGCAAGGGCGGTGTATAGTGTCGACCGCAAGTTCGGGGTCGGCAAGTAGTGACCTGCCCGGACTCCGTTGTCTTAGAGATCCGAACCCTGGGGTGATGATGTTCATTTTAGGTGAGGCCGGCGAGCCCACCGGGGTGGGGATTCGCCTCTCCGGGGTTGCAGGAGGGGACTCTGCATGAAAGGGATAATGCGGGTTCAGCGGACAAAGAAATATAAGAGATAGCGAGGCGAACAAATCACCCGGTCACGAGGATGGGGCTCGCAGGTCGGTGGCCCCCACATACGTGGGGGGGGGGGGGGGGGAAGGTCAGTCCTCACGGGGGTTGCGAGGCGAGACCCAGTTGGTGTTTGCCAAAGGAGATTTTCCCTAGGATGGTCCTGCGAGCAAAGAAACAAAAATAGTTGAGTACTACTTTGATTATCGAACCTTCGACAGTAGCACCTACGAGGCGAGTTCGTGGTAGGGAGATGGAGATAGTGGTGATGACTCATCCTCCCCGGACAGCCATCGGACGGTCTTAGCCCTCTAAACCCAAGACAAGGGTGGAGTAGGTTGTTGGGAAATCTAGGGAGCGAGCTTTGTAGCCTTGGCCTTTAGAATCGCCTACGAGGCCTTGAGGCAAGCCAATATCTCCTCCTTTTTAGACATCCTGATAGATGTACCACCGAGCAGCGAGAGAGAGAAGAAGGAGAAAAAGTTCATGCACCAGCCCAAAAGAGTGGTATTTATAGCGTTGGGCATGGGGCCCACCAAAAGATTCTCACCACATCATCAAGGAGTTGGCGAACACCAGGGGTTGGATGTTTCTTCGCAAGCCTAAGGTAGCCCCGCAAAGAGGGGGGATTATGTACTACCCCAGTATTCGCCAAGAGGTGAGCGGAGGCCAAGGGATCAACATACAAGAAGGATAGAAAGGAAGGAGAGCCAGGTGCTCAAGGGCCGCTCGCAGGGAGGCAGGCGAGCTGGGCTCTCACCGGCTGCTCGCAGGAAGGAGAGCAGGCCAGGCCTTCGTCGGCCGCTCATTGGAAGGCGGGCGAGCCAGGCCTCGCAGTTTGCGAGAGGAGCCCTTGTGGGCGGCTCGCCAGCAGGGGTCCATCAGTGATTTTACCTACAAACCCTTGGTGGTCTGCAGTTAGCCTCTCCAAACAGTGGAGTTTGGCTGTTGGCAGACCATTTTGGGCTGCACATAGCAAAAGTGTAAGGCGGAATCCCGCTATTAGCAGACCGTAAGTAAAAAACTATAAATAGACCTTGAAGGGCACCTTTGGAGAGGATATATTTTCCGATCTCAGTACTATGAGATTCCTCCTCCCTAGGTTATCTTGGCTTAGCTCCCAGGCTCTCCAAGGTGCCCATTCTAAGCCTTGGCTTGGGAGGGGAAGCACTCTAAGATCTTCCGGGTGTGTGGTGGGACCTCCTCGCTGCGACCAAGGGTCTGTGTTTAGTTTCATTTCTTCGATCTGTTCCTCCCGAGGAATCAGTAAGTGCTAGTTGCCCCTCATCTTTGAGGGTCCGAGCTCCACACGAGACCAAGTTCTGGTTTCAACACCTATTCTTCTTCAACATCTGAGGAGATCCCTAATGCCATTAGGCAGGCCACTTTATCTCTTCTTCATCACTTTCTGATGAAGAGGAGCTTAACTTTGCTTCAGAGTCACTCCAGGTTTCAGCAATGAAACCCTTACCTTTCTTCTTGTCTTTCTTCCTGAAAGACTTCTTTTTCTGCTCCTCTTTGCTACTGCTCCTGTCCTTTTGTTCTTGTGGACACTCAGGGGCTATGTGCCCTGGCTTATTATAGGAGAAGCAGATCAATTCCTTCTTTGGAGTGTTATTAAATCTGGGTTTTGAGCTTCTCTCTTTTCTTCTTGAGTCTTTTGTCTTGACCCACTTTCTGAATCTCCTTGCTAAGAGACTGAACATCTCATCTTCAGGAGTGGAGGATTCTCCTTCAGCAACCTTCAAGGCAAAACTCCTTTTGGATGGGAGTGGGGTTGTCTCCTTAGCCTATGTTTCAGCCCTGCTCTTCAGTAGCATAGTAGAGATCTCTCTATAGCATCTGGACTCTCTGATAACCCAGATCCTTGAGTCCCATGAGCTTGGGAAGCACATAAGGAGCTTATCATTTATTTCAGTCAGAGAGATCTCCTTATCCAGACCTTTCAGCTCATTTATTATAGAGCTGAATCTGTCATACATTCCAGCTACATTCTCCTCAGCTTTCTTTTGAAAGTTCTCATACTGGGATATGAGAAGGGACTTCCTGTCCTTTTGTTCATCAGAACTCCCTTCTACAATTCTGGAAAGAGATTCCCAGATCTCTTTTGCTGATTGGCAGTCAACAACTTTCTGGAAAATGTCATCTGACATTGTGGAGACCAGAATATTCCTTGCCTTGGCATCACATGCCTTCTACTTCTTCTCAGCATCTGTCCACTCATTCCTTGGGCCAGCTTCTTGTGCTGCAGATACACTAGCATTATGTCTGACTGGAGCTGGGGGACCTGAAATGATAACATCAAAGATGTCTTCATCAATGGAGTTCATATAGAGCTTTATTCTGGCCTTCCAGAGTGTAAACTTATTCAAGTTACACACTGGTGGTCTTGGTGATGCATAGTCCTTGGAAATCATTTTTCTTTTTAAAATAGTTTTAGTTAATTTAAAATAAAGAAATAAGAGTGGGGAGATCTTTTGATCAACGTGTTAGCCTATTAATGATCAACCTACCTCTGATACCAATTGAAAGTGCGCAATGTGTCTCTGAGTATTCTCTAGAGGGGGGGGGGGGGGGGTGAATAGAGATTTAAAAAACTTTACACTAAATGTGCACACACAATAAAAATACTAAGTACTATGCAATCACCAAAACCAAAACAGAACAAAGTAATCACAGTAAATATAAAATAGAAAACAATAAACTGGGACAACACATAAATGTAATGCAGAAAACACATAAATTTTATAGTGGTTCCCCAAAATATGGGTTGTCCACTCTTCTACCTTGCTAGCAGGATTGCACTAACTGTGCCTAAGTCTTTTGATAAGGAGACTCTCAGAACCACTAAGTCTTTTGATAAGGAGACTCTTAGAACCACTGAGTCTTTTGATAAGGAGACTCTTAGAACCACTGAATCCTTTGGAAGATGGATTCTTAATACTCTTTTATAGTTGGAGAATGAGAACAGAGAAGAAAGAAGAGAAAAGGATTCTTCAGTAAGAATCCTTCAGAAACTGTCTCTTTGATGTTGTAGCTTCTATTTATCTCAGGATCTGAATATGATGAACCCTTCCTTATGATAGTGATGATTGCAAGGGTTATAAGCTCGATCTTGATTCTCTGCACTTTTGTAGACTTGGTGCTATGTGATGTAGAAGAAGAAGCAATAATGTTGTTATTCTCTTTTCCTATGCAGAGGAGATCTTCTTCTGTTCTGTCTTAGAGTTGAAGGAGGAAGAAGTAGAAGCCCTATTTCGACAACCAGAAATATATGATCCGTTATTCTCTATGTTTTCATTCTTTTTCAGCATATTTCTTATCTATCATTTGAGTTTGAATTTCTTTCTTCTTCTGGACTGTCCTTAGAAGGAATGTCCATTGGACAATTGATGTTTCCTTCTATTTTTGTTTCCAACCTGTTCATCTGATTTGAATAAACTTCCAAGAATGTTTTTGCTGCATCTCTGGAATACTTCATTCCATTCTTGGCAATTAACGAGTCGTTTGAGAACAGTCTTCAGCTTTGTAGATCTTTTGAAAAGGTATTAGAAAGGATAGTAGAAAACCTTATATTTCTGACCGTACTCGACGCTGAATCAATTTCATCTTTTGTCATAACAGATGGACAACAAAAAAGGTATTAAAAAGGACAACAAAAAACCTTCTAAGGACAACAAAAAAGGTATTAAAAAGGACAACAAAAAACCTTCTATTTCAGACTGTACTGGACACTACGTCGACTTCATCTTTTTTCATATCGACGCACCTCTGAGTTCTTAAAGAAGTAGCTTCAAATTCCTTCTTAGCTCTGGCTGAACTCAGATGTCGACGATGCGATGAGTTCTTACCGATGTATCCGTTGAGTTGAATACTTGAATTTGAACTACATCTTCTGCATCGAATTGAAGTCGAAGTTGCGTCAACTTCTAAGATGGCTTCGATAGGCTCTTCCTTCTGCGTCAAGTTCATTTCAAAGGTGTGTCAACTTTTGATATAGATTTGATAGGCTCTGTCTTCAGCGTCGACTTCACTTATACTTCGATAGCCAATTGAGTTACTTCGACTTTCAGTCAGAGTTACGTCGACATCTAGTCTAAGCTGCATCGACTTCCATTCGACGCAAGTCTTAACTTAACTGAATTTGTGCTTCTCTTAGGATTGGTCTTGTAACACAAGGTGAATGTGATATCTTAGGACATCTAATGACCATTTTAACCTTTCTATATAATGTGGGTAATATAACCTATCTGATGTAATCATTTTAACTAATTTGTTAGATAAATCACAAGGGTTTTCCCCAACAGGTGGCTAGGGAAACAACATAGTTGGAAGGGCAGGGCATTCCCCATAGTAACTCCTCAATCCTTTCCATCCAATCCTCTGTCTGAATGGTCGACTCCGTCCCTCTAAAGGCCAGGGGCGTAAGTTCCTGAACATCACTAGTCTCTCTGCATCTATGGGGCCCTAAGCCCATTATGGTTGTTGCTACTATAGTGAGGCCCAGAAGGTGTCCAGTAGTGCAGTGAGAGTCTGCCTAACTCGGTTTGACAGAACAGAGTCGACTGAGCTGGCACTACATGGGCAATAGGTACAACAAGAGGTGGAGGGGACCAGTCATCAACCGGAGTGTGATGAGTCCCAATTATATACACATTTTTGGACTCATCTGGGCCGATTTTCTAGTCTTTGCACTTCACTTTAGACATGTTTTCATTCTTATTTAATACTCAATGCTAAGTGCACTTCTAGGCCCGTTTTGATGTTATTTCTTATTCATCTTCGTTACTAGTTTTCATGCAGTGTTAAGTGCCACCTTCAGTGGCTAGACTGGTGTTGTATCCTGGAACCAAAGTCGTGCAGGTGTTCCCGATACAGTTCTGTACAGGAACACTGCGCACGATCACTGGCTCTATAGCGCACGACCACTGGTCGTGCGCCACTGATCGTGCACACCTAACGCCCATTTTATGAGTTCTGTCTGGCTTATCGCACGACCATTGACGATAGTGCGCACGACCACCGGTCGTGCGCCACTGGTCGTGCGAACATATATTTTATAAATATCTTTCATTTCAGGCTCCCTCCAGGCAGCACGCACGATCGCAGAACTCCAGTGCGCACGACCACTGGTCGTGCGCCAATGACCGTGCGCAGTATTCAGTCCAGCGCCTATATATTGCCTGTTCCGATTTTAGGGCGGGATCGAGCCGCCGGGAGCGCGATTGGCAGTCCGTACGTGGGCGATTTCCATCCCCGGACGCCTCCACTTCATCTCTTACGCAAGGGGAAGTCCTCTCCAACCATTCCAAGCATTTCTCCATTGTCCGGGAGCATTCTCCACCATCCGCAAGCCCTCAAGCAGCTGTTTTCCATTCCAGTCCGGTGAGAAGAAGAGGAATCCTGAGGTAGAAGACGACGGAACCACATAGAGAGATCGTGACAGTTTCTCTACACCGGAAGCATAGTCCGCCCGAGTCCGGAGGTAGCTTGACACACTACCATTCCGGCCGTGAACGGCCGCTAGTCTTCATCCATTGGTTATCTCTTTCCTCTCTCCTTCGTTGTAATCTTTGAATCTTTTAAACTTGAATCTCATGATATTTGGTTTAAATGAAATGAATGTTTCTACCGTTTTCAGAATTACTTGCTTGTGAATCGCCACGCCTCCACTCATCCACTCACTCACTCACGCACTCAAGGTGTTCGATCCGCATTAGCAAGAGCTAACGGCGTTTGTGAAGAGGTGTTTGCGACCCTCACCTTCCCGCACTAGAGCACGCTCCATCCGCCTCACGAAGCACGGCATCGCGGCCGTTGCATCCATCTCGCCTTGCGAAGCGGTGCTTTCGACCCGCATTTCCTTCATTGTTGTTAAGAGTAGAAAAACCCAACCAAACCCCTCTTTTTTTTCTGTGTGTTTGTTCACGCTTGTGTAACAATAGTCACACAATGCGATTCGTTAACCCAACCTGCATTCCTCAAGAGAACGACACTCCGGGATCATATTCCCAAACTTTATTACTTGCGCGACCGGTGCACTTGCCGAAAATATCGCATCAAGTTTTTGGCGCCGTTGCCGGGGAATGTTCAGGCGTGTAACGACTTGAGTTGTGAGCTTTTGTTACAAGAGCAGTTGTTTTTTATTTCCTTTGTTTTGTTTTCTTGTTGTTGTGACTGTGCATGCAGAGACAAGCCGCGGGGGAACTTGTACCCTTCGATCCAGAAATCGAACGGACCGCTCGTGCACGAAGGAGCGCAGCAGCCGTACAGGCAGGAATGGTTGACCACATAGACCCAGACAATGTTGAACAAAGAGTGCCCGCCGTGGGGCAGCACCAACCTGGAGATGAGCAAGAGGTAGTGAGACCTCGACCTAGAACGATGAGAGATTATACCACTCCGACAGCTGGGAGTGTTTATCCTGGGTTTGGTCCCAATATTATGAATAACTAGTTCGAGATCAAACCTGCGATCTTGAACATCATCCGAAACAATGCTCAGTTCTCTGGGATGGCCAGTGAAGATCCGCACCTGCACCTGGCTGAGTTTTCTGATATCTGCGGAACTTTCCGCTACGCTGGGATTCCTGATGACACAGTCAAGCTGCGACTGTTCCCATTCTCGCTTCGCGACAAGGCCAAGGTGTGGGTTCATTCTATTCCTCCGGGGATCGCTGCGACTTGGGATGTCCTCGCATCCAAGTTCCTAGCCAAATTTCACCCCGTCGATAAAATTGTAAGTCTGCGGCGGGAGATCGCCACCTTTCGCCAAGCCGATCAAGAGACCCTTGCCGAGGCGTGGGAGCGTCTTAACGATCTTCTCCGCCGTTGCCCGAACCACGAGCTCCAACCGTGGAATGTGGTAGAGACATTTTACTTTGCGATCGAGCCCAACTACAGGGCAATGATCGATGCTGCTGCGGGTGGTACTCTAATGAACCACACTCCAGAGGAGGCCCTTCGGATTCTGCGCGACACCGCCTCCCATAGTACATTCTGGACTGCCGGGAGAAATGCACCAAGGAACGCCCGCGGTCTCTTTGTGGTCGACTCACTTCCTCCTACACCCGCGCCTGCTGCTGTCATTACGTGCGAAGGATGTGGAGGCGGCGGCCACCACGCGTATGAATGCTCAGGGAACAACGTATCAGGTGACTTTGCGCACTTATCCCTGAATGAATCCGTTAATTTTGTAGGAAATCAGTCTAAGGGGGTGCCATTTAATAATGCTTATCATCCGGGAGTGAGAAGTCACCCGAACTTCTCATGGAACCCAAACACGCATGGCCAACGATGGGCACCGGGGCAGCATCAAAACGATGCTTATGCCTCCGGGAGCCAACCGAGGTCACCGCACCCGGATTATAACCAAGGCCCCTCAGCCCAAAAAAAGAGTAATTTAGAGGAGATGATGGAAAAATTTATGCAAGCGGCTACCTCAAATATGGTGAACCAAACCGCATCCATGCGGAACTTGGAAACGCAGCTGGGCCAATTGGCCCAAGTGCTAACCGAGCGGTCGCATGGGACCCTTCCTAGCAACACTGAAAAGAACCCAATAGATCAAGGGAAGAGTCTCGGCGATGTGGTAGAGGATGATCCAAGTGAGTTAGTGATTTCTTGTTCCATCAATAATATTGAAACGAAAGCTTTGTGCGATTCCGGCTCCTCCCGCAACGTCATTGCGTTGCAAGATGTTGCTAAATTGCAACTTGAGTTGAACACGGAGGATCGGAAATCCCTTATGCTTGCTAATGGGACCGTTATACAATCTGAGGGGGAAGTGAAAAATGTGGAAGTGATAGTTGAGGGGACGATTGTGGTTGCTGATTTTCAGGTGTTGGGACCCCAGGAAAATAACTCTATCCCTATCTTGGGCGTGCCATTCTTGAAAAAGAGCAGTTCCACCCTTGATTTCGCTACGGGGTGTGTCTCCCTACCCAATAAGGTGCCGCAGCCCACTTGCCCCAAAGCTATAACCGAAACATCCACTCCTCCCCCTCTCTTTATTTTTGATGAACCTCCGAGTTATGCAGGAAATGAAGAAGATAAAGAAACAATTGAAGGAGAAAAGGAGGAGCACCGGTCCAGTGAGGAAGAAGTAGATCTTCGGAGAGAATTTGATGCCGAGACGGAGGAAGATTGCATTTCGAAAAATATTGACGTGAATTTAGTTCGGGACGTTGTCCCATTATCTTCGTGTTTTGATTCTTGTAATAAACAATTTAAGCGCTCCATCTCTTGGGCTGATCCGGTAGTCACCGCGACGCCGGAAGTGACGCCACCCACCACCAAGGTGGAAAAATCTGAAAACTTTCAACATTGGCAGTCCCGGACTGTCACTAAACTTAAACAGGAGAAACTTCTGCGCGATGCTCGCGCTGCCGCTCTCCGTGGCAAGAGAGCGGAGGTTAGGGGAACACTGGGTGACACCAGTGTTGGCCCTAAAGCCTTCACCTCCCACCTACGAGCTACGGGGGACGCGCACCAAAAGAGCGCCTATAGCTGATTTGTGTTGTCTGAATTTGTGAAACTGCTTCTGTGAACTTCTCCTTTAATTTCTGCACTCTTTAAACATTTATAATACAGGTATTTGGTCCAGCTTAAGGACATAAAACAAAAGCGCTGTTGGGAGACAACCCAGATTTCCTGATTTTATTTTTATCTAACATGTTTAGTTCATTTTTTATATTTGTTTTTGCTGTTTTTAGTCTTGTGCTTGCAGGTGTGTTGTGTTCTTTGGTGCGGACGCTGCGGACTGCTCCTTATCTTATTCGCCAATCATCTGGTATGCTCAATTCTGAGCATTGGGTAACACTTCTTCCCCCCTTAGCTTCCAATTTCTGTTATGTAATGTTTAGACTAAGTCTGGGGGAGAGCATGTGTCATCCACTGTGCACGAGTTGCACTGCATACTAGAAGTTTGTTTATTATTTATCTTTATCATCATCATTGTTTTAATGCTTCTTGCACCACTTCACCCACATGAGCGCGCGCTTTCCTATTTGTGTTGTTTCCAAATAAACTATTTTGGTTAGGAATGTGAGATAGGACGTTAGCTTAGGAATTACTATCTGGAGTGCGATGTTGACTCGAGCAGTGTTCTAGTCGCACCCGCATGCTATAATAGAATTTGAGTAAAACTAGATTATCTCTATGCATTTAATTTATGATTAGTATTTTTGCGTAGTTTTAGATTTGTTATACTCAAATGGTGAATGTGAACGAAATTGACGATAACCCGGTGTTGTGTGTGTACGAGCACAAGTTGTGTGTTGCTCGAGTCGGGAGGAAGGTTTACCTTTCTCGTGGGCTAAGAACTTGCCCCAAGCGACTCTCGAAGCATGGGCGAGAGCGACTCGTCGAGTTAATCGTGATGTAGGCCACCTTTTGGCTAGTTTGAGCTTTGTCGTTCCATGTCCTTTTCGCTCACCCTTGCAAGCCAAACTTGTGCCTACCACTCTTTTGTTCAGCTCCTCCTCCATTCACCAAGACCTGAAGCTTTGCCCACTTTCGCAACCAAATTGATGTTTATCTGCACTCATGTTCTTGATTTGGTGTGATTTTTGGAATCTTTGTGATGTGATGAAGAAAAACACGTTTTATTTTGCTGAATTTAAACCAACCGGAGGATAAGTAAAAGAAGAAAAGTATGTTGTTAAAAGAAAAAAAATTTGAAAAAGAAATATGTCGTAAAGAAATCCTTCCGAGCTAAATAGAAAATCTGTTGGTAATTGTGAAGAAGGCCGTGTGCACACCTAGTTTTCATGATAAGTCTGGGGGTGTGTCACACGAGCATTGTTTTTGGTTTTGTGTGGTGCAGCGTTCCGTTAGCTCACTTGGGTTGCGTAGCCATCGTGTTTAAATTTGAATATCATACCGCAACCTAAGCCCCAATATAATCCTAAAAGCCCTATTGATTTGACTTGTGAGTTGCTAACGCCGTGGAGAGAGTGTGACCGGGCGAGCGTATGGTTCACGACGTTGATGGATTTCAGCGGAGTTATTCCTAAACCCCGACCTTGTGCAACACCCGCCTTAGTGTCTTGTTACTTTCACACCGGGCATGATCGTTCGAATTCCTTATAATTCACCAACTGAGTATAACTAAATCTCTACTTACGCTCTAATACTTTCGTAAATTAGTTAGCATAGTTAGAATCTCTTTTTACTAAATTTCTATCTGCATGCTTTTGTTACTTCGCATTGTACTCCTCTGTGTAATTTTCTTTGTTAACTACCATTTTCACACTACGCCGAATTCGTTTGCTCGGGACGCGCAAACAGGTAAGTCTGGGGGTGTGATGAGTCCCAATTATATACACATTTTTGGACTCATCTGGGCCGATTTTCTAGTCTTTGCACTTCACTTTAGACATGTTTTCATTCCTATTTAATACTCCATGCTAAGTGCACTTCTAGGCCCGTTTTGATGTTATTTCTTATTCATCTTCGTTACTAGTTTTCATGCAGTGTTAAGTGCCACCTTCAGTGGCTAGACTGGTGTTGTATGCTGGAACCAAAGTCGTGCAGGTGTTCCCGGTACAGTTCTGTACAGGAACACTGCGCACGATCACTGGCTCTATAGCGCACAATCACTGGTCGTGCGCCACTGATCGTGCGCACCTAACGCCCATTTTATGAGTTCTGTCTGGCTTATCGCACGACCATTGACGATAGTGCGCACGACCACCGGTCGTGCGAACATGTATTTTATAAATTTCTTTCATTTCAGGCTCCCTCCAGGCAGCGCACACGATCGCAGAACTCCAGTGCGCACGACCACTGGTCGTGCGCCAATGACCGTGCGCAGTATTCAGTCCAGCGCCTATATATTGCCTGTTCCGATTTTAGGGCGGGATCGAGCCGACGGGAGCGCGATTGGCAGTCCGTACGCGAGCGATTTCCATCCCTGGACGCCTCCACTTCATCTCCTACGCTAGGGGAAGTCCTCTCCAACCATTCCAAGCATTTCTCCATTGTCCGAGAGCATTCTCCACCATCCGCAAGCCCTCAAGCAGCTGTTTTCCATTCCAGTCCGGTGAGAAGAAGAGGAATCCTGAGGTAGAAGACGACGGAACCACATAGAGAGATCGTGACAGTTTCTCTACACCGGAAGCATAGTCCGCCCGAGTCCGGAGGTAGCTTGACACACTACCATTCTGGCCGTGAACGGCAGCTAGTCTTCATCCATTGGTTATCTCTTTCCTCTCTCCTTCGTTGTAATCTTTGAATCTTTTAAACTTGAATCTCATGATATTTGGTTTAAATGAAATGAATGTTTCTACCCTTTTCATAATTACTTGCTTGTGAATCGCCTCGCCTCCACTCATCCACTCACTCACTCACGCACTCAAGGTGTTCGATCCGCGTTAGCAAGTGCTAACGGCATTTGTGAAGAGGTGTTTGCGACCATCGCCTTCCCGCACTAGAGCACGCTCCATCCGCCTCACGAAGCATGGCATCGCGGCCGTTGCATCCATCTCGCCTTGCGAAGCGGTGCTTTCGACCCGCATTTCCTTCATTGTTGTTAAGAGTAGAAAAACCCAACCAAAACCCCTCTTTTTTTCTGTGTGTTTGTTCACGCTTGTGTAACAATAGTCACACAACGCGATTCATTCACCCAACCTGCATTCCTCAAGAGACCGACACTCGGGGATCATATTCCCAAACTTTATTACTTGCGCGACCGGTGCACTTGCCGAAAATATCGCATCAAGTTTTTGGCGCCGTTGCCGGGGAATGTTCAGGCGTGTAACGTCTTGAGTTGTGAGCTTTTGTTACAAGAGCAGTTGTTTTTGATTTCCTTTGTTTTGTTTTCTTGTTGTTGTGACTGTGCATGCAGAGACAAGCCGCGGGGGAACTTGTACCCTTCGATCCAGAAATCGAACGGACCGCTCGCGCACGAAGGCGCGCAGCAGCCGTACAGGCAGCAATGGGTGACCACATAGACCCAGACAATGTTGAACAAATAGTGCCCGCCGTGGGGCAGCACCAACCTGGAGATGAGCAAGAGGTAGTGAGACCTCGACCCAGAACGATTAGAGATTATACCACTCCGACAGCTGTGAGTGTTTATCCTGGGTTTGGTCCCAATATTATGAATAACCAGTTCGAGATCAAACCTGCGATCTTGAACATCATCCGAAACAATGCTCAGTTCTCTGGGATGGCCAGTGAAGATCCGCACCTGCACCTGGCTGAGTTTTCTGATATCTGCGGAACTTTCCGCTACGCTGGGATTCCTGATGACACAGTCAAGTTGAGACTGTTCCCATTCTCGCTTCGCGACAAGGCCAAGGTGTGGCTTCATTCTATTCCTCCGGGGACCGCTGCGACTTGGGATGTCCTCGCATCCAAGTTCCTAGCCAAATTTCACCCCGTCGATAAAATTGTAAGTCTGCGGCGGGAGATCGCCACCTTTCGCCAAGCCGATCAAGAGACCCTTGCCGAGGCGTGGGAGCATCTTAACGATCTTCTCCGCCGTTGCCCGAACCACGAGCTCCAACCGTGGAATGTGGTAGAGACATTTTACTTTGCGATCGAGCCCAACTACAGGGCAATGATCGATGCTGCTGCGGGTGGTACTCTAATGAACCACACTCCAGAGGAGGCCCTTCGGATTCTGCGCGACACCGCCTCCCATAGTACATTCTGGACTGCCGGGAGAAATGCACCAAGGAACGCCCGCGGTCTCTTTGTGGTCGACTCACTACCTCCTACACCCGCGCCTGCTGCTGTCATTACGTGCGAAGGATGTGGAGGCGGCGGCCACCACGCGTACGAATGCTCAGGGAACAACGTATCAGGTGACTTTGCACACTTATCCCTGAATGAATCCGTTAATTTTGTAGGAAATCAGTCTAAGGGGGTGCCATTTAATAATGCTTATCATCCGGGAGTGAGAAGTCACCCGAACTTCTCATGGAACCCAAACACGCATGGCCAACGATGGGCACCGGGGCAGCATCAAAACGATGCTTATGCCTCCGGGAGCCAACCGAGGCCACCGCACCCGGATTATAACCAAGGCCCCTCAGCCCAAAAAAAGAGTAATCTGGAGGAGATGATGGAAAAATTTATGCAAGCGGCTACCTCAAATATGGTGAACCAAACCTCATCCATGCGGAACTTGGAAACGCAGCTGTGCCAATTGGCCCAAGTGCTAACCGAGCGGTCGCATGGGGCCCTTCCAAGCAACACTGAAAAGAACCCAATAGATCAAGGGAAGAGTCTCGGCGATGTGGTAGAGGCTGATCCAAGTGATTTAGTTATTTCTTGTTCCATCAATAATATTGAAACGAAAGCTTTGTGCGATTCCGGCTCCTCCCGCAACGTCATTGCATTACAAGATGTTGCTAAATTGCAACTTGAGTTGAACACGGAGGATCGGAAATCCCTTATGCTTGCTAATGGGACCGTTATACAATCTGAGGGGGAAGTGAAAAATGTGGAAGTGATAGTTGAGGGGACGATTGTGGTTGCTGATTTTCAGGTGTTGGGACCCTAGGAAAATAACTCTATCCCTATCTTGGGCGTGCCATTCTTGAAAGAGAGCGGTGCCACCCTTGATTTCGCTATGGGGTGTGTCTCCCTACCCAATAAGGTGCCGCAGCCCACTTGCCCCAAAGCTATAACCGAAACATCCACTCCTCCCCCTCTCTTTATTTTTGATGAACCTCCGAGTTGTGCAGGAAATGAAGAAGATAAAGAAACAATTGAAGGAGAAAAGGAGGAGCACCGGTCCAGTGAGGAAGAAGTAGATCTTCGGAGAGAATTTGATGCCGAGACGGAGGAAGATTGCATTTCGAAAAATATTGACGTGAATTTAGTTCGGGACGTTGTCCCATTATCTTCGTGTTTTGATTCTTGTAATAAACAGTTTAAGCGCTCCATCTATTGGGCTGATCCTGTAGTCACCGCGACGCCGGAAGTGACGCCACCCACCACCAAGGTGGAAAAATCTGAAAACTTTCAACGTTGGCAGTCCCCGACTGTCACTAAACTTAAACAGGAGAAACTTCTGCGCGACGCTCGCGCTGACGCTCTCCTTGGCAAGAGAGCGGAGGTTAGGGGAACACTGGGTGACACCAGTGTTGGCCCTAAAGCCTTCACCTCCCGCCTACGAGCTACGGGGGACGCGCACCATAAGAGCGCCTATAGCTGATTTGTGTTGTCTGAATTTGTGAAACTGCTTCTGTGAACTTCTCCT
Source organism: Dactylorhiza incarnata (assembly GCA_033032865.1). Taxonomy (NCBI): domain Eukaryota; kingdom Viridiplantae; phylum Streptophyta; class Magnoliopsida; order Asparagales; family Orchidaceae; genus Dactylorhiza; species Dactylorhiza incarnata. The sequence continues at coordinate 2,262,488 of JAWHQI010000210.1, forward strand.
TTAATTTCTGCACTCTTTAAACATTTATAATACAGGTATTTGGTCCAGCTTAAGGACATAAAACAAAAGCGCTGCTGGGAGACAACCCAGATTTCCTGATTTTATTTTTATCTAACATGTTTAGTTCAGTTTTTATATTTGTTTTTGCTGTTTTTAGTCTTGTGCTTGCAGGTGTGTTGTGTTCTTTGGTGCGGACGCTGCGGACTGCTCCTTATCTTATTCGCCAATCGTCTGGTATGCTCAATTCTGAGCATTGGGTAACACTTCTTCCCCCCTTAGCTTCCAATTTCTGTGATGTAATGTTTAGACTAAGTCTGGGGGAGAGCATGTGTCATCCACTGTGCACGAGTTGCACTGCATACTAGAAGTTTGTTTATTATTTATCTTTATCATCATCATTGTTTTAATGCTTCTTGCACCACTTCACCCACATGAGCGCGCGCTTTCCTATTTGTGTTGTTTCCAAATAAACTATTTTGGTTAGGAATGTGAGATAGGACGTTAGCTTAGGAATTACTATCTGGAGTGCGATGTTGACTCGAGCAGTGTTCTAGTCGCACCCGCATGCTACAATAGAATTTGAGTAAAACTAGATTATCTCTATGCATTTAATTTATGATTAGTATTTTTGCGTAGTTTTAGATTTGTTATACTCAAATGGTGAATGTGAATGAAATTAACGATAACCCGGTGTTGTGTATGTACGAGCACTAGTCGTGTGTTGCTCGAGTCGGGAGGAAGGTTTACCTTTCTCGTGGGCTAAGAACTTGCCCCAAGCGACTCTCGAATCATGGGCGAGAGCGACTCGTCGAGTTAATCGTGATGTAGGCCACCTTTTGGCTAGTTTGAGCCTTGTCGTTCCATGTCCTTTTCGCTCACCCTTGCAAGCCAAACTTGTGCCTACCACTCTTTTGTTCAGCTCCTCCTCCATTCACCAAGACCTGAAGCTTTGCCCACTTTCGCAACCAAATTGATGTTTATCTGCACTCATGTTCTTGATTTGGTGTGATTTTTGGAATCTTTGTGATGTGATGAGGAAAAACACGTTTTATTTTGCTGAATTTGAACCAACCGGAGGATAAGTAAAAGAAGAAAAGTATGTTGTTAAAAGAAAAAAAAAACTGAAAAAGAAATGTGTCGTAAAGAAATCCTTCCGAGCTAAATAGAAAATCTGTTGGTAATTGTGAAGTAGGCCGTGTGCACACCTAGTTTTCATGATAAGTCTGTGGGTGTGTCACACGAGCATTGTTTTTGGTTTTGTGTGGTGCAGCGTTCTGTTATCTCACTTGGGTTGTGTAGCCATCGTGTTAAATTTGAATATCATACCGCAACCTAAGCCCCAATATAATCCTAAAAGCCCTATTGATTTGACTTGTGAGTTGCTAACGCCGTGGAGAGAGTGTGACCGGGCGAGCGTATGGTTCACGACGTTGATGGATTTTAGCGGAGTTATTCCTAAACCCCGACCTTGTGCAACACCCGCCTTAGTGTCTTGTTACTTTCACACCGGGCATGATCGTTCGAATTCTTGATAATTCACCAACTGAGTATAACTAAATCTCTACTTACGCTCTAATACTAAATTTCTATCTGCATGCTTTTTTTACTTCGCATTGTACTCCTCTGTGTAATTTTCTTTGTTAACTACCATTTTCACACTCCGCCGAATTCGTTTGCTCGGGACGCGCAAACAGGTAAGTCTGGGGGTGTGATGAGTCCCAATTATATACACATTTTTGGACTCATCTGGGCCGATTTTCTAGTCTTTGCACTTCACTTTAGACATGTTTTCATTCCTATTTAATACTCCATGCTAAGTGCACTTCTAGGCCCGTTTTGATGTTATTTCTTATTCATCTTCGTTACTAGTTTTCATGCAGTGTTAAGTGCCACCTTCAGTGGCTAGACTGGTGTTGTATGCTGGAACCAAAGTCGTGCAGGTGTTCCCGGTACAGTTCTGTACAGGAACACTGCGCACGATCACTGGCTCTATAGCGCACGACCACTGGTCGTGCGCCACTGATCGTGCGCACCTAACGCCCATTTTATGAGTTCTGTCTGGCTTATCGCACGACCATTGACGATAGTGCGCACGACCACCGGTCGTGCGCCACTGGTCGTGCGAACATGTATTTTATAAATTTCTTTCATTTCAGGCTCCCTCCAGGCAGCGCGCACGATCGCAGAACTCCAGTGCGCACGACCACTGGTCGTGCGCCAATGACCGTGCGCAGTATTCAGTCCAGCGCCTATATATTGCCTGTTCCGATTTTAGGGCGGGATCGAGCCGCCGGGAGCGCGATTGGCAGTCCGTACGCGGGCGATTTTCATCCCTGGACGCCTCCACTTCATCTCCTACGCAAGGGGAAGTCCTCTCCAACCATTCCAAGCATTTCTCCATTGTCCAGGAGCATTCTCCACCATCCGCAAGCCCTCAAGCAGCTGTTTTCCATTCCAGTCCGGTGAGAAGAAGAGGAATCCTGAGGTAGAAGACGACGGAACCACATAGAGAGATCGTGACAGTTTCTCTACACCGGAAGCATAGTCCGCCCGAGTCCGGAGGTAGCTTGACACACTACCATTCCGGCCGTGAACGGCCGCTAGTCTTCATCCATTGGTTATCTCTTTCCTCTCTCCTTCGTTGTAATCTTTGAATCTTTTAAACTTGAATCTCATGATATTTGGTTTGAATGAAATGAATGTTTCTACCCTTTTCATAATTACTTGCTTGTGAATCGCCTCGCCTCCACTCATCCACTCACTCACTCACGCACTCAAGGTGTTCGATCCGCGTTAGCAAGAGCTAATGGCGTTTGTGAAGAGGTGTTTGCGACCATCACCTTCCCGCACTAGAGAACGCTCCATCCGCCTCAGGAAGCACGGCATCGCGGCCGTTGCATCCATCTCGCCTTGCGAAGCGGTGCTTTCGACCCGCATTTCCTTCATTATTGTTAAGAGTAGAAAAACCCAACCAAAACCCCTCTATTTTTTCTATGTGTTTGTTCACGCTTGTGTAACAATAGTCACACAACGCGATTCGTTCACCCAACCTGCATTCCTCAAGAGACCGACACTCGGGGATCATATTCCCAAACTTTATTACTTGCGCGACCGGTGCACTTGCCGAAAATATCGCATCAGAGTGCCGGGATTATAATGTCTTCATCAGTGTCATCAGTGTCATACTCATCGACCAACCGGAGGCTAGGTTCCCGAAACTCATATTCTAAATTATTAAAGTATAAGTATCAGAACTCTATAATTGTGCTAATGATAGGCATTTTCTTAAGAACTTAGCCCAGTTGGATTTTATTAGCGGAAATTTGCGTGGTATTTGATCATGATTATGTTGTAGTCCACCATGCTTCTATTACATAGTTCATTCGTGAACTACTTATCGTACTACGGTGGACCATCTGTGATGATTTTTATAAATCTGGATCGCTTTGATGCCGGTTGTAAGTGTTGGAACACGCTTTTCTGCATCCCTTTGGTTTGAGAATAACAAATCCTACTTGTATTTGATCTTGTTTGCCATTGTGTTTTTAGCATGCATGTTGAACAAAAATGACACTAGAATGCTAAATTGTAGGTCTAAACTAGCTCTCAACCTGAAAAGAAGAATGTGGTCTTATGCCAGGCGTTAGGACTTAACGCCGACATTGACTTTGTTCCCACCAAGATGAAAATGACATGGAGGGAAGCTGTCATGATTGCTGGAGCATTTTGGGAATGATTTGGCTTAACGTCAGGCGTTAGCCTCAAGACAAGATTAAGGTTGCCTAAACTGAATGTTTCCAAAGATGCATAATCTCCATCCTATTTTGAAGATCGGAGCCATCAAGTTATTTCTATACAGTGTCAACACCTGGCGTTAGCCTTAACGCTGGCGTTAGCTTCCTATTCTATAAATAGGTGGCATTCATTCCTCTTCAACTATTGATCCCAAGGAGCCCTATTTCAGCACTTTAGATGATCTGTAAGGGTCATATTTGTAGACCATCTCGCACACAAATTCAAGAGAAGAATTTGATGGAGGATAGGATCAATGCTAACCCAATACAAAGAAAGCACGCTTCGACTTCGACGATATTCAGCGGGTCTTCGCTTTCTCCAAAATTCTTCATAGGGAGTTTTTAATCTGTCTTTTATATTTTATTGTACCTTTATCCTTTGTGATTGTTTAGTGAATTCGCCGTGGTTGTTGGTTACTGGGTCCGTGCGTGGCTTAGGGGGAATTCGCCGTGGTTGTTGGCAATTAGGTCTAGGAGTTAGATCTAGGAGGTGCTCGAGTCCTTTTCGGGGATAGAAGGGGTAGAGCGGCTTGAGACCTGATCTGGGGATAGACCAGCTAAAGCCAACCGGTTCATAGTGAGAAGAGTTGGTATAGAAAACCAAAAGAGTCTTTTATATTCGCCTTTAATTTCTACCATCATAGAATTCCATTTTTGTAATCATTTTTATAAATGATAATCATGTCTTTTCTTATTCAATAAAATTGATTTCTTGCTCTTTATTTTGATTAAATTTACTTCATATAAAATATCAAATGTTTTTTCTTAAAATCCTAAAGTTTTCAAAAACACTTATTCATCCCCCTCTAAGGGCGCCTAAAGATCCAACAAGTGGTATCAGAGCTAGGTTATTCCAAAATAGTTTCACCACCGAGAATAATGACGCACCATGATCTCGCTTTTTATGAGCGGCATGGAATTATTAGACCACAATTATTTACCGGGTCTGATTATCGCTACTGCAGAGCTAGGATGCGATGTTTTCTAATGATTTTAGACATAGAAATTTGGGGAATGTTAGAATAATGCTATTCTCCTCCTACCACCGTAGTGGGAGAAGTTACGCTTCTAAAACCTAAAGATAAATGGGATGATCAAGACAAACTTAGGTGTAAAAATAATGCTAAGGCAATGAACGCATTATTTTATGCATTAGAAAGAACTGAATTTAACCATGTTTGTGCTAGTGAAACTGCATATGATATATGGAATTTATTGGATATTAATCATGAAGCCACCTCGCAGGTGAAAGACTCAAAGCTAATTCAACTGGAATTGGAGTATGAAAGGTTCCGCATGGAACCTGACGAGGATATCGACGTCATGTACACAAGATTTCCAAAAATTGTAAACGCATCAAGAATTCTTGGAAAGACCTTCGCAGACGGAGACCTAGTGAGGAAGATTCTTAGATCGCTTCCACCAAAATTCAATCCAAAGGTGACGACGATATCAAAATCTCATGATCTACGACAACTTCACATTGAGAACCTCATTGGGAATCTTAAAACCCATGAGGTAGAACTCAATATTCAATATGAGGAGTACAATGCAGAGCCAAAGAAGAAGGCCTTGGCTCTACAGTCCATGAAGGAGGTCAATGATGATGAAGAAGATGAAGAAACCCTTTTTGTAAAGAATTTCAAGAAATTCATGAAGAATTTGGAGAGAAGAAACTCTTTCTGAAAATATTTCGTGAAAGATGCAAAAAGGTAGGATCATCCTCTACAAAACAAAAAGGTAGCGACAATGATGATGAGCGGACACCACCTGAGTGCTACCATTGTCGAAGGACCGGACACATTCAGAGTCAGTGCCCAAAATACCTGAAAGAGCAAAAGGAAAGGAGGTACAAAGGAAAAGAAATGAAAAAAGTTCTAAAGGCGGCTACATGGGATGATTCGTCCTCAGAGGAGTCAAGTGGATCTTCCTCATGCGAGCATGAAGAGGCAAACACGTGCCTCATAGGTAGGAGCAACGATCACATCAATGATGAAACAAGTGTCCAAAGCGACATTGAGGTACCTCCTCCCACTTATGATGAACTCTATGATGAATTTCTTCAAACTTGCAAATATTTTGAAAAAAGTCATAAAGATATTGATCTTTTATAAACTGAAAATAAAATCTTATTAAAAGAAAATAAAAAACTAAATAATGAAATAAAAACTCATGGAAAAGAAAAAGGGAGATTGTCAAGATAATGATCTTTCATTGGCAAAAATTCAAGAACTTGAAGAAACTCTCTCTAAGGTTCTCTCCGAACAAAAAACTCTAGTAAAAGAGAAGGGGGATTTAGAAAGAAAACTGAAAACCTCTCTTCTCCAAATTATTGAAGGAAATAAATCATTTGCAAATCAATGTGTAATGCTTGTTAACGAAAGTACCTCTTTGAAAAACCGAATCAATGATCTCAATATGGCAATAAAAAAATTTGGGGTTGACCAAAAATCACTGGACTTGATTTTAGCAACCAGTGCCATGGCTCTACAAAGTTTGGGCTGGGGTATGAATCGAGAAGCTACAACCCAACGTTAACCCCTAACGCTGGCATTAGCTCTAGTTCCAGAAATTAAAACTCTTTTTGTAAAAATGCATCTATTACCCTTTCTACCAGCAAGAGTCAACAAAATTCCTTGAAAAAGGTCTCAACCCCTTTTATTGCATGTGCCAATTATTTGTTTTTTGGTCACACCATAGACTCTTGTAGGAAGAAGGGAAAGTGCACTTTAAAGCAAATCTGGGTACCTAAGGCCTCCACTTATGTTATGGGAGGAACCTCATGGGTATCCAGATCTTTACTAACATCTTCATCTTATGTGTGTTAGTAGGCTAAGGACAAGGAAGACATGTGATACTTGGACTCAGGCTGCTCCAAGCACATGACGGGCGATAAAGCAAAGTTCCTAAGCCTCATGATAAAGAAAGGAGGGATGGTGACGTTTAGCGACAATGGCAAGGGAAGGATCATGAGCAGTGGTGTAGTGGGTAATGACTCTTTTTCTATTTCAAATATTTTATATGTTGAAGGTATAAAACACAATCTAATATCTATTAGTCAATTATGTGACAAAGGACTAAATATCTTTTTTGAATCTTCAACAAATATTTGCAAAATTATAAATCCTAAAATAAATGAAGTTGTACTCACCGCACCAAGAACTTATAATGTTTACATGATTGCCTTTCATGATCTTTCAAAATCATCTATCAAATGTCTTATTTCAAAAAATGATGAATTAGAATTGTGGCATAGGCGTCTTGGACACACTAACACTAAACTTATTTTAAAACTAGCAAAAGAAAAATTAATTCAAGGATTACCTATGCTTAATGGAAATTTATCTTCACTTTGTCCACCTTGCCAAAAAGGAAAATTTCCTAGAACATCTTTTAAAAGTTAAAATGAAATTTCTACTACTAGACCTTTACAACTAATACATATGGACCTTTTTGGTCAAATGAGCACATCAAGTCTAAGTGGTAGAAAATATACTTATGTTTTAATTGACGATTTCTATAGATATTGTTGGACAATTTTCCTCACTGCAAAATCTGACGCGTTTTGAGAATTCTCAAAATTATGTAGACGTATTCAAAATGAACTTAATCTAAAAATTCAATACATACGCTCGGATCATGGGGGAGAATTTGAAAATGAAAAATATACCACTTTTTGTAGTGATCTAAGAATTAAACATGATTTTTCAGCTCCACGCACCCCCCAACAAAATGGTGTTGTGGAGAGAAAAAATCAAACCCTTCAAGAATTAGCACTCACTATGCTCTCTAAATTTTGGTTGCCTAGATCATTTTGAGCCGAAGCCATTAGCACATCATGTTATGTTATTAACTGTGTCATGCTCTGACCCCTTTTAAAATTAACCCCTTATGAATTGTATTTTCGAAAGAAGCCTAATGTATCATTTTTTGCGTGTTTGGTTGTAAATATTATTTACTAAATACAAAGGATTCATTAGGAAAATTTGATGAAAAATGTGATGAAGCTATTTTTCTTGGCTATTCCTCAACTAGTAGAGCGTATTGAGTTTATTACAAAAGAACAAAATTAGTTGAAGATTCTATTCATGTTAGATTTAATGAGATTGTTCCATGTGTATAGAAAATTATTGCAGGAAATGACGGGAACCTCTCTCCCCATTAGAACATGAAGATGACAAGTCACATGAAGAGTAGAACACGGAAGAGGAGGAAAATCAAGAGGAGTATGTTTTGGAGCCTATGTTCCGCATCTCTTGGTTTGAGAATAACAAATACCGCGTTGTATTTGATCTTATATTTTGTGTATTTATAGTGTGCAGGTTGTACATGAACTATAGCTACACATCCCTATAAGTAGTATACTGAATGGATATGACTCTTTGGGAAGAGAGCTAACGCCCCGCGTTAGTTGTTAATGCCCCGCATTAACTTCCGTCGAGAAAGAATCCGTCGAGAAGAAATGTCGTCGAGAATGAATCCGTCGAGAAGCCAGAGACAACGCCAGCGTTGACTCTTAATGACCGCGTTGAGTCAACAAACTGCCATAATCTTGACAGTTGCGCAATTTCAGCCACGATAGTACACGATCACTAACGTCGACGTTAACTCTTAACGCTACGCGTTAGCTCCTGTGGCTATTTAAAGTACAACTCCTCTCATTCTATCAGAGATGATTCCAAAATTCTAATAATTTGAAGAGAGGCTCGTGTACAACATTTCAGAGATCTCCCTTGGGCTATCATGAAGATATAAAGAGGATTTTGAAAGAGAAGGTCTACAACGCATATCTCATACGAAGGATGATCATTTCAAGAACGCCAACATCTACATCGCCTTCATCTTCACCTTCAAAATTTCTTGGGTAGTTTCTCTTTACTTTATCTTATAATCTTTTATTTTATTTTCTTTGTATTTTGGTGTGGAGAAATCGTTCGGGGAGAACGTCGGATTCCGGGAAGGAATCTGTGGGTAATTCACCTTGTGTTGGCGACTAGGCCCTTATGTGGCTTAGGGGGTAATCCGCCGCCTTGTGCGTGGAGACTAGGTCGCGGTTAGATCTAGGGGGTGGCTAGAGGGATTATCTGGGGATAGATAGGCTATAGCCAACCGGTCCTTGGGAGAAAGACCGGTGAAACAACAAAAAAGTGTTTTTACATATTCTCGCCTTGATAGAAATCAAACATTTGTGTATTCAATTTATTATGAAATAAAACATTTGTGTATTCAATTTATTATGAAATAAAATCATGTCTTTTAATGTTCTACTCAATTGATTTTATTTCCTCTTCAAGAATGTTTTAATTTATATTTTCATTAAAGTATTACAATTAACATTTGTGTAATTATCTTTGAAATACAATAATAGTTTTCATTATCTCTGATTTTCTGGAATTGCATTTCATTTAAGATTTCATAAGTAAAATCACTGTGGCAATCTTTTTGTGCTAAGGAATATTTTCTGGAGAGCTAACGCCCATCGTTAACACCTAACGCCAGGCGTTAGCAATAGTTAACAAAAAGTTATGTTTCTCTTGTTTAAAAAGGAATCTTCAATACAATCTTTTCTTAGATATCAAAATATATTTTTTTATAAAATATTCCTAAACTTTGGTCACAAACTTTGATAAATTTAATTAACATTTAAAATTCCATAAAACCCTTATTCACCCCCCTCTAAGGGCGCTGTAAAATCTAACAGTATGTACCTCCTAGCATGTTAAAATTCACAAAGCATTATCCAAAGGAACTTGTCATTGGAGAGCCATCTAAAGGGGTAACAACTCGTTCTTCCCTACATGAATCTTTTTCAAACCTTTGCCTTGTTTCGAAAATCGAACCAAAAAATATTTGAACTGCGCTAAATGATGAATTTTGATATTTAACTATGCATGAAGAATTAGAACAATTTGAACGCAATAAGGTTTGGAATCTTGTAAAAAGACCATCAAATCATCCGGTAGTAGGCATAAAATGGATTTTCAAAAATAAATTAGATGGTGAATCTAGTATTACTAGGAGCAAAGCTCGCTTAGTAGCACCAGGGTATTCACAAATTGAGGGGGTAGATTTTGATGAAACATTTGCACCTGTTGCTTGCTTAGAATCCATTCGAATTTTTCTTGCCTTTGCAAGTTTCACAAGATTTAAACTCTTTCAAATGGATGTTAAAAGTGCCTTTTAAATGGAATTATTAAGGAAGAAGTTTATGTTGAACAACCCACCAGTTTTATAAATGAAAAATTTCCAAATCATGTTTTCAAATTAGATAAAGCACTTTATAGTTTAAAACAAGAACCACGTGCTTGGTATGATAGATTAACTTCATTTTTATTAAAGTACGATTATGTAATGGGAAGGGCCGATAATGCACTCTTTATCAAATTTGTTAATAATGATCTAATTATATTACATATTTATGTAGATGACATTATTTTTGGAGCCACTAATGAATAATTATGTAATGAAGTTGTATGTGTAATGCAAAAAGAATTTGAAATGAGCTTGGTTGGAGAACTCACATACTTTCTAGGTTTTCAAATCAAATAGAGAAATGATGGAATATTTATAAATCAATCTAAAAATGTGCATGATATATTGAAAAGATTTGGATTTGAAAACTTAAAACAAGCCACCACTCCTATGAGCGCATCTCTAAAATTAGGAAAAGATGAAGTTGGAATCTCGAGTGGTCAAACACTATATAGAGGAATGATAAGATCATTATTATATCTAAGTGCTTCTAGACCCGATATCATGTTTGCCGTTTGCTTATGTGCTAGATTTCAAGCTAATCCTAAAGAATCTCATTTAAAAGCGGTTAAACGAATTTTCAGATATTTAATCAGATCATCTAGTCTAGGCCTATGATATCCTTATATTGATTCATTTATATTACATGGTTATTCAGAGTCCGATTATGCGGGTTGCTCACTAGATCGTAAAAGCACAAGTGACACATATCACTTGTTAGGCCCCTCACTGGTAGCTTGGCCGAGTACAAAATAGAATTATGTTTCCCTCTCCACCATCAAGGTTGAATATGCCGCACTAGGAAGTTGTTGTGCACAAGCCCTTTGGATGAGTCAAACACTGGAAGATGTTGGGGTGCATCTAAACAATGTTGAATTAAAATGTGACAACAAAAGTGCAATTGATCTAACCAACAATCCCATTCATTATTCACGGTCCAAGCACATAGATGTGCGTCATCATTTCATTAGAGATCATATTAAGAAAGAACATGTGAGAGTTAGCTTCATAGGCACAGAATCCCAACTTGCGGACATCTTTACAAAACCTCTCCCGGATGCATGTTTCAACATACTTAGGCTAGAACTAGGAGTCTTAGATATATCAAATGGAAACCCATCAAAAGCGATTTCTCCTCAAAACAAATTTCTGTACTAATCTATCAATCCTGCTTTGTCTCATCACATAGTACATTGCCTGAATCGGCCTTCATCAAAATTATTCAAACTGAACTATAAAGGTCTAACGCTACGCGTTATAGATAACGCCCATCGTTAGCATATTCATCTGACTTTGATTGTCTCTTTCTACCTCTTTATTTATATACATCTTTATATCTATGTCATCTTAGTTACTTTTTTCATTTCTAGTAAAATCAAAATCCAATAAAAATTAAAAATCTCTTAAAAAACTACAAAAAACATGCTTCAAAAGCCTTCTAATCATCTCTAAATATTCTTAAATTTCTAAAATAATAAGGCCTATATATATCCACTCTAAGTCAAATAATTTTTTCCCAAAACCTAAGGAAATAGTGGTCTATTTGGGAATTAAGAAGTCAACGCCAAGCGTTAGCTTCTTTGGCCCAATTTTCATTATGTTTTTTCTAAAATATTTTTCGTATTTTTCTCATGCATATTTTCTGGTTGTTTTCTCAATTTAGATTTTACTTCTTTTCTTTATTTGTCTTATTTCAAAAGTACAAAAATTCAAATAATTCAAAATGTTGGAAAATTTTGCTTTTTGTCATTTGTTTGTTTTCAATGTTTACAAAAATATGTTTTGATTATCTTCAATGTCTAATTTTCATTTCAAGTTTCCTAAACATTGTTTTATCTTATCATGCCTTGACCTTAATCTTATTATGTGAAATGATATGGTCTATAGAAAATTGTGTAAGATTGTCTAGCATGCCTCTAAGTATGGGTAGTGTTTTATGTTAATCAATGATTCATTCACTCACTATTTTGGTAATTTACATGCGCTCATAATCTTAATCTTGAATGATTGTGTAGTGTAATAGATTTAACATATTAAGTTGTATGTCTAAATTACCTACACCTTCTTTCAAACAAAAAATTTCTCGCACATATAGAAGTGTTATTTCAACATTGTTAGTGTTTGCAAAAACATGTGAATTCGGAGACCTTTGTCCAAAAAAAATGAAATAAAATGACAAATATAACTCCACCAAGCACTACTCACCATCCTGATAAGTCTTAATGAGCATTGTGAGGTTGAGCACCTTGGAAAGAGTTGTAAAGTATCTTGTGCAAACATATTTTCTTTATCACTTCTATTTGTACACCAGATCACTCAAAATATAAATTTATAAAAATGCTTATGTGTTCCCCCAAGCAATACTTCGCTCCCTGATAAGTCTTAATGAGCATTGTGTGGGAGAAGCACCATGGTAGTTGTATTATTTTATTGTGCTTTAAAATTTTATTATAGAATTGATGTGTGAAAGTACTTCTAAGATTACAATCTTAATATTGTTTTTTACTATTCTCTTATATATGTCATGTGTTTTGATTATATCACTTCGATACTCTTATCAAAACACTATTTGCACACATCATTGTTTTTCATAAAGCTTCTACTCATGAGAATTGGATCCTAATGCATAGTTTCATGATTCTCTCAAAACCTAAGTAAAAGCACTAGATTGCAATGCATGATTTCTACAATGTTTTCTTTACTTGAAATATGAATTAGTTACATTGTAGCTATTATCTTTTTGAATATATTAAATCATGCTTGTCTATTAGTTGTGAAATTTTTTCAAGGATAATGCTCATTATATGTGTAAAGTCTAGAAATATTGTTGGAATTGTCAATCCACAAAAAAAATATTTTTTTTTGCTTATCTTGGTTACCTTCCTTTTCCGCATTATTGATTTGATCAAGTATTTGCCATGTTTTTTCATGCTTTTTAAGGTCTCTTCTTCACTTGTGCATTTCAAAGTCTTTTTCACTTTTTTCATCAAGTGTTATCTTTCAAAATCTTTTGTTCATTATTTTCTAACAAGTGGTAGAATGCTTGGTAAAGTACATTGGATGTTATTACTCACGCTTATCATATTCTTTTTCCGCTGTGCTACCCTCTCTTAGCTCGATCATGACTTACTTTATTTTTAACAAAACTCTTAATCCTCTCTTAGTTGTCCCAACTTTCACCTCCTTATCGTAGTTTTATTTCACTCCACCCATTTTTGCTAATAACAAAAGGGGGAGAATAAAATGATAAATATTAATGATTGAGTAGGATTCACTAGATTAAGGGGGAGCATAAATCTAGTCTATGGGAGCATACACTAAGGGGGAGCACACATCTCTAAATATATTTTGATATTAAAATCTCTTTGCAGCATAGTGTCATATCTTTTTATAAAAACACATATTTTATATCTGAATCTGATTTATCTTAATTTGATTTATTATTATTAAAAAGGGGGAGATTGTTGGAACACGATTTTCTGCATCGCTTTGGTTTGAGAAAAACAAATCCTACTTATATTTGATCTAGTTTGCCATTGTGTTTTTAGCATGTAGGTTTGAACAAAAATGACACTAGGATGCTGAATTGTAGGTTTGGACTTGTTCTCATGCTGAAAAGAAGAATATGGTCTAACGCCAGGCGTTAGGACTTAACGCCGACATTGACTTTCGTTCCCACCAAGATGAAATTAACATGGAGGGAAGCTACTGTGATTGCAAGAGCATTTTGGGAATGATTTGGCTTAACATCAGGCGTTAGCCTCAACGCCAGCGCTAAGGTTTCCTAAAATGAATGCTTCCAAAGATGCAGAATCTCCTTCCTGTTTTGAAGATCCAAGCCATCAAGTTATTTCTATACAGATTCAATGCCTGGCGTTATTGATGAGTCCCATTTATATACATATTTATGGACTCATCTGGGCCGATTATCTAGTCTTTGCACTACATTTTAGGCATGTTTCCATTCATATTTGATATTCCATGTTATGTGCACTTTTAGGCCCGTTTCGGTGTATTTTTATGATTATCTTGCTCATGCTTTATGTTGCAATTTAATTTCTATATTTGAGAATGTGTGTAATGCCCATTTGCGTGGCCCGACGATCTTTCATGTTGATATGGGGGTTGTGCGAGTGTTCCGGTGCGCAAAAACTGCATAAGAACACTGCGCACGAGCACTGGACATAGTGCGCACTACCACTGGTCGTGCGCCACTGACCGTGCATTAATTCTCACTTAAAATGGGCCTGTCCGGCACTTCGCACGACCACTGGATATAGTGCGCATGACCACTGGTCGTGCGCCACTTATCGTGCGCCATTTTGCAGTCCGGCACTATCCTACAGTTTCTTCGCGCTCTTTCACATGCATTCCTTCACGCACGGTCACTGGTCGTGCGCCATTGACCGCGCGCGCTCAAAATTCTGCTTTCTATAAATACGCGTTTTCACGAATCCTTTCGCCCTAATCAGTATTTTAGGTCTATTTCAGCACCGTTTCCTGCTCCAGAGCGCCCATCTCGCCTCTCCATCACCGCCCACCTTCGGGAGGAGCTCCGGCCGCCATTCTCTTACAAATCTCAAGCCGGAGCATTCTCTAGGCCTCCTCCATTGATCGTGCATCTCCAAAGCTCCATTTCAAGGGATTTCCTGCTGCATATATGAAGTTCTCCGTTGAGATCGTGGCCAGAGAAGATTGACGGAGAAGACGGGTATAATAGAAGAAGGTGACAGCTCTTCCGGACCCCGGACGGCAGTTGGAGCCCGAGCCCGGACAAGGATTGACAACCCTAGATTCTGGCCGTGAACCTCCGATGAGTCTCCATGCTTTGGTTGTAATCTAAACCCCCTTTATACTGTAGTATCATTTTCCTTTATAGTTTGGGTGTATGAACAATGTTTTCTTAAACCTTATCATGTTATTTTTGTATTTCATGTTAATGTAAAATTGATATGAGTGGTTTATGCAAGTGAGGAGCGCCCCATTCCATCCTCCATCCCGCCGTCACGTTCGTGTGCCGCACTAGCAATTGCTAGTGGCGTGCTTGTCGACGAGGTGCTTGCGACCCTCATCCATATGCCTACTCTTCCATCCGCCTAGCAAAGCGTGGCATAGCGGCCCGTGTAATCCATTCTGACTCCGCCGGTGCGAACCATTTCATCCTCTTGCCTACTCTTCCATCCTCCTAGCGAAGCGTGGCATAGCGGCCCGTGTAATCCATTCGCCCAACGAAGTAGTGCGCTCAAGGCCTGCACAGTTCGACTCCGCTTTCCAACTCGTCCATCCGCCCTTGCGACGCAGTGTGCTCAAGGCCTGCCTAGTCTCCATCCCGCCAAGCGAAGCATTGCATAGCGGCATTGCATAGGAGTAGTTGTAGTTGTTTTCTTTTATTTTCCAAAAGCCAAACCAACTCTCCCGCATTCCATCCGACCTTTAGGACTTCGATCTCAAGTCCTTCCTTGAAAGTTAACTCCACCTTACTGTGTTCCTTTGAGATCGATACTTGGGGATTCATTCCCATTTTATATTACTTGAACGATCGGTACACTGCCGTTTTGTGCCGCAGTCTAGCCACCACCTATAGCGGTGTGCGAGATTTGCACCATCAAGTTTTTGGCGCCGTTGCAGGGTAACACAGACGTGTGAGTTTTCTTGAGAGGGAGAGCCGAGAAATAGTAGTTCTTCCAGTGTTTATAGCCGCCTTATTATTTTTGTTTGCTTTTTTAAATTTATATTGTTTGTTATTATTTCTTCTCTCCTATTTTAAAGTTTTAAGCAAGTTTAATCCAAGGAGTTTTATTAGTTTGGGTAGATTTTCTTGCAAAGAATTTCAGTTTCATTTTATCTGCTTTTATTGTTGAAAATGTCTTCATGGGATATTTCTCCTGGCACTTACGACATGATGGTCTATTATATAGACCAAATGAATGAGTTAAATGCTAGGCAGTGTAGGAACGTTGTTTGCTTGTTGTGTCGAGGAGAGGGTCATGAATTGAAGGACTGTCCTAGTCTTTTCAATCCTGACCGCCGCTCCTCCACTCATGACAACATTGTCCCTATCACTCATTCTTTACCCATGGAGGCAATCGTGCCCTCTATCCCCGATCTTATTTCGTGCATGGACTCCTCACTCCCTGTGTATGGCTTCACTCCTAGTGATGATGATCACTCATCCGTTGGCCAACATGGAGAGGAATGGGAGCTCCTAGATGCACCTGAGTGGGATGAGGAAAGTATTCTTTCCATCGGGGAGGCATTAACAGATCTTTTTACGGAGGAACCTGATATTTTACTTTCTGATTCTGATATTCCTCAAGTTTCTTTGCATGATTTTTCTACACACATTTTTTATGATCCTATCGAAGTAAAGGAGTGGGGTGATGCTTCTGACTTGGAGGGTGCTCCAAAGTGGGATGAGGATGTCATTTTCCCTTAAGGGGAGAATGAATACTTTGAACACGATGGTGCACCTCGGTGGGATGAGGAGGATACTCTCTCTGATGAGGAGGTTTGCACTTCTTCATGGGACGAGGAGGTCCAAACCACCACTAAGGCCCCTGAGTTCTCAAGTTCCCCTTGCTATGATATTTACGATGATGATAGTGATCTATCCTTGGATCCTGCTGGGAGTGAAACTGGGATCACTCCTATAATTATAGATTATTTATGTCTTTCTTCTATTTTGTTTCCTGACCATCCTTCTTTACTTGAACACGTGCAGGGGGATTCAGCAGTGGTAAATCTTTGGGAAGCTGAACCTGAAATGCCCTCCACTGCTGATCCACCTCTATCTCCTCTTCCTGATATTTTTAATGCTTATTCTTTTCCATCCATGCAGGATTTTGAGTATGTTGACCCATTTTTGGGTAATGATGAAAACCAATACTTGCAGGGGAAATACAGTGCTGTGATGGTGTTTCCCTTGAAGGATTGGCTGCAGGGAGGCAAAAGATATTCATATCCTGAACTAATGTCGGAAGAGAAGAAGAAGGCGAAAAAGAATGAGATTTGGGGATGGAGGATAAATCCGTCCTTCTGCTCCTACTGCTGGGTCTTCGGATCCATTTCTTTCATTTCTAGTTATCACTTTAAATCAACATATAGTTGATTTCTCTGCTAGTTGTGTAATAATAAGTAGTAGACTTTATTAACTTTTGCTTTTATGATTAGACAATCTTTTAAACTGCATAATACAGGTATTAGTCCAGCTTAAGGACAGTAAACAAAAGCACTGCTGGGTGACAACCCAAGTTTTTGTTGCTTTTATTTTTCCCTAATATGCTCATAGTTTAGTTTTATATATTTTTGCGTGGAGTCTTTTGCCTGCATGTGCGCGGCATTTTCCTTGGTGGTAGACTCTTGGAGCTAAATTTTCAGAGTTTAACGCCAATCTTCTGGTATGCTCATTTACTGAGCATTGGGTAACCTCTTCCCCTCTTCTTGCTTTAGATTGTAATGTTATATTATTTCCACGGATAGTATGTCATAAGTCTGGGGGAGAGTGTAACGAACTTTATTACCCACATGCCCGTGCACCACTTCATCTGCATACCAAAAGCAAATTTCATTTTAACTTTTCAAAATTCAATAATTTTCAGCTTTTTCCATGCACATCACTACACCCACTTGAGCGCGTACTCACTTGTTTTGAGCGTCTTGGGTCAAACCCAATTTTTCATGTTCGATTGGAAAGTTTTTTTTGTGCTGGCATAGGATTCAATTGTGAAGTAAAATGTCGACTCTTGTAGTGCTCCTAGTCGAGTGCTCGTGTTACGTGTAGAATTCGTGTAGAATTAGCTTTTTCTCGTGCATGCAGTTTTATAATTTTCTAATTGCGTGACTACTGTTTATTCTACTCGTAATTTGTGAATCCAGTAGAATCTGATGGTAGTGTAGGTGAGTGTGTATGCGATCACTAGTGATGTATTGCTCGAGTCGGGAGGAAGGATATTCTTTCTCGGTGGCTAAGAACTTGCCCCTAGCGACTCTTGAAGCATGGGTATAGGTTAGTTCATTTGTGCAAGTGTGATATAGGCCATTCGTTGGCCCGGTTGAGCCTTTGCACCATTCCTACATGCTCTATCCTTGTTTAGACATTTTATTCCTAACCGCCACCTCTTGATTCAGCTCCACCTTCAATTCGCCAAAGCCAAAATGACTATCCTAATCGCACACCAAATTATGAGCTCAAGCAATTTTTGCATTTAAAAAAGGGTTGGGTGTTGATGCGGTGTATATTTGTGATTGTGGTGGAAATGCGTTATTGAAGATATAGCTGTCTTTGTTATTAATTCTGCAAAGTTATAAAGTTGAAAAGAAAAAATGTGAAAAGAAATTAAAGTTAAAAAAAATGTGCAAAGAGATGTAAATAGGCAGTGTACACCCCCATAAGTTCATGTTTAAGTCTGGGGGTGTGGTGTACACATTTTTATTATTGCTGGGATAGTGTTTTTATTGCGAGCTCATTTGGGTTATGTGTGTTAAGCCCCCACATTTATCATTGTTTACCATACCGTAGCCTAAGCCTAAATCATAACCTAAAGTCCTATTGATTTGCACTTTGAACGTAACCAGTGTCGTGGAGAGAGTGTGAACGGGCAAGCTTATGGCCATCTTCATTGATGGATTTCTTTGGAGATTGTCCTGATTTTCAATCTTTAGTAATATTCCACTTAGTGATCAAGCTACTTTCCACCTATGCGTGACCAAAGGATTCGCCGCGATTCAAATTACGAGTAATAATAATAAGTAGATACGCAATTTAGAAAATGTTAATCTACTTTGCATGTTTAAAAGATTTTTCTACTAAAATTTCTACAAGTGCGAGTAAGCGACTTCGCATGGTACTACGCATATTCAATTACTACGCCAGCTTATGATTTTTCTAGTCCACATGGGAGATATTTTGCTCGGGACGCGCAAACAGGTAAGTCTGGGGGTGTGATGAGTCCCATTTATATACATATTTATGGACTCATCTGGGCCGATTATCTAGTCTTTGCACTACATTTAAGGCATGTTTCCATTCATATTTGATATTCCATGTTACGTGCACTTTTAGGCCCGTTTCGGTGTATTTTTATGACTATCTTGCTCATGCTTTATGTTGCAATTTAATTTCTATATTTGAGAATGTGTGGAATGCCCATTTGTGTGGCCCGACGATCTTTCATATTGATACGGGGGTTGTGCGAGTGTTCCGGTGCGCAAAAACTGCATAGGAACACTGCACACGAGCACTGGACATAGTGCGCACGACCACTGGTCGTGCGCCACTGACCGTGCATTAATTCTCACTTAAAATGGGCCTGTCCGGCACTTCGCACGGCCACTGGATATAGTGCGCACGACCACTGGTCGTGCGCCACTTATCGTGCGCCATTTTGCAGTCTGGGACTATCCTACAGTTTCTTCGCGCACTATCACAGGCATTCGTTCACGCATGGTCACTGGTCGTGCGCCACTGACCGTGCGCGCTCAAAATTCTGCTTTCTATAAATACGCGTTTTCACGAATCCTTTCGCCCTAATCCGTATTTTAGGTCTATTTCAGCGCCGTTTCCTGCTCCAGAGCGCCCATCTTGCCTCTCCATCACCGCCCACCTTCGGGAGGAGCTCCAGCCGCCATTCTCTTGCAAATCGCAAGCCGGAGCATCCTCTAGGCCTCCTCCATTGATCGTACATCTCCAAAGCTCCATTTCAAGGGATTTCCTGCTGCATATATGAAGTTCTCCGGTGAGATCGTGGCCAGAGAAGATTGACGGAGAAGACGGGTATAATAGAAGAAGGTGACAGCTCTTCCGGACCCCGGACGGCAGTTGGAGCCCGAGCCCGGACAAGGATTGACAACCCTAGATTCCGTCCGTGAACCTCCGATGAGTCTCCGTGCTTTGGTTGTAATCTAAACCCCCTTTATACTGTAGTATCGTTTTCCTTTATAGTTTGGGTGTATGAACAATGTTTGCTTAAACCTTATAATGTTATTTTTGTATTTCATGTTAATGTAAAATTGATATGAGTGGTTTATGCAAGTGAGGAGCGCCCCATTCCATCCTCCATCCCACCGTCACGTTCGTGTGCCGCACTAGCAATTTCTAGTGGCGTGCTTGTCGACGAGGTGCTTGCGACCCTCATCAGTATGCCTACTCTTCCATCCGCCTAGCGAAGCGTGGCATAGCGGCCCGTGTAATCCATTCCGACTCCGCCGGTGCAAACCATTCCATCCGCTTGCCTACTCTTCCATCCGCCTAGCGAAGCGTGGCATAGCGGCCCGTGTAATCCATTCGCCCAACGAAGCAGTGCGCTCAAGGCCTGCACAGTTCGACTCCGCTTGCCTACTCGTCCATCCGCCCTTGCGACGCAGCGCGCTCAAGGCCTGCGTAGTCTCCATCCCGCCAAGCGAAGCATTGCATAACGGCATTGCTAGGGAGTAGTTGTAGTTGTTTTCTTTTATTTTCCAAAAGCCAAACCAACTCTCCCGCATTCCATCCGACCTTTAGGACTTCGATCTCAAGTCCTTCCTTGAAAGTTAACTCCACCTTACTGTGTTCCTTTGAGATCGATACTTGGGGATTCATTCCCATTTTATATTACTTGAACGATCGGTACACTGCCGTTTCGTGCCGCAGTGTAGCCACCACCTATAGCGGTGTGCGAGATTTGTGCATCAGTTATCCTTAACGCTGACGTTAGCTTCCTATTCTATAAGTAGATGGCATTCGTTCTCATCAACTATTGATCCCAAGGAGCCCTATTTCAACACTCCAGAATATTTGTGCGGGTCGTATTTCCAGAGCACCATTTCCCACACAAATTCAAGAGAAGAATTTGAAGGATGATCAGATCAACGCTAACCCAATGCGAAGAACGCACGCTTTGACTTCGACAATATTTAACAGGTCTTCGTCATCTCCAAAATTTTTTATAGGGATTTTTTAATTTGTCTTTGATATTTTGTTGTACCTTTATCCTTTGTGAATGTTTAGTGAATTCGCCGCGGCTGTTGGAGACTAGGTCCATGCACGACTTATGGTGAATTTGCCGCGGTTATTGGCGACTCGGTGTAGGAGTTAGATTTAGGGGGTGCTCGAGGTCTTTCTGGGGATAGAAGGGCTAGAGCGAATTAAGGCCGAATCTGGGGATAGATCGGCTAAAGCCAACCGGTACTTAGTGAGAAGAGTTGGTAAAGAAAACCAAAAGAGTCTTTTATATTTGCCTTTGATTTTTAGCGTCATTGAAATCCATTTTTGTAATCATTTTTATAAATGATAATCATGTCTTTTCTTATTCAATAAAATTGATTTCTTGCTCTTTACTTTTGATTAAATTTACTTCATATAAAATATCAAAAGTTTTTCTTAAAATCTTAAAGTTTTCAAAAACCCTTATTCACCCCCCCCCCCTCTAAGGGCACCTAAGATCCAATAGTAAGGACACCCTTTATAACCAAAGGTTATCCTTATGCCCAAGGAGAGCGTTCCTCCAAAAGGTTTGTATTTCAGTAGAGGATTCACCCCTCTCACTCGACCCGCGACCCAATTGTCAAAACATTCGCCTTGTAAGGCTATGCATCATTACAAAACATTCCCAGTTTATAAAAATTATGCGAAAGAAATACATCACAGAACGCCCAAGCATGATAATATATGTAAATAAGAGATGAAAAACCTACGAAGGGGTATATCAAGTCTAGTAGTAGTAATCAACTAAGTCATATGACGATAAAACGTCTAGTACAAAAAGAAAGAGATCACTCATCCTCTCCTTTCCTCAAAGTAGTACCCCCACATCCTTATAGATCGTTCGAGATGGCTCAGGGAACTCCTCATCTATGGGAACACGTCTACGCTCCTACATCTGCTCCTGCTCCGTCGGTAGGAGCATCGGTTCCTAAAATGATAACGTATAAGATTACATTAGCCACAACTTACCAAATAAATCCACGCTCCTCCCCATCCCCCTAATGGGTACCAGGAAGGACACCTGCAAGAAAAGTTAGCACAGTAGCCTAAGAAAAAATATATATATATACACCAGAGTTATATAAGCAAATCAGTAGTCCTCAACAATTCATAAAGACAAACATTAAATTAGTAAATTCACCCACCATCGTACAATCCTTCCTGACAGTGGTAATACGATCTCGAACCAAGGTGAGAGCATAAGTAATGTATATATATGATATGATGAGCACGTTTGTTTGTCCTCCCTATCACTCGAATTATGTGTCTCAATCACTTTCTCCTATGTCGACATAGTGACCCGTTAATAGAAGGTGCTGTTTTTCCAGGCCTCACCGTCGTGACCAGATGGTGACAGTTGTTGGAACATGGTCTTCCACATATCCAAGGTTTGAGAATAACAAATCCTATATGTATTTGATCACGTTTGTTTAAGTGTGCAGGAAATAATGCCATATCATGAATTAAGGATAACATATGAAAGAAGCGCCCGAGTTTGTAGACAAAACTCAAACATGGCCGCTAGAGCAGGCGGTAGCTCCCGTGGTAGCTGCTAAAGAAGGTGGTAGCTATAGCGGTAGCATCTAGCGCCGACCGTAGCTCATGAAAGAAAAAAAGTGAAATTCAAGCTAGCGGGAAGGAGGATGCATATATAGAAGGTATCTAGCGTCGGCTGTAGCTACTAGCGCTGGCGATAGTTAAAAACACTTTGGGAAGTCGGCAGACGCTTCTAAAGACGAATGATACTCCTGCAAAGAATAATTCCTAAAAGTGATAGCACGGACGATAGGGATAGCGCAGGCGGTAGCTTGATGCACAAGAGGAATGACGACCAACTAGCCTTAAAATGAAAGATTCTCACACGCAGAATAATTCCTAAACCGAAATAGCGCCGGCGGTAGGGATAATGCCGACGGTAGCTCCATATCTATAAAAAGGACCCCTTGGCTCCGTATTCATCATCCTCTGACATCCCTAAATTCTAGATCTTCTTGCCACAACACATAGAGGAAGATTTAGAGAGATACTCCCAAATCCATAAAGGCTTAAGGAGATCAGTGGAGAAGATTTCAACATGCTTCATCATCTCGACGAAAGACCGCATCAACTGTGATCATACTCTGCAGGTCTTCGTCTACTTCTTCACGAGATCCACATAGGGAGTTTTCATATAATTATTATTGCTTGCATCTCTTTACTCTTGTAATCGTGTAGTGAATTCGCCTCGTGTTGGCGGCTAGGTCTGGGTAGGACTTAGGGAGGAATTCTCCTTGTGTTGGCGACTAGATCTAGTGTTGGTCTAGGGGTGCTCGAGGCAGTATTCTTGGGAGGATTAGCTAGAGAGGCTTGAGGCCGTATCCGGGGGAGGATAGGCTAAAGCCACCGGTTCATGGGGATACGAGTCGGGATAGAAAACAAAAAGGGATTTTACTACTTCGCCTTCAATTTATAGTGTCATAGTAATCTAGTTTTGTAATCAATTTTATCAATAGTAATCATGTCTATTTCTATAAATTGTTTATTTCTTTCTCTTTTATTATAAAACAATTTAGATCTTTATTCAAACTCACTATTTTGATCTACTTAGTTTTCAAGTCTCTACAAAATATATTAAAAGTTTTTACAAACACTTATTCACCCCCCTCTAAGGGAACCTACAGATCTAACAAGTGGTATCAGAGCTAGGTTATACCAAAATGGTTTAACACCCAGGAATAATGGCGCTTTGTAGTCATGATCTCGCTTCTACTAGTGAGAGAAAAATTTAAATAGAGGGAAAATCTTTGGCACCACCTTTATTTGAAGGAAAAAAAATTTAAAGGGTGGAAAATATTAATGGAAAATTGTCTAAAGTCATTAGATATTAAAATATGGAATATTACCATTAGGAAGCCGCCAAATGAGTTGGGTAGGGAAGAGTGTGTCTTAAATGCTAAATCAATGAATTGTCTATTTTGTGCACTTAATCATAATATTTCCAAACTCATTTATACTTTTCATACTGCATATAAGATGTGAAATTTTCTTGAGATAACTTATGATTCTCCATCTACAGGTATGGAACAAATGCAAGAATTGCAGAACATACAAGCTTGCACAGATGTTCAAGAAACTTCCTTTCTTGATGGATCAATGGAGTGCACATCAAGTGGAAAAGAAGAAGAAATCTTATCTTTGGAAGAGGAGTGCCAAAAAGATGTCAAAGGAACTATATGTTCAAATCTTGCCTCTTCCAATAGCAATGTAAGGAAATCAAATTCTTCTCTTCTTGTGACAAATTCCATTTCCACATTACATATCCTACAAATTGCTAAACGTAAAATTAAGAAATTGAAAATTGCTAATGAGAAATTACTATTAGAAAATAAAAGGCTAAAAGCTAATGTTAATGTAGAATCTAGTTGTGATGTGGCTTCTCCATCGTGCTCTTTAATTGTATTTTCAAAGCCTTATTTTGATTGTAATGATATTAAATAAAAATTCAAGGATTTTGAAAAAGAACTTTTAATTTCAAAAGAGCATAATGAAAAATTGGTAAATGAAAATAATATTTTATCTAATGAACTAGAATCATTAAAACAAAAATTTACAAGTAATAAAAAATCTTTTATTTCAAGTTTATCATCAAACATGTGTAAAACTTCTACTAGTATTTTAAAATATATTAAGCATACACCTAGTAGAATGTTTAATCAAAAGAGCTTAATGAATTCTAACCCTCTTTATGTATCTCCCATATTAAATTCAAATGTGCAAAAATTTCATATGAAAAATGGTTTCAAAAGTCATCATTATTTAAAGCCTAAGTTTAATGAATATGAAAATTTGATGCATAATTATAATATTAAACCAAAGTACGAATGGAGATCTAAAATTAAAAATGAAATATTAACTTCAAATGAAAGGACACATTCATCTCTATCTCCCCACAAGCCAATAAGTTATATTTGGGTACCCAAAGGAATCACCGCACTTGGTCCCCTTTGGATACCTAAATATCCTATTCGTTAGGTATCATTAAATTGCATGAAGTAGAATCTTTTCATAAATGAAATAATAATACTCTACTTCATGATATGCTTAATGTTCTTTTTTCTTTTGTTTTTGTTTTACATTCTTAAGCTATCATGTCATGGTCATCTTATATATTATTGGAAATATGATTTTATCTCTTAAAGCATAATGAGTTTATCAAAATTCAAAGTCATATTTTTTTGGTGACCTTTCTATATTTCTTAAATTCATTGCTTATAAATATCTTATATTATCCATATAAATCAAATTCTAAATTTGTTATGAGATATTTATCTAAATTATTGAAATCATGAACTTTAATTTTTCTCTTTCGGAAAATGTTGAGTCTATAAATTTTAAATATTAAGTATGGGTAACAACCAATAACACTTAAATATGTTGTGAAAGGGAGATTTGGGATGTCACCACATCACATC
Source organism: Dactylorhiza incarnata (assembly GCA_033032865.1). Taxonomy (NCBI): domain Eukaryota; kingdom Viridiplantae; phylum Streptophyta; class Magnoliopsida; order Asparagales; family Orchidaceae; genus Dactylorhiza; species Dactylorhiza incarnata. Next base: position 2,287,945 of record JAWHQI010000210.1, read on the forward strand.
TCCTAGTATCGGTGCAAACCCTTCACAGGGTAGACCTCGGGAAGTCCAAGATCCACTCTAAATTGCTAAGTGCAACTAAAGTCTAGCAAAGATTGAATTAGTTATAGACTCATGCGTACTCTTGCAATAACCGAAAAAGAAAACTATCATTATCTTGCCTTTCAGAAAAGTATATATATTCATAATTTGTGATTAAATATAAAATCACAAAAGTCATATTGAACGAATGTATTATCATACTAACATTGTATCCTAATGAATATTATTAGTTTTGATGCTAATCTCATGCACTATTTGTTATCATTTGTTTGCCATGATATAAAAATATAAAATTTGGAACTTAGAATTCATGATAACTTTGAGGTTGTATATTATCATTCTAAAAATTCAAATAATCTCATAGTCTATAAATCATTCATAAACTTGGAATGCTTTGTATGCCCATGATCATATACCAATATTGTATGTCTCACAATAGCTGGGGCGTAGGATTGGATGCATTAGAGACCTAACCTCTAAGTCATGTCTTGTCCTTAACTGGGAGGGATCCAGTGGGGCCTTGCGAGGCACTAGGGGAAAGAGTGCTAGGTTGAGAGTTCTCTAGTGTACGCATATGGGAGTAAAACCCCAACCTATGACATGTGTGCAACTCCTCATGCCCATTTGTCACTTAGTACGGGGCTAGGGTGTAGACATATAGTCTGGGTATTTTTATCTAGGGCATACCTATTTTTATTTTATGCATGAACATTATTTTTATATAATCACTAAAATCATTCATTTTTTATTTGTTCAATCATGTCTTCTTTGTTTGCATATCCTATCATATTAAGCTTAAATGATTGTGCAAAACTCAAGTTGTTTAAAAAATTAGAATTAAAGTTTTTTTTGTTGGAGCTCATGGTCTAAAATTTTATCTTCCGCAACTCTTGGGATTTCTTCTCGTCTTTTTACTTCATTAGATATGTCTTACTTTGCACAAACATAATTGAGCAAAAATCAGAAGTGAAATCAAAGAAAATATAGGCAGTACAATTAAAATAAGCACTCTCTGTGAGCTACCACCGACGCTAGGAACTGCCGGCGCTTGCTCCATGATTCAAGACTCTATGCTTCAAATTTATGAAAAATATGATCTTATAATTTTCTACTTATTTCTATGTTTTTGGCATTTTTGTTTATGTATTTCTTTGTTTTATGAAAAATCAAATTCAAAATTCCAAAAGGCAAAAAATTATGTCTTTGATTTCAGTTTATGCAAAAATTATTATTTTTGTTTTATGAAAAGAAACTTATTACAAAATTTATGAAATTTGTTTTGTTTGTTTCCTCATCTTATGAAAAATCAAAATATTAAATGTCAAAATATCAAAAAAAAAACTGTATGGAATTTCTTGTTCATATCAAGCATGGTTTAATCTATCATTTAGACCTTTTACAATGTTGACATTCATCTTTTCAAACTACTCTGAATATTGTTTTGCTTCTTATCATTCTTTGATATATCTAAACACAAGTGCATCAATTGTATTGTAAAAGTTATGTAGAACCAAGCTTGCCATGCCTCTAAGTATGAGTAAATGTTTTATAATAGAAAATGATATTTCTTCACTCACTTATTTTGGTAAGTCTATATGTGCTTTTAATCTAAGAATGCTTGCTCGTGTATTGTAATTGTACAATGAATTAAAATTTCACAAGTATCTTACATACCCTACATTTATTTGCACTCTTAAAAATAAAGAAAACTGGTTGTGCTTTCAATATTACATTGGTTTGCAAAACAAGTGTATTTGGAGAACTTTGTACAAAACAAAAAATCATGAAATAAATTGACAAAGATAAATCCACCAAGCACTACTTAAACCTCCTGATAAGTCTTAATAAGCATTGTGAGGTTGAGCACCTTGGAATGAATAGTAAAGTGTCTTGTGCAAACCTTAGTTTTTCTACATCACTTATTCTTAAGTACACTGGATCACAAAAAATATCGATATTGAAAAATAAAAATGTGTGATCCCCCAAGCACTACTTTACACCCTGATAAGTCTTAATAAGCATTGTGTGTGTAGAGCAGCTTGGTAGTTATACAATTTTTATTTGTGCATTGAAGTGTGTGGAAGTAAAATTATTTGTGTTTTATTGTGCACTTTACTCTCCATGTCTTATATTTCTTGATTAAATCATTTGTTTACTTTCTTAAAAATACACTTATGTGCACATCATTATCTTCCATAACACTTCTTCTCATGAGTATTGGATCCTAATGCTAATTCTATACTACTCTTTATATATAAATGCACTAGATAACCTAGCATGCTCTCTACAATGTTTGGTATGTCTTGAATTTGTGAATTAAAATAACATTGTAGTAGTCTCTTTTTGATATCTTTCTTTCATGCTTGGTTAATTTATTGTAAACCTTAAAGATTTTAAAAGAAAAATAATTTACAAAAACATCTTCTTATTTTGGAATTTAGGTTATATTTCTTCTTATGAATCGCCATGATTACAAGAAGATGTTTCATGTATTTCTTTAAGTCTTCCGCAACATTACCATATAATTTTTACCTTGCACTTTCATGCTTATTTAAAGTCTTTTCTTTTGGAGTGTATCATCACTTGAATCTCAAAATTCCTTTTCTTCGCCAAGTGGTAGACTTGCTTGGTAAAGTTTATATTAGTTATTCTAACATGCATATTATTTTTATGCTAAAAACTCTGATATTTTTTTTGAAAATCTTTTTTATGCTAAAAACTCCTTATCATTACATTTCTAATAAAAGCTCGATCATGACTTACCTTTTAATCAAAAGCATCTTTCTATGTCTCTTGCATCCTCAACCCACTTTTGCTAATAACAAAAGGGGGAGAACTAACATGATAAATAATAACCGCTATCAAGTGGGGGAGAACTAACACGACTAATTCTTAAGATGATAGCCTATTTATAAGGGGAGCATTTACATAGGGGGAGCATGTATTTAGGGGGAGCACTACTAAATACCAAAATTGCAAATTTATCCTTAGTCATCACTCACACACATACAAATATGATTCCTCTTACTTTAAGTATTAATGCTCTGATTTATCATTAATGGATTTGTTATTATCAAAAGTAGGAGTTTGTTGGAACATGGTCTTCATCATCTCCTAGGTTTGAGAATAACAAATCCTATGTGTATTTGATCATTTATGGTTAAGTGTGCAAGAAACAATGTCATATCATGACTTAAGGATAACATATGAAAGAAGCACCCGAGTTTGGAGCCAAAAATCAAACATGGCCGCTAGAACGGGCGGTAGCTCCCAATGGTAGTTGCTAGAGCAGGCGGTAGCTACAGGGGTAGCAGCCAGCATCGGCGGTAGCTCCTAAAAGTGCAAAAGTGAAATTCAAGCTGTCGGGAAGGAGGATGCATATATAGAAGGCAGCTAGCAACGACGGTAGCTCAAAAGACTTTGGGAAGTCTGCAGACGGTTCTAAAGATGAAAGATACTCCTGTAGAGAATAATTAATAGTTTATTAGGATGTAGTCTTAATCACCTAGAGGGGGGTGGGGGTGAATAGGTCTCTTTTATTTTAAGCTTATGCCTAGCTGTTTTTAGAGTTTATGTTAATTATAAATCAAGCACACAGAAAACACATAAGCATTTATAGAGGTTCCTCAAGACAGGGTGTCTTGAGTAATCCTCATTCCCCCTTCACCTTTCTAACTATGAGTTAGACAAGGCCAACTCCTCCAATCTCAGCTCCAAGAGCTTACAACTCAGATCCCTCAGGGTCTCTCAGGTTTTCTCCAAAACCCTACCTCAGGCACAACTTTCCTACTAGATCAGACCTATCAAAAAGTCCTACCTCAGATCTCCACTGAGATCCTACACTCAAGCTGAACTCTCAGCTCTACACTCAGGCCCAACAACCCTACTTCCTCAGGCAAAATGCCCACAAAACTTAGAACAAATATGATCCTACAGAAGTTCTGAATGAAGCTTACAACAGAAGATGAGAATAGATAGCTCTTTCAAGCCTTTGGTCTTCTATTGTAGATTTACTGCAGATGCAGTCTTGAAATAGGGAACAAGTTAGTAGCTTCAATCCCGCCCCTTTCTGATGCTTCTCTTCAGTAGATGAATAAGGATCAACTTGCTCTTCTTGATTCACACATGAAGAACAATCTTTCTCTCCTTGCAGCTTTTAGAAGCAGGAGGAGAGATCTTCTTTTCAGACATCAATGTAACAGTAGATGTAAGTTGTTAATCCAAATGCTTCCTTCTTCAAATCCCTAATTTGTTCTCTTATACTCCTCCAGTCTTCAACGGCTATTAGATGGCCTCTGACACAGTATGGAGGTGATTGGAACACCTTATCCTGCTTTACTGCAGCTTGCGCCAAAATTAAAACCCGCCAGCACATTTGAATCTGTCTCAGCGATTGGGCTGAGACAACTTCCAGTCTCATTGTCTACTTCTATCTCCGTCTTAGAGGATCCGCTGAGACAGATAGTTGTCTTAGCGGTTTTCCTCTATCTGCAGCTCAGCAGGCCCATACTCCTTCTCAGCGGCTCCTAGCCTTGTCTCAGCAGTTCAGCTGAGACTGAAAACTCATCTCAGCGGTTTTGGCAGTAAACCACTGAACTTATTCCACAACTTGGAGAAACCTAACCCTGTATAGTCATGAGGTAAAATAGGGTTTATCAAATACAACTTGTACTTAGCATTGAGTGTGATGCTTCTTCAAATCAAGGGAACATTGAGGGTAATATTCCCAACAATCTCCCCCTATTTGAAGAAGACAGAACACCCTCAATGCTAAGATACATAACAAATAAATACTTATCATATAACTTCACTACATAACATTCATCATATCATAATCATGTTAACATTATTATGGCATTAAAGAAAATGTCATACAGATAATATTCATGACAAGCATAATACCAACATAGTTTATCAACCCAATAATGTGATTAGTAATTATGTCAAGGCATCACAGATTATCTCAAGCAATAACACAGAATAACATTAAGCAATGATTGAGATTAGCTTACAACATGAAGTAATAGATTTACCAACTCGTTCATATTCATTTCAGATATAGTATTGAGACATTGTTCAAGTTACATTTTGATATTCACAAAACTTAGATACATTCATTTAAGTTTTTCTCTTTTTAGAAGAAGTTGAGTATTCAGCATGGTCAACAACAATTTCTTTCCCTTTTTCTGAGGCCTCTTTTTCAGCATTTGCTGCTTCTAATTCAGCTATCTTCTTCCTGTTTTCTTGCCTTCTGAAGTACAGATATGGCTTTGGAATGTACCTTGATGTTATCCTTTTTGGATTATCCTTTTTACTGGATTTTCTTTAAATATTTTATCCCTTTTTGAGTTTCTTTCTAAATGTTTTATCCATTCTTCAGAGTGATAAATTTTATCAATGTCTTTGCAGACTTGTCCATGGCTTATCCATGCATTTAGAATTATGCTCTTGGAGTCTTCACTCCAGTATTCAAAATCTGGATCTCTGGTATGTTCCTCCCTTTGCTTAGCCATAAACTCTTCAGCTAGTATTGTGTGTTCTCTCTCTCTTTTCTTTGCCAGTCTTGCATTCTGGGCAATTTCTTCTTGTTTAGAGAAATCCCAATCTTCTGCTCTTTGCCTGTCCAAGAGGGGAATGTTCAAGGCTAGCCTTGTTCCGTGCAGAACCTTGAGGGCTAGCTCAGAGTTTATGATAGCATTGTTATCCTCCCCCTTTCTGGCTTCTTCAAATATCTTCTTATTTATGTCTTGTTAGGCAGCAGTTATTGAGCCAGAAATTATTTGGAAAACATTTTCAATATCAGCCTTCAGCTCATCCTTATTTCTGTCACCCTCACCATTCAGCTGCATAGCAGTGGAGTACACACATTCTTGTATATTATTTGAGGCTTTTTCTATTACCTCATCTGTCTTGCTGACATTGTTCTTGACATATCTCATATCCTGCTCAGACAGTTGAAGGTGTTTGTCCATTGATCATAGAATTATATTCTGAGACACCACTGACTTCTCTGCCAGATAAAACCACTTTGTCATTTGTCTATTATGTATTGCAGTGTCTTCCTTGATCTCCTTGACCTCAGCCATTACTTCAGATTTAATAGTGAGGATAGAGTGATCTATATATTCTTTTATTGTAGAAGCTGACCTGTCTACATAATCCTTCATAGAAGTTAGATGAGTATCTAACATTATTTGAATGGCATTGAGAATGCTTTCATTGGAATATGAGGAGGTGGTGGTTGAAGCTTGCTGTTCAGGGACTAGAGGTTGTTTATCCTGAATGTCAAATGCTGGAAGCTCCCCCTCAGCTGAATGATCCTTTTCTTCAGCAAATAGTGCTCTTTGATCAATGTGGTCAAGGTGGACTCCATCATCATCATCAGCAACAACATCATTCTTATCCTCATCAGTAGATTTGTCTTGATCTGATGACTCCATGAAATGTAATACATCATCTTTACCAACTGAAGGAGCATCAGGTTGTCTATGACCTGGTGAATCCTAGAGAGCTTGTTCATTATCAGGATTAAGCTGAATTCTTCTTTCAAGATTTAATATGATTGTGTCAATCTTAATTTGCATGTCCTCGGGAGAAGGCACTTTGTCCTCATCAATCCTATGATAGATAGCTTCACCATCATTATTGACATTAGCAACATCCATTAAAGATGATTCTTTTTGTTGCTCCCCCTCAAATATGGCATCCACCTGTCCTTGAGGAGCTGAAGTTCATATTATTGAAGAGTCATTAGTGATTAACTAGTATATTGGTTAAGATTATATAACATTATTAGTAGTGTGAAGGTGAAGGATTAATTACCAGGGGTGCTATTTATCTCCAAGTCATGTGGATGGACAGGCTCAGCAGGCATGTGTGATGCATCTGGAACATCTTTATCACATGAGGTATTTTCAGTCTTGTCTTCAAGATGAGCATCCTTTTCAGGACTGCTGTGAGATCCAAGATCAGCACCAGCATCCTCATTCTTATCAGAGTGGTCTGACTCAGAACATAAAGTAATCATTCTTAGCTTCTTTATTGTTTGTGATTTCTTTTTCTCCTTCTCCTTTGCCTTAGAGGGATGGCTCATGGGGAGCACCCTTGTGAACCTATCTAGTGTCTTTATATCCATCCTCTTCAGGTAATGGATATTTGATCCTTTTAAGCCCTTATACTTCTCGGGACAAGTTTGGATTAGATAGAGGGAGAGAATACTACCCATATTAGGTGCTTGCAGACATTCCTTAATTCTTTGAATTATAACTTCTCCCTAGGAAGTTTTCTTTGTCAGAATGATCCTAGTCATACGGTCAAACATATATTAGCAGGTTGTGTCATGAGACCCAAGCTTGCAGAGAATTGCTTTTCCCACTATGTCTGATAGAAATTTGCCCATTTGATTGAAGAATTTTCTTTTCAATGATCCAATCTTGGCATCACTGTATTCATCTTACTTAGAGCCTTTTTCTTATCCTTGTCAGAGATTTCTTCCTCCTCATCCTGACTGCATGAGGGAATTTGTAAGGCTTTCTCTATTTTTGCTGAGGATATTTCACTCTTTCTCCTCCTATCTTAGACTTTAAAGATGACTTGGAAGAAGGCAACTTTGCATTGCTGAACCATTCCAGAACTTCAGTTCTGAGAATGACATTTTGTTCAGAAAGTAAATACTCCCGACCTTGGGCTTCCAGGAGTTGAATCACTCCATTTATCTTTGTTGGAGCATGGGCAAATCCATTTCTTACAATCTGATAACACTCCAGAAGATCCTTTGAACTCTTTGGCGCCATATTTGCTGTAGAAGAAGACGTTGAGACGGAAGGGAATACGATTCGTCTCAGCGTCTAGGGAGGAAGGGTTGTGTATCTTTCTTTAATTAATAATTGTCTATTTATATAGCCTTGATTTATGTTTTGATTACCCATAATAATTAAAGTTTAGTGAACTTATTATTTTAATGGAATTTAGATCATTTGAGGTTGCATTTAGACAAACTGTAGAAGGACCAACCCGTCTCAGCGGAACCATTGAGACGACGACCTAAACCGCTGAGACAGAGCACTATCAACCGCTGGGACAATTTAGCTGTCTCAGCGATTCAACTGAGATTTTTCCCAGCTATCTCAGCGACTCAGCTAAAACAGTCTCTTCTATTTTAGCTGACCTTACTACCTAATCATTAATCCATTTGAGATTTGATTGTTTTATGTCCTAACCATGTCACTAAGAGTAATGATGTGACAATATTTTTAATCATAACATAATATGCATAATATCATAGATGACTGATAAAAGAAAAAATTTGTAACTATTCAACATTTAACATACCTAGTTCAATCTTGAAAGCATTACATTTAGCCTCATCTAATGGCTTTGTAAGGATATCAACAACTTGATTGTCAGAGGGGACAAATTCAAGGCAGATATCTTTACATTCAACATGTTCTCTAATAAAATGATATCTTATCTCTTTGTGCTTAGTCCTGCTATGAGAGAAAGGATTCTTAACAATAGAGTTAGCATTGGATGAGTCACAATATAGAGGAGACTCACTTACCTTTAGGTTGTAGTTCTCTAACTGATGTTGTATCCACAAAAGTTGTGCACAACAACTACCTGCAGTAATATATTCAGACTTAGTAGTGGATATTGCCACATTGGTCTGCTTCTTGCTGCTCTATGATATCAACCTTCTTCCTAGGAACTGACAAGTACCACTTGTGCTTTTCCTGTCTTCTTTGCATCCTGCAAAATCTGCATCTAAAAATCCAGTCCGTTCAAAATCATTGTTCTTAGGGTACCAAAGGCCAAGATGTAGGCTGCCTTTAAGGTATCTCAAAATCCTCTTTACAACTGAGTGGCGAGATACCTTAGAGCATGCCCGGTACCTAGCACAAACACATGTGTTGGGGAAATGATTTATCTTAACCCCTAGAATTAAGAAGAATATAAAATCTAAGTATGAAAAATTAGGCTAAGTAAATATGCGTCGAATAGTATTCGACGCAACGTCGAAATATAGTCGACGTTTCTCTCAGAATGAGTCGAAGTAACTCTTAGAAGAATTCGACGTAATCATAGTCGACGTACCTCTGACTTCTAGTCGACACATTTGATAAAGTCGACGCACATTTGTCGACGCACCTTCCTTATTCTCCTCTCGACGTCCAGCCAGGATGAAATCGACGTTTACGTCGAATATTAATCGACGCGGGTTGATATCTATAAGTAATTCAAAAATACGCCAGATCTCTTTCCTTCTTTCTGTAGATCTGATTTTTATGGAATGATATTATTCTTTTATAGCCGTTCTGGATCAGTCTTTCCTTCAATTTGATTCTTGGCTTATTTGATTAAGATTATTATGGATATTATTTGAAATCAGAATGAATTCTTTTCCTTCTACAGGAATTTTGATTATGGAAACTCCTATCTCTTTCTATTTCTGTGTCTGCTAATTGATTATTCCCTTTTAGCAATATATTTTAAATAGAGCTATAAATAAGAAGGAGGTCGGCAGAGAATGACATGAAGTGATCCACCATATACATTGGAAAAGGAGGAAGAGCTCCCAAGTGAAGAGTGAGAAAGTTGAGAAAAGAGATAGTGTGCTGCAGCAAAAGAAAAAGCCTTCATCTTCTCCTTCTTCTGAAGCCATTCTGCTGCAAATTCTGAAAGCTCTCACAAAAGAGAGAAAAGCTTACAAATCTCCTTCTCACTATAGAAGAGAGATCATATTCACTATACTTGTGCTTCTAATCTTCTTGCTAGGAAGAAGATTCCTTCTTATATATATTGTCTTCTATTCTTCTACTTGTTCTACTTCTTCTTCTCTTTCTTATTTCACTTTTAAACTGTGTAAAAGAGTTTTTAGAATCTCTCTTCAAAAAATTCAGTTGTAGTGGTTCTAAGAGTCTGCTTACCAAAAGACTCAGTTTGGTTCTAAGAGTCTCCTTATCAAAAGACTCAATCTGGTTCTAAGAGTCTCCTTATCAAAAGACTCAGTGCAAGTTAGTGAATTCCTACCAAGGGGGTAGAAGAGTGGACTACCCAAAGTTTGGGGAACCACTATATTTCCTTGTGTTGTGCTGTGATTTTCTTCTTGCAATTTTTCTTCTTTACTTGCTTAATTCTTGTTGGTGTGTGGGAAGCCTAAATCTGTGATTATTACACATATATATAATAGCACAAAGTATTTTTAAATCTCTATTCACCCCCTCTAGAGAATTCTAGTGTGGTTAACTGTGCACTTTCAATTGGTATCAATCGGAGGTTGATCTAAAAAGGTTAACTCCTTGATCAAAAAGATCCTACCTCATATATATATATATATATATATTTGAAAACTATATCTTTTCACATGGCACAAATCAAAGATTATGCTTCCACCAGACCACCAATTTGTAACCTTGAAAAGTTTGCACTTTGGAAAACAAGAATTAAAATTTATCTAAACTCTATTGATGGAGAATTATTTGATGTTATCATGACTGGTCCTCCCAAGCCATTCAAGAAGGACTCAAGTGGAAATGTCACACAAACACTTGCTCCAAAGGCTGAATGGACAGATGAAGAAAAGAAAGCTCAAGCATGTGATGCCAAGGATATGAATATCTTAGTCTCAACCCTCTCAGATGAAATCTTCCAAAAGATTGCTGAATGTGAGTCAGCTAAGGAAGTATGGGAAGCTGTCACCAAAATGGTAGAGGGAAGTGTTGATGAGAAAAAGGATAGAAAGGCACTACTCATCTCTCAATATGAAAACTTCTAGAAGAAAGAAAGTGAAAGTGTTGCTGACATGTATGCCAGATTCAGCCTCATAGTAAATGAGTTGAGAACACTTGGGAAGGACATATCTCTCACTGAGATAAATGACAAATTGCTAACTTGCTTCCCTAGCTCTTGGGATTCAAGAATCTGGCCAATTAAAGACTCCAGAAGTCAAAGAGAAATCTCAACAGATGTCCTGTTGGGTAAACTAGAATCTTATGAACAACTATTGATAACAAGAGCTGAGAAAGAAGAGAAAGAAAAGGCTCCTTCACTCTCAAAAGAAAAGAGTATTGCATTGAAGGCTGTTGAAGGTGAACCCTCTACAAGTGATGAGGAGCTGATCAGTCTACTGGCCAGAAGGTTTAAGAAGTGGATCAAAACAGAAGGATCCAGAGGAAGAGACTCAAAAACCAGGTATAATAAAACACCTACTAAAGAGATTATATGTTACTCTTGCAGGAAACCTGCACACATTGCACCTGAATGTCCTAAAGAGATCAGCAATAAGAAAGATCTGAAAAGAACAGATCTAAAGAAGAAGAAGAAAGAAAGAGGCTTCATTGCAGAAGCTTGGAGTTAAACAGATTCTGAAGAAAGCACTTCATCCAAAAGTGACAATGATGAGTCTAAGCAAGAAGATCTATAATTAATGGCTTTTGAAAGCTCAAATGAAGAACATGGTGCTAAATCATGGAGTGAGATAGAATCAGAAGGAAGCATCTCTTCTGAAGATGATAAAGAAAATAGCCCTATTCTCATAGAGGAATCTGAGGATAAGGATGAGGTAAGCATTTTTGATGACATAGATTTTCTGTGTGATGATTTCAAAAATGATTTTAAAGGATTATGTTTAGATCAACTAAAAGCTAAAAAAGAAATTAAGAATCTAAGAGAACAAATTAATGTCATCAAAAACCAGAGAAATATAAAGGATGCTTGTTCTAAAAAATATGAGTTAAAGGCTAACATCATAGAAAAAGAAATAGAGAGGGCTAAAATAGAAAACCAGCTTCTTAAAAATGATGTATCCCAAGCAAAAGCTTTTGAAGAATCAATAAAAATGAGAAGCCAAACACTCAAAGAAATCACAGAAAAACAAACAAGAAGACATAAAAATCTTGGACTAGGAGCTGATCCCTCAGCTAGTCTAATTCCATCCAACAAGCCTGCTTGGATGAGCCCTGTTAAATTTACTAAACCCATCAAATCAACAAACCAAGAAGAAGACTTACAAAATAAGGGAGAAGACTTCAAGGAAATAAACCAATTTGATGAAACATCATACAATTCAGCTGATGACTCTCAAACTTCTTCTGAGAAGGTAACTAGGCCAAGAGAAACAACTCATAAAGAAATAAAATCAGAAAAAGGGAAAAATAAAGTTTGTGAAAACACAATTGCGTCGACTTCATATCGACCCATGAATGATAGTGCGTCGAATTCTACTCGACGCAATCTCTCAGATGCTTCGACCTCAATTCGACGCTTGAATAAAAGTACATCGACTTCAAATCGACACAACTTCTTCCATGCATCGATTCCAGATCAACGCAATCTGGAGAAAGCACTGAATATAAATCGACGCAACTATCAACATACGTCGAATAGATATCGACGCATACAAACTCAGAGCAACATAAAGACAGAACACTTCCATTCTCCAAAAACATTCCATCTTAACCCCCATTCAGGACCCATTCATCCTGATCATAATTTCTATCCTAATCAAAACTTCTATCCTAACCAAAATTTCTATCCTAATCAAAATCTCTATCCAAATCAACATCCCTATTCCTCCCTAAACTCAAATTTTCTTAGTCAAAAGAAAATCAGGTGTTATATTTGCAATAAAATTGGCCACACTGCCAAACAGTGTTGGCATAATCAATCAAGTTGCTCATAAAATTAGTCCTAGGATAACTTAGAAAACTTTAGGATTAGGAAGAAAGAATCCCTTAGGAAAACCCAGAATCTGTCAAATAAAGTCACGCCGACTTCGAATCGACGTACCGTCGATAACTCAGTTCAATAAATAAAATCGACGCATGCATCAACTCCAATCGACGCATACGTCGATAGGAAACCCTATCATCCCAAACCAGACTATATTGATACACACGTCGAATTCCACTCGACGTAACGTCGAATTCATGAAAACGAGCGGCAATACTAAAATATTTTCGGTCACATCCACTGTTGTACCGAATAAGCATCGAATTGTGCCTCATTTCGACGTTTCACCTGACTTAAATAAACTCTTCAGTTAGAAACCTTCACGACCTCTGCATCTTTCATCCTTCTTGCTCCTCAGTCCAACCATTTCTTCCTCTCTCTCACTGACCTAAAATGGCTCCTAAGACCAACTCAGGCTTTGACATTGACCTCAAATCTTTCCAAACTGCCGCAGAAAATTACAAGAGCATCATAGCTCTGTTTACTGAAGCTGGATTAGATAAGCTCATCTCCACAAGATGCAAGCTCCTGGAGACAGAACTCACAGAGCTCATGACTCATGTTCAGATATCTGAACAAGGAGAAATCCAAGGAACAATCCATGAGACACCTGTCTCAATCACTGCAGAACACTTTAGGACCACTTTTGATCTTCCATCAGGTACATTCCAATGTTATCTTTGTTCAACTCAAATAGGGAAAGAAAATCAGTTTCTAAAGAGCAACTAAACAAGTCTCCTTCATCATTCCCTTATATCAGGTGATGAACCTGTGGAACTCACTCCTGATGAAATCAAGAATCTGTAAATCACCATGAAGTTTTCAAAAGACAGACCAATCCACCTGAAGAAAATTGACTTTTCTGATGAATATAGATTACTGGCAGATATAGTAGGAGAAATTCTACTATGCAAGATTTCTGCCCATGATGCAGTACCCAAACAACAACTGAACATCATGGGGGCCCTTGTGCTGAAGAAGAAGGTAGACTGGGCCAGCCTCCTGCTCAAAATGATAGGCTACAAATACTCTCACAAAGAGAATGCCTATATGAGAATCATGAGTCAAGTACTCTTCCACTCCTTCCCTGACCTATGTAGGTCAAAAGGAATCCCTATCCCTCAAGGAAAAAGGAAGTCAATAGCCCTCTTCTCTAAATGGACCAGGCAAATTCCCAAGCCTGGTTCCATTCCTGAAAGGACTCCATCTCCTCCTATCTCTCCTGCTCATCCATCTTCACCTCCTCCTCCTCCTCCTCCTCATACAGACATCTCTTCTGTACCACCATCATCCACACCTTCACAAATACCAACTCAATCTCCTGCTCAACCCTCCTTTATTCCTCCACCCTCTCCATCTAATACACCTCATCAAAATGATACAGTCCCCTCTTCACCTTCATCACATACAACAACGCCTCCTCCATTGTCTCCTCCTCCTCCAACACATTTTGAACCATCTCCATCCACTGAAAACCTCATCACTCAGTGCATCCAATCCACAACCCAAAAATTCCAAGCAATGCTGGATGGGCACTGCTCTAAGATTCATTCCTCCATCTTACACATGCAGACCCAAATAGATGGGGTCAGTGCCTCTGTGCAAAGCCTGAAGACCTCTATCTCTTCCTCTAAAGTCACCAGATCTTTCTTAACCTCCTTGGCTAAGAAGGTCAAGAAGGGGGAGAAGTTAGATGAAGCGCAGCTCTCCAGCCACAAAACTCCCTCTCATAAAACCCCTCATTCTTCAAAATCTGACAGTTTAGCTCTACTAAAGACCATTGGGAATGAAGTAGTACCAGAGCTACATACTGAAGAGAAGATATCAAATGTACTGATTATAGCAAGAGAAGCTGCACAACAAGTTTATCTATTGCAAGGGGAGGCAAGTAGATAAGAGAATGAAGCTGAAGAGGAAGCTGAAGCTCAGGGGGAGCCAAATGCTGTTATACCTGAAACTAGAAATGAAAGGAAACTGGAGAAGAAGTAGAAGGCTCAAAAGAAGTTCCAACTCAGGGGGAGCAAATTGCTGAGACTCAGGGGGAGCTGAGGAAATCACCTGCTATGAGAAGGAGCAACCCACAAAAGTATTTACTAGGAAAAGAAAAACTCCTCCTACCCCTGAACAATGATGACATACTCTACACTTGTCTATGCTTAAATGTTGATCAGTCAACTGAACATGAAATTTGTTTATATAATTTCTTATTCTATCTTCTTATGATTGCTTAACATATTTCTTGTCTATATAAATGCTTTGCTTTATTGAATAAAAGCTGATACAATTTCTCTCTGTATAGGGTTAAGACAAATAGGGGGAGATTGTTGGGGAAATGATTTATCTTAACCCCTAGAATTAAGAAGAATATAAAATCTAAGTATGAAAAATTAGGCTAAGTAAATATGCATCGAATAGTATTCGACGCAACGTCAAAATATAGTCGACGTTTCTCTCAGAATGAGTCGAAGTAACTCTTAGAATAATTCGACGTAATCATAGTCGACGTACCTCTGACTTCTAGTCGACGCATTTGATAAAGTCGACGCACATTTGTCGATGCACCTTCCTTATTCTCCTCTCGATGTCCAGCCAGGATGAAATCGACGGTTACGTCGAATAGTAATTGACGCAAGTCGATATCTATAAGTAATTCAAAAACACGTCAGATCTCTTTCCTTCTTTCTGTAGATCTAATTTTTATGGAATGATATTATTCTTTTATAGCTGTTCTGAATCAGCCTTTCCTTCTATTTGATTCTTGGCTTATTTGATTAAGATTATTATGGATATTATTTGAAATCAGAATGAATTCTTTTCCTTCTACAGAAATTTTGATTATGGAAGCTCCTATCTCTTTATATTTCTGTGTTTGCTAATTGATTATTCCCTTTTAGCAATATATTTTAAACAGAGCTATAAATAAGAAGGAGATCGGCAGAGAATGACATGAAGTGATCCACCATATACATTTGAAAAAGAGGAAGAGCTCCCAAGTGAAGAGTGAGAAAGTTGAGAAAAGAGATAGTGTGCTACAACAAAAGAAAAAGCCTTCATCTTCTCCTTCTTCTGAAGCCATTCTGCTGCAAATTCTGAAAGCTCTCACAAAAGAGAGAAAAGCTTACAAATCTCCTTCTCACTATAGAAGAGAGATCATATTCACTATACTTGTGCTTCTAATATTCTTGCTAGGAAGAAGATTCCTTCCTATATATATTATCTTCTATTCTTCTACTTGTTATACTTCTTCTTCTCTTTCTTATTTCACTTTTAAACTGTGTAAAAGAGTTTTTAGAATCTCTCTTCAAAAAATTCAGTTGTAGTGGTTCTAAGAGTTTACTTACCAAAAAACTCAGTTTGGTTCTAAGAGTCTCCTTATCAAAAGACTCAGTCTGGTTCTAAGAGTCTCCTTATCAAAAGACTCAGTGCAAGTTAGTGAATTCCTACCAAGGGGGTAGAAGAATGGACTACCCAAAGTTTGGGGAACCACTATATTTCCTTGTGTTGTGCTGTGATTTTCTTCTTGCAATTTTTCTTCTTTACTTGCTTAATTCTTGTTGGTGTGTGGGAAGCCTAAATCTATGATTATTACACACATATATATAATAGCACAGAGTATTTTTAAATCTCTATTCACCCCCCTCTAGAGAATTCTAGTGAGGTTAACTGTGCACTTTCAACATGTAACATACATAATGTCTGGTCTACTAGCAGTTAGATACAATAGGAATCCAATAATGCACATGTATATGGATTCATCAAAGGCCTTGCACTTCTCATCCTTGTCCAGGGAAATGTTGGACCCCCATGGGATTCTCATGGTGGAAGCTGATTCCATTCCAAACTTCTTGATAAGCTCCATAGTGTATTTAGTCTGAGAGATGAATATCCCCCTCATCAGACTTATTCACTTGGAGGCCTAAAAAGTACTTGAGATCTCCCATACTGCTCATCTCAAACTCTCCCTGCATAAGGTTGGCAAACCTTTTGTAGAGGTTGTCATTAGTAGACCCAGATATTATGTCATCAACATATATTTGGACTAGAAGACACTTGCCCTTTGTTTCTATCTTTCCCCTCAAGATCTTGTTCTTGATGCGAAATCTAGACAAGGTCTCATACCAAGCCCTAGTGGCTTGCTTTAGACCATATAGAGCTTTCCTAAGTAAATACACATGAGAAGAGACGGTTGGATGCACAAAACCTGATGGTTGTTCAACATATACCTCTTCCTTCAAGTCACCTTTGAGGAAGGCTGATTTGACATCCATCTGGTATACTTTGAACCCCTTGTGGGCAGCATAGGCAAGGAATAGCCTAATTGCTTCTAACCTTGCAACTGGGGAAAAGGTTTGATCAAATTCTATACCCTCTTCTTGTCTAGAGCCCTTGGCTACTAATATAGCCTTGTTTTTTATGATGATTCCATTTTCATCCAACTTGTTTCTATATATTCATTTGGTGCCAATGATGTTGTGTCCTTGAGGTTTTGGCACCAACTTCCATACCTTGCATCTCTTGAATTGAAGAAGCACTTCTTGCATGGCTTGAATCCAGAATGTATCTTGGTTGGCTTCCTTAAACTTCTTAGGATCCATTTGTGACAAGAAGCTATGGAATAGGGCTTCATTGTGAGCCCTGCTTCTTGTTTGTACACCTTGGTTCTGGTCGCCAATGATTTGTTCTCTTGGATGATCTCTTAAGTGTCTTGTTGCTGTAGGCAACCTGTCCTCTATTTGTTGTATTTCATCTACTGGATCAGCAATATCTTCAGCAGCCTGCACCTGTTCATCTTCAGGAATTGCAGCATCTGTATAAACTTTGCTACTGCTGGGTATGTCTTGCACAGACATTATTTCCATTGCCTTTTCACTTCCTGTCTGATGCAGGACGCCGGGGTCCCGGCCGCGCTGAGAACAGGCACGAAAATGGGTTGGGGTGCTTAGACTGCAGTCCTTCTGGCAGGCATGCTTGGCCATGGTCCGCTAGCTGGTGTGATGCCATGGGGTGCGGTCGGGCCCCCGACATCCTGCATCAAAAAAGTGTGGGTGAGTTGGTGATAAGGCCTGTTAGGAGTGGTTCTTATCAAAGAGGTCTGGGGATCGATCCCCAGCCTCAACAACCCACCGCGCTGAGAACAGGCGCGGAGACTGGTTGGGGTGCCTAGACTGCAGTCCTTCTGGCAGGCATGCTTGGTCGTGGTATGCTAGCTGGTGTTATGCCACGGGGTGCGGTCGTGGCCCCGACATCCTGCATCACTGTCAAAATAGAAGAACTAGACCAACCCTTATAAATTAGGGTGGTCTCATCAAACACCACATTCATAGACTCTTCTACAACATGAGACTTCTTGTTATAAAATCTATAAGGTCTGCTATGTGAGCTATAGCTAACAAGAACCCTCACATTGCATTTCACTGCAAACTTTGCTAATTGAGATTTTCCATTATTTAAAATGTAGCATTTTGAACCAAAGATTCTAATGTATGAAATTATTGGTTGTTTTCCTTTCAGAATCTCATAGGGTGTAATTGCATGAACCTTATTGATGGAAGCTCTATTGAGAACATAACATGCAGTATTGACTTCCTCAGCCCAGAAATATTCTGGGAGTGAGGAGTCACTAAGTAATGTTCTCCTTGCTTCTATCAAGGACCTATTCCTCCTCTCAGCCACACCATTTTGTTGTGGACTCCTTGGGGGAGGAGAACTCTTGGGTGATACCAAATTCTTGACAAAACCTTGTCAGGGCTTCAGCTTGAAATTATGTGCCATGGTCAATCCTATTCCTGACCACAGTACATTGTAAGTCATTCTGAATTGCCTTGACATAGTTTATAAAGACATTTAAAGTATCAGATTTCTTCTTAAGGAAGAATACCCATGTATATTTTGAGTGATCATCAACAATCACCAAAGTATACAGCTTCCCACCTAGGCTCTGAATTGGCAATGGACCAAACAAGTCTATGTGCAATAGATATAAACATCTTTCAGTGTCTTTGGAGCCAATACTTTTAAAGGTGGCCCTTGTTTGCTTACCACTTTGGCAAGCATGACAAGGACCACTTTTAATACATTTCAAGTTTGGACTATTCTTAACAAGGTTCTTGGAGAATAGTTTATACATTGTCTTGTAGTTAATGTGGGCAAGTCTCTTGTGCCATTGAACTCAAAGAGACTCATTTTCATTAGCTACAAGATATACAGATGATAGAGAATTATTACATATAAAATCTAAATAATAAACATTCCCACTCCCAGTGCCTGAGAGAATGGTCTCTAAGTCATTAGACTTTTTGATCAAGCACGCGTCATTGTGGAATTCAATGACATAGCCTAAGTCACATAGTTGACTTATGCTTACTAGGTTATGTTCCAACCCTTCAACATAAGCTACCCTTGTGATTTAAACTATGCTATTGAAGTTCATACCATATCCTTTGGTGATTCCCATTTCAGATCCACCAAAGATGACTTTAGGTCCATTCATTACAGCTGTGTAGTCCTGTGGAAGACTTCTGGTACCTATCATGTGCATTGAGCACCCACTGTCCAAGTACCATATTTGTTTAAGACTGGTACTTGAACAAACCTGCAAGAAGGAATTTAGTTACCCTTAGGAGCCCAAATAATTTTGGGTCATAGGTTCTTGTTAGCATGATAAGATGAAGTCACACCTGCTGCACCCTTTGCAGAAAGACTTTTCTTTGCACTTGGCACATTGGGATTGCGCCAACAGTCTATGGCAAAGTGTCCCACCTTACCACAGTACCAACATTCATGAATGTTATATCTCCTCTTCTGAACATGTCTTGAGGAAAGAGCATTAATATGCTTGTGTTCAGGAGGGGAGAAAGCAACAGTTTTCTTGTTCCTTTCCGCAATGATCTGGCTGAATGTTAATCTGTGGATAGTCTTAGTATCCTTTGTATTAATAGAATCAGCTTGCTTTGTCTTGGGAGCAGGGCAAGATGGATGGCATCATACACTGAGCAGCAAGGCTTGTCTATAGGTTTGACAACAGTCATATTCTTAGCTGGAATGAACTTGGAAGAGCTAGCTTCCTTACTCTTGAATGATGTAACTGAAGTAGCAAATACAAATAGTCCAGGTTGGGCCATTTGAATTTCTTCATGGGGAGCCTTCATAGCACTCATTCCCATACCCTTTATTCCGCTATGGGAAGGTGTGTTTTCCTTCATATAAGAGCTTCCATTCTTCCGGTGACCATACATACTGTCATGGTCATACCTGTTAGAGGGAAATAATACCTCTTGAAAGATGGTATGAGGCTTAGCCTTATTCATGCTCTTTTCTCCACTCCCTTCTCCTACTTCCATTTTATTGAACGCTAATCCTCTTCTATTGGTTTGAGAGGAAAATGTGTCAATAATGGGAAGCACAGATTTGGGCTTGGAGAATTGAGCCACTAGGATCTTTTCTTTGAGAAGCTTCTCCTCAAGGTCCTTGATGACCTTGTTCTTTTGGGATATATTACTCGAATGAACAATTGTTATCACCTTTAGATGGCTTATCTCTCTACACATCTGAGCCACCAGGTAAGGTGACTCAGTGCACTTTTTCTCAACTAACTTAAGGGAAGCAATTTCTTGGGCTTGCCTCTTGGCCAGCTTCTTGCTCTTTTTCAGAGCTTCCAAGAGAGCACCATACCTGTCAATCAATTGATTGACATCTTCCTCAAATTCTGAATCACTTCCATCATTAGATGAAGGAGCTTTAGATTTTGGGCTTATCTCATATTCAGAAGAAGAGATGGAATGAATTAGTACCTGTTCACTGTCAAAGTTGTTCTGACTTTCTTCCGCATCAGTTATGGCCATCAGGCCTAGCTAATCTTTGTCCTTTTCATCCTCCACAATGTCACTGTTTGAATGTGATAGAGGGGACCTAATTCTAATCTTGGCAGCAGGAAAATCTTCATACTATTCTGCTACAAATAGCCCAATGTAGGCTTCCTCTTCTTCATTTGAATCTGAAGTTGAGGTTTCAGATTCACTCCAGCTTTTCCCTTTCTTTGCTAGGAAAGATTTTCACATTTCCTTTCTTTTTGGTTATAATGCTTCTTATCACCCTTCTCCTTCCTCTTGACTGGATAGTCAGCAATGACATGTCCAGGCTTGCTGCAACAATAACAAATGATATTATTTGAAACATGTTTACTAGGTTTAGATTCATACCTGTCACCCTTGGTGCGATGTCTTTCAGATCTGTTGTGGTCCTTCTTGGAATGTGAGGAGGAGGAGGAGGGATTGTTCTTCCATAGATTCCTCCTCATCATCTTGTTGAACTGCCTTGAAAAGGCAGCAAACTCCTCATCAGATGAAGAGCTGTCTGAAGTGTTGTTCTCTGACTTCTCAGATTCAGCACTCCTTCTTGGAGGAGACAGCAATCTGGCTTTGCTCTTCTTGGAGCTATCAGCTTTGAGAGCAACAACTCTCTCCCTTGCATGAGCCCTGGTGGAAGTGTCCTCTTCCTTCCTTGCAGACAACTGCATCTCATAAGAGTGCAACTTCCCAAATAATGTATGGGTATGAGTTTCACCCAGCTTGGCCACTTCCCTGATGGCACATATCTTTGTGTCCCAGTCTCTAGTTAGAGATCATAGGAACTTGTCACTTAGCTCATAGTCACTGAATACCCTTTCATAGATCCTTAGTTCATCAACTATCATGAAGAAACTTTCATTACAGATAGAAATGCTTTCCTGGCTCAGCTGCCTGAAAGCTTTATATTCCTGATTGAGGAGTGAATTTATATCATCCCTCACCTCAGCTGTCCATTCCATATACCCCACAAGTGTATCCCACATCTCCTTGGCTATTGTGCAGTGCACCAAGTTTTGAAAGGTGGAGTCATCAATTGCATTTACAATGATATTCTGGGCTTTTTTGTCCATTGTTAATAATGCAAGTTCATCCTTGGTTAAGTCATTAAAAGCCTTGTCCACTCTCCTAGTTGGATCTATGGTGGAGGCTGTTTGAAAAGTGAAAGGGCCCTGCTTCACAGTGATGTAGATCCTAGGGTCTAATGCTTCCATAAGCAACCTTACCCTTTGCTTCCATATGCCAAAGTTTTCTTTGTTGCTTATGGGCAACTTCATAGACCCCATCTCCTTCTGCAATCTAGTGGAGGCCATTAGATTCAGATATGACTACTCCTTTGTAGGATCTGGTCAGCCAGTTATGTCCTTTTTGACCAACCTACCTCTGATACTACTTGATAGTTTATTATGATGTAGTCTTAATCACCTAGAGGGGGGAGGGTGGGGGAGGGGGTGAATAGGCCTCTTTTATTTTAAGCTTATCCCTAACTATTTTCTGAGTTTATGTTAATTATAAATCAAGCACACATAAAACACACAAGCATTTATAGAGGTTCCTCAAGACAGGTGTCTTGAGTAGTCCTCTTTCTCCCTTGAACTTTCTAACAATGAGTTAGACAAGGCCAACTCCTCCAATCTCAACTCCAAGAGCTTACAACTCAGATCCCTAAGGGTCTCTCAGGTTTTCTCCAAAACCCTACCTCAGGTACAGCAGCCCTGCTAGCTCAGACCTATCAAGAAGTCCTACCTCAGATCTCCACTGAGATCCTACACTCAAGCTGAACTCTCAGCTCTACACTCAGGCCCAACAACCCTACTTCCTCAAGAAAAATGCCCTACAAACACAGAACAAATATGTTCCTACAGAAGTTAAGAATGAAGCTTACAACAGATAGCTCATTCAAGCCTTTGATCTTCTATTGCAGATTTACTGCAGATGTAGTCTTGAAATAGGAAACAGGTCATTAGCTTCAATCCTTCCCCTTTCTGATCCTTCTCTTCAGTGGATGAATAAGGATCAACTTGCTCTTCTTGATTCACACTGGAAGAACAATCTTTCTCTCCTTGCAGCTTTTGGAAGCAGAAGGAGAGATCTTCTTTTCAGCCGTCAATGTAACAGTAGATGTAAGTTGTTAATCCAAAAGCTTCCTTCTTCAAAGCCCTAATTTGTTCTTTTATACTCATTTAGTCTTCAACGGCTATCAGATGGCCTCTGACACAGTATGGAGGTGATTGGAACATCTTATCCTACTTTACTGTAACTTGCGCCAAAAGCAAAACCCGCCAGCACATTTGAATCTATCTCTACGGCTACTTCTATCTCCGTCTCAGTGGATCCACCGAGATAGATCATTGTCTCAGCAGTTTTCGTCCATCTACAGCTCAGCAGGCCCATACTTCTTCTCAGCGGCTCCTGGCCTTGTCTCAGCGGTTCAGCTGAGACTGAGAACTCGTCTCAGCGGTTTTGGCAGTAAACCACTGAACTTATTCCACACCTTGGAATAACCTACACCTGCATAGTCATGAGGTAAAATAGGGTTTATCAAATACAACTTGTACTTAGCATTGAGTGTGATGTTTCTTCAAATCAAGGGAACATTGAGGGTAATATTCCTAACAATAATACCTAAAAGTGAAAGCGACGATGATAGGATTAACATAGATAGTAGGTTGATGCACAAGGGGAATAATTGTCAGCTTGCCTTAAAATGAAAGATTCTCACACGTAGAATAATGCCTAAACCGAGATAGCGCTGGCGGTAGGGATAGTGCCGACGGTAGCTCCAACTATATAAAAAGGACCCCTTGGCTCCGTCTTCATCATACTTTCACAACCCTAAATTCCAGAGCTTCGTGCCACAACATATAGAGGAAGTTTCAGAGAGATACTCCCACAAATCCATGAAGGCTTAAGGAGATCAGTGGAGAAAATTTCAACACATTTTATCATCGTAATGAAAGACTGCATCGACTACGATCATACTCTGCGGGTTTGTGTCTACTTCTTCAAGAGATCCACATAGGGAGTTTTTCATATTATTATTATTGCTTGCATCTATTTACTCTTGTAATCGTGTAGTGAATTCACCTTCTGTTGGGGACTAGGTCTGGTAGGACTTAGGGAGGAATTCGCCTTGTGTCGGCGACTAGATCTAGTATAGGTCTAGGGGGTGCTCGAGGCCGTATTTGGGGGAGGATTGGCTAGAGCGGCTTGAGGCCGTATCTGGGGGAGGATAGGCTAAAACCACCGGTTCGTGGGGAAACGAGTCAGGATAGAAAACAAAAAAGGATTTTACTTCTTCGCCTTCGATTTCTAGTGTCATGGAAATCTAGTTTTGTAATCAATTTTATCAATTGTAATCATATGTAGTTTTGTGTAATGAAATTGGTTTGTTCTTCATTTATCTAAATTTTTTATTTCTTTCTCTTTCATTATAAAACAATTTAGATCTTTATTCAAACTCACTATTTCGATCTACTTAGTTTTCAAGTCTCTACAAAATATATTTATAGTTTTTAAAAACACTTATTCACCCCTCTTTAAGGGCGCCTATAGATCCAACGACAGTGGGTCAGTCGCTCCTACTTCTAGGTTATGGATACACCCCAACTTCCTAGGCCTTCATACCTCTGTGAAGAATTGGTACTCATGGTGAGAACACATCCTCACCTCATGCGGAGACCCTCTCGGCACATAACAAAATAGGTGTGAGACGGACCTGTGTGGAAGGGGTAGCAATCACCTGGTTCTCTTCACTACCAAAACAAAATAGTTCGTCATCACAACTTATCCCATAGTGTATAATAAGGGGAGGCCGACGAACCAGCCACATCAGTAACCATTCACCCTCCCATATTCCCATGCATAAAGAAATGAATGAGATGAAAATATTTGGAAAATTAAAAAGTAATTTATTGATTGACTCATAATTATGGGATCTCAGTAAATTGTGAATATTAGAGGACGTGTGCATATCTGCCCAATGGGATGTATTTACACAAAAGATAATGTTTGTTTAGTAGTAAGGCATTACTCCTTCAGTCACATATCAGATTGTGTCAGGTGTCACACGTCTACATCTTCAACAAATCAATGACTCCATCAAATCACTTATTCGTTATTGAGCAGCTTTTGGTAATAAAACTACTCGAAATAAGTTTTTCTTTTGCAGAAATATATGAAATATTTTGGTAATACTTTATTCAACATTTAGCAATTACTCCGATCATTTTTCTTCTAATATGCACACTTAAATGTGTGTACGTCGACAAAGCTTTTGTCATGTGAATCTGAGCACACATGGTCATGCAATTGACAGAAGTGGATGTATTCGAGTATACAGGAGTGAAAAAGAAGTGCTTCAAAGTGAAATACTATATATGCAGAATGTACACCAGAATAGTTCAGGAATTATTGTGATGAACAATGTAATATTAAAATATTTTAAGATTAAAATGGCTCAAATATCTGATCTAATCAAATATAAATTTGCTAGAGTCACTAAATTTGCACATAATGATGACTAAGGAAGTGTATCCTATAAGACAAAATTTTTTTCCTCTGTACAAAATCACAGAGACAACTATATATTGCAAAGTAAGGTATACGAAGGCATACATAATCATTGAGAGATATATACCAATAAAAATAGTTGTGCACATTTTTATAGAACATATGATTCAGTTAATAAGTAACTCAGTGAGAGAATGTTAAGTATATATAAAAAAATACGACGTAAAAGAAAAGAGAAAGGTAATCAATATGCCCAACAACCGCCGGTGAGGAGTTTCATCCAAAGTGAAATATATTATACGAAGAATGTTAACCTGAATAGTTCATGAATCTCTGTGAAGGCACAATTTAATTCTAAAATATTTTAAGATTGAAATGGCTCAAATACTAGATCTAATTAAATATAAACTTGCTGCAGCGAGATACACTAGTTTTTCATAATTTGGTGATTAAAGCAGTGTATCATATAAGATAATATTTTCTGCGTACTAGATTATGTAGGCAATAAAAAGCGAAATAAAATACATTAAGGCATACCATTCATTTTGAGACATTTATACATATCAATAAAATAATTACACATATTTATTAAAGCACATATAAGTAGCTCTCCTAGTTACGGTGGTGGCGTGCCTATTGGGAATCTTGCCCACATGATTCCTGATTTGAAGAAGTCACCAAGTCAAGAAAAACTTCACTTTGTATTTGATGGCTTCTCTAGCTTATAAATCTCAGGAAGTTAGTAGAACAAGATTCGTCGAACACAGAAGGATGTTCGTCGAATGCTGAGAATTGGCGAGTTCGTCGACCGCTGAGACTTGGCGTATTCGTCGAACGCAGAAGGAATTTCGTCGAACGAAGAATGGAGTTCGTCGAACTCAGAAGGAAGATCGACGACCACTGAGACTTGGCGTGTTCGTCGAACACAGAAGGAAGATCATCGAACTACGAAGAATGAAAGATCGTCAAACATAGAGAAGATGCAGTATCATCGACTTCACCAAAGTGGCCTTGTCGTCGAGAAGAACAGAAATCGTTGTGAAGAAGCCTTGTCGTTGAAAAGGCTAAGTATGACTGATGGCGTTGATCATCGTCGTAAAGAAGGTATGTCATCGAGAAGACTTAAGAAGGATAGCTGAAGACAAGCAACTGCTAAAATATGATCTGTCGACATGTTATCACTGATGTTGTCGAGAGAACAAGGTGATTACGATGACACAGTCAGACACAGCATATCGTCGTATATGCAAGAGCACCAGAATGCCTCGTATCGTCGAGATACCAGCATCAGAGGCAGAAGCTAGAAGGATTGAAATTCTACCTAAGTTCAAGGCCTCGACAAAGTCCTGTCGTCGAGTTATTGTCCATGTCGTCGTAACTATGGAAATATCGTTGATGGAGAAAATCGTATTCTCCAATCTATACTCGATTAAGGCAAGTGTACCTATCGAAATATAGCATAGGATATAAGAATATCAAGGTCGTATTAGACTCGGGGCTGTCGAGTACTTTTACTTTGGGAAAACAAAACTATTATTTTATCGAATAATATTTTATTAGTGATAATTTTTAATTAAAAAAAAGAAAAGAAAACAAATCTTGATCAAAGCGCACTTGGAATGAAAATCAAAAATAGATAATTTCTAATCCGATCCTTGACCGTGGAGATTCTCGGAATATGAACGTACCTCTTTCGAGGACTACGCCCGACTAAGTTTATGAAATATCAATTGAATTTCCATTCTATAATTGATAACCTAAGACTCTCTTTACGAGGTGAATCCCACTATTGGCTTTTACTCAAATCCGGAAGGGTAACGTCATCCTCATTCAAGGATTGCGTTCTACTCTTTTTTATCCTTGAGCAATCAATTCATACTCATGAGCTGGTTCGGCTAAGTAGAGTTTGAAAACAAATATTGCAATTCATAACCGAAATATGAACACGATACGTTAATATTCAAGAATATATCGAAGGAGGATTGAAAATAAAAAAAGAGAATTCATTTCATCCAAAGCTCGCAATTTTCAAGATCTAAAATAAAATCTACTTGACATGAAAATAAAAGGAGATGAAAGAAATAAGACAATAACATTTTATTAAAATAACTTTGAATTACAACAAAAGTGGGTGCAAGAAATTGAAAGCTTTGCATGAATTGAAATCTAAAACTATTTTGCATAAAATGAAAATACATGAAATTGAAATCTAAGCTAAGAATTAAGAAAATACAAGAAATGAAAGAAAAGCAATTATGCCCCAAAAGGGGGCAGAGGAGAGGAGTTTCGACCCAAGAAGGGTGGAAAAAGGGATGCCTTGAGATTTCGAAGAGCTGCCTTTTTATAGGCAAAAGTTGGGGTTACACGCCCTTGGTCACACCCGTGACCAAGGGCGTGTAATGGGCGTGATCGAAGCTGGAGCGGGAGAGGCGCCTTCTGGAAATACTGCAGGCGTTACATGCGTGTCACGCCCTTGGTAACACCCGTGACCGAGGGCGTGTAATCTTAAAATAGACGCTGGCGCGGGAAATCTTTGGCGTGAAGGGCGTGACTCTGACGGCAAAGGAGTTACACGCCCGTGTCATTGGAGCTACACGGGCATGACATTGGAGAAGCATCCTTGGGGCATGATCTGGGGCGTGATCTGCTAGCAGGGAGGTTACACGGGCGTGACATTGGAAGTCACGGGTGTGTACTTGGCGAAATTGCATCATGGCTTCAGGACACAGCCGACTGAGCTGGAGGCAGGGTTCACGGGCGTGACAATTGGAAGTCACGAGCGTGACTTGGCAGGTCACGGGCGCGACATTGAAATTCTTCTCAGAATGATCCCAGGTTGGCAGCAACAGGTCTGGGATGAGTTTTATGTTGACACGCCCTTGGTCACGGGCGTGACTTGGGGCGTGTACTTGCATTTTTCGGCAAAAACTCCAGAAATCCTGAAAAACATAAAACAAACTTAAGTTAGTGAACAATTATGAATAGAAATGATTATTTAGATAAAATAGACATATTATTTATAAATTCAAATTATTATTAGCCTAAAAACTATAATAATATTAGATAAAAATTAGTACTCATCAAATACCCCCATACTTAAGCTTTTGTTATTCCAGAGCAAAAGTATGATAGATATTCATAAGACATTAATAATATTTCTAATCAAACTAAAATTTTCTTGAATCAAAAGAAAGCTTAAAAATAAGAATTAGAGATTTAAGAGATAAGTCCTAAATTATGAAAATAAGATAAAAAGAGAGAAATGTTTAGCCAAGAATTCTCAAATTATTTAACTAGCAGACAAAATTAAGTAATTTGCGAATCAAAATTAGATTAAAATTATTAAAACTCCAATTTTGAAGAGGCTTACGGAAAAATTCAAACTACTACTTATGCTCTCCCAATATTTTAATTTGAGTCTAAAATCAATTATATTGGCTAAAGGGGTTTGGGTAAACATGAAGCTAGCTTTGATTGGGAGTGATGAATTTTATCCTCTCACCGCATCTTTTTTTTTCTACTTGTACATGTTTAGGAAAATGATGAATTTTATCCTCTCATTTTCCATGACATATAATCTTTTCATAATAAACTTCATAAGAGGGAGGTGCATATGTTTAGGAAATAATAAATTTTATCCTCTTATTTCCATGACATATGATCTTTTAATAACTCTTTTTTTTGGTAGGGCTAAAATAAATTTTGATTAAATTGAAATATTTTGAGAGCAACTATAGTAAATTGAAATTTCCTAAGGATCTAAAAGCATGAGGTAAAAATAATTAAAATCTAAAGTTGTTAAGCACAACTACTACAAAATCGAGACTAATTAAAATAAAAGAGAAAAAGTGCTAAATAAATTACTCTAATCAAATTAAGATCATAATAAATTCCTTAAAACTAAATCAACTAAAAATTAAATTTTTACTAACCATGATAAAATAGAAGACTAGCCAATTAAAAATAGTTAAAAATGCTTATAAATAAACTCTCAAATGTTTTATTTTAGAAATAACAAAAACCAAAGTAAGGGGTTACTTGATTTTTATTATTATTTTTTTAAGTTTTGAGATTTTATATATATTTTTTTGTTTTTTTGTTTTTTTGGAATTAATTTTTAAAAATTTTAAATATTAGGAAATATACCTCCATACTTAAAATTCAACATTGTCCCCAATGTTGAAAACTAAGTATGAAAAAGGAAAGAAAAAAATGGGAAAATAAATTTTTTTTTATATGTTTAATTAGTCTTGGACTTCCCAAGGTCAACCCGGTGAAGGGCTCGCAAGGTACTAGAGGCTATGATGGGAATTCAAGCCCAAAGCGTCCTTTCCAAGAATTTAATTATAGCATAATTTTTTTTCATTTTTTACATTTTTTTTAAAATAAAAATAAAAAAGAAAAGGAAAGATAAAATTATTATTTTCATACTTAGTTTTTTTATTATTATTAAAACATATAAAAAAATTATTATTATTTTCCCATTTTTTTCTTTTCTTTTTCATACTTAGTTTTTTTTTTTTAAAAGAAAAGGAAAGATAAAATTAATAGCGTTTCCCTTTTTCGAAATATCGACAAAGAATTCCCCGGCAACGGCGCCAAAAACTTGATGGAGAAAATCGTATTCTCCAATCTATACTCGATTAAGGCAAGTGTACCTATCGAAATATAACATAGGATATAAAGAATATCAAGGTCGTATTAGACTCGGGGCTGTCGAGTACTTTTACTTCGGGAAAACAAAACTATTATTTTATCGAATAATATTTTATTAGTGATAATTTATAATTAAAAAGGGAAAAGAAAACAAATCTTGATCAAAGCGCACTTGGAATGAAAATCAAAAATAGATAATTTCTAATCCGATCCTTGACCGTGGAGATTCTCGGACTATGAACGTACCTCTTTCGAGGACTACGCCCAACTAAGTTTAGGAAATATTAATTGAATTTCCATTTTATAATTGATAACCTAAGACTCGCTTTATGAGGTGAATCCCACTATTGGCTTTTACTCCAATCCGGAAGGATAACGTCGTCCTCATTCAAGGATTGCGTTCTACTCTTTTTAATCCTTGAGCGATCGATTCATACTCATGAGCTGGTTCGACTAACTAGAATTTGAAAACAAATATCGCAATTCATAACCGAAATATGAACACGATACGTTAATATTCAAGAATAAATCGAAGGAGGATTGAAAATAAAAAAGAGAATTCATTTCATCCAAAGCTCGCAATTTTCAAGATCTAAAATAAAATCTACTTGACATGAAAATAAAAGGAGATGAAAGAAATAAGACAATAACATTTTATTAAAATAACTTTGAATTACAACAAAAGAGGGTACAATAAATTGAAAGCTTTGCAAGAATTGAAATCTAAAACTATTTTTCATAAAATGAAAATACATGAAATTGTAATCTAAGCTAAGAATTAAGAAAATACAAGAAATGAAAGAAAAGTAATTCTGCCCCAAAAGGGGGCAGAGGAGAGGAGTTTCGACCCAAGAAGGGTGGAAAAAAAGGAAGCATTGAGATCTGGAAGAGCTGCCTTTTTATAGGCAAAAGTTGGGGTTACACGCCCTTGGTCACGTATGTGACCAAGGGCGTGTAATGGGCATGATCGAAGCTGGAGTGAGAGAGGCGCCTTCTGGAGTTACTGCAGGCGTTACATGTGTGTCACGCCCTTGGTCACGCCCGTGACCGAGGGCGTGTAATCTTAAAACAGACGCTGGCGCGGGAAATCTATGGCGGGAAGGGCGTGACTCTAGCGGCAAAGGAGTTACACGCCCGTGTCATTGGAGCTACACGGGCGTGACATTGGCGAAGCATCCTTGGGGCGTGATCTGGGGCGTGATCTGCTGGCGGGGAGGTTACACAGACGTGACATTGGAAGTCACGGGCGTGTGCTTGGCGAAATTGCATCATGGCTTCAGGACCAGACCGGCTGAGCTGGAGGCAGGGTTCACGGGCGTGACAATTGGAAATCACGGGCGTGACTTGGCAGGTCACGGGCGTGACATTGAAATTCTTCTTCGAATGAGCCCAGGTTGGCGGCAACAGGTCTGGGATGAGTTTTATATTGACACGCCCTTGGTCACGGGCGTGACTTGGGGCGTGTACTTGCATTTTTCGGCAAAAACTCAAGAAATCCTGAAAAACATAAAACAAACTTAAGTTAGTGAACAATTATGAATAGAAATGATTATTTAGATAAAATAGACATATTATTTATAAATTCAAATTATTATTAGCCTAAAAACTATAATAATATTAGATAAAAATACTACTCATCAATCGTCGAGACGGATTCAAATGCTGCGGACGTGCTGTCAGCATTTAATGCCGCCGCCTTATTGTCCAATCAGCGCGTGCTCTTATGGAATGGGAGTCTGACATTAAAGGACATCACATGTGACCGTTATGCTGCTCATTTGTCTTATAAAAGGGAACATTGATGCCCTAGAAAAGAACGCTTAAAAAAAAGAGAGAAAAAGAACGAGAAAGAATCCCGCCACTACACTTCAATAGAACAGTATTCTCGGCGGAGAAGAAGAACATCAAGTAGAGAGCAAGCATCAAGTGCTCTCTGAAGAATCAGTCATCATCATCGACTGAAAAGTAGCTGATCAACACCAGGCAAAAGAAGTGGAGGATGAAGAAGATCTAGTGCTGAACCTCCAGATCAAAAAGCATCTTCTTCAACCTAAAGAAGCCAATCTTCAACAGGCTAAAGTTGTCGATCTTCATCCGGCAGAAGTAACAGTTGTTTTTCTACTGTAAACTCTTGTAAGGCTTGCAGGCCTATTTGTCTAGCTTGAGGGCTGGAGACCTGTGAGGCTTGAGGGCCAGGGCAGAGGCTAGACTTGCGGGTCAGCTGTGTAGGGCTTGCGGGCCTGATTGTCAAGCTTGAGGGCTTGAGACCTGTGAGGCTTGAGGGCTAGGGCAGAGGCTAGACTTGAGGGTCTAGCTAGGTAGGGCTTGAGGGCCTGAGTGTCGAGCTTGCGGGCTTGGGTGCAGTAGGGGCTTGCGGGCCTAGGTTGTAGGACTTGTGGGTCCGTGTTGTAAGGCTTGAGGGCCTGAAGTTTTTGGCGGTGCTTGCCGATCCTAGCACACTGCTGGGTAGGCGCAGAGGGACAGAGGACTACTCAAGACACCCCGTCTTGAGGAACCTCTATAGATCATTGTGTCGTCTGGTGTGTTTTATCTGTGCTTATCTGTGCGATATTTCTGTGCTGTGCTTGAATATTCGAATTGCGCGCAAATAGTTGAAAAGAACCCAGATCACCTAACACCCCCCCCCCCCCTCTAGGTGAACGTTCCATTACTAACAAGTGGTATCAAAGCGAGGTTGATCAAAAGAAGACGTACCCGTCTGATCTAGATCGTTGAACGACTCACTATGGCTGGTGGAGATTAGAATCGGGAGATGAGATTCATGAAACTTCCAATCTGCTCAAAGGAAAACTTTCCTATCTGGAAGGAACGGGTCAGGCTGTTCATGGAAGCGGCTGATCCAAGAATCTATCTGACAATCCAACAGGGTCCCTTTATCCCTACAACTGCTTCCACCATTGATCCAACAAAGAAGGTGGTAAAGAAATATGAGGACATGACCAAGGACGAGCTAGCCTTGGCAAGCCTAGATAATAGGGCACAAAATGTCATTGTAAGTGCCGTAGATGACTCAACCCTCCAAAATCTGATTCACTGCAAAACGGCCAAGGAGATGTGAGACTCCCTGATTGTATACATGGAGGGTACTGAAGAGGTAAGGGATGATAGAAAATCCCTTCTCAACCAATAGTATGAGGCCTTCAAGCAAGGCAAGAATGAAACTATCTCCAACTTATATGAGAGAATTTTCAAGATAGTGAATGGTCTGAGAAACTACGAAAGAGAGTTCACCAACTCTGATCTAAATGACAAGTTTCGCAGATCCCTCACAAAAGAATGGGACATCAAGATCTGTGCCATCAGAGAGATGGGTCAGCTGGACGTCATGGAGCCCAAATATCTGTATGGGAAGCTCCTCTCTCATGAACTTCAGCTCAACACCAGGAAGGCTGAAGAAGAAAGCTCAAAAGTGAGCTCAAGAGAGAGATCAGTGGCTCTGAAGGCTGAGAGCACCAGAAGAGCCAAGGGCAAGACCTCTGCAACTCAGAGTAAATCTGAGAGCAGTGAAGAATCAGGAGCCATCTCCTCTGATTCTGATGATACTGATAGAGAGGTGGCCCTCCTCTCAAAACAATTCAGGAAGCTAATACACAGAAGGAGGAGGGATAGTCACAGAAACTCCTCCTCAAGCTCCAAAAGATCTGACTGTTGTGACACATCCAAAGCTCCCAGGGAGGAAAGGTATAGATCCAACTCTAGTAGACATGATTTAAATAATACCATTAGCTATTCCTACAGCAAAACAGGTCACATGGTTGCTGACTGCCCTTCTAAGAAGAAGGAGTCAAGACCATGAAGAAAGAAGAAGCTCAAGGAGCAAGAGGAAATCAGAAAAAGGATTTATGGCAAAGAAGGTCAGAACACTGAGTGATTCAGACTCAAGTTCCTCTGGCACTAAGGAAGATGCACTCATTGGCTTGATGGCCATAGGTAAAGACAACCAGGATGATATCTCTCCTGGGAAGGTAGGTCCAAATGCCAACCAATATCCAATTTGGTATTTGGACAGTGGCTGCTCTAGGCACATGACTGGAGTCAGAAGGTACTTGAACGAGTTCACCCCTGTAGAGAATGAACCAACAGTGATTTTTGGAGGTTCAGAAAAGGGAGTGACCAGGGGCTATGGCAGCATCTCAAATGGGTTAGTTACAATCACAAAGGTAGCTTATGTGGAGGGATTGAAACACAATCTCATAAGCATAAGTCAACTCTGTGACTTAGGCTTTGTTATTACCTTCCACAAGGATAAGTGTCTAATTAAGAAGTCCTTAGATTCTGAGGCTACCTTGACTGGCATTAGGAGTGGGAATATTTATTGTTTAAATTTTCTCAATACAAATTCTTCCATGCCCATATGTCTTGTGGCTGATGGTAAAGAGGCCCTCTGTGTTCAATGGCACAAGAGACTTGCACACATCAACTATAAGACAATAGGCAAGCTTTTCTCACAAAACCTAGTTAGAAATGGACCTAATATTAAGTGCATCAAAGATGGTCCATGTCAAGCTTGCTAACTTGGAAAGCAGACTAGGACAAGCTTTAAAAGCATATCTAACAGAGAGTCCACTAGGTGTAGCTTAAGAGGGAAGGCCTACACCCTTGTAGTTGTTGATGATTATTCAAGGTTCACTTGGGTATTCTTCCTCAAAAACAAGTCAGATACCCTAGACATCTTAAAAAACTTTGTCAGGCAGATCCAGAATGAGATGGACTGTACTGTGGTCAAACTCGGAAGTGACCATGGAACAGAATTTCAGTCAGGGGCCATGACAGAATTCTGCCAAAAACTAGGTATCTCCCAAGAATTCTCCTCACCCAGAACACCTCAACAGAATGGGGTTGTTAAAAGGAAGAACAGAACCTTGATAGAGGCCAGTAGGACAATGCTAAGTGACTCCTCTCTTCCAGAATACTTCTGGGCAGAGGCTGTCAATACAGCTTGTCATGTGATAAACTGGGATTCCATCATCAAAAATCACAAGAAAAATCCCTATGAGTTAATGAAGGGCAGAAAACCAACCTTATCCTACTTTAGGATCTTTGGTAGCAATGCTATGTCCTTAATAATGGGAAATCCAAGCTAAGTTTGCTGAGAAAAGCAGTGAGGGTATTTTTGTTGGCTACAACTCTCATAGCAAGGCATATAGAGTGTACAACATCAATAACCAAGAAGTGGGAGAATCTGTTCATGTGGTATTTGATGAGACTAGCCTTATACATAAGGGCTGGTTTAGTACTCTAGTGAATGCAGGTACAGTAGAGAGAATAGAGAAATTATCCATTGAAGAAAATACGGACACTTCACTCAGTGATAGTTGAAATCGAGGAAGAACCTGTAGAAAGTTCAGAAACGACTGAAGAAATGCAACCTGAAGAAGTTGCTAATGCAGAAGAGCCCAGAATACTACCAGTTGCCTTGAGATAAGTAAGAGATCATCCCCAAGAGCAGATAATAGGAAATGTCAATCAAGGTGTGATGACAAGAAGCAGAGCTGCAAATGAAGGATTGTATCTAAGTTTTCTCTCTCAAATTGAACCCAAGAAATTTGAGGATGCAAATCAGGATCCATTTTGGATTGCTGCAATACAGGAGGAACTGAACCAGTTTAAGAGATGCAAGGTTTGGAAACTGGTTCCAAGACCCCAAGGACAGAATATCATAGGAAGTAAATTGGTCTACATAAATAAGTTGGATGAAAATGGAATCATCATCAAGAATAAAGCAAGGCTAGTGGCAAAAGGCTACAGACAAGAGGAAGGGATAGATTTCAATCAGACATTTTCTCCAGTAGCTAGACTGGAAGCAATAAGAGTGTTTTTAGACTATGCAGCATACCAAGGTTTCAAGGTCTACCAGATGGATGTGAAGTCAGCCTTCCTAAATGGTGACCTCAAAGAGGAGGTATATGTAGAGCAGCCCTCATGTTTTGTAGATCCTACTCACCCTGATTATGTTTACTTTCTTAGAAAAGCCCTTTATGGCTTAAAACATGCACCTAGGGCCTGGTATGAAACTCTGTCAAGCTTTCTAATTGAGAACAATTTCTCAAGGGAAAGATTGATAAGACATTGTTCCTAAGGGAAGTGAAGGGCAAGATCTTGCTAGTGCAGATCTATGTGGATGACATCATCTTTGGCTCTACAAATAACAATCTCTGCAAAAAGTTTGCCAACTTGATGCAGGGAAAGTTTGAGATGAGCAGTATGGGTGAGCTCAAATACTTCCTAGGTCTTCAAGTGAAACAATCTGAAGATGGTATATTCATCTCCCAGACAAAGTTCACTAGGGAGCTAGTCAAGAAATTTGGATTGGAGAGTGCTTCTTCAATGAAGACTCCAATGCAAACCAATGTGTCTCTGGACAAGGATGAGAAGGGCATACCCTTTGATGAAACCAAGTACAGATGCATGATTGGATCCTTGCTCTATCTAACAGCAAGTATGCCTGACATAATGTTTGCTACATGTGTCTGTGCTAGATATCAGGCGAATCCAAATGAATCTCATCATGTCTCTGTCAAGAGAATTTTAAGATACCTAAAGGGTACATCAAATCTTGGCCTATGGTACCCTAGGAACAATGGATGTGAACTAACTGGCTATTCAGATGCAAATTATGCAGGGTGCAAGGAAGATAGGAAGAGTACATCAGGGACATATCAATTCCTTGGTGGAAGACTGATCTCGTGGAGCAGTAAGAAGCAGACTAGTGTGGCAATCTCAATAGCAGAATCAGAGTACATCTTTGCTGGGAGCTGCTGCGCCCAACTGCTATGGATCAAACATCAACTTGAAGACTACAACCTAAAGATGACCAAAACACCCATGTTTTGTGACCCTTCAAGTGCAATCTCAATTGCTAAGAACCCTGTCTCTCACAGCAGGACTAAGCATATTGAGATCAGGTATCACTTCATCAGGGAGCATGTGGAAAATGAAGATATCACTCTTGAGTTTGTCCCAACAGACAAACAAGTGGCTGATATATTTACAAAGCCCCTAGATGAAGCTAAGTTTAATTTCTTCAAATTCCAACTGGGGATGTTAAACTTAGAGTAATTCTCTACTTATTTTTCACTAATCCCTTTCTAGATGCTTGGTTAGAAAATTTCTCAGGATTTGGATGAACTGTGACCGAGCAAGGGGGAGCCTTAGACTATTGTCTACTAAAAGAAGAGCTCCAGAAAAGAAGTCAGAAAGGGGGAGAAAGGGCATCACATCAAATGTTCAAGACAAGGTGCTCAAGAAGACCTCAAAGATAGGGGAGCAAAGAAGTAGGGGGAGCCATAAAAGAAGAGACATCAAATCAAGGGGGAGTTACAAGCTTCATGTACTCAGAGAGTTCAGCAAAGATAAGTACAATCTTACATGCTCAAAAGTTAAGATTATAATGTTTGTTGTCAAGTGAAAGTAGTCTTGAATTGAGATTCTGACTTCTTCAAATAGGGGGAGATTGTTGGGAATCTTGCCCACATGATTCCTGATTTGAAGAAGTCACCAAGTCAAGAAAAACTTCACTTTGTATTTGATGACTTCTCTAGCTTATAAATCTCAGGAAGTAAGTAGAACAAGATTCGTCGAACGCAGAAGGAAGTTCGTCGAACGCTGAGAATTGGCTAGTTCGTCGACCGCTGAGACTTGGCGTATTCGTCGAACGCAGAAGGAAGTTCGTCGAACGAAGAATGGAGTTCGTCGAACTTAGAAGGAAGATCGACGACCATTGAGACTTGGTGTGTTCGTCGAACGCAGATGGAAGATCATCGAACTATGAAGAATGAAAAATCGTCAAACGCAGAGAAGACACAGTATCATCGACTTCACCAAAGTCGCCTTGTCGTTGAGAAGAACAGAAATCATCGTGAAGAAGCCTTGTCGCTGAAAAGGCTAAGTATGACTGATGGCGTTGATCATCGTCGTAAAGAAGGCATGCGTCGAGAAGACTGAAGAAGGACAGCTGAAGACAAGCAGCTACTAAAATATGATCTGTCGACATGCAATCACTCATGTCGTCGAGAGAACAAGGTGATTACGATGACACAGTCAGAGACAGTATATCATCGTATATGCAAGACCACCAGAATGCCTCGTATCGTCGAGATACCATCATCAGAGGCAGAAGCTAGAAGATTTGAAATTCTACCTAAGTTAAAGGCATCGACAAAGTCCTGTCGTCGTGATATTGTTCGTGTCGTCGTAACTATGGAAATATCGTCGAGACAGATTCAAATATTGCGGACGTGCTGTCAGCATTTAATGTTGCTGCCTAATTATCCAATCAGCGCGTGCTCTTATGGAATGGGCGTCTGACATTAAAAGACATCACATGTGACCGTTATGCGACTCATCTGTCTTATAAAAGGGAACAGTAATGCCCTTGAAAAGAATGCTAAAAAAGAGAGAAAAAGAACGAGAAAGAATCCCGCCGCTACACTTCAATAGAACAGTATTCTCGGCGGAGAAGAAGAACATCAAGTAGAGAGCAAGCATCAAGTGCTCTCTGAAGAATCAGTCATCATCATCGACTGAAAAGTAGCCGATCAACACCAGGAAAAATAAGTGGAGGCTGAAGAAGATCCAGTGCTGAATCTCCAGATCAAAAAGCATCTTCTTCAACCTAAAGAAGCCAATCTTCAACAGGCTAAAGTTGTCGATCTTCATCCGGCAGAAGTAACAGTTGTTTTTCTACTGTAAACTCTTGTAAGGCTTGCGGGCCTATTTATCTAGCTTGAGGGCTGGAGACCTGTGAGGCTTGAGGGCCAGGGCAGAGGCTAGACTTGCGGGTCAGATGTGTAGGGCTTGCCGGCCTGATTGTCAAGCTTGAGGGCTTGAGACCTGTGAGGCTTGAGGGCCAGGGCAGAGGCTAGACTTGAGGGTCTGGCTAGGTAGGGCTTGAGGGCCTGAGTGTCGAGGTTGCGGGCTCGGGTGCAGTAGGGGCTTGCGGGCCTAGGATGTAGAACTTGCGGGTCCGTGTTGTAAGGCTTGAGGGCCTGAAGTTTTTGGGGGCGTTTGCCGATCCTAGCACACTGCTGGGTAGGCGCAGAGGGGCAGAGGACTACTCAAGACACCCCATCTTGAGGAACCTCTATAGATCATTGTGTTGTCTGGTGTGTTTTATCTGTGCTTATCTGTACGATATTTCTGTGCTGTGCTTGATTATTCGAATCTCACGCAAATAGTTGAAAAGAACCCAGATCACCTAACAACCCCCCTCTAGGTGAACATTCCATTACTAACAGTGCCAGGGGTCTCTCCAAGGCCTGCCGGAGCCACCAATGCTCCGGCCATCACTCACGGTGGATGGACCCAGGGTGGGCGTATTGGTGTGGCGTCGGTGGTCGGAGTGGCTTTGGTGTGGCTTCGAACACCACCCTAAGTGGGAGCGCCCAGAGAGGGGGCTCTGGAGGGGCATCTACTGCCGGCCAGCCGCCGCCAACGCTGGCCAGAAAACACAAAAAATAAAATAAAATAAAATTATATATCTATATATATATATATATATATTTATATTTATATATTTCTCTGTTTGGAAGGAGGAGGCTGCCGGAGCAGTTTCCGACGGGTCTCTTCGCTTCAAGTGCCTTGAGGAAGGGTCGTGGGGACCCTCCCTCCCCTTCACACGCCCTATGCAAGGCTAAAGCCCATGGTGGTGGCGGAGATTGGTGGAGGTGGTCCGAGGCGTCCAAGCTGGGATCGCCGTCTCCGGTGATCGGAGTCGGTGCGGATCGACAAGAAATGGATTTAAGGGTAGAGAGGAGTCAGAGGAACTTACTTGCGCGCCATTTAGGTAAGGGGATCTTCGCGCGGCCATTGGTGGTGGAGATCGCCGAAGTTGAAGAAATGAGCATGTTGGGTGGTCGTCGATGCTCATTTTTTGGCTGGTTAGGGGAGCAAGAGGTAGGGAAACCCAAACGCAAACCATTAGCACCCTTTAATACGATGGAGGAGAGGTATTTTGAGTAAATGCCCCTTCTTGGTGATTCTGCCCCACCAGCCCATATCTGCCATTTCAACCGTCCCTAGGCGTTGGGAGTGGAAGAAATTTACTCCCACAACCGCCACTTAGCTTGGGGAATGATGGAAATCAATTTGGGTGGGTATTTAATGAATTATCAAGGCTAAAACATTA
Organism: Dactylorhiza incarnata; assembly: GCA_033032865.1. Lineage (NCBI taxonomy): Eukaryota > Viridiplantae > Streptophyta > Magnoliopsida > Asparagales > Orchidaceae > Dactylorhiza > Dactylorhiza incarnata. The sequence continues at coordinate 2,327,872 of JAWHQI010000210.1, forward strand.
TAAATCATTAATTACAATTTATTTTTAATTTAAATATTTATGACAGCATGCATAGGTCATTTATTATTTTTCTAAATTATTTTATAATTTTTGGATATCATTTTCTATTTTATTCTATTTATTTGGTGTTTTCGGTATAGTTAAATAAAAATAAATAAATTTTAATTTAATTACTAAATTTTAATAGTTAGATCCTATTCATATATTTTTAGGCCCCCGTGATAAAAGTTTAGGAGAAAAATAATATCATTATCTATTTTTCTCAAATCTCCTTATTATTTTAATGATTAATTACTTAATAAAATATATTTCACAAGTCATTTGAATATATTTAGTTAAATTTTTAATTGTCAATCCTATTTAGAATATTATTGGGATGTCGCGATAAAATTTCAGAGTTGATGGGAGTTCATCCGTCATGATTCTAATTATCCTATTATTTAATTAGTTTATCAATTATTTAATATTTAAATATAACTAAAATAATTCAGAGGTCTCTCCTCTAATTATGGAATAATGCAGCCTCTTTGATTGTTGGTGATTCAATGACACCTTCCTTCGACGATTTGCTCAAGTTGGGTGGTTTGGTGTCCGTTTAGACTAATTAGGGCGATTTTAAGTCATACATAATTCAAGTTGATTAACTTGGTGAATATGTTTCATAATTGATCAATTTGACTAGTTTAGAATTTGGGTGCACTATTCGTGTGTTAATTGAGCCTACTAAGACCTAATGAGTATATTCACAAACATATTGGTCATTGTGTCCGTTTAAGTTGGAAAATGTTCATGTAACCCCTTGGATGGATTGAGCGACTTATTAGATCAATAATACCCAATGGGGTACTAACCTACTATTTGTGTAACATCCCCCAAACAACTAGACCCCTAGAGTGGTTTTGTCATGACTAAGTAATGACAAAACCCTAGGAAGCTTGAACAGATTACTTGGCCTTAGGCTTGAAGGAGAAGAGCACCTTGGTCTGCAAATAACAATTTCTAGTTACCAAGCTTAGGCTTGGACTTTAGGGCCTCACCTTGACCCTTTGACCCCACCATGGCACACCTAACCCTTTGGAGGGTCCCTTAGAGCATCAAGGACCCATTGGGGTCAACCAAAGAGGCCAAACTTGACCAAAGTCAACTCTAACCTTAAATTGGTCAAAATAGCCTAATTAGGGTCAATTGGCCTCCACCATGCCAAATTGACCTTTACCCTATCCTTATAAGGTTATTAGGGACTCAATGGACCAAAAAGCTCCATCACGGAGCCACCAATTTGGCCAATTTGACCTAAGTCAACTATAGCCCTGCTTTGGTCAAATTGCCCTAATGTGGGTCAATTGACCCCCACATTGCCAAATTGACCCTACCTAGACCTTTCTAACACTAGCAGAGGCCAATGGGTCACTAACCACCCATTGGGGCCAACCCAAATGGTCAAATTGACCAAAGTCAACTCCACCCTAAATTTAGGTCAAAATGACCTATTTTGACCTACTCAAGCCCAATCCACTTGGGCTAGACTCAATTAGGTGGTCCACCACCTAATGGGATTGGGAATTACTAAAACTGCCATTAAATTTTAGAGAATTCGGATAGGAGAGAGAAAATCCCATTTTCCCCAAAAATGGAGGAGAGAGAAAGAGAGAAGTAATGACATTCATGGCCAAGGGGATACCAAAGGCTCTCCCAATTGATGGGGATTCATCTCCCCTGGATGTTACAAGAATTTTAGGAGTTTTTCCACCCCACATGGGGCTGAAATGGGGTGTTTTCACCATGGCCGAAATTAGGCTTAATGGCCATTAATGGCCATGACCGAAATTTCCCCCTCAAATTCCCCCTATACAGACCCCCATTCTCAAATATAACTCCAGCATTAGTTTCAAAAGGTGGATGGAAGTCGAAATCATATATTAGATCAAAGGTTTTGGTGGAGAATGGAGAGATCGGGCAAGTTCGCCGGAGAAGGGAAAAGCCATGGCCGAACACCGCCGCCATCGTCGTTGGGATCCAAGAAGGTCTGGTTCTTCTCCTCTTCTCTAGTGGATAGTTCTACAACAAAAATCGGCAAGGATTGGGGCTTTTCTGGAAATCTCCATTTTTGGAGGTTTTTCTTCTTGTCTAAACCACCGGTTCCGGCCACCACCGGCCGGCCAAGACCCCCCATCGCCGGCCACCACCTCAAGGAAGGTGGTGGTGGCATTGGCCGGCCGGGGAGGGGCATGGGTGGCCGGGAAAACCACTTCCAAAACCGCCCAGGTCAGAGCAATTTCAGCCGTCGGCTATAGAAAGAAGAAAGTGGGATGCCGTCCATTTCTGCATCAAGATGTGTGCTGCAGTTTTGTTATATTATTTCGTATTTCTGTCTTTTAGTTTGCTGTACATAGATTAATTTATTAAAAATACTTAGGCCCCTCTACAGAAAAAGTGTTCAACATCAAAGTTGTAGCCCTTGGAGTCTACTTTATTTTAAAATTTGTTTCAGCCCAAAAGGAGTTATGTATCTCCCTGTAGGTCCATTGTGGTGGGAATGGTCCCTAGTGTAGGACAGCCACCAATTCTTGAATAACTTTTGATTGGGTTATGGGATTGACTTGAAAATTGAAACTTAGGCCATTTGTACCTACAACCATAACATATCCAAATATGGGAATTTTAGGAGAACCTTTTTCTAAGGTTTTTGTAATAATTTCATAAATTAAATATTAATTAATTATTGGGTCAAATGACCTCCAATGCCCTCCAAATTTTGGTGGGTAATTCTTAGGGTTATCACATGACCCTGGTAAAACTTTTAGCCCAGTTGGGACTGATTTGGTTAGGAAAATTGCTAACCCAAGTTTGGTCAAACTAGGTCAAAACAAGGCATGGTGTTTATCTTGGGATATTGTGGTCAAATCTCCTCACCATGAGTTGAAACTTTGGCCACTGATTTAGGATCACATAAAACACCTTCATGACTAAGATGGGGTGGTGTGGAGGTGGATATGCCATAGAACCCTAGTCTTGCCCCTTGGGGTGCATATGGAGCTTTGTGAAGGACATGTGGTCAAAAGCCCTAGAATGACCATGGAACCTAGGAGATATGTTCATGGGATGTATTTATGCCCTAGAAAATTTGAGTGAATTTTAGGAGAATTTATTCCCCCTAAATTAGGCCATAACCCCTTTAGGGAAATTTCTTTTAAGAGATATTTACGTGCATAAATGATCTTGGAGGAAGATGAAATCTTGGTGATGCCTTTATAATCATATGATAGACCTCTGGTATTTTTTTTTGAAATTTATTAGATGATTTAACAAGTAATTCATTTTCAAGGCACTTATTTTACCTTAATCTTAAGAAATATAATTAAGGGTCCAAAACTCTCTGGAAAAATGTGCAACTTGGTGATAGGACATTTCAGAGCACTAGGAAGCTCTGTGAATTTTAATAGAATTTTTGTAAATTTTTATCAGTAGGCTACTTCACAACATGTGCAAATTAGGAATTATTTGGATTAATTATTTCAGTGAAGAAATGATTCCCATAAATTGTGAAACTCTGTAATTAAGCTTTTATGGAAACAATAGAGGTCTTGTAATTTTTCCTTAATTTTGGCATAAGTATTATTGGTAGTTCCTTCATAAATCTTCAAGTTTGGATAGATGATAAATATTAAAAATAGAGGACATTTCTTTACTGTAAAATTATGATATTCATTACTTGCTGTTATTTTGTCATGATAGATTTATCTTAATTTTATAGGAGCCATATCATAAGAATACCTTACACTTCATGCTCATATTCATACTTGGCAAATTTTGGAGAAATGATAATAAATGCAAATAATTAAGGAAAAAATATGATTCTCTGGATTTAGTTTTGAAACATCATGATAGACCTCCAGTAAATATCTTGAGTCAGTTGGATGAATATTTGGAGTACCTCTACTTGTAAGCTTCATATAGTTAGTTTGGTATGCGTATAGTAAAAATGAGAAACTTGGGTATTTAAGGGCCTACCAAGTGGAAGTGGCATGTAGTTGGTGTACATGGTCAGGTTGAAGAGATTGAAGGTCACCAGAAAGGAGTTTAGGTGATGAGAGTGTGCTTGGTGAGTTAAGGGTAAAGTTGTGCTCGAGATTGACGAAGGATCGTCATTCCCCTAGCGGGTCATAAAATACTTAGGGTAATCTAAGAGAAATGACAAGGAGGGTGTTCTTACGGGTAGCTACCAAATACACTAAGTGTCTTGAGAAAGGGAGCTTTGAGGTTTCATCCCATTGTGGTTCCTAGTACCGTAGCGAGACCCTTACAGGGTAATCCTCGGGAAGTCCAAGATAAACCATAAATTGTAGGGATAAGTTGATATACAAGAATAACTTAATAATACGCACACCCACACACCGTAGTTACGGGAGTTTAGTTGGTTTGGTTGTACGAGCGGTAAGCTCGGTGGTCGAAGCAGCGGACTAGTTAGTCCAGTGAGCTTGTGACTCAGTAATGCTTGTTGGTCCGGACGGGTTGGTCCGGCGAGCCGTTGTCTCAGAAGGTTATAGTGACGGGCAAGTTAGCTCGGGGAATTTATGGCTCGGGATATAGTAGAACATATTTGCATGTGCATGAAGGTGGTGGGTCTTCGGTATTAGAAGGTCGTTCACATTGACGTCAATACGTTGACTCGGCAAGTGTGGAATTTGCACTTAGCCATGAAAGTCTGGTGGTCCAGCCAGTAAGAGTACGTAGATGCTCCGCGGTTTTGCGTTGACGCCTACGATAGGTCTAGGTTAGGTAGTGTGAATACCAACCTAGAGGTGGGCGAGGCCCAACCCACCGCTTCTGTTTGCCACTACGGAAGTATCTTGGGAGTCTTGCTAGCTCCAAAAAGGGGGAACTAAAGGTCTGTGCGCATAGAGTCAAAGTGTGTGAGTTGCACTTGTGTGAACATAGAATAAATAGCATAACTCTGCATATCATGGCATAAACATTGAATTTTAACCCCTAAACCTATCGTATAAGTCGGTTATGGGACTTCTTATACGATAGGCCTTGCTAAACGACCCCTTGGTCTATAGGTTTGTATGGGCATTCCTATAAATCAATGGTTACTTTTCTTTTATACACATGTCTTTACTTACTGCACTTTACTTATTCTTTACCTGCTCTTACTATGCTCCTTTACTACTTCAATTATATATATACACATGTGTAGTATAGACATTCCATGTACCCCTGTCACCTGCTATTGTTTATACCCCTTGCTGTCCTCCGCTTCATCCACCCACGTGGTGCCTAGGAGGGTGGGGTGGGGAACATAAGGCTTAGTCTTTTTGACTAACGGTCGGTGGACCATATCATTTTAGGGGATTGAGGAGGCGCAGCAGCACCAGAGGCCGGTGCAGATGGAGGCGGGCCAGTCTAGTACAGGAGCACAAGTTTCAGGATCAGTGAGTGATTAGTAGTTAGCTTCCGCGAGTGATCTTGTAGTGAGGACATGATGTACATGGCATGTGCCCTTTATTATTGTAACATTATTATTTCAGTTATACCATGTGGACATTTATTATATATAACATGTGATTGTGGGCTTGAACTTCTATTTGTTCTTTTATACTTTTCTTCTTATGTGATCGATATGGCCGGCAGGATCGGCGTTTTGTAGTAACGACTTCCCCGAGTGAAGGTGTCACCGCAAAGCGGCGGTTCTGGGCATAAGACCCGGGTTTTTGAAAGGAAAAAAAATGGGGTCTTACAAAGTGGTATCTGAGCAAACCTCGATCTGAAGAAAAGAAGTCCACAAACTCTGGGCTACCTCGCGCGAGTTTAGTTTGAGGACAAACTAAGCAGCGGAAGCAATGGTGTGCCCATATGGGGAAATCACATGAAAAAGTCCACTTTTAACTGAGCCTTTTGACAAGTTTTCTTTTGTAGCCTGTGGCGAACCCTGCCCCCAGCAGGGAATACCTCCGGCTGTAAAGATCTCTTTAGATAGTCCTTTAGTCAATGAGTTAGACTCAACCCCACTAGGACACATGACTTACCATGACAATTTATACCATGCCCCAGTCTGAAATAGACCGTAGGTATAAATTTGACCAAGGTACGAGGATACCCCAAAGAGGTTAGAGGAGGAGCTTAATGCGGGAACCTAAGCCATAAACTCGGATGTCCCTACTTCACAAACCAAGGATTATCCAATATGATAGGACTACCTTAAGAGAGATTGACACATAAGCAGAATGGTAGGGGACTCATAGATCTAACCCTCGTACCGGTGACATGGTTATATGGAGACAACCACCACGACAAACACCGAGGGTTGGATAAGAATTCAAGTTCGGAAGGGACCCGTTTGAGATTGGTTCATATGTTGACCTTGATAAGGTTGTCGAAAAGGGTACCTGGATGAGTCTAAGGTGTGGAGTATACCAATAAGTCTCAAGATAGAACCCCAAGTCTAAAGTTGTATGCCCTAAGGATTGTTTGCATACCTAGGACGAATATAACATAGTGATATTGAAGATACTTAGCCCAAAATGGATAGTGGCTTATCTTTTGTTTACTGGGGCTTATCTTTTGTTTATTGGGGCTTACCTTTTTGTTTATTAGGTGAATTGGTTACTGACATGGGTATTCCTTTGGATTTAATTTAGAAGATGTTGCGTCGTAAACATAGTGATTTTGAGGTCGATCTTATTCAACATTAAGCAGGCAAAGATGAGATGGTGTAACAATATGTCTGGAATGATGATCTGAAGTATTACCAGGAGAATGAAAGAACATCGTAGATCGAGCAACGACTTGACCTTAGTTGAAGCATTAGAAATGTAAAGTTGCTAGGTTTAGTCACTTAGGGATGTAGATGCCTTTCTGGAAGTTGGGAACTAAAATTAGGTCGTGCAAGCTTTAGTTATATTTGAAGTTCTGTTCTTGTGGTTTGGGGCATTCGGAAGTTATCAACTTATGATTTGTTAAAAATCACACCTTATCATGGTAGAAAATGTTAACTACAATTACAGCCCTTATGCCTTGGGAGCTATGATGATGAATAACCAGAAGTATTGGACGATGACTTATTGGATTTAGAATCCAGTGTTTGAGTTTACTATGATAAGAACGATCTAAGTTTATCTTACTTTGGACCATCCGAAAGTGATCAAGACTAGCATATGTGGAAGTGATAGGAATTTGGTGAATTAAACGTGAAGATATTTTCTTGATGAAATTAACTTATGAAAAATCTTAGGGTTTCAACAGATTTTACCCGTATACTATATGAATCAAACTCCACATAGAAAGTGATTGTGAGTCATCTTATAAACATGAATACTAATAAAGATTGGTTAACATATACTCATAAGATTCACAAGTGCAACCCCTGAAATTTTGAGGATGATTGGAATGCTTGATGATCTGATCAGTTCCACCAATGGTAAGAACTGGATAAGTTGTAGAGTGGAGTTGATTGATCACTCGGATGTACTTGAAGGAGTAAGAACCTAAACATGCCGAGAAAACTTTATAGAAGTGTTGTCTACCCATATAATTAAGAGCTTTAGTCACCGAAAAAATGGTGTATTCTGGAGCGTGTGTTTCCCCAGAATAAAGAAAGACGTCGTAGGTTTGTGATGCATGGTCAGGTCTGTATACTGGTGAAAACCAAGTGCAAGGGTCTTTGGGGAACTACTACAGTCACTGCCCATGTTAGAGTGGAAGCTCGAAGATATAATTATGGATTTCATACACAGGTTACCACATCCCCACTCCGGGCACAAATTTATTTGGAACATCGAGGATAAATTGACCAAGGTAGTTAAGGTCACCCCGGGCCAGAAGGACGCTCTCGTTGGTGTTCGATGGGATTTGTTGAGGTATTTGGACGTTATAGTGGTGTGCTCGGTATGATCGTGTTGGATCGGGATGGACGGGTTATGCCTAAGGAGTGAAGATTAGTCTAGGCTTATCTCAGCTCTTAGTTGACGTTCAGCACAACTTTCCACCCTCAGAGGGACAGAGGCACAAGACTCCACTGTTTTGGATCCAGGATGAGGATCTTAAGGCACTCGGCTCGGAATTTATGGAGGACATAGATACCCACGTGCGACTGATTCGAGTTAGGATGCTGGAGGCCCAGAGAAGCCAGGTCAGGTATTACGATGCGCGACATTGTGCAGTAGAGTTCTAGGTTGGAGACTGGGTATTCCGGAAGATACGTCTGATGCATGGAGTCTCGTGGGTTCACAGGTGGAAGAAGCTCAGTCTGAGATAGATGGGCTTCTATAGGATCTTGGAGTGGATCAACCCGTTGTCTTATAGACTGGAGTTGCCACCGGAGTTAGCGGGATTGCACAACATCTTCCATGTCTCCTCCTTTAGGAGAGCTCTACTACGGCAGGAGCGGCAAATTTCTACTATAAATGGCCTGGTAGTCTCCGATCGATTGATTCACCTGAGAGCCACTAGAACTGGTGTGGCATAGATAGTTGGTACTCTTCGAGTCAGAAATAACTTCAATTCTTAGGGGATGTTACGTTTAGTCACTCTCGGTGAAAACCCCGTGAGCCTAGCCTGAATTTCGAGGACGAATTTTTTTTTTGTTTATTGGGATTTGTAACATCCCCCCAAACAACTAGACCCCTAGAGTGGTTTTGTCATGATTAAGTCATGACAAAACCCTAGGAAGCTTGAAGAGATCACTTGGCCTTAGGCTTGAAGGAGAAGAGCACCTTGGTCTACAAATAGCAATTTCCAGTTACCAAGCTTAGGGTTGGACTTTAGGGCCTCACCTTGACCCTTTGACCCCACCATGTCACACCTAACCCTTTGGAGGGTCCCTTAGAGCATCAAGGACCCATTGGGGTCAACCAAAGAGGCCAAATTTGACCAAAGTCAACCCTAACCTTAAATTGGTCAAAGTAGCCTAATTAGGATCAATTGGCCTCCACCATGCCAAATTGACCTTTCCCCTACCCTTATTAGGTTATTATGTACTCAATGGACCAAAACGCTCCATCATGGGGCTACCAATTTGACCTAAGTAAACTCTAGCCCTATTTTGGTCAAATTGCCCTAATGTGGGTCAATTGACCTCCACTTTGCCAAATTGACACTACCTAGACATTCCTAACCCTTAGGGCAGGCCAATGGGTCACTAGCCACCCATTGGGGCCAACCCAAATGCTCAAATTGACTAAAGTCAACTCCAACCTAAATTTAGGTCAAAATGACCTATTTTGACCTAATCAAGCCCAATCCACTTGGGCTAGACTCAATTGAGGTGGTCCACCACCTAATGGGGTTGGGAATTACTAAAATTGCCATTCAATTTTAGTGAATTCGGCAAGGAGAGAGAAAATCCCATTTTCCCCAAAAATGGAGGAGAGAAATGATTCCCATAAATTGTGAAACTCTGTAATTAAGCTTTTCTGGAAACAATAGAGGTCTGGTAAATTTTCCCTAATTTTGGCATAAGTATTCTTGGTAGTTCCTTCATAAGTCTTCAAGTTTGGATAGATGATAAATATTAAAAATAGAGTACATTTCCTTACTGTAAAATTTTGATATTCATTATTTACTATTATTTTGTCATGATAGATTTATCTTAATTTTATGGGAGCCATATCATAAGAATACCTTACACTTCATGCTCATATTCATACTTGGCAAATTTTGGAGAAATGATAATAAATGCAAATAATTAAAGAAAAATATGATTCTCTGGATTTAGTTTTGAAACATCATGATAGACCTCCAGTAAATATCTTGAGTCAGTTGGATGAATATTTGGAGTACCTCTACTTATAAGCTTAATAAAGTTAGTTTGGTCTGCGTATAGTAAAAATATGAAACTTGGGTATTTAAGGGTCTACCAAGTGGAAGTGGCATGTATTTGGTGTACATGGTCAGGTTAAAGAGATTGAAGGTCACCAGAAAGTAGTTTAGGTGATGAGAGTGTGCTTGGTGAGTTTAGGGTAAAGTTGTGCTCGGGATTGACGAAGGATCGTCTTTCTCCTAGCGGGTCATAAAATACTTAGGGTAATCCAAGAAAAATGACAAGGAGGGTGTTCTTACGGGTAGCTACCAAATACAATAAGTGTCTTGAGAAAGGGAGCTTTGGGGTTTCATCCCATTGTGGTTCCTAGTACCGTAGCGAGCCCCTTATAGGGTAATCCTCGGGAAGTCCAAGATAAACCGAAAATTGTAGGGATAAGTTGATATACAAGATTAACTTAATAATACGCACACCCACACCCCGTAGTTACGGGAGGTTAGTTGGTTTGGTTGTACAAGCGGTAAGCTCGGTGGTTGAAGCAGCGGACTAGTTAGTCCGGTGAGCTTGTGACTCAGTAATACATGTTGGTACAGACGGGTTGGTCCGGCGAGCCGTTGGTCAGAAGGTTATAGTGACGGGTGGGTTAGCTCGGGCAACTTATGGCTCAGGATATAGAAGAACATATTTGCATGTGCATGAAGGTGGTGGGTATTCGGTATTAGACGGTCATTCACACCGATGTCAATACGTTGACTCGGCAAGTGTGGAATTTGCACTTAGCCACGAAAGTCTGGTGGTCGAGCCAGTAAGAGTACGCAGATTCTCCGCAGTTTTGCGTTGAGGCGTATGATAGGTCTAGGTTAGGTAGTGTGAATACCAACCTAGAGGTGGGTGAAGCCCAACCCACCGCTTCTGTTTGCCACTATGGGAGTATCATGGGAGTCTTGCTAGCTCCAAAAAGGGGGAACTAAAGGTCTGTGTGCATAGAGTCGAAGTGTGTGAGTTGCACTTGTGTGAACATAGCATAAACTGCATAACTCTGCATGTCATGGCATAAACATTGCATTTCAACCCCTACCCATATCGTATAAGTCGGTTATGGGACTTCTTATACGATAGGCCTTGCTAAACGGCCCCTTGGTCTATAGGTTTGTATGGTCATTCCTATAAATCAATGGTTACTTTTCTATTATACACATGTCTTTACTTACTGCACTTTACTTATTCTTTACCTGCTCTTACTATGCTTTTTTACTGCTTCAATTATATATATACACATGTGTAGTGTAGACATTCCCTGTACCCCTGTCACCTGCTATTGTTTATACCCCTTGCTGTCCTCCGCTTCATCCTCCCACACGGTGCCTAGGAGCCATTGGGGCGGGTTGGGGAACATAAGGCTAAGTCTGACCATATCATTTTAGGGGATTGAGGAGACGCATCAGCACCAGAGGCCGGTGCAGATGGAGGCGTGCCAGTCCAGTGCAGGAGCACAAGTTTCAGGATCAGTGAGTGATTAGTAGTTAGCTTCCGCGAGTGATCTTGTAGTGAGGACATGATGTACAGGGCATGTGCCCTTTATTATTGTAACATTGTTATTTCAGTTACACCATGTGGACATTTATTATATATAGCATGTGATTGTGGGCTTGAACTTCTATTTGTTCTTTCATACTTTGCTTCTTCTGTGATCGATATGGCCTGCAGGATCGGAATTTTGTAGTGGTGACTTTCCCGAGTGAAGGTGTCACCGCAAAGCGGCGGTTCTGGGCATAAGACCCGGGTTTTTGAAAGAAAAAAAAAGGGTTCTTACAATTTGTGTGCCAACCAAGCCCACTAGACCTTAACGGTCAAATAATGTCTAAGGGGTCTAGAAGTTCGATAACGAGATGTTACACCATGCCCCCTTGAATCATTCCCTCTTTGAGAGGCTAAATGGAAGCTTCAGATATTATCCAAGGCCTCAAAGTACTACAACGTGGCTGGAAGTACAAGGTAGACCATATCCATGGCCGACCATGGTGAGTTTAAGAGATAAATTGCAAACCTCACCTCTAGCCTATAAAAGGCCCCCTTTAGAAACCTCGCACCAGCCTCAAGCAACAGTCCTAAGCAGAGAAATTGAGTGGAAGCCCTCAGGAGGAGTGTAGCTAATTCAGCCAACCAAACCATGGATACCTGAACCCGAACTAGGAGAGCAAGGCAAAATCAGGTGAGATTCCTTCCCCTTACCCTTCTGAAATCATCTTAGAAGGTTTTTGAATCGAAATCGAGCTCAATTGTGCCATGATTTCATGTAATTTGGTGGAGAAATGCCGTCGGAATGATCCCGTAATTCCGGCCGGCGGCGGTCGTGTCAGGCCGCCGGACCACTGCCAAATGGTAGCCCTCGCCACGGCAAAACTACTACTAGTGGTGGCGATGGGTGGTTATGGCCGGACGGCTGTGGAGGAGCCGAAAGCTCCTCCTAGGAGGGATCAATCTCCACTGCCGACTCGAGGTTGAAGACGAAATCACAGCCGTAAATAAACTTAAATAATGATTGGGCTGATCCACACAACGGATCGACAACAGATCCACTGTGGGGAAGGTCATTTCGCCTTCTGCCTCTTTCCCCAGCCGTTGGGTCTGCACCAAGATCAGTGCTTCTTTATATATTTTAATCCATAGCTTATTAAATACAAAATTGTTATATGCACACCCCAGTAGAGATTTTAAAATTGATTTTTAGGTGCCTTAATGACTGAACCAAGCCAAGTGATCAGCATGGAAGTTGTAGGGCTTGGTCAGACCTTTTAAAATTGGGGTGACATTTTTTCTGAGGTGTTGTATAACTCCCTGGATTAATTTTCAATGTTCGGGTAACATACACAATGGAGCTTTTCATATTTTGTGTATTTTCAGTCATAAGACCTAATTTGAACTTGAAAATTTATATGTAGGTTCCTTATGAGGTTACTAAATCATATGCAAAAGCATGTCATTTATGGAACATATTTTTAATATAGTTTAAATTAAAATACACTCATTTGTGACACTTGTGTATTAATGAAATGTTTTGATCCTAAACCTCTAAATAAATTCCCAAATAGTTATAACACACTAATAATGTCATGACTGACCTTGGATTAAAATTTGAAGATGTTTGGATTTTGTTGGGAATATTGCCCCCTCAATATTCCCTAGATTTGAAGATGCATAACACTCAATGCCAAGTACATATTGTATTTGATAAGCCCTTTCTATATCATGTTTTTGCTTGCTTAAGTCATTCCAAATATTGGAATAGGTCTCTGGTTTTCACTATCAAAACCGCTGAGACAACAATATGGTCTTAGCTGAACCACTGAGATGCATCTGTATTGCCACTGAGAAGGAGTCTGTCTCAACTCAGTTGCATATAGAGGAAATCCACTGAGAAGACTATCTGTCTCAGCGATCCGTTGAGACAAAGTCTATTCTACAGCTGAGACTGGAGCCTGTCTCAGCCCCTCCGCTGAGACAATTTCAAATATGAATGTCTCTCTATCGGGATCTATTTTTGGCGCAAGTGACTAGAATGCAAGATAATGTTTTATATTCTTTTCCATGATGTGACTAAGCATGTCTAAAGCCATTGCATATTGCAGGGAGTATAAAAGAAGATGTTAGGTTAAAAGAAGGACTACTATTTTATCAAGAAGAACATTGTTGTAAGCTAAAGAACAATCTACATCTTCTTCCTGAATAGTGATCTCTCTCTCAAGCTGAAGGCAGACAAATCCAAGAGAGAAAGTTTGTACCAGCTGATTTGATTCAACAGGGCAAGAAGATCTTCTTCCATCTACAAAAGAAGAAGATCTGAAGAAGGAAGGACATAAGTTGTTGTTGTCCAGTCTAGCTTCAAGACAACATCTGCTGTGTACATCAACAAAAGAACAAGTTGAAAGGTTTACTTATATTGTCTTCTGTTGTAAAAAGTATAACCATAAATATCTATAGTAACTTTATTGTTCTGAGTGTGTAGGGCCTGTGTGCCTGAGCTGTAAGGCTTGTATGCCTGTGATTATAGGGCTGTACTCCCAGCCCGAGTTGTGTGATTTTTGTGGAGTTCTGTGGTAGGGCTTCTTGATAGGCCTGCGATAGGAAACCATGAGAGTTTCTAAGCTATAGGAGTTGGAGAACTCTGAGTGGTAGGGATGCTAGCCTGAGGTAGGGTTTTGGAGAAAACCTGAGAGATCCTTAGGGATCTGTGTTGTAAGCTCATTGAGCTGATTTTTGGAGGAGTTTGCCTTGTCTAACACACTGTTAGAAAGGTGTAAAGGGAAAGTGTACTACCCATGAACACACTGTCTATGGGAACTACTATAAATATCTCAGTGTTTTCTGTGTGCTTTATTCTAACTTACTAAAACATCTAAAATAGTCCAATATGGTAGAAAAAACAAAGGAACCTATTCACCACCTCTAGGTGAGTTTGAATACTACCAAGTTAATTATCAACTGGAATCAGAGGTTGGTTGGTCAAAAAGGACTTAACAGTCAAACCAGATCCTAAAAGGTATAGTCTACTTCTGCTTCATGGCTGCCCCTAGAATTCAGAAGGAGATGGGCTCCATGAAGCTGCCCATATGCAGGAAAGAATCCTTTGGCATATGGAAGCAAAGGGTCAGGATATTTATAGAATCCTTAGACCCTAGGATCTACATCATAGTGAAGGAGGGTCCTTTTGTGTTCCTAAAGGCCTCCACTATAGATCCAACTAGGCAAGTTCCCAAGACATATGCTGAAATGACCAAGGATGAAATTTGTCCTTGCTACTATGGATAAGAGAGCTCAAAATATCATTGTAAGTGCAATTGATGATTCCACATTCCAAAACTTGGTCCGCTGTGAAATAGCCAAGAAGAAGTGGGATACACTCATTGTGTATATGGAAGGTACTGCAATGATAAGGGATGATAGGAAATCCCTCCTCAATCAAGAGTATGAAGCCTTCAGGAAGCACAACCTGAAAAGTATAGCTGTGTACTATGAAATTCTTCATGGTGGTTAATGAGCTGAAGACTTATGAAAGGGTCTTCAATAATTATGAGCTGAATAATAAGTTCATAAGGTCTCTAACTAGAGATTGGGACACAAAAGTATGTGCCATCACGGAAGGGGACATGCTTACTGATACTCCTCCCCACACACTGTTTGGAAAGTTGATCTCATATGAGATGGAGCTATCTACAAGAAAGGAGGAGGAAACCACTTCTAGGACTCATGCAAAAGAGAGATCTGTGGCTCTCAAAGCTGAGGGATCCAAGAAGAGCAAGGAGAGAGTTCCCTCTCCTCCAAGAAGGCAAGATGACTCCGAAATTTCTGAGCCCAGCACATCTGACAACTCCTTGTCAGATGGGGAGTTTGCTTTCTTCTCTAAGCACTTCAATAAGTTGATGAAGAGGAAGCAATGGAAGAGCATACCTTCCTCCTCTTCACATCCCAAGAAGGAACACAATAATTCGGGGAGGTTGCGCCACAAGAGTGACATGTATGAATCTAAACCTGTTAAACCTATTTCAAGTAGTATTATTTGTTATTGTTGTAGCAAAATTGGGCATGTCATAGGTGACTGTCCAGTCAAAAGAAAGGAGAAAGGTGATAAGAAGCATCACCAAAAGGGTAGTAATGGTGAAAAGTCTTTCCAAGCCTAGAAGGAAAGAAGCTGGAGTGAATCTGAATCTTCAACCTCAGATTCTGATGAAGGTGAAGAAGCCTACATAGGGTTGTTTGCAGCTACAGAGGATGAGGTCTACCCAGCTGTAAGGATGGGAATCTGGGCCCCATTGTCACATTCTGATAGTGACACTGAGGAGGATGAGGATGTTAGTGGAGTTTATGGCTTAATGACCATATCTGATGGTGGAGACAGTCAGTATCACTCAGATCTTGAATAGGTATTAACTCTTCCTATTTCTTCTACTGAATATGAGGCATGTCCTGATTCTGAAACATGCTCAACCAGTGATGGAAATGGTTCAGAATCAGGTGATGACGTCAATCAATTGATTGACAATTATGGTGCCCTCTTGGAAGCTCTGAAAAAGAGCAAGAAGCTAGCCAAGAGGCCAGCTTAGAAATCGCTTCCCTTCAGCAGGCAAATCCTGAATACACTGAGTTTGCTACCCAACTGGCTCAGATGAGTAAAGAAATTAGCTAGTTAAAGGGAATTAAAATTATCCAAATGAGCACCATAAGACAGAAGAACAAGATCACCACGGATATTGATGAGAAACTTCTAAAGGAGAAAAGCTTAGTGGCTCAATTCTCTAAGCCCAAATTAGTATTTCCCATCATTGACACCTTCTACTCCCAAACAAATAGGAGGGGATTAGGTTTCAGTGAAGGGGTAGTAGTTGCAGGGAATAATGGAAAGAGCAAGACTAAAGCTAAGCCTCATATCACCTTTCAAAAGGTGTTGCTTCCATCTAACAGGTATGACCAAGATAGAATATATGGTTACTGGAGGAATGGAAGATCCTATAGTAAGGGGAATGCTCCTAATTATGGTAGGAGAAAGGGCATGGAGATGAGTGCTTTGAAATCTCCCCTTGAGGAAATTCAAATGACCCATCATGGACCATTTGTATTTGGTTCTTCTGCCCCCACATTCAAGGGTAATGATGCAACATTTTCCCAATCCCTTTCAGCAAAGAAGTAGGATGGTGGCGATCCTATAATCAACTCTCAATTGATCATATCTGATGCCATCAACACCATGTCAGCTTCCAAGCTGACATCTGTTGCTGTCAAGCAAATAAAATCAAGAAGGACTGATTATAAGAGGGCATCTAGTCAGCTCCTAGCTGAGAGAGACATGAAGAATGTTGATACCTTCTTCACTGAACATAAGCATTCCGATTCTCCTTCAACTTCAAGAAATGTTCAAAAAAGAAGGTACAACATCCATGAATATTGGTGCTGTGATAAAGTGGGACACTTTGCCATTGATTGTTGGCACAACCCTAATGTGCCCATTGCAAAGAAGATCTTTCCTTCAAAGGTTGCTGTAGGTAAAAGTGTTCCTCATTGTGCTAACAGGTACCTAGGGCCCAAAATTAATTGTGTAAGACCCCATTTTTTTTTTCAAACATCCGGGTCTTAGGCCCAGAACCGCCGTTTTGCGGTGACACCTTCGCTCGGAAAGGTCGCCACCAAAAAACGCCGATCCTGCCGGCCAAATCGATCACGAAGAAAAGTACAATAAAGAGTAAGACAAGTCCACAGAATCACATGAATTATAAATGTCCACATATATTAACTGAATAAAGAGACAACAAGGGTTACAATAATAAAAGGGGCTCTTGCCCTGTACATCATTTCCTCACTACAAGATCACTCGCGGAAGCTAAATTCTAAGCAAAACTAAAGCTAATCATCACCGACACTGAAACCGGAACACTCTGACCTGACTGACCCATCCCTGCAGACTCCGGGCTCCAATGGTGCTGCAACACTGGATGCTTCTTCTCTTTTGACCTGCGGTTGCTGCCTCGCAGTCCACGTTTACGTCTTCGCCATTGGCCTCCTGGTCGCTGTACTGGAGGGGTTCCACTCATCAAGGGGCATCTGACTCGAGTATGCCCCGGCTGGTGACAATGGTAGCATGGCCGTGGGGTCCACCATGTCGGATCCTGCTGTACCTGTTTCTTGAAGGTTGCTGCGTCTCCTCGAACTCCTAAAATGATATGGTCCACCGACCGTCAGTCAAAATGACTCAGCCAATTCCCCACCCCTCCCCCAATGGCTCCTAGGCACCGTGCGGGAGGATGAAGCGGAGGACAGCAAGGGGTAAAAACAAGAGCAGGTGACGGCGGAACTAGAGCTACACAGGTGTATACATAAATATGAAGCACGGTAGCAAGTATATAAAGATCAGTAAGCAGCAAGTAAAGTAATATAAAAGTAACCATTGATTTATAGGAATGCCCATACAAACCTATAGACCAAGGGGTCGTTTAGCAGGGCCTACCGTATAAGAAGTCCCATAACCGACTTATACGTTAGGGGTAGGTTGAATGCAATGTTTATGCGATGACATGCAGGTATGCTGTTATGCTATGATCATACAAGTGCAACTCACACACCACGACTCTATGCGCATAGACCTTTAGTTCCCCCTTTTTGGAGCGAGCTAGACTCCCAGGATACTCCCGTAGTGGCAAACGGAAGCGGTGGGTTGGGCCCCGCCCACCTCTAGGTTGGTATTCACACTACCCAACCTAGACCTATTGTACGCCTCCACTATACCCGCGGAGCGTCTGCGTACTCTTGCTGACTGGACCGCCAGACTATCAAGGCTAAGTGTAAAGCCACACTTGTCGAGTCAACGTATTGACGTCGGTGTGAACGACCGTCCAATACCGAAGACCCACCACCTTCAGTGCACATGCAACATGTTCTACTTTCTATTTCTGAGCCATGAGTTCCCCGGGCTAACCCGCCCGCCATCAATAACCTTCCGAGCCAAAAGCTCCCCGGGCTAACCTGCCCGTCATCAATAACCTTCCGAGCCAAAAGCTCCCCAGACTAACTAGTCTGCTGCAACAACCACCGAGCCCACCGCTCGGACAACCAATCCAACTAAACTTCCGAAACCACAGGGTGTGGATGAGTGTGTTATAGTTAATCTTGTACAATATCTTACTCCTATGAGTTAGGGTTAGTCCTGGACTTCCCGAGGGTTACCCTGTGAGGGGCTCGCTACGGTAATAGGAACCACTATGGGATGACACCCCAAAGTTCCCACTCCCAAGACACTTAATTTTATTAGTTACTACCCTTAAGAAACCCTCTTAACATTTCACCTGGTCTAAACCTAAGTGCTTTAAGACACTTAGGGGAAAAGACGATCTTTCGCCAAGTCCCAAGATGACCTACCCCAAGGGTGGCACCCCACCACCCTAGGACTCATCAAACCCAAACTAACTCCAGGGTTTCTCACCTAGTCATTTGACCACTATTAAGTCCTCACACCTCCAACAAGGTACCCCAAATTGGCCTATAACTCCAAAACTACCAATTTGCTAAACGCAGACCACCCTTAACGTTTTGATTCTCAAGAAGGGAGGTACTCTAAATACTCAACTCTATGACCTACTGGATTTATTAGGAGTCCATGCTACTTAAATCAGATCAAATCCAGGGTTTCCTAATTTTCCCCATAATATTAATATTTTAAACAATTTCTCAAAGGGCAATTTTCTCAGGTTTGAACTACAAGTGCACTTTTCTGACTTCCAGTGCCTACCCCAATTTTTATATAAATCAAGAGTACCTAAATATCAGTAGGTATAAACTTGTAGGAAAAAGCAGCAAGATTTACTATTTTTAAAAATTCCAAAGCTCATTTATTACCAATAAATTCCAAAGGAGGTACCCTCATATGGACTCCCAATCTTATGCAAATTCATACAGTGGTGAATCATACTAAAATATTCAGGTATACCAAGTTTGACCACATAACACAGAAGTTACATTTGTAATTTCCTCAAAGGGTATATTTGTAAATAATTCTAAAATGAACTAGAGATACCAAAAATATTAATCCATAAATTATGAGAAAATTACAGTGGGTACATATTGGTATGAAAAGACATCCTGCAAAGTTTCATGCAATTACAGTAATTTAACACCCTAAAATTGATCCTCCCAAACATTGTCTACAATGTGAAATATTACACTTTGAACCCCAAAAAGTCTTCTCATGGTCTAACAGATTCTTCCAGAGATCAATAGCATTAAAACCAAGTTTGTGACAGAAAATGGTAAACCATTAAGTAACATTTCTCCCTAAAACCCAAAACCCTAATTATTTACAAATCTACCCAAGGGTTTATTACCTAGGTTTGACAACTCCAAACCTCTTCAAATTCACAAGGAGGCTCCTCTGGTCACTAGGACCTACCATACAAAATCTTAGGTCAAACCAATAATGTTTGACCACACTCCCTTCATTGACCTCTATTTGCACCCCATTAGGGTTTAACCTAGGGTTAGGGTCTAAACTTCTCCAAATCCACCCAAACTTCTTGTGAGGGTGTTATATCACCTATAAAGGTCAGAGGAGTCCAACACACCCCTCTCCAAGGACAAACTCTCCTATGTCCTTCACAACCCCAAATTCCACCCCATAGGGATCAACCCTATGACCTTGAGCAATACAACTCCAATGCTCACCAAACCCTTCATGGGGTCTCAACTTCATCCCACTGACCTTCCTAAGAAGTTTCAAGTCTCAAAGGACCTAATTGGCCAATGGTTCTCCACTTGGCTATTTGCACCCCAAGGTGCTCCTACCCCAAGTCCTAGGGCAAACCCACTCCCCAAGACCCCATATCACTCTTGGAAGTGATTTGGGTGGGGTTAGGGCAGTGGACATAATACCACTCTAATAGGAGGTGGTTTGGCTATGAGAAGCCCTAAGTGTCCCCTTAACACAATTTTCCCCTTAAAGGACAAAACTTTGGCCCAAGGATTACTTAATCAAATGATCTCCAAATGAGATGAGATTTTAACCAGGGGTTTATCATGACCCTAATGGTACCCCACCAAAATTTGGTGGAGATTGGAGGTCATTTGACCCTCCAAATAATTTATGTAAGGATTATTTAATTTCTACAAAAACTTTAGGAAAAAGTTCTCCAAAAATTCTCATTTTTGGATATGACATGTCCCTAGGTATGACTCACCATTGGTCCAAATCTCAAGTCATTTGGACAAGTGGTTTGGTGTGGGCACCCATTCAAAGTTTAGTCAAACTTTGCACTAGAATGAGTGCTGAGGTCAAACCAGGGCTCCAAATTGAGTGAAGTCAATTTTGTATGACTCTAGGGGTCAAGGCCTACAACTTTCATGTTGGGCACTTTTTCTGTTGAGGCCTCTACACATTTTCTATATTTAAAATAAGATTCTGCCTATAAAAGCTATATTAATATAGATATTAATAATAAGAAAAGCATTAAATCAATCATTAGGCGCGGATCCGACGGTCCTCCATCATCGTCCCCGTTAAATCTATGGCCGATATTCCGCGCGCCTGGGCGGTTTTGCGGGCCGATTTCCGGCGTGACGGCGCCGCCTCCGGTGAATCTCCGCCGCCAAAAGCACCACCCGACATCCAGCTCTCGATTGCCGGTGTCGGTGTGGCCGGGGGTGGCCGGAGTTGGCCCCCCGGAGGTTGAGTTTTCCGGCCATGAACAAGGAGAAAACCGATTGGGCTAGCCTCCAATCTCAGCTGGTTTTGAAAACGAAGAAGGGGGGATCTATCCACAGAGGGAAGGATGGAGATTTGGACCAGATTTGGGGCTTGAAGTTGCGCCGACTGCCATTCCTCCATGGCCGGCCGCCATGGATTGCGAGCTCTGCATCCTCCACACCAAGGTGCCCGATCTCCTCTGGAAACAAGGGGGTTTCACTCCTCTCCGACCCCTGAAGGTAATGAGGGGTTCAATTTATGGCCATGGTGGCTTTAACCACAAAACCCATTAATGGCCTTTTCGAATTCCACCAAGGCCGGCCCCCATACACTCCCCATGCCTTAATCAACCTTGGAAACTGCTGGAAACTCCTCCTCTCCCCTAGAGGAGATGAATGCAGCCATAAATGGGGGGAATTGAGGGGGGTTTCACCTTCCTCCATTGATGGCCTCAACTTTCTCTCTCCCCCAACTTGAATTTCTCTCTCCTACTCATCATGGCCGACTTCTACACTCTCTCCTGAGTTAAAGCTAGCATACAAGGCTGGTCAAATGGTTAATTTGGGCTTAGCCCAAAGGGATTGGGCTAGGTTCAAGAGGTTTGACCTAATTTGGGCAAATTTGACTTTTGGTCAAATTGGCCAATTGGGTGACCCTAGGATAGGGCTTTTGGGTCCATTGGATTCCAAATTAGGTTTAGAAACTATTGGTGGGGTCAATTTGGTCACATGAGTCTTGGTTGACCCAATTTAAGCTGATTTGACCAAAACATGCTAAGTTGACTTTGGTCAAATTGAGCCCTAGGGTTGACCCAGTCATGGGGCTTTTTGGTCCACTGGGTCCCCTATGACATGGTAACCCTAAGGGTAGGGTCAATTTAACATGGTGATGGTCAATTAGGGCACTTTGTGAAGAATTGTCATTTTTGACCTAAAGGGGCATTTTGGTCAATTTGCACCATTGGGGGTCCCATGATGGGGCTTTTAGGTCCACAAGGTCTCTCATGATATTCTAGACCTAGATGAGTGGTCAATTTGGCATGGTGAGGGTTAATTGACCCTAATTAGGCTACTTTGACCATTTTAGGGTTAGGGTTGACTTTGGTCAATTTGACCTCCTTGGTTGACCCCAATGTGCCCTTGGTGCCCTAAGGGGGCCCTTAAAGGGTTAGGGATACTATGGTGGGGTCAAATGGTCAAGTTGAGGCCCTAAAGTCCAACCCTAAGTTTGGTCACTGGAAATTGCTATTTGCAGACCAAGGTGGTTTTCTTCTTCTCACCTCAATTCACAAGGCCTTGGGTTCTTCCTATGGTTTTGTCATGACAAAACCATCTTAGGGGTCTAGCTGTCTGGGGGATGTTACAAATCCCAATAAACAAAAACAATAATTTCGTCCTCGAAATTCAGGTTAGGCTCACAGGGTTTTCACTGCGACTGACTGAACGTAACATCCCCTAAGAGTCAAAGTTATTCCTGGCTCGAAGAGCACCGACTATCTATGCCACACCAGCACTAGTGGCTCCAGGGTTGTGCTCTTCCTGACCCTACCTTACCACATGTCTTAACCTCTGGAATCTTCTTGCGCCGCAAGACTCACACCGTCATATCATCTATCCTGACCGGGGTGATCTTGCTACCTTGGTCAATTTATCCTCAAACTTCCACTCTAACCTGGGCAGACTATTATGCCTCTAAGGTTTTCTTCTCGCATTCAAATTCTTACTCCTTCAGGTACGTCCGAGTAATCAATCGTCTCCGATCTACAACTTTTCTGGTTCTTACTATTGATGGGACTAATCAAAATCGGCTAGCGTCCCAATCATCCTTAAATATTATTGGGGGTGCACTTGTGAACTTTTATGAGTATATGCTAACCAATCATAATGGTAAGATGACTCCCAATCACTTTCTACGTGAAGTTTGATTCATAAGGGCAAAATTTTGATACCTTAGGATTTTTCACAAGTCAATTTCATCAAGGAAGTATCATCACGCTTATTTCATCAAAGTCCTGTCACTTCCACCTATGCTAGTCTTGATCACTCTCAAATGGTCTAAAGCGAGATAAACACTATATTCCAAATCTAACAAGTCATCGTCTAAGATCTCTGGTTATTTAACATCGAAGTTCACAAGGTATAAAGCTATTATTGTAGATAAAATTTTCTACCATGACAGAGCGTGATTTCTAACAAATCATAAGCTAATCACTTCTGAATTCCCCAAACCACAGGAGCTTTCAAATTTACTTACTACTTATAAGATCTAATATCCGCCCTTAACTTCTATACTAGGACATCGACATCCTTAAATGATTAATCCTGGCGACTTTACATTTTCAATGATTCAACTAAGGCCAAGTTGTTGTCCTTATCAAATGATGTCTAACCATTGTCCTGGTAATTCCTACTGATCATCATTCCGAACATATTGTTACACCATCTCACCTTCTTCCAAGTAACATCGAGTAAGATCGACTTCAAAATCATAGAGTTCATGACATAAAAAAAAAAAAATTTCTAAGGGAAATCTAAGTCCGTCACTAGTTTGCCCAATACACAAAAGGTACGCCCCAATAAACAAAAGACAAGCCCCCAATAAACAAAAGACAAGCCCCCCATAAACAAAAGACAGGCCCCCAATAAACAAAAGATAAGCCACTATCTATTTTGGGGCTGAGTATCTTCAATATCACCAAGGTATATTCGTCCCAAGTATGCAAACAATTCTTAGGGCACCAATCCTTAAACTTGGGGTTCTATCTTGGGGCTCACTGGTGTATTCCACAACTTGGGCTCTTGCAGGTACCTTCTACGACAACCTTATCAGGGTCAATATGTTATCCAATCCCAAATAGGTTTCTTATTGTACTTGAACTCTTATCCGACCCTCGATGTTCGTCACAGTGGTTGTCTTAATGTAATCTTGTCACAAATACGATGATTGAGCCTATGAGTCTCATACCATTCTACTTAGGTGTCAGTCTTTCTTTCTCTAGCCTCTTTGGGGTATCCTCGTACCTTCACCAATAGTTATACTTACGGTCTATTTCAGACTAGGTCATGGTATAAATTGTCCTAATAAGTCACGTGTCCTAGTGGGGTTGAGTCTAACTCATTGACTAAAAGACTACCTAAAGAGATCTTTGTAGCTGGAGGTATTCCCTGCTGGGGGCAGGGTTCGCCACAGGCTACAAAAGAAAACTTGACACTCGTAAAGAGATTTGACTAAGAAGATTCAGTTAAAAGTGGACCTTTCTCAATGTGATTCCCATATGGGCACACCACTGCTTCCGCTGCTAGTTTGTCCTCAAACTAAGCTCGTGCGGGGTGGCCCAGGGTTTTGTGGACTTCTTTTCTTCGGATCGAGGTTTCCTCTGATACCACTTGTAAGACCCCATTTTTTTTTCAAACATCCGGGTCTTAGGCCCAGAACCGCCGTTTTGCGGTGACACCTTCGCTCGGAAAGGTCGCCACCACAAAACGCCGATCCTGCCGGCCAAATCGATCACGAAGAAAAGTACAATAAAGAGTAAGACAAGTCCACAGAATCACATGAATTATAAATGTCCACATATATTAACTGAATAAAGAGACAACAAGGGTTACAATAATAAAAGGGGCTCTTGCCCTGTACATCATTTCCTCACTACAAGATCACTCGCGGAAGCTAACTTCTAAGCAAAACTAAAGCTAATCGTCACCGACACTGAAACCGGAACACTCTGACCTGACTGACCCATCCCTGCAGACTCCGGGCTCCAATGGTGCTGCAACACTGGATGCTTCTTCTCTTTTGACCTGCGGTTGCTGCCTCGCAGTCCACGTTTACGTGTTCGCCATTGGCCTCCTGGTCGCTGTACTGGAGGGGTTCCACTCATCAAGGGGCATCTGACTCGAGTATGCCCCGGCTGGTGACAATGGTAGCATGGCCGTGGGGTCCACCATGTCGGATCCTGCTGTACCTGTTTCTTGAAGGTTGCTGCGTCTCCTCGAACTCCTAAAATGATATGGTCCACCGACCGTCAGTCAAAATGACTCAGCCAATTCCCCACCCCTCCCCCAATGGCTCCTAGGCACCGTGCGGGAGGATGAAGCGGAGGACAGCAAGGGGTAAAAACAAGAGCAGGTGACGGCGGAACTAGAGCTACACAGGTGTATACATAAATATGAAGCACGGTAGCAAGTATATAAAGATCAGTAAGCAGCAAGTAAAGTAATATAAAAGTAACCATTGATTTATAGGAATGCCCATACAAACCTATAGACCAAGGGGTCGTTTAGCAGGGCCTACCGTATAAGAAGTCCCATAACCGACTTATACGTTAGGGGTAGGTTGAATGCAATGTTTATGCGATGACATGCAGGTATGCTGTTATGCTATGATCATATAAGTGCAACTCACACACCACGACTCTATGCGCATAGACCTTTAGTTCCCCCTTTTTGGAGCGAGCTAGACTCCCAGGATACTCCCGTAGTGGCAAACGGAAGCGGTGGGTTGGGCCCCGCCCACCTCTAGGTTGGTATTCACACTACCCAACCTAGACCTATTGTACGCCTCCACTATACCCGCGGAGCGTCTGCGTACTCTTGCTGACTGGACCGCCAGACTATCAAGGCTAAGTGTAAAACCACACTTGCCGAGTCAACGTATTGACGTCGGTGTGAACGACCGTCCAATACCGAAGACCCACCACCTTCAGTGCACATGCAACATGTTCTACTTTCTATTTCTGAGCCATGAGTTCCCCAGGCTAACCCGCCCGCCATCAATAACCTTCCGAGCCAAAAGCTCCCCGGGCTAACCTGCCCGTCATCAATAACCTTCCGAGCCAAAAGCTCCCCAGACTAACTAGTCTGCTGCAACAACCACCGAGCCCACCGCTCGGACAACCAATCCAACTAAACTTCCGAAACCACAGGGTGTGGATGAGTGTGTTATAGTTAATCTTGTACAATGTCTTACTCCTATGAGTTAGGGTTAGTCCTGGACTTCCCGAGGGTTACCCTGTGAGGGGCTCGCTACGGTACTAGGAACCACTATGGGATGACACCCCAAAGTTCCCACTCCCAAGACACTTAATTTTATTAGTTACTACCCTTAAGAAACCCTCTTAACATTTCACCTGGTCTAAACCTAAGTGCTTTAAGACACTTAGGGGAAAAGACGATCTTTCGCCAAGTCCCAAGATGACCTACCCCAAGGGTGGCACCCCACCACCCTAGGACTCATCAAACCCAAACTAACTCCAGGGTTTCTCACCTAGTCATTTGACCACTATTAAGTCCTCACACCTCCAACAAGGTACCCCAAATTGGCCTATAACTCCAAAACTACCAATTTGCTAAACGCAGACCACCCTTAACGTTTTGATTCTCAAGAAGGGAGGTACTCTAAATACACAACTCTATGACCTACTGGATTTATTAGGAGTCCATGCTACGTAAATCAGATCAAATCCAGGGTTTCCTAATTTTCCCCATAATATTAATATTTTTAAACAATTTCTCAAAGGACAATTTTCTCAGGTTTGAACTACAAGTGCACTTTTCTGACTTCCAGTGCCTACCCCAATTTTTACATAAATCAAGAGTACCTAAATATCAGTAGGTATAAACTTGTAGGAAAAACCAGCAAGATTTACTATTTTTAAAAATTCCAAAGCTCATTTATTACCAATAAATTACAAAGGAGGTACCCTCATATGGACTCCCAATCTTATGCAAATTAATACAGTGGTGAATCATACTAAAATATTCAGGTCTACCAAGTTTGACCACATAACACAGAAGTTACATTTGTAATTTCCTCAAAGGGTATATTTGTAAATAATTCCAAAATGACCTAGAGATACCAAAAATATTAATCCATAAATTATGAGAAAATTACAGTGGGTACATATTGGTATGAAAAGACATCCTGCAAAGTTTCATGCAATTACAGTAATTTAACACCCTAAAATTGATCCTCCCAAAAATTGTCTACAATGTGAAATATTACACTTTGAACCCCAAAAAGTCTTCTCATGGTCTAACAGATTCTTCCAGAGATCAATAGCATTAAAACCAAGTTTGTGACAGAAAATGGTAAACCATTAAGTAACATTTCTCCCTAAAACCCAAAACCCTAATTATTTACAAATCTACCCAAGGGTTTATTACCTAGGTTTGACAACTCCAAACCTCTTCAAATTCACAAGGGAGGCTCCTCTGGTCACTAGGACCTACCATACAAAATCTTAGGTCAAACCAATAATGTTTGACCACACTCCCTTCATTGACCTCTATTTGCACCCCATTAGGGTTTAACCTAGGGTTAGGGTCTAAACTTCTCCAAATCCACCCAAACTTCTTGTGAGGGTGTTATATCACCTATAAAGGTCAGAGGAGTCCAACACACCCCTCTCCAAGGACAAACTCTCCTATGTCCTTCACAACCCCAAATTCCACCCCATAGGGATCAACCCTATGACCTTGAGCAAAACAACTCCAATGCTCACCAAACCCTTCATGGGGTCTCAACTTCATCCCACTGACCTTCCTAAGAAGTTTCAAGTCTCAAAGGACCTAATTGGCCAATGGTTCTCCACTTGGCTATTTGCACCCCAAGGTGCTCCTACCCCAAGTCCTAGGGCAAACCCACTCCCCAAGACCCCATATCACTCTTGGAGGTGATTTGGGTGGGGTTAGGGCAGTGGACATAATACCACTCTAATAGGAGGTGGTTTGGCTATGAGAAGCCCTAAGTGTCCCCTTAACACAATTTTCCCCTTAAAGGACAAAACTTTGGCCCAAGGATTACTTAATCAAATGATCTCCAAATGAGATGAGATTTTAACCAGGGGTTTATCATGACCCTAATGGTACCCCACCAAAATTTGGTGGAGATTGGAGGTCATTTGACCCTCCAAATAATTTATGTAAGGATTATTTAATTTCTACAAAAACTTTAGGAAAAAGTTCTCCAAAAATTCTCATTTTTGGATATGACATGGCCCTAGGTATGACTCACCACTGGTCCAAATCTCAAGTCATTTGGACAAGTGGTTTGGTGTGGGCACCCATTCAAAGTTTAGTCAAACTTTGCACTAGAATGAGTGCTGAGGTCAAACCAGGGCTCCAAATTGAGTGAAGTCAATTTTGTTTGACTCTAGGGGTCAAGGCCTACAACTTTTATGTTGGGCACTTTTTCTGTTGAGGCCTCTACACATTTTCTATATTTAAAATAAGATTCTGCCTATAAAAGCTATATTAATATAGATATTAATAATAAGAAAAGCATTAAATCAATCATTAGGCGCGGATCCGACGGTCCTCCATCATCGTCCCCGTTAAATCTATGGCCGATATTCCGCGCGCCTGGGCGGTTTTGCGGGCCGATTTCCGGCGTGACGGCGCCGCCTCCGGTGAATATCCGCCGCCAAAAGCACCACCCGACATCCAGCTCTCGATTGCCGGTGTCGGTGTGGCCGGGGGTGGCCGGAGTTGGCCCCCCGGAGGTTGAGTTTTCCGGCCATCAACAAGGAGAAAACCGATTGGGCTAGCCTCCAATCTCAGCTGGTTTTGAAAACGAAGAAGGGGGGATCTATCCACAGAGGGAAGGATGGAGATTTGGACCAGATTTGGGGCTTGAAGTTGCGCCGACTGCCATTCCTCCATGGCCGGCCGCCATGGATTGCGAGCTCTGCATCCTCCACACCAAGGTGCCCGATCTCCTCTGGAAACAAGGGGGTTTCACTCCTCTCCGACCCCTGAAGGTAATGAGGGGTTCAATTTATGGCCATGGTGGCTTTAACCACAAAACCCATTAATGGCCTTTTCGAATTCCACCAAGGCCGGCCCCCATACACTCCCCATGCCTTAATCAACCTTGGAAACTGCTGGAAACTCCTCCTCTCCCCTAGAGGAGATGAATGCAGCCATAAATGGGGGGAATTGAGGGGGGTTTCACCTTCCTCCATTGATGGCCTCAACTTTCTCTCTCCCCCAACTTGAATTTCTCTCTCCTACTCATCATGGCCGACTTCTACACTCTCTCCTGAGTTAAAGCTAGCCTACAAGGCTGGTCAAATGGTTAATTTGGGCTTAGCCCAAAGGGATTGGGCTAGGTTCAAGAGGTTTGACCTAATTTGGGCAAATTTGACTTTTGGTCAAATTGGCCAATTGGGTGACCCTAGGATAGGGCTTTTGGGTCCATTGGATTCCAAATTAGGTTTAGAAACTATTGGTGGGGTCAATTTGGTCACATGAGTCTTGGTTGACCCAATTTAAGCTGATTTGACCAAAACATGCTAAGTTGACTTTGGTCAAATTGAGCCCTAGGGTTGACCCAGTCATGGGGCTTTTTGGTCCACTGGGTCCCCTATGACATGGTAAACCTAAGGGTAGGGTCAATTTAACATGGTGATGGTCAATTAGGGCACTTTGTGAAGAATTGTCATTTTTGACCTAAAGGGGCATTTTGGTCAATTTGCACCATTGGGGGTCCCATGATGGGGCTTTTAGGTCCACTAGGTCTCTCATGATATTCTAGACCTAGATGAGTGGTCAATTTGGCATGGTGAGGGTTAATTGACCCTAATTAGGCTACTTTGACCATTTTAGGGTTAGGGTTGACTTTGGTCAATTTGACCTCCTTGGTTGACCCCAATTTGCCCTTGGTGCCCTAAGGGGGCCCTTAAAGGGTTAGGGATACTATGGTGGGGTCAAATGGTCAAGTTGAGGCCCTAAAGTCCAACCCTAAGTTTGGTCACTAGAAATTGCTATTTGCAGACCAAGGTGGTTTTCTTCTTCTCACCTCAATTCACAAGGCCTTGGGTTCTTCCTATGGTTTTGTCATGACAAAACCATCTTAGGGGTCTAGCTGTCTGGGGGATGTTACAAATTGGGCACCTAAGGCTAAGTGAAATCTATCTTGCAGGTTAATCCAAGTACCCATCTCAATCAGATATGGTACTTGATTAGTGGGTGCTCAAGGAACATGACAAGAGCAAGGAGTCCTCTGCAGGGTTACACTCCTGTGAAGAATGGACCAAAAGTCATCTTTGGAGGTTCTGATAGAAGAGTCACCAAAGGATATGATATGATTACTAATGACATAGTTTCAATATCAAGGGTAGCTTATGTTGAAGGGTTGCATCACAACCTTGTAAGCATAAGTCAACTATGTGAATTGGGCTATGTCATTGAATTCCACAATGACAAGTTCTTGATCAAAAAGTCAATTGACTTAGAGGTCATTCTCTCAGGTACTAGGAGTGGGAGTGTTTATTGCTTAGATTTTATATGCAATAGTTCTTTATCTCCTGCATGTCTTGTAGCTAATGAGAGTGAGTCTCTTTGTGTTCAATGGCACAAGAGACTTGCCCATATTAACTACAAGATAATGTATAGATTATTTTCTAAAAACCTTGTTAGGAATAGTCCAAATTCAAAATGTGTTAAAAGTGGTCCCTGTCATGCATGCCAAATGGGTAAGCAAACTAGTGACACCTTTAAAAGTATTGGCTCCAAAGACACTGAAAGATGTCTATATCTGTTGCATATGGACTTGTTTGGTCCTTTGCCCATTCAGATCCTATGTGGAAAGCAATATACTCTTGTGATTGTTGATGATCACTCAAAGTATACTTGGGTATTCTTTCTTAAGAAGAAATTTGGTACTTTAGATTTCTTTATAAATTATGTCAAGGCAATTCAGAATGAATTACAATGTACTGTGGTCAAAACTAGAACTAACCATGGTACAGAGTTTCAATCTGGTGCAATGACAAGGTTTTGTCAAGAATTTGGTATCACCCAAGAGTTCTCCTCTCCCAGAACTCCACAACAAAATGCAGTGGTTGAGAGAAGAAATAAGACCTTGATAGAGGCCGATAGAATATTGCTTAGTGAATCCTCACTCCCAGAATATTTCTGGGATGAGGCAGTCAATACAGCGTGTTATGTTCTGAATAGAGCATCAATCAATAAGTCCTATGGGAAAACTCTTATGAAGTTCCGAAAGGTAAAAAACCAACAATTTTATATTTTAGAATCTTTGGTTGCAAATGCTACATTTTAAACAATGGAAAATTCCAACTTACAAAGTTTGCTGAAAAATGCAATGTTGGTATTCTTGTTGGATATAGCTCTCATAGTAGAGCCTATAGAGTATTCAACAAGAAGACTCATGTAGTTGAGGAATCTATGCATGTTGTCTTTGATGAGACTAGACTACTTTACAAGGGTTAGTCTAGTTCTCCTATTTTGACAGGAAATGTTCAGAAGATGCAAGAGCTGTCCATTCAAGACAAACCCAGCTCTAGCAGAATCACTTCAGAGATTGAAGTACTTCAAGATGAAGATGATTAGGATGCTGAAGAAGTAGATGTTGTAGAAGAAGTATAGCAGGATGGTGATAGATTACCTACAACAACCAAGCATCTGAGGGATCATCCAAGGAACCTGATTATTAGAGATGAGAACCAAGTTGTGATCACTAGAGGTAGGGCTCACAATGAAGCTCTATTCCTGAGCTTCTAATTTCAGGTTGAGCCCAAGAAGTTTGAGGAAGCAAACCAAGACACCTTCTGGATTCAAGCTATGCAAGAGGAGCTACATCAATTCAAAAGGTGCAAGGTATGGAAGTTGGTGCCAAAACCACAAGGACACAACATAATTGGCACCAAGTGGATTTACAGGAACAAGTTAGATGAGAATGGTGTCATCATCAAGAACAAAGCAATATAGGTAGCCAAAGGGTACAAGCAAGAAGAAGGCATAGACTTTGACCAAACCTTTTCCCCTGTTGCATGGTTAGAGGCCATAAGGTTATTCCTTGTCTATGCTGCCCACAAAGGGTTCGAGGTCTATTAACTGGGTGTAAAGTCTGCATTCCTCAATGGAAACTGAAGGAAGAGGTATATGTTGAGCAACCCTTAGGTTTTGTTCATCCAACTCTAACCTCTCATGTTTATTTACTTAAGAAAGCTTTATATTGTCTAAAGTAAGCCCCTAGAGCCTGATATGAGACTTTGTCTAGCTTTCTCATCAAGAACAAAGTCTTGAGGGGAAAGATAGATAGTACATTGTTTCTTAGGAAAATAAAGGACAAGTGTCTCCTAGTCCAAATTTATGTAGATGACATAATTTTTGGGTCTACTGATGATAACCTTTGCAAAAGGTTTGCCAACCTTATGCAGGGGGAGTTTGAGATGAGCAATATGGGATAACTCATGTACTTTTTAGGCCTCTAAGTGAAATAGTCTGATGAAGGGATTTTTATCTCTTAGACTAAGTACATAATGGAGCTTATTAAGAAATTTGGGATGGAGTCAGCCTCCACCATGAAAACTCCCATGTGGTCCAACATATCCCTAGACAAGGATGAAAAGGGAAAACCCTATGATGAATCCATGTACAGATTTATTATTAGATCCCTATTATATCTGACTTCTAGTAGACCAGATATTATGTATGTCACATATATTTGCTCTAGGTATCTATCATGCCCTAAGGAATCTCATTACTCAGTTGCAAAGAGGATTTTGAGATACCTTAAGGGTAGCCAACATCTTGGCCTTTGGTACCCTAGAAATAATGATTTTGAACTAATTGGCTTTTCAGATACAGAGTTTGCAGATTGCAAGGAAGATAGGAAGAGTACAAGTGGGACTTATCAATTCCTAGGCATGAGACTAATTTCATGGAGTAGTAAGAAACAGACTAGTGTGGCCATATCCACTGCTGAGTCTGAATATATTGCTGCGGGGAGCTGCTGTGCACAGATATTGTGGATACAACACCAGCTAGAGGACTACAACCTCAAGGAAAGTCACTCTCCATTGTATTGTGACTCATCCAGTGCAATTTCTATTGCTAAAAATCCAATCTCTCAAAGCAGGACTAAGCATATAGAAATTTGATATCAATTTATTAGAGAGCATGTAGAAAGTGAAGATATCTGCCTTAAATTTGCCCCCACTGACAATCAAGTTGCTGATATCTTTACAAAGCCATTGGATGAGACTAAATTTAAATTATTTAAAATTGAGTTAGGAATGTTGAATGTTGAATAACCATTAACACTTCATATTGTTCATCATATATGTGATTATGTATCTTAAGCTCTGCTAGGATATGTTGCTATCTAAAACACTTATTAGCATGATTAGGACAAAAATAATCCTATTTATATGGTTCACTGTTAGTCAGTAAGGTCAGCTGAAACAGTTGAGAAAGTTTTAGCTGAACCGCTGAGACAATTGAGAGAGTCTTAGCTGAACTGTTGAGACAACTAAGTCATCTCAGTGGTTGACATTATCTTATCCCAGCGATTTAATTCTCCATCTCAGCAGATCCACTGAGACAGGCTAGGTTCATTAAATCAATTAAATACTAAGTCAAATCAATTCCTCTCCCTAAGGAAATATTAAACCTAACCTCTATAAATAGAGTAATGTTGATTAAATCATTTATAAACCCTAAACCCTACTGAGCCATCGTGATGACCTCCCCCCCCCCCCCATCTCAGCGATTCGACTCTCTCAAGAAATGGCGCCAATGAAGTCAAAGGATCTCCTGGAAGGCTATGAAATTATAAGGAATGGATTTCAATATGCTCCAGTAGAAATAAAGGAAGTGATTCAACTGCTGGAAGCTCAAGGGCTAGAATATTTACTGTCTGACCTTCAGTGATTCTCAGAACTGAAGTTCTGAAATTTTACAACAATGTTAAGGTATCTTCCTCCAAGTCTGCTTTAATGTCTAAAATTGGAGGAGAAAGGATAAAGATCTCCCCAAAGAAATTAGAAAAAGCTCTACACTTACCTTCATCCAGCCATGATAAAGAAGATGATATTTCTAAAAAAGACAGGGAAATCACTAAAGTGGTGAGAATATAGAAATGCTAAAATAGGCTCACTAAAGAGGAAACATTTCAATCAAAGAGGAAGCTTCTATCTGATATAGTAGGCAAAACCATTCTCTGCAAACCAGGTTCCCATGACACAATCTCTAAATACATGTTTGAGCTGATGATAAGGATTGTGCTCAAGAAAAAGACTTCCTGGGCTCATGTAATATTTCAGAGGATTAAAGAATGTCTCCAAGCCCCTAACTTGGGAAGGTTAATCTCCCTGTACCTCATAGATACTTATCCTGACCAGTTTGAAAGCTCAAAAGGATCAAAGATACATTATCTCAGGAGAATGGAAATCAAAATTCTAGATAGATTCACAAGGGTGCTCTCTATGAGTCAACCCTCTGATGAAAAGGATAAGAAAAAGAGGTTAAATAAAGTACCTAAGAAGGTTAAAATGGTCTATTCTAATTCAGACTCAGAAAATCCTGCAGAGGATGTTCCTGCTATTGATGATCTAGGATCATACTACAGTCAAGATCAAGAGCAACATGAGGAAGAAGTTCATGGTAAAGAAAAGACTGATGCCTCTGATAAAGGTGAGAATGATGGAGAAGGTGAATGTGATGCTCAAGATAAAGGAGATCATGTAGAAGATGAGACTCCTGCTCCTAATCCTCTGGATATTCCAGTTGATGAAAATCCTCAGAATGTGAATGCTGCATCAGAAAGAGATAATTTGGAGCAGAGGATTCATCTGATTTATAAAGTAAGATTGATAATATCATCCTTAACCTTGAAAGAAGAATTATTCTAATCCCTGATGATTCTATAGATTTTTGGGATTCCAAAGTTCAAGAAAGGATTGATGCTCCATCTGAGGGGGAGCAAGAATTCTCAACTGGAGATGAAGTCCAGGAGCCTAAAGATGATGATGATGTTGATAAATCAACTAAAAAGATCAGTGATCAATTTGAGGGGGAGCCTACAAAGGTCCATGCTCAGGAGAAGATAGTCACATCCACCCATGCAGATGAGTCATCCACTCTGATTGAGTGTGATAATCAAGACATTCAAGAGAAGACCTTACCACCAGTGATATATGTACAGCCTCTGCGAACATTATTTGTTGAACAACAACATTCAAATGAACTTCTCCTAAGTTCAATCAAATCAATGCTTGATGTTCATATGTCTTCAATGAAGGAATATATAAATAAGTCAGTTTCAACTATGAAGGATGAGGTGATGACTGAGATCTATGTCATAAAGGAAGACACAGCCTACCTAAACAACCAGATGACAAAATGGCTTGATCTGGAAAAAAATTCAGTTGTAGCTCAGATCACTATTTTAAGATCCATGGACAAAAGTCTTCAACTTTCAGAGAAAGACATGAGCTATTTAAAGAATTATGTCAGTAAAACTGATGAGGTGATTGAGAAGGCCTCAAATCATATTCAAGAATATGTGTGGTCCACAACAACCCATATGCTTGGAGAAGCTGAGAAGATGATCTAAAATCAGATTTGGAAAAAGCATTTCAAATCCTATCTGGCTCTATGACAACTGCTACTTAAGGTAATGAACAGAAGATATTTGAAGAAGACAGAAAGGGGGAGGAGACCAATGCTGAGCTTGACCTTAAAGTTCTTTAAGGAATAAGAATTGCTCTAAATATGCCTCTCCTGGACAACTTCATACAAGAAGATTTTGATTTTCATGGTCAAGCAAAGACTGCACAGGCTGCAAAGCTTTCAGCCAAAAGGAAAAGAGAAGGAGTAATGTTAGCCGAGGAATTCATGGCTAAAAACTAAGCTAATCAATCGACATATCCAGACTATGAATATTAGAGTGATGAATCAAGAACATAATCTTGAATGCCTGGCTGAACCATAGACAGCTTTGCAAAAATATTGATAGAATGTATCCAGTAGAAGAATGGATTAGGCACCTGGAAAGAAATTATTTAAGGGAGAAAATATTCAAAGAAAATCTAGTGAACAAAGCCAACCCCAAGACGATGCCATCCAGATATATTCCAAAGCCCTTGCTTTTCCTCAAGAGGCAAGAGAATAAGAAAAGGATTGCTGAGATGAATGTTGCTGCTGAACAGGATGCTGCTGGAGATCAAGCTGAAAGTTCAAATGCTTCAAAGAAGAGAAGATCATGAACACGTGTTTAAACTTTCATTAGATAAAAATGTGCACTGAAAATAGTAATATTATTTACATTTTATCTCTATTACAAATGGTCCTTCAGTTGATTTTCGAAATCTTGTGTTTATAGGCTAATTAAAGTCAAGCTTAATATATGATGTGTATTAATGCTTAATATGTTATGTGTAATGATGCTCACTATATGTTGTGTGTTGCCTATATATGATAACAATAATATTGTAATGTTTTCATGACTTCTTATTTTACTATCTCATTATATGTCATGATATATTTATTGTGTTAATGTATCTTAGCATTGGTGTATGTTCTGTCTTCTTCAAATAGGGGGAGATTGTTGGGAATATTGCCCCTCAATGTTCCATAGATTTGAATGTAATATCCCCCAAACTACTGGACCCCTAGGAAATTTTTGTCATGACAAATGCATGACAAAAATAGGATAAGAGACCAAGGGTACCTTGGTGACAAGTTGATTGAGAGGGGAACACCATGGTGTGCACTTAGCCACAATGGGTTACCACAATTTAAGGGAAATTCAAGGGTAAACCAAGAAGGGGTGGAGCACCCTAAGCATCACTTATAATCACGGGGAGAACCTCTAGAATAAAATAAGGCATGTTAGGTGACATATATGGTTCCTTAAACCAAAAAGGGGTTCCCCTTAATCGTTATAAGATCCTTTGACCTGACTAGGTCAAGTTAGACATAAAGGCCCAACTTGACATACTTCACCCTAGCATAGGTCAATTAGCCTGAGTAATGGTGAAATTGACCACACCAAACACTGCCTAAACATTAGGGTAGACTAATGAGACAAAGTGGGCACAATGGGATTGGTCAATTTGGAGAAATTAAGTCAATTACCCCAAAAGCCCCAAATTGACCTAAATGTACAATTCCCCTCAACTGACCATCAATTGGACCAATGTGATCAAATTGATCACACCAAACCCTCTATGACCATTAGGAAATACTAGTGAGGCAACATTGACCCATTGGGGTGGACCAATTTTGTGAAATTTGGGACAATTCCCAAAAAGCCCCAAATTGGCCTAAATGAACTAATTCCCTCAATTGACCATTAATTGACTCAATGTGATCAAAATGATCACCCCTAACACTCCAAGATCACTTAGGGAGTCTAATGGGTCCACATTGGACCCTTGGGACAAGCCAATTTTGGCAAAATTACCAAATTGCCCCAAATTACAATTTATGCCCTTTATGGTTCAATTGTCCCTCAATTGGCCAAATTGACCTAGCACAACCCTTCCTACACCCTAAGGGGAGTATGTGAGACCTAATTGAACCAAGTTGCACATTCAATTTTGGTGGGTTAGGGTAAAATCACCAAAATGCCCAAATTGCCCATATAAGCAATTATGTGCAATTAAGCCCCATATGACCCCACCATGACTTAATTCCTCTTGGAATAGGTCCATAGGGTCAAAGGCAACAATGTGGGTCTGTCACATTGGATGGGGTGAGCTTGGGTCAAGCCTAAACCCCAAAGCCCCAATTTGGCCTATTTGGGTAAAGATAGCCCAAACTCAAATCAATTAGACTTAGCCAAATTCCATGACCCAAATAGCCAGCCCTCATGATATTTAGACCCTAAGCCCTCTAAAATTTTGAAACTAGAAGGTTTAATTACAAGAATTTTTGAATTAAAATGAAGAAGAAGACAAAAGAGACATGGAGGAGGAGAATGAGGAATGGGTGCCAAATGGCACCCCACTTCCATTACCCAAGCTCTCCCCTGAGCTTGGGGATTAATTTCCTTCAGTTTGGGGGCAGAGTGAAGGGCATTGGAATGGCCAATTTGGCGGCCAAAGAGTTGGCCGAGATCCCCATAATGTCTTGAGGCCATATACTCCCCCTCCACCTCATTTCTCCATTTCGCTACCTTCAGAGCTCTCCAAGCAGTCGAGCCCTCCTTCCAGCAAGAGATTTCGAGCTCAGCAGCATAGAAAAGCCATGGAACCAAGGAGGTTGAGGTCGGCAATGGAAAACCCGGGAACCACCACTAATGCGGATCAAGCTCAGGAAAGATCATTTCCCCTTCCATCTGTGCCAGATATCTACCTCTTCCATTTTTAAATTGAGTTGTGAAATGGAGATTTCACCATTTTTATTTTCCATGTTCTGGTTGTGAAAATGAAAGATACGGGAGGCCACCTCCGACCACCTCAGGCTAATCGGGCACCACCAGTCGACGACCAAATGTCGGTTGGTGGTGGTGGCTTGGGCATTTTGCTGGAATAGGCTGGAGGTCGCCGGAATCGAGGGCCAAAGTCAGGCCAGGAGGAATCCATCTGGTCCCTTGGATATCTGGGGACAATGAGCCCCAGCCGTTAGATCTGGGATAAATTGATAATCGCAGATCATTAAATGAAACAATTAATGAAATGTAATTCCTGTCACACATATTGCAGAATCTTGTAAAATTTATTTAGCGCCCTTAGAGGCCCCAACAGAAAGTACACCATGAATGAAACTTGTAGCTTATGTACTTAACAAAATTTATAAATTTGTTTGAGGTGATTTGGACCACTGTAGCTCTCTGAGCATCTATTTTTAATTTAGAGAGATAAATAACTTTAAATGACTTGAAATTTGGGGCAGGCATGAGTCATGCCCTAAAGTACCCTCTGCCAAAAATTTGGGATTTTTGGAAAAATATTTTATAAGATTTTGTACAACATTTCATTTTTCTTGTATAGCCTAGATCTATGTTTATAATGGTCCAAATCCACTCAAAATTTCTCTGGGTGATAGATCAGGCCAAATATAGTCCCTAGCAAAAGTTTAAGGGCATTTGGACCAGTGCATGTTGGGCTAACCCACTTGCATGTTTGTGTCAAGGTTAAGGTGTGGGGTGCATATAGCCTAAACGAGTATTATGTGACCCTAGCCCTTTTTACTTGGTGTTAGTCTCTGAAATTTTAGCCACACCTTTATGCTGATATAATACATCCCCTAACCCAAAATTAAGAATTTTTGGGGCACATTTTTCTATAGTTTTGGAAGAAATTTAATTAAACAGATATGGTGTATAATTTGGGTGATTTGGAGTCAAATCACACCAAATATCCTTTGGAAGGTTGGTTATGCATATGATAGTCCATGGTTAAAATTTTAGGTCATTTGGACTTCTGCATGCTAGTTTATTTCATCTTAGGATTTTAGAGCAATTAGAGAGCAAGTGGGCATATAAGAATGGGTAGCCACCAAGAAGAGTAAATATCCTGGAAAGAGGGATTTGGGCTTCAACCACCATCGCATCCCCTAGTACCGCAGTGAGACCTTCACTAAGTAACCCTCGGGAAATTTGGGATTCACCCTAAACTTCTAAGTATAACTAAACAATAGACAAGAGTAGTTTAAATAGGAGAACTTGATAGGATAACCCCGTCCCAAATTTGGGACGGATTAGTATTGCTCAAGTAAGGATGGGTTAAGTCCTGCGAGCAGTAGGCTCAGCATTATAGAAGGACGGGTTAAGTCCTGCGAGCGATTGTCTCAGTATATTAGAAGGGCAGGTTAAGTCCTGCGAGCAGTAGGCTCGGTATATTAGAAGGACGGGTTAAGTACTGCGAGCGGTAAGCTTGGTATATTAAAAGGACGGGTTAAGTCCTGCAAGCGGTATGCTCGATATATTAGATGGACGGTTTAAGTCCTGCGAGCGGTAGGCTCGGTATATTAGAAGGACGGGTTAGTCCTACGAGTGGTAGGCTTGGTGTTTCACTTAGAGGCATTGCCATATCAAGTAGTATGCGGATACCCTATGTGTTCTTAGGGGTGCACATAAGGTCTAGGCTGGGAGGTGTCATACTGGCCTAGGAGTGGAGGACCCGATCCACTGCCCCTATTTACCTCAACCGGGTGTACCTGAGCGGAGACTCAAAAAGCAGGATAGAGGTGGTGCTTACCAGATAGTACACGGATACCCTGTGTGTTCTTAGGGGAGTACACAACGTCTAGGCTGGGAGATGTGTGACATAAGCCTAGAAGTGGATAGCCCGGTCCACTGCCCTGTTTGCCACAACTGGGTAACTTAGTTGACACGCTCGAACAGAGGGAACTACAAAAAGGTTTGTACGTACAGAGTCGGGCGGGTGAGTTGCATCATTGCATTCCACATAATATCATAACATTCTTGCATAAAATAAAGACCTCATCGTATAAATTAATATGGGCTCTTTTATATGATGAGTTTACCTTAGTGGCAGATCCCTTAGCTTTTGTGCTTTGTGTGTAGGCATATAAGTTAACGTTATTTTCATTGTTGCTCTTTTGTGATGTACTGCCTTTTATATATATTCTAGATATGTTACTTTTATAGTTGCTCTTACATGATATCGTGCTTTGATATACTCTAAACATGTTACTATATTTGATTGATTTCATTATACTGTACTTGGAACCGTATGAACATGTTTAGAGAAAAGATGCGTGATGTATACATATATACTTGATAGTTAGGCCCATGTTGTTGGAGTTTCTGAGGTGATCTCAAAGCAATCAATAGTTAGTCTTGCTGCCAACGCAATATGAGCCTATAGGGTCGCACATAAAAGCGTTTGGAGAATTTGGAGAAAGGATTGTGTTAGCCTCACTCATATTGGATATGAGTGGATGACCAATCATGTGACTGCTTGGCATTAACTTGAGAATGTCTCAACGGGAAATCGTTTAAATGGTTTAAACAAATGGATTTATGCTAGACAAATTCGGGTAAAGGGTTTAACCGAACTGTGTCGAATTCGGCTAAAGAGTTTAACCGAATTATGTTGATTCGACTAATGGAATTCGGCTATATCGATTCGGCTAATGTGATTAACCGAATTCGACTAAAGGGTTTAGCCGAAATATATCAGTTCGACGAAATGGTTTCGACGAAATGATATAAGCGAATTTAAATAGTCGAATCGGCTATAGCATATAGACGAATTCGTCGAAATGGTTTCGCCGAATCTAAGTCGAATTCGGTTATAATGATTAGTCGAATTCGGCGAGTGTAAATCTGGACAGAAATGTTCTGGTCTGCGGATAGCCTGATTTATGCGTTTTAGTATAAAAGGGCTTGCAATTCTAGGTTTATAGTGGACTTTTTCTTTTCGCAATTTTGACGTGAACAGCCGACCAGAACAGTTCCGTGCGAGGGTCTCGTTCTTCCCGTCCGCCGATTGCCTTCCACCGCCGCTAGTCGCCGCAGTCGGTCGTCGCCTCCTCTGAATCGGACCTAGCAGTCCGTGAGGACGCTGAGAGATTCCTTCTCCGACCTAGTTCTTGTACGACAAGAAGCTAGGGTTCTCCATCGTTCGTGTGGATCGCTGTAGAGGATCCGACACATTTCGGTTCTTGGAACTCAGATTTTGTCTACCCGATTTCATCTTGGAGCACCTTGGTTGAGTTTTGACTCAATCCCGCAAAGGTACTTTGTATTTCATTTTGATTATTCTCTTGAATCATGAAAACCGCAAGATCCGTTAGCTTCTTTTGGGTTGTTCTTGTTATTTTCGCTGCGCATATGTGATATGTAATCCCGTTCGAGGGGTATAGAAAACCCAACACCTGTCACCTGCT
Source organism: Dactylorhiza incarnata (assembly GCA_033032865.1). Lineage (NCBI taxonomy): Eukaryota > Viridiplantae > Streptophyta > Magnoliopsida > Asparagales > Orchidaceae > Dactylorhiza > Dactylorhiza incarnata. The sequence goes on from JAWHQI010000210.1 coordinate 2,369,465, forward strand.
TGTTTTCTGTTTACACTTTGTTGTCCTCCGCTTCCTCCTCCCGCACGGTGCCTAGGAGTCACGGGTGGAGGTGGTGAGGAACATGCTGAGTCTTATAGATTGACGGTCGGTGGACCACTTTATTACAGGAGCACCAAGAAGAGCAGACCCTTAACAGGAGGGTGGTACAGGATGTAACACCTCCCCTGTAATGACCATATAACATGGGTCCGGCCAGGACCCCACAACATATAACCGCCACAGTTTCAGCATTAAAAGATGATATAAACTACCCAGCTCAAAACTCAGATAACACAGCGGAAACCAAACTAAAAGCCACATAGATTATCCACGACATAATACATAGGAAAGAAACCGGCCCTAAGGCCTTACACAACCAATAGTCCAAGGAAAATCAAACATACATCACCAACATAAACTCCCAAAAGAGGGGGGAACTAGCTTCCCTAAGCTACCTCGTCATGCAAGCCGGAACATCAAAAGATGAGTACAAAATGCAGGAAAAACAGAGTAAGCACTTCATGAGGCTTTAGACCTTTTTGGCCTGCGAGCTCGTTCCAGCCTGCGATCCTTGGCCTGCATCCAAATCTCAAAGAGTGGTAAACGAGGGTCAGCTATAGCTGACCACAAACGGTGTAACAACACCCCTCCTCCCGGCCGCCCTAGCGGACCCCGGGGAACTACATCACCCTGCAAGTCAGCACTTCGTATGCACATGTATATAAGGAAAGAAGCAACATAAAACAACAGGTATGAGTCTCACAAACAACATCCACGTTTCTATGTTGAGCAAGTAATGAAGGGGCCTACAAATGCAATATGAATGCAAACCCGGGTTTCACCCAAGGCGCCCTAAAGCGTATGGACCTAACACATCATCATACATTATCAACACAACCATGAGGTACTCAACATTTCCACCCAAAGGGCATCGTAGCCCAAGGCCAAGAACTCACGCCGCGACCCACCTCGCCTGGCCCTCCATGCCATCGGGCTTGTCAACAGCTCACACATTATTGCCACAAAGCACACAACCGATGATAAGAACCTTTGCTTAGACTCCGAGCAAACATCCCAAGGCCCTGGTCTTACCGTCGGGACAACGTCCACCGACTGCCTCGCCTGGCAACCATTCCGGGCTCATCGGTAGCAAAGACGTTCTCGTCAGTTAACACTGAAGGGACTAATCTTGCCGGGACACTCTTGATGAGTCCCATTTATATACACATTTATGGACTCATCTAGGCAGATTATCTAGTCTATACACTACACTTTAGGCATATTTTCATTCATATTTGTTATTCCTCGCTAGGTGCACTATTAGGCCCATTTCGGTGTGCATTTGCGCTCCTTGTTATTGGGAGTAAGCACATGGTGCTCCCGTTCCCTTTCTCTATGTTTATCTAGTGCTGGAGGTGTATTCCCAGCTATTTTATCTTGTATGCAGGTGGCCGGATTATCTGGTATCCTGTTTTCTCCCAGAATTCATGACTGTGTGGAATGCACGGTCGTGCGTTTTCCTTGACACACGGACGATTATAGTTGTGCGATATCATCTGGGCAGAAAACGAGCGATCTGAATTTACTCATGCATTTTGGCGCACGGGCGGATTTGCTCGTGCGTGAGTAAAACGCACGGTTGACCTGTGTTCTCCTTGTTTTAGTCATTTCTGAATTTACCCGTGCATTTTGACGCACGGGAGGATTTGCCCGTGCGTGAGTAAAATGCACGGGCGGCGCAGCGTCTTCCCCAAGCCAATTTTTATCAATTAACAACGCACGATCTGCGCAGGGCAGTGCGTTCGACCGTGCGTGACCATTTTTCTACCTGTTTTAGTATAAAAAGCAGGATTCGCTGCAGAACCGGGGGGAGATCGTAGAACGAGTCGGGGAGCGGGAAATTGGGTCCTTCCCACCGTTCTTGAGGTCTGAAGGCTTCTCCTTCACCTCCACCACCAAAGAGGCCATTTCCAGCATTTTCCACCACCATCCTTCCACTCGGGAGTGTTAGCAAGCATCCTCCGCCAAGTGCTCAATCATTCCTCATCGTGGGAAGCAATAGAAGAGTTGTAGGTCGTTGGAGCGGCGATAGCCTCCATCGAATCAGCACACCATCTGAGGGCCGAGCCCAGAGAGAGCCCAACAACCTCTCATTCCGGCCGAGAACCCAAGACGCGGTGATTTCTTCCTATTGGTCTCCTCTAAATGTTATGTTTGTGTTTTCCTGGTGTTGTTGTAATGAACTATCATTTAGCTTTATCTTATAAATCTTTTGTGATGTTCATGTGCAATGATGCGGTGGTGCGAGAATAGCACTTTCTTTGCTGTGATTTTCTGCGATTTGTTGTGTGTGAAGCCCTAGCAATTGCTAGTGGTGTTGCTTGGAGAAGAAGTGTGTGCGCCTCTCACCCGTCAAAGTTACTTTCCGTCCACGAGCCTCCTGAAGCACGACATCGCGGCCGTTGCATCCACCTCGCCTACGGAGCGGAGTTTTGACCCGCATCTCTCTTTTCTGCACTAGTTTAGGAAACCCAAAATCAATGCCCTTGTTTTTCCATTATTCGCTCGTATAACGGTCGATTCACCACACGTTTCGTTCACCAGAACCTGCATTCCTTGAGAGACGATATTCAGGAAAGCTATTCCCAATTTTATTACTTGACAGCGATCGGTGCACTTGTCGTACGCACATCAAGTTTTTGGCGCCGTTGCCTGGGAATGCAGGCGTGTAACGCTTTGTGTTGTGAATCCTTGTTATAGGAGCAGTTGTTTTTTATTTTTGTTTTTCTTTGTGTTTTCTTTTTGTGTATGTAGAGACAAGCTGGAAGGGAAGTAGTACCCTTCGATCCTGAGATTGAACGTACTGCGTGCTCTCTAAGGCGTGCTGCAGTCGTGCAAGCGGCTATGGGAGATAATACGGAACCTGGAGGTGTACCGAGAGCACCTGCTGATAGAGATGAGGTGAATCCTGGAATACCCCATGTGGGGCATCTAAGGGACGAGCAGGAGGTGGTCAGGCTGAGGCCTAGGACCATGAGAGACTACACCACTCCTACAGCTGGGAGTGTGTAACCAGGATTTGGGCCTAACATCATGAACAACCAGTTCGAAATCAAGCATGCCATCCTGAACATCATCCGTAACAACGCGCAGTTCTCTCGGATGCCCAGTGAAGACCCACATCTTCACTTAGCAGAGTTCGCCAACATTTGCGGTGCCTTCTGGTAAGCAGGAATCACTGACGAAACAGTCAAGTTGAGACTGTTTCCATTCTCATTGCGGGACAAAGCCAAGGTGTGGCTCCATTCTATCCCTCCAGGAACTGCTGCCACTTGTGATGCGCTCGCATCCAAATTTCTCGCCAAATTCCACCCGGTGGACAAGATTGTGAGCCTTCGGTGCGAGATCGCCACCTTCCGACAAGCTGAGCAGGAAACCCTCGCAGAATCTTGGGAGCGTCTTGCTGACCTCCTGCGCAAATGCCCAAATCACGAGCTCCTGTCGTGGAACATCGTGGAGACCTTCTACTTCGCCATCGAGCCCAACCATCGGGCGATGATTGACGCTGCTGCAGGAGTAACCCTGATGAACCACACGCCTGAGGAAGCTCTCAGAATTCTGCAGTACACCGCGTCCCACAACACATTCTGGACTGCGGGGAGAAATGCGCCTAGAAGCGCTCGGGGACTATTCGTGGTGGATTCACTACCTCCCGCTGCTGCGCCCGTGTCTAACATTATATGTGAAGGATGTGGAGGCGGTGGTCACCACTCATACGCGTGCCCAGGTAGAGGGCTATCAGGTTAATTCTCTCAGCTTAGTTTAAATGAATCTGTAAATTTCGTTGGAAATCAAGCTAGGGGGCACCCTACAGAAATGCTTATAATTCGGGTGTGAGAAATCACCCCAATTTTTCTTGGAACCAAAATGCTGCAGGCCAACGATGGCAACCGGGCCAGCATCAATACGATGCTCAAGCGTCCGGAAGCCAACCGAGGCCGCCTCAGCCGGGTTATAATCAAGGTACCCCAGTCCCTAAGAAAAGTAATATGGAAGAGTAGATGGAGAAGTTTATGGAAGCCGCCAACACTAATATGGCGAACCAAACCGCATCCATGCGTAACTTGGTGACGCAAGTGGGCCAATTGGCTCAAGTGTTAACCGAGCGTGCGCAAGGGACCCTTCCCAATAATACAGAAAAAAATCCAATTAACCAAGGGAAGAGTCTCTCCAACGCGGGAGTAGGTGAACTAAGTGAGTTAGTAGTCTCATGCTCCATTAATAATATTGAAACGACAGCCCTATGTGATTCCGGTTCATCTCGCAACATCCTCGCCTTGCAGGATGTTGCTAAACTGCAACTTAAAATGGATACGGATTAACGGAAGTCACTAGTGCTTGCTAATGGGACTGTAGTTAAGGCTGAGGGAGAAGTCAGGAATGTGGTAGTTATAATCGAAGGGACGGTAGTGGTTGCCGACTTCCAAGTTTTGGGACCAAGTCTGAATCAATCCATTCCCATCTTGGGAGTACCGTTCTTAAAAGAGAGCGGTGCCACCTTAGACTTTTCTAAGGGGTGTGTTGTCTTACCCTGTAAGGTAACACCCTCCTCTTGCCCCAAGATTGTATCCGAAGCAGTAATCCACTCTCCCCTTATTTTTACTGAGGAACCATCTAGTGATGCAGAAGCCGAGAAAAGAACAGAATTGCTAGAAGGAGCAAAGAAAGAAGAGAAGTTGCAAGTTGTGACGGAAGAGGGGAAGAAGGCAAGAGACAGCACTGAGACCAGAATATTGAATGACGAGGGAGAAGGTGGAACAAAGCGCCTTATGAAAATTTGTCCGAGTCAAAGTAAGAAATGCAAACATTTTAAGCAGGTCCATTGGGCTGATCCGGTTGCCACGAAGGCAACGGAAGTGATGCCACCCACCACCAAGGTGGGAAATTCTGCCAGTTATCAACATTGGCGCTCTCCAACTGTGGAGAAGCTGAGGGAAAAAAAATGTTGCGTGAGGCATGCTCTGTTGCCCTCCGGCACGAGAAGGAAGAGGTTAGGGGCAAGGGGGAGACATCCTCCTTGGGCCCTAAAGCCTTCACCTCTTTCCCATCTCGCGTATCTAGGGAGAACCACCACAAATCAGCATACAGCTGATGCGTGATTGGGTCTCTGGGTTGTGATCGTGTTGATTCTTCAGTCTGATTTTGTGCTCTGTGTCGCTACTTTGCTGTCTTGTTTGTTTTTATTTTAGTTTGGGACAATCTCTTTAACTGCTGCTAACAATGCTTAATATAGGTATTTGGTCAACCTTTAAGGACGTTAAACAAAAGGGCTTCATGGGAGACAACCCGTTGGAACCACCTGGTTCCGTTTGCTTTATAATTTCTCTTATGTTCTGTATTTCCTTCTTGCTAACAGCGCGGGTTGGAGCTCTCGCGTGGTGAATAATGGAGAGGATATTTTATTAAGAGGAAAGAGTAATTTCTACACTTCTGGCATGCTCATTTATGAGCATAGGTCCACTCTGCCCCTATTCTCCTTACGTTCAAAATTTTCTATTTTATGTGGTTGTGATCAAGTCTGGGGGAGATAGCGAGCTATGCACGTGCACACACTGTGCATAGCATGTTAGAATGTGCTGAGTTAGGAATTTTCAAATGTATTGTCGCATTGCGTACCACGCACCACATTCATTTTCTTGTTATTCGTGCGCATTTATTGTGTAAGTGCTTAATTTGTATGTTTGGAAGCTTGATTGTTGATTTAGGATTGTGTGGCAGAACAAGTTGTGACCCGTGCGGTGCTACTAGTAGAGCGCTAACGTGGCTTAAAAATCCATGTAGAGTAAATTTTATTACAAAATTATAGTTTTATTTACTTCTGTAGTGTATCTATAAAATACTCTACTCGAACGGTGAATTTGGTGAATCTAGCGGTAGCCCTAGGTCGAGTGTAGAAGAGCTGTTAGCCTCGTGTTGTTTGAGTTGGAAGGAGAGGAGACCTCGCTCGGTGGTTAAGAACTTGCCCTAAGCTATTTTCAAAATGAGTGCGTTGAATGATCTTGTTGGGAGCATGACGTAGGCCATCATTTGATCCGATTGAGCTTTGATTTCCCAACCTAATGTCATCCTTTTCTAGCCTCGTTGAGCCTTACCTTCCCTATTTGTTAAGCTCCACCAAACTTTCACCAAGGCCACATATCCTAACCTACAACGCACTAGAGTCTAGCTTTGAAATGTTTACATTTTGTTGATGATTGTGCGATGCGGAGAAATAAAAATTTGGAGGTGTGATGTGGTGTGCGCGCAGAAAAATGAAAAAAAAATGAAAAAAAAAAGAAAGAAAAAAGAGAAGGGGAGAGAGTAAAAGTACTCTAAAAAGGAATAGAACCATACATATGGTAGTCTCGCGCACACCATAGTGCTTAAATGAAGTCTGGGGGAGGTGCTTCAAGGCGAAGATGTTAAGGCTGAAATTTGTTTATTTACCGGAGGTTGGGTGCGTTTAGCCTATGTTCTTCTACTTCATTACCGTACCTCAACCCAAGCCCAAGTCTAGCCTAGAAGCCCTACCGATTCTTGATAAGATCGTCTCATGCAGTGGAGAAGGTGTGAAAGGGCAAGCGTATGACCATCGACCTTGATGGATTTCTTGGAGAGCTCTTTCTTGAGATCCAATTTGAACAACGCTCACCTCAGCAGTTCACGCTATTTTCCCTTGGGCGCGACAGTTCGATTCACCAATAATTCACCTCAGAGTAGTAGTATTTTGTATTTTACTCTTGTAGAAGTTCTTAAAAATAGTCTTTGTTTTAAAATCTTTTCTACTTTATTTTTACGATCGTTATTTCTTTACTTCCCATCGTGTTTTGCCTGCGCAGTTGCTTCTTTAACGTTCATTTTTCTACCATAGGATTAAGTGTTTGCCCGAGACATGCAAACGGGTAAGTCTGGCGGTGTGATGAGTCCCATTTATATACACATTTATGGACTCATCTGGGCCGATTATCTAGTCTATGCACTACACTTTAGGCATATTTTCATTCATATTTGTTATTCCTCGCTAGGTGCACTATTAGGCCCGTTTCGGTGTGCATTCGCGCTCCTTGTTATTAGGGGTAAGCACATGGTGCTCTCGTTCCCTTTCTCTATGATTATCTGGTGTTGGAGGTGTATTCCCAGCTATTTTATCTTGTATGCAGGTGGCCGGATTATCTGGTATCCTGTTTTCTCCCAGAATTCATGACTGTGTGAAACGCACGGTAATGCGTTTTCCTTGACACACGGACGATTGCAGTCATGCGATATCATCTGGGCAGAAAACGAGCGATCTGAATTTACTCGTGTGTTTTGGCGCAAGGGCGGATTTGCCCGTGCGTGAGTAAAACGCACGGTTGACCTGTGTTCTCCTTGTTTGAGTCATTTCTGAATTTACCCGTGCATTTTGACGCACGAGAGGATTTGCCCGTGCTTGAGTAAAACGCACGGGCAGTGCAGCGTCTTCCCTAAGCCAATTTTTATCAATTAACAATGCACGATCTGCGCACGGCCGTGCGTTCGACCGTGCATGACCATTTTTCTGCCTATTTTAGTATAAAAAGCAGGATTTGCTGCAGAACCGGGGGGAGATCGGAGAACGAGTCGGGGAGCGGGAGATTGAGTCCTTCCCGCCGTTCTTGAGGTCTGAAGGCTTCTCCTTCACCTCCACCACCGAAGAGGCCATTTTCCAGCGTTTTCCACCACCATCCTTCCACTCGGGAGTGTTAGCAAGCATCCTCCGCCAAGTGCTCAAGCATTCCTCATCGTGGGAAGCCATAGAAGAGCTGTAGGTCGTTGGAGCGGTGATAGCGTCCATCGAATCCACACACCATCTGAGGGCCGAGCCCGGAGAGAGCCCGACAACCTCTCATTCCGGCCGAGAACCCAAGACGCGTTGATTTCTTCCTATTGGTCTCCTCTAAACGTTATGTTTGTGTTTTCCTGGTGTTGTTTTAATGAACTATCATTTAGCTTTATGTTATAAATCTTTTGTGATGTTCATGTGCAATGATGCGGTGGTGCGAGAATAGCACTTTCTTTGCTGTGATTTTCTGAGATTTGTTGTGTGTGAAGCCCTAGCAATTGCTAGTGGTGTTGCTTGGATAAGAGGTGTGTGCGACCCTCACCCGTCATAGTTACTTTCCGTCCACGAGCCTCCCGAAGCACGGCATCGTGGCCGTTGCATCCACTTCGCCCTACGAAGCGGAGTTTTGACCCGCATCTCTCTTTTCTGCACTAGTTTAGGAAACCCAAAATCAATGCCCTTGTTTTTCCTTTATTCGCTCGTATAACGGTCGATTCACCACACGTTTCGTTCACCAGAACCTGCATTCCTTGAGAGACGATATTCAGGGAAGCTATTCCCAATTTTATTACTTGACAGCGACCGGTGCACTTGTCGAACGCACATCAACTCTCCACACGTGAATATCAGTCTTCACGGGATAGCCAGCCGACCACAAAGACCAATCACACCTTCGCACAACACTTGGCATCACAAGCCCCATAATCCGCGCATTATTTCCCCGCCCAAAACCCAACATTCGTTACCACACGAAGCTATAAGGGCATCACGATGACGAATTCGCCGTATTCAGATTTCTAACAAAACCCTTAAAATGTGCGTCAATCAACATCACCGAATCGGACCAACGGTCGCGAAACCTGCTTCACCCACAATGCCTAATCCACTAACGGAGCGGATCTCTAGTGCAAATCATGTCGGGGACGGACACAATCAACCCGATGGTTCCTCTTGAACCAAGGCAACCCGGATCCCTCTCACTCGATGGACCAGGAGGAGAAATGTCGTTACCTTTTGAGATCTCCTCCTAGCCATGGTAAACTTGCAAAGAATGGAGGAGAAGAAGCGCCTCGACGTCCCCTACGCGCTGCCGGTCTCAGATCGGCGAACGGAGCTCCGAAGCTCCGTCAATGGCGGGAACTAGATCTCTTCCTCCTCCAACCCTTCCTCTCTCCCAAACCCTGAAGAACCCAACTCAAGAGAAAATGAGGAGGGAGAGCTTCTCAGCCCTACTTAGGGTTCTCCCACGAACCCCTCATAGCCATCCGATCGAAAAATAAACCAAACGGACGCCCAGGTTTCGCCACTTGCGGATCTGGTGCCGATCGCACGGTCGAACGCACGACCGTGCGTAAAAACGCTTGATTAAACTCAGGACGCCAAAATTGCCAGCCGAAGAGAACGCACGGGTGGATCGATCGTGCGTCAATTAAAACGCACGATCGTGCGTTTTAAGAAAACTGCCAAAAAATGGGGTGTTACAACTCCACGCCCCTTAAAAGAATTTCGTCCTCGAAATTTCAAAACTGAAACAGAAAACTGCGATGCATACCTGATGAAAATTGTTCCGGGAAGTCCTCCCGCATCTCTTGCTCACCCTCCCAAGAGAATTCGTCTCGCCCGCAATTGTCCCATCACACCTTTACAAGCCTGACTTCCTTGTTACGCAACTGCCAGAATTTTGAGTCCTGCACGCAAATCGGATGAACCCTCGTCCTCAAATCCTCTATCACCGGCACCGCCGCCGCTTCAACCACGACGTTGGGCTCTACCAAAGATTTCCTCAGCACAGAGACGTGGAAAACATCATGTAATCCACTCAGCTCAGCGGACAAAGCCAAATGATAGGCTGCTTCGCCTATACGCTATGTAACCTCGAACGGGCCCAAATATCTTGGACTCAACTTCTTGAGGCGCCGCACACGCGAAACACCCTTGAACGGCTTGATCTTCAAGTAGACCATGTCGCCCACTGCAAACTCCACATTTCTATGGCGCGCGTTAAAATATTTTGATTGCCTATCCTGAGCAACCTTCATGCGCTCCTGAATCGTCTGCACGATCTCGCAAGCATCTGCCACCACTTGCTTTCCCAAAAGCTTAGTGTCTCCCGCCTCTGCCCAAGACATCGGCGTTCGACACAAACTCCACCATGAAAAGGTGGTCTTCCCAACTCCTACCAAAGTCAAGAGCACACATCCTCAACATATCCTCCAATGTACGGTTCGTTCGCTCCGTCTGACCATCGGTCTGCGAATGGAATGCGGTATTAAACTTGAGTTTGGTGCCTAAACTTTTCTGCACTAACCTCCAGTCCTTCGACGTGAACTGCCCATCGCGATCACTAACAATGCTCTTAGGAATTCCGTGCAACCGCATAATATTTCGAACATAAAGCTCCACGAGCTTCTCTACGCCATCGCCCTTCTGATTCGGAATGAAGTGAGCCACCTTGGTCAGGTGATCCACTATCACCCCAATTGCATCGTTACCCTGCTGCGATCGAGGCAAACCATGCACAAAGTCCATGGAGATATCGTCAAATTTCCACACGGGGATAGGAAGAGGCTTCAAGAATCCGCCCGGCCTTTGGCATTCAGCCTTTACTAAGGCACACGTCCGGCTTACAAATTCAGCTACATCCCGCTTCATCCCAGGCCACCAAAAGGATTTCTTCATATCCGAGTACATCTTTGTACTACCTGGATGAATGGAGTACTTTGTAAAGTGAGCCTCAAACATCAACTCCTCGCGGAGCTTGCCAAAACGCAGAACACAAACCCTTCCGTCTCTTTTCAAAATTCCACCGACCGTCTCCTAAGCACTGTCTTCGCTTTGCTGAGCTTCCAACACCAACTGCTGGCACTCTTCGTCTGAACTAGTCTCCTCTCGGATTCGATCCGTTAGATCACACTGCACTTCAATCCAGTTCAACCGAGCCACACTAGACTCACATCTAGCCACACAGGCAATGTCAAGAGACTCCAAGTCTCGCACCAAACGCTCGTCATGCGCCTCAATCCAATTACCTTGCCCGGAGTACTTCCTACTCAAGGAATCTGCCACCACCTTGGCTTTACCTGGCGTATACTGAATCTTCACGTCATAGTCCCCAAGGAACTCGACCCACCTACGCTGCCGCATATTCAGATCCTTTTGGTTTAGGGGATACCTCAGGCTTTTGTGATCCGTGAAGATCTCCACCTTTGCACCATATACGTAGTGCCGCCACAATTTTAACGCAAAGATTACCGCCGCCAACTCCAGATCATGGACGCGGTAATTCCTCTCATGAATCTTTAACTGCCTTGACCCACAAGCTATCACATTGCCGTGCTGCACCAGCACGCAACCCAAACCGCAGCCTGATGCGTCACTGAAAATCTAAAATCCTTCTGTCCCACTAGGAAGACTAAGGATTGGAGCAGACATCAACCTTTCCTTCAAATTCTCAAATGCATGGGCACACTCCGGCGTCCAAATGAACTTTTGGTCCTTGCGAGTAAGAGTGGTGAGGGGCAATGCCACCTGCGAGAATTTTTCCACGAACCTCCTGTAATAACCGGCTAGCCCAAGGAAACTCCGGACTTCCGCCACGGTTCTCAAAATAGGCCTATCTCTAATGGCTTCAATCTTCGCTAGATCTACCGCCACCCCATCTCCACTGATCATGTGACCCAAAAATGCCACCTTCTCGATCCAAAACTCACACTTCGAGAACTTAGCATAAAGCTGATTCTCCCTTAGAGTCTGCAATACTAGCCTCAAGTGAGACTCATGCTCCACTTCCGATTTTGAATACACCAAAATATCATCTATGAACACCACCACGAACGAATCTAGAAACGGTCGAAAAACCCTGTTAATCAAATCCATGAACACAAATGGCGCGTTCGTCAGTCCGAACGGCATCACCGAAAACTCATAGTGGCCATACCGAGTCCCAAATGCTGTCTTGGCAATGTCCTCTTCTCGAATCTTCAACTGGTAGTACCCCGATTTCAAATCCAACTTAGAGTACACCACCGACCCCACTAACTGGTCGAACAAATCATCGATTCGGGGAATCGGATATTTATTCTTGACGGTCAACTTATTTAGCTCAAGGTAGTCAATGCACAACCGCATACTCCCGTCCTTCTTCTTTACGAACAATACCGGCACGCTCCACAGCGAAGAGCTGGGCCTAATGTACCCTTGCTCTAACAACTCTTGCAACTGAAATGTTGAAACCAATTTCTCGATCTCTTGTGGAGCTCGGGGCCCTCACCGAAATGAGGGGCAGCTAGCCCTTACTGATCCATCAGAGAAGGAAGACTGAACAGTAGAAAGAAGACTAAGACCTCAGTCGCAGCGAGGAGGTCCTTCCACTAACCCGGAAGATCGTTGAGCGCTTCCCCTCCCAAGCCAAAGCTGAGACTCGGGCACCTTGGAGAGCTCTGGGGATGCTAACCAAAGGAAGCCTAAGGAGAGAGAAGCGGAAGTGGAATGGAATCTTCTCCAAAGGTGCCCTTGAGGTCTTATTTATAGGTTTCCTGGTCTGGCCTACAAATAGCAGGATTACGCCTTCTGATTTTACTATCCGCACCCCAAATGGGTCTGCTAACAGCTGAACCCCGCTGTTCGGATAGGCTAATGCCAGACCAACGGGATAGAGAGATGATTTCGTCGGTCATAGGATGAGTAGCAAATCTGTCAAACGCGGCCCGCACTTCATCGGGCCCCGGACTGAGTTCGTCGACCTCGACCGAGATTCGCCGATCGCGGGGACTCTGGAAGATGTCTGGCTCTCCTATCTTCTCGTGGTCTTTCAGCGAGATTCCTGCTCGCTCGCCTCCTGTCATACCTGCTCCTTGGAACTTTCTTGGACCAGCCACGCTCCACGCTCACCGCACCAAAATGTTGAAACCGATTTCTCGATCTCTTGTGGAGCTCGGGGCCCTCACCGAAATGAGGGGCAGCTAGCCCTTACTGATCCCTCGGAGAAGGAAGACTGAAGACTAGAAAGAAGACTAAGACCTCAGTCGCAGCGAGGAGGTCCCTGCACTAACCCGGAAGATCGTTGAGCGCTTCCCCTCCCAAGCCAAAGCTGAGACTCGGGCACCTTGGAGAGCTCTGGGGATGCTAACCAAAGGAAGCTTAAGGAGAGAGAAGCAGAAGTGGAATGGAATCCTCTCCAAAGGTGCCCTTGAGATCTTATTTATAGGTTTCCTGGTCTGGCCTGCAAATAGAAGGATTCCGCCTTCTAATTTTACTATCCGCACCCCAAATGGGTCTGCTAACAGCTGAACCCCGCTGTTCGGATAGGCTAATGCCAGACCAACGGGATAGAGAGATGATTTCGTCAGTCATAGGATGAGTAGCGAATTCGTCGAACGCGGCCCGCACTTCGTCGGCAATAGAAGATGTCGTCGAGGAAGGCCCTGGCACACTTGGATCGCCCCTCAGCTTCCGCCTCGCCAACCATGGTGTCTGGGATCTGCAGAATCACAAAGGTCCCGGGGGTGAGCTAGATCTGCAAGAGAAACAGAAGGGGAGAGAGCGTGAGGGAGTAACAGTAAATGCAGTGGTTGAAAGGAAAAAAGGTCGACTATTTATAGAAATATAAAAGGCGGGAAGGAGCCGAAGCGTCGGTATCTGCGGATAGCGGATTCGCGCGGTACTTTTCTGCCTCTAAGTATCCTAGTCGCTCCCGGCGAGTTGACACCCTGTCGAAGCTTTCCCCCATTGGCGAGCTGGCGCTAAATAATAAATCATAAAAAAGCAGGGGCAGTACGCGAGTGCGAGTAACAGAAACACGAACACAATCAGCGCAAGAGCGAGCCAGGTAGGGTGAAAGAAGAGATCAGAAAAAATAAAGGGCTCGCAAGCGAGTCAAAGTATCATTATTACAAACTTATGAAAATTGTTCGCGACCCATCCTATCGAAGAGGAGGGTGGAAGAAAAACAATAAAAAGAAATACTAGGATCCTCAATATCGCAGCCACTTCCAGCGACCGCGACCCCGACACCAGATCGAGGGGGAACTCGCGGGTAGTGATACTCGCGGAGTGACCGGTTCTCCTGGCTCGTCAGCCGCATGTAGTCATCGATACGAGCAATATACACCCCGGGGGAGGTCGCGTCACCATGATCGGTCGACCGTATCTCAGCAAGAACGCGTGTGTTCGCGTCCTCCATCGCGACGAACCTTTCTTCATTGGCGAGCTGATCCAGCCGATTCTGCTCATGAAGATCCCTCAGCAGGATGGTATGCTTCTGGAATATCTCAGTGACCCGCCTCTTCATCCGCTCTGGATCGCTGGGATCCCCCAAAAAGTCGGCGACCTGACTCGGCGAGGGGGGTGGAGATATCTCCAATGCTCTAGATTCTGACTCGGAGAGAGGGGTCGTAGGATTACCTGCGAAGTAGGAGTCAGCGACAAAGTGAAAAACAACACTCTGTGACGACAGTCTAACCTAGTGGAGGAATTTGAGTACTGGGCCGCTGGCGGGAGGTGCCCGGCTGGCCTCAGAATGCTTCAATAAAGGCAGGGGTGAGTCCTTACCCAGACCGGAGGCGAGCGCGGGTCTGGAGCCAAGTCCAGACTCGGCAATCAACGTCCCTCCTGGGCTCCTCTGACCCAGTAAGACGAATCCAGGAGTAGGGATGGTCTGATTCGGCATGATGGGCGAGTTCGCCGGAGGAGGAACTTGATCCTCTGGGGACGCGGTGGGAGACACTGCATAAAAAAGTAAGTGTGACTTAGCGAGTCAAGGGACATGAAGGAAGATGAGGTAAGATACTCACCTAGTTGCGAAGGCAAGTCCTGCCGGCCGACGGCCCTCACATCCACAAGGAGAGCGTCAGCCCCACCCGTAGAAGGGAGGTGGATCCCCATGATTGGCCTTCCCGATGCGCTCTCGTTCGGAGGATCATTCTGCGAATAGGATAAACAAGTTAAAAGGGAGGGACATCAAATGAGCGAGCTTGGCGATAATACTTGTGAGACGAGCCCTTCATCAGGGGAGTGCGGCAAAGAAGAAGATCCTCCCCAACCAGCCGCACGCCGAACAGCCTTTGCCGTTCTTAGGGAAGGCGGAGGCGGAGAGCGTCGCGGAGAATTCCAGGAGGCGATGACAGCGGTTTTCCCCTTCTGGGCCGCTTGCGAGGCCTTTAGGCGAGCCAACATCTCGTTTTTTTTTACATCGCGTTGGGGCCCGCGGCGAGTGAGAAAAGATAGAGAAGAATAAAGAGTCTGAATGACAGCCAGGGAGAGTGATATTTATAGTAGTGGGCATGGGGCCCACCGAAAGATTCTCGCCACGTCACCAAGGGAGCCGGCGAATATCAAGGGTTGGATGATTCTTCGCGAGCCCATATAGCCTCGCGAAGAGCGGGGATGGTGTACAACCCTGATATTCGCCTAGTGAATGATCAAATGAAAGTGAGGTGAGTCAGGTCCTCGGGATGTATGCATGTGGATAGGCAGAAGATAAGCGAAAGAGCAAAATTGCCAGCGCTCGACGAAGTCCAAACGACGCTCGACGATCTCGTCTCAGCAGATCCACTGGGACGAGCACTTAGCCGGCTGCTCGCGAGAAGGTGAGCAAGTCAAGAGTGCGAGTGAGGCAGGAAGCGCGGGTCAAGTTCCCGCGAGAGGAGGCGCGGGTCAAGTTCCCGCGAGCCAGAGTCTCAAGGTCGACCCGCAAGAAGGCGAGCGAGCCAGGTACTCGCCGAACGCTTGCAAGGAGGCGAGCGAGCAGGAATCTCGCCGAAGGACCGCAAGAAGATAGGCGAGCCAGACTTCTTCCAGAGTCCCCGCGATCGGTGAATCTCGGTCGAGGTCGACGAACTCAGTCCGGGGCCCGACGAAGTGCGGGCCGCGTTCGACGAATTCGCTACTCATCCTATGACCGACGAAATCATCTCTCTATCCCGTTGGTCTGGCATTAGCCTATACGAATAGCGGGGTTCAGCTATTAGCAGACCCACTTGGGGTGCGGATAGTAAAATCAGAAGGCGGAATCCTGTTATTTGCAGGACAGACCAGGAAACCTATAAATAAGACCTCAAGGGCACCTTTGGAGAAGATTCCATTCCACTTCCGCTTCTCTCTCCTTAGGCTTCCTTTGGTTAGCATCCCCAGAGCTCTCCAAGGTGCCCGAGTCTCAGCTTTGGCTTGGGAGGGGAAGCGCTCAACGATCTTCCGGGTTAGTGGAGGGACTTCCTCGCTGCGACTGAGGTCTTAGTCTTCTTTCTAGTCTTCAGTCTTACTTCTCTGAGGGATCAGTAAGGGCTAGCTGCCCCTCATTTCGGTAAGGGCCCCGAGCTCCACAAGAGATCGAGAAATCGGTTTCAAAATGTTGAAACCGATTTCTCGATCTCTTGTGGAGCTCGGGGCCCTTACCGAAATGAGGGGCAGCTAGCACTTACTGATCCCTCAGAGAAGGAAGACTGAAGACTAGAAAGAAGACTAAGACCTCAGTCGCAGCGAGGAGGTCCCTCCACTAACCCGGAAGATCGTTGAGCGCTTCCCCTCCCAAGCCAAAGCTGAGACTCGGCACCTTGGATAGCTCTGGGGATGCTAACCAAAGGAAGCCTAAGGAGAGAGAAGCGGAAGTGGAATAGAATCTTCTCCAAAGGTGCCCTTGAGGTCTTATTTATAGGTTTCCTGGTCTGGCCTGCAAATAGCAGGATTCCGCCTTCTGATTTTACTATCCGCACCCCAAATGGGTCTGCTAACAGCTGAACCCCGCTGTTCGGATAGGCTAATGCCAGACCAACGAGATAGAGAGATGATTTCGTCGGTCATAGGATGAGTAGCGAATTCGTCGAACGCGGCCAGCACTTCGTCGGGCCCCGGACTGAGTTCATCGACCTCGACCGAGATTCGCCGATCGCGGGGACTCTGGAAGAAGTCTGGCTCGCCTATCTTCTCACGGTCCTTCGGCGAGATTCCTGCTCGCTCGCTTCCTTGCAAGCGTTCAGCGAGTACCTGGGTCGCTCGCCTTCTTGCGGGTCGACCTTGAGACTCTGGCTCGCGGGAACTTGACCCGCGCCTCCTCTCGCGGGAACTTGACCCGCGCTTCCTGCCTCACTCGCACTCTTGACTTGCTCACCTTCTCGCGAGCAGCCGGCTAAGTGCTCGTCCCAGCGTATCTGCTGAGACGGGATCGTCGAGCGTCATTTGGACTTCGTCGAGCGCTGGCAATTTCGCTCTTTCGCTTATCTTCTGCCTATCCACATGCATACATCCCGAGGACCTGACTCGCCTCACTTTCATTTGATCATTCACTAGGCAAATATCGGCGTTGTACATGAACCTTAAGCTCGTCCAGTTCCTTCTGTGCCATCCTAAACGGAGGACGCGACACCGGCCTCGCACCCGGTACCAACTCTATCGAGAAATCGATTTCGCGCTGAGGAGGTGCTCCCGGAAGCTCCTCGGAGAATACATCCTCAAACCCTTCCACCACCGGAACATCCCCAATAGCCAACCTTGTGGAGTGAGTCTCCAACAAAGCTATAAACGCCTTGCCTCCTTGGTTTACCGCATGCCTCATTTGCATAGCGGAGATCAGGGAGCAAGCCACTCCGCTTAGGCCTTTGAACTTGACCTCTGCTATACCTTTTCCTCTCAGGGTTACCAACTTCAACTGGCAGTCGATATTAGCTCACTGCTCTGCAAGCCAGTCCATCCCCAAGATAACGTCAAATTCGGCTAGTGGCAGAATCGCTGCTACCAACTCGAAATCACAATCGCAGATTTGCAACACAATGCGTCCATTCCTCATGGTGGTCATGAAAGACCCATTCGGCATGCGCACGCTCAGCTCCACCTCTGCCTCGAAAAACTCCACGCCAATCCTCCGGATAAAGCTTTCTGCGAGAAAAAAGTGTGATGCTCCCGTATCGAACAACACTCGAGAGGGGTAGCCCGAAACTAGCACGAAACCTAATCACGTGCATCACAAACATAAAAGGCCGCAACCTATATTACAGAAACAAACGAAAACATAAACTTTTCATACCTGTCACCACGTCGTGTTGACGAATCGCTTCTTGCTGCCCAAGATTATACGCTCTAGGCTGCACCGGAGGGAACCGCGAAGCACTAGACTCCGCCGCCCTTCCTTTCTCCGCAACACTAGGGCCGGAACGCACCGATTGTTCCTGCCTCGACTCTGGCTCAGCTCCGCCCTCGGTACAAACCGACTTATGTGGCCCACCTTGCCACACTTGAAACACTTAAACGGACCTTTGGAGCGGAAATCTCCCGAAGGTGCGCCACTTCTCTCCCCAGGCCTGTTAGGACGGGGCTTCTTCTTCCATCGGTTGCCCTCGGACCTCCACTGAGACTGAGACTGAGAAGGCTTTCCTTCTCCCTGCTTTGACGCTAATCCCTTTCGTCGCTGGGTTTGCTCCAGGTCGCTTTCTAATGTGCGAGCGGCTTCGACCAACTCATTAAATCCTGCATTCTTTAAGGCTATTAACGGTTGCCTTAAATTCTCTCTTAGTCATTGATAGAAGAGATTGTCCCTCTCTTCATCGTCTGCCATAGTCGTTCCCGCATAACGACCCAACCGAGTGAACTCCTGCAGATACTCGTCCACTGTCTTCTCCCGCTGCACCAAATGCAAGAACTGCCGCTGCAGTGCTAACCTTGTCGACGATGGAATATAACGCTTTAGGAACGCATTCCTGAACTCCTCCATGGACGGTACGCGCCCAAGGAAATGGCGACCACTGTGATTCACCCACCACAGCTTCGCATCGCCCTCTAACATGAAGCTCGCAAAGTAGGACTGCCTCTCCGCTGGGGTCTCTGCTGCCTTCAAAGTTTCCTGGATCCTCGAAAGCTAATCTTCGGCATCCGTTGGAGTGCCAACTCCCTTGAACGTCGGTGGATGGAAACTCAAGAAGTACTTCATAAATCGATCGCCCATCCCATAAGCTCTCTCCGCTAAAGGCTCTGCTTGCCTTGCTCCAACCTCCGGTGTATCTGGTGTAGCAGCCGGAGTAATAGGAGTCTTAACCTGCACCACCGGCGTCGGAACCCATGGCATCGCCGCAGCTTGAGCCTCTACCATTGCTTCCGCTAGCATGCGACAGAAATCAGCCGGGGACATGCCCATATTCATGAGGCCCGGAGCAGTAGCACTGCTTCCCGAGGGCTCCTCTTGGCTTCTAGATGTCCCCGCATCATCACCAACATCCTAGCATAAGCAAGGAAATAAACTCATCAAGTTCTATTCGCAAGACTCGAACGCAGAGATACTCATGATCCCGCACAACACTCCTATGTGGACAATCTCTTTACGCGTTCTGAATACACTAGACCTCGCAAGAATACTAAACCTCCCTCTGATACCAAAATGTAACACCTCCCCTGTAATGACCATATAACATGGGTCCGGCCGGGACCCCACAGCATATAACCGCCACAGTTTCAGCATTAAAAGATGATATAAACTACCCAGCTCAAAACTCAGACAACACAGCGGAAACCAAACTAAAAGCCACATAGATTGTCCACGACATAATACATAGGAAAGAAACCGACCCTAAGGCCTTACACAACCAATTGTCCAAGGAAAATCAAACATACATCACCAACATAAACTCCCAAAAGAGGGGGGAACTAGCTTCCCTAAGCTACCTCGGCATGCAAGCCGGAACATCAAAAGATGAGTACAAAATGCTGGAAAAACAGAGTAAACACTTCATAAGGCTTTAGACCTTTTTGGCCTGCGAGCTCGTTCCAGCCTGCGATCCCTGGCCTGCATCCAAATCACAAAGAGCGGTAAACGAGGGTCAGCTATGGCTGACCACAAACGGTGTAACAACACCCCTCCTCCCGGCCGCCCTAGTAGACCCCGGGGAACTACATCACCCTGCAAGTCAGCACTTTGTATGCACATGTATATAAGGAAAGAAACAACATAAAACAACAGGTATGAGTGTCACAAACAACATATACGTTTCTATGTTGAGCAAGTAATGAAGGGGCCTACAAATGCAATATGAATGCAAACCTGGGTTTCACCCAAGGCGTCCTAAAGCGTATGGACCTAACACATCATCATACATTATCAACAAAACCACGAGGTACTCAACATTTCCCCCCAAAGGGCATCGTAGCCCAAGGCCAAGAACTCACGCCGTGACCCACCTCGCCTGGCCCTCCATGCCATCGGGCTTGTCAACAGCTCACACATTCTTGCCACAAAGCACACAACCGATGCTAAGAACCTTGGCTTAGACTCCGAGCAAACGTCCCAAGGCCCTGGTCTTACCGTCGGGACAACATCCACCGACTGCCTCGCCTGGCAACCGTTCCGGGCTCGTCCGTTAGCACAGACGTTCTCGTCAGTTAACACCGAAGGGACTAATCTTGCCGGGACACTCTCCACATGTGAATATCAGTCTTCACGGGATAGCCAGCCGACCACAAAGACCAATCGCACCTTCGCACAACACTAGGCATCACAAGCCCCATAATCCGCGCACTATTTTCCCGCCCAAAACCCAACATTCGTTATGATACGCTAAAATTTATCTTTTTAGAAAAGCCCTTTCTTTCTTTCTTTAACTTTAACCTTAGGCGGACGTTTTCGAAGAGTCCCGCGAGTAATTCTACTTCGAGGAATTACCCATTATCCTATCGAAAGATAGAAGTAACGGCCTTTTCCTCTTTCGAAATATCGAGGATTACTCTTTGGCCGCGTCGCCAAAAGCTAAGTATTGGATTTGAAAGGCTTATGTTGAAATGAAAGTTGAAAGCTTTTTGAATATGTTGTTGCAACAATTTTGTGAGTTGTTGCAACAATTCTTTAAGAGATCGTTTTAAAACTTCTTTTGCCTTGAGCTAGTTCCAACAACCAAAGAGTTGTTGCAACAATTTTTTAAGTGTTTAAAAGAGAGTTTTAAAAATTGCTTTGGAGAGAAAGCTTTTGGGTTTATATAATTATCCGGACTAAAATCGATAAAGGCAAGTGGACCTTATCGATAGTAGTATAGGATATTTCTTTTTGAAATATCAAGGTCGTATTTTTCCAAGGTCGTATCGATTATTTCTACTTCTACGGAACGCGCTATTATTTTATCGAAAAGAGTTTTGAATTGATTTTTATAATTTTGTAGAAAAACTAATGACGAAAATTAAGGTTGGCGTGCGTTTAAGGATAATTGCGATAAAAAGTGAAAAAGCACGGAAACGTTAATTTAGAAAGTAGTTTTGCTTAGAATTTTTTTAGAGTTTAATAAAGCGATAATGATAACTACGGCGATTTTAAACGATTGAGTGGTTAGCGGATTTAGCAAAAAGCAATTATATTAAAAACAAAAGACGCACTAATTGAAAACTCACGCACTCTACGGAATTAAAATGAAAGCGGTAAATTGCAGAAATTAAAGAAGTGCGATCCCTAACCAAATAGGTAGAGGGGAAATAAATGCGTGACAAGTCCTATCCAAGCGAATAGGCGGGAAATAAATGCGTGACGAGTCCTATCCAAGCGGATAGGCGGGAAATAAATGCGTGATGAGTCCTATCCAAGCGGATAGGCGGGAAATAAATGCGTGACGGAAATGGAAGCTATTGAATTACAAAAAAGGCGCAAAATTTATACTCATACACACACACACTCTACTTTAATGAAATCTAATTAAAAACAAAACAAAAATTAACTCATACACTCACACACACAACATAAATGAAACTAAGTTAAAAGAAAACAAAATTTATACTAACACACACACACACTTACTTGAAATGATACAAAAGATTACAAAACAAAAACAAAAAAAAACTAAAACATGAAAGTTAGCCTCATACACACTCACACACAAATTATAATGGAAACACTACTTAACAGAACAAAATCTAAAAAAAAGGAAAAACAAAAGGAAAACACACACACACTTTCACAAAAACAACGAGAGAGATAGTTACAAAAACAAGCAAATTTTATTTTATTTTCATCATAAAGAGGTTACAAAACAAGAGAGAGAAAGAGTGCAAAAATTTACCTAAACGCAAAAACTAGGAAGGCAACCAGATTGGATAAAAATATTAAGAATAAGTCTCAAAATTTTGAACCCTTTGAACATCAGCCACCCCCTCTATTTATAGAGGATTTGGGGTGCATTTAGAGGGTTTGGAAGGCTTCTAGAAGGAGGAGGCAAAATCTGACTTTGCAAGCTTGCTGGAAGAGCGTGGGGTGCGGATAGAGGGCTGGCAGATTCTAGAAGGAGAGAGGTGGCAGGACAGCTTGCTGGAAGAAAGAGCTGGCGGGAATTCGTCGAACGAAGCTTGGGGAGAGAGCTCGACGAAAGTCGATCTGGGAGTTAGTCGAACACCTGCAGAAATTATATAATGTTGTTATAATATATATATATATAATTAGTCGAACGCCTATCTGGGGAGAATTCGTCGAACTCAGGGAGCGGAGAGTTTGGGGTGTGGATAGAAGGCTGGAAGGGAGATCGACTAACGCCTGCAGAGGTAAATATATTTATATATAATATTTGATATAAGAGAACGTCGAACTCCGGGCTAGGAGAGAGATCGACGAACTCTGAGCGGGGAGTTCGTCGAACTCAGCTCGGGCTGAGTTCGTCGAACGGGAGATATATAGATATAACATATAATACTAATACATAAAAATTCGTCGAATACCGCTCGGCGTTCGACGAATTTTTGCTGAGTTTATATATAAAATTATTATGTTTATATAATATATATATATATAATATTTCATTATATTTATAATATATATACATTATTAATACTATATTTTCATCTATATTTACATATAAATATATGATTATATTTAATATATATATTGTTATATATTTATTATATATATTATTTATTATATTATACTGCTATATTTATTATATAAATATATTTATTTATATTTATATTATATACATTATACAATATTATTTCAAAATTTTATTCTTATATAAATATAATTACTTATTTTTACAAAAGAAAAAAAGAAGTGATTATTTCAATGATTTAAAAGCAATATGTACAAAATTACCCAAAATTAGGCTAGAAAAGATACTAAAAATATGCATAATTTGTTATTCATCAAACACCCCCATACTTAAGCTTTTGCTATTCCAGAGCAAAAGTAAGGGATACCTATAAGACGCTTAATAAAATTTCTAATTTACTAAAGTTTTTATTAAATCAAAAGTAAGATCGAAATAAATTTAGGGTATTTAAAGAGGTAAGTCCAAAACTATGAAAGTAATTTAAAAAGAGCGAAAAATTTTTAGCGAGACTTCTAAAGTTAGCTAAATAGCGTCGATTATTGCAGTCTTTGGTACCTTTTAATTAGAATAGAATTATAAAAAACTTTAACTTTTTTTAAGAGAGTTTTTAAGAATAAATAAAGCCTACTAATTATGCTCTCCCAAACTTTTTTAAATTAAAATCTAGGTACAATTTTATTGGCTAAGGTGTAGGGAAAAAGGTAGCCTTGACAAAAAGAAGAGTGCTTGGAGTTAGGGGTGATGGACTTTATCCTCTCACCCCACCTTTTTGGTGGTTTTGCTTTGATTCCCAGCGTTGGTTTACGTGGGAGAATTGAAATCTTTTCTAAACTTAACCCAATGCCCGTGTTTACGGAATTTTATTTTTTTTTATTCCCATTGACACGGGATTTCTTTTAACAATATTGGGTGCCTGTGTTTACGGAATCTTTTTATTCCCATTGACACAGGATTTCTTTTAAAACTCCTACTTTTATTATTTTTATGCCAAGCTAAGGGGTGTTTATAAGGGGGGTTTCAAGAGAAATTCTAGATTAATAAAAAAAGATTTTTGAGAGCAAGTTTAGTAGATTAAAAACATTCCCAAAGTTTCACAAGTTTAGAGTTAGAATAATTGAATCTAAAGATGGTTTGCCAATATAATACAAAAAGGAATCTATTTAGGGTAAACCCGAGGTAGTGCTAATAATTCTGTTCTCAAATTAAATTAAGATCGCAAGATTTTCTTTACTACTGAAAATTCCTCGATTTAAATTTTTCAAACTATGAAATAAATAAAATTCATTTAGTAAATCAAAAATAATGAAAAACGCTTAAAGATAAATCTAACCTAGCCTTGGAAATAACAAAAAGCTAAGTAGGGGATTTATTTTATTTTTGGGTTTTTTATTAAGTTTTTCAAATAATTTTTTTTTTGAAGTTTTTAAGATATGATATTTTTGGGATTTTTGATTTTCTTTATAACAAAATGCATATATAAATACTAAAAAAAACAAAAAAAAGAAGAAAATTAAGAAAAGTAAAAACACATACAAAATATTTTTGATTTTTTTTCTAAGAAAATTTTTTTCATCATATATTTTTTGATTTTGTAATTTTGTTAAAAATATGTACATTAATAAAAAAAGGGAAAAAAAAAAGAAAAGAGAGAATGAAAACATTTTTGGTGTTATGACAAAATGAATTTTGTTATAACAAATTTTTAAGTACATTTTTCATCATTTTTTTGGATTTTGATTTATTATTATAAATAAGGATTTTTATATACAAATAAAAGACATAAACATAAAACATTTATATATTAAAAAAAAAATTTGTGTTTTTTTTTTCCTAAGTTAATTAATGATTTTTTTTTATTTTTCATTTGATTTAAGAAAAATGAAAAGAGGGACAAAGATGTTGCAACATAATTTTCTTATGTCATAACAAATTTTGCTATGTTATAACAAATAAGTTTTATGTTGTAACAAATTTTTCATATAAATTTTTTTTTTTCTAATATGGGAGGGGCAAAAATAATTACAAAAAGAGGGAAAACACGCCCCCATACTTAAAGCCAACATTGTCCTCAATGTTGAAGTGAAGTGTGAGGACGAAAATATTTACAAAAACGTGAAGATTTAATTACAAGATAGAAAAAATATATACAAGAATAGTTACAAATAAAAAGGAACTCCACGAATATATACAAAATTGTTTTTTTGGTTTGTTTTAGTTTTCCGAAATGTACAAAACATGAATAAAATACGTATAAAAGAAATTAAAAGTATATATGTGATCATATTTTTTTGGGTATGATAAAAATAAATTTTTATCATCATATTTATTTTATTATTTATGTTATATTATATTTTTTTTTGGTTTTAATTTTGAAATATGCATGTTTTAAAATATATCAAAATTTTAAGAAAGATAAAATAAAGTAAATAAAGAAAAAGCTTTAAGATAAAAAGCAAGGAAGAAATAAGAGAAATAAAAAGGTAAAAGCAACGGGGTTTTCTCGTTTCGAAATATCGACAAAAATCCCCTCTCGGGTCTGTCGAGTAATCCTACTTTGAGAAACTTCCTATTGTCTTATCTTAAAATTCCCAAAATTCTTTTTGATTTTTGTTTTAAAGTTTTTGCATTATTTGATTTTGTTTTAAGTTTCTTTTTGGAAAAAAAATGATAATTTAAAATATGCATAGTTATTAATATTATTTTTCATTTTGTTATTATTATTTATTATTATTATTAATTATATTTTTGTTTAAGTTTTTATTTTGTTTTGAAATTAAAATTTATTTCATCATTTTTTTT
Organism: Dactylorhiza incarnata; assembly: GCA_033032865.1. Lineage (NCBI taxonomy): Eukaryota > Viridiplantae > Streptophyta > Magnoliopsida > Asparagales > Orchidaceae > Dactylorhiza > Dactylorhiza incarnata. The sequence continues at coordinate 2,394,875 of JAWHQI010000210.1, forward strand.
TGTAAATAAGAACAATAAAAAAAAGCGTAATTGGATAAATATGGGGGTGCCTCCCACGAACGCGTTGTTTACCGTCTCGTAGCTTGACGCGTTGGCGGGGTACGATCTTTTTAGAGGTGGGGGAGGGGTATGGAATTTAGCTTCCCTCCCAGGTGATCCCCCGCGTGGTAGAGTTTTAGTCGGTGACCGTTAACTTTTAAGTCGCCTTTTTCCGGGTGGGTGATAAGGACGGTCCCGTATGGCCAAACCTCTTTCACTTGAAAGGGGTCGGAACAGTGGGATTTTAGTTTCCCCGGAAAAAGACGAAGACGTGAATTATATAGGAGGACGAGATCGCCCGGCGCAAATGATTTTGGGAATTTAATTTTTCGGTCGTGGTAACATTTAGAGCGTTCCTTATAAAATTTATTACTCTCGTAAGCGTTCGCACGCCATTCATCGAGTTCGTTTAATTGGAATTTCCGGTTTTCGGCGGTTAAATTATGATCGAGATTTAAGAGTTTTAACGCCCAAAAAGCGCGGTGCTCTAATTCTACGGGAAAATGGCATGCCTTGTCGTAGACTAATCGATAAGGCGTACAGCCAATTGCGGTCTTGTACGCCGTACGATATGCCCACAGCGCGTCGTCTAATTTAATCGCCCAATCCTTCCTATTTATTGAAACAGTTTTTTCTAATATGCGTTTAATTTCTCGATTTACTACCTCCACTTGGCCGCTCGTTTGGGGGTGATAGGCGGTGGCGAGCTTATGCGTAACGCCATATTTGGTTAATGTTTTTGCAAACTGGGTGTTGCAAAAGTGCGTACCCCTATCACTAACTATCGCACGGGGCGTACCGAAGCGAGAAAATAATTTTTTAAGAAATTTGACGACGACTCTCGCATCGTTGGTGGGGAGAGCTTGCACTTCCGCCCACCTAGATACGTAGTCGACCGCCACTAAAATGTAGCGATTTGTATATGAAGGAGGTAGGGGGCCTATGAAATCTATGCCCCATAAATCTAAAATCTAGCATTCTAAATAAAAATTTTGGGGCATCTCGTCGCGACGAGAGATGTTACCCGACCGTTGATAGCTATCGCATGCGCTCACAAAAGTGTGAGCGTCTTTGAAGAGAGCGGGCCAATAAAAGCCTGCATCCAGTGCCTTCTGCGTGGTCCGGTTGGCTTGATAATGCCCCCCGGCCGGCCCTTCGTGGCAGTGCCGCAAAATTTGCGCACCCTCCATGTTTGAGACGCATCTCCGCACGACTTGGTCCGCGCAGACGCGAAATAAGAAAGGGTCCTCCCAAAAGTAATTTTTCAAATCAGAAAAGAATTTCTTCTTTTCCATTTTTGAAAAGTCTTTCGGGAGCACCCGCGCAACTAAATAGTTGGCGTAGTCTGCGAACCAAGGCGAGGGAGAAGTTTTTAAATTATTTAAAGCTAAAAGACGCTCCTCGAGAAATCGATCATCAATTTCCGGTTCGAAGAGCGCTTCCGCGATTGGGTGTTCTAAACGAGAAAGGTGGTCGGCCGCTAAATTTTTGGCCCCCTTCTTATCCCGGATCTCTAAATCGAATTCTTGTAATAGGAGGATCCATCGAAGAAGGCGGGGCTTAGCGTCCATTTTTTCTAATAAATATTTGAGTGCGGAGTGGTCGGTAAATATTATAATTTTAGAAAGCGTGACGTAGGGCCTAAACTTATCTATGGCGAAGACGACGGCAAGGAGTTCCTTTTCTGTTGTCGTGTAATTAGCCTGTGCGGCCGTGAGCATGCGGGACGCGTAGTAGATAGGATGAAAATATTTATTTACGCGTTGGCCTAATACGGCCCCTACCGCTATATCGCAGGCGTCGCACATAATCTCAAATGGAAGGGTCCAATCGGGCGCCACCAGAATGGGAGAATGGATAAGTTTATTTTTATGGCATTGAATGCCTCTACGCACGCGCTATCAAAAATGAATGGAGATTCTTTCTCCAGGAGGTGGGTTAGCGGTTTTGTTATTTTGGAAAAATTTTGAATAAACCGCCTATAGAAACCCGCATCGCCAAGAAAACTACGAATTGATTTTATATTTGAGGGCGCGGGGAGTTTTTCAATTATTTCGACCTTGGCCTTGTCGACCTCCATCCCTCTTTCAGAAATTTTGTGGCCGAGAACTAAGCCTTCTCGAACCATGAAATTACACTTTTCCCAGTTTAAAACCAGGTTCGTGTCTTCGCATCGTTGGAGGACTCGATCTAAATTTTGGAGGCAGTTTTGGAAGGAGCTTCCAAAAACCGAGAAGTCATCCATAAAGACTTCCATAATATCCTCTACGAGCTCTCCAAATATCGCTAGCATACATCGTTGAAATGTAGCTGGCGCGTTGCAGAGGCCGAATGGCATCCTTCGGTACGCGAAGGTACCGAAGGGGCACGTAAAGGTTGTTTTCTCCTGATCTTCGGGGGAGATTGGAATTTGTAAAAATCCCGATAGACTGTCGAGAAAACAATAATAAGGATGACCCGATAGTCGCTCCAAAATTTGATCGATAAACGGTAACGGAAAGTGATCTTTGCGGGTGGCATCATTTAATTTTTGGTAATCGATGCACACCCTCCACCCCGTAACAGTACGGGTTGGAATTAATTCATTATGTTGATTTGCCACTACCGTTAGACCGCCCTTTTTAGGCACGACATGAATGGGACTAACCCACGTGCTGTCGGATATAGGGTAGATAATCCCCGCATCCAGGAGTTTTATTACTTCAGCCTTAACGACATCCCACATATTTGGGTTTAGTCGTCGCTAAGGCTGGATGGTTTTGCGGGAATTATCTTCTAAGAAGATTTTGTGCGTGCAAAAAGAGGGATTTATCCCCCCTAATATCGGAAATCTGCCATGCAATTGCATGGCGATGCGTGGACAAAACTTTAACTAATTCGGAGGTTTCCGAATCGGTTAAAGAAGACGAAATAATAACCGGGAGTTTTAAGTCCGCGGCGAGAAAAGCGTATTTTAAATGGTCAGGGAGTGGCTTAAGCTCCAAGACCGGGGGTTGTTCGTAAGAAGTTGTTATTTTTAAATTTTAGAATTAAAAGATTCGAAAGACGAATCTGGCGGTAGCTCGTCCAAAGGGGCGAGGTCCGCCAAATCCGGTTCGTCTAAAGTTAAAGCGAGTAATTCTACAAGCGAAGAACATTCATCCTCGAACGCAGATTCTAAGTGAAAGCAGGAATCATCGTTCGATAAAGAGTTTCGCATCGAGGGATTAATAAGAAGGGTAACTTCGTCGTCCCCTACCCGAAGGAGGAGGCGACCGTTACTCACATCAATTAATGCGCGGGAGGTCGCGAGGAAAGGGCGACCGAGGATAATTGGTACCTCGGCGTCCTCCTCGATGTCGAGGATGACGAAGTCTACCGGGAAGATAAACTTGTCAACCTTGACCAGAACGTCCTCCACTACCCCGATAGGATATTTTATCGAGCGATCCGCGAGTTGGATGCTCATTTTTGTTGGGGTGGGAACACCCAAATCTAGTTTTTTAAAGAGGGAGAAGGGCATCAAATTGATGCTCGCTCCCAGGTCCGCTAGGGCGTACTTTATTAATAAATTGCCGAATAGGCACGGGATGGAAAACCTTCCCGGATCGTTTAGCTTAGGCGGTAATTTATTAAGTAGGACCGCCGAGCATTCCGCATTTAAGGAAACACGCAAAATACCCTCGAGCTTCTTTTTATTAGAAAGGAGCTCCTTAAGGTATTTCGCATATTTCGGCATTTGAGAGAGTGCCTCGCAGAAGGGGACGTTAATTTGAATTTGTTTAAATATTTGTAAAAACTTTTTGTAATGTTCGTCCTCCTTCTCTTTATTAAATTTTGCGGGGTACGGAATTTGCGGGCTCGAGACGCCCGGCGCTAATATTTTTTCCGTATCTACTAAAATAAAAGACGAGGGAGCAGGGGTCGGAGGCGAAACAGTTACCTGATGCTCAACCCGTAATGGGGAGTCGACCTCCTTGCCGCTGCGAAGGGTAATGGCGTGGGCATTTTCACGCGGGTTCTGCTCCGAGTTCCCAGGTAGTGCTCCAAGTGGCCGCTCGGAGAGCATTTTTGCAAGCTGTCCAACCTGCATTTCTAAATTTTTTAGCGATCCGGTTATATTCCGGATATTTGCGTCGTTGGAAGCCATGTATTTTGCAAAAATCTCCTCGAGCGGAGAAGGTTTTGGAGGAGGAGGCGCAAAACCCTGCTGAAATCCTTGGGGATATCCATGCGGAAATCCTTGCGGGATCGCAGGTGGAGGGCGTTGCGCATTATTAGGGTTACTCCAGGAGAAGTTCGGGTGGCTCCTCCAACCCGGGTTATAGTTATTACTATATGGGTTGAAGGGCGCCCGCACTTGATTGCCCACGTAATCCACCGATTTCTCGCTTAAATTATTGTTATTATTAATATTATTATTAAGATTATTATTATTATTAAGATTATTAAAATTATTATTATTATTATTTGGATTATTAAAATTATTATTATTATTATTATTAGGATTATTAGCCCAAGCGGGAGTGGAGGAGGAAGTAGTCATCTCCGCTACTTGCTTACTTAGCCGCTCTACCTGCGAGGCTAAGTGAGTAGTGGCATCCACTTCGAAAATACCAGTCGGTTTAGGAGAACGCGACCTTGGCACGTTCCATTGGTACGCGTTCATGGCCATTTCTTCGATCAGAGCTTGAGCGGCCTCCGGGGTTTTATTGTTTAACGTTACCCCGGCGGCTGCGTCGATCATCTGTCTCGTTGAGAAATTCAAGCCGTTATAGAACGTTTGTACCTGAAGCCAAGTTGGTAGCGCGTGATGAGGACACCTACGCAAATATTCTTTAAAACGTTCCCAAGTCTCGTAAAGAGACTCAGAATCGAATTGAATGAAGGATGCGATATCGGTGCGTAATTTAGCGGTTTTTGACGGAGGAAAATATTTAGTTAGAAAATTCTCCGTCAATTCGGCCCACGTGGTTATGGACCCTCTCGGAAGAGAAGTCAACCACGATTTCGCCTTTGTCCGTAGGGAAAAGGGAAATAAGCACAAGCGAATGGCGTCATCGCTGATGCCATTAATCTTGAAGGTGTCGCAAATTTCTAAAAAATTATTAAGGCGTTGGTTTGGGTCCTCATCTGGCAAACCGTCGAACTGAATCGACTGTTGTACCATTTGAATTATACTGGATTTGATTTCGAAATTATTATTAGCTACCGCGGGGCGGGTGATGCTCGATCCTGTATCCTCTAAATTTGGCCTAGCATAATAGGCCATGGTCCGCTGTGGGGCCGCATTTAGATTAGGATCGCCCATCACGCCTAAATGTATATCGCCGACGGATTCTTCGGGATCTATTTGTAGATTTTGATTACGAGATCGGCGGTGCTCGAGAAGCGTGCGCTCGATTTCGGGATCAAAAGGTAAAATTGGATTATCCGAAGATTCTTCTCGGGTCATACACTATTCTATAATTAATGTTTTTGGAAGAAAGAGTTTTTTTTTTTTGATTTTTTGATGTTTTTGTTTTGGAAATATTTTTACAAGGAAGAAAAAGAGGGAAAGAAAGAAAGAGGGGGAAAATATATTTTTTTGATTTTCTTTTCGTAAGTAGAAAATATCGCTATATATATATATATATTTTTTTTTTTTTTGGATGATTTTTAAGGTTTTGTTTTGTTTGGTTTTATATGAACATATAGATGTATGTTTGTAAATATATAAGCAAAAGTTTTATAATTGCAAAAGTTATTAAATTATGCAAATATGAGTTATAAGAGGTGGTAAAAATAAAGGAGATATATCTTTATATATATTTTTTTTTTTGAAAATTTTGGATTTTCCTTTTTCTTAGATAGGTTTTTTTTCTTTCTTAATTAAATTTTTTTGTTGTTTTTAAGATGAAAGTAAAATATATAATTGATAGAGAGATGAAATATAAGATAAAATTAATAGCGTTTCCTATTTCAAAATAACGACACAAGTCCCCGGCAACGGCGCCAAAAACTTGATACGCTAAAATTTATCTTTTTAGAAAAGCCCTTTCTTTCTTTCTTTAACTTTAACCTTAGGCGGACGTTTTCGAAGAGTCCCGCGAGTAATTCTACTTCGAGGAATTACCCGTTATCCTATCGAAAGATAGAAGTAACGGCCTTTTCCTCTTTCGAAATATCGAGGATTACTCTTTGGCCGCGTCGCCAAAAGCTAAGTATTGGATTTGAAAGGCTTATGTTGAAATGAAAGTTGAAAGCTTTTTGAATATGTTGTTGCAACAATTTTGTGAGTTGTTGCAACAATTCTTTAAGAGATCGTTTTAAAACTTCTTTTGCCTTGAGCTAGTTCCAACAACCAAAGAGTTGTTGCAACAATTTTTTAAGTGTTTAAAAGAGAGTTTTAAAAATTGCTTTGGAGAGAAAGCTTTTGGGTTTATATAATTATCCGGACTAAAATCGATAAAGGCAAGTGGACCTTATCGATAGTAGTATAGGATATTTCTTTTTGAAATATCAAGGTCGTATTTTTCCAAGGTCGTATCGATTATTTCTACTTCTACGGAACGCGCTATTATTTTATCGAAAAGAGTTTTGAATTGATTTTTATAATTTTGTAGAAAAACTAATGACGAAAATTAAGGTCGGCGTGCGTTTAACGATAATTGCGATAAAAAGCGAAAAAGCACGGAAACGTTAATTTAGAAAGTAGTTTTGCTTAGAATTTTTTTAGAGTTTAATAAAGCGATAATGATAACTACGGCGATTTTAAACGATTGAACGATTAGCAGAATTAGCAAAAAGCAATTATATTAAAAATAAAAAACGCACTAATTGAAAACTCACGCACTCTACGGAATTAAAATGAAAGCGATAAATTGCAGAAATTAAAGAAGTGCGATCCCTACCCAAATAGGTAGAGGGGAAATAAATGCGTGACAAGTCCTATCCAAGCGGATAGGCGGGAAATAAATGCGTGACGAGTCCTATCAAAGCTGATAGGCGGGAAATAAATGCGTGACGAGTCCTATCCAAGCGGATAGGCGGGAAATAAATGCGTGACGGAAATGGAAGCTATTGAATTACAAAAAAAGCGCAAAATTTATACTTATACACACACACACTCTACTTTAATGAAATCTAATTAAAAACAAAACAAAAATTAACCCATACACTCACACACACAACATAAATGAAACTAAGTTAAAAGAAAACAAAATTTATACTAACACACACACACACACACACTTACTTGAAATGATACAAAAGATTACAAAACAAAAACAAAAAAAACTAAAACATGAAAGTTAGCCTCATACACACTCACACACAAATTATAATGGAAACACTACTTAACAGAACAAAATCTAAAAAAAAAGGAAAAACAAAAGGAAAACACACACACACTTTCACAAAAACAAAGAGAGAGATAGTTACAAAAACAAGCAAATTTTATTTTATTTTCATCATAAAGAGGTTACAAAACAAGAGAGAGAAAGAGTGCAAAAATTTACCTAAACACAAAAACTAGGAAGGCAACAAGATTGGATCAAATTATCAAGAATAAGTCTCAAAATTTTGAACCCTTTGAACATCAGCCACCCCCTCTATTTATAGAGGATTTGGGGTGCATTTAGAGGGTTTGGAAGGCTTCTAGAAGGAGGAGGCAAAATCTGACTTTGCAAGCTTGCTGGAAGAGCGTGGGGGTGCGGATAGAGGGATGGCAGATTCTAGAAGGAGAGAGGTGGCAGGACAGCTTGCTGGAAGAAAGAGCTGGCGGGAATTCGTCGAACGAAGCTTGGGGAGAGAGCTCGATGAAAGTCGATCTGGGAGTTAGTCGAACACCTGCAGAAATTATATAATGTTGTTATAATATATATATATAATTAGTCGAACGCCTATCTGCGGAGAATTCGTCGAACTCAGGGAGCGGAGAGTTTGGGGTGTGGATAGAAGGCTGGAAGGGAGATCGACTAACGCCTGCAGAGGTAAATATATTTATATATAATATTTGATATAAGAGAACGTCGAACTCCGGGCTAGGAGAGAGATCGACGAACTCTGAGCGGGGAGTTCGTCGAACTCAGCTCGGGCTGAGTTCGTCGAACGGGAGATATATAGATATAACATATAATACTAATACATAAAAATTCGTCGAATACCGCTCGGCGTTCGACGAATTTTTGCTGAGTTTATATATAAAATTATTATGTTTATATAATATATATATAATATTTCATTAAATTTATAATATATATACATTATTAATACTATATTTTCATCTATATTTACATATAAATATATGATTATATTTAATATATATACTGTTATATATTTATTATATATATTATTTATTATATTATACTGCTATATTTATTATATAAATATATTTCTTTATATTTATATTATATACATTATACAATATTATTTCAAAATTTTATTCTTATATAAATATAATTACTTATTTTTACAAAAGAAAAAAAGAAGTGATTATTTCAATGATTTAAAAGCAATATGTACAAAATTACCCAAAATTAGGCTAGAAAAGATACTAAAAATATGCATAATTTGTTATTCATCACGTTACCACACGAAACTACAAGGGCATCACGATGACGAATTCGCCGTATTCAGATTTCTAACAAAACCCTTAAAATGCATGTCAATCAACATCACTGAATCGGACCAACGGTCGCGAAACCGGCTTCACCCACAATGCCTAATCCACTAACGGAGCGGATTTCTAGTGCAAATCATGTCGGGGATGGACACAATCAACCCGATGGTTCCTCTTGAACCAAGGCGACCCGGATCCCTCTCACTCGACGGATCTGGTGCCAAAATGCAGAAAATAAAGGGATGCCAAGCACGCATCCTAAAGACCGGGAGGAGAAATGTCGTTACCTTTTGAGATCTCCTCCTAGCCATGGGAAACTTGCAAAGAATGGAGGAGAAGAAGCGCCTCGACGTCCCCTACGCGCTGCCGGTCTTGGATCGGCGAACGGAGCTCCGAAGCTCCGTCAATGGCGGGAACTAGATCTCTTCCTCCTCCAACCCTTCCTCTCTCTCAAACCCTCAAGAACCCATCTCAAGAGAAAATGAGGAGGGAGAGCTTCTCAGCCCTACTTAGGGTTCTCCCACGAACCCCTTACAGTCGTACGATCGAAAAATAAACCAAACGGATGCCCAGATTTCGCCACATGCGGATCTGGTGCCGATCGCACGGTCGAACGCACGACCGTGCGTAAAAATGCACGATTAATCTCAGGACGCCAAAATTGCCAGCCGAAGAGAACGCACGGGTGGATCGATCGTGCGTCAAGTAAAACGCACGATCGTGTGTTTTAAGAAAACTGCCAAAAAATGGGGTGTTACACAGGACACAGTGGCTAGACCTAGACTTGGTCTCTCAGCAGCTGCGGGGAGAGCACCAGTGAGCGACCCTCTTCTGAAACCTATCCTTCACATCTACCTTGGGCATAGCAAGGAGTTTTACATCCGTGAGGGTGTTAGTCTTTGTTAGTGTCTGCAGCGTTTTATTTTCTCCAAGAGATAGGCAAAGAAAAAATTGTTGTATCGGGTTTAAGCCTCTACTAATTTTTCGCACTCTGATTATTATTCTTCATAACTTAGTTTATCTCATGATGGGCAGCTTTTAATTTAATTATCTGGTGATTTGTTGTGGACATGTGAATTGTTATATATATAAATTCTGTGATTATGGTTAGACTGGATATAATGAATAGCCGGCAGGATCGACGTATTGTGGTGGCGACCATTGGGAGTAATGGTGCCACCACAAGATGACGATTTTGGGCGGTAAGACCCGAGAATGAATGAAAAAAAGAGGGTCTTACATTGAAGATGCATCACACTCAATGCTAAGTACATATTGTATTTGATAAGCCCTTCCTATATCATATTTATGTAGGCTTAAGTCCTTCCAAACATTGGAATAAGTCTCTGGTTTCACTATCAAAACTGCTGAGACAACAGTCTATTCTCAGCTGAACCGTTGAGTCGCAACTGTATTGCTGCTGAGAAGGAGTCTGTCTCAGATGAGCTACATATAGATGAAATCTGCTAAGAAGACTATCTGTCTTAGCGGATCCGCTGAGACGAAGTCTATTTTGCCGCTGAGACTGGAGCCTATCTCAGCCAATCCGCTGAGACAATTTCAAATATGAATGTCTCTCTGGTGGGATCATTTTTTGATGCAAGTACTGGAAAGCGAGATAATTGTTAGTAATGGAACGTTCACCTAGAGGGGGGTGGGGTGTTAGGTGATCTGGGTTCTTTTCAAATTATTTGCGCGAGTTTTAAATATTCAAGCATAACACAAAAATATCGCACAGATAAACACAGATAAAACACATAAGACGACATAAGATCTATAGAGGTTCCTCAAGACCGGGTGTCTTGAGTAGTCCTCTGTCCCTCTGCGCCTACCCAGCAGTGTGTTAGGATCGGCAAAACTCCGCCAAAAACTTCAGGCCCTCAAGCCTTACACCACGGACCCGCAAGTCCTACAGCCTAGGCCCGCAAGCACCTACTGCACTCGAGCCCGCAAGCTCGACACTCAGGCCCTCAAGCCCTACCTAGCCAGACCCACAAGTCCAGCCTCTGCCCTGGCCCTCAAGCCTCACAGGTCTCAGACCCTCAAGCTTGACAATCAGGCCCTCAAGCCCTACCTAGCCAGAATCGCAAGTCTAGCCTCTGCCCTGGCCCTTAAGCCTCATAGGTCTCCAGCCATCAAGCTATATGGTGTCGGACCGACAAGTCCACTGCCCTGGCCCTCAAGCCTCACAGCTCTCCAGCCCTCAAGCTAGACAAATAGGCCCGCAAGCCTTACAAGAAATTATAGTAAAAACAACTCCTTCTGCAGGATGAAGATCAGCAACTTTAGCTTGTTGAAGATCGGCTTCTTAAGGTTGAAGAAGATGTTTCTGAGTCAGATCTTGCAGGCACAGTTCTTCTTCAATCTTTTTGACGACATGCCTTCTTTATGACGATGTCCAACGCCATCAGTCATACATAGCCTTTTCAGCGGCAAGGCTTCTTCACGATGATGTTTGTTCTTCTCGACGACAAGGCTACTTTATTGATGTCGACGATGTCACGTCTTCTCTGCGTTCGACGATCTTCCTTCTGCGTTCGACGATCTTGCCGAGTCTCAGCGTTTGACTAACTCGCCATGTCTCAGCGTTCGACTGACTCCCTTCTGCGTTCGACGATCTTCATTCGATGAACTGCATCCTCTGTTCGATGAACTCTCCAAGTCTCAGCATTCGACGATCTTCCTTTTTCGTTCGGTGAACTCGCCAAGTCTCAGCGTTCAACGATTTCGCCAAATCTCAGCGTTCGACGAACTTCATTCTTCGTTCGACGAACTTCCTTCTTCGTTCGACGAATTCTGTTCTGCTAACTTCCTGAGATTTATAAGCTAGAGAAGTGATCAAATACAAAGTGAAGTAGTTTTGACATGGTGACTTCTTCAAATCAGGAATCGTGTGGGCAAGATTCCCAACAATCTCCCCCTATTTGAAGAAGTCAGAATCTCAATTCAAGACTACTTTCACTTGACAATAAATATTATAATCTTAACTTTTGAGCATGTAAGATTGTACTTATCTTTGCTGAACTCTCTGAGTACATCAAGCTTGTAGCTCCCCCTTGATTTGATGTCTCTTATTTTGAGGCTCCTCCCTACACCTTTGCTCCCCCTATCATTGAGGTCTCTCTACTTGAGCATCTTTGTCTTGAACATATGGTATTTCTCCCAGTTTCTGACTTCTTTCCTGGAGCTCTTCTTTGAGTAGACAATAGTCCAAGCTCCCCCTTGCCCGGTCATAGTTCATCCAAATCCTGGGAGATTTTCTAACCAGTCATCTAGAAAGGGATTAGTGAAAAATAAGTAGAGGATTACTCTAAGTTTAACATCCCCAGTTGGAATTTGAAGAAATTAAACTTAGCTTCATCTCGGGGCTTTGTAAATATATCAGCCACTTGTTTGTCTGTTGGGACAAACTCAAGGGTGATATCTTTATTTTCCACATGCTCCCTGATGAAGTGATACCTGATCTCAATATGCTTAGTCCTGCTGTGAGAGACAGTATTATTAGCAATTGAGATTGCACTTGAAGAGTCACAAAACAAAGGTGTTTTGGTCATCTTAGATTGTAGTCTTCAAGTTGATGTTTGATCCATAGAAGTTGGGCACAGCAACTCCCAGCAGAGATAGACTCTGATTCTGCTGTTGAGATTGCCACACTAGTCTGCTTCTTACTGCTCCATGAGATTAGTCTTCCACCAAGGAATTGACATGTCCCTGAAGTACTCTTCCTGTCTTCCTTGCACCCTGCATAATCTGCATCTGAGTATCCAGTTAGTTCACACCCATTGTTCCTAGGGTACCATAGGCCAAGATTTGATGTACCCTTTAGGTATCTTAAGATTCTCTTGACAGAGACATGATGAGATTCCTTAGGATTCACCTGATACCTAGCACAGACACATGTAACAAACATTATGTCAGGCCTACTTGCAGTTAGATAAAGCAAGGATCCAATCATGCATCTATACTTGGTTTCATCAAAGGGTATACCCTTCTTATCCTTGTCCAGAGACACATTGGCTCCATTGGAGTCTTCATTGAAGAAGCACTCTCCAATCCAAATTTCTTGACTAGCTCCCAAGTGAACTTGGTCTGGGAGATGAATATACCATCTTCAGATTGTTTCACTTGGAGACCTAGGAAATATTTGAGCTCACCCATACTGCTCATCTCAAACTTTCCCTGCATCAAGTTGGCAAACTTTTTGAAGAGATTATTGTCTGTAGAGCCAAAGATGATGTCATCCAAGTAGATCTGCACTAGCAAGATCTTGCCCTTCACTTCCCTTAGGAATAATGTCTTATCAATCTTTCCCCTTGAGAACTTGTTCTCAATTAGAAAACTTGACAGAGTTTCATACGAGGCCCTAGGTGCCTGCTTTAAGCCATAAAGGGCTTTTCTAAGAAAATAGACATAATCAGGGTGAGTAGGATCTACGAAACCTGAGGGCTGCTCTACATATACCTCCTCTTTGAGGTCACCAGTTAGGAAGGCTGACTTCACATCCATCTGGTAGACCTTGAAACCTTGGTATGCTGCATAGGCTAGAAACAGTCTTATTGCTTCCAGTCTGGCTACTGGAGCAAATGTCTGATCAAAATCTATCCCTTCCTCTTGTTTGTAGCCTTTTGCCAATAGCCTTGCTTTATTCTTGATGATGATTCCATTTTCATCCAACTTATTTTTGTAGACCCATTTAGTTCCTATGATGTTCTATCCTTGGGGTCTTGGAAACAGTTTCCAATCCTTGCATCTCTTAAACTGGTTCAGTTCCTCCTTCATTGCTGCAATCCAAAATGGGTCCTGATTTGCTTCCTCAAATTTCTTGGGTTCAATTTGAGAGAGAAAACTCAGGTACAATGCTTCACTTGCAGCTCTGCTCCTTGTCATCACACCTTGGTTGACATTTCCTATTATTTGCTCTTGGGAATGATCTCTTACTCGTCTCTAAGCAACTGGTAGTATTCTGGGCACTTCTGCATTAGAAGCTTCTTCAGGTTGCATTTCTTCAGCCGTTTCTGATCTTTCTGCGGGTTCTTCCTCAATTTCAACCATCATTGACTGATTCTTATCTCTGATTTAGGTACTAGCACTGTCTTCAATGGATAACTTCTCTACTCTTTCCATTGTACCTGCATTCACTAGAGAACTAGACCAGACCTTATGTATAAGGGTAATCTCATCAAATACCACATCTACAGATTCTTCCACTGCTTGGGCATTGATGCTGTACGCTCTATAGGCCTTGCTATAAGAGTTGTAGCCAACAAAAATACCCTCACTGCTTTTCTCACCAAACTTAGTTAGCTTGGATTTCCCATTATTAAGGACATAACATTTGCTACCAAAGATCCTAAAGTAGGATAAGGTTGGTTTTCTGCCCTTCATTAACTCATATGGAGTTTTCTTGTGATCTTTGATGATGGAAGCCCTGTTTATCACATGAAAAGCAGTATTGATAGCCTCTGCCCAAAAGTATTCTGGTAGAGAGGAGTCACTTAGCATTGTCCTACTAGCCTCTATCAAGGTTCTGTTCTTCCTTTCAGCAACCCCCATTCTGTTGAGGAGTTCTGGGTGAGGAAAATTCTTGGGAGATACCTAGTTCTTGGCAGAATTCTGTCATGGCCCCTGACTGAAATTCTGTCCCACGATCACTTCTGAGTTTGACCACAGTACAGTCCATCTCATTCTGGATCTGCCTGACAAAATATTTCAAGATATATAGGGTATCTGATTTATTTTTGAGGAAGAATACCCAAGTGAACCTTGAATAATCATCAACAACTACAAGGGTGGAGGCCTTCCCTCCTAAGCTATGAACTGAGATAGGACCAAACAAATCCAGGTGCAGTAAAAATAAGCACCTAGTGGACTCTTTGTTAGATATGCTTTTAAAGCTGGTCCTAGTCTGCTTTCCTAGTTGGCAAGCTTGACATGGACCATCTATGATGCACTTAATATCAGGTCCATTCCTAACTAGGTCTTGTGAGAAAAGCTTGCATATTGTCTTATAGTTGATGTGTGCAAGTCTCTTGTGACATTGTACACAAAGAGCCTCTTTACCATCAGCCACAAGACAAATGGGCATGGAAGAATTTGTGTTGAGAAAGTTTAAACAATAAATATTCCCACTCCTAGTGCCAGTTAAGGTAGCCTCAGAATCTGAGGACTTCTTAATTAGACACTTGTCCTTGAGGAAGGTAATAACAAAGCCTAGGTCACAAAGTTGACTTATGCTTATGAGGTTGTGTTTCAATCCCTCCACATAAGCAACCTTTGTGATGGTAACTAACCCATTTGAGATGTCGCCATAGCCCCTGGTCATTCCCTTTTCTGAACCACCAAAAATCACTGTTGGTCCATTCTCCACAGGGATGAACTCTTTCAAGTACCTTCTGACTCCAGTCATGTGTCTGGAGCAGCCACTGTCCAAATACCAAATTGGAGATTAGTTGGCATTTGGACCTACCTTCCCAGGAGAGATGTCATCCTGGTTGTCTTCACCTATGGCCATCAGGCCAATGAGTGCATCTTCCTCGGTACCAGAGGAACATGAGTCAGAATCACTCAGTGTTCTGACCTTCTTGGCCATGAATCCTTTTTCTGATTTCCTCTTGCTCCTTGAGCTTCTTCTTTCTTCATAGTTCCTTGACTCCTTCTTCTTAGAAGGGCAGTAAGCAGCCATGTGACCTGTCTTGCTGCAGGAATAACAAACAGTATTATTTAAATCAAGTTTACCCGGGTAAGACCTGTACCTTTCATCCCTGGGGGCTCTGGATCTGTCACGATGATCAGATCTTCTGGAACTTGAGGATGAATTTCTGTGATTATCCGTCCTCCTTCTGTGTATCAGCTTCCTGAACTATTTTGAGAGAAGGACCACCTCTCTATCAGTGTCATCAGAATCTGAAGAGCTAGCTTCTGATTCCTCATTTTTCTCAGATTTGCTCTGAGTTGCAGAGATCATTCCCTTGGATCTTCTGGTGCTCTCAGCCTTTAGAGCCACAGATCTGTCTCTTGAGCTCACCTTTGAGCTTTCTTCTTCAGCCTTCCTGGTGTTGAGTTGAAGTTCAAGAGACAGTAACTTCCCATACAGATTTTTGGGCTCCATGATGCCCAGCTGGCCCATTTCTCTCATGGCACAGATCTTGATGTCCCATTCTTTTGTGAGGGATCTAAGAAACCTGTCATTAAGATCTGAGTTTGTGAACTCTCTTTCATAGTTTCTCAATCCATTCACTATCTTGAAAAATCTCTCATAATAGTTAGAGATTGTTTCATTCTTGCCTTGCTTGAAGGCCTCATACTCTTGGTTGAGAAGGGATTTTCTATCATCCCTAACCTCTTCAGTACCCTCCATGTACACGATCAAGGAGTCCCACATCTCCTTGGCCATTTTGCAGTGAATCAGATTCTGGAGGGTTGAATCATCTATGGCACTTACAATGACATTTTGTGCCCTCTAATCTAGGCCTGGCAAGGCTAGCTCGTCCTTGGTCATGTCCTCATATTTCTTTACCACCTTCTTTGTTGGATCAATGGTGGAAGCAATTGTAGGGATAAAGGGACCCTGTTGGATTGTCAGATAGATTCTTGGATCAACCGCTTCCATGAACAACCTAACCCTTTCCTTCCAGATATGAAAGTTCTCCTTTGTGCAGGTTGGAAGTTTCATGGATCTCATCATCCGATTCTAATCTCCACCAGCCATAGTGAGTCGTTCCACGATCTAGATCAGACGGTTAAGTTTTCTTTTGATCAACCTGGCTCTGATACCACTTATTAGTAATGGAAAGTTCACCTAGAGGGGGGGGGGGGGTGTTAGGTGATCTGGGTTCTTTTCAAATTATTTGCGCGAGTTTCAGATATTCAAGCACATCACAAAGATATCGCACAGATAAACACAGATAAAACACACCAGACGACACAAGATCTATAGAGGTTCCTCAAGACCGGGTGGCTTGAGTAGTCCTCTGTCCCTCTGTGCCTACCCAGCAGTGTGCTAGGATCAACAAAACTTTGCCAAAAACTTCAGGCCCTCAAGCCTTACACCACTGACCCGCATGTCCTACAGCCTAGGCCCACAAGCCCCTACTGTACTCGAGACCGCAAGCTCGACACTTAGGCACTCAAGCCCTATCTAGCTAGACCCGCAAGTCTAGCCTCTGCCCTGGCCCTCAAGCCTCACAGGTCTCAAGCCCTCAAGATTGACAATCATGCCCTCAAGCCCTACCTAGCCAGACCTGCAAGTCTAGCCTCTGCCCTGTCCCTCAAGCCTCACAGGTCTCCAGCCCTCAAGATAGACGGTGTCGTAACCGCAAGTCCACTTCACTGGCCCTCAAGCCTCACAGCTCTCCAGCCCTCAAGCTAGACAAATAGGCCCGCAAGCCTTACAAGTAATTACAGTAAAAACAACTTCTTCTTCTGCCGGATGAAGATCGGCAACTTTAGTCTGTTAGAGATCAGCTCCTTAAGGTTGAAGAAGATGTTTCTGATTCAGATCTTGAGTGCACAGTTCTTCTTCAATCTTTTTGACGACATGCCTTCTTTATGACGATGTCAAACGCCATCAGTCATACTTAGCCTTTTCAGCGACAAGGATGTTGAAATTATTGAAGTGGAGTGGAAGGTGGCCGTCGGTCTGATTATTGGAGACCACAGAGACCGCGCGGTCTCTATTCTAGTGCTCTACCGGACTAGCTCTGCCAGTCTGTCTCTGGCGGTCTGGTGTGATCGGCTGGTTTGTTCTTGTTTGCTGCGGTCTGTTTCTGGATTGTTCTGCTTGGATGGTGTATCTTCTTTGTTGAAGGACCGGGCGGTCTGTTCTGTATAACCACTGTGACATGGCGGCTTATGCTGGGCGATCTGGCGACTTGTCTGAAGTCGGCCAGATGTTCTTGGTTTGCTCTTGGCGAGCTAAGGAATGAGTGTGCTTGTGTCCGCGCGGCTTATGCGCAGTCTTGTGTTCGTGCGGCTTGTGCGCGGTCTGCTGCTGACTTGCGGTCTTGGACAGGCTGTTGTCCAAGTGGTCTGATCGCGCGGTCTTATTTGTGAGACCGCTCGCGATCTAACGGGTGGTGATTGTATCTCTCCTGTGCGGTGACGTCATCCGTCTACCCGCCTATAAATAGGGGTGCATGGCCCGTCATTCATAACAAGAACTGTAAGAACTAGAGCCTGGGTTGTTTCGTGCGTTCTCAGTTTGAGGTCGGGCGGTCTCGGAAGCGAGTTGACTGTTTGTTGTGTTCGTAGGTTTGCGGTCAGCAGGTTGCGGTCTCCTTCCTTTGTGATTTCCCAGCGGCTTGAATAAATAGTTTGGCAGCGGCTTGTCTGCGAACTGGTTTATGTTGTTCTTGTACTATTCGCAGCGAGCTCGGTGATCAGGCGACCTTCAGCGGTTAGGCGATCTGAGTTGCGATTTGGCGATAGCTTCAGTTCTTTGTTCAGTTCAATAAGCTCCAGTTCGTGCGGTCTAAGGTGGCGGTCTGGCAGTATAGGTCAAGCCGGGTAATCTGAGTTGTGGTCTTGCCTGTTTTCTGTTCGAGCGGTCTCATGTCAAGCTGGGCGGTTTCTGGAGTCGAGCGGTCTGTGCGGTCTCTGCGTGTCAAGCCGCCAGATTTGTTTTTGGTGTGTTTTGTTCTTCTCTCCTTCGTGATTCTTATGAATCATGTCTCGCCATGTATACCTCGCACTGTAATCAAGCATTGTGATTCTATAAAGCTTTGTGTTGCTGTGTGGCATATTGTGGTTGTTTGGCTATAACTCAGTTGATGCAACTCATGCTTACTCCTAAATGATTCAAATCAAAAATTTTAACATGGTATTAGAGGGAGGTTATTGGAGTGGATAAGCAGTGATCAACTTGAGTTGTCATCGTCTTTGTGAAGAAGAGACCACATAGTTTGCCATGGAAGCTGGATACACAAGAGGGCTTGGTATTGAACTCCTCACATCGACTAACTACAAGAATTGGAGGTCGTGTATGGAGAGTTACTTACTTGGCGAGGATATATGGGAGATAGTTGGAGGAGAAGACACACAGGAAGTTTTTCTAGCAGGAGATAATATGGCAGAGGTGAGACTTTGGAGGAGGACTAATGCAAAGGCAGAGTTCACACTCAAGAGGGCTATCTCACCAGAGCTATTTGATCACATCATTGGATGTAAATCTGCTGCTGAGATTTGGACGTCTTTGTACGGACTGTTTAATAAGAAGAATGTAGCTCGGCTATAATTTCTTAAAAATGAGTTGGCGAAGGCCTCTCAAGGTGATCTTTCTATTTCTACCTTCTTTCTCAAGCTGAAGAACCTCACATCAGAGATTTCTGCATTGGACCCTGATGAGCCCATCTTGGAGGCAAAACTAAAGAGGCATATCATCCGCGGATTGCGGAAGGAGTATCTTGCCTTTGTAACGTCAGTTCAGGGTTGGGCAAATCAACCATCTCTGTTGGAGCTGGAAAACTTACTTGCTTCGCATGAAAGTTTGGCAAGACAGATGGCGGGGACTTCTATCTCTGGGGGATATAGTGATGTGTTATTCTCTGGGAAGAAGAAGAAGTAGTGGGAGAAGAAGAAGAAGCCAGGTCATGATGGAACCTCTACTTCAGGTCAGCAGGATAGGAGTTATGCTTCTATGTCCGATGGGAAGAAGAAGGGAGAGGGACCAAGGTGCTTCAGGTGCAATAAGACCGGCCACTTCAAGAAGGATTGTCGGGTTAATCTTCAGCCGGGACATGCAGCGGAGAAGGAGAAGCTAAAGTCTGATGAAGCCGGTTGGGGAGGAGCCTTTGCGACTAATATTACGGCGATGCCCGTTAATGCCTTGGCTGCCATCAACTTCGAAGAGGATTGGATTGTGGATTCAAGGTGTGGGCATCACCTCACCGGGGATGAATCAAAGTTCTCTTCTTTGGCACCTTACTCAGGTAACGATGCAATCATTACGGCTGATAATTCTGTTCATGCAGTAGAACAAGAAGGTGTTGTCTCTCTGAGCAGTGATAAAGGTCCACTCACATTGAGGAGTGTTTATCACGTGCCTGGTATGAAGAAGAATCTCTTCTCTGTGACCAATGCGGTCGATGCCGGTTATCACGTTCTGTTTGGCCCAACAGAAGTGAAGTTTCTTAAAACTCAACCGGAGATAAAGGGAGATGTTATTCATGTTGGAAAGCGGGTAAAGGAATTGTTCATTTTATCGACAAGTACCTATGTTGATAAGATGAAGATCAATGATAGCGCGGCTATTTGGCATGAAAGGTTGGGGCATGTAGGCATGGACAAATTGAAGGCTATGGCGGTAAGGGGCCTTGTCAAGGGCTTGCCTAGCTTGTCCTCTTATGGAGACGGTCATGTTTGTGCAGGATGTCAGTTTGGTAAGTCTCATCGACTTCCATTTGATAAATCGCAAACAAGATGCAAAGCGCCGTTGGAGTGCATTCACGGTGATTTGATGGGACTGACTTCCACCCCAAGCCTTGGAGGCAACATATATATGTTGGTGTTGATTAACGATTACACCAGATATGTCTGGGTGTATTTTCTAAAAGAGAAGTCGGAAGCTTTTGCGAAGTTCGTGGAGTTCAAGGAGCTGGTGGAAGGTCGGTTAGGCCTGCGGGTAAAGAAATTGAGAACTGACAATGGTGGGGAGTTCACCTCTGGTGAGTTCTCAAGTTTTTGCAGGAAGCACGACGTCCGGAGAGAGCTCACTTATGCCCATACTCCACAGGAAAACGGTGTTGCGGAAAGGAAGATCCATCATCTGACGGAAACCTGCAAATGCTGGCTTCATGCCAAGAGTATCCCAAAGTCGTTTTTGGCGGAGGGAATGTCTTGTGCAGCATATGTCATCAATAGGATGCCTCTAAGTCCTATCAACATGAAAACCCCTCACGAAATGATGTTCAAGGAGAATCCGAGTGTTACACACCTTCGGGTGTTCGGGTCAACCTGTTATGTGCATATTCCTGATGCTCTTCGGACAAAGCTAGATGCGAAAGAAAGGAAGCTAGTCTTTGTTGGATATGATGAGCAGAAGAAGGGATGGAGATGCATGGATCCTGAGACATGGAGATCAATTGTATCCCGGGATGTGGTGTTCGATGAGGTGACTTCCTACAAGGGGAGTTCAGGAGTTGAACTACCGGAGAGCAGGGTTGATGAAGAAGGAAAGTCTGCGGGAAATCTTCAAGTGGAGTTGCCTGTTTCACCAGGAGCTCCAGTTGTGTCAAGATCTGAGATGGAGGCTTCAGGTTCTGGAAGTAGGGGGAGCGATGCTCCAAGTACGTCTGGAAGAGGAGCTAGCACAGAAGAAGCAGCTGAGGAGTTGGTCAGTCAGGAGCAACCTCTTAGGAGGTCGAAGAGGGCTATCAAGCCACCAGATCGATACACAGGAGGAAACATGGTGAGCTTCGTCTCATGTTTCTTTGCTGGTCCCTTGGATGAGAGGGAGCCGTCGATCATTGAGAAGGCCAAAGGCGTGAAGCAGTGGGACATTGCTATGCAGGAGGAGATGGATGCTCTCAAGAAGAATGAGACTTGGTCTCTAGTGCCCAGGCCCAAGGGCATTACCCCTGTGACATGCAAATGGGTTTATAAGCTCAAGAATAAAGATGATGGCACGATCGAGCGATACAAGGCTCGCCTTGTGGCTCGCGCGTTCTCACAGCAGTACGGAGAAGATTATGATGAGACGTTCAGTCCAGTGGCAAAGATGACTTCGGTTCGATTTGTTATTTCTTTGGCGGCATCCAGTGGATGGGAGATTTGACAGCTCGACGTGAAGAATGTGTTTCTATACGGAGAGATTGACAAGGATATCTTCATGATCCAACCAGCGGGCTTCATCTTGAAGGATTGTCCAGACTACGTCTGCAAACTGAAGAAGGCCCTGTATGGGTTGAAGCAAGCGCCTCAGGCGTGGTATGGGAAGATCGCGAAGTATCTTCTATTCTGCGGGTTCTTTGCTTCAGACTCTGATTCTAACTTGTTCGTCAAGAAGGAGGGGGCGCTTCGGGTTATTGTTCTATTGTATGTGGATGACATGATTGTCACCGGGAACTCGAAGGAGGCAGTAGCAAGGCTGAGAGCCAAGCTTACTATTAGATTTGAGATGAAGGATCTGGGTGAGCTTCACCATTTCCTTGGACTCGAAGTTCAGAGGCGGGAGAGAGGAGTGCTCATTTGTGAGGCTGGATATGCGGAGCGGATCGTTCAACGATTCGGCATGGAGGAAGGGAAGAGCAGCTCTATACCTCTGGAACAGCATCATAAACTTCGGAAGGATGAGGGGAGAGTTCTATCTGATCCGCTGGTGTTCCGAGCTCTGGTTGGGAGCTTGATCTATTTGACGATCACAAGGCCTGATATTGCTTATGCAGTTGGCAAGGTGAGTCGGTACACGGCGGAACCACGGAAGCCTCATCTTCTAGCGGCAAAAGGAATTTTGAAGTTTGTGAAGTCGACCTCTGATCTGGGTCTCCTATATAGGAGAGGGTCAAGCTTGGAGTTGCATGGATATATGGATGTTGATTACGGGGGAGACGTGGATGATCGGAGATCAACGTCTGATTATGTCCTTATGATGGGCCCCATAGCTATTTCTTGGTGCATCAAAAAGCAAGACTCGGTGTCTGTATCTACCACAGAAGCGGAATACAAGGCTTCAGCCTTGGCAGCTCAGGAAGTCATTTGGCTCAGGAGGTTGGTGGAGGACGTTCATGAGGAGGTTTGAGGCCCCACTATGCTGCGCGGGGACAATGAGAGTTCTCTCAAGCTGGTTAATAATCCAGTCTGTCACGCGAGGACCAAGCATATTGAGATTGAGCACCATTTCATTCGTGAAAAGGTGTTGGGAGGATCTCTTATGGTCAAGCATGTTCGGAGTGTGGATAATGTTGCAGACATCTTCACAAAACCGCTGGCGAAGGGACCGTTTACTCGGTTGCGGAGATTACTCAGGCTAGTTTCCACATCCCACTTCAAGGGGGAGTGTTGAAATTATTAAAGTGGAGTGGAAGGTGACCGGCGGTCTGATTATTGGAGACCGCAGAGACCGCGCGGTCTCTATTCTGGTTCTCTGCCGGTCTGGCTCTGCCGGTTTAGCTCTGGCGGTCTGGTGTGACCTGCCGGTTTGTTCTTGTTTGTTGCGGTCTGTTTCCGGTTTGTTCTGCTTGGTTGGTTTATCTTCTTTGTTGGAAGACCGGGCGGTCTGTTCTGTGTAACCGCTGTGACCGGGCGGCTTATGCTGGGCGATCTGGCGACTTGTCTGAAGTCAAACAGATGTTCTTGGTTTGCTCTTGGCGAGCTAAGGAAGGAGTGTGCTTGTGTCCGCACGGCTTATGCGCGGTCTTATGTTCGCGCGTCTTGTACGAGGTCTGCTGCTGACTTGCGATCTTGGACAGGCTGTTGTCCAAGTGGTCTGATCGCGCGGTCTGATTTATGAGACCGCTCGTGATCTCATGGGTGGTGATTGTATCTCTCCTATGTGGTGATGAATCCGTCTACCCGCCTACAACTAGGGGTGCATGGCCCGTCATTCATAACGAGAACTGTAAGAACTAGAGCCTGGGTTGTTTCGTGCTGTCTCACTTTGAGGTCGGGCGGTCTCTGTTGGGTTTTCTGTACCCCTTCATAAGGGATGACATATCGAATATGCACAGCGGAAATGAACAAAAACAACCCAAAAAGAGATCAACGGATCTTGCGGTTTTTCATGATTCAAGAGAGTAAGAAAGCAAATACAATATACCTTCGCGGGATTGAGTCAATACTCAACCAAGGTGCTCCAAGAGAAATCTGAAATCTGCCTTTGAGTTCTTCAAGGATCGAAATAGATCGATCCCTCTACAGAAGTCCACACAAGCGATGAAGAACCCTAGCTTCTTGTCGCACAAGAACTAGGTCGGAGAAGGAAGCTCCCAACGTCCTCACGGACTGCTAGGTCTGATCCAGAGGAGGCGGCGACCGGCGGTGGCAACTAGCGGCGGCGGAACGTCGATCGGCGGACGGAACGAGAACAGCCGGAACACTTCCGTCGTTTCTATCTAGCGAAAAGGCTCGATCTGAAAAAACCGTCTATATCGAAGCCCTAATCATGTCCTTTTATACGCAAGGCATAAAATCGACTCTCCGCAGACCAGAGGGAAAAACAGAAAATCTGTCCAGATTTACATTCGCCGAATTCGACTAATCACATTAACCGAATTCGACTAATCACATTAACCGAATTCGGCGAAACCATTTCGACGAATTCGACTATATAAATTCGGCTATACAAATTCGGCGAAACCCTTTAGTCGAATCTGCCATTAGCCGAATTCGTCTAAACCCTTTAGTCGAATTCGGTTAATGCCATTAGCCGAATTCGTCTAAACCCTTTAGCCGAATTCGGTTAATGCCTTTAGCCGAATTACCTAGTGTAAATCCGTTCGTTTAAACACTTTAAACGATTTCCCTTTTGAGACATTCTCAACTTGATTCCAAGCAGTCACAGGATTGATCCTCCACTCATATCCAATATGAGTAAGGCCAACACAATCCTTTCTCCAATTTCTCCAAACGCTTTTATGTGCGACCCTATAGGCTCATATTGCATTGGCAGCAAGACTAACTGTTGATTGCTTTGAGATCATCTCAGAAACTCCAACAGTCTCGGAAGCGAGTTGACTGTTTGTTGTGTTGTAGGTTTGCGGTCAACAGGTTGCGGTCTCCTACCTTGGTGATTTCCCAGCGGCTTGAATAAACAGTTCGGCAGCGGCTTGTCTGTGAACTGGTTTAAGTTGTTCTTGTGTTGTTCGCAGCCAGCTCGGTGATCAGGCGACCTTCAGCGGGTAGGCGATCTGAGTTGCGATCTGGCGACAGCTTCAGTTCTTTGTTCAGTTCAATAAGCTCCAGTTCGTGTGGTCTGAGGTGGCGGTCTGGCAGTACAGGTCAAGCCGGGTAATCTGAGTTGCGGTCTTGCTTGTTTTCTGTTCGAGCGGTCTCAGGTCAAGCCATGCAGTTTCTGGAGTCGAGCGGTCTGTGCGGTCTCTGCGTGTCAAGCCGCCAGATTTGTTTTGGTGTGTTTTGTTCTTCTCTCCTTCGTGATTCTTATGAATCATGTCTCGCCATGTATACCTCGCACTGTTATCAAGTATTGTGATTCAATTACGCTTTGTGTTGCTGTGTGACATATTGTGGTTGTTTGGCTATAACTCAGTTGATTCAACTCCTGCTTACTCCTAAACGATTCAAATCAAAAAATTTAACAAAGGCTTCTTCACGACGATGTCTGTTCTTCTCGACGACAAGGCTACTTTGTTGATGTCGACGATGTCGCGTCTTCTTTATGTTCGACGATCTTCCTTCTGCGTTCAACGATCTTGCCGAGTCTAAGCGTTCGACTAACTCGCCATGTATCAGCGTTTGACTGACTCCCTTCTGCGTTCGACGATCTTCGTTCGACGAACTGCATCCTCTGTTCGACGAACTCGCCAAGTCTCAGCGTTCAACGATCTTCCTTCTTCATTCGATGAACTCGCCAAGTCTCAGCGTTCAACGAACTCGCCAAATCTCAGCATTCGGCGAACTTTATTCTTTGTTCGACGAACTTCCTTCTGCGTTCGACAAATTTTGTTCTGCTAACTTCCTGAGATTTATAAGCTAGAGAAGTGATCAAATACAAAGTGAAGTAGTCTTGACTTGGTGACTTCTTCAAATTAGGAATTATGTGGGCAAGATTCCCAACAATAATGTTTTCTATTCTTGTCCATGTGGTGACTAAGCATGTCTTAGAGCCGTTGCAGATTGTAGGAAGTATAAAAGAAGATGTTAGGTCAAAAAATAGGACTACTATTTTATCGGGAAGAACATTGCTGTGAGCTAAGGAAAAATCTACATCCTCTTCCTGAATAGTGATCTCTCTCTGTAGTTGAAAGCAGACAAATCCAAGAGAAAAAGTTTGTACCAGCTGATTTGATTCAGCTGGGCAAGAAGATCCTCTTCCATCTACAAAAGAAGAAGATCAAAAGAAGGAAGGATAGAAGCTGTTGTTATCCATTCCTTCTTCAAGACAGTATCTGTTGTACTCATCAACAGAAGAACACACTGAAATGTTTACTTATATTGTCTTATGTTGTAAGAAGTATAAACATAAATCTCTGTAGGAACTTTATTGTTCTGAATGTGTAGGGCCTGCGTGCCTGCGCTATAAGGCTTTTGTGCGTGAGTGGTAGGATTGTATGCCTGATATTATAGGGCTGTACTCCCAGCCCGAGCTGTAGGATTTTTGTGGAGATCTAATGTAGGGCTTCTTGATAGGCCTCAGGTAGGAAACCAGGAGAGTTTCTGTGCTATAGGAGTTGGAGAACTTTGAGTGGTAGGGTTGCTAGCCTGAGGTAGGGTTTTGGAGAAAACCTTAGAGATCCTGAGGATCTGTGTTTTAAGCCCATTGAGCTTAGTTTTGGAGGAGTTTGCATTGTCTACCACACTGTTAGAAAGGTGTAGAGGGAAAGTGGACTACCCATTGACACACTGTCTTGGGGAACCACTTTAAATAGCTGAGTGTTTTCTATATGCTTTATTCTAACTAGCCAGAACATCTAAAATAGTCCAATATTAGTAGAAAAAGTAAAGGAACATATTCACCCCCACTAGGTGAGTTAGACTACTACCAAGTAAACTATCAGATTTGAATTGATCATTCTATGATTTATTTATTAAAAGGGTATGATTTAAATTATTTAATATATCACAGTTTCATGTAAATGAAATAAATGAGTCATAAACCCTTCAATAAATTCCCAAATTTTTATAGCACCCAAATAATGTCATGACTGACCTTGGTTCAAGTGTTCAAAAGGTTTGGACTTCATTTGACCACTCTATGAAAATATGCAGTTAAAAGGATATTATTTAGTATGTCACACTTTCATACAAATGAAATAAATGAGTCTTAAACACTTCAATAAATTCCTAATTTTTTGTAACACCCTAATAATGTCATTACTGACTTTGGTTTGAGTTTTGAAAAGGTTTGGACTTTGTTTGACCACTTTATGAAAATATGCATTTACAAGGTATTATTTAATATGTCACACTTTCATATAAATGAAATAAACGAGTCTTAAACCCTTCAACAAATCCCCAAATTTTTATAGCACCATAATAACATCATGATTGGTCTTGGTTTATTCAAAACATTTGAGCTTGAAATGACCATCTTATGAAATTATATGTATTCAAAAGTATAGCTTGATTAATTACTTATCGCACTCATGTATTAACGAAATGTCTTGGTATTAGACATTTATTATGATACTCAAAATTTATACTTGTCCCTTCCTTTTATCATGTGAAAGTGCACAATGAGTCCTCTGAGTATTCTCTAGAGGAGGGTGAATAGAGTTTTAAAAGTTTTCACAAAAATAAGTGCACAGAACAATAATAGTTCTACAACTATGCATTCAGAAATTCAACCAGAATAAAATAAACACAGAATAGCAGAAATAAATAAGGGATAGTGATGGACAAACTATATCCGCAAACGATAACGGCAAATATACCGTATCGAATGTAGTATAGGTTATAAAAAAACCAAGGTCGTATTAGACCCGGGGCGGTTGATTACTCTTACTTTGGAAAATCTCTATTATTTTATCGAATAAAACTTGGGTTGGTTGTTTGCAAGAAAGAGAAATAATTTGTTAAAACTATGATTAAAGAACTAGCACTCGACCTTGAATCACCTTGGAAAAATAAATAAATTAAGAAATAAAACTTCTAATTCTCTTTGAAAGAATTGCTTTCCCGTGGAGGTTCCCGAATTATAAACGTACCTCTCTCGAGGATACGCCCAACTAAGATTAGGTTGATCAACCGAACTCTCATTCTATAATTGAAACCCCTAAACTTGCTTTAACGAAGTGAACCCCTCTATTGGATTTGACTCCAATCCAGGATATTTATGTCGTCCTCTCTCGAGGAGTGCATTCAAATCTCTTTATCCTTGAAATGATCGATTCGAACTCAAAACCTCTCGGTTATTAGACTACGAAAATAAGAATGAGATTTATATATCGATAATATAATCTCAATCAATTTAAATTCAAGGATAAAACTTAAGCGATCTAAATAAGAGAGAAAGAAGTTCTAAACAAAATTATGAATTATTTTTTCCTTGGATTATCTCGGCCGAGTACTAATGCAAATTTAGCTACTCATGGAGATGGAGGAACTAAGAGAAATAAAAGAGTACATAATGGAAAAGAGAATAGATTAAGAGAAAAAGGAACTACTTTTTATTGATTTGCAAAAGAAATTACAACTAGGAATTAAAAATTACAAGCTAGGAATTGAAAGAACGAGCTAAGAAGGAAGATTACAAGCTTAAGAATGACAAAAACAGTGCAAGAGAATAAGCTAGAACTCCAATACTTCGTCTCTGAACTTCTGGAGAAGCACCCTTTAAATAGCTGAATTTTTGGTGTTACACGACCTTGGTCACACCCGTGACCAAGGGGCGTGTAGGGGGCATGATCGGTGTTGGCGGAGAGGGCGCGTTCTAGCTTCAATGTAGGCATTTTGGACGCGTCACGCCCTAGGTCACGCCCATGACCTAGGGCATGTAATCTTTAAAACTTGCTGCTGGCGGGAAGCTTCGGTGGGATATTGGCGCGGGAAGAGTCACGCCCGTGTACTGGATGTAACGCCTCAAATGTCATGCCCGTGATTGGCTGTCACGCCCGTGTACTATAGGCGTATAATTTTAATTGATGTGGCGGCTGATTCTGGATGCTTGCGGCGTGTCGCGGCCGTGACATTGGGTCACGCCCTTGGTCACGCCCATGACCTGGGGCGTGTACTTGGCGATTTCTTCACGGAACGACTCCGGAGTGGCGGAAATAGGTCTGGAACACTTCGTAGGTTACACGCCCATGGGTCACGCCTGTGACCTGGGGCGTGTAATTTAACTTTTTTGCTCAAAACAGCCCAGAAAACCTGAAAACACAAAATAAACTTCTTAAGTTAGCTTATGAAATAAACAATGGAAGGATTTATATAATAAAATTCCTATAAATAACCTAATTTTATATTAAAAACATAATAAACCTAAACTAAAAGATGAGTAAATAAATTACTCATCAAAAACCCCCATACTTGCTCATTGCTCGTCCCGAGCAAACCAGTCTTCATAAGGGTAGGAGAAAGAAATATGAAAGCTAGAGAGTAAAATGCGAAGTTCTATGCTGACATGCGTAGATGTTTTAGTAAAAAGACGTTCTTGGCATAAATACTAATTTCTGAAATATTCAAACTGCGTTATAATTATTTATTGTCACTTTTAAAATGAGTCGACGGTCAATCAAAAAGTCATGTAAAAGGAGAAAATAGCGTAATTGCTGAGATTTAAATTACTAGACTTGAATGCTCGGGGTGGCCTCCAAAGAAATCCATCAATGTCGACGGCCATAAGCTTGCCCCTTTGCACCTTCTCCACTACACCTCATACTAAATCAACTCTATGGATCTTTAGGACTTAAATAGGGTATATTTTAAGGCTTGGGTTTAAGGGAGAGGCAAATAATGATAAACATGAAGGCGCATTCCACTTAAATGAAAAGTTTTGAGCTAAAATAATGACCACCACAAAATAAAGAAGCTTTACCCCCATACTCATATTTTTCTATGGGAAACACTCTCATTCTTTATATATATATATATATATTTTTTTTTCTTTTATATCATGAATCTTCATAAGTGGGATCATTCCAAGTATGCATGTGCATACCTAGGCCGCATATCATTATGAGATTATTGCCTTTTCTTTTGAATTGATACCCAAATATATTTTTTTTCCATAGAATCATACCCAGATATTTCTCTTTTTTTTTCTTCTATATTTTTTTCAATTTTAGCTCAAAATTTCAAGTGTTCATTTGGGTTTTGGGCTTTTCAGCTTTGGTGCCGAAATGATGAGGGTGGTTCAAATAAAGATGTAAGGATCAAATTTGTGTGAACAATGGTAGTCAATCTAGGTTGGGTGCAAAGGCTCAAACTATCCAAAGAAAGGCCTAAATCATTTCCGTAAAGTTAATTTGTCTAAAGTGCACATGTTTCGAAAATAGCTTGGGGCAAGTTCTAGACATCGAGAAAGGACACCCTTCTATTTAAATCGAGTAATAGCTTTCTAACAATCTTCTACACACTCACCTAAACTACCTTTAGATACGATCGGATTCGATTTTTAAAAGTGAAATAAATTATCACTACGCAATTTAATAAAACATAATTTTAGATTTATGCCAAGAAATTAATTTTACACCAACCCTACTCAAATACAAGCATATGACTAGGAGCACTACATGAGTCAATAATTTTACTCAAAAGTTTCAAAAAAAACTATTCTTGCACAAACAATTCTTAGTCCAAATGAAAAAAAGTCTACTTTAGAACTACAAATTAGCAAGTTGGGATGTTTTGACAAGCTAAACAAAAAGAACATTTCCTAAAATATATATTTTTTTTTATAAATTTTTTTTTATTCTTGGACTTCCCAACATCTACCCGGTGAAGGGTTTGCAAGGTACTAGAGGCTGTTATGGGAATTCAAGCTCAAAGCGTCCTTTCCAAGAAATTTAATTTCGATTTTCTAGTTTTTTTTTAAAGAAAAAAAAACTACGCTATATTAAATCAGGAAAACTGCACCCATACTTAAAGTTAAACATTGTCCCCAATGTTTAAAACTAAGTATGAAGACAAAAACTTAAATGACAATAGAGAAAAGTAAAATAAAATAAAATGACTAAAGGGTGAAGAGGGCTTCCATGAGTGGTAGACGGGGTTGCCGGACAAAATACCTACAGAATTTAAAGTAGAAAAACAAACAAGAAAAAAAAATGTTAACATTAGGTTGCCTCCCAAAAGCGCTTTGTTTACCGTCGCGTAGCTTGACTAAGTGGCAATTTTTAAAAATTTTGAAAGTGGATGGTTTCGATGTTTCTGGACGCTGGGTCGCCAGGGTGATATAATTTTAAACGTTGTCTGTTGACTTTGAAAGAGCCTTTTTCCGGGTGGTCTATTAGCACCGTTCCGTATGGCCAAACTTCTTTAACTATGAAGGGACCGGACCATCGTGATTTTAATTTACCCGGAAAAAGCCTAAGTCTAGAATTAAATAAAAGGACTAAGTCTCCCGGTGAAAAAGTTTTTGGATTTTTGATTTTTTTTATCATGATAAAGCATGGTGCGCTCCTTATAAATCTTATTATTTTCATAGGCGTTGGCGCGCCATTCGTCTAATTCATTTAATTGCAGTTTTCTATGCTCAGAGGCTAAGTTTAAATCCAAATTTAAAAATTTTAGCGCCCAAAAGGCGCGATGTTCTAATTCCACCGGTAGATGGCAAGCTTTTCCATAGACTAATCGGTACAGTGTACATCCGATGGCGGTTTTGTACGCTGTCTGATATGCCCATAGTGCGCCGTCTAATTTTAGCGACCAATCCTTCCTATTAACGGACACAGTTTTTTCTAAAATTCTTTTAAGTTCACGATTCACCACCTCCACTTGGCCATTTGCTTGTGGGTGGTAGGCGGTGGATAGCTTGTGGGTAACTCCATATTTTGCTAAAATTTTAGCGAGTTGGTTGTTACAAAAATGTGTGCCCCGATCGCTAATTAGTGCTCGGGGTGTGCTAAATTGTGAAAATAATTTTTTTAAAAAATTTACGACGACTCTCGCGTCGTTAGTGGGAAAAGCTTGTGCTTCCGCCCACCTTGACACGTAATCGACCGCAACAAGGATATATTTATTATTAAAATAGGAGGGTAAAGGACCTACGAAATCTATTCCCCAAAGATCAAAAATTTTGCATTTTAAAAAAATATTTTGGGGCATTTCGTCCCGGTTAGAAATGTTACCTAACCGTTGGCACCGATCACAATTACTCACAAAATTATGAGCATCTTTGAATAAGGTGGGCCAATATAAGCCTGCCTCTAGCGCTTTTCTTGCGGTCCGGTTTGCTTGATAATGGCCACCGGTTGGCCCTTCGTGGCAGTGCCGTAGAATTTGGACGCCTTCCTCGCCCGAAATACACCTTCTTACCACTTGGTCTACGCAGACACGAAATAAAAAGGGGTCCTCCCAAAAATAATTTTTCAAATCCGAAAAGAATTTCTTCTTTTGTTGACTTGAAAAATCTTTTGGTAGGACCCGGGCCACTAAATAGTTGGCCAAATCCGCGTACCAAGGGGTGGAAGACGTCGTTACCTTTTCGATGGCAAGGAGGCGCTCTTCAGGGAATTTGTCGTCAATTTCGGCCTCCACTAGCGCTCCTGTAGCCGGATTATCTAACCGTGAGAGGTGGTCGGCTGCAACATTCTCCGCTCCCCTTTTGTCCTGGATCTCCAAATTGAATTCTTGTAGTAGGAGGATCCACATTAGCAGTCGAGGCTTTGCATCTCCTTTTTGTAGTAAATACCGGAGAGCGGAATGATCTGTAAATACAATAACTTTTGAAAGCGTTAAATATGATTAAATTTTATCAAATGCAAAAATTATTGCCAAAATTTATTTTTCCGTTGCTTGCGCGGATGTTAGCGTTTTGCTTGCGTAATAAATCGGGTGAAAATATTTATTCACCCGTTAGCCTAAAACTGCACCTACAGCAAAATCGCTCGCATCGCACATGATTTCAAACGGAAGAGACCAATTTGGCGCGATTAAAATAGGTGATTTTATTAGTTCGTTTTTAATTTTATTAAACGCTTTTAAACATTCCTCATCAAAATTAAACGCGGACTCTTTTTCTAGAAGATGAGTTAGCGGTTTCATAGTTTTTGAGAAATCTTTTATAAACCGCCTATAAAAACCCGCATGTACTAGAAAACTTCTAATAGATTTTGCATTAGTAGGAGGGGGGAGTTTTTCTATGACCTCGATCTTAGCCCTATCGACCTCGATCCCCTTACTAGAAACTTTATGTCCGAGGACTAACCCCTCTCGGACCATAAAGTGGCACTTCTCCCAGTTGAGTGCCAAATTCGTGTCTTCGCAGCATTGAAGAACACGATCAAGATTATTTAAACAGTTAGTAAAAGAATCGCCAAAAACAGAAAAATCATCCATGAATACTTCCATAACGTCTTCTATAAGTTCATTAAAAATTGCCAACATACATCTTTGAAATGTAGCCGGCGCGTTGCAAAGACCAAACGACATTCTTCGATATGCGAAGGTGCTGAACGGACAAGTGAAGGTGGTTTTCTCTTGATCTTCGGGAGCAATTGGGATTTGAAAATATCCCGAAAGACCATCGAGAAAACAATAGTGCGAATGACCGGATAAGCGATCTAAAATTTGGTCAATAAAGGGTAACGGAAAGTGATCCTTGCGGGTAGCATCATTTAATTTTCTGTAATCGATGCATACTTGCCAACCCGTAACAGTACGGGTTGGAATCAACTCATTATTTTCGTTAGTGATTACTGTTATTCCTCCCTTTTGTGCACGACTTGCACTGGGCTAACCCAAGTGCTATTAGAAATCGGATAAATAATTCCTGCGTCTAATAATTTTATAATTTCGGCCTTAACGACGTCCTTCATATTTGGGTTAAGGCATCGTTGAGGCTGAATAGCGCCGCGAGAATTATTTTCTAAATTTATTTTATGCGTGCAAAACGAGGGGCTAATGCCCTTTATATCTGAAATTTGCCATGCAATTGCATGGCGGTGATTATTTAAAATTTTAATTAATTCGGAAATTTCCGAATCGTTAAGTGCAGAAGATACTATTACGGGCAGTTTTGAATTTTTTCCTAAAAATATGTATTTTAAATGTTCCGGCAATTGTTTTAGTTCTAAACTCGGTGACTCCTCGTAAGATGTTTTTATTTTAGAAATATTTAAGTTTACTTCTTCAAATTTGGTTGGCCCAGTTATTTCTTCTAAACAAAATAAATTTGCAATTTCCGGATTTTGAAATAAAGGCGAAATTATTTCAGACAACGACGTTATTTCCTCTTCAAAATTTGTTTCTAGTGTAAAACAAGAGTCGTCGTTTGGAAACGCATTTCTCATTGATTGATTTATATTAAAAGTAACTTCTTCTTCCCCCACTTGTAGGAGAAGGTTTTCGTTACTTACGTCAATTATAGCCCGAGCGGTGGGTAGGAAGGGCCGGCCGAGTATGAGTGGTACTTCGGCATCCTCTTCGATATCGAGGATGACAAAGTCTACCGGAAAGATAAACTTGTCAACCTTCACTAGCACATCCTCAATGATCCCGATTGGATACTTTACGGACCGATCCGCTAGTTGGATGCTTATATTGGTTGGGCTTGGGGTGCCCAAACCAAGCTTCTTAAATAAGGAGAACGACATAAGATTTATGCTCGCCCCTAGATCGGCCAAGGCGTTTTTAATTAATAAATTTCCGAACAAACACGGGATGGAAAACCATCCCGGATCATTTAATTTTTCTGGTAATTTATTAAGAACTATCGCCGAACATTCTGCATTAAGAGAAACAGGCGAAATATCTTCAAGTTTCTTTTTATTTGATAATAAATCCTTGAGATATTTCGCGTATTTAGGCATTTGAGAGAGTGCCTCGCAAAATGGTACATTGATTTGTATTTGTTTTAAAATATTTATAAATTTTTTATACTGCTCCTCGTTGCGCTCATTTTGTAAATTAGAAGGATACAAAATAGAAGGTGTTTGAATAATGCACGGAGCTAAATCAGAAGAGTTTAAATGCGGAGTTGGAGTTGAAATGTTTACCTTAGGCTCGGCCAAATTTGAACTTTTTACATCCTTTCCGCTGCGGAGGGTTATAGCGTTGGCGCTCTCCCGTGGATTGGGCTCAGTATTGCCCGGTAGAGCTCCCTGCTGGCGTTCGGAGAACATCTTGGCGAGTTGTACAATCTGATTTCCTAGGCTTTTAATAGATCCGGAAAGGTTCCGGATATTGGCATCAGTAGAGGCGACGTATTTGGTGAAGACCTCTTCAAGTGAAGGGGCCTTTGGTGGTTGTGGTGGAGCGAATCCCCGAGGATTCGCTTGTGGGGGTCGTTGAGCATTATTGAGGTTGCTCCATGAAAAATTCGGGTGGTTCCTTAAACCCGGATTATAACTATTAGGAAGATTATTAATTGGATTATAAGGAAGATGGTAAGAGTTCCCCATATAATCTACTTGCTCGTGATTAAAATTGTTATTATAATTATAATAATTATTATTATAGTTATTAGCCCCGTTAGTGGCGGAGGAAGCATACATCTCCGCCATTTGCTTAGTGAGCCATTCTACTTGATATGCTAAATTCGGGGTGCCCTCGACTTCAAAGAGTCCGGTCAGTTTGTTAGGACGCGACCGTTGCGCATTCCACTGATAAGCATTCATGGTCATCTCCTCAAAAAGCTCTTGAGCGGCATCTGGGGTTTTGTTATTTAGAGTTCCCCCAGCCGCCGCATCAATCATTTGCCTCGTTTGGAGATTCAAACCATTGTAGAATGTTTGAACTTGTTTCCATAAAGGAAGGGCATGGTGAGGACATCTCCGCAATAATTCCTTGAAGCGCTCCCATGTGTCATAGAGAGACTCCGAGTCTATTTGCTTAAATGAGAGAATGTCCGTACGTAATTTAGCGGACTTCGCCGGAGGAAAATATTTAGTTAAAAATTTCTCTGTCATCTCGGCCCACGTAGTGATGGAACCTTTAGGAAGAGATCCCAACCACTGCTTGGCCTTAGTCTGCAAAGAGAATGGAAATAAACGTAAACGAATGACGTCATCGGTGACGCCATTGATTTTAAACGTATCGCAAATTTCCAAAAAATTTAATAAATGTAAATTTGGATCTTCATCTGGTAAGCCGTTAAAGATGACAGTTTGCTGTACCATCTGAATGATACTCATTTTCATTTCAAAATTATTATTCTCCACCGCCGGGCGAATAATGCTAGATTGTGTTCCCTTCAAATTTGGCCTCGCATAA
The DNA here is from genome assembly GCA_033032865.1 of Dactylorhiza incarnata. Taxonomy (NCBI): domain Eukaryota; kingdom Viridiplantae; phylum Streptophyta; class Magnoliopsida; order Asparagales; family Orchidaceae; genus Dactylorhiza; species Dactylorhiza incarnata. The sequence continues at coordinate 2,430,477 of JAWHQI010000210.1, forward strand.
TAGGACATAGTCCGTAGCGGGGCCTCATTATGGTCGGGATTGTCCATTAAACCTTCGTTAGTCTCTCTGATTGACTCTTCTTGAATAATTAGTAGATCACTAAATCGGATAGGATGCCGCAAGGTGCGCTCGATTTCCGGATCAAAACAAAATTCAAGATTAATTGAAGAGTTTCCTCGGGTCATAAACCAAAAGAAAAGAAAAGATGCGGAAAAAGAAAAAAGGGAAATAAGATTTTAGATTAATATATTTATTTTTATTTTATTATATTTTTTTTTAGAGATTTTTTTTATTAGGTGATTTAAAATTAGTCCTGGACTTCCCAAGATCTACCCGGTGAAGGGCTTGCAAGGTACTAGAGGCTGTGATGGGAATTCAAGCCCAAAGGGTCCTTTCCAAGAATTTAGTTACATAGAAATACGAAAATAAAAGATAAAATTAATAGATATTTCGCTTTTTGAAATATCAACCGAAGTCCCCGGCAACGGCGCCAAAAACTTGATGGACAAAACTATATCCGCAAATGATAACGGCAAGTGTACCGTATCGAATGTAGTATAGGTTATAAAAAAACCAAGGTCGTATTAGACTCGGGGTGGTTGATTACTCTTATTTCGGAAAATCTCTATTATTTTATCGAATAAAACTTGGGTTGGTTGTTTGCAAGAAAGAGAAATTATTTGTTAAAACTATGATTAAAGAACTAGCACTCGACCTTGAATCACCTTGGAAAAATAAATAAATTAAGAAATAAAACTTCTAATTCTCTTTGAAAGAATTGCTTGCCCGTGGAGGTTCCCGAATTATAAATGTACCTCTCTCGAGGATACGCCCAACTAAAATTAGGTTGATCAACCGAACTCTCGTTCTATAATTGAAACCCCTAAACTTGCTTTAACGAAGTGAACCCCTCTATTGGATTTGACTCCAATCCGGGAGATTTATGTCGTCCTCTCTCGAGGAGTGCATTCAAATCTCTTTATCCTTGAAATGATCGATTCGAACTCAAAACCTCTCGGTTATTAGACTACGAAAACAAGAATGAGATTTATATAGCGATAATATAATCTCAATCAATTTAAATTCAAGGATAAAACTTAAGCGATCTAAATAAGAGAGAAAGAAGTTCTAAAATAATTATGAATTATTTTTTTCTTTGATTCATCTCGGCCGAGTACTAATGGAAATTTAGCTACTCATGGAGATGGAGGAATTAAGAGAAATAAAAGAGTACATAATGGAAAAGAGAATAGATTAAGAGAAAAAGGAACTACTTTTTATTGATTTGCAAAAGAAATTACAACTAAGAATTAAAAATTACAAGCTAGGAATTGAAAGAACGAGCTAAGAAGGAAGATTACAAGCTTAAGAATGACAAAAACAGTGCAAGAAAATAAGCTAGAACTCCAAAACTTCGTCTCTGAAATTCTGTAGAAGCACCCTTTGAATAGCTGAATTTTTGGTGTTACACGCCCTTGGTCACGCCCGTGACCAAGGGGTGTGTAGGGGGCGTGATCGGTGGTGGAGATGAGGGCGCATTCTGGCTTCAATGCAGGCGTTTAGGACGTGTCACGCCCTAGGTCACGCCCATGACCTAGGGCGTGTAATCTTTAAAACTTGCTGCTGGCGGGAAGCTTCGGCGGGAAATTGGCTGGGGAAGAGTCACGCCCGTGTACTGGATGTCATGCCTCAAATGTCACGCCCGTGACTAGCTGTCACGCCCTTGTACTATAAGCGTGTAATTTTAATTGACGTGGCGGCTGATTCTGGATGCTTGCGGCGGGTCGCGGCCGTGACATTGGGTCACGCCCTTGGTCACGCCCGTGACCTGGGGCGTGTAATTTAACTTTTTGCTCGAAACAGCCCAAAAAACCTGAAAACACAAAATAAACTTAAGTTAGCTTATGAAATAAACAATGGAAGGATTTATATAATAAAATTCCTATAAATAACCTAGTTTTATATTAAAAACATAATAAACCTAAACTAAAAGATGAGTAAATAAATTACTCATCAGATAGCACAGAAATTTGCACAACACAGATGAGACAGAATCTATAGTGGTTCCTCAAAATATGGGTACTCCACTCTTCTACCATGTTGGTAGGAATACACTATCTAGTGTCTGGGTATTTTGATAAGAAAATACTTTGAACTAGGGTCTTAGTCTTTTGTTAAGGAGATTCTTAGAACCAAGACCAGATCTTTTGATAAGGAGATCTTGAACCAAAACTAGATCTTTTGTTAAAAAATATCTTGAACCACTGAATCCTCTGAAGAGAGATTCTTAGGACTCTTTACTCAGATTTACAGAAAGAGTAAAATAGAGTAAAGAAGGAGAAAAAGTTGAATATGGTTCTTCTGAATGAATCCTCCTGTATTAGTCAATGAGGATTAAGGCACTTAGTGTTTTTCTGGATCTTTTCTTCAGAGAACGAATCCTTGCTTGAGAGAGAGATGTGTTGAAACCGATTTCTCGGCCTCTTGTGGAGCTCGGGGCCCTCACCGAAATGAGGGGCAGCTAGCCCTTACTGATCCCTCGGAGAAGGTAGACTGAAGAGTAGAAGAATGACTAAGACCTTAGTCACAGCGAGGAGGTCCCTCCACTAACCCGGAAGATCGTTGAGCGCTTCCCCTCCCAATCCCAAAGCTGGGACTCGGGCACCTTGGAGAGCTCTGGAAATGCTAGCCAAGGAGAACCTGAAGAGAGAGAAGCTGAAGTGAAGTCCCTCCCAAAGGTGCCCTTTAGGTGTTATTTATAGATTTTCTGATCTGGCCTGCAAATAGCAGGATTCCGCCTTTTGATTTTACTATCCGCACCCCAAATGGGCCTGCTAACAGCCAAACTCCGCTGTTTGGAGAGGCTAAAGGCAGACCACTAAGGGTATAAAGGGTAATTTGGCCCTATCAACCTATGGGAAAGGAACTGCGAGAACCATACTGCCGAAGCTCTCGCGGGCCTTCTCGCGAGCCCTGCTCGCGATGCCTCTCCTAGGCGATCGCCTTGCGAGGACATCGCTGGCCCATTCTGGCGGTATCTGCCGAGGTCCAGTCTTGCGAGCCTTCCTGCGAGACCGCCTCCTGACTTCATCGAGCTCAACACACCTTTCGTCGAACGTAGGGCACTTCGCCGATCATAGACGAGCTCGACGAATGCAGAACGTCAAATTATTCGCTGACCGCTGAGACGGGCGGTTCGTCGACCGCTGCTTCCCTACTGTAATTTGTCGAGCGCTGCTATAGAATATATTTTGTTCGTCGGGCACCGTCCGACGAATGCTGAGCTTCGTTCGACATTCTTCGAACGCAGAATTGAGCTCGCTGGACGCTGAGGCTCTAAACTCGCGAGCCTTCCTGTGAGATCTCCTATTGACTTTGCCGCGCACTGAACACATTTCGTTGAACACCTCTTTACTGAACATAGGTCTCTTCTGCCAGCGGCCTGCGAGGTATTGGTTTGTCAGCCCTCGCTTGGCCCAGTCTCTTGAAGATATCTGCCGAGGTCTGGATCTCGCGACTCCTCTTGCGAGACCGTCCCTTTGGCTTTAATGAGTATAGAACACTTCGTCGACTTTTGATGATTTCGCCGAACAGGGGTGAGCTCGACGAAGTCAGGTGAGCTCGACGAACATGGGAGAGTTCGTCGAACGCAGTACTCTTTTCGTCGAACTCAGACAACTTCCTCAAACTGCCTGCGAGGGTTTATCTCGCCGACCCTTCTCGCTCGCCTCTCAGCGAGCCCTCCGAGAGGGACTTCTCCAAGGTCTCTCTCGTGAGGTCTTTGGCCCTAAGGCCTCCATCTCTTATTACTTCCTTCATCATGTTGCCTCCTTAAACCGTGCCTCCTTGCCTGGCGAATATCGGGGTTGTACACAATCCTCGCTCTTTGCGATGCTATTTAAGCTCGCGAAGAAACATCCAACCCCTGGTATTCGCCAGCCCCTTGATGATCTGTCAGGAATCTTTGGTAGGGCCCACCCTAAGGGCTATAAATATCATCATGAGTCCTTAGTGGCATGCGCCGCCACTTCCTTTTCTATCTTTTTGCCCCGTACTGTAGCTGCCAGGAGATGCCGCTTTCCGAAGAAGCTGAGGCTCGCCTGAGGGCTGTGAGAGCCGGCGGGCTACCCTCCACGACCAGGGTCCCCGCCTAAATGAATCGGCCGCCTCCCGCTCAGTCGCCGAAGACTAAGAAGGCGAAGGCGGCTTGCCGAACCGGGGATGGCTCCGTGCTGCTGGACTCCTCCCCGGATAGCCGTCCCCACGAGAAGGTATGAGCTATCCCTCTAGCTTAAGTTAATAAGTTTGCATGTGATTCATGCCTACTCGCAGGATGCCTTACCGAACGAGGACGCTGGCGAACCTGCTGCTGGGTCTCGCAAAAGTCCACCGGCGGATACAAATCTTGCTGGGAAAAATGTCGCGGGTACGCCCTTAATCTCGCATGCCAGCCCTCCTTTTGTCAACTGACCTTCATTCCCTGCTTCTTGCAGTCTCACCCCGGAAGTCCTCGGCTCGCCAGGCATTGCGGCCTCCGTCTCCGCCTCCTCCCGACAAAACTATAGATAAGCCAGGGTTCCAACTCCTGACGAGCGAGGAGAACGACGGCTCTGTGCCGCCAAAGATCCCTCCGACCAACAGCGCAGCCTACCCTCCTGGTCTGAGTAAATCTATCTACCCCCACTATGGCAACGTCTTCCAGGGCCGCCCTGGGACTTCTCGCCCCCCTCTGGGTAAGCATTTCGACGGCCCCCCAGCCCTGCGCGAACTCAGGCGCGCTACCTAACCTTTTCGTAATATTTCGCAGAGAACCCTGAAAACCCGCCTACCGATTCCGAGTTGGGCAACGACGAGATGTCCCCCCTTCCTAACCAAGTGGAAGACTTCTTAGGGGATCCGCGAGATCCTGAGATGATGAAACAATGAGCCGCAGAGTTGCTGAGAAAACATGGTCGGATGCTGATGGACCTCAACATGAAGGCGAGACGGGACAGAGAAGCCGCCGAGGATAGGCATGCTGTCTTTATGGAAGAGTGTGAGAGGGTCCGGGCCGCGAGACAACGTGATCATGATGAGAATGTCACAACACCGGAGGTGCATATAGCGAGGATAAAGGATTACGCCTTCCTCATGGACCGGGAGGGCCGCGCGGCTAAGGATTACTATAATTCTAGGGTACCGCCGCGGTCCGGGTCGCGGGGTGGGGGTAGGTGGAAGTGGTTGCCCCATGATTCTCGCTAACTTCTTCATTGTTGCAAACTCTTATTACCTTTTAATGAGTGCCGCTATTCTGGACAATCTCGCAATGGCTTGCAACTCATATATTGGCTTTATTTCGTCTGATAATAATTATTACTAGCTTTTTATTAGTTCTCGCTCGCTGCTAATATGTCTGTTTCATTTTCATGCTATATTGTGTTCGCGGGGAGCCTCCGTTCTCGCTGAATGTATCTCGCGGCGGCCCCCCCCCCCCTTTACGCCATTATATCTATTTGTGTTGTTCTCGCAAAGATGTTGTTTGTACTAACCTCGTAGGCCTTTCTCGCCCGCGGTCGTGATGTGATGTTTTGGCTAACCGCGCTCACCGGAGCTTGGCCTTCTTCACGCCCTTTTACTTTTGCTATAAATGGGCTGTCATAGCTGAGTCAACCACCACATTTACTGTCAACCTTCTTCCTCCTCTGCTTCAGAGCTCTCGCTCCTTCCCGTTCTCGTTCTACTTACTTTCTCGCAGGTTTTCAAAATGGGAGGCGATGCTAACGATTCGGAGGGTCGGCGAAAGATTGCTAAGGCTTTCGCCGAGCATAGCTTCTTTCATTATAACCTGACAGACGAGGAATACTTCACCGCAGTCGCCGACTATGTCACCCCTCCATTCGCGGCGCGCTTTCCAAGTGAGAACGACGTGATCAACGCGCCACTTGTCAACGAGCTGGCCATCCCCACCGCTCATTTTGCGGTCGGCTTGCGTCTCCCCTTGTGGACGGAAGTTCGCCAGGTAATAATCGCTCTCGCTCATTTCTTACTCTCTGCAGGTCAAGTCTTGCTCATTATATAAACTAATCCTGGTTTTCTTGTTGCTCGCCAGGTGCTCAAGCATTATGGCGTTGTTCCATGTCAGCCTACCCCTAACGCCATGGCGGTGATCACAGCTTTTGCTTGCTACCTGCGCAAGGAGCGCATCGAGTTCAGCCTTTCGGTTTTTCGGAAGTTGTTCTCCTTCCGCGCCTATAAGGACGGGACCGCCTACTTCGTGGGCTCGGGTCCTAAGGTCGACGAGACCGTCAACAAGGCCCACTTCTGGGCCTAGAAGTTCCTCTTCGTCAAGGGGAACTTCGGCAATATCCCGATCTCGCCAGTCCAGCACGGCGAGACCACCTATGGGCCCACTGCCCTCGGAGGACATGACGCCATCCTTTATCAGTTATTTTGTAAGAAGAACTTTGAGGTTGTTCATCTCCGCCGCAACCTCGACTTGCTGCCCCCAGTTCTCGCTGGGGAAGGTAAAGATCTCACTCAATAACTATTGCTATTCCCAGTAACTCCGTATTTATTGAAATTTCAACACTTTTTTAGGCGAGCGAGATCTCCCCATCCATCCCCCCTACGCGAGCAATTGGAAGACTGACGCTACCCTTGCTCTCGCGACCATGGGGGCGGAGGCTTGCCGAGGCGCCATCACACCAGGTGAGCCATCCCCTCGCAAGAGATCGGAGGCTTCTAATAGCCATGGCCTTCCCCCAAAATCCTCGCCGAAGAAAAAGAGTAAGAAGAGCCAGGTCTCGCTCGCCTCCTCGAAGGGGAAGGAGCCTGGCGAGGCCGCTTTCGATGAGTTCGACCTTACCAGCCTCTCCGCGGGAGGTGAGGATGACGAGCCCAGCCAGGAGGCTGCCAGAACCTTTCCTCCGCCCATCCTCGTCAACCACTATAACTTCGGTCTCGGCCAGAGGTGCCAGGATGAGACCGGCGAGGTTTTGGTGAACTGGAAGCCGGAGATGAACCGGGCGGACATCTCCACCATCCTCCCTACCTGGGTGGAGAAGGAGACCGTCAGCGGTCACACCTTTGATTTCTCGTTCGTCCTCTATGGACGCGAGGACGCGGGGTTTACAAAGATGAGACTACGAGAACTCTCGCTTTCGAGAGCGCGAGGTCACAGTTGCGCTCTGCCGAGCTCGCCCACATGACGGGGAGGCGCTGCTTGCAACTGGAGCTTCAGAATGTGGAGCTTGCAAGGGCCTATCAGGGGCTTCTTGCCGAGAACGCGCAGCTGAAGGAGAAGCTGCTCGACGTAGAGGGTACTATGGTGAGTGACCTAGACCTCGTCACCCTCCTCTCCTTCGGCCATTTTGCTCCCTTAATTTATCTTACTTGCAGGATGTCGAGGCCGCCGGAAGAGCCGATGCTCGCATCCAGGAATTGGAGGGCGAGGTGGCCCGGCTAAAAGCTTGAAATTGCGAGCTCGCCCGTGCCGTCGTTCCCCCTTCTCCCCGCCGTCTGAAGGAAGAGCGGCGAGCGCGAGACGAGGAAATCCGAGAGGAGTCCACCGAGTCAGCTTGCTATATCTTCTAGACGATGAAGGCGGCCGGCCTCCTAGCCGCTGACGCGGCCGACATGACTCTGGAAGACATCGTCCCGGAGCTCTTCATCCCGAACCGCCAGTGAAGAGCAGCGATGACGAGGAAGGGTTCGCGAGTGATCCCTGATATTTGTAACTTTTGGTTGTATTTCTTGTTTTGTTTTGGGCTGGGGAGATCGCCGCTTTATGTAAATCAAACCGTGAAATGCATAGATGCATGTTTTTGGCCTTGTACTGTGCTCGCCCTTTCTGCTATATTGTTTCTCATGCTGATATCTCGTTGTCGCTTGCCTCGATATTCGTCTTTGCGAAGGTTATTCTCGCGGTGTTCGTTCTCGCACCTTACGTTATCGAATAGATAGGCATAGGACATTTTTGGCTGTTCTGGCCTTTCACCATTTGCCTTAGGATTATTACCCTTTAGGTATGCATTTTTCTCTAGGTTTCGCGAGGTACTTTCCTTCTCGGAGAGAGCTCGCCTCCCACCCTGTGCCGGCAACCTCTCTGCCGAGCACCGGATACCCCAGAGTGCTTAGGTATGATTCTCGCCGCTCATATACTATTGTGCGAAATCTTTCTTCTCGCCGAGCGAGAAGGCCCGGGTCAGCGCCAAAGGCTCGCCAACCTGAGGCTTAACAACCTGACCTTATGAAGAACTCATCTCCTTGCCAACTTCCCAAGAGATCATCCTGCACCTCCCGTCTAGTGAGAGTCCGGGAGCGGAATTGATCTGAGGCATTCCAGCATCGATATTTTTCACTTTGCCAGCCTCTCCAGAGATCAACCTGAAACCCCCAGTCTAGTGAGAGCCCGGGAGCGGAATCGATCTGGGGCATTCCAGCATCAATACTTATCACCTTGCCAGCCTCTCCAGAGATCAACCTGAAAACCCCCGTCTAGTGATAGCCCGGGAGCGGAATCGATCTTGGGCATTCCAGCATCAACACTTATCACCTTGCCAGCCTCTCCAGAGATCAACCTGAAACCCATCGTCTAGTGAGAGCCCAGGAGCGGAATCGATCTGGGGCATTCCAGCATCAATACTTATCACCTTGCAAGCCTCTCCAGAGATCAACCTGAAACCCCCCGTCTAGTGAGAGCCCGGGAGCGGAATCGATCTGGGGCATTCCAGCATCAATACTTATCACCTTGCCAGCCTCTCCAGAGATCAACCTGAAACCCCCCGTCTAGTGAGAGCCCGGGAGCGGAATCGAACTGGGGCATTCCAGCATCAGTACTTGTCACCTTGCCAGCCTCTCTAAAGATCAACCTGAAACCCCCCCGTCTAGTGAGAGCCCGGGAGCGGAATCGATCTGGGGCATTCCAACATCAATACTTATCACCTTGCCAGCCTCTCCAGAGATCAACCTGAAACCCCCCGTCTAGTGAGATCCCGGGAGCGGAATCGATCTGGGGCATTCCAGCATCAATACTTATCACCTTGCCAGCCTCTCCAGAGATCAACCTGAAACCCCCCGTCTAGTGAGAGCCCAGGAGCAGAATCGATTTGGGGCATTCCAGCATCAATACTTGTCACCTGCCAGCCTCTCCAGAGATCAACCTGAAACCCCCCGTCTAGTGAGAGCCCGGGAGCGGAATCCATCTGGGGAATTCCAGCATTAATACTTGTCACTTTGCTTGCCCTCGCATAACAGTTATAACTATCAAGTGAAGAAGTAAAATATTCAACTAATATCATCATAAAACTTTCAAGGGTAGAATCGCTTCAAGTCGTCTCCACTTCTGGCTCGGCCGATAGGTACCCCTTCCACATCTCGGAGGTGATACCCCCCCCCCCCCCGACTTGAGCACTTCACTTATAATGTACGGAACCTCCCAATTGGGGTTGAGCTTACCTACCGCGGCCCCTCTTCCGGCCGCGTCGACCTTCTTCAGGACCAGATCTCCTTTCTGAAAGTGCTTTACTAGGATGTGCTTGTCAAAATATCGGGCTATTCGTCGCTTGATTTCCTCCTGCCTGATGGTGGCCTGGTCTCGGAGTTCCTCCACCAGGTCCAAGGATAGCCTTTGTTCCTCATAATTAGCCACTAGCCACTCTTCGTCCCCCTCACCTACGGCGATCACCCTGGGGGTCTTTACTTCGAACTCTATGGGAAGGACTGCTTCGGACCCATGAGAAAGTTTGAACGGGGTCTCTCCGGTGGCGGTGTTAGGGGTAGTCCCTAGGGCCCAGAGAACGGATGGTAGCTGCTCTACCCAGTTCCCCCGGAGGTTTTCCACCTTCTTCTTTAGTAGGTTGACGATTACTTTGTTTGTCGCCTCCACCTGGCCGTTACTTCTCGGGTGGTGAACCGATGCGAACCTGAGGTCGATGCCAAGCTGGGTGCAGAAGCTAACAAATTCTTCGCTAGCAAATTATGGCCCATTGTCCGTCACTATAGCCAGGGGAGGCCGTGCCTGCAAATTATTTCTCCCCACACAAAATTCCTCACAATTTGAGATGTTACCATGGCGAGCGCCTTCACTTCGACCCATTTGGAGAAGTAATCGATCATGACCAGTAAGAACCTTCTTTGGACACTAGCTTGAGGGAAAGGGCCAACTAGGTCCAACCCCCATATGGCAAAGGGCCAGGGAGCAGTGATGGTCCGGAGCCTCTGAGCTGGGAGGAGTTGGAGTGGAGCATAGAGCTGGCACTTTGAACATTTTCTTGCGAACTCCGCCACATCTTTGTTGAGGGTGGGCCAGAAGTAGCCTTGTCTCAACACCCTCCCTTCCAGGGTTCGGCTCCCGGAGTGACTGCCACACTCCCCAGAGTGAATTTCTTCCAGGACTTTCGGGACCTCCTCCTCGGAAACACAACGGGCCAGGAGTCCCGAGAGAGTCTTCCTATATAGCCCTCCTGCATGCAAGGAATAGTAAGCTGACTTATACCTGAAGCGTCGCCTGTCTATGTCTCCTTCAGGGAACTTCCCTGATGATAGGAAAGTGACGAAGGGATCTATCCACGAGATCCGCTGATCCACCTCCATCAATTCTCCTTCCTCGATGGTGGGTCGGAAGAGTTCCGAAACTGTTCCCCCTGCTCGGGGACCGAACTTGGCCAAGAGGTCTGCGGGGGTGCTCTCTTCTCTTGGCACGTGCTTGACGGAGAAAGTGCGGAAATGCCCGATGACCCCCTGACCTTTTCCAAGTACCGCAGGAGCGTCGGGTCCTTTGCCTCAAACTCTCTGATGTAGCGAAGGACGATACATGCGTTCGTTTACGCTAACGGAAAACCATCATCACATAAATTAAAAACAACTTTGGAGGGCTCCGACCAAAAGCGAACGAAAAGGGATCGGTTGGCTCCCAAATCCGAATGATAAAATTAAGCCGGACTCGATACAACGTCCTTAGGACCTACCTCTCCAACAAGCACACAACTCACCGTAAGCCGGACTCGATACAACGTCCTTAAGACCTACCTCTCCAACAAGCACACAACTCACCGCACCTACACTAGCACCTATTATTTTCAACTTGAGCCATTTCAAATGCAGCAATTAATTTATTTCGGAGCGGCGGCAAATGATTAGTAGAAGTCGAAATTTTAGTTGAGATTAATTCCCTTGTTAGCACTAATTGTGCCAATCTTGGAGAACAAGTCAAGGCTAGGCCGAGTTTTGCTCCCGCGACGGATCTTCCCAATCCGGATTACAAGATATTCAATAACAACGAAAACGAAATCAGAATTTGCAAGCGATGCGTTTTAAAAATCACGGAAAAGTCGGTTCGAATAAACCTCCACAAATCTCACAGAAAGAAATCACAATATGAGAAAGAGATTACCCAACCAAGAAGATGAACACACACAAGATAAGGTGGGAGATTCACTCTCTCCACGGATCCACCGGCGTCACACCGTATGGGGTTGCAACCTTCTTCCTTGGAGTCGCACCGAAGGAAGCCATGCCGGAGTCGCACCGAACAAGATAGAGATTGCGCAGGAGGCTTCACACCAAAGGGGGCGGCGGCTAGAGGAGTTCCTCCATGTGGCCGAAATTTTCAATGAGAAAATAGGGTTTCTTCTTCAATGATTCTAATCTCATCATAAAGGCCTCCTTATATAGGAGTTACAACAAAACCTAAACCATCCATGATGGAGATATAATCTCATCCATCCGTATGGTTAAATACACACCATAATAAAATGTCCCAAATAAAAAAAATGACACTTTTATGAATATAAAAATATCATCAAACATGAAATAATTTTATATTCATAAATATAAAATAAAAGTGCATAAATAAAAGTGCATAAATAAAAGTGCATAAATAAAACTTTAATTTTTCACGGCGGCTTTGGCACGCCGCGGGCGGAGATTGTAACGCGGACTTCCTTCAGCATCATCATGGCACCTCAGATCTTTGTGTCGCAGCGCCTCGGCAACCGGGTCATCATCAAGGAGTGTCGGAGGGGCCGCGCCATCAATCCTCCCCCACTCAAAATCACGTATCTCCGATGCGTGGTCCGAGAGATAGCGGCGGAGAAGCTCGGCGTCTAAACGTTGAATGATGGCGACAGCCACCATGATGGCCAACTTGATGACGCAGATGACGGACATGGCGCATTGGTTGATCATAGAGTTGCGACGGAAGATGATGATGACGGCCCACCGGCTAAAGACATGCGGCGCCGGGTTGGCCACGGCTACAATCTTCATCCACGCCGCAAGAATTAATTATTATTTTTATGTTTGCTAAGTTATGACTTTAAGTTAATTATGGCTTGCATTTGATTAATTTGAACTATTGGTGTGCATTTAGCACTAATTTTGGGGCTACTATTAGCGCTTGTGTTGTAAGGCCTATATAAGGCTAAGACTCTAAATAAAATTCAGATTATTATTGCTAAAAAAAAGACTCCTGCTTAACCTAATTGCTTCTCCTCTCTCCCTCCTAATTTCCGCCGCCCCCTCTCTAGGGGTTCTCCTCCTCCAAAACTTTCGGCCTCCCTCTCTCTCCCATTTCTTCCTACTCTCCTTCGACCCTACTACTACACATCCCCCTCCACGAATCCCTCTCCACCTATTTCATACTAGCCGGCCATCCTTGGAGGAGACAAGTTGAGTGCAAGAACCAAAGGGCTTGGTGAAATCCTCACGGTGCTAAGCGGGGAAGACGGACGAGTTTCCTTCAACATTTGGAGCCCCTTCCGTGGACCAAAGGAGAGCGATCATTTTCTAGTGGATCCAATATCTCGGATCTACGATTCCGAGAGGGGTAACGACATTCTACTCAAGAGATCTCTTTTCTTAGATCGTTTTTGTGGTGGACGATTTTAGCGTGATTTCTCGAAGCAAATAAAAATCTCGCGGTGTTCTCTTTGATAGATTTGTGTTCTTCGTTTGATTTTCCGAATACTATCGAAAAAGGATTGGCGATCCTTGTTATTTTCTTGTTGGGGAAAGATCAACCGTTTGCGAATCGGGATTTTCTTGGTGAATCTTTCTTTGGTACAACTTCGCTCGTACGGACGCTAATATTCGTCCCTTTAGCTTGATCGGATCTTGGCCTATAGCCGTGGTTCGATCTCTAGCGGGTTGGCTATCCGAACGTTAGCGCGAAAGAATAAATAAAATAATTGTGCTGCTGCGTTTCGTTCTTGTGCGGAATCGAGAGCGTTGTATCGTGTCGAGATTATCCTAGACGTCACCCGTGTAGGCTCGTAGGATCGTGCTACATCAATTTGGTATCAAAGCGAGGTTCGTGTTGATTTCCTAATCGACACCATCTTAAAATCCGTAGGACAAAACTCACTTGTTTGCAAGATCGTTTGTTCAAAAAAAATAATAAAAAAAATTTTCCTGGTCTGCGAATAGCGGTCTATATTTCTCAGTTTTTATCGAAATTTAAAAAAAAATCTGGATATTCTACTTAATATTTTCTGAAAGAAAATCAAAAAAAATTCTACTTACCTTAGTTATTAGGTGGGAATAAAATTATATTTCGTAAAATTTCTGTCCTGATCTAAAATTCTGGTAAAAAAACAAAATAATTTTTCAGCAAAAAAAAATTACAAAAAAACACTTGTCCCGTTGTTTATGCCCACTAGGCGTGGTACGGAATATCTCCTAACCGCTTCCATCATGGCAGACGACCATGATGACGATCACGCTCCTGCAACGATTACGGAGCTTCGAGATGAGTTTAATGCAAGTTCGATGCACTCACACAGTTAATACAAGGGTTACCATTCAATCAAGCGGCGCCTCGAAATCCCGTTGCCAACCAACGAGATGAGAGACCAAACCATCCCTGGAATCAGAACTATGAGCAAGCGCCTCGAGCTCCTCATGAGTTCGATGTAAATAGAGCCGTGAAAATTGATCCACTGTCATACGATGGAATGGGTGAACCCCAAGTATTTTTAAACTGGATTATGGAGATCGAGTGTTACTTTGAGTGGAAGAATCTGACGGATGGTGAGAAGGTGCGGGTTGCACGGATGATGATTTTGGGTAGATCCAAAACATTCTGGTTGAACGAAGAGAGGCGTCTAGGTACCGTGAATGGGGCACCCCCAATTGGGTGGGCTGCCATGAAGGCACTTTTGTCTGAACAATATGTCCCTGCGTATCACAGAACTCAAATGTTCGACGAGTTAGCCACCCATCGTCAGGGTAGCAAATCGGTATCGGAGTACATGGGACTTCTGAAAGATATGATGGTGCGGTGTGACATACGGGAAATGCCCGAAGTTACATTATCTCGCTTTTGTAAGGGACTTAACCCAGACATCCAAGGCAAGCTTTTACGTTATGGTCATACGGACCTTAACACGACATTCAATGCTGCTTTAGACATAGAGAAGTACAACGCTTACAAGTACAAGGGACGAGCATTCCAGAAGGGAAAATCCCTTTTAGGAGCCCCACCTTCGTCCTCCATGAGGGACAAAGGAAGATTTCGATCGACTGATTCGAATTCGGTAGTTATCACCGCTAGGAACATTAGGAATCCCACTGGCAAGAGAGTTCCGGTAGGATGGATTAATAAGACAAACGCCACATGTTATTCTTGCGGGATCCATGGACATTACTCTAGTGAGTGCCCCACTAAGAGTAAACCACTAGCACTATTAGACTCCGCGTCTGAACCCGCCGAGATCGTCTATGAAGCCGGCGATGAATCTGATGCCGAGCCGAGTGATATTGAAGATGAAACTTATATGATGGTTATGAGGTGCATTTTGGCCACACCACGTGCATCGGATGAGTATAATCGGACGAATATCTTTTTGTTGAATTTTAAAAGCGGTGAGAAGTGGTGTAAGTTAATAATCGATAGCGGTAGTAGTATGAACGTCGTTTCGGAGAATGCCATCACTCGAATGCATTTAGTCACTGAGCCGCATCCACATCCGTATAAGATAGCATGGGTGAACAAAACGTCTATCGCAGTTTCTAAACGATGCTTGGTACCCCTAACGGTGAAGAGCTATGTCGATAAGGTGTGGTGCGATGTCATCCCTATGGATGTATGTCACATTCTACTAGGACGTCCATGGCTTTATGATTATGACGTGACTCATTTTGGCAGAGCCAACACTTACGAGTTCAAGTTCAATGGTAATACCATTGTTTTGAAACCCAAACCACCTAAGGGCCCGTCGATTGCTTCCAAGGACACAGTGGTGCCTGCGGAAAAGAAAACCATAAGTTTTATAAGTAGGAAGGAGTTAGAACGCGAGACCTGTCTAGATGGCGTCATTTATGCGTTAGTATGCCTACAAGCTAAGGAAGATTCACCGTCTTTAGAGAACCTACCGTTATCTCTGCGCACGTTATTGGAAGAATATAAGGACGTCTATCCGGTAGATTTATCTTCCAAGTTGCCACCCATCAGGGATATTCAACACGAAATTGACTTCGTCCCGGGCTCATCCTTGCCTAATCTACCCCATTACCGACTTAATCCCTCTGCACATAATGAACTACAAATATTAATTTCCGATTTATTAGCAAAGGGATTTATCCGCCATAGTAAAAGCCCTTGTGCCGTCCCTGCCTTGTTGGTCCTGAAGAAAGATAAGTCTTGGAGGTTGTGTGTAGACTACCGGGCCATCAATAAAATAACTGTCAAGTATAGGTTTCCCATTCCCCGTTTGGATGATCTATTGGATATGTTATCCGGTGCCACCGTGTCTCAAAATTGGATTTAAAGAGTGGTTACCACCAAATAAGGATTCCGGAGGGAGACGAATGGAAAACGGCCTTTAAATCTAAGGATGGGCTTTACGAGTGGTTAGTGCTGGGAGAGGGACTCACCAACGGACCAAGTACTTTCTCACGGTTAATGACTCAAGTATTTAAGCCATACATGGGTAAATTTGTCGTAGTCTATTTCGATGATATTTTGGTGTTTAGTATCTCGTCGATCGATCATGAAACTCATTTGCGAACAATCCTTACTACATTGCGCCAAGAGAACTTATTCATTAATTTTAAGAAGTGCGCATTCGGTGTGACTTCCGTGGAATTTTTAGGATACATAGTGAGCGCTGAGGGTATACATGTTGACCCTAAGAAGGTCCAAGTGATTAGAGAATGGCCGGAACTGCAAAATATTAGGGATGTTAGGAGATTTCATGGATTGGCCACGTTTTATCGACGATTCATTCGCAATTTTAGTAGTATCATGGCACCAATCACTGAATGTATGAAGAAGGGTGATTTTATATGGACCAAATCGGCCACTAGCGCGTTTCAAATGATTAAAGATCGGATGTCCAAAGCCCCCCTACTACGGTTGCCGGATTTTAATAAAGTGTTTGAACTATCATGCGACTCTTCGGGGATAGGAATTGGAGGAGTGTTAAGCCAAGAGGGACATCCGGTTGGATACTTTAGCGAGAAACTTGCGGGCCCAAAATTAAATTATTCCAATTATGATCGTGAGTTTTATGCCATGATACATTGTCTACAACATTGGCGACACTACCTCATATCAAAAGAATTGGTAATCCTCTCGGATCATGAGGCGCTAAAATTTGTAAACTCTCAAAGTAAAATCAGCCCTCGGCACGCCAAATGGGTCTCCTATCTTCAGGAGTACACATTCATTATTAAGCACCTTAAGGGTACGTTAAATCGAGTGGCGGACGCCCTTAGTCGTGTCACTCTATTATTATCTAAAATGGAGTTGACGGTAATAGGATTTGAACGCATTAAAGACGAGTATGTCTTATGCCCGGATTTTAAGGATATTTATTTAGCCGCTCAGGAACAGGCTCCCTCTACTATTTCGGCATACTACATTCGTGACGGTTATTTATTTAAGCATACGCAATTGTGTATTCCCCGCTCTTCACTACGCCATTTCATTGTATGGGAGCTACATAGTGGAGGGCTAGGGGGACACTTCGGCCGGGATAAAACGATAACACTAGTGGAAGATAAATTCTTTTGGCTGGGGCTTAAGCCAATGGTCAATAAAATCGTAGGGAGTTGCCGCATATGTCAATTAGCGAAGGGAAACAAAACCAATGCCGGTCTTTACACTCCACTTCCTATTCCGTCTGTTCCTTGGGAGGACGTTAGTATGGACTTTATTTTGGGACTACCTATGACATTTCGGTGACACGATTCCATCCTTTTCGTCGTCGATCGATTTTCTAAAATGGCATATTTCATGGCTAGTCACAATACCAACGATGCATCCCATGTTTCTAAGTTGTATTTCAAAGAGGTCGTGGCGCATCGGGGCGTCCCCAAAACGATTGTGTCTGATAGGGACGTAAAATTCACTAGTTACTTCTGGAAAACACTTTGGAAGCTTATGGGTACAAAACTTATGTTTCCGTCTGCCTATCATCCCCAAACGGATGGGCAAACGGAAGTGGTCAATTGAAGTTTGGGTGGATTAATTCATTGTTTAGTGGGCGATCATAAAGGTACGTGGGACCTTATTCTTCCTCATGCTCAAATAGCTTATAATAATTCAAGGAATAGGTCCACCGGTTTGTCTCCGAATGAGATTGTACATGGTTATAAGGCACCCGTGCCTCTTGACTTAGTGCCGCTACCACCATCTTTTAAAACTAGTCATTTTGCCCAGGATTTTGCCTCGCACGTTCACAACCTCCATAAGCAAATTAGCGAGACGCTAGCTAAACAATATGCTATTTATCAATCGAATGCTAACGAAAATAGGCGAGCGGTCCATTTTAATATTGGTGATTTGGTAATGGTTCGTCTCACCCCTGAACGGATGCCTTCGGGCACTATAAAGAAATTGGCAAATAGGAGAGCCGGTCCTTTTCGAGTGTTAAAGAAGTTGGGCGAAAACGCATATTTATTACAGTTACCCGCTGAGTGGGGAATCTCCCCTGTTTTTAACATTTACGTCGCTCCACCACCTGAACTTTCTGCCTCTCCGTTTAATATTTCCACTAAAACTTCTAATGGGGTGGGTAGTGAGATTGTTTCTGGATCGCCCTCTCCTGCGGACTCTACGGGAGGTAAGCCGCCTGTTGATGATGAAACTTATTTTTCTTCTTTGCCTAACGCATTTCCGAGGTTTTCCCGGACCGTTTTCTTGCCTGACAGGATTTTGCAGGATGATGTGTTTCCAACTCCCGACGGTGATGTTCACAGGTTCTTGATTCGATGGCGTGGTCATCCTGCATCGGACGACTCTTGGCTCTCCGCGTCGGAGGTGAAGCTACTTGATGCGGATCTCTTTCGCCGTTATGTTCTTGCCCACTCATAGGTGATGAGTTCTTTCGAGCGGGGGAGGATTGAAGGCGACAGCCACCATGATGGACAACTTGATGATGCAGATGACGGACATGGCGCATTGGTTGATCATGGAGTTGCGACGGAAGATGATGATGACGGCCCACCGGCTAAAGACATGCGGCGCCGGGGCGGCCACGGCTACAATCTTCGTCCACGCCGCAATAATTAATTATTATTTTTATGTTTGCTAAGTTATGACTTTAAGTTAATTATGGCTTGCATTTGATTATTTTGAACTATTGGTGTGTATTTAGCACTAATTTTGGGGCTGCTATTAGCACTTGTGTTGTAAGGCCTATATAAGGCTAAGACTCTAAATAAAATTCAGATTATTATTGCTAAAAAAAAGACTCCTGCTTAACCTAATTGCTTCTCCTCTCTCCCTCCTAATTTCCGCCGCACCCTCTCTAGGGGTTCTCCTCCTCCAAAACTTTCGGCCTCCCTCTCTCTCCCATTTCTTCCTACTCTCCTTCGACCCTACTACTACACATCCCCCTACACGAATCCCTCTCCACCTATTTCAAACTAGCCGGCCATCCTTGGAGGAGACAAGTTGAGTGCAAGAACCAAAGGGCTTGGTGAAATCCTCACGGTGTTAAGCGGGGAAGACGGACGAGTTTCCTTCAACATTTGGAGCCCCTTCCGTGGACCAAAGGAGAGCGATCATTTTCTAGTGGATCCAATATCTCAGATCTACGATTCCGAGAGGGGTAACGACATTCTACTCAAGAGATCTCTTTTCTTAGATCGTTTTTGTGGTGGACGATTTTAGCGTGATTTCTCGAAGCAAATAAAAATCTCACGGTGTTCTCTTTGATAGATTTGTGTTCTTCGTTTGATTTTCCGAATACTATCGAAAAAGGATTGGCGATCCTTGTTATTTTCTTGTTGGGGAAAGATCAACCGTTTGCGAATCGGGATTTTCTTGGTGGATCTTTCTTCGGTACAACTTCGCTCGTATGGACGCTAATATTCGTCCCTTTAGCTTGATCGGATCTTGGCCTATAGCTGTGGTTTGATCTCTAGCGGGTTGGCTATCCAAACGTTAGCGCGAAAGAATAAATAAAACAATTGTGCTGCTGCGTTTCGTTCTTGTGCGGAATCGAGAGCGTTGTATCGTGTCGAGATTATCCTAGACGTCACCCGTGTAGGCTCGTAGGATCGTGCTACATCATTGAAGCTCTGTCGCGAGTACCTATGAGTCGTCTGAGGGAGGGCGGTCACGCCAACGGATGAGGAAGTGGTAGGTAGCACCATCAGGAGTATCAAGTGGCTCAGCAGCGAGAATCACATCTGGAGTGAGAAATGTGATGGGCAAAACTATGCTTGCAAACGACAACGACAAGTGTACCGTATCGAATGTAGTATAGGTTATTAAAACAAGGTCGTATTAGACTCGGGGCGGTTGAGTACTCTTACTTCAAGAAAGTCTCTATTATTTTATCAATTAAAATATGAGGTTGGTGCAAGAAGGAAAATTAACATAAGATTAAAAAGAAGAGTAAAAGGGCTAGCACTCAACTTTGAATCACCTTGGAAAATAAATATAATAAATCAAACTTCAAATTCCCTTAAGAAATTACTTGACCGTGGAGGTTCCCGAATTATGAATGTACCTCTCTCAAGGATACGCTCAACTGAGTTTAGTCGATCAAACGAACTTTCGTTCTAGAATCAAGATCTAAAACTCGCCTTATCGTAGTGAACCCCTCTATTGGAACTGACTCCAATCCGGGAAAATTATGTCATCCTCGCTTGAGGAGTACATTCAACCCTCTTTATTCTTGAAATGATCGATTCGAAATGAAAACCTCTCGGTTATTAGATTGCGAAAACAAAGACGAGAATTATATATCGAAAATATAATCTCAATCCAATAAAAGTTCAAGAATAAATCTTAAGCATTCTAAAGGGGAGAAAGGGAAGCTAAACCATAAATTATATTCTCCTCAGATCATCTCGGTCGAGTACTAATTGGAATTTAGTTACTCATAGAGATAGAAGAATTAAAGAAAATAGAAGAGTTCATGAAAAAAAAAGAGAGAATAGATTGAGAGAAGAAAAGAACTATTTTATTAAATTGCTAAAAAAAATTACAAGACATGAATTGAAAGTTACAACCGAGAACTATGCTTGCAAACGACAACGGCAAGTATACCGTATCGAATGTAGTATAGGTTGTTAAAACAAGGTCGTATTAGACTCGGGGCGGTTGAGTACTCTTACTTCAAGAAAATCTCTATTATTTTATCAAATAGAACTTGGGAGTGATTTTGCAAAAGAAAATAAAAACAAGATTAAAACGACGAGTAAAAAGGGCTAGCACTCGATCTTTGAGTCACCTTGGAATAAAAGGATAGAAGAAACAAGAAAATCTAGATCTCTTAGGAAATTTGCCTTGACCGTGGAGGTTCCTGAATTATGAACGCAACTCTCTCGAGGATACGCCCAACTAAGATTAGGTGGATCAACCGAACTCTCGTTCTATAATTGAACCTAATACTTGCTTTATCGTAATGAACCCCTCTATTGGATTTGACTCCAATCTGGGAGATTTATGTCATCCTTACTAAAGGGTTGCATTCAACTCTCTTTATCCTTGAATGATCGATTCGTCTTACGAGCTTGTTCGGCTAACTAAAGAACGAAAACAAAAACGAGAATTATATATCGAAAATATAATCTCATTTCATTAAAATCAAGGATAAATCGAAAGTATTTCCAAGAAGAGAAAAGGATGTTCTAAATTACTTCATGATAATTATTTTTCCTCGGATTATCTCGATCGAATACTAAAATAAATCTAAGTACTCATGGAGATAGAGGAATTAAAGAAGGTAAAAGAACACATGAAGAGGGGAGGAGAAATAAGAGAATAGAACTATTTTATTAATTGCAATTGAAAAGAAATACAAGCTAGAAATTGAAAATTACAACTATTGAAATAAAAGAACAACTACAAGACTACTAAAACATGAAAATAAAACAAGAAATGGAGATTTGAACTCCCAAAATTCGTCCTTGAACATCTGCTGAAGCTGGCTTTTTATAGCTGAAAAGTTGAGGTTACACGCCCTTGGTCACGCCCGTGACCAAGGGCGTGTAAGGGGCGTGATCGAAGCAGTAGCGGAGAGGGCACCTTCTGGAGTAATTGCGAGCGTTTCGGCCGTGTCACGCCCTAGGTCACGCCCGTGACCTGGGGTGTGTAATCTTGAAATAGTGCTGCTGGCGGGAAACTCTGGTGGGAAGAAGCGCGGGGCGAGTCACCCCCGTGACCTGATGTCACGCCCGAGGTCACGCCCGTGACCTGGGGCGTGTAACTTTAAATGACGTGGCAGGCGTTCTCTGGATGCTGTGGCGAGTCGCAGCCGTGACACTGGGTCACGCCCTTGGTCAAGCCCGTGACCTGGGGCGTGTACTTGGCGAATTCTTCACGGAACGCTCCCTGGTGGCGGAATTGGGTCTGGAACACATCTTTGACTATCACGCCCTTGGTCACGCCCGTGACCTTGGGCGTGTACTTTGGATTTTTACTCAAAGTGCCCAGAAAATCTGCAAAACATAAAATAAGCTTAAATTAGTTGAAGAAATTAAAAAGGAACAGATTAAATAAGAAAATACATATAAATTATATAAATTAAATTTAAAACTATATTATAATAATACTAAAAGATGAGTTCAAAAAGTACTCATCAAAATGTCTTGGGGAACCTGGGATACATGTCAGCAGTAGGAATAAAGGAAGACAACGTACCATCCTATGGTATACCTGCGGGGACCGAAGGAGAGAGATCATCCGAACTACCACTCCACAACCCATTAGAATTTTTAGTGGATGGAGAAGACGACAAAGTATCCAACTCATGCGGAGGCGAAACAAACGGCGTCAAATCCGAGACATTAAAAATAGGGGATATACCCCAATCAGCCGGCAAATCTAACACGAAAGCGTTGTCACCTAGCGTCTTACTACATGGGAGGAAGTATGCCATTTTGGAGAACCTATCCACAACGACGAGAATAGAGTCGTGACGTCGAAGGGTGGGGGAAGGCCTAATACGAAGTCCATGCTCACGTCTTCCCATGGTATGGACGGGATAGGTACAGGGGTGTACAAACCGACATTGGACTTAGTACCCTTAGAAACTTGACACATACGGCAACTGCTCACTACCCTCCCCACCATCGCCTTTAGTTTGGGCCAATAGAATTTCTCCTCGACGAGCGTAATCGTTTTGTCTCTTCCGAAGTGCCCACTCAATCCACCACTATGTAGCTCCCAAATGATGTGGAGTCGCAAAGAGGAGCGAGGGATACACAATTTCCCGTGTTTGAACAGATAACGGTCCCTAAGTGAAAAGGCCGAAATGGTCGTGGGAGAGCTATCCTGGGCAGATAGATATGGCTCCTGGAAATCAGGGCATATGGCGTATTCATCCCTTATGCGCTCGAACCCAACCACATGGACTTGCATGGAGGAAAGCAAGAGGGTGAGGTGACTGAGTGCGTCAGCAACTCGATTTTCGAACCCCTTAAGGTGCTTAAGATTAAATGTGTACTCTTGTATGAAGGATACCCATTTAGTGTGGCGTGGGCTGATTTTGTGCTGACTGTTGATGAATCGTAACGCTTCATGATCAGAGAGGATCACAAATTCCTTATAAAGGAGATAGTGCCTCCAATGATGTAAACATCTAACGACCGCATAAAACTCCCTATCGTAATTGGAATAATTTAACTTAGCGCCCGCTAATTTCTCACTAAAATAACTAATCGGGTGACCCTCTTGACTCAAGATGCCTCCAATTCCTACGCCAGATGCGTCACAAGTAAGCTCGAAGACCTTGGTGAAGTCAGGGAGATGCAACACCGGTGCTTCGGTCATAAGCGTTTTTATACGACGGAATGCAAACGTGGCGGATTTCGTCCATGTGAATTCGCCCTTCTTCATACAGTCAGTAATGGGCGCCATGATACTACTAAAATCGCGTATGAAACGACGGTAGAACGTGGCTAACCCGTGGAAACTTCGTACCTCTCAAAGGCATAAATAAAAGTGCATAAATAAAACTTTAATTTTTCACGGCGGCTTTGGCACGACGCGGGCGGAGATTGTAATGCGTACTTCCTTCAGCATCATCATGGTACCTCAGATCTTTGTGTCGCAGTGCCTCGGCAACTGGGTCATCATCAAGGAGTGTCGGAGGGGCCGCGCCATCACTCTCCCCTGACTTGGCATGCTACCACCATGGAGTCCGTCGAGACCTCCACATCTTGCACCCCTAATTCCCGAGCTAACCGCAGGCCTGCTATTACAGCCTCGTACTCCGCTTGGTTGTTGGTAATCGGGAAGTGGATGTTTAAAGCTTGCTCGATCTTGGTCCCTTGGGGGATCACCAAGATGATTCCCCCTCCATAGGAGTGTTTTCCTGACGCACCATCCACCTACAGCTTCCATGCCACTGAGGGGCGAGATTCATGCTCCCCTACTTCGGTTGTGTAGTCAGCCATAAAGTCTGCCACCGCTTGGGCCTTGATCGATGCCCTGGGCACGAACGTAACATTGAACTCACTCAGCTCCACGGATCACTTTGCCAATCTTCCCGAGTTATCCACCCCTTCCATGACTTTGCGAAGTGGGTGATCAGTTACTACCTTGATCGAATGTGCCTGAAAGTAAGGTCGGAGCCTCCGGGCTGCCACCACCAATGCGAAGGCTAACTTTTCCAGAATCGGGTACCAGAGCTCCGCCTTCCTCAGCACTCCGCTGACGTAGTAGATGGGGAACTATTTTCTCCCTCCTTCCCCGATCAGTACTGAGCTTACTGCCTCGGGCCCTACCCCCAGGTATAGAGATAGATCCTCTCCCGGTCTCGGCCCTTGGAGTAGAGGAGTTTGAGTGAGTTGTTCTTTCAAAGCCTGGAAGGCCCCCTCACACTCCGAGGTCCATTCGAATTTGTGTTTCCCCTCAACACCTTGGAAAAGGGGGCACACTTGTCTCCCGCCTTGGAGAGGAACCTACTGAGTCCGTCCAGCTTTCCATTGAGGCTCTGAACGTCCTTCGAGTTCCTGGGCGATCCCAACTCCATTATTGCTTTGACCTTGTCCGGGTTTGGCTCCACTCCCGCCGGGGTGAGCAGGTAACCTAAGAATTTCCCTCGGCTAGCCCCGAAGACACACTTCAATGGGTTGAGCTTCATCTTATACTTCTGCAAAGTCTTAAAGGTCTCTTCAAGGTCTCGGAGGTGGGCTTCGAGGTCCCGGCTCTTTACCATGAGATCATCGACCTAGACTTCCAGGTTTCTCCCCTTTTGTTCTCGGAAGACCCTGTCCATCATTCTCTGGTATGTGGCACCTGCATTCTTGAGCCCGAAGGGCATCATCTTATAACAATAACACCCATCCCCCATGATGAAGGAGACATCCTTGATGTCCGGGGGATGCATGTGAATCTGATGATAACCTGAAAAAGCATCTAGAAAAGACATTATAGGGAAACCGACGGCTGAGTCAACCAGCGCGTCGATTCTAGGCAGGGGGTAGCAATCCTTGGGGCATGATTTATTAAGCAAGTAAAAGTCGATACACACTCTCCACTTACCTCCCCCTTTCTTCACCATGACCACGTTAGAGAACCAGCCTGGATACTGGATCTCTGATACAAACCCTGCCTGAATGAGCTTACCCACCTCCTCTCGGATGGGTCCTTCCAGCTTGTCTGCTATGGCCCTCCTCTTTTGTCGGATGGGATGGGTGCCGGGGTCGAGATTGAGGTGGTGGCAAGCCACATCCGCATCGATCCTGGGCATCTCCACGATGCTCCAAGCGAAGACATCTATATTCTCCTGAACGCAAGCTAGGGTCTGCTTCTGCTCCTCCAGGCCGAGCTCCCCGCTGATCCTGACCTTATCCACTACACTGGCTGGGGTGGTGACTTTGATCTCCACGACCTCCTCCACGGCCTCCAACCGGGAATGTTCTCCCCAATCTCCTTCCTTCTCTTCGCCACTAGCGAGCGCTTCGACGTCACCCTCCTTTCCTTCTTGCCCAACCACCATCAATTCTTCTGCCCCTCCTCTCGGGGCTTGACCCTCTACCTATTCTTCCTCCATCGGCTCTTCAGACCTCTGCTCCATCTTCTCCTTCTGACCCTCTCCTTCAAGCCCTGCCGGCTCACCCACCTCCAGGTCACATCTCTCGGCCTCTCCCATCCAAGAGATGGTGTTGACTGCCGTCACGTAGCATTGCCTTGCTACTTTCGGGTCTCCTCTAATTCAGACTTGAACTCCTCCGTCATTGAACTTAAGGCACTGGTGGAAAGTGGAGGGGACACAGCAGAACACGCTGATGAGCGGCCTTCAGAAGATGGCTCTATAGCTGCTGGGAGCATCCACTATGACAAAGCGGCAGTTCCTGGACTGCCCTCCCAAGACCACATGGAGTCCTACTCCCCCTTCTACTTCTTTTCTTTCTACAGAGAATCCAAACAACGGACCATCTGAGTCCAACACCCTTTGCGCCTCTACCTCCATCCCATCAAACACCTTTTTGAAAATGTAATTGACCGAACTCCCGTTGTCCACCAAGATTTTGGAAACGGTGAAGTTCTCGATCGCTGTCTGAATGACCAACGCATCGCAGAATGGGTCCTCATAACCTGGCATGTCCTTCTGGGTGAAGGAAATCTTCTCTGTCGGGGGCGGGGCTAGGGATGTCGAAGCCACGCTACGATGATAGATAGTATGGAGGCTCGCCTTCCGGGTTGCCTCAATCCCTACCCCCCATGGATCACTCCGATCCCCCCTCAGGACCCCAAATCGGCTCATTCCTCGCACCTTTCCTCCTCCTCCTGAGGCTCAACCTCCTCAATCCTCACTGGCTGCTGCTATCGCGGCATGGGCACTCGGACCCTTTTAGTCTCCAGGAACTCTGGGCAGGTGGCCGTCGCGTGACCTTCCTCATCATGGAATTCACAGTACGGCAGCGTCACCTCTCCTGCCTCGGCCTCCGCCATCCTATTCCATCTTCTTCTTCCTTCTCCCACTTCTTCTCTCGCCTCTTCTCTCCTTCCTCTTCCTCCCCTTCCCCGCCTGATTGCCATGGCTTGCTGGGTGGAGGAGGCATCGCCCTCGGACCCTACCTCCATCCTAGCTGATGAGGTCTTCCTTGACCCCCATTGAAGTTACCCCTCCCCGGGGCGTAACCCCTTCCCTGGCCTTGCATTCCTCCGCCATGATGCCTCCACTCCACCTATGGGACCCTGGGCTCTTCCATTCTTCACACCTCTTGCTGCCTGACCTCCAGCTCGCTGAGATTTGCTAGCCTCTTGGTGAGTTCCGGGTTGGCCTCCTCACTCTCGATTTCCTCCGCCACCCTCTCCATTAACTCCTCGTAGGAGACGGGGGCCTTCCTCTTCAGGGCCATTTTGAAGAAACGTTCCCTCAGCCCGACCGTGAAGGCGAGCTGGAGTGCAAACCCAGGCATCTCCTGGGTGAGCAGCACTTCTTCCTGGAACCGATCCGCGTAGCGAGCCAACACCTCCTTCGGCTCCTGCTTCACTTTGAAGAGAGACTCGGCGTCCTTCTTCCTTTTCTTTGAAGTTGAGAACCGCAATAGGAAACTTCGGCGCAAATCTTCAAAGGCGTAGATCGACCCTGCAGGGAGCTGATGGAACCAGTCCCTGGCCTTTTCTTTAAGGGTGGCGGCGAAGAGCCGACACTTGAAAGCATCTGACATCGGCCGGATAGAGACCGAGTCCTTAAAAGACTGGAGATGCAGGACAGGGTCATCCCTGCCGTTGTAGTACACCTTGTCCCACTCTCCGAACCCTGTCGGGACTGGTGCAGAAAGTACCAACTCGCAGAAGGGACTTCCCCCTTCTGCCATCCTTTCTCGCTCCACACGCCCCCCCCCCCCCCCCCCCCCCCCCCCGAGCTCTCTCGCCAGACTCGGGCTCGCGGGGACTGCGCTCGCGAGAACGATGTTCACCTGGACCACTCCCACAGTCGCTACATCCTCCGGGCGTGCTCTCGCCTGCGCAGAGCTCGCCGGTACAGAGCTCGCCGGTACAGAGCTCGCCGGGCTGGCGAACAGCACTCGCCCCTACAAGTCTTGGACTGAACCTCCGGCGATTTCCTTTCCGGCCCTCCCCCCGGGGCATTCTCGCCAACCGCTGCTGGGGGAAGGGTCGCCTGAGGTGCTGGGGTCGCAAACTCACTCCGCAGCGCCTCGACCGTGAGCCCGAAGGTCTCAAGCACCTCCCTCCTGAAATCCGCGAACATTCTCGGTGTCACCACCTGTGGTGACTCGCTGAACTCCTCGCCTTGATCCTCGCCTCCTGTCTTATCTGCTCCTTGGAACTTTCTTGGACCAGCCATGCTCCATGCTCACCGCACCAAAATGTTGAAACCGATTTCTCGACCTCTTGTGGAGCTCGGGGCCCTCACCGAAATGAGGGGCAGCTAGCCCTTATTGATCCCTCGGAGAAGGTAGACTGAAGACTAGAAGAATGACTAAGACCTTAGTCACATCGAGGAGGTCCCTCCACTAACCCGAAAGATCGTTGAGCGCTTCCCCTCCCAATCCCAAAGCTGGGACTCGGGCACCTTGGAGAGATCTGGAAATGCTAGCCAAGGAGAACCTGAAGAGAGAGAAGATGAAGTGAAGTCCCTCCCAAAGGTGCCCTTTAGGTCTTATTTATAGATTTTCTGATCTGCCCTGCAAATAGCAGGATTCCGCCTTTTGATTTTACTATCCACACACCAAATGGGTCTGCTAACAACCAAACTCCACTGTTTGGAGAGGCTAAAGGCAGACCACTAAGGGTAAAAGGGGTAATTTGGCCCTATCAACCTATGGGCAAGGAACTGCGAGAACCTTACTGCCGAAGCTCTCGCGGGCCTTCTCGCGAGCCCTGCTCGCGATGCCTCTCCTAGGCGATCGCCTTGCGAGGACCTCGCTGGCCCATTCTTGCGGTATCTGCCGAGGTCCGGTCTTGCGAGCCTTCCTGCGAGACCGCCTCCTGACTTCGTCGAGCTCAACACACCTTTCGTCGAATGCAGGGCACTTCTCCGATCACAGAATAGCTCGACGAATGCAGAACGTCAAATTATTCGTTGACCGCTGAGACGGGTGGTTCGTTGAACGCTGCTTCCCTGCTGTAATTTGTCGAGCGCTGCTATAGAATATATTTTGTTCGTCGGGCGCCGTCCAATGAATGCTGAGCTCCATTTGACATTCGTCGAACGCAAAATTGAGCTCGTTGGACGCTGAGGCTCTAAACTCGCGAGCCTTCCTGCGAGATCGCCTATTGACTTTGCCGCGCACTGAACACATTTCGCTGAACACCTCTTTACTAAACATAGGTCTCTTCTGCCAGCGGCCTGCGAGGTATTGGTTTGTCAGCCCTCGCTTGGCCCAGTCTCTTGAAGATATCTGCCGAGGTCTGGATCTCGCGACTCCTCTTCCGAGACCGTCCCTTTGGCTTTAATGAGTATAGAACACTTCGTCGACTTCTGATGATTTCGTCAAACAGGGGTGAGCTCGACGAACACGGGAGAGTTCATCGAACACAGTACTCTTTTCGTCGAACTCAGACAACTTCCTCAAACTGCCTGCGAGCGTTTATCTCGCCGACCCTTCTCGCTCACCTCTCAGCGAGCCCTCGGAGAGGGACTTCTCCAAGGTCTCTCTCGCGAGGTCTTTGGCCCTAAAGCCTCCATCTCTTATTACTTCCTTCATCATGTTGCCTTCTTAAACCGTGCCTCCTCGCCTGGCGAATATCGGGGTTGTACAAGATGCAAGGATTGTGTAAGCCCAGATCTAGGTGATGATCTCTGTATAATCTATATGCTTCTTGCTAAGAGAGGAAGAATCCTTGTGTATTTCTATACAGAGATCTATTCTGTTGAAGAGAGAGCTGGAGAAGATGACCAACTAAATAAAATGTTGTGTTGGGTATTATGCCCTCAATGTTTCTAGATTTGAAGAAGGAACATAAGTACAGATAAGACAAGTTGTTTTGATGGTATGTTTAAGTTTATGTTGTGGAAGATGCATCAAAGCTACATCACTAGTATCAAGACTATAAAAGTAATGAAAATTCACTAAGTAAAATATCATACCAAGACTTTTTCGATTGCAGAGTATTTAATGAAGAATATTTTTACTTCTATAATCTGCAAGTTCCAAGAATGGCAAGACATTTATGATAATATATTATGCCAATTTTGTCAATATTTTCAAACTAGCAAATTGATTATGGAATAATCAATAAGGGCCTTTATGCAAAATTGCAGAGGAGTATAAAAGAGAGACTTTTTCGATTACAGAACTACTTATTTTTTTGTATTTCTCTCACGATTATTCTCAGACATACTAACAGAAAAGAGAGAAAAGAATTAACAAGAAGAAGACTTCATTGCTGTGCTGTAAGAGAAGATTCTATAGAAATGTTCAATGATTCACAAGATTTCGGGGCTTACAATTACAAGAAGAAGAAGAAGTTTGATCAGTCAAAGCTTTTATCTTAAAGCCTTCTTTTCTACAATAACAAACTCATCTATCTTATTCTGTAGGGTTCTTTGTGAACCTGAGCATGTAGGATCTTGTAACAGATTTGAGTTTTTGGTATGGTTCTTTATGAGCCTGAGTTTGGTAGGATCTTAGTGAAGATCTGAGTTGTTGTAAGACTTATAAAGTCTGAGTTGTTGGTAGGGTTCTTTGCGAACCTGAGTTGTAAGATCTGCTTATTGAGAAGAGATCTGAGAAGTGGGAGAAGTTGCCTAGTCTAGCTCATTACTTGATAGGTGGGAGGGACGGTGGACTACCTCTAGACACATTATCTTGTAGGGAACCACTATAAATCATGTGTGTTGTATGTATTGCTTCTAATTGTGCTAGCTAGATTTTAAAGTAGAAATTAACTTTGAAAATACCTAATCACCCCTAGGTGTAGTTTAATTAAACCCATATCTTTCAATTGGTATCAGAGCTAGGTTGAGATCAAAGGCTTAACAACTTAGAACAAGATCTACAATTTTATTGGGTTGTGATCATATACAATGGCTGGTGAGCATCATAAAGAAATGCGCTCAACGATGTTGCCCATCTGCACCAAAGAGAATTTTTCCATCTGGATGCAAAGGATTAGATTGTATATGGAAGCCTCAGATCCTAGAGTCTACTCAGCTGGAGAAGAGGGACCCTATATTCTCATGACTATTCCTGTGGATCCTACAGCAGTCCCTATTCCTATATCGCAGTTCACCAAGGATAAAGTAGTCTTGGTCACCATGGACAAAAGGGCTAAGAACATCATTGTCAATGCAATTGATGATTCAACATTTCAGAAACTAATTCACTGCAAAACATCAAAGGAAATATTGGAGTCATTAGTTGTATACATGGAAGGAACAGAAGAGGTCAGGGATGACAGAAAATCTCTTCTGAATCAGGAGTATGAATCCTTCATGCAAGACAAGAAGGATAACAAAGCTGCCTGCTATGAAAAGTTTTTTAAGATTGTTAATGGGCTCAGACTCTATGAAAGAGAGTTCACCAATTATGAGCTCAATGATAAGTTCCCGAGTAATCTGAATAAAGAATGTGACATAAAACTGTGTGCCATCAGGGAAGTTGGCAATCTGGGAGCAATGGAGCCTCAACAGCTATATGGCAAGCTCCTATCATATGAGCTGCAGCTGAATACTAGAAAGGCTGAAGAGGAAATCTCCAAGGTCACAATAGAGAAAAGGCTGTGACCTTTAATGCTGAAGCTTCCAGAAAGCACAAGACAATGAAGCCTGTTTATGTCTCAGAGGAAGAGATCTCAAGCAACTCCAACTCAAAACACTCTGATGAAGATCTCTCACTGTTCACCAAGAAGTTTAAGAAACTGTTGAGAAACAGAAGAAGAGGGAACAGAAGATATGAAGCTTCACCCTCTAGTTCCAGGAGAGAAGATAAGTCTGGGAGGAAACACAGATCAGATATGTATGACTCCAAATCTAACAAACATATTTCTTCTAACATTGCTTGTTATAACTGCAAAAAGCCTGGACATGTCATTGCTGAATGTCCATTCAAGAGACAAGAGAAGAGTGAAGAAAGAAAACACTTAAAGAGCAGTAAGACAGAGAAAAGCTTTGTGGCAAAGAAAGTGAGAACACTCAGTGACAATGACACTGAGTGCTCCTCATCAAAATCAGATAGCCATATAGCAGCCATGGCATGCTCAGATGAAGAACGTTGTGACGAAATTTATCACAACCAGGTAATTCCTACAGCCACTCCTACCATATCTGACACAGATTCAGATGCCAGCTCCTCTTCAACAGTAAGAGAAGATGACACTGATTATATTGAGAAATTTGGTGCCTTGCTTAATGCTCTTAAGAAAGCAAAAGCTCTCTGTAAAGCACAAGCAGCATAGATCATCTCCTTGAATGACAAAAGAGATGAACTGCTTGAGAAAGTAACTGAGCTAGCTCAAGATAAGACCAAATTGTCAATTTCTCCACTGATCACTAGCACTTTAACTGAAGTTATTAAGCATAAGAATATTAGAATCAAAGAGCTAGAGGATAAGCTCTTAGAGGAAAGGAGAATTGTGGCTAGTTATTTCAAGCCACAAACTATTCTTCCTTTGATTGATGACTTTTCACAAACAAATAAGAAAGGTATGTGCTACTCTCAAAGTGAAAACAGTGGGAAATCTGCTCAAGGAAAGGTAGTCTTTAGAAAAGTGATCATACCCACAAATTCATATGATCACAGTAGCATCTATGGATGCAAAGAGAGTAAGGAGACAAAAGTGGTCTTAAGCTTCCTTCCACATGGCTCAGCAAAAGATAAACTTCCCTTGGCAAGAGTGCACTATCTGCATCCCAAAAGAATCCTCCTATGAAGGATTTCAGAAACACATATGCTGGGGAAATTCCTCAGTTTACAAAAAGGGAGGGTTTGCTGCAAAGCAACAGCTTCACCCAATCAAACCAAGCTCCACAAGAAAAGATACAATAGATTTGAATGTTGGCACTGTGGTAAAGAAGGACATTTTTAATGCAGGACGTCGAGGCCCCGACCGCACCTCGTGGCATCACACCAGCTAGCGGACCACAACCAAGCACACCTGCCAGAAGGACTGCAGTCCAGGCACCTCAACCCGTCTCCATGCCTGTTCTCAGCGCGACGGGTTGTTGAGGCTGGGGCTCAATCCCCAGACCTCCTTGATAAGAACCACTCTTCACAGGCCTTATCACCAACTGACCTGCCCTTTTTTTATGCAGAACAACGGGGCCCTGACTACACCCCATGGCATCACACCAGCTAGCGGACCACGGTAAATCATGCCTGCCAGAAGGACTGCAGTCCATGCACCACAACCCATCTCTGCGCCTGTTCTCAGCGCAATGGGTTGTTGAGCTTGGGGCTCGATCCCCAGACCTCCTTGATAAACACCACTCCTAACAGGCCTTATCACAAACTGACCTGCAGGTCAGTTGGTGATAAGGCCCGTTAGGAGTGGTTCTTATCAAGGAGGTCTGGGGATCGAGACCCAGCCTCAATAACCTGCTGCGCTGAGAACAGGCGTGGAGACGGGTTGGGGTGCCTGGACTGTAGTCCTTCTGGTAGGCGTTCTTGGACATGGTCCGCTATCTGGTGTGATGCCACAGGGTACGGTCGGGTCCCCGATGACCTGCATTAGACAGGAAGTGAAAACGTAATGGAAAAGATGTCTGTGCAAGACATACCCAGCAGTAGCAAAGTCTATACATATGCTGCAATTCCTGATGATGAAGAGGTGCATGCTACTGAAGATACTGTTGAACCAGTAGATGAAATACAGCAAATAGAGGACAGGTTGCCTACAACAACAAGACACTTAAGGGATCATCCAAGAGAACAAATCATTGGAGACTAGAACCAAGGTATACTAACAAGAAGCAGGGCTCACAATGAAGCCCTATTCCAGAGCTTCCTATCACAAATGGATCCCAAGAAGTTTGAGGAAGCCAACCAAGATACATTTTGGATTCAAGCCATGCAAGAAGAGCTTCTTCAATTCAAGAGATGCAAGGTATGGAAGTTGGTGCACTCCGTGTTTATTTTTGTGGTGGTGTGATGCGATGACCTATTATTTTTGAGAAATTATGGCTATGCTTATTGTTTATTTGCTGAAATGAAAAGAAAGAAAAAGAAGAAAAAGAAATCAAGAAAAAGAAAAAAAAAGATACGAAAAGAAGCATAATTGAATGAGAGAAAATGTGAAAACAAATTTGTGGAAAAGAAATAGTTTAATTATTGATCTTGTTGTTATTGTTGTTGTTTGGAGTGGGTGGTGCACGCACCCATATAGTCAAATCTAAGTCTAGGGGTGCGGTGCACCCGCGCGTGTTTTTGGGGGTTGATGAGATCTTTGTGTGTTTGCTCTGTGGGTTTAGTGCGTGAGCCTCCCTTTTTATCATTTGTCTACCTCACCTACACCCAAGCCCCATTTTATCCTTAAGTCCTACGGATTCATGCTCGAGTCATGCTAGCGTCGAGGAGAGAGTGTGAACGGGCAAGCATATGGCCCCGACATTGGTGGATTCCTTTGGCGGTGGTCCCGAGCCTCGGTCTTTGGCAATGCGCCACTGAGTGACCCATCTGCTTTCATTCTTTGCATTACTGATTGATTCACCTCGATTCTGCTTTTGAGTAAAAATAATATTTTGATATGCTATGCGAAATATATAAATTACGTAGTATAGTTAAAAAGTTTGTCTACTATATTTTCTACAGGCGTGAGTATTTGATTTCTCGTAGTACTCTATGTTGTAATTACTAAGCCAGCTAGTTATTTGGTAGTCCACGGAGAGATGATTTACTCGGGATGAGCAAATGGTTAAGTTTGGGGGTGTGATGAGTCCTGATTATATAGGGTTTTTAGGACTCATCTGGGCCAGTTTTCTCACTCGTGCACTATGCTTTTAGATGTAAATCACTCATATTTATCTTAATTAGTATTGTACACTTAGTACACTGTTATCGCCCATCGGGGTGTGCAATTGCGAATTCTGTGCTAGCGGTATGCCTTCGGGGGCTCCCCATACGTGTCTTGCTGTTATTTTGGATGTTATTCATGTTTCCTATGTGGTAGGAGCTTGGGTTTTGAATGTGTGCAGGTGGATTGTGTCCATGAGCTGAGCATTGCAGTCTGGGTAAATAGCATGACTGTGCGATTATTGTTAATGCACGATCGTGTGATTTACCCAGAACTCCATGTGAAGATGTTCATTGTGCATTTTCCTTAACGCAGGATTGAATCCAATCGTGCGTGAAGGAAAACGCACGACCTACCTGAATGCCATCAAAAACCAGCGGCCTATCCTACCCCGTGCGTTTTGGTCGCGCACGAGCATGCCGCTCATGCGTGAACAAAAATGCATGACCTTTTTGTAGCTCTAGGTCCTATTTGTCTCTTTCAATCACACGATCCAAACGCACGGTCGTGCATTTTGGTCGTGCATTTCTTAATTTAATGCCCTTATTTAAGTGCATGGATTTTTCGACCTAAGGAGGATCCACCATCGAAAATAGACAGGAGGAGTGGGAAAGCTCTAGTTTTTCGGTCCCTTTTGAGCTCCACCTTCGGAGAGGAGTTTCGACCATCATTTCTCAGCAAATCTCTGTCTAGGACTTCGTCTCTGACCACCGACATCATTGCCAACTCTCACGCTCCATTTCAAGATATTAATCTCTACCATTGGGAAGTTCTCCAACGTTTCTACCGGCGAAGATCCGTGAAGAAGATGGGTCAATAGAAGGAAGTGACAACCCTTTCGTTCCCTGGACGTCAGTCGAGGACCGAGCTCGGACAAGGCTTGACAACCCTTGATTCTGACCGTGAATCCGGCAAGACTTTGTGCGCTCAGTTGTATCTCTTTCCTCCTTCCTTTATTGTAGTATGGATTATGAACTTGTAGGATGCATTTATGATGTGTAAAAACCTAAACGTTGCTTCATTTTATTAATCATGTCTATGTGGTTTTTACTTTAGTGGTGTGCCTAGTTTTAATTCTTGTGCTGCTGCTTCTTATTGTGTTCATGCCGTCCTAGCAATTGCTAGGAGCGTTCTTGGTGATGAGGTGATTGTGACCCTTATTATTCTTTCATCCATCCCGTGCACCCAAGCGACGTGGTGAAGGTGACCCGCGTTTATGTCTTGTTTGTAGCATAGGAACCCAATCACAAAACCACCATTTGGTTCATATTACACTTACATTTCTTCTTCTGAATAGAGAACTCACACTCCCTACCTGCACTCCTCGAGAGATCGATACTTAGGGGCTTTCTCCCATCTTTATTACTTTAGCGACCGGTGCACTTGCCGTCTGTGCATCATCTGCATCGCTTTCTCCTCCCTTTCCTTCCTTTCCTTCTCTTTCTTCTCTGCCTCAGCCTTTTTTCTGATTTCCACTTCCGTGATCTTCCTTTTCTATTCCTTGGTGGCCTCTCGAAGGCTCTCAGTTTTGATAGGGTCGATCACCTGCAAGGTCGGATGAACAAGACTGTTAGAAGAATCACGTTCAAGATAAGCAATCAACTCTGGGTCCGCTCCCTCAGAAGAAAGAGAGACCGCAGAAGAAAAAGGAAGGCCAGTTTTTTTTTTCTTACCTTCTCAGGAGCCTTCACAGGAAGTAGCAGATCCCCACCTTTAGTGAGTGTGACCGCCTCTTTACTAGTCACCGCTTTACTCTCGCCACTTTTCTTTTCTTGATAACTTGGATGGAAGGTCTTTTACCTTTTCTCTCTGTTCCCTTCACAACTTCATGTTTATCCGCGATCTGCTGCCTCAACTTTCCAGTTGAAGTCGACTTCCCTTACATTTGAGTTTTGATAACTTCAGTAGATGCGGTCTCTCCTGTCTGTCCAGCGATCTGCCTGAGAGCTTCCTCTAATTTGTGGTAGTCAAAATTAATGGACACATCTAGAAGTTTAAGCACAGGAGGTCCTAAAGAAGTAGCCAACAAGTCCAAAATATTTGAGACCGTCAAGACTGCATCCCCCGACAATTCAGTTGGTTGTCCTTCAGGAGCGCTGACGATCTCCTTCGCCACATCTATCTTTGAAGCCTCTTTAGAAGGTTTGACCGTTAGCATCTTTTTAGAGCTGGCGGTCCCCTTCTCTTTGCCTTTTCCCATCAGGGGAAGCCATCTTGGTCAGCCCTCGGTCCGGTGCGCGCTTAGACAAACTCTTCAAGATGCCTACCATTCCGAAGTCATCGCGGTCTGAGAATCAATGATCACTGATTGCTCGAGCTTGCAGTCCTTTCCAGAATTTTCCAGATTCTGAAGCCTTAAAGCCGTATTTATAGTTTCTGTCGCATTTCTGATGGTCGCAGTCTCATCGGTCAAGGCGAACATTTCTGAAGTTCCAACGAAACTTGAAAATGTACAGGAATCGTGTTTGCTCGGAAATCCGCGACCTCTCCTTTACAGTCAGAATGGTCATTTCCAGCGGTCTCATTTATGGGAGACCGCCCAGACCGCCTGCCTCCCTTCTAGTTTTTTCGCCTAAGGCACGTACGATCAGCTTCAAGGGAGACAATTAGACCATGCGGTCTGGGTATCTTCTTCCATTTTGTTATTTGCAACTCTTTCCACTGCCTCGACTCTCCTGTATCCCGGGCAGCCTGTAATTTTAGGATCTGCCCATTTGGGCAGCCTCCGCATCTACAAATAGAGGCTTAGGGGTACCAGAAAAGGGACCTTTTTCTTCAGTCCTCCAGCTTACGACCTGTGTAAGCGGTCTCAAATTATGTCACATTTCTACATCTCACTTTGACCTGTTCAAGACCTCCTTCCTGTAATCTTTTTTGGGATTAATCGAAGCAGTTTTTCTCTCAGAGGTCTCCCCTCTGGCATTCTCCGTCTCAAGTAACTGGCACTCCACAGTTCCCTTAGTCTCTTTCTAGTGTGAGTCATGGAGGTACATTTTTTCTACCAATAGGTATAGTGTGCAGGTTTATTGGTGTGAAGACGTCAAGAATTCTACTCTCTGTGACCTACCGCTGGGCGCTAGTCCTACCGCCAACGATAGCCATATCGATGGGTCTTGCTATCAATGCAAAGGCAAATATCGACGTGAAGACTTGTGCCGTCGATATGATGTCATCAAGAAGACTACCGCCGCGCGCTTACTTACCGCGAGCACTAACTATGTCGATGAGACTACCAACATTAACTTGAAGGATGCTTCGACTTGAGACCATGTTGTCGAGATGAAGACATCATGAAAATTTCGACGTGACTCCTACTGCAGGCGCTAGCCTACTGCCACGCGCTAGTGTTATTGACGAGAAGACTACATTGACTTGATGCTCTGCTATAGTCGAGAAGAAATTATCGTGACTACTATATCAATGCGCTAGCCTACCGCGTCGCGCTATCCAAAGACAGTTGAGAATGTTGTCTGACACCTTCCTAATTTGGTGTTGGACAACTAGAAAAAAGATGTAAAGATGCTACCACCGCGTGGTAACTCTCCGTCGGTGGTAACTTAAAGGAATCAACTATAAAAGTTCTCGATTTGTTTCCGAAACAGCAGAGACACACACTTACATGAATAGGGTTATGCAGCCACCTCTGGTGTAGAGAACCAATGTCTCCAAGCAAGGAAAAGAGATCTATCTCAATCCCACTCGAGTTTGAATATCTCCGAAGTGCAAAGTCTACAACGACCATCTATTGCTGATCGAGTGCAAGATGAATAATATTCAGAAGCACTGATTGTTCACCGCTCTAAGGAGGATACTATTTTTGAGGGAGCAATTATTTCTATTTCTTTCATTCATTTTTCTCTTTGTTATGTGTGAAAGAAAAATCGACCGGAGAAGTCGTCGGAATCTGGGAAAGATTCTGTGGGAAATCATCCTGGGAGGACATCTAGATGTGGGAGATCTAGTGGGGCTCTAAGACCCTTCTTGGGAGGAAGGCGAGGGAGGAGCAGCTCAAAGACTTTTCCGGGGATGAAAGGGAGAGAGCCAACATGTCCTTGGATTAGGGTTGGTATAGAAAACCCTGGTTGTTATATTCATCGCCTCCGATCTCCAGAGTCATGGATATCTAAGTCTTTTTGTATAATCAATGGTTTTTTATTCAATAATATCTTACTTCTATACTTTATAATATAAACTCCTGTGATTTTTCTGTAAGTGGATTAGTTAGAGCAGTGCGATTCCCGAAATGTTATCCTGTAGTAATTGCGCATTTTTCATAGCTAATGCCTCGCAGTAGGGTTACTGCCAAGCATTAGTGACATTGCGCGCATTCCTACTGTATTTTATTTAAATCTCCAGTAGTTAACAAACAACCTTATTCACACCCCTCTAAGGTTGGCCAATTGATCCAACAAGTGGTATCATAGATAGCTTAATCCAAAATGGTCTTACAATCGGTAATAATGGTGCTTCTTAATCTCGCATCTATGAGTGGGGGTGAAGCTATCTATATTGAAAATACAGTAGCACCACCCTTGTTTATAGGTATGAACTTTTTAGGGTGGAAAGCATTAATGAAAAGATTCCTTATATCTCAAGATATAAGGTCTTGGAATATAATGATAATAAAACAACCAAGTACACTAAATAGGGATGAATGCTATATTTATGCCAAGGTAATGAATAATTTGTTCTGTGGGCTTGGTCAAGAAATTTTCAAACTAATTTATAATCTACCTACTGCATATGACATTTAGAAATTTCTTGAAAATGATTATGGTCTACCTTCTACAGATACTGAATTCGAGCAATTTCTTGTGGATTCAAGCGAAGTACCAGATGAAGAAATTTTCTTGGAGGAAGACTGTGGAAACACATCAAGCAGAAGGGAAGATGTACAGTAATTGTTGGAAGAGGACCACCAAGAAGACGTTAAAGGAATAATATTTTCAATTCTTGCCTCTTCCAAAACCAATGTAAGTAATATTTCCCTCCCGTCTACATCGTTTGCATCTACATTACGTGTGCTAGAATTAGCTAAACGCGGAATTAAGAAATTAACTCATATTACTTCAAATCTATGTTTAGAAAACAAAATGTTAAAAGCACGACTTAGTGTAGAATTTATATCAGATGTGTCTCGTTCTCCGACAAGCTCTTTAGTGGAAAATGCCAACCATTGTAATAATTTAAATAAAAAATACAAGGTACTTGAGAAAGAGCTTGTTATATCAAAGGAAAATAATGAAAAGTTGTGTCTAGTAATTTCATCATTAAAAACTGATTGTGCTAAGTGAGAAAATTATAAAACTGAAATTAAAGAAATGGATGAGTCTTTTGAAGAATTCAGAAGTGAATATAAAGCTCATATTGACTCAAATAGCACAATCTCCTATAATAAAGCTAGACAAATAGCACAATCTCCTATAATAAAGCTAGACAAAATTTAAAAATTAAAAATAATGAATTGGAAACTAAAATCATCTTGCTCAAGGAAATTAGAAAGAAAAATTCACAAAAAATAAATCTACGAAAACAATCTAAGTCCAAGAGCGAGATGAATATAAATTTCCATAAAATGAATAATCAGAACCAATGGAGTATGAAAATCCAAACGCAAGTAAATGAAATCCCTACAAAGAATAATCCTTTTCGTTTACAAAATAGAACCACACCATTGGAAAAATTAACTGAAATTAAATTTCATAAGAATCAATTCCAAAATAATCAACATGGAAATTTAAACCATAAAACCAATATTCAACCAAGGTATGAATGGAGACCTATCCTAACTCGAGGCACACTGTCTCCTTCTGAAAAGGTCCATTCATCCTTGTCTCTCCGAAAGCTAACACGTCAAGTTTGGGTACCCAAGGGAACCACCATTCATGGTCCCCTTTGGATACCTAAAATGATTACTCGTTAGTATCCTCGATTTGCATGAAGTAGAGCCAAAAGAATGACTATACTTTTCTACCTCACGATGTGCATAAAGATTCCTCTTTCTATTTTCTTGTTTCTTCTTTATTTATCCTTTATTTTGAGCAAACACGCTTTTTTCACCTAACTTATATTGCAAGATGATTAATAAATACTAGAACAAAATTCCTGAATTAAATTCATGTACCGTGAACTAGATAAAACCATCTCTTCACAAGTGACCAAAATCTTTTCATTAACTTACAAAAATATTTTAAAGGCTAGTTATCAAGAGTGCTAATTAAAATTAAAATTAACCAGCCACAGATATTTGAAAGCTATAACATAAATATAAGCAGGTTGTCGCCACAAATCAATTAATAACGAATAAAATAAAAACATTTAATGCATACACTAACACAAGTGTCCAACCTGTCTTATTACAATACAAAAGCAAATAAATGCTAGTCCTGACCACCATCTGAAGTAGTCAGTGAAATATTTAACTTCCTCATTATCTTCGTCATCATCTTCTTTAATCCTCCAATAGCCTTCTTCATTTCTTTTAACTCCCACCCTTGTTCCTCGATCATCTCATACATATCTCGACGGGGCTCCCAGAGTGAACCTCCACGACGAAGAGGAGGATGTGAAGTAGATAAACGTGCGCTAGGAGCTGATGAGATCTCCTCTACTACAAATGTCTGAGGATGACTATCATTTGGAAATGTTGTCCAATCGATGGTCGGATACTTGTGCGGCAACACTTTCAGAATCACGCTGCCCAATGGCAGTGTGTTCAGTCGTTGGCGCTCAGGATCTCTCAATTAGAATGTATATCTCATAATAGATAATATCAAATCAGACACACTAAATGACATTCCCTCTAGGATATAATAAGTCACCATCGAGAACTGGGCGGTAATCTTCTTCGTGTCGCCTGATTTGTACATGAGAGAGTGGCGCAAGACGTCCTGGATGATGAGAGCATCTGGAGTAAGAGAAGTCATGGTCATGAAAAGGATCCGGTGATTCTCCTCACAGTGGAGGACCTGATTTATCTAGGTCGAATCCTGGATAGTTCGGAAGGACTCGACGATGTCGAGTCAGTGGTTGCAGGGAGTCAAGTTATACATTCTCTCCAAGTCCTAGTGCTCTATGGTCACAATAAGTGAACCAATGCAGGACTACACCCCTCCATTGAGTGACATGAGCACTAGTTCCCGAAGGTTGTTGTAGAACTCACTGACCAACACCGATGAAAATGCATCTTCAGACGTAATGAATGGTAGGATTTCTGCATTGGCCAAGTATGTGTAGATTTGGGCTTATCGATCCACATCGATCTCTATGGCCATAGCCACACTCACAGTGGCATTCTCCACCGCGGGGTTGGAGTGGGTAGCAGAATGATGACTCTTTGCAAAACTGCGTTGTGGGTGTGAGATGGAAGAGGCCATGATCTGGTAAGGAAGAAGAATAAAATCATTAGGAAAATGGGGTACTGGAAGTTACCATCGCGCGATAATAGTTTTACTTCCGCGCGATAGCCAGACGACCATGAGCCCATCATTTTTCATCTGGATCCCCCCAATTCCATATCCATCCATGTATCGTGTGAAATTGGTGAGTTAGGGCCATTGCATAACATGTATCTAAGAAATTCGAGAATCCATGAAGAAAAATGAAAACCCTAAACTCAAATTTCAGTAAAATCACAAACTTCCTAACCTATTCACATAGATCCAACTATAATTCAAAAATCCTTCATGAAATGCATAAAAATTTAAACATAAAACAAAAAATGGGGAGAAAAAGGAGGGATATTACCTTGGATCGAAGGTAGCACCAGTGGAAACTGCAAGGGCAAAGGAGAAAAGGAAGAGGAGATGTGTGGGAATCAGATCTAGTCTAAGGTATGTAAAGAGTGCTATCGCGGTGCGGTAACTTTACCGCCGATGGTAGCCTTTTATATGAAATATTTTCACTATTATCGAGTGATCTAAAAATGCCTGAAAATATTTCCTCTATTTTGCTTCTTATAACTGTTTGTTCTTCATTCCCTTGTTATTTTTATATTTGTTCTTGACTATAGATAATTTGGTTTTGTCTCACTTTAGTGGGGGCGTAGGGGTGTGTGCATTATAGATGCTATTCT
The DNA here is from genome assembly GCA_033032865.1 of Dactylorhiza incarnata. Taxonomy (NCBI): domain Eukaryota; kingdom Viridiplantae; phylum Streptophyta; class Magnoliopsida; order Asparagales; family Orchidaceae; genus Dactylorhiza; species Dactylorhiza incarnata. The sequence goes on from JAWHQI010000210.1 coordinate 2,472,860, forward strand.
ATTAACAACAACTTGTCCTTAACCGGGGAGGGTTCCATTGGGGCCTTGCGAGGCACTTGGGGGGGGGGGGGGGGGGGGGGGGGGGGAAGTGTGTTAGGGTAGGTAGGCTTTAGTGTATGCATATGGGACTAACACCCCAACTTACGGCAAGTTTGCATATCCTCACACCCATCCATCACATAGTATGAAGCTAAGGTGTAGACATATCTTTGGTGTCTTAATCTTGAACGGTGTTTAAAAGAAACCACATAAAAATTTGGAAACCACAAATTCACAAAAACACGCTTTTCTTTTGGTTTTTGTTTATGTTTGTTGTGTGTTTATTTTTGAAAAACTAAAAAACTGAAGATGTTCATGCTAAGGGGGCATACATGACGTGAAATTGAAGTTCCATGATTACATACATGGTTTGATTTATGATTACTAATCCTTGCGTACATTGTATGTCTTCGTCATGATATGTCCTAATCCATAGTCAACTTCTACTGAGTGCTAAAAAATTAGAAATGTATGTTTCATAAGCCTCTAGGTATGTGTGAGGATTTAGGCTAGATAATGATATTACACATCCATACATCCTTAGAGATTGAACTCATGTAGAAATCCAAATGCATACGTGCTATAACTCGTGATATTGTGACTTACACTGTAGGCATGACTTGATAAATCAATATCATGGTTCTCGTCATTGCTATATATGGCATAGAACTTTGGGAAAAATTTATATTGATAAATGGGTTGTGCATACAAGTTAAAGTGTATCTATATATGTGGGTAGATTTCGTTTGATTCGGGAATCGTGTCTAAAAGAAAGAAAAATAAAATGATATAGTTGATAGTACTACAAATAATGAAAATTATATATTATCAATCTTTTTGACAAGGATTTCCCCCAACTACTACTCACTACTCCTGATAATCCTCCATGAGCATTGTGAGGATGAGCACCTTGGTCAAAAGAATCATTACGATCTTGTGCAAACCCAAGAAAAAAATTAGTGCACTAGTTCTATAGTTGGTATTCATGTAAGACTGACAAACATGACATGATTTCTCACTTCATTACTTTTGTGTTAGCATATAAAATTACTGAGATATAGCTTGTATTAATCTTGATTTAACTTGATGTTATTTCTATTGATGCTACACGAACACTTGTCATTATTTAGTCTAACACTTCCATGCATAAGAATTGGACTTGAACTGCATTATCTATCTCTTGCACATTTGTACTAATACACGATTACCATTCATGACACATACGATGTTCCTTTGACTTAGTTTTCTAAAATCTTTTGACATTGTGTGCAACCTCATGTGTATTCAGTCTCATGTCATGTGTCCGATTCATATAATTTACACCAAGTTTTTAAATGCACAACTATTTAATCTCACAGTGGTATTTTGATTTCCCTGTGCATTTTTGACCCATGTCTTTTTCAATTCTCTGATCATATTTCGGTCAACCCATGTTTCTATCATGATTTACTTTCTATGTGGGCATTATTCTTCAAATTTGTTGCATCTCTCATGTCTTTATGTTAGTTTGATCTAGATCACTCCTTTTGCTAACATCAGAGGGGGAGAATAGAGAACGTTCATGAGCTAGTCATATAAGGAAGATCACTTATAGGGAGAGATACACTTATAGAGTGCACATCGATAGGGGGAGCACGTATGTAGAGGGAGTCATACTATTTTTAAGCAAGTTCACACTTTATGTTTTATCTTGATATATAAACCTGTTTATGTTTCATGATTATTGTTGCTTAAACTATACCATGCACTTAATGATTTATATCTCATGAATGGGATTTGATATTATCAAAAGGGGGAGTTTGTTGGAACATGCACTCTGCATCTCTTTAGTTTGACAATATCAAATTCCACACTGTATTTGATCATACATGTCTTGGGTATAATATGCAGGTTTATAATTGTGAAGACACCGAGAATTCTACTCTCCGTGACCTACCGCCGGGCGCTAGTCCCACCACTGACGATAGCCATATCGACGGGACTTTCTATCATTGCAAAGGCAAATATTGACGTAAAGACTTATGCCATCGAGATGGTGTCGTCGAGAAGACTACCGCTTCATACTGACTTACCCAGGGCGCTAACTATGTTAATGAGACTGCCAACGCCAAATTGAAGGATGCGTCGACTTGAGACCATGTCGTCGAGATGAAGGAGTCGAGACGATATCGACGTGACTGCTACAATGGGCATTAGCCTACAGTCGCACGCTATTGTTATCAACGAGAAGACTATATCGACTTGATGCTCTGCTGTCATCGAGAAGAAATCGATGTGACTACTACCACGATGCGCTAGCCTACCGCACCGCGCTATCCAAAGATAGCAAGAGAATGTTCTCTGATACCTTCCTGATTTGGTGTTGGAGAGCTGGAGAAAATGCATAAAGATGCTAATGCCGTGCGACAACTTAAAAGAATCAGCTATAAAAGGTCTCAATTCTTTTCCTAAAAAGCAGAGACACACACTTACGTAAATAGGGTTCCGCAGCCACCTCTGGTGTAGGTAACCAACATCTCCAAGCAAGGAAATGAGAACTATCTCCCTCCAGCTCGAGTTTGAAGATATCCAAAGAGCAAAGTCTACAACGACCATCTATTGCTGATCGAGTGCAAGAGTAACAATATTCAGTAGCACCGATTTGTCTTAACTCTACGGAGGATACTATTTTTGAGGGAGCAATAGTTTCTATCTCTTTCCTATCTACTGTCTTTCATTTTTCTCATTATTTTTTGTGAAGGAAAAATCACCTGGGAGATTGTCGGAATCTGGGAAGGATTCCGTGGGAAATTGTCCTGGGAGGACATCTTGATCTGGGAGATCTAGTGTGGCTCTAAGACCCTTCTTGGGAGGAAGGTGAGGAGCGACTCGAAGAATTTTCCGGGGAGGAAAGGGAGAGAGCCAACTGGTCCTTGGATTAGGGTCGGTATAGCAAACCCAAGGTTGTTATATTCATCACCTACTATCTCCGGTGTCATGGAGATCTAAGTCCTTTTTTATAATCAATGGTTTACTATTCAATGATATCATATTTCTTTACTTTATAATATAAACTGCTGTGATTTTTCTATAAGTGGATTGGTTAGAGCAGTGCGATTCCCGAAATGTTATCCTGCAGTAAGTGCATTGTTTTTGTAGCTAACGCCGCCGCGATAGGGATACCACCCATCGCTAGTGATAGTGCGCGCATTCCAGCTCTATTTTATTTAAATCTCTAGTAGTTGACTAAAACCTTATTCACCCCTCCTCTAAGGTTGGCCACACTAAAAATAGTAAAACAATGCAAGAAATGAAGAAGAAAACTCCCAAAATTTTCCCCCTGAGTTCTGGAGGATCTGGCTTTAAATAGGCAAAAGTTTCAAGTTACACGCCCTCGGTCACGCGCGTGACCTAGGGTGTGTCTGGGACGGAATTAAAATGGTCGTGGAGGGGTGCGATATGTATTAATTGCAGTCATTACATTGCGCGTCACGCCCTTGGCCACACTCATGTCCAAGGACATGTAATCTTAAAATCAGCATTTGACAGGAGATCTTTTACGGGACGGTGAGTGATCAGCTAGCAGGGAAGTACATGCCCATGAATTCTGATTTACACGGGCATGACAAGTGCGACAAATCCTCAGGGCATGATAGCAAGCATGATCTAGACTGGGCGTGTGAAGCACATTCAGACACGGGTGTGACCTTTGGGTCACGGGCGTGTGCTTGGTGAAATTCTGGTCATGGCTTCAGGACACGGCCAACTGAGCAGGAACTGTTGATTAAGTTGACACGCCCTCGGTCACGCCCGTGACTTAGGGCATGTACTGGAGATTTTTCTTGGCTTGAGCCCGGGATGGTGACAGCAGGTATGGAATAACTTTTTAGGTTGACATGCCCTCTATCACGCCCATGACCTAGGGTATGTAATAATAATTTATGCTCAAAATGCCCAGAAAACATGGAAAACAGAAAATAAGCTTAAGTTAGTACATAAATATAAAAAGAAACGATTTACTTAGGAGAATGCATATAAATTTCATAAATTCATATTAATATTGCATCAAAACTATACTGAAAGATATACATTAAAACTACTCACCAAATACCCCTATACTTGAGCTTTTGCTATTCCAGAGCAAAAGAATGAGAGATAATTTACAAGTCGTCGATATTATTTCTAACTAACTAAAAATTTATTAAACTAAGAGTAAGTTAAAGGCAAATTCTAAAAATTCAAGGATTAAGTCATAAATTATGATATTAATTTAAAGAGAGAAACATGCTTAGTTAGAGATAATCTAATAAGCTTCAGTTAATACACAAAGGATTAAGATGACTATTTAGGAAACAAAATTGTAGAAATTATCATACAAAATTAGATAGAAATTATAGAAACTCAAACATACAGGAAACTTAAGGAAAAGACAACCTACTAAAATATCGCTCTCTTAATAATTTGATTTAGGACTAGAACCAATAAAATATACTAAGGAGGGGTTACAATCAAAATGACAAATGAAGAGATCCTGAATTGGAGGAGGTGAATCCTTACTCATCATTTCATTTTTATTTGTATATGTTTAAGAAAATGATGAATTTTATCCTCTCATTTTCCATGCCATAAAATCTTTTTAAAATTCTCTTCAAATAAAACCCAAAAATGTATATGTTTAGAAGTAATAAATTGTATCCCCTTACTTCATGACATCTAGTCTTTCAAATATTTTTGGGTGCATATGTTTAGGGAATAATGAATTTTATCCTCTTATTCCCATGACATGATCTTTTACTACCTTTTTATATGCAAACAAAAGGCGGGGGATAACGAAATACTTCTAGTTTATAAATTAAACTATTTTGAGAGCAAATTTTTAGTAGAGTGAAATTTCCTAAGATCTGAAAGTTAGAAGAGAATTTAATAGAAATCTAAGGATATTTAGCCAATCTACTATAAAATGAAGCCATTTAAAATTAGAAAGAGAAGTAATGCTAAATAAATTCTCTAATCGAATTCGAAACATAAAATGCTTCTTAAAACTAAATTACCTAAAATTTAAATCTAACAAATTCTAATAAAATAAAACGTTAACTAAATTTAAAACATAAAAATGCTTATAACCAATCCTCAAACTAGATTTCAAGAAAATAATTAAAACAACAAGTAAGGAGTATATTTTTGTTAATTCTTAGACTTCCCGAGGTATTTCCTGTGAAAGGCTCTCACTGGTACTATTAGATATGATGGGATGACATCCCAAACCCCCTTTTCATGAAATTAGATTTTTATAATATATATTTTTTAAAAAGAGTCTAGAAAGCTACACTACACCCCATACTTAAAATTAAACATTGTCCTCAATGTTTAAAGCTAAGTATGCAGTGCCAACAAGATGAAGAAATAAAGAAGAATACAATAAACGAATTCACGTTAAGATTAAAAATTCAAAATAGGATGGAAAAGAGGGGAGAAGATGGCTTCCTGGTTAGTAGTCTAGTTTGCCTAAACTAAACTTGCAAAAACATGTTAAAACCAAAAACAAACAAAACAAAAATAAAGAGAAGATAACTTTGGGGTGCCTCCCAAAAGCGCTTTGTGTTGCGAAAAACCCTTATGATTTATCTAACAAATTATCTTAAAGTGATTTCATTGGTTAGGTTGTATTACCCACATTGTATAGGAAGAGTAAAATGGTCATTAGATGTCCTAGGATGCCACACTCACCTTAGAGTGTCAAGATAAGCACAAATTCAGTTCAGTTAAAACTTGCATCGAATAGTAGTCGACGCAACTCTGACTAATAGTCGAAGTAACTCAGACTACTTGTCGAAGTATCAAGTGAAGTCGACGCAACGTCCAAATGAACTTGACGCAGAAGAAAGAGTCTGTCGAAGCCATCTTAGAAATCGATGTAACTTCGACTCCAATTCGACGCAGAAGATGAAGTTGAAATTCAAGTCTTCAACTCAACGGATACGTCAATAAGTACTCGACGCAATGTCGATGTCTAAGTTCAGCGAGAGCTAAGAAGGAATTTGAAGCTACTTCTATAAGAACTCAGAGGTTCGTCGATATGATGAATAATGAAGTTGACGCAGTGTCGAATACAGACAGAAAAAAGTATGTTTTCTGCTGTCTTTTCTAATACCATTTCAGAAGTTCTACAAAGCTGAAAACTATTTTCTAACAGCTTGTTTATTGCCAAGAATGGAATGGAGTATTCTAGAGAAACAACAATGACATTCTTAGAAGATATTCAAACCAGTCTTGATAGGTTGGGAACAGAAATATAGGAAATATTTATTATCCAATGGACATTCCTTCTAAGGACAGACCAGAAGAAGAAAGAAATTCAAACACAAATCAATAGAGAATAAGTATGCTGAGAATGAAAGAAAACACAACAATTATTCTCTCAGTCGACTTCTTCTGTCTTCTTCCCCCTCCAACTCTATGACAGAATAGAAGAACAACTTCTCTGCACACGAAAACAATACAACAAGCCTGCTGCTTTCTCTTCTACATCATATAGCAGCAATCCAACAAAAGTGCAGAGAGGATCATGATCAAATCTTATACCCCTTGCAATCATCACTATTTTAAGCAAGGGTTCATTATATTCAGATCCTGAAGTATACAGAAGCAACAACATCCATAGAGATAGCTGCCGAAGGATTCTAACAGAGTTTTAAGAATCTTTCTTCAAAGGATTCAGTGGTTCTTAGAGTCTCCTTAGCAAAGGACTTGTGGTTCTAAGAGTCTGCTTAGCAAAAGACTCAGTGGTTCTAAGAGTCTCCTTATCAAAGGACTCAGTGGTTCTAAGAGTTTCCGTATCAAAAAACTCAGGCACTGTTTGTGCAATCCTACCAAGGTGGTAGAAGAGTAGACTACCCACATTTTGGGGAACCACTATAAAATTCATGTGTCTTCTGCATTACTTTTATGTGCTGTCTCCTTACTATTTTTTCTTATTGATTACTGCTTTCCATTTCTACTTTATTCTGAGTTGGGATTGCTGAATGCATAGTTATTAGAGTAGTTATTTTTATTGTGTGTACACATTTAGTGTAAAGAGTTTTTAAATCTCTATTCACCCCCTCTAGAGAATACTCAGAGGCACACTGTGCACTTTCAATTGGTATCAGAGGGAGGTTGATCATTAAAAGGTTAACACCTTGATTAAAAAATTTCGTCACTCTTATTTATTTATTTAAAAATATCAAAAACTATTTTATAAAGAAAAATGAGTTCTAAGGACTATGCATCAACAAGACCACCAGTGTGCAACTTAATTAAGTTTACACTCTGGAAGGCCAGAATAAAATTAGGGAATTTATATAGGCAGCCCGTGTTTGGCTATTGGCAGCCCGAAGATAATAGCAGCCCGACAAAGCGCTATTTGCAGCCCCATTTTCACTAATGCTATTGACAGCCCACAAAAAAGATTATTAAACATGTTTGCAGTCCATTGTTCTTATACACAGCACAAACACCTTACAAGTACAACTCAAAATTTTGAAAACCAGAATATAGTATACAGTACGATGATATTGATATAAACAGAACAAAATAAAAATAAAGTACCAGGATACAGAGTCAGTCAGACAAAAGCACAAACACGTTACATGCATAAAGATCTGGAGCGCCTCAAATCATGGCATAATGATCTGGAGCAAAGGAGAACCAGCGAAATCCACAGGTCCATTTCTCCTTAATCAGCGGGCACTTGGGCAGCCAATGCCAAATTCCCCTCCCCACCTTGAATAACAACACCTCTGGCCAGTTGGTGCAGCAAATGCACAGCACTCCCTCTTGCCAGAGACAGTAAATATGCGAGTAATTATGGTAGCAAACCGAGATGAATTTCTGGCACATCATATCCGGCAACCTCCCGACCTCCTCCCACCGCCGCTCCTCCTCTGTCACCATCTCCCACACCTTCAATCTCCTCGAGATCCCATCCCTGCCCTCGCCGGCGATGAAGAAAAGCCTCTTCCCTGTGCCATCACTCACTAGACGGACAAACACCAGCTCCACGAGCAACGACGGAGCTACATCCGTCTCCCACTTCAAGGAATGCAGATTGAATCCCACGATGGAGAAGGGCTCGCTGGTGGTCCACATATAGCAGGATCCATTTCCATGGGTGGCGCCGCCCGCGGCTCTTCTTCCACCAACCTAGCCTTCTTCGCCGGCATCCTAGCCTTCCCCTCCGGAGGTTTCCGGTGGCCGGCGTCGGAGAATGGCGGCTTCCGAGCTGGACGAGGAGGAACGGCTCTGTGCGAGGCGGGCGAGAAAGAAAATCTGGAGGGAGGGCAATACCGAAAACCTAGGGCTGCTATTAGAAGGGCTTGAAGAGTATTTTAATGTTTTTTGTCGATTTTTTTGGGCTGCCTATATAAATTCCCTAAAATTAAATATGACCTCTATTGATGAAGACATTTTTAATATTATTATTTCAGGTCCCCCAGTCCCAGTCAAAAAAGATGCTAGTGGGGCAGTGACATAATCTGTAGTCCCTAGAGCAGAGCAGACTGATGCTGAAAAGAAGGTGAAAGCATGTGATGCCAAAGCCATGAATATTCTGGTGTCAACTATATCTGATGATATATTCCAGAAAGTTGTTGAATGCAACTCTGTTAAAGAAATCTGGGAATCTCTTTCCAGATAAGCTGAGGGCATCTTTGATGAAAGAAAGGACAAATAGTCCCTTTTCATATCCCAACATGAGAACATTCAAAAAAGGGCTGAAGAAAGCATAGCTGAGATGTATGACATGTTCAATTTCATCATAAATGAGCTGAAGGGTTTAGACAAAGAAATTTGTCTGACAGAAATTAATGACAAGCTCCTTATGTGCTTCCCAAGCACATGAGACTCAAGAATCTGGGCTATCAGAGGATCCAGGTGTCTCAGAGAAATATCTACAGATGCTCTGCTAGGCAAGCTCAAGTCCTGTGAGTTCCTACTAAAAAGAACTGCTGAGTCAGAAGCCCAGGAGAGAATCTCAACTCCTAAGGAAATGACACTTGCTCTAAAGGATGCTGAAGGAGAGCCTTCCACTTCTGAAGAAGAGATGTTCAATCTCTTGGCCAGAAAATTCAAGAGAGGGGTCTAGACAAAGGACCTCAGAAGGAAGGAGAGTAGTTCAAGTAAACCAAGGTTTGATAAAACCCCTAAACAGGAAAATATTTGCTCCTCCTGCAAAAACCCTGGGCACTTTGCCATAGAATGTCCTGAAGAGGAAAAGAACAAAAGCAGCAAGAAGAAGGAACGCAAGAAAAAAATCCTTGAGGAGGAATGATAAGAAAAGGGGGAAAGGTTTCATTGCTGAAACCTGGAGTGACTCAGAGTCTGAGTCAAGCTCCGCTTCATCTGATAGTAATGAAGAGTGTGCAACTGAAGAAGCCTGCTTAATGGCTTTAGAAAATCTGGTAACTATCTTTGATGAATTTGATTTCTCTTCAGAAGAGTTTAAAGACTGTTTTAGAGAATTTTGTCAAGATTACAATAACAGCCAAAAAGAACTTAACACAATTAGAGAAGAACTAGAAGAACTTAGGAAAGACCATCTATATTTAGTCAACTATGATCTAAGAAATCATATGTTTAAGAAAGAAAAAGAAATATACACATTAACTTATGAAAATTATGATTTAAAGGAAGAACTTACAAAGGAAAAAGCTTTTGAGGACTTACTCAATGGGAGGAGTCAAAAGCTTAAGGACATCACACAAAATCTCTCCAAGAGATTTAATCATCTTGATCTAGGGTCATTACCATCCACCAACACACTAATCCCTAGCAAACCTTCCTGGGAAAATCTTGTAGCATTCATTAGGTCTAGCATAAATCAACCTATTAACAACTTAAAATCAGGGGAAGAACTAAATAACAACCCTAATAAAATCACTATCTTCAATAGGGTGAATAATACTAATCACATAGGAATTCTAGGTAAGCACCCCTCAAAAAATCTAATGAAAACTTTTACAATCCTTAATAAAAGAAATTATATGTCGAATAGAACTCGACGCACTTTTAACGATGCGTCGACTGAAACTCGACGGAGTTCTGCATATGCTTCGACATCATCTCAAAGCAAGTATGAGGGTGCGTCGAATTCTATTCGACGCAACTAATATTATGCATCGAATCATTATCGATGTAACTATGCAGACACGTCGAATTACACTCGACGGAACTCTAAAGATGCGTCGATTTCTTATCGATGCATGTTTTCTGAAAGAAATCGTCAATCATCTAGATCTCTCTCTTTTATTTCTAATTACCATTCTAGATGCTCCCGTTGTTTCAAATTTGGGCACAAATCTAAAAATTGCTGGCACAATAAACCATCACTTCTTCACCTTAAGGGGTATACTGAATGACCAACTTATTCTTTCATAACCTCCGGCCTCCAGCACACCAGGAGCTCGCCGGAGTCGTCTCTGCATTTCTGGCCGAGGCCGATGTTCCAATGGTTAACTGGAATGGGCGGGTCGGAGGTCCGGGCGGCCCCCTCGCTCTGCTCATCGATCTCCCTCTCCTCAGAAAGGACGGTGAGGTCAATCTCGCCGAGGGGAACCTCGACATGCTCCTTTCCCTTCGTGTAGGGGAGCGAATCCTGGTTCTTCTTGGTCTTCTTCTTTGGCGAAGACTTGGGGGGTGGGTCCCGGCTGCTGGAGGCCCCAGATCTCTTGCGAGAGGACGGTGGAGGTGGGGTGGTGGTCTCACGGCAAGCCTCTGCTCCCATGGTAGCGAGGGCGAGAGTGGAGGAAGGTTTCCTACTGCTCGAGTAGAGGGGTTGTTGGGCAGATCTCGCTCCCCTGGAATGAAGAGTTAAGATACGGCAAAAATTTGAAAGGGTGCAGGTTAGCGAGTAGGATTACTACCTTCCCCGGGAAGAACGGGAAGCAGCGAGTCGAGGTTCCGGCGAAGATGGATCACCTCGAAGTTCTTCTTGCAGAATAACTGGTACAAAGCAGCATCGTGGCCGCCGAGAGTTGGCGATCGATAAGTGGTCTCGCCGTGCAGAATCGGAGAGAAGGGGACATTGCCGAAGTTCCCCTTCACAAAGAGGAACTTTTGGGCCCAGTAGTGGGCCTTGTTCACGGTCTCTACGACCTTAGGACCTGAGCCCACAAAGTAGGTGGTGCCGTCTTTGTATGCTCGGAAGGAGAACAGCTTCCGGAAGACCGGAAGGCTGAACTCAATGCGCTCCTCGCGCATATAGCAGGCGAAGGCTATGATGACCGCCATGGCGTTGGGGTGAGCTGACCTGGAACGACGCCATAGTGCTTGAACACCTGGCGGGCAACAGAAAGCGAGGTCAATACACTGCGAGCGAGATTGATTCAGCAGAAGGAGAGAGTAAGCGAGATTAATCGGTACCTGGAAGACTTCAGGCCATAGAGGCAGGCGCAGGGCCACCGAAAAATGGGCTGTCAGGATGGCTAGCTCTTCGGCGAGGAGGGTGTTGATCGCTTCATCCTCGCGAGGGAGACGAGCCGAGAATGCGAGGGCAACGAAGTCGGCGGCCACAGTGAAGTACTCTGCCTTGGTCAGGTTGCAGTTGAAGAAAGAATGGTCCGCGAAAGCCCAGGCACACTTTCGCCGACCCTCGGCCTCGGCAGCATCAGAGACCATCTCGAAAACCTACGAAAGAAGGAAGGAGCACGAGGGAGAGACAGAGAGATCTCTCGAGCAAGGGAAGAAGAAGTGTTGACGATGAACGCGGTAGGTGGCTCTCAATTATGAGACCCTATTTATAGCAAAACCAAAAAGGCAGGAAGAAGTTCAAGCGCCGATGGGTGCGGTTAGCAAAATGTCACCGCATGATCGCGTGCGAGAAACACATTGCTTTCAAAAATAACGTGCGGGCGATATCTTCTTGCGAAGTCAGTATGAATAAATAATTGGCGAGAACGGAATAGCCTACGTCAGAAATAAAATAAGAAAAGGACATAGCTATAAGAATCGCGAGCGAGGACCCAGAAATAACTGTCAATAACTACTACCAAGCGAGAACTCAAAAATATAAGCATCGAATAGTCGCGGGGTGTCCATTATAATAAAAAACAATAATAAACAGGAAGAGTTTGCAGAAAGGAGGCGGGTCCGCGGCGGTACCCTGGAGTTATTATAATCCTGGGTCGCCCGGCCCTCCTTATCCATCAAGTAGGCGTAGTCCCTCATCCTCACAATGTGCACCTCCGACAGCATGACATTCTCATCGTGGTCACGAGGCAACGTGGCTCGCAGTCTCGCGAACTCATCCATCAGGGAGTCATACCTCTCCTCGGGAACCTCTCTATCTCATCTTGCCTGAAGGTTGAGGTCCAGCAGCATCCGACCTTACTTCTGAAATAATTCAGCGGTTCGTCGCTTCATCGCCTCGGGATCTCTCGGATCACCCAAAAAGTCCTCCATCTACTCTGGGAGGGGGGACATCCCTTCGTCCCCGAAGTCAGGGTCGGTGTGCGGGGGCTTAGAGTGCTCTGCGAGAGGGAATACGTAGTTTTAGCAAGTGGGGGAAATCCACATACACCGCAATGGTCCAGAAATCCTTACCCGGGGGAGGGAGAGAAGGCCCAGGGCGAGAAGATCCGGGCCGACCCTCAAAGACATTGCCATAGTGGGGAAAAAGAGATTTGCCTAAGTCGGGAGGGTATGCCGCGCTGTTGATTGGGGGAACCTTTGGCGGTCTGGAGCCGCCAGAGTCCTCACTCGCCAGGAGTTTGAACCCAGGCATTTGCATGGTCATGTCGGGGAGGACCGGTGACAGAGGTCGTGAGTCTTGAGGAGGCTGTGTCTTCTGAGGCGAGACACACGAAGAGCAAGAAACCAGGAGCCATTAGTCAACAAAATGAGTGTGAGCGAGCGAGAATAGCTGTGTACCTGCAGCCTTCTTGCCAGCGGGATCTGTGCTCACTGGCAGAACATTGTGAGACCTAGTTTCGGGCTCGTCATTGCTATTGCTGGTGGCGTAGTCCTGCGATCAACCGAGATTCAGAGGAATTCATTTATCGGCTTGGCTAGAGTTACGAATCCTACCTTCTCGGGGGAGCGGTTGTCTGGGGAAGATTCCGGTGGCGCTAACTCGTCCCCGGTTTGGCGAACTATTTTCGCTTTCTTAGTTGTCAGCACCGGAGCGGGAGGTGGACGATTAGCCCATGCAGGGACTTTGCCCATAGAAAACTGCTCGCCGGTCTTGGAGGCCGGTAGGCGAGTCTCCATTTCCTTGGAAAGCGGCATCTTTCAAACAGCTACAGTAAGGGGAAAAGGAGGAAAGAAGAAGGAAATAATGTTGCGTGTCACGGTGGCTCGGGGCGATATTTATAGACCTCAGGTGGGCCCTACCAAAGATTCCTGACAGATCATCAAGATGTTGGCGAATACCAGTGGTTGGACGTTTCTTCGCGAGCCTAGATAGCCTCACAAAGAGCGGGTATTGTGTACAACCCCGATATTTGCCAGGCAAGGGTGGGCGCTTTGAGAGGTCAACATTGTGAAGAAAGTAGTAAGGGGAACAAGCCAGACGAGTCCTCGCGAGAGTCGGGTAGGCGAGACGAGCCCTCGCCGACTGTTCGCAGGAAGGCGCGCGAGACCTGGTCTCCGTGGACGTTTCCAGAAGGGTCCCATGCGAGGTCTTAACGACGTGCTCGCCAGGGGGGGTGTCGCGGAAGAAATCCGCGAGAAGGCAGCGAGAGCTCTCGCGAGTAACGTTCTCGCAAGCCTCTTGCCAGTAGAATGACGGGGAGGATTACCTTTTTACACCCAGTGGTCTGCCATTAGCCTCCCTGAACAGTGGAGTCTGGCTGTTAGCAGACCAATTTTTGGGTGCGGATAGTAAAATCAGAAGGCGGAATCATGCTATTCGCAGGCCAGTCCAGAAAATCTATAAATAAGACTCAAAGGGCACCTTTGGAGATGACTTCTCTTTTTAGAGCTTCTCTCTCCTCAGGCTTTCCTTGGTTGGCATTCTCAGAACTCTCCAAGGTGCCCGGGCTTCAGCATTGGCTTGGGAGGGGAAGCGCTCAAAAGATCTTCCGGGTGTGTGATGGGTCCTCCTTGCTAAGTCTAAGGGTCCGTGTCTAGTTTCGAGGCTTCAGTCTATCCCTTCAAGGGATTAGTAAGTTCCAGCTGCCCCCCCCCCAACTTGTTGTGGGCCCCGAGCTCCACAGAGACCATTTACTGGTTTCAACAAACCGTAAGAAACTCCTTATCTCCTTAGGCGTTGTAAGCGTCTTCCAATCCAAAGTAGCAGAAATCTTTGCTGGGTCTACAAAAATTCCATCTTTGCTCACCACATGGCCCAGGAAAAACACTTGCGAAAGCCAGAATTCGCACTTACTCAATTTCACATACAACTTGTGCTCTCTTAGAGTAGACAATACTAAGCGCAAATGCGTAGCATGCTCCTCAGCACTTCTAAAATACACCAACACAACATCGATGAAAACTACTACAAAATGATCTAAAAACTCTCTGAACACTCGGTTCATCATGTCAATGAAAGTAGACGGTGCATTCATCAAACCAAATGCTAAGAACTCAAAATGACCATAATGGGAACGAAAGGCAGTCTGAGGGACGTCCGACTCACGCATCCTCAACTGATGGTAACCTGAATGAAGATCAATCTTTGAAAACACCAAACTACCACGCAACTGATAGAACAAATCATCGATTCGCGGCAACAGATATCTATTCTTGACGGTTACCTTATTCAACTCCCTATATTATATGCACAACCTCATAGTACCATCCTTATTTTTCACGAACAACATAGGAGCACCCCAGGGCGAAGAACTTGGCCTAATAAATCCACACTGCAACAATTCGTCTAACTAGGTACGCAACTCTTCCCGCTCACGCGGGGCCATACGGTACGGTGCCTTAACAATAGGAGGACTACCAGGCTCAAGATCAATAACAAACTCCACATCTCTCTCAGGAGGAAGACCAGGAAGACTAATAGGGAAAACATGAGGAAACTCTCGCACCACAGGAACATCCTCGATATACGGCAAACCACTAACAGTTTCTAACATAAAAACAAGGTAAGCAAAACAATCGGAATCTAAAATTTTCTTAGCACATACCGCAGAAATAATCAGGGAATCCTGACGTGGGAAGACATACACACTCATGGGTTGACCGTTGTCCAACTTGAAGTCCAAACGATTTACCTTGTATTGTATAACAACATCATATCTGGACAACCAATCCATGCCCAAAATCACATCGAAATCTTCCAGTTCTAGCACCTTTAAATCAGCAAAAGCTAAGAAATCACCTAAGAGGATAGGACAATTATGGATACCCTTGTCTGACACCACGGAGTCGCCAGAAGGAAACTTAACACGAAACGCATTGCCAAACTGATCAAGGGTCAAATTATGATGCTCTACAAAAGTCCTAGCCACGAACGAGTGGGTAGCACCAGAATCGAAAAGGACACGCGCCCAATGGTTCTTTACCTTAAATTCTCTTAACAAAATCGGATAAGTAACAAGCCGAACCGAAATTTGAAACTAAAGGTGAAGTCTAAGAGTTAAATTAAGGTCAAACCTGAAATCACCTGAGTACGTAAACATCTCCTCAATGGCAACTAACCAGTCATCCAATGCCATGAAATCAGCTCTTCCATCATACGTATGAGGTCCTAATCGCTGGAAATGCGATATAAAGTTCATCTCTGGTGGCAGCAGAACTAGAGGCACTAGAGGAGTGGGAGGAATAGGCACAGTCTGACCCACTGCAGAGTCCTGAATTATAGGTTGTTGCAAAGCGGCGCAGTCAACAATGATTGGATCTGCGATTGCATCGCAACCAATTGCCTTGACAGATCCTCATTACTCTATCACAGACTCTCGATCATGGCTTCACTCAATGCACCTGAAGACTCACCCGACGATTGGGGAGTCAACCTCATCACAACACGCCTCGGTGACATATCTATAAATACGAACAAATGGCTCATCAAAACCCTAGCTAGGAACTAGAACTACTCAACATACCTCGAACCAAACAAGAAGAGACACTTGCTCTAGCTACGACCTTGCTCTGGGATTTTATACAAATGATGTTATGCTTTAAGTTAGGATGATATATTATCATCCTTTGACTTTTGTGCATATCACATGCATGCATGAATGTTTAAATCTTCTTTTCAAATCATGAGTGTTCGAGTGTCACATATAAATCGTTAGCTTGGCACGAGTGCTTTATGTGATGTTATGATGTGCATGTTGTGCTATGCATTCTAAGAAAAGCCTTAATGCATGTTATGAGTGGCGTACGCATGAAACATTATGCACCTCATAATACATAATATCGCATGCAACGAAAAATAAAAATCTAGCTAATGCACATCCATGGAACTGGTGTTATGCATCCCATACTACATAACGGTCACATGTTGTCACCTATGAGGATCCATATACAAACACATATTATGCATCCCATACTACATAATATGCCTCGTACACTTCTTATCATTCTATGAGTGTAGTGTTCATGCTTCATCCAAGACATACAGATGACACTTTGGTGTGTGTATGCAATGAGACAAGATGATTAACACCTGATCAAAAAAAGTCGTTCGACCAATTTGTCGAACAAATCTCCCTCTGATACCAACAGTCACAACCCGCATTTTCTCAATATATATAAATGTATTATCAGAGTAAGAGAAAATACGCGTCATGATGCCACGTCGTGCAGGGGACAACTGCAGACGCTTAGGAAGCTTTACCTCGAATGTTTCTTTAGAAAGTCATGAACTTGAGATTAAAACATAGTTTAAATTTAAGGTTTTCAAACATCGTGTCCCTCAGTTTAGTGGATCAACTGGTCCACAAATAAGAAAGTATAGATTTATGCAGTAGAAAAGACATAATTTACTTTAATATACCCTATATGAGCATGATAAACTAACCAACATTCTAATGATATGCAACTTCTAGATTTAGTATAGGTAAAATGGTTACTTTTATGAGCTTCAAAATAGAAGGATGATAGTTTTAAAAGTGATGTCATGTATGAAGAATTATGCAGATTTTTATATGTAAAATATCTACTATGCATCCTAACATAAAACTTTCCCAAGAGAATTTGCACTAATAGCAAGGTAATAGTAGTAGCATAAATTGCAAAAATAAGTCTAACACTGAAAGAACTCAGGCTATGGGCGTCAACAAACTAACACGAACCCATCACCTTAACAAGTTCTCAAAAGAAATCAAAAGTCTACCTCTCTAAAAGGATTACAGAAAACAACTACTGCGGATCTGACAGAAACTGAACTCGGTTAGCTCAACGTACTACTGATCCAAACCTGAGGCATTCGAAAGAAAATAATGTCTCAGCACAAACGTATGAAAAGACATCATAATTAAAGGGTAAGAGAACTATTAGCAAAAGAGGGTTACCAACCCACGAAGAATAGTTGTGAACATCAGCAAATCTCATAAAGAAATATTAGCATCCAACAAGTAAGGAAAGAATGACACAAAGTGCGGTCCAAGTTGCATTTCAACAACATCCAAAAAAGAAAAGTTATCAAGTTGCCCAAGAAATAAATCCCTATCCCAGCCAAAAACAGTACTGAGGCGGAGGCATTCTTTCCAACCAACCATCAGACAAAAACACCCAAGGCACAAAAGCAATGTGGCGGTGGTTACAACCCACACAACCAACAGTCTACACATCCGTGGAAAAGAAAACAGGCACTGTGGTAGTGGCCTCATTGTCCAACTACACCAACAGCCCAAAAACAACCGACTGGGAATAGAGGTTCATAAAATCCTGACCAAAATAGACACCACAGAAATACCTGGAGAAAATCTCCCAAGAAAACCACCTTCACAACAAGCTCGTCGAAAGCACTCGAAGAACCCAAGGATATCAACGAATTCGACGAAATACATTCACCGAATTACAAGGACAATCGACGAAAACTCTATCGAAGGTATTCAACGAATTTGCCGAAATGACTTTACTAGCGGGAAGTCTAAAACTGATTGACGGAAGCCTAGTCATTCGACAAATTCGCCGAAATGAACTCAACAAATTCGGCTTATTCACATTAACTATTCTATGGAACGCGACTCAACGGCTACACGAAACCATTTTGTCGAATCCTAAGGTTTTCGACGAATTTGATGGAACATATTCGACAAATTGTGACTTAGGGGAAAAATTGGCAAATTCGTATATTTTTGATGAACTTGATTAATTACTTGCTTATTGGGTCGGATACACGATTTCTAGCAGAAAAACGATATACAATACATTTTGTCTAAATCCCATGGAAGTAAAATGGTAGCAAATGGAAAATTACATGGCAAGGTGGAGGAGTCCGCCACTTGCCTCAAACCTTTCGAAGAAAACAGCCTCTAACGCCCTCTATGTCGTAGATCTACCGCTAGAAAGCCTCAAGGAAGAATTTCTGAAACTTTTGTGATGAAAAGAAAGATTAGGGCTGTACCCTTAATCAACAAAAATCCACGAAACTAGAAATATTTATCGCACACGCGGATATCTCGGCGAGAGCTATACAGATCTGCGCTCCGGCGAAGATTTTGTGCACCAGAGCTCCGGTGGCGGCGATCGGAAGGCTCACGAACAGACGCCCCTTTCTTTTGGTTCGCACAGGTCGGGAAGAAGATAAAAAGTGGGTTTCACTGAAGAAGAAGGCTATATATATATAGATATAATTATGATACTAATAATTAATAATATTAATAAAAATAATAGGAGGGGGGAAGAAACAAGATTCGACGAAGGAAATAAGGTCTGCATGGATTTCGTCGAAGGGAATTTAGTAAGAATAATAATAAACACTATACTTCACGGGAGGAAAATTTGTCGAGAAGAAGTTGGCATTTCACGTGAACTTTATTATCATATACGTATTATTATAATAAATATAATAGTAAATAGATATTAATATTATTATTACCAAAAATTAAACGAATGCCGAAATCTACGAAAATCACACCAAAGGCGAACGTCGGCGCTACGAATCGAACGACGAAGTCGAAATCAAAATCCTATGTGCCGTTTCCAAAGTTTACGGCGAATAATATTCTACAAATCTTTGAAATTTCACCGACGCTCTAATATCGCTCGGAACGCCACGAAACTTTCACAACCTTTCTAAAATTAAATAATCTAATTTCCTAACATAAAATTGTCTAATTCCGGGTCGTTTCAAAATTTGGCCGACTTGACCGAACGGACGCAAAAACACGCAAACGACGACGCACCGCTAACTCCACGCTAACGTAACACCCTTACGTCATTATGGCGTCAACAATATATTTCCAAATAATAGTAGAAAATCCAGGGGCGTTATAACCTCCCCCGTCGAAGTGCTACCAGTGTTACCAGACGGGCCACATCTGGAGGAACTGCCCTAAGAGATGTTCACCACCAGCACTACAGGCCGCCCCACAGGCCCAACATTTCGGGGGTCGAGGACATGGATTCCAGGGCGGAGACCGGAGACAGAACAGGGATCAGATGTACGCCTTGGACCTGGCTCAGCCCCGGAACCCGACAAGGGTCATTACAGGTACTTTAATATTTTTCTAATGATTACTAGTACCCTGCAAACCTTAGCGTTACCTTAGCTTTGAACCAAATGAACAAAAATAACCTAAGTATAGTACTCGTCTGCGGCAAGCCCGCATACACTTTATTCGATACGGGTGCCTCACACTCGTTCGTCTCGGAAGAATTTGTGGATGACTTGGAACAAATTCAACACTTCACAGGCATCCACAGGAAGCTGCGACACCCGGATAGATCGGAGTTAGTAATAAGTGCCAAGTGCAATTTGAACGTGGAGATTGGGGGAATGATGTTCGAAGCACCGACAACGCTCTTGAAGATGAAAGATTTCGACACGATCCTGGGCATGAACTGGTTGCACAGGAACCAGGCAAGGATTGATTGCCCGGAAAGGAGAATTGTTCTAAGGCACGAAGACACAGAAGTAGTAGTCGAAGGTATTAGACCCCCTCCCGCCTCTTATTATCATTTGTTCAAGACACCAAGGCCCACCTACAGGGAGACGAAGTATATCAGGTGTTGTTCGAGGTGATCGAGGCGAAGGATTCTGTAGCCGGTATCTCGGTAGTATGGAATTTTGCCGACGTATTTCCAGAGAAGCTACTCGGGATGCCACCGCACAGTGAGGACTTTCAGATCCAACTGGTGTCGGGGGCTAAGCTGGTATCTAGAGCCCCTTATCGGATGGCCCCAAAGGAGCTAGTGGAGTTCCAGAGCCAACTGCAGGAGCTGGTGGAAGCAGGATTCGTTAGACCGAGTTCCTCACCTTGGGGAGCTCCGATGCTATTCATGAAGAAGAAGGATGGGTCGCTTAGACTCTGCATCGATTATAGAGCTCTGAACAGGCTGACGGTGCGGAACACATACCCATTACCGAGGATAGATGAGCAGTTTGAGCAATTGGAGGAAGCTCACTGGTTCTCGAAGCTGTATTTGAGGTCAGGATATTATCAGTTACGGATTCAGGAGGAGGACATCCCGAAGATGGATTTCAGAAGCCAATACGTACTGTATGAGTTCACCGTGATGCCTTTCGAGCTCATGAATGCACCATCCGCATTTATGAGTTTGATGAACCGGGTGTTCGAGGCTTATCTTGACATTTTCGTCATCATGTTCACTGACGACATCCTCATCTATTTGAGGACGGAGGAGGAGCATGCACGACTGATGAGTCCAAATTATATACACTTTTTAGGACTCATCTGGGCTTATTTTCACGCACGTGCACATCACTTTTCACCTATATTCTCTTCTTTATTGATTTAAAGTCATTCCACTCAATGTGCAAATCTCTAGCCCAATTTCAGTGTAGAATCCTTTATTTCTTATTTCTGAGTTTTTTGCTGTGTTTAGTTATTATTATTGAATGTGTTAAGTGCCATGATCAGTGGCCCGAGCAGTTCTCCTGCTGACGCGGGCATCGTGCAGGTGGTCCAGATGCAAACCTTCCCAGGAATACTGCGCACGACCACTGGCTATATTGCGCGCGATCACTGGTCGTGTGCCACTGCTTGTGCTCACTTAACACCTAAATTTCGAGGCCTGTCTTACCAAACGCACAACCAGTGGCTATAGTGCGCATGATCACTGATTGTGCGCCACTGGTCGTGCGTATATTATTTTTATGTGAATTTTGTCTTGCAGGTTTTCTGGCACAGTGCGCACGACCAACAACGTCTAGTGCGCACGACCACTGGTCGTGCGCCATAAATCGTGCGCCCTGTTTTCTATAAATACACAGTCCGCGAAATTAGGTCGGACGACACATTATCTCCACCGTCTTCAAGCCATGTTCGCGTCTTCCGCCACCTGCATCATCTTCCACCACCGAGAGGTGCTCCGGGACTAGTCTTCACGCCTATCTTGAGCCCGGAGATCATCTCGGCCATCTCCATCATCCAAGTGCTTCACGGAGAGGATTCCGTCTATATCTTCATCGCCAAGCAAGAGCTCTTCGCAGCAGATGTGGCCGGATTGTAGTTTACCGGAGAAGACGGGTCCATTAGGAGGAAGTGACAGCCCTCCTCTACCCCGGACGATAGTTAAGACCGAGCTAGGACGCAGATTGACAACCCGGTGATTCCTACCGAGAATCTGCAACAAGTCTCCGGATTCGGTCATATCTCTTGCCTTTCTCTCCTATTTGTGTTGATGTATATGAATGTAATCCTTATTATTTGATGATTTGCACTATAAACCATGTTTTGTAATGTCTATTTTATTTTTATGAAATTATCTTGTTTATATGTGTGTATGAGATGTGCCACCAAATTCACTCCACCACCCACTTCACTTTCGCCGGTGTAAACCACCCCATTCTGTATGCCTACTCTTCCATCCGCCTAGTGAAGCGTGGCATAGCGGCCCGTGTAATCCATTCGCCTCACGAAGCAGCGCGCTCAAGGCCTGCATAGTTCGATTTCGCACTTATTCACCTCATATGCTTGCCTACTCGTCCATCCACCTAGCAAAGTAGTGCGTTCAAGGCCTACGTTGTTTTCCATCCCTCCTGGCGAAGCATTGCATAGGAGTAGTTGTAGTTATTTTATTTTATTTAAAAAACCAAAATCCTTTTCGTCCGTATTCCATCTGCCACAAGGACTTCGATCTCAAGTCCTCCTTGATTTGTTAACTCTACCTTACTGTGTTCCTTGAGAGATTTGATACTTGGGGATTTACTTCCTCATATTATTACTTCACAACGACCGGTTCACTGCCGTTCAGACTGCATTTTACTCCCGCCTATAAGCGGTGTAGGAATTCACGCGTCATGTTTTTGGCACCGTTGCCGGCGAACAGAATCAAGTGAGTTTTCTGGAGAGGGAGAACCTGAGAGAGAAGTTCTTCCATTTGTAAATTGCATCCTTTATTTTATTTCAGTTCTTGTTATTCCATTTTCTTGTTTTATTTAGGGTGCTTTAGTAAATTATCGTTGAGTGTAGTATTTTGCACAATAGTGTTTTTCTTTTGAATCTTGTTATCTTCACGCAATGTGGGCTTCATTTAACATTCGTTATCGTTGGTGTGGAGATATATCTCATGCTAGTGATAGATGTCCAAAGGGAGATAATAGCCCTAGCACTCAAGGCCCAGTATATAGAGCACTAACTTAGTCCAGTACTCCATATGGTGTGCATAAGTCCTATGACTATTCTTCTGAGCCTTTATCAGCATAATTCTTTGTGGCTTCAGCACCTGTTGTGCCGAAGAAGCCAGCAAGGCAGTGCTCATTTTGTCGGAGCACTGATCATGCCTTGAAGGACTATGCCGAGTATCTTCGCCAATTGGATGAGGATGATGAGCCGGATATCCGGATCATCCCGACTCCTACCTCTGGCGGAACACCTTAAACATCTGGTTATGTGTCAGTGTCACCTATATATTTTGAAGGGAATGATGTGGACACATTTATCAGATGTTTGGTTGATCTGGGCTCTGACAAGGCTGAGTCCATCTCCCCTGTGCATAAATTACTGTGCGTGGAGCCAATTCTTTGTGAGGATTCGGTGCTTGAATTTTATGTGAGCACTATTCCACACCCTATTGTGCACACTACTACATTTGTCTCTGACGACATTTTTGAGGATGTTTCGCAGGAAGAGGCAGGTGATCTATGTATTATGCTTATTCCTATGGAGGAGGACAACCTTAAAGGTGAAGAGGATTTTTCCTCAGCACCGGTGGAGGAAGTCCAAATCAAGGATGGGGTAACTGTTGATCCTGCTGAGCCTTGCAGTATTTTCGATGATGCCGACATTATTTTACTTCCTCAACCTGATGTGCGTGAGACTGGGACCACTCCCCCGATTTTTGATTATTTATGTCATTCTTCTCTTTTATTTCCTGACCCCCCCCCCCCCCCCCCCCCCCCCCACCCTTCTTCGTCTGAGCCTGTGCAGGTGGAGTCTTCACAGGTACTCAAGGAGGACTTGGAGCATTTTGCTCAGGTCAATGATGAGTGTATCCTCTTATGTGAGGAGGTTGACCCCTCCTCCCTAGAGGAAGCCTCACTCATTACCTTTTTCTCCTGCAGCCTCCCTGAAGAGGACACCTTGCTGGGCAAGGATGTTTTTAGTGAGATTTGTGAGGAGTACTCCTTCTCCTCCTCCTCTTCTTACTTTTTATTCCCTCTACCTGTGACGAGCAGGTATTATTTATATTTAGGTAGAGGAGTAACTATTATGTCGCCGTATCGGTACCCGCTACCGACACGCATATTAGAATAGTTACCTGTGCACTTTTCTTTTCATAGACCCATTAGCTAGAACTGTTTTAAATTTAAATAAGTCGTGCTGGGATGACAATAACCCCAGTAGTTATCTTTCTTTTTTATAATTTCTTTTCTTCTTATCCATTTAGTTAGTTGTTTTGTATTTTGCTTTTGTCTATTTTCTTTTTGTTTGGCGGAACTCACCCCTGCAGGTATTCTTCTGGATGGATGCTGCAGCTCGGTCTAGATTTAAATGCCAATCTTATGGTATGCTCATTTCTAAGCATTGGGTACTCTCTTCCCTTAGCTCTTTTCTGAATTTCATAGCTATATATTATGTGTATTGTCTAGTTTAAGTCCGAGGGAGAGTAGTTCTGTGTGTCCACTCATGTGCACTATTGCATAGCATGCTAGAAGTACTTTTATTTTAGTTTTTTTTTTAATTGTTGTTCATTCTCTTTGCGCACTGCATCACCCACTTGAGCGCGTACTCATCTGTATGTGTGCTCTGAGTTGAATTTAATTCTTCTGCTTATTTGGGAAAGTCTAGGTGTTGGCTTAGGACTATGTAGTGGAGTAAAAAGTTGACTCCAGTAGTGCTCCTAGTCGAGTGCTCGGCTGCATAGAAAATTATGTAGATTAGACTTCTTTTTATACTTATGGGTTTATATTTTTCTATCAGTGTAAAAGTTGTTTACTCTACTCCAATGGTGAATCTGGTGTGAATCAAACGGTAGCATAGGGATGTGTGTAAACGATCGCTAGGCTCGTATTGCTTGAGTCGGGAGAAAGGAGAATCTTTCTCGGTGGATAGAACTTGCCCCAAGCGATTCTTGAAGCATTGGCATAGGATAGTTCTAGTGCGTGAGAATGACGTAGGCCATTATTTTGGCCCGGTTGAACTTTCTATTTCATGCCTATCGTCTACCCTTGCTAGCACCTATGTGCTTACCCTTTCATTGATTCAGCTCCGCATATATCTCACCAAAGACTAAAAGCCTAATCTAGTCGCACACCCAAATCTGAGCTTTAGTTATAGTTTTATTTACATTTTGTGGGTGTTGATTGTGGTGTTTTGTATGTGAATTTGTGGATATGCTCATTTGAAAATTTTGCTGAAAGAAAAAGACAAGAAAAAGAAAGATTAAAAAAATGATTAAAAAGAGAAAAAGAAAAATGAGTTTTATTGAAAATCATTTAGAAAAATTATGTATTGGGAATAGGCGGAGCACACACCTTTGTTGCAAAAGTCCAAGTCTGGGGGTGTGGTGCACTTGTTTATTTATAGTCGTGCGGGCAGCTCTACCTTATGCTCATGTTGTGTTAGGTGTGTTTAGCCTCCATGTTTATCTTTGTTTACCTCACCGTAACCCAAGCCCCATCTCTAACCTAAAGTCCTACTGACTCACGCCTTGAATCAATCTAGTGTCATGGAGAGAATGTGACCGGGCGAGCTTATGCTCACCGACACCGATGGATTTCGGTAGAGTTTGTCCTGCACCCCAATCTTGAGCAATGCTCATCTCAGCGCTTAGTTAACTTTCTCCGTTTGCGGGACCGGATGATTCACCGTAGTTCACCATTTTGAGTAGTTGTAATATGCTTCTACTCATTTAGAAATCTATAAACTGTTCGTACAATGAGAAATCTTCTCTATTATTTTTCTTATGCACGTGAGCATGCGACTTCACATGATACAATGTAATGTAATTTTAAGTCATCTACTTTTATTTCCCCGTTTGCTTAGAATTTGTTTGCTCGGGACGCGCAAATAGGTAAGTCTGGGGGTGTGATGAGTCAAAACAGATAAACGTACGTGCACATCACTTTTCACCTATATTCTTTTCTTTATTGATTTAAAGTCATTCCACTCAATGTGCACATTTCTAGCCCAATTTCGGTGTCGAATCTTTTATTTCTTATTTCTGAGTTTTGTGTTGTGTTTAGTTGTTATTATTGAATGTGTTAAGTGACATGATCAGAGGCCGTAGTTGTTCTCCAGCTGATGTGGGCGTCGTGCAGGTGTTCCGGATGCAAATCTACCCAGGAATACTGCGCACGACCACTGGCTATATTACGCACGATCACTGGTCGTGCACCACCGCTCGTGCGCACTTAACACCTAAATTTTGAGGCCCATCTTGCCAAACACACGACCACTGGCTATAGTGCGCACGATTACTGATTGTGTGCCACTGGTTGTGCGTATATTATTTTTATGTGAATTTTGTCTTGTAGGTTTTCTGGCACAGTGCGCACGACCAACAACTTCTAGTGTGCACGACCACTAGTCGTGCACCACTGATTGTGCGCCCTATTTTCTATAAATACACAGTGCGTGAAGTTAGGTCGGATGACACATTATCTCTTCCATTTTCGAGCCCTGTTCGCCTCTTCCGCCCCCTGTATCATCTTCCACCACCGGGAGGTGCTCCGGGACTAGTCTTCACGCCTATCTTGAGCCCGAAGATCATCTCGGCCATCTCCATCATCCAAGCGCTTCAAGGAGAGGATTCCGCCTCCATCTTCATCGCCAAGCAAGAGCTCTTCGCAACAGACGTGGCCGGATTGTAGTTTACTGGAGAAGACGGGTCCATTGGGAGGAAGTGACACCCCTCCTCTACCTCGAACGATAGTTGGGACCGAGCTAGGACGCGGATTGACAACCCAGTGATTTCTACCTAGAATCTATAACAAGACTCCAGATTCGGTCGTATCTCTTGCCTTTCTCTCCTATTTGTGTTGATGTATATGAATTTAATCCTTATTATTTGATGATGTGCACTATAAACCATGCTTTGTAATGTCTATTTCATTTTTATGAAATTATCTTGTTTATATGTGTGTATGAGGTGTGCCACCAAATTCACTCCACCACCCACTTCACTTCCGGCGGTGTAAACCACCCGATTCCGTATGCCTACTCTTCCATACGCCTAGTGAAGTGTGGCATAGAGGCCCGTGTAATCCATTCGCCTCACGAAGCGGCGCACTCAAGGCCTGCACAGTTCGATTCCGCACTTATTCACCTCATCCGCTTGCCTACTCGTCCATCCGCCTAGCGAAGTAGTGCATTCAAGGCCTATATAGTTTTCCATCCCGTTTGGCGAAGCATTGCATGGCGGCATTGCATAGGAGTAGTTGTAGTTATTTTATTTTATTTACAAAACCAAAATCCTTTTCATCCGTATTCCATCTGCCACAAGGACTTCGATCTCAAGTCCTCCTTGATTTGTTAACTCCACCTTACTGTGTTCCTTGAGAGATTCGATACTTGGGGATTTACTTCCTCATATTATTACTTGACAATGACCGGTTCACTGCCGTTCAGACCGCATTTTGCTCCCGCCTATAAGCGGTGTAGGAATTCGCGCATCAATGACATCTGGCACTGACTTTGGTGAAACTTCGAGAGCACAGACTCTACGCGAAGTTCAGCAAGTGTCAGTTTTGGTTGAAGGAGGGGGCCTTCTTGGGTCCCATTATCAGTGGAGCTGGAGTAGCAGTGGATCCAACAAAGATCCTGGCACTACGGGATTGGCCACCGCTGAAGATGGCCACAGACGTGCAGAGTTTCTTGGGACTTTCCAGCTATTACCGGAAGTTCGTACAAAAGTTTTCCCAGATAGCCCTCCCGCTCACATCCTTGACAAAGAAGGATACATCTTTTAAATGGACGCTGCAGTGCGAGGCGGCCTTCCAGGAGCTGAAGGGTCGGCTTACGACGACTCCCATCCTTTCCCTTCAGGCAGGGAAGGAGGGATTCCAGGTATATACAGATGCATCCTACTAGGGGATGGGTGCCGTTCTGATGCAGAACAGGCATGTGATAGCAAATGCCTCCCGTCAGCTGAAGAACCATGAGCGGAATTACTCGGTGCATGATTTGGAGATGGGAGCGGTTATATTCACTCTGAAGATATGACGGCACTACCTCTACGGTGTTCACTGCGATATATTCTCAGATCACAAGAATCTGAAGTACGTAGACACACAAAAGGAGCTGAACATCCGACAGAGATGATGGGTGGAGTTCTTATCGGACGGTCAGTATACCATGCACTACAACCCGGGGAAGGCAAAAGTGGTAGCAGACTCACTGAGCAGGAGAGCTACCACATCGGGAGCGGAGCCCCAGTTGGTGGCTATAGAGCTGGTACGAATGCTCGAGGGCATGCAGATCTCATTGGTGTCCTAGGATGACCCTGAGCTCTACGAGGACTACTTGACAGCAATGAGTACCACAAATGACATTCGAGACCGAGGTTAGGGATGGACAGAGGCGGGATGCCAAGTTATTCAGGGCCTTGGAGGCAGGCTCGGCTGGAGACTATTCATTGAAGGATGGTCTGCTGAGTTTTAGAGGCCGAGTATATATACCGGCAGGGGGCCGAATTCAGGACGATATTATGGTGGAGGCTCACTGCAGTAGGTATTCGGTGCACTCGGGTATCACCAAGATGACGACGGACTTGAAGAGGACCATATACTGGTCGGGCATGAAGAGGGACACCACCTATTGTGTGACCCACTGTTAGTCTTATCAACTCATAAAGGCAGAATGCAAGAACCCGACCGGACTATTGCAGCCAATCCCGGTGCCGGAGTGGAAGTTCGACGACATCGCGATGGATTTTATACATGGTCTTCCCCGATCACATGCGGGGAATGACTCGATATGGGTGATCATCGACAGGTTGACGAAGGTGGCCAGATTCATTCAAGTCAGGAAGGATGCTCTGTTCGGTGATTTGGTACGGAGGTTCGTGGAGTAGTTTGTCCGATAGCATTGCGTTCCT